>OW796107.1:372015-3169284 GCA_941860345.1 Chrysodeixis includens | reverse complement strand
TGAAAATAAACCAATGCATATCTGTTCCACAGGAGCTTCGTATACCTTTCGAACCTGCTGTACCCGGTTCCCCTCATTCACAAGGTGGCCATCGTGAATGAGAAAGGAGACGTCAAGGGCTACCTGCGGGTAGCCGTGCAGGCTGTTATCGACGCCGAAAAGAGTGAGTCAATAATGTTAATCGAACTTGAATACTACTAAATAATAGAGTTTTAGGAGAGCTATAATGTATAGTACTTTGAGGGACTAAGCTTGAAAGACTGGGTGAAACCTGCCTGAAACCTGAGAAGCGGGAGTCGAACCTACGACCTCCGGTATATCAGTCAGGGCCACTAACCACTAGCCCGATAGTCCCGTCAAATTTAAATTTGTCCTGACTTTAAAGAAACGTCGACTTTAGCGCGCCCAAAAGAACATTACACATAAAATTGACAAAACAGGGCAATGAATACGTAGTTTTATTCTAAAACGAATTATGAGTATGATTTATCGCGCTTCCTAAGGTGTTCATAAAAGAAATGAAGGGTTGATCAGCTGTACTCTGCAGCTTTCAATGTTCTTTTAGTAACCCATATTACCAAAAATGTTGTAGTTTCTTTATTGTTGTGTATAAAAATCTAAGAATCCAAGTACTATATTCCCCTCCCACCTAGCTTTACTCCAATTCCTTCATACCTCTCATACTAAATCTTTACTATGTAACAAAATTGTTAGATGCAACGTGTTTCTTTGAATCCTGCTTAAATTTCAAACATTGCTTCTGTGCATTGTAATTCCCAAAAAAATATTTGGCTATACTCCCATATAAATTTTAATCAGCCAATAATAAACTTGTACTAGAAAACCAAAGTATTTTTCAAAATTGACAATTTCTAAAAACATTTTTTTTTTAATTTAATATAAATATTTAACTTGCTGTAACTACGGTGTACAATAAGGAGTAGTCTATTCTATTTCTGATCTCGAGAAAGTTTTTAATTTCTAACCACAGAAGCAGTGTTTTTAATGTGAGCTATATCTATTTAAAAACCACCCCCCCCTTTTCATTCACAATCCTACCTTAGTATTGAACTTCCCAACATTTTGTAGACAATGCAGAATTCGCAGCGGGTGTCAAACAGTCGGCAAAGATATCGTTCGACGACGACGTGGCGCCGGCGCGGAGGAACAAGCTCTCTGCTGTTGATAAGAATAATGCTATCAACTTGGATGAACGTATTAACGAGGTGCCGGACTCCAATATTAAGATTGAAGGTGAGGAAATTTTGTTAAAGATAAAATTACCTTTTGAGTCTTAGGTTGGAGAACTTGGGAGAAATAAGACAAGGGGTGAGTAGCTGAGTAGGAACAGTCGGTGGTATTCCAACGACAGGTTAGTTTTTAAACCTCATGGTCCTTAATCATCATGAAATCAATGTCAATAAATGTGATATAGTCCTATTTACTCTATATACCTATGTATTGTGTATCTACTAACCTCTAACTTTCCTTCTTACTAAAACACTAAAATGAATAGGTAATAATCAAGACAAAACCAGGTTTTTATAAATTCCTCAAGAAAAGACTTTCTCAAAATATAATCCAAAGATTTGTAATATCTAATAGGCATAAATAACTTTTTTATCTTTATTCAGGAACTTTTAACAATATATTACGCCAGTTTCATCATAACTTGATTCAAACTTAAGAACTTAACCTAACTTTGTTTTTTTAGAAATTCCAGTTACAATGCTATCCCATTCCCACAGAGCTAGCTATGGGCGAGTGCGACGCGGACAGCGGTCGTGGCGACAGCTCCCTCGCTTCAGAACTCAAGGAGGAAGACCTGCCTGAACACTTGAGCCTCGGCAAGGAGTTCACATTCCGCGTAACCGTGCTACAGGCGCATAGCGTGTCTACTGACTACGCTGATGTCTTCTGCCAGTTCAAGTGAGTTCTATTTGTATTGGGATAAGGTTTAAATTAGACTGAATGCTTTGTGTAATAAGCTTAACTGTTTGTTGGTTCAGGTGAGTTCTATTTGTATGGGGATAATTTTGTTGATTTTTTTATAGCAAGTGTTTTTATATTTAGAAAAAGACGTTACTATAAAAAAAACATTTAGTTTTTTTTCTGTTAAACAATAGTTTTGCTACTATTAATTAGTCTGATCTTTCTTCATTTATATCAAGTTACTAGGTTAGTCTTACGTATGTTTGATACCATGTGTTGTTACAGCTTCCTACACCGCAATGAAGACGCATTCTCAACAGAGCCAGTCAAGAATTCCGGAAAGAACACACCTCTCGGATTCTACCATGTGCAAAATGTAAGTTATTGTGCAAAATTATAGTAAGTTAAAAAAACGTACTATAATTTGACTTTATAGTACGTTTTTTAACTTTTGTCATTTCTACGTTATAATATATTATCTATTTAAATTTGTGCAAATATAGAAACGCTAATCACTGGGTCTGAAGGAACGTTTTTAATAGGCCGTCTTTCAGCGACAGAATAACCGAGTATGATGCTTTTAAGTTCCTTTTTTTGGCAATATTTTTAACAAACTCGCAGGGGTATCTAGTCGTTTTAGACAAACTAACTAATGAGCTATTTGCGTATTGAATACATAAGTAAGCAATTATGTTAAGCTATGCAAAAGCACACCAACGATAGCTGTAATTAAAAACGGAGTTGAAGAGGTCGCCGTGACCAAAATCGGTTGTGGAGGAAGATAGGACATAAGTTACTGTACTACATAATAATAATGTCTCCTAACAGATTTCGGCCACGGCGACTAGTGCTACTATGACACTAGTCCGCTATGGAGCCACGACACATATTATTGTGCACAAGCGTATACGCAAACACAGGTGCACTCTCTGTTCCTTTACTCTCATAGCCCGATGGGACAGCAATCCGACACGATCGGAGAGAGATCAGGCGCAGGACCCACATTTTGACGTGCATTCCGAAACACGGACTGTACCACATACTGATAAGTATAATATTGCCCACAGATCACAGTACCAGTGACGAAATCGTTCGTGGAGTACATCAAGACGCAGCCGATCGTGTTCGAAGTGTTCGGCCACTACCAGCAGCACCCACTGCACAAGGTAAGCGCAATTGTACGTAAAGTTCTTCTCTCTATTATTTACATTTACAGATACAACACGTACTTGACAAGTTACGCAGTTATTTACATTCAATATACCGTTGAATCCCATATTCTTGAAGAGAAGTTAATTTTTCACAACATAAGGGTTGTCAAATGACATAATGTTGGTCCTCAATTTCAGTTACTACGTCTTTCTTTAGGACCCAAAACATGACCGAGCGGTCTTAGTACTTTAGCTGGCATAGAAACGACTTTTTTACTTAGGGTATTGTGTAATCGTAGCAAGTAAACTGTTTGTGGGATACCATGCTACTCCTCCGACTTTCAGAGGTTTATAACACGGGCGATTTTTGCTTATACTCACCTCTTACAAACGGGTTCCATTGAAATCCAAGAAATTATTTAACGCCGCGTACAGACATCGCGAGGCATGCAACGCGAGTGGTTCGTCCCGCATGCCTCGGGCTGTGTGGACGTGTGTGCTCATAGTGAGCAATCGCGGCATTCGATCGTTGCAAACGCCGCCTCAGTTCGAGCCGTGCGTTCCGTGTGGACTATGGACGGACAGGTGTTGTTTGCGATGAGCGAACCATTCGCGACGCATGCCTCGCAATGTCTGTACGCGGCTTTACATAGTTTTGTCGGAACTCGAGTCGTTTTAACACTCGGAGAGCAACTTTAAATACATTTTTTTTTAACTTTAGTTGTGATTTTTTTTAACCATTCATAATTCTTTAGGACGCGAAACAAGATGGCGGTGTGTGAACTCAGTAGCGGGTTGTGGGGGGTCGCACGCCCCCGCGCCGCATGCTGCCGCCGTCCATCCCTATCTCAGCGCCCGTGTCGATCGCCCAAGTGGGGCGCCGCCGCCGTGGCCGCGCCCTGCTGCTCCTCGCACCTGCACTCCAAGCACGACCTGCTCGTCTGGTTCGAGATCTGCGAGCTCGCGCCCAGCGGCGAGTACGTGCCTGCCGTGAGTATTGCGCACTGTACTCTACATACACACCGATCTCCGCCCCGGTCCGCTCGCCCAAGTGGGGCCCAAGTTAAAGTTTCAAACCCTGGCACCCACATATGTGTTTTCGAATTTCACTCGCCAAAAAGGGTAAAGGAGAAAATTGTGAGGAATCCAGCACACCTGAGAACTGCTCCAGCATATACAAAGCCACGTCTAACAACAAGTTCTACACCTTCCATACGACAAAGAAAGATACCTAATTCTCTCTTCATCTCACAGGTGGTGGAGCACAGCGACGAGCTGCCGTGCCGCGGGCTGTTCCTGCTGCACCAGGGCATCCAGCGCCGCATCCGCATCACCATCCTGCACGAGCCCTCGCAGGACCTGCAGTGGACCGATGTCAGGGAACTTGTTGTTGGTAAGTTGACTTAAGAAATGGCTAACATTTGAAAAGATATTAGACAGTTAAAAACGTCACTATTCTTAATAATGCGAGAATATAAAGAATTTTGCCTTTATGAAAGCACAAAATTAATTTGTAAAAAAAATCATTTTATTTCTTTTTTTTTGACGAAAAACGGGACTTATTGGCGATATAATTCGATATTTCTTTTTTCCCGACGTTTTGATCGAGTTGCACCGACCGTGGTCACGACTGATGTCGAAACGTCGGGAGAAGAGAAATATCGAATTATATCGCGAATAAGTCCCGATTGTCGTCGAAATTATGTGTTCAAGTCGCAAAAGTTTAAATTTTGTTAAAAACTTTCATAACATCCGATGTGTTCGCAGGCCGCATCCGCAATTCACCCGAAGCAAATGAAGACGCGTCAGATGGCGACGAAGACGGCGCCCTGTCTCTCGGACTATTCCCCGGCGAGAGGCCCACACTCGACGACAGGGCTGTGTTCAGGTAACACTATCTTCTTTATATTATGATAACAGCGGATATAAAGCTGGTCCTTATTGACTGGTCCCTACTTTTATATGTTTTTTTTCCTAGCTTATTGTGTCCCACTGCTAAGCAAAGGCCTCTCCTAGATCCTTCTATGTTTTTCTACTATATTTTAATCATCGTAAAAGAAAGACAATTGGGGAGTTTGTTGCGCCGTTTCTTCTCACGTAGCGAAAGCACAGGAAGCTGTGATGGGTGGAAGATGGGGTGCTGTCTACTACAATTTTGACGTTCAAAAAGTACTACATTGTAGCCTATTAATGACTTTTGATTTGATTTTGATTTTTGTAGCTTTACGATAAGTTTTCATTATTTTTATGTATTAGGTTTGAAGCGGCCTGGGACAGCAGTCTGCATGGCTCTCCACTGCTGAACAGAGTGAGCGCAAACGGAGAGGTGGTCTACATCACACTCAGCGCTTACTTGGAGGTCAGTATAGTAGACGTTTTAGGAATGAGTAAAGTAGTTTCTTGAAAATATGTATTCCTTTTAGTTTTAGCACTTTAAATTTTTAACACTTTCAATGTAATAATCAATTTTATTTTTCGAGTAGTTGATTCTACGTTAGACCATTGAATTCCAAAATTTCTGTCTTTTAACCAATTAAGCGTTTTCGAACGACGAACTTTCATTTTTTTTTTTTAAACTACTTAAATTAGTTGCGAATATTTCAGCGGATATTGTTCAGCAGTAGACTATAATTTATGGACAAATTAATTATGTTGATATAATTCGTACAATATTTATTTCTCTTTTCTCGCCCACAGGTGGACAACTGCAGCCGTCCCGCTATCATCACGAAGGACCTGTCGCTGGTGGTGGTGGGGCGCGAGGCCCGCACGGGGCGCTCGCTGCGGCGCGCGCTGTTCGGCTCGCGAGCGGCTCGCGCTGATCACATCACTGGCGTCTACGAGCTTAGTCTGCATCGCGCGCTCGAGCCTGGTGAGTACTTTGTTAAATTGTAGGCTATAGGTACAATAGTGCGTGTTCAGTCACTAGCAAAAATATATTACGGATTTGATCCCGGTATAAGACAATCATTGATTTAATGATTGGTATCCCAAATCAGGGACATAGGATTCGCAGATGATTTTTCCACTCCTTTCGTTCTTGAGCAGCAAGTTCGATATCCTTCCAGATAATCATTTATGTTCCAAAATTTCTTGTTCTTTGTGCACGTGATCTAAATGTTTGTGTAATACACCGAGGTTGCGGGATGTCGTGAGAGTTACCGCGACCCTGGCACTCAAAGGGCTCCAGGAGGGACAGAGGGGTTTTAGCCCCAGTAATACAAGGATACAGTTTCTCAGTGCGGAAGTGGATGATTGTTAAGCTGTGAATAATACTAAGCCTCTACGTAATATTCTACAGGTGTACAGCGGCGGCAGCGTCGCGTGCTGGACACGAGCGGCACGTACGTGCGCGGCGAGGAGAACCTGCACGGCTGGCGCCCGCGCGGGGACTCGCTCATCTTCGACCATCAGGTATGTGAGCAATGCAATAATTATGGACCTTATGCTGATAGATTTAAGGTTCAAAATCTAATTACGCGGAGATAAACCTTATGCTGATAGATTTAAGGGTCAAAGTGTAATTACGTAGAGATAGACCTTATAGTGATAGATTTAAAGGTCAAAATTTAATTACGCCTTAGTAACAGGCTGATATAAAAATGACACTGATTAATAATATGGAGCCAAGTGTCGTTCTGTGTTCTCATTGTCAACTGGAATGTTGTCTAGTTTATTAGTCGTTTTAGAACTTCACGATCTGTACAGATTGCAAGTTTCTTTACAATTTATAAATTCAAAATTCCAACATTTATATTTATGTGTTTGTGCAGTGGGAGTTGGAGAAGATGACTCGGTTGGAGATGGTGGGCCGCACGCGGCACCTGCTGGCGCTGCGCGAGCGCCTGCGTCACGGACACGAACACACCGTCGCGCCCAACGACTTCTCCAAGACTGAGAAGGTCTGTATAGATCCTTGATAGAAACTCACAATAATCTTCACAAGAATTCAAATACTATTCGAAGACGTCTTTAAATATTAATGAATTTAAAATAAACATGTTAGAAATTTAAAGATATTTGACCGGCCAAGTGTTTGACCATAAATCAAATGAAAAAAATATCAGACAGAAGACAAATTTGAGTTTTCAGAATTTTACTCTTACAAAGTGAATTTAAGTGACATCCAATTTTCAGTCAAATCCGTAGTACAATTGTTACGGATTTGACTAAAAATTTATATAATAGAATAATCTTACTTCAAAAAGTAAGATTACTTAAGTACATAAATCCATATAAACTTATATCATTTTATAAGCTTTATTACTACAAATAATTATTATTACTTAATATCCGTTGTAACAGGAGGTATGCAACATGGCAGCCAAGGCGGCGGCGGACAGCGCGCGCGACGAGTCACTGTACGAGCCGTGGGAGATGACCGCACGCGAGAAGGAACTCGCCACCAAGTACATCAAACTTATACAAGGTAAGCTTATTGTATGCTAGTTCAGGAGAATTCTATTAGGTGATAAATAAATAGACCTGTAGAAGTAATAATAATAATAATAATAATAAAATGTTTATTTTCTCATCATCACATAATGAAACAATATTTGGTAGGCATTAAAATAGAGACTGGTGTCTGTGATAGGTAAGACCTGTGTTACAGATCACCAGGCTACCCTCCGAAGTGACATAATATAGTTTTATTAATAGTACTCAACTAAATTAAAATTTAAACATATTTATGTATTTATAGTCTAAAGTTATACAAGATAAAGAGATCAAAATTTTATAGCTAAAATTAATATAATTATTTGTTTTCAAACAATTTAAACCTTATGACTATGAAATAGAGTATCAATTTATTTAACAAATTGCGTTTGCATAAAGTTATGACCTTATATTCGAAAACAAAGAGATCAAAATTTATAACTAAAATTAATATAATTATTTATTTTTAAACAATTTGAACTTTATAATTGTGTAGATAGTGTATCTTTTTATTTAACAAATTGCGTTGGCATAAACTTATGAACTTATATTCGAAAACAAAGAGATCAAAATTTTTTATAAGTAATTAGAAATTAGACAATAGAGTTTTTCTAACTATCCTTAACAAATTACAATAACATACAACGTGTAACAGAAATAACGCACATCCACAGACACCCCAAAAAGAATATCCTTTTTTATCCACAATTAATGTATTGAAACATTTTTATCATTTTCTTAGATATTTGTTTTTATTACATATTGTCAGAATAATTTGTACAAATAATTGGCAAAAATAGTGAAATTTGAAAGTGTGAACCGCTGTGAATTGCTAAAGCCTTATTGCATCGACTTAAGGCTCATTTTCGTTTACTTCGAGTGCTTTATGAAAATAGTGTCTACAATTTAATTATTTCTAAATATTTTTTTGGTAAAAAAAAATATTTATTTTTATTAATGAAATGGATTCTGTTATCGATTCTGAACAAAGTAGTTTCAGGATGTGCGTTAATTATGTTACACGGTGTATAATAATTCAATAATGAACTATGCAATCAGTAGTATATCAATATATTTGTAGAACATGAAATAAAATAGTGTGTGCGTGTGAGTGTGTATATGTGTCTTTGTAGTCTGTGTGTGTGTGTGTGTGTGCGTGTATGTGTGTGCGTGTGTGTGTGTGTGTGAGTGCGTTTATATGTAAATTTGCGTAAACAAGTTATTTATACATCTTTCTTTCTTCTATATTTCAGTTTTTAATATTTTAACTCTACATTTAGGCTATTGGTTTTAACAATTCCTCCGTGTCCTTGTAGTCTAATTTATGCAGCCAAGAGCTAACAATTTTTTTACATTTTGTTTTTGTAAGAGGATAAATTTGCACTTCTTTATTTATTTTATTGTAAAGGTATGGACCCAGAAACATGTAGAATTTTTGAGAGAGACTATTGTTGCATCGTAGTTTTGTACAGACTGTATTGTTAATTCTTTTAGTTGACATTTGTTTTGGATCAAATTTAATTTCGCCATGTTTTTTAAGAATTGTTGCTAAGATAAATATTTGTCTCACAGTTAGAATTTCTAAATTTTTATATAAATCATGGGTTGGATAGCGAATAGGCAGAAATTGGCTAACCTTAAGTATAGCTCTTTGAGCCCGCTCTAGATTGATAATAAATGTTTTTGCAGCTCCACCCCAAGAAGTTATGCAATACGAAAGAAGTGACTGACATAGCGCATGATAAACTGATTTAATAACTACCTGATCAGCTACATGGCGTAGTGCCTTAAAAATGTATATTAGTTTTCGCGTTCTACCAACTAGTGCTTCTATATGTGTTTGAAAAGACAGTTTATCGTCAATAATAATACCTAAGTATTTGATTGAATTAGTTTTAGCAACTTTAGGGCAATTACATAAAACGGTAGAGGATGAAGAGTTACATGAGTGCGCTTTGATTTGGAGATCCGGCTGATTCGGGTTATTGTTGCTGAAAGTGGTGAATTTAGTTTTGTCAACGTTTAAGGTTAAAATATTTTTTTGAAGCCAAATTGTCACTTTATTAAAACCAGTTTGAGCTAGCTGATAAACCTCCTCCCAAGTATCACCATGGAAGAGCAAGGCAGTATCATCGGCAAATCAAAGTCAAATTGTTAACCCTACTTAACTTCTTGATTGAGTATTATCGTCGAGTATTTAGTACGTGGATATATTTGAACAGAATAACTCAGTTTCAGGGTATTTGAACCGTAAACCTCATATTCAGTATCGCGTTTGGGTTTTGGACCTTGCGATTACAAATAACAATCTTGCCACAAATACAGTAGTTGCAAACCTAATTTAAAATAAGTCTCTTCTAAGTTGAATGTATGAATTTAATCAAATATGTTTGTATGTTTGCAGGCAGGATAGGCTCTCCCAACAAAGAAGTGGAGGCGGCGGCCTCCCCGGCCACGCCCGTGGACGAGGGCGTGTCCGCTGATATCTCCACCCCCAGCCTGCTGTCCTCCATACACAGTGCTAGCAGCTTCGAGTGAGTTGGAGTTTTATTTGACATTATGATATACAAACAAATGTTTCAGGGACTCTTACGGTATCCTTAGTAGTGTCTTTGAAATATTTATTAAACTATGTTTCATTTTATTTAGGTCTAGGTTGAGTTGATAGTTATTGTAATTGAAAACTCGACCAATTTTAATCATATTAAAAGTACCGGATCATTTTAACTGTTGAAAACTCTGGTCTTTCCTTGACAAACGTTAAAATATACTAATTGTAAAAAAAATCGCTTTTCGGCCCTTTGACTTAGATCAAAGTGTACTAATTGTAAATTATCAATAAATAAATCCTAAATTCGCATAACTAAAATTCTCTCAATATCCACCAACCAGGCTGTGTTCCCCTGAGCGTGGCCTCCTCGAGAAGTCAATGTCGGGTTGGGCGGGGTCGCACGGCGCGGGCCTCGGTCTGGGCGCTGGGGGCGCGCTGGGCGGGGGCGCGGCGCACGGGGGCGCGCTCTACGTGCCCGACTGCGAGGAGGTGCGCGTGTCCGCCGCTGTGGCGCGCCGCGGACATCTCAACGTGCTGCAACACGGCACGCATGGCTGGAAGAAGCGCTGGCTGGTATGTAGCTTTGATATACCGACCATTATAGATCAGGAAAATCAACATGAAGTCGAAAAATCTTAGTTAGCATTTCCAAAAAGTACAATCTTAGAGGGTTAACTTAACTTTGGTATTAAAAAAGTACAGAATCTGGTTTTGTAAACGGTTTTCTTACTTATTACACAAGTCATAAATTGCCCTATACCTGGTTGTCGATAAAGTCGACTATTCTGCCACATTGAGTGAAATGATTCATTTGTTTTCATAGATCAATAGATCAACAAATAGTATTTTGATTCTTTTTGGGAAAATATTCTAACAAATCAAGGGGTCAATGACTTTTGATGACAATTAACAACTTTAAACCCCCAGTCCCTAACTTCCTTACAATATCGCAGGTGGTCCGACGGCCGTACGTGTTCATCTACCGCGACGAGCGTGACCCGATCGAGCGCGCGGTCATCAACCTCGCGAACGCGCACGTCGAGTACTCCGAGGATCAGGAGCAGATGGTCCGCATGCCCAACACCTTCAGGTATGTAGAGACAACAGTAACTAGCATAACAATAGAAATGATTGTAGGTCACCGGTGACCGTTCAGCAAGACGTCGGTCACCAGTGACCGACGTTAGTTAAATTGTAAAGATATGTTTTTACCTTAACAAAAAAACTTAATTTAGCTTTTAATCTGGTATCAGCTCTATTTTCATGTAATAAAAACGTTTTTTTTTGTAGCCTGTCTCAGATCCCACTGCTGAGCAAAGGCTTCTCCTATTTTCTTCTAAACCTTTTTATCTTTTGCTATTTCTGGCCACGAGCGCTACGCAAATCTGACTAGATCGTCGCACCACCTTCGCTGCGGACGACCTCGACCAAAATAGTTTACTAAAAGAGTCCGCCATTGTACATTATTTTTATAAGAAGCATAAATAAATAATGTTCTAACTCCACTTATTTATGTTTTCAGTGTGGTAAGCAAGGAGCGCGGCTACTTGCTGCAGACGCTGGGCGACAAGGAGGTGCACGACTGGCTGTACGCCATCAACCCGCTGCTCGCCGGACAGATCAGGTGAGACCACGCGATATTATATACCTTACTCTTTGATGAAATTAATGAGAAAAATGATTTGTTGAAAATTGTCCCTTTGAATATGTAGACGATTGTAAGTACAACTGCAATTGTATACCAGTTTGCTTAGGTTCGAGTACGACTTTATGAGTCATTGAGTAGTAGTCTCAGTTTAAGAAGAAATACTATTACAAAGCAGTGGGCTTGGGTTCGATTCCTACTTTTTTGAATATGTTAGTAAACTTGTTTATAAAAGAAGCTCTATTTACATAGTAATTATTTATAGTTTGGCCACAAGAGCTGTACCGCGCCTTAGGTATGCGCGGTGAGGTGGGGGCCGGGAAAAAAAGTGCACGAGTTCACATGAGATTCATTTTGTCGCATAGATCTTACGATATCAGTTTACTGTTCTACAAGCACGACAATATTAAATTATTTAATTGTGGTTAATTATTTAATTTAAAATCAATTAAATAAGAATACCTAAATATTTCACTTCGTTTAACTATATATTATGTATTTTACTTATTTAATTAAATATTAATGAAATATAGTCAGGTTTAACTGAGTTTATTTCAAATTAGGACTTGGTTTACTAAAAAAATGAATTTATTGAATGCCGTAAGTAATTTATTTAATATGTCTTAACATTACGAGATATCGCAAGAACCATCTTTGAACATGAATCTCATGTGTTTCTGACATAGACAGTTCGATCTGAATTTGAATTTGAATTCGAATTTGACACTAGCGAACAGGCAAATCGCATTGGCCGATGCTTCCCCCGTCTCGCCCCGCGCCTTCCTAAGGCGCGGTACAGCGGTAATGGTCAAACTATAGTACAATTTTTAATATAACTATACAGCTAAAAACACATTCAACAATGCTGTAATTTGCAATTATTGAAAATTTTACAACTTTGAAAGCAAAATCAACCTACAAGTCAAATATAAATGAAGTTTCATATCCCCCCCCCCCATTACAGAGCTTTTTCAAACCTTAACAGTCATATGTCCCCCCCAAGTCTTGTGTTATCAAGTCCAAATCAAATCAAAAGTCATTTATTCAAATTAGGCTACAATGTAGCACTTTTTGAACGTCAAAATTGAGTCCCTTAGCAATAAGTTAGTTATATAAGCGAGCTAGCCAGCTCGAGGCCGTCAATATACACGCGGTAAGGTGCGGGCCCGCAGGTCGCGCTCGGCGCGTCGCGGGGACAAGGCGGGCGCCGCGCCCTGAGGGAGCCTCACCATGGAGTCTGTCATCGTTCTTTAGGTGCGTGACCGACAACGCGCGGGCACATCGCGCGTTGCACAGGCATTGAAATAGCTCGGGGGACTTGGGGTGGAATTAAACTAAAAAAAGATCTGATATCATTGTGTAAGATAGTGAAATACTTATAAAACAATTTATGTTTTCTAGGTGTTTCGCGTTTAATTATCTAAGTCATAGTGAATTTAAAGCGAGAAGTATATCACTACAGTTTTAAAAATTCTGATTGGTGTAATATCTTGTCAAATCTACTGAGAAAAGTGTGATTGTTTGAACAATTGTCTAAAAATCAAAGCGGATTATTTGATCAAATCTAACAAAGAAAGCGGTTGACATCAGCTTTTTTGAAATTGTGGTTAAGATTGAATATATCAATAAAGATATCCAAAATAGGTTAAGATCTTTGAAATGTGAAAATTATAATTCACTATGGCTTAGATAAGGACTGTTATTGGCCCGTCTTCTTGCAAATTCGCTCTTCAAAGTCAAAATCCAGGCTGGCTACACTAGCGCCGTTAGCGTAGATCACTAAGTACTAATGTACTTTGAGACTGAGATTTTGACTAACATATACCATCCGAAATGCACTGTGTATACAGTCGCACGAAATGTTCAAAAAATATACGATGGGCAAGAAGACTAGGGACTAACTTGTGTGGTGCGTTATAAAGTTTAATTCCAAACACCAAGTGGTTTGATACTTGATTATATCATGAGGATAGATATCTGTGACTGGTTTGGTGGGGCATAGACAATCTAGAGTCACCGAGCGCTCAACATAGAGCTTTTATTTACTGTGGCCCAAAATTCATATTTAGTGGGATAGTTTACATCGTTTTAAAGTTGCCAAAATCGATCGACTGAATAGTGATGTAACCAAATCGATGAGCAGTTAGTCGACTAACTATAGTTGGAGTAAATATTTCGCATCACTATTGTGTAAGCGTAAATTTTGTACTTTTTTACGAGTTAAACTATTTCTGTAAATAATTATTTTGTTATCAACTTTGGGACCACAATAATATTGCGATGTCAGAGGACAAAGCAAGTGAATCAATTATTTTTGCATATCTAAGTTTATTATCAGTATTATATGAAGCAGCTGCATTTAATGCGATATACGATATATACGTAAATAGTTATATATTATGTATATTTTATTTACATTTGCTAATTGAATGAAATAACCAGTTATTGGCACACAAATTGGTTTCTAAATATTTTTAATTAATTAAATTTTGGAATCTCTTTAAAATAATCGTGTAGCTAATTAATTAATTATTTATTTACAATTTAATATCAACAAGAAGACTATAGTTAGAATTATTTTAATTGAAAATATTCAAGTGCCAAATATACGGTAACTGGTCTATTTGTTTATATGTATTTTGTAGTTTAATGCGTGTGTCGAATGAGACGGGACCAAACCGGTGCACTGATAAAGGGAAGGGTACATACAGATAAAATATACAAAAAAAAAAATACCACGAGCTGTTTCAATCTCTCAAAGAACCTTCACTTAAAGTAATACTCTTGTACTTGTGGAAAAGAGATAACGCTCTATGTATAGTGCGGCGTCTCGCTCACACAACTGCACCAGTTCTGCTTTATGCGAAGGCCTCCACGACGCATTTAACTCTTGATTGTATTACCTGTTTACATTGTAACCTCGCCGTTGGACCACGATACATAGCTCCATTAATCATTATTATAACTTTATAATAATCCTATAAACATATTACCAGCATTTATGTAACCTCATCGTGGCCCATCGGCCGACTTGTAGTTAATGTAACGCGCATGTCTTCGTTCAACTCCTGTGCTAATATTATTATCGCGCACAAACAACATCGGCGAAGTTTGATAGGCTCCATTTTGTATCATGACTATACATAAGAATTTAATGAAAATGAAAAACACTGTACTTTTTAAACAACAAATTACTGAACTATATAAATTTTCTTCTAATGTTGGATACATATTGATGTAATTAACTGTGTATATACGTATGACCAGACGGTAGTATAAAATTATATTTTGAGGCTCAAAAGGCCGTGGTGGCGGTAGTCGGGACTCGTATGACGTCATACGTAAACGTTTCACATTTTAGTATCGATTGTAAATACAATAAACTATTTGTAGTGAAATGTAGACTACGCATTATAAATCATTTACGCTACAATTAGGAGTTCGATAGTTTGTTTGAGATTATATTGTTTGTGTAACGATGTTTTCTTTGAAATTCTTTATATGGGATGTATAAAGTAGGTTAATGTGATGTTACTCAGGTATAACTCGATCATTTCTGATTACCGATGGTTCCGTTCGGTGCATTCCGTACGTCTAGTCAGCCTATACCATGTACTGTGTAGGTACGCATGTGATAGAGTAGCCAAGCTGTGCTGCGAACAATCACAAAGTAGTGTGTTAATACGTGTTGCTGTGTTACGTTACCTCCCCTCCCCACCCCTCGTCCCCCCTGTTCCCCGTCGCTGTCATCTCACCAGTCCATATTGAGTACTACATAATATATTTATACAGATACGACATCGTAGTTAGATAATGAATGTGACTGTAGTTTTATATGGAAGTTGTTTGTGTTACTTCTGTTCTAACACTGTTGTAAGTCTGAGCAGTTGTTTATTCTCGTTGCCCGCTTCGATAAATGTGAAAATAAATAATATTATAATAATTGTCACTATACTATCGCTTCTAGGTGACTATTTTTCAATAAAAAATCGAGCATACATAGTTATGTAACAACTTGTAAGCTTAGGACTTGTTAGTCGTTGTAAATATTTTACTTCGTTTGGTACTTACATGGTTTACAGAAAATTATAAAAAAAAATAGCTTTCTCCTGTTAAAAGTCCAGTCACACCGGCTTACACACTCAAATGTAGACTAAATATTCGGCTAACACTAGAGGATATCCTGATAATAATTTAGCGTATAATGAATAACGTAGCTGTAAGAACAAAAAGTATTATCCCAAAATTTAGACATGCTGTGTGTTATAGGTAATGTTTCTTAAAATTGAAATTAATACAATTGTCGTCGAGATTATTAAATTATTATGTAACTAAGGTGTCGATGCGCGCAGCACAACGTCAAACGTTACAAAATTATTTTTCATTCGTGTACGGTTCTGTTTGACGGTGTACTGGCTCACTGGACGCTTTACAACTATAAGGATCTTTAAACAGATTACTATGTCCAAGTATTTCTTCACCAAAATTAATATTTGTGTAACTTCTTCAATAGGTGTGTTTATTGTAAAGAATGAACGAGATCTCAAGATGAATGACATGTTTGTTAATACCTTTCTTTCTAGTCATTTTTTTTTTGTATTTACATTCCAAAGTTTGTATATTACGTATTTTCCTTTTTTTAATAAATAGGGTAATGTATTTTGCATAGCAAAATGGTGTTTACGTAGTTGAATAGTAAGCAGGAATGAGTACCACGGGTGTGTCGGCGGCTGTAAAGATATTTTCTATAGCTTTTATTTCCTTTGACGTTTGATTTGCTGTTCGTGTTAAGTTATATTATTGTAATATGAAAACAAACATTTTAAATTAGAGATACAGCTGGCGCTGGATTATATTTTTTTATAGAGTATACTGTTTAAGCTATACTGCTATTTTTATAGACCTAGCTGTTCTATTATGTTTGTTAGTTTGTCTCGTAATTTATTTGGTATGCGTTGTTGTTCTGTGAGGCGCGCGGCCGGTGTTGCCAGCTCGCTGCGGCGCGGTGTTGCCAGCGCGCTCTTGTGATTATGATAGTGATTGTTGATTGTTGGGCGAGAATGGTAATGAAAACAAATTATATATTCTATAATTTATGAATTTCATTCAATTTATGAAAATAAGAACAATGTAATGATTGGTAATATTACTCATTGCTCTAAATGTACTATCAAAATATATTATACACAGTGTTAAAGGTCATAAATAAAATGCTTTGAAAATTTCCACATTGTTGTTTCCTTTATCTGTTTACCCCAATAATACCAAACTAATGGAGTAAGTCTAGCAAGGTTAAAAGAGCCAAGAGACATATAGATCAACGCAGAGTTAGTTGTGGATGATTGCTGGAAATAAATTATCTTTTAACAATCAATGTTAGATCAGTAGAAAAAGGTGTGAATGAAAATATGTCATTTTAATACAGATACGCATTAGAACAATTTCAGAATAACTAATAAAAAAATTAATTGATATCACTCGAAATTGGTATCACTCGCACTATCAAGACGAATACGACATCACATTCGTTAAAATCCTAGCCGTTCAGAAACATAGAAATCCACATATACTTGAAAAACATTACTCTCCTTTCTGTGGCAGTCAGGTAATAACATTACCCTCCTTTCTGTGGCAGTCGTGTAAAAGTTTATAACCAGTGTCACTCTCACAATTAATAAAATTCTAACGACGCCTTTGAAGCTGAAATCCATCGAGGCGTTCAGAGTAAGCAATTTTCGAATTTGGCGCCAAAAATCCGCCATTTTGTTTTTATATATATCCAGTGTCACTCTCACAGTAAATACGAATCTAACGACACCTTTCAAGCCAAAATCCATCGAGCTGTTTAGGCTGCAGAGCGTGCCAAACAATAAGACAAACATACATATTCTCGAAAAACATAACCCTCCTTCTGGCGCAGTCGGGTAAAAAGAAGACTTTCGTAACTTATATTATACTTTTATTATCACATAATATAACCAAGATACAAAATGGATACAGCTTACAAAACAATACATGGTTTATATGTGTACCAATTTACACTACTTTACTTGACAAAGCGCATTTCATGAGGAATGTATATACATTATATTACTATACATTTTGACGTAGGTACATATACTTTTGATATTATCCATACATTTTTGAAACAATATAATGATTTTATGTTGACGTTTCTGGCGTTCCCGTCGAGTCAGCTTATTATTTAGGAATCCAGTTGGGTTCGAAATTAGGTTATCCCGATAAAAACGCGTGAGTTAACCGTTAACATATAATCATGAACCTATCTCATGAAAGTTATAATAAAACAATAATATAAAATCAGACCTAGTTTAAATCATGTCTAGACCGTTGTTGATAAAAATAATTGATACTTGCAGTGCATTTTGAAATATTTCTGTATAATATGCATGAGATTTTAAAATAAATTTGATTATACATAAATGAAATAAAACTGTTATAAATCCATACCAGTCTTTAGCGTTTCTTTCATTGCATTTATGTTTATTTTAATAATTAACTAACGTATACAAGAAAATACAGAAAAGTAAGAATTATCTCCTTGTCAAAAAAATCTGCTTTTATTTTTATTGCCAAATGTGCAAGACAAATACAGCAACGTGTTATATGCAAAATAAAAATTTCTTACACAAAACTATTTTAAATATAAATTCATTTCAGGATTACAATTGTCCAACTAATTATTATAAATTTGTTCTCTGTATAAAAAAAAGCTTTTTAAATCACTGCGAATCGGAAAACAAGCAATAAAAAAAGTTGATAACACCACTAGACTAGAAACTGTCACTGCGGAACACAAAAGTCACAATTGAAGCTATACGTCTGTACATATATGGCATACAGTGAGCGATAAGACCACTATCGCGTAAACAGGACCACAGGACCACGCCCGGGCCGTCGACGAGTACCGAAGGACCAGAAAAACACTTCACGAGAACGGGTTATAGTTCTTATCATAATCATCATCTTCATTGAAAGGGTTTGTTGGTTCCGTCGCCTCTTCTGCAAAGGGGTTCTTCGTTTCATCATAATTGTCTTCTTCGAAAGGATTTTTACTCGTTCTGTTGGCTATAGCTGTGGATATATTTTGGACGACTGGAGAGACTCCTGTGCTTCTAGGCTTGTCTTCGAAGCGTTTTTTAGCGGTAATTGGTGAGGAGAACGGGGACTTATGTACTGGTTCCAGTTTGTTGAGGTTGGCTTCGAGACTCGAGCTGTAGCGTTGTTGCTCTAGTAACCTCATCCTCCCCTCGCCGACAGGGACCACTGTGGTGCCTTTTGGTCCTACTTGTTTTGTTGTGTTTGAGGCGTATACTGTAATAAACGAATTAAGGATATTATCATCAAGTTGAAAGTTGAATGGGACAAACTGAAGTTTTTATTGTAAGGCGAATAATGCCTCTACTTTTTTTTATCAGGTCGTATGCATAATAAATATGCTGAACAGTGTTAGTACATAAAACTTTTAGAATTTTGACTTGATAGTGTCAGACAATTGGGTTTTGGTAACTCAGTGCTTAAGGTAAGATCGAAATTACATTTAGTTTTTTTTTGGAAGCAAGATATAATTTGCGTTGAGTTTAAAAAAATAAGACTAAGGCAAACGAATAAAACTCTTTAGAGCGGAACTAAAAAAAGCAGTAAAGGTCACTGAGGCAAATTTAAATATTAACGTTCGTTATCAACGATTCTTATACAAAAGATAAGATGTTATGAATAATATTAAACCAGTTCAGTAATTGATATTCATAAAACAGTTCTCACACGTTATTTTAGGATATTTGCGTGAATGTTTATTTCAAGAATTGGTATCATGTGTTTGATTATATTTCTAAATCTCTAAAATTATGGAAACGTCTGGAACAAGTTCAAATGTAATATGGATAATATAATTTTGCGCTGCACATGGAAGTAAGTGTTGAATCCAACATTGTGTTGAACAAAAACGTGGAAATCGCATTAAAAAAAAAAATTGCCGGCTTACAATTGCTTATTAATTTGATAATACTATTACACAGAAGATATACTATTACAACAGAAGCGGAAAACTTATCTACACTAATATTATAAAGAGGAAAACTTTGTTTGTTTGTAATGAATAGGCTCAAATAAAAAACTGGACCGATTTTAAAAATTCTTTCACCATTCGAAAGCTACATTATCCACGAGTAACATAGACTATATTTTATTTTGGAAAAAATAGGGTTCCGTAAGATATTTGGATTTTTCGTCATAAATAAAATGATAGTTTTTATATTATTTTTGTCAGCGAAACGAAGTTTACAGTGACAGCTAGTAAAAATATATGTTTATGTCATAAAATATTGAGTGTAGGTATCCTTACATTGCTTGCTCTGCCCCTCCGCCTGGCGCAGCTTGGCCTCCGCCCCCGGGCCGTAGGGCTGCGGCGCGGGCGCGGGCGGGGCCGCCGGCGGAGCGCTCGCCACCACCGGGGACTCCGCCCCGCCAGACTCCGTCACTACCGTCAGCTTGTTGAACAGGCCGCGCCCGTAGTACTCCGACACCACCGCATAACTGGAAAAAGGACATCATAGTTAAGTATGGAAAATAATGGAATTTTAACTACTACTGATTTTCAATTAAATCATGGTTACCTAAGAAATATACGGAGAGACTTGGATGCCTAGTAGAAGTTTCCTAACTTAGGAGTTAAGAAACTTCTACTAGGCATCCAAACTTCTATTACTAGGGCAGTTAGACAAGCTACCAATGCAATTTCGTAAACGCCGACGGAAAATAGTTTAAAATATAAAAGTAAAAAAATAAGGTACGCCCATACAAAATAAAAGGAGGAATGGAAGATCTTTGGTCTGCAGTGGCACGACTATTTTTGATAATAATAAAAAAAAGTCATTTTTCAAGTTAGGCTACAATGTAGCATTCAATGCTAATACATACATACACACAAATTTAATTATGTTAAAGAATGCAGTAATGGTATGTAAGAATTTTTTGCATAGTTTTATGTAATGCTGTCAAGTAACATAATTTAAAATCAAGTTACTTTCAAGGTGGTTAACGGTAGCAGTCAGCGGTGCGAGAAGGTCACATCTACGCCAAATTATATAAATTAATTACATAGCGACGTTCAACTGTTTTAAGCTTCTAGGGCCGCGTTAAGACAACATACACACGCGTTGCTAAAAACTTTGGTTATTGCAATTTGAGATGTACCTAACAGACATAAGACTTAAATTAGCGTACGTAGAGAATGCGTGTCATCTGTTTACCTACATGCGTTGGTTTAACTTCGATTAATGCAATTTGAAATCTATTGTTGTGTCATAAGACTCAAATTGGCGTGCGCATAGTGGTTTGTATTGACGAAATGCAGTTTTACACATTCCTACAACCTGATAGACTGTGGCGAGTATTTAATGCATGTACAATTATATATTTTATTGGGTTACATTATTCTTGTTGCAGTTTTTACGACTCAAATGAGTTTTGCGCCCTTTGTAGTTAACTATACGTATAATGGTTTGTGTCAAATAAATTTATACGCAATTCCTAATCGTGTTACGTACGGTTCCTTAATTGCATCTTTGATAAGGCATGATTGGTTGTATACTTTTTATAGGGTTTTTAAGTATGAGAAAATGTTCTGGCGAAAACGTGTGAGAAATTCATTGCCTATTGCTTACACAAACAATATGGATTCGTCTTAAGGATTCCTTCTTTACGGTTTTAGGTAAATTATACTCAAATATGGGTCAAATATGCAAGTATAACATAGAGGTGCTTCTTCACCGCATGCAGTCGCTTGTAATGTAACGTTATATCACATCAGCGTATCAGAAGTGCATTACAATTCGCATCTTGTAGTAATGCAATATGTAATAATTAACTAAATGTGAACTTTAAAAGCTAATACATAAAGTCGAATCTATAATGTAACATTACACGCGAATGCTCGTCATTTATGAAAACAGTAATATGGAATAGGTTGTAGTCGAATCTAAAATGGAAGGAGCACCTTTCTAGTTTACTTAGTTACTGTGTCACAGTGCCTAGAGTTGCAACATCACCGGATAGTAGGCATCACTTGCCGCATATCAATCACTTACTCATATACAAACTTAATAAGATCGATAAACAACTTGTAGAATGCAAACACATCATGACTTACAAATATTACAATAAT
Organism: Chrysodeixis includens; assembly: GCA_941860345.1. Taxonomy (NCBI): domain Eukaryota; kingdom Metazoa; phylum Arthropoda; class Insecta; order Lepidoptera; family Noctuidae; genus Chrysodeixis; species Chrysodeixis includens. The sequence goes on along the minus strand of OW796107.1, from coordinate 3,147,382 downwards.
TTATATTACAAGTTTATTATTGCTAATACAACTCTATCAATCTTTGCGCACATCATGTGTGATTAATCCTACTCCCTAGTGTATCCTGTGACTTTGACTTAGGCTGTAGAAGAGTTTCGGGGTGTTTTTAGTCAGTGGAAGTCTGACACATCCCCACGCTGTGGCCTTACTGTGGGTTGAAATCGTTTACTTTTTGCCCTGGACAGTTAGTTTATCAGTAAACAGTGATGTCGTATAGATGTCAGTGTCAGAAATGACATCTGTAAAATCATCATTCCCCTGTCCTTATCCCAATTATTATGTGGGGTCGGCGCAGCATGTCTTTTTCTTCCACACGTTCCTATCAGACGTCGTCTCGTAAGCACCACTCTTTCCAGCCATATCATCTTTCACACAATCCATCCATAGTTTCTTTGGCATTTTGAAATGACATCTATGAACATCTGTGGTTTACGCGGTTAATTTAAGTAGTTAAAGAAAATGATATACACTAGTGTAGTAGTTTGCTTTATATACAAAGATAGCTTTTATTTTTGTGCCACTGTCACACAAATTAAAGCTTCTATTTTATCTCTATATTATCGAGCGCTATCAACTGCAAGTACACAGCGTCGCGTGCGCAGGTGTGTTGGTCTATCTGTAGATAGTTTATAAAACAGTGAAACGGGTTCACAGGAACGTTCTAAGCTTTGCTTACATTCGCCTGCAAATCAGCTTCAACCATTGTCTGTATGTTTGTGATACATTAGTTGTGCAAATAAAGACACTATTTGACAACAATTTTAGTCTGGGATAATGTTTCTATCAGGTTATTCTAGAAAAATCTATTCTTTTCGGGTTAGAAGTAGTTTTTCGTTAATTCAGGATGTCCGTTACCTTCATACCAAATTAGATCAAAATTGGCCGAGTAGTTTATGCCGTTTGAGCATGTACACACATGCATCAACTTAAGCATTTAAAATGTTTGTGTGTGTAGAATCGTTTGTTAAAGTATTTTCGATTTTATAGTTTCAACTAATTATTTGTAACTCTGTTTATATTTTTTTATCAAGAAATGCCCTATAATTTTTATAACAATAATATTTTTATCGATTGAAAATTGCCATAACTCATTTGAAGTTGTGGTAGTCAAGTAGTAAGACCACGTAGGACTGTCTTTTTGGGATGTTGTGTGCGTTTTAGTAATAAATATCACAGCTTTGATGTTTCAGAGGGCACGTAAAAATATGGTCCCTGCTTCTGATCTCTATCCAATCGTGTCGGACTACCGTCCCATCGGGCTATGAGAGTAATTAGGAATAAAGAGTGCACTATAATATGACCCGCGTAGCTGGTAATAGTAACCACTATTGTTATTATTACTCATATTCTACTTTTCGAAATAACTCCACAGAAGAAGACTTGCCAAAGGCACATTATCATTCATTACAAATAATAGCAGAATTGTTACTCATAACTATTATATTCATGACTAAAACAAAATAACTCCACGATCGTGAAACGTATTATCAAACATGATTAAACCGTAAATCTTAATGATAACATATCGACAATGTTATTAATTTGTTATTTAGCTGTTCATATAATTTCAAATTACATAAACGTTTTTCATCATTCAATCAATAAACATGTTATTTTTTATCTCATGCACTGTCATTCAGATGCAATTGTGATTATTTTATTAAGGTATAATTAATTATATACACTTTTCTTTTTTCATACAGAACAGAAAAGGACATAAAAAATTGCAGTATTTTTGCACCTATTGCACTTGAATCTTGTGTCTATATGAATAAATAAATTATTAACAAAAACTATATATTTTTAACCTTAAAAAAGGAGAAAGCTTCTCATTTCGACCATATATACCTATGCTTTTTTAATAGTACAAAGTAATATCAATACATTGTCAAAAACACAATTTGTTTCTTATTTTATTCGCCTGCCTACCAATTCTAATTTATAGAAATAGTTAAAAGTTACATAGGCAAGAAATGTCCAGTTCCCTAGGTAACCCTACCACCAAATTAAATAAGAAACTCACCCATACCTGTCTTCGCCAGACGCGAAACACCACGAGAACGGAGGAACACTTATAGACTTAAATAACGATAAATACATATTTAAAAAACTACAATTTTCCACAAAAATAATCACTTAATCTTAAAAAAAGTTTATAGATACAAATCCATATTTAAACACTACAATTATTTCGTTACAGTTTGGTTGTTATGGTGGTCTTTGCCCAACAATAGGATCATACACAGACAAAAAAAAATCACACAAAAAGTATCACTTTGTTTTTTAAATAAATTATAGGTACAAATACATTTTTACAACGTAATTTTCACAACTGTTATCACTTATTTTATTAGCAAGTTTGAATGCGATCGATAAGACATCGTTGCGCGGGCGCAGATTACCGACTGGTTACTGGCCTTGCGACAGGTGATGTCGATATACTTGTTTCTTTTTTAACATCGTTGTTTTAAGAAAGGTTGATTAAAAACTTTGTTTTAAATGTGAGCGAGATGCGGTTGATAGTAGAATTCATGATAAAATTGGTGTCATTGTATAATATGGAAAATTATTTAAAAATGTATAAAATTGAAATGTATTTTTTTTTGTTTGTGTATTAATATTTGTACAACTTTCAATGTCCATATTGTAGCTGTTACCCGCGAGCTCGTATGCGTTATTAATGCTCCCGCGGAAAAAAGATAAAAAAAAAAAATCGGGACTAATTATGTTGGCTGAATTTCAGACCTAACCAGGCCGTTTCGGGGGTCTGCGGAAACGAACATTGCGACACGAGAATTTTATACATCTAAAGATATTTCTAGCTACTTTTTTCATTAGAATTCAATACACAAATTCCATATCATTTCACTTTCCGCAACAATTTTCACCATATCTCTTACAACCACAAACATTACCGTTGCATCCACGAACTATTCTACAAATCCAACACATTTGATGACGTCACGACACAGTTAACGTCACAACAACAGTTTTCATAGGTATTTCCCGTCATACGACATAAACGTCGCAATGTAGACCACCTGAGTCAATACCGCGGTAATAACTGTCTATTGTTACCTTTGAGCATTGTGCAAAGGTGTTTTGAAGACTCAAGTTCTTTGTAAAACGTTTAAGGAATATTGGGTCTTATTTTAATAGACATAAAACTCTTAAAATGGTCTTAAATTACTTGTAAGTACTGTTCGTTTAGGTCAATTCTTGTAAAGGTTTTATCTTTTAACAATCGATTAAAATGTTGCATACTTGCAAGATTGGAATTGCACTTTTGTCTGGGTATAATTTAATTATGACATCTATGTATTTAGAAGTATATAAGCATGTTAATTAGTTGTCTAATACTCATAACACAAGTTACCCTCGTATATTTAATTTGAGACTAGACGGCGTTGTGGAAATATTGTTAAAGAATATCTATTATTTAGTACTTAATAGGGAAAGGCCAAAGAAAAGATGGATGGATTGTATTAGGAACGATATGAATGAAAAAGGAGTAAATGATAGTGTGACGTCTGATAGGGGAGAATGGAAGAAAAATACGTGTTGCGCCGACATAAAGAAAGATGGAAAAGAAAAATGGGATAAGGATATGAAGATGATGATGATGAGTACCTACTCATTTGCTTAGTTTGTGATAAATGAACAGATGGCGTTGTATGAAAGTTAAGGAATATGTATTACTATTTACATGTTGCCTTGTATACTCACGGGTCGGGTTCGTTGTGCAGCCTAGCGTGTAAGGCCTCAGCGGAGCGCGGCGCGGGCTCTGCGCGGCGGCGCGCGGACGCACACACCAGGCACTCCGCCTCCGACTCCGCGTATGTTTGGAAACAGCTACACAAATATACACGATATGTTCTTATGTTAGACTTAAATTACATATTACTAGGCACACTTTGAGGTATCATCTAGGATGGTAAAACATGTCGTTGAACAAATAATTGTAGAATATTCTGTTGAGTAATTAAGACAACTTAAGATTATAACAAAGAAAAAACTATGATTTCAAATTATATTGTTTCTTTCGTTATCCTTTAACAAAGCAAGCAATCGATTAATATAATTATGAATTTCAGTCAGGTTGCATATTTCGTTATCGCATTAATCTGCGAATACATTCTAGTATGATCCTTTTCTACTTGGAAACTAATAGAATTCCTCCAAATTTCCACCGAGGTACAAAAACAAAGCAACCATATGTTTTTTTTTGTTTTTACTTAAACAACTATTTTTTTTTTCTCTTATAAACTTGCCGATATTAAGCAGTAGGCCTGATATAGAAATAAAACTAGCACGGAGGCTATCCAATGACGACTTCGACTATTCATAATGCTTCTCAAAGAAGGTCTTGAGGATGCTTGTTTTTAAGTCTGTGAACAACAATAATTAGGTATGTTTAATGTTATTCGGGATTAAAAATGTACTTACTCTTGATGGAAGGAATGCTGGCAGAAGAAGTGCACAGTGGGCAGTGAGAGCTGCTTGTTGCAGGCCGCACAGCGCGACGACTGGAACACGAGCTGGGAGCGCTGCAGCGTCTCTATCTGCTGCTTCATGCGCGCGCTCTCCTCGCGGTACTTTGCTGATAACTGCTGCTCGCGGGTTATCACTTCATTCTCGGATTTTAATACGTCTGTTAGGTACCTGGTAAAATTAAGAATGATTTATAAATAAATAAACTATAAAACCATAGCCAAAACTTTAAGCAACATGTCTAGAAGACGTATTGCGCCGACCCCAAGTGAAATGGGATAAAAGCAGGAAGATGATTATAAATAAATAAACCAGCCTATAAACTTCCCACTACTGGGCACAGGCTTCTTCGCATATAGGGAAGGTTTGAGCATTGATCACCACACTAGCTCATTGCGAATTGGCGATATCAGATTACTATTTGGAATCCAGGTTTCCTCACGATGTTTTCCTTCACCATTTGTCAGTAGTCTTAGAATGATTAAGAAAGTACATATGTACTTTGAAAAAGTCACATTGGTACTGCGCTGGGGAAACTTGCCCCTCGTGCATACAAATAAATACTTAGAACCGCAAGGCCACCACGACAATACAATGGTTTAGAATAATAAATCAAATTTTTTAGTGTTTTACAATCGAGAGTTACAAGACTTACTTTCTCACGTCTCCCAAAGTGTAGGTGGGTGTGCTAGCGAGACAATCGATGACTAGGATTGGTGAAAGTAACTTTTCATTAGCTGTGAACAAAAATATGACATTAGTAAAAATATTCGATTGGTCACGGCAATGTTTTATAAAAGTTTTTGGATAATTGCGAAAAATTGTAACATTTGACATTCGTAGCAAATGCGACATTCTTAAGAAACGCGACATTCGTAGCAAATGTAACATTAGTAACAAACGTGACATTCATAGCAAATGTGACATTCGTAGCAAATGTGACATTCGTAGCAAATGTGACGTAGCAAATGTGACATTCGTAGCACACATGACATTGGTAGCTGTTTCCTGACCTATAACGTTGAGCAGCTCGGGCAGGCAGTGCGGCGGCGGCGGGCTCCACAGCACGTCCAGCCGCCGGGTACGTACCTATAACGTTGAGCAGCTCGGGCAGGCAGTGCGGCGGCGGCGGGCTCCACAGCACGTCCAGCCGCCGGGTACGTACCTATAACGTTGAGCAGCTCGGGCAGGCAGTGCGGCGGCGGCGGGCTCCACAGCACGTCCAGCCGCCGGGTACGTACCTATAACGTTGAGCAGCTCGGGCAGGCAGTGCGGCGGCGGCGGGCTCCACAGCACGTCCAGCCGCCGGGTACGTACCTATAACGTTGAGCAGCTCGGGCAGGCAGTGCGGCGGCGGCGGGCTCCACAGCACGTCCAGCCGCCGGGTACGTACCTATAACGTTGAGCAGCTCGGGCAGGCAGTGCGGCGGCGGCGGGCTCCACAGCACGTCCAGCCGCCGGGTACGTACCTATAACGTTGAGCAGCTCGGGCAGGCAGTGCGGCGGCGGCGGGCTCCACAGCACGTCCAGCCGCCGGGTACGTACCTATAACGTTGAGCAGCTCGGGCAGGCAGTGCGGCGGCGGCGGGCTCCACAGCACGTCCAGCCGCCGGGTACGTACCTATAACGTTGAGCAGCTCGGGCAGGCAGTGCGGCGGCGGCGGGCTCCACAGCACGTCCAGCCGCCGGGTACGTACCTATAACGTTGAGCAGCTCGGGCAGGCAGTGCGGCGGCGGCGGGCTCCACAGCACGTCCAGCCGCCGGGTACGTACCTATAACGTTGAGCAGCTCGGGCAGGCAGTGCGGCGGCGGCGGGCTCCACAGCACGTCCAGCCGCCGGGTACGTACCTATAACGTTGAGCAGCTCGGGCAGGCAGTGCGGCGGCGGCGGGCTCCACAGCACGTCCAGCCGCCGGGTACGTACCTATAACGTTGAGCAGCTCGGGCAGGCAGTGCGGCGGCGGCGGGCTCCACAGCACGTCCAGCCGCCGGGTACGTACCTATAACGTTGAGCAGCTCGGGCAGGCAGTGCGGCGGCGGCGGGCTCCACAGCACGTCCAGCCGCCGGGTACGTACCTATAACGTTGAGCAGCTCGGGCAGGCAGTGCGGCGGCGGCGGGCTCCACAGCACGTCCAGCCGCCGGGTACGTACCTATAACGTTGAGCAGCTCGGGCAGGCAGTGCGGCGGCGGCGGGCTCCACAGCACGTCCAGCCGCCGGGTACGTACCTATAACGTTGAGCAGCTCGGGCAGGCAGTGCGGCGGCGGCGGGCTCCACAGCACGTCCAGCCGCCGGGTACGTACCTATAACGTTGAGCAGCTCGGGCAGGCAGTGCGGCGGCGGCGGGCTCCACAGCACGTCCAGCCGCCGGGTACGTACCTATAACGTTGAGCAGCTCGGGCAGGCAGTGCGGCGGCGGCGGGCTCCACAGCACGTCCAGCCGCCGGGTACGTACCTGTAACGTTGAGCAGCTCGGGCAGGCAGTGCGGCGGCGGCGGGCTCCACAGCACGTCCAGCCGCCGGGTACGTACTTATAACGTTGAGCAGCTCGGGCAGGCAGTGCGGCGGCGGCGGGCTCCACAGCACGTCCAGCCGCCGGGTACGTACCTATAACGTTGAGCAGCTCGGGCAGGCAGTGCGGCGGCGGCGGGCTCCACAGCACGTCCAGCCGCCGGGTACGTACCTATAACGTTGAGCAGCTCGGGCAGGCAGTGCGGCGGCGGCGGGCTCCACAGCACGTCCAGCCGCCGGGTACGTACCTATAACGTTGAGCAGCTCGGGCAGGCAGTGCGGCGGCGGCGGGCTCCACAGCACGTCCAGCCGCCGGGTACGTACCTATAACGTTGAGCAGCTCGGGCAGGCAGTGCGGCGGCGGCGGGCTCCACAGCACGTCCAGCCGCCGGGTACGTACCTATAACGTTGAGCAGCTCGGGCAGGCAGTGCGGCGGCGGCGGGCTCCACAGCACGTCCAGCCGCCGGGTACGTACCTATAACGTTGAGCAGCTCGGGCAGGCAGTGCGGCGGCGGCGGGCTCCACAGCACGTCCAGCCGCCGGGTACGTACCTATAACGTTGAGCAGCTCGGGCAGGCAGTGCGGCGGCGGCGGGCTCCACAGCACGTCCAGCCGCCGGGTACGTACCTATAACGTTGAGCAGCTCGGGCAGGCAGTGCGGCGGCGGCGGGCTCCACAGCACGTCCAGCCGCCGGGTACGTACCTATAACGTTGAGCAGCTCGGGCAGGCAGTGCGGCGGCGGCGGGCTCCACAGCACGTCCAGCCGCCGGGTACGTACCTATAACGTTGAGCAGCTCGGGCAGGCAGTGCGGCGGCGGCGGGCTCCACAGCACGTCCAGCCGCCGGGTACGTACCTATAACGTTGAGCAGCTCGGGCAGGCAGTGCGGCGGCGGCGGGCTCCACAGCACGTCCAGCCGCCGGGTACGTACCTATAACGTTGAGCAGCTCGGGCAGGCAGTGCGGCGGCGGCGGGCTCCACAGCACGTCCAGCCGCCGGGTACGTACCTATAACGTTGAGCAGCTCGGGCAGGCAGTGCGGCGGCGGCGGGCTCCACAGCACGTCCAGCCGCCGGGTACGTACCTATAACGTTGAGCAGCTCGGGCAGGCAGTGCGGCGGCGGCGGGCTCCACAGCACGTCCAGCCGCCGGGTACGTACCTATAACGTTGAGCAGCTCGGGCAGGCAGTGCGGCGGCGGCGGGCTCCACAGCACGTCCAGCCGCCGGGTACGTACCTATAACGTTGAGCAGCTCGGGCAGGCAGTGCGGCGGCGGCGGGCTCCACAGCACGTCCAGCCGCCGGGTACGTACCTATCTAGACACACGGCAGTGTGTCCGCCAAGTTCGAGCTAAAAAGCGACACACCGGCCGTGGGTTATATTACACGAACCATTTCGGGCCAATTTCGACCCCCCTATAACTCATAATCTATTTTACTTACGCATATCAAATTTCTAGTATCTGTTGAGACCCCCTTACTTATCTAAAATACAAAATTTCATTAATATACCTATTGTAGGTCTTGAGATATTGACGTCAGAAAATCGCTATTTTTACTATACACTCACTCACTCACTGACTGACTCACTCACTCATCAAAAACCTAGACCACTTCCAATGGTCGTATTGACTTGAAATTTGGCATGGAGGTAGGTCTTTAGGTCAAGGTAAAGGGAAAAATCTGAAAATGGTCAAGTGTGAGTCGGTTTCAAAAATAATTAAGGTTTAAATTTACACCCGGTGTAAATTTATACCTAACTAAATTTATTTATATAATGTATCTTTAAATCGTCGTACCGACCTGAAAATCGGTACGAAGGTTTGCATTTAGTCAAAGTAAAGTAAAAATCTGGAAACGGCCAAGTGTGAGTCGCTTTCGAAAATAACGAATGTGTAATCTTGATCCACTATAAATATGGAGTGAAAATTAATAAAAAATAACTTAATCATAAGAAAAAAATGACAACCTTACAAAAATAATTGAAATCCCACCCAAAACATAAATGTAAAAGGCTGCCAAGTTCGATAATATGAGAATGCTTCTCCTATAAAAGAAGTGAGATCTCAATAAGTACCAAGTTCTATACACATACCTCAGTTAAAAATAGTTACAGGAATGCACACTTGGCAAGTTTATAATTATATAATTTTAGTACATACTTCATTTTCTAAAGAAAATTATATACTTGACTCATTGCCTTTAGTAGGTTGGGTGAAAACTTGCCAAGTGGGCGTTCCTGTAACTATTTTTAACTGAGGTATGTGTATAGAACTTGGTACTTATTGAGATCTCACTTCTTTTATAGGAGAAGCATTCTCATATTATCGAACTTGGCAGCCTTTTACATTTATGTTTTGGGTGGGATAACGTTGAGCAGCTCGGGCAGGCAGTGCGGCGGCGGCGGGCTCCACAGCACGTCCAGCCGCCGGGTACGTACCTATAACGTTGAGCAGCTCGGGCAGGCAGTGCGGCGGCGGCGGGCTCCACAGCACGTCCAGCCGCCGGGTACGTACCTATAACGTTGAGCAGCTCGGGCAGGCAGTGCGGCGGCGGCGGGCTCCACAGCACGTCCAGCCGCCGGGTACGTACCTATAACGTTGAGCAGCTCGGGCAGGCAGTGCGGCGGCGGCGGGCTCCACAGCACGTCCAGCCGCCGGGTACGTACCTATAACGTTGAGCAGCTCGGGCAGGCAGTGCGGCGGCGGCGGGCTCCACAGCACGTCCAGCCGCCGGGTACGTACCTATAACGTTGAGCAGCTCGGGCAGGCAGTGCGGCGGCGGCGGGCTCCACAGCACGTCCAGCCGCCGGGTACGTACCTATAACGTTGAGCAGCTCGGGCAGGCAGTGCGGCGGTGGCGGGCTCCACAGCATGTCCAGCCGCCGGGTACGTACCTATAACGTTGAGCAGCTCGGGCAGGCAGTGCGGCGGCGGCGGGCTCCACAGCACGTCCAGCCGCCGGGTACGTACCTATAACGTTGAGCAGCTCGGGCAGGCAGTGCGGCGGCGGCGGGCTCCACAGCACGTCCAGCCGCCGGGTACGTACCTATAACGTTGAGCAGCTCGGGCAGGCAGTGCGGCGGCGGCGGGCTCCACAGCACGTCCAGCCGCCGGGTACGTACCTATAACGTTGAGCAGCTCGGGCAGGCAGTGCGGCGGCGGCGGGCTCCACAGCACGTCCAGCCGCCGGGTACGTACCTATAACGTTGAGCAGCTCGGGCAGGCAGTGCGGCGGCGGCGGGCTCCACAGCACGTCCAGCCGCCGGGTACGTACCTATAACGTTGAGCAGCTCTGGGCAGGCAGTGCGGCGGCGGCGGGCTCCACAGCACGTCCAGCCGCCGGGTACGTACCTATAACGTTGAGCAGCTCGGGCAGGCAGTGCGGCGGCGGCGGGCTCCACAGCACGTCCAGCCGCCGGGTACGTACCCTATAACGTTGAGCAGCTCGGGCAGGCAGTGCGGCGGCGGCGGGCTCCACAGCACGTCCAGCCGCCGGGTACGTACCTATAACGTTGAGCAGCTCGGGCAGGCAGTGCGGCGGCGGCGGGCCTCCACAGCACGTCCAGCCGCCGGGTACGTACCTATAACGTTGAGCAGCTCGGGCAGGCAGTGCGGCGGCGGCGGGCTCCACAGCACGTCCAGCCGCCGGGTACGTACCTATAACGTTGAGCAGCTCGGGCAGGCAGTGCGGCGGCGGCGGGGCTCCACAGCACGTCCAGCCGCCGGGTACGTACCTATAACGTTGAGCAGCTCGGGCAGGCAGTGCGGCGGCGGCGGGGCTCCACAGCACGTCCAGCCGCCGGGTACGTACCTATAACGTTGAGCAGCTCGGGCAGGCAGTGCGGCGGCGGCGGGCTCCACAGCACGTCCAGCCGCCGGGTACGTACCTATAACGTTGAGCAGCTCGGGCAGGCAGTGCGGCGGCGGCGGGCTCCACAGCACGTCCAGCCGCCGGGTACGTACCTATAACGTTGAGCAGCTCGGGCAGGCAGTGCGGCGGCGGCGGGCTCCACAGCACGTCCAGCCGCCGGGTACGTACCTATAACGTTGAGCCCAGGCTCGGGCAGGCAGTGCGGCGGCGGCGGGCTCCACAGCACGTCCAGCCGCCGGGTACGTACCTATAACGTTTGAGCAGCTCGGGCAGGCAGTGCGGCGGCGGCGGGCTCCACAGCACGTCCAGCCGCCGGGTACGTACCTATAACGTTTGAGCAGCTCGGGCAGGCAGTGCGGCGGCGGCGGGCTCCACAGCACGTCCAGCCGCCGGGTACGTACCTATAACGTTGAGCAGCTCGGGCAGGCAGTGCGGCGGCGGCGGGGCTCCCACAGCACGTCCAGCCGCCGGGTACGTACCTATAACGTTGAGCAGCTCGGGCAGGCAGTGCTGGCGGCGGCGGGCTCCACAGCACGTCCAGCCGCCGGGTACGTACCTATAACCGTTGAGCAGCTCGGGCAGGCAGTGCGGCGGCGGCGGGCTCCACAGCACGTCCAGCCGCCGGGTACGTACCTATAACGTTGAGCAGCTCGGGCAGGCAGTGCGGCGGCGGCGGGCCTCCACAGCACGTCCAGCCGCCGGGTACGTACCTATAACGTTGAGCAGCTCGGGCAGGCAGTGCGGCGGCGGCGGGCTCCACAGCACGTCCCAGCCGCCGGGTACGTACCTATAACGTTGAGCAGCTCGGGCAGGCAGTGCGGCGGCGGCGGGCTCCACAGCACGTCCAGCCGCCGGGTACGTACCTATAACGTTGAGCAGCTCGGGCAGGCAGTGCGGCGGCGGCGGGCTCCACAGCACGTCCAGCCGCCGGGTACGTACCTATAACGTTGAGCAGCTCGGGCAGGCAGTGCGGGCGGCGGCGGGCTCCACAGCACGTCCAGCCGCCGGGTACGTACCTATAACGTTGAGCAGCTCGGGCAGGCAGTGCGGCGGCGGGCGGGCTCCACAGCACGTCCAGCCGCCGGGTACGTACCTATAACGTTGAGCAGCTCGGGGCAGGCAGTGCGGCGGCGGCGGGCTCCACAGCACGTCCAGCCGCCGGGTACGTACCTATAACGTTGAGCAGCTCGGGCAGGCAGTGCGGCGGCGGCGGGCTCCACAGCACGTCCAGCCGCCGGGTACGTACCTATAACCGTTGAGCAGCTCGGGCAGGCAGTGCGGCGGCGGCGGGCTCCACAGCACGTCCAGCCGCCGGGTACGTACCTATAACGTTGAGCAGCCTCGGGCAGGGCAGTGCGGCGGCGGCGGGCTCCACAGCACGTCCAGCCGCCGGGTACGTACCTATAACGTTGAGCAGCTCGGGCAGGCAGTGCGGCGGCGGCGGGCTCCACAGCACGTCCAGCCGCCGGTACGTACCTATAACGTTGAGCAGCTCGGGCAGGCAGTGCGGCGGCGGCGGGCTCCACAGCACGTCCAGCCCGCCGGGTACGTACCTATAAACGTTGAGCAGCTCGGGCAGGCAGTGCGGCGGCGGCGGGCTCCACAGCACGTCCAGCCGCCGGGTACGTACCTATAACGTTGAGCAGCTCGGGCAGGCAGTGCGGCGGCGGCGGGCTCCACAGCACGTCCAGCCGCCGGGTACGTACCTATAACGTTGAGCAGCTCGGGCAGGCAGTGCGGCGGCGGCGGGCTCCACAGCACGTCCAGCCGCCGGGTACGTACCTATAACGTTGAGCAGCTCGGGGCAGGCAGTGCGGCGGCGGCGGGCTCCACAGCACGTCCAGCCGCCGGGTACGTACCTATAACGTTGAGCAGCTCGGGCAGGCAGTGCGGCGGCGGCGGGCTCCACAGCACGTCCAGCCGCCGGGTACGTACCTATAACGTTGAGCAGCTCGGGCAGGCAGTGCGGCGGCGGCGGGCTCCACAGCACGTCCAGCCGCCGGGTACGTACCTATAACGTTGAGCAGCTCGGGCAGGCAGTGCGGCGGCGGCGGGCTCCACAGCACGTCCAGCCGCCGGGTACGTACCTATAACGTTGAGCAGCTCGGGCAGGCAGTGCGGCGGCGGCGGGCTCCACAGCACGTCCAGCCGCCGGGGTACGTACCTATAACGTTGAGCAGCTCGGGCAGGCAAGTGCGGCGGCGGCGGGCTCCACAGCACGTCCAGCCGCCGGGGTACGTACCTATAACGTTTGAGCAGCTCGGGCAGGCAGTGCGGCGGCGGCGGGGCTCCACAGCACGTCCAGCCGCCGGGTACGTACCTATAACGTTGAGCAGCTCGGGCAGGCAGTGCGGCGGCGGCGGGCTCCACAGCACGTCCAGCCGCCGGGTACGTACCTATAACGTTGAGCAGCTCGGGCAGGCAGTGCGGGCGGCGGCGGGCTCCACAGCACGTCCAGCCGCCGGGTACGTACCTATAACGTTGAGCAGCTCGGGCAGGCAGTGCGGCGGCGGCGGGCTCCACAGCACGTCCAGCCGCCGGGTACGTACCTATAACGTTGAGCAGCTCGGGCAGGCAGTGCGGCGGGCGGCGGGGCTCCACAGCACGTCCAGCCGCCGGGTACGTACCTATAACGTTGAGCAGCTCGGGCAGGCAGTGCGGCGGCGGCCGGGCTCCACAGCACGTCCCAGCCGCCGGGTACGTACCTATAACGTTGAGCAGCTCGGGCAGGCAGTGCGGCGGCGGCGGGCTCCACAGCACGTCCAGCCGCCGGGTACGTACCTATAACGTTGAGCAGCTCGGGCAGGCAGTGCGGCGGCGGCGGGCTCCACAGCACGTCCAGGCCGCCGGGTACGTACCTATAACGTTGAGCAGCTCGGGCAGGCAGTGCGGCGGCGGCGGGCTCCCACAGCACGTCCAGCCGCCGGGGTACGTACCCTATAACGTTGAGCAGCTCGGGCAGGCAGTGCGGCGGCGGCGGCGGGCTCCACAGCACGTCCAGCCGCCGGGTACGTACCTATAACGTTGAGCAGCTCGGGCAGGCAGTGCGGCGGCGGCGGGCTCCACAGCACGTCCAGCCGCCGGGTACGTACCTATAACGTTGAGCAGCTCGGGCAGGCAGTGCGGCGGCGGCGGGCTCCACAGCACGTCCAGCCGCCGGGTACGTACCTATAACGTTGAGCAGCTCGGGCAGGCAGTGCGGCGGCGGCGGGCTCCACAGCACGTCCAGCCGCCGGGTACGTACCTATAACGTTGAGCAGCTCGGGCAGGCAGTGCGGCGGCGGCGGGCTCCACAGCACGTCCAGCCGCCGGGTACGTACCTATAACGTTGAGCAGCTCGGGGCAGGCAGTGCGGCGGCGGCGGGCTCCACAGCACGTCCAGCCGCCGGGTACGTACCTATAACGTTGAGCAGCTCGGGCAGGCAGTGCGGCGGCGGCGGGCTCCACAGCACGTCCAGCCGCCGGGTACGTACCTATAACGTTGAGCAGCTCGGGCAGGCAGTGCGGCGGCGGCGGGCTCCACAGCACGTCCAGCCGCCGGGTACGTACCTATAACGTTGAGCAGCTCGGGCAGGCAGTGCGGCGGCGGCGGGCTCCACAGCACGTCCAGCCGCCGGGTACGTACCTATAACGTTGAGCAGCTCGGGCAGGCAGTGCGGCGGGCGGCGGGCTCCACAGCACGTCCAGCCGCCGGGTACGTACCTATAACGTTGAGCAGCTCGGGCAGGCAGTGCGGCGGCGGCGGGCTCCACAGCACGTCCAGCCGCCGGGTACGTACCTATAACGTTGAGCAGCTCGGGCAGGCAGTGCGGCGGCGGCGGGCTCCACAGCACGTCCAGCCGCCGGGTACGTACCTATAACGTTGAGCAGCTCGGGCAGGCAGTGCGGCGGCGGCGGGCTCCACAGCACGTCCAGCCGCCGGGTACGTACCTATAACGTTGAGCAGCTCGGGCAGGCAGTGCGGCGGCGGCGGGGCTCCACAGCACGTCCAGCCGCCGGGTACGTACCTATAACGTTGAGCAGCTCGGGCAGGCAGTGCGGCGGCGGCGGGCTCCACAGCACGTCCAGCCGCCGGGTACGTACCTATAACGTTGAGCAGCTCGGGCAGGCAGTGCGGCGGCGGCGGGCTCCACAGCACGTCCAGCCGCCGGGGTACGTACCTATAACGTTGAGCAGCTCGGGCAGGCAGTGCGGCGGCGGCGGGCTCCACAGCACGTCCAGCCGCCGGGTACGTACCTATAACGTTGAGCAGCTCGGGCAGGGCAGTGCGGCGGCGGCGGGCTCCACAGCACGTCCAGCCGCCGGGTACGTACCTATAACGTTGAGCAGCTCGGGCAGGCAGTGCGGCGGCGGCGGGCTCCACAGGCACGTTCCAGGCCGCCGGGTACGTACCTATAACGTTGAGCAGCTCGGGCAGGCAGTGCGGCGGCGGCGGGCTCCACAGCACGTCCAGCCGCCGGGTACGTACCTATAACGTTGAGCAGCTCGGGCAGGCAGTGCGGCGGCGGCGGGCTCCACAGCACGTCCAGCCGCCGGGTACGTACCTATAACGTTGAGCAGCTCGGGCAGGCAGTGCGGCGGCGGGCGGGCTCCACAGCACGTCCAGCCGCCGGGTACGTACCTATAACGTTGAGCAGCTCGGGCAGGCAGTGCGGCGGCGGCGGGCTCCACAGCACGTCCAGCCGCCGGGTACGTACCTATAACGTTGAGCAGCTCGGGCAGGCAGTGCGGCGGCGGGCGGGCTCCACAGCACGTCCAGCCGCCGGGTACGTACCTATAACGTTGAGCAGCTCGGGCAGGCAGTGCGGCGGCGGCGGGCTCCACAGCACGTCCAGCCGCCGGGTACGGTACCTATAACGTTGAGCAGCTCGGGCAGGCAGTGCGGCGGCGGCGGGCTCCACAGCACGTCCAGCCGCCGGGTACGTACCTATAACGTTGAGCAGCTCGGGCAGGCAGTGCGGCGGCGGCGGGCTCCACAGCACGTCCAGCCGCCGGGTACGTACCTATAACGTTGAGCAGCTCGGGCAGGCAGTGCGGCGGCGGCGGGCTCCACAGCACGTCCAGCCGCCGGGTACGTACCTATAACGTTGAGCAGCTCGGGCAGGCAGTGCGGCGGCGGCGGGCTCCACAGCACGTCCAGCCGCCGGGTACGTACCTATAACGTTGAGCAGCTCGGGCAGGCAGTGCGGCGGCGGCGGGCTCCACAGCACGTCCAGCCGCCGGGTACGTACCTATAACGTTGAGCAGCTCGGGCAGGGCAGTGCGGCGGCGGCGGGCTCCACAGCACGTCCAGCCGCCGGGTACGTACCTATAACGTTGAGCAGCTCGGGCAGGCAGTGCGGCGGCGGCGGGCTCCACAGCACGTCCAGCCGCCGGGTACGTACCTATAACGTTGAGCAGCTCGGGCAGGCAGTGCGGCGGCGGCGGGCTCCACAGCACGTCCAGCCGCCGGGTACGTACCTATAACGTTGAGCAGCTCGGGCAGGCAGTGCGGCGGCGGCGGGCTCCACAGCACGTCCAGCCGCCGGGTACGTACCTATAACGTTGAGCAGCTCGGGCAGGCAGTGCGGCGGCGGCGGGCTCCACAGCACGTCCAGCCGCCGGGTACGTACCTATAACGTTGAGCAGCTCGGGCAGGCAGTGCGGCGGCGGCGGGCTCCACAGCACGTCCAGCCACAGGCGCGGGCACAGCGCGCCGGCGACGTCGGGCACACTGCCAGCGCACTTTCCGCCTCGCCGCTACGCAAGTGCAGGGATACCTGCGACCGCCATCTGTAGCACAAGGAGACTTGTCAGTTGCAAAGTGTTAGAGATCAGCTGTTAGAACAAACAAAGTGCTATTAGGTGGCAAAGTAAAGTTGTCGTGAAATGACACGGTATCCACAAAAATCAAATGACAACCGGTGCGATGTGTCGTTAACACGCGATGGCACTCCATTTTATCAAAGCGCTACTGCACGGCGCGCGACGTTACAGCACCACGCCTCGTACGACACCAAGCACACACCAGAAACAAAATCTAATCGACATCGGTCAGCAGGTTCCAAAACCGGTCAATTGTTTGCACTGTATGGTCGTTATCTCGTATATCTATCATTCATCCGCCAATGGGAAGTGACGGTGTTTTAAAAATCAGACATAAAAGTCATACAAACGCGATGACTCCTGAAAAAGTCTACTATCTACAATACTTACAGTTTATTCTCCTCATATAAATACAAGACGCCAGCTTGGAAGCCCAGCATCTGACAGATGATCAGCGTCTGATCCTTGTCATAATTCGCATCGGGATTCTTTAATACTTTCAGTACTTTCTCTTCATATTCCTTCTTCTCGCTTTCCGGTGATTTTGCCCTAAAAACATTTTGTGGTTAGAGAGGCCAATTTTATTTGGACTTTTTGATAAATATTTGAAGATAAGATAAGATATGTTTATTTGCTTAAAACATGGTATAAAAGATATTATCAAAAGATGTAGTACAATCATGTTTTGCTTAAAACTAAAGCGTGCA
Organism: Chrysodeixis includens; assembly: GCA_941860345.1. NCBI lineage: Eukaryota > Metazoa > Arthropoda > Insecta > Lepidoptera > Noctuidae > Chrysodeixis > Chrysodeixis includens. Next base: position 3,129,973 of record OW796107.1, on the reverse strand, counting down.
AAAATTATTCACAAAGTCAAGATAAATTTAAATACATAAAAAATCATTTTAAAAAGTCCTTAATATTATAATAATTATTATTGTTGAGCCATTTATATAATTGTGATTTAAATAATTTATAATTTAGTGTTTTGAATATATTTGGTAACTTATTATATAATCGTATACACATAGCCAAAGAATTCTTTTGGAATTTACTAGATCTAGGTAGCTCTTCCAGCACAAGCCTGTATTGGTCACGTCGACTTCGAGAACTTTTAAATTGTTCTTCTGCTGTTTTAAATAATATTATGTGCTTTCGAACAAACATACATGCTTCATATATATATAATGATGGTAACGGTAGCAAACCAAGTTCCTTAAAAATTATTGAATAAATAATATGTATAAAAAATACATATTCTTTCCTTCCTTTAACGTTTCAAGTCTCGTTGAAAACCGTTAATAAGATTAAAGAATAAACTTAGCTCTTATGATTATAGAATAGTAACATAATTATGAAATATCTATAAGATTCTTAAAAAAAAAAGAAATCTTCTGCAAGCCCTATGCCCCTGATGAGGGGTAACAGGACTTATATTATTATCAGCACTTAATAAAATCTGCCTAATAACACCAAAATTCAACAATTCAACTCACCAAACATGAATATAATGTTCTATCAAGGCATCGAACACCAACTTGGAGCAGTCCTTCTCCTTAGCAGTCATATGCTCTAAGAACTCTATGAGCCTCTCCGAGTTGCTCAGGAACATGTGTATGTAGTCATCTGGGACAGCCTTTACCGGCTCCCTGAACCCTCCAGACATTGATATCTCGTCGACTAGTGGCTTGCTACGAGGTCTGTAGTCAGTGCATAGTACTATGGACAAAATGGGACAGAATTAAAATTGTTGTTGAAGTATGTAATGTTTTAGTTTCAAAGCTTCCAGCATGCAAATTTTAAACTTGAGAGTAATAGAGTATTAGTCGCGTGTCAATGTTTTTTATAATTATTTTAATAAAATGGGATGAATGTGATGAGATCATTTTGAACACATTTGTTTGCTGTATTTTTTAACTTGACTTTCGTTAGCAGACTCAACTTTTCTAGCACACTTGACGTTCGTAGCAGAGTGGTCTTTCGTAGCACAGTTGACGTTCGTAGTACATTGAACGGACATAAATGTGACTTCATGTTCGTAGCAAATCTGGCTTAACATCCGTAACACACTTGAAGTTTGTAGCCCAAGAGCATTACATATATTCGTACCTCATTTGACATTCAAAGCCAATGTAATGTGACTTTCGTAGCAAGTTGGACTCAACATTTGTAGCACATATGATATTCGTAGTGAACGTGTCTTTACATTCGTAGTTCTTAGTACTATACACACTCGTACCTCATTTGACATTTGAAACCAACATGATGTGACTTTCGTAGCAAGCTATACTCAACATTTGTAGCACACATGACATTCGTAGTCAACGTGACTTAACATTCGTAGCTTATGGGTACTACACACGTACTACGAGGTTCAGTTGACATTCGTGAGATATGTCAAAAGGCATTATGATAAGGAAAAATCAAAGTGTATTCGCGCGAGACGTCTAGTTAAGCAGCCTAATACTTTTAAACGCCTTAATAATTTAACCATACATCAAAATTTAGTTTTTTTTAGTACTTACATTTCAGAAACTTAGTGCTTTCTTCGGGCTCGTGTTGTATCAGCCTGTGCCCGTATTTGCGCATGTACATGTCCGCGTCATCAAACTCTAGTTCCACGATATAGTCCAACGCCTTGCGGAAATCCTTCTTGTCGTCAATCATCATTTTGAGGTACCAGTCGTGCCGCTTGTGGTTCGCGGCGAGCGATAGCGCGTCGTCTATACTTACTTGACGCATTACCTGTGAATTATATCGGTTTAGTATGTTTTTATTTATAATACTAGGGATGAAAAATAGATGTTGGCCGAATCTCAGACCTACTGAATGCATATACAAAATTCACGAGAATTGGTCCAGCCGTTTCGGAGGAGTACGGTAACGAACATTGTGACACGAGAATTTTATATATAAGACAAAAAGCCAAAGTCTAGCCTATAACATTTAAAAAATCAAATATTGAGAGAAGAGATTTTAAGTATAATGTAGCCGCGCATTCTATATCATAGTAATAGTATATCATCGTACTGGCATCAACATTTTATAAGTACCCACAATTTTTCGCTTACATAAATTGCAAATAATCCGAACACATCACAAACAAAACAAAATTCCATAAAACATACCTTAATAGCAACATCGACATCAAAATCAATAACTTTATCTTTGGAATTAATAAAGTCCTTCAGCTTTCCTTGCTGGTCGTGCTGGTCTATCTTGACGTAACAGGTGAGTAGCAGCGTGGTGTGGTCCTCTGTGGCGCAACCCTTCTTCTTATGGAGCTCTTCAAGGTATTGAATAAGAGGCTCCAAGTGACGAGACTCTAGGTATTTGCGGATGACGTAGGACGTTTCTAGCCAGCCGATCGTTTTTGACGTATTGTTCGATAGCGCCTTTTAAGTCGCCCTGTGAAGTTTGTTAGACTTAGAGCGATGTTTTATGATTGTTTTGTAAACTTGTCTAGTGTTAGCACTAATCGTATATAGGAGGGGAGGGGGAAAGGGTTTTTAACATTGTTTTTAAATAAAAAAACACAAACTTGTATAAATTAAAGCTAATGTAAAAAATGAAAGTTATATAACTATCCTGGTTTTACAGTCAAAACAAAAAGGTTATATAGGTATAACTTTAAGTTTATCAATTCTATTTGGAAACAAAAGAAAAACATATCTGGAGAAAGCAGTAACTTCGTCAGCATCTAATTAGTTTACACAAAAAATAACAACTTTTGCTCAGCAAAACTTTTGTATTACATTTATGTGTAAATGCTGACTCCTGTGAGATAACTAATATCGTACAAATAACTTTGTACTTTATTTCGACCTGTCTTCGGTAGTTAATATCACAAAGACGAAACTATCACGTTTGGAATCCGAATTAACGGCAAAAACAACTGAAAGTTACTCACTTTACTATACAAATGATCCCCATACTGCTTATAAATCTCCGTCAACCCAGCGACATCATAATGCTGACTGCTAGCAATCTTAATCGCTACATCATACAAATTCTTCTTAAAAAGCAGCGACAACTTCGACTGCAGATCCTTTTCCTCCAAGTATATAACCTCTTTATTCTTCGTGAGGATGTAAAACGACCCCCACTCTGTTAGCACTGCATCAACTTCTTCGAATGTCTTTGAGAAGACGATGAATTTGTTCTGTATGTCAAGTATGGTGATGTGATGGTATTTCGGGGCTGGTGCGGTGCTGGTGGAGGCTGGGGACTTGGAGGGAGTCTCGTTGGTCGTGATGACCAGATAGCTCCGGAAACAGTCCAGCCGGACCTTCTCGCCTTTTAGCGCGTAGCACGGACCACGGCCTTCTGTTGTGTAGCAGAAGAGGGCCTGGAGGATAGTAATGGTGATTTAGAAAATTTATTCAAAACTTTTGATTTTGTTCTATTTTTTTAACTGTCTATCTAGTGTCACGTTCATTTTGCTTGCTTTTTAAAAAGTAGGTAACAGAACTGTTTTTTCTGGCCCATGAGAAACAACAAAGATTCAGAATTAAGAGATTCTCATGAATCTGAGTTGCAGCTTATTTTCAAATTAACAACCAACAACTTTCTGCTTTTTATCTTTAATTAAATTGCTGCATAAAATAAACTTAGTTTTTAAGCACCAATCTTAACTAGCTCACCCTACAATATCCCTAAACAAACACCACCAAATCAAAATCCAATAAAATCATGTATATATAATATAATATGAATGTGTCCTTTGACCTTTGACTTGGCAGTCCTACGGTCTTACCACTAGGCTATCACAGCTTCAACAATCAACCAATCAACATTACAGCCTACCTCTTCATTAGCCACAGTGAACTGATACTTATCGTCGAGTACACTGCAGTGCGGCGCGGCGCCCTTCGCGTCCAGCGTCTCGCAGCGCTCGGTGCTCAGCCAGATCACCATCACACACATTCTGGATACCACGAACAGCTTGTCTGCACCCCTGTTGTATTGTTAACGTGAGATAGTCCCAGATAGCAACAATATAACCAATATAGCACATATTTCTGATACTAGTAATAATATTTTTATAATAACTTTCGTGAGGATGATTCATACTTAAATGATATAACGGTTTACTCACGCGTATTTATTCGGAAGAGTTCGACTCACGACCCCGCCGCCGCGTCAGCTCATGATTAAGAACTCCGGTTGGGTCCGAAACTAGTCAGGCTATCTCAATAAATACGCGTGAGTAAACTAACTGTTAATTCAATTAAGTAATAGTTTACTAAACTAAATATTCCACGACTAACATACAACGCCATCTAGTTTCAAACTCAGCCATTAGACATCTGGGATCGAACCCACCTCTGGAAAAGCATTCAGGGCCAATAACTAACCACTAGACTAACACGCTATTAGTTAAATATGTTGCTCTAACATGTAATCTAAAAGGATTATGAGTCATGACATATTTATGGCATGTACCAAACTGACGCTGGCAAAAAAATATGTAAGTATCAGTATCTTTTTTTGTATCTTCCTAAGAAAAGAAATCTTTCCAATTACGTTTTTGTTATTAGTTTTATTGTATCCATATTTTTTTCATTTCAAGACACCTAAATTGCTTATCAGGGAAAAATATGTGTGGAAACCTGCCATTGTTCTTTGACAGATAAGGTAAATACTTGTGTGATTTACAATTGTTTAAAATCATATTTCAACTGTAGCACATACTCTGCCATAAAACTTATTTATCACAAAGATTTAAGGCAAGAATAAATATCTAAAATACCAAATTTTGTAACACAGCATTTGAACAGGATAGGGAAAATCAAATCAGGTTAGATATTTGATAAAACCCGAATTTTATCACTATCAACACATAATTTTAGTTAATTACCCTAACACATATTATTTTGATAACAGATTACTAACTGCTATGTAAAATGTTATGTTGTATGTGACCAACTTTAAAGTATGCTTTTTTTATTGCATAACCTTCACACAACACCATCTAGTCTCAAACTAAGCAAAGCTTGTACTACGAGCACTATACATATTGGTAATAAATAAACATACTTATATACTTCATACATACATCCTATAGATAAAGTACACAAAGTCAAAACAAATAATCGTGCCCATCCCACAAACACTAGTCCTGGACGGGAATCGAACCCGAAAATTCATTCGAAATCGAACGACCCTTGGTATAACAGTCAGGGGCACTAACCACCAGACCAACAGGCAAGTTGTGTTATACTTACTTGAAAGCTAATCCTGTGATAGGACTGGTCCCAGTATCAGGCAAGGTCTTCATCTTCATACTCCGTTGTCGAGCAATGTCACCTCGGAAGAGAGACACTGAACCATCTCGAAAACCAACTGCTAGAAGACTCTGTAAAGGTTTCATCACTACATAGTATAAAAGAAAGTCGCTTTTTTCTGTCCTCATGTCACTTCGACAGCTTAAATCTTTAAAACTACACAACGGATTTTAATGCAGCTTTTTTTAATAGATAGAATGATTCAAGAGGAAGGTTTATATTTATAATAACATCCATTAAATAGTGGAGAAATACTGTTATTTTTGAGGTTTCTAATGTGATGTCGTTAATTATAATTTTCATTTTGTTCCCGCTTACATGGCAAACGCAGGATATCCATTTAGCAAATTGCAAGAGGACAACATTTTAATGATGTTGTAAGCTTTGTGACACCATCACAAAAAAATGAGCACAGATATCACCCTGCACAATTAGCATACCTTATTATCATGTACCGCTAGCGCAGTGGCCGGCGTGGCCCGCATGTGCGAGGGCACGGCGCGCGACACTCGCGTGCACGTCGGGTTCCCGTGCCGGTCGCTGCGGGACCAGTCCCACACTCTGATGAGGGGATTCACACCGGCCTCGTCTTCCTGATTAGATAACAAATAATGAATTAGTGTATAGTAATATGTATTGTTTTTCCTGATGATACCGGTTAATTTAATGTTATGGCTATCTCATATGAGTTTTGTAAAAGAATATTGTATACCATTATACTACATTTTAAATAGAAAAAAATATATTTTTATTTATTCAAAATAGGTTTATATGTATAGTGTATACCAGAATAAATAGGACAAGCAAATCCCCAGAAACATTGTCTTTCAGTGCAACATAATTACTAAATTAATAAACAGCTAAAAACCAACAAAAAAATAGATATTTTTTTAAATCAGCAATGATAAATGCTTTACAAAAACTAACAATTAATTGCAAGTTAAGTAGGTTATTACAAAAAGTATTAGACGATAAATATTAAAATACTTACCCCAATGGTAACAAGATAAGGGTCGTGGGGTAACTGCTGAGCCAAAGTCACGGTCAGCTCGTAGGCCTTGAAGGATGTGACCTCCCATGAGCGAGAGATGAGATGTGCCCATCCCGTGACATCGCACAGCACAACATGACCGTTACCACTAGTTGTAGCCGTTACATGAGTATCCTGGAAACATAATTTGTATTATTTATACTAATAAATATTCTGTGACTTTCACACAATGCCGTCTAGTCTCAAACTAAGCCGAGCTTGTATTATGAGTATTAGACAACTGATACACATATGTATATACTCCTAAATAAATTCATACCATAGATAAATTGCAGCTGGACACAGGACAAATGATCTCGCTCATCACACAAACATTTGTCCTGGCTGGGAATCAAACCCAAGACCTTTGGCATATTAGTCAGGGCCAATAACCGCTAGACCAACAGGTCCGATTAATATCAAATGGTCTCTTTTCATACAATGACCCAATTTTAATGAGTTCCTGGTCTACATGCCCAATATTAATTTGAGATTGGAATAATATAGTTGTTAAATCATAATGTTGAACTCTAAATCATAATAAGAATAGAGGAATGACTTGCAAAAATTGCCAATTAGTATTTACTGTATAAAAGAAGGTTAAAACCATACTAAACATAGTAGTAATGCTACACAGTTTAAAGTAGACTAAAATATACATTAAAATTAATTGAAATCTCAAAGGTCTAAAAGAGATTTCACACAGAGGAATCATGCAGCACCTATTAAAGGACATTTTTGTAAGTAATATAAAACTGCTTCAATGTGCTGTATTGAGATATTTAAAATTGTAATAACTGGTAATTTTTATTGTGTAACATAAGAAACAAGGAAATCATAAAAGTATGGTGAACTTTAAACTCTCACAACATACAGTATCAGAATGTTCTAATTACTTAGCCCACCAAGGCATTATCCATGTGAAATCTAGATATATAATAGGTATATTACGTGAATATTATATTTGTTGTACACTTACTTGTAAAGAGTTAGCAACCTTTCCGTTATCAACATTCTTATGAATGTCGAAAAACGTAAATTTTCGCCACTGAAACACGATAAAAAACTATTAATAAGGAGTGCTAAGAAGGACTATTATAGAATACGTTGTATTACTGAGTTTTCGGATCAAAAAATTACAAAATTGCTAAATTATTAGTAACATTTTGATTTATTGTTAACAAACAAAAGACATTGCCTTTTGGTCATTCTATAAGGATAGTTGTAGTTACCTCCAAGAAAGCCATTGTTGTTCTTAATAAATTCTACACACTGGACATAATATCTTTAAAATATAATTTACAGTGTTTTCCTCATGTAAAAAATAAATAAATTACATTACAATCGCACAGTACTGTTTCACTTTTTGACATTGACAGTGACAGATTTATTTCAGGGGGGTGGTACTGTAAGTTGGCACAGATTATAAATCATAAAACGATCTATTACACGTTCACTTATATTATAATAACTTGTGATTATTGATTTATTTTACGTAAATAATTTTTCACTTACATTTAAATATGTGAGGCTATGGTAATCATGGGCGGATCCAGGGGGAGGGTCAGGGGGGTCATGACCCCCCCTGAGTTTGTTCCAGGACTTAGGTGGACCAATTCACTAATTGATTATTTTGTCACCATACAAATTTTATGTAACTACCTACATTATTATGTACCTGCAATATTTAATTAATTTCATGTAATGTAATAACTTTGTATACTGGTAAACTTTTGGGGACGAATGCATCGAAAGTTTGAATTTTACCGCGCGATACTTGCGCGCGCTTGTCGACTATGTAGTCTAGCTAGACCTAATCTCAGTCGGAATCGGAACTTTAACATAGTTCTAAGTTAAAAAACTAAAATTTATTTTTACCTACAATGTGTATAACTAAAAATATATAGATATAGGTAAAAATAAATTATAATTTTCAAAATTGTTGCAACAAAATCATGAATTACAAGAAATGGTCAGTAATCAGTTTCTCATTATTCCAGTGCGTGTGTTTTAACTTAATTACTATTGTTGTTAATAAAGTACCAAAATATTAATCATAGTAATTATTTTCTGTTGTGTGAAGACCTTTGGGGTTTTTTTAAAAACAATGTCGTAGCCTGACGCTGTAAATGACGTTGTGTATCTGGACCAGATCTGCCATTGCTAAACGCACCAAGTAAGCAAATAATGTCATTTTCGTCCGGTATGGAAGCAATTTTCGGAAAAAATTGCTGAAAATATGACATCTCGTGAACCTGTTCAGGATGGACCGATAAAATTAGTCAACTAAGACCCTGATGAACCTGAACCAGAATTTAGCGAAATGATAGTTAAGCAGAAACTGATAAAAGGGATCGATTCAATTCTACTCTACTTCTGCTCCAACCCATTCTGTGTCAATGGGGCGTGCAGCAATCTGTCTGACGAATGTCAAGCCGGACCAAATATCATGGCTGCCAATAAAAAAAAAACGCTGATATCAACATTCGCAAGACTTTCGAGGATTCAAGATCATTTTGACCACATTTTCAAATTTCAGTTGGATTGCAAAGAGAGCTCTACTGAAATGCGATTATGGCAATCGAATAAAAAAAACCCCTGAAGTGAATATACCCGAGATGGTGATCGCTGGCTTTGCCTGTTCCCTGCTATCTCTGTGCAATGACAAGATTCCTTGAGAGATCCAAGTTTACTTTAGTTAGGTTTGGTTTTTAGTTAGGTTAGGTTAGGCTTGGTTTTTAGTTAGGTTAGGTTAGGTTTTTAGTTAGGTTAGGTTAGGTTTGGTTTTTAGTTAGGTTAGGTTAGGTTTAGTTTTTAGTTAGGTTAGGTTAGGTTTTTAGTTAGGTTAGGTTAGGTTTGGTTTTTAGTTAGGTTAGGTTAGGTTTGTTTCTGAGTTAGGTTAGGTTACGTTTGGTTTTTAGTTAGGTTAGGTTAGGTTTGGTTTTTAGTTAGGTTAGGTTAGGTTTGGTTTTGAGTTAGGTTAGGTTAGGTTTGGTTTTGAGTTAGGTTAGGTTAGGGTTGTTTCTGAGTTATGTTAGGTTTGGTTTTTAGTTAGGTTAGGTTTGGTTTTTAGTTAGGTTAGGTTAGGTTTGGTTTTTAGTTAGGTTAGGTTTGGTTTTTAGTTAGGTTAGGTTTGGTTTTTAGTTAGGTTAGGTTAGGTTTGGTTTTTAGTTAGGTTAGGTTAGGTTTGGTTTTTAGTTAGGTTAGGTTAGGTTTGGTTTTTAGTTAGGTTAGGTTAGGTTTGGTTTTTAGTTAGGTTAGGTTAGGTTTGGTTTTTAGTTAGGTTAGGTTAGGTTTGGTTTTTAGTTAGGTTAGGTTAGGTTTGTTTCTGAGTTAGGTTAGGTTAGGTTTGTTTCTGAGTTAGGTTAGGTTAGGTTTGGTTTTTAGTTAGGTTAGGTTAGGTTTGGTTTTGAGTTAGGTTAGGTTAGGTTTAGTTTTTAGTTAGGTTAGGTTTGGTTTTTAGTTAGGTTAGGTTAGGTTTGGTTTTTAGTTAGGTTAGGTTAGGTTTTTAGTTAGGTTAGGTTACGTTTGGTTTTTAGTTAGGTTAGGTTAGGTTTGTTTCTGAGTTAGGTTAGGTTACGTTTGGTTTTTAGTTAGGTTAGGTTTGGTTTTTAGTTAGGTTACGTTAGGTTTGTTTCCGAGTTAGGTTAGGTTAGGTTTGGTTTTGAGTTAGGTTAGGTTAGGTTTGGTTTTGAGTTAGGTTAGGTTAGGGTTGTTTCTGAGTTATGTTAGGTTTGGTTTTTAGTTAGGTTAGGTTAGGTTTGGTTTTTAGTTAGGTTAGGTTAGGTTTTTAGTTAGGTTAGGTTTGGTTTTTAGTTAGGTTAGGTTAGGTTTGGTTTTTAGTTAGGTTAGGTTAGGTTTGGTTTTTAGTTAGGTTAGGTTACGTTTGGTTTTTAGTTAGGTTAGGTTTGTTTCTGAGTTAGGTTAGGTTAGGTTTGGTTTTTAGTTAGGTTAGGTTAGGTTTGGTTTTTAGTTAGGTTAGGTTACGTTTGGTTTTTAGTTAGGTTAGGTTAGGTTTGTTTCTGAGTTAGGTTAGGTTACGTTTGGTTTTTAGTTAGGTTAGGTTTGGTTTTGAGTTAGGTTACGTTAGGTTTGTTTCCGAGTTAGGTTAGGTTAGGTTTTTAGTTAGGTGTGGTTTAACCTAACCTAACCTAACCTAACTAAAAACCAAACCTAACCTAACTTAACTAAAAACCAAACCTAACCTAACCTAACTAAAAACCAAACCTAACCTAACCTAACTCAGAAACAAACCTAACCTAACCTAACTAAAAACCAAACCTAACCTAACCTAACTAAAAACCAAACCTAACCTAACCTAACTAAAAACCAAACCTAACATAACTCAGAAACAACCCTAACCTAACCTAACTCAAAACCAAACCTAACCTAACCTAACTCAAAACCAAACCTAACCTAACCTAACTCAAAACCAAACCTAACCTAACCTAACTCAGAAACAAACCTAACCTAACCTAACTAAAAACCAAACCTAACCTAACCTAACTAAAAACCAAACCTAACCTAACCTAACTAAAAACCAAACCTAACCTAACCTAACTAAAAACCAAACCTAATCTAACCTAACTCAAAACCAAACCTAACCTAACCTAACTCAGAAACAAACCTAACCTAACCTAACTCGGAAACAAACCTAACGTAACCTAACTAAAAACCAAACCTAACCTAACCTAACTAAAAACCAAACCTAACCTAACTACAAACGGAAACTGGATCCACCCTTGATGGTAATCAGCTTAAAAATAATATCTCAGCAGTTCACAACGACTTAATGTAACAAATTAACATTTAGGAACAACATGCTAAAGGATTGTCCTGCCGTATCGCTCTTATTCTGTAATGCATATTAGTTGTGACGAAATTAATCCAATTAATAATTTCATTTTCTTTTGTTAGTTTTTCAATTTGTAATCATCATTATATGCCCTTATCCTAATTATTATTTGGGGTCGGCGCAGCATGTCTTCTTCTTCTTCCGCACAATTTATAATGAGGAAATTGATAACTTACTATATAATATTTTTTTTTATCTGACCAGTTCCTCATGTCCTTTAAAAAAGTTTTAACAATTAAATGCTTATTTTGGTTTTAAAGCTTTTATTTCGATTGCTCAGTAGGATTATTAGTTACAGGGTTTAAAAGATTATTGTATAGCTTGACTTTAGATTCTTTTCCAGTTATGCCATCAATATTCACTTGGATTAAGGTGTATAACCGTTTTAATTCGAAATTATCAACTGTGTATGATAGCGACGTCAAACCATCCAGTAAATATAACGGAGCTGGTGTAGTCAAATACTCAGATCTGAAAAATAAATGAAGTAGACGTAAGTATTAGATATTATTGTGTTTTTTTTAGATCAAAATTCTTTCAGCCAATATTTCGTCTTTCGGAAGCTGTCAAATTGATCGATCGCGACAAATGATAATGCACGAACGAATAGGAGTTATTAGGTACATTAGATACATATATAACAACATTTACAAACAATATCTTACGATACGATGGAATTTGATAGGCATAGGCATCGTAATTGGATCAGATTACAATTATCATATTACAAATATATTAACTTACTTGTGCCACAGAGCTAGACCTTTCCGTACCGTTCTAAATCTGCCCACAAGTGGGAAACTATTTTCAACTAAATAGTTTGTAAAGTTAAGTCTGAAAAGTAAAGTTTATTTCCATTATCTACTTTTAGTCGTTTTCAATATTTTTAATAATTAACGGATCTAGGTATTTACCTTTGATACAAATCGTAATAGTCGGCATCATTGTCCCAATAGGCATTGGAGAATCCGTTGACTTTCAAAAACTGTTCGGAGGTCATTGCAATTGCACCTCCTAGTAATGGAGTATATGAAGCTCTGGAATACAACAAAAAGTATTTAGGTATCATAATACCTTTTTTCTACAAAACCTATTAAGGCAAGTTAGCCCCCTTAACATGATCTTTTTCTCTTTTTTGCGACTGAATGTGGTTCATTTCACTGGTCATCTTGTCATCTTGGTTTGTTACTACAAATCTAGATGACCATATCACCATACTACTAATAGTCAAGTTTTACGGTGCCTTTCGGAGTACCACCGGCAAGGTTAAGAATGACACGGAGACCTGTTATTAGTAGGAGTGAAGTCTAACATTTCCGCCTGTCGTGCCCTCAGCGTAGGTTTCAATCTAGTTTACCCTCATTATAAGATTGTATCCCTTCACCAAAAAAAGAAGTCCTCTTGGCCTGCCCCGTTCTTTGGTAAAGTTGCTAGACTACAGTAAGTGGATCTAAACCGCACTAATAATGTTGAATCTTCATCTAAATAGACCCTAATCTACCTAACCAAGGAGGGTAGCGTAAAACAATCAACCATGAGCTTCTGCTCAATTGCAGAAATTTCTATTTCTACTTACTTGACAGGCCTTTCAACAGTGGTAGCTAGTTGCTTTGGGTACCAGCTGCACCTGTACAGATTTCTGGAGTCCATCGGCACGATATAAGGTTCGTGCAGTATGATGCACTGCCAGCCAGACTTGCGGTAGCGAGTGGCCTCCGTGAAGCCAACGTTTAGGAGTTTACCGCGGTTGTAAGGTTGACTTGTGTTACCTGAAATATATAGCTTAAAATTATTTAAAGGGACAGGTTTGCCCTATCCCTTTAAATGGCTGGAAGGTTGCGGAAAGTTTAATCTAAACTGTTATAAATGGATGAGTAGTTGTATTGGTTGTTGCGAAGACCTATTTTATTTTGAAGAACAAGACTTCAACACACAAACGTGAAGTGATGTAAGATTGAGGATAGGGAATTATAAAACGATTTGTCGGAAGCTTATGTTTAGCTGTGGGAATATAGGTAGCTAAAAAAACAAAGCTTCACTAACTCGATTTTCACACCCAGACTGCTCTATTGTTAAGAAAACTCTAACTTACTTTGTACGATAACAAATATTTGGTAATCCAGTTGTTGCTTTATCAGGAATGGATGTAGGATGTTCATTAAAGTTGTCAGGTAACCTTTGAAACCCCTGGATGGACGAAAAGTAATACTCATTTATTTACATTTATCGCAAAAGAAAAATGATTTCGAAATTGATGTTCGCTAGTAATTTAATTTAGCATGTTGTATGGTTAAATGTGGCAAAACTGGTATTTTTTTCCAAAATATAGTAGGTAGGTATGTGTCTTATTAATTATTGATACGAAATTATCATTCACGGTAATGATTGTAAACATTTTGCTGTGGCTTTGCTACTGCAGCTACTTATGCTTACCACTGCCATTCTTTTAGGGTTTGGAATGAGGAGTTTCCGTATAGAATGCCACACTTACCTATATGCTATGATCACTGCGACACTTTGCCGAGATTTGCACGATGTTGGCTTGTATATGCCTCCTGGTTTCACGTCATTTAGCTTTGATTCAAAGGTTTCTAGGTTCTTTGCAATCATGGCTCGATTTTCTAATTCTGGACCTGTCATTAATTCATTGTGAAATATAAAAATATTTTGAGTATATAGTTGCATTTAGGTAGGTACTAGGTACTACCATAGAATATCGTTTTTGCAACATTCCTAATAAATCTAGGTATAAACAGAGAAATCTAATTTCAACTTTCAAAAGGTTCAAAATTTCACCTAAATGAATTTAGTCTGAAGACAGAAAGAATCCACATTTATTTCTCGAAGTCATTTCTTCCATTAGAAAATATACCTCAATAACCGATATTCACGGACGAAATAGGACAAAAACCTCTTACCTAACCCAGGAGGTAGTTCAGGACAGTCCTCTTGCTCCTGTAACGTCGATTTGACTTTGTCCAGCAGTAAATAGTATGCAGAATAGGTGGTCGATTCCGAGTCGTTAAGTGAAGAACTTCTCTGGCTTGTCTTTAGATTCGACGGTCTTTCTTTATAAACGTATTGAGCATCGCCAAACCAGTATGCATCCTTGATCGGGATGCGATTTATTTCTACTCCGCTGTAATAGTGGGTAAAAGAAGTAAGTCAAGAAATAAAGAGTATTCTTTATTGCACACCACGTAATTACAGGATTTTTTAAAAGATATATAGTTAAAATGGTGCCAAAATGGTCAGTCTTTATAGAAATTTTGCCGGAAAGAAATCAATTGCCTACAAAAATCTCGAAGAGATAAGGGTTATCTATGGCTATTATTGCACTCTATTAGGTACTCTATCCAGAACTTTTCCTATGTATTAAGTATCCCTAGTCATAAACTACCAGTCTCACTGTACAATATCTTTAAAGAAAAGATCAGGAAGATGGCTAAAAGGACATCCATTGTGCCATTTTACAATTTCGAAACTTTACTCAGCCGACTCTGTTCACTTTGCTATAGATGATGATACTCTTACTTACCTGGAAGTCTTTGGGTAAACATAATTCAGTCTGGCTGTATAAGGTTGGTTATAAATCCTCATGAATAGATAATTCGAGATGTTCAGGAGAAAAGCAGCAAGCAAAAACACTGATAACATCCGGAGCGATAAATTAGCCATGATTTTATGAAGAATCCTATGATAAATAAACGGGAAAAAACTCCCAAAAGTCTATACCAAAAATAAACAAACGTATAGAAATGACATATTAAAAATGATTGCATACTTTTTGCCTCAGTCTGTGTAAAATAAAACTTTAATACTCGATGAATCCTGGCCAATTATTGCGTCCAAATGTGTTGATAACGTTTCACAAAAAAAGCAATTCAGTCCGTCACAATTGCAATGACATTTTGGGATCATCGCGTATGTATGTTCGCGTAACATTTTTTGCAAAATTTATATTGAAAGATGCCGAAATACTATAGGTTTAGAGCGACGACGCCAACTCGGAAACCGAAACGTAGCAAGGATAAGGAAAAGGAGCGGGAGTTGGAGAAGTGAGTTAGTGCGACTTGTTGATGTGGTGCTTTCGATTGTAGACGTCGTAACAAACAGTGTTGTAGCGTTTGGTATTCTTTGTTTACACTTAGGTAGAGCGGTTAGCGCGTTTGGTCCAGGAGTCAAATAGCCCAACGAATGGTAGTATTCTTGTAACCACTTTGGGTGACATCTCATTTCCATAGCAAACATTGGCAATTGATCAAACATCATCATCATTCCCCTGCCCTTATTCTTATGATAATATAAATAAACAGTGGCTATTGATCAATATGATGGTGATATTTTGCTGGTTTTTGTTTTTGAACGAATCTTTCATGTTAATTAGGGTTACTCAGGCAGCCTATTTGGTATCAAACTAATTTATTGAGCCTAGAAAATGATACTTACTCTTTACTTATAATAATATAAATGCAAGTATTAGTTAACTCGTTAGTTTAGATTGGCCTTTACTGCATCTGGTTAACTTGTTGTAATTACTAATTTGCAAAATAACTGCACAAAAAGCTCTTTTATATTTTTATTGAGTAGACGGATTTAGAGGCGGTGATTAAAATAATATTCCTAATTATATTTAAATAAATATAAACCATTTTGTAACCTTCAGACATGTATTTTATTTACAGGACTAAATTCGAGGCAGAGAGGAGCTGGCTTGATTTGACATTGGCTTGCACACCGGCGCCATCTTGGTATTTGCGGCGCACGTCATGGCGCGAAAGCCCGCCATTGATGGGCCTCCCCCGGCAGCTAGCCGCGGGACTCCGGGCCTCTCTCCAACTTAGTAACCGCCCTATCTTTGTGTTTAAAATTCCTGCAGTTCGCTCCCAGGACGTCATGCGTCCGTTTTAAAACAATACCCTTGTTAAACGTAAATTTTCCCGCGTTTTAGTTTGACGTTTATACTTAACCCTGAAATTATTTTTTCTTTGTCGTCAAGTTCGAGTAGTGTGCTCATATTTTTTTTTTCGTGTGACAACAGAATACTTTCATATTTTTCGGTGGTTAATACATTGAGGAAAATGCAGGAATTTGTTTTATTTCAGCTTGATCTAAGCATGATTTTTTATTGAAATAAAACGGCAACGTTATATAAAACAAACAATATTTATTTAAAACAATTTTGACAAATGAAAACTAATATATCACGTTTCTTTAAGTAACTCATGGTCTAAACTATAGTTATCTAATGTAGGTAGGTTACAATTATTACGAGTTTTGAGGACTAAGCGGATTTTATACAATACTAAACTAGGCAGTAAGTAAAAGAAGAACATAGGTAAGAGTGCTCCGAAATCAACTAAATATGAATATCGTATTTGAAGCTGATATATTATGATGATATATTATGTCCTTAGGTAACAAAGGAGAGCACACACTTACGAACACGTTGCCCATCCACATTCAAACGTCTTCCATACAACAAAGATTATGTTCGTAAGTGTGTACACGACCTAAAATGAGGTATAAAACTCTACTCCTTATCTTTACATTAGCACAAGAGTTAAATTTGATTATAGTCTACAGAAACATCCGGATAATAAAACATTAGTTATTATTAAAGTTTTCAATTTCTAAACGTTTAAAAAAATGCAGAGCGTGCGTAAAGTAATAATTCAAAAATATAAAAATACTAAAGCGTATCGAAAACCAAAAGATATATAGGTACAATCTTACTTATTAAACTAATAGAATGCAAAATATTTATTATTTTATCCGCTGAATCCGATTTCAGTAAATTTACACAACATTGCAACGGTAGGTATTTTATTCGATAGGCCAAACCAAGGACTAAATATTGCCCGATAAAAAAAACAATTCTGATCCCCTTTAGATAAAAACGATCTTATTTCACGGGTAACAGAGTCGATTTTTCTCAAGCAATGTCATATCTTCATCTCATTCCGGTATATCACATTGTATTCCTTACAACTAATAAAATAACATAAAAGTTTACAAAACAATAATGGAAATAAGTGGGACCAATAATATGTAAGAGGAATCTGTATCTAGCAGTTATTTTGGAATTCGATATTATACAAAAAAAACACTAATTAGCCGTCAGATAGATTTTCAAAAAACATTAGATAGGTATGTTTTCCCTTATTTATCAAATCAATAAAGAAATACGAATATATAACGCACCAAGAATGGTGAATCATATGATAGTGGAGGTTAGGAACGTCACTTGTGTGTAAAAAGTGCACTGAAACGTGAGGTCACGCGAAATCACTCACCGTCATTTTTATTTATGCGACAAAAGAATAAATACGCGTCTTATATTATTTGGACATCTGACGGACTAATTAGTTACTTTAAGTCAAATACCCAATTGCCCTTTTTGATAAAATCATTTAAAGTCTTACTTCACCCATGGTCCTTTGCGTTACACCATCTTTTTGAAATGAATTTATGAACGGCAATGAACAATCTGTCTTTGCGATATTAAACTATTTAGAGACAAAACGAAAAAGGTGAATAAAAAAAATATTGACAAATAATAAAGCTTACGTAGGTATATTAACTCACTTATAAAAATACCTACATTAATTAAATTAATGTTCCGTCTTTTTCTATCATTGTAAGCTCACATTAGAGTAAAACAGACAAAACACTAATAAACGAAAAATAAGTATTTTTATAAATAAGAAGTATAAATAAATATTGTAGAGCAAGGATTGTATCTAATATAAGATGTCTACCTATCTAACTACAAAAGCTATATACAATTTCATTTATTTATTAGGTAAGTACATATTATTTAGTATAAAACATTTTTACACGATTATGATAGCACTCAAGTGCCTTAACTAGTGTTATTTGAGACTCCATACAAAATAGTTTTGGACTTTAAATGTAGATAAAATAACAATAAAAATAATTCATAGATACTAAGTTTCTGGTATGTATATTTTTGTGAAGTTTTTATTATTGGGCGATTTCTATATTAAATTTTGTCTTTAGTAACTTTTCAATCATGATTTTTTTCAATTGATTTGCCCGTTCTAAGTTACATAAAAAAGTGACTTTACACAACAGTGATTTTGTTTAAATAAATATAACAATAATATACAAAGATTTGATTTAAACAATAAAAATAAAATATATTTGAATCTATGTGAGTTGCTAATAATGTGATGCTTAGGCCGCAAATTTACAGTAAAATCTATAGAGTTAATTTAGTAACCAATCTACCGGTACTAAAGAATACTGAGTCACTATAATATTCTGTATTTACTGTACTTTATACAAGTAATTAATTATTTATCGCTCACAGCGCATATATCTTACAACGATTTGATTGTATGTACTATATTGTCATTCTGTACTTGATATCATTATTAAAATGGCCGCCTGTACATTAATAACACTATCAGTTATACTTTACATTAAAATTTACAATTTATATAAACATTACAGTTCATTTGTTCCTAATCGTTTATGATATTTTAGTCAGCAATTAACAACTTTTAAAAATAATAAATAGCGCCGATAAAAATAAAATATTCACCGGAATAAAATATTAAATACAAAAATATATATAAAACTTATTATGATAAAGTTAAAATATAAGATCTATAAACGCCAAATAAAAAATATAATGATCCCCAAATCATTTAAAACTTAAAACTAAATTGTCGATTAACATAAAAAAGAAATAACACATACCATAGATACAAAGGCCTAATCGTAATATGCACCTATTTGCTGACCAATTTCTAGTGTTGCCAACATAAAGAAAAGAATAAAGCATTAAAATTCGAGGCGTGGAATGATTAGACAATTTCGAACAGTCGTATATAAGACCTACATAACAGTTAATAAACATCAAAATTGTCTCACAATCTCAATTGACTAATGACAAGACATTTAAAACCGATTTAGAAAATACTAGAAATATTGTACAAGTTGTGATACATTGCCGGATATGTTACATCACTTTATATACCAGAGCTGCACGGCTACGTAATGTATTGCACCTCGCACGACATTTCTCACATTGTCTAAACGGGCCTTTTCTTATTACTAGGAGTATGCATCACATACAAATATTTCGCACATTTGCTTTACACATCTCAGACACACATTCGTAAAACCACAAACGTGTCTAACATTGTTTTAAGTTTAAACAACACTTAAACACGTCCATAATGTGAGCAAACACACAGTGTTACCAATTAAAAATATCTTTAGCCCCGACTGTCACATCACAAGTAGATTTTTGTCAATTAAAATAAAATTTGAGATTCTAACCAGATCCAATTCAATAATAAATCTCAAACAATTCAGTCACTTTATACAAATTATTAATTGGCAACACTGAACTTTGAGCACCTTCGCGGCATCAGTCTAAACCGGCAACACTAGAACTAGGCGTAATGCGAGAGAGATCAACAACACTTGGTAACGTGATCGATGTATCAACATATCGATTAACTGTCCTCACTGTTACCTATCGTCGCCAAACAGCAGTTTGGCGAGGTACGTCCATCAGCTGCGCTCGTCGATGTTCGCCAGTATGTGGGTGTACAGATGGTACTGCACCACTTGGACTAACTCATACTCGAGCGTCGACAGACCATCTTTTTGGAATGTTTTGCTAGTTTGAGATAGGAGTTGGTACCTGGAAAATTTATAATTGGATTATTAGCTATCATTGTAATACTAAAGGTGTCTTATTTGATTCTACATGATATCTAACCATTCAAAATCACTGATCACCTTAACTTCAATTGAACACTTAAAACTTATTTTTTTTTTTATGCAATTTTTGACCAATTATTTCTGAACTTTGCAATCCATTAAACCGATTTTACCCATTAATTTATTATTTTTTATGGACATTAACTTATGTGCTTAATATTATAGTTTTAGACTACAATTTTAACTTAATGTTAGTCTAAAATAATGATTGCTTACCTCTTAGGATTAGGTGTAGATTTCTTATGATCTAACATAGCATACCGCGCTATAGACATTTTGTATCTTGCTATGTGATAATTAATTTTCTTTAACCTGCAACAAACAAAACATTTTTTTTATTCAGTAAACTAGAAATTGCAGCCTTATCCGAAAGTTAAGTATAGTAAATTCGTCCTTAACCCAACTACATAACGCATAAATTAATTTTGAGGTACAATAGCGATTTCTTCTTCGTTACTTTTGGATGTCAAATTAAATCAAAAAATATAATTATTATTTCTATGTTAAAGGTTATATTACTTCTTTAACCCTTAATTCGACGGACTTTTTATTCACTTCAATTCAAAAAATTGTTACAGATTTTGATTTTTAGCTAGAAAAGACGCCTAGGAAAAATACTGAAAAAAATCTTCTTATTTTAGTTTCCTGAAAAACCACCGTCCATTATACTGGACATTGCCAAGTTTGTAAGAAACTAATGAACTCCTACCATGTGCAGTATAGTTCACATTGGCAAAGAAACAGAATAAAAGAAAAAAGTGATTCTATCATGAAATGTTTGTTATATTAAAAAAAAATTGTCTTAAAATTACATTGGTTATGTTTAAATCACTATTAGGAACATGGAAGTCTTATAAGTACAAAGAACTTGCATAAATTCTGAACATAATCTTCTTGCAACGTTCATAATTATGTTGTATAATCAGGCCAGTAGATGCAGCTATCATAACGTACAGAATCTGGGAGCCTTGGTGCGCTGGGGTTCTGGATTGTCGCTTTTTTCCGTAGCAGACTAGGTGGTTCCATTGAACTGGTCTTCGTTTTTACCTCAATTCAACAGCCAATCTCTGTTTTTTGAAGCTTATGTTTTTCAGGCGCTTCCTCTTGCATTTCCTCTTATGGAGAAGCCAAGCATTGTTAACAGTAAGTAATATCTAACATTTGGCCAAAAATGTTCATGTACCAACGCCAACTCTTGAAAAATATTCTGTAGAGAGCTATCAACATGTCACACAGGTCGACTCCTCCCATATGTTGATTATAATATCGAACTAATTGTGGACACGGGACATTCACTTTCTTTTTCGATTTCTTTGCTCCATCTTTTAGTTTCCTGAAGGGAGTATGAATCTTCATAAAAACAGGCCAATGTCACAACTTTATATGGAGTGGTATGGTCTGGTATGGTTATCTCATAGAAAGACAGTTTTTCTTATCTTTTCGATGAATGGTCGTGCCTTGTAATATCGGTTTTCGTCCTGATTTGTGTTGTCCCCAAAGTGAATGTTGCGTCGAATCTGCCCAAATCGTTTTAATGGCATGATGTCGGCCACATGGGCATATCGGAATTCTGTAGACCAATAGTAGTAGGTGTAGTAAAAATGCCTTCTTGGCTAGAGCCAAGAAGGCATTTTTACTACACCCATGATAACTAGTATTGCAAGAAAATCTTTCAGCTGCTCGATGGTCAATTGCATACATTTGCCGGTTCTTTGGGTTGTGTACAAGTTTGAGTTGTTGACGATATCAATGAGTATATCTAGGGAAAAGAATAAATAAAAAAAAATCTAACGGGGAGTCAATATCTGGTAAGTCAAAGACGAAATCGTTTGATAGAATGTCAGCCTTGTGTCTGAATTGTCCTTTTTTTTTCATTTGTAACTCACAATCAGTGTTTTCTTAGCAGTTTTTGCTCGTACATTTGGCATAGGGTGCATTGGTAGTGTCCTCTTACGTCTGGTTGTTCTAGGTGTTAATGGACAATGGGAAAAATAATAGTATTTAGTTTTCAACTAATTTGACAAGGGGAAGAATACTGGACATAGTTTTAAGCAGTCACTTCATTAGTAATTATCTACATTGTAATTACCTACATTGTATGCAAATAAATAAATCTATTCTATTCTATTCTATTCTAGTAATTTGACAATGGGAAGTATACTGGACATACAAGTTTCTGGGGTCGTAATAAGTAAATAAAACTTAATAAAACAATCAAAACAATAACTAATAGCTATACGAGTAAATTACCTTTAGGTTTCAATGATACCATTAGTAAAATAAGCTCTAAAATAATGAATAAAGCTCAACTTCCCGAAAGCCCTCGCAGCACCTCCTTCCTTCCCCCCATCTCGTCACTGACTGTTCGCTTCCCGTTGATGTGCGTGCGTTGCAAATTTTTGACAACTTAGGTAGATCATTAAAGTTGCATTACAGCACGTAGAACTCTAAATATAAATTCATTTTTTTTGTGTAGATTTTTTTTTATCCTATGGGAAGTATACTGCACATCGTCGAATTAAGGGTTAACCTACAGTAAAATAAAACAGTTGTGGAAGGTAGACGGCACTAAACGGCGTACAGCGCTGTCTTTCTTCCACAACTCCAAAAAATTAAAAGTAGTGTTAGGTCCTCTTAACTGTAAACAAATGATATAGTTACCTATAAGACATGTCATCGTCTTCCCCGCCCCAGCCCCAGTACTTGTTGGAGAAGCCGTTGACCCTCGTGAACTGCTCCAAGGTCAGCGCTGACACTCCGCCGAATATATCCTCGTATGGTAACCTGGAATGGAGAATGGTGATGAATTAGACAAGCCCGACGTTTTATAAATCTAGTATTTTTACTGCTTCCATCGACCTACCAAAGGTGAACGGCAGGTTTGTATGGGCATTTCGTACCGCTAAAAAAAATAGTGTTTTGGGATAGTTTTTGTTTTAATTGTTAGTTGATACGACAGACAAGCTTTGTTTAAATTCTTAGATTTTTAGAACTTGGGACATAAAAGTTATAACCAGTTTAATTCTTTAAGGTTATATACTAGTTTACCAATGTAGATGTGACATATAGGTACAAAAACATTGTTTTTGGTGAGAATGTCAATGTTCTAGATTATTTATTAGTCGCTATCTTTTAGTGTTTTACTTACCATTATGTATGTATGTATATTGAGATGAGAATCGTACCTACTTATCATACCTAACGAAGCAGGTATCTCTGAAGCGCCTTTAAAACGTGTGACGTCAGCATTGCTGACGTAACAATTGATGTCTTCAAGATGATGACTCATATTTGGGTTTTCCAAATCAAAATTCGGTAAACTTCGTATATTCCAAGTTACAACATTTTCTTTGAGATGTCTGCACTGTAAGAGCGTTGGAACAAGACTGTCCTTGCGCCGACAGTGCAGCCGTATTTATAGTCAGCGTACAAACATAGGTTTAGTAACTTTGAGGGTATATACGTTGATTCTACCTTACAATTAACTCAAAATGATCAATTGACGTTTTACAATTAACAATCAGCTTAGCAATATGGTTATTAGCTGTATTCGCGCCGACATACCTGTAGCCTGTATTAGGAGATACCCATGTTCAGCAGCGGACGGCAACAATTTGATAATGATAAAGTTCTGATAGGGTTTTGACTTGTTTTGAGGTAAATAAAACAATACTTTTTTTTGTTCATCATTTATTTTATTATCATCAATTGATTCTTAGTATTACTTCATCTAAGAAGGGGGCAGGTCGGGTAAGACCCTCATGGCGAGCATAGCTAAGATACCAAATAATGCTCATGACATGTGAGCAGCATCCCACTGTTCGTAAGCCAACAATGCAGTTACAACAATAACTTTTAATTGCGTCCCGACCATTCATGTTTGTTTCTGCAACAATAAACACAAAATAAGTTTTGGCAGAAAAATGGCGGGACTTTATTTTAGCACGAAGCAACATTGGGTTAATTCCCTCTAAACCATTTATTCTCTCTCGGGATACCTCTAGAGTGTACATTCCATGAAAACGGAAGTGCTCACCCACATATGAACGCGCCTGGCGAATTTGGTATACACCACATGCAAACAATATTAATTCATCCATGGATAGCCGCGGAAAAGATAAGGTTGTCGCATCTATGGGTATAAACCAGGAACCGCGCCTGTTTAAATTATTTTCGAGAACAAACTCGGCTATGGAATTTGTTAAGAACAGGCGCTCAAATATAATTGCAACAAACTGCTCTGCATGAATATTATCTGCGAATGGCGGAGTAAACGCATTTAATAGAGCAGCTGCTATTTTAAAATCTGCCATTAGATGGCGACAACCACGGTTAAAATATTCGTGGCGGAATATTTTGAAGTCCCTTTTAAAACGGCCATTCACAGCTTCCACTACCCACCTGTTTATAGTAACACAGCGTGTTCTGTTGGCATCAAGAGTTGTAAGCTGTGATTGGCCGTCTTCTCTGGTCTCAGGCATATGACCTATGTACCCTTTCTCATGCAGGCTATCCATGCAGTCACGAAAACCCCTATCTAAAATAAAAACATCATTTTCTCTATAAAAATCATTAAATTCCGGCTCGTTTAATAATTCATGCATTATGGTCGCATCATTTGTAGTGGCACTGTATGGTCCGCGTACATCTATGATATATCCATCAGAGGCACAGAGGATAAATGGCTTTAATAAATTACTATATTTATGTAGGGAATACGTATCCTTTTGGAATAAATAATAACTGCTTTTTTGTGTATATATATATGTTGCATCAGCTATTGTTATTGCTGGTTTTTGTTCAGCTGGTGCATCAGGCTCACCAAAAATGTGATTGGCAATGTAAGAGTTTCTTGATGCCACTTGCTCCCTTCTTAAATGAGAAAAACTAAGAAATTGTGGAACATAGTCTGTTAGCAAAATATTTCTTGCCACAGACATTAATGTTTCTAGGGTCCTTCTTGGCACTTGGAATAAACAAGACAATCTGTCTCCTGAATCGCCAGTTCTTAACTTGCACAGTAAGGCAGTTAATGCAAAACTACCCCGACGCATATTCCTAAGCCTGGGTGTTGCTTCTAATATTTGTTGATGTTCTTCTTTACTAATGCCGATAAAGTACCTCACTTGGTTTTCAGGGTAGTTTTGAATATTCTCATATGAGATGTTTTGGAGACCTTCCATTAATATAAAAATAATCTCTTCTAGATGCGTAGAAGAAAAATTGTTGAGACTATACTCAGCAGTATATAAGTTTTCATAATTTGCCTCGTGTCTATGCAGAGAACAAATACGAGCACCTCTAGGTATAAAATATTGATATTTTATTAAAACATCTCGCCTAGTTTCTTCGGGCACAATATTTCTTTCTAGTTCCAAGCATTCTTGAAAAATGCAATGCCTTGGTGTTTCAGCCGCTCTTCTTATATTGGGCAACACAAGATATTGGGCTCTGTCTTGTTGTTCTTGTGTAACAACGAAGCTCAAATCTTGAGCTTGGACCCAGCAAACTCCACAAACTTCATTCATGGATGACATCTATAAATAATTTATTTCATGAGATGACAATAATAATTGAAATAGCATTAATGAAATAGATTGTAAAACATACATTTACACATATGTTTAGTTTGATAGACTAAGTTGTGCCTAACATGTTCAAGCATAAAAGAAACACAAGCAGAAAAGCGGTAGGACACAGCAAGACTACAAGCCTACTTGAATTTGAGCAATCCGAGGTGGACACTGGTTTGTGAGATACAATAATGGATTTCCTTCACCTTATAGAAACCCCAAATACTATGAGTGAATAAGTTTATTGCTCATTAGAGTACAGAAGAGCTCATTTGACAATGAAAGGATCAATATCCTTTTGTTACTACTAAAGCAAAACTCGTGAGTATTCCAGAGTTAGAAAAATAAAATATATAAATATATATAGGTAAAATATAGATTAATGTCCTTTGCATGGAAAGTGTTAATTAGCTAGTTTCTATAAATATATTTTCTCATATGAACCTGCTGGTGCTCCAACAAACGGGCTGTGTTCTCAGGATTCCACACTTCATCCGATGTTGTAGTGAACAGAATCCGACCACATACAGCACACATTAAAAGAGAATGATCAACATCCACATGATCAGGTGAAGGAGGTTGAATGTCTTCAACTAGTGGAGCAATCCTTACTCTTTTAGCTCTCAGCCAACATGGCACACAAGCTTGATCTCCAGTATGAAGCTAAAATAAAAAATGAAGAAAAGCTTAAATTCAAACATGCATACAAGGAAAATAATAATCTCAAATAAAGACAATTAGCAATAACTATTATCTACTATAACTATGTGCGTGATAGGTACATGTTTTTTTCAATACCTCTCGTGGTTGAATCCAAGTAGAGATTGTATTAGCCACTCTTTGTGCTTGTTCGTTCGGCCCTTCAATCATAATTTCGCGTCGACTAATTCTTAGTAGGGATCGTCCGCAAACAACACAAACAATTTGATGGCCTACTTGTCTTCTCGGTATATTCTCAGATAAATGTGAGTGAGTAGCTAGCTGCCAGCATGCATGGCAAACATGGTCAGCAGGTGTTATCTGGAAATAATGAATTAATTTACTGTGCTGTTCATCATTATTTTTATGTACTTTCCTTTTCAGAGGTCACACGATCAGAGTGATACTAATTCTAACACTTAGGCAATCCAAGTAATATACCTGTAAATAACAATAGCAGATTAACTGGTAAGGACTACTTCTTAACACGTAAAACTGATCAGAGTTATTGGTAAACTACTTACTTCTCTAGGATATGTCCACAGTCGAATCGTACTGACAACATCTTCACTCTCATCGGATAAAGCGTGCCTTCTTATTCGGGACAGTCGAACGTTGCAATAAACACATTGCAAACTCGACATCTTGAAGCACGTACACACACAGCACAGTTAATAAAGCGTTCGTTCGCGATACTACTATCAAGAGATAGAATACGGAGGAGCCGATGCTCAACTCAACGTAAAACAGCCAGATTAATTGCTAAATTGCTCAGATGCAGTCACAAACCACTATCCAAAACAACAGCAAAAAACTAACTGACAGTAAGACAGATTTTCTTTACCTGTCAATAAATAATTGCCATTAGTCCAGTCATTTGGTAGAAAATAAGGGGATTACCTGGAAAGCTTTCCGGGAGTTTTGAAAATTGGGAATTTTTATAGATTTGGATATGCTCTTTTCGAATTTTAACTTTGCCACCTCGTACCACCGCCGCTCGCGCCGCCATTTTGAAAAAATGGCGCCCAAAAACGGTTTTTTGGGAATATCTCCTTTCCGACGCATTTTACGAAAAAAATAATTTCTACAAAATTAAACTAGAAAAAAAATCCTACACTTTATGTCTTATTCACTTTTTCATAAAATCAATAGTTTTGGACGTACGAGCGCCGCAAAGTATAATTCATTTGCACCCCTACGAGTGTTTCGTATATTTTTCTAAACTGTTCTATTACTACCGCCGGCTTTCAAGAACCAGGTATCAGGGTATCAGGGTCACCTTTGAATCGGGCCCTTTCTCTCGACTATGAACGAAACTTCAACAAAACATTTGCCGGTAGAAGCTATATTAAAAGAAATATTTAGTTTAGACTAAATCATCAGTGTACGTTTATTGTCGTACAGTGTTGTTTATGTTCTTAGAGCTATGGCTTCTTAGACGCAAAATTGTTTTATTTGTGACAATTCACTTGAAAACCGGCGGCAGCAATAGAACATTTTAGAAAAATATACGAAAAACACGTGGTGGTGCAGATGAATAAGTAATACTTTGCGGCGCTCGTACATCCAAAACTATTGATTTTATGAAAAAGTAAATAAGACATAAAGTGTAGGATTTTTTTTCTAGTTTAATTTTGTAGAAATTATTTTTTTCGTAAAATGCGTCGGAAAGGAGATATTCCCAAAAAACCGTTATTGGGCGCCATTTTTTCAAAATGGCGGCGCGAGCGGCGGTGGTACGAGGTGGCAAAGTTAAAATTCGGAAAGACCATATTCAAATCTATAAAATACCCAATTTTCAAAACTCCCGGAAAGCTTTCTAGGTAATCCCCTTATTTTCTACCAAATGACTGGACTACATAATTATGAACACAAAAAAATGATCACGAAAATCATTCCTATCATCAAATCGTAATTTATTACGATTTCATGCACCAATTATGCTTTTTGAGATATATCTCTTTTTAAATAATTAATTATCATTTCGGTATTTGTGTTAGTTTTCATATGGCAACTTCTAAAAATATAGCTGCGATTAGTTTACGATTTATTGCGTTTAGATATTCAAATACTTTTATTTATATTTTTAAAGAATCCGAAGTTCTAAAAATAGTATACTTACATAAAAATAAATGGCTCATTTGCCTGAATAAGTGGTATGAATTTTATAACAGGACAACAACAAATGTATGCTGTACGAAATCTGCCGATGTCCTTTTCAGCATCATATTTTTAAACGGTTTTATTTAGCTCACCCCGTTTGTTTTATTCTTGGGTCAAATTTAGTAATTCAAATTTCACCCTCTTCCTGTCAACCGATTAATCTGAAATTTTGTGTACACTTTGGATTTTGGTGACAATACAATTATGTTTATTCATTATCATTATAAATTCAAGATGGCCGCCCACCGTGCCCCACGGTTTTATTTTAGTCTAGTCTATGCATATGTTTATAATTCCCACGACTGTATCTATTTTATTATTTTTTGGTTTTTAGTACATTTATCTTAAACATTGCAATGTATGTTTCACATAAAACCGTTTAACTTAAAAAGTTTTTTTACCTATTTTTATTAAAGTAGTAAGTTAAATGTTTAAATCTTCTTGACTCTCCTAAATTACAGTCACTAAGTAATTCACTCTTAGTTTTAATATTCCTATTTTTTGTGAAACCTTTTCTCATCGGGTCTTGGTATTTGAGTAAACCACTACCAAGCCATACTAACAGTATTATCAGTCACGTTTTCTTCGCGTGTGCAGGCAAGATACAAAAGGCTGCACAAGAACTGTTGTCGTATTCGTTTAAAATCATCATTTCCCTGCCCTTAACCCAATTATTATTATTTGGGGTCGGCGCAGCATGTCCTTAGTGATAAAAATAGCAGTGGTAGCGAAAATCAAATTAAATTAAACTCACTTGAAATTGAGTTTATCGATGGAAGCGGACATATGCCTGGGCTGTCGTGGACAGGAGTACAGGTTCCTGGTGTCGAGTGGCAGCAGGTCGATGTCGTGGAACACGAAGCACTGCCATCCGTCCGCCGCCAGTTTCTGGCTCTCCACGAAGCCCACGTTCATCAGCTTCGCGCGGTTGAAGTCTTTGTTGCCTGGAATTGGGGGTAAAAGGTGATGAGGACTGCGGTGATGTAAAAGTTGTAAGATCTAAATCGACTTCCGTTTACGGTTACAACAACTTAAGAAAAATCAAGCTATTTAAATAAAATTTCGTATCCCTATACGGAATTTTAAACCCAAATCCCTATTTGAGGGGCTACATTAATGATTTCCCACGCAAAAAGGGGCTACATTAATTCTTTCAAGGGACCTAGTTTACTTGGATAATATCTACTGAGGATAATATAATATGTCTTTGTGTAAGCTGTTTTTGTTTTAAATTTGAAGTTATTTACCAAAATGTTCTACGTTATAAGATAAAATATTTTATTACCTTCTTGCTCAACGATGAAAATTCCGTACTGAATTTGTTGCTTCATCAAAAACGGATGCATGTGATTCAGGAATATTGCTAAATGCTGCTGACGATCTCTGTAAAACGTTGACAAAAGCAAATTAATTATTTAATATCTAGTTTAAAACCATATTCCATCCGGGTAAACTTCTCAAAAAAAATTAAGACTTGAGGTTTTTTTTGTAGTGAAAACGGATGGCAATAATTATGGAAGAGACATCATTCTACTATAGTGTAGTGCCCTGTTTCGCACAACAGACCGGACGGTGGGTCGCGTCGTCTTATGTTTCATCTGGGTGGAACATACCTGTATGGCACAATAATGGCTACTTTATGTCTGGCGGTGCAGTTCGGCGGCGAGTACCGCCCTCCCCACTCCACTTCTGGAAACTTCTTCTCCACCCATTCTAGTTCCAGCTCCGTTTTGTTCAGTGTTACAGGCCCTGAAAATTATTTCGTTACATTGTAGTACAATTTCCCGACCACGTAGAATACGGATATTCCCAAGGGATGTAGGAATGAAGGAAAATATTCGCAGCAACATACACTCCAAGGCTCGGATAATCTCTGCCAATTTTCATTAGTTAGGTTCAGTTGTCTGATCGCAATAGGACAGTTAACAGACAGATACATTTCTAATTTACGGGTTGAATACTAGATGGCAAAAATAATCTTTACCTTTAATATCGAGAAAAATGTGACGGAAACCGTATTCATGAAAACTCATTCTCTACCTAATACTAAAACTTGGAAAAGCAGCTACATGTTTCGTCGTTCTGGAAATCGTCGTCTGTCTTTCGTTATTTCAACTTTTACTCCTTGAAGTAGCACAGACGGCGTAAGACTAAATGGCAGCCATGACATATTGAGTGTTGGTCTAGTGGTTAGTGACCCTGATTGCTATACCAGAGGTCGTGGGTTCGATTCCCACCCAGGACAAATGTTTGTGTGATAAGCACGATCATTTGTTGTGTGTGTGTGTGTGTGTGTGTTTAGTACTCATAACACAAGCTACTAAGTATGCTTAACGAAAGATGGCGCTGTGTGAGTGTTGAGAAATATTTATTTATATTTATTTATTTGCCACCACTTACCTAAGTCAGGCGGCATGCGGTCACATAGAGGCAGCTTCACCACAGCTTCAGCTTTCTTCACACCAACTTCAGTCGTGACATAATTCCTAATACTATCCATAAGCTTAGTTATCAACAGGGGCGTGGGACTGCTCGCGTATAAGGAACCCTCTTGCACACTCATATTTGCGGTTATCTCGTGCTTGGATACAGTCATATTTATTGTATTTGGCTGGTGTATCACGTTGGCTTTCGTCGTGTGGTTGGTAAGACTGATGTTTTTGATTGTGTATTCTTCGGGGTCTTGAATGGAACTTGAGGGTATGTTTTTAGGCCAGTTTGCTGCTAGTCGTTCAACGTTTCTGAAAAAAGAAAAATACAAGTTAAGAAGTGTTGCGCCGAACCCAAGTAAAATGAGACAAGGGCAGTAGGGTGATGATGATGATAAGGAAGTGTCGAAGACTTGTATAGATTAGTGTTAATCTAACCTTAATTTGCAGTTCTGAAGTAGGACCTTTACGTTTCGGATCACCACTTTCTAGGTTAGCAAAAGAATCTGTCTAGTTTAAGATTTAGTAAAAACGATTTCTCAAACCAAAATATCTTCTGGACAATCAATCCGTACTCAAATAGAGGAAAACCTTTACCCAGGAGTGAGATACAAAGGTTACAAAAGAGAAAGTTTATAGTGGTAAAAGCCACAAGTTGAATATTACCTAAGGGTAGGCTGCGTGGCGTTATACAGCGGGGTGTAGAGATAGGTCCGGAGCGGCGAAGCGTCCAAGATGGAGCCGAAGAGGTACTCCACGGCCGCCAGCGCCAGCACCAGCAGCAGCAGAAGGCGCAGCGCGCGCGTCGCCCGCCCGCCGCCCGCGCTTGTGCCGCCGCCCATCAACGCATAAGGTGACCGCAAGTAGATGCCGACCCCTAGCAAGTAAGGACACATTTTATTATTTATTTGATAGTAGCTAATGAAAAAGGATTAAATGATAGTGTGACGTTTGATAGGGGAGAATGGAAGAAAAAAACATGTTGCGCCGACCCCAAGTAACATGGGATAAGGGCAGCAAGATAATGATGATGATGAGTAGCTCTTGCTCGCTACTTCACCAGCGCAAAAATTGGTTATAGCTGTAAAAACATTACGATCCTCAGAAAGTAGCCTGTGTGTTAGTCTAAGATGTCAGCTAGCTCCATACCAAAGTTTGAACGTGAAATAATAACAAACATTCATCTATCTATACTTAGAAACTTTCGCGTTTATAATATTTGTTTAGCTTAAGTATTTAATGTTTGTTATGTAAAGAAACCGAGCAAGAATTTAGGGAAAGATTAAAGATACGATAAAACAAAGTATGGACATTAGACAATGATATTCACACGCATAAAAGACCATATAGGTACGAGTTCTACTATGTCTAGTGATACTTTCTCCAGTGTTTGACTGCTGTATCAGACGAATATAACGTTAGAAAGTACTGTTCTTTTATCGTGGTTACAACCCCTAACCAAATTTTAACAATTTTCTGTATTTCAATCTATCATTACAGGTTGCCTTAACCCTATCTAGTAGCCTAGTTTCATAATTTAAATTAATTGTGAAAAGAATGTCGCAATGGGACGAAGTGACGATGTTGATTATATTCCGCAGAACTCCTTCGTTCCCTAATAGAGAAATCCCAATAGTCCCATTATTTCCCAATAGTCTCTCAGTAAGAGACCCCCCCACACTAGCGTCGTCGCCGTTGTTGTTCACAAAAAACGTTGAACTGACGCCGCGGCGACACAACGCCAGCGCCGCACACGCTCGGCGTTCGGCAGGCGGCCAGCGCTGGCGTCGCGTCGCCGCGGCGTCGACGTCGCGCGGACGCTGGCACGACGACGACGCTCGAAAGACGCTAGTGTGGGGGTCTCTAATAGGTGGAGCACACATCGTGTTAAAAATGGCAGAGTCGTGAATACACCTTCGACCGTATAGCAGTCAATTCTTTACTTACTTATGCGTAAACGCCTAAAAATAGACATTTTCCATCGTTTCTTTCTTCTAAACATGTTAGGTACAGCACCGTAAGATTTACCAATATTACAATACAAAATGTTTGTCGTAAAACTGCCTACTGGAGTACGCATTTTCTTTGCAATTAATTATTACTGCTTGTATGGTTCAGATTGGCATAATATTTTATATCGTAACGTGCGTTTTACACATTTCTCAGAATTTTCATAACAAAAAGGATAACAGACAAATCTTCTATTTATTTATCACTAGATCTGTTATAAAGTATCCATTGATTAAAGTATATTTGCGTCATGCTCCTAACACTTTGAAATTTAAGTACAAAAGGATTTATATTTTAAGATTTAACACAAGTCTATCATTTTTCTCAGTTAAGTACTCATTTTGATTTAGCAATATTTTGAGATCAAAAAAATCTTTGTACAACCAAACATTATTTACTAAAAGGAATCGCCAAAAATAGTGTAAATAAATCAAGACGCACTCCAAATCAACAAGGAACAAGTAAAGAGAGAAAAAAACAAGTTTAAATTGAAAAAAAAATATTCCTTATCATCCACACAACGCCATTTAGTCTCAAGTTACGCATATTAAGTAGTTTGTGTTATGAGTATTAGACAACCGACACACTTATATATTTCTAAATGCATACATATTACAGATAAATTACAGCCAGACACAGAACAAATCATCGTGCTCATCACACAAAGATTTGTCCTGGGTTGGAATCCAACCCACGACCTCCGGTATAGCAGTCAGGGTCACTAACCACTAGACCAATAGATCAGTCTATTGAATCCTACATTTTTAGAAGTAATAAACAAAATATTTCTAAAGGTTCTTTCAACGAGTGTACCGTCGTTATCGGAAATCGAATATCCTTATATTAACAAGCCTGTTAATTGTGAAGCTTTCACGCTAATACGACACCGATAATTAGAAAACGAGCAATTATTCTCGTACTTACTATAATACGGTATACATAATATATGTATGACCTGTATATCGATTATTATTTCAATCATATACGTAGGTAGGTACATACTGTAGATTTGAGTGTCGGTAAGAATCAAATTATTATAATTTTACTTAGTCTGAAAGGTTCTTTAAGAAATTTCATATGCGTTGAGCGTTTTTTAAATCCACTGCAATCAAACCATAAAATTACTACTTAATTTTTTTATTTTTTTTTTTTCTCAACATTCACACAACGCCATCTAGTCTCAAATTAAGTATACGACAGTAACTTGTATTATGAGTACTAGACAACTGATAAACATACTTATATATTTCTAAATACATTCATATTATAGATAAATTACACCCAGACACAGAACAAATGATCGTGCTCATCACACAAACATTTGTCCTGGGTGGGAATCGAACCCACGACCTCCGGCTTAGCAGTCAGGGTCACTAACCACTAGACCAACAGGCCCGTCTAAATTGCCCAAAGGCTGCGTTTTCACCTGAAAAAACGAAGAGTGTTTTAAAAACCAATGATATACAACTTTTAGAGTTTAGGTAATTTCTTTATGGCACATCTTTTTTTACGAAACCTTCTTGGAACACAGCTCTAAAAACCCGAATCTTTGGTGGAAACAGCCTGAAAACCCATCTAATAACATATCTATCCATATATGAAAAAAGATCGAATTAAAAAAGTCATTTTCCTTCAAGAACCTCAACCTTTAGTCCTGTCATAAACATATTAAACAGGCCCTTGATGCCTGAGGAGATAACATCACGTCACTCCAAAGGAAATTGGGAATCCATACTATTAAAAAATGACACAAATCATCTCCATAAGGTTTATGAAGAAAATTCGCGAGTTCATCTGATAATTTGAAATACTTAACTCATTTTATTTCGTTGTTTCAAAATATTATTAAACACTTAAAATATTTCCAAGAGGGATCAAATTGTACGAATTCCGATATCTGAGTTATTAATATCTCAATTATAGCGAGAATTAATTTGTGATGAAACGTGAGTTAATGGAGTGCGGACGTTTTAATAAACATTCGACTAAGTGCTTTAATACAGAAACCGTATAAAGTAGTTAATGTGTGTGGCTGGATGTGGCGTGTATTTTTTAAAAATGTAGTGTAACCTCGATATAAAAGGAAGGAAACAAGTAAATATTCGTTATATCAAGTAATTCGTTTAACTGTGGTTTGTTATATTGAGGTAAGGTTGGTCTAAAATTTGTTACTAGTAGGTAGTGGTCTAAAATTTGGTACAACTAGAGGTATAAAAATAGTTTTATTCACACATTACTATGATTGGTGGTGGAATCACACACTATGATTGGTGGGACCGTTATATAGACGTTTTGAGTTGACAAAATAAAAAGAAAACGTTGATCTCGTTGAGTCGAACAGTTCGACCCGCGACCCCGACGCCGCGTCAGCTCATGGTTAAGGACTCCGGTCGAGTCCGAAACTAGTCGGGCTATCCCGATAATACGCGTGAGTAACCCGTTATGCCTTTTAAGTATGAATTATCCCCACGAAAGTTATTAAAGATCTCTGTAAATCCTGTTTCAAGAAATGTTTCATCAAAGATATGTTACAAAATTACTCGGGACATACTATATAAATAAACATAAATCGACTACATACATGCCAAAAACAATTCTCAATAATTTTCCTGATAGATATCGAATTGGAAAATCTTATTATTATTTTTTTCTTCTTTTCCTTCATACGGAAGTACATTATCCCTCAGATGCGATATCAAAGCTATAAGATTCCCATCTGTAATACACTTGTACAGTCAAGAGGAATCGGTAAAGATTCAAAATATTGTGAACGTTGTGTTTGTTGGAAAACTAAGTATAATTAAAATCTTTAGATTAAAAAAATGTGTTAACGTTTTGATGTAAACTGTTAAATAATATACAGAGAAAAATCATTATCATCTTTCTGCCTTTTCCCTTATATTTAACGAGTACGTTGGGTCGGCGCAACACGTTTTTTTCTTTCATTCTCCCCTATCAGACGTCACAGTATCATTTACTTTTTTCTCATTTATACAGGGAAAAATCAGTCCACCCGTGACCACGGTCGGTGCAACTCGACCGAAACGTCGGGAGAAAAGATAAGAAAAGAGAAAAGATAACATAAGAAGAAAAATAAGATGAGCAAAGGAAGTGGTGAAGGGTGGGCGATGGGATGCTGTCCATTGCATTTTAACCTACAAACAGTGCTATTTTGATTAAACAGAGTTCGATTTTGATTGGATCTAAATCTTGACTTAATTTGATTATGCCAGATGTCAAAATTTATCACAAAAGTATGAATGTTTTTGGCTTTTATATATTTTTGTAGAGTTAAAGGACTCGACGATACATGCAGTACATAACCCTTCGAGGGGTCTTACATGTAAGTTAATTTGCTGGCTGTACATGGCAGGTGACGTCATAGGGATGACGTCACATTTTTAACCCACGTGCGAAGTGCCGGAAAAAAGGGTTTTACGGATTTTCGTGAGGATCCGGATTTAGTTAGGCAAATCTGATACGCTTAAAAAAGTGACGCGTCAACGACGACGGTTGAATACCGAATTTTTAGTTAGATTTTAGGTCTTTTTGAAAGCACTTTTAAAAGTGTAACTTTTTATTTCTTTTTTTGGGAGTTCACATCTATTCGGAGAGTCAATTTTATTTCATGGTTATTTTCAATCTTGTAACTGAATGCATCGTGTACACTGTAGATTTAAATAAAATGGTGTAAAAGTGTAGAAGTCTTAATTTCTTTGACAGAGATCTATTCAGATGCATGCTCGTACGCAAATGAGTTCTATGTTTTTTATTAGTGTCGTATTGTAACGCTACTGACAAACGGTGAAGGAAAACATCAAACCTGGATTCTAAATATTGGATTCTGAAATCGCCAATCCGCATAGAGCTAGCGTGGTGATCCAATGTTCAAACCTTTCCTATATGGGAAAAGGCCCGTGCTCAACAGTATTTAATACGATTGTACAACAACTCCCGCACTAAGGAATTTAATCCTTGTATCGCAGTTTTCACAGACAGTCAATTCACATGCACAAATACACCCAGACTTAGAACAAGCCTTTGTGGATCGCACGAATTCTTGTCCTACGCGGAGATTGAACCCGCGATACGTCGCGTATAATGGTAATTGGTGTGGTGACCTATACCACTCGGCTATCCATGCAGTCAAATGTAGGCTGGTTTATTTATTATTTGTTTTACCTTACCTAGTAAGTACCTACTTATCTAAAAGCAGTCCCAAGCGTATATATAAACGAAGAAAACATATTTAACTCTAAGTATTTTCTTACCGAAGTTATAAAAAGGTGTATTTTAAGGATACAAACTTGAAATTTGCTTCGTCGTCGTTATATTGTTTCGTAAGTCTGAGGGCTCTCGAGAGCCTTAAGACTTTTCAAGTGAGGATTTTTTGGCAAAGGATATTGCGGTATTAAAGTGACGTCACGCTATGGAACGTTCGCAAAATATCTTTGTGAACCTTTTTTAGTTTTAATTGTTAAGTTGATATTAAGTGTTAAGGTGCGTCTTCAAACAAGTAAATTCGCTATAATCATAAAAGCGAAAGTTTGTGAGTGTTTAAATGTATCTCTTAATTCTCTTGGTTAAATTTTAGGATCAATTAAAAAGAAATATGAACAAACACCTTAGATTACTGCATACTCCTTTAAGTACTTTTTAAGTCCTTCGCGGGCGTAGCCACGGATTAAACCTATGATTAAATGTTGAAATGCATGTCATAACGCAAAAATAGATCACCCTTGGTGACTAATAAACCCGACAACTTTTGAACCAAACAATTAAACAAACAAACACAGAAACCTAAAACCACAGCTACACATGATACCACATTTATGTAACACGGTTACATATCCTGCCATTAAAAAGGACACAATAAACAGTTGGTACACACAAAATAATTAAAAAGACTTGCTTGTCCCGACAGAGAACATTTTACTAATTTCTCGCATTTCCCGACGGGTCCGAACGAATCCGATTTGGCACGAGCGCAGCCGAAAAAATTAAAAATGTAGAAACAAATTACGAATTATGTTTTTAATTTGTTTTACGTGTACGGTTTAATATACGTGTAGGATGAAATTAGGTCAGATGTGTGTGTGGTGCATTAATTTTGAAATTCGTTCTTTTAAGTCATTATACGGACCTATTTCGGCTACGGCGGCTAGTGTTACGATGACACCAGCCAGTTACGCCTAGACCTTTAACATTTGACGATTTCCCACGGAAAAAAACCCCAATTTTAGACCTAATAAGAAAATCTAAAAATGTTATTGGGCACATGGGCAGATAGAAAAAATAGTTTCTATTGTAAAACTATTAAAAAGGGAAAGATGGTCGCTTTAATGCATTAGATAAATAAGAGGAAAAGGATTGTAGTATTTATTTATTTTGAAGGAAGCTTCAATATGTTTATGTATGTGTATGAACAGAGATAATTACTTAATGTAAAATAACCACAATCTTGGTATAATAAGAACTTTCTGGATAGCCAGTAATGTTACTCCAGGATCTGAAGGCATGAATAAAACACTGTTTAATATCCAGTCTTGGAAGCTTCTGCCCACGCAATACGTACTTTTCATTACTTAGTAGCAAGACTGAGCCTAAGTAGAAAGGTTCTGATTAAAACCTTTTTAGAACATATCATTACGTAACTTATTTTATAGGAACACTGGCTTTTGCCCGCGATTTTGCACGTGCGAATGTCGGTTATAACTGTAAAAACATTACCCACTTCTGAACTATTTTGATATTACCCAATTCTTCTATATGGGACGCAATTATTCTAACTTTCCAACAACTATCGTTATATTTTAAATTTAGTCAATATTATTTACCTTGTCAAATTATACTCTAAAACCTTTTTCGAAAACCGTTCTATACTTGGGTGAAAACAGCATGAAAATTGGTGCAGCAATTTTTGAGTTTATCGCGAACAGACAGACACGGCGGAAGGACTTTGTTTCGTAAAAAGTATTGCTAGTTAAAAACTAAATAAGTATTGTTAACAAACCTCAGAGTAAATGTGTAAGGAAGGAGCGCGGTGGAAGTGTCCCATTCTCTTCGTTACACGCTCGTGCTACGGGGAAGCGACATCACTGCCATCATATCTGAAACAATGCGAACAATATATTAATTAAATGTATAATTGCAAACAATATATTAACTAATTAATTAACCTTTAAAATCTTAATATATAGTGGACCCATTTAGGGTCTACCTGGAAGAAAGATGCCGTTTACCACGAGTAGTGCGCTGTCACGCTTGAAGTATTATTAATTTAAGAAGCGACGGATCTTCAGTATAAAATAGTAGTAGTGCTTGTATATAAAATAGTAAATTTAAACTGTAAAGTTTAAATAAATATCAAATTTTCAAAATTTTATTTATTAAAATCACGAATTACCGTAAAAATGAGTACCATTTTCAAGCCACTGATTAAAACAATCTATTTAACATAAAATATTTTAAACGAACTTATTCAGAAGAAATGTTTATAAAAAGGAAATTCTAGCAATCTACGAGCTTTCATTTCAAAAATAAAAGGACCATTTTTACGAAGAGGTACAGTAATTAACGTATTTAAAAAGCGCCATTATTCGCGATGGGGAAAAAACGCGTACGTGACACTTCGTCTTTATGACGTCATTTAAGATGGCGGATTAAGGGGAAATAGATATTCTAGTGGTGACGCTGTGTTTCTTTATCTTGTGGTTTTTTATATAGCCTGCTTATACAATAAGAATACATCCACCAAAGCGTGTGCCTGTAACTGCATAAGCCTGGTAAAAAAGGTGTTGAGTTAAAACTTCAATGTAATTTCTTGGCTAGACGAAGTTTG
This sequence comes from Chrysodeixis includens, assembly GCA_941860345.1. Taxonomy (NCBI): domain Eukaryota; kingdom Metazoa; phylum Arthropoda; class Insecta; order Lepidoptera; family Noctuidae; genus Chrysodeixis; species Chrysodeixis includens. Next base: position 3,090,180 of record OW796107.1, on the reverse strand, counting down.
TATTATCACTTTTAATAAAATACAGAGGTGCATACCTAGGGACGGACATACAGACAGCGGGAAGCGAGTTTGTTTTATACTATGCAGTGAAGTTATCACGATGTTAGCTAAAACCAAAGTGCTGAAATGGAATGAAGAAACAACCGGTGGATTCATGTGATAAGAAACCTAACCAAAAGGCTAACCAAAATTGAACTTTCTACCGAAATGCAATTTAATACAAAGATTTATTAAACTAAGGTACAAAATTGGTTTCCAAATTCTAAAACAAACCATTTTGGTACATACAATTGATTTCCGGAGAAAATCTGAACCCAAAAGGTATAACCAACCCAGGAAGGGTTGAATTCACATCCCAAAGGGTTGTATTTAATGGGAAGGGTTTAAAAATCAGGATAAGTATACTTTAGTCTCGCTGGTTCAACAATAGAGTGGCTCGTTTCACACTTTTGTCATTTTCTTGATAAGATTTGATTTATTCTGGTGTTAATAATTATTAGGCACAGTTGACTGAAACCCAGTGGCTCGTGAAGGCCTTTATTTAAAATTGAATGTATTTTTGAAGGCAATTTATCATAGTCAGTGAGAGATTTGTTGATGTTTCTCTGTTCTTTTTTTTAGAACAGGGCTTGTACAGATGGTATAGTTTTAATGCCGGTATAGTTTAAATAATGGTTAGTGGTCCTGACTGCTTTACTAGAGTTGTTGGTTCGATCCCCACCCAGAACAAATGTTTGTGAGATGAGCACGATCATTTGTTCTGTGTCTGGGTATAATTTATCTATAGTATGTATATATTTAGAAGTATAAAAGTATGTTTGTCAGTGATCTAGTACTCACGCGTTGTGTGAAAATTGTGAAAAAAAATAAAATTTAGTAATATTTTACAAAAAGTTTTTAATGTAATATATATATATGTTCCTCGACCGATTTCGGCCACGGCGACCTCTTCACTCTCCGTTTTACAGTTCCATTTGTCGTTGATGTGCTCGTGCATGGCTCACATAGCCGATCTTATTACTAAATGTTCGCGCACAATGTGGGCAGGTCAGTACACCATTGCAAAAATTGTATGGTATGGCACAAGGTGGGCGTGCTTTTAATTCATCGCGTCTAGCATCCAGTTCGGAGCAGCGTTTGTCCTCAAAGTCTTTGACTCTGGTCTTTACCAACGTCCTCCATTCTGGTCGTCGAATAGCCATTTGTTCCCATTCTGAAGGCTCAATATCGCACTTTTTCATATGGCGCTTCAGCACATCTTTATACCTGAGGAGTTGCCCGCCATGCTTACGCTTGCCCTCCTCAAGTTCAGAAAAAAAGATGCACTTTGCTGTACGCTTATTCGCCATTCGTGATAGATGTCCACACCAGCGGAGCTGTCTGCGCATGAGGTAGGCCTCGATCCCCATAATGTTAGCTCTTCGCAACACTTCCGTATTTCGGATGCGGTCAGACCAACGGATGTTCAATATTTTGCGTAGACATTTCATATGGAAACGATCCAGAGCTCGAATATGGCGGCAGTAAACCGTCCATGACTCCGATGAGTACAGCAGGCTCGGCAATACTACAGCCCTATATATGTCTATTTTAGTAGCCAGCTTCAGGTCATGTGAGCTGAAAACCTTGCGATCCAGTTTGCCGAATACCGCGGCTGCGGCACCGATCCGACTGTTGATTTCAGCATCAAGGTCGCACTTTGATGTTATAGTGCTCCCCAGGTAGCGAAATGTATTCACCTGCTTTAGTACGTCCTCACCGAGTTTAATGGTCAGTGTCTCTTGACCACGGACATCTAAAGACATCACTTCCGTCTTTTTGACATTAATCTTCAGACCGAAATTTCGACAGGATTTGTGTAGATTGGCCATAAGTCGTTGCAGGCCTTCTGGGGAATCAGTTACAAAACACAGATCATCTGCATAGACAATCTCAGTGATCAGTGCGTAAGAAACTTTGGTACGAGCCTTGAGCCTGGCTAAGTTAAAAAGATTGCCAACATTACGGAAACGTATGCGAATTCCTTCAGGAGTTGTCTGTAAAACTTCCTGAACCATAACTGCAAAATATAACGCGAACAGTGTGGGCGCAAGGACACAACCTTGTTTTACCCCACAGGTAACGGGGAAAAACTCTGACTGATCTGCGTTTACAGCGACACAGCTCTGCATATCGTCATGAAGCAGTCTTAAAAGTCTAACAAATTTCTCTGTGCATCCTAGTTTCTGCAGAACTAACCAAAGGGCTTCTCGCGGTATACTATCAAAAGCCTTCTCAAGGTCAACAAAACAGAGATACATATTGCGACCCTGTTCTCTGCTTTTTTCTTGTAGTTGACGCAATGAGAAAATGGCCTCACAGGTACCACGGTCGGGTCGGAAACCAAACTGGGATTCTGGCAGGATCTTTTCCGATAAATTTCTAAGTCGATTCATTAGAACTCTAGCGAAGACTTTTCCCGGAACTGAGAGTAAGGAAATACCGCGGTAAGAACCGCAATCGGCTCGATCACCTTTGCCTTTATATAGAGCCCGAATGAGAGACACTTTAAAAGTGTATGGGACTTGTTCTTGTTCCCATATAAAGGCAAAAAGTTTCCAAATCGCAAAGTGCAGGTCCTCCCCACCGTACTTCAATAACTCTCCCGGTATAGAGTCCACTCCAACTGCACGATTATTTTTCTGCTGTTTAATGGCCAGAGTAACCTCCTCTAGGGACACTGGCTCGTCAAGCTCGAAGGCATGAGACTGTTGAGGTAACGAGCGAACGTGGTCTATGTTGACAGAATGATCCACGTTAAGTAGCTTCTGAAAATGCTCCGCCCATCGCTCGAGTATTTCTTTCCTATCTTTAAGAAGCCCTTTGCCATTGGTCGGCCTGAGTGGGACTTTTGCTGTAGAGGATATACCAAGCAGGCTTCTTACCTCATTGTAAAAATTGCCTAGCTGGTTGGTATCAGCAAGCCATTGTATGTGATGAGCCTTCTCCAACCACCAATTCTCTTTCGCCTTTCGTGTGAGCTTACGAAGCTCCATTTCACTATGACGTACTTCCGTAACAGTTTCACCTCTATGTGTTCTGCTGTGCCGCCTCAAAAGTCGACGGTGTCTATCAATAGCGTCCGTTAGTACCCCATTATTTTCATCAAACCAGTCCTCGTGTTTTCGGACCCTCGGACCTAAAGTTGATGTAGCAGTTCCGAGAATTTGAGACGAAAGGGACTCCCACATTTTGCCGACTTCACCGGATTCTAGATCAAGAGGCTGCAAAACAGAACTCAAGTTTTCGGCATATTCCTTTCTCGTGTCTTTATCTTGAAGTCGTTCAAGGTTCAGATGCTTTTGTTTCGGTCTGTCTGATCTACGGGGATGTTGATGTCGAAAACGTATCTTAAGAACCAGAAGCCGATGATCAGTCCAACAGTGAGCGCCGCGCATGGCACGGGTAACCTGAACCTGTGACACATCTTTCTGACGCACTATAGCGTAGTCAATAAGATGCCAGTGCTTTGATCTAGGGTGCATCCACGTGGTCTTATATTTAGCTCGTAATCTGAACATGGTGTTTGTAATCGCAAGATCGAATTGTGCGCAGAGACTAAGCAACAGCTGTCCGTTGCTGTTCATATTTCCAAGACCATGTCTGCCTAGAACTTTAGGCCAGGCTTCATAATCCCGACCCACCCGAGCATTAAAGTCACCCAAGAGTAGGATCTGCTCTCTTGTCTGAATACGATCTAAGCACTGCGTTAGCTCCTCATAAAATTTGTCTTTAATCTCATCAGACTTGTCTAGCGTTGGGGCATAGACACTGATGATATTAAGGTAATTGTTATGTTCCATGTGAAGGCGTAGTGTAGTAATACGGTCGGAAATGTGTACAGGGTATTCTTCTAGGTGTTTGACAAGCTTATTCTTGACTGCAAAAGCTACACCTGACCTTCGCGGTTCGTTGGCAGCAAGTCCCTTCCAATAAAAAGTGTATCCACCCACGTGTTCTGTCAGCTCTCCTTCATCGGGGAGATGTGTTTCGCTGAGCGCAGCCACATCAATATTATAGCGATGAAGTTCTCTTGCTACGATGGCAGTCTTTCGTTCCGGACAAATGTTTGCTTCGCGATCTAGAAGTGTACGCACATTCCACGCGCCAAAGGTCATTAATGCTGGTGTTGATTTTATACTCTTTATATTTTTGTAACGTCGACCGCGAATTTGGGATGCAGAGGCAGCCGCGGTTGCTACCCTCTTTGTAGGTTGGGATGAGCATTTGTTTAGGGCACCTTTTCTAGCCCCCTCCCCGGCTGAGCGGGGAAAGCAGTGCCACCCTAAATAGGGCTGCTTTGTCACCTCGGGTGTTGCCGAATCCGCCCTGTCACCCCGATGCAGAGCAGAAGCGACCACGATGTAATACTACACCCCCAAGGCCGCCTACGTGCAGGAGTCAGACAAAGCTCAACGAGCATCACGTCAAGCCTCTCTACCTCCCCCTATCGCCGTAGGACTAAACTGAATTGCGGAGTCCTTATACGGAAGCGGTCAGTTGCGCAGGATATATTAACGTGCACAAGAGTACGCGCAAAACACAGGTGCACTTACTCGTCTTTGTCTTTCTGTGTCCAGTGGAACGGAGACCGTTACGACCGGAAGAAGACTAAGACAGATGAAATAGTATTTCGGTGCAAGAAAAGGTACAGGGGGTCAACACTTTTTTCACACACTCCTTTAATCGCCTTTTACGATACCCACGGGAAGATATGGGGTGGTGTTATTCTACTCTGCCGACAACCACACGGCCATTAATGTAATATGAGCTTAGCTAAGGTATTAGGTTTTACCTTGTAAAGGAGCTTTTAAAGGTGTACCCAATTATAATGATAATGAGGTCAAACAGCAAAATAATTGGGTAAATGAAATGTTATCAACAATAATTAGAGTTGGGTACCCTTACGCATGTTTTTTTAAGGGGTAAAGAGGTAAATATATTATCACACATAAGTAGTATAAAACAGACAGGTGTTTAAATAATTCGTTTATAAAGATTTAGAAGGGGATTTTCTTAAAAAAAAATGCAATCTAGTATGTTCTATAAATAATGCTACTAACTAATATTACAAACGCAAAAGTTTGTGAGTATAAATGATGGATATACCATTGTGAGTTCTCATACTCAAACGGCTGGATAATTTTTGATTAAATTTGGTATAGAATTAGCAGACACCCTAGACTAACACTTTTAATCGACTGCGTCAGAGAAGGGTAACGTTTTTCGTAAAGTCACGGGACAAATTTCATGAAACTTGGATGCTGCTGATGATGCAGCTGTAATGGATCTCAAGAGAGGATACCTGAGTTGCTTTTTGGCAAAAAACTGACTCCTACGCAGACAACCCCGGGCAAAAGCCAGTATTATAATAAAGCTAGCATTTACAGAAGGACATTGTAAACCCACTCTCCAAAACTTTTAATACAACAATTTAAATACCCTTCTATGAAGTTAAACTGTTTTAAAACAGTTTTATTCCAGTAATTAAACACAATTTAATAACTTTATGAGTGGGGACTGTGGTTTGTGGGCTAATGATAATAATAAAACAAAATTACGAACGTAAAACAGTAATGAACGTTTAAGGTAACATTAAAAGGTTATCATTGGGGTTAAGCTTACATGCCTCGCCTGGTTCTTATCTCTTTAATAAGTAAAACCTTTAATATAGCAGTGGGTGATATATTTTTCAAGTCTCAATAATATGTAATACTAGCTGTACCCCGCGGTGTTACCCGCGATTTATCCTAAAACCTAACAAAACCAGTCAAGTGCGATTGGGACTTGCCCATGATAGATTCTGTAGTAAGATATTCTAGATAAACACATAGGCTACCTCTTTTTTGCAAGTAACATAGCAGGGCGCTGACCTCTGGTACCTTATCTGACTTCCGTTGATTGTTTGAATAATAATTTGTACAGTTACATAATATTAACAAAATGAAAAAAAAACAGTCTTGACCGTCAATCATGCATGTCCAACTTATATCTTTCGGATGTCTTCATCGCTAAAAGTAAAGAACCTATCTAAACCAAGTCACTTTAAAGTCAAAGTTTTTACATACCCCCGATTCTCGAAATAAATTAATCTCTATCTGTTTATGTACTTCTAAAAGTGCCAAAAAGAACATGAGCACAAAGTAAAAGCTTGCGGTGGCTTAAAACTGATTTGTGTAAAAGAATTCAGGAACATAAAAATCACTGAATAAAAAATTCCATGACCTTTGCCATACTATAACAAAACGCCTGGACCCCAATTCCCTACGAATAAATGAAAGGTCACACAGTAATTTATTTAAAGACAATTTCATATCCAAAATTCCCTTAGGATTCCTAAAAAATGATTTTCCCGCAGAAATATGGGTGCGTTAAATCAAATAGGCAATTTTGTGCGACCATAGTTCATCCTACTCATATTAAACGCGAAAGTTTGTAAAGATGTATGAAAATAGTCTATTTATTTGCTTTCAAGTTAATTGTTTAATAAATTACACATGAAATGCGTATTTGTCTTGACTGCAGTGACAGATTTTACTGCGTTTCGACTTATACGTTAATACTAAACAAGGAGGTAAATGCGCGGATCTTCATTCATTATGGGCAGTACTTTTCCGAAAATCTGTGTATATCAATTTCCTTTATCATGAAGTCAGCTGACACCCTGGATTAACACAGACTACTTTTTGCCCGACTGACTATAACTGATGATAACTGACATCCGGGCGAAGTCGCAGGCAACAGCTAGTACATAATACATTATAGTTCATATATATCTAGGTTGGGTCTCGTGGGTTAGACAGGTGATAAGTCATGACGTCATCGCCTAAGATAAAGGGAAAAGGGTGTAGAAAGTTATTGATACTTGTTTAATATAAGCAGTGAGATAAATAGCGGTGAGAGGCGAATGGAAGATGGATGGGATAGTTTGTAGAAAGAGGTGCTTGGCTTTGTATTCCATGGTTACGTTTAATGGAAAAGTTGTGTAAGTATAGGTAAATGGGCAGGTTGTATTAGTAAAGATATTTTTTTAAAGGAAGAATTTATTAAATCAGGCTTTAATTTTAAAAACGTGCTTAATAAAAAGCGTGTAAAAGATTCCAAAATTTTGGGTGACAATGCAATATTATCATATTAGAATACTGATATGATGATGGAGCCGGAAGGTGGCCATAGCATCTTAGAGATAAAACTACGTACCCCTATCGAGTTTGAGCTCGTTGAAATTGTCTTGCCAAGCACTCTTCATTTTCGTTTTAGTTTCACTTTTAGCACCCAAATAAAAAAAAAAAAATTTTTTTTTAACTTTTGACACTTGCAATCACATTATTAAAAGAAGGTCGGTCTTCCGGTCTGTGCTTGTTTGTTATATCATGCGAATTGCGATTGCCATCCTACCGACACCAATCAATTTTAATTAAAGCATGACTATCTTAAGAACCTTCAAATTAATGCGCTTATCAGCTGACACAAGTTATAAATCTTATGGATTGAAGTGCATGGCAAATTGCACGGGTTATGTAATATTCACATATTCAGATTCAACGTATACCTATTTCCGTATTTTTCATTGTGGTTCGAGAAATGATATTAGTTATACTATAGTTAGCTCTAATCTTGATTATTCTGCTCTATTTTTAGGACACCATTGTATTTCTTAATGAGCACGTGTTCGTTTGATCTTTATGTCAGTGTTGAACAAAAACAATATGAGTAGGTTCATACATATACTGTAGGTAATACAGCGTCAAATTAAAACACTAAATACCAAAAATATGTTAACTCTCAGTATACTGTGACTTTAATTTGGAATGTTAATATTGCACACGCTTGCTTGCAGGCAGAACACAATGACTTTTAAGCTGCAAGATGTTCCTTTGTAAAATAATTCTTGCAAATCAATGAATATGAATTAATAACCTTATTTTTTGTGATGTTAATGAAAGATAATTTCATTTAATCCTAAATACCAAATTATTCAGCAATGTAGTCATACAATATCTAGTTGAAGAGCTAATTTAAAAAACACAATAACAAACAAAATCTTTTCATCTCAACTTGTCTCGTTTCCTCCGTTCCTGTCCAATCCTCTTTTACGGGTATTAAAAGGGAACAATGCTTCGGGAAAACATTCGGGTCTTTACCTGAACAGGACCTATACTACGAGCTCTTAAAACGAGACTATTGTTGATGTGAGAGCGAGATAGAGCTATGTATTGTAGAGCGCTGTCTCGCTCTTTTAATACCAAGAGTCGTACTTTAAGTTATAAGTAGAGGGTGTTGGTATTGGCTGGAACATTGAAGCAGAACCTTTCTTTACATTTATTTACGATCTGTCAAGAGTGCTGTTTGTTACGAAGCCGTAATATCTGTTTCCTTATAGTCTTGTAAATGTAGGTTTGAATAGAGGTAGTGTTTTGTTTTCGTGTTAGTTTATTAGCCACTGTGTTTAACACCTGGTAACGGAAAGTATAGAAGATATTCATGAGTGTTCTGCAATAAAACTATTGAAAAAGTAGTGGTTTGGAAACGTCATAGTTTAATACGAAAACTGTGTTCTATTTGGAGATAAAAAATATATTTTCGCTAAGTAAGGCTTTTCCACTTTTTTCACCCACTTCCAAAATATTAAATTCACTTAAGTAAACTTCTAATTATATAACAAATACTCCTCAATAACCCCTGATTCATTGTTATTTACTTCTAACAAATAGTAGAAACTTATAAATTATTATATACTATGAAATAACTAGCAAAAATAAAAACTACTCATAGCTTTTACTAGTCCCCGATATAATCTATAGAGAAGGCACAGCTACCGTACCGGAAAGCAACATATTTTATTTAAACGGTATCCATATTGATACGCACTATCCCACAGCAAGTAACGTCGACAAAAAAGTTGATGGAAAGGAACAGAGAGCTTGCTACTACCCCATTAAATAACATTGTAGTTGTTGAAGCGAAATCAAGGTATGAATGGCTTGTTGGTCTAGTGGTTAGTGGCCTTGATTGCTATACCAGAGGTCGTGGTTCCGATCCCCACCCAGGACAAATGTTTGTGTGATGAGCAGGGTGTAATTAATCTATAATATTATGATTGTATATAAGTATGTTTATCAGTTGTCTAGCACTCATAACACAAGCTCTGCTTAGTTGTAGTACTGAGAAATTTTAAGTATAAGGGGTGGTGGTTATTTCCCATATATATGTTATGGACCAAGTGATTAATGCGGGCAGTATACATAATGCCCCGGGCACTATGAATAATGCCCAGCATCATCGGGCTAAGTGATTAATTTCTATCTTAACTTCATTATTATCATATCGCTCGGTCATTATTATATTGCTAAATGATTGTATTCACCTCAATAAATATAGATTTTGACAAATAACAAAAAAAACCTAACCTCACCTAATTTAGGTTAGGTTAGGTTAGGTTTTTTTTTATTTCTTCCATCATTACGACCGCAATCAACATCGGAACTCGAACTCTTACGGCGTCCCCAATTGCAGCCATGGTTTATTTAGCGCTTGATACAACTTAAATATAGCATTAGTATCAAATTGCCCAACTATCATTTAGCAATATAATAATGACCGAGCGATATGATAATAATGAAGTTAAGATAGTAATTAATCACTTAGCCCGATGATGCTGGGCATTATTCATAGTGCCCGGGCATTATGTATACTGCCCAATTTATCACTTGGTCCATAACATATACAAATTAACATGTTACAAGTTGCCTATTATAGATGTATCAGCGTTAACTGTTTCATACATTGTAAAATCGTTACGTTTCGATTCCAAAACCACGAGAACAATGTCTTCCATTTTATTATCTTCTGGCCCATTTAAAATCACATCGTTTTCATCGTTTGTTGCTGACTATACCATACCTACTAAACATCGTATACAGAGCCGCGCAGTAGCCTGCAAACCCAATGGTTCCCGGTATAATTTCACCATGAATATAAAAAGGTAGGCGTACCCTACTCGGGCTTATACAGATAGAAAAACCGGGCAGGAACGAGTCGGATAGGACAGTAGAGTTCCGTACCATTTTATCTATTAAAATCGCCAAGAATCATGTTTGGAAAACAAGCATGATTTTTGGGAGCAACCTTTGACAAAAAAGTAGAGTACCGTAACATTGCATCTATTAAAGAAAACGTCAAAAATTATGTATGAACAATAACATGTTTGCTAAGAGCCCCTTTTAACATTTTACTCTGTACAGTGGCGATAGAAATATATTATCTGTAAAAAAATAACTGTCTATCACGGTTGATAAGATACAGCCTGGTGACAGACGGACAGACACCGGAGTTTTGACTTATCCTTTGTGTACTTAATCCTATAAACGGTCAGGTACGAGTCGGGCTCGCTCGTAGAAGGTTCCGTACCATCGTAATATAACGGATCACCTTCACCGATGTTATAATGAGGTCACGACCTTAGCAAGCCCGGTACATTGCGTTTGATGTACATTGATCTAGTAAAGCCATAATAATCTTATATAGCGAATTATCTAAAGACGACTGATGTTACCTTGTAGTTGGTGATCTGATAGTAAAGCTGTTATACTTTTATTTAACGTATTTTAAAAAACACAGTCATAATACATCACCCCCGTATACAAGGTTTCAACTTATTAGAGCTGGAGTCATTTTTAAATAAAAAAAATATAAGAGAGCCTCTATAAATGAGAATAACTTTTTTCAAGAAATGTTGATCAAGTAATGAAAATTTTGTATTGTAAATTCCCGATAAAAAAAAGTATTATTTTTAAGAATTTCCCATGTTCTGCTAAATGATTTAGAATGTATTGTTATAGCAGCACTTTAAATAGTGTGAATATCTTTAATATGCCTGAGATATACATACCTACTAGCAAAGAGACGGACAGACAACGGAAGCTTGCTAATAAGGCCGTCCCTATTACCAAGACTCCGCTAACCGTATTTCCTTCGAGGAAGGAGCCCTAAAATGAATTACTTTCAATAAGATGTTTACTGCAAATTGTAATAAAAATAACTCTTGTTTTTTGCTATCTCCCGGACTTTTTGTGGTTGAGAACGATTCGGGATAATCTATTGATTTTGTTTTGCTTACTCATACGTTGCTCAAGGCATTCGGAATATAATGTTGTGGTTTTTAACTGAGATGATAGAACTAGCTATAGAATCCTACAAATTATTTTTATTACTGAATACATACTCTGCGTCGTTTTATATTTCGAGTAGGCCTTTTCAGGCACTTCCAAAACGTTACTGACTCTTGTTGCGCGGTTCCAAAATGTCAATCTTATGGACAAGAACTAGCACGAAACTCCATAAGTTACTCTTTTAAAAACTGAAAATACAGTTTATACAACAGTAAGTATGCCACAACAACGTAAATTGCGTGTCTATAGTACCAAAAACAAATGTATTTACTTTTCCTTTTTAATTTCCAAACCTATTTATTGAACATACTTTTGTCCTGTTCTGCCTTATGCCTCATTCTCTATGACGGAGGGAGTACATAAGGACTTTCCTGGGTGAAACCCGATGGAAAACTCTTGAAGAATTTTCTAGAATACTAGTCTTGTTTAACAGCTAAGTAGCATGAATTTACTAATACAGTATCATTACTATTACTATACAGTAGCTGTACAGAATTATGAAAATAAAAAAACACCGAAAAATAAGTGTAGGAACCCACCTTTATTCATGTCTCCATATCTACAATTCAATTGAATTTGGGTCAGCGAATTATACGAACAGAACTTAGTATACCACATAATGTATCGAAGGTAACCTACCTATACATATACCTGTACACTTCTATATATCACTGGGAGCCTGATTAATGTTGCCCCCCGACGATGCCTGTCATTCGCACTTGCCCTAACGATTCATTACTCGGCGTCGCTGAAAAATCGAGTAAATGTAGTGAACGGTAATCGATTAATGCTCGCGATATCTCGATTGGTAGTAGCAATTATGGGTTCGGTTTTATTTGGCCGCCGGCGAAATAAATTGCCAGTGTGCGAGGTTATAGCGAATAATGGTTTGGTAAGAGTGAGGAATTAATATGATGTCTATTAGCAAAATATAATTATCCGCTTAACTATGAGCGCTTTTCTTTAATATTATTTATTTATGTTTATTGGCCTCCAACAAAGGTAGTATACATTAAAAACTTAAGATTAAGTACGGGGGGATAATGTTCTGTGTACTTCATCAACTATAGGAGACCATAGCATACAAAAATATAGTTATTGAGTTTATAATATGGTCTTAAAATGTTTTTTTTTTAATAAAGACTTATTCGTAGTGGAAAAAGTAAAGTAAAATAAAACTAAACGGGTTGTTTGTTCGGAAAATCTTTGAGTAAAACTAAAAATGTTTTGGCACTTAATTACCCTTTGACAAAATGCAAAAGTAAGAAAAATTAAATTAAAGCAAGCAGAACCTTTGTACTTAATATTTAAATACTCATTTCTTTTCTGTTGTACTGTGTATAAGTAAAACAAACTAAAAAATTGCATGCTCCTTGTATCTATTTAATTTATTACAACAGTGTTTTCATATTCTTTACAAAATCTCCATGCATTGTGTAGTTTCTATTTTATTATGTTACATAACTTCCAAGCTATAATGAGCTTTGTTGCGTGCTCCCAGCATCCTTATTTGAATAGAGCCAGGACTATAATTGTCCGCCATTTTGTGTTATTAACTGCATTTTACTGCACACGTAATTACGAAGTAAATTATATGTTAAAATCCACTTACTGTTCTAAAAGTGTGAATTATTTTGGTACAGTTTAGAAATGAGTTTTAAAATAGTATTCACTATAATATAATATGCTTGTTTTGGTTAAAGCATCGATAATATTTTTAGTAGGCAGTGGTCAATGCTTAGATCTTGTTTTAAGTACATGATTTTTTTTTTTGGGTTTCCACACCCGTGTAGTGTATACGTACCCGTGTAGAAGTGTAAAATAACACTTTAGTAAGCATCACACTTGTAAGCATGAAAACATTTTTTTTTTTTATTAACAACTCAAACCTATGCTTATAGGTTACTTAACCAAATGCAATAGACAACTTATGATAAAATGATTACATAAACATGAAAAATACGATGACATATCGATATCATCTCTATTACTTTGTTACTCAATTCGTATTCCATCCTTATCTCACAAAATAAGAAAACTTAAAAAGAAAAACTTAAATTCGTACACGAATCTATTTTAATCCTAAAAACCAACTTAAACCAGTACCAATTGTTACCACAGTTATTAGGCCATTATATCCGAATAACTGTCGCGGGGTCATTCCGAGGCTTGCACGAGCGGGCAGGCGACCGCAAGCCATAGCCGCTAAACTTCGCCTTACACAAAAACGATCGTATTAAGCTGTATGTGTTGAGTAGATGTATTTTATATTATAAGCCGAAATACAGGTTGTGGCTAGGCTGTAGATACTATAGACGATATAGATGTAGGCGAAGATGCTATAAGGGGAGACGTAATTTTGATGGATCTGTTGGTCGTGTGGTTAGTGGCCCTGACAGCTATACCAAAGGTCGTGGGTTTGATCCCCACGGTTGCACGATAATATGTATGTTTTTAGAAATATATAAATAAGTTAAGCAGTTGTCTAGTATTCATAATGCAAGCTCTGCGTAGTTTCAGACTAGATGGCGTTGTGTGAAAATCGTGAAAAAAAATATGAAGACGTCCTAAGGGTCCTAACTAGATTCAAGAATATTATTAAAATGATTAATATATAAATGATATAACCAATAAAACTGGAAATCAACCCCAACATAAATATAGAAAAGGCTAGATAAGAATCGATAACAATCTAGATAAAAATCTAGTATTTACTATGAAACTTTAACTGTCTGCTTATAAATAAATGTCATTTATCAATTACCAAGTTCCCCTATCTTCCACTAATCTGAGCCAACTATAATGACATGACAATATAGACTTAGTGGAATCAACAAACTTAATGCTAAACTTGATAATCGGCTTCGCGTTGACTTTCCAAATTGTCTCCTTGTTTATATTTTCATGAAACTGCTTGATTTCTTGGTAAATGTTGTTCTGTTTGCTTATTCGAGGCAATAAATAATAGATTGAAGGTTAATCACAACTGTAGATTATGTGAAGTAGTCAAAGTAGACTATGTGAAGTAGGGAAATTAATTATTTATTATGCTGATCAGCCTTTTGAAACCAGGGAAAATGAAAGGATTGCTTGTGTACTTTCAATCTACTTATTTTCCGTATAGATATTCTTTTGGAATTTTGATTTTTGCAGAAAATTACAATAACATCTGCAAATAGTTTTTTTTCCTAGAGAGTGTCGGAAAAGTATCCATATATAAGCCATATCCAGTACAAAAACAAGCTATAAAACACCCCTAACCCCGCAAATGACCATAACACATTCAAATAAAACACGATCGAGTTTTAACAAACAAAGTCTGAAATAAATGTATTCAAACATTTATTGTTCGTTTAAAATTTAAACAATACAATAGGACGCAAAATTTATGACAAGAATACATTTCACGTACAATAACCCTGTGTGCTAAACCCATACAACGGAACTCTTTTCTCTTTCCCCGCAATTTTTCTCTACACAATGTTTCTTTACACAAATCTGAAACATTAAATGGCCGAGCCATCGCGATTGTCTACGTCCAACAGTCCGTAGACGTCGTAGCCTCCGTAGCACCGTAGCCTTCGTAGACTCCGTAGCCCCCGTATATCTTACGGACCGTAGCCGTACCTTTTCTTTATCTTTTAGATTTTATCTTTATTAAGGCAGTGAACAATGGCTGACGAATTTAGTGCTGTGAAATCTAAGTGAGATGCAACAAGGACCTTTTAGATTTTGTTTTTCTTGCGTTTCTTTTGTTTTCTTTATTACTTTTTTTTTTAATTTAGTGTAGTGAGATTGTGCAGTTATTTGAAAGTGGGAAGTTTTATAAATATTTTGTTTAAACAGTTATGAAAAGTGCAAAGCAACATTTAGTAATAGGGTATCTTCTGCCTATATTTTATAATGATTTTATGATGATTCTATTAAATAAAGTCCGCATAGACAAAATCACATAAAAATCATCACATCATCCTATCTCAACATTTAAACATACATATAAAAAATAAATAGCCACCCTAAAATCAATGTTCCATCTAAACCTTCATTGTATAGAGATAATCTATCCTAAAAAATATCATAAGACGATGAATATCCTTGTATAGTCGTCCTAAAAACTGTCGTAACGTCGATTCCTATGAGATTTATGATAAAAAGAGAGAGAGAGAGCTTACCACCGCAGTTGTGGAAGAGAGACGAAGCTCTACGCTGTATAGAGCGCTGTCACGCTTCCACACCCCGCTATAATATTTAAGGGTTTGGTGGTAGGTCTGTATTACGAGATTTTAATACTAGTGTAACTTTTAGCTTTGCCCCCGGGGTATCCTTCCGTCTAATAAAAATGAAAGAATGGGGAAATACTTTAGATCGACGCGGCGAATATTTTCCGGGTCAAGTATTTTAATTTAAATATTTTTTACCCACGAGAGGGTTGACTTTGCTTGCCTATTTAATTATTACGATGTGATTTTTACTTAGTATTATTTGAGTAAAAGAAGTTACGAAAGTAATGTAAAATAATTTTTAAATGTTGAGAGCGAGAACGGTTGATCTTTATGTAGATATTGCGGCTCCTAAAATGGAGATATTTATATCCATAAGTCTAACAAAAGGTGATTTTCGAGTAAATTTAACCCCGCATTTTGGATGGAATCTATAAACTGTGTAACACAATACTGTGCACGCACAATGGGCCGCAGAGGCCTACGTGCGGAAAAATGGAGCCCACCACCAAGTTCAAGTTCAAGATAATACTGTTACGAAGGAATTAAAAAAAATAACGTTTGTCACCACAAAAAAAAACACAGTATTTTTAAGAAGGTCACCACATAATGGGAGACTACAGATGGACAGCGCCGCCGAGGCCGGCCCAAAAAACGGTGGCTGGATGACTTGAACGTACACTGTGAGGACTGGTTCGAAGTGGTGCAGGACAGAAAAACGTGGAAGGATTTTCTCAGCAGTGGAAAAACAACAGGCTAAGAAAAAAAATAAAGATAAATGCCCATGTGTATGAACACACACCCTTTTTAAATAGCTATCAAAAAGGCAAGAAAACCCGTGAGGTACAACTAGTCTGTAGGTACCTACTACCTACAAGTACCTACTGAATTACACAAAGAAACAAGTATTATATTACTCAAATAAAATTAAATACATCTAGGTAATTGAGAACAAGCAATCCGGTTCGGTTAATTGTTTGTTTAATTAAAAAGGTTTTCCTTCAGAACGCGCGGCTAATATAAACACGAATATAATTACTGCGATCAAGTTTTGTACCTGTACTACGAAAGCTTCAATCGGGAGAAATTACTGTCGTGGAAATGAGAAAGCGCTATATTGTATGTAGCGGCGTCTCTGTTTCACGGTAGGATTAGTTTTTAAGAGCTCATAGTAAGTGCATTGAACTGAGTGTAATACAAATATTTGACTTAAGTTTTTGCCCTGTAGTGTCCCACTGCTGGGCAACGATATGAAATGAAATGAAATGAAATGAAATGAAATGAAATGAAATGAAATGAAATGAAATAATTTATTCTGTAAGTAGGACAATTTTTATCACTTTTACATGTCAAATATGTTTCGAGCTCGCTGGATTCGACATTTCCTAACTGACTACCCTGAGAAGAAATGTCGAAACAAACTCAGGGGTCTCTGTCTCTTTTAAAGTCCAGACAATTGTTTGTTGTTAGTGTATAAACAAATGCAGTGTATAATATTACTGAACTGGCCTTTTGAGGAAAGTTCCAGAATAATCTGATACTAAAATAGTTTAATATTAAAAAGTAAAAAATTAAAAAAAAAAAAGAATACTGTATAGTATACCTGCATAATGTTTATACTTACAAAATTAAAAAAAAAAAAATATAACTTATAGGTACATATACACAAAAATTTCATTTTAAATAATAATACATATTGTCTTAATGTAAATTATTATATGCAAAAGCACAAACATGTCTAAATCGTGTATGAATATATGCAAAAGCACAAAACATGTCAAGATTGTAAATGAATATATGCAAAAGCACAAAACATGTCAAGTCATGGAGACAAACGATAGCTGTATAAGCGAGCAGCTCAATCCCAAGCGGTTTTATCACTTAAATAATCTAATATTGTGTAATATCCTTTTTTGGATAGTTTAGATTTTATACAAGTTTTAAATTTCCTTATAGGTAACTTACGATAACTAATGGGTAACTTGTTGTAAAAGCGTATACATTGACCCATGAACGAGTTGCTTACTCTGTGGAGACGAGTAGCATGAACGGCTAAATTATGTTTATTTCTTGTGTTTACTGAGTGTATATCAGACATTTTTACAAAGTTTGATTCGTTTTTATGAACATACATTAGGTTCTCAAATATATATTGTGAAGCTACAGTCAGAATGTCTATCTCTTTGAATTTCTCTCGGAGAGAAACTCTTGGGCCCAAATTGTAAATAGCATATGGCAAATTGCAAAAATGCTTTTTACCTATATTGGTTTTAGTTACAGCCACTCAATATACTTAGCTATTTCTTATTCCTATCTTTTAATTTATATCCTAATACTTCTTTCCCAGTTTGGATCCTGTCACACCCAAAACTTTTTTAATATCGAACCTTCCCTTGAGCAACTTATTTTGTCTTTGCGTTTATTCTTCACTGATTTGTTCCACCTGACGACGCTAAGACCAGCATAATAAGATCCCAGACAGCTGATAGTTCTAAAAGCATTAACGGTTTGATCCCCGCGTAGACACGAATTTGTGCGGTCCACTAATGCTTGTTCTGAGTCTGGGTGTCTCTGAGCATGTGGATTGTACATCTGTGAAACCCCCCGCGATACAAGTATTGAATTCTTTAGTGAGGAGCCAAAAAAGTACGGATTTTGAAAAAAAAAGTTAGTCAACGCTTGAAGAAAATACATTGTCTAAGAGTGCAAGCCTCTTACTATCCCTGGACAAAGGCTCTCACATATTTGGAAGAAAACGTCTACACTCAGAGACAACGCAATGACGTTATATTTTCCTTCCCATTTAGCGTTCACTTAGTCTTACATAAGGAAGTAGTTACATTTATTTCACCTATGCAAAAAAAAAATGCTAGTGCTACAAGCCTACGCCCATACAGTCATTGTACTCCCGAATACATTTTCCTTACATTAGTACTACAAAGCTAGCAAAACGTAAGAATCATTGGAGCAAGCCCCTTCAATCTTCTGATTACACGGGTAACCACCTTTATGGCTCGAACTCCATTACACCCCCGTGCCTTTCTACTTCATTTATCTTGCTTACCACGTGTTTTTGATGTGTATGAGGTGAAAACGTATGATATGCAAAATGTGAATTGATTTGGCGTTAGATTTTGTGGAAACATTCGTCATCACCTTTTCCGGTGGAACAATCATTTGTAAGGGGTTAATTTTGAAGAACTTTATGTTGTAGTATTTAGAAGGTATTTTGGAGTCATTTAAAATGAAAATGATTTTAGTTAAAATCTTTTCTGAAGAGCATTGTGACTGTAATACGTAATTTTATGAACGAAATATTACTAGCTGTTGTCTGCGACTTCGCCCGCAGTAATGACCGTAACTTCGTACCAAATTTTAACAAAACTGCTGCTTGAGCGTAAAAGAGTTACAAACATCTATCCGTGCATACTCACAAACTCCCTCTATAGTTTTACTTGGATCACTACGATAATTTCCTCTAATGTACTCTACTTCAATTGCCACATAAAACGTACCATAATCTTCAATATTAATTTCCTACAGCTGTGTCTAACTGCACTCTTGACATACGATAAAGCGACTCCTCAAGACAATACTAGAATTGCCATAAAAACAAAGGAATTGAAGTGGATAGTTCCAAGTGGACTCTCGGGAGCAATCCTAAGGCCATAAATGAATCGTTCCGATACTTCTGAAGCTGGGAGTCAGTCAATTACTACCGAACATTGAGTAAATTGGCCAAAATATGGTCAAATTTGGGTCATCCGTGATTGCAGTGTCAATTGGTACTTGACCATATAAATACGATCTGTAAAGGCTTAATTGGTTGTAATTATTGCTGCTTTTATTTTTTTTCAGAGAAGTAATATTTTTTTTTGTACTTTACTTGCAATAAGCTGATTACGAAGAGTTGAAAACAAATACTTAACGAGATATTGTAAAATTAAAGAGTATGTCTGCTTAGAAGTAAATAATGTCACGATAAGGATAATTATAACTGTTTTATTTAAACACCCTTTGTCGAATAACAATCAGAAAATTGTGAATTAGGAAAAAAAAATCAAAATCTTGGATTAAATCAAATAACCTGATAAATTCGGGGTAAACGTTGCAAAAACGATATTATTATGAATTTTGCTACCTGTGCCTTTACTATAAGGCTTTGAAACGGGACTGTTGGCTGTCGGAGCGAGATGGCAATATACATTTCGTATAGTGGCATCTCGCTTCCACATTGCCAACAGCCCCGTTTTTAAGAGTTTGTAGTAAACCCGGTACCTCCGTGTTCCGTTAATTAATTTATGTTGTTAACGCCGAATTTAAAGGCAAAAGTGTTCACTGGACCCGATTTTTATTTATTCTGCACACAATTTTGACGTAAATTTTGTGATAAGGGTGTTTTTGCATATATTGCGTTTTTAATGGGTTCGTAGATGTTTATTTTAGGAGCATTGTAATTGATACGTAAATAAATAAAGCTAGCTCAGCTGATATTATAAAGGCGGTTCTTCATCGCTGGTTTTTAGCAAATAGCGTACCTTTTACAGTAACCAATTATCCTTAAATGCAACACAAGTTAAACTTTCACATACATTGTAATTCGTGCTCATCACACAAACATTTTGTCCTGGGTGGGACACCCACAACCTCCGGTATAAGTCAGGGCCACTAACCACTAGACCAACAGGGCAGTCAACAAAGTCATCAAAAGTCTCTGATAAACGACGGCTCTACCTTCTTACACGCGTAAGCACCTATGTATGGACCTATACAAGGTTGTGATGGTAACCGCTGGAAACTTCGTATCTGGGTATCTAGCACAGTAGCCTCGTGTACAAAAAACCATTGTATTTCATTGCTCTGTCGGTGTAATTATTACGTAAATATGCAATGTAACCGAACCCTTTCCTTTGATATAATATTTAAGTCCAGTGTACCAGATTGATGGAAAATTAGAAGGTTGTTTTGTTACGAAATGGAGAATATGATTGAATTTCCATTGATTTCTGCAACTTGCTTTTGTACGAAAAAAACTGATGAAAACATATTGTTCGGTATTTAATTTTGAAAAATCATTGTTAGATAGATGTAAATACTCCTATTACGTTTGGTAGCCATTCATATCCTACTAATAACATAAACGCGTTTGTAGTATGAATGTATGTTACTCCCTCAAAGAGATCGATTAATTTTGATGAAATTTGGTATGGAGTTAGCTGACAGCTGAAATAATACGAAGAAAAAGGGTAAGGTTTCGCAGCTATAACCGACATTCGCGCTGGCAAAAGCTTGTTAGACAATAAATGAACCCAATAAAAGTTTTCCTATCAACACCGTTTGAGTCATCCGTTTAATTGCAGCACGTTCATAGGAACACATTTTAGTGCGCGAACGTTGTTAGAACTCTTCTTAGAAGTTTGTTCTTTTTGCCAACGGTCAGCGGACAGTTAGCGTCACTGTAAAAATAGCCTAATAATATCTCATATGTACAGTTACGAACAAAAACATGTTAACACGACCGCAGAGTCGATTTTTCATGCGAAAATTCTGAAGCTGTTATGGAATATTCTTGATATTGTGAACCAAACATAAAATGTTTAATTGAAAACATAATTTCATGTATCATTCGACTACGACTTAAACTTCAATTGTTTAATACATGATTTTGCTCGTGACTTTGCCTTGTTTTTGATTTATGACCTATTTGTACAAATATTCTTAAATAAAATCAGTTTTTCGATAAGTATTTATCAAATTATGGAACTATAAACGCCGATGGCCTCATAAAAATAAGTGGGTTTAAAACGAATACTTTCGTCGAATAGTAGAACATTTATCTACCAATCGGTATAACAATAAATCACTGTCATAGTTTATAGTATATTGTTATAGCTTTACTATTTATGTTAACAGCCAACTATTAACGTACAGAAATATCTTAATTTGGGTGCTCCACAGTTATTAGGCGCCATTAAATATTAAATGCAAGTTCTAACTTCTTAGAACACAGTGAAATTGTAAAGTAGGATTGGACTTGGCCCTGTACCATGAGACCCTATAGCATGGCTGTTACCACTGTAAAAGCGAGACGAGGCTCTATAAAGCGTAGAGCAGCATCTCGCTTAAACAACGACAATAGTCTTTCTAGCAGAGTTCGCAGTACAGGTAGTGATTTCCTCAGCTAGAATTGCTTTTACGATATTACCCTCATTTTTGCAGTTAGAATGGCGAAGTGGAAATTTGATCGGCCTTTCCGTTTTCTTAATTCCGATTGAAGCGCAATTCTTGCTTCACGAACGACTTACAATAGCAAATAAACGAATTGGTTGGGAAGAGATTTCTCGAATTGAAGAAATTGGAGACGATAGGGAAAATCAATGCTGCTAGTGTTGTAGTAACATCTAGTGACCTTTTTTGTTATTATTATTTGACGGGCCTATTGGCCTAATAGTAAGTGGCCCTGACTGCTAAACCGTCGTGGGTCGTCGTGGGTCGTGGTCGTGGGTTCCATTCCCGTTTGTGTGATGAGCATGGTCATTTGTTTTGTATCTGGGTGTAATTATCTGTTTATTTATTATAAAACTTGCAAACACAACACGACAACGACCAATTTTTGACAGTGATATCACTGTCAAAAATTGGTCACATTTACAACTTACGACAACATTCCTGTCAATTTCTGAAAAGCTGATCAATGCCACAATCAGGTAGTCACCTGTCAAAAGTGTCAAACGCTGTGATTGGTTGTTAGTTTGGGTCAATCATAATGTTGGCCATTAGTTTTGACACGTAATAAACGAATCATTACAGTAACAATACTCTAGCAAACGAAAGTTTAATAAAACATGTGAATATACCGCAAACAGTCCTAATTTATTTGAAAAGTGCCACAGATTATAGAACCCATACCAAATCACTACATAGTATAAAACAAAGTCGCTTTTTCTGTCATGTGTCATGTTGTATGTCCCTATGAACGCTCAAATCTTTAAAACTACGCAACGGATTTTGATGCGGTTTTTTTTAATAGATAGAGTAACTCATGAGGAAGGTTTTTATGTATAATATCATCCATTAAATAGTGGACAAATACTGTTATTTTTGAGGTTTCTAATGTGATGTCGCAAATAATTACATTTTTTCCGCTTACATTGCAAACGCAGGCTGAATCCTACGAGATTTATCAAAATAATGTACTAAGTATTGTACACAATGAAAAGGTCTACAGAAAACTCCGCGATGGTATATGTCTATCTCTTATGGATATCCCACAATAACATTTTTTTGTCATTTACTTTTTACGACAAATAATGACTAATATTCGAAGCGATTTTAACCAATACAGCATTAATCCTTATCCAATTAAATACCTTAAATACATTGTTGATTTAATATAGATCTATTTGGCCTTTTACAGCATCTGATTTAAAGTAAAAATGTAAAAAAATTGTAAAAATGTAAAAAAAAAGTGAAAATATTGTGTATAAAAGATATTCCAAAGATAAGGAAAGGGGAATTGTTTTAAGTACTCCAAAAACGCGTGCGGGCTACGGGCAGTAAATGAATAAATCAAATCTACTGGATTGATTTTATCATTTTTTCAGTGAGTTACATATTTTAAACCCGTGCAAAGCCGGAGCGGGCCGCTATGTTTTTTTATAAACAACGTTCACAGTTTTTCTGTAGCGTATTTAGTATATCAGCATTGCACCCGTGCGAAGCCGGGGCGGGTCGCTAGTATAATATAAAATGCAACTGATTTTCAGATTTTGATACATCCTTTTAACAAAACGCTTTACTCCCTCATATTTATCGTCCGAATAGTTTCAGATCCAATTGAAATCCTTTACGATGCATAAGACGCTGTCACACGCTGACAGTTAATGTAAGAAATCCTTGAAAAATCCCCTCAACTCTTCTTTAAAAGATTGCAAGTGTGTTTACTTGTAACGTCTTTTGAAAGTTGTGTCAAAGACCCAAGTTTTGCTCCTTCAAGTGACCGTATGAAGTGTACGTAGTGCACTAACATACGTCTTGAACAGCCAAGACTTGAACACAGTTAACTTTGAACTGGAGTGCTAATTACTTCAAAGTTTAGCTCTAAATGTCAACACTTGTGTTTCAAGAGTTGTAGAGTTGAGTTATATTTCTATTGTTCTTGGTCTGCCTTTTGAGCAGTACGAATAAGATAGTTAATTTCATTGTTTGTTCTTGAGTTTTGGAAGAGATGAAATTGTTTGTATGATAAGCTGTCGGAAGTACTAAAATTCTTGCATTTTCAGTAGTTTCATGAAGCTAAAACTTACTCCAGATTTTTTGTCTAAATCAGCGGTGTGAATTATCCAGACAATAGATGTAACAGACAGATTTGCTTTTCTATTTATTTTATTGTTAAATACAAACTTTTTTTATTCCTCTTTATGCAGAGAAATGAACAATTTTCGCCTTACAGATCACATTAATTTCACTCACAAATTCATATTTTGCAAATTCAATTGTGTCCTATTCAGTTCACTTGCAAGTGTCGTTTCTCACGCATTCAAATGTGCTTCTCTTTAGATTGCAGTGTTAGAGATGATGATGACTGATGGTCTTCTGTCAAACAAAGATATTCGTCAGCTGCGGAACATCGTTCTTGTGTAATCTGTCCCTGGAGGGCGCTTGGCACATGGGTCTACAGGAAAATCAAGTTAAACACCGAATGTTTCGACTGGCCTGTTAGTCTAGTGGTTAGTGGACGGCTATACCGGAGGGCGTGCGTTCGATTCCCATCCAGGACAAATGTTTGAGTGATGAGCACGATCATTAAATTTGTTCTGTGTGTAGGTGTAATTCATCTATAATATTTATGTATTTAGAAATGTGTAAGTATGTTTATAGGTTGTCTAGTACTCATGATACAAGCTCCTCTGTATGCTTATCTTGAGACTAGATGGCGTTGTGTGAATGTTGAGGATTATTTTTTTATATTTATGAACATAAAAAGTAGGTGGAACTGTTCTTAAACTGTCATGGTATTGGAACTATAGTCCAACAAATCTAAGAAGTACCGTTTGACGTTTCATCATTTTCAAACCGAAACAACTTTGTTCATGCGTACAATACTCAGTTTCGACAACCTTTGTCATAAAACCATGAATTTAGAAAGATTTTATTATTGTATCTAAAAATTTACAATTTTTAATATCCTAATTTAATTGAAAACTTTCAAGCAAAGCAAAATAACACATATTTACATAGTAAATAATTTCTAATAGTTCTATTTTTGACCTCATTGCAAAGTCACGTAGTTAGGTCACTGCTTGTAGTGTTGTGACTCTTCAGATACACTTGTATGCGAAAAAATCGATTACATATACGAAAAATCGAATGTATTACTTTCAAATTATCAATTGACGACACGTTACTGCGCGACCGCATTATGCACTTAATACATAGGTACCCTAAAATAAATTACGACTTCGACCGTGACGTACACTTTGAAAATTTCATAGATAATCAACTAGTCATTAATTTAAATGACGATGATGACGAAGACGATGACGATTCTAGTACTAGTAGTGTATAAATAAAATATCCTAAACATAACTTATATTTCATTATGACAATTGATCTCTTAAAATTCTGATATTATAGTAATCGATCTCATAAAAATCGGATATTATAGTAATCGATTTTTTTACTCCCAACCCTATTATTCTATTTGTCATAACTGTCAAACGGTACTTCTTAGATTTGTTGGACTATACTCTCACTGAATTTTCCTATTATCTAAAATCCGTGTACAATCATCATCTTGCTATTTTCAACGTGTAAATACCTCCGACATTTCAATTACAATCAGACAAATCTAATCTGCTTCTAAACGGCCATTTATCATACATGTAAGTTGGCATGATTGTCTTGACATAAAACGTCAGTCAATAATAACATAATGACGGCTTCGAGCATGCAATGTAAAGCATAGTAACCGTTATGTTCTATGAATTTTATATGCAATGCCATCAGTTTAGCGGTAATAGGCCACCGTTTAGGTAAAACTATGACATGTAATTGTCTTTCAAGCTTGTCTACATTTCCATAGATATAATAATAGCTATTACCCGCGACTTTGTTCGTAAAAAAGTAGGGATGAAAATAGATGTTGGCCGATTCTCAGACCTACTGAAAGCATATACAAAATTTTAAGAGAATCAGTCCAGCCTTTTCGTAGGAGTACGTTAACTAACATTGTGATACGAGAATTTTATATATAAGATAAGAAGATATACTCACTTATTGACATTAGATCGAGATGTTATTTTAAATACTTATATCTCGTGTGTTAACAAAAACCCTTGACATTAAACGGGTTTAACTAAAGCTAAAAGCGGTACTAATATTAGTTGTTCGCTCTGTCCGGCGGTACATCACTGTCGGCTATCTCGGCCGCTGTTATGAGACCGGTACGAAATTTGGCACAACAATACTTCTGGCTGAACCGAAGACGAAAATAAAAAATATGTCGTAGGAAAGATGGTGGCTATCTTGAGGAATACCAGTAGATATAAAGATATGTTAAATCTTCCAAAGCAGTGAGTTTTTAAAGGTTTATAATGATACGAATACTTATCTTGTTGATGTTTAGTTACATCAGATGATAATTAACATATTAGGGCAGTATCTCATTGTACCGCAGCAGATAATATCCTTTTGTGGTATTAAAATCTAAAATAAGAACATTTTTCTGTCTGATTTGACTGATGTCCGACATAGAAATAAAAAAATTACAATACATTTAAAACATAAAAATCCTTTTATTATTTACCAACAAAATTTAGCGGCATAAAACTCTTATTGGCATACCCAGCCATCAAACTAATGAGATGAAAGCTTTCCCATTCAGAAATTACGATAGCAAATGTGTATTGAGATGGGTTTTGTACAGACAGCAAGACAATTCTTTGGACACTGTTAGATTTACAAGAAATACGAACACAAATAACAGCATAATGCAACTGATGTTTAAAAAGTTCTAATTCTAACTTTGCAAGAATTCTTAAATACAGGAAACTGCAAACTTGCTGAACTAGGTATTCAGCAAGATTGTGAAGGTCAGTAAACATTTACAGCAATTTGTAAATCTAACTGAGTTGCTGACCCTATTACCATTACAAGGCCTTATAAAATACTAGGCCAACATAAAACCTCTGGTTCAAGGGCCTTAAAACGTTAAACAAACAACGAAATATTTTCCACTTTACGCTCGCAAATATTATTGTAAGTGAAAATCGTAAAATACAGCATAACAGATGGCAATAAATATTGGCGTTTTAAATTATGTACCATAGATAGGGAGCGCGATTTCTTTTGACGTTTGCATGAATGATTTTTTGATGCATATTTTTTGGTATTGGTGTTTGATATTTAAATGATTTTTTAACGTATTTTTTTTAATTATACCTTGCTTATCGTGGCAAACGTCTTTGTCATAAATAATTCTCGTTTTAAGGTTTTCAATTGTTTTTTAATTTAAAAAATACTCCTTCTTTTTTGTTGGTAGAGTCGTCTTAGAATGTTTCTTTTTAATATAAAGTCGAGCCCCTCAATTTTATACTGACCTAAAACAATAGATATTTGGACTCCTGACTTTGCAAAAAAAAAATCAGTTCTCTACCCTATCATAAATTTGTCATCAGATGCAGCTTCACACATAACCAAGACATATAAGAATAACAATAAATCTTTATTACTTTGGCCCATAGATAAATAACTTAAGGACTAACTTGCATTTTATTATAACAAAGATAATGTTAGTATTTAACAACACTGTAAAAATCTAATACAGCTAATTTAAATTTTTTAACTCCAGATGTATCAAATGAGCATCGACTTTCAAATCAAATCGAAATAGCTCGAAAATCCCACTCCAAACACGGAATGTAACCCGGGAATCGGGAAAAAGGTCAATCAAGGTGTAGAACACCGGGATTTCTGGTAATCCCGGCTTGTCCACCGGGAATTTATCGGGGATTAGGTCACATGTACAGCAACTACTTATTTCCGTCGAATGCTTCCCTAATTGTATCAGTTAAAGTTACTAATCCCTTTCTAAATTATTTATTTCATATTACAACTAAACCTACGAATGTGAGATTGATTCAGGGTACCTTATCGCTTACCGATGTTCGACTTACAGTGAAATGGGTCATTCGCGTGAAAATAACGCAAATATCTATTATGAATAATTTTAAAAGAATACTGTTTCATTATGTAAGTGTATTAAAGGAATCGATTAAACTTTTCCTTAATCACTGCTTACCTTCCGTATAATAATATGGGAAAAGGGTTGTGCCCAGCGGTGCAACATCTATAGGCTAGTATTATTATAAAATACTAAAAATATTAACTATCTTAC
Source organism: Chrysodeixis includens (assembly GCA_941860345.1). Lineage (NCBI taxonomy): Eukaryota > Metazoa > Arthropoda > Insecta > Lepidoptera > Noctuidae > Chrysodeixis > Chrysodeixis includens. The sequence continues at coordinate 3,062,353 of OW796107.1, read as the reverse complement.
ATATAAAACTAGCGGCCTGCCCAAGCTTTGCACCGGTGAAATACTGTTGTATTATAATGAGTTTATTTCTTACTTTATCATTATCCAATGGCCAATAATATCTCTTTATTTAACTTAACTTTTTATTTAACTAAAATAATTTACACTCAAATCTTTCACAATTTTATTTGGACAAACCAAAGTCAAATCACCAACACTTCTATACAAATAACAAATCAACCGCAACATAATTGTCGTCGTTTTAATCTCACTTACCGCTCACAGCAGTAATCCCAACTGATCCGGACCTCGGAACAACAAACACACAAACGCTATTAGTTCACCAAACCTTTGAAGCCTTAGCACGACATGATATAGAGGTTACATCGGAAACAAGATGGCGGCATGCACTTCTTTGACAGGCCTGCTGGTCTAGTGGTTAGTGGCCCTGACTGCTAGAACAGAGGTCGTGGGTTCGATCCTCACCCAGGACAAGTGTTTGTGTGATGAGCACGATCATTTGTTCTGTGTCTGGTAGTAATTTATCTATAATATACATGTATTTAGAAATATTATATAGGTATGTTTATCAGTTGCCCAGCACTCATAATACAAGTTACTTTCGCATAATTAATTTGAGAGTAGATGGTGTTATGTGAATGTTGTGGAATATTTATTTATATTTACTTCTCTTGTACTTCCAAATATATTTCGCTTACGCTATAAGTCATACTAAAATGTCATAAAAAAGTCCGATAGAATTGTAACTTAGGGATATACCTAGAAATACTTTCAGCACACGCCTAATTCGCATCATACTTGAAACTTAAAATTGTCACAACAAAATTGGCCAATGTACCATCTAACTCGTGTCTTCCTTGCCTCGATAAGTGAACTACGCAATATCAGATACGGTTTTGGACGTGTGTAATCACAAAGGGGATCCTCCAGCCATGTTGACGTACAATTTATATTACTACCCTCCTACCTGAATAAAGTGGAAAATTTATTTTACAGCAGACCTTTATCGAATCGAGGTCTGAAATTATTGGGAGATGTTTTGAGTGCCCCTGACAGGAATGATAAAGCTTTCTAAATATGAGGGTACGTGTGATTTTATTAAATTTGTGACTTTATTCAATGTGCAAAAGGTCGTCGCTATATTTGGGGATCAATTTTTCGTGAGGAAATAAAAATATTCAAACAGGAAAAAGTTATTTCATCAACTATTCGAAACTCGACTTATTACTTTCTCTCTCTCACTTATTGCAAGTATGTGAGGTCCGAAACATATTAATTAAAATGCATTAAAACGATTCTAGAAAGTTTTATAATAATTCCTAAGCAGGGTATGAAATATAAACACGAAAACCATTACACTTATATTTATTTTTATAATCTAATTGTGTTAAAAAGCCTTTCAATATTTCTTCCACCTGAAAAATTCAAAAAGAAACGACCCCTATTAATATACTACGTCGAAAAACGGGTGAGCCATATTACACACCTGTCTATTCTCCCATAAATCAAGAATGTGTTAACCCTTTATTGCTTGTATTCGGGAAAAATGAATAACGCGCGATCCGACACGTGGAGACATATCTCTCGATCCTGAGGGCCTACTACCAAAATACCTTATTAAGTGAAAGCTTGAAGATATGTAAGCGAGACGCCGCTCTACGCCGTGTAGCGCTTTGTCTCGCTTCCACAACTAAGGCAGCCTTACTTTGGGAGGCGAAGGCATAGCCGTGAAACCATCCGAGTTCCTTAGCACATTCTTGAGGGTAGAACGATAAGTTCGGGATAGTTCTCGTGTTACTACATAGTTAGAGCGATATCTGAATCGCGAGGTATTCTGTACGTGAGAATAATGTTTGAAGCTTATTTTATTTTTGTCTTTTCCTACTGTTTTCTAAGAATCGATAGACGAATGTAATTTTTATCATACTTCATAATGAAGACTAGTTTCTGTGCAATAACTACCAAGGTTTTTAAGTCTTCAAAGTACTGACAAAAATATTCTTAACTTAATATGAAATTATAATAGAGAATACAATGTTCTTCGAATAGTACATGACACACAATTCCCTTAATGTCCATCTCAATGAAAGCAAGCAAGAGGCAAGCAAGTTGCCAGATAATCGATCTGTTGAGGTTTGCCGAGTCAATCCGATTCGTGTCCCGTAGGCTAGCCGCTCGTGACGCGTGACAGACTGAATTTGACCGGACGTCTAGATAATTTCCCTTGACAATGGATTGACGCTGTCCCGTGCAAATTGTAGGCGGGTCGGGTCCCTGCCTGGGCGCCAATAAGCCTCCGAATCATCATTATGATGTATTACAACACACGAGTTTACCTTGTTGTATTTGCGAGCTAGGTTTTGTGTGACGCTTGTAGAAACAGCGACATAACTCTGTATTTAGGTAATATTTTATGCAAACGTAAGCCCCAAGTTGGGCGCCATTACATAAACATGTTGCGAATTTATACGGTAACTTGTTTTACATTTGTTTTGCAAGTACGAAATAGAAGGATGTGTTAGACGTTTCTCACGACAAACACTAAGAGCTCATATGTCGCCATTAGTGAAGGCGTCACGTCGTCTTTATCACGGAACCGCAAACAATCAGTCATTGATACCTCTATAAAGCTGTGCAAAGAAATAAAACTAAACTACCCTCATTCCCTCAAAATTGTTCTAACACGTAAATTACACACATGTACCAGATTGTAACGAAATGACCGGTGTATCATGAATACTAAAGTAGGTTAAGTTGGTTTGTCCAAAGGTTTTTTTTTATGTTAATAAGGGGCTGCTGACGTGTGATAGATTGGCAATCTATTCCAGTAGTGATTGGATGAGTATCAGATACCTAGAGTCAATACTAAGAAGGTACGGATAAAATGTTTAATGCGTTTGATTTAACCTATGTCAAGAGGTACAAAGAAATGTGTCAAGGACTTTTTACGGCGTGAAAATTTTAACTGACATTTTGATTTTACATGAGAAAAAGTACGATGTTACATCTTCACGTCTACGTGATCCTTTTCCCTAAACGTAATAAGGAGAAAATATTGTCCTTGTTGCTTTAGTATTCAAATAGGCTGTTTATTTAAATTTACAGTAAGTTGTCTAATAAAGAGACAATATGAAAAAACTTACAATATTAATTGCTAATAGAACCGAAATTCTAATATAAACACGGAAAAATAAACCATCAATAAAATCTCGTAAATATTTACAGAAAATAGTGACCGGAGAGATTTTCATCGCGGAAAACTGAAGGCTACAAAGATCGTCGATGCGTTGACTCATCGGAATCAAAGAAATGAGGTTTTCTCACAAAGTGGAGGCAATGATTGGGTGAGGTGGAGCGAATAGACTTTATTTTCACCAAAGAAGATTTGTTTTTAGTAAAGAGATTAAAAAGATAGCATTAATAGGATGGATGCAAAGAGTAAGAGATAGAGATGACGATGATGATAAAAGAGATTAACGTTTGATAATGATTATTTCAAAGTGTTGATAAAAAAGTTGAGGCAAATATTAGGCAAGATTTCATTGCTAAACTATTTCTATCTCTCTTCATTCAAGAAAGGCGAATAACCAATAAGCCTTAAAACCTACCCTTTTTTATTAATGTAATAAAAGTAATACAACTGAAATAATTCCCTTAGTATTTCTGCTTCTTTACCTAAAGTATTCACGAAACAAATAAATCATGATACTCAAGGAAAACTTACGACAAATATTTATAACATAATTTTGTTTTTATCTATTTACGAATCTGATCAAAGAGTATATTCAGCATTGATATTATTTATTCAAATGTGAATACAAATATTGAACTGATACAGTAAGTAATAAAACACGATCGCGATCACATTTGAGAAGCAAATACGCTTCTAAAACGCGTGGAAACGAGACGGTACTATACACTGCGTATAGCGTTGTTTCACTTCCACAAGAGAAAGGTCCAAGCTAGTCCACCATGGCTCTTGATAATGTAAATCTTCCTTAAAAAGTTATCGCCGGCAAACAATTTAATTGGTTAGCGTTGAAGAATTAGGGGAAATCTGTAGAACTCAAGGGACGAGAAAAATGTTCCGTTCAAAATTTTAAATGGCTCTTTTTTAACTTGTTAGAAGTTTGGAGGGGACGAATTGGATTGAATACACGATTGAGAAATGTTGTTATTAGACGGGTATTAGTCTTGCTCACTGGTTACGCTGATTAAATAGGTTATTCAGTTGTCAAATCATATCAGAGGCTGACATTCGCAAGTCATAGGGAATGATGGTCCGTTGATCGGTGTTTATTTCGAATGTTTGCTACACTCGAACTAAAAATCGATTATTAATATTTAAGTTTCAAACAACGATATTGCTTTTAAGTTTTACTATTTACTTATAAACACATTTTTTTTAGCCCTCTCACATACTAAAGGGTCCACATTTTGATCTATAAATGTACGCACCAAGTTTTAAGCCAACATTTCTATAACAATATGGAATGCAATACAATATAAGGTATACCTAAGGAATTGGATTTCAGATTGGACTGAAAGTTTAAGTACCTGTTGGAGGTAACCACACCAAAAAAGTACAACCTCATCCTTCAAAAAACTTACAAAATATAAAAAAGGTAGGTGACTGTTCCCTTGCCAATTAAAAACAAGCAGAAAACCTCTACTTTTCTGATAAGACCGCTTGAATAATGGTCAGCATAATTTATTCCGGCTGCAAAGCTGAATAACTAAGAAATAAGAACGCTAGCAATAAATATGGTGCAGCTGTGACCAGCGCCAGTACTATGCACTCTGTTGCCGTTGTGAAAGCGAGACAGCGATATACACTACGGAAAGCGGCGTTTCTTTTCCTCAACGGTAACAGGTCTTGATTTGAGAGTCTTAGTAGGCGTGCAGCCAACCAGTATGGCGTTTAGTTTGTGGGGCAATTAACAGGTACGCTGCTACTTTCAGTTGAGCTTGAACAGGGAATAAGTGACCATTGTAACACGTGTTAATGTAAAAAAGAATTTTATTTTTGATGTAGGTATTTAAGAAGTAGAGAATTAAAAAACAGATGAACAATTTATTGTGTCCTGTTTTTGTTTCATCGGAATCATTGACAACTAATCAAGACATGGTATCAATGCTCAAACCTTCCCTTAATGGGAAGAGGCCTGTGCCCAGGAGTGAGACGTATATAGACTGGTTTATTATCATTATCGTATGAAAAATACACCTAAAAATTTTGAAACAACTATTGCAATACAAATAAATCCTTCACAAGGAATTGCATCTAAGTCCAAATACCGATGATAGATGTTTTCAGAATATTGCTTATTCGTCGGCACGAACCCCTTTCTCGGATTGAAAGGAGCTCAATGCAATATAGTGCATCGCTCAAGTGCGACGTGGTGAGATTTAAAAGCGCACACAATACATTCAGAGACATAGTAATTTGAAAAACAGACGTACAGTAATATGAAAAACAGGGGTAAAGTAATTTGAAAAACAGGTGTAATTGTTTGAAAAAAAGTGTAATATGATTGATAATTTGTAATTAGAAATACATGAAAGTAAAGTTTATAGCATTGTTGTTAAATTTACAGTACAATGATCATAGTGATAACTTAGAGCAGCAAAATGTTTTACATCCTAAGTCTACCACAAGTCGGTTTCCAATATTTTGATAAGGTTAATAATAGAATGAAATAATAATGGTCACTGAATCATTTTTCACTACACTGTTACTGCAAACGCAAACGAAATAAAAATGCTTCGCAAAACGTTCGAACTTTTTCCAAGTGAAATTAAGGTTTTAATCTCTCTTTGAGTTAGAAACTCAAACTCCTAACTTTGTTCGACAGATAATTTAACGGGTTTTATCGAAAATCGTTAGCGAATACAAACGAATACAAAAAATCAAGAGTTCGACTCGCGACCCCGCCGCCGCGTCAGCTCACGATTAAAGATTTCGTTTGGGTCCGAAACTAGTTGGGCTATCCTGATAAATACGCGTGTGTAAATCGTTGTATCATTTAAATATGAAGACAAAAATGTTTAGATGGATAGTCAATGACAACGAATCACAAAAAAAACAAACGTAAATTAATTCATTAAATTACCCAAACACGTGCCAATAAAAAAAAACAAGTAAACACGTAGAAATTCTCGTCATGCGTCGGTTTTATAAATGAAAAGCGGTTTATAACGCGCTCAGTTTAATAATGAAAGCTTTGGCACACGACAAAGGGGCTTTAATTAAATCTAACTATGCATACAGGTATTTCTTTATCAAAATATTGTAGTACCGGACCGAAATTTTGGCGCGCACGTAAAATGACACTTTTGACGGTCGCCATTTTGAAAATGAATGCGAAAGGTCGGATTAAAAAGGTGCGTTCTTTTTTAAATTAAGTGTGAAACCATTAGTTTGTTTTATTTTAATTGTTTGATAACTATTAAGTAATTGAGGACATTCATCATCATTTTTTTATTTAATTTGATAAAATCTTTTTGTTTGAATAACTAACGAAATAACCTATTTTTTTTTATATTAGAAAAGTGTTATCGTGTAAGATTTTAGTCCAGCCCTAATAACGTAAGTTTATTTTTAGAATATAAGATACTTAGAAAATAATAAACTTTGTAAGATTGTGAGTTTAACCAATAAAAGTTATGAAACTGCTGTTAAATGGAAGAGAATTAAGTGTCAAAGATAACCCTTAAACCTAAACCCTTTGAAATCTTCAACTGAAATGGCTTAAAAATTTATTTCTCTTATGGCTGACAATCACCCTCCGAAACTCAATTATCGTACTCAAACGTCAATTATTAGTAGAACAGTTAATTCTAGTTTTTATTCACTCATAAGAAGCGGAACTCACCTATACAAAGTTCGTTCCACACGTCCACCATTAAAAGTATATTACTACGATAACATAATATCATCTTATGTAATAATCTAAGATTATGTGACTTACAAAAACTGCTTTATCTTCTCTGTTCAACCAATAAACCTTGACCGTACCTGTAATAAGAAAAAACAATAAATTACAAAGATATTAACTTGCCATAAAATTCGGACATAATTTATGATCAGTAAGTAATAAGTTGTAGGAGTTCTTGAAGGTTCTTTTCCATCGGAATGTCATTTTGGAACAGTGTAACAATAGTACCATTTTAAAAGTACTTAAATAAACACTTTTTGGTTCTAAACAGAAGTTACTACAAGTTATTACAAGTTATTACAAGTTTTCTTCTCGCGATATCCATTTATTCAAATCGATATTACAATGTGTGACAGCAACAAAAAAACAAAAAATATCTACATTTTAATCTAAACTTAAATCACTATTAAAAGTTACGTTTATGGCAACACTGCTCCCTAATTGTCATCCCACGGAAGGGTTAACACCTAAGAATTATGTTTAGTATTAAAAATAATGGAGGTTTATGACGGTTTTAATAGCATTTACATCTTCGTCGAGATAAATTGTATATTATAAACCTTGTCTAGCCATTCTAAGGTTCATTGTGGTAAGATTCTGAGATCAGGAGTACACCTTAAGCTTAACAGATTAATAACTTCCTCTTAATACTGAAACGTAATTTAACTTTAGGATATAGTGAATGTCTATCTGTTGCTTCTTTACATCCTCAAATGACAGAGATAGCATGAGAGTTAATCCTAAATTGACGGCTCTATATTCGACCGCAACTATAATGTATTATCGTTAAATCAATCTGTGAAGTTCTTAATTATACCTTGACATTGGAGATGTAACAAGTTTAAATATATAGGATGCACATGGAACTGGATGGTAGTGGGTATACCATTTTGGGAAATTAACTTCACATATCGTTGCCCACCATAGGACATAAACTTCCACGAAGTTGGTCCAGACCAGTTGATTTCCCGTCTGGCCCATGACAATAGGGAATGGCGAATTACTGTATACACCCTGGTTCTGCACGGTGGAGGAAGTCCGTGTAGGGTTTCTACCGGGTAACAAAAATAAAAACAAGATTCTCTTGTCCATTCTCGGTCCAGTTCTATCCCACTATCTTTTCAGGCCATCAGTTTTTTAGGCTGATAGCGACCCGGTCTAAGTTTTGCAATATTGAGTTAGTAAATACAAACTTACGTTTAAAGGAATACATTGTCCGTGTGGTGTCCGGATAAAAAGAATAGCTCCACCCCATATCCTCCACTGGGTGTCGTAAAAGGCGACTAATGGACCTTAAGACCTAGTGCACTGTACCAAGCACCTTGGGTCACCCGAATGGTTGCGGGTAAACAACCAACAATCGCATTCCCAAAGAGGGTTAGTGTCAGGCAGGCGGCCGGCTATAAAACCATAGCCAAAACTTTAAGCAACATGTCTAGAAGACGTGTTGCGCCGACCCCAAGTAAAAATTGGGATAAGGGCAGGGGAATGATGATGTTTAAAGGAATACATTATACCTATTACATTGAATGTAATCAGTTTAATATAAGCTGCAAAGAAATAACTAAATTAAAATTGAACTGTGTTTTCTTCTAGGTCAATGTTCTAATCTGCGACTGTTGTTTTTATTGCGCGCCATAACTGTCCAGGCAATGAGTTTCTTGTGCCATATCTTAAAATTAATATCCAACCAAAGTATTTTACGTGAGTTCAGGCAATAACCAAGCGAGCACTTTTTATGGCAAGCATTTAGAATTCTAAAATAATATTTCAGTAACAAAAAAAAACATCGTAAAATCCTAGCTTGTCCATTTCTTTTGTATTACAATTTTTACAAGATGGCGCCTGCGTTTTGTTGTCAATTTTATCAATTCTCGACAGTCGTCTCGAGGAAACTGCTAATAAAGATAATTTACAGATGTTTTGTGCTTCATTTCATCCCGTTCTGATAAACGTTTAATGAACTGAAACAAAACAATTGTTGCTTTGACGTTTCCAGTTACTAAAAGAATTTCGATCCTTATTTTTCGGTCCCAACATTTAGCTAACTTTACCTTTGACGCTGTCATCTAATAATAAACTTTATGGCATGACGTTTAAGATTGAAATTCCGTCAATCAAACCTGGAGGTATTATTAGTACATACCTTTGTGGAATCTTGTTGAAATATTTCATTAGCTTGCGGTAGCCGCAAAGTTGTTCAAACTTTTAGACATCTATTTCGGGGCAGAACTTTGTTTTACATTAAAATTAATATGTTGACTTCATTGTAATGAAATTTGCATGATTTTCGTTAGAAGTTTGTAGGTTGTTATAGCGTTAACATAATTAGCGCTCGTTTATTTGATTCACAGTAATTTGTGACTTTATTGTTTATTTTATGCGACATGACACTAATTTATTTACATGTAAGTACGTGAATGTTTAGTTTAAATGTTACGCTAAATATACAAAGTGTTTATTCAAATTTTATTTATCAAGTGATTTTCATTAGTTTTCCAACTTAACAGCAATATTCTACTCCCTTTACATGCTAAATACATTATTCTTAATTACAAAATAGTCATAGTATATTTTATCAAAGAATATTCACCCAAAAAAAGCAATTTCATTTTAGATTTTTAACTCCCTTTTCCTAAGCTCTTTCGTTCATAATTACACTGGTAAAGCCATTAAAATCCTTCATCTTAAGCATTATTAATAAGTGTTCCTTTTCAACCGCTGCTTAGCATAATTATAATAATTAGCATCTTATATTAATCTCTAATCAACAATTCCGTAACGACCGAGCTTCATCTGTAATTACGAGAGATTAAGAACTGAATAAGTTATGTAATTAAACTTTCGCTATTCCCACGCGAAAAATATAAATATATCCAGTAGGCGGGTTATTCGCGCTTATCCAAATAAAACCTTCCTAATTGTTATTACGATGATAGGCACAAAAAGCATTCAAATTATCGGCATTTTTTAATATTATTTAATTTGAAAATTAATGGATAACCTGAAAAACAAATGGCGTCCTGAATTTTTGTACCATAACTGTCAGAACGCCTTAATTTAAGCAGTTTCCGATCGCGTTTTGCTTTTCAATATTTATGTTCTTTTTTTAAATGTTAAAATCCAGTTTTTTTTCTGGCATATTCACACTTTGCATGAGCTAGTTACGTAATTATGTTTGGCCTGTAACCATTCCAATTTTATACAAAGACTAATTTAGACGACACAGTTATGACCCTATCTACTCAGCCAATATCTTTTTTAATCTGCATTATTACAACGCAAGATTTATAAGCCTTTCATAATTAGGTTTCTAACATTGGTTAATTGAAGTGGAAAATTTGGGATTGTCTCTTGAGGATCATGTTAAAATATTCATGTTAGGGGTCCCCAACTAATCGTATAACTTCAGTAAAGGGTCTCACTTGACATTTTCATTCGGTTAAGGTACTCTGAAAAGAAGTTTAGATCACTCATCGCTTCAATGGTCCTTAGTGTACGACTAAAAAGGTCAATCTGTATTTAAAAGGTTTTAAGTTATCTTCTTAAACAGAATTTATAAATTATGTTCAAACTGACGATGTTTTCTGTGGGCCTACCCCAAGTGGAAAACCAACCAAACGATAAGAAAACAGACACAGACAGCATGAAATCATTATGTGCCTCAAGATTAGTTAACAACTAGCTTTGCCTGCGACTTCGACCGCAGGGAATTTAACAAAAATGTTTATTAGTTTATTTTCTGAAATAAAACATTTTTGCTAAAATAAAAGTGGCCCAAGTTACTCTTTATTACATCAGCTACCTGTCAATAAATCGCCCGTCAAAATCGGCCCAGCCATTTCAGAGATTATTGGAAACGAACAGACAGACTACAATGGTAAAAATCGAAAGTTTGGTGTGTATAGGTAGGTACCGTATATTCATAAGCGTGTAGTAAAATACAGTTATATCAATATTAAAAACAGATACTCTAATTTTATCAATATGTATAGATATCATCCGCATCCCCACATTGTTATCTAACTTCCGAATATCACATTAACAATTTCTATATCTACCCACTATCTATAATTCATGAAGTTCACAGCTTGGCGGGATTTGGTTACGCATTGCAGTGCTGCCAACATTGCCGAAATGTTGAATAACTTTACACTATTGTTAACTTGGATGATTACCTGTGACTTGTGACAACTGTGTGTTGTGGTTGTCAATGTATGTGATTCCTAACTTAGATTGTAGTTTCAAGGCAACCATGTATGTATTTTCCAAGATAGGATACGATCCGTGCGTCTTCATGTATAGCCAAGAAATGTAGGTCACCTCGCCAATTACCACTGCATGCTACGTGTCGCGGGTTCGATCCCCGCGTAGACAAGACAAGAATTTGTGCGATCCAAAAATGCTTGTTCTGAGTTTGGGTGTTTCTGCGAATATCTGTGAAACCCCTCGCGATACAAAGATTAAATTGCTTAGTGCGGAGGTCGTAAAAAAAATAAAAAAAAGTGTAATGATGTCAACAAAAAATTATTGAATATCCTAAATCACCCATCCTATCGCTATTCTTGCTATAATCATCCAATCCAATCCATTTTAGATTGCATACTTTATTTTTAACCTATACCGCCTCACTGTTGCGCTAAATTTCAGCTTATTTTTTCCTTAATTCCCCGTGCTCAACTTCGAACTAGTCAAAACTATCAAAAAAACAACAAACAAGTATCTAGAAACATGACAAATCAAACAAATCGTACTTCAAGTTCAAAGCCTTCACCGTCAAATATTTGATCAGTATTATCCACAAATTCACACAGTCCATTATCTATCTTAAAGCACAAACCCGGTGGGATCTGTAATGCGGCATAATAACGTATTAATGGAATCACAGTACCGGCGAGCTTCCTAAATGCAACGGAACTCGGCCATTACAATATTAACATGGTACTGCTAACTGCGGCCTACACCCCCCCCCCCACTCCCCTCCTAAACTAATATCACTGCAGTTGTGAAAGAGAGACGCCGCTCTATACCGTGTAGTGCGGTGTCCCGCTCCCACAACTGCAATAATTTTATAATAGGATGGTGGTACCCCTACTCTAATATTTAATATCGTTTCGATTAGTTTCTGGTTTGGAGCAGTTTGTAAATTTGATAATGCTAGGCCATTGTTCTGTTTCAGATAAATGATTAAAGAGATTTGCCTATTTTTTGTTCTTGACAAAATCGTAATTATTATGACGGAAGAAAATTCGAATGAAACTCTGGACTTTGAAATCGACATCCAGCAATGCAAATGCAAGTTACGTAGTGTTTAAAGATAGTTTTTGTTTTTTACGGGAAATTGCTGTTGCCTACAACTGAGACGAGTATAGACTGATATCGTTGAGAAAATGAGCAATACATATTTTGTAATCATGATTTCCTATCATGATAACTATGAATTGCTCATTAGCATCATTAGACTCCAAGTTACTCGTATATAAAACCAGAATGTTCTCGTCCATTACCAATGCCTTTCATTCAATTTACAAATTAAATAAGTAACATTGATCTTGAGTATATAAGAAGAACTAAAGCCCCAGTCCAACATAACATCGTCCAATTTTGATACACGAACTCTGCATAAAGACATTCACAATAAAATCGCTTTGAGCCGTATTTAATAGCCGTATATCTTTGTCCGGGATTAGTTTTGGCGGCACTCCAACGACCCAGGTGCGTCCCACTGCAATCCGACTCCAGAATATGTGGTTCATACGAATATCTGGCATACGTAATAATTGAGGATGTCTTTATGTCCAAATACTAGTTTCTGGAACCCAATCACGTCTTCCGATATGGAATAATTTATTTGTGTGAAGGATTTGCTTGGAGGAACGTGATTTTCTAAATGTGGCTGTAAGAAGCTGTCGGATTTATGTTTTGGTTGGTACTTAGAGTTAAGAATCTCTTGTAATTCATGGAATAACTTTAAGGGAAGAAACCCGGTCGTTTTTAAAGGCTTACATGGGGACACAGGTCCAACATGCAGAGGACTTGTTAAGAACTTTAGTCTAAAATGTGATGGGCATCTAACAAGTTAGTGTTAAAAATTGTTATTATCTTGACACCTAAAGACTCAAAGAGCTGACTTCGAACAAAGGGATGACGCAAAGAAGATCAAGTAGGCTGCCACGAAAATAATAAGAGAACTTGCCCATAACTCATCACAAAATACACAACCCTATATCATTCCTACATATGTTACATAGCCAGTTAAACGTCACCATAATTTGTCAAAGCACCGCCCGTATTTACACACTTCAGCTCAAATTATTGAGTTTACCATCACAATTGATAATGTTTCAGCTACGTTGCAAGGCATTAAATCCATCGCAATTTTAACGTACTTCGTCAAAAACATCAAATTGCTTTTACCGGGGATATGATCCGAATTCGTTTTCGAAGGCCGTCGCCTACAGGTAAATGCACTGCGCAGAATTAAAGCGAATTTATTTTCTACTTTTAGTTACTTCTCTACAGAAACTCATACATCACTATTCTCATGCCCTTATCCCAATTATTATTTGGGGTCGGTACAGCATATCTTCTTCTCCTACACGTTCCTACCTGACGTCATTTCGCAAGTCACATTCCTTGCAGTCACATTATCTTTCACACAATCCATCCATCGTTTCTTTGGTCGTCCTCTTTCCCTATATCCGTCCACATTCATGTCCAGCATGTATAGAAACTCATACATTTCAAATGAAACCAATGAACGAATACCAGAACACATTTCATTAAAACTAAATACAACAAAAAAACTCAGCGGAAATTAAAAGTTTCCTTTGATATCGGGCGTTCATTACAACCAGCAAAAGTGAGTCCAGAATCACAATCAGATCACAAAAAAAAAACAAAGAAGCCTTAGGAACGTAAAGGAAAGAATTCTTTTGAAAGGACATCGCTGCGAAAATTAGTTCCAGTGCAAAGCTTAAAAGGAGTCCATAATGTTTCGACGAGACTTTGCCATACCTAACTAGCTGCCTATAACCACAGTATAAATGTATACAGTAGTTTAACACGGCCCCGGCCGTGTCCAAAAAAATAAATGCCTACGCTCGCGCGGTACCTACTTAACAGAGATACGGCAGCTCACCTAAACCATTTTAATTCTATTAACAACACACCGTCTGTTCGTAACTACGATACGCTTGCGACTGTATTATGCCACGGTCATACCACAACCCGATAGCGTAGGCATAACTCGCGTTGCGCTCGTTTATTAAAGACTTCATACTGTATTTATTATTACACTGTGCTACAGCTACCCATTGATTTCTTTGTGAACGAAGTAGTTTTAAAATCTTTGATGGGCAACCTGCCAGTTCCTTTGGCAGTAAGTAGTTCAAGTTGACTGCCTTTCCACGGGCTTGTACCAACTCATTAATGTTGCCGACATTATTAGGTCAGGCTGTATCTATTCTGTTGCCAATGACAATGTGATTTTTGAATTTTGTATTATTAAAGTTGTGGAAGACGTCATTAAAATTTGCCTTGTAGTATTTTAGTCTTTATTCCACGATTTTGATAAACAGTTTCCTTATAAGGTCTTCAATTATCAAAGTTCATTTTAAATGTCAATATGGTTACTCACTCGATAAGCTTCCTAATGTGACATATATTATATCTATCTATTAGTTACAGGTTAAATGGGACCAACGCATCCATTGTTCGGTCATTAAGCCAATGGCACCACTGAACCGTGACGTGGGCATTGGGCAACATGTTATTATTGATAGCGATATGAAACGCCACGGCTATGGCGTTTCATATCGAAATGGTCAAAAAATTTTAGAGCTAAAACTGGTAGCTGGTAAAACAGTTGAGGATATCTTTTACATTTTTCTGATTGGAGTTCCTTGACGTAGTTGTGTTGTTGACGTATACAAGTTTTAAATAATAATAAATATTGGAACTAGAGTAAAAAGGAAACTTGTAGATTTGAAACTTGACTTGCTTTGAATTTGGAATAATTGTGTGTCATTCAACTCTTCGTGGCTTAAAAGTTTTAGTTTAGGTTAATATACGTATACGACATAATATAATAATATGTAGGTTATTTAAAATTAGCTATACTTGAAGAAGAACAAGTCATAGTCATATGCGCCAAATAAAGTCTTCTACTAACATCATCCACAAACAATCAGTAACAAAAGCGTCTCACTCTGAGTCATCAAATCAAACAATAGTAACGATTTCTAGAACTGTCGGGTCAGATTACAGTACAAACATAAAGAATAAGACTCATAGCCGAACAAACAGCCTTTGGCATAACGCCCGAAGCCCTAATTGGCGGCGTTCTACAGATCACTCAATTTGGACCAAAACCGAAAATATTTTTTAGGAAAAAATGACCTGCAAATTTCCCGATCCAAAGAGTCCTGTTCTAATTTCCGTAAAATTCGGCGTCCGTTTAATGATAAAGGCTTGACTACTAATTAGAGAGGGGGCGGCGAGTGGAAGGTAAATTCCAATTTGCCTTTTGGATCAAGTGTATGCTTTGTATTAAGTGAAGGGCCAGCTGAATTGACAAGTTTATTTGTTCAGATCGAAGGGTTTAGAAAAGGATACAGAGGGAACATAATTTTTCCATTTTACTAATCTGTTTACAGAATTATTAAAAAACATTCTCCCATTATGAAGGGCGTTTTTATGGGAAGTCATTGGTAATGTCAAACCAAATCGATGTGCAGAAGTCAGAAATCACTCATTTAGAAACTAAAAATAATAAAAAAAAATTGCTACCAGAAATAGCCAAACAAAATAGTAAATAACTAAATGATCTGTTTTATCACTTAATATCTTCTATCTATCTTTATAACTAAATATCTTATTACAACAGTTACATCAAAAGCATTCATCACTAATTTTGCCTTTACTTCCATTACAAATCCAATCAAAACAGTCCAACCATTTCACTTTACACAACCATCCTCTAACGCTTCCTCAATTACGTCCAGCAATCCAAAGATAACTGATTTGCCCTCACGTATTATGATCATAGCGTCGCCGTGTTTCCTCAAGACTGTGCTACGTGATCAGGAAGCATTGTCAAATCGCAGCTGAAACGTGGCCGACACTGAATTGAGAACATAATTGTACGGAATATGCTGAATGCTAAACAAGATCGGAATTGTGTTGTGGAGCTGGGATCCTACAAACGCTTGAGTACAATTGGATTAGGAACATAATCTATATGTATCCTGTCGTTTCAATTCCGTCCTCTTTACAGATAAGTACTGTTTAGTGAAGAGTGTCATACTGTTAGTGATGCTAAAGGTTTATACGACTTCGGTTTCCAGACAACTACCACCCTTACAATCTTATAGACATAATATTATTATATACTCGTATATGTGAGCGTAATGCGAGTCTTTGCCTCTGTATGATGGGTATTTAAACTCAAGAGTGATGGATTCGCAGTCGATTTTATCAGCAATTGTCTACTATAACTCTACGCACAACTTTAGGAATTTTCACCTTAGATTTTTTACCTTCTTCAATCTTCGCTCGCTTTAACAAAAAAGGGTCCAGACTTGTCCCGTTCGTAGTTTAGAACTGTCCGTCTTTTGCCTACTTAAGCTCATTTATTTCATAAGATGAGTTGGTACACAGAAGTTTTCCAGCCTGCCCTAAGGAAGGAAGGCGTTATGGCATAACCACTACAAAAGTTTTAATAAAGAGCTCGAGAGCTACTTGATTTATTTTGTTTTTCTTCCTCTGTTTCATTATGCGGAATGGTAACATAAAAACTTGTCTATTCCCTCACTCAATTTGTCAAATCACATAAATATTATAATTTAGGGTTTTGGCAAGATACTGATGTTGGTTATATTTGTTTTGTATTTTATCGTACATGTGTCGTACAAATAAACTATTAAATTATGAACTCTGTTACATGTATTTTAAACATCTGTTTCAGATTTAATACCCGCAGAAACTATAAAAAGTATATTTTCTATCAATATACTTTACCTATATAATTTGATTCCAATGAAAAGAAATACCTACCTATAGAAATTCGTCGAGATCCAATCAAGAATAAACTCAAAACGAATTCGCCATTACAGCTCTGATAAAAATACTAAAAGAAATCATCGCTAATTCACACTCCCTATAAACGGCCCGAAAAACAACGTCTGAGTAAAACGAGGCAAATATTTTCACGCCAAAATAACGTCGATTACCATTCAATTTGGTCGTCAACAGGAAACCATTATCGGATGAAAGTGCCCTTTATTTCGAATCCTTATACTTTATCAGACGAATTTCCCTAAATTTTTCATCAATTATTTCTAAACCAGTCCGTATAAGTGTTATCTTCTTTACACTTGGATTCCAGTGTACATATTAGCGGTAAAAAAGGTTACTTGATATTCATTTATGGTAAGTATGTGGGTAATTTATCTAAAGGAGAATAGACTTTATCCAGCAGACATAATGATTGAAATCGTGTGAGCGTAGACTAAAGGTGTCATCGGGAACTGACTTTTGAGAGGAAAACATTAGGTTACATTTAACATCGATCCTAAAAAGGGAAAACTTTGTGGTTTGGAGGATGGCGACAAAATTTCAGTAAAGTTCCACAATGGAGAAATATTTGTGAGTTCTAAAATATCAATTGTTATTTATACAAGATGATACTGTCAGTAGTATAACACGTTATTAACGCAATAAAACGAATGCAAAATGATAACCGAACTACAATCGTCACCAAAAGGCAATAAATTGTCAACGATCGGAAATATTAAGCTTCGCAAATACAAGATTATTTCGAAATTTACTGAAACAGCATACTGTTGCCGTATCAGCATCTGTCCCATATTTAATCATCCGAACTGTTATTGCCAATCGAAAAGCATTTTGTGAAATATAGCTTTTGTATATTCTTGTATTCATCGGAGAATAAGCCGGTCTGATGAATGCTTTTGCCCATTTATCGGGCACATTTCAAAACTCTAGGGTGCCGTTAAATGTTGCTGCAGAAAAAGCGAATGGCGCTTTTTGCAGGCCTGGGACTTGCGGCAAGATTAATAAACTACTCGTATCATTTTTTCTGGTAGCATACAAAAGAAGTTCACTTTTAAATACAGTATGGACTACAATATTATTTAGGACTAGAATGCTGACAAATCATTCGTGTCGCGGGTTCGATCCCCGCGTTAAACAAGAATTTGTGCGTTCTACAAATGCTTGTTTTGAGACTGGGTGTGTTTGTGCATGTGAAATGAACGTCTGTGTAAGCCCTCGCGATATAAGGATTAAGTTTCTTAGTTGTTAAAAAAAACATAAAAAGTAAATGTAGAAATATTTTTTTCTATAAAAAGTACAGCAGAAATGCCCGTGTTCCCTATTTGTATGATGTCAGCATTTTTATGCGCATTAGCCAAGATAATCACCATCATTTTCCCATTAATGTTCAACTGCACGGCTCGGGGATCCATACTGATTACATAATGATAAGTATAAAGAGATTTAGGATCATTTTGATCCTTCCTACAAACGAGGGTGTCCTTAATTTCCTGTACCTTTCATAGCTCCTGTAAAAGGTTTAATAAAAATACCCTATACAAGGCAATTCTCTTCATCAGTGACAGAAGATAAATAACGGAAAGATACGGAACACAAACAAAACACGATGTCAATAAACAGTATCCAAATACTGAAAAAAGCCTATCTCGAAATATCATTACATCAGTGTAAATATTAGCTGGTAATTTATCCTCCTATAAATAACACCCTCTTTTGAATCATTTAATAAATGTATTTCACGAAAGTATTCCCCTTAGGTCGCTTTATAAGCCCCGAGAAGGATATTTTTTATAGAAAATGTTCTCCCAACCGCGATACAATCAAGTTTACGGCGATGGTCACAGTTTTAACGGCGATAAAACTTTTAGAATTGGTTAGCAAGGCGATAAAGGACGAATGATTGGTTCGTTCGGTGAACCAGACTTGGCTCGTTGGGAAGGGCATTGAGGTGAAAAATGCGTTATATGTTTTTATTGGCCATTTATTTTTAAAGGCTTTTGCTTGCGTACATTAACGACATCATCTTTCCTCCTTTTAGCAACCGTTTTTCTCGCGAGAACTTTCTTATTTATGCTGACTGATTTTGCGGAAGTTTCAAAACAAAAGCTTTCATTAAACTTGCAAAACTACCCTCCTATAGCTTCGTCAAACAATAGTCCCGAGAGGATAAAATCGACTAATAATACTGGCAGACTTGTAAAACGTGTATAGCCAATGAAACGGCACTACGATCATTTATTTGAGCCGACGTTAATTAAGTTCTGAATTTCAAACGAGACTTTAAGAAGAGAAGACTGTTGTCATTAAATATGTATATTATGGTAGCTGGCGGGTCGGCTGGGGAGGTCGTTGGTAGCCTCCACACGCTTTAATGTGTAAGCAATAAGGCGAAAAGTGGTCTGACTGTAACGCGAGCCCCTAAAAGCTAAAAGTACCAATTTACTACCACCGCGCTTTGCGCAAAGAGGAAAAACAAATGAATGCAGAATTTCTCTCTTTGAATATGGAACAGGTATTACTAGAAATTGGATCCTTAAATTCTATAGTTGGTAACGAAAACTCTCAGGACCAATTTTTAACAATATACGTAGATGGTTTTCGCTGTAAATGAAAATCACGTAATTTTCAAGTAAAAATTGTATAAGCAAGTGCGGGCTATTAAAGTATGTTAAGTATATTATATCAAATATAACAAAAACGAAATATATAGAAGCTTTTTATTGACCAACATTCAAAATATTTCCGTACCAAAAAATATGATTAAAGTATTCGTAAAATCCATTTTAATTTAGAACAATACCTACATGGAGTTGTCATCCCATACAAATTTCCAAGCCAGTGGCAACAAAAAACCTTTTGCTTCGACTTTTATCGACTTTAATTGAAAGTCAGTGGGCTGCGGCCACGTATGAAGTATTAATTGAATTATTTTATTCGTTTGTTCTTTGTGTGTATTGTAATGAAGATCGGTTTCAATACTTTTAATCAAGCCGTTGAACAATGGAATGGAGATACTCTTTTGTTTTTTTTTTAAGTTTTATTTATTCTGTGATAAGCTGTTGTCCGCAACTTCGTACGCATTATTAATACTCGTACATCCGCAAAAAAAAGGTTTTGTCAAAAAGAAAGACATTTTGGCATCCAGGAAATACTTGATCATCTCATCTTGTTAGGCTAATATTTCAACAAACTTGCTAATATAGACAGTATACCACACCAATGACAACCGCGCGCGATGTACCGTGATTTTAAACCGCATTTGAAAACTATTTTAATGACCCTAAAGTTAGCCTGATATGTAGCCAGTCTGAGCGCCTTCTGCTGGACAATAATTATAGGCCTCCGGCCGGCATTTTCTTCCAAACCTTTCTATCTTTTGCTATTCCTGGCCACGAACGCCCCGCAATTTTATTCATAGTATATGTTTGTCAATGTGGACTACGGTACTGCGCTAATGTAAGGTACTGGTACGTGTACACTCTTTTGACACAAAGATTTAACTTCTAAGTGCCGGAGTCATGTTTTACGCTTAAACCGTCACAGAATATACGGTAAACTTTATGTTAAAATCATCACACTGTATACGGTAAACATCAGGGAGATAGGTGAAAACCAACAAATGAAGTACAGTTTCAACAATAGCAGTTTTGGTTCAGTACTTAATTACATTTCTGCGTATTCTTCCAGTAAATACCAAAGTATATAAATACCCACGCATGTCCCGGGGCCGAGCTCCAGCAATGAGATAATATAATAATCTATTTCCCCGCATTGTATCGTTCATTATTTGCGAAGGTTGCGTCCGTCGGGAATGCGGTAATAGAAATCGGTTCGTTACCATCTCTTTGCGTTGTTTTAGTTAATTCTGTCAGTCTTTATTTACCAGATAGTTATTAACAATAGATACACACTTGTCCCCGTGTAAGCCTTTAAAAAGGACCGAGTTTCTTTCCTTAAAGTTAGCCCGTGAATTTAAAGAAATACACTAATATTCTAAAAGATACAAATATCTTTCATTCAAATTAAATATCTGTCGCCTTTAGGTTTTTATAATGTTCCATTAAATCAACAACCATATACTGGTTAAATCCGGTAGTTGATTTAATGGAACCTTATTAAATCAAGAAAATAAAAAAGACATAAGCATGTTTGACAAACCTATCAAAACAGTTGCGTTAACCATTAAACATTTTGACGTCAAACCACAAACTACGTGTCAAACGTTTGATCGAGGACCCTTAAAACCATCTACAAATACCGTAAATTCAAATGGCTCGTCCTATTTCAAAAAAACAAACAATCGAACGCCATTCGCCTGACATTTTTAACCACTAGCACTTTGCAAAAAGGCAAATTTTATCCTACCGTTCACATATCACATTCACAAATTCATCTTTACTACCTACACAATAGGGTTGAAAATAAAACGAGCTTATAATATGATCTTTATGCATTCTCTGGGGTTAAAAAGGGTGTCCGGGATTTTAGAAGATTTATTAAGTTAAACGTGATCAGGGCTGGTGTCTGAGTAATTGCTGCGGATATCCGCATAGATAAAGCACAATTTGGTTGCAGCCCTGGAATAGGGATGGCCCTTGCGGATACATATTTTTTAGCAGTGAGTAGTGAAGTGGACATCGGAGATTTCTCGAAAAAGGCTGTAGTTGATACCTGATTTAACATGTATGCCCGAAAATGAACATGGTAGTTTAAGTGTTTAAATACGAGTACATTGTTATTACTACAAAGCAATTGCATCAATTTATGTAAACACAGAATAATTAAAAAGGATCCCGCATTCTATTATTCGAGTACAAAGGTACTGCTTATTTCTTACAGAAATTTCTTCCAGCAAACTTTGTACTTAAATGTTGGTTGGTTCTTGGTTACATCATATTTAAGCTTTTCTACATGAACTAACTGCATCATTCAATATTATAAATATCAATAATGCAATCGACAAGCAATGTCATGAATTAATCCATGACATGGCTTGTCGATTTCGTTATCCTAACTACCCAAAGACAAACATACAATATTCCTAACAGCTAGCAAGTAAAATTGGATTTACAAATATATTCAGGCTTCTGTTGAATCCTGTCAGCACTCCAATATCGATAGATCGGTGCGATAGACAGATATTGAACCTAGTATGTATACTAGGTAGTATAGATACTACCTAGTATATCGCTAGCGGCAATATTGAATGCAATTTTAAAGCCAATATGGACGTTGAACGTCAAAGAAGGTCCATAGTTTTTTGGTTTGGAATCGAACTAGGAAACAGATTGTGGCGTGGAGTGGTTCGTTTAACTGAACAAACATAAAAAGCAAAAAAAGAAATGAGCATACTCTGCCTCTTTTTTGGAATCGGTAAAATATGGGCTATGGAAGTCAAATAGGTTACATAGAAAGCTAATTTTAACAGTAAGACAAAATCTGAACTTTGTTTAAGTAGTCCAAGATTAAAATTAATTACACTTTTAGAAAATCAAACAGAGCAGTACAAATGATGAGGATTTAAAAAAATATCAGTTTGTAAGTTTTTTACTAGTATTCAAAGTAGGTACTACAGTAAAATAAAATCTCGCTTAACAACTTTTGGGCAACAAATTCAATAATGCACAAAATTGCACATAACAAACCTTCTGACCTATTTCCTTCTAGAGCAGCGTGTTGCGGCGAAGTTTGATTAGAACAAGGACACCAGTGTGCTTCTAAATTAACTGTTTATCAAACTGTTTTGTGTGTCACTCGATATTTATGTCAAACAAAGCGAGTGTATCTGTTAAATGACATTTCGGAGCTGTTTTGTTGTTTGGTGGCGGTCTGGCACGTCCCACTGCTGAGCACAGGCCTCTTCTTATATAAATAATAATGTGTCCGGACCGATTTCGGTATTGTCCGTGTGGTGTCCGGATATAAAGAATAGCACCACCCCATATCCTCCACTGGGTGTCGTAAAAGGCGACTAATGGACCTTAAGACCCAGTGCACTGTAACAAGCACCTTGGGTCACCCGAATGGTGGCGGGTAAACAACCAACAATCGCATTCCCAAAGAGGGTTAGTGTCAGGTAGGCGGCCGACTATAAAACCATAGCCAAAACTTTAAGCAACACGTCTAGAAGACGTGTTGCGCCGACCCCAAATCATAATAATTGGGATAAGGGCAGGGGAATGATGACCCATTTCGGCCACAGCGGCTAGTGGTACTATGATACCAGCCACGCACACCAGACACGCGGGACATGTTATAGTGCACAAACGTGTGCTAACACAGGTCCACTCTTTGTTCCTTTACTCTTATACCCCGATGGAACGGCAATTGACACGATCGAAGAGAGATCAGGCGTAGGTCCCACATTTTTACGCGCTTTCCGAAACATGGCGTATTTCGGAGTATATCCTTCTTATATAAGGAAGGTTTGAGCATTGATCACTACGCTAGCTCACTGCGGATTGTCGATTTCAAATTCCAATATTTGGAACCATGTTTCACAACATTTTCGTTCACTGTTTGCCAGTAGTGTCTGAAAATAGTATAGAAGTATCTTTATTTATTTTGTTGAAAATTAGTCATTATACAAAAATAATTAAGAGATACTTTGTGTGATTGCAGTAAAGATTTAATTATGTCTATTAACATAAACCTTTCGAAACCCAATAGGTATTTATTTAATAGTTTTCAAACTTTTAGACTCGCAATGAGCTTTACGTGGGCTTTCATTAAGAGCCTTTAGAACTAAACAAAATAACGAAGTTTATACCGACGAGAGCGATCCATTCAATCCAATTTATCTGGAAAATTGCTTAGATCATGTTTCAATAGTAAAGATCGCTAGATAGTTTATTCTTTATACTCTTATAATAAACGTGAATTATTGATTGTAAGTTCAAGCGGGTTAATGTCTGCAAAGAAAGCTTTAATTTCACCTACAATTATTATTTTTGTGAATTTGTGTAAACATGAAAATCTAAATCACATTAATACAAGCGGACAAAGCCGGGAGGCATAGACAGTTGTTTAGATATTGCGATCATGATATTTTGCTAATAAACATTCAAACATAATTAACATTTCAAATAAATTATGTATCAGCCACAGTTAAAGCGATATTATCACAATTACCAATTTAAACGAAGCTAAATAATTAACTCACAATTCAGTATTCAGGATTAATTTTAAAATGTGGCAACATTTCATCATTGACAAAGGTCGCGGGCGGTCGTTTACGTTAATTTATTTGGCGGTGTTGCCATAAATTGCAGTGTTTTGGTTTGCTTTAATTACCACCCGTGTCGCAGCCAGCGGATCTTGGTACGATTGTAATTAATTGTGTAATTATTAGGACGACACTCCTTTGTTTAATCGTTCTCTATTATGTGTTTAGCAAATACGTAATTTACTGGTAAAAGCTGCCAAAAGATAATGAACTTTAAATTCAAGTTGATACGTTCGAATTTCCAATGCAAGGTAATACAGGAAATTCCTAATGT
Organism: Chrysodeixis includens; assembly: GCA_941860345.1. Classification (NCBI taxonomy): domain Eukaryota; kingdom Metazoa; phylum Arthropoda; class Insecta; order Lepidoptera; family Noctuidae; genus Chrysodeixis; species Chrysodeixis includens. The sequence continues at coordinate 3,037,839 of OW796107.1, read as the reverse complement.
ATTATCAAAAGCTGCCAGTAAATAATACATTGTAATTTGAATAGCATATGTTCGAATTTCCAATGTAACTCGACACAGATTAACGCCTATTCGGGAAAATCCCTCATCAACAGACAATCACTTTCGTCATTCGAATCCATCGAATCGTATTTTGGCGGGAATCGATTACTCTAAATTCAAACTGTACGATCAAACACTAATCGGTGAGTGCAACGTACAGTCGGCAAAACAAGTCAGACACAATCACGTTTTCTGATTAACAGAGCAAATTTAATTTTTGCTGTAGTGCTATTAGGTAATAGTTGCAATAAGTAAATCTAAATAACAGACTGAAGTGAAGAACACATTGAAACCTGAAGTAAGCATAATTTAAATGTATTAAATAAGAACTGGCCCTTAGTAAATACAAACAAATGTTACATCACATAAGAACAGAAAATTTCTAAAGTATAGGGCACGTTTCTTTTTACGAATCACGTGACACGATTCTAAATTTTCAGTTCAAATCTTGGAGTGACTCAACAACTTTACCATTCATAGAAATAAAACTTTCTTATACACAGACGAATGTTGTTGCTGACCGTACGAATTTGAATTTTGAATCCATTCCGAGTATAATCGATCACGTCCGAACATTTCCGAACGTTTCCGATTCAAAGGTGATACATTAAAACAGTCAATAGTTGGTACATCGGGTTATTAATAGCAGGTAAAACAGAAACCGGGATTTATACGACTGTGCACTTAATTTATCGATAGCTGTGACGGCAATATATTATACTAGATCCTTGTTTGCTCTGCGGTGTTGGGTATAGAAAGATAATTTATTGTTATGTGGTTTGAACGGTGGAAAGGACGGCCGTATATTCGAAATAAAACCTAATTAAGATTTTAAGAGCAAGGTCTTCAATATGGGGTGTACTATATAGCACGTCTTTAAAAACTGTTGTGTAAAAGAGTCGCTGCTTTACGCAGTTTCTGGCTTTTACAGCAATAAAAAATATTGGTAGGCCATAGACATAAAAATAATAATAAAATAATCTTCTATAATAATAATAAATCCTTACAAAAAGGTATAAAATAAAGTAGCTTTCGTGTTTTAAGAAGATTCAAGAGTACTTTATGAAATCCTGATTAAAAGGGAAAATAAATAAGATAATGAGCGTTTGCAAAAAACAAATTACGAGCTACTTATTTCCTAACAAGCCGGTACAAGTTTTATTTTTATTCTTGAAGACTCTGAGCTGCTGTTCAACTTTTTCTTCGCAAAGAATACAGAATTTCTTCAGTGAAATCTTTAAGAAATTGTATGAAACGAAGTAGGCTACTTGACTATGTATGCCTGGCTAATTATAATGGGATTTAGTTAAGGAAGGATTTTAATATTGTTTTTGAATGTTTTATCTGTTTTAATACTGTTTAAAGGTAATGCTACTCTAATTGTAAGGCTTTGTTGAGTTATTCAAAGCATTTAATTTACTGTCTGAAACAAAATAAATGGCCTGTTAAAGTGATATAGATGCTTGGTATAAAAAGAAACCTCAAGAAAGATAATTTCCAATAAATGTTATTCAAACCAGGATAGTCGATATCGACATTTTCAAAAGCTAGTCCGAAATCTTCAACAATATCTTAATACCTCAATCAATATCAATACCTCTAAAATTCCGAAGATAGGTATTTTAAATAAAAGGCAATCTTACCAACAATATCGAATATCCATACTATCAAAAGTCCAAACAATTAAAGATATACCCAGCTACTACATACAAAACCCGCAAGATAGGTAATATCAATGAAAGGTTGGTTACTTTACTAATTTACCCCGATACCCGACTTCCACACTATCAAAAGCCTGAAATAAATAAAGTTAAAGAGCCTACCTGGCGATATAAACTAGAAACAAACTTCTGTGAAGGTGTTGATAAAACTTCGCGGTACGTAAACAAATCATAGCGCAGATCTATTGGAGTAAAGGTGAGCGCGCATCGGAGCGTAACTAACCTATTTTAATATTATAAAGGTGTTCTAAAAGGAAAGTTCCTGATATTTGTTTACTGTTTGTCCTTTCTTTCTTTGTGTTTGGTGCTGCTATTTACGTGTCAGAAACTTTTTGGGTGTCAAAAGATTTTGAACGGAATTTCTTGTTTGTTTGTGAGAAATATTGACGGTTTGTACATAAGATGGAGAGAGAGTCGCAAATATCGTATAATGTCTTCCATTGAATTTTGTATCCCTTACTGCAGAGTATTGTTTTGCATGAATACTAAGGCAGACTAAACAGGCTTGAAATAAATATCTATCGAAAATTTAAAGACGTTTTTTTTTTTCTAAATCTGTACTGTAAACTGAGAGGCATTCATTCTGGCCGCTTGTTTAACACCTTATACAACTTCTTTTTAAATTAAACTTCAAATCACGATAACTTCAACACTGCGTCCCATTCATTTAACACAGAACTGTGTTACACCACAATCCAACAGCGCCTTTATCTCCGATCCTTACCTATCGGGGACAGTTTTCAGCGCAAGTTTGCTGGCAGTCTGCCAGCTCGTCGCACAATAATTATACTTGTTGGGAAAGCTGTACATTATCGGGATTTGCTCTGAATTCTCAATGGTTCGCGTCTCGAGTTCAAGACGAGAATTGTGAGTCTGTATGTTTGTAGGTATGATGTTTTGAAAGGTAAGTAAGGTTGGTTGGAAGCCAAATATGAAACGTACTTAATGGTTGAGAAAAAATATGCGGATAAGGAAGAGTGGCAGAAAAATATTGAATTTTTAGGTATATAACGTGTCTAATGTCGTATTTTTATTCCCTCTCTATAGAGTCGAGATAGAGATAGGTCGAAGAAGGTCCATAGTTTTTTGGTTTGGAATCGAACTAGAAAACAGATTGGGGTGTGGAGTGGTTCGTAGTATTAATGGAACAAACATAAAAAGTAGAAAAAGAAATGAGAAAGCTCCTTTTTTTAAGTCGGTTAAAATGGGCTATGGAGGTCTGATAGGTCCAAGCAAATAGGTTACACAGGAAACTGATTTTAACAGTAAAAGAAAATTTGAACACGATGTAAGTATTGCCAGATTAAAATTAATTACAATTTTGGAAAAACAAAAAATAAAATTTTGAGGTCAAATGAAGAAAAAGGCAAAAAGAGAGGTTCTAGTTATAAAGTAGAAAGAAAAATGGACAACAATGCATCATGACTAGAACAGTACAATTATTGATAAGGATGTTTATAAAAAAAAAATAGGTTTGCTGCTGTTCTGTAAGGTTTTTCTATTTTTTTAGGTAGGTACTACTGTAAAATAAAATCTCGTTTAACAATTTTTGGACAACAAATACAATAATGGATAAAATTGCTCGTAACAAACCTTCTGACCTATTTCCTACTAGAGCAGCGTGTTGCGGCGAAGTTTGATTAGAACAAGGACACCAGTGTGCTTCGAAATTAACTGTTTATCAAACTGTTTTGTGTGTCACACGATATTTTTAGTCAAACGAAGCGAGTGTCTCTGTTAAACGAAATTTTGGAGCTGTTTTGTTGGCTGGTGACGGTCTGACACGTCCCACTGCTAAGCACAGGCCTCTTCTTATATAAATAATAATGTCTCTGGACCGATATTGGCCACAGCGGCTAGTGTTACTATGACACCAGCCAGCTACGGAGGACATAATTATTATAATGCACAAGGGTGTGCGCAAACACAGGTGCCCTTTCTGTTCCTTTACTCTCATACCCCGATGGGACGGCAATTCGACACGATCGAAGAGAGATCAGGCGCAGGTCCCACATTTTTACGCGCTTTCCAAAACATGGCGTATTTCGGAGTATATCTTTCTTATATAGGAAAGGTTTGAGCATTGATCACCACGCTAGCTCACTGCGGATTGGCGATTTCAAATTCCAATATTTGGAACCATGTTTCACAACATTTTCGTTTACTGTTTGCCAGTAGTGTCTTAAAATAGTATAGAAGTATCTAATTATTTATTTTGTTGAAAATTAGTCATTGTACAAAAATAAACAAGAGCTACTTTGTGTGATTGAAGTAAAGATTCTATTTGCTATTCACCTCGGTAATACCAGCAGTCTCCTGGGCACGTTTCCCGCCATTGACGGAGACGACGACATAACTTTTGACACTTTGAAAATATGTTATTTAATAGATAAAAAAGTTCAATTTAAAATGTAGATTGTATTGCGTTTAGTATAGTTTCAAGATTTTAATTAAGTCTTTTAACATAAGCCTTTCGACACTCAATAGGTATTTATTTAATAGTTTTCAAACTTTTAGACTCTCAATGAGCTTTACGTGGGCTTTCATTAAGAGCCTTTAGAACTAAACAAAATAACGAAGTTTATACCATCAACAGCAATCCATTCAATCCAATTTATCTGGAAAATTGCTTAGATCATGTTTCAATAGTGAAGATAGCTAAAAATCTTTCTCTATCGCCATCATAGTTTATTTTTTATACTTTTGTAATAAACGTGAAGTATTGATTGTTGGTTTAAGCAGGCTTTGTTTGCAAAGGAAGCGTCAATTTTATCTACAACAACTACTTAAGAAAAAGAATTTGGATTTTGTGAAACCATGAATATCTAAATCACATCAATACAAGCGGACAAAGCCGGGAGGCAAAGACAGTTGTTTAGATATTGCGATCATGATATTTTGCTAATAAACATTCAAACATAATTAACATTTAAAATAAATTATGTATCAGCCACAGTTAAAGCAATAATATCACAATTACCAATTTAAACGAAGCTAAATAATTAACTCACAATTCAGTATTCAGGATTAATTTTAAAATGTGGCAACATTTCATCATTGACAAAGGTCGCGGGCGGTCGTTTACGTTAATTTATTTGGCGGTGTTGCCATAAATTGCAGTGTTTTGGTTTGCTTTAATTACCACCCGTGTCGCAGCCAGCGGATCTTGGTACGATTGTAATTAATTGTGTAATTATTAGGACGACACTCCTTTGTTTAATCGTTCTCTATTATGTGTTTAGCAAATACGTAATTTACTGGTAAAAGCTGCCAAAAGATACTGAACCTTAAATCCGATACAATATGTTCGAATTTCCAATGCAAGGTAAAACAGGAAATTCGTAATGTTTTATCAAAAGCTGCCAGTAAATAATACACTGTAACTTGAATAGCATATGTTCGAATTTCCAATGTAACACGACACAGATTGACGCCCATTCGGGAAAATCCCTCATCAACAGACAATCACTTTCGTCATTCGAATCTATCGAATCGAATTTTGGCGGGAATCGATTACTCTAAATTCAAACTGTACGATCAAACACTAATCGGTGAGTGCAACGTACAGCCGGCAAAACAAGTCGGACACAATCACATTTTCCAATTAACAGTAAATTCAATGTTTGATGTAGTGTTATTGGATAATCCGGCTTACCTTATCCTACACCAGAAGTAAACTGTATGGTTTAAATGTACTAAATACCCATTTCAAAAGGAAAAGTACTGGCCCTTAGTAAATACGAGCAAATGTTACGTCACATAAGAACAGAAAACTTCAAAAGTATAGGGACACGTTTCTTTTCACGAGTCACGTGACGCGATTCTGAATTGTCAGTTCAAATCTTGAAGCGAATGAACAACTTTAGCATTCGTAGAAATAAAACTTCTCGTATACACAGACGAATGTTGTTGCTGACCGTACGAATTTGAATTTTGAATCCATTCCGAGTATAATCGATCGCGTCCGAACATTTCCGAACGTTTCCGATTCAAAGGTGATACATTAAAACAGTCAATAGTTGGTACATCGGGTTATTAATAGCAGGTAATACGGAAACCGGGATGTACATACGACTGTGCACTTAATTTATCGATAGCTGTGACGGCGATACATTATCCTAGATCCTGGTTTGCTCTGCGGTGTTGGGTATAGAAAGATAATTTATAGTCATGTGGTTTGAGAAGGTGGAAAGGATAATGCCATACGTTCAAAATGAAACCAAATTAAGATTTAAAGAGCAAGGTCTTCAATAGGGGATGTAGGTACTATAGCATTTCTTAGAAACTGTTGTGTAAGTAAGAGTCGCCGCTCTAAGCCGTTTACTCGTCTTGGATCAGCGAAATAAAAGTTACTGGTAGGTCATAAGACATAAAAATAATAATAAAATAATCTTCTATAATAATAATTAATCCTTACAAAAAGGTATAAAATAAAGTAGCTTTCGCGTTTAAAGAAGATTCAAGAGTACCTACTTTATGAAATCCTGATTAAAAGGGAAAATAAATAAGATAATGAGCATTTGCAAAAAACAAATTACGAGCTACTTATTTTATAACAAGCCGGTACGAGTTTTATTTTTATTCTTGAAGACTCTGAGCTGCTGTTCAACTTTTTCTTCGCTAAGAATACAGAATTTCTTCAGTGAAATCTTTAAGAAATTGTATGAAACGAAGTAGGTTACTTGACTATGTATGCCTGGCTAATTATAATGTGATTTAGTTAAGGAAGGATTTTAATATTATGTTTTTGAATGTTTTATCTGTTCTAATATTGTACACGTAATCTTAGTCTAATAATATCGTAAGGCTTTTATGGTCGAGGTTTGTTGAGTTATTCAAAACATTATTTTATTGTCTCAAACAAAATAAATGACCTGTTAAAGTGATATATATGCTTGGTATAAAAAAGAAACCTCAAGAAAGATAATTTCCAATAAATGTTATCCAAACCAGGATAGCCGATATCGACACTATCAAAAGCTAGTCCAAAATCTTAAAAGCTAAAGAACCTATAAGTATAGGTACCTATCTACCTTTTAAATCCCGAAGATAGTTATTTTTTCATGATATAATAGTTATCTTACTAACAATGTCAAATATCCATACTATCGAAAGTCCAAACAAATAAAGTTATACCCAGCTACTACCTTTAAAATCCCCAAGATAGGTAATATCAATGAAAGGTTGGTTACTTCAACCCGATACCTGACTTCCACACTATCAAAAGTCTGAAATAAATAAAGTTAAAGAGCCTACCTGCGATATAAACTAGAAACAAACTTCTGTGAAGGTGTTGATAAAACTTCGCGGTACGTAAACAAATCATAGCGCAGATCTATTGGAGTAAAGGTGAGCGCGCATCGGAGCGTAACTAACCTATTCTAATATTATAAAGGTGTTCTAAAAGGAAAGTTCCTGATGTTTGTTTACTGTTTGTCCTTTCTTTCTTTGTATTTGGTGCTGCTATTTACGTGTTAGAAACTTTTTGTGTGTCAAAAGATTTTGAACGGTATTTCTTGTTTGTTTGTGAGAAATATTGACGGTTTGTATGTACGATGGAATGTGGAGACTGTCGCAAATATCGTATAAATGTCTTCCATTGAATTTTGTATTCCTTACTGCAGAATATTGTTTTGCATGAATACTAAGGAAGAATAAACAGGCTCGAAATAATCAATTACCGAAAATTAAAGGACTTTTTTTTTGTAAATCTATGCTGTAAACTGAGAGGCATTCATTCTGGCCGCTTGTTTAACACCTTACAAGCACACGTCTTCTTTTCAATTTTAAACTTAACGATAACTTCAATATCACGCCCCATTCATTTAATACAGAACTGTGTTACGCCACAGTCCAACAGCGCCTTTATCTCCGATCCTTACCTATCGGGGACAGTTTTCAGCGCAAGTTTGCTGGCAGTCTGCCAGCTCGTCGCACAATAATTATACTTGTTGGGAAAGCTGTACATTATCGGGATTTGCTCTGAATTCTCAATGGTTCGCGTCTCGAGTTCAAGACGAGAATTGTAAGTCTGTAATCATAATCATAATCATAATCATAATTCTTTATTGCAAATCCACAATGTAAAGATAAGATGGTAATATAAAAAACATGGTAGCAATCGTGGACCCTGATGGGCACAGCAAATAGTAAATTAGAAAATTAGAAGAGAGGAAGGCGTTGTATTATATAAGTATAGAATTATTTGTTTATGCTCAAGTATTCATATTCCTTTTCAATATATATATAGGTACTATTGTTATTATGTTTGTATTTTTAGTAGGTGTTTACATATAAGTATATTTGTACATTATTTTATTAGTTTATCCGTTCTAAATTTATTATAATTATTTTATTGTATTATTTATATTTGTGATTGTATTGAATATTTTATTGTTATTTTTTTTTTATATATATTTAAGCTGACTTTTATATGTATTACGTATTTATATATTATTCTTATATAGGGTTTAGCAGGAAAAGGTGTTTGTTAATATGATTATATTTCTTTATAATCAATATTTTCATGTTATTTGTGTATCCGTAAGATATTCACTGATCGTGTAGTATGCTTTATTAATTAATATTTGCTTTAGGGTGTTTAGGAACTTCGTGTCGCTAGGCTCATCTTTTATTTTGTTGGGTAATTTATCATATATTTTGATGCACATTACATATGGACTATTTGAGTGTAGTGTCATGTTGGATGTAGGTAGCATAAGCATGTTTTTGTGTCTCAGTGATCTTTTTGTGTGTCTGTCTCCGCGCTGTATGTTTGCAGGTATGATGTTTTGAAAGATAAGTAAGGTTGGTTGGAAGCCAAATATAAGACATATTTAATGGTTGAGAAATATGCGCATAAGGAAACGTGGCAGAAAAATATTGCATTTTAAAATAATGTAGTATTTTTATATCCTCCTGTACCCTACGTGTTCGCAACCACGCTTGCTCTAACAATAATGTAGAACATAGAAGAAGTTTAATTTATCAGGAAAAAAAGTTTTACAAAACACCAAAACCAAAAAAAGGAAAGGTACTCTATTTCGATCATAGGTACTGCTTGTACCTTTTCCAAAATTTGAAATTAACCTATGATATCCAATTATCCATACATCACTTACAGGTCATGAATCGATCGATTTCAATTTCCTAAATTGATGTATGTTATGTTAGGTTCACCTTTATTTATACTCGAATCGATAAGCTGGTTACATTGAATGGGGTTCACGCAAACAAATAGAGCCTGCGGTATGTTGAACCCCGTGGTGTCCAGTGATGTGTCTAATCACTTATTTCAATATTTTTTGGCAGACCAGCCGGGATTTAAAAAGGCTTACCTATCAGCCTACGTGCCTACGTATCAGCTAGACTAAATCGAGGGTATTCTCGTGGAAATATTGGAGTTGCCCAACTGGTTTCAAGGTCAAAGAGACCTCTTAATCATGAGGTTATTGTGAACCCATACCATCATTTTTTTATCAGTTATCATGAATAACGAAAGTATAGTTGCATAAGTCGGATCAGTTGCCCTGATTTTTGACTTCTTCCGTAATGTAAGGGTACCGTCATAACACAACACTAAAACTGTAAATTTCCACATCAATTTAAACGGGAAATAGTCTTCAAACTTCGTACAAGCCCAAAAACGTTCCAATTTACGCTTGTCACCAGCCAGTTAGCCTGTTTCACACTCCTGGATGTCAGCCCTGTCTATCCAAATTTCCGTGTCGGAATTTTTCCGGTGTACCGTCCGTCTTTTGACGGCCCGTCGATACACAGGCTGTGACGGACGCAGGGAAATGAACGCAAGCGTCCCGTTGTGAACTGTCTGGCCGAAGACCTTTGAAAAGCTAGTTGAATACGGAATTTTGGGTGTTTATATTGAAATGCTATTGGAAAATGAAGTAGATGTCTGGATGTGACAAGTAAAATTATATGGCGTTTTTAGCCAGAAGTTGCAGGTCCGAGTCTTGTCCCAGGGTTGAAATTAATCACCGTAATATCTGTATTCAAGTATAATTATATAAATATACATCTTCATGACGTCCGTTTGTTGAATGAAGATGTTTAAAACTTGGTAAATAAGAAAATCTATACTGCGACCGCTGTTTTGCAGTTATTCAAAACGTCACGTAATTAAAACTTCAAAGAACAAAATAGTTGTAGATGCGGTGTAGAACTGAAAAATTCTAATGTTTTGTTTTATCATAGCTTGCATACTTTCCTTATATGTAGTAAAAATTACGTACGTAATAATTAATCGTAATTTTTATTTGTTTGAATATGACTTTAGTCTTTTTTGCTACTACGAGCTAATAGACAATATATTTAAATAGAACATTTATACGTGCCAGTATGTAATTAGCGAACATGCAACGATACAGCAAAATAAACCAACAATATTTGTTTTTAACATCATTACATTGATTGACCCGGCCAGAAATACGATTAATATATCCGAGCTCGTTAGGTGTGTATGTTATTATATTACATTTTCGCGTTACAGTGGCCAGTGGTATTAAAGAATTGCAAAAATAGACTTTATTGCTTTGATATAGAGATGACAGTGGTAATGCATTGCTGGTTTTTGTTATTTTTTTGTATGTGATGATCGATGATCGATTTATTGTTTTGTGATAATCTTTCTCCTTATTCGTGTACTCTTGCCCGTGTTATTATAGGAGATTTAAGACCAATAATGTTGAAACTAAAAAAAAGAAGAAATTTTTGAAAAATAATCATCCTATCATATTCCTTTTAGCGTAGGTCGGGTACGGTGTACAATAAAAAGTAGTATATTCTATTCTATTCTATTCTAAAAATAGTGTCTTAATTTCAACCTTTTTTAACCTCCTATTTTATTGTCAGATTATTAACTTACAAATTATACAGCCTTCACCTACATAAGCCACATTCAGTAACATTGTTTCCAAAACTGAGCTATGCTCTGAAAGTTGGCTAGAACACAAAATATGTAATTTAATTCCTATAAGTTCATCGCATTTTCTATTGGCCGCGGCCCAAGGCTTGGATAACAGAATTCTGGATAAGCCTACACATTAATCGCAAGTAGAAGGTTGTTACTTACGACTATCCATCTTTTAAGTTATTGTTGTTTGAGGCTAAATCGGCAGAAATCAAGGACGAATCGTGTTCAGCAGAAATCTTTGTGATAAACCATTATAGATATTTACTTAACGTAGTTAGCCAGCAAATATGTCGTAGTTTTAAAGATTTTGTTTTAACACATCTATAACGACGGAAAATCGCAAAATAGAATCGTAAGTTTAGCTTTATATCTAACTGAAAATCAAAAATTTTCATCAAAATCTTCATATGAAAACTCTATGTACAAGCATTATGTATATGCAAACCAGTCTTTTCAGGCCAGTTCTCTTGCCAACGCTGACGTCACAACTGCAGTGAGATTAGCGATTCGATGCGGCCAGTTAAAATAACTAGACTGCTTACTATGACCTCTTAAATCTGGGATCCTACCGTTGTGGAAGAGAGACGCCGCTATATGCTGTGTATATCGCCATCTCGTTTTAACAATAGCATCAGTTTAGCTTTAAGTGTTATGGTACAGTATATGAGACCGTTAACGTTTATGTTGTGTGTCGTGCGTGTTCGTATGTTTGTTTGCTCGCTTATGTGTTTGTTGTTGCGTTATCTTGTTTTGTGTTGTTTTTAGGCTATTAGCTGGTTAATCGTCTGTGCGTACTAGAAGGATTGACATTTGATTACGGAAAATTTCGTAACTTTGCTTGTGTTTAGAATAGTTCTGTGTTAATCGTTATATTTTGTTTTTGTTAAAGAACTATATTGTTTTCTTCCACGTCAATATTAACAATACTTTGTAATGAAATTACTGCAGAATTTGCAAGTGTCATCAATCAACATAAGTAAAGCATATCAATATATAACTCATATCTCTTAAATAATAAAACTTTCAACTCACTATTCTCGGCACTTATCGCGCAAAACTAGATAGATTTCAATTCACTACCAACATTCAATTGATTTATAGATAGTACTCGCGTTTGTACCAATAGTTACAATCGACTTGGAGCGATTTCTCGACCGCCATAGTCGGACAAACTTCTATAACTGCCGAACTACAGTGTTACTGCCGAATACTACTGAAATGCAGATAGATTTCATTTATACCCCATAAACTAATAAACTATTCCCTGTTTAGTTAGTCCGGTAGTTGCGAAAATTTGTGCTTAGTTTGACTGCCGCATAGCTCAACATTTATAGCCACGAAAACCACTTTTGAAGCCAAAATTCTTAACTTAGGAATACATTTGAGATCTAGTCCAAATAATACTAGGTGATATCGGTACAGACTGAATAAGTGTACAGACTAATTTGACTCATATCGCCAGGAGTGGTCCTTTTTTTCTAGCCTACATGAACTCCCACTGCTGAGCTAATTAGTTTCCCCTTTCTCCATCCAGACTTTCGTGTATATCTTAGTACGGGGAAAAAAAGAGGCATTTAGAGATTTTGAAGGCGGCAAGAAGAAAATGGGAATGACATAAAATGACCCATTTTTATTTTGTTTAGCTAGCTGCTAAGGCAGTTCGATATATCGAGTTGAAATTCCATTTCCATTCCAAGAGAGGTACTCGGAATTTTAATTGGACTTACCGATGTTCAGTTACCGGGCCTTTAATGTTAAGTCTTGGGAAACTGTAGTTCTACTATAGTTATGTGGAACCAGGAGAGAAAATCTAACGTACCAGTTAGATTCTCATCATTATTTATTTCCATCGCTTGGCGAGCTTAGTGATATGGAACGAGGCACTATATTTCTATGGCTTTCCATACACTGAGCATTTACTATGAGGCCTTAAAGTAAAACTTTTGCTATTGTGCAAGCGTAAAGCCGCTATGCGTAGTGTATAATGCTGTCCCGCTTTATGGCGAAAATAGTCTTAGTGTAAGAGCTCGAAGTACGGACACTGGTCTAAAACTCCTACCATTGGTCCAAATCCGATATGATACTATCAAATAAATACGTTACCTCCCTAGCCATAGGGTTGAAGTGTGCATAATATTTTATCACCTCACTTTAGCGACGATTTTATAGTTTCCCCGAAGCACTAGTAATAAAATCGATCCTGTTTAACTACTCTATGTAGTTTATAGGTTAGGCCTACGCATTCACTCAAATCTGGCAATTGTGATGTGTGTGAGTAAGGGAGATGGATGTATGTTTGTTGCTACCGCTTGAAGTCTTTTAAGAGTTTTACTGAGGTAACCGTTTGAGGTTATGTTTTATTACCTTCTTAATGTAAGTTATATTTAGATTCTTATGAATACTGGGTGGTGTGGTTGAAAGATGTGCGACTTTTGTTTTTGCAATAATCGTTAAATTTAACGCTTGGGCGTATTTTATTAAATGACACAAATGGAAATAAAATAGAAAGCTTGAAACGAACAAGTAATATTAATGCGGCACTAAAATCTTACTTTGTCTACTTTCAATTTACAATATATTTTATTGATATGACACGTATTCTACAAAGCATTTTGCAAAGGAAGAACCATTGCAAAATTCTGTGAAAAATATAAACTCACCCAGTCGAATCCAGTGAACCAAAAACTAGCCAGCAATTCTGCATCCTAATATTGAAATTTCTTGCTGCAAAAAAGTAAGCTATCGGTGCACCGTGCATTCAAATAAAGCTGAATATCCATCGCCAACGATCCCTTAATCACCGTTTTCAACACTCGTGAATAAAACGTCGTTCCCGCGGAAAATCGTTCGGGAGGGGAAACTAGCGCGCAATTTGAATAATAATGCTGGCTGCGAACTTTCAACACATTCGCTTTATTACTTATACTTAACTCGTGTCATGGACGTAACTTTATCCTCTTTTGTTATATCTATATCTACTGTATACTCAGTAGATATAATATGTAGATATAACAAAAGAGGTATATAGGTATATAGCTGCGTCAGAGATTATATGGATACGGATATATGGATGGTTGGACAGAGCTTCTTTCGCATCATCATCAGCCCTGAATAACCCACTGCTGGAGATAGTCCTCCCTTTGTTCATGCCCTTTGCATCTCCTATTTCTGCTATCTTTTTAATTTCATCCGCCCAACATCGAATCTCATCCTCGGTCTACCGGGATTTTGCCGTCCAAGTCTTGGCCACCATTCTTTTGCATATGCTCAAATATTTTTAACATCTTAAATTTGTATTTATAGTAATTAAATTCAACAGATGAAGTTGCAAATGCGAAAGTTATTTAGTCTGTTAAGCTTTCACGGCAAAACTACGCCATCTAGTACGAAGTTAACTAAAGCTCTAAGTCTAGTTTATCTTCATAGATAGACAAACAAAACTGCAGTCGAAAGCTAGATTAAATAAGGATTATAATATATCCATCTTTGTAAAGTCTTTTGTATATATATTTTTTATTACTCTAGTTTTTGTACTAATGTCTGATATCGAACAAAAACTCCAAAAAACAGAACCTTTCTCCCTGGACCCAAAATTGTAAGAAAAACTCATTCAGTAGGTATTTTATTCACTCAGTAGAGGCATATGCTCAAAGAAAGGTAATTTATCAACCCACATAAGTGTTTATAAGGGAGCTATAAAAAACTGTCTGCATTAAAAAAGTATCATTGAGAAAAAGAAAAAGTTTCGGGGCTTTCGTATGGTGTTTCCTCTTTGTACCGATATATTTCTACGTACAAAACATCAGGACAAAAAACCGTTTGAGTCAAGCTTCGGCACAAATTATAATTCACGTATTTCTTTAACTTCACTATCCCACTGAATATTATAAATGCGAAAGTTTATAAGTATGGAGGAATGGATGGATATTTGCTACTCCTACGACCTAGGACGACCTATTTAGGTAAGATTTGGTTTAAAAGTAGCTGACAACCTAAATTGAAAAATTTATTAACTCATAAAAATCCATATATTTCAACCCCAAGTAACGTCATGGGGTGCAGCTAGTAAGCCATAAATAGGGGTTACAAAGAATAAAGTCTCTTTGCGGAACCTTCCATTTTCGTTGCACTAACTTATATTAGAAGTCGCAGCTGTCGACACACAAGTACCGCGTTCGGAACAATTCAGAAATTCTCTTTCTTCCACATTTTAGGTAACTTTTGTGGTTTTGCAGAGTACGACATATGGCAGCATTCAACGTGAAATGTTGAGGATTAGAACGACATTTCCGCGGTATTAAATGCTTTTAATATAGAGTATTATTACATAGTTTAAAATACAGTCGCTTCCCGCGTCAGTTCGTCCTTAATATGATTAGATCTTTGTAACTACGTAATAGATTTTGATGAGTTTTTCTTATCGACAGAATATTCCAAGAGGATCTTTTACATGCATATTACTCGTGTGAAACTTATGTGGGTTGCCATGCAGTTACAACTTAATGCGTAATTTTGAAGTTAGTTCTAAGGTTGTCTTATTTTGTAACGAATTTTTGGTCAGTATCCGCGTAATAATAATGTAAATGTGTAATACACATGTAATCCTAACTATAAACTAAACAATACCACAACGAATGAATAAAGTACAGACTGATCTTATCAATACATTTATAAAAATATATTTTTTATATACACGCAACCATTTAAAACAAACGTTTTTATCGTCTACAGCTGCTAAAAATAAAAATACATTTCTAGGACACACATTTTATTCGGTTAAAAGACTTGCTCGGTGTTCAAATAGAAACTTACGAGGACGTTATGACGTTTGACAGTTTCCCGCCAATGTTGAACTGTTGACAGACGTCAAACGCCGGGCAAAGGAAACCGAGATTCAGGCTATGATCTATAGAGGTTGTTCGGTTTCGAATTCAATATTTGATTAATAGAAACGTATCTAGAGTACTGTAGACAAGGGTTAGCGTAAATAATTTTATTCGATTGGGTGGCGATTGGACTGCCCAGAACAGGTTATCAAATTACTTGTACGTTTTAATAAAAAGTAATGAGTACCTCCAAACAAATATTATTAGAAATAACAATAAAGCTACATAAAGTAAGTATGTCAAAAGCACTGAAACCAAATTAATTAGAAATATATAAAAAAATAATATCAAGTAACTTAGTTAGGTATAATAATTAAACACAATACGTCAAAAACAGTAAAGGCCAGATTTATTCGAAACAAATTTATTTAAATGTAACCTTAAAATTTAATTAAAGCGATCGTCAAAGAAATCCAGAGCGGCCTAATTACCGAATAAACAAACACAGAAATGGCGCGAATATCGCTTTAATAATGTTTGTATTAATTAACGAATGAAAGTCGTGACTTCTGTAAGCTTCGGTTGTACGCGTTTAATTGTTTTAGTAATTTCACTGGGCTTTTTGTAGTTTCTTTAATGTATTTTAAGAACATATAAAGCAAAAATATTTTTATATTTTTTGGCTTTTTGCTTGAATACAGAAGTTTATAATTATTTTGTTGTGAATTGCTATGAGTTGCCACGTACAGACCAAATACGGGCGATATTATACGGCGGTTCTGTTTAGTGCGTAAGAGTCTGACAATACCCACTTTCTCCCCCAAGGAGATGTCCATAAGGATTCCCCCGCCTTACAAAAAGGGCAGTTTTGCTTTGTAGTTGCGTTCAAAATGACGTACAAGCAATCTCAATAATTAACCAATTTTTTGTCACTTATCAAACCCAAAAACAACAAACGACGAATTATTAAAATCCATTACGCTCTCAAAGTCCTTTATGAAGGCATATACTCCCTAAAACGTAGTCTCACTGCCTTTTCTCATACAATAAGGTTCTAACTTCTAAATAAGGCAACAAGGCGGTACTCATTAACGCAACATTACGACGTCGCAGCGTCGTCGTTATGACACGAAGAACGTTAGAATATGTTTATATGTTATGGTGCTCACACTTGAATTATTTACTTATGGTAAGAATTAAGCTGTTTGAACAATTTGGTAGCGTTTAAAATTGTATTTAGGTAGTGTCATTCGTGGAACCCTTCCACTAATAATATAAGCTAATGGTTGTGTATAAATCAAACATCGATAGGTTTAAAGTAGAAAAAAAACGAAGTTTCACGTTGACGAGTAAAATAGTGACAAAGAAAAACTTAACAGAATTAAGAAAAAATGCATGAAATAAACTTCCCCTCGATGATAGAAATGATTCTTTAAGTAGATACGTCCGCTCTAGTATTGTGATAGATAGCACTTTTTGAAAGTCATAATGATAACAGACAGCACCCACCACCATCATCCACCTCACCGATTTATTCACTAAAATTTAAAGTCACGAAATGTGAAACCTCTTAGTTTGCAGATTTAAACATATACCTACAAATATTCTACCCTTATACCTGAGCTCTGATGAACAACGCACGCTAATCGCACCGCAAGTATTACGAACTATTTACTCAAACGTGAATATATTAGAGCGAAACGCTAAGTTCTGACGGCTTGCCTCCGACTAAACTGAGAAGATTAACAAACGAGGTTGTTAGCGTTTACCTCTGCCACAGTATGGATACATACAGTAGGTTAACTTGGCTGTTTCTAAAAAATAAATGTCTGCACACACCCGGTATGTAAAAGCAATGAAACGAAGCGGCTGCTTACCTACAGCATTTTAATTACATCAAGTTTTAATACACACCGACCGCTCGTCACTGCGACCCGCTTGCGACTGTATCATACCATGGACATGTCTCGATGCGATAGCCTAGGCATAACTCGCGTGGCGCCCGTTTGTATAAAGACTTCATACTGTAAATATTATTATGCTGTGCCTACACCGAGAGGTTTATTAATTTGTACTAAAATACTTTAAACATACTTATATTAAGGCAGTATCAAATTAAATGAAATCATTTATTCTGTAATAACAAAGTTTTGAGTAGGTTAGGTACCTACCGTTCGTACCAAGCGTTAAGTAACTAAAATTAATGAAAAACAATTTTTTTACGACTCTTGCATTAAGGAATCAAATTTTTGTATCGGGGAGGGTTCACAGACATTCAATTCACATGGACCAAGCCACACTTTTTGTGACAATTCTTGTCCTTCGTGGGGATCGAATCCGCGACTCGTTGCGCGTAGTGGTAATTGGCTAGCTGACCTATACCAATTGACTATCCGTACATAGCCTAGTAAAACTATGGAATCTGTAGAAACTTATTTGTAGTTAATTGAGCGGACGCAGCGAAGAGATCGCGAGATGAATTGAAAACTAAGTCAAAACTAGTCGAGCATTCCCGATAAATACGGAAACCGTCAATTTAACAATTAACTTGTCTCGTAAAGTTACTTATTTATTTGTTCCTGGGCCACCAACAAAGGCTGTACACACTAAAAGCATAAATTCTAATACAGGGGTATACGTCCTATGTATGTAAATATGTGAACGATACAATAGTTACTTTACAATTTTGGGGCAAGTTTGACTGTGATAAAGAACGTTTGATGTCGACTGAACATAATTAAATATTTAATTTGTGAAGACTTACATAAATAATTGGCTGGTAACTTAAAACGAAATTAACATCCGAAATATGCCGTAATATTTATTACCTGGAACAAGAAAGAAGTATAATTAATATAAAGTAATAAGTAAGAAAAAACTTAGCCAACAGGCTTTGAAATTACAACAAGGTCTTGTAGCTTTTTTCCAACTTTTACAATTTTGGGAACAAGGGTTATTCAGACACAAATGTGTTTTACAGAGAAATAAACAAGAAAAATAAAAGAAACAAGAATACTCATCTAAAAAAAAAAGAAAACTAAGAGAAGAAAGTCCAATTAGGAAACGAACCCGTCATTACGAACTTCTGAAAAGTATAGAAAGTCTATTTATTATCTGTCCAGGTAAAACGCGCGAATGTCACGTACCAACTTGGCTGTTACTTTTTTCCTGTGCGTGGCAGAAAAAGTCAGAATCGCTTCTCATTTATTTTCGCGCCAATGGGCGTTCTTAATTTGACAGATGTAACTTTGAAATTTAGAACGACAGTAGGACTTTAGTTGCGTTGCGTTACGTATCCAAAGAGTAGAATTAGATTGTTTTTCTTTATATGAGACCCTATTTCTGAATGTGTGCTGCCTAACCGTTTGCCACCATACATGAACTATAATTAGAGAGTAAAATTTAAGGGAGCTCTCATACAAAAAGCCATTTTTTTTAGATAACAAATACGGAATTATTCAAGCGCGAGTCAGATTCGCAGTTGGCCAGTTTTTATTTATCTTGTAATAAATAAAATTTCCGGCCAGCGTTATTTACAATTTCCAGATAGCTCGACCTATTAACTTTTAACATAGAATAGTTTGCAAAACGCAAAACGCTACTAAAATTGCAAGTCCAACAAAATGAAATTACTCGTTTTACACTAAACTGAATCCTTTGAACGTTTGCAAAGGGGAGCAGTAAAATGAGATCTGATGCGGCTGGCTGGCGACGGGACTACGTCTGCAGCCAAATAAAACTGCATTACTGTGTTCCAGTCTGAAGGACAATCGACCTCCTTAGCGCGGGAAACATTTTCACTTCGCTGCAAACGTTTGCGAAACTCGCGAACAATAGATGCTGGTATATAGAGGGAAAGATTTTTATAGTTTTATGTTGAATTAAAATACGGGAATTATAAAGGATTTATTTTTAATATACAGAATAAATACATATACTAGCTGTTTCCCACGGCTTCGCCCGCGTTTCGATTATATAGACTGACCTTTTTTTACACTTGTAACCATCATTAACAAATTCTAAATGTTAAATCTGCCCAGCCGTTTAAGCTAGGTAACGAACATACAAATACACTCAGTTTTTTTCGCCTTTATAATAATAGTGTGTGTGTATGCAATCATCTTACGTGATTAGTGATTTACTTGGGTACCATAAAAAGCTATTTAGTTTGACTCGAATATTGTTTTTGTCATCATCCAACCAAAAACAACAGATTTATCATCAATGAATAAATCCATAAAAATATAACATCATACGTTTTTTACATGCGCATCAAAACAAGGAAATAATGTCCGCCATTATGATTCTTTCCATAGAGCATTCATAACTTACCATAAACAATATGAACATGATGGTATTGTCTGTTTTATGTCACCATTCGCGTTAATCACCATGTTATGGGCAGAACTACGAATAATACCACCAAATTCCCTACCACCATATCTTCAAGTATCATTACTATTGTTGTGGAAGCGAGACAGCGCTCTACAAAGTATAGAGCGGCGTCTCTCTCCCACAACTGCTTTAACATTACTTTAAGATATCGTGGTAGGCAGTCAGAGTAATTTTCTTGTAGTCTGTCATAAATATTTATAAGAATTTTATTGTTTTGCAGCGATATAACTGGGTTGGAATGTTGGGATATGTAGGTTAGTGTATGTTAAATGTTGTGATGTCATAGCAAGTGGTCACGAGGAAGACTGGGATGTAAAGATGATTTGCTGAAGGATTGAAAGGAGATCAAAAGGCATAATGCATGTTCCCCCTTTAAGTTTTATACTTTGATCTTCGGTCATCGGTCACCTATCAATTTTATACAATGATCTCGGTTTTACTCTCCTAAATACCAACCACCAACCTCTCCAGCTATTTCAGGTTTTTTTTTATAGATATGTCTGCTCTAAATACTTTTTTTAATTTTATCGCAATCGTTTAAAACATTAGTAAGTCTTTTAGTAGACATAAATATACCACATGATGCACACAATGCCATCTAGTCTCAAATTAGGCAGAGCTTAAATTATGAGTACTAGACAACTTATAAACATACTTACACATTTTTAAACACTTTATCCAATTTTTTGAAAATATTATGTATAATAGCTAGTTAATGTGATTAATTTTGTGTGAATTATCACTTTATCCAAATTGAGTAGATATTATACATAATAGCTAGACAGTATACATAATATCTAGATTAATTACTTTGGCTGTAACATATATTATATTATATTATAGATAAATTACACCCAGACCAACTGTGCTCATCACACAAATATTTGTCCTGGGTGGGGATCGAACCCACGACCTCTGGTAGCAGTCAGGGCCACTAACCACTAGACCAACAGGCCAGTCAAACTGTGTTCAAAATTTCAGTATTAGATTAAGATATTAAGACGGGTAGCTATTCGCATTGCGTGCGCCCACTAGACCAGCAAGTATGCGCTCGTTACACTCCAAAAACAATGTTATTACGTGATCGCGCATAATTATGCCAACACTGGTTTGTTAGTAATTCTGTTTTTATTAAATACAGTACTTGTAAGACTTTATAATATGTTTTATGTAGGGATTATTGAATTTGGTTGAATTCCATAAGACGTTACTGGGAAGTGAAAAGTAAGTTTAGATAAATAAAAGTACAGGTTATTTATGTGCTGTGAGTTAAATAATTTAATAAAATATTACTAATAATAAATAAATTGGTTAGGCTTAGTTTACTAAGCTTGCAAAAAATAAAATGAATATTTATATGCGAACTTGTTTTTCATGTTTATGTCATAATAGGTACCTATTGTTTAACATGTTTAGCTTCTGCAAAAAGCACAGTTCAAAGCATTTCCCATTGTTTTAGCACACAGTCGTAAAACAGGAAAACATCTGGGAAACAATTCTTAAACGAGAATGGAATCTCATTAAAACGACAAGTACTCATCAATCACCCGAAAAGTAAAAAAAGATACACGGAATTCGCAAAATTTGACGAACCGTAAACAACACAGTCAAACAAAACTCAACTTTAATCTCTGAACTTCAAGATTCCTTTTTGAAATGTCAATTTTGACGAACTATTACTAAGCTTTTTAAACAAAAACTAACTTTTATCCTTAGATTTAAGATTTATTTTTGCTTGTCGGATATTTTTGGTTCCATGTGGCCCTCTTTAGTGACGTCCAATAAAGATCGGTATTTCATTAAATAGTATCGACTTAGAGGTGAGGTATGCCTTGGGGCTGCATTCTTGCTGTCAGTGTGGTACCCCTGGCGTAATGGCGGCGTTTCGCCATGATGACATTATTTGGCGGGCTTTTTTGTGGCTACTCAGGTGGAAAGAGGTTGGTTGTTAGAGGAGAGAGTACTTTTCAACAAGTTAAACACTGTCGCACAATTATAATATTGATATCAAATTAAAAAATAAATTAATAGGTATCGAGTCGCTACACCTTTTCATGGGTGCAATACTGATAGATAAATATTTATAAACCTTCCTCTTAAGACATTTTATCAATTAAAAAACCGCACTACTATGTAATGGTACGAACTACGAGGTAGGTGGTTTTATGTTCCTATAGACATCGAAACATCATTAAGAACTTGCTAATAAATATATGTTATTTCAAATATAAGAAAGTAGGTAATAGAATTATGCAAAAATAATAACGAACAAACATTTACGTTAACCTTTTCCACACATATAACACTATAATGAAAAAGTTAACAAACAAGATATTAATAAAACTCAAAGTACTTAGTTAAAAGCCCATTTTAACTGCCAGTCACTAACCCTTTTCACACTAAATACAAATCAACCCTACAATAACTGGCTGGCGTGAAATTCTTTGTAAGTTAACCTTCGCATGCTTACACCCAGTTAGGTTAACATTGCAGGAAGCCAGACAGACTGACAATCCAATTGCCCTATATACACCGTGATTTTTAGGTCGTTTTAAAAAAGTCGTCCACACAATGTATCCGTCATAAAATACCTCTAGGCGCGAATATAATTTTTTTATCATTAATTAAAATAATATGCATGAAAAAAATAAATAATACATTGGAAATATGAAACATCCTGTTAAAAATGTTTACGTATCAAACTGTTGAAGATACATGCTACATACTTACTGCGAACATTATGATTGCAATAGTAAGACAGCTGTTTTACGCTAAGGTGAATGACCTGTGATAAGACGCCGCCGCGCCGCCCGCGCGGCCCCTTTGGCACAAGGTTCGGACCGCGCTCACTACAGAGTGTTCGTAAAACTGCCTTGTGTCATAATAATGAATAATATTTTTATTCATTCAAATCTTAAAAAAAACATATTTTTTTATTATAAACGTTTACTAGTCATTGGATACATGAACTGGGCTGCTTTTTTAAAACGACCTAAAAGTCACGGTGTATAATATTTAGCACGTAATACGTGTGAAGTGGATTACTAGAACATTCGAGAACGTTCTCGAATGTGCTAGTAATAAAAGTCGTTTTTATGGTTTTATTTCGGTGTGTTTCTGTGGTTGATGTTATTTAGTCAAATGGATAGGGCCGTGGGCTGATTACCGAGCTTATTTCAGATAGCGCACTACACGGCCTAGAGTGGCGTTTCTTTCTCACAACTGCGGTAATATTACTTCAATTACCTTTTTAAACATTTATACAAACAACTAACGAATTCAGAACTATAAATTTTCGAACTATTCATTTCAGAAAAATCCCAACAAACTAATAAAAACAGATTCATCTGAACCAAATCTTACAAGAAAGAAAATCTTAGCGTTGTTTTAAAACAAGGGAGGAAACTCTCTATTTTCTTGCTATTGTCGCGTCGCCCGGGGTCTTGGCCCGACATGCATTGTGTGAACACCCTATAGCTAAAAATACTAAGAAACTGTACTAGAAAACCTTTGTTTTCACTCCCTGAATAAATTGTTAGGTTTCCGTTTTACTAGCTTTTCTTTAACGCCAATGTTTGTTTGTGTTGTTTATTAAGAAAGCTAATTAAGGACCCTTTGTTTTATTTTAGTCACAATAACTACATAATTAGAGTTGTTTTGTCTTTATATTTAAAACAGCGTTATATTTAACTAGCTGATACCCGAGATTTCATTCGCGTGAATGTCGGTTATAGCCGCAAAAACAATATCCCTCTGACGCAGTCGGTTAAAAAGCCTGTGTTTTTAAATCCAAGATGTGAGCTATCTCCACATTAAATTTCATCAATATTGATTCAGCCGTTTGAGCGTAAAAGAGTAATAAACATCCATCCATACGTACAACCTTTCGCGATTATAATATTAGTTGGATTATAATCAGTTCTTTCAATTCAATCAATCTTTCTCCGTGCAGTATATGAACTGTTTAGTTCGATAGATATTATATCACCTACATAGGTATAAACATGTTAGGCCTAACACATTATTCATCCAGCGATAATTATACTTAGAAAGTTCTCCTTCACGTTAGGGTTGGAATTCTATTTCACTTAGCTATTAATTTTAATTACTTATAAACTTCTCGAAGCTTCTAAACGAAGTTTAATATAGAGATAGATGAATAATGTGTTCATAATTTTGTCACGATTTAAAGGAGTCTGGTTGAGCAAATTCATAGTACAATATGTACTAGGATATATCTTTAATCGGTTCTCTTTATTTTTGTAAATTTATTCTAAAATACATGATACAGAACGTAGTTCTATTTTCTCTTGGCGCCAATTTAAAACGACTTGACTATCGCCATTTCGCAGCCGCGGCATTCGAATTTCAAACACACATTTTATTTTCTTATTCCACTGCAACTGGCCAGTAACGACAAAGGGTAACTGTCCAGTATCCAACTGGCCACAGCTCGTAACGGGCCTTTTTCGTATGCACTGAACGAAAAAAAAAGAAAAAAAGAGGTAAAAAAGGGGTAAAAACGCGACGCTTTGCTCTCCGCCCAGCATTCTCTTTGACTCCATTTTGCTATTGCTGCAGGGCTTGGCAGTGAAGCTGAAGATACATTGGAAGTACTTTATCTAGGTTTATTACTTTCTCGGGTTGGTGTAGTGTGTAATGTTCTTTGTGGAAGACAAATAATGGGGTCAAAGATCTGTTTAAATTATTTTGAGTTAACTTTAGTTCTGGACAGAGATGTGAAATAAATGTTCGGTTAAACTAAATTAGGAACTTTATAAAGATTGAGCAAAGGTCACCAATTAAAAAAATAGATTTTAATTAAAAAGTATTCTAACATCTTTCTCCTAGCTCTATTTAAACCTAGCACTAGACAGAAACAAACGACTAAATTAGTTCATTAGAACAACAATATACAGGCAATTAGCGAGGACTTGTTGATTAGTCCGTAACACACTTTACTATTACAAACGCAGCTGGCTATGACGGCCGCCGCAGTGACAAATAGATACCTAGTCATAGAACATAGACTAGTAGAGGGAAGTGAATTGACTTTTTTTTATCCCACATAGCACAGTGATCTGCCATGGACATTTAGCTGTTTCTTGTCTGAGCCATATCTGATATATTATAAATATATTAATTTTGGCAGAGTAAGTGGTCCAATGATCACTCTCTCTATTCCTTGATAAATCGCTTCATGAAATTTGGAACGCTATTATAGATTTCTCAAAAATACAAGCACTTTGTACACTATATTCCGAAAGCTGATGTATGTTAAATAAAATAAATTTACTCTTTGATCGATTTCCACTTACAAAAGAACGGTCGAAAGATGCATTTTTGTAAAAGTAAATATAGCTATTCATTATCGCCTTAAAATCAAAAGCGAGGAGAGCTGACTGTCACTTCCTCTACTCTCCTATGTTCTACGGCCACAGCTAAAGTATAACAAGGTTGCCGGTAAAAGGATTAGTTGTACAACGCAGCTGGTTTCAAGTCTTTGTACTTTGTTACACTTTTTATATTTTCGTCTCGGCTTTAAAAGACAAGACAAGTGAGATATAATATATTTTTTGATTTAAAGAATTGTAAAAACTAACAATCAAATTACACATTAAATGTATTAGTAACGCCAGTCGGATAAATAATGTTGTGATCTATTTTAAATATTTATTTCAGTAAAAATTAATACACATTCTGTTTGAAATATCGAATGCAATAATAGAATAAAATTTAAAAAAATATCATACACTTATCCACAATTCAAAATTAAAAAGAACTAAATTTACAAATAAATAAAAATTCCCGCTACAAAAAAACAACATTACAAATTCAAAATTCAAACGTCGATCATTACAACATTAACAATGGCTGCCACTGGCCGCTGGTCTCACATAACGCGCGTAAATCTGTATGAGCACGTTATTCTAAGCCAAACATCATCGCAGGCAATATCCTGGGATTTAGCGGCTAAGCCAAGCTATTGCCCAAAATGGCGGCTTTCAAGTTCAAGCCACAGATTATATCGCACCTATTATTTTATTGTTATTTTCCCGCGTTTTAAGGATATTCTAAACCATTTTTGTGTTAAGTAAAAAATACATATCTTTTTTAAACTTGACAAATAAATGCAATTCATCATCTTCCTGCCCTTATCCCATTTCACTTGGGGTCGGCGCAACACGTCTTCTAGACATGTTTCTTAAAGATTTGGCTATGGTTTTATAGTCAAATAAATGCAATTATGCGCTTTTTATTAATAGGTTATTTTTTGACAAATTTTATCATTAATGATTATCCTATTTAAATGTCGCCTAATTTATGAATTATAAATCCTATATACGATGTGTGATTCACAATTCTTATTGATATTAATTTAAAAGGTTAATTATAGCTAACTACAATATAATTTTATCATTATTTAAATCATTATCATAATTATGTACAGTCGAATTAAGCATAATTGAAAATTCCTATTATTTGAAATCGAATCCGATTAACGCCAGCCTTCATTCAAAAACCGAATATATTTATTGGAAAATAGAGAATGTATCAACGGGATTATTTTAAAATGGCGTCCAATTTACTTAATCAAGAATTTGGATCAGTCCGATTGGACAGTCATCAATTCGTTAATAAACCACTGCGATTGCAATTATACTCATCCAGCCTGCATTCATAATAACCTACTTATTCGGATTGTTTGTTAAAACCCGAAAATGATTGTATTTAAAACATTTCATTCCGAATCGACTTATTTGGCTGATATTAAAACCGCTGAATAAATTATGCTTCCGCTTAAAATGTTTAATTGGAATTGTTGTTCCGATTTCGGTTTTTTAATCTATAGCTTCGTTTCTGGTTTGTTCGATGTTTGCTTAATATTACCAAGTGTAAACAGATCCTATTAATACAATTTTACGTACAAATTAAATACATATAAAAAAACATTTTACGTGTAAAATAGACCTTTTATTTTATTTTAATCACAACTTAACGTCTAAAGTCTTGATTTTATACTAAGGAAAGACTTCGATGAATTGACGTTGCATTTTATTTTAGCAATCTTATCGTATATCGTATTTACCCAGCAGAGAGATATTACACAGTCTATGTATTAAAAAAATGCATATCTAGAAAAGTTCCATTCTAAACACCAAATAAAATATCAAAACTCATAAAAAAAAGTTGTAACTGGCAGTATATATGCCATGCCATGTCACCCATTTAGCAGTTATGACAGAAAAATCGTAAAACGTAACTGTGGCCGGCAATTATTCGTGCATCGCGACCCAGCGTGCAGCTTGGATGCCTGCCATGTCATTACTCGGGCCCAAGGTTGTTATATAATCACTTGAATACATAATACGAAATAACTTTCGAATGGCTGGAAAATGTGGGGATGTTTTTGGGTTATGTAGGAAGATCTGTTGAAATCTAGAAAAGTTCTGCTTTTGTATTTTTCGTTTTAGTCAGACGTGCGTCCTTGTCCCTTTTTTAACTTTATATTTGCACATTTTGCTACAACTGGACAAAGAAACCGCATTGGTTCCTAAATCCCTCTCAAGTTGTTATAAGCTTTCGTGAACGCGGACACAAACCTAATCGAATCGGAAAACATTTTCCTGTAAACGGTTAATCTTCAAACGTTCATCAAACATTTAAAGAATGAAGTGACGAAAGTTAATCTAACGTCAAAACACGATACGAAAACCGAAAGAGGGTTTGACAGTTTCTTAATTAGTCTATGCTTCGTTGTCTATGTCAGACCATCAACTAGTTTATGGACACTTCTCTGTCACTTTGACAGCTACCAATAACTTTGATTGCTGTAGCTAGGTCTTCATTTGTTTTGGTAATTACATGAAGGTTTTATGATGTAATCTTTCGGTCACGGATTCGATGAGTTTAGGAAAGAAGTTGGTACGTTTTATGACGTATACGTAACGAAATTACTACATATAGTTTTTAGAAAAAAATACAAATCTGCCTGTTTATATTATTCTGCGAGTATTTTGCTTTATACCTGTAGTATATCGGCAATCCTAATCAAAAACAAACAATACTAAAGCAAAACCAATTAAAGCATTATCCGGCACACCTGCGGCCTAACACATAGATTCCGCAAAACATTTCCCTGAATTAAAGCTTTGCAATTTCGGTTCGCGAAATTTACAACAAATGTAATTACAGATTACGAAATAACGGAAAAAGGAGCGGCGGCCATTTTGAATGTACCTCCTCAACTGTTTGTAATTTGTAATAAAACTTTTCGCAGCTCGGTCAATGTGAACTTTTGGAATTTCTTTATGCAAATTCGTTTTGTTCGAATCGCTACCATTTGCAGCGACATTTTTCATTTCTGTAAATTGTTATAGCTTTAATGCTTGGGTGTGACGTTTCGGGAACTGTTGCTAATTGTAATTTGATGGTTATTTTTAGGAATGTAAATATATTAACAAATAAATATTCCTTAGCATTCAAACAATATCTAGTTTTATGTTAGGCATACTAAGTAGCTTGTGTTATGAATGCCAGACAACCGATACACATACTTGTATACTTCTATATGCCTATATATTATAGATAAATTATTACTCCTAGACACAGAACAAATGATCGTGATCATCACACAAAAAATTGTCCTGGGTGGGGATCGAACCTACGACCTCAGGTATAGCAGTCAGGGTCACTAACCACTAGACCAACAGCGCCGTCAAATATAGTATATTGATTGTAGTAATGGATTACGAGTGTATCATATTTTATTGTAAACGCTTCGAAGTTTATCCTATCGATACCTACGTCATGACAAAACACTTACGGTAATATTTGTTCGACCTAAAGTAAAGTATTCGTTTTCTTTCATCTATTATATCTTGTGTTGACTCAATAAATTCCAAGCACTAGTTACCTAGTTAAATATATTTTGAATGATTTCTTACCTTTGTAGAATTTCTGTCTAGGTAAATTATAAACGCTTTGTCTATACTAATATTATAAAGAGGTAAAATTTGTAAGTTTGTAAGTTTGTAAGTTTGTAAGTTTGTATGTAGGGGGTAATCTCTGGAACTAATGATCCAATCCTAAAAATGTTTTCACAGGTAGAAAGCTACATTATTCCTGAGTGCTATAGGCTATAAATTATTTTTATAACATGTATATTAACCGAGATATCACAACTTTTGTCTAGCAAGTCAGAGAAAAATTGCTCATAAAACAGAAACATATGCATGCGCTGCCTAACCAGTTGCTTAAAATTGAAAACAATGTATGGCAATCTGATTTGTCTTAATGATTTCTACAAAAAAGTCCGCGACACCATATCTCTATCTTTTATATTTTACCTTTTATACGTCTTTTAACGTAAAAAAAAAAATCGGCTTACTTACTTTGGTTGATTATTTAAGCAATAAAGTATTAATTATGATCAAAATAAATTATTGTTATTGTATAATTATTATTAACGTAAGTACGTAAAATTCGTTCGTTGGTACGTACATAATTGACTAGCTGGGCCCGCGACTCCGTCCGCGTGGAATTCGGAAGATAACATTATTTCATATTAATGACTAGATGGCGTTAGTAGTTAGTAGTTTTAAAAATAGTTAGTAATTTAAAAAAAAAAGTTATCAGCTTATCACTTCTGTCCTGAAAGTAGGTACCTAGAATGCTTTTCTTGATATTGTTAAAATTCGAAAAGTTTATTCGTTCTGTTGTTATTGTTGTTCTGTGTTGAAAAATATTTGTTCGTTATTAAGATTTGGTGTTGTTGAAGTTTTATTTTTGCGTATAAAAATAAAGTTGAATTGAGCACCCCCTCTTTTTATTAAAGTCGCTTAAAAAGTACTATGTAGTTAATATGAAACAATGATATTTTCCAAATTCCACGCGGATGGAGTCGCGGGCACAGCTATGTATAATAACTTAAGATGATCCGCGGGTGAAACCGCGGGTGACAGCTAGTCGCTTATAAATTATTTCAAAATATTAATAAGTATGTAATATTTGTAATTCAGATTGGATGGTAACATCAAAATACTTGAGAAACCCTGCAGGGACTGACCGGGCCTCCTTGCTTTATTATTTATCGGAAAATTCGTATTTAGGTCACATGGGTGACAAAATATTATATGAGTTTGTGAAATTGTGACGTTTTTTGGTGTTAGAGTGGAACAAATATAAGATTTAAGATCAGGAACTTTCACAAATCAATTTAAGTAGTATTACAGTATTTAAATTAATATTTGCATTACAAAACAAATTCAATTTTACTAGCGACCCACCCCAGTTTCGCACGGGTGAAATACGTGTAACCCGAAATATATTTGTAAAGAGTACCACCTCTTTATTATCTAGGTTTATTTTTCTTTAATCTGTGACAGGAGTTGTCAATTTAATTTCTTTATTTTTTAAGTGGTGAAAAAAAGCTTTGAATGTTGTTTTATAAGAGTTGGTATAGGGTAGGTATATTTTAATGACTTTGATTGCGTTTCTGAAATAATGAGTTTAATTTATTAATATTTTACAAAAAAAAACAGATGTACAAAAACAATATAATAAAAACAATATAATATTCACCTGAAATAATGAGAAACAACATTCAAAGCTTTTTTTCACCACTTAAAAAATAAAGAAATTAAATTGACAACTCCTGTCACAGATTAAAGAAAATAAACCTAGATAATAAAGAGGTGGTACTCTTTACGGATCTTTTTATCTTTAAAGATCTAAGCATACATAGGGACGGACAAACGCGGGGAGCGACTTTTTTATACTATGTACTGATGAACATTAGGTAAAAAAATGCATTTTACAATTGAAATTTTAACAAATAGGAAATTACGCATAGATCATTTAACATGTTCTTTACAAACCTACTGTATTACATGGATATCCGATTGAGTTATGAATCATAATAGACAGACCCTTTTTACATAACGCTATGGTGATCTGAGCATAACGATCTATTTCGACCATTAGGCCGCGTTTGCGTGTGAAGAGATAACAAATGAATGAATGTAATCTAAAAGAAGTAGAAAAGCCAGCTTTTCGCTTTTTTAACAAATCAATTGACCTCACGAAAGTTATTATAAAGATTTCTTTAGTTGTCGATGTTTGCAGAGCTGGTGTGAATAACTTAAAAGTAAAAGTTTAAAGTCCTCCGGAAAACGTCGAACATCTTATTATTTAAACATTATCAAGTATTCGGTCGTGTACTAATTAAGAATAAACTGTAACTTTAATTTAACAAATTGTAGCAAAGAGTTCATTTTATTCTTAATTAGTACACGACCGAATACTTCAGTTATTAATAAAAAAAAATCGCATCACTAGGTAGCTATTAACGTATGAAAAGGATCGATATTCTGTTACTTTTGTTATGTATAATTCTACAGGTTGCCCTAACAAAAAAAAAAGAACTAGTTTTTCTATAAAAGTTAAAAAAATAAAGAACGGAAGACCGATAGAACCTGCAAGTACTCGAGTTAGTTCAAGAAGCAAGCTTACTTGTAACAACGTATAACTATTTCTTCCTAGTTTGAAAAATCTTTGAGAGTTGTTGCCAGTACTTGAAAAGTTGTTTCCACTTCAGGCGAAAGGTAAAATATTCTTTGAATTTCAAGTAAAGTGTAGCTGTAACTTATATATGTTTCTTTAATGTCGTGTAGGTATGTGGCTGTGTAGAGTATTGCTTTATTGATGTTGGATTGAACTTGTAGAATATCGATCGTATGTACCTAACTTTGTTATTTAATTCTCGTTGAATACCCAGAATTGAGGGCCGGCAGCGACTGGATGCAAAAAGCAGCAGACTGGGCTCTGTGGCGTACCTTGGGAGAAGCCTATGACTGGCAGTGGACTGCAACGGGCCGATGATGATGATGATGATGACCCAGAATTTAAACATGATTTAGGTATAAACATACTTAATTATTTGTGAAGACAAGTTTGTGGTTATTCGTAACGAGGTATTAGTATGACTGGCTGTTTGATTAATTTGGTTCCAGAGTTTCTGAAGGCACGTTAAAGTGAGGTCATGTCGGATTACTACCGGGCTATGAGAGTGCTCCTTTGTGCACACACAGGTGCACTCTCATAGACCGGTGCACCACGTTTGTGCACCATAATATGTTAGCCGTCGTGGTCGAAATTGGTCAAGAGATTAATATTTGTTTGAATTTGAAATAGCAGTAATGTAAAAAGTTTTGATAAAATTAATAAAAATATTCTGCTGAATTGTTTTTCTCATAATTTTACGAGATAAAATTATACCGTAGAAAACCATAAGAAGCCTTCACATATTCTCTATTACTAAACAATTTTTAAACTCGAAACGACGTGGTCCTACAAACCCAAAGAGGTTCCTATACCCTATACATGCGCATAGTTAGACGTCACCACCGTGCGCCGTCAAATCTCAAGTTTCCCGTCACATGTTTACACGATCGGAATGAAGGTTTATTTCCCCTAATTAAGCGAAGGCTTGCAATCAAATTACACTGACTTCGTTCAGAATAGTAGGTTAGAGTAAACTTTGTCGCCTGTCTAATTCAATTGCAAGAATTTACTCCCCGAACACTTTTGGAAAATCACTGCCGTCTTAGTATTTGCAGATTTCGAAGTTTCAGTCAAATAAATCAAGTTTTATTGAAAATTAAGCTACATTCACAGTGAAATTTGGAGAGCTTAGGGACTAAATCGTGATAAAATGCTGATTTATTATTTATAGAAAGAACGAAGGCGTTGAATTTACGCCGAAAATGTTAAAGGTGAATCGAGAATTGTTAACGCGAGTAATCAAATATTTATCTTTAACGCAGCTTTTTTAAGAGCAAATAGATTTACCATCATTATTTTTATGAGAATATTCTCAATGAAATAATCCACATAACTCGAGAACAGCTTAACCTTAAGAATTCTCAAGCTTTTAATAATAATATCAAATATTATTCCAAAAAAAACAAGTACATTTCAAGAGACACTAGTACCTTTTAATATTCAATATCAAAACATCCAAAAGAGCCTTATTTAGCGAGGGGAGTGAGCTTAATGTTTCGGAAGCGAACTCCAATGGCGCTTGAAGCAGTAAGACCGCCATTGAAGCAAGGTGCGTTTCTTTACGCGAACTTTAATTAAACATAAATGGGACGTTATGTGTTATGGGGCGGGAAATACGCTTT
Source organism: Chrysodeixis includens (assembly GCA_941860345.1). Lineage (NCBI taxonomy): Eukaryota > Metazoa > Arthropoda > Insecta > Lepidoptera > Noctuidae > Chrysodeixis > Chrysodeixis includens. The sequence goes on along the minus strand of OW796107.1, from coordinate 3,004,721 downwards.
GGAAGTATGGAGACCCATTTTTATGGTGAATATAGGGATACAGGACAGTTATAGGTATTGGCCGTGACCTAGTTTGGAAAATTGATCGGGGATAAAAAGTTTTTGTATTTGTCTTGGGAGTAGTCTGAAATCTTTAGTGTTTGCGGACGTTCGTACGTTGATGTTTCCTTTCAGATTGTGTAGGTTTGATGTCAAGCGTAGTGTAGGATGTCCTCAGGCACGGTGGAGTGATGATTTGTGCAAGACGGCTGGTGGGAGCTGGATGCGAGTGGCGGAAAAAAGATGTCAGTGGCGTGCGACCTATGTCCAGCAGTGGACTGCGATAGGTTGATGATGATGTGGTTTGATGTATTGTACAGTACTGCTATACAGCTCAATATTATCCTAATTACCGTGTGTATTAACTTAAGCGTGGTTCGGTTGCTTGTTCACAACTTCTGTATCAAAGCGTAACAGAAAAAATATATTAATTGCCAATCTAAAAGAGTTCCATATTCTACCAAATATTCAGCAAGGGAACCCCCCAAAAATGAAATACCAACAGAAATAAAAAGTCTAAACAAACTCAATTCCTCTAAACGAAACCCCCTTACCATGAAACTCTCTACGGTTTCAAACTAACGCCTTGCATGTCATAATTATTATTGTTAACAAAACGGGAATTCACGTGTAACATGCAGTCTGCTTGCGACCATGGCCAGTGCAACCAGATTGAAACATCAAGCAATTAAAGATGAATATATGTTGCGCGCTAATTCCATTTAGTTTTCTTAATATAATACAAAACTCTCTTTCCCAATAATAGAATCCTCTTTACAAGAAACTCACTTCGTCATATCAAATAGCACCCCGTACCATGAAACTCCGCTTTTACTCTTTCCTACATAGTCCCAGAGCCTTTTTAAAGTACATCAATAATATACAAGTCTTTGAATGTTAAACGCGTCGGCAGTGTAAAAGGATTCTCCTATTGAAAGCCATGAATGATTGCTTAGCAAACATTGCTGTTCGATCTCCATGGTGTATGGCAGCTTGGCAAATATGTTAAGGTTTCCTGAAGATATTATTTTAATCTATTTGTACGTTTGTGCTTAAATGGGAAATAATTAAGAGCTCAAAGCTTTTGAAATTTTTGATTGGAAAGTGTCTAAAAATAGCTTATTTCATATCTTTGAGAGTTGAAATTAAACTCGGGAATTGAGCTATTTACATAATATTTTGTTGACTTTAAAAGAAGAATATGTTCGAAAATGGGAATTGAAATTACGAGAAGGTTCTTTGTCAGGCAGTTACGATAATTATGCATCGAGGGTTAACAATACCTCCAGACGGGTTAGGACTTCTACTCAATTTACTGGTTAAAAGTTTTGTCTAATGTTAATATCGTGCGTAAATCTTAAATATCGTGAAAATTCTTCAGCTTAGAAAACATTCAAATTAAAACACTCCTCCAAATGTTTTTGGCACGTCTTATCCCAATCATAATTTATACATTAGTCACGAGCGTCAGTTTATTAATATTAACCTCGTCTGTCTGTCGTCGCATAATTTCATAATATACTATACATTTTATATACATACTATATGTGCCTGCGACTTCTTTCCCGAAAGAAAATAGGGATTAAAAACATATGTTGGCCGATTCTCAGACCTACTGAATGCATATACAAAATTTTAAGAGAATCGGTCCAGCCGTTTTGGAGTACGGTAACTAACATTATGACACGGGAATTTTATATATGATACTAGATGGCTTTGTTTCGTAACATTTAATTTGGATATGATGATTTTTTTTTGTTTTACTAGTTTTCTCTTGATTTTTTCTTGAATGTCCCTATCCTTTCCAACGAATGCAAAACCGTGAAAATAAGTTCGCGCGTTTTGGAGTTATAGCGTCAGGAAGGAAAACCCGACTTATTTTTATATATTAGATGGCGTCAAATGAAGCGTCACGCCAGTTTCCACGAGTCACGTGGGGTCGTCACGCGTCGACAGCCATGTTGGGGTAGCCATTAATTACGTCACTTGTTAAGAGGTCAACGGAATGTAGGAAAAGTCATGGTCTATGTGACGTCATTGGTGCGATGGTTAGACATGCAATGTGTTAAAATAGATCTTTCATAGATAGTACGTTTCTACTTAATATGGCTTATTGTGTAGAGTAAAGGTAAAATCAGAAATTTTCTTTAAGAAAAGGGCAACTCTACTCTACAAAAAAAACGGGTTCCTCCTATACAACATTTTGATTAATCTTCTACAATAAAAAACACTTTTTTATGATTTTTTTACTGTTTTCTTATAAAAAAGAGATTCATGCCCATGTAGAGAAGCTGCATTCATATTACGTACTGGCTCTATTTCGTAGAAGTAATACGTTAAAAACATCTTCCTTTTCACACAGTCGGCTAAAACTACCAACTATCTGACGTCACAGCATAGCTTAGTGGGCGTAAGTATAACGCAATGTCAAGGACGGCCAGTTATAAAAGTCTTGAACTTTGTGTGATGTATCACGTAATATATGACCAGGCCCTGAGCGGCCCTGACTGTGAAATATTGCTCTTCGCTCGGTCTCTTGGACTATACTGGACAAAAGATGGTGACGTTATCATTTTAAAGTATTGTTGTTATAATGCTATGATTAGTAGATGATAAATTAGTTATTTAAAGCTATGATGGCTTAGCAAGTAAGACCGCAGGACTGCCAAGTCAAAGGTCTCGAGTTCGATCCCCAAGGTGCGGATTGCCTTTTCGGATGTTTTCTGCGATTTAAAAAACAAATTTCTAAACAAAACAATATTTTTTTGATACTGTTTTCATCGTGTAATAATTTCTACATGGTGAAATTCATGGAACTGAAGGATAGAAAATCGTCCTTCATAGTTCTGACCTTGAAAGTCATCAGCTGTTCACAACACATACAAAGGAATGTTGTGTGAACAATACCAAGTGTCATGCCTCATACTGAATACATACATACGTACATAGGCCATGAAAGCCCTATATAGTATATACGGAGAAAAAGGTATAATAACACACATATGGTAGGATAATAACGTGTTAGAATCACTATACCTAGGACAATAAAAAAAGCTTAACATTTTTTCTTTTTAAATGTTAAGCTCTTTTTTTCTATTTCAATTTAATAGTATATTGTCTAGACGTTTTAATTACAAATTCCTTATTAGTTAAAGTAGACAATACAAAACATACGTTCGAAGCTGGCTTAAATGACGTTTGTAGTATTATTAATATCAATATACTAATTTTCTATAGTTGTTAATTCAGCAAAACGTTGGACAGAACAGGATGGATGGACAGGACTAGGTGGATAATGGACAGGTCAAGCGTTTTCATTCATGCAAAACGAAATCACGTGCACTAAAAACAAAAAAGGCAGAATATCAAAACCAAAAATAAACGCTTTTTTATCCTAACACCGAGAGTTACCCATACAAACAAGTCATATTAAAAATAGTACAGATAAAAAAACTGACTGCACTGGTAACACGCTACCAATAAAATAAACTCAGTTATACCAAGGCCTGTACCACTATCGCTTAAAACAAGACTATTGACGCTGTGGGAGCGAGAAAGTGCTCTACATAGAGTATATCGGCGTCTCGCTCTAATAACATCAGTCTAGTTTTAGAGTTGAGCGCGCGCTGATCCAAAAAACCGATTTTGTTACCCGTCCACAGTTCAGTTAGATTTTCAGCAAATATTTATGGGTTATGCTTTTAGTCTATTTTTGTTTGCATTCAGATTTTTCATGTATGTGTTTTATCGTTCTTGTGAACAAATAGATATAATCTACTGCCTGTGTCGGTTTTGTTTTATCATGTATTTTTTATAGTTAGGTGCGGATTTTTGAGTCTACAAGCTAAAATAGTAAGTCCATACTCCATGCTGCCCGTTTCGCATCAAAAATATGAAACACTACTTTTACGATGTCTTAATCTACGAAGGATAAATGGGATCATTTTGTATGATGGCAATGAATGGAAACGTGATGGAAATCAGCTTATTTTTCCCCCACACCGACATAATGCTAGTTATAATGATGCGTCGAATGAAGGTCTTAATTAGGCTGTATTATCAGATAATAAGGCATTGTCTACGTACCTTTTATTTGTAGAAACTAAAAGAGTGTTTGTCGACTTCACAAAAGAAAAAAAATCAATTTTATGAATTTTTCTAGCGTTGAACTCATCATGGCCATAAATTAACGATTCCATAGCTAAAAAGTAGTATTAGAAGAATACAACAATAGAAGTTATATGAGCGTTATTAATGACGATATTTGATATTCACACATTAATTTAAAATACATCAATCAAAGAAAAAACATCTTCAAAGGAATCCTCAAACCCGCAAATATTACTCTTTAAGAAGCAACCATATTCCATAAATATGTACACCGATCACCTTATTAGCAAGTCAAAGACACACATATCTTCCACCACCTCTAAAAGTATGTAATATAACTGCAATTGTGAAAACGAGACAGCACTCTACAATGTAGAGCGGCGTCTCTCTCCCACACTTGCAATAATATCTTTCAGAGTTCGTGGTAGTCCGATAGCAGTATCGAATAATTCCAGAATTGATTATCTTTCGCCATTTGATTGAAGACACAATTATCGTTACGCCTGTTGGAAGATCAAACTCTCGTTAGCGACATATGCGCGGAATTGTATTCGAATTGTGCTTGATTTATTCCTGATTTTACGAAGACTGGAGTTTTTGGAACGAAGCTTGTTAAGTATGTTATTTATTGGAAACGTATAATACGTTCATGAAGGGTTCGGAAGCCTTTGCTCAGTACTGTGGTACAGTAGAAAAACCCGGTTTTCTCAGATTAGAATACTCAAAAATGGTAGTTATTTATTCCAAATTAGATCTTGGGTGTCTGTTAACTATTATATTATATTGTCATAGCTTGTTGGAGGCAGTTGGCCAAGGGACGTGTAAGACAGAGAAAAGTGGCAGGAAAAAGGGGAGGCCTGTTTTCAGCAGTGGGTGACTCTGGGCAAAAAATATAAATGATGTTGAAACTAGGTATTATTTTTTCCTAACCTATAGTGACCCACTGCTGGGTAAAGGCCTCCCGTAAGTCCTTCCACGAGTCCCAGTCTATAAAAACTTTAAGGAAAAGAAATACTTAATATGTTTATAAACATAAGCATTTACCTAAGACAGGGTTTGTTCGACCCACAATGTGCGTGCTAAGGTGTGGGTAGTAAGTGTAAAGGTAGCGTCATTACGGTTTGTTAACAAATTAGCTATTTAAATTAGCCATAAAGGTAGGCATTGTTTACCTACCAAAGGGGAAGAAAATTGTATACGGAAGAGATATTACAAGGTAGTAGAGGTATTAACAAATCACGACGAATAAACCTACGAAATGGACGAAATGAAAGGGATACTTCATACACTTCAGACTTTTTTTCTTTAGGGTGATTTTACTCTAAATACAAAGTAAAAGACAAATACCCAAAACTAGGCCTAATAACAAGAAAAACATTGACCCAAACTCACGATAAAGCTTTCCTTTTAGATAAAATCTGAGTATCCCCAATCAAGAAAGCAAACACTATCAATATAAGCATACAATTCATTTGCCGATAGATAAGACAGAAGTCGATATCTTCGGCACGCAAACATTGGCCAAACTGCGCCAACAATGGCCTTTATGAGATAAAATGCAATTACTTTGACTAGACGGAGATTGGCGAAATGGTCGTCCAACTTTGTCGTCCGTTTGAGATTCAAATGATCCATTGTTGTCGAACGAAAGAGTTTTAGAGTGAGTACACATTAGGGGTTTTGAAGCGCGCGATTTAAGAAACTATAGTTCCTATTGCGTGTACTTTTGCAACGCGCGTTTCTGATCAAGCGCGTTTCGGACGCACGCTTTAAGATTTTCATTCGATGAATGCCAGATGGTAGGGCGTCAAAAACGCACTTGGAGATACATGAGGCGCAATTTGTTGTACATTTGAACGTGCACTTTTGTGTAGAGCCGACTCATATCCACAAAAATGGAGAACGATACAGGTATAGACTAGTAACGTTTGATAAAGGTTTTACTATGCGTGCTTTATCTACCTACGCCTTCAACGTAACGCTAACCGCACAATGTGTACGCGCTCTCAACATCGCTCAGTTTCGACTCGCAATTGTTTTTTTTCCTTTCTCAGCTTGCCGGATTAAAATGTAGATGAAAGGACCAGTTTCAACTGTTTTAACTCCAGTTAAGAGTTTCGTTTGAGTTTATATACAACAGATTGAGTTTGATTCGTGTTTAATGGTGTTTTTGGAAACGGGGCAAACCGTTTTCGGAAGACGCTGTCATTTGTTTCAAGGGATTTTTCTAAAGTTATTCGTTTGGGTAACGGTAATGTTCTTACAAGAAATGTCTTTGGTATTAGTAGTTATTTACTTTCCAAGGTTAACTGTGGTACTTTATCCAGTAAGAAAGAATAAAATGGAAGGCCAAATTAAAACAGGCTAACGACTGTGTTGTCCAGATTACGATTTATTGGCTGACCGAAATATCAACAGGTCAAGTTGACACGCGACGGAGGTAACAAGAACACTTCATTAGGATAAATAACTATGGCCTTTAATTAAAACCTAACAATAATTAGAACAATAAATTCTTAAGACTTTAAAAGACATTAAAGGAACGACTTTGCTCCGGTACCGCTACCTATACACCGTGATTTTTAGGTCGTTTTAAAAAAGTCGTCCACACAATGTATCCGTCATAAAATACCTCTAGGCGCGAATATAATTTTTTTATCATTAATTAAAATAACATGCATGAAAAAAATAAATAATACATTGGAAATATGAAACATCCTGTTAAAAATGTTTACGTATCAAACTGTTGAAGATACATGCTACATACTTACTGCGAACATTATGATTGCAATAGTAAGACAGCTGTTTTACGCTAAGGTGAATGACCTGTGATAAGACGCCGCCGCGCCGCCCGCGCGGCCCCTTTGGCACAAGGTTCGGACCGCGCTCACTACAGAGTGTTCGTAAAACTGCCTTGAGTCATAATAATGAATAATATTTTTATTCATTCAAATCTTAAAAAAAACATATTTTTTTATTATAAACGTTTACTAGTCATTGGATACATGAACTGGGCTGCTTTTTTAAAACGACCTAAAAGTCACGGTGTATAGTCTTTATTATTGGCAAAATTGTTATATTATACCAATTAACGCATGTTTAGCTAAGATAAATACCAAAATACAGCAGCTACCAACAAAATTCGCATATTAATTCAACACGTACTTTATTTAGAACAAACTATCCGTTGGTTAAGCTTACAGTGAACGTGAATGAAATAATAAATTCAAACAAGTTGCAGAGTATAGCCACAGAACTGCAAAACTTCACAGCTTGCGCTAAACCTAGCAAAAACGGGAGAAACTTGACGAATCCAGTTATTTTAGGATTTGGATCATTTTAAGCTGGAAATTCATAGTTTTGTTATTATATTTTAGTGTTTGGAATTGTTTGGTCAATGTTGTTTTGAGTTGCTTAAATACAGTAAAGGAATTAATAGTGTTTATTTATTTTATGTTTACGGTTTACTCGTCCGTATTTAGCGGGATAGCCCGTGGTTTTGGACCTAAACGGAGTCCTTAATCATGAGCTGACGCGGCGGGGTCGCGAGTATCCCGATAATGATGCGTGAGTAAACCAAATAGTAATAACTCGACAGATGGATAAATTTCATAATACAATATTCATACCTACAAAATTACAAAACCTATTTAATTTAATCAATTCTGCTCCTATTTATCACGGATTTCAAGCTTCGGGCTAAAACATTGCCATTATAATTCTAGCGTCATAATTTAATGATTAGTTTAAATGCGTATCTAACATTACACACTGTATTGAATCGTTTTCAATAAATTAGATTCACCCATATTTGATATTTGCGTTCAAATAAAATTAATCGTATTGGAAATAATTATATCTGAATTGCAAATGTACAGTTCAAAGCAAATTTTCGACTAAATACGCACAAAATGTTCGTTTTGTAATTTTGAAGCGATGATATATAGATGCAAATAATCATTCCATTCCAGTTTATGTTTGTTTATATGCACTATTGCTATTTATTGATATGTTCAGTTTCAGTGGGAACTATGGTGCTTTTTAATAGCAATCCAATGATTGTGTCTTAGAGTACCTAAAAACGTTAAGTTGATCTGTCTATCTTAAGTCTCGAAATACGTCTGTTGTTTTAAAGGTTAAGGTAGCGACAAATACAAGTTAATATAGTTACAATAAAAAATACAGTAATAAATTCAAACCTTGACAGGATTTGAACCTGCGATTCTAGTTTAAACATACCAGTCGCTTTACCAACTAAGCTACCGACACTCTACGAGAGTTTGAATTCAGCTTGGTCATTGTTGGTTTCTGCATATTTAAAATAATTAAGACAAATTAATACATTTACACTTCATGCTTGTCTTTTGTTTTCATACAATAAAAGTTTACATTTATTCTAAAATACGACAGAAGATATTCTGATGATATATAATACTCAGGATTACACTAAACGCCGCTTTGTAAGCCTACCCGTCTACGTGAAATATAAAGGGCAAAAAATTCATCAACCTGTTCTGAGGGGAGTCAAACCCACATAACACAAGTTTAACCCTTCGTTAGACAGATCATTTGCCAGAGGTGAGCGGCAGGATAGGGTTACCATGTACCACAGGTGAATACAGAAGGTTAACGCAAGAGTTGTTGAATTCAAAAGACTTTGCTAAGTGACGTTCTAAAATGTACATAGTAATGATACGGGTAAAATTTTGATCACAGTTCTTGATAATGGCTGTAAGTGCGAACAAGAAGAAAATGAGCATTAGAATCGCGTAAGGTAGGAAATTAAAAGACTATTCGATAGGTCGCCTGACTAAGACAGCATTCATTAAAGCGAGTCGATCGTTTACTAAAATTTAACCAGATTGGAGATCAGGCATCTAACCAAAGGATCAAATTAAAACTTATTAAACAAGAAACACTTAGTCAATTCTAAATTGTTCACGAAGTAAATGGGTATAAACCATTCATTGTCTGTACCTATTGGTACTTCTGTTTCAACTTACTTGTGTAGTGTGGTCACATGGGTCAAGTGAAACCGCACCTGTCAAGGTGACAGCAAAAACGTAGGTATCAAGCTACGTATTATCATTACACCTGTTCTGTTATAAGACTTTATAATTATCTATTAGCCGTATACTGTGTCTAGTAGGTACCTACATATTGGTATATTGCGATAGCTCTGTGTACACTGATGTGTAGTATACAACGTGTAACGGAAATAACGCACATCCACAGACACCCCAAAAAGAATATCCTTTTTTATCCACAATTAATGTATTGAAACATTTTTATCATTTTCTTAGATATTTGTTTTTATTACATATTGTCAGAATAATTTGTACAAATAATTGGCAAAACGCGTGGGCGCCCTATTGCTCAATACGTTACTTATAGCCTATAGCCTTATAGCCTTATTGCATCGACTTAAGGCTCATTTTCGTTTACTTCGAGTGCTTTATGAAAATAGTGTCTACAATTTAATTATTTCTAAATATTTTTTTGGTAAAAAAAAATATTTATTTTTATTAACGAAATGGATTCTGTTATCGATTCTGAACAAAGTAGTTTCAGGATGTGCGTTAATTATGTTACACGGTGTATATTAGCACCATACGGAAAGTCTATGTAAATCGGTGCTGATTAAGAAAAAAATAGAGCGTGGACATTTCTGTTGTGTGTGTGTTTAGACCAGATAATATTGTTTCAGGTTTGCTATAAACCAATTCTACTGATAGGTACCTATTGTGTGACAATGAGCTGATACTAATACAAAATTCATATTCAATTCAGTGAATAATTCATAAAATTAGGTATTCGTTTCGTAAAAGCTTTGACATTATGCATATGTAAAAATTTATTGAGAAATTTGTTTTTCTATACTCGATAATGAAAGAAAAAGTGTGATAGACAAGTACTATTTACATTAAAATATTCAAAAATTACAGACACAAGTTGCCCGTGACTTAGTATGCGTTATCCCGCAAAATTATGGATTTAGATGCAGTTTTTCTCTTAAAATGTTTATATGTATCGTACATCAATATTGCAAAGCTGGGCGTGTCGAAAATACAGTAAAAAAACACGAATCTCATTTTACATAATGAGTTTATTTAAAAAATATCATAAGAAAATATACCTTTAAAACAAGAGTAACAATTACCTTCATATTGAGAGCAACTTGAAACATTCTAAAATATCAAAGCGCTCGCTTTCATGAAACCTACTTGAAATACGACTACAATAATATAATATTCAAGATACATTACCTTTCATTGAAACTCTCTAACCTACAGGTATTCTAATAAAACCTTCTGGGAAATTCTTCTAATTAGACATTTGGAATTAATTTTGGACATTGTTTTTGTAAAAATCTTTAATCTCAATAGCTATGTGTTTTAGAAACGTTTGGGGCTTCAAACGTTTAAAACTCTTTCTTGGTTGTTATTTCCTGGAAAACGCTTTTCTGTGCAAAAAGGCACAAGAAAAAAGAATTCTATAATCGAACTTTTAGTCACTTGCATGTTTCGTAAAATATTTCGTATCAAACTTTTGAATTAAACCAAAAATTACGCATAGATACATCAAACATTTGATAGTCGCAGGTAGCCCTAAATAGAGCTTCTAAAATACTTTTTTAATTAAAGAGCATTTGAAAACAATTTAAACTGTTGTTTTATAAAAAAAAAACTTATATGTAACCTGTGTGGAGGTTTATGGGCAATGTTCGCTGGCTGAATAATATATTTACCTTCGTCTGTAAAAACAACGTGTGAAATATAGCCAGAATGTGTGTTTTATATGAGGAATTTATGGTTTCATTTATACTTGAATATCCTCATAATTCTCTTTTAAATTAGCAGTCATTTTGAGCGAGAATTGTGATATTTTTGAGTTGTATTTACATAGTATAGTTCTTCCATAAACACTGTTTTATACAACTTTTTGTTGTTGTTGTTTTTTTGTTATTGATTTACACTAGGTTTTATATCTAAGTGTCTAGTTTTTACCTCGACAACGGTGTATTTTGAAAATTGCGTATGAAAAAGAAATCGGATCGCTGCGGCATGCTAGATTACTTTTAATTGAATGTACACTGTGTACCTACTTACTATCCCAGAGTGTTAGCTAGTTCCATACCATTTTTTTAAACAATTATTACACGTTTACAAACAATTACCTTTATAATCATAACCTGCTTACAAACTTAAATAAAAGAGGTTCAAAGTGAGTCCAGGTCACCGCGAGTTCGCTAACACATCGTAATTCATTCCCTAGTCTCATATGACGTCAGCAAAATGCCTTCATTTTCACATAAAGCTACTGAAAATCTTGAATATTTACTGAAGGAACTTGAAACTACGCTGTGGCGACGTTCTAATTAATTCTGAAATGTTGACTGCGGTTAACTCTAAAATTGAAACTAAAGAAACCCTTGTTGGTTGAGAGAACAACAACCTTTTTAGAGGTGATGATTATTTTGGAGTGGAATTTAAAGGTAAATGAACGAGAATTCATTGACTTGCCTTTTGTATTTCTATACAACTAAGCTTTAAGTGTCCGTGTGGTGTCCGGAGATAAAGAATAGCACCACCCCATATCCTCCATTGGGTGTCGTAAAAGGCGACTAATGGACCTTAAGACCCAGTGCACTGTACCAAGCACCTTGGGTCACCTGAATGGTGGCGGTTAAGCAACCAACAATCGCATTCCCAAAGAGGGTTAGTGTCAGGCAGGCGGCCGACTATAAAACTATAGCCAAAACTTTAAGCAACATGTCTAAAAGACGTGTTGCGCCGACCCCAAGTAAAAATTGGGATAAGGGCAGGGGAATGATGATGATACAACTAAGCTTTAAGTTTTTCTTTCAATAATTTTACAATGCGTTTTATAACTGGGTAGAATAATTATAATTAAATGTGTGATTTCTATAAAATATGAGTGTACTTTCTTACTGATATAGGCAAGTCAGGTTTGCACGAATCTTCACATCATTGTCGGTTGTTTTGGAACAATTTTGCACTAAAATTAAAAGTGGCAATAATACTTGACTTTATTGATATTAAAAATAACGATGCAATCTCAAGAAAATAGGAGCACGCAAAAAAAGCTGCTATTTGGGACTCAATCTTCAACAACAAATATAAAAGATTTGCGAGTTATTTAAAAACGATGAACCAGTTAAGTATTTTAAAAAGGTAATACAAACGCCTTGATCGATGAAACATCCTAAAATACAAACCTACATCTAAAGATACCTTAAGATATTATTCCTATATACTACAGACCGTATTATTCGCTGTGATATTTACTTGAATAGGTTTCCAATTTAACTGGGTTCGCTTGAATATCAGACTCCGCAATCCAATTACTGTGGACTATCGATTTCTATGGGACAAGACGGTTAGAATTACTGCTCTAAAATGACTGCTATCGATATTTGCATGGGATACACCAATATTGGGCTGGCGTATGGCTTTGAGATGTAGGACTATTCAGTGTGTGTCAATGTTTTGTAGTATTGATGTGTCATCGGTTTTTGTTTCTTAGAGATAAAGGCTTATGAACATATCAACGAAAAGGATGTGGAAAATACTTGAACAAATGATAATTTTCAATATTGGTTAAGTTTTATGAAAACTAATAAATAAATAAATAAATATTCCTCAACATTCACACAACGCCATCTAGTCTCAAATTAAGTATACGATAGTAACTTGTGTTATGAGTACTAGACAACTGATAAACATACTTATATATTTTTAAATACATACATATTATAGATAAATTACACCCAGACACAGAACAAATGATCGTGCTCATCACACAAACATTTGTCCTGGGTGGGAATCGAACCCACGACCTCCGGCTTAGCAGTCAGGGTCACTAACCACTAGACCAACAGGCCCGTGAAAACTACATGCAGGCTCATTCTATACTAGATTCATATATACGGTTTCCCTTTCTTGGATAAAATTTATGTTTCGTAAAAATCCTACCTTTTCTAATACCTAGTTTGAAACGAACTTTTTACGTTTGTCTAAAATAAACATGAAAACTGTTTACGAACAATAAATAATTTAAAATCACCTTTTAAAAAGCCGACAACCAAAATCCATACCATCAATAAAAAATGTAATAAAAATTGAGATAAGCAGCAAGAAATTTATGTTGCTAATATTAACGAAAATAAGTAACAATTTAGCCGTAGCCCGCAGTTATGGGTGATAAACGTCGTGATTTTAACTGAATGTTAAAGAAAACCGTAAAACGGTAGTTGACGCTAAATCTTCAAATATGGTCTTTGCTAATGGAACCACCATGCTTTAAAATCTATATTATCTATGCATATAAATAAAATTCGAGTGTTTGTAACATTGAAATAACAGTTCTTTGCTACGTGCATATGAATATAATTATACATGGTACATACACCAAAATTATAAAATCTGTTGAGAAAAATTGTCATTTTTAAACATCACACAAACATAGTATATCTGTAATTTTATTTTATTACTAGCTGCTGCCCGCGACTTTGTCTGCGAGGTATTGAAGATGTGTAGTGCTGCACAAAAAGTAAAGCTAAATAACGTTTAATGCCAGCTCCCTAATCCAGTTCTATCCAAAACTAATTTCTTAACTTCCTAATCATAACCTCTAGTCTTACAAACACATTTGACTGTTAGTTAACACTGCTAGTTTTTTGCTGTGGCCGCTATCTTGCACTGATTTGACAATTTGGATTAAAGGGCTTGAAAACGGACGATGGCAAAGAAGTGTGCCGGACTCTTACTGGCTAAACCGCCGGAGTGCTTCTCCGTTTCCTATAGTCCGGGGCCACGGGAACGCTTCAGCAAACTACCGCGAACCCCGAAAGGAGAGCTCTTTTTAAGGGGAGCTTCTTCATTAATGTGGAGCCAGCTTTCTCCAGTCCTTATTAAGAGGCGCGTGGAAGCACCGCGCACGCCGTCTTTGCCTTTATCCAGTACAGTAGACTGCCCCGAAACTACTGCCGTAGGCTATTTATGGTGGTGGGAGGAGGCCCATTAGGCCCTTCTTCTACCCCTTGCTCGTCGGACACGAATCGGGTGGTCAGATGAAACCTGCCGTGCTCTTTCCACTTTTTCTTTGAGTGTCATCACTTCTTCGTAGAACTTGGTGACGGCACACCAACTAACCGCGGACACTTTGCCCACTCTAAGTGATGTGACATCGTCTGTACGGAGATGTCGCATTCTCACTGGATGTGAGAGGAGTCTGTAGAGCCAAATTTGCTAAATTTTGTTTGCCTACCTACTTGGGTTCTTAGACAGTTGAATGCTTTCCGAAAAGACCACTGCAAGGTTTCTCCGGGCGGCAAATGTTCCTGAGGTAGGACATAAGTAGTAGGTGGTAGATGTCGATCTGCCCAGATCTTGCACTGAGCTCGAGTTGGAGTTTCAATAGTAGCCAGTGTACATCGGAGGAAGCTCTTTTGGCTCTTAAGTCTACCCAAATTAAGACTATTCTAACGTCAGGTAGAGCAATGCTAACCAGGGGGAGAACTTATTGAGCGGGGTTGTTTTTAAACACCTAATTAGATATTATTCGACACGTTTCGTTGAGCTCTGTGCGCTGTGGTGTGGAGAACGGCAAGCGCCGCTCTCCATTTGGTGGATGTATGTACGTCCAGCAAATTATTCCGGGCACCGATCTTTTATTTTCCTTTCTTTCTACCCCTTGACGGACGAATTTTCAAAATCACATCTTAGTGCTTACTTACATTACTATCAAAGTTTCAAGTTTCTAGTTCTAGTAGTTTGAGCTGTGTTACGCACACATAACAAAACATTCGCGGGAGTACGCGTGCGGCGCATACTCGTAGGTACAAAATATTAAGCAGATATTAATAATAACAGCCTATCTTTATTATACTTTTACATACGCAACTACCATCGCAATTGGTGCACAATTGTGGTAGTGTATACGCACTATCAAGTCTTTAAAGCCACGCGTTATACAAAACAATATTGCAATCAATAGCTAGTTAATAAAGTATAGTAAATCTTTTACCGTCCAAACTATTTTTTTTGTTTTGAAAAATACAAAGCTCGTACTTCCCTGACCCGGCTACTTTCATTTCTATATTGTAAGCCAAATAACATGTTAATATTGACGTCAGAACATAAAACCATAGCAACAGTATTTTGGTCGCTACGGTGACATTTTCAGTAAAACCAGTTACGTGTTCTTTAAAAATAAAGGTTTATTGCTAAGATCCAAATGAGACAATTAATAAAGTGATAATAAATAAATCTTCAAATCAAATCTAATAGAATGAAAAATCTTCAAATAAATTTTAATGGAATGAAAAATAAAGTGTTATGCGTATAATGTAACGGGATAGACTTCTTTAGTGATGGGATGTAGTGCTACGATGGATAGGTAGTCGATATGTTTCTGGAATAAGAAATGTATATCGTGCGTAGTTCAATTTTTATTTTTTAAAAGCGTCTAATTATAATGATAAAACAACGCAACATTATAAGATTGGTTAAAAAGTTGCTAAGGAAAAATATTAACATTTTATTCGTCCAAACTCATGTCTAAGGCAAAATAAGTAGTCATAAAATATTTATATTGACAGGTATATACACGTAGTTACACTGCACAACTAAATAACACACTAATTTTTATAACAAAATGAAAGAGAATTAAATGTATGCTGCGAGTATCGACAGCGATATAAATATTTTTCGAATGTCCATCCCTAGTCATGTGGTACTGAGAGACGTCAACGTCATACAGGCAACTGTCACCCGCACTATTTAGCCACGGACGCGCAGGCGCGAGGCGTGTACGTAATCTGATAGAATATTAGAATCTTAACAAATGTTCGAGGTGATTCTTTATATTGGCATAACTTTTTTATTAATCAACCGATTGACATGAAATAAACACTAAATGTGATGGGAAGCTTACTACAACATATTAGTGAAAACCGCATTTCAATCGAATAAGCCGTTACTGAGATTAGCGTGCACAAACACCACTTTTCTAGAATTTTATTATATGTATATAGATATAGATAGATAGTGAGACGGTCTCTTCATATGCGAGACGCTCGTTGCCATAAATAGCAAAATATAAAAAAAGATTTGGAAGAAAATGCGGTAGGCCATTGCCTAGCAGTGAGATCTCAGACAGATAATATAAAAAAAAAATATTTTGGCTAACAAAAAATCCGTTGTATTAGAATTCTGTCTTAGAATAATTCTGTCCTGTCAATTTAAGTATTGGGAAGAATAGGTGAGTTAGAAGAGTACAGCAACTGATTCGCAGGTTGCGTGAGAGAGACAACTACAACAGATCCCTCTAAATATACCGTTCCATTGCAATATGACTCGCAAATTATTACTGGCCGGTAAATTATGAGAAAAGAGTTTTCTTTTGTGTATTTTAAAAAGCATTTTAGTTTTTATGAGGAAAAAGGACTTGAACTTTGCCGCGACGTTGCAGTTGATATAACAAACTACAGGGTGCATCAACTTTGAAAGTAATTGAAAGGACGCAAATAGGAAAATGAAAATGATTTTTAAAATGTATTTTACTTCAGTGTTTTGCACTTTTATATTAAAGTGAAGTTGAGTATGTATACCTGTATCTTAGCATCGTTGTTTTACTGAAAAACTCTCGTTATATTGTGAAAATTACCTGAAACAAAAATGACACTATTATTAAAAGAAAGAAGTTAACTTTAAATAAAATAGTTTTTAAGATGAAACGACTAAAAATCGTCTTCAAAATCATACTATCCAAAACAATGTTTTTTATTTCATTATTTTGAAAAAAATATTAACTCCCGCAGCAAGGACTTTCAATTTACATGCAACATTTATTTATTTAAACTCTCGTTATCTAGAAGATAAGTTCCCTTACTCGATACTCCCTATTTGATATCTATATACTAACTAATAAATCGCAGACGAATACGCTCTCTGCCAACCACAAAGTATTTTATCGTTTGTCGTGTACATCCCTGAATAAACTTGCTTGAATAAGCACACAATATTTAAACGCCGATAGTATACTTGTGTATTATACAGCGTCTAGCCTCGCGGGCGAGTTGGTTAGCAAAGCGTGGACGCGGGACTTAGAGCTGGGTTCCTGCGTTACCGATTACGGTACGACTATGTTTCTATGATGAAATGTGGCTGGCCAAAATCACCGTGTTTGTCTATAAAGAAATTTACACATCTCTAAAAGATTCACAAATAAACATATATACTCGACTAAGTCTGCAAAACTACAGCAAATTTTGTAGGCATTACTTGTATAAGCACACA
Organism: Chrysodeixis includens; assembly: GCA_941860345.1. Lineage (NCBI taxonomy): Eukaryota > Metazoa > Arthropoda > Insecta > Lepidoptera > Noctuidae > Chrysodeixis > Chrysodeixis includens. The sequence goes on along the minus strand of OW796107.1, from coordinate 2,987,250 downwards.
ATATTTTAAACGCCGATGAGATATTTGTGTACTTATTATAGGCACAGAATCTTGCCTCGCTGGCCAGTTGGTTAGCGAAGCGTGGGCGCGGGGCTTAGGACGCTTCCTGCTTTACCGACTTATGTTGTCTGTGGTAAAATGTGGTCGGCCAAAACCACTGTATCCTCGAAACTATTCTATAAATGATATTTTCGGACAACTACTACTACTGGGATAGGAACGGCTTTCTGGCTTTATTAAAACTATCAAATTATTTGGCTTTAAGTTATTTTTTTTTTAGTTTAGTTTAAGTTTTACAATAGTTATTTAGAAACATATTTAGATCTGTAAAGATGAATAAGTAACTTCTATCAAAATTACAGATTCAGAAACGTACCGAAAAATATCAGCAAGCATTCTTAATCCTATTTCAACAAAAATATTCTCGTTGTCATAACCTATTTTTACAAGAAACGCCACTTCAAATACCTCACTCAGTTACTAACCTACCTAAGAGCCTATTCCAATCTACACAATTTTAGTTCCCGACATTTCATCGCCTTTGCGGTGTCATGTTGACGGATGAGTTACGTAAATAATTAATTAGAAGGTAGAACAACAACCGTCAAGACAATTATCTCTGTCCGCTCTCTACGAACAAAGATGTACAAGACGTTATAACCTAAAATATAAATAGTTAACAGCAAGAGAATTTTAAAGTAGGATTTCCTGGATGGGAATCGAACCCACGACCTTTGGTATAGTATTCAGGGCTAACCACTAGACCACCAGGCCCGTCATAGTTTTTGATTTGACTTAAGCCTTTCATCATTTCAGCTTATAGCATCTTGATTATTACAGTTGATTTCGTAGGATTTTCAAATATTTAGCACTTGAAGCTCCATTAACTATTTATTTTTTTAAGTCACTTATTTTGCACTACATTCCGACGTCCCTTCGACAAACCAAAACGAACTACAATTTCAACAAACATATTTGACAGTTCACAAGACTTTTCACATTTGCAAACCTCACCAAAACCTTTCCACCACAATCTTTACAAACTTGACTCTTTAATTAAACATATCGCCTTAACAAGGTTATAACAAGCTTCAAAATCTAAGCTTACGCAACAAGACGTTCCACACCGACTCACAGCACATCACACACACATCTTTCATACAACGTACATACAACGGATACATTTAGTGTCGCAATGCGTCGCCACACTTTTATACTTCAAGCAATGCCGGGTTTACAGTAAACAAAGTTGTAAAAATTATACGGGGCTCATTCATAAAGTTGTGGTTTAAAATATATTGCGTGGTGGTCGTTTTTGTAGTTGTATAGTGTTGTTTTTGAATAAGGTATGGACGGGTGATTTTAGTAGTTTCATAGGTAGTTTTTTTTTGTATTTTTTACATATGGTCTTAAGACATTTTGCTTAAGAATACCAATAAAATCGGTCGTAACTGTAAAAACTAAATTCAAATGCAAATTCTATTTGTAAGGTTTACATAAAGATTATTTAATAAATTAATCATACATGAGAGAAAAATCATTAAAAATTATTCGATTATTTTGTATACAGCGAAACAAAACTAAAATTCATTTATTCAATGTAACCTATAAAGTTCCACTTTTTAAACGTTAAGCAATAATGAACAGTTAAAATAAACAAAACGATTAGGGTTCTTAGTTTGAGAGTCATTTAACAAACACCCTGTGTAGTCTCATTAGTTACTTTGTTATTCGCATTCATTTCGAAGTCAAGTGTACAGTCAGCAACAAACAAAGTAGCTTACCCACTAACATTCTACAAAAAACTTTCTTAAAACCAATTTTACAGCTGATGTTTACAAATATTTCATTGTAGATTCCTTATGTGACAAGCCTGCCACACATGTCCATGATTCGAACTTCTTTAAAGTCAGAATCTGCAATGAATACCACCTAGCACTTTAGCTCGGAGTGAATCCCAATGATATGATTAACTGTCTTGGTACCCGCAAAGAAATTAACCAGAAAACAATAAAAAGGGGTAAAAATTTTAATATTTTGTGAAGAAAAATTTTGTTAACTTTAGTAACTGAACGGAACTGTAGTACGGAACTCATAACCGCGCAAATCGCTAAACCTTTTTTATTTGCCGACTCTACAAACGAGCGAAGTTCAGCTTCATCATGGCTTCGCAGTAAAAGTAGAGAAAACAAACGCGAAAATAAATCTTAGGTTAAAGGTCACTGACCTCTTGGTAGAGTTAGTTAACAAACTTTGGTTGACGTGGAGTTCAAATCAAAGTTACTGCTTGGTTAGTGCTTATGATTACGATGCTGGCATTTAATAGATAGAATGCTGTTTAATAGATAGAGTGTACCTAAGAGGAATGTTGGAATGAAATGGTTTATATTTATTCACCAGTCTAGCACCCGTGCAAGGTTGGCGGCAAGACTACATATAAAATAGTAATTAGCTACACACACTTTGAATTCCATTGAATACATACACAAAGTACAAAAAAGTCTACTACAAAATCATTTTTATTTTTCAGTACTAAAAGGCTTTAAAACCCCATATATCACTTCCTCTTGCTTGAATTTATTCAAAATAGTAACAAATCGAAACAGAATATACCAGTGAAATAAATTGATAACCTGTATACCAGAAAATATTGGACCGATAGTTCCGCGTAGCGCTACGAGAGCGCTACGAAATTGCTACGGATTTTCGTATTTATGGCTACGAAGCTACGAGTTTTCATATATTTTTGAATATGGTTTAATAGTATTTTTAGCGATTGTGAAGTGCTTTTTTATATGTGGTATTGTTTTAAAGCTTTATAGTGAGTCAATTATAAAATGGAAGTTCTGTGTAAAGCCTATTTATATGGATGGATTCTCGTTTCACAAAAACCTATTTGTTTATTAAGAATTTCACTTGGTAATAATAAAAAATATCCTGAAACTTATCTATATCTGACAATATTTTGTGTTATGGGAGATTATTATTAATCTATTGCAGAAAGAAAAAATCTATGACCGTCTTCAAAAAAGTTATTTAACATACACAATATATTTCAAACATATTTATATTATTTACCAGTCATATACCTTTTATTAAATTGAACAAATTCAAAATCTGTAACCTAAATACTCAGTAGCACTCCGTTTCTAGTTCCAATCCGTTTAGGTAAGCAAAGCTCTACATTACAGGCGTTCATTTAAGGCTCTACCGCAAACAGCTTAACAGTGAGACGCCGTTAATTTACGTGTATAGGCACTAATGACGACAGATTACCGTGTTCTTGTCTGACGTCACGATACAGCCTAATAGGCGACAGACAGACGGAGGACTTAGTTATCAGTGTAGTGAGGAGGATTGTAGAGTTTAGTTGTGTATACTAATATTATAAACGAGGCGTTTGTTTGGTTAAACGAGCAAAGTTTAAAGAGTTGTAGATCGTGGAAAAATCTTTTTGCTTTGGCTAGATTATTTATCAAGGAAGACTAACACTTATATTTTATACATACAAATTATTTAAATTTATTAGAGGTAACAAATAATTGACAAAAAAATAAATGAAAGCATTCCTATGCAAAAGGGGGATTGAATTTTTTTATCAATTCATTATTAATCATAGACACAAAAATAGACAGTCGTAACTGTGTACATATGACTATTAAACTTGAACAAAGATGCTAAGCTAAGCAAAAAGCTAGTTACAAAGTTAAATGAATGCAAATCTTTTATACGTGAAACTACAAATGTATTTTTAGCCGGTAGTCGACTGCAAAGGCAGTTCTTTTAAAAGATAACACGGCAGCAAAGGAAATATCCTTATCTATTCAGATGTGAGACTAGGAATAGCCTGCTTAAAAGGTAAAAGATACCTACATTATTTGCAGTTTGGAAAAAGGTAAAATTGTTCTCTATATTTCTGTTTGAACGCTAGTTAGCTTAAATGTTTGAAACAATACTAAAAGTAGGCAAACCGAAACGACAACATGCATGAGTTATTGCTTTATATATTTTTTTTTTATTTTTATGCAGCCTGTCTAAGATCCCACTGCTGAGTAAAGGCCTCCCCTATTCTCTTCCAAAACTTTCTATCTTTTGCTATATCTGGCCACGAGTGCCCGCAAATCTGACTAGATCGTCACACCACCTTCGCCGCAGACGACCTCAAAATAATATAAATATAATAATATAAGATAGATAACTCATATCAACAATAATTAATTGTAGATATTTTAGGCTATCAGATGCTGTTCTGCTTTTATCAGCTGGTCTTTAAAAGTAAATAAACATAAAATCGTCAATTATCAAACCTGGATTTAACAACAGATCCTTACAATAATCACGGGTTAGATTCTTCAAGATTATCTAATAAACTACAAGCATTTTTAGTAATAGAACTAAGTACAACTATTACTACAGTCTAGAAAGACTAATCTACAAATCCAATCGACAAACTCCATAAAGATTTCTAATACTATTACAAAGATTTGATCTCGTAAGCGACAGAGTCTTCTCGCGACTCTGTTATCGTGTGTGCAGAGTGTTTTTCTACATTGGCATCGTACGCCACCCGCATACGTAATGCATTTCTAAACCTACTGAACTTTACTCCGTCCTATTATTCGATTTGTCTTACAAAGGAGGTTTTTGGCTTTTCAATTTTTTTTTTTCTCGTCTCGAAATTATAGAGTGGTCTGCTTTTTATTTTATGTGCCAGTATTGTGCAATGCAGGTGTATGTAGAATTGTTTAACGTATATTTAGTTTTTAGAGGACCGGTTGCATAGTGAAACTAGAACCGTAAAAACTAAACGTTTTTAATGCGGATACGAAAAGTAAGTATGTAATTAACCCGTCAGATATGTAATTATTAAAAATATTAGAGAGGTATTTTTGCGTTTATCTTTTTAATGGAAAATCTTTTACGTTTTTTGTTTTGTTTCTGAAAATCTATTCTCAGCAGTTTCTAAATTGCACTTGCTTCACTACTTTAACTAACAATTACCAATCTAAATAATACCTAATGCACTAAAACATAAAGATAACTTTCACATAAATCTTCCCCAACCCATCGAGTTAACTACCTTACAATAGCTCGGTAGTAACTGCTATAAAGCCGGGGAACCTACTAGATTTACATTAGTTATAGACTATCAACGATTTCAGGGTTAATCTGTCGGTTTTAGAATGGTTTATGGGCAATAAAAGCATTCCTATCCAAAGGGGGATTGAACTTTGAAGTCAATTTGAAAAGGCTTTAATGGCGAAATTATTTGAGGAATACAGATGATATTTTGAATAAATATGATAATTATGCTATACTAAAAAGCTGCTAACGTAGGCTAACGGTATTAACGTAGTTGATTTCCGGCTAAAATGGAGAGGAAAAAATCAGTACAATATAAGACACGAGATACACGACATAATAAAACAAAAATATAATTGTATCACAGAATTTACATATTAAATTGCGAAAATATTTAAACTCCAATTTATTTATTAAAAATGATTCAATTTATCAAAATTCTAACAGCCTTATAAAATATGAACATAAAAACATGATTCAATAAAAACTAAAACGAAACGCACGTGCAGTATCGTGCAAAACGTTAAATTCGGTTAGCTAGAATAAATATCGCTTCGTGGCTACGCAGCGGCAGATTAGCGCAGCGGTGCTAAAATGTTGTGGTCTTTTTGCTAAACCAGCGAATCTCGTGGTTCGTGAACCAAATATTCTTGTGTATTACAGCTGTATTTTGCTCGAGATGAAGCAAAATCACTGAAAAATTAATGGACATACTTTTACGTTATAGTATTTATAGAACGCTCTTGATCCGTGTGGTGTCCGGATATAAAGAATAGCCCCACCCCATATCCTCCACTGGGTGTCGTAAAAGGCGACTAATGGACCTTAAGACCTAGTGCACTGTACCAAGCACCTTGGGTCACCCGAATGGTGGCGGGTAAGCCACCAACAATCGCATTCCCAAAGAGGGTTAGTGTCAGGCAGGCGGCCGACTTTAAAACCATAGCCAAATCCATTAGCAACATGTTTATAAAAAAAAACATGTTGCGCCGACCCCAAGTAAAATGGGATAAGGGCAGGAAGATGATGAGAACGCTCTTTAATTTGGGTATATTCAATTCATTATAAAAGCTCTAGTAATGAATGATTTGTTAAGCCCTAAATAACCAATTATTGTACTCATTCTTTTAAAAAGATAACATTAAAAAACATCGCGACTACAAAATTAAACTGCTTTTAACAAAACTCTATTTAGCTTAGAAAATGGTGACAGAAATATTTAAAATTCAAATATTACTATGATAATACTGATATTCTTATGAAGAATATGTAAATTGTATATATTGAAAGTCGGTACACGTTTCAAAGTAACGGGAGCGACTTCTAACCTAACACAATACTTAGTATGAAGATACTGCTTCGGAAATGTCTGTAACGCGAAGAGACTGAATATAAATAAAATGTGATACCTATATTTCTAGCTGGTTGGTTCAAAATGTTTCGAAATAGAAAAGGTTATTGGCCTTAAGGAGATTATATATGTAAGGTCGTTAAATTAGATAACTAAACGAAGTTGTTATAGAACCTGGATGTTATATAATGGCATCAGAAAATTGCTAATCCGAAGTGAAGTAGCGTAACGTTCAACGATTTATCATTTTCTATATAATATATGAGGCTGAGATTGTATTATGAGTACTAGTCAACTGGTTTATAGATATTTTACACCCAGACACAGAACAAATGATCGAGCTCTTCACACAAACGTTTGTCATGAGTAGGGATCGATCCCACGACCTGCGGTATAGCAGTCAAGGTATACTAACCACTAGACCAACAAGCCGGTCAAATAATACAGGCATATTATGGATTAAAAATAAACTACAAATCTTTACAAAAACCTCTTAAGGAACTCTAACACAAACTATTAACGCGGGCGAAGTCATAACGCACAAGTTATCTAGAATGAAAATACAAGAGATCAAAAGAACAAACAGTTTGACTGAGGATAACATTTTTAATTAAATTCCTTTGTGAAAAGTTCAGTTATCGACATCACCGGCGAGTGGCGGGAAGACGGAACTTACTAAATTAATCGGTTTAGTTAGCTCAAAGTTACTCCGCTGATATTATGACGGGATAGAGGACAATCGAACGAGATTCAGCACCTTGACTTTTAATATAGATTTATTTTATTTTATTTATTAGATTTATTTTTCAAGGATGTAAAAAAAGGTTTCGTTTTTTAATAAAAATCATGTATGGCATATGACAAATCGCAGTGAGCGAATGTGGTAGGTAATCAATGCTTAGACCTTCCCTATATGGGAACTGGTCTGTGCCTAGCCGTGGGACGTTTATAGGCTGTGATTATTATTACATGTAGTTTTAAAAATATAATTAAAATAATAATTGGAGACCAGTAAAAATTACAACTGAAGACTGAGAAGAGCCGTTTATTTATTATTATTAGCACGAATAACCACTAACAATAACAAAAACGAAACAAAATTATGCAAGTAAAAAAAAATAATACGACGGTAAAAACATGAAAATAAAAATCAGAATTTCAAAGAAACAGGAAATTACCAAACCACGGGTAAGGAAGCAAGGTTATCGTGGTAACAATTAAACTCACATTTTTATTGAAACATACTAAAGATAGGCCAAATCAAAGCAGCTAGTATAATTTTAATGTCACACATTATAATCTAAATCACTAAAACATATTTTTCCAACCATTATAACTGACTGCACGAATAGCCGAGTGGTATAGGTCACCAAGCCAATTACTAATGTACGTGACATGTCGTGGGTTCGATCCCCACGTGCGACAAGAATTTGTACTTTCCACAAAGGCTTGTTCTGAGTCTAGGTGTCTTGTGTCTCTTTCCATGTGAATTGAATATCTGTGAAACCCACCGCGATACAAGGATTAAATTCTTTAGTGCGGGAGACGTTTAAAAAAATATATGATGGTAACCTAACATACGACTTTATAAATAAAGCTTTTCATAACACAAATGTGGTTTGAAATCCAGCAAACACAGCATATAGAAGCGTAAAGATTTCCGGCAAAGAAATCATGTCCGTTTCATATATATTTGTCGAAGTAACAGCGGTGGCCGCAACATACATTATTTATGGAAGTCAGCTGTTTATTGTCGCTCGTTTCGCCAACGAATATACGAATTCTCTTTGAAATTTTGGTAAAGTAAAGTAAGCAGGGTTTGGAGCTTGTGTTACGTTCTTTTGTTTTTAGTTTTAGCAGCTGTAGTGTTAATTTTGATACTGCTATGCGATCTCATGAACGTTACAGACTATGACATTTTTAAAGCTTGGGTCAAAAAGTTATCATTATCATCATCATCAGCCTATCGCAATCCGCTGCTAGGGATAGGCCGCGGGCATAGGCCTCTGTAAGTGCACGCCACTGAAATCTGTTTTAGGGCACAATTTTTTTCAAAATAGTTATAAGTGAGAAATAATTGCCATTAGCTCCACAAGAATGAAAATAAAATCTAGCTTGTATTACGGATCACGGCAGCATAGTAAAATCTTAGGAAAAAAAGGAAAATCTAACTTGTTATCCATCACCAAATAATATGTACAATAGAAAATCAACGTTATCTCATCCTTCTACAACGTGTATCTGGCCAGCAGACAAACACAAACAAAATAAACGTTACATAAAAGCAAAAGCGATAACAATAAAACTTTGTCAAACCGAAAAGAAACTAAAAAAACGTTACAAAAGCCCCTTTTTCTTTCCGACAAATCAGCGTTTTGTTTGCACGAATCGCTACCTTTAATCGTGCATGTGTATATAGCCTTAGAAGTTAGAAATAAATCAGTCGGTGTGTGTACGGCTGCATGGTGGGGTATCACGGGCCCTATGTCAGCGTAGCACAGTTTAATCACGCAGAAAAATGGTGGTGAATGAAATTAGGAACCAGGATGTTGTTTTTACCCAACTGCGCCAGAAAGAGGGTTATGTTTTTCGAGAGTATGTATGTATGAATGTATGTATAATTGTTTGGCATACTCTGCAGCCTAATCGGCTTGATGGATTTTGGCTTGAGAGGTGTTTTTGAAGATATTTTTAAGCATTGTAGTTGTAAGATAATATTTTTTTAGATACTGTGGATTAAACCTTTGAGTCTACTTATAAACTATTTTATGAGAGTGCTCTAGGCGTCAAAGTTTTCCAACGTTTTAAAAATCCTTATTTTGTAAGGTTGGTAAGTGCTCTTTTACTGGCTGCCTAAATGACAATATAGACAGGTATAAAACTTTTCATACCTTCAAAATACTAAATTACAACATTTAATGTTAGCCTAAGGCAGCCTTAGACCAAACGGCAAAAAAGTTTTGCACGTAACAACTGTTTACGAAAATAGACCTTACGGTATTGTAATAAAGGCGATGTCAATGTAAAGTTGGTACCCCGATGTACTGCCGCAAGCTACGTTATTACCTAGGTCCAAAAGTTAAATTTTAATACGTAAAGTTTAGTATAATTCAAGGACCTACAAAATTAAGGCAACGAACATTAAAATAAATTAAAAAACGTAATTTATTTGGCAAAGTTTGTAACTGTAGCGAGTTTTATCTCGGGATTTATGAAGGAATGTCAAGTTTTCTTTCCGAGTCACTGGTTTGAGTTTTTTGTGATATAAAAGTAATTATTAACGAGGATAATTTTGTTACAATTGTATTTTTGGAAGCCTGTATTTCTGTTTGGCAGGAGTAAGACGGGAGTTGACAGATTCTGAATCTTGTAGACTTTGCATCAATATATTTACATAGAATGTTTCTTTGTGAAAATTCATCCCTAACGAGTATAATGTGAAAGTAACAAACAACGGTAAGACCGATTTTATACATACTAGGCATGGGCATAGATTGTACTCCTAAAACGTGGGCAAAATACGAACAAGAACATATATGTTTATGAAACCGGTTTCTTGCTTTATTACAAATTCTGAAAAACGAAATCCCTAGCTAGAAAACAGAAAATATCGCTCCTGTAAAAACTATCAAGAATTCTCATCCCAAATCTACAAATCCAGCTAGAATTCTCCAGAGCATAAAAATATATTCCAAGTTTTAATATATTTTAAACTCCGAGACAATATTTCTGACCGTGGCGTGTTCCTTGAACATTTGCAGAGCGCCTGATGTTACGAAGTAGCAATCTTTCGCTATCTCGCAACATTGGTCTTTTTAAATTCACTTCGTTGCGACATGCGAGTGTACAATATATTATGTTATCGGAGCTATAGATGTCGCAGTGGGACGATTAGCATGGTTTATGGTTTGTCTAGATATAGTGGGTGAAAATGTTTCGCCTTTTGTGCCTTTACGTAACAATACAACGCTTATTGTTTATGTGAAGCTACATAGTTGTACCTACTGCTTCTTATAATATAGCTAAAGTACAACTTTTCTTTTGGTTTCCAGGTTGAAACGCTAATGACTTCAACCCACGCCGAGGGCACGGTGTGGAGATATGTCGGACTCCTACCGACTAAAAATACCCCTAGCCACTTGTACTACCTAAGCTAGCGTCACGGGATCGCTCGCGCATGCTGTGTGACCCTGGCTGGAGCTAAAGTACGACCTGGTGGCAGAGTTTGGGCCGTCCGGGAGGCCAGCAATTTAATTTCATTGGTGTCATTTTTTTAAAACTAATAAATGACATGACTGTTGTTCTGGGTACAGAAAAACTGCAGTAAAAAGAAAGGTATATATGCCCATTGCCCCTCAGTGGGATGGTCAGAGTTATGGGTAAAAGGATGAAGAAATATAATGACACTTCCTCATCCTTTAAAACAACTATCCATTAAATATAACATGAGTTAACAAACGAAGTAACGAGATAACAAAGAGAAAAGAAGACAAACTACACGGCTTTAAGTGTTCAACGTGACTTAAAGTAGAACGTCACAAAGAGGAACATTTAATGCCAAAAAGCTTAAGATGGTAAATTCGTTTCCCGGCGGACAAACTACAACTAATCCCTTTAAAACAAGTTAATGATGACGTCATTAAGAGTGTTGAGCATAATTTAAATATTCTAATTAAGAAAGTTCTGAACAACCTACCAAGACATCACGAAGTAAGAGATTTAGATTTGTGGAAGAGAGACGGCGCGATACATGGCGTAAAGCGGCGTCTCTTTTTAACAAGTGCAAAAGTTTTCTTCTAAGATGTCGTGGTAGGGGTTGAATTCGGCTTTCACAACTTACAGTTGCATGGTTTGTTCGAACCACAAGCAAAAGTTTGTTACAATTAAATTTGAACGTAGAAAATGAATCAAAATGGCTGTTTGAATGATAAACTTGCACTTTTGGTGAGGGAACTGCTAGGAATGCTTTGGTTAACAAATTGCCCTCGGGTGTTCGCAGCGTTTTGGTTTCGAGATTACAATGTAATGTGATCTATGAGCTTTAGAGATTGTAGCTCTGAGGAATGGAATGATTGATACCTACCAAGTAGTTTATTTTGACGATTTTTAATATAATATATTAAAAAGAATATTATTCTTTCAGGAGACTTCGTTAATTGGATTTGTAGGTTTAAATAGGCCCACAATTATATGTTAATGGTCAACTAACGTGGCGGGGTCAGCTCATATTTAATGGCACCGGTTGGTTCCTAAACTAGTCGGACATTTCTAAAAAATACGCGTGAGTGAACCGTTAATATATGAGCTTATTTATACCAGTAAATGTCAAGTATATTTATTCTAATATAATTTTTATAAAAAGTGTTATGAAAATATGTTATTGTAACCAATAAATACAAATATTATAAAATCTATTCCTACTATTAACAGTAGTTTGAATTCCTTGTGAAATAAACAAACGAATACTTTAATTGAACTACAACCTGAAATTAGAACAGTTAATACCATGTAATTTACTCCATTCTAGCAACTGGATAGTTTAGACTGTAAACTAGAAATTACTTTGGACTACGAACCACTATATAATTTATCTGAAACTTAGAATATTGAACAAATGAAAGGACGAATTGAGGCCCAGCACGCACAAAATATCCCAAACTTAAACGTACAATTCATATGGTATTTTTTACCCAACTGCGCTTGAAGGAGAGTAATGATTTTCGGGCGTATATTTACTAGGAACACCAAACTCCCAACACCGGTCTACATATAGACTTGACGCTAGAATACAAATACTTTTCCGATGGCTTTCGTGTCCCGACTGATAAAATATTTCAGGCAAAAATATTGTCTTCGAAAGTCAAAATGGAGTTTCCACAAACACATTTTATATTAACTAGCTGTTACCCGCGACTTTGACCATGCGAATTCGGTTATAGCTGCAAAAACATTACCCCTGCTCTAACGCAGTTGTTTAAATATCCCATGAGTTAATCCAGAGTATTATTTAACACCATACAAAATTTTGACAAAACTAATCCAGCCGTTTAAGCGAACGGCTGAATATTTTTTTTTACAAACTTTAGCATTTCTAATATTATTTGTAGGATACACATGAGCAAGTAGCTAATACTCTCATCAAACTCATTAAAATCAAATAATACTATTACTTTATTAAGTTACCTAACTTGTTTTTTTATACCCAAAGTATTAAACAAAACACAGGTGAATGCGTTCCTAAACACAGGTAGGTATTACCCACATATTTCTTTCTAAAAGAAATCTCTAACAAATGTACTCCGAACCAAATTGTACGCGAATAATAAATCCTAATTTGATTCAAAAAATGTTTGCACGTTGCTCAGGGCGCCGTAAAGTTCCCTTATAATCCCTTCTCTCACTTATTTGACTTGCTGAATACGAAATAAACTCATATTTCAATACGTTTGTTCTATAAACTTTTCGAGTTAACGAAAAAGTTTTGGTCCATTCAATCAAGTTTTTAGGGCGATTTCACTAGAAATGTATGTTAAACGCGTTTAAGGGAACTGAGTTTTCGAGGCTAAGTTTACAAAATTTACAAATGAACATAGACTTTATCTAGCAAAACTAGAGTTTAGAGTTTAGTAGGGTGAGGATGATATTAAGATGTTCAAAATCTTATCATGCCCTCAGCGTAAAGACAAACCTACATAATATAGACTGCACTAATTCCTTACTAAACTTATGCACGTCTCACCTCAGGAGTTATACCTACCTATTAATGAGAAATAGTTTTAACGCGAAATTCCTACTCATACAAATAGTCAAGAGGGCTCATCATATACATTACAATTTCGACAAGTGACGTGAAAATTCAATTCAATGCATTGAGCGACATAATAAGAAAAAAAAATGTCTACAAGGCAAAATCACGTATTAGCAAAACGCTATTGAAACAATTTGATATTAATCGCGACTAAACCAAGATTAGTTTTATCTGAACACGATCATACATAAAGTGAAACCAGCTCCCAGTAACCGCCGAATTATCCAAGATTAAACGAACGAATAGGCCTGAAGACTCTTTACAATGCTAATTGAATTTGGTAATTGTTTAAGAAGCCATTGTACTTATTGGAAGTTTCAGTTCGAAGTATTGTTCCGTTGAAGATAAAGTAACAATCAGAAATGTTCCGATGGTATCGGTTGGATATTAATTGGGTAATGTAGGTTGTTAGGAAAGGCTTGTTGAAACAATGGGCACCTTGAATTATACATTTTCTTCTTAGAGTATCGTTCAATGGAATTCAAACTTGAAACACCTTAATTCAGGTATGAGAAAGTGTAATGCTGTATTTTCAAAAATGTGTTATGAAGGTTGTGTTTTTTTCTAAACGAATAGAAGGCTTCATGTACTTAGCTTTTCCCAGACTGAGAGTAAAACGACTCCAATAGTTCTAAGAAACACATCCCCGATGGAAAAACCCCTTTTCTTAGTCCTTGCGAGAACAGGTGGAACGAAAGGCAAGGATTTTGCCGAACGAACTGAGGGAAAAATCTACTGAAGCATTACGTACCGCTTCAGGAATCAAGAAAATACTTTGCGATGGATATTATTTCTTAAAAATATCTAAGGAATCTTAATAACGTCTCTACCTTCGTTAGAAACCTTCATGCACCTGTTAACATAGAATTATTGTTACTAACTGCCAAACGTGACAAAATATCTCACGTACAACACAATAGCAGTTAAAACCAAGTACTTCACGTAGATTATCATTTATATTAACAAATCCATTTAGGAGCAACCCGTCACGTTTCACACTAACAAAGGTAATTTCACATAAATCTGAAGGTTTATGAAGAGGACACTTGAAGAAGTATCTCAAAGGAGTATGTGATGCGAGAATCCAGGTTATCATCAAGAAAGGAATATGTTACTATATGTATAATTATTAGTGTGCTGCAATTAGAGAAGGTATTGTTAATATCTCTTAGTAAAGGGATTACCTGAATATTTTAAAAGGGAATGTTGATTTCATTGAAATAGAAATTAAATGAAATAATTTATTTTGTTAGTGGGATAGATATATCACTTTCACATGACTGTAGTTTTTTTTTTATTTGAGTCAACATTTCATAAGACTAGCCTGAGAAAAAAAATCGAAACAAACTCAGACGTCTCTCTAAAAGTCTCGATAAATGTTGTTAAATGAGTATAAGTGTATAAATTGCATTCATATTAGATCGAATGATGATGATTACAGAATCTAATTGAGTGATGTTGAACGATTTTGGAGAAACTTAAGAGTCCAAAAGGGGACCGTGATAGGCTGAGTTAACCATTTATTTCAGAAATTGGCCACAGAACAGCAAATGCAAATCAATAGCAAAAGCAAAGAGAACATACTCTACAGATATGACCAGGTATAATCCAGATATAGAATATTCAGGTTGGATTAGATCATATAACTTCCACAAGCATAAGCAACTGTTATAGCTATACAAATGTACCTGCTAAAGCTAGGATGTCCAATGATTACTAAACATGGAAACACTTAACTCACCTCATTATGCATCCCACACGCTATAGGCTATGAACCTTCTACCACTAGCGGTATTCAGTATTGACATAAGCCCAACATTAGATGAAGCCAGCACATCAACTCCACCAACTTAGGTAATTTCGACCACCGCTAAATACTTCGAACCTACGTTATTGAGGAAAATTCAGAGTTGTAAGCCGCAAAGTAATCAACGTCTAGTAAATTATCTTGTAAGTTATCTGAAACATTTATTTGCATGTGAAAAGTTTCTGCGTTGGTAACGAAATGCCCGAGAATTTGTAGATCTAAGCTTTGAAGGTTTTACTCGGTGAGATTAATTTGAGCTGGAACTGGCTACAGGGTTTTAGTGTGCAGGATATTTTCATTTAGATTTTGAACAAGTAATTTTGGTTGGTAATCTTCTCTCCCTTTTGCCTCATTTCAAACCTCAATTTCGTAAAATTTTGTCTGCACCAGTCAAAGCCTGCGCTTTGGAGGATAGATCAAAGCGCTGCAAAATGTTGAGTAATCAATGTAAGAAAATTATTCTTACATTTATATCTCTTAAAGACAAACCAAATAGGTTAACTAAGTAAAAATATTAAGAAATGACGCAAAAATAGCCCGGACGGAGAACTGAGTGCATTGGAAACCAATAGCAAAGCTAATGCATCGATACAGTCTGTCTTAATCCTTTTCATTTCCAATTTACTTAAATCGTCACTACATAGTATAAAACAAAGTCGCTTTTTCTGTCATGTGTCATGTTGTATGTCCCTATGAACGCTCAAATCTTTAAAACTACGCAACGGATTTTGATGCGGTTTTTTTTAATAGATAGAGTAACTCATGAGGAAGGTTTTTATGTATAATATCATCCATTAAATAGTGGACAAATACTGTTATTTTTGAGGTTTCTAATGTGATGTCGCAAATAATTACATTTTTTCCGCTTACATTGCAAACGCAGGCTGAATCCTA
This sequence comes from Chrysodeixis includens, assembly GCA_941860345.1. Taxonomy (NCBI): domain Eukaryota; kingdom Metazoa; phylum Arthropoda; class Insecta; order Lepidoptera; family Noctuidae; genus Chrysodeixis; species Chrysodeixis includens. The sequence continues at coordinate 2,971,308 of OW796107.1, read as the reverse complement.
CGAGATTTATCAAAATAATGTACTAAGTATTGTACACAATGAAAAGGTCTACAGAAAACTCCGCGATGGTATATGTCTATCTCTTATGGATATCCCACAATAACATTTTTTTGTCATTTACTTTTTACGACAAATAATGACTAATATTCGAAGCGATTTTAACCAATACAGCATTAATCCTTATCCAATTAAATACCTTAAATACATTGTTGATTTAATATAGATCTATTTGGCCTTTTACAGCATCTGATTTAAATCAATATTTTTGAAGATGTACAGATTTAAAAATTGCGGAACGTAGCGTTTACGGCGACGCGGCGCGGCGGCAGCGTGCCTATAAATAGCGCGTCGGAGGTAAATGTAAAAAAAAGTAAAAATGTAAAAAAAAGTAAAAATTTTAAAAAATTGTAAAAATGTAAAAAAAAAGTAAAAATGTAAAAAAAAGTGAAAATATTGTGTATAAAAGATATTCCAAAGATAAGGAAAGGGGAATTGTTTTAAGTACTCCAAAAACGCGTGCGGGCTACGGGCAGTAAATGAATAAATCAAATCTACTGGATTGATTTTATCATTTTTTCAGTGAGTTACATATTTTAAACCCGTGCAAAGCCGGAGCGGGCCGCTATGTTTTTTTATAAACAACGTTCACAGTTTTTCTGTAGCGTATTTAGTATATCAGCATTGCACCCGTGCGAAGCCGGGGCGGGTCGCTAGTATTAAATAAATCCAAAAAGTGGGGTACAAAAAGTGGGGTCCTTCCATTCGTTGCGAATAATCCAAGATTACCATCACTAACAAAATCAGAACGAAAAATGAAATGAATAATTTCAAACCAGCCAAAATTTATATCGCATCAAGAAATAAACACCTCAGACGAGGTATACGAGCATTTTAAAGGCAGTACATCTATGCTCACGTCAGAGCCGCCATTATATTTCATAGGTCCCGGTGGAGACGCCGCAAACCACGGAAACTGACTTTAAGCCCCATTCTTAGAGTGCAAGTTTTCATCACGATAAAATATAAAGGAGAATGTAGTTTCTTAAAAATTTAAGAGGTTTAAAGTGTTTACTTGAATTTTATGGAGCTTTTGATGGGCGAAGCGTGGGCAGGTGAAGCTTTTGTGGTTGTTTGTGGAGTAAAATAAGTAATAGTGAGCTATTGTATTGTGTAGAGCATGTTGACAAGTACTTTCAGTGTCGTACAGACAATTGAGGAAGAAAAACATATGAAACCGTTTATAAATATCAGGGGGTTTTGACAATATTACTTTGTTTTAGAATAGGAAATGAATGCCACTTGTCAATGCCGTACATTTGAAGTTCCCAAACTTCAAATGTACGGCATTGACAAGTGACGTGACTTTGACTTGTCAGTTGAATACATTTGAGCGATACGTCAGCGAAAGCACTCGGATTCTAAAGTTTAACAGACCGATTTAAGCAATAGAAATTTGAAGACGCAATTTTCCATTTCAGCAACTTCAAAACTCACCCAACTTTTCGTCCGCTATTCCCGCAGATTTGTCTGTTTTGTCGGGAATCACAGTTTAACATACATTGTGACAGTCGCGAGTACGATACATTATGCCGTTTGACCGGGAAATCTCTCGGGACATGCAAATACTCCAAGATAAAGCCGTCTTCCGCTGAGGTTAACACCAAAGCTCCCGATTCTGGTTTGTTTTGAGATATATTTTCGAGACGAATATTTGAGACAACTTTAGATTTTGATAAAGATTTCTCAGGGTAGATAAACCTACCTAGGGTTTTGTTCTATGTGATCTCCGTTAGCCTTTTTTTTTTAATTTTGGTCTACTCGAGAAAATATGCGTCTTTTTTTAGCGAACATTGTTAGTTCCTCTGTTATTTTTACGACAGTTTAAACAATATATTTACCCAACAACGCCTTGACTGGTTCGGCTAAAGTGTGCAGTTTATAAGAGCAATAGAAACAACTCAGAACGAAATAAATTACAAGTACTTAGTACATTTCACAGTTGAATTATTCACATTATCAATCATTTCCAACTTTTAGGGAACAGTTTCCAAAACAGTTGCTACGGTACATGAGTGATCGCGAAAGTTAGATGGTACTAATTAGCGGTATCTAGCGACACATTAATCAGGGCCTGTACTATGACATCTAGAAGTATAACTGTTGCTGTTGTTAAAGCGAGACAACGCTATACAGATTTATAGCGGCATCTTGCTTGCACAATAGCGATAGTCTTATTTAAGCGTTTTGTAGTTAGGGGGTAAGACTTGTAAAGGACATGAATTTGGACAGTAAACAATGTTGAATACATTTGGAAACAAAGCGAGAGAGACAAATGAATGATATTAGTGGTGAGTGATAAGGACGGATGATGTGATGATGTTTTTTGAGAACTTAGAACATGTTCGAGGCATATGGACATAAACATATCTGAGTTAAAGTATTGAAACCATAAATGTTCCTCCTTTTTGTGGGAATATATAAATAAAGAACCTTTAAATAAGTAAACACTATTCTGTGTGTCTTTTTAGGAGATTTTATTTAAATTGCAAATGTTCGGTTTTATCACTAGCATTTGATTCAGACGAAATTTTACCATTTTAAAATATGAGTATGTATAAATTAATTCATTCAATTATACGACAAAATATTACTTTCAAACAGGAACAAAATATTTTTTTAAGCCCTTAACGAATAGCTATCTTTGAATGTCCTACCAGTCTCTATGCTTTAGGTGTTTTATTTATTTAAGACAGGGAGTTTTGGAAGGAGAAAGAGTAGACCTTTGCCCAGCAGTGGAATCTTATACAGGCTATATAAAAAAATGTATTTAAAGCTGTTCTAAATCAGTATATATCAAGAGGAAAGTGGCGATGACGTCAAGACTTAAGTGGATAAAAGCGTTAAGCATTATCGTGACGAAGCATTCATTACAACGTAATGCAAGGCTTTCATAAGATTACAGCTCGAGTACTTCCATTCAGATTACAAACAAAAGATAATACTAACATATAAATATAAGATAGTTAGAGAGTTATTATAACATCTAACATTACATACAATTGTCGTTACAGGTTATTACCCAATTCATTGTTGAATTGGAACATATATTAGTTATGTTAACATATAACTTTGGAAAGTGACGTTAGTACTAGCCATAGCCGTGTTGCAATGACTAATGCACACCCACCACGAAATATATTAAACATTTATGTAACATATTTAACACTAAATAATTCACTAATTGAAAAGTAACTGTGACTTTTAGGACTCTCTAACCACCAGTGCGGAAATCAATAACTTCATCATGGTACCGCAAAGGGGTCACAAACATTCGATTCTTACGCGAGGAACTAGAATTTGTGGATCACATAAATGATAGTCCCTTGCGGAGGTCAAGCTCGCACCAGGCCACGCAATCGTAAATTGGCAACAGGAAAATCGATCTTAGGCTCAATTCACACCAAAAGCGCGGCGAAGCGCAGCGAAGCGAAGCGCGGTTCGAGTGTCATTTGAATTTTTACTTTATTCACATTACTATAATGTATATTTTCGCATGAGAAAGTCGAACGAGACTCCGTTCATGGAATTCGCGGGAAGTCCGGCGGCGCCGCGGGCATCCGCGCGACTCGTTCGACTTTCTCATGCGAAAATATACATTATAGTAATAGGAATAAAGTAAAAATTCAAATGACACTCAAACCGCGCTTCGCTTCGCTGCGCTTCGCCGCGCTTTTGGTGTGAATTGAGCCTTACTGTTTTGAGTTTAAAGCTCTTTTATCATCATTCCCCTGCCCTTCTACTAATTATTGTTTGGGGTCGGCGCAGCATGTCTTCGTCTTCCACACGTTCCTATCTGATGTCATCTCACAAGTAACAGTCTTTGCAGCCATACTATCTTTCACACAATTCATCTATCCATTTATCCATCTTTAGTGCTTAAAAATGTTTACACTACTGTCACAAATGTAAATTTAACCTAGGGCTATTTTATTTAAAATCGTAGTTGATTATAGCTATCGTCTGTTGCTATTTAAGTAAAAGGCCTAAAATATCAATTCAGTTCCAAACTGTTATTCCCCCAACAATATTCGAAACGAAAATTTAGTTTACAGAATCGTACGGGCCATTACCGCCAATACAAATTGAGGCATGTAACGAACCGTCAGGAATCAGGCCCTTGCTGGGAGGGCCCTTCAAACCCTCAGACTGAAGGTCGCCCTCAATCCCTTGCCCTCATTTACTGCCCTTTTCCCTTTACTTAAGGTCTCGTTTTCAGCTTTTTTATGAAGTCGAGAAACATGTGTGTAATGAGTTCTTGACATGTTTAGATTAAAGGATTTTTCGAGTTTAAGCTTGTTTTTTATAGAGTGGGTAAAAATTCTTGGATGTATGTTTTGAGTGGCAATTATTGACCTATAATATATGGTTAAGTGTTTTTGTATAAGACTACTTACGTTTGCAAGTTGCGTTTGTATTTGTTAATAATATCCATGATAATGGCCCATACCTGTAACAAAAAGAAACGAATTTATTAATTAAATTATTACACATTTAGAGTTGAAAAAAAACTGTTTAAGTGTTCTAAAAAAAAGACGCTATAAAATGACTTATATCATAGTGTCGTCCTTGTAAGTTGCTTAAAAAACAGTACGAAAAAATTGAAAGACATAAAAAAGGTTTTAAAAGCAATAAAAACGTTTTGCATTCGGCCAAGTTTCAGCCAAGTCTTCAAGTACCTTTTAAAACTGACTTTTCATTATTAATTGAATAGTTTTCTTTAGAAAGATACTGTCTATCACAGCCTCTATTCTTCGAAGGGGGTCGAACTATTCTATAGAAAACTTTGTCTATTGTTGCGATGCCTAAATGGATGCCCATACACTTCATGTTTATAGGGATGGCAAAAACGGATATAATACAATATTAAAGAGAGTGTAATTTAAGATATATTAATCATATTAATAGTTACTGGGTATAAAAGAAAATATCATTTTGTAAGTAAAAAGACCTATGTCATTAAATAATGAAGTGGTGAAGGGTGGGCGATGGGGTGCAGTCTGTTACAATTTTGACGTTCAAGAAGTGCTACATTGTAGGCTAATTTAAATAAATGACATTTGATATGACTTGATTTGAATAATATAATATAATAACATCATTATAAAAGTAACTGCGAGTAAACTGCTGAACACATATTTATGAACCGTGGTATGGATTTAGTTTGAATGTAAACAATACTTGAGGAAGGACGAGATAGGTCGAAAAAAATCGTGTACCTAGATCTTAAAACCCCCTGAGGTGAAAACTGTCGTTTATATTTCTCTGTTTTAAAACACAGCCAAGTATCATTCCAAAATGTCAATTAGTCTCTACATTTTACCCAAATCTAAAACACATTCTTGAATAAAAATGTTAAAACAAAAATAAACTGTATTTTTAACTTTACGTAAGAAATACAAAAATAACGTTCACAAAAATAAACTTAACACAGAAAAGTCATTATTCTCGTCTCGTCAAATTTATTCGCACAACCCTATTAAGGTGTTAAAGAAGAGGGATGAACAAGGAAAAATTTGCTAAAAAACGCGGAGGTTAAGTTAATGTTGGTAACGTAATTCTGTTGGTATAAGCCCTAGTACTACGTCTTAGTGTAAAATTTGTTTGTTGTGTGTGTTGTTGTTTGCAGTTGTGAAAGAGAGACGCCTCTCTACGTCTTGTAGTGCGCTGTCCCGCTTCCACACTTGCGAAAATGTCACTTTGACAGATGGTGGTAGGCCTTTTGTTGGCAGCCCTGGTCGTCAGGCGAAACTGTCGCGCGGCGCCGCTTGTAATGATCACCTAGATTACTTTTATTAATTGGTCAGCGTCTGATGTAAACAGCTGTCCGTTTTAAGTGGGCACAGTTATTGCCTGAGATCTGTTAGCTTGGATTAGGTTTTGTGTCGTATTATGGAACTAGGACCAAATAGTAAAATGGATATGGCACAATATGTAGCGTAGGTAGGCTTTTATTTTCTGCCACTGCAACTATCTAACTTTAATAGGAGGACACCCACAAGATTAAATTTAAATTTTTACTTATTTCCCTCCCTTTCCAATCACAGACGTCGCAATAATATTTAAAACGTTGTCGCTTGTGTTTGTTAGTTAAAAATCTCCATTAGTATTCATGGACTGCGAATATATCACACATTCACCAGAAACAGTTTTAACTTAAATACGATGAGCTATTATACAGCCACATGCCACTAGACTAGTCTTACACAAGACTACATCATTGACTGGTGGTGTTACTTTTGACACAAGCTAGCGTCTTTATCCCTAGCTTATGTTGACAGCTGTCTAGAGACTCCATTGTCTGAGCCCAAGAGTTGCGGAAAACCGAGAACCTTTAGACTGAATAATTAATCGTTTAATCATATTTTGGATCAGGAAGTACTTGTGAATACTGCACAAAAACATCTAAGATTTATACAGAGTTAGATAACATAAAGTTTCGCTCAATGTTCTTTACCTATAAACAAAGGATTTAAAACATAAAGATAGATGTTCAATTTTGTAGACAAGCAACTACACTTCAAAAGAGGTCAAATGATGTAGGTACAGAGCAAGGACGGATGCCATTGTTAAACTTTAACAGTAACACAGTAACCCATTGTCCTCCGAAATTAAATTTAAAGTCCCTAGATTTCCCCTGACGTTCCCATCAAATGTTCTACACACTACATCACATTCGTCCAACGCGTATAAATCTAAGTGTTGCAAGTCTCTTTAGAGTGTAAGTAATATTATTGCAGTCGTGGAAAGAGACAAAGATAAAGTGTAATAGGGTGTCTTACTTCCACAACTGAAGTAATATTACTTTAAGAGCTGTAGGCCCTTAGTAAATACTGAGTAATAAAAACACCCTATCAAGAAAGTTAATAGTCGTCAAGATGTATCACAACTACGCCTTTACTTAATTACAAAATTAATAAAACCTGTCAGGGGCGCTCAACCCACGGTCGTTTGCCGATGTATTCCAAAAGTAATTTGTCATTACGTCAAAATGTTTGTGACCCCTGACCTTTGCTTAGAATTAAGGGACGGTTGTATTTAGTTTGACCGTTGTGAGTGTATATTTTTCTTTCCGTCCTAAACCATCACGGGAACGTTGTTTAACGTGTTTTAAAAGGCAAATTGGATTTGTTTGATTTTGTCATCCATTAATTGTTTTGTATTAACATGTTTCAGCAACCTTCGGATGTAATTCAATGTATGTTATTTATAGAAGGAATCTTTCAATAGAGTTACAGTTTAGTTTTAAATGTCAATCAGGCGGATTTTTTTTCAGAATATAATATCTAATAATATTCCCATGCCATTTTAGACAAAAGTTCTCAACAGGGCCTCCGCATATTGGACTTGTATCTCCGTGTAAGCCTTTAAAAAGGACCGGGTTTCTTCCGTATCAACCAGTTATTCCGTGATATAAGAGAGATAAATAATGATATTAGCTTATAGATGCCCTACTATCTGAACATAGGTCTATTCCCTTAGAAGGTGGGTAGAAATGATCAAATTCTTCATCTTCTGTTAAATACAGAAATACTGACAACATTGAGCTAGGTATATCCCATCCAGTAAACCAACTGCAAAAATGCCAACAATCTGGACTAAAATTGTATTTTAGTTCAATTTTCTTCTAAACAATATAGTAACAGTATTTCACAAAAAGTCTTTCTATTTTCAGCTGTTTACATCCAATATTAAGCTAACGAGATTTTTGTTTACGACTCCGTTACGAGTCTAGTACTTTAGCTCAAGCTTTTCTTGTTTCTTTAACTAATTTCGGACATGACAGCCTCCTTAAGCTTAAGGCTATTTATACACAAGACAACATATTGCTAACTTCTTTCAACCAACTACAGATATGAAAGGTCGTAAGTGTTTGAACATAACGAACACGATAAAAAGAACAGGTGTTAGTTGGTAGGAACTAAAATCGTCGGGTGTCGAATCTTTATGGCGTTGTGTATTAAAAGCTTTTGTTTGGAAAGCATGTGCAATATTGTAAGCTATAATTTGTTAGCCAATTAAGTAGTTATGGTAGTTAGTAAAGCGTTTAGATTGTCTATGTTTGTTTGTTGTTTTGTTGTATGGTTAATCTAATAACAGAAATGTGAATGAGTTTGGCTAACCTACTTAATAGTTTGTAATAAGATTTGATTTGAGAAGAGCTTAAACCCCAAGCGAGAACATGAGGTACACTAATTGTTATTTTATTTATGTTTCACTACATAGTATAATACAAAGTCGCTTGACGCTGTCTGTCAGTCTGTACCTATTTATGCTTAGATCTTTAAAACTACAAATGGATATTAATACGGTTGAGTGCCGTGCAAAGCTAGGCGGGTCGCATGTTCCTACTATTTTTGAGCACTAGCTTCAAACATTCACAGTACAATTAATTCATTTGCCGTCACAATAGCGCAATCAACTCAAAACCACATATGAAGTTACGTAAACCAGTAAACACATCTTCCTAACCACTTAACAAGGTTTGATAATTTAATAAGACCGCAATTAAAATAGGTTGTCTTAAGATTTCCACTAAATTATACATTCAGGCCCTTAAACTTATCATCCTGTATACACAAGGTTTGGGCTTTAAGAACACACCCTGTACGAGAGCCCTTAAGTTAGCAAAATCTCGGAAGTTTACATAATCAAAGTTATTTTAGGATGACCATATTTCTGGCTGGATCTGTTATGTAAACGTAATCTTGTAAGATGTAATATTTCTTCTCGTAATTTTAAATCTTTGTCTAAAAGGAGAAGGGTTTTAAGCTTGTTTCTGGCATTACAGATTCACAGTTAGTAAACAAATGATCTTAATATCGTGGGTTTTTTTTTATTTGGAAGTCGGTTTTCGCCACTTTAGATTTAGACACGTATAATATATGTATTAACAAAATCAATTCGACATGAAATCAGCTTTGAAATTGGGGATGAATAATCGAAAACTTCGACTTTTGAGTAAGCTCTTATATTTCGGAAACACTACCCTTGTTTATATAAATAAAGTGACCTACATTGCAAGCAGAGAGAAAAATGACAAACCTAAGGTAAAAGCACCGCAGTGTAACAAATATCCACTTTCTTTCCCGCGACCCAAATGGACGTAAATTTATCAATAAGACACTCATACTTACCATAGAACTTACCCAAACAATACCTCTATATATCATCCCAGAAATGGCAAGAACAGAAACACTCTACAACCTCCAAGCGAAACTAAACCTTAACACTAAGATCTACAGTCCAAAATCCGTTGAGAAGTTTTCAGGGAAATATTAAATAATATACTTACTATCCTTTTCACCATCAAGTTTTCAGAAGTATGATTTGCGCGGATTCATATTTCATTGAAGTGTAATCTAAAGTTAGAAATGTCTGTATTAATGGAGCCGAGATGGAGCGACGCAGATGGTAGGGCCGACTGCCGGGGGGAGAGGGGAAGGGGGGGGATCTTAATCGGATCTTGATTAATTTGTTCGATTTCTGTAAACAATTCTTTAACAAGAAGTCGTGATTGAACGAAGGAGTGTAGAGTTGAATGAACCATTGACAGATGACGTCTAAATTATTCACCGGGTTAATTGAATTTTCAAATAATGTGTACACTCAGAGAGTCTGTCAAATTATTGTCTAAAATATAAGAGACATATCGATAAATTAATATTAGCACACCAAATTTTAGAATTAAAAAAAAACATTTTATTTTTTCTCAATTACCTCAACCGTGAAAATGACAATATCCATGGCTGCTAGTACCTACCTATAATTCACTGTTAGGAGCATGACAGCCATTTACTAACAAAATAATATACCATTTCGGGCCTAACCTAAGTTTGTCAACATACTCATAACGCGGCCTTTTCAGCTGAAAGAAAACCGCATCAAAGACAAAATTCTTCCAATTTTCGTCCGTTACACGAACTAGTCTGCACACTAAGTACGAAATACTAAAATAGACCCCCAACATCTCTAAGCGTTTTTTACAAGCGATAAAAGTGCTCGTTCTCAAACGTATGTCTCTTTCGAAACTATGGGCCTTAAGTGTACCTCTGGGCTAGCGAGTAATGCTCCCGACCTTAAGTGGTCTCGAAACACAAATTGTTCAAAGTTCGCAAAGTACTGTATAATAGTTGTCGAGTTAAGCGGCGCGAGCATCGTCCGGGAAACTGAGCGGTTGTTGTAAATCGATGTTTTATTAGGTTTGGGTATCGATTTGGATTTAAGTTTATCGATTAAGGGGGATGTTAGAAGGATTTTTTAATATTTAACCTTTTTAGGGTTCACTTTCCTAAGCCTCCGCCGTCTGTCTGTCTCCAAGCAGTATCTCATAAACCGTCAAAGCTAGACAGCTGAAATTTTCACAAATGGAGTATTTCTTGACTTCGTTTTAAATGTCGTGAAGGCCTTGTGGATCTATGCATCAAGCATATACCATTGTGACTATTTCAGAGTTATATTGTACTTTCTGAATTATTCTAAGACGATACTGACAAACGGTCAAGGAAAACATCGTGAGGGAACCTGGGAACCTTCCCTATATGGGAAAGGGCAGTTCTCAGCCATGGGACGTAGCTCTACGTAGCTATATAAGTTACGTAGCTATCTATTGGTTTTTTTATCTTAAAAAAATGTAGGCTAAGAGTAACAGTCATGGGGGTATTTTTATCAAGCATGTAAGCCTTATCTGAAGGCACTAATGACGTCATTCATGAGTAAAGGAGCTTACCAAGCTTGTCCATCATTCTTACATCCTCGAATTTTCCTCACATGATTACCAGCGGGCGAAAGTTTCACCGTATCGCAAAAAATATCCAAGGAACTATAACCTTTATATCTCGGACGTTAAGGCTTAAAATCCTGTATAAAGAAGTTCCGTCGTTATTCCACTGCCCTAGTTTGTAACGAGGTTGTAATGATGATAAAATCTCGATGAAAATGGATCTGTAACTACGAACTAATGGCATTTTTTTACTATTATTTTTTTGTTTGATAAAATAAGTTATTATTGTCTGATATAATTTGACGATTTGTTTTTCCAACCGACTTCAAAAATGAGGAGATAATCAATCGGCGTCATGTTTTATGTTTATTTTCGTTTTTCGTGTTAATCGGTGAACATACATATGTTCACCGATTATAATATACAACGATAGCTTAATTATGTAGTTTATGTGTCAATTATGATTTATAGAATGAATGATTTTGTTACATTTTTAAATACGTTTAATAATACTACAATTAAAACTATTTCTAAAATTGTAGTCAACAGAACTGTTTTGTCAGTAATATTCGTGTTTAGAGTAAAATAAAACAGGTAACATTTTCTAGAATAAACCTCTGTTTCTGGAAGGCTGATCAATTGAATCAGCTGACAGATAAATTAGTCTCGGCTGTGATTGGTTGACGATAAAACTTACCACCAATCACAGAGCTTCGACATACGATTAGCAAATTCTTGTGTTGATCAGCGTTTAAGAAACCAAAGGTAAATTTTCAAGACCGTCACAATATTAAATACTTTATTTATTCCATATTTCACGGGTGTAACATTATTTTAACCCCCATTTACCTTGCCGCGTTATCTATTCTGCAAGATGCCGTTATTCAAAAACGGGCTCGAACCCTGACCCTCGGGGTCTCGTTATTAATTCATGGAGGCGATCACCAGCTTCTTTGATAGCTACATTCTGTACGGAAAAACGTACTAAAAAAAAACAAGTTTTGGAGGTGTCAACGATATAAGGTACTAAATAAAAATTTCAAGTTTTCGATCTTGAAATAAGCATCTAGCCATCTAATGTAGGTACTTAAGGTAGAAAAGCATTAAATACTCATTACACCTTTAAAAGGCTTAGGTTTTCTACGACTGTTGCAGAACTTCAATGAAGCATTCGTTTTCGTATTCTTTTCAATCAATCAAATAAATCGCGAATCCTATTCACCGGTACGCCAAAAAAAATATGACAATAACCTTCCCAAGTATAATAATAGTTATTTAGCAACATCAATACACATTTCATTAAGGAACTAAACTTCTAAGCACCCGTCATTTGTTTCTTTGGGCACTCACACTCTCACACACACACAGAGACAGCAAGAATTCACTGTCACAGGCATATACATATAGTCCATCTCATCTACAGGGAGCATTTGTCTCATTTATCACGACTCTGTCTCCTCGCCTAAATTATTCAAGCCTTAACTAAAACACTCTAGACTCCCAAATTGAAGATGCCAATATCATAAAATACAAGTTTTATGAGAAAAGAATGTTCGCGAATTTCTAGACGGCAGTTTTTCAGATGGATTTTATTGATTTGACAAAGTTATGCAGACGGTTCCGTCGTAAAATTTGTTGGTTTTAGACTGTGATATCATGGGTCTATAGATAGCGATGTCACATCTTCAGTAGAAGTTGACGAAGATATGAGAGTATATTTTAAGAATGTTAATGATACGGATCTTTATTACTGGTGAGTTATTACGTCCTATGTAAAGATAGAACGAGAGTTACCACGGTTGCGTAGGTACCTACTTGCAAATTAGAAATTTCAGATTTTAAGCGTAAAATTTAAGAACTGGGCGACTACCGAACTGCGCCGAATATTGTATTGTCTCTTATCTACTGCAACAATCTCATTAAACGCCACGGTGGAGTATAAAAAATTAATCATCTTAAAGCAAACAGGTAATATTAATTATAATTAGGTACTATACCATTTAATTCAAATTAGGTACTATAAATGTAGCTGAAGATTCGGTTCCTAAACATCATTCATATGGAGAAAAACCAGCAAAAATTCCACAATTTTAGCATATCACTCTTCATTATATTTACCATATCCAAAAAATTATAAAAACCATATCCTACCAGTAACAGTTATACGTTATCAACAGTACAGTCATACAAAGTACCACAAGTGCCTCGGCCTATAAGTTTACGCATCTTAGAGCCACTCTCGTGAGGAGGGTCCTATCCTCAAGGACCACGTTACGGAGTGCCCGCTAAGAGACTATCAAATTACTAAAAGTACACTGAGATGGGACTTGTATGGCAATAGGTTTATTACGACTAAATGCGTATATTTGTTACCCTTTTACGCTAAAACTACTTAACAAATGAAGATGATATTGGGATATAAATCTTGCATAATAATTTTTCGTTTCGCAATGTTAGTTACCGAACTCCTTCGAAACGGCTTTACCAATTTTTACATGTGTATTCAGATCCATAATCACACTAATAATATAAGGGAAAATTATGTGAGTGTTCCTGTTCGAATACATTTTTATTGATAGTTATATAAAACCCTCTGTCTCCTCCTCCATTTTTTTGGTTCTACGTACATCAAGCAAGATTTTCGATGAAAACGCCAAACAATTTTTAATTTTTTATCGTATTTTGTCTTTGAGACCTTCATAACAACGCATAGATCAATGACAATATTATAATTACTTCTGCACATCGGTCATGCAATCACCTAAGTATATTTTTTTCCTGTAGTTTCCTACTGTTGGGCTCCAAGTCCTTCCACACATCGCACTTACTTTTATAAATACAATTTTTCATGTAGATATAACTGTAAGCACCTATAAACTCAAACTATCCAAGATCAAATACTAAAAGGAAAAATCGTAAAAAATAATATTCGCCAACTGAAGTACACTTTAGAAGAATGAATTTAATTTCAAGCTCGGGTAGAGACCGTTAGGTTTCGTAATTTTGAAGAGAACTAGTATTATCTGGCTCGGTAATTTTATTATAAGTGTATGTGTTAGAATAGTTCTAAAAAAAATTCTATTGGTCTGTAACGGTTTCGTTTTAAGTAAAATTTTCTTTCTTCAAGGGCAAGCCTTTTTTTATCCGGGGAAGTCCTCATGGACTTTCTACGAGCTGGGGAAGACAGAGAGGCGTGCCGGTGTCAATGAAAGGGAACGTCATTTTCAAACATTCACTCGATGTAATGATACTTCTTTAAACAAGCTACTAAAACATTTGTATACCATTAAAATAGTAGATATTAATGCTTACTCAAAATAACAGTTCCATTATCGTTAACCGTTCGATTCAACTCCATAATTGTAACGTATAATTTACTGTTTTACGTAATTACTGGTGTATTAATCGCTTTTGTTATCATTTAAATCTAGTTAGATGTTAAAATGTGTTTTACGCTAAACTGTCTGTACCTACCTCTAAGTCATTAATTATAATATATAATCAATGTAAATTTGTAGTATTCAACAGTTACTTCCTGCGTCTTTATGTATGCTTAGATTTTTAATAGAATGTTTCAAGAGAAACGTCATCAATATTTTAGCCATGGAAGCTGAAATCACTAGTGTAACATAAAACAATCTGTTCGATTGTAATACTAGATAGTTTGCTTGTAGGTTGGTTCAACAAAAAATACTTAAGCTGATCTAGGAACTACTTGAAAGAAAAAAAAGCATTACCTACTAGTAAATATAGTAATGTAAGCCACGTAATTGATTGTCAATGTTTAACCCAGATCAATATGACACCAAAATTTATTTACGAAATCAAAATAAATTTACTAACAAATATTCTCAATAAATAACTGGTTATTACCTGATGATCCGTATTAACAAATAAAACGGTTAATTTGTCCAAATATAACATATACATATACACATACAGTAACCATATACGTATTCACGAGAATGAAAAACATTAACAAAAATAACATGAAACAAAAGTGAACCAACAATCTTTTAATATTAACAACGTGTGATGAATCTGGACAGCTTTTCACATAATTTATGAGCTTGGCTTAAAAACGATTTCCAATACTTGGACAGAATATTGTGATCGAGATCAAACCAGAACTTGCTGTAGTGCAAGCGAGAAGCAACTATACGTAGTGTAGTACGCTATCTCACTCTTACAATGACAAACACTGTTACACTGTTTAGAACAGTTTTGTGGACCTCTATATTAAGCTTAGATTAAGTTACTCTGTTATAATAAATAAATAAATAAATAATAAACAGTTTTGTTTAAGTTCATAGTACGAGTATTGATATTTATGTGAGAGAATATTCAACTTTGGCATAATGATTTTGCGTCGGTTTTCCAGCGAATGATGTTCAATTTTCCGCGAATAATTGCTTCATCTGTTTACTGAATCTTTTGTTATTTTTCGCGAATATTAAAGTTAAAGTATGGAATACCAATATTGAAGCCATAAAAACACACAGTAATTTAAACCATGTTTAAAACCTATATTTCACAAAATGGGCACAATAGATCACCCTGTATTTATGCAAGATAGTGAAATAAAGGCTCACAATACATTAATAACATTATTAATCAATGACTTATCGCGGCTCATTAAACAAACAATTTTTGTTATACGTAAACTTGCAAGTCGGAATATCGAGAAAATTTTGAGCGAACGGTATGTTTCGGAGTTGTTTTTATGCTTCTAAAGAAATATTATACTATATATCTTTACAAGTACTGCATTTTACATCATCCTTTTTAAGAGAATAGTTAAAAGAGAAGCTTCACAACTTTCGTTGTTCACAAATTCGTCGGCGCTCGACGCAGCCTAGTTTTACAACTTTAGTTAGACGCAACGAAAAAGTTCTTTTTACGTATAGTTGGGGCTATATCGCAGACATTTCTGCCGACAAATTCGAGCTAAACCCAAAGTAGGGTATGTAGGAAAATGATAAGTGGAATGAGTGATGAGGTGGTGGGAAACGGAACACTGGAACTACTTACGCTACTTACTCTATATGGAATCAGCAGGAGCTAGAGACTAGTAGTTATTATAAAAGCGAATACATACCAGTTAACAGAGGCAATAGGTTAACTGAAATAAGTTGGGCAAATCAATCTTTATATTAAGGAAATTAAGTATAATTAGGAATTAATAATATTTATTACTTCTCTACTCGAAATAATATAGGGTTATACAAATATACAAGACATCTGAGAGGGTAAATGCTGAGGTGAGCTTGCTGCGAGCTTGCTATATTATATTTATTGAAACTAAATACAGTAATGCAATAAGCGGTCCCAAGCAATTGGGAACAAGCAAAACTAGTAATGATAAAAATAACAACTAATTACAAAAAGAAAAAAACAAGAGTAAAATACACAATTGTAAAGTAAGTTAACTTACATTAACTAATCACTGCATTATATCAAGCAACGCGGCCTAATAATACTAGGGGTAGCTCAAATATACCAATTTCCGTAATCTTTACATTTGATCAGACAAAGCGAACAAAAGCCTTCGGATAATGGCTTTATTGGAATGTAACTACGATGTCGTTGACTGTAATTACTGGCACTAAATCGATAGACTTGATTATTGCTTTGAATATTTCTGGTCAACTTTGATTTTTTTTTAATATAACTCCCGCACTAAGAAATTTAATCGTGGGGGGTTCCTAGACATTCAATTCACATGCGCAAAGACACCGAGACTCAGTACAAGCTTTTGTGGAACGCACAAATTCTTCGTACGCGGAGATCGAACCCGCGACACGTCTCGTACAGTAGTAATTGGAAAGCATTACACTCCTAAAAGGAACGAAATTCTGTATTTAGATGCAAAAACAAAATAATAGCGGTCCAGACCGATTTCGGCCACGGCGGCCAGTGTTACTATGACACCAGCCAGCTACGCAGGACATATTATAGTGCACAAGCGTGTGCGCAAACACAGGTGCACTCTCTATTCCTTTTACTCTCATAACCCGATGGGACGGTAATCCGACACGACCGGAGAGAGATCAGGCGCAGGACCCACATTTTTACGTGCCTTCCGAAACACGGAAGCTGTGATATTTTGTTTCTAAAACGCAAACAACATTCGAAAAGTCGGTGCGCACCGTGGGGATCGAACTCAAGACCTCTGACTTAGCAGTCCTACGGTCTTGCCACTAAGCTATCACAGCTTCAAAAACAAAACGCAACTGTCAAACCGACATTCGCAAAACAGGAACCATCCCTATCGGATTTCCAAAGACGCTTAGCTTAAGCCTTTAAGCTATCAAAGGCCAAATGATATTGACATCACAACACAGTTACTGAAACTATTCAACGTTCAACATTCAACTGCGGCTCGAGAACTCTATGAAGTTGGTAACTCTACCCAAAGTTGCCAACTCAAATAACACTAGCTTGCCGTACAGTGAAACTGAATAATTTAACTGGCAACACTGGCTTTTGTTAGCTGTCTCTAATTCTGAAAAGATTAAGTGTTGCATTTTGAGTTTATGTATTTTGTATTTTTGCAATTTTCTACATCTAAGTTGAAAATTTTGCAGCAATCTAATTTTGAAGTCAGTATAAGTTTTATACACTACCTACCTATGTATAAAACTTATACTGACTTTAAAATTTAAAATTATTCACTACATTTTTCCGAATGTGAACTTCTTTATTCAAATAACAACAAAAAAGCACGACTTACTTTATTCCGATAGCTTGTTTTTTTTCTCAAACATCTACATTTTATTACACGTAGTAAGATTAATGTCGGATACACTTTAAAGTAATTTCCTTCTCACTGAGCCAGTACAAACTTGTGAGAATCGTTATTGGATCCAGACACTCAATCTCCGTCATATTAAAATTCGAAGAAAACTCATATTTGTTAGTTTAATACATTTAGAAGCTGATGGAGATGACACTAAGTAGTCTTTGCTAAGTATTTCCGATATCCGGTACGGAAAAGTTTATTAAAAAGTGTGGCTAATGTTGTAATTTTTACTAAACATGTTACCTACTTTTATTTACCGACTTTAAAAAGAAGGATTTCATCATTCGACCGTAGCTAAAGATCGCCCTGTGAGATCATCTACTAAATGTTTAACGTAAATTCAATAAATTTGTTTTATTAAAAGCTTTTATTTAACTTGCAATGTATGGATATTTGTGTGTTCGGGTGAAATCTTTGAACTCAATTTTGAAGTAGATATATTCAACCGTTTGTGCTGAAACTTTGTGGACGCATTTTGTTTGGATGACAATATATGATAAGATATGTGACGTCATTCTAAATTCAATATGGCGGATCATACAAGATGTCAGAACAGTTATATTTAATCCACTTATACAATATGGGTATCAAATGAAAGGGCTTGTTAAGAGTGACTAGAAAAAGAATATGACGTCATTCTGAATCCAATATGGCGGACCATGCAGGATGGCGGAATAGTTACCTTTAGTCTACTTCTACAATATGGGTATCAAATGAAAGGGCTTGTTAAGAGTGACTAGAAAAAGAATATTATATGACGTCATTCTGAATCCAATATGGCGGACCATGCAGGATGGCGGAATAGTTACCTTTAGTCTACTTCTACAATATGGGTATCAAATGAGCCTCAATAGTATATTATATATATTTTGAGAGTAATAATAACTTGAAGAGACTGAGGAACCTAGCCAGCGATAACTAAAAAGTAAAAAATAAAAAAAATTAAGTAAAAAAACTCTAAGAAAAAGCTTTTATTTAAACGCTCTAAAAAGAAGAAAATAAAATATTCCTTTTGGATTATACTAACAACTCCTCATTATACACAATTTATATATAATAATAAAAGCTTGTCGCGAGGTTTACATACTTACCTATCAACATTCCTTTATATCATAATAATTTGTGGTAAATCGAGCGACAAGCTTTTATTATTATATATAAATTGTGTATAATGAGGAGTTGTTAGTATAATCCAAAAGGAATATTTTATTTTCTTCTTTTTAGAGCGTTTAAATAAAAGCTTTTTCTTAAAGAGTTTTTTTACTTAATTTTTTTTATTTTCCTATCCCATCGTGTCCTGGCCTAGTGTCCCACAGCTGAATAAAGGCCTCCCCCAAATCCTTCCACGTCTTTCTGTGTTGCGCAATTCAATTCATTAAACATTAATATTTTTATACTAATTAATTCGTCGCTGATTAATAATATCACTGGGATTATCAAACAAAAATATATGTTTTAGCAAAATTATTCATCTATTTTGTTGCAAAATTGAAATAGTTCGTATTCGCAGCGCCAACAGTTTTGGTACGGCTCTGTCATGTTTACGGACGGACTTAAATCTCCGTGTAATAGGTTTTCAAAAGAAATAGTTTTGGGGCGGTGGGATATAATGTAGTTTCAGGCAACGTACCTTTTTACTTTTAAGAATGTTACTAACAATGTTTGTATATTTTTCGTTTTTTAGAATATTGCTAACAAGATTTTTACTGCTTCTGTTGTTGTGTGGAATTTGATAAATATACGTTAGTTCTTAATATTGACACATATCAGTATTTTTTGGCTTCTTGCACCGCTATGCAACCAATGCCTGCAACCAATAATTACAAAAGAAACCTGAATCGATACCACTCTCATACGTGGAAAAAACATCCATTACTCATTAGCATAATATTTCATATAAAATACCCCAACAAAAGTAAATATATTCCATCCCTACAAAACAAAAAACGACGTAGCGAAACCCCCAAGCTCACCCCAGTTAGCTCACTCAAGCCTAATCTAGACTTCCGCATACAAAATTCAAAAAGAAAATTGGTGGGACTTCATATTTAAAATGCAAATACTGGTGTACGTTCATATTTACCTCTTTATTTATGTTCGCTACTTCGCCAGTAACGGCAGTAACTGCCGACCGTAATGAAATCCGTCCTTTGAAGTTTGCCCGTACTCCAGCAAATACTTGACGCAACGCAACTCACATATAAAAAGCTTTCAATATTGTCACTGCTTCCAAGTGGAGTTTGTAGAGTTTGTTTATGGCCTGTCCACTTGTCATATTTTACGCTGGCAACATTTGAGCGGAGATGTCAGTGTAATTTGACAGGTTATATTTTTGGTGGGTGTTGTTCTTTTAATTGAATTATAATGGCGGCAAAGACAAAGGTTTTGAATAAGTACTGTGTGTAATACATTTCTGTATTAGTTCCAAAATGTCAATAATAAAAACCCTATGCTGAATAGTGAAAGGAATTTAAACATCGCCATACAAATACACACAAAAACCGATTCGACCTCCTTTTTGTTTGCAAAAAAAAAAATACTGCTTCGCCTACAGATTACACACAAAGTACGCGCCAAAAAGTAAATAAAAAGGGCGAAAGCTTTAAAAAAGGTTTTAATGTTTAATATAGAAAACGCGAACGGCTTTACATCAGTAAGTGAATAAAAGCTGAAAAATTACGTTTCGTCTATTGCAATATAGTGTACAATACACCTTACAGCCTTTATGAAGTTTGAATGAAACGAAACGCGCTGGCATTTTTACTTTTTAAATAAGGGATAATGCGGAACTTTATGAATTTCGCACGGAAACGGGACGAAAAATATGAAATGAAATTCGGGCAGATTACTTTTGAATATTATATTTCGTTTTAATTTTTCAGATGCACTGTGATTACATGTAGAAATGTCTTTTTGATTACTTGGTAGTTTAATATGACTGCTCATATTAAATCTTCAAGTAGATACCTAATAATTTTTGTGCACATTAGTTCTATCAATATTTTGCAAGGTTATGTTACCGTCTTATATTACCTAAACAGATTAGGTAGGTACTTTAAGTTATTTTAAAATAAAGGTAGTTTCGAGTTTCTCGGTAATCGATTACTTTCTTCACTACACAACATTAGTCAAACGGTCAAGCCGCGAGCACTGAAAAACGTGATGTCTCACGCGTCAAGACTCAAACAAATGCCGGTGTCGTGACGTCACGAAGGCTTTACGTAACAAATGCACAGAGCAAAGCTACCGAGATAAAAGACCCCAGTTAAAGACTCGTTTATTCGATAACTCGATTCCCTCAATCGTTTTAGAAATAGATTTCGATTGCCACTAATCGATTTTAAAAGCCGATTTAGCTCGCCACATCCCTACTCGGTTCATAATAGCTCAATCCAATTTGAATTCCGAACATTTTCGATTAGGATTTAAAAAATAAGTACATTTTAACGAAGTCGCTTATTTTTATTGGTTTTCGTGAGCCTTTGGTTAGATGAATGTAAACAAATCTTATAAATCAATACTTTTAATACTGATTTATCTATGATATAGTCATTTAATTGAATATGTATATCATCTCATTATATTTTCTTATAAAGATGATAATAACGTTCAATATTTTTTCTTAATATGATAATAACTTTCTACATATTTTCTTTCGATAAAAAAAGAATAATCTACGTTAAGTAACTATTTTTATCCTTACAGAGCCGAAGCCAATTTGCCTGCTATTTGTCTCAATTGCCAACAAACTACCCGCTAAACTAATTCCAGTAAACAAGTTTACCAAAATAGATATTTTCCAAGAGATAAAGTACGCTATAAGTTGAGCGGAGCGGAGCCGAGGGTCCAAGGAGAATGTATATCACGAGGAAATCCAAAATAATATATAACCCACCCACAGCAAAAGATTACGAACGCCGAGCTCAGGATTAGAACAACCTTCCCTAAGCTCCCGTAAATAAACAGATTATTGTACTTAGAATAATTTACGAATAATATAACTCCAAGAATATTCGCTGCAATCTTATTTCTAAGTTAATTAAATTTCGAGTTTCGCGTCGACAGGTCTCGGCAGCCATCTTTGATTTTACGTCAGAACTCGTCAATTGTTTCGATTTGAACGTTCGGTTTTGCGCTCGATGTTAATTAGTGATTCTTGTTTAGTAAAGATTCGAGTTACAATTAAGAAATAAGTTTGCAAGTTTCAAAAGATAATTCTAAGTAGGTAGGTACTAAAGTTTTTAACGTAATTTTAATTTTGAGATGTGAATAGATTGGTTATAACTTTATGTCCGAAGTTTCTCAGATGTCAATAATTTTTAATTTCCTTTATAGTCACTTGTTGCAGAATATGTTAACATCTTAATAAGACAAATAAATATTTCAGAACGTCTTCGAGTAGCGTTTTAGGTTGACAATAAGAAGAGTTGTGTGTAAACATAATTATGTATAGATTAGATAATTACATTGCAACTGCAATTAATTAAATCATGAGTCCATGACACATTCAACTTAGATTGAGATAACATACTAACGTCAAACAGCTGATTTTTATAGAAGGTTAACACAAATAAGTTGGTACTTACGAACTATAATAATAATGTTCCACGACTTTCACACAGCGCCATCTAGTCTCAAACTTTTTAGAGCCTGTATTATGAGTAGGTACTAGACGACTGTTAAACATACATAAAATACTTCTAAATACATACATATTAGAGACAAATTACACCCAGACACAGAACAAACACACAGATTCAGAACGACTTTCTTATTACCTATTGATTTATTTATTTAACAGTTTTTTTACAGTAGTAGAAAATTATCATTTGATTTTATAGTAGTAGAAAATAAATTAAAACAGTAAACACTGGACCTGTTACGGTTTATTCTATACGTAGAGCTATACATCAAACAAGCCCGGATCAAACAATCGGCCGGTTAGCTGATGCAAAATAATAGGGTCTGGCCGCCTCCCTTTGAGTACGCAACCCTAAAAAGGAATCAACAAAACAAATTTTATTTGTTTATATGTAAGTATAGAATTAAGAGCGCTATTCCTGCCGTCAAACTGTATTAACAGTTTGGTGGGTTCATGTATTGTTTTATTTTGTGTAAGACAAATAAAGGATTTTATTATAAAAAAAAATGTGCCTACTTTTGTACCTTTTTTTCTCTTAATTTTGAATGATAAAGAATTCTACTAATATAAATGTGAAAGCTCGTGAGGATGAAATGTTGTATGGAGGTAGCTGACACCCTCCTTTTTCCTCCACGCCTTTTACCCGATTACGTAAAATAAGGTTAACATTTTTGCAGCTATAACCGACATCCACGCAGGCGAAACCGTGGAAAAACTAGTACTAAACAATAAATTTAGGTGTTTTAAATCAAGAAACCTAATAAGTGAGTTTTCTGTATTTATTGCAACACATATTCTACTATCATGTAAGTGCATGTTACACGCCCACATAATTTAACATCCGTGCTTATTGATAGCGTTTGCAAATCAAGCACTGGCTGAATGTGCGAAGGTCATTGCGCAATGAACTTTTAAAAAGTTCATCGATTACGCGCGTTGTGCAATAATGTAAAATGAAAGATGGCGTCTTCTTTACGTCAAATCATAAAAAACATGACAGGGTTTAATACACAGTGAAAACCTAATGTGCTTTTTCTTTGTTATTGATTTTTTTATTGCACAACCATTTCTGTCTTGCGCAAACAAATCATGCTTCGTCAACAAACTACACTATCGCACAACCACCCACAGTGAATAATATGTGTAATTATCACCAAGTTAATTCCTTTGAACAACATTCTCAAACAAGCAACGCCCTTAGGGAAATTACCCCACACAACAAGCATTGTAACTCGTCCAGCGATCTATCGATACAAACAATCAAGTAGAACTAATCGAATAACTTAATCGTTAATCGTTAAATATCGATAATCGGTTATCGGGACGAGAATACGCGCCGTAAGCTAAAGGGAAGCAAAGGTAACTGTTTAGGGAGCCCCGAGGGATTTTGCAGTAATTAATCTTCATCATTTGTGGCAAACAGAGGATAGTTTTAGGGCTAACTGTGGGGAAGCACAGATGATATCGTGCCGCGTACGTCGGTTGGAAGATAAAAGGAAAAAGTTATACTACCTTTATTTATTCAAGAATAAACAGAGTCGGGATAACTTTGTTATGTACAAAACCGGACTATGTAGACGAAACAGTATACTGGAGACCAGTGGTTTCGTTAAATTACTCATAACCAACAAAATATTTGACATGTTACATTTTATTTCATAATTTTGACAGCTTATTTTAGTTATTAAATAAAATTATTACGAACACTTAACAAAATAATCATCAAAACTTAACCTTACATTTAGACATGAAATATAGTGTGCTTATAACTCGATAAGATTTCTGTAAATAATATATGAAGTGAAATCACTGCCGTAATGGCTCACTGTCACGCTAATGCAGGTTGTAGGTATTGATTACAGCTTGTATTTTTTGTATTGAACAATGTAATGTTTTAAATTGTATAATTTTCAGTATTTAATCTGAAATACTTGTGCAATGGTGCGTGAATGCTTCAAGTAATTATTGTTTTAATGGTCTGGGTTGTAGGCTGAAACCAACATAATATGTAAGTAAATACTACCATATAACAGATGTACGGGTACAGTACAAATGCTTCAGTATTGAGTATGGAAGACTAATAAAACAAATCAGGAACAATTCGTGGAAATTCCAATTACTTTATACACAGAACCGTCTATTTTCATATTCTCGTTCATTAATATTTAGTATATGATGTTAATTAATAGAAGCCACATAATTTTATATAAAATGCACGATACTTGCGATTTTTAATGAAATATTTTTTTGTAAGTCGGTACTTAAGCACTTAATAGGATGCACTCACTAAATGACTACAAACTTACCCATTAGTAGCGGAAAAGCTAAAAATTATAACTCAAAAGGTCTGTTAGTCGGGATTTATTTAATTCTGATGCTGAGTAAGGCTGAGCTTAAGTGGCACTTAGCAAACGTCGGCTGTCTCTCGAGTTACAAGTGCTTGACAACCCTTTAGTGATCGCGTCGAGAATGTCGCGATATCATTATTACATCGATGACGTTCCGTTTTGACAGCTGTCAGTTTTAATTGTGGCGGGAAAATGTTTATTGGAAAATTGGGATAGTATAATAGTTATTTATGATATTGGATATACCTACTGTATACGTAAGTGTAAAATACTTAAAAATATATTAACATTCACACTAATGCAACATTAACAAGATTTATAATAATGAAAATTTAAAGAAAACTTCACGTTTTGACCTTTCAGTGTAGATATTTTACTGCCATTTAAATTTCTTCAAATTATTCTAACTAACAATTATTCTAAAAAGTCAACAATATCGTTAAAATGTTGATTAAAAAGTACTTAATAAATAAGTTATAAATATACTCGCAACGTTATCTTCCAAACACAGATTTCTTTTTAATTAAAACGTAATGACGTCAGCAAAAGTTTGGTAATTAATCTGCGCGAGATATAGCGGCGGACTCTTTAAAAATAAATGTATTTTACTCAATGTTTTTCATTATGCTTCAGAAGATATGATTTTAGTTAAAAAAAAGTTATTAAAAAAACTGATAAAGAATCCGTTTAAAAAAAAGCTTGACTACAATCTGTCATTTAAGTGAACCTTAGAACTAAACATAGCTAAAATTACACAATAGCAAATATCAACTCAAAAAAAAAACAGGAGCTACTAAACTCACAAACAAAAAGAAACGTATAATTTATGTGTCTGATTACTTTGACTCACTATATTAAAGCCTAAAATGTTCTCTTTAACAAAGTGCCGCATCTGTAGTTTCTTAGCCCTATGCTCAACCCCTCAGACTTGTTGTACGCGCATGTGCCAATCCCGAGCTCGCGCGGCGGCGGGAGAAACATCTCAGTTTTGTTGGCAAAAAAAGCAGGATCGGACGTCTTTTTTGCCGATGAAATTCAACGAGATAAAAATTAAATATTACAACTAATAAAATGAAATCGATTGATAAAAAGCACAATTCTTTTAAAACAGGTTTTTTATATCTATTACTTGGTTTTAAAAGTGTAAAAGGATGAGTTTGTGCATTCCTTTTTTTTTTCATATACCTAAAAATAAACAATTTATCGTAACTATGTGTATCGCATTACATCTCTTGTTACTTTTACTTCGTTCATTTATCTAAATGTTCTGATTAACAAATGCCGTGTCTATTGGGTCTATGTTCTGTAATTAACCCCTGTGACATGAGTGACATGTTCAACGCGCATGCGCAAACGTCGAGCTCGCGCGCCGGTGACTCTAAATCTTAAATTTTATTGGCATAAAAAGGAATGGTCGCCTTTTTAGCCAATAAAACTCAACATAAATAAAAATCATAACCGGTTAAGTCAACGCTCATTTTTTTTCTGATACTGAAATACTGAGGTTTTTATAAATATTACGGCTTTAAAAAAGAAAAAATATAAATTTTGTAAATTAAACTAACAATACTTACAAATTAAATTATTTTACCTACCCTCTAATAAGTTAATACGGTATTTTGCTTAAAAAATCATTCCCCGTTAACGTAACAAGAGGTTAAAATCCACAAAAACCAAACCTATTTAATCCCTTTTTTTAAATATAAAAACCTGACAGTTTTAAAACAACTGTGCGTTGAAACAATCGGCCGGGACATTGTAATTATTTTAATATTTTATTAGATTATTGTGTTGAATTCTATTGGCAAAAAAGACGTCCGTTCCTGCTTTTTTGCCAATAGAACTGAAGCGTTGGTCTCGGCGGCGCGCGAGCTCGACTTCGACGCATGCGCGGTGGACACGTCTGGAGGGGTTGAGCACAGAACATAAATACAACAGAGGTGTCAATGTCATCGAACATTTTAGACGAAGGAAATGTAGATAGAAGTTGGTTTAATATGTAGAAGTTATTGTAATTACTAATGTGAGGTGGAGTCATTATTACATGTTTGAGGTTTAATCGCGCGTATTCATCGGAATAGCTCAACTAGTCTAGTTTTGTCCTAAATGCTGAGCTGACGCGACGGGGTCGTGAGTCGAACTGGGCTATCCCGATAAATACGCGTGAGTATACCGCTATCATATAATTGCAAAAGTTATAAAAAATACTTTCAAGATTTGATTCAGACAAAGGAACAGGTAAATCAACAGCTTGTAAATATTTGTATTGTTTACATTCCAAGTATCAGTGAAAGTGAAAATAGAATTAAAACAGATTAACAAGAGTGTGACAATCTACTTTAGCTTTATATTGAAGTTCTGTAACCGTTTAACTAGACTATTAAAACACACGTAGGCACTAAACTAGCATCAGACGAAACATTTTCAATGTCAATGTCTGTAACCCAGACACTCTTTAGGGGTCTGTACACAAAGGGTGCCACCGGACCCTACTAACCATCTATAATGCAGCCGTCCGTCTGTCCGTCGTGCTCACAACCCTTTGTAACTGGCCGACCGGTTTCATCAATTAAATTGTTGTTAGTACCTGCAACAATATAAAAAAAATATTTTAGAACTCAGTAGCATAAATGAGGTCGGTAATGGACTCTCTAAGGTAGGCCAACCAAATGGCCAATGACCAATGGCATACGTGACACTGATCGTAGCAAAATATTTTAGGCACGTTACTGATGACTAAATTCATTATGCACTAAGAAAAATATGTCTGCCCAAGCTTTTTTTTTAAATGAAGGGGCGGGCATGTACATGAACTTAAATATTTCTTAAGAAAATAATAGTAATAATGTCTCCTCACCGATTTCGGCCACGGCGGCTAGTGTTACTAGGCACCAGCCAGCTACGCGGGACACATTATAGTGCACAAGCGTGTGCGCAAACACAGGCGCACTCTATTCCTTTACTCTCATAGCCCGATGGGCCGGCAATGCGACACGACCGGAAGGAACACTGAAGCTGTGATATTTTTTTCTAAACCGCACACAACATTCAAAAAGTCGGTGCGCCCCGTGGGGATCGAACTCGAGACCTTTGACTTGGCAGTCCTATGATGTTACCACTAGGCTATCACAGCTTCAAGTGATAGAAAAAACTTCGTTAGAATGAGGGCACGTCGATACGTATAGGTTCGCAATCCCTGCTCTAAGGCATTGCTTAGCGGTTTGTGGGTGTACTCTTACTCGAAGATCTCTGAGCTAACACATTTAGAGCACTCATCTAGCTCAGTCCACTCTCAGTAAATTCTAGCTCTATTTCTAGCCTGTATCTAAACAGTACGTCTTTATTGGGTCAGTCTTCGATCTTTTAAAGTAGGAGGTGTATGTTCTGTACTTTATTTCTTTTAAACCAGCTTACGATCTAAGAATGCGGCCTCGAGAAAATAATCTGGAGTGAAGGAGTTTGGAAACGCATTAGTACACGTTTTCGAGAACATGCATTTTCGAAGCCATGTTTTCTATGGAATAAACTTTAATTGTTAACTTGTGTAGTGTTGTTTAAACCTAAAGACACATGAAAAAAGCCTTCCTTTCCAAACTTAAACTCATGTGTCACGTTCCGGAGCCAACCAACATTAAAAGCATAAGTTTTTGACGCGAACCCTCACACAAAATGGCTGCCGTTCGAAACAATTAAAGTTCGTAACTTCGGAACGTATAATTAAGTGAATTTAGTATCATAACGAGGTTTATGGCTTCAGTAACTGATACTAACTTATATACAGTCGGCCGCAAATATAATAACACTTTGGAATAAACTTCGCTCTTATTACAAAGCAGGAAGTATCAAATTTGTTCTTGATTGTCGTGTGGTCAACTGTATCAAACTTCGTACCGTTTACTGGTTGACCAGTTAAAACTTTAGCGGTAGTTAAGTGGTCGACTATTCGATTATACACGGCATGTTCATATTTGTTGTTTTGAAACTGTTAGTAAGGTCTAATGTATTCAAAGCGTAGCAGTAATAGCCTAGTTGTGTGGCCGTTTGACAGCCAAGTCAAAGGTCGTACGTTCAAATCCTAAAAGTCACAATGTCTTGTCGATTTCATGTAGATATTACAAAGTAGTTATAAAATGCTAAAATGGTCATGGAAAAATCGGGAGTAAACCATGTCAGAGGCCTTAAATTCCTGCACCAGGTGACCCAACAACGATACAAAAGGAAGATAAAGATTAAAGTATTAAATAAAGTTCAGTTTCATAATTATAGACACAATATTTTTCTATGCTCGTTAAATACATAAAATAAAGTTACTTAACTTAGTTGGTCAGGAAAATGGGCAAAGGAACGTGAGAAAATTCCACGAAACTACGACGTGTAAAGCTCACCCAATTCGAACAAGAACAATTATTTTTATATCTATGGTGAAGGAAAACATCATGAGGAAACCTCGAATCCAAATATTGGACACGGAAATCGCCAATCCACAGTTAGTTAACTTTATGATTAATGATCAAACCTTCTCTAGGTACTATATTGCAAGAGGCCTGTGCCCAGCAGTGGGAATAGTGGGACAGGATGGTACGTAATATATTATTATTTTTCTATTTTGAAGAACTTTGCAAAATATAGTCAAGCCTTTCATTTATCATTTCTAAATGTCAACAATAAAAAAAAATCCTCATTTTTTATATTAAATATGTTATCTCTACTCATTTCCTATTTATACAAACTTTGCGATAAAGTGCAAACTAAATAACCATGACCTTAGATAAAGCGGCCATGACACTCCCAATGTCAAAACAGGTGTTACCCGCGATCAATCATTTGACAATTCATGTGTCAACAGTGACATAACGCTGTCAAAATGTGTTGACATTTGTGGGGGGAGGCGGTGTCAATAAATAGAGTTATCTGTAGGAATATAATACTTTTATGATGTGATAAGAGTGTGATTTAATGGAAGTATGTTTAGTGTTTGATTTTTTATCACATCTCGAAAAAAGAATGGTTTATTTATTGGTATCTTTATATTAGTATTTATTTAGGTTAACTGTGAGTTCTACCGTAATTTGAAATTGTATAAATGGGTAATCAAGTGATTTTTATTATTTATGAAACTTTTAAGAAGCGTCTATGTAATCTAATTAATTAGTATCAATTAATAATTATTAATCTGAATTATGAATACAGTAATTATGTTCATTTTTAAATATTATTAACAACTTCAGGGAATTCGTTTAGCTACGTCTTAATTTTACTTCTAACATTTTTATATTAAATATGAAAAGCCTAACATTTATTATTAACAATTCGATCGAGTTCAAACGAAAAGCACTCAATATTACCGTCATACTCCATCTTTTCCAGAAAACACCTTCACCACACCCTATATAAGCGAACCCAACGTTAAAACATCCTGTGTAAGTTAATCCTCTTATGCTCATCAATTATTTAGTACAGTCGATGACAGCGGTGGTTTATTGATTCATTCATATTAGACGTGTGTTGTGACAGACTTGTCGGGAGTAATAATCGTGTGTCAATATTATTATTGTAGAAATATAAAGGTGTTTAAAATGTTATATTTATTCTACAGTTTGAAGTCTAGTTATTAGTCATTATTGTAGAAATAACTACCTTAAAAGGTGTTTAAAATGTTTATTGCACAGTTTATAGTCTAGTTATTTGTTATTGTTTCGTACTTAGTTACCTACTCGTGAATAGGTACTCATTTGTTTTAAAGAAAACTAAATATGTTTCGCATTTGTGTAAATGATGCAATATTCTATTCCATTGATAGTTTTACAAAATTTTAGATTAATTGTTAAATTATACGGTTTACTCACGCGTATGTATCGGGTTAGTCCGACTAGTTTCGGACCTAACTGAAGTCCCTAATCATGAGCTGAAACGTCAGTGAGTTATGAATCTGCCTCACGAAAGTTGTTAAAAAAGTCAGATTAAGTACTAGGTAACTTTAATGTCAAAATGCCTTTGCCAAGAAAATTTATGTCGTTTATTTTTAGTAGAACCAAGATTACTCTTTTAAGCATTTAATTTATTACTTTGATAAAATAAATCATACCAATTGAGACGATAGTCTTAGTCTATATATAACATTTATAGTTTCAGGCTATCTTATCTAAAATAAAGTAAATGGCACAGAAATGATTTATATGTGAACAGATAACCTTTGTGTGTTAACAGGTACGCATCTTGTTGATGATAATATGTACCGATATAGTTCTAATGTAAATACATTGTAGGAATAAGAGTCTACTATGTGAAAACCGCATCAAAACTTTTTAGACAGTTTTGGAGATCTAAGCACACAGGAACAGACTGCAGGAAGCGACTTTATTTTATTCCATATAGTAATAGGAATCAATAAATGCCATAAATAAATAATGAATTGTCTTTATAACTCCGTGTCAGTTTTTTCATGTTCCATCAGGAGTTAATGAACTAATAAACAACATTATTTCAATGGTAACAAAATAAACTAACAATTAAAACAAGATTCGTTGAACAAACTCGGTAATTACACGTATTTAGTACTGTAAACATAAAATACGGGGTAATTAGAAACGAATGCGTCCGCTCGTAGGCAAAACTCATTAGTTACCCCGACTTCCAGTGAGCTATGGCGGGTGGGGTAAGCAAAAATGTCGGAGTTGAAAAACTTAAGAGGAAAAGAATTCTGAAAAAGTGATTGCACGGATAGCCGAGTTGTGTTGCAGGTTCGACCCCGTGTAGGACAAAAATTTGTGCGATCCACAAATGCGTGTTCTTATCAATAAATAATCGTAATTCCAGTACCTACTTTTTTTACCCCGACTTACCCGAGTAGTTTTAATAAATTTGTCGGAGCTTGAAAAACTTTCGAGAAAAAGAATATGTATTAAGTTAAGCAGTTAAAAAGAGAAGAAGAAAAACAGACATTATGTTACAGACGTTATTACACATTATGTTTCTTTCAACATTTCATATCTATAAGTATTTACTAAGTAATATTCAGAATCGTTTCAAAAGCGTTTATTCGGAATCTTCATTCCAACAAATTTTTATTTCATAAGTGTGATTAATTCACAATGACAATGAAATAACAACTGCCGTAAAACAAAAAACAGTGTTTCATTACCACGGGAAAAACAAAAGAGAGACATTCACATAAATTCACTTTGTTTTAATTTCAATAGTATACTCATTGTCCGTCACAAAAAATTGGGTTCGGACTTCCGTCCAATCTATTATGTCATGATTGTGACCTTGAGACATTACACCACAATTTCATATACAGTAAAATTAAAATGTAAGTCTGTTTGTGTGTCTATCTATTACGCTATCACGGACTATCCGTTCCGGTCGATGGCAATAGTTTTTTAAAGCGCGGGAATCCTTATGGACGCCCATCTCCTCGTAGGAGAAAGTGGGTAGTACTTAAACGTTATAACGGTTTACTCACGCGTATTTATCGGGATAACCCTAATATAAAAAATAAAATAATAAATAAATACGCGTGAGTAAACCGTTATAATGTTTAAGGATGAATCATCCTCACGAAAGTTATTATAAAAAAAAAGTGGGTAGTGTCAAACTCTTACTTAATTAACCTGAACCGCCGTGCAACGTCTCCCATTTTTGGTCGGTGCATGGCATAGCAACTATGATAGCCGACATCCATCTGGGAAAAAGTTAATTAATACTAAAATTTCTAGAGACTGTCTGATATTCTTTATAACTAGATTTTAGATACGTAACTGTATCCTAAATATGGAGTTAGCCTGAATATTTTATCATATATCCACGTAGACCAAACCGCGGGCTAAAGTTATACAATAAAAGTGACCTTGTGACATTACGATTCAATTTCACAATATTATTGTGATGCAAAAAAATCATTTATCAATGGATACTTGAACAAAGAATAACAAAATTGCATTAGTTAAATCGGAGCAGTGAAAAGGTGGTTTTATTTTGATCTGTCTATTCAGGTGTATATTTTCTGGACGTTAATAGTTTTATAGTGTAAAGGAAACATACCTCTTTATACCTATTTTGTTAGTACAAACCCACATGTTTATAAGGTTGACAATAAAGACAAATAAAGACGCTCTTGCCCAGTAGATACTAAGAAGGATATATAATTATGTATGTGTCTGATAATTCGTAAGAAAAGTCTTCAAAGCTCTAAAATTAATCCTTAATTTTAGTACATCCCCAATTTGCTTATACACTTTGATTAAGACAGCTTCTCATCCAGGCCTCCAGTGTTTTAAAAATAAATTAGGGTTTTCATGCAAATTGTGCCTGTCCATGGGGCTAATTTCGAATCTCTTTACTTCAAACCTTTTTTAAGTACTTGTGGCATGTTAAGGAGTTTGTCTAAATTACTGGCCGGATAAAATTAGCAAGCAAATAAAGAAAATTGAAAGAGTAAAGTCAGCTGACGAAGGTTTTTTATATCGATTGGGTGGTTTTGGCGCCAAAGCGTAAAATGCATTTACCCGTGTTTACAATATCAGATTCAACAGAAAACCTAATAAAGTTAATGGGCGATTCATAGAAACAAATAACAATATAAAATATAATCACAATCATAGCTAACATTCTAAAGAAAGTTTATTGTCGATGTTTTTACTTCTTTGTGTTCAAATGTCTGAAGCAATTTTACTTTGCAGAGAAAACTGACTTTCAGGCTTGCGAAACTGCAGGCAAGAACTAAAATATGAAATAATGTTACAGAATGAATAATTAAAAGCACAACTCCTTTTTTCCACTAAAGAATTCAAAATGCTGCAGCGTTTTTAGTTCAAAAGATAAAAAAGGTTGCGTTCAAAAAGGCTCCATGCATCGCATTCTTAAGTTTAAAGCGCTTACTTTTTAATTAACTCTAAAACTAACCCCGAAGTGCTATGCATTAAAACTGAGGAAGAATTTCGGACTGCGGCTTGCGAGACCGGCCGAGAGCGTGGGGTTGAGATACTATGCAGTATTTTACAGAATTACCACTTGTCCTAGACTACTAGTAAAAACAAATGGAGCGACTAGTAAAATAAACTGCTTTTGTACGTTAAACACAACTTGAGTAAACACTACGTGTTACTTTTGTTAAGAGGTTTTTTTCTATTACACTTTGAATGAAACGCTACCTCCTGAGATTACCCCCTACAACGACAAAATTCGCAAACTACTACTTTACCTCTTTAAATAAATATAAATATTCTTCAACATTCACATAGATAAATTACACCCAGACACAGAACAAATCGTGCTCGTCACACTAACATTTGTCCAGGTTGGGGATCGAACCCACGACCTACGGTACAATAGTCAGGGCCACTTACCACTAGACCAACAGGCCAATCAAAAATGTTAATAAAGAGTAAGTATAAATAGGGCATCTAGTATTAATGACAATGTGTCGTAGCTATCCGTAAAGTCTATAGTCACAAAGCCACAACCAATCTATCAAAAAGCCGTGCGAGGTCGCGAAAATATCACTTTTTCTAATCAATTATATTGGTAGAGTATGCCTATCCTTTTAGACATATAATAGATGACACCCTAAAGGTCAATATTAGCCGCAACATTCTATACAACACATGGCAGTATAATACCATAACACTACTTAGAGTTAATACCAGTAATTCCTTCTACCATTTTATCCTGCTATTTCGATCTACGTCTATCAACAGTCTTATCATGATATTTACTCTAAGAAAGAAAGTAAGTACCTAATGCTATTATATTGATTAACGAGCAAGACATGTCTGTGTTTTTGTTCTAGCCGTTTCTTTTCCTCCGTAGGGTTAATTTATCTTCATTCCTTACAATTCTCAATCGAGGCCTACAAAGTTACCGTTTTTTAACGTCATGTGTGTCAAGCTTTTCTCATCATTATATTAAGGTATACAGGACTTTGGCCACTAAAAGAAATATGTTATGCACAAAAAAGGCAAAAGGTGCAGTAGTTCTACTGCATTCCCTTATAACCTTAACTTTCTATTCTATGCAATTCCAGGTCCCTCAAAGCTTAGTTTGAGCCAAAAATCCCGTTAAAATAATTGTTCTTCTGACCATTTCTGCCGTATGACATAGGTTGAGGTCTGATGAATGAACCACCCCCCTCCCCTCTTGAAGCCCCGGGGCCTCGAGCCTTCCTCTTATCTATTGTCTGTGGAGAACTACCTCCACCGCTGTGTATGCATTTTGCCGGCTTACCAGACTTTAAAATTCATACAAGGATATGAAAGGACAGATTTATTGTGGCTAGTTAAGATAGCATTTTCTTGTAAAACTAAAGTTCTTAGTAAAATTGTGATGACGTAACTTTGATATCGCATAAACATTAATCAAATATCATTGGCTAATCATTAATCAATAAATCAATGACAAAAGCTCAACAGCTGAAATGAAAAAATCAGTCACGTGATTACACATCAAAGAACAGTCAAGTCATTACACATCAAAGAATCCCAAGGCAATTGCAAAACGTACGCTTTTATTGCAATTAAATTAATCTGTATAACATGTCGCTGTAACATTATTTAAAATATAAAACGGACAGCAATAATCGCACAATTTTCACTGTCCACTGCTGTAAAATAACCTTGGTTCAAAATGTTTATAAAACACTTTTCACTGCAACGAATTATTTTAAAATTCTATGAAATATTTCTACAATTTTAAAATAGACAGAAGTGCACTGGAAGTACACTGTATACCATTAGCATCAATTATGTCGGTATTAACATGCAAATTAACACGAGGTACGACTGTACGTGAAACAGACTGACAGCATGAATTACCATTAGTTCAGTACCAAATACTAGTTTAAAAAAGTTTGCAACACATTTACAACAGTCATTGTAAATGTAGCTAGTTGTTACTGGCTGTTTTTGTGATTTTTGTTATTGTGTACCTACTGGTAAATGAGTTTCGAAATTAAGTTGAAAATATACATATAACTCAGGCACGGTGGAGTAATGATTTGCGCAAGACGGCTGGTAGGAGCTGGATGCGAGTGGCTGAAAACAGATCTAAGTGGCGTGCACTTGGAGAGGCCTATGTCTAACAGTGGACTGCGATGGGCTGATAATGATACATGCTTGCAAAATTCAGAATAGATTGTAAGGGCAGTTAGGGTCAGGATATTTTCATTGCTAAAAGCAAGCACCTTTAACAGTCGTCAAATTATTTAGTGTCGGACGGTGAGGAATGTTAAATGTTAACATTCACGTGAATAACCCAATAAAAAGTCATTTCCGTACATTTGAGCAATTTAATCAACGTCAACGCCTGTCAAAATATTACTTGTCTGAGAGTTAATGTTACACTTATGTATACAAAGATGTACAACATAGAAGATGCACGATTTTTTTTTAACTCATTCCTTGGATTACCTTGCTTCACATACATAAATAGTATTTACGTACCTTTATTTATGCAATTCCGCATGCAAAACAATTTCAACCCCAACCGCACGTGCTTTTTAACCCAAGACTACAGACAGTTTCATCCCGAAACTTCAGTGGTACAGGAAGAAAGAAAACGTATTTTATGTTCGCTACGTGAGAAAGAGATTGTCTATTTGAAATCTGTGAACTGCGGTCCGAGATTTACAAGGGTGTTGAGAGGGTTATATTAGGTAGTAGATAAATTTTCACCTAATAGATAGAGTAGTATCTAGTTTTATGTAGGTTCAATAAATATTTAGAGTTAACAAAACAAGATAATGTTGTACAATATCTAAAATCGTAACCTTTATCTAATTTTCGAAAAGCAGTAATATCTATGTATGTTTCACTTAACTCAAAAGAAAGAGATGCCTGTTTTTTGTTGTATTTTCTTAAGTACCATTCATATAAAATATATCATCATCTTCCTGCCCTTATCCCATTTTACTTGGGGTCGGCGCAACATGTTTTTTTTTAAACATGTTGCTAATGGATTTGGCTATGGTTTTATAGTCGGCCGCCTGCCTGACACTAACCCTCTTTGGGAATGCGATTGTTGGTGGTTTACCCGCCACCAGTCGGGTGACCCAAGGTGCTTGGTACAGTGCACTAGGTCTTAAGGTCCATTAGTCGCCTTTTACGACACCCAGTGGAGGATATGGGGTGGCGCTATTCTTTATATCCGGACACCACACGGATTATTCATATAAAATATAAAAATTCGAAATATTTCTCAAAGACAATTTCAACAACTAATACATCATTTCAAAGATTTTTCTACTTGAAGTAACATCATAGAAGTTTTATTTCGAAAAGCAGTATCAATCTCAGCAGAGCTAATAAGCCGTTGACTGCAGTGCAGCACTTTGTTTCACTACGCTCGTCCAAACACAACGTTACAAAAGCGTGCTTCAAAATATTGTGTAGGTACTTGGTTATAATAGAAAATACGACAAGCATGGAGGTTGCATTACATTTTACAACCTGGCCGATTGTGCTTAGCCTGTTGTTTACACCTGACGTTTTAAAAGAAATAATCATTTTGACAGCTGTCAATCATGGCGGGAAGGTCAATGGTATTTTAGTCATTCATTTTAGGTTATAACGCAAACTGTATTACTTAGATTGTATAGAGTTTGTTTTAATAATAATAGGAGTTTAAATATAAACTTTTAAAAGCCTTTTTCATTAAGGAAAAACGTAGACTGCTAATAAAAGTAGCCGACCGTCTCAACATCAGAAAGTTAATTAAATAGGACCGCGTGGGCGATTTTCTTTGTCATTTTTAATATCCAATATTTCAATATAAATAACCAACAACGCACGAGCTCTTGGAAGTATATTAAAATACCAACAAAACCGATTTACAAAGAACGTTGATTGCTTGTATAATATTGAAACAATGTTTATAGTGAACTCATAAAAATACTTGAATAAACATTTGGTAATTATATACATACCATGCTCCAAGGAACAGAACGTTTTAATTACCTGTAACAAAAAGGTTTGTTTTTAAAACAAAGACATTACTTTTTTGTTTTACGTCTTTACGCTTAATGGGGTCAGTCAAGTCTTAATGGAACCGTGGATGCTTTTCATCTTGTAATCCGAATTGTAATCTTCTCCTCAAAGGAATCAATTTGTCTAAAGAGAGAAATGATTAATGACTTCATATTTTTCAGGTTGTAATTAAGAGAAAAGGTTATATCGGTATACAGCCTATCCAATATTTATAGATGAAATTTCAAGTTATTGAACCAATTTTTATATTAAAATATTATTCACACTTTAATTTTATTATTTTGACATAGTAGAAGAAAAATACATCTTTAGATATACGTTTAAAAAGCATTGGCTGTATGAGTGTTACCTTCGCCTTCTCTTCCATGGATATAAAACATAATTGGCAGCCATATTCATCAACATAATTTGACAGTTGTGACACAAATTCATGTCAAACACGCACTTATTTATAAAAGCTATTATTATAATTACAAATAATTCAAGTGGACATAAACTTAATGTGTACTTAATTGGCATATCATAGCGCCAGTGTCGTCATTATGAAGACGTCATTCACGCGAACTATAGCGTGAGGGCACGACACTTAGGGCTCGTTTAGACGGTAGGAGAAATATCGTGCGAGTTGTAATACATTGTGAAGCTAAGCAACTAAAAGGCCTAGAAAGTTTCACATCGCATTATAATAAAAAAATAATATAAAACTTTAAATGTTTCGGAATAATATTCGTTTTTGAGGAGTAGCGTGATTATTATTGTGTTGATTTTATTTGAGCGATTTAATCAGCGTTTACATTTCAAGAAGTTATCTCCTAGAGGTAGGTAATCTTGGAGAAATATAACTTGTCTACGGATTTTTGTATCAAAAATGATATATCACACCCGGCAGTGTAGGTACAACTTGCTCGATACATCGCACCGTCTAAATCAGCTTTTATAATAAGTAAAATAATTGGCTAGTCTATTATTATAGAGGAACTGATGTGGCATGACAGCCCACTGGCTATTATCGAAGCACCTGACGTGACAAGACCAGGGTCAGTGTTACAATGGTTAGAAATAATCTATTTATTTTTTAATTTGAATAAAAATATTTTTTGGAAAGTAGGTTATCAAAAGATCTCTGACTTGTGCCTAAGTTTTAACAGTTTATAATTGCAACTTACATTTTAAGGAACTTTATTTTTTTTCTATTTTAACAATATAATTAATATTTTTTTCTGTATTTGAATATTTTCTATTCAAAAGCAGGTATAACGATTTATAATTGTATCTTACATTCTAGCAAACTTGTCTTTTTTTCTATTACATTTTTGGTTAAGAAAAGCGCATTTAAAATGACAATGTCTTGTACCTACGAAAATTCCACGACACCAAAATAGTACTTCCCATTTAAGACGTGGGGAAACGTAGTTTATTACATCGTCTGCGTTCAACGAAAAAAATATCGCTAAGGGTGGATAATCTTCACCCACTTCGCGGCTCACCTTACAAAATACACAATTTACATCATTTTACGACACGAAAATACACCCAAACAGTAAAAACATACTTTTTCTTAAC
This sequence comes from Chrysodeixis includens, assembly GCA_941860345.1. Taxonomy (NCBI): domain Eukaryota; kingdom Metazoa; phylum Arthropoda; class Insecta; order Lepidoptera; family Noctuidae; genus Chrysodeixis; species Chrysodeixis includens. The sequence continues at coordinate 2,932,193 of OW796107.1, read as the reverse complement.
AAACATTTTCAGCCAGTTTCAATATCCGGGGTGATAAAATAAAAATATTAGGTTGGCAACATTGTATACTCTGTACCAACATAAAAATAATGTTTCAACAATGTCACCAAGGAGGTTTGGTACCTCAACACTGTTGTTGATAAATATAAATTGCGTTACTGTCATATAGTTAATGTTATTTCCTTTATTTCACTCAGTTTATGATGTAACCTTGATGTTAGGGTTACAGGCCGTAAAAGAGATATGTTCGCGGAAATCTGGGAATCGAGATGCGTTATACAATTTGGAAATTCAGTTATTTTCTAAGAAATGTATGATATGTTTACGAGACAAATGATATGTTCTTTGACACATACCTTTTTGTAATCTGGCTCGGTAGATATTCAACAAGTAATTTAGTTTCCCACTGTAAATCGATTGTGGTATTCATTTTGAAAGCACGTTACTTATAATATCAGCTAATCCTTACACTATAAAAGATATATTTTGTGATACATAATTGTCACGAAATAAAACTAACCTAGAATGACAATAATAATTGATTCAATAATAACATCATAATAACAACATAATAATGAATTCTTGCATTAGGTACATCATTTTATTTAGAAACAACTACCTTTTAGTAATTTTCCTAAGTCCCCTGTGACTTAAAGCTTAATTCTTTCAAAGTAATTACAATTATAAGCCATTACAGTATTGATAGGTAACAATACAACCTACGTACCGCCTACATAAGTCGAACCTTCTATACTTGTGTGGGAGGACACTCGAAGCACAGTATAAATACATACAGTAGTTTGACACAGCCGTTTCCAAAAAATAAATGCCTACAGCCGCGCTGTACGTAACAGCAACAGGGCTGCCTAACTACAGCATTTTAATTACAACAAATAAACACCATCCGTTTGTCACTGCAACACGCTCGCGACTGTATCATGCCACGGTCATTGCACGAGCTGATAGCGAAGGCATTATTCGCGATGCACCCGTGTGTATGAAGACTTACACTGTATACATTATTATTGAACAGGCTTTGGGATATTTCCTTAGTCCCATCCTATTACTCCCTTAAAAAAAAAGCATCACACCAATCACCGAGCGCCAAACAAGCAACACTGGCGCCACCTGCCGCCACCTAGCGCGCAACAACGCTTCAAAAACTAGTTCGAACTCACGCAATGGCCGGCCGGCATCAATAACCCGCGCGCGCGGTTAAAATCTTAATAAATACTGTGAAAACTGACTATTTGTGACATCGAGGGGTGATCCTCTGTCTCCCAGCATCCCGTAAGTACCTAAAACCTATCATTTTTATCTTTCAGGTTAAAGTTAGGCAGTTCAAGAGACGCGTCCCTCGCGGGGCGTGAAACTCAATCAATTATACTGTGCTCAAAGTAACTTCTATTTGAAACCACATCAAAATTTTAGGAAACTCTAATAGGATCAACGGAAATAAATAACTCTTGTTAAATAAATTATTCATTCGTGTTGAGTAGAAAGTGTTAGTGATTTGTGTAAATAATGTGGAATTAGAAATAGGTTTACAAACGTCAGTAAATTAAAAGTCGTTATCTTCTTGTCTCTGTCCAAAGATATTGGAAGGAAGTCTGTCATTATCACGTGGAATCTAGAGACTAATAGATAAAGACGTGTCTATACGTTTATAGGTATTACATAAAAATACACCAGTATTTCACCCGTGCGAAGCTAGGGCAGGTCGCTAGTCTTATATATGTTATATTATATTTTCTGTATTAGGTACAATACAATTGTAATACTCTAGGTCTAAAAAAGAAAAAAACATATTTACATTCAGCAATTACATCGAACAATTTAACGACTACGCTAATAGTTGACATTACATTGTATAAAAGTAATTAAACATACAATAAGGTTTAATAACTGTAGTAAAACATAGTCATACTGGGATTAAAACCTCCATTGTGTTTAATGAAGAGAGGGCAAGGTAATGGCAATGACTTGGCGTTTTAACTTGTGTGAGGGCTGGGGTCGCCGGGATTCGGAAGCCATCTTTTTATTTTATAATGCTTTTTCGGTGGGTGCTTTTTGACGTTCGGGAACAGATACAGGACTTTTTAAGTTGTATAGATGGCACTTATGCTTGTTAATGCAAGAAATTTTGATAAAATGTAGGCCAAAGTCTTCTTATAATAAGATTTTGCAGTTGTAACCATAGGCTATTCTACGCTATATAGAATCTTTATCGCAGGACTTGAAACCGATTTTAAAATACCGGTTAGTAGCGGTTTTTAAGGGGTTTTACAAAAGGTTTTGTTCGGAGCATATTTGCGATGTTTTAGTAGTTCAAAAACCTAAATAAACCGGATTAATTCAAAACTGCGAATAATACCTACGTTAATAATTAGTTATTTATCTCTACCTAAGAATTGGTTGCGATGAAAATCAAAGAAAGGTGGAAAAAGCACCCAAAAACCGGTTTATTGACAAAAATATTTAAAAACTTTGATAATTGGTATTTTTAAGGTTAAGATAGAGCCATATGGGAGCCTTTATAAAACGCTCCGCTTCCCGTTAAAAAAAAAGTAATCTGTAAACAACCCCTGCAAAACAACAACGTACTCGTATTATAATTAACTTTCAGTTATAATTAGTCTTAAGTATTAATTATTACGCCTATAGTTAGCTGCGAAGCGATGAAGTTAAGCATATTTAAGAGAAACCCTAAAACTTTTGATGTCTTTTTGATATGAAATTATTAATAACGGTACCTTCCATGAATATTACAGCAAGACCAAGTTTTCGCAGCAGTTTTTACGCCTACACGTTTCTTACTTATTAATTTATTGCTGGCAGCATCTTACGTGGAGAAACTTTATACATTCTTGAATAAAAACCTTGTATTTTACACGTGTATTTTAAGGTTAATTTACTTATTTCGTGTATATTTTTAGCAGATTATGCAAGCTACGATCCCTGCCTGTACTACGATCTATTAAATCAGGATACTAGCCATTGTGAAAGCAAGAGAGAGACGGCGCTCTTTTCGCGTAGCGGTGTCCCGCTTCGCCACTCGCAAACAGTTTTACATCACAGCAAACTCGTTGCTAGTTTTTTATACTTACCCCTATGCGTAGGTTAGGTAATATACAATAGTAGGTATTACAATACCGATAGGACCTATATGACCAAACAGTTGCAGTAGATTTCTTATGCGAAATGTCTGAAGCTTTTATGGTATATGTTTTTCCTGATATTCTAAAATCCTAGGGCTTAAACTTAAATTGTTTAATCGCGTATACATGTTTTTGCTCGTGACTGTACGATACTGTAGCCCTGTTATCAAACGGAGAACTTTCATTTTCTACCGGCAGCTTTATCAGTAGAACTATAACATTTACATAGAAATAACGCTAGGCCTGCCCGAGGGAATTGGACATGCTAGGTAAGAGCCGTTTTTAAAAGAACCTAATACATAGATATTCTCATGAGTATAATAGGTGTATTTAACAGAACTTAACTAATTATATTACTATACTAGCTGCTGCCCGCGACTTCGTCTGCGTGGTATTCAAGATGTGTAGTGCTGTACAAAAAGTAAAGCTAAATAATGCTTAATGCCAGCTCCTTAATCTTGTTCCGTTCCAAACTAATTTTTTAACTTCCTAATCCTAACCTCTAGTCTTACAAACATATTTGACTGTTAGTTAACACTGCTAGTTTTTTGCTGTGGCCACTATCTTGCACTGATTTGACAATTTGGATTGAAGGACTTGAAAACGGGCGATGGCAAAGAAGTGTGCTGGACTCTTACTGTGTGTGAGTGCTTCACCGTATCCTACTGTCGGGGGCCACGGGAACGCTTTCGCAATCTACCACGAAATCCCGACAGGAGAGTTTTTTTTTAACGGGAGCTTCTTCGTTAACGTGGAGTTAGCTTTTGCCAGCCCTTATTAAGAGGCGTGCGGAAGCACCACGCATTTCGTCTTTGCCTTTATCCAGTACAGTTGACTGCCCTGAGACTACTGGCGTAGGTTATTTGTGGTGGTTGAAGGAGGGCAAATAAGGCCCTTCTTCTATCCCTTGCTCGTCGAACATCGATCAGGTGGTCAAATAAAGGCTGCCGTGCTCTTTCCACTATTCCTTGAGCGTCATCACTTCTTCGCAGAACTTGGTGACGGCGCACTAACTAACCGAGGACACTTTGGCCACTCTAGGCGGTGTGACATCGTCGTTACGAAGATGTCGCATTCTCACTGTAGTATATCATTTACCGTCCACACTATTTTTTGCTTTAGTGTAGTTGGTTTTCTTTCACTTCATATCCACAGCTCCTCCTAAATTGGATGAGACTGTCCTAGCTTAAACAGTAAGTATCACATACCAGATACCATATAAAAGTGTTTTAAAGAACAATTTTAGGTATGTTATAAATTCAAGCGCTTCTTACAATACTTTTGTACTACCAAAAACGATAGAAGAAAAAAAATGTTATGCTTGACTGAGATTCGATTCGTATTCAAAAATTATTAAAAAATAAATTAAAAAAAGGTGTGTCGAAATGAAATTTGAACTTAGAGTGAAAAAATAGGAAGCTCGTACTTCCCTGACCCCGCTATTTTAATTTCTATATTGCAAGCCAAATAGCATGTTAATATTAATGTCAAAACATAAAACCATAGCAACAGTATTTCGGTCGCTATGGTGACATTGTAAGTTACACCAGTTACGTGTTCTTTAAAAATAAAGGTTTATTACTAAGACCCCATGGTTAATAACCTGATAATAAATAGCCTATATGTTGTCTAGACCTGTCCTTAATCTTCATGCAAAATTTGAACACTATACTTATGTATATTAAGTAGTTTTTTTGATTAGCCGGTAATTGTCATAAAATTCGTGATTGCTCACCCTCCATATCAAATAGCGCAATAATATGTAGGTAGCATTTATGCTGTCACGACCTCTAGTCAATATATTCTGAAAATCTGAAATGAAATGAAAATGAAATCTGTACATTATTCTTTTGGGATTATCCCGGACATATATTTACGGATAGTTTAACAATTTTATGACAATAGTTCTTTAAATAGGTTCGTGTTAGTCCATGTCAATAATCCGTGTGGTGTCTGGATATAAAGAATAACACCACCCCATATCCTCCACTGGGTGTCGTAAAAGGCGACTAATGGACCTTAAGACCCAGTGCACTGTACCAAGCACCTTGGGTCACCCGAATGGTGGCGGGTAAACAACCAACAATCGCATTCCCAAAGAGGGTTAGTGTCAGGCAGGCGGCCGACTATAAAACCATAGCCAAAACTTTAAGCAACACGTCTAGAAGACGTGTTGCGCCGACCCCAAATAATAATAATTGGGATAAGGGCAGGGGAATGATATGATTTCTTTAAACAGGTAACCGTCACAAAACGATGAGCAGAAAAGTTTAGTATTCACGTAAACAGCTTTAATTTTCATCGACTTAGCTTCATAACAGTCGGAGATTCATAGAAACGTACCTCCCCCTTTTTTACCCCCGTTAAGGCAGAATTTCCAAAAATCTTTATTGTGTCATTCTTAACTTCTAACTAAATAGCCAAATATTAATTTTAATCGAATTAGCTTCAAAACTGACGGAGTTTCATACAAACTTACCCGCCCCTTTTTACCCCCTTAAAGAGCAAAATTCCAAAAAAAAGATAGCTTAGATGTTAGCGAGGACTAATAGCTACATAATAAAAAAGGTTTCATCAAAATCCGTCCAGCAGTTTTTGCGTGAAAAGCGGACAACAAACAGACAGACAAAAATTTTTTTTTTCATATTTTCGGCTTCTATTGGTTCTATGAAGATCCCCCATCTAAGTTTTTCTTTAATATCTTTAATGTACAGACATGAGGTTTTTATAATTTTATTATATGTATATATAGATTGACCAGCCTAGTTTGAGCATTGATCACCACGCTAGCTCGCTGCGGATTGGCGATTTCAGATTCCTATATTTTGATTTTTTCTCACGATGTTTTCCTTCACGCGTTGTCAGTAGTGTCTTAGAATAATTAATAAAGTAAGTACCTTTGAAAAAGTCATATTGGTACTTGCTTGCGCTTAGGATCGAACCTGCATCTCGTGCCTACAAATCCATACCTTAAACAACAAGGCCACGACAAGCAATTTTACTAGAAATCGCTTAATTCTAGTTAAATGAAACAAAAGAAACTCATGAAACAATATCTAAGTCCATTCACTAAGCGAACTTTCATTAACTTAATGAAAAACTAAAATAAGGTTGGAAAAAATGAAAACATAATCACACCATTTTAAATAGAACTCATTTGCGCTCGGGCTCCGCATATTGCACACCGAGATTAAATTAAACGTTGAAACATCCAGAGATAAGATTACCCAACAAAAAGCGTTCGTACTTGTATTAAAACGACAATATGTAGATTAGTCTGGGGTTCTGAAAACTTTGGAGTAAAAGAAAGTGGTACTTATTCTAGGTGTGAGTCTGTTAGGAGAGGACGATCAACCTTCGTAGAAGTAAGAATATCAACATGACAAATTTGCACCGAGTTTTTTTTGTCCAGTTTCGTTTTAACAAAGTCAAAACCAAGCATCCAGCCAGTTTCTAATATTACTGTAAAAGTTGTACAACTTTCTGTAACAAACCTTTTTATCATTTCAGTTTTGCCAGACGCCAAAAGCGACGGGAATCAGAAACCAAAATATTCGCAACACTGGTTCCACCACGAAGTGCCTCTTCCCTCTACATTTCCTTATTCCTTGGCTGTCTCAGTGCCACGACGCAAGCATTTCAACCCAGTAATGAGATCTCAGGAGCTAACAGGCGAATCCAGGTGATACAATTAAGCTACGAGCTCTAATACGGCCGCTTTGTATTCTATGGCGTGTAATGTATTTTGCAATTTTAATACAAGTATATAGTGATGGGGTAGTGAAAGAAAACAGTATTTGCTTATTTTACTTTAAGTAAGAATCACACTTATATCATGAAGGTAAAAATATGCGTATGTATGTACCTATACTTTTTGCCTCTTCTCGCTTAAACGGCTAAACCAGTTTTGATACGGAGTTAGCTGACACCTTTGATTAACAATACACATTGGATTTATTCAGCCATTTTATTATTTGACCCTATTTCTTAATCTTTTTTCTCTATAAGAGAGAAGAGAGAGGATACCTAACCTATTTCTATTTTTCAAAATCAAATCTATTTCTAACAAGCAGACTGCACTTGTGCCAAAGCTTATCCCGAAGTAAGAACATGTGCGATCTACAATAGAGGTTTCAATACAAAAATAACGAATCTAAAACTCTTAGAAATCCAACGAGGTGGCACGTAAGGTGCACTGCTGAAACGAGCGTGGAACTCCACTATTTGAATAAAAAACAGGTCCCTATAGCATGTAGGTATCGAATCAAAAGTCATTTATTCAAATTAGGCTACAATGTAGCGCTTATTTAACGACAAGATTCAAATATTATAGACAGCACCTCACCGCCCACCTTTCGCCGCTTAGTGTGCCATTATTGCTACAGGAGAAGAAACGGAGTAACAAACTCCCCAGCAGCACGCTGTCTTTTAATTTACAGTATGCATAGTATATACATAGCTGTACATGTATGTATGCATAGCTAAATAACGTCACAAATTATTGATTTAAGAGTCCATAGATACCATAGGTACAGTCCTATATCTGTATATGATGATATAAGATCTAGGTGTGAATGTAACGCATATCATTGGATTTTGATACATTTTTTAATACATAGAATGTTTTAAGAGAAATTTATACACATCGCTCATATTTAGGGCAAAACTAATTTAACATCAGTCTTGAACGCGTGTGAATCTGAGGCGGGTCGCTAGTAGGTACTATGTTTAAAACTCCACAAATTAAATTAAAAGCAGGCACCTATAGTCTTACGTGCGTAACGTATATAAGTAAAGGTGTGAACGTACAGCACCTTCAGATTTCATTAAGCAAAACGACATACGCTTAATCCAATTCGAAACTTAACAACTTCTCAAATTAATCTTACACGAAATAAAGCCTCGTTATTCCATCTGGATGAAACAGGGGAATTGCGTGGGAGCACAGTTCACACCTACCACCTACCCTCAAATTTGTATTGTGACAGTTGTGGGACAGAGACGCCGCTCTACGCCGTGTAGCTCTGTCTCGCTCGCACTCTGCTTAAAGGTGACAAGTCGGTAACAGACTGGAATTGAGTGGATCACTGTATTACGTCATTACCGTTTATCGAGTCGCGGTAATGAATTTGAAGTACGTACTTTAATCAGCTGTTAGGTGAGGTATAGGCAAGACTAGCTGGATGTTAGTGCTACATATGTTTTAGCGTTGATACTGCGTGAGTGCTCGTTTACTCTACAATCAAACATTGCTTATCTCTTGCAAATCGTTGCAGAATCTCTCTCAAAAAGAACAACGTAACTGGTAGGGTAAGTCAGGATGCCAGTATTCCATAATTAATTTATTAGAATGACCCCTGGTTTGTCAAGAGCTGATTAAAAATTTACACAAAAGTTTGTTAATCGTCAGACGAATCGCATGTCAAGCTCTGTGATTGGTTGCAAGTGCATATGACCAACCAATCACAGTCGTGATCAGTTAATTTGACAGCGGATTCAATTCATCAGCTTTCTAGAAATTAGGGGTCAGTTCTATCCATTTCAGAGTATAGGTAGTCAAATCACAAGCATACGGAAACTTCCGCCGTCACATTTTAGACGGTTAATAAACATTATTTTGCAAACTATATTTAATTTCAAATCTTCATTTGAGTTTACTTTAAAGATGCTATAAAAAAGATGACGCGTTATACAGCACCGCGTTATATCAACAGAACGGTTTTAGTTAGAGAATTATAAAGCAGACGTTTATTCCGTTTATCTCACGTTACCTTGCAATTATTTAAGTGTGACTCACCTTGATTACTTGGATTACACGTAAATTCCATCCCAAGACTGACCACGTCTGTATCCTTGTGATATAAGTACGCTATCTATTTATTTAATTTTTATCTCGATGAAAAAGTAAGGACTTCAACCCGATTGAATCGCTGTTGGTTGTACGCCGGATAACCACACCAGTTAGGTGTTAATTAGACTTGAGTTATTATTAGTATCTTATTGCTAGTGCTCAAGTAGCATTTTTGCGTTTTTATTTTTGGGATTCTGAACCAGAATAAATGTAAGGCGAGGTGAGGATATTATAACAATTCTTAAACTAGCTAAGCTAATGCAAAACGTACTCAAAATTTTCATGCCACCAGTGATCTTATTCGATCCACAATAGAGTAGATCCTTCAACTAATATAATCTAAAGCAGCAAACGCAAGACGAATCCATAAATATTTATAAGCAATAATGAAATTGTAGATAATCACATCAATATAAGATCATCAATCATGGCTGATGACAATCGGCTTTAGCGGACGCCATATTGAATTTTTGAAGCTAGTACAGAAATAGGGGAGGTTGTATTAACATTATTAACGATACACCGGTCTTAGATGAAGAAGGCAGGGATAGGGATACCGCATTATCGTGAAAGAAAATTTTCAGTACGGCTATCAAGTAACTTGCTAAATCAATAGACGAAGCAAAAATGCAATTGGGTACCTAGTTGACTGTTTTGGATATTTAAAAAACCAATTAGTCTATCATATAAGTTTGCGATATGCGCTAATCAGCCTTTGCCTATATTTAGCAGTGGACTGCGATAGGATGATGATTTGTTAAGCATTTTTTCTCTTTTTGCGTAAATAAAAATTGCAAACGATACAGTAAGTTGAAAATAGCGTCATGCCGGTTCTGAGAGACTGTCAGATTGAACTGTTATTATCAAATCTACTGTTTAGAATCGTGGTTGGTTGACTTAACGACTAATAACCAAAACCTTTTATTGCGTATGACGAATGATGAAGATTTGCTGCAACAAACGCAATAGAAATCATCATTGAAAATGTTAACCATCTACCACTAGGATTAGTAAGTTACCGTGGAATGACAGTCCGATGACCGAAAGCGGTGACTTAGCAACAGTCTCCTATTAACACCCTTCGTGTTCGGAACCCTCAAACAGCCCCAAGCTGCCCAAGCTCCAACCCGACTGTTACTGATAAAATCTCTGATTACCCACTTCTGTATAATACGATTTATACCAGTGAACGATGGAAATTTGTATTTGTTAATTGAAATTTCAAAATAACGGGGTAATCGAATTACTTTAACGAAAATCCTTGTTTATTTTTGGGCTTCCAAAAAGCTTTTGAGAAAGTGCCATTAAAATTTTGAAGATTGCCAATTAATAATTTAGAAGTTACATTTCAGGAATTGTAATGATAAATTATCTATGGATTAAGACGTAAATTGAGTTGATTGTTATTTTTTTTTTTTTTCAAATGTATAAAGCTTGACAAGGAACCGAGGACGTTGGATGAAAGACCTGTACCTACCCACCAGTGGGGCAGTTTAACCCGATGATAAAAAAATCTTTACCAAAGTAATTCTAACTTTAGTCTACCTGTATCCAAATTATAAGTCTAGAAACATTTTATGGTAACAGTAAACTATTCAAAACTTTTAGACATCCCAAATCTTTCATTTTTGCGACATATTTACAACATTGATCTCAAGTCTACTTGTATTAATATATCATGAATAATACATAAAAAATGTTACTATTGAATTGATTTTTAACTCTGTAAAACCCAGACTTTCTACACAAGCTCAGCATTGGCATGTTCTACAAAATTCCTATGCATGTTGATCAAAAATATTAACCTTTTATCTATTCTATTTTAATAACTACTTTCTCATTCATTTTATCTCACGCCACAATAGATTAAGCCTTAACTTTTCGCCATCCAACATCATTAAACTCATAACTGTAATAATCACTTCCTTTCCTCCCCTTCCTATTAACTAAGGCATTTGATCATTACCTTTTCCCCAAAATCTTCGCTAAAAAACTTCACAAGAAAACGTGCAAAAAATGCAAACGCAAGATGCAAGATGGGAAGTCTGAACTGAAGTTACAGTAGCTTCAGTTAAACCCCTTAACTTTAATTACTGCACTATAGTTCCAAGACAACTATGTTTAAGTCATGCAATTACAATGAACTGTCTTGATAGTCACTTGACTTGAACGATGAAGCTAACATAATGGGATAACAATTATGTAATCCAATTAATTGTTAATGGTTTACACAATAGTCTAGTGTTATCGGGGTTAGATTAACGCTCGATTCGAGTAGACTCAGTTATCCTTGTGTAGGAATTACATAATGAGAATAATGTGTTAATTTCATCACTACATATTATTGAACAAAGTCTTCCGCCGATTCTGTCTGTTTGCGATAAATTCAAAAACTGCTGCACCAATTCTTGAGCGAATTTAAGGTTTACTAGAAGGTTACTCAATAATATTGGGTTATATAGTATTTTTTAAATATGACTTGTTGCCCGCGACTTCACCCTCGCGAATGTAGGTTATAGCTGCAAAAATATTACCCTCGTCTGACGCTGTTGGTTAAATTAGACCGTGTTAATACAAGGTCTCAACTAGCTCCATACCTTTCCTCAAAATCGCTACAGCCGTTTGAGCGTGAAAGAGTAACAAACATCCTTAGTTACAAACTTTCGCGTTTATATATAATATTTCCTAGTTTCATTGTCAAGATTTCCGTCACTATTGTCCTGTTCCTATGCAGTGCTTACGTCAAGACACACGCCTGCATAGTAATAAGACATTACAATAACAATAGCAGTACTGTGCCAGCTTGTTATGATGACGAGGGAGGACGAGAGAATTGATTGTTCATTATCTGTAACTTTAAACAAGATCAGTGTGACGTCACAAGCGTAGGGATCGAATCGTTTGAAATTCAAACGATCCGATCCCGATTCAAACTTTGAATTTGACCGCACGGATAACCGAGTGGTATTCGTAAGGTCACTACGCCAATTACCACTGTACGCGACGCCGACGTGTCGCGGGCTCGATCCCGCGTAGGACAAGATTTTGTGCATGTGCGTTCCAGAAATAAATGTCTTTGTGCATGTGAATTGAATGTTTATGAAACCCCCCGCGATACAAGGATTGTTCTATACACCCTAGCTTTATAATACCAAGTTTTAACGAAAACATTCTAGTGGCATAACCGTGTAAGTTTAAAAGTCTCGCCTCTCGCACTTAAAATATAATTATAGAGTCTTAAATTACTATTTTGATTGACCAGTTCAAATAATATACACGTAGGTATTTCATCATCATCATCTTGTCCTTATCCCATTTTACTTGAGGTCGGCGCATCACGTTTTTTCTTCCATTCTCCCCTACCAGACGTCACACCATTATTTACTCTTCTTTCATTCATATTATTCCTAATGCAATCCATCCATTATTATCTACTTTATCTACTCAAAAACCCGACCGAGCAAAAACATGCACTACAGATTTAGTTCACAAGAACTTTCGCACCGAAAATGGCTTGCCATAAAGTTTGTTTGGAAACAATTTGTTTTAATTCGAAGGCCCGACCCTCGCGTATTATTCAGATCACGTATTGTATGCCGCGATGTAGTTAGTGGCGAATTGTTTTCGTTATAGATAGGATTGTATCACAAATAGTGTCAGATTATATTGAAATGGGGGTTTAGCGATAAAGTGTATTGTATGGCTGAAATTGTAAATAGATTCTGAATCCTAACTTTAAAATTTCAGAATATAAAGATATAATATTCTTATTCCACTGATTCCCGCGCTAAGGAAGTTCATCTTTGTATCGCGGGGAGTTCGACAGACATTCATTTCACATGCACAGAGTCACCTGACTTAAATCAAGTATTTGTAGAACGCACAAATTCTTGTCCTACACGGGGATCGGACTCGCGATACGTCGCGCTCAGTGGTAATCGGCGTGATGACCTTTACCACTCGGCTATCCGTGCAGTCAAATATTTACAGACATCCAGTCTGTGAAATCCTAAGCTACCCAGACACGGAACAAACATGCAACAATTTCAATATTTGCCCCGTTTCCTGTGATATAATAATAAAAATATAAACACGTCATTCAAAACATTTGCCATCTGATAAAAATGAAGATATCACAACAAGAGTTCACTATAAAGATACATTGAACAGACTCACTGTCAGCCATGATTGTGCAAATGCACATCATGATTTCCAAAGTCATTTTACAAGGACGTTTATCTGTTTTTTTTTTTTTACTAGGATTCGTATTGTAACTGTACTATTTTACACTTATTTCGCATAATAGTGATGTAACGAATGTCATAATAGTGATGTAACGAATGTCATTGTTTGAACATTCGCGAATGCGAATAACTATTACCTACATTCGCGAATGCGAATATAAAGATTTTTTTCAATTTTTTTGCGCTAATTGCCTATGGCTTGGTGGCACGCGGCCCACCGAACAACGTGCGTTCCGATTAAATTTATTATATTTTTTAGTTTTATGCAAGATGATGATTATCTACGTTAAAAAGTTATGTAAAGGCTGATACAAATTATCTAGAAGGAATTGCTGCCAACTGCTAATTCTAGTAAAAGAGAGGAAGAACGCTTTCTTAATCTTTCTTTTATTTAGTCTCTTTAAATTATGTTTACTCACAAGCCAAAAAACTACTAAAACAGACAAGATTAACATATATATCTCCGTATCATAAATCAGTAGAGTCAGCAAATGTGTTGACATACACAGCATCAATATTGAGACGTGGGTGTTGGGTGTATCTGCTGTAAATTGCGGGTTATTTGCCCCTGACACGAGGCCCGCAATTCGAATATATTGCGGAATATCCCTCTCAAACCGCGAAGAAGTAAAAATGAAAATGTACTTTGTAGTGTCATTTTTAACTCGAATGCAGAATTGTGTTACAACTACAATACTTATAGCTTATAGCTTTACCTTGATATACGATAGTCTGTGTAGCGTTATTTTGAATCTTAAAAACTGCTACTTAGTAGCTTGACTTAGTTAAACAATTTGACTTTTGATGGGAAAGTACTACTTTAGTTAACAGCTTGATTTTGGTAAACAATGTTTGACATTTGAGTATAGAAAAAAGGTTATAAAATCGTAGATCGTGTACCTTATTACTTCATATATTATTCAAATAGCAAGAACGTGCGTTCTTAAATACATTAAGGCATTTCCGATAAAAAAGAAATGATGGTATTATACTCTATCCTCTAACTTTTACCGTCACACTGCAGGCGAGTTAAGGTAACATTGACAGAATTTCTTATCCATATTTAATCAGCCGTACGAGTACTAATTACACCAACGGAACAAACTATGAAACGTTTACGATCGTCAAACAATATAACATTAGATTAATCACTCTGTTTAAACACTTAAACTATGAATACAATTCAAGTGCCGACAATTATACATACACTAGCCTGCGGCATCGCCCGCGTGGATCTTGATTTTAGTTGTAAAATCTTTAGATTGTGTTGATTCAGAGTGTTAGTTAATACCATACCAAATCTGAACAAAATTGGTCAGTTCGTTTGAGTTCGGTGCGTGATTAATTGCTATGCGCATACGCACGTAATCTGTAAGAGACTGACACTACCCTTGCTTGAGGAGATGGGTGTCTAGAGGATTTCCCCGCGTTGATATAAAAATGTACATGTAATGTAACGAATCTACAATGGCTACATAGATGTTCTTTGTATAAGCCATACATAGTTACAAGTAATTCTGATTAAGCGTAACATAATGTTGGACAAACGGGCCTATTGAATATACTATGGTTTACATTGTGTATACTTCCTGTAAAAACAACTGACGTTCTCTAGAGCGTTTGTAGTAGATAAGTTACATTACTAGGTACAAATGGTATCGTGACAGAAATAGTTGACATGTATGGAACTGACATTTTTGTAACGGAACCTGTCACTCAAATGTATGAAACAGATAACACTTGTGGAAATGTCATTTTCTAGGCAAGCACTGAGCAGGTAAATAACTATAATCAGCCTTAGGAAACGTTCTAATGTTATCATCACTTATACGATAGAAATACTCGCAATCTTCGCAAAGAGATTCAACCATTTCTAATAATACATAGACAAATATTAAACCCGTCAAAACAAATACGAACCTACGTAAAACAAAACAATGTAATGAAATGACAGTGAATTGAAACGAGCACAACAAATCTACGTAAACGATGCTATGAATAATCTAGGCTGTCCGTTAAAACTCCGCTTTTAACCCCATAATTGCTCCTAATTGCTATATTTGTGCGTAGTCGGCAAGCGCGGCAATTTGTTACCCCCATCCCCCCTTCACTACGTAATGGCATTCGAAAAAATCCTTTCCCTCCGTATCTCGAGGAAGGAAACCCGTTATATTTTATATTTTTGCCGACTAGTACAGTTGAAGACAAAGTTGGAAAGATTTTTATGGTATAGGGATTTTGGGAGTAACTATAGTTTTTGTAGTACCTAGTGTCTATTAGTCCCTGCTTACTTAGGTGAAAACGCATAACGTTATATAGTTAATAATATTTTATTTAACATGGTATTCTTTTAACATATCAGAATACTAAATTACTAACGTGAAACCTCTAAAAAAATGTCCCATTGTAACCTGAAATCGTGTACCATAAATACAATATTTCTGCACGGATAGCAGAGTGGGTGTAGGTCACTACGCCTATACTGTATACCACTGTGCGCCACGTGTCGCGGGTTTAATCCCCGCGTAGTACAAGAATTTGTGCGATCCACAAATGCTTGTTCTGAGTCTGGGTGTCTCTATGCACGTGAATTGAATGTCTGTGAAACTCCCCACGATACAAGGATTAAATTCATTAGTGCGGGAGTCGTTATCTAAAAAAAGCATAAAAGAAAACTTTTCTTTTATCCATAGTTTCAAATAGAAAACGTTTAACATCATTGTAACACTCTTGTCCCTAACTGTACCATGTTTTGGGCCGAGCATTTGAAATGGCGCGTGATCAAGTTACGAGCATAAACGTTGTGTTTTGTTTATGACATATTGCTACAATAATTTGTCCAATGTTGGACCAATATCAAATAGCTACGAGTTACCAATGTTTTGGAGATCAGTAATACAGATTTTCTCTTGTATTACTAACTTAGTATGTTGTTAGAAAAACCTAGTTTAGATAGTAGTACCTATGTCGTCGTCATGGTGTAAAAGATTAGTTACAATAATAATATCATGTAAGTATATTATGTGTACTTAATGGTATTTACTATGAAAACCTGGTTGCTTTTTCTTTAAGATTTGTTGTCTCTTTTCCTTAAGTAGAATATGAAACGGAAATTAACTATGATCGAACCCGATGAACAGGGAGTATAAAAATAGGTCAAACTATGTCGGATTTCATGTGGTTGATAATAACGTCTACATAAATATTAAAAAGCATACGCAGTCTATTTAGGCATTAAATCTTAAAAATACCTTAATAATTAAAAAAAAAAATCCATTATGACTGGCCTGTTGGTCCAGTGGTTAGTTGCCCTGACTGCTGTACCGGAGGTCGTGGGTTCGATTCCCACCCAGGACAAACGTTTGTGTGATAAACACGATCATTTGTTCTGTGTCTGGGTGTAATTTATCTATATTATGTATGTATTTATAAATATATTTTAAGTATGTTTATCAGTTGTCTAGTACTCAATACTCATAACACAATTTACTTTGACACTAAATGGCATTGTGTGAATGTTTTGAGATATTTATTTATTTATTATTCAAACAGCTGTGAATTTATCTCGATTAATAAACAACCTATCCAAATTACAAATCTTAGCAAATTAACACCAAGATCAATACTCCTCAAAATACATCACACATTGCCACTACAAATTAAAAACGCTTTTACCACTTAAGACATAAGGTCTATTGTACCGTAGCATTACCACAAAGGGTTACCAGTCCTTCATCAGACATCTATCGCAGTGCACACAATACGTAATCAGGAACAAGATATAAGGCTAGGTGTGGATGTGCGACTAAAATGTCGTAAATTACGAAATGTTTAACTGTATGTCTTGTGTTATGCATTTTGATTCGAGATTATGTTGAGCTGCTTTCGTTTATTACATAGTACAAAACGTATAATGGTAAAGTATAATGGAGTTTCTTGCCGGTTTTTCTCCATAAGAATGACATTCTGGAGCCGCGCAACTAGAGTCAGTAACGTTTTGAAAGTGCGTGAAAAGGCCTACTCGAAAAAAAACGTTTGGATTTTTGTATTTATGTATTTTGAAAACAAAGTCGGTTACCGCGCCATGTAATGATCTTCAAAACTACGTTATGAATTTAGACGCGGTTTTTTTTTCAGTAGATGCAATGTTACAAGAGGAATTAGTATATGTATAATAGTATTACACCCATGCAAAGCTGGGGCGGGTCACTAGTTTTTAAAAAGACGCAAACTTTTAATAAACTAAAATTAACTCCCTCCTTATCGACAGATTAAATTCAGGGTGCCTTTATTTACCATGTAATGTATTAATGCAAAAAACAGACCCAAAATTTTAATTAAAAAAATCTTGGTAACAAAGATGTCGTATATTGAGCACAACTAATAATAATTGAGACATTATCAAGAATGTTACAAAAGTATTGGTCATCAGTTTATTTTCGCACACACCGTGAGTCACCGGGAATGCTAAAATCAGATAGCGGCTATATTTAGTAGGTAACAACTTTATCACAATATCTCTGTCTGCGCCTTGGTAGGAATTTAGATTTCACGAGAATTAAGAAATATTTCCTTAGTAATAAGTCCTTTTTTTTTCTTCAAAAATAATATTCAACAACCACATTACTATAACACGCCGACATCACAAAGACCTTAATTCGATGTTATAAGGTTGGTTTCAATTAATTGTTGGTGTATGTGTGGTTTATAACAGTTACTGGTCTAAAAAAACTATTCGTAAATTACTAAAATTTGGAAGAATATGGGGGAGGTCTTTGCCCAGCAATGGAAAAAATTTTTTTTTACATATAACGTTGTTTTTTAACCTATACTTACTCTTCCACTGTTGGGCGAATGTCTCTCCCGTGGGGACAGACTACAGACTTCAAACTTTAAAAGTACGCGAAAACAGTCTAACCATAGTATTACAATGAATAGCAAGCCTTATTAGTAAGATGATCTGACATTACGTCTGTACATTAGTGCAACACGATTCTGGTTGATGTCGATATCTCGCACGCCGAACTTATCATCGCTTAGGTAATAAACAATATGTTAGGCAATTTGTAACATAAACAAATCTCTTAAACAATGTAGGTATCATCAAAGGTTGGCTTTTTTGCGTCCTTTTAACCGACTTCTAAAAGGATGAGGTTCTCAATTCACCGTCATTTTTATGTTATTTTTCTACAAGTTTATGACCTGTTAAACATAGTATTTGATCATGAGTTGTATTCGGTTGTTATAAAAAAATCTTTAGTCTCTTGAAGGACTTTTATATCCTGATGGATAGAATATAATTCTACATGAACATCCTCTACCGTTGTGAAGAAATGTACTCCTACCGGCTAAAACCACCGGAGTGCTTCTCCGTTCTCTATTGCCAGGGGCCAGGCGGGAACGCATTCGCAAAGGCCCACCGCAGTCTGACAATGGTTTAAGTAGGGTCCCTAAATAACTGACATTTCAGTCTGAAATTACCGCGTTATTTGTCTTTAATTAATTTTCTCATATCTGTAACACTGTCACAAGCAAAAAAATGTCCTCAACAGTGCATCATTCTTTTTTAATACGACTCCCGCACAAAGGAATTTAATCCTTGTATCGCAGGGAGTTTTACAGACATTTAATCCAAGTGCACAAAGGCAGAATCAGAACAAGCAGTTGCGGATCTCACACATTCTTGTCTTACGCGGGAATTGAACCCGTGACACGTCGCGCACAACGGTTATTAGCGTGGTGACCTGTACCACTCGACTATCAGTGCAGTCAAACGGTGAGCCATCAAGATTAAACAAAACACGGTCAAGAGGATACAGTATGAAAATATATACTAACCTACTTTAAGACGTCAGTAATATTTATAATAATACTATTGTAATAGTCTGTACCAAAAAAAATACATACTCGTAGTCACGAGCAAGAACATGACTATACACGACCAAACTATTGTAGTAGATTTCTAAAACGAAATGTTAAAAGTTGTTATGAAATGTTCCTGATACTTATTGTAAGTAAAACATAATATGCTTAATTTGGTAGGAACTACTAACTAGCACTTAAGGCCCCTCGCCCATGGGCGACTTTTTGTAGCGATGCAGTCGCGATGCTGTCGCGCGTAGCATCGATACAGACGCGAAGCGGTCACTATACTCCATTTGTTTAGGTAATTAACTTAATGTAAACAATTTTGGTACGTCTTTTATACAAAATGTGGTCTTGAAAAATGTAAAATAGGTTATATAACTTGAAATACATTCAGATTTTCTAAGACTATAGATATTTGATTTGTAAGTAGTAATATTTATATTTTAAATTATTTTTTTGGGTATAAAGTAGCGCCAAGATTGTTTACATTTAGTTAATTACCTAAACAAATGGAGTATAGCTGTGTACCCTCGCCCACAGGCCCAGATTCGGTCGCGATGCAGACGCGGCACAAAATACCTTGGATTAGTAGTTAGACCCCGTTGAGGTAATATTAGTGACGTTGTCTTTGGTGCTGCTTGTAAGTAAGCAGCCGAGGCATTATGTAACAATGTTCAAAATACAAAAAAATTGGATCTTAATTTCAGAAGTTGTTATAAAACGTCAAAGTTAGTAGCGCGTTGGCATCGCTACTGTAGCGCGTTGCAAATGCGATTAACACGCGCTGGAAGAGATGCAGTCGCGCGTTTGTCAAACGCGCGACTGCATCGCTGCAAAAAGTCGCCGTGGCCGCGTGGGCGAGGGCCTTAACGTCAATTCTTAAATCGAGTGTACATGTTTTTCCTCGTGACTGTACATGGACAATACAAACCTTCTTATATGTATATCACATTCGTTTTGGCAAAGGGTACCTACCTACATGTATTGTAATATCATAAGTAAATTAAATGGATTATTTCCCCGAAATCAAAGTATAATTGGTCGCGTAATAGGTTTTATTTAGGCCTATTTATGATATTTAATGCATATTATTATTTAATACAGCATTATCGACAAGGAAGTCTTATTGACATTATTTGTCAAAACTAATATGGAATAATACGTATTACCACATAAGGA
Organism: Chrysodeixis includens; assembly: GCA_941860345.1. NCBI lineage: Eukaryota > Metazoa > Arthropoda > Insecta > Lepidoptera > Noctuidae > Chrysodeixis > Chrysodeixis includens. The sequence continues at coordinate 2,911,893 of OW796107.1, read as the reverse complement.
AAACGTCCTGAATTAAATAAATCCGACAAATTTAAACACACTTTACCACATATACGAGTCAAAAATAAAGTATACCCTAAAAGTATACGACCGTTTGAAAGTTCACCTAAAACAAAATGGCGGTTGTCAATCGAATGACAATGAGCGCATTCCATTGTACGTAACTGTCGCATTCCTCCGATAAATCAGTGGAATAGCTGCGCATTGATTGGACAGGCGCTGTCTACTTGAGTCTTGAACCCGTGTAACGGAATTACACTTCCATTTTCAAATTCATGACAGCTGACGTGATTTCGGGGTTGGAGGCGTGAATATGATTTTTGGAAATAGAATTCAAGGCTTATTCTGATATATTTTTTTTCTCATCTTGTTGAAAGATTCTCCTTAATGTTTCAAAGTAAATATATAAATAAATAGAAATGATGACATTTTAAAGAAGCCTAGTTACATTTCTAAGAACGCTTACGGTTGTAAAATGACAAGTCACGTCACTTATCGAAGAGGAATGTCATTTCAAATATTTCAGATTTCCTACAGCGCTAAAAGTTTTGACACGTGGATGGCATTAACGTGCGGGCGCTAGTGTGCATATTCGCAACAAAAATCAACTGAACTGTCTGTCAAAAGTGATAGCTTTTAATATATTATGACGTCTTTAGTTCCGATTACTGCCACATCACAAAGATCCTTGTAGCACCATATTCTAATGCGATCTAACATTACCTAATATGTTAGTCAAATCAATTTCTGTAAAATTAAATAAGTACACTCGGTTACTCTTTCTTCAATTCCGACATGGAACTTTGTCATAGACAATGTAGAACACATGGCCCATTGGAAACACTTTTTATTTTACAATGCATGTGGCCAAAACATCTGTTAAGTGATAATGGGAGATGACAGAAATGATTCCAGTAACTTATCAACGTAATTTGATACTTGTGTTATGGGATTAGAGTTGTTATTTAAATGGTTTAGGGATAGATGATGTGGTGCTTAGATGCACGATTATATATCAGTTAATGATTTATTCAAAAAACACAGAGCGTGCAAGACTACTGACAAAAATACTACTACTAACAATACTTTGCATGCTTGCTTGCAGGCAGAATAAAATGACTTTAAGGCAGAATATCTTTCTTTGGAATATAAGTATTTCTTGCAAATAAATGAATTTTATTTTGACAACAATCAAATATCTTAGTATAGGATCTTGGTTACAAACTTTAAGGCCAGAAACCACTGAAAACTGATCTAAGCAGCGACCTCTAACGCTAAACGCTGCGCTCTAAAATTTTAATGTCCATAAAATTAAGCGATGCGATCGACGCAAACGCATGTAACAGTCACTTGTCTATGTGCTATGACATCACGAACATATTTGACAGTTGGTACCCGTAATACGATGATATTGGCATAATCGGAATGTATTCTTAAATCCGTAAAAATAACATATTAATAAATTATGTACCCTTTTCGTACTACTTTCGTTCCTTATATAATATGTTTTCTAGTAACAGTTTTCAGCATATTACAGACAAGGTCATAAAACTTTTGATGGTATTGCAACAGCCCGTACGCCGTTGATAGCGCTTTTGTTCCAACTCCCACAAAGTATTTAAACTTTATCTTTACTGCTAGAAGATCGGCAAACTTCGGCGAGAGGTTAATTGCACACAGATGACTTTTAAATGACATAAAAATACATAAGAAAACTGTAGGAATAAACTATACTAGAAAGTTTTGTGGCTACATTTTTCGTTAATATTACTCGACATTATCACAACGCCATCTAGTTTCAAATTAAGTATACAAAAGTAACTTGTGTTATGAGCACTAGACAACTGATGAACATACTTATATTACTAAACACACACATATTTAGGATAAATTACACCCAGACACAGAACAACCGATCGTGCTCATCACACAATATTTATCCTGGGTGGGAATCGAACCCACGACCTAGTACTAGTACTACTACTAGACCTATACTCTAGTATAGCAATCAGGGCCACTAACCACTAGTCCAACAGGCAGTTCGTTCATTGGTAAATCATTCCAACGTATACCTACTCAAAACGAAAGACATGACAAGTTTGAATGGTGCGAAACGTATTTTCAGTCTCATGTTGAAAATGATATCGATAACTGTTTGATCATGTAAAATCCCACAAGAAAAAAAACTTTAATGTAACTCTAACCTGTTTATTAAACATCTCTGATCATATTTATACAATTTTATACATAAAATTCTCGTGTCACGTTCGTTCCCGTACTCCTCCAAATGGCTTGACCGATTCTCTTCAAATTTTGTGAGCATATTGAGTAAGTCTGAGAATCGGCCTATTTACCTAATCTATTTTTGTGTACCCGATTTTTTTTGCGGTAGTTTAAGTTACGTACGAAGTCGCGGGCAACAGCAAGTAGAACTATATTAATACTTACTGTTAAGTAGTACGTCCTACAAATTGTTGTTGTGTTGAATCTTTACCTGAAACAATATTAAGACATTACTATAGTGACAAAAAAAGTTGTTTAATGTTTTACAAGTGATTTGACAATATTGTTAGATTGTTTACAGCCCCACACAACTGTAATGAAAACATTAGGAATCTAGTATGATAATTGACACATGTTTATAGAAGCACAAACACATATTATGTGTTCCTGAAAGTTGAAAGAAAGCAAGGAATTTGTCCCTTTGCTTAAAAAAAATTGGTTCGTTCCAAGTAACAATTTAAACTTAACCGACTCCTTCACTTCAAATTTCTTATTTCATTCCAAAGACAAAAAACAAACGATCGAACGTAAACATTTTTATGTTATGCAAACAGTAATTAAACGTTCAGAAATTCAATCTTACAAAACAGCGCCTCTCACAAAAAAGGACTCCATATAATTTTGAGGCTCTCTTTTATTTTGCTCTCAGGGCCGAACTCCCGAAGTTTGTCATAATTACTTTTCTAGAATATTTAAACACAATACCTGTATTTTGATTTATTAATGTAGAATATGCCTTTTGCTTTGTTCGCTAGTTTGAAGTTGAACGAAGTTGACGCCACATTGGATAGATTTATTGAGACACAGGATGCCCATAATGGCTAATAAATTAAGTTAGTACATACTCTGTGTATTATTAACTTGTCGTTTTCCTACAATATTATAATCCTATTATAATATCTAAAATCACAGATGTAGATCTAAACGTAACTCAGTAATTAAAAAAACTTGCCCAAAGAACATTCACAGAAAACCACAAAACAACAAAATCAAAATAAAGTCATCATCATTTGCAAACAAAACCTCTAAAAAGGTTTCAAATAGCCTTACAAAACAAAAGAGGTTGATTAACTACTTTGACAATAAAGACCATAAACAAATGAACAAATGAAACGTCAAATCATTCGAAATTCAAAATCGTCCATTGTTGTAAAGACAGGAACATTAGACACGGGAAATTGGACCTAAACGGTAGTCGACGTGAAAAATCATTTGAAAGCGAGTCTATGGCAGTCTATGGCTCTTTGAACGCTGATCCAGGACCTTTTTTAACGATTTGGCACGAGTGGCGAGACGCGCAAGCGATCTCACAATGAAGTGTGCTAGTTAGCATTTCGTTGCCGCTGCAATAACGATGGAGTTTTTAACTTTTTATTTTGTATGGCTTTTAATTATCTCTATGGCTCGTATCGTAGCGGGTAATATTTGAAACGGTTTTTGCGTTTGTTTTTAACATTAGTCAAAGGGAATGGAACGGTAAAAATATTTTTTTCTTTATATTCAAAATAAGAGATTGATTTAGATATCTGTGTGTTTGAAAAGGCATAACATAATCTGCAACATTTTCCACGCGAAAGTACGATATAATACATATTATGTATTAACAAATGTAAGATATATTCTCACTATATTATTTCCTTTAGAAAAAGCAAACAATACAAAACAGACATTATTTACAAATCCAATTCGACGTCATATGCAATAACATAGCGAGTGGTATTAGAGATGTGACTGCACAGATAAAGATGGAAGGAAAATATGTTTGTCTCTGGTTCTTACTGCCATCTTGAAGACGGGGTTGTTAACCTTTTGACAGCTCGCTTCGGACAAAGGAGAAACAGATGTAGATTACGAAAGATTATGGAAGAAAAGATTATTTTTAATACTTTGCAGTTTGCAAAAGCAAGCCATAAGTATGGACTGTTTAAAATTGGAGTGATTTTATGATATGAAAAGATATTATTATGATAAGGATTACTAGTTTGGCGGCAATAATTTTGCTATCGCTTTGCTAGTCATCTAATAGGTGTGTATAAGTGCCGCTTCCCGTCGCTAATATTGCCGAAAAGCTCTTCAAACAAATCAGTAGTCAAATAAAATGTTATCTTATCTTGTTAAGCCAATAACTTGACAACTAATCACAACAATATACCTACCTATAGGTACTTGATCTTTATCAGATGATAACAATTTATTTATACTTATTATTGATTAGGTTAGTTTGAAAAAAGAAGTGGATGTAAACTTTTTACAAACAGTGGTTCCACAGATTGGCACAAAATTATCTTTTGTTCTTTTTTTACTTTTCTATGACATCTTAAATTACAAGTAATTTTCAGAATCACTGAACAAAAATGCTTGAACGACGTGGAATATACTTTAACAAGGTTCTTTTGACAAAATCTCTGAAGTTTTCCTTCATTTTCTCCTTGCTCCCTGTCTGCAACTAATACCGTTTGCTTCGTCTAGCGCAAACAAGGTCTGACTGCTCCTAACTTCACAGGATTACAAGTTAATTGATTGAGCTTTAGAAAATATTATATGACAGTCTTCTACAAAATGTAAGTTTAATTCGCGAGTTATTCTTGTAGAAAATGTTACCGTAAAGCTATAATTATCATGTTAGGTATACTTATAGTATTTCGTAGAAACTAACTTAAGTGAGCTGACGAGTTTAAATACTGCTTTGTTTAGAAGTTAAAAATGTCCCTTTTAAAAAAATCCCCCCAGTTAATTGCCGATAAACATTGTGTCTGAATGTTGAGGAATAATCTGAGTATCCACCAACTCAGATTATTCCGTACCTACTAATAATCAAAACATTACCCTGATAGTATAAATTAATAAAGGTATTTAATACAATCGGGCAATTATAAACGACCGTACTTATTGGAGCACTCGGTTTAAGTGCCTGGCAATTACAGATACCGAAAACAATTATATTAATCTGGGGGTAATAGCCGGGTGTTGTGACAAATCAATGCATAGACAACAACATTAGCTTGTTTACTTTTTAAATCGGTACTTTGATAACTTATATTTGAGTTATTGAATTATAAATAACATGAATTATTAATTTCTATTTTTTACTTATTGAGAATTATTGTAGGTAGAGATTTGTGTATATTACTATTTATAAAGCATTTGAGAGTTAACAGATGCCGCTATCATATTCCGATTTAGTATGACCGAGTGGTATTATAGGTCGCTACGCCAATTATCACAGTAGGTACGCGACGTGACGCGTGTTCGATTCCCGCGTAGGATAAGAATTTGTGCTATCCATAAAGGATAGTTCTGAGTCTGAAAAAAGGCGGTAGCCTTCTTCTAGGGGTAATCTTCCTAAACGTTTTTCACTCTTAAGAATCTTCTTTTTCTTTTCGTGTCGATGGTACGGTTTTATCAATATTTAGCAACACCAATCCCATCATTATTGGTGAAGATAAGATCCTCCAAAGTGCAAATGTGCGGTCACTTTAAACATTCCAGCAGGCAAGATCTCAAGAAGCTAAATAGAACTGGACTCTTACAAGCTAAAACCACCCTCGTACTATTCCGTCTACTTATCCTTTAAACCTTAGTGGTTTTTTGTTACTATTATTAAGTAAGTGTTGTTATTTTCTGTAGCAATGATTTATACATGAAAAAAAAACACTGCCGTATCTAAAAAAAAGCCTGCAGCTTCGCGGTAAATAACAGTGAAAGGGCTGCCCACCTAAAGCATTTTAATTACACCAACAACACATTGTCTGTTCGACACTGTATCATGCCATGGTCATGCCATGATCCTGCACAGGCAACTTCCGTTGCGTCCATTTATACATATGAAGACTTTAAACTGCATTATATTGTTATTCAGTGCTATTACCAACCAACCAAACCATATCGTTACAAGCTTAAACATAAAAATAACAGTCCAAAACATAAAACTTGATACGGATCAAATGTTTTCAATAACCAATACATAGTTACACATATATTTACAAAGAGATTACTATTGCTATCGTGTATCAAACTATCAGCTGTTTACAAGCATGTAAAATCATATTACCAGCTATTTCGATGTTTGCTAACAATACAAAGATACAAAAGATATAAAGATATAAAGATACAGTGATAGTAGGCCGGTTTTCAAGTGGTGTTATAGTATCGATAAAGCTGTGATTTTTTGATAAGAGAATCAATATTAATAATGATTAGATTTTAGTGTATATCTTTACGAATACTGTGAAGAAGTGTTTGTTTGTTTTTGGCTCGATTTATTTTGTACCGGTTTAAATTAAAAACATACATATTTGTGTTGAATAGTCTATGTGTCGAGGATTGCCACAATCAATAAAAAAGCGGGAATATCTGTGGCCGCTTGAATCAACTAGTCTACTTAAAAAGAGCAATTTTAACGTAAATCTCTTTACACAATAAAAAATCACAAATCCCACAAACAAATATGGCAACACTGCAATCAACAAAACTTTACCTGGCAACACAGTATTCACAACGTATGCCCGGAATTTCCACTCAATCGTTACAATTTCCTTTTATTGTTTACCTCTAACAGTTACGAGAGATTTCTTTTTTATTGGCACTACATTATTCTGAACTTCATAAAACTGTACGCATTTTTTATTATCTTTGATATGTACGAAAGGTCTTGCAATGTTTAAATACATGAGCACATCTTTTTACAACATGACGTAAGCCATATGAACACGGCAAGATTTGTTTGGCAGCTGTCTAAATATGACAGATTACCATACAGGTTATGCCCAAAATATCGTGATTTTAGTAAATAAACACGACACGACGCGCAATATTGACTATCTATACTTGGACATAATAAAAACCTGACTACTTAATTAACATAATATCAGTAAATAAACGAAAATGTCTAAAATCAATTCCGTGTCACAAAAATTCGAAATGACGTTACATGTCAAAATGACATTCCCGCCAATTTCCATTATTTAAAAAGGGAATCAATTCGTGCCGCTCTCGCTCTGCAAGACTTGCGTCACGTCACACGAATGTCAGAAACTCGATTTTTATTACATTATTGCTGATTTTATTGAATACGCGTAGGTGACATTTATATATATTTTATTACGAATAAGGATGGAAGAGTGATGTGAATACATGTGACCCGTTTTTTTATACCTGTCACTAATGCGGTTGGATCTCGAGATGTCGACTGTCGAGTGATGAAAAAGGTATTTTTACACATGGTATCATTGCTTGCTATCTCTTAGTATTACGTGTGGCTTTATAATTCAAGAACGACTTTTCAGACTGGTTTTTAAATCTAAATATAACTAAAACTACGCCATAAGTTCAAAAAAGTTAGATATATAACTCGATAAAAATTACAGAAAGGCTAGGTGCCTTTCTGTAATTTTCTGTCATAAGTTCAAAAAAGTTAGATATATAACTCGATAAAAATTACAGAAAGGCTAGGTGCCTTTCTGTAATTTTCTGTCATAAGTTCAAAAAAGTTAGATATATAACTCGATAAAAATTACAGAAAGGCTAGGTGCCTTTCTGTAATTTTTATCGAGTTAAACCATTTTAGTGTTATCGGATCAAAACTTAGCGCTATCATGCTTCGGTATAAGGAATGCTAACACTGCTAACGTGTAGGCGTAGGTAAACTTGTTTAGCCTTGGAACTGTATCGAAACAGTCACACGATATGCCCGGGAAAAGTGTTAGGCATATTTGTTTTATAATAACTTAACTAGTTAACTTCAAGAATATGAAATGAACGTTGAAAAATTGGAAACGGACTGCCGTTGACTCGGCTAATCGATTTAGTCATTCGGGTCAAACGGCACATGCTATTTAAAAAGCAACGTTTTTCTACAATTTCTAGAATGTTCGTCAGTGTAGTTTCGTTTTCTCTCTATTTAAAGACTGACTTGACAAAAACATATATACTACTACTATATTATAATATCAGACCAAGTTGACGACTAGCATTCCTCCTCTCTCCTAATATTTTCGTGCCCGACAGGGTCCACAATTGCTACTTTGTTTTATTTAAGACCTTTATACATTGTAGAGCGAAATAAAGTATTGACTTACTGTATAATATTAAGAACATTAACAGTATCTAAACATCTGTGATTACAGCATTTGTTTACGTTGCGAACTTAACCTTGCCATAATCAACTAGATCTTGCCGGCCGGGCCGCACGAAAAATATACAATTCAACATATTAATAATGGCATCATAATAAACACGCCGAGTTTATATTAGATAATTTATAGACGATTGTATTAATTTTTTGTTATACGGCAACATTTTTTTTTTTCTTTTTTTTTAAGAATATATATTATGTATGTGTAGATTTTATTGACGGCCATGATTAGAACATGCAAATTCAAATATAAATTTTATTTTCGTTGAAACTATTTAATTATTTTGGTATAGTATCGTGCTAACATTTTAATCGCGAGAGATAGGATGAATAGATGGATGTTTGTTACACATTCAGGCTCAAACAACTGAATTTATTTTAATGAAATTTGTATGCAGTTAACCGACACCCTGGATTAACACAGGTTAATTTAAACCGACTACGTCAGAGGGGTGATAATTTTGCTGCAATGAACCGACATTCGTGCGGGCGAACCCGCGGGCCACAGATAGTTCTAAACAATTTTGCCCTTATAATTGTTCCGAAAAGTAACTGCTTTTTACCAGAACAGTCAAGTACTGTCCTATACACAGTTACCAAACTTACCTATAATATGGTTAAAATTCAATCGATTTTCGCTTACATTTAAGCCGCCGTGTCTTCTACCTTCCTCCAACGGTTTTCCTCTACTTGTCTTTGAGACAGGAAACTTGTTAGCAGCCGGGTCACGCTCAACTTTTTTAATAAATTCAATGCGTAAAATGAATCATGCTGGTGTGTCGTCGCATAATAATGGTACACGTGTGACCTAATCGGAAATGGAGCACAATCGATGTCACTGTATTATAGTTCTGTTGTAGTGAAATTCTTTTACTATCGCAAGCATTGGGCAAATATTAGATAGGTATTCGTCGTAAATAGTTGTGAAACAACGAATACCACGTTATAAGAATAATTCCGCGATTCTTTGTAATTTTTAGTTTTTTGGCTACAAAAAAGTGGAATTTTTGAAAATGTCTGCAATTTAATTCGTTAAATAATCTGTAACTATGTTTTTTTTTACCAAAGGAGTCAAAACTAATCACATTCGGTTTGACATTATTTTTAAGGGTCATGGTCTTCAAAATCTGCGGTACCGTTTCTTTATTTACATAATATATTTAGGTTTAAACCTAGATACCATGAGGAAGGAAAAAACAGTCTGTATACTGGGAATCCCAAGGTTCATTAACTATTTATGCATTTACATACATAATTTGTTTAGAATTGCATAAACTTATGACAGTTGACACTTGACTGTGACGACGCACTGTTGCCATTATGAATAAAAGAGGTTTGACGTATGAGGCAAGATGGCGCTTAAGCTGACAGCTGTTTTCTTTGCCAATCTTAAGATGACAGTTCTAAAATATAACCTACTATCACAACTATTCATGATTTAAATTCTATTGTCAACGCTGATTGGATTGGACATGAATGTGGATAGATATAGGGGAAGAGGACGACCTAAGAAACGATGGATGGATTGTGTGAAAGACGATATGCAAAGAGAGTTACTTGCGATGACGTTAGATAGGAACGTGTGGAGGAAAAAGACATGCTGCACTGACCCCAAATAATAATTAGGATAAGGGCAGGGGAATGATGATGATGATCTCAACGCTGATTGGTCAAATTATTTTTAAATATATGATGGTATGGCCTCGCCCCGATTTCTCGCGATCGCGGTCTATGGTGCCTGAGTCACATATTAAACAAGTTAACAGAATATGATTTATCTGTCAAGGTCGCGTCAATCTAAAGGTGCTCTTCACCGCGAGTATTTGTTTAATGTAACGTTATCGATTCTTAGATATTTAGTTAGTTATTTGTTAAATTAGAAGGTGTTAGACATGTTTATTTTTGACGGGCCTGTTGGTCTAGTGGTTAGTGACCCTGACTGCTAAGCCGGAGGTCGTCGGTTTGATTCCCACCCAGGACAATTGTGTGATGAGCACGATCATTTGTTCAGTGTCTGGGTGTAACTTATCAATAATATGTATGTATTTAAAAACATATAAGTATGTTTATCAGTTGTCTAGTACTCATAATACAAGTTACTATCGTATACTTAATTTGAGACTAGATAGTGTTGTGTGAATGTTGAGGAATATTTACTTATTTATTAGAAAGTGCATGTTTCAATGCTTAGTTCTCGTTACATGTCATATGCGAAAGCTCGCAGTCAAGGAACAACTTTAGAGTAAATTAAATATTCAACAAAAACCGTCCTCAGATAACATCTACAATTAATTTTACCAACTTCTGATTGACGAATTATTTTAATTAGAAAAACAATATGCAACACTTAATTTACTTTGTTGATAATTATTTTTCCTTGTTATGAGCATAATTCATCAATATAGGTACCTAATTATTGTCATTAATCGAGTTTATATCAAATAAATTTTAATTTGATACTTTAATAAGTAGGAAAACAATATGCTTTATTTTAATTAAGTTGTTATCTTTGTTTCCTTGTGTTAATGTTTGTTTCTATTGTATCAGGCACTTTTAATTGGTTTAAATATTTTTTTTATCTTAAAATGCATTTAATTAGACTATGTCTGATTGAATGCATTCGATAATGCATAGAATTTAATAATAAAACTGAATTTCAAATCAATTTTATTTCAAATTTTAATAAGTAGGTACGTAGGTATATTAAAATCAAAACAAAATTTAACTATAGTACTTAATTGCTGACACATTAAATACGAGAGAACACAGTATGGTTGACCGTAACAATTTCATAGTGAACTGTTTCCAATCGTATAAGGCAGAAAGACCCGTAGTCCAATGGTGCTTATAAAAAATAAACTTTTTGCCTTGTTTACCGATTGCTCTCGCGATGTTGACCTTTAATTTCTGGTTGAGCTGACCCAGTGATTGGGCCTGGGGCCATGCGGGATTGCGGGGCCTAAGGGATTGAAGGATGCCGAACGCCTACTTCTAACGTAAGTAGGTACAAGAATGTGGAGCAGTAAATAAAGATAGGTTTTATTGAATCAAAAGATTGTCAATGTATAGACCTACAAGTATCATTAGGCAAGTGGGTAACATTAGTATCAATAATTGCCTTAACTGTCTGGCAAAAAGACGTAAGGCAGTTGCTGGACATGAATGAGGATGGATGTAGGGGAATAGGACGACCAAAGAAACGATGGATGGATTGTATAAAAGATGATTTGACTGCAAAGAGTGACTTGCGAGATGACGTTAGATAGGAACGTGTGAAAGAAGACGTGCTGTGCGGACTCCAAATAATAATTGGGATAAGGGCTGGGGAATGATGTTGATGTATGTTAAAAGTGATGGTTTTCCCGATTTCGACCACGTGTCTAAAGATCCTTGTAGCACTAAAGCTTTAAACATACTTCATTAAGAAACAAAATTTTGAAGTAGAACCACTTTTGATGAGTACATACTCACTGACAATTTCTTACACTTAGGTATATCTTGAGAACGCCAAGCACTTTAAATGTTACATTAATTATATTATCAATGAAAATAAGATCCCTTACGATCCATTGTGAATTCACTACTGCCTACACTGTCTGCCGTAAATATTCCCGAACAAACAGCGTTGTTCGGTTCGTCCGTTGTTTCCGTAACCGGATTTATTCAGAACGCGGTCTGATGCGGGCCTAACCTGAGCGATTTGCGTATCATAAATTATTGGGACGGTTCGCCACACACGGTAATAGGTAGCTGCATTAGATACGGCTTATGGAAAATGCACGCTTTGGAAGCTTTGGTAATTCATATCGTTTAGCTTTCCCATAGGTAATCTAGCTGTACTTTCTAACTGTCAAGTTGACAAGACATGTCAAAACTATAACAACAAATACTAAAAATAAACAAAAATATTAACGGGGTCTAACAAACGTAATTTTTAAGCAATTTTTACTCGACCTTAATAAATAGGTAGATTAACAGACTAAAAAATAGGATACCTACAACAAACGTGATTTTCTATTATAGATGATAGTACGGAACCCTTCCCGCGCGAGTCCGGCTAGCACTGGCTGGTTTTTTTCGTCTTTAAATGATTTAGAATGTGTGCTAACTCTTGCACTGAGTAATGCGGGTGAACGACATTTGTTTATCATTGTATGGGCATTGCTTAACATACTCGATTCATTGAACCGATGATAACGGAGTAGGTAATAGGTATTTTGTTAAAAAATTGTAAGTGCAAGTTGGACTTGTGTATTAAGGGTTTAATTTCTACCCAAACTGAAATTTCTTCCAGCTTATGATGTTCACTTTCAGTATCATCTCGATTCTAAAATATTCTCTTAATTTCGACACATCGAATTTCATTTCAGTACGTTCTCAGAAAAGGGGGTTTTATGTACAGACAGCCAGTAAAGTGATCTTATTAGCGTTTCATTCCCTTCAGCTGTATGGCAACACCAAGTAAAATTATCAGTTATTCATAGATACTTTAATTTACTCATTTATAATTCTCTTTATTAAGTATTATTATAATAACTGTATAATAAAAAAGATACTTAAGCAATTATTAATAATTACTGAAACAAATGAATAATTTGAATTGATTCACCCTTATCTTGAACAACACGCCCATCGTGACGAATGTTTTATCGAACAATATTTAATAAAGCAACGATAACTACTATTTTTTGTTTAATAAATAATAGGTAAATGGCGGAAATAACAGTCTCATTTAATTATATCGGGCTTTTGTTGGACAGACCAGAGACAAACAGAGGTACAAATGTCGTGGTGGCTTTGCGGTTCTATGTATCAATTTGTATGCATGAGGTGCAGGTTCGATCCCCAGTAAAAACAATACCCATATGATTTTTTCAAAATTATATGTACATACATTCTCAATTATTCTAAGACACTACAACACACTACACTACATCGTGAGGAAACCTGGACTCCAAATATTGAAATCTGTAATCGCCAATCGGCAAGAACTGATGTGCTTCAAAGATCTTTTAGACAATTTTTATTTTTTTTTAATTGTCTACCTCTCTTCTGTGTCAAAACATATACCTAGCTTTTCTATCATCGTTCACCTCCATCTTTAATTACAAGAAATAACTATATTATATTCGAAATTGTTGGACCAACAAATAAGTACGGCCTATCTAACACCCTTCTTAGCCAACAGATGGCGTTTAATATCTAGTCTATAAACAGACTACTTAAGTGACGTAAATGCGGTTATCGGCATTGAAAACTTTACTCTTTCAAGAAAACTTTGCTTTAAAAAGTTTTGCTTTGTCTTTAAACTTCAATTAATTTTAAGACTTCTTCGTTCTTCGGATAGATAGTCTTAATATTAACACAAAAGCTTAGTTAAGATATCTTTTTTTGATAACTATCACACTACATAGTATAAAAGTTGCTTCCCGCTGTCTATATACCTATGCTAAGGTCATTAAAAGTACGAATTGGATTTTGATGTGGTTTTTTAATAGATAGAATATTTTAAAAGGAATTGTATGTATAATAGGCGGATCTATAATGCAGTTGATGACGTTACTGACTGTTGAACAATATAGAATTTCAAGAGATGATTTTCGTAAGACATAAACTAGCGTGCGTTCTGTTACATATTATGAACGTGACGCTAAATGCCAAATACAGGTATCCAATTACCACCTAAGGCATAAACGGAGCAACGCAAATATCCGATGGCCATTGCATAACATTTCCAAGTGACTACCGGTAACATAGCGGTTTGGACAATAACTGTATCCAGTTCAATTTTTTTCTGGAAAAAAACTTTAGTGGAACTATTTTATGCCTATTGTTGAAACTAAAAATACATCTGCTTACCATGCTACCAAGTTTCAAGACTATTGTTTCAGAAAAATGTTACTGTAATATAAAGACGGACAGGCAGACAGTCACGAACAATCTATTAATAGACATTAACTCAATATCCCACAAAGCCATCTTATGTCAAATCAAGTAGACGATAGTATAATAATATGTTGTGTGTAGACAACTGATAATCATAGTCATATATTTCTAAATACATACATTTTATGGAGAAATTACACCTAGACAAATGATTATGCTCGTCTCGTAAACATTTGTCCTGGGTGGGAATCGAACCCACGACCTCCGGTATAGCAGTCAGGGCCACTAATCACTAATGACTAAACTAACAGGTCTGTCATGGGTTCTGTTTTCGCCATTTGGCTAAAGAACCGAGAAATTTAGTGGTTTGAATTGATTCACATGACAAGTTTTACTTTAAATTTATTGCACCAATGATTATAAATTATCGTGGTAACTGCGCACTGAACAAATTGAATAACAGATCATTCACAATATACATTCTATACTTGATCGCTTGCAAAACAAGGTAATTTAAAAATCACGGACAAATGATTACCATGATTTATGTTAGCCTTCAACAAATATACTATAACCACAGTATAATATGTATACAGTATGACGTCTTCATATAAACGGGAGCAACGCGAGTTATACCTTTTTTTTTCGTGGTGAAACCCACCCACACCGAGGGCACGTCGGACTCCCACCGACTAAAAACACCCCGGGCCCCTTCTACTGCCTAAGCCAGCTTCACGGGATCGCTCACGCATGCTCTGCGTGACCCTGGCTGAACGTGAGTTGTACCTACACTTTCGGATCCGAAATTACTGTATCTATTTGTACTGTGGTATAACTACTAAGCTAGCAAGACTACATGTGCATATGCGTGCATAGGTTATATGTACGTCCTTTGTAAATAATGGCGCACATCATGAGTCAAGACAAGCGGCTATTCAGTAATAATGTAATAGTACAATAGTCATTGTTTTCTATGTAAATTAAACAGTATTCAAATTGAAGCTCATTTTGTTATGTCTTCTATGCAACGATTAGAGCACGCTGCACGTATGTGTAAAGGAAGAACAGATAATATAATAATGTAATTACTATGGACTAGCTAGTCGTTTGTTCCCGCTAGTCTCTAAAATGGCTGGGCCAAGTTTGACGGGACTTTAATTGGCAGGTAGCTGACCTAAAAAGGAGTAACTGATGCTCCTTTTATATTTGAAAAAGTCTTTAATTTCCGAAAATAAACTAATTAACTTTTTTGTTATTTTCCTGACGGACGAAGTCGCGGGCACAGCTACGGCTATAGGGTGTCGGCTTACTCCATACCAAATTTAATCAAAATTGATCCAGTCATTTGAGCGTGAATGAGTAACAAATATCCATTCATCCATCCATTCATACTAACAAACTTTCGCGTTTTACTCAACATTCCAGTGCCATATTGGTTATTACCTCCGTGGTATTGATAATCATAATTAAACCCAAAATTACTGAGCAATAGACACTATACTATTATCTGGTTCAAGAGATAATTTATTGGAAAACAGTTTAAAAATATAAAAAAGGTCTTTTACATCCGTATTCGTCTAAAATAACCATTGACACGGAATGCGATAAAAAAATAACGCCGTGTCATGGTATGGTATTGAATATAGACGATATTTTTTTACTCTATTCGAATAGACTAGAATTGTTTGAAACTGAATCTCGATAAATCACTGGCCATATGGTTTCTGGTTGTCAGAGCTCACAAATACAGCTTTCATTTGTTTTACTCGTTTAAGAAGTTAGTCAAACATTTGAACATGTCTTTATAAAGTGCTGATAAGTCTGTCTATGCAGCCTACTAATATTATGAACGTGAAAGTTTGTGAGTATAGATGGATGGATGTTTGTTATTTTCACGCTGAAACGGCTAAACTAATTTGGATGAATTGGTATGGATTAATTGACACCCTGGATTAGCAGATAGGCTACTTTATACCCGACTGCGACCAGAAGGTTAATGTTTTGCAACTATAACCGATTTCCCTGCGAGTTATATCTTCACTTTTAGACCACTAGAACATTATCATCATCATCATTCCCCTGCCCTTATCCCAATTATTACTTAGGGTCGGCGCAGCATGTCTTCTTCACAACAAAAACAATTACGACGAAATTTAGTATAGAGATAGCTGACACAATGGACTACACATGACTCTACCCGATCGCGTAAATGGAGGTTAATGCTTTTGCAGCTATAACCGACAGCCCCGGCGGCGAAGTCGCGGCTTAAAGATAGAGTTATTTAAACCTTGTAAACTACAATTAACGACCGCAACAATATAAGGAAGATTCATAAACAAAAATCACTTGTCTATTATTGCGTGATTGTGACGCATACTACCCCCTCATGTTTGTTTTCTTTCTATTTTAGCCCTTTTTTTGTTTTATTTATTATATTGATTGTTATGTACTTATGTATGCGTCCTCAATTACGCAATTAAATGTATTTTCTTTCTTTCTTTCTTTCTTTCTTTCTTTCTATTACACTTAACCATGGAACTCATTCATTATATACTCAACAATTAATTTTGATTTTAAAATGATTCAAACTAGAACAATAGAATTACTTTAATTTGATAAAACTAAAAAATTGTGACCACAATGAGGAAAGAATGATTTAAAAATCATAATACACAAACTTCCCTTAGTACATTTAATTAGTATACATTGAATTTTGGAATAAATGCCATTATTGGCTGGTAGTAATCCAGGTAGGCCGAAGATGAGATGGGAAGGTGACTCTTAAAATATATCTGGTGTAGAAGGCGACGTGCAAGAGATAGAGGAGATATTTAATAATGTCTAGACTTATAGTCTCCATAAGGAAATTCATATATTTCTTTTCCATATTGCAATTTTTCCTTAGTACCTACCTAACAACGAATATAATGCTATAATTACCAACACAATGCAAATCAAGAATTTCATGTAGATGTTTTTAAGTCTAGTGGAAAGAACGCAATCTTTCCACTTGGCTTTTATAGCTTTAGAGAGAGAACGACAAAAACAAAATAAGTATAAGTTTATGTCACTACCCATCAAAGAGTACAAATACCAAGGTAAAATTATTGTTAAAATGAACTCTTGTTAATGTCAAACAGAATTCGCATTGCTACATTATCTTCGTTACATTTTTCTATCTTAACCGATACATACTAAATGAAAACGCAATAAAAAATATACATCAACTTCTTGGTTTGTGCTAATTATAGCATATTCGTTGTTACTAAGGAAAAAATTGCAATATAATACGGAATAAATTCAACAAAATCCTCGTCCAGACGAAATGACGTCATTATGCTTGTAAACAAGCAGTCGTGTTGTGTTCATTACATAATATTCAATCAGAATTCAAGGCTAGGTTTTTTGGAAGTTTTTAATATAGCTAGTCATTACCGCTTACATTATGACACAAAGTTTGCGATAGTACTGAACCTGTAAATAAAACATTTCTCCTAGTACTATGGAACTGACAATTCATTATTTCCAACTTCAAAAACAACGGCACTAAAACCTTAAAAATAAACTAATATTATCATATCTGCTAGATACTGATTGAAGTCGGTGTGGAACCAACAAGTTGAACTGTACCCATTATTCTCTATATAAAGTCGAATTTAAAAACCTCTTCCTTTTTGAAGTCGGTAAAAAATCACGTCATCTGTCGAAAAAATATGTCTATCCCACACCTTAATATAGACTTTTCTAATGCAATTTATTACAGTCAAGGTTCTTAGTTTATTTATCTACAAGGTAAATAATTCTATAATTATACATGTAACTTAATTAATCTATAAACACAATGGAAATCAAATTACATACGTTTACTCGTTAGTTAATAATCTTCAATACTACAGTACAGTAATTAAGAGCGAGGAAAATAGTCAAACCTAATCGTTTTACACTAATTGAAAAAATTATTGTAAATTATAGAGTTTATTTAGTAAAATGGAGATATTTTTACGTGAATTCAATGATGTTACACATGTTTAAACTTTATACACCTTTAAATAAGGCGTGTAAGTAGGTTGATTAAGCTACATAATATAGAGACAATATTGCTGTACATATAAACGCATGTGTAGATATTAATGAATCAATTAATATAAATAAACTCAAGTAAGAATACTCTATTACTGATCTCGTACTTCGCCCGTCTATTACAAAACTATGAACCCTTTATCTTGTTATATTTAGGGTAAAAGATATAACACATAATGGGTAACTGAACGTAAGCAAACGCATTAAGACTTTATAATGGTGAACGGACACTTATAGGACCAGAATGCGTATTATAGGAGTTGTAAGGTTTAGTCATATTTTCTAGATGAGGATATATTTTTCGACGCTTTGTAAATATGTAATTTTTTAGTTACATAAGTTTAGTTATAAATGTAGATATTTCTTGTTTAGTATTGATTCTGTTCAATAAATAGAGAGTTTTTTCAAAGCTTTTATCTATATTTAATTTCATATTTTAAAATTATGAATAGTAAAATAAGTAGCTCAACTGATATCACCAAACAAGACAATTTAAAAATGACATTTCCGATGGTAAGTGGTAGCTAACTGATTTGGTAAACGGCGGGAGGTGATGCAGGTCGAACGAAATTGTACGGTGATGTGAGAAAATATTAGAAAAGAAGATAAATATTGTGTACGGTTATTGTTAAGAAAATAAATAAATATTGTTTGTCTTCCGGAGATCTTGGCGTTTTTCTTGGAGTGTACAAAATCGGAGGATTTGACGCAAAGTGTGCTGTGTGAGGTTTCACGAGATCTCATGTACAGAATTCTAAAATCCGTTTCCCTTGCGGTGCGTCCGGTTCGGATAAGTGTGCGTTCACCATTAAGACTCCATTAACAGTGTCTGTCGGTAATTATCAAATTACCCTCAGTTTGCATAATACGATGTAATCCCTTTTCTAAGACAATGAGTCTTATCATTCGAATCGCTGTTACAACAACAATGAACTATTATAGCTTGTTGACATAGCTAATCAAATGTTAGGTTTTGTAAGCGGTGTTTTACTAGTTATTGATAAGTATTTTAATATAAGGTCTAACATAATGTGGGCTTCAATAGTTAATAATAATATTCCACGACTCTCACACAACGCCATCTAGTCTCAAACTAAGCAAAGCTTGTATTATGAGTACTAGACAATTGATAAACATACGTAGGTATATACTTCCAAATAAATACATACATATTATAGATAAATAACACCCAGACACAGATCAAATGATCGTGCTAATCACACATACATTTGTTCTGGGTGGGGACCGAACCTTCTTCGAACCGACCGAACTTCTGGTATAGGCTATAGGCCAGTCGGGTTGAATAATTATGAGAGTGTATGTAAAGTCTTACTATGGTTAAAATTTAACTTAATGCTAGCGATAAAAGATTAGAATGACTTGCAATATTAGTTTTTGTTATAATATAGACAAAAGGTGAACAAGTCTTTGATCTTTGAAACTGTTTTTCATTTATACATACATACTTGTCGTGTTTTGCTTTTGCAGAAAAAGTGAATAATTACTTACGTAATTATGTTGTCTAGGTCATATTTTTTAAACTATGATCATGGACAAAAATCAAACACGTTAAAAAAACCTACAAAACAATAAAAAAATTGAACCTAATTTGGTGTTGCTACAACAAAAATTATATCTAATTTGAAATTGTAAAAAATATTTTAGTGTTTCAAATAATTATACCTACGTGAACGTACAAACGTACAAACAATAAAAAGCATCGGAGTCAAGGTGAAACCTAACAGGAACAAAACATTCCGTTGGAACTTTACATGCAAATTCAATTAGGGTCTGTGCACAGTGTGGCACAATGCACACCATGTTCACCGTGCGGTGTTAACGCGCGTTTAACGTTAGAAAAAAAACTGACTTGACTGCATGGATAACCGATTGGAGGTCACCACGCCGATTACTACTGTACACGACGTGTTGCGAGTTCGATCCCCGTGTGAAGAATTTGTGCGTTCCACAAAGGCTTGTTCTGAGTCTGGGTGTCTTTGTGCATGTTAACTGAATGTTTGTGAAACCCCCCGCAATAGAAGGATTACATGTCTTAGTGCGGAAGTCTTTAAAAAAAAATGCTTCATGCTGAATAGACAGGCTAAAAATAGACCAAAAGTAAAATTGTTACGCTGTTAACCCACGGTTAGTGGAATAAAAACATTGTTAATGGCCTGTTGTGTCATGTCATGTTATTGACTTTTGATCAAAAAATCCCTGTTTTGCGATCAGATTTTTGACAGCAGATTAATTTAAAGTCTTTTAGAAGCCGGGAGCACTGAGCGTTTATTTGACATGGCTACAACGTTTTAATTACAGTGTTGTTAAACTGCGATTTCTAATTGCATGTTATGATGTCATTAGAAACATTTTATGTAGTCGTATCTCGTCAGTATACCGTCATCACTTAAAGAAGTCTAGGGCCATACTTAATTAGTCCTACATGACAGATATTTAAATACAAATCACCGCACGGCATTACATCCAATGTACTTAACGCGCGTCAAGGAACTTAACAACTGTGTGTAGAGGCCCTTAGCTGACTAAGTAGGTACAATCTATTACAAGTTAGGCCATTCAGTGTGGCAGGATGTCCTGCATGCAAATTGCTATCAAGAATCGACAGGACTTTAATAGTTAGTCGTTAGGCTTAATTAAAAACAAAGACAGCTTCTAATGAACCAGCTTTAGTCCGCGAATCTGCGTAGTAACCAGAATTGGCGCGGAAATGTACTTCCGTAGTGGGTCGCCCTGTTTTAATTCAGACTACCTGATGATTAGACTGGTTTAGTATGTAGCTACGTACACAGAAACAAAAGTAATTTCGTTTTAATTTCAGTATGATTAAATAAACTTG
This sequence comes from Chrysodeixis includens, assembly GCA_941860345.1. Taxonomy (NCBI): domain Eukaryota; kingdom Metazoa; phylum Arthropoda; class Insecta; order Lepidoptera; family Noctuidae; genus Chrysodeixis; species Chrysodeixis includens. The sequence goes on along the minus strand of OW796107.1, from coordinate 2,890,654 downwards.
ATATATCATATCATTATACATTCGTCTTTGAGCTGGCTAGTCACCTCCTGCCAATTTAATAGCATACTCATATATTGAATGGTTTGTGTCATAGTTTTCCATAGTGAAGGAAACACCATCTCCATAAATTACAATAACCTTGTAGGTATTCAAAAAGGCCGTCCATATCTATTCTTCCATAGAGCAGGGGTAGATGACACTTGGTAGATACCCCGTCACATTTTAGATAAATTAAGTTCTCACCAAGGCCTCTGCATGTTGGACCTGTGTCCCCGTATAAGTCTCCAAAAAGACCAGGTTTCTTCCCTTGAAGTTAGCCCGTGAATTAAAAGAAATAAAATACTATACTTAAAGTGAAACTCTTTCAGTACTGTAACTCTAATTACGTCACGTTTTATATCTAGATTTCTCAAATTTAACTGCTAGCCAACAGGCGAATTTAATTTGCATAATCACGAGAAATAATTATGCCAGTCAAGGATAAGAGTCGATCATAATAAAATTGCTTTAATGGCCTGCAGTAAGTGGTAAAGCAATCACTGCTGTAGCGATCTAGTGGCAGAGGTTATGGTTAACGACCTTAATTCATCAGTTTATTGCTATGATAAGTATGTTTTTTACCGTCAATAGCTAACTTCGCAGCAAAGGCTTCTTTTCCGTTATTTTATTTTGTACGGTCTATACTTTTTTCAGTAGTATGTATGTGTATTTTAAAAATAAAGCGATTGGTTTGCCTAAAAAGAAGTGGAACAAAAAATGGGTGAAGGTCTTTCTAAAGTAGGACCTCATACCAAAGGTATCGGACAATTATAGTAAATGACATATCGACGCAACCGACATGCAACTTAATATCTACGAGGGTAGTTAGCAACTGCAATTTTTCTTTGAACTGGGTTCTTCGGCGAAAATTTTTCGAATCGCCTATTTTAAGAATATCAAAATCGAATTTATATTGTTAATGAAAGGATACTAAAATATTCGATATTTCGATATTATATACACTGTTAAAATAAAGGGCTCCGTAAAACCTCTAAAGCTCTTTAAGTTCGGAGTTTTTAATGGACCGTCTCCTAAAAAAGTCCTTAAGTAGTCTTAGTGTAAGTAAAGCTTGACCTGTTACAAGCGAATTAAAAGTTCAAATGGCCTGCTATTGGTACCTTTTTGCACCACAAAAATTAAGAATAGGTAAATAAATATTATATTAAAGGGACGAGCATTTAATCGACTTCTTAAAAAAACGATTACGTCATATTTTTACATGCTTGTCTTTGTCAAATAGCTTCGACTTTAAAAACTTAATAATTGTCTCATCTTTGTTACAATATCTGTAACAAAATTCGTTCAAAAATAAACTTACACAGAAATGGCACGTACGTATTCAAATTATTCGAAATCCGACAATTTAGTCGTTGAAATAAAAATCACGTTTCCGATACAATGATACTAACAGTGGAGATGTCATTAACAGCTGTGCGCTCGGCGCCATTACAGTCCACCATTGCTCGGCTAACACGTGTTGCCCTTTCCACATTTGTCTAGGCAAAAACCTCCACACGTTTCGTGGAACTGGCATTATTTAGCTAGTATTTACAAATGCTTCTATTCTAATGTTTAAACTTGTGTTATACCTAGAATTTGCTCGATAAAAGACCATTTCTATTCATTCTATGGAAACTAATTGCTGATGTATATTGTTTAGTTTTTGAATGGGAAATATTGTGATTTTCCGTTTCACTAAAGGTTGAGGAAGACCTAACATAGTAGGTACTGTCAACCTTGATAATTACTGTAAAGATTCAAATTACTTTATTAAGCAGAAAAGTCTTTCAATTGCGCTTAGTAGATTTGCTTCTTTAAATCCATTCAGAGATTTATATTCGACTGTTGACTCACAAAATACACTCTTCATCTACTACAAGCAATAAAACATCAAAGGTCTAAAAAACACGTATTTATTACATTATTCTCTACATATAACCTTAATATGTGAACATACCACCTAATTGGAACACATTACCTTTATTGCCCAATCGCTCGAAGACATACAGATACATACTGTATATTACTAGGCATGCGAAGAGCACTACTAATAAGGATATCGCTTTGAACCTAAAACCAGACATAAGGGCTTCTTAGGGTGTTGGGAGACAGGGTATAAATCTTCTTTCTTGGATAGGAAGGGACGGGGCGCTGGAAAAAAACAAAACGTTTAAGGAAACAGTAATTAGATTTGTAATTCGTGTCGTGTGTTAAACGATGTTGTTAGGGAGTAGCGCTAAAATAGTGAATTTTGACAATGGTGCTGTCATTACGGAAAGTAAGTACGTATACTTTCCATAATTGCTTAGTATCGTTAAAAATACGGTACTTTACACCTAATGCGTCTTTGGCAATGTGGACTTTAGGACTTAACCGATGGTTAATCATACATTACGGGAAAAAAGTAATAAATAGTTTTGCACCATTATTTTGAACAGAAAACTTAGAGGTGAAAATTGATATACGCTTATTAGTTCAATACTAAGGAATACCAGTATATTTTATTTTTCTTTTAGTACTATAAAAAAAGTGCTGAAGATTTATTAAAACACCTTTTTAAAGCAGTTTCGCCATATAGCTGAAATATATTTACTCAATTACACGTTCCAACAGTTTTGTGATTTTCTATTCCTTAGTACAAAAGGTGTTTGTTGAATAACAATAAGCCTGTCCCAATTGGATGGGATCTGATACAATCATCGGCAAAGCATGGGCGTATCAGTAGCTAGAAATGAAGGTAGAGATAGTTCAACTCATCTGTGCGCGCGGGGCTATGAGTGCGTGCGATTGTTCATTATTAAAGTTTTAATGTGTGACAGGGACACACACGTTGAAGCTGTATTGGTAGATGACGTCACTATATATTTAGATGAGTTACCCGCACATGGGTGTAAAGGTAAAGATGGGTTGAATTACGTACGTAATACTACTGAATATAGGTAAGGAAGGTAGGTAGCTAGGTATGTAAGATGGATAGATAAGGTATGACGGTACTGTATCATTGTGGCGACTTGATTGTATGTTTATGTATTAGTAATAGTTGTTAGTCAGATTACAGGTTATAGGTAAATGAAGATTGTGTAGATAAATGTAGAGAAATACAAAATGATATGTAGAATAGACATTAATATCAAATGTGATATGATATGATATTGAAAGTAGTAGTATTTCTGTGTAGTTAAAGATTTCTTTAAATTTTTGAAATTTTTTAGACCTTACTGATAAATAGCGAAGGAAAACACTATAAGGGATCTTAGATTCCAATCCAGAAACGTAGAGAAAACTGAAGTCGAAATATTAGAACTTAAATCGCCAACCCACATTGAACTAGCGTAGTAATTAATGATCAATGTTTTTCTATATGAGAAGTCTTGCCTAGCAGTGTCATATTTAAGCTGGTATCAATATTCTAAGGATGAACTCTTTATCCTTCTTAACGATTTTAACGTAGTTTTAAATGGTAAAACTTGAAGTCAATATTGATGATAATGGTGACCATCTGTTTAGGAATTTGGCTTATCACGAACGGCGTGACGCCGACTTATAAAAAACTTACAAAGGGATACCTTTATCCTATCTAATGTCAATACGGTACTACTAATATTGTCCCAGTCCAAACGACCTTTGGTTACGCAACTATTTATCAGGTAGTGGGGTCAAACACAGTTAAGTAAATACATTAACAATGAACCAATAATATTATACAAATAAAATCGTACGTGGACTAGTATTGTGAATTGGACTTTAAGGTAGTTTTGATAGAGTCGAAAGTTGTTAAGTGGGTGTGTTTTAGAATCTAATGTCTTAATTTAGAGGCATCAGAGGTCATGGGGAAAATGATCGGTCAATAGATGAATTGTACAAGAGATACAGTTGATTAAAATATTTACTGTGTGGTATAAAGATAAATAATAATAATATTTCATTGACATAAAAATCTGATACATATTCAATGGAAGCCCTTAATCCTGAGCTAGGAAGAATCTTTGTCAGGAGTCGGGGTCCTTCCATTTGTGAAGCATCAATAGTTTATGTGACAAAATTAAAACTAGATTTATGCAATTACTACTACTTGTCTCGAAACTTGTTCTTGTGTGGTGAGTGTACATGTGATTATGGTGGGTGGTGGTGTAATAAATAGAATACGTCTCTTTAAAATCTGGTATAACGCGGGAAGAAAGTGATGTGGGTGTGTTTTCGTATAGGTACAGTCTCGCAAGAAAGTTATTATTTTATTTTAGAACTAGACTTTCTCTTGCGAATCGTTGTTTCGTTCCTACATTTTTGTTATTCTTAAAAATATACTAAATAAAATGCAATTACTTTTCATGTGATGCGACCTATAGCGGTATTACCCGTATTACTTAATATGCAAAGCAACCGACACATCGAAAATCTAGCAACATTTTTGTCAAAATGATATTTCCTCAAATACAAAATTACATTTCGTGAATGATCATCGTAAAATTTCCGCGGTCTGCCGACGTGTCATTGACCTGTAGTTGTTAGGTATTATCGCGAGATAAATCACGTGACTTAACGTAAGAAGAATTCTACTACATTTGACAGTGTTTTAAAACGTTATTTACTTATATTATTTATTTAATACTTCATACAAAGTGGGTACAATAGCGGACTTAATGCCTGAGGCATTCTCTACTAGTCAACCAAGACGTTATTGATTGTAGAATAGAAATACCCTTTGACTGATTTATTAGGTACTGTTACAAATTACCTGACTACCTAACCTTCAAACGCCAGTTATTTTAGAGTTACTTTAGTCTACTTTACAATACCTCTTTATAAGACAGGCTATTAAATTTTCGATATACTGATCGGCAAGTACTTACTATCAACGAGTTACCTCGCGATGTATCGTATTAATTGTAGTATCGTCGTAAATCTCGAGTTATGAATGGTTTTTATTTTATATAACGTGTTTAAGAATTTAAAAAGTCTCGTTCAATGCCAGTGCAAGTAAAATAGTGGATTTAAAGAAAATATATTGCTGACATTATGATGAGACAATTAAAAATGTTTAATAATTTCTTGTGATTAAGATTTGGTTGCTGGATCCGGTCAGTAACACCATTATTATTTATTTCCTTTAAATTAATTTTATTCCAGTACAATAAAATCAAGACAAACCAATTAAGTCAGTATAAATAATTACATATTAATTAAAAATAGTACCGCAATCTATACATCAGGATATATCAATTAACTCGTTAAGATTTAATTAACGCTACAAAATGAAAATTATCTTTTCTCAAAATTGTAACATTGTTCAAGTACTATACAGCCCATAGAATCACTTTACAAAGTAAAATTGTTACTAAAAGGATAATAAGAATTGAAGCCACAATGAGGTGACACATAGGAAATATTCAAATGAAATTATAGTGCAATCTCTTGAATGAGAACATCCTCAAGACAATGGTTCTTGGTTGGAGGTCATATCAATATGCCTGCTGAATTATAGCATTACATAACCTGTGGTACCAAGGAGGTTTAGGTACTAGGCATACTGGCATAGACAATACTCTATACAATATACTAAGACCTTTTTGCGGGACCGATTTATTTTTTGGAATAGATAAGATCGTTTTTTTTTTTTTTGAGATTAAGTTGTGGATGAATGTGAGAGTTGAAAGTACATATTTTGTTTATAAATTTTAGATTTGTTTCAAATTCTTGTGGATACTTATTTGTCGAAATTGGACTCATAAAGTTTGTTTTGAAGTGATAAAAAATTAAAGTATAGGGAATTGGCCTTATTTTTTTACACGTACAGATATGAATTTAACCATTCCTGTGGTTTGAAAATGATAACTAGTCATATAAGTATTGCTTAAAAAAACTTTACTGACATTATTTTTATACTTAAATAATTTCAAGGTTTTAGATGTAAAAATAAACATTAAAAGTAGAAAATATGACTGTAATAGCTTATTAAGTGAGCATAAATATAATTAAGAGTCAGTAAACAAAGTATAAAAGGAAAAGAAAACCTAACATGTGACTACAAATTCAAATTCACATCTACATAATAAATATAATCTCACCAGTTTCCATGAAATTAGAATTTTACAGATTTTTTTATGTAGCTCATTAAAACGTAATGATTGAAAACTCTAATATACATCTGATATCAGTAATAAAACTGTAAGTACAAGGCAATAATACGCCAATGTTTATGAGCTTCGCCAAGTACCAGTAAGTACACATGTGAAATTATTGGTAATATAAAACGCTATAAAATTCCACACGTCGATACGAACACAAACATAAATTTATCCCATAACAAAATAACATACAGTCACTTAAACTTCTCACAAAATAACAACAATATCTGTAAAACAGGTTTCTATAATTAGAACAACGCTTACCAAACGTGTTTTCTAATAAAGTAATAATAAAAAAAAATACGCGTGCAGTTCTCACCTTGTATTCCAACCACTTATAGTTTCCAAACAACTTGCGCCAAAAATCAGGAACGAAATTCACAAAAAAAAACAGTCTTACACGAAAAAAACACTAACTACACGATATTGACAACCATAACAGCCGGTTTATTACGAGCACGCCGTAATGGAAACTTCGACACGTTATTTTAACTTATGACACAACGTGAGTAAGCTAAATTAGTGAAAGTGCGAAAATTAGAAATATTGTCAATGCGGAAAACACACGCGAAGCCGTCACTATCTACCGCAAACCGCAATATTCAACTGACAGCTCTCGCAAGAGAACCCATTCAACCTATTTTGAAAGAACACGCTGTCCTTGCCAGTTCAACAAATAATTTACCCTTAATTTTAGCGCTGTTATTTCGATTTAGAACTTGTCTTTTTTGGGTGTAATAAAAATAAAAGGTTTGGTATATTAAAATGCATTGGTTTCTCTCAGACCACCAAATCGGCACCTGTTGTCATCATGATAATTTGATCATGCTTTAAACACTTTATCGTTTATAAAAATATTCTGTTTAAGATCATTCACTTTAAAATCTATTCTCTAAATAAGACAATCATTAAACACAATCCCTTAATTCATTATTGTCATGATTACCCATACTTAGGAAGTTGAAACGCTTATGGCAACATCGTGTTACACGCTCCATTTCGTGCAGAATATAAACAATAAAGTGTTCAGGACTTTGTTCCGTGTGCAACTTTACACATATATGTTAGTAAACTTTTGATTTTACTATTCTTTAAACACTAATTTAAATATTAGTACAATTAAACAGATCTCTCTTAGCGACATCTCTCGGGAAGTTGATGAACTAATCAGCTTACATCTTGTGCCGCAGTATTTTTGCGGTCTTTCTAATAAAGCTTCTGTGTCTGCTAAGTAGGTACTTAATATTTTAGATTATTATCTAAAACTTTGTCTAGCAGACGACATAGCATACCTAAATAACAAAAGGCTTTAGTTTTAAATATTCTTGTCCTGAATAAATATTTGACTAAATAAGTACCTACATATATTCAAGAGACTTCTAAATCGAAATTTTATTGACATTAAAATTTAATGCTGTCATAATTTAACTTTCTCGATTGTGATCACAAAATGATTGATCTAGAAAATTCTATAACCCTGTAGTTGATATGGCAATGTGTTTTTTCGCAAAAAAGTAAAGTAAAATAAAATACCTAACTAAGTAGACTTTAGACTAGTTTAAAATTCAGGTTTTACCTACAACCTTCTATATACGTATGCTATATTATATGCTATATGACTAATAATATGTATGTATATAAGTAAGTAGGTACGTATTCAAACAGAAGTCTTCGCGAATTAGTCTTAAATATAAAACAATATAATAACCATTTTTCAAGCAGCAATGAACTCCATGTATTTCCCAGACATCCTAAATCTACAACAACAGACCACAGATTATATTGTATTCCGGGCGCAACGTTCAATATTTCAAAGTGTATTTCGAGTGAACACGGCAAGCAATTCTAGTGATATACTGCCAAAAGGCTTACGGAACACCTACACACGGCCATTGTTCTTTTTTAGCAGAAAATGTTGGTAAAGCGAACGTAAAATGAAAAATACAACGGATTTCTGGACATGGAGCTATTACTAAACTTATTTTTACCTACGCCATTTTGTTTCGAGATCTATATTATATTTTATTTGTACTTTGATTTTAGATTCGGAAGAAATCAAGATTGGTCTTCGTCTGCCTGTAAATTTCTGTAAAAAATGACGTATTTGTTATGATTTAAATAAATAAGTACCTACCTACCCAGGTAGATGAACATAGGAATTGAGAACTTAATAGAACTTTTTTTATGTAAATTCTTATAACACTTTGTTGTTGCTTACAAAATTGATAGGTAGGGTATTGTTTGAGCACAGATTTGTTTGAGCAGTGTTAAGTTACAAATAATGTGAAGTATAGTAGGTATTTCGAATCCAGTCAAAATAGCATTTTTATTTCAGTAGGTACGATAAAAAAAAAACACAATAATTTCAGATAACGCTTTAATTAAAACTTTTACTAATATTAGCCCATTTCATAGAGATTTCGGTAATATTGTCCTCCCTCGGATTAATATCCACCATCATATAAGTGCACAGATGATAAAACTTTGTAGCTATGACATAGTATTCAGAATCCTTAAGCCCGTCGGTTTTATATCGCTCCAGTGCTCTGCTTAGTAAATGGAACCTAAAAATTACACAATCATTTTACTTAATTTATTAATAATTATATTTTCGTATTTTAGTTTTGCGCAATGTGTAGTAAATGCTCAAAGGGGCTCAGGAACCAAGGTTAGGGCCATGAACAGTCTTAGGTACTTTAAGTGGCGGTGGGGCCTAGTTTTCTAGTATGCATGCTTTTCTTTTATGCTTGCATGCTATTGTTTTCCAGCATGAACTAATGATCAGCGCGTCCTAGTCGCCAATTTCTGCGGATTGGCGCTCTCATTTCCGGCTGTGATCTCAGCCATGGTCTAGAGTGAGACCCATATTCTGGGTATGAGTTGAAGTATTAGCGGTAAAAGTAAGAGCCTAAGTTAAAAACTTTTCTCACGATACAACGCTAGTCTTCCAAACACAAGGACTTTATAAAAACTTAATGTGTTTGTGTAACTAATATTCGAATTCGACCTATTATTTGCCTCCTTCATTTAATTAAATATCTATTTACTATTTACTTTGTTTCTTTTAACATAAATACATGAATTTTATAAATGAACATTTATATATGAATAAAAGCACAGTCGTATATTGCGAAACATCGTCTGACGCGACATATAACGTGTGACGAATAGATTGCCTGATACTAAATGGCTAGCATATTATCGGTTCGCCGCAGCTATTTGTGCATTGCTATCTGAGTGCATTAGTTAGGTATGGTCGTAAATTATGTATAGAGTTATGTACAATAAGGACGAGTGGTAGTTATACAAGATAAGTAGGTTTATATTATGACAATAAACCGCGAGCAATTGTGCGAGATAGTATCCAATATTATTTGTCATATTTCTGTTATAGGTACTACTAGCGACCTGCCCCAGCTTCGAACGCGTAAAATACTGATGTATTATACATAATTATCAATTTTCCTATTAAATCACTCTATTTAAAAAACCGCTTCAAAATCCGTTGCGTAGTTTTAAAGATCTAAGCGAACGGACATACAGTGACAATGGCAGTGTCTTATACTATGTAGCAATTATTTCTCATAAAGCATTTATGGAAATTAATAGATAAAAAATAAAAACATGATTATACTTACATAATTACACGGTAGCTTAAAATAGTTGATAAGAATACATACTAAAAATGTCCGCCATTTATAGATAGATTCCTAAAACAAACGATGTCTTTGGATAGTTGTCTGGAAGAGACAAGATTTGGACAAGACTAAGCAGCATTCATGGACGCATCATATCTTTAGAATACGGTAAAAAAACTATAAAAATCAAAAGGTTTTAATTTCGAGTAGGTAAACCTTTTCAGGCACTTTCGTAACGTTACTGACTCTAGTTACGCGGTTCCGAAATGTCGTTCTTATGGATAAGAACCGGCAAGAAACTCGAAAATTTAAAACGATACGATGAACCGAGGGAGGACAATATTAATAATCGAAGTGTAACACTATCTGTGTTACACTTGGATTTTTAATCTAGCGTTTAATTAGCGTAATGAATTGTAAAATCTTAAGTAACGGAGTACGTAGGGTAGAAATAATCACCTGAATGGATTTTCATAATCCCGTTTATGAGGAAGCACGTCGTATACGCCGACAGACTTACTGTACCTTACAACAGGATAGCCGGCGGCGTGGAGTCTGAAAAAACATAACATAAAACACAGTAGGTAAGAAATAGTACCGAAGTGAGGGACTAGTGACCAAGGCCCAGTGTGCACCGCTGGAGGGGCAACGCTAATGACTCTAGCCGTCGGCCTACGCCGAGGGCACGGCTTGAGGATATGTCGGACTCCCACCGACTAAAAACACCCCGGGACCCTAAGCTTCTACTACCTAAGCCAGAGTCACGGTATCGTGATCGTGATCAGGCTCGTGCATGCTCTGCGTCTCTGGCTGAAACCTTATACACCCTGACATACGGTCTTTAAATGCTCTTCGCTGTCTATACAGCGGTGCGCGCTAGGCCCCAAACTTGTACGGCGACATCAAGGTAGATCGTGGATGGGATCGGCAGATGGTTTGGGTAATGGGAAGTTAATACAGTCAGTAGAGTTTAGAGGCGCTGGGGATAGAGATTACTAAACAGTAACAGTTGTCACGAAAATGAATCTTTAGCCGTATGGGAATCAATCATATCTATATCTTTTACCTCCAAAAAATGTCGTTATCCTCTCCTCCCCATCCAAAATACAGGTTGGAGAAACCGTTAGCTCTCTGGAACTGTTCCACTGACATGGAGACCACTCCACCGAAGATCGACTTGAATTTCAGCGTTTGACTAAAAATCATACGAGAAAAATAGTTAAAGTACGATTTTTCTCTGTATTATGCGTAGAACAACAAACATAATATCCGTAAGTGTGGATAATACCTAGAAACTAACTACGTCACCCGTCACCACTGAAAGTAAGAATATTTTCTTTTTTTTTAGTTTAAGGAGTTTAGTCCTTGTAACGCGGGGAGTTTCACAGAAATCTAAATACACCTAGACACAGCAATTGTGGATCGCACAAATTCTTGTACTCCGCGGGGCCGTGGGGACTGACCCGCGACACGTCGCGCGCTGCGGTAATTGGCTTGGTGACCTATACCATTCGACTATCTGTGAAGTATATTGTTGCAGTTTTGGAGGCATAACAGCTCACTAGACGGCGTAGAGCGGCGTCTCTTTTTAACAACTGCAAAAGTCTACTTCAATGATAGGCAACCTAAGAAGAAAAACTCTAGGTCTTTCATCATCTCAACTCACTTATTCTCCCTTTTGAGGTCCGTATCATCAACCTTCGCACACAAGTGTCTCGGCAGCAATGGGCAGGTGTACAGTATACTGGAATTCATCGGCAGAAGGTCCAAGTCGTGGAACACCACGCAGTGGAAGGTGTTGAACTTCATCATCTCTTGGAAGCCAGCGTTATAGAGACGGCCTTTGTTGAAGAGGCCCTTACCTGAAATATATGTATAAGTGTTGTTGGTCCTCGAAGGGTGGGCGATGGAGTGCTGTCTATTTTTTATAAATTTTGACGTTCGAAAAGTGCTACATTGTAGCCTAATTTGATTTGATTGATTTTGATTTTGTGACTTATGCTATGTTTACCACCTAAGCATACATTGGGCAATAAAATTAAAAGGATCTTAATCGTTCTTTTGATTGTAGTTGTAAAAAAAAAAAAACGTATCTTGAAAAAATAAATATTGATAGCGCACAATGATTGCAAACAAAGATATATAATTAAGAATCATTCATTATTAGAGATCATACGTGACGGCCATAAATCACAACAAATTGAGATAAAAATTTCGTTTCTATTCTTAAAGTATAAAAAGTCTAGTATTTCGTCCTCAGTGCTTAATTCTAAGAAAGCTTTAAACAATATGCATTTCTATTATTTACCTTGCTGCTCAATGACAAATATTTGATATTCCAACTTTTGGTTCATTAAGAATGGATGTATATTATACAAGAAAATTCCTAAATTACGTGATCGGTCCCTGAAATTATAAAAATATCAAAATCACATGTGTAACTTTCATTTTATTTATTAAATTAATCACGATATTATTTTCTATTATTTATAACTCTCCCTTAAGTTTCGCCCATCTGTCTCTCTAGTCAAGATACATTTCTACTTTCGTTAACGTCAATAGAAAACGCACAAATGTATGTGAATGACATTTCGTTTTGATAAATCACGTGACTTAGACCGCTAAAGATTGTAAAAAATTCACCTAGCTAGAGAGGCAGGCAAGGCAAATCTAAAAATGACTACGACTTTATTCTTTTATGGACTGTTGCGTTACAATTGTAGGCTGGTAGGCAATTGTGCAGTGAATGCGAAAGCGAACCCCGTATTCCCGGCCATAGGCAGTTGAAGGTGCTCCAGAGTCTTTAGCTGGTAAAAGTCCAATTGTCAATCCATCAGGATTTCCACTGGGATAGAAAAAAGGCTGGTAGACATAAGCATCGTGCAAACAAAGCAAAGAAAACTCATAAACTTACCTGTAAGGTACAATAATACCAACTCGCTGCTTAGGTTTACAATCCACAGGCCGATAATAACCTCCTTTCCTCACTTGAGGATGTACATTTTCATCAGTAAAATTAATGCCAGTTTTATTTATATGTACCTTCCCTAAAAAGAACAAATAATTTCACGACCAAACGAAAAACTTTTGGGTTTCCAAAGGCCGTTACAATAATAAGATAAAAATTAGGAAACACGTTGGAAGAGGCTGTTCAACGGGGTATAATAGAAAAAGTTTTATAATACAATGTGCTAGAAAAGGGGAAAACTTAGGAAAAGTGACAAAAATTAGTGTTAGAGAAAAATAAAAGAGATTCCAATCTTCTAAAACTTGATTATCATCTATATTATTATAAAGGCCAAGTATCTTTTTTTCTTAAAATACTTAAGTAAACAGTTGCTTAAATACTAGTATTGTAAAAGTTAAAAGGCTTAATAAAACGAAAGTCTAGCTTTCGTGAAAAACAGCAAATTTCAATATAAGAAAATACTTAATTACTAACATACTTCGTATAGATAGCATAAGGCCTACCTGTAATGTCCAATAATATTGCAGTAGTGGAAGAGAGACGGTTCTCTATGCTACGCAATGGCTTTTACTTTATGATAGTTTTAGAGATAAGGACGGTAAGCCCTCGGACCGTGAATGTGTCATATTTATACTAATATAGTTTGGGCATGAACATGAATCATACTGCCATATGGAGTTTTCTTTTTTTCTACACATTTGTGATTTACGTCGGATGTATTGCCCTAAATATGAGTAGTCAACTTTTGGCTACTCATGATTAGGACAAACCAAACTATGTTTTGGCATTTTATCAAGCACAGTTTTGTTCTACTTAAGGGATGGGAAAGTTTTGCCTTTTAGTTCACCGTCTAAGATAAGTACATAGTGAATCGGTATTATAGCAATGCTTACCAAATGATTTCTTCAGTCTGCAAATGGGCATAACATGAGCCTCCATCCGACTTACTTCTAATCCTGTAAATATTAATAATATCTTGTTACACTTACCCCTTGATTCTCAAACGCTGATCAATACAAAATTTCTTAATCGCCAGTCTAATCACATGTTAAGTTCTGTTATTGATTGTAAGTTTTATGGTCAATCTACCACAGTCGTGATCAGTTGATTTGACAGCAGATTCAATTGATCAGCCTTCCAGAAACTGGGGCTTACTCACGGTTTTCTGGTCCCAAACTAAGTAGAGACTTTACCATGTCACACAAGTGTTGGCCTGGATTGGAATCGAACTCCGCTTGACCAGTCATGGCTACTAAACATTCTGTGGAGACGCAATGCGCACTCAAGCGATGCCACGGTTTTTGTGAGGGCAAGGAATAGAACAAGTTGTTGGAACCGTGTGACCGTATGACTTACACGATTAAGGTACATTTCAGGACAAATTGACAAAAATCCCCTTAACGTGGGTTGAATTTGTCGAGTTAACCGTTCGTTCAGCAGTAACCTAGAGGTATGACAGTTGGACTGCCAAATCAGAGGATTTTAATCCAAAAGTGTCGTTCGAAGGCCGCGACGGTATTCGCTGTTGGTTACCTTCGTAAAAAACAGTACGTAGGACTGCCCTTAACTAGAAAAAGACAAGACTAACTTTGGGCGACATAAGAGCGAAGATGCACTTGCCCTCGACAGAGAGGAATGGAAGGATAAGCGGGAGGTCTTTGCCCAGCCGTGGGACAATATAGGCTTTTAATAAATTAATAAATAAATAAAGAGTGAATATGATCGAAAGAAACAATAAATATACCCCTAGTTTCGTTTTTGTATTTGATCGCTTCGTCTGAATATTCCAATCCTTTCGGGTCATAACTTTCCAAAGTATCTGCTACATTAGACGGTGTATGAGCTAAAATCATAAAAAAACTATATATAGTACTTTTTCTTTATTAATCAACATATTATTATTCTAAATTCATCTTTGAAGTCATTAAGAACGCTTCCCTTTAAAAATCACTACATAATATAAAACAAAGTCGCTGTCCGCTGACTTTCTTAAGCATTACCTTTTTTAGTTACTTTCTCCTTTCGTGGTTTAGTGTAGGCTTCAGTATTGGCTACTATCTTTACATTCACTGGGAGTTGAGGTTCAAATAAATCCGGGAACAGGTCTGCTCTATGAGTGTAGATATAGTATATTGCTGAAGTCATTATCAGCATCATGATCCAGGGTCTCCATTTCCTTCTCAATTTGTCCTTTCTTCTTCTTGGCTCCTTGGACGAGTCCAGACATTCGTGAAGCGAGCCACGCCGATCCCATTCTGTTGACCCCATGTAAAGGTTAAGGAACTAAATACTTGAACAACAATTTCGCTTATAACCTCAGGAGAGCGGAATTAACATTGATTGTTAGTAGTCCAGTGGAGTCCAAACTTATTTTATGTACTACCTAACTGCTTACTGTTCTTCAAAAACAAATACATTTTTAACACCTCCCATTCTCTTTACATCTTGAAAACTTCAAAGTACCACCACACACAGAACAGTAGACTGCTTACCGCCTAAAATTTTTGGAATTTATTGATCACGCCTGCAGTGTCCACAAGGGGACGTTATCGTGTCATGGGAAAAAATGTAATGGACTTGACGAATGGTTTTTGTGCACTGGTTCGTTGTCTTTAGGTCTTAACTAGTAACAAACTAAAGCTAGGGGGCAAATATCTCCTTAGTAGGCCTATTCGGCAAGTATTTAACGACTTTAAACAAACGAACCAATAAATTATACTTATCTTACTTGCACCACGATGTGTAGACACTACTTTAACAAGTTTTCTGACAGGCACGTAGGTGTTCATGGCAAGGACTGAATAGCGATTATACACCAGTCGTAGTAGGTAAACACTAACAAACATGGATGTGTTAGCATGCCAGTACATAAGCATGCATAACTATGCGAGATCACAAACATTCAATTCAACAAACAAAATTCCATCAATGAATTTCGTTCACAATATCCCTTTTGGTGGAGAAATTACTTTAGAAGTGCTCACAAAGCTAATGTGAAAGGTTTTACAAATAAACCTGTTATTTGAGATCAATAGTGTGTTACTAATGTAAATTAATAATGAGTTGAATACCGAGGAAACCCGCTCCATATCCTATCCATAGCCCAAATTAGTTTCATCCATAATTTGCAATAGTTTTGTAGCTACCTTCCATGTCTGTTCTTTCATAGAGCAGGGGTGGATGGCCCTTGGT
The DNA here is from genome assembly GCA_941860345.1 of Chrysodeixis includens. Classification (NCBI taxonomy): domain Eukaryota; kingdom Metazoa; phylum Arthropoda; class Insecta; order Lepidoptera; family Noctuidae; genus Chrysodeixis; species Chrysodeixis includens. The sequence goes on along the minus strand of OW796107.1, from coordinate 2,874,692 downwards.
AGGTGCCCCATCACATTTTAGATTAAAGTTCTCAACAAGGCCTCTGCATGTTGGACTCGTGTCCCCGTGTAAGCCTTTAAAAAGGACCGGGTTTCTTCCCCAGAAGTAATCCCGCGAATTGAAAGAGTTGAATACTTGAGTTTTGTAACCTGGGATACAACTTTAAACCAGTAAGACGAAAAAGTAATTGTTGTTCCTTCATAAGTATTTAGAGCACTGAATCTTTTCTCTAAATCCCTATACATTGCAGTGTCTATATAACAAACGATAGTAGCTAGAACATCACAAACAACTCTCTCCCTACAAGGCGACCTACGCGGCGGGTATTTGCCCGCTCAATTGTTTCCGAGACATATTACCGGCACTTAGCACGGGAGCGAATTGGAGCCGTGCCCCGGAAATAGAGTATTTGGCGCCAGGAGATAAGAACACACCAGAACAATCAATAAAGATAAAACAGCAAACAACTTTTAATAAAAGTTTAATTAAAACAAAAGTGTATCAATTACAAACATTAAACAGAACGCTAAAAATAAAGTAAATCTACAAAATTTTACAAAGTGTATTACAAAATTTAAGGCAAGGCTAACTGGCTTTTACGAGTTGTCTCGGTTTTTCTGTTTTTATTTATTTCTTGGTTTTCTAGGTTTCATAGAGTCATACATTATTACTGTCAGAATCCAATCGAATAAAATCATCGTGAAAATGCAAGCGATGATTGACTACGTATCACATGATGTTATAACAACTTGAATCGTAAATGTAAACCGTAAGGACTCGAAGTCTCGAAGGCAAATCTTACACCATGCATTTCCGAAATGGCCGCTGCTCGCGGTAACCTTCGCCTCCCCTGTACTCCACGCTACTGTAGGTGAAGTTGTTGCCGAACAGCTTGGCCAGCTGCCGCATCAAGCTCTTGATGGCTACCCTCATCTTGACAGGATTCACATCTGCCAGGATGTGCGTGTACAGCTTCCTCTTGGTCACGCTTAACAGTTTGTACTTTGTTGATCTCAAACCTTCGATCCGGTACCGAAGTTTTGAAAGGTCGAGGAAAAAATACCTGTTGAGAGATTTAAAAGATAGTGACGTTAAGCTTCTAAAGGATTCGAACATTGGACTGGATAATCAATTTGTACAATTCGACAATCTGTTCTCAAAGCCTATAAATTAGATGAAAAAAAAAACTAAGAACCAAACAAAGCTTTTTACGAACTGGTTTCAGAAGTTTTTTTGTCAAAACGTTTCAGAAATGTTGACAAAAAATGTCTATTACCTATGTTTTCCTTCTCTATTGCGCTCATGAGGCAGAGCAGCAAACCTGGCTATAGTGCTGTTGTATCGAAGCATTGGCAGTTCTGCAGATTGCAATCTGAAAGATGTCACATATACAATTAAATTATTAGAGATAATAAGTAAGGTAAGAAGGTAAGGGTTCAACCTCACTATTTTTATTGTATGCCGAACTTTTTTATGCAGTACACACCCCCGGTACCACGTTTTTCGATAACGCCAATGTGATCTTGCGTGGTAGGGGGGAAACGAGCTTGAATGCATCCCGAAGGTTCTAGATAGTCAGAGATCAAGAATAATCGTACTCTTTTGTTTTGAATTCAGTGCAGCTTTTGACGGTATTGTCGGTTTAACAAGGTAGTAATGAAATCCCTTACCTGACATACATGTCATCGTCTTCAGCCCCCCAACTCCAGTAGAAGTTGGAGTAGCCGTTGACAGCTATGTAATGCTCAGGCATCAGTGACGTCACGCCACCGAACAGAGTATTGTAGGCTAAACTGTAAATTAGAAATAATTCTGATAAAAAAACAAGCTACCTATAGATTTAAAAGATAAAGGTTCAAGGATAAACCATTTCTTGAAAATCCAAATGAGGTTGAAAAATTGGGTGCAACTTTCCTGTATTAGTAAATAAAAAGTTTTTTTTTGGAATTGAAGCTTTGAGGTTAAGTGGCAATTATTTTGATCAAGGGTTTTATATGAGCGACACTACTAAAGTCCAAATAGAGATATTTGAAGGCTGTAAAAGTCACGTACATATAGTTCTGTGATTCGACTGAAGGTGACATATGAGTCGGATACTGCATGCAGGTGTAAGAGATCCTCTCGTCCTCGGGGATCAGGTCCACGTCGTGGAAGATCAGGCAGTCCCAGCTGCCGAACCGCTGGCTCTCCAGGAACGCGATGTTGTATAGCGTGCCTTTGTTGAACTGTTCTATACCTGTGTAATATTCAACTTGTAATTAATGCTCCTCTTGCTACGAATGACCAACTAGCTACAAATGTTCAATTTGCTACGAATATCCAACTCACTACTTGTGTACAAATTGCAGCAAATTTCCAGTTTGCTACAACTTTCCATAAATGTCTAACTTGCTACGAATGTCCAATTTGCTACGAATATCCAACTTATTACTACACATGTCAATTCATAGTACGATAACAAGCAAAGCTTCGTTTGTTCAGTTTTTGAGGCGGGTTAGGTATTCAGACTCACCGAATTGTTCAATTACGAATATCCTGTACTCCAATAATTGCTTCTTCAGAATCGGATGCAAGTAGCGAAGGAAGACAGCTAGATTCATTTGCCGATTACTGAAAAATAAAACACTAGCACTGCACAAAGTTTATACGGATAATAACTTATGTAAGTACATACATATTCCTCTATTTTTAAAGTAACATAATCCTTTACGTAATAATACGTAGGAAAATGGTAGCTGGGTATTGCTTTTTGCATCAACTAGAATTATATAACATAATGTAATTAATATTTTACTGTCACCCATAAAATTAATCATAGATGTTCTTTGACACGATTATTGCTTTCTCTTGAGGTCTACGCCGACCTCTTTAAGTTAGGATATTGCATTTGTAAAAGCGAGACTCCATTGCATTTGTGTATTGAAAATAATTACGACATAGTCTGTCTCGACGGTGCACTACATCTGATACTTTACCTACAAATGAGTAGTCTTATCCCTAAAATGTTTGTGGACCTTCAGCTTTGAGTTGTTGACCTACCGGTATGGAACTATAACAGCCACTCGCTGTGTCGCGCGGCAGTCCACAGGCGCATAGTACCCTCCTGGACTTACGTCGGTATTCTCTGCCTCAATCCAGGTGACGTCCGGAACAGTTTTGTCTACTAATATTGGACCTGAAAAAAATCAGCCTCAATCAGTATATTTTAGAAGAGTATAGGTACATAAATGCCGTAATAAGACTCGGCCGTTTCTAAAAAACAAATGCCTACAACTGCGCGGAACGTAACAGCGATGGGGCTGCCCACCTACAGCATTTTAATTACATAAACAACACACCGTCCTTTCGTAACTAAAACTCGCTCGCGACTCTAGGATGCTGAGAGTATTGACATCCTCTTGTACCACCAAAATCCGATAGCGTAGGCATAACTCACCTTTGACCCGTTTATATGAAGATGTCATATTGTATATCGTGATTATAGTGATTTAGATTTATAGTGTGATTTTAGTCTACTTCATCATCAAATTTCAATAACATAGAAAACTAGAAGATTGCTTTCATATTTTGACAAAAAAGTAAATTGTACCAAACTGCCTCAACAAATCTATAAAATCTGTCGAAAAACATATATATCTGTCTATGAGCTTACAGGAGTAAACGTAGCTTACCCAAAGAAGACTCATTTAATTGACAGCTAGGTGCGCTTTCACAATATTTGCGAGTCTCTTCTTCTCCTGAAATAATATTACATTACTCATCAATAGATGAAATAACTAATATCGGTGGTACCAGACGATGTCGTGATGTGAGAGCTATGTGTCTATATAGTAATATATTCCACCACATTCACACAACACCATCTAGTCTTAAATTAAGTATGCGAGAGTACCTAACTTGTGTCATGAGTACTAGACAACTGATTAACATACTTATAAATTTCTAAGTACCATCATGTAAACATTTGTCCTGGGTGTAAATTGAGCCCACGACCTCTGGTATAGAAGTCCAAGTCACTAACCGCTAGCTAGACCAACAGGCCCCTCATATACATGTAGGTAATGAGTGTGTGTTTTATGTAATGTAAATAAACTTATAGTTACCAATATTCTTAAATAGATGTTTCATTGACATGAACCAATAAAAAGAAGAATTATATCCGTGCTTGTAATCTGTAACGATCGAGATCAATTAATGATAAAGTAGCAATTAAGTACTAAAAGACAACTGACTTCATAAAAAATGAAAACGAAAGTAAAAAATTTGTTCATACTTAGCACTTACCCATTAAAACTTCAGAAGAATTCTTCAACGGATACTTGTAAACTAAATCTGCTTCTCGAGACACATTATGATTATTCGTGCTCATGTTAGCATAACTTAGCTTATGCAAATCTTTGCTATAAGGCGAGAAGTACAAATAACACCATTCAACCATGAATAGTACGAACAGTAGCAGCAACCATCGCCTGTAGGTGTACCTCGTGAAATGGACGAAACAACCTAAATGTTCTTTAGGTGTACTCTCATGTATTATAAAACAATCAAAGCCACGATCGTTGTTAAACGAGCATGGTCGTCTGTCTTTTTCCTTACAATCGATCATTTTTTTTAGTTCTTTTAACTCTATTGGAACCTGAAACTGAATAATTGAATAATAAAGAAATTTTTAAGGCAGAGGGAGTCAAGTTGTATGTCAAAGCAATTGGTACCTAGTCAATGGAGAAGATTTTTTTGAAAAAGAAGATAAAGTAATTAGTATTGAAGAAAGAGCAGAAGTTACAATATATGCTGTGACAGGCAACAAGGAAGAAAGAAAATTTGAAAATCGGTTCTCGCACATCAGGGGCCCGGTACCTCTGTTCGGGATGGAGTGGAACTGGCTCTATAGTCGGTTCGGAAACGGACGTTTACTAACGAGAAGTATAAGACGTTGGCACTTACACAAGTGTCGAGGCAATCTCGCAATCTCGCCAGTCAGAGCCCCAGCCCTAAAGGAGCGCGGCGCGTGCGCACGCCCTCTCCACAAACACCACCGGCGGACAGACCATATCCATGTTGAACATTATGACTATACATACATTAATGAACTCTCGAAAGACTAACTTAATTAAATTATCAATTTACTTCTACATTGTGCTCAATTACGGTACTTTTAATCCTACAAAATCTAAATTGCCATCATTCTAAGCTACGTCAACGAGTGCGGATATCAATCTTTTCTCTCTGAACTGTTTTGAAGTTTCGTTTGCTTTGGGGAATGGAAAAAGTACCGAGCATGTATCCCAGTAACGATAAGACATGCACAGCTTTGCCTTAAGCTGTGCACCTTAATGAAAGCCCAACTTTTAACACGAATCATTTGATACTTAGGTAATTTTCAATGATCGACAATAATTTTTACGACTTTACTACTGAAATTATTTTGGTGACTTCCAAATACGATTTATGTCATCTGCCAAGATTCATTCCATAGATTCAAGGAAGTTACGCTACAAAACTTTTTTGAACTACATGAAATAGTCTCATCTTTAGGAATGTTTATTTATCTAACAGAAACAATACTAAAACAAGAAATATCTACATTTATGACTAAACTTATGTAACTAAAAAAATTACATATTTACAAAGCGTCGAAAAAAATATCCTCATCTCCGTCAATGGCGGGAAACGTGCCCAGGAGACTGGCCGCATTACCACGCTGAATGGCAATACCAATTCTTTGCGCGAAATACAGTCCAGCCCTCTGATCACGGGTGGAGTCGACCAAGCGCTTAGCGAGTTCCTTATACAGAGCTCGTGCACCCGGTCCCCATGGCCCAAGCGTTTCAACCCCAAAGGGCTCAAAAATATAATTGCCCGTAAGGTGATTATATTTTCGTCGCTTTAGGGTTTCCGCAGCTCCAGCAGCAGCGCCGGGCGCGACCGCCGAACTTAGAACATGGGACGGCGCAAGGGTGTCGACGCACGTTGCGTCCCACACCAAAGGCTGGCCCAATTTCCAGGGAAGTAAAGACATTCCGACATCTTTAGGAATTGATTAGTTCAGGAATAATTTATCCCAAACAATTTTATGTCTACTCATCTTCAGATATCGCAAGGAAAAATAAGAGAAAAATCTAATGATAAACACAGAACAAGTGTGGAACAAGAGTACTTATTAAAGAAGTCTTAAAAGTATAAACGTGCCTCTTCCATCAATGGCAGATGTCAAATTTAGCTATTATTCCTTCAGACAAATGTATTAAGTTTTATCAATGAAAATTGCGGCAAATATCTTAAATTGGATCGTATAATTGGGGGAAATTTGTAAGGCGTCTTAATGTTGGCTTTCCAATGTTTACAATTACCACTTTTCAACATTTAGCACTCCATCGCATCTCGCCAATTACACAGAAAACCAAGTGGCTTTAGGGGATCAAAATTTCTCGGAACCTGTTTCCACTTTATGGCCAAAATGTGAGCATTGAAGAGATTATTTCAAATCAAGAGGTTTACAATTGTTTTGAATAAATTAGGACTTGAAAACGTCGTAAATTGTTGACGCAAGTGAGTGCTTTTGTACAAACAGTCGCTTTAGTATATCTTTTTTTTCGAACGACTCCCGCACTAAAAAAAATAATCCTTGTATCGCGGGGGGTTTCACAGATATTCAATTCATCCAGACTCAGAAAAAGCATTTGTGGATCGCACAAATTCTTGTTCTACGCGGGGATCAAACCCGCAACACGTCGCGCATAGTGGTAATTGGCGTGGTGACCTACACTACTCGGCTATCCGTGCAATCATATCGCGTTTAATTCTCATAGCCATTTTTACAGTTGGCATCTGTATTACTACCTATTCTGTATCGATTTATTATTTGTCCTGAGTGTAATTTATCTATTTAGAAGCACATAAGTAATAGTATGTTTATCAGTTAACTAGTATTCATAATACAAGCAAGTTTGAGACTAGACGGCGTTCGTGGAATACATTTATTTTTATTATTAATTTCAGAACTAACAATTTATATGAAGCAAGTTAACAAGCGAAATCAATGTGAAGCCCAGTTTCAAGATCTCAAATGAACAGATGATTATGTTACACCAAAATGTGAAATTTCGAGACGTTTGTATCCATTGCGAATTTATTTTAACCAATCGAAGAAATCACTCAAATACAACAGCAATGGTTTTCTACGTAAATTATACTCGGAAACAATTCCTAATGGCTCTCTCTATACTATTCATTTTGGAGTGTTACTTCAATCTGTTCAGTTATTACAAGGTCTTTTACGAAACAATATACTACTCAAAAGACTTTTATACAAGTATACCTGAAGCTACCGAGTTAGTAGAAACTTCTACCGTGTATAGTGAGGAGGAGTCTTTGGATTATCCAACTACACATGAGGGTTGGGAGCCTTACAAATATCCCTTGATAAATTCCACAGAGATAGCAATGGGTGAGTTATTGAAGAACATTTGGCGACTTGTACACATATTTTAGACAGCAAACGAGGCTTATTCGGGATATAATTCCCGATTATTCGATATTTCTTTTCTCCCGACGTTTCGGCCGAGTTGCACCGACAGTCGACCAAGTTGCACCGACCGTGGTCACGGTACGTTCACACGGCGTCGAGATGCGTTCGATGCATTCGGTTTTTGTCGTGTCTTGAAACCGAATGCATGTGTGAACTCATTCATTGAAATACTGTTGCCACTAAACCGAATCCTGCAAAAATCCGATTCGGTGGAGAAACTCTCGACGCCGTGTGAACGTACCGTCACGGTTGGACTGTCGGTATCATACATCATCATAAACCAGCATTTCTTATACATATATCGGCGGTTGTAGATGCGGGATGGGGCGATACACTCCGCGTAGCTGCGTCTCTTTTGCACAACGGTAACAGTCATCGTTAAAAGTTAATTTCAATAATAAGCTGTATTGTAACTTACAGAACTTGGAAATCAATATAACTCCTCATATGACTGGTTTATGGCAATGAAGGATCAGTTCAAGCAATTAGGTAAATATTGATTCTTGACATTTTAATGTAAAACTAAAATATAATATACTTATATGAATGAAAAAGGAGTGAATGATACTGTGACGTCTGATAGGGGAGAATGAAAGAAAAAAACGTGTTGCCCCGTAAAATGGGATAGCAGGGATGGCAGGATCATCTGTTGATGGTATTTGATGATATTTTAATGTATATTTTATTTTGTGCTTATCAATACTCCTTAATACTTAATTAATCTCCATTTTTTTTGTAGGTAGTGAGGACTTTCCTAAATATTCAAAAGAGTTGGGCGTTTGTCAAGTAAACGTTTCTACTTTAAGTAAGTTTCAGCATCTGAGATCGTAAATAAACGAATATTTGTTTACTAATGAGAAATATAGCTATATGACAAAAACCAAAATCAACTAGACCTGACTCCTGCCAAGTAATATTTCCAGAATCGTTAAAAACGCCCAAATGTATGGATAGGTCTAAGTCGCACTGATTTATCGAAAAAATGTGATTCCCACACATTCGACTCTTTTCTATGGACATAGGCAATTGTAAAAATGTTATTTGTTTAGAGGGGCTGATACTTATATCGCCTTTACCTGACTTCTAAATTCTATGTATGTCCGTATTTCTGACAGCCTAATGTGATCTAAATCCCTGGTTGGTTTCAAAACTATGTAGAAGTGAAGTCCTGTAGGTATGTCTGGGGTTTTCAGAGCCTATCGTGGTGGATAAATCTCCACTGCCACTCAGCTGGGTGGAGGAAGAACATCCGTATGTAAGACGAGGAGGCTGCTATGCGCCTGCGCACTGCCGCCCGAAATTCCGAGTTGCTATTATAATTTCATATCGGTTAGATAGATGCAGTTTTTATGTACTACTTAAATTTGACTGCACGGATAGCCGAGTGGTGTCACCATACCAATTACTACTGTGTGCGACGTGTCGCGGGTTCGGTCTCCGCGTAGGTCAAGAATTTGTGCGTTTCACAAATGCTTGTTCTGAGTCTGGGTGTCTCTGTGCATGTCAACTGAATGTCTGTAAAATCACCTACGATACAAGGATGAAATCCTTAGTGCGGGAGACGTTACAAAAATAAAATGAAAACAATTGAATGACTGTCGATGCGTATGCGCAAATTAATAGCGCTTTTCTTTTTCTCCAAAACAGCCTTTTCCCAAGCAGTAGTTTTATACCAGACTTATTTCCGATACTTTTGAAATTATCTTAACTGACTAACTCTTTTCGTTTATATTATAGAGATCGCAGGAAAAACCTGATAATATTGCTACGTTACCTCCACCCTTTGTTGAAGAAACAGTTATTGGATTACAGAGTATTTGTTGTGGAACAGTTTGGTAAGTAGTTATAACATTTGTGCTTAGTTAGTTCTGTCAAACTTACTTAACAAGGATTAAGTGAGTTTCAGCACAGTTAATAGGTTAGTTTATGTTGTATAAAATACCTATGTATACTTATTTCATATAATATTAAAAAGAATGTTTTAGCTACGAGTCTAATAAGAGAACCTAGGTGGACCATTTTTGTTTTTAATTATTACTAATATTATAATCACGAACATTTGTAATGTGAATGAATGGTTAATGATAGGTATTTAAGTTGGTACATATTAAGTTTGGTTATGCCCTGGATTAACACACAGGCTTCTTTTTAACTGACTGTGTCAGAGGAGGGTAATGTTTTTGCAGCTATAACTGGCATTTGCAGGGGTGAAGTCACGTGCAACAACTAGTGGTAAAATATAAGTATGGACTATGGAGCATTGCGCATTAGTCCCCGTTTCATGCTCGAATCCTTCATGTTTTTCTGTGTAGGAAAAGAAAAGTTCAACAAAGGCACATTGTACAACATCGCGTTCCTGGAGAGCCAGCGGTTCGGCAGCTGGGACTGCCTGATCTTCCACGACGTGGACCTGATCCCCGAGGATGAGAGGATCTCTTACTCCTGCCAGGAGAGCCCCACGCACATGTCGCCGGCTGTCGAGGCCTTTGGTTATAAGTAAGGATTTTCCACTAGAACGATAAGGGAAAGCATCGTAAAAAAAAAAATCAATGATTTGTTTAGGTTAGAGGCGGCTCAAAATTTAACATCAGGTTTTATATTAACCACCTTTTTTCACACGAAGACGATAACTATTTTCTTAGTCTATAGAGTCTCACTGCTTGGCCAAGGCCTCCTCCAACTGCCAAGTTCTTCCACGATTCTTTATCTTGCGCCGGTTTGAACAAGTCCTCGCGATGTACATTTAATTCATCCTGCCACCGCTAATACAATACTACATATACCTACAATATTAAGCCTTAGTTTAAACTTCCAGATTACCTTACTCCAGACTCTTCGGCGGTGTGACGTCACTCACTCCAGCTCAATACATATCTGTGAATGGCTTCTCCAACTTCTATTGGAACTGGGGGGGAGAGGACGATGATATACGTGGCAGGTAATGTTATAGGTGGCTTTATATGAAGTTTTAAGGTAGGACCGTTTTGGTTGGAGCGAGATAAATTGCTATGTGTTACCACTCGCGACCAAAAGCGGGAGACGTAATAAATAATAATATAAATGATTGAAAGTTTATTTTCCGAAAATTATAACTCTAGATATAACATTAGGATACCCTGTGTCGCAGGATTCAGTTTCTTTCGAGAGGTTACATTAAGTAAGGAGCAAAACACTAATAGTACAGTGGTTAGACAACGAAACACAGCGGTTCAAGTTTAGTCAGTAAGAGGCTTCGGCCGTCAATGAGGATTGAATCAACTAAATAAAGGACGGTTGTGGTTGTCGAAGCTAGACGCCTCTTTGCGTACCGCCTTTTACAATATATTAACTCCTAGATTGAGCTTCGTCATCTAAGTACTAGAGACGGTATGCTAAATTTCGAATCAATTCTCAGCTCTTCGGGAGACCGGGGTTCGATTCCCCGCCGGAGAGAATCTTTTTGCTTTGAAATCATATTTCTTTTTCGTCCGTAACACTTTTTTGAAATATCTCTCTTTTATTTTTCAGAATATTTGCACAAAACTTCACGATTTTGAGATATGATCCATCGATTGCACGATATGCTACGCTGCCACATGCTCTCAATGAAGGCGGCACAGAGAGGTCATGCTATACTTAATTACTTATAATTCATTTTTTTTTCATCTCTATGTTATTATAATTATTATTTATTTATTATTATAAAAGGGATACAATATTAATTCAAAACAATATCCCACAAATCCGGTTTAACGGTTTGAATGTGGGTGTTGCGCCGCATTGTTATACATATAAGTTTATATTATGTACTAGTACAAATACTTATAAGTTGTCTTGTACTTGGTCCAAATCAAAATAGTATTTATGGCTCATAATTATGAACAGTTGTTCAATTTACCGTTTATTGTCCCACAAACAGAATCAACCCAAGATTAAACAAGTAAATTCAGGAGACCATACTAATATTTCTTATTTTTTTTCTCTACAGAGTATTATTTCTCCTACTATCAAGACTGCGGTACCTCGAAGAAGGGCTATCAACAACTCAATACAAATTAATCCAAGTTTCTGAACGGAAACTGTACACCTACATCTTGGCTGACGTCAACCCGATGAGGATCAAACTGGACACAAAGAGTTTGATCCAGAGGATCATACACTTGTATGGGAAGATTATGATGTACAACCGACAGGACCTGCATCTGAGAGGCTTAGCTGTAAAAAGCATAAGGTTTATCCCAAGTGGGGAAATAAGATTGTGATAGACATCACGTGCCCTTCTAACCAAATGACTTTTCTTCAACTGTCAGCGATAATTAACGTCAGTACAAAATGCTCATATGTATGGGATGACACTGATGACAGGTCTAAGTCACGTGATCGGAACGTAATGTCATTTCCATACATTTGAGCGTTTTCTATTGACGCTAAGGATTGTAGACCCGTTACTTGGGTAGAGTGACTGGTAACAGTAGGAGAAACTGTTCGTTTCGGGTCTACAAGTGTACTTTGTAGCACGTTTTATTTAATCCTTAAAGTGATTTCTTGCCTTATTATAATATAAATTATATTCCTGATATTCTTCAAGTTTCTTTTTATTTTAAATGGGTTTGTACTATAATAGTCTCAGAATCATCAATAGCGTTCTTAAGAAGTCACAAGCTTCTGTTATTTTCTTCATTTTAAGGCCGATTATTACATATTTTCACGGATTACTAATTTCCGTAGTTACTTAGGTACAACCTTTTTTGCAAAAAAAGGTTGTACTAAATATTTACGTTTTCCAAAACTCTAGAAAACTTCGGTTTGAAACTGTCAATAAATTGTCAGAGTTCACGTCAATTTGAAATCTTCATAAAATCTACAAAATTAAATTGAATCTTTATTGCAATACGAAGGCTTTTGTATTGGTGAAGGTGCTGAGATTCACTTAATTTTGAAGGTTTGCTGCGCTCAACGGTAAGATCTTTTAGACTCTCTCTATCATGTTCTTAATCTCATCAAGAATTGATCAAATTGACCGATTTTATTATCAGGTACATACAAAATATGTACATAAAGGTTACTTTGTTAGAAGTAAGTAGACTCTAGTGGATAGTGGCCCTGAATGCTGTACCAAAGGTCGTAGAATATAAAACAAACTAATTCGATCACTCACAAACAATTATATGTATGTAACCTACCTCGACATCTTCGCCAAGGTCATCCGCTGCGAAGGTGGTGCGATGATCTAGTAACATATGCGGTGCTCGCGTGGCTAGAAATTGCAAAAGATACAAAGTTTTGGAAGAAAAAGTCCTTTGCCCAGCAGTGGGATCTTACACAGATTACATAAAAAACCTATTTAGTCTAACTACTGATACTGTCTTCCGTATTACCACCATCAGCATCAAGAATGATCGCCGAAGAAACCAAGAGCAGCTGCCAATCGTTCAGGATCCTCTGCGGGTTGGGTTGTGCCAAGGACGGCTACAACATCCACTGCACGAGAAGACGCTGGCTCTTCGTCCTATCTCTGCTATTCTTCCTCCAATGTTACTTCAACGTGTCCGTCGATATGAACCTATTGCAAAGTGCTGGGATCGACCGCCTGTACTATTTCAACGCCTGGGTTAACACCTCTGATAAGAATGAGAATAAAAGTGTTCATTATTATAAATATCCTATCATCATCAATTCCACTGGTATCTCTATGTGTAAGTTTTCGGGGACTATAATAGTAGTAGTAGTGTCACTCGCGAGATGACGTCAGATAGGATCGTGTGGAAGAAGACATGCTGCACCGACCCCAAATAATAATTGGGAGAAGGGCAGGGGAATGATGATGATGTAGTTGCTGTAGTCTGCGGCTTTGCCCGCGTGGATATCGGTAATGCCCGCAAAACAGTACCCTATTTCTGACGCAGTTAGTAAAAAAGCGTATATGTTAATGCACCGTGTCAGCTACCACAAAACCATTTCATCACACTCGGTACAACCGTTTGAGTGTGAAGCGGTAACAAACTCACATTTAATAAACCCTAAAATATTTGACATGAAAATGTATAGGTTGAGGAACTTTATAGATATAGAATAAATATTTTTTTTATTAATCATGTACTAATCTGTGTGTTTCACAGCATTTGAAGAATCGTTTAACTCCTCATATTACTGGTTTGTGGCAATGAAGCCATGGTTCAAATACATGGGTAAGATACGTCCATTCTTATGTCTTTACTTCGCTGCTTCTTTGACCTTTTGCATGCCGCATGACTAAATATGGCTAAACTTGTAACTTACTGCATGTCATCTTATGTACCTACATCTACCTATATTAGCAAATCTTTATCTTCGCTGTGCTATTTTTAATTCCCGTATCAAACTTCATAAGCCAAGTCGTGACTGATTTTAGTGACTTTGTTTCACTAAAATTCCTTTTAGCTATAAAGTAATGAGTTCTAAAAACGTGATATTAAATTTGGCCTTCTTAATCACGTCTTCGGTAGTATACTGGTAAGTATCCCCGCCTGTCACGCGGGAGACCGGGGTTCGATTCCCCGCCGGAGAGAATCTTTTTGCGTTTTGACAGAGACTTTTTATTTATGTAGTTGTATTTTACGAATTAAATACCTATATTAACCTTTAATTTTTTTAATATTTAGGTGATGACGACACACCGAAGTATTCTTTATTCAACACTCCAACCTGTCAAACAAATAGTGTTTATTTTGGTTAGTAAACCTTAATATTTTTATTAAATATTTTCTGGAAATACATATACAACAAATATCTTCGAATTCCTTGTAGGTCACAAAAACGGGAACTATAATCTAATACCTACATTATTGTATTCGCTAAATGTTTCTTTATTTACAAGATCTAGCTTCAAAGTACGCAATGTCTGTTCAAACATTTTATGAAAAGGCTATTTCATAAAGTTCTTAAGAACACGAAGCAGAACCTACTCCTTCTCAAGCTGTTTTGCAAATTCATCGAAATCTATGCTTAATATATGCTATGTGCTTTATCATCTCCGTAATAATTGTATGGAATGCTATAAATACTTTATTGAGTATTGTGTATTGAATCTTTTCCAGGACCTATAAAGGTGGACAAACAGGAGCCTGCCCTGGAGTGGGTGGCCAAACGGAACCCTGACGTGAAAGCTGGAGGTTACTTCTGCCCCGCTCACTGCCGCGCACGATACCGCGTCGCTATTGTTGTTCCATACCGGTATGTCTATAAATAATAACTAACTATTGCCCGCGAAAAAAAAATAGGGAAAATAGATAGTAGCCGATTCTTAGACCTACTGAAGGCATGTACAAAATTTCAAAAGAATCGATCTAACCGTTTCGGAGGAGTAGGTACGGTAACTAACATTGTGACACGGGAATTATATGTATAAGATACATTTTGTGAAAGATATAACAAAAAATAAATAGAGTTAAGATATTTGAAGAGAATAATTTGTTTTCTGTCCTGTGCCACCTCGAACCAGTCCTCGCGGTGTACCTACAAGTCATCCTGCCACTGCTTTTTGGGCCAGCCTAGTCAGAAAAACGTGGAAGGATTTGGGGGAGGCCTTTGCTCAGCAGTGGGACACAATAGGCTTAGGGAAAAATTGGAAGCCTGATTGATACCATGAATATGATAAATGAAATACTTACGCATAATTTTTGTAACTAGATCGAAGAGGTATCAGATTTACATAGAGTAAGTTATAATTAACAAGAGCTATAAAATACATGTTTATTTTCAGTGATCGTAAGGGGCATCTAGCTATATTTTTGCGCTACATTCATCCGTTGTTAAAGAAACAACAACTGGAATACAGAATATTTGTTGTCGAACAGTACGGTGAGTATTACTCGTAGAGAATAAACATCTACTTTTAAAACTAGACCGTGAAACCATTGGCTGAGTAGATCAATCAAGTATGTAACATCAATACGAGAATTTCCGCTGTGCCTATAGGTCCCAGTGTTTGCAAAAAAAAAACATTTTTTAATCATTCTATCAATCTAATAAGCACTCATCTTAGTGTTCCAGTAGCTGATTATAAATGATCTCCAAATAAAGTTTTCCCTTTCTACAATAAGGTGACGAAAAGTTCAACAAAGGCACGCTATACAACATCGCGTTCCTGGAGAGCCAGCGGTTCGGCAGCTGGGACTGCCTGATCTTCCACGACGTGGACCTGATCCCCGAGGACGAGAGGATCTCTTACTCCTGCCAGGACAACCCCACGCACATGTCGCCCGCTGTCGAGGCCTTTGGTTATAAGTAAGGATCAATTTGTCTAGACTATTCTTTTGTCCTGATGCTAACAAGATTAATAATTACGAAGTCTAATCGTTTAACCACAATGAAGTTTGTATAATCATACAATGATCATATAAGACGTGGTCGAAATCAGAACTAATACTGTAATACTTTTGACAGACCGTTGAGTCGATGCTTGTTGCGAACTTGTACACCAACGCCCGCATGTTAATGTCTTCAACGTGCCAAAAGATCTTTGTAGCTCTATACCAGTAAATGATAAATGACTAAAAATGACACGACTGACTGAATGTGATCAAAAGACAGTCAAAAATATACCTGACGATCATAACAATCCTTAAAAAGCTTATGTGGATAATATTCATAAACTTTTTTACCCTGAGTATGCTTAGAGTTGCTAACTTCATTCATGTTTTCAGACTTCCCTACCGATTGATTTTTGGTGGTGTGACGTCAATAACTCCGAAACAATACAAAACTGTGAATGGTTATTCCAACTTATATTGGAACTGGGGCGCAGAAGATGACGACTTCTATTACAGGTATAACACCATATCTCATTTTCCTAATTCATTCATTAATATTCAACTGCTATAGCCTATAAGTCTAATGTCAGTGTCACAGTTAACAAAAAAAAGGCGTATGAGACCCCATAAACTGAGAACAGTAATCAATGCTCCTAAGGTAGAAGATATTGATACATGTTGAAAATTGCAAGGTACTATTTCCATCGTTAAAACAAAATTACTCACTTTCAGATTACAATCAAGGAACTACACAGTGGCTCGTTATAATAGTTCTATTGCCAGATACGCGAGCCTTTTGCACAAGCCCGGTACCATCGGGAATGAAAGGTAAATAGCCTTACAATAAATAAATATCTTGGGACAATATCCACACACGGCCATCTAATCCCAAGCTAAGCAGAGCTTGTGTTATGGTTATCAGACAGCTGATAAACATACTTATATATTTCTAAATATATACATATTATAGAAAAATCACACCCAGACACAGAACAAATTATCGTGCTTATCACAAACATTTGTCCTGGGTGGGAATCGAACCCACGAACTCCGGCTTAGCAATCAGGGTCACTAACCACTAGTCCAACAGGCCCGTCAATATCTAGAGCTATACAGTTGTCCTAGACGTTGCTTGAGTGGGGTGAAGGCAAAAATGACCATACCGGTTTCAGTATATCATCACTGTACTTTAGGTGTTCTAACCCTGCATTCACTAGACTACCAAATAAAACAGGTGAACGTTTTTCGCAGGAGCCTACTCCTAATGATCTCAAAACTGCGCGCTCGGAAAGAAGGTCTAGTTTCCACAAAGTACAAATTAATTAAAGTCACGAAGGAGAAGCTGTTCACCCACATCCTAGCAGACGTGAACCCGACGAAGATAAGCCTGGACACCAAGACATTAGTGCAGGACATCGTGGACTTGCAGGGCAAGACTATAGAGTACGGACGACAAGAAAGGACACTTAGTACTCCAATTGTTTTGTAACTTATGTAATAAATATTAGGTCAAATTATTTTTCTTCTTTGTCTTGTATTGTATACCCCCTCGTAGTTTTTTTGAGTTGTCTGCCAAGAAGAAAAACCGACTAGAATACAAAGTACACGTAGTACCTACTAGTGTACCAAAATTATAGAAACATTTACAATATAATAATTATTTATTTACTGTTGAAACAACAATTAAGAGTGTAAAGAAGGTAATTAATATACTAACATGATATAATACGACGAATATGGAAAAGTATCATGATTAAGATTTGAAAAACAAACTCAAACACAAACTTTGTGCACAGCTTCAGTAAGATTGAGAGCTGTAAATTTCTTTACTTTGTGCAAAATTTTGCAAATGGTTGGATCAATAACGAATCTACAGATGTAGATATCACCATTGTCCGTCTCCACTTCCAGCCGCTTCATCACACTGGATACTTCGTCTACATACGGTGTCTTCTCGTATTCGGGAACCAATACGAAGTGCCATGGCAAACAGATCTTTAGTATGTTCCATATAATAGCCTGGCTGATGGCGTACGCTAGGTTTGGGTCCTCTATCGTTTCCTCCTTGTGCTCCACTACTGGCTCCGGTTTTTCCGCCGGCTTCTCTTCAACTTCTGTCTTATCTTCGCAAGGAGGACAAATAAACGTCTTGATGTTAGTATCGGAATGCGCTGCCTTATTTTTGTCGGTAACACTCTTCTGAACTTTTGGAAGACGAGCGCTCTGTGTAGCCTCCACTTTCTTTGAGCCCTGACCTTTACCACCTTTGCCTTTCTTTCCCTTTTTATCTTCAGGCGGAGGAACGTACAGTAGTTCCGTAATCGTAGTCCCTTCACAAATGTTGACTACTTGCGTTAAAACTGTATCTAGAAACTCTTTCGTACATTTATGGGCGCAAGCTAAACATGCATCTTTGTATTTTTTTAATTTAATCAATTTGCATACAACTTCCTCGCAATCTTCAGGCGCGTAACAAGTTTGTTTACCGATAGCCATAGACAAAGCGTTCACAAATCCTTTGATGGGGTCAACGTCCTTACAGAAAGCTAACAAGAATGCAGAATAATTCATCATGTCTTCCTCGACTTCAAATAATTCAAACAGGAAATGTTTTACTAAGTGCTTTCTTAGCTGTAGGTGTTTGTCGTCTGGATCAAACTCATTTTCGAACCAAAGTTCTTCATCCATAAAATCATCTCTTTGAATCAATTCAGTAGAAGCAAGATCATTACAACGGAATCTCCTGCGTTGTTCCAATAGCTCTTCTACAGTCGGAAATCTGAGATTCAGACAGTAAATTAGGAAATCTCGCCAATCTACATACACAGTGTCACCGAACAAAAGATACACTAATTTAGGCACTTGATCGGGATCTATATTTACCCATGCCTCAGGGAACAAACTGCCAGCACATGATTCTCTGCCGAAGAAAATAAAGTCTTGTAAAAGGTATATAAACGCTTGTTGCAGTGTTATCCCATGAGGTGCCACAATCTTAAATTGAGACCGAAGCGAGGCTAACTGGCTAATTTTAAATTCCATGGGCTCAACCAGTTCACTTATTGTCCCTGATTCATGCGGAGGCTCAATTGGCGAAAATTGCAACAAATTTGGATCAATTACAAATGTATCATGTTCAAGTACAAGGGTCTCGGGAATCCTTCGACCATTCTCAACAGCCATTTGCAAATATTTACATAGTCTATCGACAGACTTTATTTCGTTGGCGTAATAGTTGTCAATATCATTCTGTACTTCGACAAATGTTTTGTTAATGTGATCACTAAATAATTTCATGTCACGGTAACACTTATATTGAAGGGCGAGCATACGCAGGTTGGCTCTAAACATTTCTCCATTGATGCCTACAGTCCACTCGTCGATGCATTTTAACGCGTTTTGTTTGAAAACTTCTTCAACGTTAATTGACTCTTCAGATGCACTGTCATCCTTTTTTTTGACAGGTGGTTGCAATCTGGCGATCTCACTATATTCTTTAGCGATTAGAGATCTAAAGTTGTCATTCGTTTCCTTAATAATTTTCAATGCACTCTTTACGTTATTCTCAATTATAGAATTAAAAGGATTGTTACTAAAGTCGATTTCAATATTTTTGAGCTGTAAATCTTGGAAGTTATTTCTTAGCTGTCTGTAGACCTTGTCTTCACCGCCTCCTTTCCTACTCCCAGATGTTTCTTCTGACTCTCTAAATATTTTTGTTAACTCTTTAGACGTTAGTCTTTCTTGTTGAGGTAGATTTCGTATCATGGAAAAATAAAAATCATGGAAAGCTTGAAACGTCAGTATTGACCTGAAACGTAGACTTCAATTAATAACCGATATTTAAAGTATACACTGTACTATACTCGGAATGTAAACTAAACACCATTTACCTGTTCAGTTCTGCCTGCATACAAGATATGTAGGTATTCACTAAAGTTGTTAATTCATCCATGGCCCAATTATCACATATTAAAGCATGTCTTTGTTGCTCAGCATGTAACTTTCTTTGATCGCAAATAACATTCAATTTATCCTGTAGCTCCTTGACGCGGCAGTGCCATTCGTTTTTGGTAAAATTGATGTCTCGCCAATCGTTTTCAAAGTCATTGTAATCTTTTTGAAAACGTCGCACTAAATCTTGTTTGCTAGAAGGCAGAGTGATTATCTGGTCCATTTTGTCTTTTATGAATCTTGCGTAGGGAATCAAGCAATTCATTTGAAGGCGTTTCGCGAAAAATAATTGCTCGATGTCATCAATGTAAACTCTTTCGGTTTCTTGCCAACAAGTTGCTAATGCTATGCCTATTATTTCACTGATAGGAAGCTCGCCGTATTCCCAATCTTCTTCTCCGGCCAGTATTTTTATTTCTTCGTAACTGTCTGACCTACTCATGGCATCTTCTCCATGAATTTCTCCCATCATACCGTCGGCGTTAGTGAATTCCTCCGAAGGTTCTTTCACGACCTCCAGTGGTTGTTGTTCTAGTGACACTTTACTCTGTTTAGAGCTTCCATGTCGTAAAGTAGCCTTAGACTTCCCATCGACAACTTCTGGTCGAACTGTTTTAGATTTTATCCTTTTATCATCACTCGATGGGAATTCGAGAATACTTAGCACATTCGGCCCAAACAGGTTATCAGTAGACTTAAACGGCACCGATAAATCACCTATAATATACCTGCATACTTGGACTAAAAAATCTTTGTCTATAGTTTCATAATACATACTATAATTAAGACCTAATGCAGCGTAGAATCGGTCAATCAAATCTGAATTTTCTGGTGTCAATTCCCACACGACAAGTGCTTGCAAAATATCTTCGGTTTCTTTAAGACGAAGATAAGCCGTGAAATAGCTTTCAAAAGGTTTCTCAGCTTTTTTCTTGTGAGGGTCATTAACAAGTCTAGACACTCTCACATTTTTATAAGGATCTTTTTCTTTTCTACGATGATTTATTATACTTTCTTCTAAATAGATTTCATCTCTATCATCGAGTTCGTCGTCATTGGGAGGTATAGAACCTGAAAAATGTTCTTCCAAGATCTGTGCTTCATTATATGTATTAGGATAATTTATTATAACAAACCCATTGATGCCCTGGTGGTCTTTAATGTATTCTACTATCATCGCCGATAAGAGATGAGCTGTCAGTGTCTGTCCGATACCTAAAGACTCGTACGTATACCTTCCTAGTTCTGCAGCATCTGATAGTTTAATTTCTTCTTCGGGTATTGTTTTAGGAGTCTGTGTTTGTTTCGTATTTGCTGGAATAACACCTAACATGGCCGTGATTGCTATGTCGCTGCTTTTGCAAGCAGAATCATCGTCCATTTTCATCAATCTTATTAATTCTTTCTCTTCTTCTTCAGCAGCCGCCGCTATAAACTTATCAAAAGATAAATCAATTTCTGTACAACCAACCATTTCAGTTTTAAATTTTCTTAAGCAAAAGTTAATAGCAGTTTCAAGTTTAACAACGAGAACCTTACGTGCATTGAGCAACGTCTGCATCGGTATGGTTATTGATCTATCTGGAAGGCCTCTTATTAACGCTTTAGATTTGAATTGAGGTAACTCAGCAGGAGGTAGTGGCGGTGGATAGGGATATTTAATTCCTAGCAAAGTGTAAACCATGTGCCCTAATATCCGATTACCTAAGTATTCGTATTTTCTATCTTCAGACTCTGGATCGTAATTTGGAATCAATAAATCCAATATCCAAGGATAAGCATAATTGTGGTATTCCAGAAATTCGCTATCACTTAGAGCATCCTGCCGATCTAGTTCAAGCCTCACAATTTCTTCAACTGGAACCTCTGCTTCTTCGTCGGGTTTATCTTTTATTAAATCTTCCATTGGATCTAGAATATCGAAAATAGGCTGTTGCTTGAAGTACAAAGTTTTCCATTCATGAATAAAGTGCTCTGGTATATCATCTTCCAGAAGTTTCTTAAAATACGCATATTTTGTTGCATAGTCTACTAGTGACAACATCGTATCGTAACAAATTTCATAGTAATGCTGTCGTTTCCTCTTCATTTTTTCCGCATATAGCTTCTTATGGAGCATGTCTTGCCTTTGCTTTTCAAAATCAGTTTCTGCGACTTCCAATTGAATTTGATCTTTCAGATTGTCCATAAACTGGTTAAATTGTTGTCCTCTTTGATCAGCAAATTCCCTTTCAGCAAGAACTCTGTTCTTGACTAAGTTGCGAGCTTGTTCTTTCGTTTCCATTATCTGTGTACACATTTGTTTTTCAAATTGTGAAAGTTTCATTACCTTTTTAGCTAATTCTGTATCAAGCTTTGATTCTTCTTCTGCTATAGATAGATCCCACATTGAACCACTCAGAACATTTCTTATTTGTTTTTGAAATTCTTCAGAGTCGTTCTTTTTCCGCATTCTAGAGTAAAGATCATTCATATACCCTTTAGCCCATTCTGAATCTGAGATGGAACTTTTCTGCTCTTGAGCCTTTTGTTCTAAATTAAGGAGCTCATCATAAGTATAATTTTCAAATTTACAGGGATGTTTTTGAGCAAACTTATCCATATCATTTCGTTCATGTCCGGTTAATTTCGGAGGCACTGCAGCTTTGATGTGCATGGGAGTATTTGTTTCTTCTATTCTTTTGAGCATTTTAGAATATTTATGACGTATATAGTCATACGTGTCTTTAATTTGTTCAGATTTCAGTTTTTGCCAATCTATAAAATGTTTTTCATTGAGTAAAGGTTTCGATAGATTATCAACGAATGACTCTTGTTCTTCAGGAATTCTGTCCACTTTAAATCGGTGTCCCAACTTCTGCACAAGGTTAGATACCATTTTTCTTTCTTTTTTTATAAAGTTTGTACGATCTCTCTTGTCTAAATGAAGAAATAATTGGTAGAATAAGCGAAGTATTGTGGAACCTTTGCCATCCATAATATTTTCTAAGTCAGTAGGACTCAAATAAACTTCTAAATCTGCCAGCCATTCGGTTATATACCTCCAATTATTTTTAATATCCTCCTGTCCGGAACTGTCTCTAATCAAAAAATGTTTTTCATCGTTTATTACGTGGTAACTATGTAATACTCCGGCAATCACATGGCCATTTTTCATCATATTTCCAAATTCTTGGGCTTCCCATGTCATAGGTCTTCGCAATCTCTCTGTTAACCATTCTTTTAATATTTCAGCCATATCTACTGAATTGAAATTTATTATTTTGTATTTACATTAAAACCCGTGTCTAAATATATTTGATAAATAACAGTCACTGTTATAAAAGATTGTTATTATGAATTGAAATACGAATATGACACTTGCTTTTTCTTTTTCCGAGTAAAATTAAGGCATTTTTATTTTTCACCTCTTCACAGACTGGCAACCCACAGTAGTCATGTCATTACTTATTATGACTTTTTTGTGATGTTTATTTTCACTGTTTTCTATGTATATTTCTTGAACTTTTCTTAGATCTAATCCAGGATGAAATGCAATGAATTCGCAAAAAGTGTATGTAATTTTACAATTCTTTGCACGTATGTTAGTAAGCTGAGATCACAATAATAATTATGTTGCGTTGTTCACAGAAATCTCGCCACATGAACCTAGAGAATTTGGATAAAGCTTTGCACGACTTGGGCATGTTGAGCGCAATAACTGAGGCACGTCGCGACTATTTACGCGAGTCTAAGTCAAATTACAGCGTGATGCGGCTGAACACGCGGTACGTGTCTAACGTGACCGTGGGATACTGTATGAAGCGAGCCACCAACAAAAACAGGCTCTGCCCTTACGTGTTGCCTATCAGGCACAGAACTAAGAGTGAAAACTCGGACGCGATTGCTAGTGACGTGAGCGACAGTGGGTGCGAGTTCAAAAATAGTTTGTTAGAGCCCTCCACCAGCGGGTACAACCACGACAGCACCAAGAGCCCGGCGAAGCGGTGCCAGTCGCTGGAGAACCTGAACCTGGCCGTGGAGCTGCCGCCCGGGCCCGACGGCTCGCCCGACATGGACTGTGTCTCCACGCGCATCCAGAAGCTACAGGTCGACGAATGACATCCATTCACAAACATGCAACTCGAAATCTAGTGTGATGACCTTCGTATCGTATTTACTCTAAGTTAGAGTGGCGGAGGTTAGGAAATAGTAGTAGAATTCAATTGATCTAATGAATGTTGAATATATTTTCAGTGTGTTTATAATGATGCATTGATATGTGTAGAAGCTGATTATAAATGTTCCTAGGTCCTTGGTGTAATTGATTTAATTTTGCATGTATTATTCACCCCAACGATAAATGATAGTGCAGCTATTTTCATTAATATTTAAGCGAATTGCTCAAATACCTTTTGGGATTGGTACAAATATCGGATATATTATGTATATGAATTATTAGCCAATTGTTTTATAAAGTTTGTGTGTTTGTTAACTGTGAGAGTTTTAATGATTTTTATGGTTACCCTAAAGTAAGCAATTCTGTGTTTGTTGAGAACAAATTCATTTTGTTTTGTCTAAGTCACATGTGCAATCTTCATTATAGATGATCACTTGTTTGCTTTTTAGGTATAAAAACACAAGTTTATCTATTAGAAATGTGTTTGAGTAAATGTTAGTATCATTTTTTACATAATTAGTGAAATTTGTGCAAATATGAATAAGACTGCTAGAGGATCTCATTTCATCCATACAACTCATGTAATAGGTATCCATGTCTTACATCCATTATTTATTTGTCGTACACAATGCTTTTGTGACTTAGAAATTGATACTTATGTTTGTTAACATATTTTGTTATTTTGTTCTTATTAATTTAATAACAAATATTTGAAATAAATATTGCTTTGATTAATAAAGAGTGTTTTTATTATGAAGCCCTTGTTTGCTCGATTATCTTTATACTTTTGGATTATGTATTTCGTTCCTTGAAGCCAAGTAATCTCATTGACATAGTCTGCACAACAGCAAAACATACACAACGCTATTCCCTAAGGCCGGGACTCAACCAAAGCAGAGACGGGCCAAGCAGAGAGATGTTTTTTGAACAACCAACAGAATTTTGTAAATTATATATCTCCTCTCAGCTTAGCTTCAGTGAAGATTGTGCGGAGATTAGTAGTAATATTTGTATAGTGCGATGGAGGCGTAAATGTGAGCCGAGCGCGGACGACGCGCAGCCTGTCGGCCATCTTGCTATCACTCATCACCGTGTACTAAAGTTGATAATATATCTTCTCGCACAGCACACCACGCACATCTCCGCTTTGGTGGAGTCTCGCCCTAGCTCACGCCACTAGGAACAGCGTGGTTTTGATAGCTTGGAGTTGAAAACATATCTTCTCGTACGGCACACAGCATAATTCTTCTTTGGTGGTGTCTCGCCCTAACTCACGCCTCTGAAGCCACTAGGAACAGCGTGGTTTTGATAGCTCGTATATAGGGCTTATGGTCGCAGCCACTGTTGCATTGAGACCAACTAATGGACTATGTAGGGCCAATGAGTAAGCAGGTTTTAGAAGTGTAATAAAGGACACTAAATCAAATACAAAAAAATACATTATGGGTACAAATATACAAATACCCATTGTATTTGTAAGTCTACCCACATTATTAGAAAATTAAAGGTCAGGTGAAACATGATGGCAAGTCACTGAGGATGTGCTTTGCTTGATACAGGAGACCTCGGAAAAAGAAGAAAGGTTACCAAATATACCTTAATCCTTACCAATGTTACAGTCAAGATGTTGTACTTGTCCGTAACCCAATTTTCCATTTTTTCATAGGTAGATCAAGCATAGAACTGATTTAAATAAAATTTAGACGCTTATGAGATAACTTATTCCATATTTATTGGATTTTTTTTAACTCATTCCTTTGGTTATTGGCTTGATAATAATACAGCAACTCAATTCCTGTGATGAGCCGACATCCCATATGTAAAACTGATTTTTGTCATTCAGAAATAATCAAAAAAACAGTATTGACCACAGAAAACACCACAGTTTCAAGGTTTTATGTAGAAACAAGTTTAAATACGTAACTCAACATGTTTTTCATAATAAATTGATAGGTGATAGGAATAAAACTCCAAACATTACAATAACTTAAAATTCATTTATTCGCAGCTATTGAGTATGTAACACTTAAGATAAATAACAAAAGTTCATTGTAAATAATATTGTATTTGACTGATTGCTGGTTAACAAACCGATACGCATGACGTGGCTATCACAATGCTTTCACTTTCAATTGCTTCATTTTTGGCGTTTTGCGCTTCTGCTGACGTTTTTGCTCCTTCAGCTCCCAGCGACGCTGCTTCTCTGGGTCGTCCTCCTGTTAAACATATATTCATTTATAAACAATCTAAGTTATTATTCATAGTGTTGTTAGGTAAAGATAAAAATGCAATTTATCCAACTAATAATATAAACGTGAATTCTTTACTAGCCAATTGCAGTTACTACAGTAAGATTTTGTGGAATTTGCAAGGCTGGTACTAGAAACATTTTGTGTTGAGACTGCCCTGTTGGTCTAGTGATTAGTGGCCCTGACTGCTATACCAGAGGTTGTAGGTTAGATTCCCACCCAGGACAAATGTTTGTGATGAGCACTGTCATTTGTTCTGTCTGGGTGTAATTTTTCTATAATAAGTATGTATTTAAAAGTATACAAGTATGTTTATCAGTTGTCTAGTACACATAATACAAGCTTTGCTTAGTTTGAGACTAGATGGTGTTGTGTGAAAGTCGTGTAATAAAAAAGACGTGTGGCACTCGAATTGAACATTGAACTAAAGACAAGAGAGAGAGAGAGAGAGAGAGAAGACAAGAGTGATATTTCAAAGTAATTGAAAGTTCTTCTATTAATCGATAGATGGCAAAACTTAAAAATGTCACCGCTGTGCCGGTCGGAGTGGGGAGTGTTAGGTTATTTTCGTTACGGAATTTCTCGATTCTCCACGCTCAAGGCCCGCGATAGAAGCTATGCAATAGTTTAAAAGAAAATATAAGATTTTGTGGTAATTAGAAGTAAGGGTCTAGAAGGTTCTAGAAGTATTCTCACCGCGAGTATCCTCTCCTTCTCCTGCTTGCGTTTCTCCTCGCGCTTGGCGGCGGCGAGCTCCTGGCGGGCGGCGTGCGCCCCGCGCAGCCATGCTTCTGCGACCTTCTGCCGACGCTTCTCGCACTTACTCAGCGCCTGTACAACAAACACATATAACGTGACAGAACAAATCTACTGGTCCAGGTGCCTCAAACGCCAGTACTTCGCATTCTTAACCTGGTAGCAGAGGAAGTTGACCGTGTTGCTTGTGCACTAAATGAAGTCACAAAGATATAATTTTAAGTAATTAGTTATAACCACAAGTACCTCAACGGATTACAAATGCCAGACTTATCCTCAGCTATGGATGGATTTCAGAAAAAAATAAATTAAAATGTTAAAAGTACTAAAATAACTTTTCCTGATAAGCCTCGTACTCATTTACCAACATAATTTAGTATCTCTATTTGATACGTCTAAATTTGTTATTTCATTTATTGATATTTTAAATAAATATGTTGATTGTAAATAAGTGGAGAACCATTCGGCTATAGGTCATAGGTTATGATGACACTGATCGAAAAAAAAAAATCGGTTATTGTTTTTTACTAGGAGACTGCTGCAGTTGGGTAAGCGATAAAGCGAGACACCGTTCTACCACTACTGCAGTAGTACTGTCACTTTAGGAGCTAGTGTTGTATTTCCAGGTGTGTTGGGCCCAGCTTACCTCCTTGCTGAGCCGCAGCCGTTTAAGCTTGTCCATGAGATGGAACACGAGCAGCAGCAGCGGGCGCAGCTCGTCGCCGCCGCCGTCCGCGCCCAGCGCCAGGCTCACCAGCAACACGCGCTCCGTGTCCGGCGGCTTGGTCACACCACCCTCCCTATGAAATTGCATTTTTGTTTAGTGTTATGTGTGAAAGAAATCCACCTTGGTTGTCGGTTATAGGGACAAGAAAAAGTTTTTTTTTAGGGTCGAGACTCTCCAAACCAATTTTTATCAATATCAGTTGACAGAGGACACACGTCCACACAGCCCAAAGCATGCGAGACGAACCACACGCGATGCACGCCTCGCGATGTCTGTACGCAGCTTAACAAGTTAGAATACCGTCTATGGTATGATGGCTACATTGGCTACTCACTCCATCTGCTTGGGTCCGGAGTACCGATCAGACACGTGTATGTACTGCACGTGTTGGTGGTACAGCGCGAGCGCGGCCTGCACGCGCGCGTCCAGCAGCGCGGCGGTGGTATGATGGCTACATTGGCTACTCACTCCATCTGCTTGGGTCCGGAGTACCGATCAGACACGTGTATGTACTGCACGTGTTGGTGGTACAGCGCGAGCGCGGCCTGCACGCGCGCGTCCAGCAGCGCGGCGGTGGTATGATGGCTACATTGGCTACTCACTCCATCTGCTTGGGTCCGGAGTACCGATCAGACACGTGTATGTACTGCACGTGTTGGTGGTACAGCGCGAGCGCGGCCTGCACGCGCGCGTCCAGCAGCGCGGCGGTGGTATGATGGCTACATTGGCTACTCACTCCATCTGCTTGGGTCCGGAGTACCGATCAGACACGTGTATGTACTGCACGTGTTGGTGGTACAGCGCGAGCGCGGCCTGCACGCGCGCGTCCAGCAGCGCGGCGGTGGTATGATGGCTACATTGGCTACTCACTCCATCTGCTTGGGTCCGGAGTACCGATCAGACACGTGTATGTACTGCACGTGTTGGTGGTACAGCGCGAGCGCGGCCTGCACGCGCGCGTCCAGCAGCGCGGCGGTGGTATGATGGCTACATTGGCTACTCACTCCATCTGCTTGGGTCCGGAGTACCGATCAGACACGTGTATGTACTGCACGTGTTGGTGGTACAGCGCGAGCGCGGCCTGCACGCGCGCGTCCAGCAGCGCGGCGGTGGTATGATGGCTACATTGGCTACTCACTCCATCTGCTTGGGTCCGGAGTACCGATCAGACACGTGTATGTACTGCACGTGTTGGTGGTACAGCGCGAGCGCGGCCTGCACGCGCGCGTCCAGCAGCGCGGCGGTGGTATGATGGCTACATTGGCTACTCACTCCATCTGCTTGGGTCCGGAGTACCGATCAGACACGTGTATGTACTGCACGTGTTGGTGGTACAGCGCGAGCGCGGCCTGCACGCGCGCGTCCAGCAGCGCGGCGGTGGTATGATGGCTACATTGGCTACTCACTCCATCTGCTTGGGTCCGGAGTACCGATCAGACACGTGTATGTACTGCACGTGTTGGTGGTACAGCGCGAGCGCGGCCTGCACGCGCGCGTCCAGCAGCGCGGCGGTGGTATGATGGCTACATTGGCTACTCACTCCATCTGCTTGGGTCCGGAGTACCGATCAGACACGTGTATGTACTGCACGTGTTGGTGGTACAGCGCGAGCGCGGCCTGCACGCGCGCGTCCAGCAGCGCGGCGGTGGTATGATGGCTACATTGGCTACTCACTCCATCTGCTTGGGTCCGGAGTACCGATCAGACACGTGTATGTACTGCACGTGTTGGTGGTACAGCGCGAGCGCGGCCTGCACGCGCGCGTCCAGCAGCGCGGCGGTGGTATGATGGCTACATTGGCTACTCACTCCATCTGCTTGGGTCCGGAGTACCGATCAGACACGTGTATGTACTGCACGTGTTGGTGGTACAGCGCGAGCGCGGCCTGCACGCGCGCGTCCAGCAGCGCGGCGGTGGTATGATGGCTACATTGGCTACTCACTCCATCTGCTTGGGTCCGGAGTACCGATCAGACACGTGTATGTACTGCACGTGTTGGTGGTACAGCGCGAGCGCGGCCTGCACGCGCGCGTCCAGCAGCGCGGCGGTGGTATGATGGCTACATTGGCTACTCACTCCATCTGCTTGGGTCCGGAGTACCGATCAGACACGTGTATGTACTGCACGTGTTGGTGGTACAGCGCGAGCGCGGCCTGCACGCGCGCGTCCAGCAGCGCGGCGGTGGTATGATGGCTACATTGGCTACTCACTCCATCTGCTTGGGTCCGGAGTACCGATCAGACACGTGTATGTACTGCACGTGTTGGTGGTACAGCGCGAGCGCGGCCTGCACGCGCGCGTCCAGCAGCGCGGCGGTGGTATGATGGCTACATTGGCTACTCACTCCATCTGCTTGGGTCCGGAGTACCGATCAGACACGTGTATGTACTGCACGTGTTGGTGGTACAGCGCGAGCGCGGCCTGCACGCGCGCGTCCAGCAGCGCGGCGGTGGTATGATGGCTACATTGGCTACTCACTCCATCTGCTTGGGTCCGGAGTACCGATCAGACACGTGTATGTACTGCACGTGTTGGTGGTACAGCGCGAGCGCGGCCTGCACGCGCGCGTCCAGCAGCGCGGCGGTGGTATGATGGCTACATTGGCTACTCACTCCATCTGCTTGGGTCCGGAGTACCGATCAGACACGTGTATGTACTGCACGTGTTGGTGGTACAGCGCGAGCGCGGCCTGCACGCGCGCGTCCAGCAGCGCGGCGGTGGTATGATGGCTACATTGGCTACTCACTCCATCTGCTTGGGTCCGGAGTACCGATCAGACACGTGTATGTACTGCACGTGTTGGTGGTACAGCGCGAGCGCGGCCTGCACGCGCGCGTCCAGCAGCGCGGCGGTGGTATGATGGCTACATTGGCTACTCACTCCATCTGCTTGGGTCCGGAGTACCGATCAGACACGTGTATGTACTGCACGTGTTGGTGGTACAGCGCGAGCGCGGCCTGCACGCGCGCGTCCAGCAGCGCGGCGGTGGTATGATGGCTACATTGGCTACTCACTCCATCTGCTTGGGTCCGGAGTACCGATCAGACACGTGTATGTACTGCACGTGTTGGTGGTACAGCGCGAGCGCGGCCTGCACGCGCGCGTCCAGCAGCGCGGCGGTGGTATGATGGCTACATTGGCTACTCACTCCATCTGCTTGGGTCCGGAGTACCGATCAGACACGTGTATGTACTGCACGTGTTGGTGGTACAGCGCGAGCGCGGCCTGCACGCGCGCGTCCAGCAGCGCGGCGGTGGCCTCGGCCGTCTCCGACATCACCGACAGCGCGCTCGGCAGCCCGTGCTTGTCGCCCGCGCGACGCTCCGGGCAGAACACGCTCTGAGGGGACCACTCATAGTAAGGCACTTCTCTCTAAGGCAACGAGTAGAGCAAGAACTAGAAACGAGTTAGCGAGACGCAGCTGCGTCTGCGACTGCTCGTTAGCAGTGTGAACAGTCAGCGATCAAATATTTGTATCGTTTAGGCGCGATTGGTCCAATTCGCGATTGATCCAATTCGCCATTGGTCCAATTCGCACTTAGCCCAATTTGCGGTTGGTCCAAAATGGAAATATGCAAAGTTTCCAAAATTATATACAAAGTTAATAATTGGAATATAAACTAATATTTTTATGTTACGAATAAATATAGTTCAATATTGTAGTTAGTATCATGAAAATGACATTTTATTTAATTTTTGAAATATCTTTATATTGGACTAATCGCGAATTGGACCAATCGCGAATTGGACCAACCGCGAATTCAACCAATCGCGAATGCGGCCAACTGCGAATTGGACCAATCGCGAATTGGACCAACCGCGAATTGGACCAACCGCGAATGGGACCAACTGCGAATTGGGCCAATCGCGAATATGGTGAGTTGGACCAATCGCGAATTGGACCAATTGCGCTTAAACCTTACTTTTTAGGTATCCTCAAATAATTATTTATCTGGCACGATTTTTATTTAAATAAAATCTTAGAATATTGTAAATTGTAAGACAGCGTGCTGCTGGGGAGTTATTTGCGCCGTTTCTTCGCCCGTAGCGAAAGCACAGGAAGCGGTTAAGAGTGGGCGATGGGGTGCTGTCTATAATTAATGAATATTGACGTTCAAAACGTGCTACATTGTAGCCTAATTTGAATAAATGACTTTTGAGCACATATTAATTATTACAATAGCGCAATGAAGCTCCAATTGTGAATTTTGAGGGTTATAAGTAGACTTCTGTAAAATGAACTCAAATAGACCTATAATTCTGAGCAATTCATGAACGGTATGACCGAGAAATGTACAACATATATTCGAACAATATTACTTTTAGCAGCTAAATCTTCCAGTGATCATTTTCTCCTTTTTTAAAAATTTGATCCAAGATTAGTTCACCATGCGGATTGCGGACTACTACAATTACCGAAAAAAATCACTTCTTTCCAAAGTATTGTCACGAAACGATTCGAAAAAAGAACAACTGTCTTATATTGTTTAAGGTCAATCACAGACTTAACTTAAAAGTACCCTAGTAGCTAAATCTACTCTTAAGCTAAGTCTATCATTCTATCGTACAAAAACTAACAAAGTTATCTTACCAGATCCTGCATCTCCTTGGAGAGTCGCGTGGCGATCTTCTTCTGCGCGACGCACAGCACGAAGGGATCGCTGTCGTCTTTGCCAAGTTCCACGCGGATCAGTAGCGTGTCCGGAGTTGGTCTAACTACACCCAGGAGAACGTGGACTAGGTCTTGTCGCTGTGGGTGGAAAAATGGTGATATTTATTGTATAACTAGCTGTTGCACGCGACTTCGTTCGCGAAAACAAAAAAAAATTGGAATGAAAAAATTTTAAGTAAAAAAACTTTTTAAGAAAAAGCTTTTATTTAAACGCTCTAAAAAGAAGAAAATAAAATATTCCTTTTGGATTATACTAACAACTCCTCATTATACACAATTTATATATAATAATAAAAGCTTGTCGCGAGGTTTACATACCTATCAACATTCCTTTATATCATAATAATTTGTGGTAAATCGAGCGACGTAAGTGGTCGACCGAAACTGATTTCTCGGCCGAAACTGAAACTGAATGTTCGGTCGACCATTAAAAAATACATTTCGAATTGTCACCTACCTTGTACCTAATATCGCTCTAGAATACTCTACGCTGAGTTACAAATATTAGCCAGTGTGTCATTGAAAGTTTTTTTGTATTTTTTCATTTAGTAACAGAAAAATCCTTTTGAGGTTTAATCATGTAAGTATCATTATTTTCAGTGCTGTGGGTATACACAGGGTGTTTGCTATGTGATCCTTTACCTTGATGAGCTTGAGCGTGAGCAGCATGCCCTCGCAGCACAGACGGCCGCTGCACCACATGGTGAAGCAGTGCTCGGCCTCGCGCCGCCAGCCGCGCTCCTCGCCAGCTGCCACTACGTCTAAGCCCGTCTCACCTACACAAAGGAATCACCGTTTAATTGTCTCAAATTCAATCGTTATGGACTTTCTCTGCCCTAAGAGACAAACAGGCAAAAAATAGGAGAATGGCAAAAACAAAAGCCTATACCCAGCATTGAGTTATTTAGGGCTGGTCTTGTTCAAAATATTTTTGCAGAATATTGACTCTATTTCTGCAGGATGAAAAACGGATGCTTTCAAACCACGTCAAGAGCAAGGTGCCGAGTTGGTGCGAGTCGATCGCATACTCCCTAAAATTCATATCTCTCGCGCATGCTCTGTACGAATCCAGAGCTTACTAATAATTAAGATATACACAGTCAATCTCTCATTGACTTACCAACTAACGTAAAGTTATCATCTAGCAGCGGTTTATGCAGCTTCAGGAAGTTGATGGCTATGGAGGTGTTCTTCGCGCGGCCGACGGCGTAGGCGAGCGCGTAGGCGGCCAGCAGACAGCACAGGATGCCCTCCAGCCAGTACGCGTCCCAACGCGGACGTACCATTATAGGAACCTGGGTGATGTCAACAAAAAGTGTAATATTTTAAACGAAAAACGGGACTTATTCGCGACTGTCTGTACTGTCCACCCGTGATCACGGTCGGTGAAACTCGGTCGAAACGTCGGGAGAAGTAAAATATCTAATTATATCGCGAAAACGTCTTGTTTGTCATCTAAAATATGTGTACAAGTCGCGAAACTTTAAAATCATTAAAAAGTGTAATTATAGAGAAATATGAAATCTTTTGAAGGGAAACGAAAATACCTTGTTTAGACCAAAATAGAGATTATTTTATGTATCATGCCCGAGAAAATGGTTCTTTTCCTTAGGGAAAGTTATGAAAAATAACTGGTTAGTTCGACTTAATCACTCTCCATAAACAGTAATAGAGAACTAAAGGTTTTACAAACTTCTACGAACTTTACCGAACATACGTAGGTATAGCCAAAAACTACAATTACTGGTATTCAAAAATACAGCTTGTAGTCTTAGGTACAGTAAAACTTACTACAAAGGTTCATCATCTTCACTCATGATGTGCAACATAGTCTACATACCTTAGAAATAGTGATCTTTGGCTGCTCCGAGGTACGCGGCGCACTGTCCTGGAAGCCCTCGAACTCCTCGGGGTCTTGGAAGTGCTCGAACTCATTGTCCTCGTCCTGGGACAAATATAAACCATTTAACATACCAATAGGAATACTGAATAAAGAGGGTCCACTACCTTGGGTAACATGTGACTGGATATAAATAAATTATTGTGTAAACTTGTTAAGTATCAATATGATAAACCATCGGCCAACTTCTTGAACACATGGGTTACAACCAACACTTAAAAAACAATTTAAATAAGCAAATTTACACCCAACATATAAGATAAATAAGCATCAAGAGATACTAACTGTTTTAACTATACTTCACTTTCCAAGTCAGTTAATTAGCAAGTCAATGAGGTAAACTCTAAATAAACTTAGTTCACATTAAAATGAAGTTCAAACCGTACAGTACCTATCTAGTTACTTGTATATTATGTTATTCATACATAACATGACCAGACGTTCCGTTTTGAACGGGACTGTCCCTTTATACAATTACGAGTCTCGGTGTCCCAGAAATGACAGTGGGACACAAAATTGTCCCGTTTCCAAAAACCTCGCGGAAATTAGAATTTCCCGTCGATTTCTCTCTCTAAAAAAACGCTTATTTATACGGTCGAATTGAGAAACCTCTTCCTTTTTAAAGTTGGTAAAAAGTCATTTTTTTTTTCATGGACTGCCTATTACTTATTTAATCTAATAAAACAATGTCCCGTTTTGACTCAAAGAACAAATGGTCACGTTATTCATACAATATGCAGGTCAATGCCACCTGGTTGTGTCATTCGAAGCAAAGTCAAATAACATTTTATGTTTTATATACACAAATAAAACAAACTGTGGAGTAAAAAAGGTATTGATCTGATCTTCAGTAATAAAAAAAAATGTTTTAGGTTGTAAATCAAGGGTCTTTATGATTACAGCTATAATTTTTTTTTATTTAGTGAGGTAATAAAACATATCCAACTGTGATTTTAGTTTAACAAATGCAACAATTTAGATCCAAGATTTTAGTTTAACAAGTCTCTAGAAGGTTGAACAATCTTATCATGCCTTTGATGTCAAATCTAAGGCAGAATTTATCAGAATTTGACCCCATACGAAATTGGGGCGGGTTGCTAGTTTATATGTAAAATATATTACAGTAGTCATATTAGCTTGAATAAATGTGCTGTTCTGAAAATGTAATTGTTTAATTGTACAAAAATGTAACAAGCCTACACTATGGGTACATGCAATCCCGTGAGCGTTCTTAAACAACCGATGGTGCAAAAGCTGCTATAATCAATATTGCAGCATAGGAACATACCTCAACTAAGATATCATCCTCAGTCTCTACATTAGCTTCAAACTGTTCCTTTGATGATGCCTTCTGTTTTGAAGCTGGCACTTCTTTGTCATCACCAAAGTCTAAAAAGAAAAATAAAACAAGTGCATTTTTTTTCATAGTTTGGATACAACAAGAAATGTGTGTGATGGTTCAAGCCATTTACCAGGTAATAACAACATACAAATATTCTATGACTTTCACACAATGCCTTCTAGTTTCAAACTAAACACAGCTTGAAATTATGTGAGTTTTATGTTCTTATTCATAAAATGCTGATCAATTAAATCTGTTGCCAAACAAACTGATCATCAATGAGTTTAGTTTTACCAAAAGCTAACAGGAAACCACCTTACATGGGGTTATAGAGGTGATAAAACAGTTATATCGACCAGCAAATCAGGGACTGAGCTAGTATTTAAGAAACTAGATAGAAATTACTTGGAGCACAAAACACATCATAACACATTCATTTAACTTAACAACTCACATTTGACCTTATTTATTAAAGTATAGGAATCTTATTAGATTACAGATATTTCTGATAAGACACAATATTTATAAGCAAAATTATTGATATTGTATAAATAGAAAAGTTGTACACATAATAGGCATCCTAGCACAAGTATATATTTTATTTAAAAGAAGATCTCTACATAAGATTAACTGTAAGAGCTGTACAAGTTACTGCAATAATCCTTTTTATTTTCTTATTTTTAATGAGGCAAAAAAATTGAGAGTAAAGAGAATCTTTCCAAGAGTCTCGTATACTCCTTTAAGTACAGGAGAAAAGTGGTCTTTTCTTTTATACAGGTCAACTGCAATTAGCCTCATCCGAGGCTTTGACAGCTTCTTCAGGTCAAGTCACCAGCCAGGTATGGTCTTTATATAAATATTTATCTCGATATACATACCACTGACAACTTCATCCTCTTCAGCATCAAACTGCTCGAACTCTGCAAAGTCATCATCCTCCAGGGCCTGGTCCTCAAACGCCTGAGCCACGAAGGTGCTGCACAGGAGCACAACTATTGATAATAGCACCCACCGCATTTTGAACCTGCAAATTATAAAATTAATATTGAAAATGCAAGGACTTGTTTGAAATTGTGTAGGCCAGAAAAACATGGAAGGATTTGGAGGCCCTTGCTCAGTAGTGGGACACAACAGGCTATAAAAAAGGTATATTTATTGCTATATTGAAAATACATAAGCCCAGGTTTATATTGTGTTCAAGTAATGTTTGAGTGTTTTGTATACCATTCAAATAACTTGGCATAAAATTTTGCAACTTTTCTTTCACCCCTCTAAATAATTTCAATGTAACCAACAGGTAAATGAGGTTAGGTTTTAGTCACAGTTCCACCAGCAATATTATTGTTCTACATATTCAAATAGTAAAAGAATTATATGGTTTTCCTTGTACAAACAGACACCTTAATGTTTTAATTCCTACTGACACAAATACAAGGTAATCTTATCTCTTATTCAAGGCTGTTTCATGATTTGTAGGGTTTCTAGCGATGTTCTAACATACTTGCAGAAAAAATACTATTGGAATACGATTTTCTGTAACCTCTGTTTTACTATTAATTTGATTGCTGTGGGAAGATAATACCTATTTTGTCGGTTACAATACGTAGGCCGGTATAACTACAATTAAGCAATGTCGCGTACTTATATGCCATGTAGGCACCAAATATTACTTCTATTCAGCCGTCAAGGTAATCTAAATATATATATTTTTATTTTTAATACATAGAATTGCACGGCTGACTGTGCAATTTTTAACACGTAAGTCCTTTCATATAACAACAAATTACACTGATTTGTAGTTACCTGTTAACTAATTCTCGACGATATTATCAACTAAACTAGCTCATTAACTTATTAATTAGATTATTTTACACAAATTCAATCACATTTCACCTACTTTATTGCGGATTGACACAGTATGTTTTCTTTGTTTAGTTTTCCAATTACTTTGTTGCTATTGGATTAAATAAAACCGTAACCGCATCTACCAATAGCAATCCTCACAAGAGTATCAATGTTTTAACCACGTCGGCCTAACAGTAAAGGAGAACGTACTGATAGATGTCACGTCACATGACATTCAGGGAATGGGGTTGCTATAAAAAATATATATTGAAAAACACATTTTACTCTTATCTACTTCTTAAATAATAATAATGCATCGCTTATGAAAAATAAGTTATTAAAATTACAAATTAAAACTTGTTACCATAAGGTTTATATTTAGCTAATTTGATCAATGTTTAATAGTTCAAGGGTACATTTACTTAAAAAAAAGTACTTGCATGCAAATGACCTCGTAATTAGATCCTAATTCCGCTTCCTGAATTAGACCATATTAATTTTGGATAATCACAAAAACCTTTTAGATTTAATAGCTAAACGATCTTTTTTGTAGCATAAAGTGGCTAATAATAGCTATTCTTTTGTTATTTTTGCACTATATTTTTTGCATCAACGTAACTAGTGAAAATAGCGTTAATCAAACTTCTGAGACAATCGGCTGTCGCAAAAGAGGAGCCACAGCTACCCAAACTAAGTTACTACTACTACTATCTACATTTGTATTTTTGCACTTTCCTGTAAAGCAAATAACATAGCTAAAATCACAACATTTCGAAATAATGTTTACGTCTTGAAATTTTTGGCGGAAGTACAAGTGCGCGCCAAATAAAGTGCGTCGCAGAAAACGCACAGACAAACAGTCAACACGAAGGAGGATTTACGTAGGACCTTAAACAGTACCATGTCGTCATCTTGCAGATTAAAGGCCAACCACCGTGTTAATCTTATTGTGATGTGTATTGGTGATGCGATCTCGATCAATGAATAATTCTGTACTATTATAGAGGCAGGAGGCTAAATTGTTGATATTATCTATAGGACATTGACTTGTTTGGTCTATTATGACGGCATTCGACAACGAAATTCTACGTTGTTCCTTTTTAAATTCTCTACTCACTAAGGAAAATTTTGTGCATCGATTTTTATAGTAGGTTGTACATTTTACATCGGTAAAATATGAGCTGCTGCGGTGATCACTCTTTAACTAGCAGATATAAATAGTTCATGAAAACCAGGCCATGACCATGACCAGGAAACTACAATAGTTGGCAAACAAGGGGCCTAATACCACCTCTTAGGCACCGCGCAAACGGGCCACCGACCGACGGCCACCGGTGGCCAGCACAAGCCACAAAACAAATTTTACATACATTTTGTATAGATGCACCGCACACCTGAAG
Source organism: Chrysodeixis includens (assembly GCA_941860345.1). Lineage (NCBI taxonomy): Eukaryota > Metazoa > Arthropoda > Insecta > Lepidoptera > Noctuidae > Chrysodeixis > Chrysodeixis includens. The sequence goes on along the minus strand of OW796107.1, from coordinate 2,835,890 downwards.
CTGACGGCGGCTACTCGCTACAGCAGTGTCCCGCCATCAAAAAGTAGGTACGTGTTAAGGACGTTATTGTGGCTTTCGCTGGTTACCAGTGGCCGTGGTCCGTGGCCCGTTTGCGCAAAGCCTTAAAGTAAGACTGTTGCAGTTGTGGAAGTGACACGGAGTACTACAGGAATTAATGTAGCGACTCATTTACACAACAGAATCAATCTTAACTTAAGAGGAAGAGGTAGGTATCCAGTGTATCCACAGCACTGACTAGCCTTGAATTTCAAGTTATTAACAAGTCAATGACTCGATGTACGTATATTAAATCTTACTTATGCAGTTTAGTACTGATTGCAAGACCAGAAAATCTGGATCAGGTCAGACAGGTTTCTCACGCAAGTGCAAGTCCTAAGCTCTCGTAAATTTAAACGTCAATGTTTGACAGGTACCAATCATGTATAGAGCAAACAATAATATTATAAATACTATAATAATACCTGGTATCATAATTTGCGTATTGTCTAAATTAATAGTCTCAGTGCATCGTCTTTTGACATTTCATTAAACCAGTCTATTGACGTCCCACTGCTGGGAACAAGCCTCTTCTCATATTATAGAGAAGGTTCGAGCATTGACCGCTACGGTGGGTCACTGCGGATTGGCGGTTTCAGATTTCAGTATTTCGAATTCAGTTTTCTTTAACAAGAATAACATTTATTGAACAGACACAATACTAAACAAGAAATATTTACATTTATAATATATTATAACTAAACTTATAAAACAAAAATTTTACATATTTACAAAGCGTCGAAAAAAATATCCTCCTTTGCTTAACATATTTTAATTCACTGTTCCGTCTTATTGGTACTTGCCTGGTTTAGGGATCGAACCTGCACCTCGTGCATAAAAATCCATACTTGTAATTCCAAGGCCGCCGCGACATCTCTAAATAATCTACTTATAACTCATTTAGGTGTAGGTACCTACATACAATTATGTTTTATAGGTAATTTACAATAACTGACTAGTTTAAAACGCAGGATATTATCTATAATTACGTAAACAGCATAATGTAGTAATAAATAATAATAATAATTGTAACAACAATTGCTGCTAACATCCCTTTTGCTCCAAAACCTAATTAAAATGTAGAAAATATGTTGGTAATAATAATAAATTGCAAATGTGCAAAAACTGCTACAAAATACATGACTGAACTGACGCGACGTCACAAAGTACCCATAGTTTCTAAACAATATATTTTTAATTTATTTTAGAGCTAAAACCTCTTTGGACTAAAATTTTGATTTATTAAGATCTGGGCTACGCAAAATGAGATGGGTAAAGGGCCATAAATCCAAATTTCAACACGTTGACTCAAGTTTAGCGGAAAAACTCCTTGAGGACCTAACGCCTGATTACGTTTCTCTCCCTGAACCCTGCTTCCAGTCATACAACTATAAACTAGAAGCTCGGATGTCCATTCATGAATTGGAAAATTCAATAAAATCAAAAGACACGGCACCTGGTTGCGATGAAATTTCGTTTTCCATGATTAAGAATCTGCCAGACATTGGTAAATCATTATTACTTTCTTTGTATAACACTTTCTTCGATGTTGGTTTTGTTCCTAAACAGTGGCGTAATATATTAATCATTCCTATTCCCAAACCAGGACGAGACTCTGGACTATCATCTTCCTTGAGACCTATCTCATTGATGTCCTGCCTTTGTAAAATCTTTCATTCTATTTTAAACAAAAGATTAGAATGGTATCTAGAAAGCAAATGTATATTCTCGGAAAATACTATAGGCTTCCGTAAGTCTAGGTCATGTTTGGATAGTCTTAATATTTTGACGACAAAGATTCAACTTGGTTTTTCTGCAAATCTAGTCACCGTTGGTTGTTTTATTGACATCAACAACGCTTACAATAACATTGATACTGTTACTTTGTTGAATATACTTGATGAACTTGAAGTAGGCCACAAACTATGCTCATACTTGTGGACATTCCTGACTGAAAGAAAACTTAAAATCATAACTAATAACAAGGAATATTGCAGGTGTACAGGTCGGGGATTGGCTCAAGGGGACCCACTTTCTCCTTTATTATTTAACATCGCAACTTACAAAGTCTGTAAAACTATTAAGAATGTTGATATATCTCAATATGCTGACGACTTTGCTTTATTTAAATCTGGTTCCAACATCAATATAGTCGTCTCGGAACTGCAGGTTGCTCTGAACGCTTTCAATACCATAGTTTGTAATCTAGGATTAGAAATATCGTCTACTAAAACTAAGGTCTGTATTTTTAAGAGAGGAATATGTAAGCTACCTGTTAATTTAGAGGTAGATGGCATTAACATTGACACAGTAAACAATATAAAATACTTGGGTATGTGGTTGGATCAGTCGCTTAGGTGGGGGAAACACATTAATGAGACAGTTCAAAAAGTCTTAAAATTTATAAACATTTTAAAAGTTCTAGCGGGCCCTGGTTGGGGTGTTCACCCTAAACATTTACGTAGGTTATATATCGCAATCATGCGTAGTAGATTAGATTATGGTAGCTTTCTGTACGATTGTAGCTACCAATGTCACTTGTCTAAACTAGATAAAGTACAAAATAAAGCCCTTCGCGTTATTGGTGGCTTTATTAGAACCACTCCGATTCACGTGATGGAGAGTGAATTAAGCTTACCACCACTACATGTTCGTAGAAAATTTCTGGGGGGCAAGTTCTGCTTAAAATGTATGTCTATACAGGGAAGCGCTGCGATTAATTTGATCAAAACATTGTCTTCAAGCATACAGAACTCCCGTTACTGGAGAGGCAGGAAGCAACCTTTATTGATCTCAATTTATAACGAACTTAAAACTTCTACCTTACACTCAGTCAAATTGATCGAAATGTTTTCTCTTGAGACATGGGTCAGCAACATCAATGTCCACAAAGCTATCAAACACATTATTCCATCTATATCTAAACCTAAACGGGATTATAATTGTAACCAGCTGGGGCAAATTTGCACGAAATTTATAGACGAAGAATATGCTGATTTTCATAAGATTTACACAGACGGTTCTAAAACTAGAGCTGGTAGTGGGGCTGCTGTTTGGGACCCGCAATTGAATATTTCTGTCAAATTTGCTATAGACTCTGATATCTCCATTATGCATACCGAGTTAATTGCTATAGCAGAGGCTCTTTCTTATATTAACTCAATTAATCACGATAAGTTTGTCATCCTAACAGACTCAAAGAGCTCACTGCAACACTTGGCTCGGTGCACCTCGTCCGTGCGAGGAGTACCGATAGCCTACACGATTTTGGAGTCTATTTTCAGGTCTGAACAGAACTCAAATACAGTAGTCCTACAGTGGATCCCATCTCACGTTCAGATTGAGAACAACGAAAGAGTGGACCTACTAGCTAACCAGGCCGTTTCTGATGGAACGCCTGTAAATGTTTCTCCTCTTTTTACTGATTATTTCAAAATAATTAAACAAAATTGTTCAGATGTTTGGAGTGAATATTTTAACCAGCGATCAACAGAAAAGGGAATATGGTACAAGACTATCCAGCCACAACTCCCTCTGTACAATTGGATCGATCAAAATACAATAAGCCGAAGAGATTTAGTTATGGCGTTGAGGCTTCGTGCCGGTCATATTCCATCGAAAAAGTTTAGTTTTCTAATGAAAAAGGTTACATCACCAAACTGTGACGAATGTGGAGTAGTCGAAGATGTACAACATGTTTTGATGGAGTGTGTCCGGAATGAAGCTTTAAGATTAAATCTATTCGGATCCACATATCATTTCGACGTTGGAATGTGTAATGCCATTCTGGCTTCTCCTTTATCGGTAGAGGCCAGAAACTTGTATAAACTTGCTTTTTTTATTTTTAAATAGTTAAGTAAGTTGTAAGTAGGTACCTACCTTGTGGTTGTAGTAAGTAAGTTTTTTAAGTTGATGTTACAGGGCGACGTTATCGCCAAGCGATAAAGCCCTTAAAATAAAGAAAAAAAAAAAAAAAAAAAAGATCTGGGCTACGGACCATAAACGCAACCTCTTAAATCGTATAAGAGGTGGAGCCTTAATTGGCAGCCTTTTAATAGTGGTCTGCTAAGTTAGCGGAGTGTTGTCGAGTGCGGCGACTGCCCCGATGGGGCACAAATACGCAATTTTAATCATTTTTGTAGCTCATAAAACTAAAAGGACGATCGATCATATTAAACTGAAACCTCTTTTTAAACCTTTCGTACTACCTAACATGTATAAACGTTTATTCGTGTAATTTAATACAGTCGTAATTAAAATATCATGAAGGCTCTTTGTTGCAACAAAATTAAATCAGTTTTTTTGACTCTGCATTTAATTTTCCTTTACCTCTTTAAGAGTCAAACTAAGAGGGGCGTTCTAAAATATTTAATCCTAAGATACCTGTGTACTTGAATACCTGTGTGAGTTCATTGATTTATATTTTTTATTATTTATCTCATTTCTATCTAGGTACTCAGAAACAGACGTTTGCTAAAATATATATCGACATGAAGCTCACTTCGCTTTATTATTAACATAAATTAACCACGCCCATATTTTGATGTAGATAAGTAAATAATATTTAGAAAAATATTTTTAAACTTCCAATGAGTAATATACAACTAAGTGTCGAGAAATGCGGATACACGAATACCGAAGGCATTGCTGCAAAGGTTGTCTGTTGCGTCAAGAACAGGCTGCATGAGCAATGCAAAATACTAAACTAGAGTATTCATTCAGCTCATTTTATTTAGGTCGTAGTCGTCTTAATAAATAACTAACCAATAATAATTTAACCTCATTTCCGTGTGGTGTCCGGATATAAAGAATAGCACCACCCCATATCCTCCACTGGGTGTCGTAAAAGGCGACTAATGGACCTTAAGACCCAGTGCACTGTACCAAGCACCTTGGGTCACCCGAATGGTGGCGGGTAAACAACCAATAATCGCATTCCCAAAGAGGGTTAGTGTCAGGCAGGCGGCCGACTATATTAAAACCATAGCCAAAACTTTAAGCAATATGTTGTAACTTTAAGCAAAAAACTAACAGACGTGTTGCGCCGACCCCAAGTGAAATGGGATAAGGGCAGGAAGAAGAATAATTTAGCCTCAAAGTGACTAAGGCTATCACTTTAAAACTAAATCATCGTTATCTTTTACTATATCGAGATGTAGGTTAATAACAAACAGGTTGTATAGGTAACATGAAGATTAATAATAATTATAATTTAATATTAATCAATGTAACAGACCTACTTAATTAATAGTTCTTCTCTACGTCAAATACTCTGATCTCGCAGTTATAAAAATGGCAATTAAACACCATTTTTATGTATCAATTAAATAATCCGTTATTCTGTCAATGGCTGGCTGAATGGTTTGATGCCTTCGCCTAGAAGTTGAATTTAAATAAAATTCCAGTTTTAGCGGTGAAACCTGTCTTTTGTAGACTTGAACTTGAGGATCTAAGTAGGGATGTATTAGGGTGGCCAAATATGTCTTGTTTTAAGAGACAAGAAAAATAAATAGTTAGTAACAATCAATTTATATACCCCTTATCACTTCCTTGAGTTGATACTGTTGGAAAGCAGAGTTTAGCATTAGTAGCATTAGCATTTGATCTCTCTCCGGTCGTGTCGGGTAGCCGTCCCATCGGGCTATGAGAGTAAGGGAATAGAGAGTACACCTGTGTTTGCGCATTGTGCACTATAATATGTCGCACGTAGTATATCAGCCGCCGTGGCCGAAATTGGTCAGGACATTATTATGTAGAAGAGCAGTTATAGAAGAGAGTCGCAGCTCTACACCTTGCTAAACTGTCACGTTTTACAACTGCAATCATTTTACTTTAAAATGAGGCTCCAAGATCCCCCCATCAGTTAATATCACCACTATTTTAAAACTTTTATCCTATCTTTACCATTGATATGGGAGTAAAATCATTTCGAAAACAGATTTTGTGACCATAGCAACAAATTCATGTTTTCTTTAAAAAAGTATCTAAGTAGGTTCGAAGTTGTAAAGTTTTTGCGTCAATAAAACTACGTAGTCTAGTGTCTATGGCGGTAAAGTCGGTAATTCACTTTTTCTGGGGAAAATCACCATGCTTAGGTATCATACCGGATGTCAGTTTATCATTGTTCACATTATTTTCTATAATCAAGATAAGGATTGTGGTTACACGACCTGAGGAGAATCTAGGTACTTTGTCTTGTTAATTATGTAATCTAGGTATATTATTGCAGTTGTGGAAGCGTGATAGCGCACTACACGGTATAGAGCGGCGTCTCTCTCTTACACAACTGTAATAATGTTATGTAATAGGCTTTCTGAGACCTTTCACTGGGAAAAAATACATTAGGCATCCCCTATAATTCGAAGGGGAATGTGGGGCTCCCCGGGAGTTAGGAGTCTCCCGGTAATGTATATACCCACTAAAAACCCCCAGCGTCACGCCCGCATCACCCTACTGGAGAGGGCCTGGGTAACTAGCTGAGTCTTTACCTCCAGACCCCGTCGAAGTGTCCCGCCAACAAAGGCTTTTTAGGACCTAGGCTAACATTACAATAATATTGACAGTTTACATGTAGTTAGTAATATTGTTTAATGTGGAACCATAATAGAATCTCGAAATATAAAGATGAAAATATATATGACTAGACAGCATTGTCAATATTATCGAGCTTAGCCTACTAGAATTCTGTGTAGGACAGTCATATTTTCGACAATATAGATATTTGTAGATTAAGGAAGAAACGATATTTTGCATTCTAAGAAATTAACGTTGTTTGACCGATTGATTATACTTAAAAGTATTATTATGACGCAGTACCTAATACCCATTATAAAGATGTTTCATAGAAACCGCCAATCCATGATCATCAAAACTGGCAGGTTTTGAAAACTACATCCGTGTTCATAAACCTGTAGTTCAAACTCTATTTTTTTTTAAACTTTGTCCAATAAATGTCAACACATCATGGTGACACTAAACCTCGAATACGTTTTAATAAAACAGAACCATTTGTTTACAACAGTTTGAGCCATCTGCGTCTGTCGTTTATTTTTAATATTTTTATTTTAGGAAAAATACGGGTTTCCAATCTATGACTATTTAAAATGTAGAAAATAATAGCCATATCGAAGAAGAAAATTACGAAAACAATAATATAATACCTAAACCAGCTTTAGCCATTTACATCATGAAATTAATAAAATAACTATAAATTCCTTATCTGATGATTTTATTACAAAATTATGTAAACAAAATTCAATTTCTATTTAAATACAAAATGTAAGTAGGTAGTCATTGATTTTTTATCTTTAAGCTGATAGTTTATTTCCTTTTTTCATCTCAGTCTATGCAGATACATTATTAATCCTCTATTCGATTTTATACAATTTTTTTTTAATTTAATTTTTGGTTTATAAAACAAAAGAAAAGGGCTTGTTTATCAATTAATAATAACTTTGCACATTCAAAACACAATCAATAAATAACCATTAAAAAAATAAAACGACCTTTACCCAAATTACTTGTAAAGGAAAACAATACACGCACGGATACATTGACAATCAGAAATCAAATTCAAAATTCGAAAATTCATGGAACACGGTGATTCAGGCTGGCGAGATGGCCATATAAACTGGGCAAAGGCCACGTTCAATGCCAGTGCCCAGTCGGGATCTGAACGCGAGAGACGCTACATTAATTTAATTTATTTTATAGTTTTTTTTTTTTTATAAATCCACAATGGCGTCCGCCGTGATTAAGTTTAGTGCCATATTATTGTTGGTTGCTGTGTGCGCTGCTGATGTTTGTGAGTTTTTTTTTTATTTATTTTAATAAAGTACGCTATTCCGCTGGGAAATTCTTATTCGCTATTTCGGGAAATTAATTCAACTGCAATAAAAATAATTTGCAGATTAATGATGATTTTACAGTTTTCTATATTATAGAACATAATAAAAACTATTTGACAAAATTCTATTTTATTTGAGACTTTATAATCTTTATAAGAACAAAAGATTCATTATTAGGAACAAAATTTTAGATTTAATTAATTAATCAAATAAGTAGATCCCATTAGATACTCTTATCAATAGCAAACTAGTAAATATCATCTTAAATGTCAACGATCAAGGTGAAATATGTGTTATGTGCACATCATTATAAATACAAGTAAACAAATACATAAGAATCTCCTTGAAATTGTTTAAGGTAAAAATATACCAACACAATTACCATATTAGTCAAAAGCTATAAAAAAATCTTGGCCAAATCTTTTGCGTTAGTCGGCGAAAAAAAAACAGGAAAATCTAACGAAAACTTAAGCGTAAAATCTTAAACTGAAAATTTCCATACCAAAAAGGCCTCTTCCTAAAATGTACAAAAGCATTTTTTTTTTAATTCATTCTCATTTACAATTCCCATATAAATTGGATTATTATACTTCCTATGTAAAACAACTCGTCTGAATGTTTGTAACTACAATACTCGTTTACAAACTCACGCACGAGTACCCAAACAATAAAAAAATGCTACCGTATGTTAGTACAAAAAATCCTTGTCCAACTTGGCATAATAATAAAGACACAGACAGTTACAAACCAGTGGCTATTATTAGTGCTAGTAGGTGACAAATACATCATACACATAACATATACATAGGTATAGAAGAAGAAAGGTAGGTAGAAACAGACAAAAGCTACACTCATGCTTGCTGTCGAGTTCAATTTAAAAAGGTAGAGCATTCGTTTAGTAGCTGTAGCATGAAAATAACATTTTAAAAGAATAAACTTCTACAACAGTCAAACAAAAGAGCATTCCTTTACTTTTATTTATGACTACCTAAGATCATAGCTTACACCAAGAGGCAAACAGAAAATAATGCATCGTAAATTTTTACTTGCGTATAGGACTACATAATGTAGAGCGGTGTCTTCCTTCAAAATCTGCAACAGTATCACATTAAGAGCTAGTTAGCGAAGATACTGGCTAAAATGAATGACGTCTGAAACTGGGCTTGGCCAAAAAAACATTTCCTAATATTGTTTCACTAAGCCACTTGGCCACCTCAACGACCTTGATATTGACGTTTATTACGTTTATCTGTGTCCGTAACATAATTAAAAAGAATATGCTAAATAGTTTCCCCGTATTCTCGGAATATGTAATTAATTGTTTACTCTTCGTTAATCTTGATTCAAGTTACAAGGCTAAATTAAATAAATACGTAGATATAACTTTACTGAGAATTACAGAGGTTGCAATCATACGAAACTCATCCTACAATTACAACGATGCAATTAATTAATAATAAATTTTCCGATCTCAACATCTAAGTATTTGTCGAATAATCAAATTCGTGATCTAGGAAAACCATTTCAAGCACAAAGCTATCTTCTTGAAATATTTTCAAGAATCGTTGTAAGTCAATGATATAAAACAAACATATAGAGGAAAAGTCAAGCGCATAATCTCGCAAGCATTAACTATGACATTGTTTCGCCGCCTACGATACTATTTAACTTAAAAGTTTTTGAATCGATTTATATTTATAGTAGCTCCTATTTTACACATAAGTTAAACAAGTGACCTTTAAAATCCACATTCTTTTTTAAAATAAAACCATAGACAGTCCTTGAGAATCGAAAGAATATCCAGAACAGGTTTTTTACTCTTTGTTATTTTATGTATATTATTACAGACTACAAACCTCTCATTTGCCCTTTAAAAATAGGTATCTTTTTTAATAGCTACAACTTACTACTGCTTAATATAATTAACTTACTTCGCATAATTAAATTATTTTCTTGTTTATTAATAAGAATTGTTTTAATCTGAAATTAAAATGCTTAACAAATTAGCTGTAATTAAAACGTCTGTAAAATAAACAATATAAGACAATAATTGCAAGTTAGATTTACAAGAATGCCATGTACATAAGTACTTACCTATTTCCCATTTGCATATAATATCGACTCAAAGTATCTATCATTAAATAATATAATTTTCAAGGAATATAGATGTAGCAGGCTCATAATTTTCCAAGTATTGTCAGCGCTGATTTATTTAAATAGGTAATTACGTGAAAATAAATCATAATGACAGGCTGTCTCACTGACTTGTAATTATGTCTGAGGCAACATGTTATTTGTATAGCATGGACTTTTTCACTATAGAAACGTCTTTTGACGCGATAATTGCTAACTAGATCTCTAAGAAGTTTGCAGCTAATTATAAATTGTAAAGATGTTGTAAGCATAATTAAACCAATCTGACTTATCAAGAGGATATTTACCTTATAATTATAAATCGATAGCGAATGCTTCCTGCGTGCGTGCGTGGAAAGCTGTGCAATTTTTTGAAGGTTGTTTATCGTTCCATACAAAGTCTTAAGCTATTTGCCAATTGAACAAAATGTCGAGCAAATAGTATCAGCATAAAAAAATAGTAAACAAAGGATGTTTTCTAATAAGCAATAAAGCGGCATATCGGAAATTAATTGGAAAAACATCATTGTTTAGATATGGTCAATTAAATGTTAATCTGAGCAAAGACAATCGAAAGCATTTACGGCCTCTTTGCGAGCTTAAGAAAAAAATATAGTTTCACACGACTTAGAAAGGTGAGTGTTACAGTTCATTCCATTTAATTAGCTTCAATTACTTAATTGCTTGGTTTATTGCAAAATGATACCAGAAACGCGCAGTTGTTCCTTTTTTCTGGCTATAAAACTGATTATGTTTCAAAGGATCAAGGATCTGCTAGATAAACAGGCTCACGTGAAAAACAAAGGATAGGAAGGAGGGATTAAGGCTTTGTTTGAGTTTATTTTCTTAACTTTAGTTCGATAGGCCAACGTTTAGAACTTAAATTAAGAAAAAAAAACTGATCATCAGAATTCTACAAGTCAGTTTCGTAATATTTACTTTAAAAATGTATGACAAGTCGGCGTTTGTGACATCTTCTATTGCAATGTCTATTTCATCTCGCAATGTATATTCATCAACCAGTCAAGTGTTACTTGCATCAGTTGTCTCACCTTACAATGTCATTCGATTGTTTTTGGCTATATTTAAAACAACGTCCACTCAATCAACACCTGCGTATGTCTCTTTGGTGAGCCGTACGCCATTTAAATATTACAACACATATTTGAACAATTATTTGTTATATCATCGTGAGGTTAACAGAAACTCTATGAACTTTAATATCGGATCAATTAAATTTCTCTACGATTTTTGTGTTGATGCAACTATATGACCAAATTCGAGTACACAATTTGAAACTTGTCTGGCAAAGGCTATTTAGGTTACCAATCACCTAATTCCTTAAAAGACCAATACCAGTGCATACCAAGAGTTTAAACGAAGATGACTGAACCAAAGGCATATAAACATTCTTACCTATCTTTACACAAAGAGGCATACGCCAGCGCATATGTAAGCATGCATATGCAATATCCTAGGAATATGTCGCCAAACAGGTTTACCCTATATTACCGGCTTATACCGGATCCAGTAATGCTAAACAGATAGGAATTGTTCACGTATTACTGCCCACATCCTAGGCTTTTTGTTGTAGATCCGTTTATAGATTGCAATTCAATTTATTTATTTATGTTTATTGCTAGGCTGTGGCTTAAATTATTTTAATCTAGTGGAGATACAAAGAAGACTTGGTAATCATTTGCAGGATATCATCATTTTATGCAGTCAGTGAGAAAAATATTTTTTGAATAAGGCTTTTGACAGCTCTGCCATATATTTGAAAAGCTAATGGCTGCGATTAGTCATAGTAAACTTATCTGACAATAAAAATTGTTATTGTCTAGATACTTCTGCCAAAAAAGTTTTTTTAGTTTCATGGTAAACAACTAAAATAGGATACGTTTTATAGGCGCACCACAAGGTACAATTTTCGGTCCTTGAAAAATACATTCACATTTATACGATCTCTATGTGTTTTTTTTTTTCTATTTGTTTTTACAATGTACATACATTACTCAATATTAAACGGATAATAACGCACGCAGATTGAACAATATCTCACATAAAATCATCAATCACAAATTAATACAACTAGTTATTATTTAATTAAAATTAACTTTATTTAAAATAAGATTACATTGGCATAGTGACTCGAAACACATGACATCACTCAAATCCGTGTGTTGAATGGCAAACGGGTGTAATAGGTCAATATGTGACGTCATTACACACTATAAATATTGCAACGTGAGTGGAATCCACACGATTTTATTGCACTATTATCTATGTAGACTTACTTACAGACAAAGGGAATGTTATTATTATGATACGCAAGTAGAAATAAACGTAAATAATCTTTTGTGTATTAAACAAGTTTATTTGGACCTTGGATTTTTGTTGAAAAAGCTTCATTCTTTGTCATCTCATTATTCTTCATAATTCTATCTCTGAAATTACTACTTTTGGGTCTCAGCCTTCATGGTGCGAAACCTATGTTATAAGCTCTTCTTGACAGATTTACTTCTTGTAAATTTACTTGATCGATTTTAATAGAGCTTTTAAGTTAATTGACCTGAAAATGGTTCAATTTACAGCTTCTTAAATTAGTACTAGTGTTACGTTTTCATTAGGTTATTTTAAGCCAAACACACATTATTGACAACTGTTTTTACAGCCATATAAGCACCATATGACGCGATCTTATTACATATTCTCATAACAAACCCACCTATACTTGCTCTTGAACTTTAAAAGGGATTTTCCCTCGGCGAGTATTTCCTTTCACTCCTTCGCAAATCATTAAATATTAATCAGATGGCCATCGATATCTGCCATATGTAATAAGTTCCGTGGTATGGTCAGCATACATCACCAAAAGATACAAATCTGTACACCACCTAATGAGTGGCTGTTGTGCTATTAGTTAACAAAAAAGGCTTCGTAAAGAAAATATAGTTCTCTCTTTTCTTGTTCGTGTTGTTGATGGCGGCCTAGTTTCAGAACTTTATTTTGTAAAGCGGGGAATCCTCAGGGACTCCCGCGACTCCGGGTGGAGCCGCGGGTAGTGTCAGACTCTGACTAAACCTAAATCGCTGTGCTACGTCTTTCGCGTTTTGGTGTCGGTGCATGGCAGCGCATAGCATTACTTTATGCACCTTAGTGTCAGAACCTAAACTGCCTGTAGACCTCTGACGTTGCTTAACACACCCTCGAAAAAATTGCAAGTGTGCTGATTTCTCACGATATTTTCCTTCATCGTTTTAGCAAACGATAATTTACTTTGTAATACGGACTTGAATTCAAAAGACTTTGCCGGGATTTGATCCTACGACTTTTGTCTTGGTAGTCCAACGGTTATACCACTAGGCTAGTTTGAATGTGTGTACTGTTAACCGACTTTCGTTGCTGACCGTACACATTGTGGGTCAGTGTCATAGACAGATGATGTTGAATCAATGGGCTTAGATTTCCGCATTGATGCCATTATGTAGGTATACATTAACATTTATTTATAGTATTATATTGTTTATTCTCTATATTATCTTATGTAGATTTCTAAGGCTGGTAGATTTATTAATGTATTATTGAGTAAGGATAGGATGAGAATAAATTCTCATTGTTATTGGCGCTCGAAGGTAATTTGTATACTTATTTATATCTTGTAAAGCCTTGGTTAAATGAAGAAGTGCTTCCCTTCGAACTGAATAGTAAGTAAAATACGGTAAAATACTTGTTATTAAGTTAATATGTAGGAAGTGACAAGTAAAGTGTTTAATAGGACCACCGTCAACCAAGTTTTTTTAATCCTTTTAACTAATATTTCAATCATAAATCAGATTTAATCCAACTTCAATAAATAACCTTTAAAACCTTGACCTCGACATTTAAGTCCATAACTTAGCCAAAAAGACAATAAAATAAAAAAATCTAATGCGTCGATGACTCACCGTCTGCCATTGTTGAAACAATAGCAGAATAAACTACGCAAATAATATAACAACACAACTATTACAATAATAACGTTTAAATGGGAACTGGCTGTTTCTAAGAACACAAATTATCACATGTATGGTGAAGCCGCTCTTTGTTAATGCAAGTGTAAAATGGAGTTACTTAACAACCGGGAAATCAGTTTGCTTAAAATTTCAGACGAATGAAGTGGAAATTCCAATTTACGTATGAGGATATGACGTTTACTTATGGTAACTAGGTATTTTAAACACTTCAGTATTCAGAGAATTGTCTTAGCCATCAGCGTAAACAATCAGAATTTCGGGTTCAAATCATTTTTCGCATACATTTCGTAGTTCTTATAAACCATCAACAAATTATAAGAAAACTCAATGCACCATAGAACAAATACTTTACAAGTTTATTTAAAAGGCCTAAGTAACGAGTAAAAATTAGGCGCTGTGACTGCTTAACCAGACTAGTGTATTCTAAAGAGGTATCAACACGAATTAAAGGGCCGAACAGTAAACAATCCAAACATTATTGATTCTCCGTCCTTCTAAAGTCACTGGCCAACGCCATGACCCTACAAAATTTATCACTTTACACAGGCCTGTGGTCATATTAACATAAATATTTCGTCATTACATGCAAAGGCATGCATCCTTGGCTGAGCAATACTTACTCGTATTATACTTGTATCGTTCACACCTCCATCAAAACCTTATTGTTCTTTACGATTGGCGTAACTGACTATAAAAAACTTAGTGATGTAGCTCTCGAATGCGAATGGTATCGGGCAGTGTCATCGAATAAAATTAGAATTTTAAATACGCAAATTAACTAAACTGCAGCTGAACTTTTTCTAATTATACATTTACTGATTCTTCTTATTATTTTAATTATACAACTAAAGTAACTTGGCCCAACCGCATTTTTTCTTTGTAAACTTTCGTACCTAGACAGTTCATCATCAAAAATCAATGTAGACCAAGTATTTATTGCATACTACAACACAAAAACAGTAATCATAATTGACTTTTTCTATAACCAGCATTTTTCTTAACCTCCTTAATCTTCTATTTCCAGCGGAACTTGCCACTGGCCCTCCACCGGTGACAGAAGTCTGCCTGGGCTGTATCTGCCAGGCCACCTCAGGCTGCAAGCAAGGCCTGACCTGCGAGGGAGACGCGTGCGGCCTCTTCCGCATCACCTGGGCCTACTGGGCTGATGCCGGCAAGCCGACGATCGGGAGACAGTCGCCTGATGATCCTGATGGTAAGTCTAGCATTCATTAAGTAATTTAAGAAATTCCCGCTTATGCTAACTGTTGGTTATGGCTAAGTGGGGTAAATAGAAAGAGCAAAAGTAGGCCTGTGGTCTGTAGTGGCACTCAAATGGATAAAATAATAAAAATCTCTGGTACAATAGACAATGACATCCTTTTAGCAAAATTCTAAGCAGACAAAATTTTGTAGTCTTCGACTCTGTAAGCAGAAAAAGCAATTTCCACATGGATTTAATTGTAAATATACTAAACTATCATTAGTATTTTAAGACGAAAATTAACCATAAACAATTTAAAGTCACCGAAATATATTTATTCACTTTGCAAAATAGATAGGTCAAAATTATAGGTCACAACTTTAATAAAAGAACGTTGACAATAAATCTTTGCCAAAATTCACTTGGTTGTCTAATCAGATAAATCACAGAATTATATAAATATGTTAATATGATTTCACGAAAGAACCAGAATCAGATGAACAACCTTGGCGTATAATACATAGATTACTTTGTCATTAACAGCTAATATTAACATTTTACTATAATTTATGACTTGAATATCCGGTTCTAATCTTTTTAAGTATTTTTAATCGTAGTGATAGAGTTTGCTTGAAATTATTTTAGGTAGATATTCACGGTAAACTTTCCTTACATGAAGAGGCCTGTGCCCAGCAGTGGGACATGCTTAGGGTGCTAAACTTGCATTATTTCTAATAGCTCAAACGAAATGGCAAAAGGCCGACCGCCACCTCTTAAAACGATTTTGAAGCAAGACCGTGTACTATAATAATGGCTTAGAATCTTTCTTGTTCAACGACTTCAACAGTCAGTGTCTTCAACTAAAGTCTAACTTTAGATAAGTACCTAGGATGTAGAAATGGAAAACCGATAAAAATAAATGAACAATACTATATTTTAACAACCGTTCGCCATCTTAGTTTGTATCCGTATAAGACGGTCTAGTATACCTTAAAAATAATAATTTACGTATAAAAAACATGTAATTCTACGATTTGAGTATAAAACATATAATTCTAATTTTCCAGCGTACCCGAACTGCACCAACGATCCTTACTGCGCGGCTCTCGCCGTCCAGGGTTACATGAGGAAGTTCGCTCAGGTAAGACACTAATCTGCCACTTCAACTAAAATCTGTTATCAGGACTTAAAAGTAAAGAGTAGGTACATGAATTTTCCTGTAAGGACCGTATGATATAGGCCATTGATTCCCTTCGTCACTGAGATTTATCTTCGCCTTCCCCAGTATATGAAGGTAGGTCAAAAAGTTTGTGGAATGAAAAGGAATGGGGGGGGGGTGAAATTATATTTTTGATTTAAAATATTCTTTAATAAGCTTAATACCATTTCCAGATCATTTAAGTAATTATTTTATTCCTGTAAATATAAGTTTTGTCACAACCCTGAAAATTGGCCAAAATAAACGTCTTCTTAACATAAGGTTGAATTTCTACTATTATACTTTTTTTATGTTTTTCGTACAATTTAACTCTTGTTTCTATTTTTAAGAGATCCAAAGGGTTAAACTCATTCAGCCCTTTTCAATTTATGTTCCTGGGAGTGGTGTAGGCTTTTCTTGCTTCAATTTCCTGCCCTATTCTTATTACACTTGAGGTCGACGCAACTCGTTTTTGGCTGCTTGACTAGACTTTATTACTAAACCCACTCAGGCCATGAGGTTACAAAAATAACTTTTTTCATGTCTGTCTATATAAATAAGTTCCTCGGCGATGTCTCGAGCCGGCTCCAACAGGTCCAAAACTAGTCACGCTTCATACAACGTGCGTTAATTAAAAACGTGAATGTGTGAATTATGATATTTTTAGTTATCAGTCTATGCAAATTATTTATTTAAATTTTTATTGTACCTACACATGTTTTGATGAAATCCATCATTTTTGCATTTTCTGGGTATTTAGAATGATCTAGGGATAAAATATAAAAAAAGATTTTATGTAAAAAGGAACACGCGCTTTTTTATTAGTTTGTCTTAGAGTTTTCCAAGTTGTGGGCCACCTACTAGCTCATTTTTCTGATAAGTGCCCTCCACCTTTCCTTTATCAATAATTGTAAAACCTTCTTAATTTTTTTGCACTATTTTCCATCACACGTAGGTAGTGTAGGTACAATGTGGGCGTATCCTTGTTAAATGCAAATGTCTTGACTTTGTCAGCGCCATTAGCATATTGAGACGAAATGACATCACCAAACGACAGCCTTGACCGTACAAAAACTATTTTAAACAATAGCCATCAGGTGTTACATTATGGTGATGAGATAATTTGACTGCACGGATAACCGAGTGGTATAGGTCACCACGCCAATTACCACTGTACGCGACGAAGGGTTCAATCCCCGCATAGGACAAGAATTTGTGCGATCCACAAAGGCTTGTTCTGAGTCTGGGTGTCTTTGTGCATGTGAATTGAATTTTTGTGAAACCACCCGCGATACAAAGATTAAATTCATTAATGCGAGTCAGATGTCGGTGGTCCGTTTACGCATAGCCAAAGATCTTGGATTTACTTTACACCACATACTTAAGTTACCAGCTAAAAAATGTAGACCTCCTATTGCCTGACTGCTGCAATTGTAGAAATGAGACAGAGCACTACACCGTATCTAATAGAGTAGCATCTCTTTCAAAACAGACTCACTTTAAGACATGGTAGTGGAATTAAATAAATTTTAATTATTTCTTAGAACATGGTATTAGAGATGTTATAATATTAGGGGACATCAGTTCTCATGTACTATATACCCGAAGTACACGATATACGACGACTTAAGCACGAGCATCATGTTCCCAACAGCAGAGGTAACTGCAGCCATGCCGCTCGTCTGTAAAAGCTGTTAGTTATAATAGATTTAATACTAGTGCATTACAACTAAGATTCATATTATAACCTAATTTAAAATTCTCACCTACATCATTTCTCCAGGACTGCAACGGTGACGGTCAAATCAACTGCTACGACTACATGGCTATCCACAAGAAGGGCGGGTACGGGTGCGTAGGAGAGCTTCCCTTCAACTACGTCAACGTGTTCAACCAGTGCGTGGCCGCCGTCGCTCAGTACGGGGGCTAACTGACCAACACTTACATAAGGGACGGGGTGGGATAACTGTATGCAAGAACGCACAGTGAACGCATAGCAAAGTCTTCCTCAACTGACACAAGTCACATTTCTCCAAGCACTAATGCTGAATTCTTCTTTTTATTTTTGTTTATGGCTTCTTCGTTAATATTCGCAGATTTTGTCAACGACAACGACGAGAAATGACATTCTTAAAAATTTGAAGTTTTTCATTCAGATTTCAGAGTTACATTTCTGTACGGCATTTAACTAAGTATCGTTCTTGCATACGTCTGTTAGAAAAAAGAAGAAATCACACGCCACGATTTGATACCAAGGTCCGTCTAAAAATGGCCATAACTTCTTTTTCTGTGTTATCGACTCCCGAAGATCTTTGAACATGCCTCAATAACTTGAGTAGTTTAGGTTAAGAATAACCAGCGTTAAGCATCAGACATTGTATTTATATTTTTCTAAAAAAAAATCAATAAAATGAACTAGTCTTTAGGATTATTATTTGTTTTAATTTCCCTTTATCATTTTTTAATGTTGTCAATAAGTGACATTTTTGGAGACTGATCGTTGACGATTGGTTGAATCTAAGGAGAGATCTTTGGATTAAGCGCTCTCCTCGTTTTCAAGTAAGTATATAGAGGTATATTGGTCAGGATGAAAGTAATTTTGCATGGATAGACGCGTGGTATAAGTCACCAAGCCAAAATTACCACTGTTCGTTACGTGTCGCAGGTTCGAACCCCGCGGCGGACAAGAATTTATGCAAAAATGCTTGTTCTGAGTCTAACCCCTGTGTTCTTAAAAGCTGATTAACACAAAAAATGGCAACCTATAACAGTTATGATCAGTTGATTTGAGCCTTCCAGAAACCGGGTGTGAGTGTATTTGTGCATGTGAGTTAAATGTCTATGAAACCCCCTGCGATACAAGGATTAAAATCCTTACTGCGGTAGTCATTTGTAGTATCAGATCGATCTGGAACTTCCCTCAAAATGCCAGTTTAGTAATACTCTGCATTTGTTAATACACTCACACTCGATTTACAACAGTTGTTTGGACTAGACTGGAGTTTGTTTCGACATTTCTTTTCGTGGTATCCTGAATTACTAGCATCAGCAGCAACCTATTATTGGTGGTATTATATCCTCGCGTATGCAGGTGGTTCAACGAAAGGTTCGTCGGTTAGTGCATGAAGAATTTCAATACATTCTCATGCACCGACACCAAATATGGCAAAATCAGTTTTGTTAGTATGAGTCTGGCACTACAAACCCCCACCGCTGCACCGGGGGGGTGGGGGTTTGTAGTGCTGTGTTCCCTTGAAGAAACGGGTGTCCTTCATGATTCTATAGGAATAAAGAAAATTAAAGGGTAGCCGAGTTCTGGTCTGATTTACAGTACAAATAATTCTGACGACTTCAAGGATACTTACCAACAGTGCCCAAGTTTAAGCTTAAGTGGAGATTGTTAAAGGGACATAATACTTCTTTTATCTCTTTCAAACCCTCCATTACCCTTCAATGAGGAAGTTTGTAAGAAGACTTTCGCAATTTTGAAGATAGAAAGCTAAAAATCGCTATACAAACTTTTTTTCTAAAGAATAATGTCCAACTTATTGTTTTTATTAGAACTCGTTCCTCGGCCCCTAAAATGGCGAATGGTTTATGTGAGACTCCGCAAAATAAGTACACGTTGTATGATACCAATAATGACGATACGAGTTCCTAAGTTCAACGCGAGCGAAGTCGCTGCAAAAGCGTGTATCTGACATAAATAATTTTGTGATTTTCAAAGTGTGCAATTCGTAAAGTAGCTCTCCAGCTACGACTATGGTCAAAGGGAAAATATTTTAGAAACTTAAACTATTTTTTTCGTTTGTAACTTTTACGTTTGTCAAATCTGTTTCTCGTTCGATAAAGAATATTCAAATAGAACACACAAGTTTCATTTAACTATAATAATATTAGTAGGAGTAATCGAGCAGGATGTAGGATGCGCCAGATATCACGAATGTCACCTTTAATATAGTTCCAGTGAATAATGAATAATGCATGGTCGTGTCGCATCCGCCATCGCATGGAAGCTGGCACGCGCTTGTGAGCTATTAGATCCAACGTGGATTCCACTGAGGCGGACTTGCACATTAGTTACATTGTAGTATATGTAGGACCAGTATCTATACTGATGGTACAATGAGGTAGAGTTTGTGACATTGAAGGGGTAAACTCAGGATGTGCTGAACAGATTAAAAAAAAAACTTTTACCCGTAGATGGCCACATTTATGAGTGTCATCTTACTAATTTTATTGACGTGAAAGTTTGTAAGTATAAATGAATATTTGTTATTCTTTTACGCTCAAACGGCTGAATCAAGTTGTTAAAATATTGTATGGAGCTTGGAGCCAAAACCCTGGACTAACATAGACTTATTTTTAGCCAACTGCCTTAGAAAGGGGTAATGTTTTAGTAGCCATAACAGACATTCGCGACGGCGAAATCGCGGGTAACAGGTAGTAGGCTACATTTCTATACACCGAATGAAAATACCACCTAATGCTCTAAGATACCACCCAACGTGTGTAATTAATGATAAAATATCAACACGTGTAGCATAGCAGCAGATATTAAATCTAGAACGAGCCAATTAAGGTTTGAACCCTCAGGGGTCAATCTAAGAGAGGAAGTGATAGAGATTACTTAGTGTATCCAAGACCGTGCATTTATGTGATTATGTCTATTCAATCAGTATAAAACAAGATAAGAGTATTTGTTGACGATTTAGGCTGATATTTTGTAAGATTTACCGTCACCAGCTGTGTAAAAGAGACACCATTCTACGCTGTGTAATGTGCTGCCAGGCTTCCGCAACTGAAATAATATTACTTAAAGACGTGGCGATAGACTCAAAACAGTTATGGTTCTAGGAAATTTAATAATCAAAACCACCAAAATTATACCTCGTGGTAAAAACCACAAAAGTTCCCTTTCCTCCGACTAATAAATGACTCCTAATGATAATAATCAACAAGAAGATTACAATGACTATTCAACTGAACACAGTTTTTATACAACCTTTTTTTGAAACGATTCCATGAATCAAATTGCGTACATACATTCGCAAATAACTCAGAAACTCTAACCGTCCGTAATGAACGGACATATATTGGAAAACATATAAATATAAATTGTAAAGGAATATTATTGTTTATTATAGTTTTAAGCCAGTGTAGGACGAACAGAAACATGTGTGCGTAGATAAAATTTGATTTGAGAAAATGTGATGTGAATTTGAAATTGGAAAATGAAATTCTTTTTTGTGTCTGTGGTTTTTGGATTTACTTTTTTCCTGCCGAATGTTTTAGGTAAGGTTTCTTTTTTAATAATTTAATTTACTAAAATGTGAGCATATATTTTAATTAAATTAAAGACGCTAAAATAATAGTTTTGTTAGTAGTCTACGTAAAGTATGAACGTAAAATAAAATATGTAAAATGATTACTTACTTTGAGAAACTGCTTAGAGACATAATGCATCACATTCAAGGTTACGAATATAGGTCTCTTGAAGGGCAAAACGGATATTAGACATTGTAGATCACCTTAGGCTAATATTTTACAGTCTGAGTTTCTACAGAATTGTTTTTGACTTTCTGAGGTTCACGTCTATTTCTATTTTAGTACGATGGTAAAACTTTCCGATGTGTTTCATATCATCTTATCATAACAGAAAATGCTTTCCAATTACTTACAATGCAATAACGTATTATTTACAATGCTATTTTCACCACGGGGTCAACGTTGCTTTGGGTTCATACAAGCAACTATGACCGTAAAATTAATTGTTGTAAACTTTTTAAATAATACATGTGAAAAAAATGTATTTCAACAGATGATACTTAAGGCACTACAAGGAAGTTTATGCTATTTATAAGCCTAGAATACAACAGGATTCATAAATAGCGTACTTAACTAATTATGCAAAAACCTACCTAGAAAGGTGTCAATCTAAACAATTACTTACCATGTTTTTAATTACACATTTTCACATATATACGTATGTGAAAATAATACCTATATATAGTAAAAACACTACCAAAGTAAAGTGATAACGGATCTAACAGGTGTAAACTAATATGCGTATATTTTTTTAACAAAAATATTTCCTGGTACTCATGAGAATATTCCGCAAGGTGCTAAAAATAATCTTCGCTAAATCCGTTCATAACAAACTTCATTTTTAAGAACTATGAGGTCACTGGCCATCGACCACAACCACAGACAATAGGTGAACAAAAAAGGTCGAGCAATATCATGTATGCAAACTTTTTGCTCAGAGTTATTGGCAAAAAACTGTACAATAGGTGCGATAAAAGTTATTTCAATCACGGACTTATCCTTCATCACATAATTTTGAATGAAATCATCGCAAACAAAAAATAATAATTGTATTTATTATTTTTAATTTGACCATGACTTTACTTACGTAACTTTAATTGAAATCTAAAAGCTGCATTACGTTACCGATGCATTTAATACTTACATCCTGAATTTTGCAAAAAATACATTTAAGCTACTTAACTAAACACACAGGCATTTAATTCACATGCACAAAGACACCCAGACTCAGAACAAGCATTTGTGGGTCGTACAAATACTTGTCCTACGCAGGGATCGAACCCGCGGCACGTCGCGCACTGTGGTAATTGGCAGTCGAGTCATTTATAAATTTCAACCCAACAGCGTTAAAAATTGGATAATATTTCCCTCATTTCAGGAGTGTACATTTCGAATCTAAACAACTCGTGCATCCGATGCCTGTGTCACGTGACGGGGTGTGACCTGGCTAGGGGCTGCAGCGACGGCTACTGCGGGCCCTTCTTCATATCCAGGGTCTACTGGGTGGATGCTGACAAGCCCACCTTGCCTGATGATGATCCAAATAGGAAAGAAGGTTGGTAATGCAGGTGTTTTGTCTTAGCCATAATATTTTGCACATGTTTAATAGTTATTTGATTTTATTTCAGCTTTTGAAGACTGCGCCAGAGAGTACCACTGCTCTATAAGAATCATCGAAAATTATCTCGCAAAGTTTGGAAAGGCAAGTACAGTAATTCATGATAAGGTCCTTCCCAAAATAAAAATTAATGGTTTTATAGTTAAAAGGACTTTTAAATAGTACAAATTTTGTCAACGGCATGATCTAGCTCTTATCTCTAACTCTTCTCGCCCCTAAGCAAACAAAGTAACTCTTCTAATACTTCAAAAAAAAAATTAAGTTAAACATGTAAAAGTAAGGCCTTCCTAAATGCTTCGGGATGTTCTCGGCACCCAAAGGGCTCCAAGAGGAACATAGTCAGTAAAAGTCTGACACTCCCTCCCGCTGCGCCCACAGCGGGCGGGGTCATTTGATGATTTCTCACGAAAAAAAGGCCTTCCTAAATAAAATCCTACCGGTATCCACGTTAAGCATATATTATTTCCCCTTAAAACCAATAACTTTATTAAGGTTGTCAGATCATTTAATTCACCAATAACATTCAACCTCCAGGACTGCAACCTCGACGGCGTGACGGACTGCTTCGACTACATGATGATCAACTATCACGGCGGGCGCGCGTGCTCCAAGCCTCTGTTCCTGTCGCAGGCCGGGAGACGCTGGCTTGCGGCTTATAGGCAGTGCCGGTTCCCATGACTGTAGCTTGTTATTCCAGGATATACTAGGGGACAAAGCATTCCTCAACACGGCAAAGTTCAATCGATATAACAGCATATCAATGAACGGCACTTCGAATGTTCTTTAGTGTATCCGTGACTTGTTCATTTGTGCTTAGAGTTAGGTTATAACAGGTCATGAAATCTGTTCTTCCTGTTCCTGTTCCGTAAAAATAACAGTTCACAATATCTGTTACTAAATGACAGTCAGTTATTTTTCTACTTACTGTTTGTCAGTATGATGGGGTAACTTGTTACGAGTATATCAAACAAAGGGTATTGTTTTTAATATTAAATAGGAGAGAGCTGAGTACTGCTGAGTGATCGATATGTATAAGAAAAGATATAAGTTACTCGCGAGAACAACTGTTACCTGCTTACTACCTGTGATACTGCCTGTTATGATAAATACGCCTTATCTCTATTTGTGCAGGAATATAATATTGTTGTGAACACAATGCCACAGCAAACAAAAGTTCAATACTTTTTTGCACGTAGCTTTTAGCTTTTTTCTTCCTACACGTAGCTTAATTAATTTATTACCGAGATATCAAAAACAGCATAAAAATAAAAAAAATCTTTATTTGTAAAATACATAACATCAGTCAAATAATGCTTAAAATTAACATTTTCAATATATTTCAATAACTAATCTTAGCTTAACCGAAATAAAACTTATGTCATAATTAACGTACAGAAGTAACCTACTCTATTTTAATCTTAATGTAATTAAAGATGAGTAAACTATTTACATCCAAGTGTTTTTATTTAAACCTATTGATATTTTGCATGAACTACCATAATTACCATTCAAAATGTTCGGAGATGACAGGTTTAAGTCACGTGATTTAATAAATCAAAACGTAATTTCCATACATTTAAGCGATTTTATTGACAATACCGAATTTAAAATGTTACTTGGCTAGAGGGGCTGGAATGGATAATGCTGTTTACATGTACATCGATCATCAGCTATACTATTGTCAATTATGTATAGGTTAGGGTTGATTCTTTGTTTTTTTCAACAAGTTGACCACACAATCCTAGAGTGAGACTGTAGTTGCTTCGAAAGCAAGACTGCGCATTATGGTGCATAAAACGATGTCTTGCTTCCACAACTGCAAGTATTTCTAAAGGTCTCGTCCCCCTAGGGTTTACTCTAGTCACACTGTCATTCATACAATAGTTTAAAGTGCTTCAATATTTTCTGTACTTTCTCATCCTGTTTTGAGCAGAATAGAACTTAAACGCTAAATTAATCTTTTTAAAACTAAATCCTCATATTCAACTATCATTTTAAGTATAAGCGCTCCCTTGAAACTTACAATTAGTCTTAGTCCTAGCTTAGCCTTGAACAGTGTAGCCTAGCCTTAATATTAGGTCGGGGAAAAAGTTTTTTCGCATTATAGTATGTATAAACTTGTAATAAAATCTTTTTGGCTATAGTATTTGTATCTGGCTGGTTTTGGTATAATTAAAAGTTAAAATTTTAAAGAACATAATACCAAATTCAAATTTTATTAGAGAGAGAAAGATTTTATTACAAGTTCATACATACTATAATGCGAAAAGACTTTTTCTCCAACCTATTATGTAGGTCAATTGTTAAATACTCCAGCTTTATGCGAAGGACACGAGTGGTGCAGGGGACTGCCAATCTTCAGCATCCAACTCTTCGTCAGATTCCTCTTGGAATCGCACCTGAAACAACAAATTACATAAGTTATTTACGTTGCATTATGTTGTAATGAGTGTGACCCAAATCGTCTGACTGTTGGTCTTAACGGTGAATAAGATACTGTTCTTCAGTTACCTATCATCACTAAACGTCAGATAAACAGTCGCAGTTCTCTAAAATTTGGTAACCAGGATAGTCAGATACGTAATTACCAGCCAGCTACGCGGGGCATATTATAGTGCACAAGCGTGTGCGCAAACACAGGTGCACTCTCTGTTCCTTTGCTCTCAAAATCCGATACGACCGGAGAGAGAGCAGGCGCACGACCCACATTTTAACGTGCCTTCCGAAACACGGATGCTGTGATATTTGTTTCTATAGCGCACACAACATTCGGAACGTCGGTGCGTGCCGTGGAGATCGAAGTCGAGACCTTTGACTTGGCAGTCCTACGGTCTTACCACTATTAGGCTATCACAACTTCAAGACAGCTTAGCCAAAGTTAGAACGTTTTATCTTACCCATGGAGCGAGACGGTTTTCCCCCTGTGTCAATGAGCTTCCCTGACTGAGGTTTGCCTGCCAAGCCTGAAACATTAAAATTATGCGTTAAAATAACCACTACAAGAAACTAGATATTGTTATTAAGGGTAAATATCCCAAATTACTCCTTTTTCAACGGACTTCAAGAAGGAAGAGGTTCTGAATTCTTGATTTTCAAAAACGCCTAGACCGATTAGCAAAATTATATTTTGTTCGATAGGGTATACTTTCTAGGTGGTCGCATGATAAGGAAAACAGGGTCTGATGATGGCAGACCAGAAAAATCAATTTTTAAAAAACACTACAATTTTATAAATTTCTGGAGTAGGTGTGCTGAAGAACCCGAGAGACAGTGGAGGGATCTCCTCAACGAACCAAAGCAGCTACCTTGTGTTTGAGCTTGATTAATTTGTATTGATAAGAACAACTAGATTGGTTATGACTGTCAATAGTATCTCTATAACTCTATCCCGGCTATCCCTAGGGAACTCTATCCCGGATATCCCTCAGGAACTCTATCCCGGTTATCCCTCAGGAACTCTATCCCGGTTATCCCTCAGGAACTCTATCCCGGTTATCCCTCAGGAACTCTATCCCAGCTATCCCTCAGGATCTCTTTCCCGGTTATCCCTAGGAATCTCTATCCCGGTTATCCCTCAGGAACTCTATCCCGGTTATCCCTCAGGAACTCTGTCCCAGCTATCCCTAGGGATCTCTATCCCGGTTATCCCTCAGGTACTCTATCCCAGCTACCCCTCGAGAACTCTATCCCGGTTATCCCTCAGGAACTCTATCCCGGTTATCCCTCAGGAACTCTGTCCCAGCTATCCCTAGGGATCTCTATCCCGGTTATCCCTCAGGTACTCTATCCCAGCTACCCCTCGAGAACTCTATCCCGGTTATCCCTCACGAATTCTATCCCGGTTATCCCTCAGGAACTCTATCCCGGCTATACTTAGAGATCTCTATCCCAGCTATCCCTCGGGATCTCTATCCCGGCTATCCCTCTGGAACTCTATCCCAGCTATCCCTCGGGAACTCTATCCCGGTTATCCCTCAGGAACTCTATCCCGGTTATCCCTCAGCAACTCTATCCCAGCTATCCCTCAGAAACTCTATCCCAGCTATCCCTCTGGAACTCTATTCCAGCTATTCCTCAGGATCTCTATCCCGGTTATCCCTCAGGAACTCTATTCCGGTTATCCCTCAGGAACTCTATCCCGGTTATCCCTCAGGAACTCTATCCCAGCTATCCCTCGGGAACTCTATCCCGGTTATCCCTCAGGAACTCCATCCCAGCTATCCCTCGGGAACTCTATCCCAGTTATCCCTCAGGAACTCTATCCCGGTTATCCCTCAGGAACTCTATCCCAGCTATCCCTAGGGCTCTCTATCCCGGTTATCCCTCAGGATCTCTATCCTAGTTATCCCTCAGGATCTCTATCCCGGTTATCCCTAGGAATCTCTATCCTGGTTATCCCTCAGGAACTCTGTCCCAGCTATCCCTAGGGATCTCTATCCCGGTTATCCCTCAGGTACTCTATCCCAGCTACCCCTCGAGAACCCTATCCCGGTTATCCCTCAGGAACTCTATCCCGGTTATCCCTCAGGAACTCTATCCCGGCTATACTTAGAGATCTCTATCCCAGCTATCCCTCGGGATCTCTATCCCGGCTATCCCTCTGGAACTCTATCCCAGCTATCCCTCGGGAACTCTATCCCGGTTATCCCTCAGGAACTCTATCCCGGTTATCCCTCAGCAACTCTATCCCAGCTATACCTCAGAAACTCTATCCCAGCTATCCCTCTGGAACTCTATTCCAGCTATTCCTCAGGATCTCTATCCCGGTTATCCCTCAGGAACTCTATCCCAGTTATCCCTCAGGAACTCTATCCCGGTTATCCCTCAGGAACTCTATCCCAGCTATCCCTAGGGCTCTCTATCCCGGTTATCCCTCAGGATCTCTATCCTGGTTATCCCTCAGGATCTCTATCCCGGTTATCCCTAGGAATCTCTATCCTGGTTATCCCTCAGGAACTCTATCCCAGTTATCCCTCAAGAACTCTATCCCAGCTATCCCTCGGGAACTCTATCCCGGGTACCCCTCAGGAACTCTATCCCGGTTATCCCTCAGCAACTCTATCCCAGCTATCCCTCAGAAACTCTATCCCAGCTATCCCTCTGGAACTCTATTCCAGCTATTCCTCAGGATCTCTATCCCGGTTATCCCTCAGGAACTCTATCCCAGCTATCCCTCGGGAACTCTATCCCGGTTATCCCTCAGGAACTCCATCCCAGCTATCCCTCGGGAACTCTATCCCAGTTATCCCTCAGGAACTCTATCCCGGTTATCCCTCAGGAACTCTATCCCAGCTATCCCTAGGGCTCTCTATCCCGGTTATCCCTCAGGATCCCTATCCTGGTTATCCCTCAGGATCTCTATCCCGGTTATCCCTAGGAATCTCTATCCTGGTTATCCCTCAGGAACTCTATCCCAGTTATCCCTCAGGAACTCTATCCCAGCTATCCCTCGGGAACTCTATCCCGGGCACCCCTCAGGAACTCTATCCCGGTTATCCCTCAGGAACTCTATCCCAGCTATCCCTCGGGAACTCTATCCCGGCTATCCCTTAGGAACTCCATCCCAGCTATCCCTAGGGATCTCTATCCCGGTTATCCCTCAGGATCTCTATCCCGGTTATCCCTCAGGATCTCTATCCCGGTTATCCCTAGGAATCTCTATCCTGGTTATCCCTCAGGAACTCTATCCCGGTTATCCCTCAGGAACTCTATCCCAGCTATCCCTCGGGAACTCTATCCCGGTTACCCCTCAGGAACTCTATCCCGGTTATCCCTCAGGAACTCCATCCCAGCTATCCCTCGGGAACTCTATCCCGGTTACCCCTCAGGAACTCTATCCCGGTTATCCCTCAGGAACTCTATCCCAGCTATCCCTAGGGATCTCTATCCCAGCTATCCCTAGGGAACTCTGTCCCGGTTATCCCTCAGGAACTCTATCCCAGCTATCCCTAGGGATCTCTATCCCAGCTATCCCTCGGGAACTCTATCCCGGTTACCCCTCAGGAACTCTATCCCGGTTATCCCTCAGGAACTCTATCCCAGCTATCCCTAGGGATCTCTATCCCAGCTATCCCTAGGGAACTCTATCCCGGTTATTCCTCGGGAACTCTATCCCGGCTATACCTCGGGAACTCTATCCCAGCTATCCATAGGGAACTCTATCCCAGCTATCCCTCGGGAACTCTATCCCGGTTATCCCTCAGGAACTCTATCCCAGCTATCCCTAGGGATCTCTATCCCAGCTATCCCTAGGGAACTCTATCCCGGTTATCCCTCAGGAACTCTATCCCAGCTATCCCTAGGGATCTCTATCCCAGCTATCCCTCGGGAACTCTATTCCGGTTATCCCTCAGGAACTCTATCCCGGTTATCCCTCAGGAACTCTATCCCAGCTATCCCTCGGGAACTCTATCCCGGTTATCCCTCAGGAACTCCATCCCAGCTATCCCTCGGGAACTCTATCCCAGTTATCCCTCAGGAACTCTATCCCGGTTATCCCTCAGGAACTCTATCCCAGCTATCCCTAGGGCTCTCTATCCCGGTTATCCCTCAGGATCTCTATCCTGGTTATCCCTCAGGATCTCTATCCCGGTTATCCCTAGGAATCTCTATCCTGGTTATCCCTCAGGAACTCTATCCCAGTTATCCCTCAAGAACTCTATCCCAGCTATCCCTCGGGAACTCTATCCCGGGTACCCCTCAGGAACTCTATCCCGGTTATCCCTCAGCAACTCTATCCCAGCTATCCCTCTGGAACTCTATCCCGGTTATCCCTCAGGAACTCCATCCCAGCTATCCCTCGGGAACTCTATCCCAGTTATCCCTCAGGAACTCTATCCCGGTTATCCCTCAGGAACTCTATCCCAGCTATCCCTCGGGAACTCTATCCCGGTTATCCCTCAGGAACTCCATCCCAGCTATCCCTCGGGAACTCTATCCCAGTTATCCCTCAGGAACTCTATCCCGGTTATCCCTCAGGAACTCTATCCCAGCTATCCCTAGGGCTCTCTATCCCGGTTATCCCTCAGGATCCCTATCCTGGTTATCCCTCAGGATCTCTATCCCGGTTATCCCTAGGAATCTCTATCCTGGTTATCCCTCAGGAACTCTATCCCAGTTATCCCTCAGGAACTCTATCCCAGCTATCCCTCGGGAACTCTATCCCGGGTACCCCTCAGGAACTCTATCCCGGTTATCCCTCAGGAACTCTATCCCAGCTATCCCTCGGGAACTCTATCCCGGCTATCCCTTAGGAACTCCATCCCAGCTATCCCTAGGGATCTCTATCCCGGTTATCCCTCAGGATCTCTATCCCGGTTATCCCTCAGGATCTCTATCCCGGTTAACCCTAGGAATCTCTATCCCGGTTATCCCTCAGGAACTCCATCCCGGTTATCCCTCAGGAACTCTATCCCGGTTATCCCTCAGGAACTCCATCCCGGTTATCCCTCAGGAACTCTATCCCAGCTATCCCTAGGGATCTCTATCCCGGTTA
This sequence comes from Chrysodeixis includens, assembly GCA_941860345.1. Classification (NCBI taxonomy): domain Eukaryota; kingdom Metazoa; phylum Arthropoda; class Insecta; order Lepidoptera; family Noctuidae; genus Chrysodeixis; species Chrysodeixis includens. The sequence goes on along the minus strand of OW796107.1, from coordinate 2,804,997 downwards.
TCCCTCAGGATCTCTATCCCGGTTATCCCTCAGGATCTCTATCCCGGTTATCCCTAGGAATCTCTATCCTGGTTATCCCTCAGGAACTCTATCCCGGTTATCCCTCAGGAACTCTATCCCAGCTATCCCTCGGGAACTCTATCCCGGTTACCCCTCAGGAACTCTATCCCGGTTATCCCTCAGGAACTCTATCCCAGCTATCCCTCGCGAACTCTATCCCGGTTATCCCTCAGGAACTCTATCCCGGTTATCCCTCAGGAACTCCATCCCAGCTATCCCTCGGGAACTCTATCCCGGTTACCCCTCAGGAACTCTATCCCGGTTATCCCTCAGGAACTCTATCCCAGCTATCCCTAGGGATCTCTATCCCAGCTATCCCTAGGGAACTCTGTCCCGGTTATCCCTCAGGAACTCTATCCCAGCTATCCCTAGGGATCTCTATCCCAGCTATCCCTCGGGAACTCTATCCCGGTTACCCCTCAGGAACTCTGTCCCGGTTATCCCTCAGGAACTCTATCCCAGCTATCCCTAGGGATCTCTATCCCAGCTATCCCTAGGGAACTCTATCCCGGTTATTCCTCGGGAACTCTATCCCGGCTATACCTCGGGAACTCTATCCCAGCTATCCATAGGGAACTCTATCCCAGCTATCCCTCGGGAACTCTATCCCGGTTATCCCTCAGGAACTCTATCCCAGCTATCCCTAGGGATCTCTATCCCAGCTATCCCTAGGGAACTCTATCCCGGTTATCCCTCAGGAACTCTATCCCAGCTATCCCTAGGGATCTCTATCCCAGCTATCCCTCGGGATCTCTATCCCAGCTATCCCTCAGAAACTCTATCCCAGCTATCCCTCGGGAACTCTATCCCGGTTATCCCTCAGGAACTGTATCCCGGTTATCCCTCAGGAACTCTATCCCAGCTATCCCTCTAATTAACTTAACCTAAACCTAACCTGAACCTAACCTGCACAGTCTTGCAGCATTTTCAAATGGTAAAGTTCATTTCCAAAAGTTTCCTGTTAGTTCCTCACTCGGCTGACCCCCTGAAGAGAAAACCAACAGGAATCTACATATATCCATATCCATTTTTCTACGCAGTCTACGCACCTGGTAGGCATCGTTGAAGGCATGCGCTAGCGACAGCGCGAGCGCGCGCGCGTGCCGCCTCCTCGTGCACACGAACGCGTGCACGACGTGCGCCTCGCCCGCGCCGCCTGACGCCTTGCCTTCCACCACCGCGAACACACGCGCGTTCGCTGCGTCCGCCGAGCAGTACGAGATCCTGCAGGTTAAGGAGGATGTTACGAATAGATAAACTATGAACTGTATTCAGCAAAAAACTTCTACTTTTAAACTTAACTTAAACAGGGTAAAGTACAATTTCTTCAGTTCAGAACTACTTGTCCAAAATCTAGCTACAGTAAAAAATGACGAAAAACTTCTCTGGTAAACTAATGGAAATAGGCATTCAATGAAATTTTACTGCTTGGCCAAGTTTTTAAAACCAACGGACTCGGACGAAAATAGCCATAGAATTGACAGAGATTGTAATGAAATTCTATTGCATTTTCGCGTCAGGTTGGGTACCATAGTAACTAGTAAGCCTACGTACATATTTAGTTATACTTTATTAAAATAGTACACATTGTTAATGAAAAGGAAAATCCATATCTGATAATATTACGAGTATTATCGTGTTACGTTCGATTTGTCACAATTATTTTTCTAAAAATATGTTTGAAATGACTAAATGGTATATCCAGATTTTAATTCTCCGTTGTATTGTGGTGCTTACTAAATAAGGAGAAACTTTTAGATAAACAGATTTAATTAAACTTGGACTAAACTGGTGAATATCGAGAGGAAACCTGGAATCTAAGTGTTGGAATATGAAACCGTGAACCGAGATCGCGAGAACGCAAGATCAAATCTGGTTTAAATCAGTTTCTCATACAAAGAATTAAAGGAACAAGCATTGATAACTTTGCGCATTATTTTATAATATTAAAAGCTTTGATATTTCTGAACGAACTTCTGATTCTTTCATTGTTACTAACGAAGCAACGACTCTAACTACATTCTGTTTACTCATGCACTTATTATGCACATTAATATAACTCCGACATAATTAAAGATAAAACGTAATAATAGTATTGTCAACGCCTTATTAATTAAGTATAAAACTTCGTTGATAAGTTTGTGGGTCAAACTCCAGCCATCAATCATCTTCAATACATTCTTCTGTACCAGGCACCGGCAAGACGATTATGTCCTTGTTTTATTATGTAAAAGGTTAATATTGATAAGGGCGTGTTTTTAGGTCAAAGGTCCTTTCCGAAAACGATTACAGCTTCTTTGAAAGAATCCGATATAGCTTTTGCACGCTTACGTTGTGTTTTTTGAACTGGACAAAACGCACCGCTTCGTTTCGTACTGCGCTGTTTCGTTCTGACAATTGCTAGGAGTGTGCTAAGCTATAAATATAAATCAAGTATGTAGCTTTTACTTCCAACCTCAACAAGTTTAAAATATTTTAGACGCGTGGTCCCAAAGTTTCAAGGGTAAGAAGCTAGCTAGGCAAATGTCTCTTCCCAGATAAAGCAAAACGTGTCAGAGATTTTACAAGTGCTCCATTTTCACTTGTACCAGTGATGCTTTCAAATATATTAAGTCTTGTACTACATCACATACATACAAAGTCCTCCGCCGTGTCTGTCTGTTCGCGATAAACTCAAAAACTACAGCACCAATTTTCATCCTGTTTTCACCAATGTATAGAGTGGTTCTAGGTCAAGATTTAAGCATAATTTATATTTATATGTTACCTGTAAATAGACACGCTGATGACGTTTTCCTGTGAGTCGGCGTCTGTCACTACGATGCCCTTCGCACTTATGTCCAGGTTCACTCGCTGCAGCTTCTTGTTCATCACTGGAACGCATCACAAAATGTAAGTTATCTATTGAAGCTGATAAAAGTAGGTTTTAATCTCGAATTTAGTTTTTAATTATTCAATTTAGAGGACAACCAAAGAAACGATGGATGAATTGTGTGAAAGATGATATTGCTGCAAATAGTGTGACTTGCGAGATGACGTTAGATAGGAAGGTGTGGAAGAAGAAGACATGCTGCGCCGACCCCAAATAATAATTGGCATAAGGGCAGGGGAACGATGATGATGAATCTCACTTGGTTTGGATTAAGTATTACAAGAGTATGAGTGACAGTAATTTCAGCTGACTTTTATCTCGCCTCAATTGTATACAGTTTAGAATTGGATTTAATGAAATGGATGGTCATATGGTTGCCCCTTTGGTGTAAAGCAAATATCTGTCCCAACAACTTTTAATCTCTAAGTAACTTCCATACAAACTCTAAGTAATATCCAAACTGACGTCCATAACAAAATACACGCCTCAAAAACTTAAACTCATCAAATTTCATAGAATAATTAAGGCAACGCTTGCAATAGCACACATTACCTTAATATGATCAGGAATATGTAGGTAGATATCAAACTATCTACAGTTTTAAAATCGTTCTATAATTTTTTTTTCCATGGAATAAACACATAACAAACTTCCGTATTTATAATTACCAACATTAAGATATTAATAGGTGACATCGCAATTCAATAACTTCAAAACAAAGTTGCCTGCGCGTAAACAAACACCAAAGTTCCAGTAAATTGCAGAACTACAGAAATAAGATAAGAACAATGTTTATTTATATTAATACCAAATCTATACACTTTAGTTAGACCTTTCGACCCTTCTCATTGTGTTCTTGACCGGGATATTCAGAGATATCTCCACCACTATTAATACGACAGTAATCAATGAACGTGATATAATAGACCGCAGAAACCTTTGTAACCTCATCCATTTCATTGAACATGTTGTTAGGCAGAACTTGGTATTGAGAACTGTGAAGCTTAGTTTCTTACATTGAAATTGATGCTTTTCATAATGCATTGAGTCGTCGAAAGTAACTGTCACAATTGGAAGTACACGAGAAGTAAGTGTAGGATCTGCAAAACATGTGCTTTCAGACACAATCTTAATAAGTATTCGAGATTTTTTCAAAAATCCTGTTAGTGGCCAGAAAGCGATCTCTACATTTTTCACTTCTGCTTTAAGTCTGGCCTAATTCAAATGAGCACTAGTGGCTTTCGTGAATCTATTAATTAAACAAAAATGTTTCAGCTCAGGAACATAATTTTCCGTTGTCTCCAATATTACGTGCCTTTTTAGCTGCTGAAGTAAGTCACTTTGCCCACTTCATATCTAGATACCTTCTCTATGTTGAGTCTTATTTCCCACATCTTCCTCTTGCACATCCACTTACATTTAGCAGATCATAGAGCAGTTCTAACAGCGAAGACCGTAGCTTGTGCTCAAGCAGCTCACATTGAATCACTCTATATCTAGATACCTTCGCCATTTTGAGTTTTTATCTCATCTTCCCCTTGCCAATCCACTTACATTTAGCAAAATATAACAGCTCTAACGAAGAGGACCGGAGCTTGTACTGTAACTACTCACGTTGCCCACTCCATATCTAGATATTTTCGCCATATTGAGTTTTTTTCACGTCTTCCCGTTGCACTTAGATTAAGCAGATTATACAGCAGCTTTGTATTAAAGCAGCTCCGTAGCATGTACCTTCTCCATACTCACTATTCAGTCTTATTTTTTTCCACATCTTCCCCTTGCACTTACATTTAGCAGAATGCAGTGCAGACCTCACAGCCAGGGCGGTGGCAGGCGCCGAGGCGGCTCGCTCCACCGGCGCGGCGCCCGCGTACCGCACGTCCACCTCCCCTGCGCCGGAGTCGCGCGTCTCCCGCCACCAGCCCTCACCCTCGCACTCCGCTAGGGCCCACTCCTCGCAAAGCTCTGTAAAATTTAAATATCGGCAGTCGGTTAAAACGTCTTGAAGGTGGAGCTGGTTAATGAGTGGTGTCCGATGTGAGGATCTTAAATTTTTCTTTTTGTCAGAGAAGCAAAAAGTATCTGTATGAAGCTATAACAAAATTAAAAGAAAACTTTAATGTATTTATTGAACAGAAACTTTACTAAACAAAAAATGTCTACGAATAATACATAAAATTTTTCCCATATTCAACCTCAAAACACATTTTTTTAACTCATTTCTTTTTGGTCAATATTTAGTAGTCTATAGAAACCTAACAAGACAGTAATGTCTCGTAGAATACTGAGTGTAGTTTTATTACAGGTTAATATTAATAGATATAGCGTAGTGACCTCAATTTCACTTTACTCTCTATTTTCCTGCCTTGCTTATATCTAGCTAGTAGCTAGTCTATTATTAATAGCTTTACTATAACGAGTATCTTAATTTTTCCTGTTATGGGCAATAATTGTCTGTACCTTCACATGAAAGTTTAACAATAAATTATTCAGATCAGAGGGCTTACTTCCCGCTAAAGATATTCCTGCATTGTGGAAGCGTGAAAGCGCATAAAATAAATTACACCCAGACAGGACAAATGATTGTGCTCATCACACAATCGCTTGTCCTGGGGATCGAACCCAAGAGTTCTGGTATAGCTGTCAGGGCCACTAACCACTAGACCACTAGGTCTGTCAAATATAAATAGGCACTATGAAATCACAGCATAAAACGACTGCAATTTTAATTAAATCCATAAACTTTATAGATAAACACAACTATTTAATATAATAACTTGAGCTAGATAGTTAGTATTATAATACGAAAACTTAAAGGGGCGTTGTCACCAGTTTATAGCCGATAATTTACCTAGACTGACTGGAAGCGGCAATTTTCCAGCTTATATTCATTAGCCTAGGTTTACAGGTTGATCTGGTTTCGCAAGTGCAAGGAAATCGATCAGGCAAATTGCACCGAATCTTGATGGCTGTAGCCCTTTAATAGTGTAATAAAATATAACTGCGTATCTTTGGGTTAATATTAAGGTAAATTACCTACTTACTACACACTTGGTCATAGCTGATTTTAGTATAAGTCATCGGATATCGGTAATAGAAAAGTTGAGACGAAAAAGCTCTACATTTCCATAAACGGATCAAGATTCGACTGTGTGATTTTTAATTAGGCCAGTTACCTAGTTCCTGAGGCTAACTTCTAACTCCAACACTAGGCCAGCTTAAAAGTACACAATACTTACTCGTCGTACAGAACATTTATAAGTTCTTTACAATATTGTAGACCGATGTATATTAAAACAAAAATATGCAGCCAATTTACAACTATTTTAATTATTTTCATCGACACATCTGTATAAATTTAATTTAAGAGCACATTGTGTGCCATTTAGGAGGCCTAACATCTTATAAAGCAAGCAGGACAGTTATGGATGCAAGATGCAAGCGCTGCTCTACGCGGCTTAGAGTTGCATCTCCTTGCTTTAAGAGTTTTATCTCTAAACGTACATATCTGCCCTCAGTTCACCGCCCTATCTATGCGTTATAAGGTAATTATTATGAAGTACAGACATTATACATTTATATGTAACCGATTATAGCAATTTTATACGTAATAAAACTCCTGCATTTATTAAATCACAGATAATTGCAGGCAGTTTACATGTCGCCGTCATTCTACATGGAGGTTTTAATTAAGAATCCCTAACGGTTGAAAATGTAAATTATATTACTAGATTTATAATGCTGGCTGGGTGGCCAGGATAAAACAGAGATAAGCCACTGTAATAAGACAAGCTGTATGATTTAAAAACTATTTCGTTGATTGCAGTGTTGTCTAGTAAGTCATGACTTTTAATTTATTAAATAAAGCCAAAACTTACAATTCAAACTAAGTTAACCTTAATTTGATTATTTATATAATAAGTTTTGGTTTTATAGAATAGATGTGTTGTAATATAACAATTGCTGAAATTTCGTATCTGTTATTCGTATTCAGTACACCACATGGCATTTTCAATTTCCTTGAGGAAGCTTTGAAAGCTTCAAGCTTTTAATCACTAACCAGCAAAAACCAACCAGGAAATAGGTAGATAGATTTTAAACGAATGTAAGCATTTTTAAGTTTTGATTAGCTAGAAGTTTTGTAAACTTTCTAAAAACCTTAGGTGAAACGAACGGATAATGTGACAAACTCATAATGGCTACTGACAAAACCCAGCAGATTGCGGTTCTTCTCTAGGAACCAGACGGAAACGCCTCCGCTATCTACAATACGATTACCCCACAAGCAAATCAAGCTTACGCAACATTATATTTCTATAGCAATAACAAAAACAAAAGACAAAACAATTTAAAGAACGTAAATAGCAGCCAAAGTTTAAAACAAAAGCATTGTTGATATCGGAAGTGCGTCACAAGGCCGCTAGACTTCGCAGAACATTGCTACAATCAGACAGACTGAAGGGATATCACACACATCTAGGCCAGACGGGTTGTATCGATAGTGAACTAGGCCATAGGTCAGCTATTAGGCGCAATAGCGTACGAAACACGGAGCGTACGAGCATTTGATAATATTAATGCGTTTCTGACACTAGTTTTAACCGGTTTCGCTGATGTGTAAAGGAAATTAATGTTTGATTGCATTCTGTACAGTTAACTGCATAAATGTATGTAAGCATGTACTTAATGAAAAGTTTTGTTTCAAAAGTTGATGAGTTGTAAATGAGTAAAATGACTTTTATAGTCGGTTTTTATATTCAGACTGTGACGGCTGAGGCCATCAGTTTACTCCTAAAATATTTAATTTAAGAACGTATTCGTTACATTCCTTTAATTTTAAAACTAAAAGAATAAGATAACAATATATTTCAAAGCATAGATAACTGACAGAAAATTATAAAAGCAGTAAAAAAATGTATAGGTACCTACTAAGATTTTCTGCCCTTCATAACGATTAAAACTTTATAAAAGTGTTTAATCGCTTTTCCAGCCAGCTTTCACGTTTAGTTTTTGCTCGACACGCTTTGGGCTAGATAAGTGCAACGTTTTAACAGGAATGCTGGCCACACCGTTTAACCAGCGGGTTGGTCTCTATTCCATCATAGCCTTTCATCCAATTAATAATTTATCACTTAACGAGAAATATTGCTAAGATCTTTTTTTAGCTTAAGTTTAGATAAGTATATTGGCCAAGGTTGAGACGTATGACTTATATTATACAGTTCCGGAAAGCGTAACCTATTTATTTAGTACATGCAGATACCTAAATAAAATAAAATTAATAGATATAGCTGACCGAAATATTTCAGACGATTTTTGATCACAAAATGCGACGCCGCGACGGTGTGTAGAGAAAAGCTTATTGAAAAGTTTAAAACACTAGAGAGCGCATTTTAGCGAAACTGACAAACTCTAAAAAGCTGGATAGCAAAATTCTTAAATATTTATATGAGATTTCCGAAAGCTTTTCTTTGCTCATTAAATTGCTTGACGCCCTCCGAAATTAGCTTTAACACCTAAGTAAGTAGGTACTTAGGTAGAGGTAGGTATGTGCCAATTGAGAAAAATAAAGTAATTAGACGAGTATATACGGTAAAACAAGAGCAATACTTTCTAGTTACTTCCCGTTACCTTAGCCCTTTAAAAAGAAAACTACTCGTCATTTTAGGAGAGACACGCGCAGTAAACTCAACTTCAATATACATTGCTGCATTGTACCAAGCAACATTGTAACACAAGGAACTGGCTAAGCAATGTATTGCAAACAAGATGGAGGTTGGCTTACAAAGCAGCTTTTTTGCAGTCGGCCATTTAAGGCTTAGCGAGAGCTCCTAATTCCTAAGTAATTAGAGAAACTTGCCCTCAGAGATGGGCCGTGGCCTTTTGAAGCTGCAGCCTTTAATGAAGTCTTAAAAAGGCGCGCACATGATTGAGTGGATTGTAAAATGCAAAAGCAAGTCCGTAGACTCCGTAGCGATTTTGAAATGGGCGCGCAAACTGGTTGCTAACTTGATAATTTGCTGTCGCGATCTGGGTTAGATTGAAAAAAAAAGAAAATCTGTGGCAGTTTTCCATTTTTGAATATTAGAAAATAATCATAGAGAATGTTTTTTTTTTTAATTTCGTAAAAACAAAGAAGTTTTTTCATTAAGAATTCACATGTATAGAAACTAAGATACAGTTCCTTAGAAACTAAAATTGTGCACAATTTGGGTACGGAGCTGCAATCAGTGCACCTAATAAATCGATTGTTCCTAAATAAATAGTCAAGTGTTGTACAAATGCCCATAAAATACAAAACATGAAGAATTATTCAATATTTTGCAACAAAGTAGGATTAATCATAAAACGCATATTTGAAATAAATTGTTAATTAAATAATTACCCGTAAGATAATTAGGTCACATTTTATATCATATTTATAGCCGGCATAATAAATGCAATGGATTTGTTTACTTAGTTATCGCTAATTGCAGTTTCCTCTACGGTTAGATACCTATGGATTAATACTATTTTTGTATTAAAAAAAGTAAATATAAGAGGTGAACTATATTTATATGTGATAATAGTAAATTAATATTAGACAAAAATAATTTAAATAAATTATTCACTCACTTTTGTGCTTAGAATGGGTCTTCCACATTTTTCTTAAAAGGGTCGTCATTTTCCACAAAGTTCGGTGTCAAAATAAAAAAAGTAAACGTTCTATTTTTTATAATGGCGGACGACTTTTCCCGCTCGCGGTCCCAGTTAAACTGCAAGCAGTGTCGTGTCGAGCACATGCAATCTCATCCCTTTGATGTACGGAGCGAAGTCAATGAGTTGAAAATAATAATAACACGATTAACGTAATGTTATACATTATTATACTTTTATGGGCGTAATGGAAAATAATATTTATCGTAGGCTAGCATAGATTAAACCTATCTATGACAAATGTTACCTACATGTTAGAAATCGAATAAATAAACTCACAATGTAGTGCGGAAAATAAACAAATGCTAAATAGAAATAGATATCGAAATATTACAGGAATTTTATCCTATCATTTACCTTTCATTGTTCAAATTTCGATGTTTGGAATGGTTCCGAAAACTGGAATCGCCTGAGGCACTAAGGCAAGTGAAGTGGTGTCATGAGTAGGTAGCCCTTTGGTTTTCGCATATTTTTCCACCCGTAATGAGTTATTATATCTACATACTATCTATGAAAAGCTGTTACTATAACAGCAGTAGGCGAAAATTGAATGAACGAGTATTTAAATTTAAAAACTCGTATTGTCCTAATAACATAATTCCGGGGTTATGACTGTAACCACTTCTGCACATACACAAAAGTCGGTAAACAGACGGAAAACCATTGCAAGGTATAAAGCTTCATATAAGTATATCTTCTACGCCTAATCTATGTCAATTAGTAAGAAGTGTGTACAAGACAGGGATATTTGTAAAAAGACAGAAAACGACGAAAAATTGTCGTTAAAGGAAAAACAAAGTTTTAACTTCGTAGCCCTCATTACATCTTGATGCAAGCGCCTGCACTCGTTCATCATGGCTGATGCAACATGGAAGCTTTTACACTCACAATCTGGTCAATAGCGGGCGCATTGCATCGCGCTTTTTGTGTACCGTAATTATGTGAGCAATGGTAATGATACCTATAATTACACGAAATTTGTTTTGACTTGGAATTAATTTTGTAAGTGGCGCTTAAACAACAAATAAAATATTAGGATGTATTTTATCCAAGTTGAAAGGAAAATTAATTGGAAGATAACTTCTGGAAACTTCATGCTTTCAAAAGGAAATTAATAAATGAGTTGTCCTTATGCTTTTACGCTTCTTATTCTCGCTACGACCAAAAGTCAATGTGTAGCTTTTTTTCCAGAACCAATGAGTACGCGTACGTACGTTGTGAAAATAGGTAAGCAACAAGGAATTCTCGATGCTATCTATTTAAGTACTTTGTTAAGCTACGTCTTCGGAAAAGATTGCCTAAATATTTATGTAATTAAAATGGTAAACAATATTATAGTATAATTTTATATCAGCGACCTCTATCTGTTGATAACGTAAACTGGAACTGTACCGTGCATTTAGCGAATGAGAATAAACTCCTTGAGATTTCCCAAGTTTTAAATAAATACTTTTACCCTAATAATTACATTTGCACATCTTTTTACTATACATTATCGCCAGGCAATGCAGTTAATCTAAACGGGTGACTTTAGCTAATATGTGCCTACAGCCGGGCAGCCAACTTACCTTAACGCCATCTACCGTAGCTAGCAAAAACTATTCCACTATCCGTAGCATTTAAGATTTGTAATCTAAATTATGTAGAAATTTTTCTTTTCGTATTAATTTTAAAAATATGTAGGGACTTTGTAGCATGTGTATTCTTAAAATATTTTAAGCATATAATATATTTTTCGTTATAGTAATATAAGAAATGTTTTCATGGTAAACCCTCCGAAATTGGTACCCAAGTACTTGGTAATAAGTAATAAATATATTTTATCTTCTTCTTTTCTGTACATTCACATATTTTTAAAATAAAAGTAAACTTTTAAAACCTTGCTACACAATTAAAGTATAGAATAAAACTCGTTCGTATAGTTTGTAATATTTATTAAACACAATAAAATGGCAATAACAAAACATTAATTCCTATTGGTGTGTTTGTTGAGGAACATAAGAATGTAATTTATTTCATATTTTCTTTTATAAGAAACTCGTTGAAGGCCACAGTGTACAAGAATTTGATGTCTTATTTCGCGTCAAGTTTAGATTTAGAATTAGACATTTTTAAGTACATCAAGTGATGGAGCAACATTCAATTACATAAATATCTATGTCAAATTATGTATATTCAATGTGATGTATTAGATGCACAATATATTTTTACAACAAATCACTAAATTTAATTATTTTGACTCAAATGTTCACAAATTAGTGACTAGTCTAAGACTTTCTTAACACTTTGTATTATGCAAGATAATGGGCCTTAGTGCAGCATACAAGCTTTTGTATTACTTTTCCAAAATTTTGTGCACACAAGTCTAGGTGCCTTATAACATTGAATCCATAGTGTGCACCAAGCCCATACCATCCAATTATTTATAACCAACTTGGTATTTATATATTATCTTATAAGTCAAGTAAATTTGCATCTACACATTACACTAAATATAATAATATAAATTCCATCGAGAACATTTTAACACATCAGTTTAATGGACCAATATATGGATGCAAGTTGTAACAATATCATATAAAATTTATCTATAATATGTTACAATACTAATAATATTTGGTGTATTCATTGATTACATATTTATTGCCAGCTAGTAAAAATAAGTCAATCACTAATAATCATTCAAATATTTTGAAAACATCTAAATATTTAAATGAAACAGTAATATGATTTTATGATTATAGCAATATTGCTTGTCTCACTTAAACAATCTAACAAAAAATATCAATCAGAAATCATATCTAAGAGCCAAATACTAAATCACAACTTAAATTTAAGTATCATGCCTTCTCTGTCACTCTAAGGTGCAAACAAGTAACAAATAGACAATTAACCCCCGGTTTCTGGAAGGCTGATCAATTTAATCTGCTGTCAAATCAACTGATCACGAATGATTGGTTAACCAAAAAAATTACAACCTTACATACATAAGGCTTGACTGCAGATATTTTTTTTGTGTTGATCAGCATTTGAGAAGCCAGGGGTAATACCAACTGATAAAGTTAATATGTATTTCAGTATTTGGAGGATTAATTGTGATTATTTAGACAATTCATAGGCATAATATGTTTAAGTATCTATTCACTCATAAATAGTTTAATATTGTAACTCTATGTTTAAATGATTGTCCACCTAAACTTTATACATTATTATTAACATTTCATATACAATCTTAGCCTTTCGTATGTCCTCTCTCTAACTGTAATATTTACAATTATTATAAAAAGTAATTACAGCCAATATTTATTATAATAGTGATAGCCATATCAGAGAGCCTATCGTCACATCTTAAAGTAATATTATTGCAATTGGGAAAGTCTGAGAGTACTCTTCATGTTACGGAGTGTCAACTCTCAATACTTTTATTGCACTCCATATGTTTAAAAGATGTTACATAATATTATAATATAGTACAGTATGGACCCTGTAGGGCACAGCAACATAAAGGAGAAAGACTTTATACCACAATTGCAATGATATTAGGAACTTTAAAAGGTGGTAGCAGAACTTTAGTAATACTGAGATTTGAGAATCTGTCAAAAAAGAAGTAATTTGGTAAAAGCAAATATTGTCTACAAGCCACTATTGTTTCTAAAGAAAACATTATAATATATACTCTACAGATATAATATAAAACATTGTACATATTTAATTATATTATTGCTTTCTAATAAGGAAATGATATTTTCTATTCTTATTTGCTTTTCATAACCTGCTCTGTTCCCAATATTGTGTGGACAATCATTTTTATATCACTATACTTAATTATATTTAACATTTAGTTTAGAAGTATTCAGACTATTTGTATATGTGGGCAACTAGTTATAAAAGCTGTATCTTTATACAAATGTATAAAACATGTTGAATTGAGATTGATTACATTGTGTGGTGAAAGGTTGAGACTGATCTACATTGAGTAACAGACTAAACATTTGGAGTGAAACTGTATTGGCTTAATACTGTGACTGAATAATTTGGTATGAGGAATTTAACCCTAACTTTCTCAAATGCTTAAGAAAAATTGTTGTTTACCACATTTATTTAAGTTGTTGTGGTTATTAGTTAACAACATTTAATTGACAAGCCTTCTACAAACTAGGGATTTAAGTGTTTATAATACATACAAAAAATATATTTTCTGCATAACTTCATTCTATTTGGTCTCATAATATATTAGAGTCTTACTCAATGTAAATCACCTAAAATAGATTCAAAAAGAGTTTTATCTTCAGGCATCTTGAATATTATGTACAATAAATCTCCTATCTATGCCTAAATATACAAAAATTTCTATAACTATGACTGCATCATTATGCCATTTATAAATAAATGCTAAATAAGGCATATTATGATAACATCATAAGATTATCCTTAAATTACAAGCTGCTATTATTGTTCCTAGCATTGAATATATTAAATTTATAACCAATAAATTACAAAGAGCAGCTACTGTAACAATATAATTGAACACTATTTAATTTGTGCCATTGTAGTTTTATATTATTCTTGAAATGACATATTCAACAGTTGTTAGAGATTGCATGCCTCATGTAATGTAAACACAACACATTCCATATATCTATATACTTATGTTTATGTCAGTAATACAACATTTTCATCATATTGCTTGATATCACAATATTGTGACACAACAATATAAATTATTATGAATAAACTTTCACAATTATTGCACATGCATTTCAAGTGTTGTAAATTTGTTACCTTTATGTATTGATATTATAGTTATAACATCTACATAACTGATGTCTTGTAGCTATATATTTGAAATAATCTATTATTCTAGCTTACAACTATGACAGTCATTTCACTTCCTTTTTAACATTAACAGTCTTATCTGTCTGCTTGGCAGGAGGCTTAACCGTGGATCATTTTTTCTTTCTGTCCTGGGAACATTTAGGGCAGTACCATTTACCTTTGGGCTTGATTTTAAGATCTACACACGCAAAGTGGAACCACTCAATAGGGCAGTCAGGGTTGTCACAGCCTATCATCTCACCATATGACACTTGGTGACAGAGACAGTATGTCGGCTCGTTGGGATCCACTGGCATGTCAAGCACATCACTTGGGTGCGCCATACCCGCCACAGAATCTAAGTCTGCACTTTCTTCTTGCTCCTTGGAAGTGTTGGCTGTGGCTGTGGCGCCCTTGCGCACGGCCTTCTTCTTCGCAGCCGACCTACCAGACGCGACCGCGTCGTCCTCGCTGGACGCTCCAGCGCGCTTCTTCTTGCCAGTCGTAGCTGCTGTCTTGTCGTTGATTTTGTTCTTTTTCCGTCCTTTCTTAACAGTGGTCGCATTCGTTTCCTGGTCGGCGGCTGCTTGCTGCGCCGCACGTGCGCTCATTACTTTCTCCTGTATCTCCGACTCGAACCGCGCGAGGTCAGAGTCAAGGCGACGAATATGCTTGTCAACCAACTCATATGTTTGTATCGCAAGTTGCACTTTATCGTCTCCGTACTCTTTTGCCTTGTTAAACAGACCTTGTATGGTGTTTACCTTTTCCTTCTTAGTCTCCTCGTCCATTTTAGGAATATTTGGTAATAATTCGTCAGCCATAAGGTCAATTGTCCTCATTAGTCCGTGTGCACGGTCATCTAGATCACGCATTAATTTAAAGTTCCTCTGCAATTCTATCGGCAAATGCTGAAGACTATCTAAATAATGCTCCAAATAAAGTGCAGAAGTCATTTTGCAATATTTTGTAACTGCGTGAAAATGAAAGTGCGAAACACTGCAAATAACACTTATTGCTACTATTTTCTTTAAACCACTATAAGTACCTTTACTGCTCTCGTAACTAATTTACGTAGATATATTATTTTATTTCATTTCAGTGATAAAAAATTAACAATTCATGATTAGCACTTCACAGTTTCGTTCAAGCTCAAACCTCAAACAAGCGAATAATAATGTTGCCAACCATTACGCGTTTAAAAACGACAACTGTAAATCTAATTATTTGAATCTGCTATTTTATGTTACATACAAATATCTTTTGCAGTAATTGGCTTTCATAACAGTTATTAATATATACAGAATTATTTTTATGAAGCACACTATGCTTTATAAAAAGAAATAACATAATTTTATAATGTCGCGGAGTCCGCCAAAAAGTTACGAATTTGGTTATTTTCTTTGGTAACACTGAAGAGCGCGAGTGTATCAAACTCAGGTTTTGAACCATGATGCCTTTTCCCTACGTTCAGTAATAATAGTAGTGTCTCTTATCACGGTTAATTATTCGTTTGAATATACACAATAAATATTTTTTAGACAATAATGCATATAATGTGTACCGTTATTACATATTATTGTTAATAAAAAATAATTTCTGGCTTCAAGATTCTTAATATATTTGCCAATATTATGCACAAACCTAATATATAAACAGTATAGGGTTTAAGATTGAAGGTTGTAAAAAGGACCATACAAATATTGTTACAAGTTCATCATAAAATTATAATACTACTGGAGTGCTGGCTTACTAGAAAATTAAAAAAAAAAGAAAACCAATTTTACTTCGGTGTATCAAATTCCGCGCGAAATTTAAAAATATTTGGTCAAATTCTTTAAAAACTTATTTAAAAGTACTTGCATTAGTTGCAATAACCACTACGGGCTAAAAAACGTGAGTTAATGATGCAGAAACTTTCGAACGGAATAGCACAAACAGGACACCTGGTCCTGCAACGATTCTATGGTTTCAGATTCCTTAATTATTAGTTAGAAACAAGTTCAATATACTTTTATCAAGTAATCAATTGTAAAATTATCTAGTTTACATCAAAATTAGCAATCATTTATTTAACTTAATGCCATACACAGTGAAGCAAAACCTCTTTTTAATATAGGTATATGAATATATTAGATACTTAATTGGAAGATTACGGCATGTATGAGTTAGTCTAATGATGGCTGTTGTGGTGGCTGCAGTAAGTAACTTTTCAGATGACAAATAATGCCTAGACTGGACATATTTGATCCGTTTTCAATAGCAATAATCGTATTATAGGATAATGAATAATTAAGTGCAATATGATGTCTCATCTCAACGTTATGTTATCATTTACCATACATTGCATATATTTTTAAGTATTTAAATACATTATGTTGTATTGCACTCTTAAGTTATTTATTTATTTATTCAACAGTTTAACGAATGAGGAAAAGAAATGGCCTTCAAAAGAATTATTGGCATTTAAAAATTCAAGTTGTGTGAAATTAAAAACAAATATCTATTTTAATAAATGGTCAGCCTCTATCAAGGCAGCCAAGAGGCCTTGTAATTTGGTTAGCGATAATTAAACAATTAATAGTTATACTATTAGGAAGCAAATAGCTCAGAATCAATTTTAAATGAACTCTAATTAATGATGATTTTACTTAAGTTTGTAGTTACGGGAAAGGAAAACATTGTTTGTAAAATAAAACTCCGGATTTTAACTTATATTGTATTAGCAAATAAACATTTATAAAATATAATTCTTATTACACAATGACGTCGTAGTCCAGGATACGAAGCAATTTAGCTTAACACCATCATTGGTTACAAAGGGATCGCCACAAGCAGCTAAAGGTTACACTTTCTTCAAGGGTTCTGTATAAACACATCGTAACCAATGACGCATTTGGTGGACTAACCAGCGAGTACAACAATTTGCTTTCGAATTTAATATTACAAATTATAAACATTTAAGAAAAAATGCAAATAAATAATTAGCAATTGCCATTCACGGCAAAATAAGGAGGCGTTCGTACTCTACATAATATAAAACATGCTTTATTCATTTCCTTACAACTATAATTACATCTCTTACTACTTAATCGTGACCGTTACGTACATTACACTACTATTCTACATGCTGCTCATACAGATTATAACGCAACCAAACTAGACGTTTTCCAAGACTCCATATTATATAGCATAGTATAAATAATTTCTGGATTATACAAGATATATTTGAATTTATATCATTGATTACTCAATAAGAGATAAGACTTGTTATTTACAAAAATGGCGGGTTTAATAACTTAAAAAGTTTAAATAATCCAGTACATGTAATTTAGGATGTTTTTTTATCATAAAATAAGGATCCTTAAATTAGTTTTGTTTTAATAAGCAATCATGGAAATGTTCAACTTCATATATAAAATCATAAGACATGGTACATACAAAAACGTTTTGTTAACTTATGTCTAACTAGGTACAACACTACATATTTAGAAAATTTGGTACACATTCGTTGCTCATTTTAACATTAAACATATGAAAGAGTCGCGTGGGTACAGTGAGCAACCAAACACTTCGGAATGTATTAAGGGGAAATACAAACAGCTCACACAGAATATTATAGATTAGAGAGATAGTTCAAATAAAACTGAGATTCCTTTCTTACCTATAATTACGATAGAGTACATGAAACAAATTCCAGTATAATTTACTACTATCTGACGATACAAAATTGTAAAAATGGAAGATAATTGTTTTAATTTGACGAAAATATTATACAATCGTTATATGTATTATGTAATTGGCACTACATACGCAGGTCACATATTATATGAAATTACAAAACTCATATTACATTTTACTTAGACATTGCAATCTTATATGTAGGATAGGCATCTAAATTACATTCGTCTCCTAACAATCGTGCCTAATGGAAATAATTGTTCATAAGTAATATTATAAGACATATTTATACGAATACTAGACAGAGCAGTGTCTCAATAAATCATTAACGCACCTTTTATTGTTTGAATACAAAACTTCGACTAGCAAACTTCATAATCCTGTTTTATTAAAGCGTTTTTATACTTCATAAATAAAAATACACCTATCAAGAATCTCAAACGTAATTTCACAACCGTTAATGAAAACAGTTTCTTAGGGTCCAAACAAACATTTAAATTTACCAACAAGCTAAGCACCATGCAATAAGATTGTGCTGAGGTGGGCCTATTCTCAGTCCAAACACTGTTAGCAGTGAATTAAAATATCTTTATACATATGTCGCTAAATATTGTCAACGTAATAAAACATCTTTCTGTCGTCATTACTTTTATAGGGAAGAGTAGATATTTTAAAATTTAAATACTACTATCTAATCATTTTTGTCGCTACAGTAATAATTAATATCGCGTATATATATTTTTGGTTTATATAAATGAATACATATCTATGTCCATTGAAAACGTTAATACATTAAACCTTTCAAAATTCACACCACTTTATGCATCGTACATGGATCCCAACGATATTCCACGCAATGCACCATGTTTCACTTATAATATCGACCTGTGACCTATCAGCCTATATGTAGAGGTTACCTCAAAATGTGATAAACATAGATATGAAAGATACATCTCCTAAAGAAAGACACACATTGATTTCAGTTTTATATTAAGATATCTCTATCAAAGGTCGAAACTACATTCCACGATGCCAAATATCACAATAATCATAAATGGAAGGGGCGAGACGTGTGTAGAGAAGCGGTTACGTTAGACGAGGGTCTCGTACTTATCTAGGACGTGAGCTTGATTGTTGTCGTCGCCGTGGGAACGGGAACGAGGACGGGGGGTGGTCTCGGCGCCGGCGCTCTTGGCGCGGGTCTTCTTGTCGTGGCCGCACGTGCAGGCCACGGACGACTGGCGCTTCAGCGTCTGCGAGCGCGCGCCCGCCCACTGCGGGTCCAGCGACTCGCTGCGCGCGTACATCTGCCGCTTGGTGCGGCCCATCGTGGCGTGCGAGAACGACACGCTCTGCCCGCTGTCCGACGACGGCCGCATCGACTCGCTGCGCATGCATATATTCCCGCCGGCTCGTCTGAACGAATCTAAAACCCTCTCCTCGATTTCTTCGATGTCCTTTTTCTTCACAAGCCAAATTTCCTCGGAACCTCTCGTAAAGTAGCTAGAGCCCTTGCTCACGGAAGTAGAGTACTTGTCCTTGGTTTTAAATTTACAAGTCTTAAAATTATTCTGAGTATTTACATCGTCGTTGAACTTGTGAACTTCTCTAGCGCGAGCAGGGTCGGGAGAGGCAACATTTCGAAACGCAGTGCCATGGGAAGGAAATTGATCGGGTAATTTAGCGCCGAGACTTGGCGAACGGATCGTGACATCGACCGGCGACGGCATGGGCTTGAACTCTGGTTTAATAATCTTTTGGGGCTCGGGTCGAATCCTCTCTCCATCTAGAGAAGAGCTGTCGGATCGCTGCCACCTAGCTGTGGCTGCGGCCGCAGCGTTTCTCGTCAAGCTCTGTTGCCTCTCGAGGACCGTGGGCGGGCGCTCGGCAGGAGCCAGCTCGAAGTGAACATTATCCTTGAAGGGCGTGGCGGGCGGTGGCAGGTCCTCGCGACTGTTGTCAGAGCCCAGGCGCTCGGTCCGCGGCCGACCGCGCACTGACCCCGGCCGCGACAGCCGCCCTGGTCCAGAGCTCGCATCCTCCGCCGCTTTCTCAAACTTTTTAATCTTGTCGCCCACGCCATTGGATTCTTCAGATTTCTGAGTCTGATCACCATTATTCCCTGCGTCACTGTTGCTTTTTTCCGTGTCAATATTTGGAATCTCATTGCTTTCAGCTGACCGATCTACCTCGGTCGCTGCAATAGATAGCTTTTCAACGCGAGCTGGACCTTCTCGGACGATTGGCGATTCCCGCCAAGGAATTCGTTGCGCACTAGAGGATTCGTCGCTTTTTTGAGAGGGCGTTAATGAATTTGGTTCTGCAGCAGGCGGTGACATTACTTCAGACCGCGGAGGGGTGCTCCTTCTGGATGGAGGCGAGGTGACCACATTTACGGGGGGCGAAGTGGGCTCCTTTACCGGTGGAGATTTCACCGGCGGAGACTTCACCGGAGGAGACTTCACTGGAGGTGACTTCACCGGGGGAGATTTCACCGGCGGAGATTTTACCAGTGGTGAGTTCGATGGTGGCGGAGATTTTATCGGTGGTGATTTCAACGAAGGCGGTGAAGACCGCTGTGGAGGAGAGGCTCGTCGTGGAGGCGAGGTCCGTCGCGGCGGTGAGGCCCGGCGGGGCGGTGAAGGTGGATCTCTGGAGACGGCCGGCTCCCGGCCCTTTAAGCTGGAGGACTTCCTCGGTGGGTCTGGCAGGGCACGCGGCTCGGCCGAGCGCGCCGGGCGGCTGGCGGCCGGCGCTGCTGGTGCGTCGGAACGCGTTTTTTGTGCCTCAATATCGCGGCTGAGAAAAGAAGAGTTGCGTACGTAGCAAGTGTCGTCTGTAGTGGCGGGGGGCGCGGGTGCGGGCACGGGGGCGGGCGCGGCGGGCTCGGCGTGCTTGGCGCGCTCGGGCTTGATGGTGATGGCGACGGGCTCCCCGGGCGCGGGGCCGGCGGGCGCGGACGCGGGGGCGCCGGGCGGGCCCCCGGGCGGGGCGCCAGGCGGGCCCCCGGGCGGGGCGCCGGGCGCGGGGTCGGGCGGGCGGCGCGGGGGCGCCCGCTCGGCCCGGGGCGAGGCGCGACGTCACGCGCGGGACTCGGTCCACTGGTCGGAGTCGTCGGAGTCCGAGTCCGCGCCGGAGCTGGTGTCGCTCAGCTCGACGGCCACGCGCCGCGCCAGGATGGACGCCACGTCGAGGAATACCGGCGCGCCTCGCAAGGTGTCGTACCGCCCCGTATTTTCGTCGCACCGCTTCTCCACTTTGCGAAGTTTTATGCCTAAAAAAGAAAAATTTTGGTTGAGAAACATGGCCAATCCCTCCAACCTTCCCATGGCCCCACCGACAATTTGTCATATGGGCCGAATCATGAGACGGCTGCGGACTTATAGCGCTCTTGACTTCTTGTGAGAAACATGGCCAGTCGCAAATATAATATTACCCCAAATTAGTTGTGACTCCGTAGAGTCGTAATCATAAAAAAATGTGTGCTTACCGTCGCGGATGGCCTTGAGCAGGTCTGAGCGCGGGTCGGGCTGCGGGTCGGGCGTGGGGCGCGGCGGCTTGAGGGCGGAGGCCCCGCGCAGTAGGGCGCCGGGTGACGGCGGCCGCGGGCGCTCCTCCGCGGGCGGCGGCGGGGGCGGCGACGGGGGCGCGGGGGGCGCGGGCGGGGCGCACGGGGCCGCCTCCTGCTCTGACGACATCATGCCTGCGACAACACACCACTCATATACTACTCAACTTTCAACTGCTTATCATTTCACATTAGATCATTTTTATTTATGCGTAGTTCGTAATTCTGTATGTAGGAGAGTACATACCGATGACGGCGTGCATGTGATCGAGATGCGCGTCGAGCGCGGTGCGGTGCGGCGGGGACGCGCCGTTCATCATCGGCGGCGAGGCCGTGCCCTCCGGCGGCGGCGGCGGGGGCGGCAGGGTCGATCTATAAACATCACTATTCGTTTATCTTTTTAATGTGTGTTTGGACAAAGACTTTAGAAACAATTTACCAGTACGTAATTCTTGAATTGCCTAAGTTGAATATTTCAGTAATTCAAAGTAGTTACCTAGTAGGCGTGTGTACGGGCGGCGGGGACTGCGCATGCGGCACGTGCGGCGCGTGCTGCGCGTGCGGCGGCAGGAGGGGCGCGTGCGGCGCGTGCGCGAGGGGCGCGGGGGGCGCGGGCGGCGGGACCGACGGCCGCGCGCGACGCGGGGTGCCCGCGCCACTACCGCCGTAGATAGGCTCCCCACCCACAGACCCGTACGGACTTTCTTCTGCCACCACCGCTGTGAACACACACGTACCATTTAATTTTATGAAGACACGAAAAATATACGAGAAAAAAATGTGTGTTGAGTTGTCACCATATCGTACTCATCAAGATAGACAAACGTAAAAAATTCTTTACTATGTTATTGTTGTCAATTTTAAATATACTTACCATGTCCATTGCCAGTTATCCTTGGCTGTCTTGTCTGGTTCTCGATTTCAATGGAGTTGGGCCTTGCCGGCTGTACCGAAGGTGGTCTATTCTGTGATGCTCTGTATATGCCATCCGTCACGTTTGTTGCTAAAACAGACATATATTGGTAATTATCAACATCCTAAAGACATCATATTATTATCACTTGTATAAACTTTTCACAATTTATGTTGAAGTTGGCTTGTTTCATCGTATTGCATACATGGAGCCACTCAGGCCCCAAAAAAATAATGTTTTAAACAGCAAACGGGTCTTATTCACGATATAATTCGATATAATATCTTTTTTCCCCGACGTTTCGGTCGAGTTGCACCGACCGAAAGTCCCGAGAGTTTAAAATCATTAACAACAAAATATGTATCTCATTCATACACTGTTTAATGAAGCTTTACGATGAGTTTTCAATACATTTTTAACAGAAAATCCAAACACGATTTATTGACCCTCGAACTTGGTACCACAAGTTCGTCGCATTTGATATCACAAGACGATCAGTAAATGTCATGTACTCACTCTGGTACACGGGATCGGGCTTGTACTGCGGCTCGATGTTGTAGTGCCGCAGCTGGCTGGGCGCCATGATGTGTTCCCCGCGCGTGACGGCGGCCTCCTTCAGCCGGTCGCGGGTCGAGTGCGGCGGCCGCACGCGTCGCGCGCCTCGCCCTTCCGCCCCGCTGCCGCTGCGTGGTTGACGGACCTAGGGGGCGAAGGAACCGACGAGATTAATTCCAACTGCTAAGTTAATAATAATGTCTCCTGACCGATTCCGGCTACGGCGGCTAGTGTTGCTCTGACACCAGCCAGCTACGCAGGACATATTATAGTGCACAAGCGTGTGCGCAAACACAGGTGTACTCTCATAGCCCGAATTCGACGCCACCGGAGAGAGATCAGGCGCAGAACCCACATTTTACGTGCCTTCCGAAATACGGTAGTTGTGATATTTATTTCTAAAACGCACACAACAATTTGAAAAGTCGGTGCGCAGAGTGGGGATGTAACTCGAGATCTTTTGACTTGGCAGTCCTACGGTCATACCACTAGGCTATCACAGCTTCAAGTATAAGGTATAATAATATAAATGACTATCAATATTGACATAATTTTAGAAAGCGTCTAAAAAGAACTTGAAAGAATACAATTATATCTAAACCACGAAAAATAATAGAAATGTTACTTTTATTTACATTTAAAACATAGAACATTTCCATAATTTTCGTACATTTTAGTACTTAATAATGTATGAACTTTAGGCTCTTAGGAAGATTTGGCACTATGTTTAAGTAAAAAGAGCGTAACTAAAACGTATCATAAAGAAACTGGTAGCTTACCTTCTTCCCCCGATCATGCTGAATGCGCTCAGTATCTTGCAGCATCTCCCGTCTCCACAACTCGAAGAAGTAGTCAGGATCCGTATAGAATTTCCTAGCGTCCCTGCCGTCGTCTCGGAACTCGTTGAGCATCTCCAATGGCGGCGGTCGGTCGCATCGCGCGTACGTCGACAACATGGCCGACGGCATCGAGTTGCGCGAGAACAGCTGTTGCTGGAACGTCCGCGAGGAACGGAACGCTTTACGCATCTGGATGTCTTGCAGTGATACTGGAAAGATTGTAAGTTTTGTTTTAGATATTTTTATAAACAAAAATGCAAGAAAACTTTAGCCAGTTGTAGGGCAGTACAGGTAAGATAGAATATTACGAATACACGCCCAATGAAATTACATTAATTAAAAAAAATATGCATCTTTTACGGTCCGAACCATCCACAATTAATATGGTTAAGCCATTAATCTGTATTGTACTTAAATATTTTCTTGAAGTAAATAAAGGTAAGTAAGTACTCACGAGATTATTCTACTGATAACATGTGTAAAGAATTTATAATCCGTTGAAATTAAATATCTACATTTTAATAATGTTAATACCTAGGCAGTCTATCCCACACTTATACGCATTTATTTAGCAGAAAGGGGACTTATGAAATGTTATTTATAAGATGCAGATAGGTATTTTTCCATGCTGTAAGATTCTCATAAAGAAATACAACAATGATTGCGGGGAACATCGAAGACCCAACGAGAAGAAGTAAAGGGTGACAAAAATGAACATTTCTCACCTTCCTCAACGCCGGAGTCAAGCTGCGTGACCTTGATGGCGAGCCTGTCTATCCTGGCCTGCAGCACATTGGTCCGTTCCGCCAAGTTCGTCGCCTCCCGCGTCAGCTCGCCAAACATGTCCTCCGCATGTTTAGACAGAGATGACAACTGCCTGTGGAAAACATTATAACAGGATTAAATTTGGTTAAGTTAGAATAATGTGGGTAAATGTGACTTTTATTTTAGCGTGGTATAGACATATATTCCCGTGTCACAATGTTAGTTACCGTACTCTTCTCAAACGGCTGGAGCGATTCAACCAACATCAGCCAACATCATTTTTTTTTTGCGAACGAAGTCGCGGGCAACAGCTAGTAAGATAATAATAATACGACGATTTCAGCAGGTAGTTTACGGTAATAAGCCCCTTGACCTTGCAAATGGCGGAATAGACCTATTTAGACTTACAAGGGCAATATAAAGCTGAGTTACAAAAGGGTTGGTTGGAGTTGGGTTCATATAGTGTCGTTGAATTCGATACAATAACCAAATATACACCAAGTTCTAAAAACCTTGAATATCTTGAGTTAAGCCTATATTATAACAAGATTTATTGGTAGCTTCCATCTTAAATCCAGTAGGTACTTAATGAGGCATCAAACAAAGCCGTTCTTAATCTTGCAGAATGTTTTATCAAAGGTGGTGAGATAATGATTAAGATCTCAGGTTGATTACCTGTTCCACTTGTTAGGAAATAAATTAGTTTCACTTTGAAGGTTCAGAGGATAAATAAATGGTTATAGAACTGTTGTTTATTCCCACCACCTCATGCAGATGTAGAAATTAACTTGGTAAGACTGTTGAGAGGAGTACAGGATTAAGTACAGACTGGATATATTAAAGATAGGAAATACGGACAATATGCCCTGTGGCAGGTTTCCTGGCCTTGCGATTTTTGTGGTACGTTACTCCGTAGAAAAAGAAGGAAATGAGCCTATGAGAAAGTAGAAAGAAGAGATGATCCTAGGACGATAAACAATCTGCCGGGGGTGCGGTGAATGTGGAAGCGAACCCCGTACCCCCGGCCATAGGCAGATCAGGACGCTCCAGTGGTTTTTGCCGGTAAAAGTCCGGCAAACCCTCTCGTCAACCCCCTGACGAGGGCAGTCTACTAAGGATATCCACTGGGTTACGAAAAAAGGACGAAAAACAGGATAGTATATCCATCTAAGTGAAAGAGATTAAGATCCAAACGATCTTAATCTAAGTGTTTGTGTATGTTACCTGACAGTGTTGGCGAGGGTTCCATTGGTGACGGCCTCTAGCTCCGAGGGTACGGCGAGCCGCTCGGGCACGGTGCCGCGCGACACGTGCACCGGCTCCACGCAGCGCTTCGGCAGCGGCATGGCTGCGCAGCGGCACCGCTACCTTGTGTACATCACTGCAACAATATACATATAGACTGACGTTATTCAAGTGATTATTGACAAAAATTATGAATGAAAAGACTGCTTGACCACTATCGCGACGTGTCTCGTGTTCAATCTCTGCGTAGGACAAGAATTTGTGCGTTCCATAAATGCTTGTTCTGAGTCTGGGTGTCTCTGTGCATGTGAATTGAATGTCTGTGAAACCCCCCGTGATACAAGGATTAAATTCCTTAGTAAAAAAAATGATTGTTTCGTCCCGGACATATGATTATAAGTTTTTTCGTGTAATTTTTGTGAAACTGGTACAGGATATTCGGTTTGTTACCAATATTTTAAATGCTTCATTTTGTCTAATATTTTTGTCATACGTACAAAATCTTGACTAGGTAGATTAGTTTTGTTTCATCACTTTACATACGCAAACTTGATGGTGAGACAGTTTGTGTTCGCAAGGTGTACTTGCATCTATCTGTATTACCACGCTTGGCAGCCATGAAATAAGATAATAATAATAATGACCATTTTAGTAGTTGGCGCAGATAGGACACTTACCACAAGCAATATACTATCAACGCTATAGCGGTCAAACTGTTTGCACAGTTTATTGGAAAGCTATTTACTTCGTTTCAGAAATAATGGCAGGCAAATAAAAATGGCACGAGACGCTTTAAATCATGTGAAGAAAACGTAAGCAAATACAATTATTAAGAATCATAAACAAGCATTTTATTATTGCTACACAGTTAATTAATTCTTTATTGCCAAAGTAATTTACGGTACTGGAATTTTAATAACAATAAAAATTACCAAATAGAAATCTAAGGAAATTAGTTACATTTTACTCGTGTTATTAAAACCGGCCTTGTGAGCTAAATATAATAAGTAGGTCGGCGTCAAAAACATTAGGTACAGCTATACATGGGCCTTGTAATCTCGCTCCAATAAGGAGTAACTGACAAGTTATGTACAATCGTGTACGTGTAGAGCTAAAATGATCCGTTTCCTCATTTATTTCTTGCGATTCCCGTTACACGACGACGGAATATGATCTGTTTAATTCGTAGCAACAAGAACATCCATAATACATGTCCTACGCTAGAATGGTAACAGAAACACGCATATTTTTAAAAGAACACAGTAACAAATTAGCACTGATCGTGAATGCAGTAAAAAACGTAACATGGCATACATAGGATGGTAGAACGTCATGCGATGTTACAATAGTGTGCGGATTCCGGCTTTTCGCCACTTTCCGTCGTGTGTTCCTAGTAATTAGGCGTTATTAAGTTATCCGCCCGCTTACGTGCCGTGACGGTGATGCGTGTGTTTATACTGGAAGCGGGAATTAGGTTTTGGTTCCGTTTTAAAGTTTCACTGAGCAAATTGTAGCCAATGGTACTCGTGGTCAATGTCAACTTGCAAATAATAACATTTTGACATGGTTTTTTTTTAAAGTGTTACTATATCTCGGCTGTACATCGAACTTGATGCCATAAGGGCCCAAATATGCAATTATGAATTACTCAATATGTATGACATGTACAACAGTACCTACTCTGCTAATTGTAGTCACTAAATAAAGGGAATAATTATCGTAAGAGTACAGTTTTACACTTCGCACTACATACACTATATTTATTATCGAACAACCCGTGCACTTTCAACGAATTTACAATGCAACAAGAAAATTGAAAATAATGGCCAACGTCAAGTGTAAAATAAAAATATATATCTGATGCTGCGACATTATTTTATGGGAGAAAGAATGCTTTTTTCTTCATTTATGAGAGGTGAGTGGCATAAAATACGATGATTCTTATGTTATTTAATCTACAAATATAGTAAAGTTATTACAAAATAATTTATTAACCTTTAATATCACGTGACAGGTAACGAATTAATCTACATTCACGTGATTTCTGTAGGGTTAGCTCTCACTTTTGTTGAACTAAAACCATCTTTCGAGCACTAGGGTTGCATTTCATATTTTTCATGGTGGTCTCTTTCAATGAATATTATAAAAACAACTCTTTGTCAAGATCGTCGAGATCAAGAATTAATTTTATAGTAGAAAAATATGAATAGCACAATGGGAACGTTGGTCTTCCTATTTGTCAATATTGTACAAACTGCAATATCTAACATACTTTGTTATTTCACTCTTATTTGTAAGGTCCCAGCTTATTATTCTCCAAAGGAAGTATATTTTACTGCACGAATCATAAACTTTTCTGATCAAAACAGATACTATAAAACTCTTTCGTGGGGTGTAGGGTAGAGGACACATGTGGAATACAGAACTGTAGGCGGCCGTCCCCCCGCCACAATCCTCCCCATTCACTTTGAGTAAGTGAGGGGGAGCTAGCGAGTAAAAGAAGGAATCTTGTCAATGCAATTAAACTTGCTACTGTCCTATACCCTTAATGGAATGTACACAACTGTAGAACATTTTTGGTATAGCCATAAAAGGTAGGATGACGCTTCAATGAGTTTAAAGGCCATCCACGTACAATTATACATAGTTTAGATATCTGCAATTTGATGATCGCATCATTCAGATGCTTGCCATTTATTTGCTAAGGAATAGTAACTTTTGCTCTGAGCAAGGTCGAATGGTTCAATAACACAGTTACTTTTAATTACAGGTGTATGTAATAGTCGTAAATGCCAAGTGAATCCTTGCTATACTCTAGACCTGACTGTTTTTTAATATAATATGGACACACATATGTACATTCCAATAAAAAAATCACATTCCAACTACGCAAGACATTCTATCACAATTAAGTGTTACAGCATGCGATTTTTTACAAAGGTCTGCACTCCACAAGAGAACTGACATTATGGTACAGCTGTCGTTACGAAATGTCAGTGGCGCGGCGTGCCGAATCAAAACAATATTGGAACGGTATGTAGCAATGCAGATTTAAATCATAATGCTAGTTAGTATTTTAAGTGTAACTGGGTAACAATATAGACTACACAGCTCGGTGTGGGTTCGTTGGCAGCCACACGCGGCTAATTTACGTGACAAATATATCAGACGGTCAGTGCTTAACTCAAGAATAACGATTTTGCGTATAAATTGCAATTTATTGTGACTGATACAACAATACTAATTTTCTAACATATATAATTTGATATAGCAAAGAAAAGATGGATGGATTGTATAAGGAATGATATTAACGAAAAAGGAGTAAATGATTGTGATGTCTGATAAGAGAGAATGGAAAAATAAAAGGTGTTGCCCGACCCCCAATAAAATGGGATAAGGCCAGGAAAATGATGATATAATTTAATATACTCAGCCATCATTTCTCACAATGAAGTAGGTATACAATGCTAACTTAAGTCCATATCTCTTTATTCGGTCTAGAAACATCCTGCGGAAAATATGAGCCTCCTTCAGAAGCAATCAGGTAAACAGCAATATAATCAGTATTGAGGGTTCTACACATTTAAAGAGCATGAACAAGAATGCAAACATTATTGCTAATCACGAGATAACACGAACGAACGCTTTGTAAAGGTTACGTTCCTTTGTTTACATAGAAAACACGCTTACATAAGTACAAAAGATGTGTTCATATCATTCCTATTTCCCACGTTAGCACACACAATAGCGCTAATTAATTAATACGCACATTAGCGTGAATTAGATCAGTTGTTCGTGATAACTTATCGTATGATTACTGAATTGTACCTACGGTTATTTACAGGTGTACCGTTATGTTTTTTTGGGACAGTAATTTAATGATAGTGAATAATATGTAACGAGAACTTTTATGAAGCCTGTCTGGATCCCACTATTGGTTATAGGCCTCCTCTATTTTCTTCCAAACCTTTCTATCTTCTTCTATTTCTGGCCACATGAGCACTGATGAGATTTTTTTATGAAATCAATGCACTGATCTACTGATAAGTTCTTTTGTGTAAAATATAATCATAATTAAATCAATGTTGCATTTTTATCTTTACTTACATACGTGGTTAATCGCAACTCATTTTTAATTATCAATTTTGCTCAATGTCATTCACAAACCAGCTGTTATCCTTATACTATTGCCATACATTATATTTACATTTCAGCGACATGTCATATATCTTCTCATTAATAATTTGTGTGTAATAAACCAACCTCTATTTCTAAGCTACTTATCAAATGAAAATCTCGGTAAGTAGTCGATTGTACGTATAACGAACATTCAAATAGTATCGTGGTTTGTTAAATAATGCTAAGCTAAAGTAATAATCGATTAAACATCGCCGTGAAAGGACTACGGTTAGCTACGACTGAACGGAGCGTACCGTTCTATTCAAGCGAATTATATTGAAATGGCTTTTGAACTCTGGTTTGTCTGCGTTGAATGTTAAAACAATGTATTTGCTAGAGACTAGTAGTACTAGTAATAAGACAGGAACGTGTGGAAGAAGAAGACATGCTGCGCCGACCCCAAATAATAATTGGGAATGATGATAGTACGGAAAAAACATATTTCGTAAGCAAGAATCGATTCTAGATACATTTTTGTAACAAACATGATTTCAAATTACATCGATTTCCATAGTTTATTGACTAAAAGGATCCTGATATTCAACCCTGTCATTGTTATTGTAAACAAATACGAATCGACAAAATACAAACGTAGTGATTTTACGCGTAGAGGTTTTACAAACAAGGTATTTTGCAATTTCGTTTCATTGCCATTGAGGTAGCCCCAGAGGTCTCGTTTCTTAGTAATCATGCATTATATGATAATGATGATTAACGATAATTGTGCGATAACAACTACAGATACGGATAATGATATTCTTCAACAGATCAAGTAGAAACTATGTGTGTAGCCCTGTACTTAATTAAAAATGATGTTTAAAGATAAGTATTTAAGGATTATACAGCAAAAACCGTTATAAAATAACTACACACGTTTCTTCAATGTTATTAGAATCGTATCAATAAAATTTTATATAGCTACTGTCATCTGATAGCTATCTTCAACGGCTTTATGCCAGTATCTAAAGATCAAGTGGCACACACTACTTGACTACATAAGTATCAGCATGCATAAGGTGCACTCACAACTTGCCTATACCTATCAAATAAGGATTGAGATCATCGCCTTGCCGACGATCTTACGTCATTACGTAACATGCCATTTTCAACCTTAAATGTGCAATAAATTGCGACGCTAATTGCTGAACAAGTGTTGCGATAAAGTAACTTTAAACTAACATGGCAGTTGATACTGTTATCGTACGAATTGTAGTTCGGTTCGCGTGTACGACTTGCCAAAATTGAACTGGCGTGTCATTGACCTTTAGCCGACATAGCTATCATCCTGTGGGATTCGCGTAACGCGACTGCTGGATTATTGTCACAAGGCGCGGCAATACTAGACGGCTATAATCATATAACGGGTACTAAACCCATAAAAGAACTACGTCAGTGAACAAATGATTGATTATTTCTCTATTCCCTCGCTCGCTAGTTGCTACCAGCAGACTTAAAGACCCATGTTATTGAATGTTATGTCTACACAAATGGGCTTGCGAAGCAGTTCTACCGGTCACACAACCTAATAAAACGATAATTGCAAACCTTTAAATGAAACCTTGCGTCCTACTAATGTTTTTTTTACTACACGTATTTTTGTACGACCCATGAAATAACTTTGCTGTTATGTGTCCCAAATATAACAATATTAACTGTATAAATACATGTAAAATATATACTAGCTTATGTTTATGGCTCATGAATAATAAAATTACGACAATATTTTATTCTGTGTGACATTTTGTGAGCTACCATCCTGCGCTTGATAAGATTATCCTGCGTTTAAAAAAGTAACGGATCTGACACATCAGGTCGCCAGTTTATATTTTAGGGGCAATCGAGTCATGATATGTTAGATATTCGGTTTATTTCAAGGTCATTGTATATAATTTGTGTGTCGAGAGAAAGCATAGTTCAGAGTCTGAGGCAAAAGTTGAAAACGGACATATTCTAGACAAAATTATGATTAAAGATACCGGAGACGGTGGAAGTATAAAAGGTTGACGCCTTTTTACTCGAGTTTTGCTTCAACGACCGAGACGGGGTAGTCTAGACAAGCTCACTGAGAGAGGCCACCTAGATACTATACATTTTTATGACCTGACTGTAGTTTATGAGTTCAATCCCTATAGGCACTACAATTTCTTAAAATAATGCGACCTGCAGATGTCTGAGTTCAAAAAGATAATACGTATTAAAGGAACCGTACCTTTGTCCAAAATCGAGTATATGAAACATCAGTGAGAAGAAACTCCAAAACACTAAAACGAGATGCTTACAAAGACTTCATAAAACGTTATGTATTTAACCTACCTTATCTGACTAGCACATAGCGAATACATTACATCATCAAATACTATTAGGCTAATTGTAAACAATTGTGCTGATAGAAGTGAGGTCCCTGTACGAAAACAAAATTCAATTAACAAGACGGTACGTTGAAACGATGCAATCTATTTATTACTTGATATTAGTTGCTTCAGCTAACGACACTTTTTGTCAAAAGAAAATGGCTTTAATCAATAAAAAAATATTTTAAGTACCTAGTCTTTTAATGAAGTCAATTGATAGGCGTCTCCTCTTTATTTTATGGATGGAGCAGCCGTTGGTGGAAAAAAAATTGGCGACGGATTTGTAATATCTTGGGAAGTATTTGCCATGAAACGAGAATCTCTACTTTCAATTGATCATAATTTAAAACCTTGCACCAATAATAAATGAAAGACGAGTTAGAATTGACCCCAAAACTACCCTAGAGGGTTTTTAATTCAATTTTGGCATCAGAAGAGCAACTCAAAATTGTGTTCAAAGATTAAGCAAATAGAATTCTGCTGGCAACCGGCTCAGTCCTCAGATAAACGAAGCGGAACTTCTAGTCGTAACTTGGTTTATCTTATTTACAGTTTCAAAGCGACACCAATGGATCTTGCTGATAAGTTAATAACCTGAAGGCCCGTCCGTTCCCTAACCGTACCTCAATAATCCGAAACAGACGGCATGGCGACGTTAAACTCGGCACGAGAGCGGGATTAAATTGACATATCCGCCTTACTAATGCATTCATGAATGGGACAGACGGTAATACTTTACACTTAGAGGTGGCTGTGATTAATAATGATAGGAGGAAAGTGAAAGCAAAGCTCTTTTGAATGGATCAATTTAATTCGCATTTTTTCAATTTCTGTTTTAAATCTACTAAATACAAATAATAAACATTTGGTACTGGTACTAGTAACGTTATGAGGAGAGTATTAAACTCATCTGCTATAACTCAAAATTTGGTCTGCGGTTTTGTGGCTTGCGTAAAAGTAGGCATCCTTAAATATTCTGTTTGGGTTTAACTTTGCAGACATAACGAACTTAAGAAAACCGAATATCTCAGACTTCGGTGGCTACATGCCTACACTCCACAGAATAATTTACGTTGTTACATATTTGATCAAAGTGACGGCTGATTCAGGTTAGAGAACATTGACAGCCACGTTTTAATTACTCCTGACGTGTTTATCTTTACGATGGGCTAATGGAATGGTGATTACTCTAACAAGATAATGAATACACAAAATGTTAAAACTATTTTGTTTCTGCGTTAGGTTAGTGGATAAAAGTGTAAAGAATGAGTGTTAGAGGATTGAAAGCAATGGCAATGACTGAACAATTTCGGAAGGAAGGATGTAGATAATTGAAGTATTACATTTAACTAGTACAATAAATTATGGTGAATTTAAAAACAGTTAGATTGCATGTAATTGCATATTTACAATCGACCAAAAAGGTGTTGGAACTAATAGGCGACAGAAAATTGATATATCAGGAAATACCGGTTCAAACTTAGGGTCACTATACACCCTTTTTTGTAATCCTGATACCCGATGACTTGGTCTCTAAACAATTGACGCTATGCAAATTTTTTGAGGGTTTGGAAGTTCCATTGAAGTTTGAAGTCGTGGAATACCTATAGGATACTTTCGTCTCCTCGTGTAAAACGGCAAAAGAACTATAAAATGTCTGTATATTCATGAGCATAGTTACGTTACAAAATGCATATAGCAGCATACCAGTTTTGCAGTGACACAATCGGAAATGCGATTGGAATAACAATGTACTGGTTTCCGGAGTACAGCTACCCAATTTACTTAATCACAAAGTCAGTGCAATACTTTAAAACAAGACACTTTGATGCATAGTAATGTACTAAGTATAATTTGAATTTAACACTTTCTACATCATATACCTATTTCATATCCGAGATTAAAATAAATTTAATCCTCTTAACTTAAACATTTTTCATAAGCTAAACTGCCTTAAAATGCAAATATATTTTTAGTAATTTTCACCCAACATAAGCAAAGTAAACGAAGGGTTTCATTAAATATCGTTTTTTAAGCGGGTTTTCAAAACAGTGCTGTAAAAGTAATTTGCATTTTAAAGCATGAATCATATTCAATGGACTATTAAAAATAAACTTGCACGATGCATTTTTTACAGGCAATAACTTTGCTTTATGCTCAACGACGAGTATGAACAAAAATAGAATATATTAGAAATGATTTCCGTAATAGACAAATTTGCAACGATTTATCAACACGTCAAGTAAATGACTACCGATTTGTTAGCTTTTGAGTTTCAAGGCATTGAAGTAGTGGCCTATTCTACGTTTAACTACACTGGAGCCAGTCAATTTTCCTTATTAATTTAGTTTTGTTGTCTGGCCTACTGTAATTTTGAGACATGAAACTTCTCCGTACATTATATTATTATTAAATTCCTTACAACATTTTACTTTCATTTTTATTCTGAAATTAAACCAACACAAAGCACAATGGCTGGTCTTATCACAGAGGAATTGTTTTAAACAACCTTTCTTGACATGGAACTTCGGGAACTCTCACGCAAATTTCCGGGCCAGGTATACAATACAACATACATCAAACATGTCTTATGAAATCTTAATTAGCTAAGGCTTGTACCTTATGTATGAGCATCGTCGAAATTTCCAAGACCTCATTTGTTCATGACGTTAAACATACATATTAACATTCAGCAATTTGAATTATCGGAGTAAACTCAAGACACATTGACAGCATCTTCAAATCTCTTAATAATTCAGTCGAAAGTCTGTCATAGCGGTCAGATAGAAAACAGACTGTCTCAAGCCACGAACAATGTAGGCACACGCAATCAAATATTAATATGACGTGCAAATAAACTGACGTTGACTAATTGAAAATATCAAATAACTGACCAGTTTTGCAGTTTTCTCTTCACGCACGTTGGGGCAACTTCATGAGAGATAACAATGTTAGCTAAAACAATTAATTGGTCAAGACTAACGAGTGACATGAAAGAGCAGATGATTAATAAAATTTGATGTGGATCGGCTTTTCAAAGGGAGGGGTCAAATGTTGGTTTTTACTCTTCCTTTGAAATTTGTCAGTTTGGAATTGACGCGTAATTTTTTTATGTGATAATCTCTATTTATAGAACAAGTGTAACAAGTGCAAAAGTGAATATAGACCAAGCTGCTATCTCTTAGCGGTTCCGCTTATCCGTTCGCTTCCTGTCCGATCTCACCCTAAGCGCCATGAAGTTAATCTAGGCGATAATAACCACTGGCGTTGTGCTAATAAAGGTTATTTTTGTATACACAGATAAAATAAGTAACTATGCTATGGCGTGCATTGATACCGCTCTGATACGTCACTAACTAGAGCAACGAGTCTCGTGTGATTGCACATTTTAAATCCTGTACTGAGGAATCCAATCAGTTAGATTCTAGAGTATTCCTTCATGATACTATACCATCAGAAAAGTTAAAATGATGATCGTAAGTGAAAACTGCTTTCAAAAACTTATCAAACATTTTGGAGTCGCGGTGTTGTCTTGCACGAATTTAGATTGCTTTGCCAAGTAATGCCTTAAACCAAACATTGTAGAAGATTTACAAAGCATGAATAACAAAAAGGTTTATTGGATTCACAAACTAGCGTAATCCTAAGACGTAATTTACAATGTAAAGACCACTTCCCAGATCTTACAATGTCAATCTTAGTAACATCTTTGTAGCCGTTGCAACGATTTGTGGTACAATTAGATGAATTTGAGGATAATGGAATTGCGAGTTGTGCTTACGTCCGAGCCAGTTAGATAAAGCTTTTCTTAAAACTTAAGATAATTGTCTGTATTACTCCATTGTTAGATATTATACTTATTATTTACCTAAGAAAGTTCCTAGAAGATGTTGTAAAAAACCTAAGCAAATCTAGTTGCCTTATTTATATTAGGTAAATTTTGGTAGCTTTCAGGAAGGAATTTTAATGCAATTTATAACAGAATAATATAAATTTAATGCCTAATAATTAATAATTGAACTGTCGATGTACCAGTACACAGATATGGAGTGTATGCAGGAAAACAAACGAGAATAATAAAACCATCTTATTCAATGATTGATTCATAATTAAAAATACGTACCATAGGTACCGCTGAAGTTTCCTCGTTTATAAATCCTCGTGTTTGAGTTACGAAGTTAAAACAAACTTAAAACTAGTTTATCCGTTTTACATTTTCTAATTAAGTAACTTAAGACAGTTATTAATGAGTTTTTTCTACTTTATCTATTCTCAGTCTATTTCGCATAAATTAATAATAGTATATTAAATTGGCATAGCTCAATTTCGATCGAGATCTTCAATAAATACTGGTTCTAATAAACCTTTTAACTATGAATAATATTAATCCAATCAATAAAAAAAATCTTATTTCATTAGCAAAAGCGATTCGCGGTTTTGAGAGTACGGTAAAATGTTAAAGTGGCCACTTTAGGAGTACTTATGGTATTTTAGGTAGGTTTATGGCAAAGCTGCACGTGTAAAACATTTCAAACTAATTAGCCGTATTCGTTTGGGCAAATTAATGACACGAAAATGTAGTCGACCCACACTTCAATGTTTGTGTACCAAGTATGTAGAGCACGTCTCTTTGCGCGGAAAAAGAAGAATGGAAAATTGTTATTTTAGAATTACGTTTCAAGTTAGCCACTTAATATTTTTGTAAATCTTTGTCTCTTATACGAAGAAAAATCTTAAATGGAATATGAACTTACACATAAATAGCATACCTAATTAACACGTGACTAACGAAGATATCTTTGAAAGGCCTACGCCCTAATTCCGTAATTATTTACTTGAAACACTATAGTTTGGCATGAGCGTCGAAAGTAATGAGACTAGTTAGTAACACAATTAACTAATTTTAACACGTCGTGTACTGGCCGCTCACGAACACACCACGTTTGCTGATTACAGAATTACAAATACATTTGAGCTATATCCTCGTCCTGCCCATTGTCCTTTTTGAATCACATGACACACTTCACACGTCCTGCCCAAGCTTAAAAAAATAAAAATGGAAGTTCTGCCCAGTGTCAATTTGAAAGGACATTTTCGAAATTCG
This sequence comes from Chrysodeixis includens, assembly GCA_941860345.1. Lineage (NCBI taxonomy): Eukaryota > Metazoa > Arthropoda > Insecta > Lepidoptera > Noctuidae > Chrysodeixis > Chrysodeixis includens. Next base: position 2,767,351 of record OW796107.1, on the reverse strand, counting down.
GGCCTAAAATTCGTAGTTGCCGCTTTATTTAAATTTTACTACTTACACCTGATTGGTTAGAAGGTTGTGAATGACGGGAAGCCTGTATTTTGGATCACATAGATAAAATACCTTACGTCAGTGTCGTCTACGTGGTCAAGGTGGCACGACATCCACGAAGAGGTAAGAGAAATCAGTATTTATTTCAGTAATCATGGGTTTTTGCGGGCCAAACTGTTTTATATCTTAAATTTAAAAAGTGTAATTAACTTAATATGGCGTTATTTTATCAAAAAATACTCGAATTATATTTTATACAAAGGCGAAATTATTTATGTCCTTTTTAATTCCCATCGGGCAGATTTGCTTCAAAATTATTATTTTTGCTATAGGTTGGAGAGATCGATATTGAGGATTTACTTCAAAATTCAGACACCGGGGACATGGTATCATCAGATGATGACTGTGAAGATCCATCGTATACTCCAGAACCAGAACGGCAGTTGGTCAGCAATAGTAATTCTTCGGAATCTGACCCAGATAACAATTGTTCAAACAAACAAGTGTTGTGTTACAAACTGGATCTGGAGAAAGCAATATTTCTACAGGTCAGGCAAATTCAGCTTTGTCGTGGACTATCCCGTGGACGATCTCGTGGACAATTATGGGGATGAGGAGAGTCAGTAGCCAGCGTACCGTCGTCGAATTTTGATTAAGTTAGCCCTTAGAAGCTATGGCTGTTTCTAAAGACTAATAATTAAGAATACCTATAATGGATCTCCATCAAGACTGAATTATCTAAACTAATATTATAAAGAGGTAATATTTTTTTGTTTGTTTGTTACGAATAGGCTCAAAAACTACTGGACCGATTTTAAAAATTCTTTCACCATTATGATTGTTCATCTTTCCAAAGTAACATAGGCTATATTTTATTTTGAAAAAAAAAAAATAGGGATTCTTGCGAAAACTTCGATAACATAAACCACGGCCGATAAAAATCACTACTGAAATAACTTAAATCGCGTGTGCTGCAATAACTATTGATGATGGAGCAAAATAATGTACTACGATTTTGTTGACCGCATTATTATCTACAGAAAAGTCCGTAGTTACGCCAATATAAAAACTTTTATAGTTTAACAAACTATTTAAATCGGCAACGAAAATAAGATGTCGATATTCATACCATGGTATTTATACTTATCTAAATAACTTACTTTTTATTTAACAGTAGTTCAATACCTTTATATTGCTGTTTAAATTATTTTAATCGGATACTCCATTCAAAAGATATAGCGAGTTTAAAAACTTTGTATTACAACAACATATTGAATTTATTCTGTAAGTATGCCTAAAAGAGGAAGATCACAATTTTCGAAACATACGTCTCGGGCAAGGACAGCCAAAATTACCAAGCTCGCGCGAGAGAATCTAGCACTGAGCGCTCCCAGCGCCTTGATGAACAAAACGTCAGAACCTCCCAAGCTCGCGCGAGAGAATCGAGCACTGAGCGCTCCCAGCGCCTTTACTATCAAAACGTTAGAACCTCCCAAGCTCGCGCGAGAGAATCGAGCACTGAGCGCTCCCAGCGCCTTTACTATCAAAACGTCAGAACCTCCCAAGCTCGCGCGAGAGAATCGAGCACTGAGCGCTCCCAGCGCCTTTACTATCAAAACGTTAGAACCTCTCAAGGTCGCGCGAGAGAATCTAGCACTGAGCGCTCCCAGCGCCTTGACTATCAAAACGTTAGAACCACCCAAGTTCGCGCGAGAGAATCGAGCACTGAGCGCTCCCAGCGCCTTGACTATCAAAACGTCAGAACCACCCAAGCTCGCGCGAGAGAATCGAGCACTGAGCGCTCCCAGCGCCTTGACTATCAAAACGTCAGAACCACCCAAGCTCGCGCGAGAGAATCGAGCACTGAGCGCTCCCAGCGCCTTTACTATCAAAACGTTAGAACCTCTCAAGCTCGCGCGAGAGAATCGAGCACTGAGCGCTCCCAGCGCCTTTACTATCAAAACGTTAGAACCACCCAAGTTTATACTTAAATATCAGGATTTCCGCGGGTGAAACCGCGGGGCGCAGCTAGTTTCTTAAATAAAGATGATTCTTTCTAGTATATCTACAAAATTTTATTTAAATGTCCTTTTTAATTGACAAACAGACTACAGATAATTTAGGCAATACTGCCCAATGTCATTTTAAATGGACAAAAGATATCGATATGTTTTTCTCGAAAATCAGTAAACTATATTGTACTTTAACCCAAAAAAATAAATAAAAAAATATATTTCATGTGTAAGTCGAAAAAGTAATCGGAAGTAGTTCTGGGCAGGAACGCTTAAAAAACTTTTGTCCAATAAGAAGGACATTGGGCATATTTGGCAAGTTAAGAATTATAGGCCTGGGCAGGACGAGGATATAATGAAGTAGAAAAGAGGTTTTTAGTGTTAAGTATGTAATTAGAATTGAACCTTAGTCTTTAGATAATTAAGAAATGCGTATTGTTACGTTGATATTCAGCTGCTAACATGAGGTGTAGTAGTAGCCTTGCCCTACGGCATTCACGAATCCGACATTCATAGAATATTTGAAGTAGGAACAAGTAGTTACCTAATTTAAAAACATTACATCGATACAACATTTTCATGGCAGATAAAACAGACATCTATGTATACTAAAAGAAACACATTTGCGCAACATCTGTTATTTGCCACTGCAAATAAAAGACAAAGACAAATTACGCCAAATGTGGAGCACCTAGGCCATAGACTAGACAGTATAGTGAGCTATAGACAAAACTAGACATACGAATACCGGCAGCAAACGGCCAGTATCAGAAATAATCTTATTAAGATTCAAGGCACAGATAATTGGGCACACGTAGAATGTACAAGAAATGTACAATAGCCCAATTAGATAATTGTTAGGCAGTGATAATGCAATCTGCAGTTATAATTAGACGCAATTTATTTCACAACTGGGCGGTTTAACGTCACTCTTAGATCATTTAATTTGCATAATTATAAAAATAGTTTTAAATTGCATGCTTACGACGAAAATCTATTTACATAAACAAACGTAGAGGTATCATGAGTATTTCCCGTTCCACTCATTTACTTTCTAAGATTTTAATTGTGGCGGGTCCAGGCAGTTAATACAGTAAAAAAGTTATACACAAATATTATGACACATCTTTTCATCATCATTCATTAATCATCAGACATCATCATTCTTAATATTATCTTTTCAAATAATTTTACTAACATTTTCGGTGACTGGCTAATCACACCAAATCGGATACCGGTTCCATGTAAAATAAGGACCATCATTTCGAGCGTGAAGGCCACATCAGCTCCTATTTTTAACCCGGCCCAAATTTCATCCCTTTCCCAAAAGTTAGGTATTCGCTCATGGCCACCTAAGGTCATTGTTTTACATTTCATTCATTGATTCAAGTGATAATCGGCGTATAGCGTGGTTTGCGATTTCACGCGTCGATGATGAATAATTTCGACAATAGATGGCGTGTTTTTTACTGCACCTACTGTTATATAGCTGTCTGGGATATTAAGAGCAGTCAAGCGCAAGATTATGATTGAATATCTCGGTTATAAGAGAATTATTATAATTTGTATCCAGTTAGAAACTACTTAGTTGAGTAAGATACTGTTGCTAATCGATTCCATTATCCTACATTAGTTAATTGATTAGAATGAGCTTTTATGAGATTATTGGAACTAGCGTCATAACAAGCTCATCAGTTCTCTTAAAGCAAGATATTATCATGTATCTTCTAATAGCGCATGATAAGAATTGCCTACGCCTGTAATGATTGCTGGCTTAATGATTAGTTAGTACCCAAGATATTTCTTCGTAACTTTCTAACAGAATACGTGTCATAGCGTAGGCGGGCCTGCGGAAATCAATAGATCATTGCGGTTTAGGCAGACTGCAGTCCGAAATACTGGAGTCGAGTTATCCCGCCAAGACAGGTAACGGAGACCGGAGCCCATTAAGCTGTGGTTGTCATGATAAATGGCCTTGAAATACAATTAAGATGAGATGCGGAACTTGTGAACTAAGACCTTTGCAAACTATATCTATGAGACAGATTGTTCTGCTTACCCGATACAATACTCAATACTTTATTTCGTTCCACAATGTATGAAGGTGTTAAATAAAACAATTGTAATCACAATTGTGTCCAGCATGAAAGTATTAGGAGAGAGGAGGAATGCTGGTCGTCAACTTAGTCTTAATCTTTGGTAAGAGTTGTTTTTTGTATAAAACAAAACAAAGAGGCCATGCTCGAAGTTTAAACTGAAAAGTATATCGTTGATTACATTTTACGATGGATTTACAGACTGATATGATATCATTTTAGGGTTTGGCACATACGATCATATCACAACGTGCACTGAGACATAGTTCTAATTAAATAAGGAGTACCGTACCTATAAGGAAAGTCACAGTACATATTACATACATCAGTCGAATTATTGACGACTTCATGTGTACGTGCGTCATTTCGAAGATCTTGCATGATTCCGTTGCTAGGAGGCTAGATCCTCAAAGAAAACGAAGTAAATCAGGTCTGTTAGTGTGAATGCAAGCAATATAAGTAACTACTGCTCAAAGACTAATGGATATAAGATTTTAGTATCGATTAAGCTAAGCCCTAGATTACTGAAAGCTTTTACTATTTGACGAGAACGAGTGAAAGTGGAAATTGTTTTCGAACTGATACATTTACCTTAAATACGGCAAAGTGGACCTCCATTCTAATTACTATTAGACTATAGAAGCAAAACTTATGACGTTGTAGGAATAATCTCTAGCTGGATCTACTAAACTGAATTTTGGAAGGGTTTTACTTTTTTTTCAATAGACAGACTCGTTATTTTTGGCTATGCCCGGTTTTGTATTAACCCAACGAAGTAGCTAGACAGCTAGTTATAAAAATAAACAAAAAACGCAATAAATATATCGAAGTCCCAGCTTTATCTTAGTTGGAACAAGTGGGTACCACAGTACCGGCGCGTGCGCTCCTCAGCCGTCAACGCTTTGCTTCCGTTCCCGCGTCACGCCGTCACGCGGGAGGATGTTGGGCCCGCGCATAATGAACACCGTGTGGACACATTACAAATAGTTCATAAATGTTACTAGATGAAAAAAAAATATTTTTTTATAGAGGCAAACATTTTAAACAGGAATATTTTTGTTATGGGACTTGTTTATTATGTTCACTTAGATTAATGAAATCTTTCTAATATTACGTTTATTATTCACATTAGTTGATGTACAATTCTTAACACTTTTGACTGCTGAGCAACAAAATGTGAATTGTTTTTTCGGTCACCGGTGACCCTCACGGCGTTCAAAGACTTAAAAATATGATAAGATGTCTTCCTACCACATACCTACCTTCTGATAGTTTTTAAATGTAAATAAATTAGTTGGTTTCATGTTAATAGATAATTAGAAATTGTTTGAACATTAACATCACTGAGCTTGTGAGCATAGCAACACAAAAAAAAGGTAATTTATAAGAAACTTACATTAGAACATGGAGGTAAGTGGCATGCCTGGATGTGGCTATGACTTATAGTATGTGAATATATTATATCAGAGCCTTGCATTAAGGGGTTAACCAGGTTTATTAACTGAATGAGAAAGGCAAAGTATTTGCAAAATGTTGCTTATTTGTTGAGGTTTATGTCCAGCAGTGGACTGCATTAGGGTAAATGAGGATTGAGGTCTTTAACATGAAATAAATCCAAATAATGCCACTACTAATCAAGCAAATATCTAGGTATGTGACCTTTTTGTGTAAGTATGCTATAACAAAATATACATGTCCATTAATCAGATATTTTTCTTAATTGTTAATATTAAATGTTTCCACAAGATTGTTAAAACAAAATATTTATTGTTTCTTCACAATAGGATGTGAAACCTCACACTTCAACAATAGTCAAGAGATGGATTCATACAACAAAAACATAAATTAAATATTTGTGTTTTTCTCTTATGCATTCCTCTCAAAAATCAAATTAAGATAACACTGGCCAGGGTATCAATAAGGTTTATTATTTATTTATAATATAAGGCTCTATTGTCTCACTGCTGTGCAAAGACCTCCCTCTATCTTCCCATTTCTTTCTTCGAAGACCAGTGTTGGCAATTCTGATGTGGAACTATCAACACCGCCATACTGTTCTGCTGTGTACAACCAATGGGTGTTCTATAAAAGTACTTTGATCAATTCGTAGATGCTAAAATGCAATATATTGGATGATGTTATTTTATTTGGATAATACTAAGTTTAATTAAGTTTTCCTTTGTAAAGAATGTCACATATACATTTAAATTAGAAGTTATATTTGTAATATTGTGATTGTTGACTGCTTAATATAAAATAATAATATATTAAAGTAATGCTAGTGTTTATAAATATAGCACTACCCTTTTTAACATAAACAACAATGATATGTCGATATAATAATATAAATTCTACATTGAACAATACATATAAAGACTTTTTTGAAAGGGACCTATGTCCAGCAGTAGACTAAGAACAGTTGAGCTGTTAAATTACTTTCCTAAGGAAGTTTGTTCCTTTTGGTATTTCAATTATGGCTATGAAATAAACAAAGATTATAACATCAGAAATAAAATTATGTCTAATAAATAAAAAACAACAATTAAAGTTAGGCTCCTTAATTAATTTGTAGCAGATTTACATCACAGGTGGGCATTCCATTACTCAGTATTGAGAACCTGGCTTTTCGCCAAGTAGGCACATAAGGAAACTGTTGTGGCAGACACAATGACATGCATGCATTCAATAAATCATGTTCAAGTTGTTTGATACACTTATTTTATAAGACTTACATTAAACATGAATAGGGAGAATTTTGCTGAAGTTACTTTTAAAACATGATTACATTGTTTTTAGGTACCTACATAACCATTCAAAATGTTAAAGGGACCCATAAAATTTACAGATTTAAAGTTAGTGCCATGCTCCTAATAGGAAATCAATAAGAAAAATCATCTGATATACTTTCAAGAACATTTTGTCAAGAATTGACAAATAAGGATGTTTAGTGAATCATAGTTTTCCAAGATCTAAGTAATCTTTGAATTAAAGCAAATATGAGGACACTTACACTAAAGACTACACAGATACTGGTGTTATACAGTAATGTGACTTTTTTACTTAGTTACATTAATTATTAATGTCTATTGTTTCAATTAAACAACATGAGTAATAAATAAAAGTTTGTACACATGTAAGTATTATTGAACAATTTGATTTAGACAATTTCATAGTTTACACTCATCTAAGAAGTCAACTTATGGCATAATTTGACAACATAAGGCTATGCTCAAGAAACTTGAGTGAGTAAATAACATCATTACACGGCGCGGTGACGATACGACAAGTGATAAACCTTCACTCTTCATCACAACGCCCATTTTAGCGAGCCGATTGCGAATGCCGTATAGTACACACTAATAGCAAATATCTCGACCAAAGTCGATACAATACGCATTATTAATGTTATAGAAAAAGGAGCCCCTACTTATGGAACGATTAGCAAGCGTAAAACCCCGAAATATTCGATATAAAGTACCTACTCACCCTCTCCACCCAATGAAGTCAACAATTATCCGGTAGTAAAAACACTGTAATCGCCACTTTCTGATGTTCAACAAGAAAACAAACGCACTACAATTATTTTTTACACTTGGTAAATAAATAAATGCCAGATATTTCAGCAAATACACATTTAGACCGCCGCTTTAACCGTGCCACAAAACGAAAATGGCAGCGTTGAATTGAAATGTGTAGTATAATCTGACAAATTTCACAAGATCACTACCTCCACACCCTCGCACATTCATACTTTACCTACTGAGAACCGCATTCGAGCTTCAGAAATGGACAATCCAATTTTGTCAGGTAATAGTAGTTCCAAAAGACGTCGCTAGAGTTGAAGTTACTACTACAAGTTCAGTAATATCATAGGTTCAAAAGTTAGTCTAATGAAAGTGTATAATAAGTTGAAATAGTAAATGATATAAATAATTAAAACCCTCTACAGACAAGTTGATGTAATTATAAACTTTTGAAACAATATAAGATTAACGAATTTTCAGAAACAAAACGTAATGAAACATTTATTAAAAAAATCGATGGAATCATAAAACGTAAAATCTATTGTAGAACCGATTCTAGGACCGATGTGGACCTACCTACTGGAATTTTATTTCACTTTAATAAATAAATAAAACACACGATTAAAAGTGATCTGATATAATATAACTTTAAAAAAATTGAAAATAAAACAGTTAAAATAATCCAAAATATTTTGCTTTTCATATTCTTTGTTTTGAAACCTTAAAACTGCTTTTGATTACAAGAAGGTGTGTGTAAAGGTAAGTTGATAATTATGTTAAGCTTCAGTTAATTTAAAAATAATTTGTATGAGAAAAGTTTTAAAATTATAGTCTGTTGACAAGTCAGCAGAAGTGCAGAACGTTGTCAATCACTCTGACAATTTGTATGTTGTCAAGTTGTCTTGATGTCATCTCATTACGAAATATTCGCGGGAGACTGTACAGTAGTGTAAAGTGTTGCAGTTGCCTGGAGTCGTCGAAAGTTTATTCATTTAAATTAATATAATAAATCAGTTTTAATATTATACAAAATGAGTGACATTGTAACTGTGGTAGCTCCAGTCAACATAGCTGTAATTAAATATTGGGGTAAACGTGACGAAGATTTAATATTACCGTTAAATGATTCCGTTAGTGGCACTTTAGACACAAGTATTATGTGTGCTAAGACTTCGGTTTGTGCCAGACCAGAATTCGAAGAAGATGAAATATGGTTAAATGGAAAGAAAGAGTCTTTTTCTAGCCCTCGAGTCAAAAATTGTCTTAAAGAAATTAAAGCTAGAGCAGCAGCTGAAAAGTGTGTCAGTGACGAATTCTTGCAATGGAAAGTGCATGTTTGTTCTGAAAACAATTTTCCGACTGCAGCAGGTTTGGCGTCTTCTGCTGCTGGTTACGCATGTCTTGTGACAGCGCTGGCGAAACTTTACAAAGTTAAGTCTAACGTCAGTTCCATTGCTAGATTGGGCTCAGGAAGTGCCTGCAGAAGTGTGTATGGTGGTTTTGTTAGATGGCACGCGGGAACATCGGCAGACGGATCTGACTCCATAGCAACTCAAATCGTTGAGTCCACACATTGGCCAGAAATGCGAGCTCTTATTCTAGTAGTTGGTGACACCAAAAAGAAAACCAGTTCCACCATTGGTATGAAAATATCTGCACAGACTTCTGAATTATTACAACATAGAATAAAGCACTGTGTACCTCAAAGAACAGAAGAAATCATTGAGGCAATAAAAAGTAAAGACTTTCCTAAATTTGCTGAGATTACTATGAAAGACAGTAATCAGTGCCATGCGGTGTGTTTGGATTCATACCCACCATTTTTTTACATGACTGAAGTGTCTCATATGATAATTGAACTAATTCATAAGTATAATGAGCTGTATGGCACTAAGGTTGCATACACATTTGATGCTGGCCCAAATGCCTGCCTTTACTTACTGGAATCAGAAGTTCCTAAAGTTATTTCATTGATAAAGCATGCTTTTCCATCTTCAAACCCTGACAGTTTTATTACCGGTCTGAAGAGTGATGAAGAAGTATTGGATCCCAAACTTTCAAGTGTTCAACCTCATGCCAAAGATTTGATTAAGTATGTCATTCATACCAAAGTAGGGGAAGGACCAACGGAAGTGACGGATGGATCACATCTCATAAATGACAAAGGTTTACCCAAGATGTAACACCTTGACCCTATGACATATTTTACATCTATTGAATTTGGTATTCAATGGTATTTCTTATTCATGAATGAATATTTTATGAATAGTAATGGATGTATATTGTTAAATTTTACATGGAGGTATTAGGTGTATGGCTTTCTGTAAACTGATGCTGTAAAAGGTGCACTTTCATCTAGATAAGACACCTAAATATTAATGTATTTTCATGACAGGTATTTTACATGCATTCCTGTTTTATTTTAAAAATATTATATTTAGCTGTAGATTTATTTTTCTTCAGGTATATCTAGCTACAGAAAGTTGTAGAATTTTTTTTTTGTGTATGTAAATACTATTGTATAAGTTAATGGCACCAAATTATGTAAAACTATGTGAGTGCCTACTGTAATGTTTGTATTTAACAATTATATTTGCCTAAGGTGTAAGGTTGAATGTATTTATTGTCATATTAGTTCTCATCTCATATATTTTATTCTTTTGTTGGAGTAAGAAAAATGTCTCTGTATATCAAATGGCTTTTATTTACATCAAATATACATAAATTATACATTGACATGTAACTTAACGTATGCAACCTATGCCTATCTTAAATCTAATCTTACAAGGAGATCACAATGAAACTGCTAAGTATCTCAAAACAATTTCATTTATTTTTATCCGTACGGTCAGGATACACATGTAATAAGTAGCACAAAAATAAATGAAACTAACACTTTTGAACTCCTTATCGGGCTGACACTGACACCTGCCAGACTCTGATGATGTTGTCGGAGTACCCGGCGAAGAGGGTTTGACCATCTGTGGACCAGGCCAAGGAGAGGCACTGAGGTGGGTCAGACTTGGAGGTCTGGGTCTGGTTGATGATTTCAGGTCTGAGCTCTTCAACCATTTCCTTGCTTTCAAGATCCTGAAAACAAATAGAAAAAATAATGTTAATACAGCCTTAAAAATGACAACATGACATTTATCAGGTAAAGCTTAAATAGGAAGAAGAATTTACATACCCAAATCTTGATGGAAGGTCCGAAGGCAGCGCACAGCCAATATCTGTTGGGAGAGAAGCACAATGATGTGATGATATCATTGTGGTCCAGGGTGTGCAGATGCTTGCCATCATTCAGGTCCCACAGCATCGCCTTCATGTCCTTGCCACCAGAGGCACAGAGAGAACCATCAGGAGAGACAGTCACTGTGTTCAGGTAGCCAGAGTGGCCAAGGTGGTTGATCTTCAGCTTGCAGTTGGTAAGATGCCAGACCTGAATAAAAGTATTAGGATAAGTATAATCTAGCAGATTTTAATGTAATTACTAAGTTCTTTATAATAACCATGATACCAACCTTGACGGTTCTGTCCCAACCAGCAGATACAATGATTGGGTTAGCGTGGTTTGGTGAGAAGCGTACGCATGACACCCAGTCAGAGTGGCCATCATCCTGGATGGTGTACTTGCACTCGGCAAGAGTGTTCCACAGCTTGATAGTCTTGTCTCGTGATCCACTGACAATTTGACGGTTGTCAACAGAGAAAGCAACGGAGAGTACATCCTGCACAGCATACAAGTCATGTTATAGTCACATGTAAAATTTGTTGATTAGTCAATAAAAATATACGACGATTGGCTAGACAGTTTATATAATACATTGATCTATCTAAACTACTGAACATAAATAACAAAATCATTAATGTTGCTACATAACAAGTGCAGATACGCCATTTGGTGTTAGGTTTAGACAATTCAGTGTGAAGATGACTTATCACACTCTTACCTCATCCAAACTCCTAGGTGAATCACAACCTTGCTAGCAGCAAAGAGAGCTCTTCTGCCTCGCAAAGGCACAAACACACTGTTTCTTCTGCCGCGCATCGGCACTTATAACTACATCCCTAACAGAATCATATATATCATCATCACACCTTAGTATGGTCTTCGAAACGCCTAGTTGTCTTTCCTGCGGCAAGATCCCACAGACGCAGGGTCTTGTCCCATGAACCAGACAGAGCGTAGTTGCCGTCACTTGAGAGCACAACGTCTGAGATGAAGTGCGAGTGTCCGTACAGACGCTTCTGAGGAACACCGTAGTTGGTCTCGTCTCTGGTCAACTTCCATACGATGAGGGTCTTGTCTGAAAAGTCATTAACAACGTGTCAAACATACACGATGGTTGCAGTGGATTCAAATAATGTTGGTAAATATCATCAGCCCCATATCCGCTTGCCGCTCAGGAATCGCGTGGCAAAGATTTGTGTCATCATATAAATATATTAAAAAACATAATATTAACTTACAAACCACTAACATAAGAATGATTTGTGACATATTTTATGACTAAAATTCAAGATGAACGTGGATTTAAAAAGTCAGGCGACAACATTTTCAAGACCTTACCTCGGGACGAAGACAAAATCATATCAGGGTACTTAGGATTGGTCGCAATTTGTGTGACCCACCCATTGTGACCACACAGGGTCCCACGAAGTTTCAGGGTTTCAGTCATCTTCAGAAAACTAGTTGAGTGGCAAAGCACCAACGCACTCCCTCAACACTAAACGTAAAAAGACCGGAACTTTGGCAAACCCGCAGTGGCGCCGGTGGCCTGGTATTTTTTTTTAACTGGTTTTACATATGCGGTTTTTAGCACAAATTTGCTGTAACTTTTAAAACTTACTAAAGGTATGATTTTAAAATCATTTGTTTTTGCTTAGATTTGCACTGTATTTCAATATCTTTTTCTTATTATTTTATTAATCAGAGTAACTGTAAAGCGGTGTTGATACATCAGTTCAAAGTTTGCAGACCGGTAACTCATACAGTACATTTCGTACTTGCAAAATAAAGTATCTTTATCTTGTAAAGCATGAGTCTTCACTCTGTGATAAAGACAGTAATGTATTACAGTTTATGAGAATAAGCTTACCGATTCTTTATATTTGATTACTATTTATCCTAATCCAAAACGAAGCCGCCGTGCTAGGTAATTAGCAATGGAAGAGTGTAACATTTCCATTTACTTCAGAAGCATTAGGCAAGAACATGAAAACCACGAAAAATCCTGATATTCTGGCTTTGTTTCGAACCGTACTAATACTACTATTTAATTAATGGGACCACAAAATAGGTCAGTATTTGAAAAAAGAAAATAATATCAAGATCAGCGAATAAATACTCCATGGTGTCAAGATTTCAACAAAATCAAATTCAAAAGAAAAGTGTGAAGTTGAAATATATTGTCTTGACATTTTAATATATTGAAAGAAGACTTATAAAATTTTGGCATTTATTTGCACTTTTGTAGTCTATTTCAGAAATTATTCACAAGTAAAATACATTTTACATAAATGGATTTTATTGTTGAAGTACCCCAAACTATGGCCAAAGCAAAAATTGTACCTTCAGGCTCGATTAAAGTAAGTGGAAGAGTTTTACGGTAATTTGGTGTTTTTCAGAAGTTTTCAACTTGAAATTTAGTATTATTTCAAATATTACTAAAAAAGTAATCAATAGTAAAATGTTAGTTAAGTCAAATTAATAAATTTTATTTATTTCCATTGTTTGAATAGTCTTCAAATAATTATCTCATAAGCTCTTTAATATTTGTCAAAATAATTTAAATGACTTAGTAAGTAAAAGTTAAAATAGTTCAATTCATATTTTCTGAACGCTTCCGCAAGTGGCATCATCATCTAGTTCTCACTAAAGCCGCTTGGTGGATTTGGATTTCTTTTCCGAAAATTGACGTCACGCAAACGCCATTTTGTAAAGTGTCCGCCGTAGTCTCGTTTTCTGGGCACAGTGTAAAATACGTAATTCGCATGGTTTCGTGTACATTTAAAACATAAAGACAATCAAAATCATAGTTAACGTCTCGTGCGTTAATCTCACAGACACAAAGTATGGAGGACAAGGCGTCATTAAAAGAATTGGATCAATGGATAGAACAACTAAATGAATGCAAGCAATTGACAGAAAATCAAGTAAAAACGTTATGCGACAAGGTAATGTACATTTGAATTCTATATTAGCTAATGAGTCTAGTTGGTTTGTGACCGATTTGATAAGTTTTGTATATATTTTCATCGGGTCGGTAGCTATATGCCGTATGAATCATATACCTACATAGTGAGTTACAAGAACGCGATCCTACATCTCGCTATAGGCAGTGCTGGAAGTTGTCCGCCGTTGGTACGCTAATCGTTTCGGGATGTCGGGACTTGGAGTGGAGTCATTCTTGTTTTTGAGTATGTTTACCACACCCAGCTATCATGCTTTTCTGGTTGATAATAGCTTAATTGGTTAGAAGATATTTATAGACGCGGCGCGGAAATTCAGATAATCAATTAACACTAGTTTTGTATCCGTAAGTCATAGACTTGTTGTGGGTTTGAACATGTTTATCATGGGTGGTTTCATTGATTTTTGTGCAACTTACTCTATTGGCGTCGATTACATACATAAAACCATTCGATATGATTGTGTAGCTATAAACTCGGTTGCTGCATTTTTATTGATTAATATGTAGATGAAAAAAAAAGATGTCTACAATATAAAAATAAATGATTATAAATTCATGCATTCCATTTATAAAAAGTTTCATCATCTCTACTTCCTTTATATAATTAATATAGATGGAATGTCACAACCTCAGATATTTTCATCAATATTGTTTATCTGTTTTCCTGGATATTTATTTACCTACATTAAAATACCAGTATTTAGTTTCAAAAGGCTTATCTAACCAAGATTGCACACAAAACATCAATAAACCTAATTAAAAAGCCAGTTAGTTAATGCAATTAGTTGTTTTTGCACTAATTTAGCTTAGACATGCATAAACTAATGTTATGTCTAACAATATACTCTGTTATCATCATACACAAAAGGACATATGTAATTGTATTGTTTGTTTATTTATAAATCTACAAAACCTTTAAGCATTCAAATTCTTGGGCTATAAGATACCTTTTCAAACATTATTACAACTAGTATAATATTCAGGTATGATTAACACTTGTCTGTATTTTAACTGAAGGAAATGACTGTATATTAATAGTACTATAGTTTACTATCTTGTACTTAACCATTGATGAGTAAGATAATATGGTGAATCATAAGGTGTTGAATATTGGAGCAAAGATATCATTGAAGAGTCTAATTACTTAGCAGGATAGTTAAAACTGCTATTCTGTTTGAGGTTTTTATTTTTCAATTTTGAAAGTTGTAAGACAATTTGTTATTAGGATACTAATAGTTACTTAGAGGCTAATTATTTTAATCTTCTGTCAAATCATAAGAATTTTAATACACTATAGTGTATAATGTGGGGGTTTGATAGACAATTAAACATTTTTTTTGTGATAATTAGCCATTCTGAATCAGAGGGGTTAAAATATACTACTAAGACACACACTTGTAATCAAAAACACTAAAGAAAGTAAAAGTAAATGTTCCTTATGTTTTTATGTTATTGTAAGTGTGTTATAAAATATTACTACACAGTAATATTACAATGATGCCACAGTTACAATTATCTCAGAGGATGTTGTGTTGTCAGTTAATTAGTACAGATCCACCATGTTTCATACACTCAAATTACTTTTTCATACACTTTTATGCCATTTAATCTGTGAATAACCATTTTGACATAGTCATTTAGATGATTTTCAAGCTTGAACAATAACAATAAAACATTACTTTGCAGACACTTTCCAAATTTCTTTTTTTTTTAAGTCAATATATGTGTATACTGTCTATCATTAAAATGATAAAAGAATAACTAAATTGAAAGAAAAATGTATGAGGAGAATATGATAACACATTATGGTATTTAATTTATAGGGAGGGGTATCCAAAATTATTGATTTTCCACTTTTACTTTGAAAGGAAACTTACATTTTATACCTTGAACAATGAGATTATTTTTATTGTAATAAGTTCTGGTTATTTGATAAAACAACGATAATAAAATAATACTTAATCAGTTCATGGTAAATAGAACTGGATTGCAATAATTTCGTAGAATCCAGCTTTGTATGTTTGGTATTTTTTTATTTATTTTAATACACGCCTAATAATTATATAATTTGTGTGTTCTATATAAAAATACTACAAAGTTATTTTTGAAGTGTACTTAAAACGTCTTTTTCGGTACTATATTTTTAATATCATAGTTAACATCGCGTTCATAGCTAACACTTATCACAAGCCGTATTATACATTTAATAACCAACAGTTAATACTAAGCACAGAAAAGTATGCATAGTGCTAATTATCTCTTATTATTCTATAGCAATCGCACGTGTCCTATACTTATTTACATATTGACTCGCCTACACGTGTTCCATGCACAATTGCCTAGCATTGAGCCCCCTCCACTCCGATACGCGAAACGATTGTAAAAATCATTTGTTTCTTATTGTAATGTTACGCACGCTGATTTGGTGATTAATAATCTCTGAATCATATCTACTATCTATGGTCAGCGTCAAATGACGCTCAGTTTGTCTAAACAAGGATAAAATTCTAGTAAATGATGTCCTATATTGCGCAGACGCATAAATATTAATTTACTGCGTATTGAATAATATGCGTTCGATCCTCGCAAATTATTCAAAACAAATGAATAGAAAATTGTAGTCGATGACTAAGTCTAAAAAGAAACCCAGATCGATGCTCTCCAAAAGAAAATAGCATAAATACTTTCCTAATTAAAATTAAGTGTGTCTAGAATTAATAAAGACGATTAACAACTGGTATTTACGCTGTGGATGTAAATAGACTTGCAGCTAATTATCATCGATGTCTTCAAAAAGGTTAGGTAAGCAGAACTCATAACGCGCGTAACCGACGCGCATATGAAATTGGAAGTGAAATGTTCGTTGGTCTCACGTAGCTTGTCCACCTCGCAGCGAACAATGCGTGAGGTTATGTAGATTTTAGAAAATACACTGATAACAATGATCTTCAGAATGTTTCATTAATCAATGATTTTTCTGTCATTAAATACTTGCTTGACAAGTTTTTGCTTGAAGAATGCACTGACGACATACTTATTATCAATAGCTCAAGGCCTAAGAAAGAGTAGAGACAAACACAAATGACCTTATACGCTACTAATAAATGTAAATTGACGTTCTAAGTTGCTAGACTACTTTTTTTTAAATTGCTCCACAGTTCAGCCTTTTTATATTCCTATTTTTTATAAAGACTGACTTTGCAGTTTTAGTTGACGTCATTTTAGTGAGATTCTTAGCTCATCTTTGTAGATTAAATATAAATATGTATTCATTTGTATCGTATTCTGAATAGCAAGTGTGTTGATCTAATTAATTTATCAGTCTGAATATAAAAAGATGTAGTGTAAAGTGTAATTTATCTTAACGGACTGGCAAGTAAGATTTATATTGGAAAAAGATGAATGTCTTTTTATCGGGTTCGGAAATTGCTTATGTTCACATAGTTAGGAATTTTGTCATGTCTCGTACGACATTATTTTTGCCGTTTATTTTATGTATCTGAGAAAAATAAACGGTATCGGTATCATCGGGTCTTTCACCTTTCTCATACGAAACTGTCATATGTATAGCGTACAATGGTGATAGGGTAAACCTATATGGTACGGCTTTTTTGCTAGATGGACTACAGCTATTATCACGAGTTTTCCTTCCTTCGAGATCTCTTCAATATAGCTATTCTCTTTCGTCGTGCAAATGATTCGTAAAACTCGTAAATACGACTTTAATGGACAATAAGTTAAAAACATCCTTGAAACGTCTAATTGTGACCTCTGCTTCGCATATCAATAATAACCTTTACATTGGTACATAATTTATGATTGAATGCAGCTACAAAATATTCATTGAATAAATTTTCGACTCTGTTTCTTGTACTTAACTTCTACGCGTTGTATGTACAATTATATACATGTATGAGATTTCGATGCCTACGTAGTCTATGCTAATTTCGGAATACAGATAACACATTAACTCGTAAAAAAAATCAACAGATTCTATTTGTGTTCGTGAATAGAAATCAACTAGCTACGGCTTTGAATAGAGCGCTCTTAATCCATATGCTATATGTTAGCAATTTAGATTAATTCCAATCTGATCTGTTTTGATTGCTTATATTGTGTTTAGAGAATACATTGCTAATCATGACAGATCCCTTTGCTTATTTCATGGAAACACATTTAGATGACTATTTCGACAAATGCGGATAATTCTAAATCCAAACATAATGTTTATAATTGGTTGCTAGATTGATAGAATCCTGGTACTACAGTAAGGTTGAGTAACTTCTGATTCATATTCATTTTCAAGCAAATCACGCCATTCCGCAATAATCATATAATAACTAAACTGTCATCTAAATATAATCTACGTACTAATAGTAAATAATAACACAGATACGAGAGTCAGATACTAACTGAAACCGATATTTCTATATATCCGTGTTATTACAGCGAGAGAACAGTCCGCCCTTCTATTGATTACTTGCGACCTACCGCTTCAACCTAAATACGAGCAATAACTTTTCGTTTAGAATAACGTTGATGGCCGCGCTGGTTTTGTGTTTAAATTCACGGTAGCCATGTGTTATGTACATTCTTTTAGTTATAGAACATTATACAATTAGGATGTTGACAAGTTTTGGTTAGATAAGAGGTGAATGAACTTTTCTACCCCAGAGAATAGGTTAGGGATTACTCGTACGGATCTTTGGCTTCTTCCGATAGTTACATCATTCCCGCATTTTTAAGGATTGTATTTCATATAGTGAAGTCATTTCCTTTACATAATTCAGCTTCTAGTAATAGCTGCGGTGACCGACAACTCATTAACACGAAAAGTACCTATATCAACAATGATATCATATCGCATTTCTGGTTGAAATGTTGATAGTAATTCTGGTACAATTTACTCGATTTCTAATAATACACACTTGTGATTGTCCCACAGTAGGGTAAAAGAAACGGACTCGTTTTCATAGAAGCAAAAATGTTAGCAACTGTTTTTTTACAAACGGTCGATATTATTATAATTAACAGTAAAGCTCTATGTAACATGCTATTATATCATAATACTCACGCGTAACACACGCGGAACAGTTAAATAAACAAATAACCACAATTAGCAGCATTACATAACATTTTTGACACTAGAACATTTTTACAACAATATCATCCTGACCACAGCAGAGGTTTGATTTATACCCGGTATGCCAAACGCGTTCATGAGAGGCAACCCCGGATTAGATTTTGGTTGATAAATGGACGACGATTTTGCAGGAATTTCAGGCTGAGAGAAATGGAGGTTTTTGTACTACAGGGCAATGACCTACCCATCTCATGCACAAAAGGAATGTATTTTATGATAGTAAAGCAACAATGGCTATTCCTATAGCCTTTTTTCGGTTTTCTTTCCTATCAAAGGGTTTTTAGATAGTAATCTTAAATAATATTAGGTTACAGTTGAGTAGGTACACAGCGCTGTCCTAGACCGGGTTAGTTGACACCTTACACTTCATTAATTTCTCATTAAGTTAAACAAAGTTAGTCTCCCTTGGGCCTTTCCTAAAACTAAAACTAGGTAATTCTAAAGCAAATAATTAAAGTACATAATAAACGACTGCGTAAAATAACAATGTGAAGCCTAAGTTAACAGCATGTTTGACGTAGAAAGGAATTCGTACTAAATAGCCTTGTTATTTAGACTATTTAGTATTTTAAGGCGTTTACTTATGTATTTAGATTATAATGTAGTGGTATACCAAGTTTCGGTTCGCTTTTTTCTAACCGAATGTCTGGAAGGCGACTAATAAGATTAATTTTAGTTAGCCTCCTTGTTTTCAATAATCCTTTTTAACCTTGCTGACACGTACAGGATCGATAGACAATCGACGTATCTAAAGATAATATTATGTAGTAAATACTTCAAGAAAGATTGCAAGCGAAGTCCTCGAGTGGAATAGCATATTTCAGTACCAAGTACGGGCATGTTCAGTTTATTGCGCTTTGTTCAAAGGCAGCCATAACCCTCCAGGGATAGTGGCGGACGAACAATACGAATTAACAGCTTATTCAACCGTGTATTCCGCTATTTATAACTACTAGGTTGAATTACTAGTTCATGCATGCTATGTATAAACTAACTCATGTAAATACAGGTTGCAGTGGCATGTTATGCTTTACACCCACTTCCACCCAATACTGAACTGATTACCTGTGTCTTGCCTTTATAGTTCGAACTAGGTTGTTTAAAACTCCTAGTTTTAATCGATATCTTCCCGGCCAAGTTATAATAGCAAATCACCCATGATAAATACGTTTTTTTTAACTTATTTATTATGATTTTTACAATATTTTTTGTCTAAAACACCTTACGCAGTCTAGAGTTGGTTAAGAGACGGACGTTATTGATATAGTATAGTGTAATAATCTGATTTCACACAGCCTAGTTGAAATAATGGACTAGTTGAGAAAGTTGTACAATTTCAGCTATTTAGATGACGACAGAGACATGAAAACTATTTTATCAAAGTTGTTAGATACCTTATCTCTATAGGAGTAGCCCTAAAACTATTATTTGACTTGAAGTTTCGCGCAATTTACTTTTAGTTAAATAATTATCGTCCATGCTCGCTTATGGCTTATGTTTACATGTGACCTCACTCTTTAAAGACTTCTATTTTTATCTCACCATTAACTAATTGAGTAAACCTAAGTCCTTAATATGCGTTTTAATTTTATCGGTCTAATGGTATAAATATCTGTTGGGGCGATAGTAACACATGATGTGACATCACCAATTCTACGTCATCTTGATTGTGCAAATGAGTGTGAATCGAGTGTTTTCGTTAATGCTATCATTATCAACGGTATCTAGAAAATATGTTTACATTTTGTAACTTTATAAAGGACGTTAAACATGATAATAATGGGTCCACAAAGGAATAACAAACAAACAAGGTTTTTAATGTTTCGGTCATCAATTCATTAGTGTAATGAAAATTTTAGCAATATTTCTCCCGCGGAATTGTTTATTGAAGCGCTGTGTGGGGTAGATGTATATTCATAGCTTTGTTTACAAGTTGTGTCAGTTTATCAAATGTTTACCTATTTGTGTATTTTGTTCTTCTTCTGGAACCTCCTTTTCGCCTAGACTAATAGTTCTAAAGCTTTTAACGGTACTTTCAGAAACAATACATTAGGCCATTAGAGGGTATTGTCTTTAAATCGGTCTTTGTCTTGCTTTATGGCGGCCTCGTGATGACCTAAGTGCTAAAAAAATATTTTTAAATACACGTCGTATATGTAAACGTCTTTTTATCGGTAGGCTATATCATTCAGCTAGAAATTCTTTAAACTTGCTTTCAATAGTATTTATTTTCATAATTTCAACTGGAAGTTTTACCATGACATTTGTAAAGTCGATAGCACTATAGCTACTGTTCCTATTCACAAAAGAAATCAGATATACCAACATTCAGGTCTAATTTTGTCAATCACAAACTATGCTACTCTAATATGGTGTTAAAATTTAAATGGTCATCTTTATTAAACCATTATTATGTTTGTTTACAGGCAAAGGAGATCCTTACAAAGGAGTCTAACGTCCAAGAGGTGAAATGTCCCGTGACGGTATGCGGGGACGTCCACGGGCAGTTCCACGACCTGATGGAGCTGTTCCGTATCGGCGGCCGATCCCCCGACACTAATTACTTATTCATGGGAGACTACGTCGATCGCGGGTACTACAGTGTCGAGACCGTCACATTGCTCGTTGCGCTTAAGGTGAGATATACGTTATTTATTGACCATTTTTATTACTGCAGAACTGGTCCCAATTTGCCATAAATCGATAGACGGACCCTTCACCCTAGATAATAACTTGTTTCATTGTATTTTGTCATAACACCCAATGTTTACATGAGTTGCCACAATTTTTTTCTCGAATGCGATACAAGTTAAATTAACAAAGTGGCACGTACGCAGCAAATTCTTTTTAAACTTATCGGTTTTATACAACAAACCTCATAAATTCTCTTAACCCACGAATACTATACTTGCAGCTATAGTTTAACTTGTCGAACGTATACAATTCGCTTACAGTTCACCATATTTCCATACACCGGAAACCTTATTCTATAAATAACTTTATATCCCATTGCTTACAAGCGGGGTGTGTAACATCACATTTTCTAACAGTACTTGACGAGACAGTAAAAAGAGCTACAATCTGTGACAATACATTCCCGGCTAGACGTATGTGAATAACAGTATATTACATAAAGCTATCCGATACACGCGCTTGCTGCCAATGTCCTCGCCCGACCTGATATTGAGCAGCTTAATATAATACTTTTACCTAACCATCATAATATTCAAAGTAAAAGTCACCTTCAGTAAATTACATGTGATTTTCTATGAAAATTAATTCCATCGGGAATCATGTTTAGTTATTGGAATCGTAGCGATGATACGCAATAGATATAACTGTATCACAGCTGTATCCACACTGCTCAAATCGAATCAAAATCGAGACGTAGCTGAATCGATTTAACTTTTCCAATATCGGTACATATAGCGTTTTGTATGTATACAATTATTATCTACATAATATATTGTCATCGATCACGATCGCAGACTAAGCCAAACTATTTCATAAATATAATATCAGAAACATTTTCTTTGTTCGTTTTTTCGTACGTGAGAGGAAGGGAGTGTTTATCAGCCGGTATCTTTGATATCGGTCACTGTTTACATACTCTTATCAACTGAATTTTATTAAATGACTCTACTATCACTGAAGTAAGAAACAGGATTTGATACTACTAATATGTGGTGAAAGTATTTTTAATAGTACAACTGGATACGCATCCTGTGTTGAATATTTGTTAAGTTACTTGATTGTTTTGTCAAGTTGCAATTCGGTAAATGTTATTTATGTTTATTTATTACTGTCAAGTATTCATACCAACAATAATAATATAAACAAAACAAACACGTCAGCGTCTGAAGGACGTGCTCCAATAACCTTTATTAGAGTAATGCTTCATTAATAGAAATGATAAAAACATTAAGTAGGTACTTTCAATGGAACTTTTTTCTATATTGATGACTAATGAAATTACAGACGCTTGCATTTGATATGTTTATTTTATCAACGGTATAATTATAATAAGGGGACCTATCTAGGAAATCAAAACACGTTGGTACAATCGCAATGATTTCAAAATGACTCATATTTTCAAACATCGTATGAAAGAAACGCGACATGCGTTTACAAAATAGTTAGCCTTTCGTGACTACAAGGACAAAAATTGTTACCGAGGTTACAAAAGTGTGTTTTACTTTCAAAACTAAACTATAAACATCCAGACCATTGCGGCAGTAATGTAAAACTGATTTCAATTTAATGTATTTTCGGTAAAATTACGGAAAAATTAGCATAAAATATTAATTCTAGACAAGTCAGTTTCTAACGATTAAAGTAACTTCTAATTTGTCCTGTCCAATGCTACGATGAAATATAAAAACGTTAAGTAATCTTTTAAATATTGATGTGGCCTTTTTTTATTGACACTTTATTAAAACATTTGCAGGTTAGATACCGGGAGAGAATAACAATCCTCCGCGGTAACCACGAGTCTAGGCAGATCACCCAAGTATACGGGTTCTACGACGAGTGCCTTCGTAAATACGGCAACGCGTCGGTATGGAAGCACTTCACCGACCTGTTCGACTTCCTGCCGCTCACCGCGCTGGTGGACGGCCAGATCTTCTGCCTGCACGGCGGGCTCAGCCCCTCCATCGACACCCTCGACCACATCCGAGCCCTCGACCGCCTGCAGGAGGTCCCCCACGAAGGACCCATGTGCGATCTGTTGTGGAGCGACCCCGATGACAGGTGAGCACTACACACAAACATACTATGTGTCTATATGTGATTGCAATAGGGACATCGACAGTTATCATCAGCTTGCTAGCGGGAAACTAAAGTATATGAAACTCTTTGATCGAGTCACCGAAGTGCCTTTACCTAATGAGCAGGCAAAAACACATTTGCATAGAATAATAGGAAGTTGCAAGTTTAGTGTAGTTGTAACTGTCTTGAAGTTAAGTTGGTTAAGGAAACACGACGGAGTTCCCGGATTTCATATTTCTAAATTTAATCACAAAACCACATGCACCAGTCACCGTATTAAACAAAACAGATTTGGTTCAGTAACACTGACTCCTACGTCAAAACAGCCTTACGCAATATAATAAATATTTAAAATACCAAAGTAATTGTGTAACAAGGCGAGGATGCGTAACAGGAAATCGTCACGAAACCTTATAACAATTTCGAGCTTCACTTACTCGTTACAGAGGTGATACAAAACGTGTTACTTGAGGTTGTAAGGTCATTGCTTTACGTAACTTAATGGACGCGAGATATCTTATTAGCCAAGGAGAAGCGTCAAGGAATAGCTTGCATTCTAAAATAAAAAGGTTTATTAATATCGCTTGCCCCACTATAAACACTAGCAGGAGTCAAGGACGCGGTCGTACGCGGGGTAATTAAGGCCGCGACGGACGCCACAGCGTGCCCTAAGCGTTATCTTCCTATACGTGACATTAACTAGGTTATTTAATTGATTCTGATACCGATTACATATATCCACATATTTTCTTAGTGTATATTTATCGTATGTTAATTTGGCCCGCTTGCCTTGGAACATTTCAGTTTCGTTTACGATAAAACTAATACATTTGTTCAGTTTCACGAGCTCTGTTCTGTAAGTGAATAATCATTTGACCGACCCGGCGTTCTAGTTCCGGAAAGATAATTGAGATATAGACTAGATTGCTATTGAGGAAAGTATCACACTTATCGTTTTCCCTAAAGGCGATATTTATGTGTCGAATAACAACAAGTTACGTTCTATAATCCGTCTTACTGAAGTAATGCCCGTGTATCAGGTGAGAAAATACTATATTTAAACATCTAAGCTCGTAATGAGAACGTCACATCGTGCGGTCGTCTGTCACTATCGCTAAATAAGATAATTAAACTAACTAGTAAAGGCGCATCTAGACCGAGCGAACATGAAACTCTGACTGCTATAAAACTTTGGAGAGACAATAACTTCCAAGTATCACCGAGTAGAGACTACCGATCAGCCGGCGACGCTATCTCCAATGTATTGCATACTAACAAAAGTAAACTGTAAAGAAAGGTACTTGCTATGGCCCGTTCAATACAGGAAGAAGGGGAAAGGTTAAAGAGCTCTCGCGACACAAGAGCGTGCTGAGAATGTTACGAGCTTGGATTAATTTTATACCATGTGTGTAATGAAGATTTATTACTAAAAAGATATAGAATTAAATAAGAATATAGTGTAGATAGACACTGGTAAGAAGATTATTTAAATTTAAGCCAAAACAGATTTAATCATTTATGGTATTGTTCGTAAGTATTTTTTCTCGTTTCTGAGGTAGTAACACCCAATCAAAAAGCTTCGTTGAAGTCAAACTATGTTACATCTAAGCTAAGTATATGATTGAGTGTGATAAAGGCACCAATAAATAGGCCATTGTTACAATAGTTCTATTTGCTAAATCGTTAGATGCGGTAAGTGTATAAAGACCCTTTGCGGATAGCTGCAAATAACTAAAGCGCTAGCGAGTTGTTTACCCTAATGTGACGTCATTTGCATCTTGACATTCAAGCAGCTTTACCACATGATAATGTCATTGCTTCGCAGTTTTATTAATTTGTTCAATACTAGAATTTAGACGGTATTGTATTCTAATCGTAACCTGTAAGTCGTGACCTCTAGAAAAGTATTACATCAAATATAGGGTTTTAAACTATAACTTTAAGTCTGGTGTCAACGTGACCTAGAGGTTCTCGAACTGTATTCATTCCTGCAAGGTTTTAAAGGTCACAAAAACGTGTAATACCTTAATTTAATGTTCTAAGTCTGCAGTGAATAATCGTGATCGATTCTCGCGTCTTTAAATGGCAAGAGATGATTAGTATAGGTAAACTACTGGCTGGTGTTACTGTACCCGTATTCAGGTTGACTGGTGAGATTGTGTGGCCTCATTGCTTACTGTAAAAAGCATGCATCCTAGTATTTTTTCTTGCTTTAAGCCAGAAATAGTTGTTGCAAGATAGAAAGAATCGTTCGATCCAATATGTGTTGTGCAGCCAGGATAGCTTTTCAATGCTAATCCCTTACCTAATTTTCTTTATTTTATGGTTTGTTGAGGCTTTCTAAACGATTGCTGCTCCATCCTTCCATAAAACCTTTCTTAGCTTAGACCTTTTCTTGCAGTCTGTAGCAAGGCATGTATGCCAATAGTACAAGTAATCTATACTATAATAAAAATGGTCGGGGTCAAATTCTGTACATTGAAGATATTTAAAAAAAAATGAGTGGGGGGCGTTTTATTATCGATACAGAAGTATAAAATGCAATTAAAAATTTTTTTGTCTGTTTGTCTGTCTGTCTGTCTGTCTGTCTGTCTGTCTGTATCTTGAACGCGAATCACGCAAAAACTACTGAACGGATTTTGATGAAACTTGGTATGGTTATAGTACCTACTCCGAGGAAGGATCATATCTACTTTTCATCACGAAAACCGATACAGGGGTGGAGGGAGGAGAGGTGAAAGTCCCTCCCGCATCACGTAAAATCTACGAACTCAATGCAGACAATGTTTATACACAAAAATTATACGCAACTTGAGGTATAACTTAGTCTTTGTTTGATCAAAATCGGTTCACTCTACCAAAAGATATGATTAATTAAGTGAATTCAAGAAGTAAAATAATTACGTTACGCAATTCAGTGTAGTACTTGCAACGACATCTTATGACAAAAAATAGAACTAATGTTGATAGATAAATTCTAAATCCAATAGATGGCGTTGTGCAAATTTCGTCGTTTTCTGAATCGCGGTGTTAAGATTTGACACCATTATATTATTGCCGAAGGTCGGGCTAACATAAATACTATAATAGTTACCACTAACATAAATACTATAATAGTCAATAATAGTTACCACCGCCATCTATTATCTACGCCCAAAGTAACACCACAAACTGCCGTTTTGATATACTAGATGGCGCAGTCACGATGACGTCATATTTCTGAATCGCGGTGTTAAGATTTTCCTGCATTTAATGACCTCTGTCAAAATATTTATTCGTTGCGTGCAGCTCCTGTTTCTAACAAGGTGGGTCGTATCATTATTATACTTTTAACTGTGTTTCACTCTATATTCTATACTGTAATAGAAATGGTCGGGGTCAACTTCTGTACATTGAAGATATTTAAAAAAATGAGTGGGGGGCGTTCTATTATCGATACTGAAGTATAAAATGCAATTAAAAAAAATGGTTATAGTACCTTCTCCGAGGAAGGATCATATCTACTTTTCATCCCGGAAACCGATACAGGGCGGGAGGGAGGAGAGGTGAAAGTCCCTCCCCCATCAGACTCATTAAAGGTCAATGCATTATTGGATTTCAATTATTATTATTTTTTTATAAAGGCAATACATTGAATAATGTTTCGTTTTTGTTTTATCTAAATCGATTTATGTAATCTCATTTACATGTGCTTTTGTATTTTCAGTAATAACAAGTAGTTTTAAAAATCTATTTTGAAGAGCTTCCAGTTTATCTCAGTGAGTTTTGAATGTTAACCCGTAGCTGTGACATAAAAAAAAACTCTTAAAATAATAATAGGAACTTTAAAGCTTAGGTAGTACATTTTTTACTTAATAATATTCTTAGTTCGTCATCTATTTTCACGCCAAGGTATTTAGCCTACTCTTATCTAAACGACGTTGTTTTGTTTCGACAACCACGCGAACGAAGTCGCGGGCACAGCTAGTGTCCATATATAATAATGTCATGTGCGTTCCACAGAGGCGGATGGGGTATATCGCCGCGTGGCGCCGGCTACACTTTCGGCCAGGACATCTCGGAGACGTTCAACCACAGCAACGGGCTGACGCTGGTCTCCAGGGCCCACCAGCTCGTCATGGAGGGCTACAACTGGTGCCACGATAGAAACGTCGTCACTATATTCTCAGCACCCAATTACTGCTATAGGTGAGTCTTATTTTAGCTTTAATTTAATTTAATACTTACTTTACTTGGTTTTAAAACGAGAAGAGACACTGATGTGACGAGAAGAGACAAATATTATCTCTCTCTACTCTTAAACGACCAAACTCTCTAAAATAACGCAACAGTGAACATTTTGCTATATCACTCAGTGTTATTGCTGGGTTAAGCAGTTAGGAATGTTTATAAAGAGTAGAATTGGAATTCTATAGTAGTCACTTGGTTTTTTCTTTTATAAAGAATGTAATTTGTATTCTTTAATAGTCGCTTGTTTTGTTCAAGTTCAAACTATTACCGTTCGTGATCATTATTTTGTTAGTTAATGTTTCGCAAAATAATTCATCTTAATACCCGCTTGAATTTAAATCAAATAAGGATAAACTTAAACAACGACCTTGGCTTCGTTTGCCATTACAAGAACAAAAGCCATTGAAGTAATGAAAAATATCATTTGCATAATAAGATTTAAAATATCTTCACAATACAAAAATATTTTAATATAACCTTGTCGTCACGTGTCTAGGGCTCAATTCTATTCTAATCTAATATGCTAATGAACGGTTTCTATGACCGATGTCGTCTTAAATATAATACCTATCGATAAAGTTATATATACAATTTATGATCCAATATCTTATTGATAACTGGGAAAACCGCAAATATTTTGTAATAATAAAACAGCTGGGAGTAATTCCGCTTTTAACATGACTTTATTGATATAACCTTTTTCGTTAATATTAACAAGTGTAAACTATATGAAGGTTCCTCGATTTCTCTCTTTCATTAGCTCAACGGGATAGTAATAGAGTCCAGAGTAATGTTTCTGTATTGTGCCCTATATAACAAACATAATAAAATGTATCACGACATTTTTTATTAGTCCTGAATCTACTTAGCTCTGTTAAATTTCGGAATACATCTACTAGTTACCCAATCCCATGACATAGTAAGTTCTAACACTAGGATCTCATCTTAATTCCTTCAAAGAATTATCGCATTACTAAATAAACCGGGAAAAACAAGTGACGTAAGGTAAACATACAGTTTAATAGAATGCAATGTGCACCTATAAAATTGACTAGCCGCAATTCCCACTTGCATGCGTTATTAACATGAACCTACGCTTACAAAAGTCATATTATTGTATTAACGAAATAGGATAATACCCAACAGGATAACATCATCGCATCGCAGTGCTCACAAATAAAAATAACTGGTGCATCATAAGGAAAATGGGAATCATTTAGATTACAAGAAAGAATAACTATTGAATTTCTTTTAAAGTTATAAAACATACTTTTTTCAAACTTTATATCCCGAGGTCCGGTATTTCCTTTCAATTACTGTTACACTACAGTGTACAAAGAATAAATAGGACATAATCAAAACAAGGATATCTCAGATACATTATCTATATTAAAACTCCATAACGATTTTATCTACAGACTTTCCACGTGTTTCTTAGAAGCCGTATAGTACGATTAGATAACTTGCGTCAAACAATGTTATTATGCAAGTGGCTAATGTAAACACGATTGTTTCAGATGCGGTAACCAAGCCGCCATAATGGAATTGGATGATGCTCTTAAGTACTCATTGTAAGTATTGTTTATTTATATCAACAACTTTCGGGTTTTTTTTTTTCGTTTATGGTTATTAATATAAAATCTATATAAAGAATTCTATTAGCAAAGCCAAGAAAAGTCATAAAACATGACGTGCTTGTTACTTTTTCTGTAACAAAGCTATAAATAACTTGCCATTTCAACAAAGTAATGATATTATATTATTATATTACAGCTGAAGTCTCGTTATTGTTAGGCTTCTCTGCAAATCCCACGCTTAACTGAAATTCTATTACATTTTATTTTTTCGCGTTAATCGAAACAGCCAGCTTGAAACGTGACATATTTTGGAATGATTATCAGCGCAAAGTGATGACAGTAAATTGATTTTCAAAATCAAATTTACCAATCGAAATCTTCGATTGATCTTACCATGGATATTGAAGTTTATGACCAAATACTTTTAACGTTGTAAAAGCAAATATTGTGGGAGTGTAATACTAATGAAATGTATTCGTCTTGCAGCCTTCAGTTCGACCCGGCTCCACGCCGCGGCGAGCCGCACGTCACGCGACGGACGCCAGATTACTTCATGTAGGCTGCACGTAAGTACACGATTATATTTTATACACGATAAACAATTTTAGGAAACAAAAAATAATTATAATCAATTTGCTTATTTATGTTATACAATAAACTAGATTTGAGAATTGATTTAAATGTAGCAAGAACAGATTATTTTTGTTATATGGGCTATGCTTAGGATGCGTATTGAGTGTTGCGTGTTGTTGCAGAGGAGGCGCATATGAAGCGTGCGGGGCCGGCGAGCCCCGGCGCGGGGGGCGCGGCGGGTGCGGGGGGCGCGGGCGCGGGGGGCGCGCGGCGGGGGCGCGGCATGTCGCTGAGCGCGCGGCGGTCGCGGCGCGCGCGGCTGGCCAGCCTGCTGCGCGTGGCGCAGTGGCTGTCGCGCGTGTAGCCGCCCGCGCCTGTCGCCCGCCCGCCCGCACGCCCGCACGCGCCGCGCTACTGTAAGTGGTTGTCACCAGTCGCAAACTTAGGTTCTTGCCGTTCACTGTGCATCGCTCGCGCTAGTTATGCTGGTATGTTCATTTCGTGCGGCCGGCGCGGCGCCGCCCCGCAGCCCGAGATTCTGTTATTTGCGATGTATCGAACACGATTGGACCTCATTAAACTCGTACGTTTACTCGAACCGCAGTTTTATTTGGCGTTCGTCTCGTGTCACCATGGATCGGCGACCGACCAATGGACATACCACCATAAGGCAATCTTTGGTGACTGAATGTGCGCCCTATTGGATTCCCATAAAGCTTATGATCTTACATCTATTGTGCAGTAATGGAACTTATAATTAGTGAAACAACATGATTATTGTCAATCTAGCAAATGTATAATGTTTTCGAGTTAAGTTACTGTAGATCAAAATCTGTAAAAGTGCATCCTATAATTTTAATTTTTAGTTGTTTTACAAATGAAACATTAAAAAGATTTTTTTTACAATTTGATATTTACATTACACAATTACTTCACATACTGCGGGGGTATTGATCTGTCGAGGTCCACAAAGCAATAGCAAGCATTTAATTTTATGACAGAATGGCATTATTATGTAATATTATTTTTATTATATAATTATTATTATACAAAATATCTTTAGTTCGACTGTAAGTCTGCGTAAAAGTATTAGGAATCCTTATTTTATACCCAGTGCAATCATTCTGTCATAAAATGTCTAGAAAAGCATTTCGAGATTTTTATTCAAAATTCTCCTTTTCTTGTGCCACAGTACCTGTATGACAAGGAATAGTGTTTCACAAGAGTGGAGCTTAAAGTTCTTTTTATTCTTTAATTGATTATATATAATTTTAGGTAATTGTGTAAATACCTAAAGATCAAGGCACCCGATAGGTTGTTATTGTTTAAACTAAGTGTCGATTTTTCCCTTTATGTACTCAATTCATAAGAGGTAAGTAACTAAATATATTAATAACAATTTTATATGAGATCATTGCGAATTGGGAAGTTGTTCATAACATCTAACGATAGGAATTTATAACAAAGGGTTATTGCAAAGTGTTTTTATGATAACATACTCACTGATATACCCTGGTTTCCTTAAACAAAGCATTTTTCTATTTATAGAATAACTGACAAAAGCAATTTTATATTCCATTTTCCATGTAGAAAGCGTGTACTTATTTTAGAATCTGAACTGTGGACAGTTTCTTTTGTCAGTGCCATCTTTCGATATAAAATAAAATTCAGATTATGAAATAATTGTAATATTTTTTTTTCCTAAATTTAACGCGTGCGTACCAATTATACAAAGACCTTACCCACCAATGACACCTGAAGCCACACGTTTCGTTGATCTAAGTATTAAGTATGTAAGTTATAGATAAAAAATAAAATATAATATCCTTAAAGAAAAAAATAACAAAAAAAATGAGATGTATGGCGAGCCTCGTTCGCGTGAAATAAAACAAACATTAACACTAAGCACAAGTTTGATTTCTCCGCTTTTGGCGTTATTTCACCCAATCGAAGCTCGTGGAAATTAAAATTAAGGCTTTCCAGGCAAACTGCATAGGCGACGACTATAAACTATTGAGACAATCCTGATCTTTTGTATGCATAGTGTGTTCATGTATAAATGGGACTCGATACTGTTGATATGCGCCGACCACAGTCAATACATACATACTTCCAACTGGATCCGCTACACAATGGCAATAATTTTAAATGTAAACACAGTACGATAAATAATTATTCTTGCAACGTGTACTATGCCTGTTGATAGGAATTAGATATAATAAATAAAATTAATTATAAAACCAAGGATTTTTCTTTCACCATTCCAAAATAAAAGTCGTTGTTACATGAAAATAATTTATTATAATAAATACGTTTATTGTTACTTCCAGTCCATACTTTTTGCTTTGAAAAATATAGCGTTTATTTTTGAGTTGCATTGAGTATTCGATTTTTGTGTTCACATTTTTTTTTACGTTGGTTTTTATTTTCTAACAGAATCTTTGGTGTACCATTCTTGATACTAACATTGTTTTTATTAAATCAGGAAATTAAGAAGAATATAACTCAATAAACTTATCTGCTTGCATGTGATGCATTACTAAAAATACGCAAACAAAAAAATATGTAACTAATTGTGCTTTACAGTAACATTATGTAGCTGTCTCGACATAACTTAGGAGTATATTAGTGAAATATACTTAAGTAGATAAGTAGTACTGTCTAACATTACTTTTCCACAAATTCTGTTCACAACATAACACAAAGTTTTAAAGCTGCTTCCTGGGTCTATTATATTGTTACTATAAACATGGTCTTATATGTGTAGGTATGTAACATCTATCATTGTCAACCGTTAAAACGGTAAGTTGTAACTTGACACACCAGTTTACGACTGTGTACCGTGACGAACCTGTTTGCAACTACATAATTTAAATACTTATAGTTTATTTGCTCTTTACTATTTAAACTTGTAAAGTACACTGGTATCTATCCTACATTTTTATTGCATTGTGAATTGACATAGGAGAAAAGTTTGTAGAGAAGATACTAAGTTGTACTGAACGTGTAAAAATATACTAAAAATGTAACATTTATGGTACTGAAATATTTTAATTAGGTACTTTGTGAGAAATAGCAAAGGCACGGGTTTATACTTAACGCTAGATAACAATAATTATTTATCTATACAATTTGCTAATATAAATATTTGACAGGACAGTAAACAAAACAAATATAAATATAACGTGCAATTTTAAATTGCAACTCTTAATACTAAAAGATACATCTGTTGTATCGAAGTATACATAGAATAGGTATAGGGCGTGAATAGTAACAGCTTGTGGGAGCGTTACCAAGACGTAAATACTGATTTTATATAAGAAGAAAGGAACTGACAAGTTTCACATAAATACAGTTTGAAATAATGTTCGAGAGTTTTATATGACAGTCATGGGTAAAAATCGAAATGGCGAAAAGCCAAAATACAGCACAGAAATAATCTTATTAAGATAAATATATATCTACTCACGTCTGTGAAAGATTCACAATAAATCGAGTTACAACTAATTATAGTATTTGTCAAATTCAATGTCATTTTTATAACAAGTCAGCTGAAGCAAGACTTATAAAGAAGAATATAATCTTAATCAGTTACTTGTTTAAATATTGCTAAGCGCTGACTTAGACAGTGCGAGAAACATTTACAAGTTGCGATACATTACCGGAAACTGTAAATCACTTTTGATAACAAAGCTGCACAGTTTCGCAATGTATCGCAGCTCGCACGTTCTCGCATCGTCTAAATAAACTTCAATTGTGCACATTTAAATTTGTGCTTTACCTCTACCTTCGTAGGTCTATATTGCTTGGCGAGGGTTAGGAGACCTTCATGCCGGTGTCGAGGTGCAGCAGCTGCTTCATCAGCTCGTACGTGGAGAAGGAGGTGGCGACCATGGGTATCGCTCGAATGTAGTTGATACTCATGCCGCGGTACAGACCCTTCACTATGCCGTTCTCGCGGTATATGAGAGTCAGTGTTTTCACCATTCCAGTGCTGAAAATGCGGTTTATTATATTAAAGTTTAATTAGTAAGTATTGATTGGTAAGTATGCAAAAATATCCAGTCAGGGTCACGCAGAGCATGCGTGAGTGAACCCGTGACGCTGGCTTAGGGGGCCCCGGGGTGTTTTTAGTCGGTGGGAGTCCGACATATACACCCGTAGTGCCCTCGGCGTGGGTTGAAGTCATTATCGTTTCACCACAAAAAAAAAGAATGCAAAAAGATAATATATAATAATACAAGCGTGTAAGTATCCCACATTTAAGCAAAGGCCTCCGATAAACATGAGATATAGCAAAGAAATATATAGTATAGTTTAGAGAATTTGAAGAGGAAGTATTTACATTCTGCATAGTTTTGCAAACAAAAGTTTAATAGATCTGCTGCCATCAATATTGTCTGTTTAGTTTTAAATAAACAACGCTCAACGCGCTCTGCAGTTAGCTATACAAACTGCATTCAATTTGATGCTTGCTATATTAGCTTAGATAGAAACTTAAAAATAAAAAGAATATACAAAAAATTAAGAACCAACCTTCTGCAATTGTATCCAACACCACGTGTAAATAACATGCAATCAGAAATCGCTGTATTAGGTATAGGGAAGAACAGTTATTGATATAGTATTATATGTACATAAGGCAGATGCATAGTGCTGTAATATACACCGTGTAACATAATTAACGCACATCCTGAAACTACTTTGTTCAGAATCGATAACAGAATCCATTTCATTAATAAAAATAAATATTTTTTTTTACCAAAAAATTATTTAGAAATAATTAAATTGTAGACACTATTTTCATAAAGCACTCGAAGTAAACGAAAATGAGCCTTAAGTCGATGCAATAAGGCTATAAGGCTATAGGCTATAAGTAACGTATTGAGTAATAGGGCGCCCACGCGTTTTGCCAATTATTTGTACAAATTATTCTGACAATATGTAATAAAAACAAATATCTAAGAAAATGAAAAAAATGTTTCAATACATTATTTGTGGATAAAAAAGGATATTCTTTTTGGGGTGTCTGTGGATGTGCGTTATTTCCGTTACACGTTGTATAATTTACATTGGCATTATTACATTTATTTAGTAACACTCAAAGTATAATAATTATATTATAACTAATGTTTCTATATAAATATAATTATTACATTTACATAAAGACATTAGGTTTATATCAGGGGAATAAAAATCTCGTAATTCGACTTGAAAGTATTGTAAAAAGTAGGTTGTTAGTGGATATTAAATCTTCTTCTTCTGGCCCGCAACCAAATATGTACATACCTATCATCTTTAGATACCCTAAGGTTTTTTTAGTTGCTGGTCTAAGCATAGGCTTAGAAATCTTTGGACTATTGTCACCACTATTATGACTATTATGGCGCCACCGAAAGCGCTATTAGCTTGGCTAGTGTTAGTCTGATAAAATATAATTGAATTCTGATCGACACGCTGAGGAGATCTAACTGTATACCTATTCGGTACTAGCTGTTATCACTTTATCCGAGCTAATGTCCGTTATAGCTACAAAAACATTACCCGACTCGGATGCAGTCGGTTAAAAAGTAACCTATATTTGAATCCAGGATGTCGGCTAATTCCATACCAAAGTGAAAGAGTAGGTAACAAACATCCATCCTTGCATACTTTTAAACTTTTGCGTTTATAATATTAGTTGGATACAAGGCGTGCGTATACCATAGTGCTGCCTATATACCACATGTACTATGTGTATTGTGTGTTGCCATGCTAGTGCTATGCTCACCCGAACTTGGCGGTGTGTGCGTCCATGCAGGCGAGCTGCATGCGGCGGCGCGTCACGTCCAGCGGGTACGACACGGACTGCGCCACTGCGCCCGCCAGACCGCCGCACACTAGCTTACCTGGTACTGTTAGCACTAGCCCTCCTGTAAACACACACAAATAATTTATATAATATTCCAAGACCTTCACACAACGCCATCTAGTGTCAAACTAAGCAGAACTCAGTACTAGACAACTGATAAACATACTTATATAGTTCTAATTACATACATATTATAGATAAATTACACCCAGACACAAAACAAATGATCGTGCTTATCATACAAATATTTTTCCTGGGTGGGAATCGAACCCACGACTTACGGTATAGCAATCAGGACCACTAACCACTATCCACCACCAACAGGCCTGTCAAAATTAAAATTTTGTAGTTTATACCGAACTTGAATATAATTGATTCTTGTCAAAGAGCTAGCAGATGTTGGCCATTGCCTTCTGGCTCTATCTATCTCTTGTTTTATATAAAAACAGTAGTGAATATATTTTTACTAGCAACAAAATAGCAAAAAAGTAAAATAGGTACTGAGCGCGTGATAAATAGTAGTAGATAATTATACAGCGTTGTACTTGTATGCATAATGTATAAGTATAATCCGAAGCGAATTGAGTCTTTATTCAAATTCTTATTTGATGCAAATGTATAGACGCGACAATAGCGTAAATTTATCATGAGAAGGTTGTATGCAGCACACGTTTTACAGAGTAACGATTGAATATAACTTACTATAAAATGGGTAGTTCAAACTATAATCATTTGTATTTGTTTATTCTATAATTTTTATTCAAAAGTTAAACAATATATAGCGTAATCTTAAGATAAGCTGGCAAAATAAACAATTTGCAACCTTCGGAAAACCGGAATTTACTATACTTAGGTTATTTCCACAAAATTTCGACAAAACGACGTTTTCACAATTACCTGTCGTACGTAACAAATATTTAGTCTAAGCAAATACTTGGCCTCTACGAGTATTCACTATTTACATAATAGCCCAGTCAAATTAGGTAAAATAAGGGGTCAACCTCGGAATGAAAGATAATAAGCTGAAAATTGGTGAGAACCTTTGTTTGGTCGCCCTAAATATTGTCTCAAAAGTCACAAGTTCTATCGTGTCCGCGTCTTAAGATATTCAAGGTCAAAGGTCACGAAAAACTATTTTTCGCGAATATCTCGGTTCCTATTGCTTAAATGATATTTTCACCAATATCAAAGTTGTAGAGTATAAAATTGTCTACAACTTTTGTCTAAACTATTTTTTTTTTCGATCAACCGTTTTTGAGGTAGAGCGCAACGAGTGCGCATCGTACAGTCATGTAATATATGAGGTAATGCAGGGTCAAGCGTGAGTTTCGGTTATCAGTACGTTGTATAAAGTCAATTATTGACTAAAAAAAATATAATTATTAAGCAATGCCCATTATTTCTGTACATAATAGGTGGGGGAAAAAGTCTTTTCGCATTATAGTATGTATGAACTTGTAATAAAATCATTCTCTCTTTAATAAAATTAGAATTTGGAATTATGTTCTTTAAGATTTTAACTTTCGATTGTACCAAAACCAGCCAGATACAAATACTATAGCCAAAAAAAAATTATTACAAGTTCATACATACCATGATACGAAAAAACTTTTACTCCGACCTATTATGTACAGAAATAATGGGCATTGCTTAATTATTATATTTTTTTTGTCAATAATTGACTTTATACAACGTACTGATAACCGAAACTCACACTTAACCCTGCATTACCTCATATATTATATGACTGTACGCTGCGCACTCGTTGCACTCTAGCTCAAAAACGGTTGATCGTATAAAAAAAAGTTTAGACAAAAGTTGTAGAAAATTTTGTACTCTAAAACTTTGACATTGGTGAAAATATCATTTAAGCAATAGGAACCGAGGTACTCGCAAAAAAATGTTTTTCGTGACCTTTGACCTTGAATATCTTAAGACGCGGACACGATAGAATTTGTGACTTTTGAGACAATATTTAGGGCGACCAAACAAAGGTTCTCACCAATTTTCAGCTTATTATCTTTGATTCCGAGGTGAAACCCCTAATTTGACTGGGCTATAAATGTAATCGTTTGCTGTTTTAGTGGAACATTAATGTGTTTGCAAGGCAGAAGCCTACGGGTAGTTGAGGCTAGGTCAATTCATCATCAATATTCGTCATATCTTCACACAACGCAACACGTTTTTTCTTCCATTCAAAAAAGGTTTTATTTTAATTCCTGTTTTTCACTAGTTTGTACAATTAACCATGCGAAAAGAAGAAGATACACTCAAGTATGAAAAAACATCATTTTTAGTGTATACCATACCTGTGTTCCTATCACACTTGCGGCACAGCCTGGTCGGCACGTACTTCATGCAGAAGAACTTGAGGCTCTCGAAGCAGTAGAAGCTGAAGCCGGCGTACGGCACCATGCCCATCATGGTCGGCACGAAGCCGCGGTACAGCGCGCGGATGCCGCCCTCCTGGAGAATAAAGAAGTGAGAAGGTTTTTCTTAAACTATATAGATTTCTGTTCCGCCCTCCTGAAGAAAGTAAAGCTTGGGTATATTAGATTATTGGGTGAAAAGTATTTTCTTAAACTATATGGATTTATGTTCCGCCTTCTTGGAGAAAATAAAGCTTGAGTAAATTAGGTAAGAAGTGAAAAGCCTTATCTTGAACTGTACAGCTCTTTGTTCTATCTTGCTATGAATAATTTTGAGAAGTGGCTTGTAAATGTTTCTCTCAACGGCCTCTCGAAAGCCTCTGTCAGAAAAGCCATAATGTAGCTTAGACAGCTAAAGAACTACTCATGCAAGTGTTGGCGCTTTGCCATTTCCGAATCCAGATTTGCTCATGTTTTAGCTCAGTATATGTCTGACTTCAAGTAATTCGAAAAGTATATACTATAACTTAAAAAGACCCCACATTAGACTACATTGGGTCGGAATCTGCAATTGCATACAAATCTCATTGATCCAATTTGTATGCAAGAGGATGATCGGCAAGGTCATTACGACTATATGGTTACCTTTGGATATACGCCTAAAGCATTCTTAGTAGTCAAGACAACGCAAGTTCGGAAACGGATACACCTACACCTGCACATGTGAGGACCCGTCCAACGCCACCGACAATACTGATAGCGTACTGGTCTAACATTTGTTTTTCTGCCTAGCCTGTAGTGTCCCACAGCTGGGCAAAGGCCTCCCAAAAGTACTTCCACGAATCTATCTTGAGCCGCTTCAAACCAATCCTCGCGGTGTACGATTAATTCATTGCGCTACCGCTTTCTGGGTAGTCCTCGGCGGCGCCGTCCATCTGCTGGCTTCCATTGTGTGGTGACCTTCGCCCAACAGTCACCATTCATGCGGCTGACGTGACCTACCCCATTTTTTTTCGTGTGTAGTCATCAAATGACCCCGCCCGCTGTGAGCGCAACGAGAGGGAGTGTCAGACTTTTACTGAGCCCTTTGAGTGCCAGGGTCGTGGTAATTCTCACGAACATCTCGCAGCGCATCGACACGCTAAGAAGAAGAATGTAGTAATACATACCGTCCGAAACATAGTGGTGGCTGCGTGCGCGATGCCGGTGTATTTGTGTTCCCCTGTGATTTGGAAGGCGAGGCGCGCGCGGATGGTGTCCAGCGGGTAGGTCAGCGTGACGGCCGTGACGCCCGCCGCCGCGCCCGCCACGAACTTGTCGCCGTGCTGCACCACTGGGAGGTGGAGGCCGCTTAGATACTGGAATTTGAGGAATATTGTGAGAATTATTTTATGTAAAAAAAGAAAATATTCAAGTACTGTTTTACGAAAGATGTCTTTATTTCGCATTCACGCTCGGTTATGTTAATTCAGGTAATTGATTCATTTCGACGTAATTATCGGCATAATTAAGTATTTGATTGACTTGGGTATTTAAAAAAACGAAATAGTCTGTCAGGTAGATTACCAGATTTTTTTTCTTTTATTGCGTAAATAAAACGAAAACGATACGAAGAGTAGAAATCTCGTGTGATGTCACGTCTAAACACACTTTTTTAGTATCAAGTGGCGTTATTAACCCCACTTTCATAACATTTATAATTGATTTGAGAAAATATAAAATACGTGTACAATGTTTTTTGGAAATCTAGCTGATGGACTGGTTCGACTTTTTAAAAAAAAAACTTCGTAATTATTATTATACCAGCTAGCCAAAACTAGTTTAAAATATTCTTAGAGGCGTCGATGTTTATTTAATTTTCCTTATTACTTATGGTGAATCCTATTACTAACAAGGTAAAAACATTATGATAAGGCAGTGGTTGGTAAAACTATAATGATGAACATTTTTTTTAATAATAACTATCTATTGCTCGTGACTTCGTATACATTCTTATAATATTCCTACAAAACATAAAAAAATGATGTTGGCCGATTTTCGGACCTCTGAAAACCCTAAAACTGGTCAAGCCGTTTCGGAGGAAAATTCAAAGGTAGGCAAAGGTGTAGGTACATTGTGATACAAGAATCTATACTAATATTATAAAGCTGAAGAGTTTGTTTGTTTGTTTGTATGTTTGTTTGTTTGTTTGTTTGTTTGAACGCGCTAATCTCAGGAACTAATGGGTCGAATCTAAAAATTCTTTTTGTGTTGAATAGACCACTTATTGAGGAAGGCTTTAGGCTATATAACATCACGTTGCAACTCTTAGGAGCGAAGAAATAATGGAAAATGTGAAATAAACGGGGAAAATTATTCATCCTTGAGGGCTTCCGTTGCGTGCGCTGCGAAAACGGTTCAAGATACCAAAAATATATGTATGAAAGAATTATAACTATTTAAATGATCTAAAAAAATGTCCAGAACAGTATATGTCTATCTTTTAAGATTAACTCACTAGAACCGTTTTTATGCTAGAACCGTTTTTATGGTAATCAAATTCGGTCGAAATTAATGCATTTGTTAAGAGTTGTATCAACGTATCAGGTTGTGGAGTTAAAATAATTATGTTCTTTTAAAAAATTAAAAACTAAATTGTCTAAAATAATAACAGAAAATGACGAGGACAAAGTCGTGGGTAACAGCTATAATTTATAAAGCTAAGAAGGTTGTCCGCAAAAATAAATGATGCCCAAAATAATTATTCCACGCGGACGAAGTCGCGGGCACAGCTAGTTTTAAATATAAGATATCTGTCCTGCTATGAGTCCATGAAGCATAATTTGATATATTATTACTATACTTTCTTCGAAATACAACCAAAAATAAATGTCTAAGCGTTGAGTTAACGTCTAAGTATTATATTATCCGTTATCATGACTTCCCATTTATCATACATTCACAAAAATATTTATCACTTTATTGTAATCATTTTGTTTATTTTCGTGTGAAAAAAACATGTTATTATTTAGTTTTTCACTACGACAATTGAATGTACTAACATTTTGCAAATACGTAGTCGTAATGTGGGCTTGGCGCCAATGGTGACGTAAGCAGTCTACGCGCTAGTCTCCATCGTCATAAAATACACCCGCATTTTGTTTTTGAACAAGGAATGAAGGTGTTGGACATGAATGTGGATGGATATAGGAGAAGAGGACGACCAAAGAAACGATGGATGGATTGTGTGAAAGATGATATGGCTGCAGAGTGTTACTTAATAACGTCAGATAGGAACGTGTGGAAGACGAAGACATGCTGCGCCGACAAAATAAAGATTGGGTTAAGGACAGAGGAATGATGATGACAAGAGGTACTAGCGACCCGTCTCAGATTCGCACGGGTTAAATACTGATGTAATACATATAAAGCTGTGATAGCTTAGTGGCAAGACCGTAGGACTGCTAAGTCAGAGGTC
Organism: Chrysodeixis includens; assembly: GCA_941860345.1. Classification (NCBI taxonomy): domain Eukaryota; kingdom Metazoa; phylum Arthropoda; class Insecta; order Lepidoptera; family Noctuidae; genus Chrysodeixis; species Chrysodeixis includens. Next base: position 2,725,516 of record OW796107.1, on the reverse strand, counting down.
TTGAGTTCGATCCCCACGGCGCGCACCGACTTTTCGAATGTTGTGTGCGTTTAAGAAATAAATATCACAGCTTCCGTGTTTCGGAAGGCACGTAAAAATGTGGGTCCTGCGCCTGATCTCTCTCCGGTCGTGTCGGATTACCGTCCCATCGGGCTATGAGAGTAAAAGGAATAGAGAGTGCACCTGTGTTTGCGCACACGCTTGTGCACTATAATATGTCCTGCGTAGCTGGCTGGTGTCATAGTTACACTGGCCGCCGTGGCCGAAATCGGTCTGGTCCGCTATTATAATACATATAAAACGTCCTCTTGAATCACTATATCTATTAAAAAAAAACCGCTTCAAAATCTGTTGCGTAGTTTTATAGATCGAAGCGGACATACAGGCAGAAAGTTATATCGACTTTGTTTTATACTATGAAGTGAAGTAGTTTTTCTCCTATTTCCTAAAGAAAGATGTTTTTTCCAGTTTCCCGAGTTTACACATACATAGGTTTACAACTAAACTTATTACGTGAGTACAGATGCATCATCAGCAAGTTCAATGTCCAGAACCTTACTTATTTTTAACTAACTTAAAAAGGACGTATGTCATTTCAACCGAATCCTTTTTTTACGTCTTTAACTGGTCTGAAACTGGAATTTGACCACAAAAAAAGGAAAAGCCAATATATCAATATTTCCTGTCCGATAATATAATATCATGATATATTATCGGACAGATAAGGTTATAAATAAGTTGAAGACGAAATTGAAGAGGTCGATAACCTTCAAATATATCGTCTGACCCGCGGTTCAGATAGCAATTATATTTTGCGCGTTTTAATTTTAGACAAAATGAGACTTGAAGCAATAAATCATCGAGTTATCTTGTTTAAAACTAGCGACCTGCCCCAGCTTTGCACGAGGGAAATACTGGATATACATGTAAACCTTTCTCTTCAATCAGTCTATCTATTCAATAATAGCTCGTTCGTTATTAGTTCATCCGTTAATAGTTGCAAAAACAATCCCCCTAGGGCTGATGCAGTCGGTTAAAAAGTAGCCTAGGTACCAAATTTCAACAGAATGTATCCAGCCGTTTGAGATTGAATGAGTAAGAAACATCTATCTATCCATACTTACAAACTTTCACGTTATTAATTAAAGTGGGAAGTAGGACATACGAGTAAATGCAACAAGGATAAAGATTACAAAAGCATACCGGTGATTTTACAGGTTAATGGCTGGGTAAACACCAGCGAATGAAAGGCTTTTTAATTTAATCTCTGTCAAATTCACTGATTAGGATTGTGACGAGTATATCAGACTAACAACGAATCACTGCCCGTTTAAAAAAACGGTGCTTATTGCAACATCACTTCTCAAAATTAAACCATCCTTTAAGATCATACATACATACATAAACGTCACGCTTCTTTCCCTTGGGGGTAGGCAAAGATCACATCTTTCCATTTGCTACGATCCTGGCATACCACTTTAGCTTCATCCACACTCATCAATCGCTTCATACACGCCAGTCGGTTTAGGGTAAGGCTGTAAGATCAGTCAGGTACAATAACTGTCAGTTATAGTCGCGCAGAGCATGCGCGAGTGATACCGTGCTGCTGGCTTAGGTAGTAGGAGCCCAGGGTGTTTTTAGTCGGTGAAAGTCCGACATATCCCCACGCCGTGCCCTCAGCGTGGGTTAAAGTCAGTAGTGTCTAGCCCCGGAAAACAAATGAAAAAAGGGACAGCAACTGTAGTATTGAGTAGTATTTTTCTTTTATAACTTTACCGATATTATAAGCATATTAATTCCTAATTTCCGGGTACTATTTTTCAGTGCGTTGTCTGTCGGCCGCAAACTACCGCGCATCGAACGCACTCTCTCTTTCCAAAGGTTGTCGATACGTCGGTTGCGTATGTTTAACATGCTAACACGCCATAACATTAACATTTTAATGACGTATATTTTCATAATTTCCAAAGTTAATTATTTGGAAACATATATTATTTAACGGGGTATTTTGACATTTTCAATTGAACTGCTTTGAATACAGGCAAAAAAAGAGTTCAAGATGGACTTCGAAGTGCCCAAATTAGACCCCGTAAGCTAGTAGAAATTTAAGGTTTCAACAATTAACTGACTAAGGATCATTAACATGAATAGAAGAATGGTTTAAGATACGAGCTATAAAAAGCAGGATTCCTACTAATATAAACGACGGTGGTAGGCATCCAGATTGAACGTGAACCTTTTATTTAATCTATTTAAACTTAATCTTTGTATCGTGGGGGGTTTCACAGACATTAAATTTATATGTACAGAAACACCAAGACTCAGAACAAGCATTTGTGGAACGCACAAATTCTTGTCCTACGCGGGGATCGAACCCGCCGTTGTGCATAGTGGTAATTGGCGTGGCGAACTATACCACTCAGCTATCCGTGCAGTGATACAATGTCTTATTTAAATAAAATAAATATGATAACGAGCTTTCTCCTTACCAATGTCAGTCTATTCACAAAGAATATTGTCAAGGTATGTAAAGACGCAGTATGACATAATACACATTGTGTTCTACAAATATCGATTTGTTTATGCTGTAAGGTCAAAAGCATACAATGTCCTTTACCTAAAACATGTCAATGAAAACAAAAAGCTACTGTCACACGTAACTCAAATGACCTTTGCAATGTTAACTAATGCGTTTTTTCACCTGCATTGTATTTTTTGTCTAGTTTTAGACTTTTAATGGAAATAGTACGTGTTTTTGCTATTCGGATATATTGGGTATAATATTTTACGCATGAACTCAAAAATATATTTCGGGAATCCATAAATCCTCAGAATACTTGTTTACTATTGAATTTTGTGTACAGAATAAATTGGATATCTGTTCTTTCTAACCAAACCTACCGTCCGCGACCAATTCAGTAAACATGTAATCAATTTCCTTGATGTCTGATTCGCCATAGATTCGCTGATTGACAAATCCTATAGATAGGAATAACGTTTTATCTGGCTCATCCGTAAAAATGCAAGTAATCTTAACTGCCGAGGATGCACCGGAGATTTTATCAGACTTGCAGAACTAACGCGATAACTGTGGAATTTAGAGTACCGTCGATATCGCGGTCACTAGTGAGGATTTTTTGATGCGACATGCGATGGTTTTGGGAGTTAAAAAATACCTTATAATCTCATACAAATCAGTTTTATCGTCACACTAAGCAAGGAACAAGCCAATATGTACTCGAACGTAAATTAGCTGATTCGAGCATAAGAATGATCTGCATCCGAAGAACAAAATGCTCCAAAATAATAATAGTTTCCCTAAAAAACGTGTTAAATGAGAGAGTTAAGTCCTTCCTTTTTGGTCTGATGATAAACATACCAGTTTCCGTAAGGTTTCACCATAAAGGGAAGTAGGTAGAATAAATATCTTTACCAGTTCGCTTGAGCTCAAAAAAAATTGTTTCAAATAGTGCACTCGGGGCCTTCAAAATCTTTGATTTTTCTCAATATCGTTAGGTAATCTGCCAATAGTCTAGTAGCGATAACGTTCTTAAGCCTCTTGCTAATAATTCCATAAAAAATATCATTGAAAATCTCTGCGACAGTAACGTTTTAAAGTAGCAAATTGTAATTAAGGTGTAAAGAAACATTAGTGATTCAGTCCAAACCGCATTGCGCCAAAATGTCTCCTAACCTCACCAATTCTTTGTCCATTCTATTCAAAATGCGGTTTCGTCTGACTAACTTCGATTGGTTGAATGAATCATATTTATGTTTCTGTATAACTGTTGCTATTGGAATCAGCTGTGATGCTTCTGTGAACACTGCGAAAGAGTTGAATTTATAAATAGATATTTTCTTCTTGAGTTAGATTAGTCATGTAATGGCTTTACCAATATTATTTCTCCGAAAACTTTATGTTTCTACACTATTCTTGGTCAGGGTAAAAGCCTTTCTTTCCTAATAAAAAGTTTCAGCGTACAAAAGATATTTTCATTACTAATCAGGGCATTTTTTTGGAGCTAAGTATATTTTTTGCAACTCGTGTACAGTAAGTGTCTTTAAACATGAGTAAATGGCCCCAAGACCTACTTTTGACAAAGCTGGGGCAGAGGTTGCGCTAAACACCAACTTCCTACAAAATTAATGGCGTTGATGAATGAAGCTCTTTAACGACAACTCATCACCTCAAGGTTAAGTACCCACAAGTTACTAGTCAAACACTTGTGTTAGCATTACAGCGGCGCACGCGCAGGTGTGCCAGTTACCGGTCACCGGCCCCGTAGGAACACCGGTTCTTTTGAAAGTGAAGCTGAGACTTACTCGCTACGAAGGATTGAGAATGCGTGGAATGTGCGAGAGTAGGTCAGATTTAAGGCAGGGTGAAATTACTTGTTTTATGACAGGCAGGGTTATGTGTGGGTTGTAAAAAAAAAAAATCAAAACCTCCTAATAAAGTAAAATTCGAACGAGTTTCATCAAACTAACTTAAAAAAAAAATATTTAGAATACATGTTTACCTTTTGAATATTTTCTACGAAGTTATAGTCTACGTAGGTATTGAAATTGATAAATATTGCGCAAGGCAGCGTAAAATCGATAAGAGCGCACTTGTAACTTTTCACGAGGTATTTTTTTCCGATTAGAAAAGAACATCGTGCTGTCTAGTCGGTTTTAGAAGTAAAATAGCGGCAGATGGACCATGAATAACGTCGTAAATTAATTTACGTGTCAGTTTCTGTAGAGGGCTAGAGGTCAATACTAATGATAGTGTTGTTACAGAGAGGTAACCTGCATTTTAAGACATAAGGTGAAGGAAAAGTAATTACTAGTAATACGGAAAATAAAATTAACTGTATGTATGAGGATATCGTTGTGCAAATATGGGCACTCAATATCCATTACTTGTATGCTTGTATGCTCGGTAAATGCCTTGACACTTTTGTTGATTTAAAAATAATAGTTTAATGAGTTCCTGTCAGTCTTGGTGATGATTCCGTTATAATTTTTATACTGTGTTAATGAGAAAACTGGAAATGTAGAAAGATACAGGACATTTCTTTTTTGGCTTACAAAAAGGAGACGGTGCAATGCATGACGTAGTACGTACGTCTTATTTCCATAAAGCCAATAATATATCTTGAGCAGTTTGTATGGCTCCTGGACATCGACAGTATATTTATACGAAAGATATAACCCCAATTACGTAGTAAAGACTCAAAATATACCTTTAACATAATCTAAGTCTTACTACATACAATTATGTGTTAGGGAGCAACGGTCGCATCAAGAATACACTAAATAACAACACAAATAGAACGCGCGCGGGACTACCTTGAACTTGAGACCGGCTTTGGGCAGTGCAACGAAGTGCGTTGTTGTATTAATATTAGTTCGTAGGGCTGTACTAAGCCGCGTTGGCAACAGTTTTGTTATAGGCCGACGAGAATTGGTTATAAAAATAATGTACCGCAATATTATCAAGTTTCGTAATACATTGAGAATTCTGATCGATTGGTCAAGAATGTGGACGTTTAATAGTTTTTCTATATTATTAATGACATCTTCAACATTTAATTTGGCAACATCAAAGATGTTCCGAGTATTTGTAAAATTTATATATCTCATCCGTTACACTTTATGCTACGAAAACTAGTTTAATATCAAAATTTTAACCTCCTTAGATTGGCCACCGTCAAATATTAGGGGATGCTTGAATTTAACATGCATCAGCTTTCTGTTTCCAAAACATAATGCAAGTACTTATGCCACGTTACGTACGATTATGGCAACTAGCATATGTCTGGTATTGATTAAACGAAACAAGTTCAAGGGTACTCTATCAAGGTACGAATAATAAACGCAGTAGCAACGGCGCGACGACGCTGATGGGCAATCAAATTATAATTGTTGCATTGTGCAAATATCAAATTGACAATCAAATACATCGATGGGAAATAATAGACATGAATTTTATCGTTTCGGTTGAAAAGTAAGGTTAATACTAAACCAGTGTAAATACACACCTTTTTTCTTTAAAAGTTTGCTTAAAATAGCTGTAATTCCGTCTAGAAATGTTTGATAAATAAAATTCCATCGTTTGAATTCGTTTCTGGATTTCTCTTAGACAAAAATCTTGACTTTCCAAAACATTTCAAAGATTAACAGTTATAAATCAGCCAAAGCTTATACAGATTGAAGCATGAAGGTTGAATTGAAAACAGGTAACGATCGCAAATGACGAAAGTTTGGCATACCTATCGCTTTCATGACGCAAATGGGAAGAATTTCTTCGTTTTTCTTTTCCAGAAACTAGCATATTTAATCATTGTAGTAAATAATTGATTAGTTTATTTATTTGTGTTCATTCGTCACTGTTTTAAGATCGCTAAATAGTTCTATGTCAAAAAAAAATGCGGAAGTTTTCTTTGGCACAATCTGGCACATCCCGCATTAACTGTGAACGCGCGATACACATCGTAATTAATCCGCACAAATATAAATAAAGAAAACTCCTTATATCTGTCGCAAAGATAAGTAACTTAAGTAGTTAAATCTTCGAACCCTGAGATCACAGTAGTGGAAAGAGAGTTTAAGAAAACTGCAGTTATACATATTACTTTAGGAGACGATTGTAGACCTGGCGATTAATAGGCGAAACTCCAACGAATAAAACCTTACCTTTTTGTATATCTCAAAGCTGGTAAACTGCGTGGCTGCGTATGGGAATATCCTGACCATCTGAGCTCCATTGCCCTTGTAAAGAGCTATTAAAGACTCCTTCTTGACTATGGCGCCCAGGCCGCCGATCACCCCATGGTTTTTGTAGTGTGAAGACTGGGCTTGTAACAGGATCTTCATACGATCTAGCGGCGCCACTGTCGTTTTTGCGCACATACCTGCTACACCTAAAACCAATATTTATTTTTGTATTTTTTGCTTATTCTGTTTTATTTGCTTTGCTATTTTTTCTAAGCTGAAATAAGACATAAATTTGGATTCAGGCTCTTTTTCTTGCCTGTTGCAACAGGCTATTAACTGTTTTCTTTTAAATCAATTTTAAAATATTGGTCTTATTATAGACAAAGATTGGTTTAAATAAATTCGAAATAATTATTTATAGAAACCAGTTAAAAAAATCCAGAGCAATAAAAAATTAAACTTTAAGCAATATTGTGATAGATTGAAATAGGAAAGACCTTAGCCTTTTAGGAAAACAATAACAAAAAAAAAATTATTAGACTTTTTCTTTTCTAAATTCTTTGTAATTCCTGAAACCTCTATCTCAACATAATTTGTCTTATACGTTTTTACTTGTATACTTTTTTTTCTAAATGATTTAAGTGACTGTGACTTGAAATTGTTACAAGGTCCTCAATTTTAAATTTATAATATAACCAGGACAACATGCTATTATAATTTTATTTACTAGGTCCATTTTTGATAAATCTGTTTATCAACAAGTAAATAAATATTTGATATCAAAGCCAGACTGAACATTATTCACTAATGAGTAACAGAATAAAAGATAATGCCCTTATCAGTTAATATACTGATTAGTGTGTGAGTCAAAAATCTATGAATCCTAAGCCGGTAATTTCAGGGATGTTAAAAAAGGTTATAAGGAAATTTCAGCCTGTAACTGTTCCATGCTAGTGCAAAGGCTTTTTTTTTTAAAGAAGAGATGAGCATAGAGCTCCACAAACTACATAAAATCTATGATTTAAATTTATGTTAAATTTAACGAGGTTAATATCAACTGATAAATGGTAAAATGTTTATCAGTCAATTTAAGTAAATAAACTCCAAGGTTTCAGTGAATTGTTGTAATCATCCTAATATAAATGATCTTAATATTTTAAGTCATTTTTATCATAATTAATAGATTAATTCACAATAAACTTTAAGTGTTTACTCAGTTTACTGTTACTCAGACCTCATTACCTACTTTATTTACAGTTAAGTTTCATACAAAAGTATAACGTTTTTGAGTTACTTATGTTATAGTGATGATTTGAGTCCAATAACTTACCTCCAGCCAACAAGTTCTTAAGTATAAAATCAAGATCATTTTTCTGTTCCATTGTTAAAGCCATTTTCACTTTAATTCACACAAAAATTCATATATTTTTCACTAAATCAATGAAGACTTAAGTATTTTCACTGGGTCTTCATGTCACACGCCAATATTCAATAGAAAATCACCAGTTTACACCATGTTCTGCTTTCGAAATTCGAATAATTTATTCAAAGTACACGCGGGCATATCAGTCCGATTGTTCGCGCGACATCTCCACCTACTTTCACCACCGATTATTAGCGCACAGAAAACTTTTTATTCACACACAAGCCGCTTGCCGTGCAGCGCGCGAATGAGCGGGCGTCACGCCAGACCGTACCGATCTGACTCTGCAGTTCCGCTGTATTTGTGCTCAAACTTCAAAACTTGTTTTTATCATTTTGCTTCGCATAGTCGGCTGTCTGGCAATCAGCTGATGTTGTGCTATGTTAAATTCCAATACAATTCTCATATCAATTGCACAATAATTAATCATTCCTCTGATTTATGAAGTTTTATTTAAACCCTTTTATAACATCTAGGGGATACTTCGAACAATTACAGAAATAAGTTGAATTTGAAATTTGAATTACTTTTTCTAACCTAAAGTCGTAATATTTTCCCGTTGTGACAACTGTGGCTGGTGACAACAAATGTCAACCATAGACACGATAGATTGACTTTAATTTTGCCTATGACTGCAATTCATTTTACGGAAAATTGGACATCAAATTATAAAAACATTACAAAAAGAACAATTATCAACAAATCCAAAAATAATAAATGATCCCTTTTATTTTCAGACTCGTAGAAGTACAATAACCATTCAAAAATATGGACGAATTAAGTCACAAAAATGGCTTGGTAATATAAAAGTTAGGTAAACCAATAGATACGTTATTAACCATTTCATTTTTTTATTTTTTATTTAGTCATGATAGAGGTCCCACTGCAAGGCTAAGGTCTAAGGCTACAAATCTAAGGGTTCTTTCACATAAACTGGGTCGGAGTACATCGGCTTGCTTTTTTATTTCAACACAGACCAGATCGTAGACGCTTGTAATCGGCCGGCGCAGTGAACTATTTCGCACAGACCTATATGGAAAGAAGAGGCTGGCTGGAAGAGATCTGAAAGCGCATGTGTTCTGTTACACTAATTATTTCAGAAGCGTGTTAAAGCATACGTAATGACAAAAGAAATGCACATTTAAAAATAAACTTCACTACAATTATTGAACGGTCGATGTAAACGGACCTTATAAATTTTATTGCGACAATCGTACATTAATAAAAAACGGATAATTATAAAGGACATGAAAAAAGGTATTTTTGTGTACATAAATAATACATAGGTATTATACATAGGTTATTTTTTATGTACACAAAAACGCCATTATTTATGTCCTAATTTACTGTAAGATCGTAGTAATCCTACTTTAAAGTTCAAGGAAAAAATTTGTATCCCCGGTTTCTGGTAGGCTGATTAATTGAATCTGCTATCAATTCAACTGATCGCGACTCTGAGTGGTTGACCATAAAACTTACAACCTATCACAGAGCTTAACATGAGATTTGGCTGACAATTAACGAATGATTGTGTTGATAAACGTTTGAGAATTCAGGGTTAAATGTAGGAAAACAATCAAAACATGAGAGTCCACTTTCAGATTGGAGATCAATGACGGCACGATATTCTACCATTGAGTAAACATCATGTCGTTATCACTACATATCATAAAACAAAGCACTCCACTGACTGTGTCTGTCGGTAAACCAATTTTTATGCCGTTTTCACTAATTCATAGAGTGGTCCTCGAGAAAGGTTTTAGTATACCTATAATTTGTTAAGTTTTTGTATGTAACATTGACTAAAATATAACGATAGTTAATGGAAAGTTGTGATAAATTGCGTTTGACATAGAATAATTTGGTAATGTCAGAAACGGTCAGAAGTGAGTAATGTTGTTATGGTTATAACCAACATTCGCGCGAGCGAACTCGTGGGTCACAACTAGTATCTTATTATAATAGCATCATATAAAAATTAAGTATTAAGTCAATAAGCATATTTTTGCTTAATAAGGTGCAAGTAATAGTGTTATATTATTATGAAATTACCATGATAAAAATATCTGATATCTGACTACCCCCCTTGTGATATTTCGTGAGTTTTGTCTACTCCCCCCTTTCTATAGCCTCACGTGATTATTGTTCGTCGCGATAGCGATAGCACAGTGGTTATTAGAGATTATACATAACTGATCATGATGTATGATAGCTAATTAATCATATACCTATTATGTAAAAATACATTTTCAACTGTATAATGTTTGTTTTGATCGGAGCTAGTTCTTCAATACACTTTTGGTCATTATCCTTTCTCTCTGTTCGTATACCTAGATATTATACTGCTACAAGGATCTTTTACCACGTGAATAACATTAACACGAGGGCGTTGAGTGCGTTTTCGGTACAAAAATTAACTCAACTGTCTGTCAAAAGCGGAACTAATAAGTTCCGATTTCGACAACGTGGCAAAAAAATCCTTGTAGCACTATACCTCTTTCTTAGGACATGATGAGTGTCATAAGAGAGAGAAAAGAAAGCAGCATGCGAGACATTGACAGTGTCAAACAAGTTAGGTTAACCCCATGGGGACTAGGGCACAAAGAGCTACAGTTTTAATTAGACCCACGGTTTTCTTATAAGGGGTTATGGAAAATCAGCGTGAACGTGAGTTTACCAGTCTTTCAACACTTAACATTTACAGTTTTACGCGATCAAACTTCTTACAAACGTTACAATTTGTGTGGAAATCAGAACTGGTCCCCAGACCTAGTGTTTACACTACGCTAAAGACCAACAAGTGAATGAAAGAGAAGTCATGATCTTAGGAACATTTCCCGCGAGTAAAAGAGATGAACGACATCCGACTTAGACCAGGTTTTTGATAGAAGAGAGCTTTTAGCAATCTCAGTCTCTTCGAGGTGGTCACGAGCTTTTAAAGACGGAGGCGTCTGTTTACCACAATTGCCCCAATCTTACTCCCATAGGTCAGAACACCATCTGGGGAGAAAACTACCTTTTTTTTTTATTGCTCTTGCCTTTTTCAGGTAAATTACCTCCTGCTCGGTACGTGGTAGCCGTATTAGGATGCATGGGTTTTGCAACTATCTATGGGTTAAGAGTAAACCTATCTGTGGCTCTGGTGGGAATGTTAAACCATACTGCGCTGAAACAAGGGTCAAAGAAAGATTCGAAACTTCTAGTAATGTTAGCCTCAGATGAGGGAGATGCTGTAAGTCCGTCACTTGGTACTCTTTTTAGGTTAAATGTGTGTTTGTTTAGATCTCATCATCATCTTCCTGCTCTTATCCCATTTTACTTGGGGTCGCCGCGGAGCAACACGTTTTTTTCTTCCATTCTCCCCTATCAGATTATTTACCCTATCACTATTATTTACTCCTTTTTCATTCATATCGTTCCTTATACAATCCATCCAACTTTTCTTTGGCCTTCCCCTTCCTCTCCATCCATCAACATTCATACTCATCACTCTCTTAATAACATGCGACTCATCTCTCCACGTCACATGTCCATACCGAGATAGACGATCTTGGTTGAAAACTTTGATCAATAATACTCAATCTTAATTGATAATATTTAACTATCGGAAATTCTAGAAAGGAATGGAAGACGGCCCTTTCGTGTGGAGTACGCAGATCCAAGGGATTGTCCTCAGCTGTTACTTTTGGGGGTATATAGTCGCACAGTTACCTGGTGAGTTTGATACCACGCGACTGATATGAACCTGTTTTGCTGTAGTTCTAGTTCAGTATTGAATTCGGGAATTAAAGGAACAAAAGAATATTGTATTTCACAACGCTCCCTGGCGCCATAACTGGATCCGCCCTTAACGTAAATACCGCACAGACCGTTCGTTTCCGATTTTATTATTACTATTATTTATGTGGGAAATCATCAAATGACCCCGCCCACTGTGGGTGTAGCGGGAGGGATTGTCAGACGTTTACTGACTAAAACCCACATGTTCCTCCTGGAGCCCTTTGGGTGCCGGGGTCACGGTAACCCTCACGAACATCCCGCAGGCCCGGGAGATTTATTACTAGCGTGAGATGTCCCACTGCTGGGCGAAGGCCTCCCTACTCTTCTTCCACTTGTCTCTCTTAAAAGTAACGATTCGATTTTACTGACTTGCAATTGTTTTTGTTCAGGTGGTCGCCTGGCTGAGTTATACTCGGCTAAATGGGTGATGTTCGCAGCTGTTTTCGTGAACGCAGTGTGCACGTTACTAACGCCGATTATGTGTAAAATGCACTACGTCGGAGTGGTAGTCATGAGAGTCCTCGAAGGCCTTGGAGGGGTAAGACACCTATAACCTATAATTATCTTGATTTGTAAATGTAAACATATTGGTCAACAATTACGAATCGATTAAGAATTTCAGTAGAGACTTACCTACTGAAGTGAACATTGCTGCCTCAGTTCATCTACGCAGGATAACCTTACATCTACAAATCCATCACCAAAAATATTCGTCTTCGTATTGATTTGAAAGAAATTCCATGTTCTTGACGAAAACTTTAAGCTCGTTGTAGAGCATCATTTAGAAAATCAGCTTGATTTTTTTCTAATAGGGTTTGTAAAACACTCATTCTCTAAATGCTCTCATCGTGCACTGATATGTGTTGAATCCCTTTATTGTATTATTCTTCGTCTTCGTTTACGCGTAAAATAGGGCACTGTAGCTATCAAAGGGCGAATAGAAGAGCTGATCACCTTAGCTCCTCTAAATAATTATAATTAAAAGTAACTCCACCATAGCCGAAATCGGCTGGGAAGTACGTACATATAATGTTCATTGCGGATTTTGCGTCCAAGGGCGCGGCATTCCCGGCGATGCACTGCATGCTGTCGAAGTGGGCGCCGCCGGCGGAGCGGAGCTTCATCTCGGCCGTGACGTACGCGGGCACGTCATTGGGCACCGTCGTGTCTATGCTGACCGCAGGACTGCTCATCGCCGGTTTTGGTATGGCAAAATATCGTGTAATATGACCTATAGTTTAAAAGCTCCATAGTTCTTTTTAAAAGAGCTTCGTTGTGCAAGTACGACGCTGGTCTACGTGTAGAACGGCGTCTCGATTTCACAATTGCAAGTCTTTGAGAGAAGGTGGAAATCGTTCTGGAAAGATGTAGAAATATTGGTAAACTGATCAGATAACTGCAGGTTTTACGCAATCCTGTCGAAGAAAATGCGAAAACGACTTTTCAAATCGGTCTATCATAATTCTTCTATTCTGGATTAAGTACCTTCATTTCATTTTAATTTCTGCAAAATCGTCGAAAACCTTTTTACAGTTTTCAAAGGATCTAATTGCAACTTAAAACCATCACGCAATATTTTCGAGACACAGAACATGAATATTGATTTGATAGGATATCTCATTCGTTACTACTTGTTGTACATGTAACATGTTTCATTGCAATTTTTCATCAGCCTTAAAATTTCTGTTATCGACTTCACAGGGTGGGAGAGTGTGTTCTACTTTGGCGGGGGAGCGTCAATCATATGGTGTGTGATGTGGGTGTTCTACATACAAGACACGCCACAACAACACAAGTTCATATCTGAGAAGGAACGCACCATGATCATCACCTCCCTGAACAGTGGTGACAACAAAGGGCACGAGGTCCGTATTCATATTTTAGACAAACGGGTCTTATTCGCGATGTAATTCGATATTTCTATTCTCCCGACGTTTCGGTCGAGTTGCACAGACCGTGGTCACGGGTTGTCTTAGGTTCGTATTCCTGTTTTTAGGGTCAGCCGCTAAATGTGAGCGAGCTTTACGCAGTTTATTGTATTTGCACACATATACTCGCATACTAAGCACCAATTCCTACACGTCATAGAAAAGTAATGACACTTTGTAAATCGGTTTGTGTTATCCGACTTCTGATGCTAACTATGTATATGTTTCTATAGAGTATACCGGTACCGTGGCGTTCGGTGTTCACATCGTCGGCGTTTCTCGCGATCCTTGTAGCCCACGTGTGCAATAACTTCGGATGGTACATGCTGTTGATCGAACTACCCTTCTACATGAATCAAGTGCTCAAGTTTAATATTAAAGAGGTGGGTGTAGACAATCCGTTTCCAATAATAATAGCCGTAGCAGCGAAAGATGTCTCCTTAGGATGTCATTTGGTCCTTGTAGAGTATAATGTAAAGACAAATTTACGTTTTAGTAAGTGTGTCGTTTTTAGCCAGGGCCACGCAGAGCATGCGCGAGCGATCTCGTGACGCTCGCTTAGGTAGTAGAATGGGCCCAGGGTGTTTTTGAATGGTAGGAGTCCGACATATCGGCGTGGGTTGAAGTCATTAGCGTTTCGTCACGGAAAACAAAAACAAAAAAAAATTGTGTCGTTCTTGCAAATAGCTGCGATTGCTTAGTTAGATTACAATCTATTTATTCAATAAAATGCTTTGTATAATGCACTGTATCTATGCACTTTTAGCATTTTATTCCTCAAGTTTAGAAATATTTTGTCTACCTGATTATTGTTTATTGTGACATGAATTTTGTTTCAGAATGCCATAGCAGTGTCTCTACCGTACCTAACGTTATGGATGTTCAGCATGGTGCTAAGTAAACTCCTGGATACTCTTCGTTCTAAATCCATGCTCACGATGACCAAGGCTCGAAAGATTGCTACGGCAATCGGTAAGATTTTACTCTAACGCTAAAACTAAAAAATAATTCAATGTTATCATATCACCTAGATACTGTATGAAGTCGGTGTCAAACCCTTAGGGAATAAACATAAAAATGGGAATACTTGCTGGTTTGGCACCAACTTCATTGTGTAATATTGGATTCATGTGACAATATTGGATTATTTTTTAGTTTTTAGAACCGTCGGTTTTCATTTATCTGCCTACTACCTGTCATTCTGTTATGATAAATACGCCTGATCCCTGTTCCGCAGCGTCTGTGGTGCCCGGCAGCTGCCTGCTGGTTCTCTGCTTCAGCACGCACCGCGGCCTAGCGGTGGGCCTCATGGCGCTTGCCATCACTTCCAATGGCGCCATATTTAGCGGCTTCCTAAGTAATCACATCGATATTGCACCGAATTTTGCAGGTACAAATATACATGTCTTTTTATTCCTCGCCTAAAGTAGTTTATAGTCGGAATGTGACTTAATATTCGGTCCTGTTCATCATCATTCCCCTACCCTTCTCCCAATTATCATTTGGGGTAGGCGCAGCATGTCTTCGTCTTCCACACGTTTTTATCTGACGTCATCTCCTCTTATTATTCGGTCCTGTTATAAAATAATATGTTATCTGTTCTGAATGTTCCGTCCAGATGTAACCGTTTTATATTTGTAGGTACTCTAATGGCGTTAACAAATACAGTGGGTACAATACCAGGCATTATAGTTCCGATCTTAGTCGGAGAAATCACAGATGGAAATGTACGTACTTTTACTTTATTGCCTGACACATGTACACATAATAATAATGTCCGGACCGATTTCGGCTACGGCGGCTAGTGTTACTATGGCACCAGCCAGCTACGCAGGACATATTATAGTGCACAAGCGTGTGCGCAAACACAGGTGCACTCTCTGTTCCTTTACACTCATAGCCCGATGGGCATCCGACAAAATCGGAAAGAGATCAGGTGCAGGACCCACATTTTTACGTGCCTTCTGAAACACGGAAGCTGTGATATTTACTTCTAACACACAGCATTCGAAAAGGCGCTGCGCGCCGTGGGGATCGGCCATCTAGACCTTTGACTTGGCAGTCCTACGGTCTTACCATTAGGCTATCACAGCTTCAAATCATATACATATAAGCACGCTGAAGAACTTTCACCTTTATATTAGTGTGATTATAATTATTTATCAAAACTTAATGAAATGCATGTTAATAACGTTTGATTTCCCAGCAAACGATATCAGCGTGGCGGATAGTGTTCTTCATGGCCATCGGCCTGTACGTCCTCGAGGTGGTCGTGTATACAATCTTCGCTTCGGGCGAAGAACAACCATGGAACAAAGGCACCCCAGGTAAAAAAAAGTAAGGCTCAGCCACACTCGTCGAACTAGCTTTGAAATTTGAGCCGTTTGACACACCACACTCGCCGAACTACCTTTGAAATTTAATTAATCGAATTTGAGCCTTATGACACAGCAGTAGATTTCAAATTGCAATAACGCCACAGATACATTGGTTGGGCTTCGATAAATGCAATTAAGGCTGCCTGTCTACCGGAGCGGAGCTAGGCTGCGGAGCGGAGAAACCGGGAAATATTAACCAATGGATTGCGAGCACGCGAGAGGAGAGGAGCGGAGATTTTGTTCAATCCTACTGGTTAATATATCCTAGTTTCTCCGCTCCGGTGAAAGGGCAGCTTTAAAGGTTTGTATAGTTTACGCGTTTCTGCCATACAGCCTAAGCCCGACCTCAAAAGTTTTGAAAGTGTTCTTTATTTAAAATTTTAAAGGAGATATGTTAATATTACTTACCTATACGAAAGATATTATATGAAAGTGTTTTGAATTAAAATATGTACGACAGTATGTATGACAGTTCATAGACAACGTGCGGGCTTTAATTACGGCGAATTACGTTATATTGCACATTGAAATTACTTTGACGAAATGTGCCTTTTGATAGATTTCCTTACATTTTATTTGATGTTTTATAGTTCTTCTACTATTCGGGTGAAGAATCAATTTTAGAGTTACATGTTACGCGTAATACATGTAGGTATTTGTTTTACCAAGGATATTTTTGTACCTATTTTTTTCACAATGTGTGTTTTAGAGTAATAAATAATGTGCTTTTTTTATAATTTGTTTTTATTTATCTAAAACCTTATCTAATATTTACAATTTCTGATGTGTTTCGGTGCAATGACCCTTATTGGAGGAACAACAACTTATGGTTTAATCTTGATCTTTAACACAGTTAAAAATACTTGCACAAAACATGCTCGTTCATTGATAATTGCCATCTCCAAAAATCTAGATACACGGCAGTGTGTTCAGCCTAGTTCTATACCTATCGTACACGAACAAGTTTGGCAATGTATGAAGGTCCGAAGTTGGCGCCGATAGATGGCGTGACGAGCTGGCCGTACTTCGGGCGGGCGGAGTCGCTGCCCAGCACTAGTGTGCTGCTGAACCCTGCCATCGATGATGTCAAGTCTCTGAAATGTTCAAAAATACAACTTAACATTTTGCCGACTATTATAGTAAGGTTTTACAACCAAAAAGTTTTTTGATAAATTATTTTTTTATCTTAACTTAGAGAAATCAACTAAAGCCCTTCATAGTGTACATATACGATACAACGCTCGCAAGTCTCTGATATTTAATCACTCAAATCACTCCTTAAGTGATGTGAATATTCGACAACCCTTTTAAATCAGCTGAGCTCAGCTGCGATCGTTTAATCAAGATGTTGTGTTAAACCGAAAACTACTCATTTGAGTAAAGGTAAGTTTACATCAGAGGACTCCATTATGTATGTTATTTTAAGTAGGCCTTTTCATGCACTTTCAAAACGTTCCCCCCCCCCCCCAGGGGGGGAGGTGTAAATGTAGAGTGTGGTAGGGCTAAATCCTGATAAATACACGTGAGTAACAATTTAGGTAGCATTAAGTATGTACATACTTGACAGCGGCCACCAGTCCGTGCGTTTCGAAGGCGTATTTGAGCGCCATGTGCACAACGCCGTCGTTCTGTATGGGGCTTAGGGAACAAGTCGAGTACACCACTGTACCGCCAACCTTTGCCAGCTTTAAGGCGTTACTGAAATGTAAAGTAACTTCATTAATTATGCTTTCGAATAATTATTGGAGAAATATTCAATTTCTTAATGATAAAACGCAAGTTCACACGAGTACTGGTTTTACATATCATTTTGGGAATAGAATTCGTAATATTTTCTTAAAAAGTATCATCATCATTATCACAAAACAAGTTCTGAACAACCGACTGCTGCGACCATTCTCCTCTGTCTCTTGTCCTTTGCATACATAAAAAAATAAGAGAAAAAGTTTAAACAATAAACGCTGCCTGTTTGTAGACAAAAGCCTCACATGCGCAAAAAGTAAAGATTCAAAATCAAACGCTGATTATTCAGGATAGGCTACTACGTAACACTTTTTGGACGTCATATAAAGCATATACACAGCACCCTGTTTTGTTCAATATCAATTCGATTGACTTACACGAACAATTATGCGAAAAAGACCCGTTTGTTGTTTAAAATATAGACAACAAAAGGGTCTTAATCGCGATATAATTCGACATTCCCTTTTTCTCGACGTTTCGGTCGAGTTGCACCGACCGTGGTCATGTGCACAAGTCACGAAAGTATAAAAACATTCACTTACACTAATAACTGTGACTGCAGTTCAGGTATCCTCAACCTTTCCTTTATCCTGTCCGGCCTGAATATGTTGTTCTCATCCTCGTTGATTGAGTGCCTGTCGGTCGTGCACGGGACATCTACTAGTACCTGTGAAGAAGATATAGGTTAGAATCACATGAGAAACTAAGGTTTAGTTGTTAAGCTGTCTGTGTAGCTGAACACACTTGGTTTAGTATCTTAAAGCCGCATTTTAACTAGAGGATATTTACTTAGTAGTGACTTTAAAGCCGCATCATGACTAGGGGACATATTTTGTCGTGCGACTCTTTTGCTTTACACGAAATAGACAAAGATCAAATATAATAAATATTTGCTAAAACACGTGTTTTTATAGCGGAAAAAGAAATCATCGGCAAAACTAACTATCTCGGTTCGATGGAAAGACAGCAGAGACTTTGTAATAGGGTCCCGTTTTACACTTTGGATACAGTACTCTAAAAAAAGCCGTTATTACTTATCAATCCAACTTACTAGCCAATTTAAGTCGACAAATAAAATGAACAATATCAAAATGGTTCTTCAAAAAACCTGCCAATGCTAACGATTTTACTAGTAGTCAAGAAACATAATATAAACCTTATTAGGTTTAGTTGACTGCACGGATAGCCGAGTGGTATACGTCACTACGTTAATTACCACCGTACGCAACGTGTCGCGGGTTCGAACCCCGCGTAGGACAAGAATTCGTGCGATCTACAGATGCTTGTTCAGAGTCTGTGTAACTCTGTGCATGTGAATTGAATGTCTGTGAAACCCTCCGCGATACAAGGGTTAATTTCGTAGTGTGGGAGTTGTTTTTTATAAATAAAAGGAAAACACTTTGCTCACCTTATCAAATCCATGGTCGTCCACAAAACTGCGACCGTCGACCTTCTTTAAGATAACTCTTTCGCGCCATTTGTTGCTCGTCTCAAAGTCTATTAGATATTCACGGAATATTTTCTGTATCCTAAAATAAATGTATGTTGTAAAAAAAAGTTAAAGCCTATAGCGTAAATCAAAACAGTTATGCATAAAACTTAAAAATCTTTGACCATGGGATTCGACAACTACATAATAATTATCACAAAATTGAACTTGGCATCATTTTCACATTACATCACATAAAATGTGCGGTGTTTTTTTTCACCTTTTAGCCCCTATTTAATGGAGTCCACGTTCAGTAGTTACAGACTGATGAGGTGTGACAATGAGAAACGAACTAACCTATTAGACCTCGACACAGACACATCGTTGCATATAATAACATCTGGCAGCAATGTCTGCAGCGCGACCAGGGCTTTGCCCCCGGGCGCCGAGCAGAGATCCAGCACCCTGTCACCAGGATTGAGGCCTAGGGCTAACACGGCTAGCACACTGCCACAGTCCATTGGATAGTAGTTGTAGACACCTGCAAGAATAAAACTAAGAATTATAATTGTAGGTACTTAAAAGGTATAACGGTTTACTCACGCGTATTTATCGGAATAGCCCGACTAGTTAATACGCGTGAGTCAACCGTTATACCTTTTAAGTATGAATCATCCTCACGAAAGTTATTATAAAAATAATTGTAGGTGTAAGCAAATCTGAAAAACTGTACGGTTCTTATACAGCGTGTATATTTGAACGACGGACTTATTGAAGGAGGGTGGTCAGTATTCGATTCTCGACCCAAATATGTAAAAAAACTATGACCTTAATTTTTCATATAATTATCCGATAAAATACAGTATTTATGAACACGAGCGCAAAATCTATACTAATATTATAAAGCTGAAGAGTTTGTTTGTTTGTTTGTTTGTTTGAACGCGCTAATCTCAGGAACTACTGGTTCGAATCGAAAAATTCTTTTTGTGTTGAATAGACCATTTATCGAGGAAGGCTTTAGGCTATATAATATCACGTTGCAACTATTAGGAGCGAAGAAATAATGTAAAATGTGAAATAAACGGGGAAAATTGTTCGTCCTTGAGGGCTTCCGTTGCGTGCGCTGCGAAAACAGTTCAAGATAGACACAATATATGTATGTAAGAATTATTCCTATTGAAATGATCTAAAAAAATATCAGCGACAGTATATGTCTATTTTTTAAGATTAACTCACTAGAACCGTTTTTATGGTAATCAAATTCGATCGAAATTAATGCATCAACGCACAGCCCAAACTACTGGACGGATCGGGCTGAAATTTAGCATGCAGGTAGATGTTATGACGTAGGTATCCGCTAAGAAAGGATTTTGATAAATTCTACCCCCAAGGGGATAAAATAGGGGATGAATTTTTTTATGAAACTTTGTCAAAATTAAACCGATCAGGCTGAGAATTTACATGCACATAGGTACTATAACGTAGGCATCCGCTAAGAAAGATTTTGATAAATTCCACACATAAGGGGATGAAATAAGGGATGTTTGTAAAAATCTTCTTAGATTTTTGACTAGCCATGACTATAAACAAGTCTCAGGGGCAAACTCTCAAATTTGCGGGTATTGACTTGAGAGAACATTGCTTCTCTTATGGGCAGTTCTATGTTGCTTGCTCACGAGTAAGTTCTCCCAGTAGCTTGATAGGTTTAGCGCCAAATGACAAATTAGTTAAGAATATTGTGTACAAATGAAGTTTTGTAGGCCCTAATTTTTTACACTTACTTGCTAAACAATAATACTTCTTAACGCGTGCGAAGCCGCGGGCAAAAGCTAGTGCCTAATATCACGCGCCAAACACGTGCCGCCGCTAAGGCAGCGAGCGCGCAAGCCCCCCCGCGCCCCTTGTGATGTCGACGACGAGTGCCGCGCAGTGAAATGCATTCATACCTACGTCGGCGTCGGTCATTGACCGCGCATATGTTCGATAAGCGCGAGGGTGTTAAAACGTTGCGAAGTTATTAGGACTTTTTTGGAACGATTTTGTTCGTCATTAATCAGGGTTTTTTTTATTGTTTATACGTTTATTGGTGAAGTCTATGCATAAACTATTGGTGGTTTGAATAAGTCCGTCGTTCAAATATACATACTGTATAATTTTGTCTAAAGCTTGGTGTCTCTATGTAAATGTTATGTTACACCCAGATGGCACAAATACTAACAATATAAAAATAATAGTTTCTTCATCATAGCAGTTGTTTAAGTAGAATATTTTTACCTATTTTAGACGACAAACGGGACTTATTCGCGATATAAAACGTTATTTATGTCCATCCGTGACCACGGTCGGTGCAACTCGATCGAAACGTCGGGAGAAAAGAAATAACGTTTAATATCGCGAATAAGTCCCGTTTGTCGTCTAAAATATGTGTACAAGTCGCGAAAGTTTAAAATCGTTAATATCTTTACCTGTTTGTGACCTTTTCGGTTCTGGAAAACTTGTGGATTCACTGTCCATTTCATATGTGTAAACTTTTAAATGTTCCGGATAGTTAAGAGTTGGTTCTGGTTCAATAACTAAAGGGAAGTCTTTGTCCTCTGGAAATAATTACAATATTTAAGAATATGGAAAAATAATTAAGACTCGAAATAATTTATACTGATAATAATAAAAAATTAAAATCATAAATAAAATATAAATTATTCTGCTTCCTGTGCTTTCGCTACGGAAGGTCAAAAAGTCGAAGTCGTGAATTGACTCACATGTCGTGTTATTTTTACTTTGCGAATTTAACAACACCTTAATTATGTAAATCCGTTCAGTAGTTCTGGATATATGAGGTAATAAAGAATATTACATACAAGATAAGCACGTAGCACATAAACCTTCTTTGCAGTTGGGTAAAAATCACATACTTGCAAAATATGAGTAGTGCTGTGACTCCGGCACCCAGTCATCCATTCCCTTCAGTTTGGTGGCTGGTAGGAACTGATATAAGGACTCCGTGGTAAGACCATGGGATGGATCTATTATCCTAGATTCATCTATTTTGGCTTCCGCTATTGATTCTTCAAGAGTTCTATTTTGGTAAGCCCTGTAAAGAGATAATATAAGTTTAAATATATTGCCATTTGTTTAACTAATGTCCAACTAGTTTCCCACTAGTTAACAACTAACTGATCAGTGGTTGACAATATTTTATTTTAAAGTTTAGTTTGTTACTATTTTTTTTCACTATTTTTAATTACACATTGTTATCATTTCTCCGTTCATTGTTATATCTTATAGTGGTATTTCTAAATTGATATCTAACGATGTTCCATAATTGTAAAATGTTTATTAAATTGGGCCTGTTGATTTCAGTTGGTAAGACGGACAATAAATACATAAATATAAAATGTAATAAATTATGCATAATTCATCTCTTGTATGCAGGTATTATCTGTACTTACACTGGTTCTTTCTTATTCTTCAGAAAACTTTCTGCATCATCACCCATATCTAATTTCTCAGGTACATTATCTGTATTAGGATATATTTTGGATATTTCCTCCGTTTGCTGCTTCTCCATGAACGCTTGGAGTCTTGAAGACTGTTGTTCTGTGTTTGCTACTTCTGGGGGTGTTTTATCATACTGTGTGTGGTATTCTTGCTGTACTGATATTAGCTTTCTTAAGCAATGAGCACCTATGGTAACAAAAAGTATGATTAACTTTTATTTTTTTTAGTTAAAGTAAATACCGAAAATTGGTTTAAGCTAGGTATGTCTTTCGTTGCTCTGAAAAATGGAATTATTTCCAGTACTAAACAGGAACAACACTATAAGGACTTATCGGGCTATAGAAATTACATACACACAGTCAATGTATAGTAAGCCATTACTATTAAGGGCACCAAAATGACGACGGAAAATCTCCTTTTTTTCAATTAAAGAGATACGTACCTCTATTTGTAAGTTCCTCTATAGTTTTCTCTGTGTCTCCATAATTATTTACAACAGCTACATACTTTGAGCGACGTAATAGAGCCTCTCGCATTGGCTCCCATTTCTTACCAAAAACTGACCCATAGAACTCATCGAAATGGTTTAACGCCTTATATTTAGGACCTGTCTTCTTCTTTAGTTTAGCCTGAACATAGAACAATAATGTAAAATGTTATATTCACACAATTTAATCAGTTTTGTTTTCGTTATAAATGTTGGTATCTTTTAAGTCACTCACCCAATGTATCTTAGTTTTATGCCGTGTTTGTTGTACTAAATATGTAGTAACACATGCATTTTTGTATATATTTGATAAATTCAACATTTTGGAACAAAATAATCAAGTTTTAATGTTTATTTATGTTTTCATAACGTAGTTTGAGGTTAGGTAGTCGCCGTATGATTGTGACGTTTACGTTTAGTAACTAATCGTAACATTCGTAACCGTGCCTGATTGTAGTCTACATGCATACCAATTATTAATAATAAAATTAAGGAAAAATTAAAATTATACAACGATCTAATGTTAAAAGTAAACCCATCGCTAAAATAAAAATGTTTAAAATATTTCTGGTTTCTCATTTCTTTTCACTTTTGAGTAGTTATTCATTCTTTATCGTCTGAGAGTCAATCAAATAACTCTAATCTTATATATAAAAATCAATTGCTGTTCGTGTTAGTCTCGCTAAAACTCGAGAACGGCTGAACGGATTTATCTCATCTTGGTCTTGAATTGTTCGTGGAGGCCTAGGGAAGGTTTAAAAGGTGCGACTTTTTTTTTATTTATCGTTGGGGCAGTACGAAGTCTGCCGTGTCAGCTAGTTAAGAATAAAAAGTTAATCAAAGAAGTCTTCTTTGAGAAAAACTTTCTACGATCAAGCCGCTCAAATTTATTTACAAAATGGACTAAATACTTCAGACTACATTCGTGATAAATTATACTATATCAACTTTTACTGTTCATAAAGCCATTTAAGTTGTATAATTTTTCTTATCAATAATCATAACACGCGAAATAAACGCAGTTTTTTTCCATGTAGGAAAGGAACGAGTCCATGAATCTGTCAGATTGACACCGTAGACAGAAACAACGATAATATGCTGTCACTCTTGCACTTGTGCCCGCGAACGCCAAATTGGAGTATTGATTTGTTTACAAGTAGGAGTGCACGGATATTTTTCAAGTATCTCGCACTGTAGCTATATCCCATAGCCTTGTCAGAGCGATTGGAAGATAAAGATAATATTCCGCTTAATTGCCGCCTTCCGTGTCAGACATTATCAGTGGTCGGTGCCAGCTGTGAGCCGCCCCACGAGTTCCGACGGCCTAAAAGCAATTACGAGAGTTTCTGGCGAGTTGTTTTATCGATTGCTCGCCTTTCCGTGCCCGGGATCGTGGTGTTCTCCTAATCGCTTAGAGGCTCGATAAGGATCTGAGAATGTGCGACGAAATGATGTATGTCAATGGTTTTATTCACGAATTGGGTCAGCAGTGAGTTGCTCTCGTCAGAAGCAGCGTATTCGCGCGAGACACTCGATAATGGTTGTTTATTTATTCAAGCTGTAATTACGTCTCCCAGGCAATGGAAAGTGCAGTGATTGTGTTTTGAGGGGTATTTGAAAACAGTCGTCATGTATGGGATGTTGTATGTCGGATCACTGGCGGGTAACAAGGTGGAATGGATAGCGGCAGGCTGGAGGCGGCCCCTTCCGGGGCGGTACACCTGGACACAGTGAGGGCGCTGCACCAGACTGTCGTCTCACTCAGGACTGCACTGGAAATATCCAAGAATGAACTGAAACAGTTGAAGGAGAAGTATGAGCAGCATGCCCACTGCTTAGAGTATGCTGATGTTATAGAGAAACTCACTTTAGAGAATCACATCTTGAGGAGAACAATAATAGATTCAAGATATGATGAAAAGGACCCTGCTGCACAAAACATAAAGTTGGAAGTTACTTACAGCCCCCAGTCACAAAATATTGAGGATTTTACCAGCAGTGAAGTGGTGATTGCTACTGCTACTGAAAGGTACACCCCAGTACATGAATTAGAGCCTGTTGCACAAGAATCAGAGCCTGTTACACAAGAATCAGAACCCTTTGCACAAGAATCTGATGTTAATAGTAATATTGGATCTGCTGATCAGTTGGAAGAAGTCCACGAGGATCTAGGAGAAATATCAGAGTCATCAGAATTTAATGCTGAAGAATATTCTCCACATGATGAAGCAAATAACAACACTGAGATAGAAGATTTCTCCCAGGTCACAACTTCACATAAACAGCCATCAGAGCCTGAAGCTGTTCACCAGCCAAGCTTCAAAACCAAACTTGAACTTCTGTCCAAGTTTGATGTCAGAATAAAGGTTAGAACAATAAAAGAAGGTACAATAATATCTAGTACCACATCAGACAGTGATTCTTCAGAAGACCGAAAAGGCTTTGATAAGGAGACCACAGATTTCAAGACCGGAG
Source organism: Chrysodeixis includens (assembly GCA_941860345.1). Classification (NCBI taxonomy): domain Eukaryota; kingdom Metazoa; phylum Arthropoda; class Insecta; order Lepidoptera; family Noctuidae; genus Chrysodeixis; species Chrysodeixis includens. Next base: position 2,699,673 of record OW796107.1, on the reverse strand, counting down.
ACAAAGTTAAAAAGGAAGAGGAACAATTTGACCTAGACAACGGGAACAAGACAGTGAATATCAAATCATATTCAACAGACAACTTTAAGATGGCGGTTCCTAATGAAGCTGATGCCAAGACTAAGACGGACAAGTTTGATGTCCAAGTCAGGATCACTTCTGAAGAGAACTTAGTGGTGAAGGAAAATGTGGAGAGGAGTCGGAGGAAGGATACTCTCAACTTGGATGTTGATGACCTGAGCCTTAGGTAAGATTTATTTACTTCTGTTTTTAGTGTAGGTCCTATTAGGCATTTTTTCATTCATAGACCGTCTCCCACTGCTGCTGGGCAAAGGCCTCCACCAAATCCTTGGCTATCCTGTACCACCTCAAACTAGTCATTATGGTATGAGTTTAATTTATCAGATTCAATTAGAAAAAGTAATGTTATGTGCACCACTAGAGATTCGCGTATAAACAATGGTATCAAGTCAGAAAAATGGCAGGATATGCTATTATCCAGCTGTGGGTAATGCCAGGCTTACATGAAGATGAAAAATTTCCCTATGCGCCTTTTAGTTAAGGGTATATTGAATTTAATACTAACCGGGCGATACCGGGAAAAATATGCGTCTATTGATTCTGTCTTACGAAATAGATAGTAGAAAAAATTGAATAAATATTATTATTATAGTGTAGTTGTTACAAAATTTTGTTTGTAACATTATTGGTGATTTTGCTCAGTTCAGGACACGTTTCAGTGTCTATGTTACAGATCTGTGCACACTCCATTTTAGGGTTCCGTACCCAAAGGGTAAAACAGAACCCTATTACGAAGCCTCCGCTGTCTGTCTGTCTGTCTCCAGGCTGTATCTCATAAACCGTAATAGCTAGGAAGCTGAAATTTTCACAAATGATGTATTTTCGTTGCCGCTGTAACATAAATACTAAAAATAAAAAAAATGTTAAGAGGGGTCTAAAAACAATAAACGTGTTTTTTCGTATTTTTTTTGCTCAATATTAAAAACGGTAACAGCTAGACGTTTCAAATTTTCGCTGTATGATAGTACGGAACCCTTCATGCGCGAGTCCAACTCGCAATTGATTAATCTATGTATATTAAGTATGTCTTATACTTATCGCCAAATTAAATTATAGTCCGTGTCTGAATGAATGAAGATCCTCCTTTGCGAAACCTAAGAAAATCGTAAATAAATTATACCAGCGAGATACTTGAGGTTAGCCTGTAGTGAATCTAAGTGTTTCGCTCTATTTCCATTCTCTGAAACATTTATTATCCTCCACCGTATTTGGGAACAAAACGGCAAAGTAGGTACGTTCCGTCATATTTGTTTCGCTTTATTTTATCGCCACATATTACGGAGCAGTACCTTATTAGCTGACCTAAAAAGCAAAAGTCGCAGCGTATTATTGTAAGAGGTCGAAATGAAGGCACACGATAAGAAAATCGATTACCTTTAGACCATACACCAACCAAATAAAAAACATACTTTGTTACAAATTGGATGTATTTTTCTGTAGATCTTGTATTTATTGACGCGACTTGATGAGGCTTTTTATCTCAATAGCATATCTTGAACGTAGAAAGCTGTATGAAAATCTGATTGCGTAGCTCGCAATACAGTGTCTGATTTGAGTACTGAAATCAATAACGTTCTTATGAGCAGACGATGGTTTGATGAAATCAAACTAATTGGATTTATACATACATTGAGGCTTGTAAGATTATAACGTTGGTACGTAAACATCTGTTACACAGGCATTCTTGGGTAGTACCTAGTATATCTATTTACAAAGCGTTACGGATTAAACTTAAGACCTTAGATGCCCCAATTAGTTTATAAATTAATAAGATTAAAAAGTCTGTAATTTAATGAGACCAAACCTAGTCATGTGTCGTATATAAAAAGGGTACCAGAATTTACGCTAAAAGTTTGAGGCATATTACTTTAGGTTTGATTGTTTGAGATACTTAAATTACCTACTTGAAAAGCAAAAACTACAATTCCTTATCTATGTTATATTTTCCTGTTTTTTTTTACTTATGCCAATTTATAGAATTCGATTCAGAAAATTATTCAGAATCTTTTATAAACTTACACGTTGTCTACTTAATCCACTAAAGCGAGAATATTCAAGTAACCTTTTCCAATAGCTGCTTGACACGATTGAATTTAGGTCAAGTTAGGATTTCAACAGGTTTCTTTTGTTCAAGTGATTTATCGAATTGAATCCGAGAAAGAAATGGCTTTTGTTTGTCGTGAAGTGAGGTAAAGAGTCTTCTTTAAACGTAGCTAAGTTTTTACGACCATAATGCGAAAATTTTTGAGTGGAAGCCAGCCGGCAAATAGCTCTTTATGATACTGAAGTTTACCTTGGCATTAAAGTTTTAAATCTTTTATAGACTTGACCCAAATGCTTATATTTTCGAATAAAGTATCATATAGCTAAAGATATTCGGCACAGACGCGGCCCCGTGCCATCGCGTATTAGCAGATGTCACAAAACTCACAAACTGCCACATTTCTGCCTGCTCCTTATTTATGATGCGCGGTATTGCGGGGCAACACGATATCGTGAACACCGCTTATCTATAGCTACCATTTACCAACTTTAAACGGTCGAAAACTAAACCATGGAAACTCTTTAGTTTTCCCTTTTTACGATAATATGTCTTTTCCAGACTTTCTAATGTGAAACAATGTACTATTATAGTACAGTAATACGAGGGGCGGTCAAAAAGTTCGCAGAATGAAAAGGAAGGGGGGTGAAATTCAGCCCGAAATTATTTTTCTTTTTCGATGTATTCTTCCTAAACCCTAATACACTTTTCAGATTTTTCAATTAACTTCTTTATACCTTCTAAAAAAAAAGATTTGTCAAGCCCCGCAAAATAGGCAGAAATAGCCGACTTCACTTCTTCATCATTGGTGAATTTCTTTCCACGAAGCTCTTTTTTCATTTTTGGGAACAAATAATAATCAGACAGGGTCTAATCTTGACTATAGGGAGGGTAATTTAAAGTTCCAAAGCCACAATTCTGTAAGGTAGCCATCTCAACATGACTCTTGTGAACGGGTGCGTTGTCGTGCAAAAGGAGCACAACTCGAAACCATTTTCCTCTTCGTTTTTCCTTGTTTGATATTTTTAATTTCTCTAGCAGTGTAGCGTAGTATTTTCCAGTGATATTGACACCTTTATCTTTAAAATCAATCATCAAAATCCCCTCAGAATCCCAAAAAACTGTAGCCACAATCATTCCGGCCGATTGTGAGACCTTAAAGTTCTTAGGCGGTGCTGCACCTATTTTATGCCTCTGCATGGACTCCTGCTTTGACTCAGGTTTATAGTGATGAACCCAAGTTTCATCTCCAGTCACAATTCGGTCCATAAACTCAACCCTGTTCTCACTACACAGGTCCAAAAACTCGCGAGAACACTCGACACGCTGCTGTTTTTGAAGTGCTGTGAGCATTCTCGGCACACGTCTTGCACAGACCTTAGACATGCCTAGATGGTCATGGAGAATGTTCAAAACAGTCGTAGACGATACTCTAGTCATCTCTGCGTTGTGTTTATTCTTTAGACGAGCATCTTCAAGAACAAGTTTTTCGACTTTTTCAACAATGTCTGAGGACGTTGCCTCAATTGGCCGACCAGAGCGCGGATCGTCTTCAATCGAATGTCTACCTTGCTTGAAAAGCCTATGCCACTTGTAAATCATCGATTTTCCAGGACAAAGGTCTCCGTAAACAGATGACATCTCTTTCATAATGATCTGAGGCGTTTTTCCTTGCTTAGTAAGGAACTGAATCACCGCACGAAACTCGATTTTCTTCATGGTTGGTGTTTTCTTCCCGATTTACTTGTTTATCCAGCGATATCTCGAAGGTTAATGACCCGATTGAGCTGAAACTTAGTATTTATAGTTAAATTGAGTCACTAAGTAGTAACAGATAAAAAAAAATACCCCCTCTCCCACTCTAACCCCTCCATTCCGCGAACTTTTTGACCCACCCTCGTATATTAAAAAAAAGACATTAGACATACATCCTCATTAATCAGTATCGCAAAAGCATGGTAGTTGACTACAGGTAGTAATTTTAATAACCGGATTATGTTTTAAACTGACATCTGGTAGATCGAATAGAAACCTTAACAAATAATACTTACTGGACAAATACAAGCTAAGCGTGAAAACTGCACGTGATTTTACAGTGCGAACATCTAAAATGTTCAGTGAAAATTGAAATAAATTCTAAATTCAACATGGTCGTTATAAGAACTTATAAGCAACCTTCTTTAACCCACTACTAGAGATAGGCTTCTTTATCCACTCTCCTGTTTCTTCAATAAACTAGAAAATTAACCGAGCAGTACGCTATACAGCTAGTAATACGCTAAACTTCTCCCGCCATAAATAATGCCTCCATCACAAAGCAGTTTGTTAGCGTGCAAACATTTATAATGTGCAGCAGGCTTTGCTTGCATAGCAACAAAGCTTGGTTTTAATAAGCCAGCCCTAATTAAAAATGTTCAGGGTGTTCATTTTCCCTCTTAATGAGGAAATATCACTATGTGCCAGCCGGCTTCCCTTCAACTAATTAATGATGTTAATACTCTACGATAATGCCTAGTTAGAAAATGTGGAACGCTAGTTTATCCAGTGTCAGACATGACCTATAACTAGTCTATATTGCGTTAACATGAAATTCAATTTATAACATCGATTTTTCACTGGGGAGAGAATCCAGTAGATGGAGTAAGCTTTGACCCAAGGTAGTGTATTTTCCATTTCTATGGAAAAAACCTCAACCTTTTTCAGGGAAAACGGCAGCTATTGAGAGATTCTATACCTAGCACACGCGACGTGTTCATTGTGTTTAGATCTCAGTACGAGATTCCGTCCCGTGCACAATGGAGGCTAAATGCTCCCTTTGTTGATCGGTGGACAAAACCTTCCGTATCTGTCCCTACTCAGATTACTAACGTGAGAACACTATTGTATGAACAGGTACATGTGTATAGAGCTACAAGGATCTTTTGGCAAGTGGTTGACATTAGCATGAGGGTGCTGGCGTGTAAATTCGCAATAAGAATCAACTTAACTGTCTGTCAAATGTGATCGCTTTTCATGTATGAAGGCATTGGTTTAGATTTCGGCCACGTGCCAAAAGATCCTTGTAGCACTATATTGGTAGGGTATACATATTTTAACATTAGAAAGTCTGGAAAAGACAAAATAAAACGTCATGTTTAAACTAAGACTTTATGTGAAATTAAAATGCAGAGTCTTCGGTTTCAGTAAAACCTAGTAGCACGCTAAAAGGCCCTTTGTTTGTAAAGTAGGTTTCGTTACAGCTTTTCAAGACGTTTATGCTAAAGTATATCGTAGTGGAAATACTATTGTTTTGTTATGTAAGGCGATATCACAAAGAAAAGCTCGTGTTGTTATGACCCCAAATTATGAGATATGAGGCAAGAAAAATGTTTTTGTTAAGGGCTAGCCATGTTTTTGATGTTTGTCCAAATCATGTCCAATTTCATCCATAAGTGGAAATACGAATTACGATTGTAAAGGATTATTTTTTACAACGGACATTAATTTTAGTTTCTCTTTTTCCTCATCGTAAAAGTGTGTTTTATGGTTATGTTTTCCATAGATAGTATTTGTTCCATAAATAGAGATAACGTAAGGCGTATTGCGTCCCATGGGGATGGCAAAATTATGATTATTACTTGCTATTATCTTAACTCAGGGTCGAGCATCTTAGTGGGATGAAACTAGCTTGGTTTCCTCCTAAATAGATATCTGTGTTAGTTTGGCGGTTCTGTGTTTGTAGATTAGTGAATATTCCTAAAATAAATGGTTAATATTAGATACCGTTTTTATCCCAAAAGACAGGGAGGTTGGAAGGCAAATGGGGAAGGCCTTTGCCCAGCGGTGGGATCTTATTTAGGCTACTAAAACAATTAGACACCTCTGATTTTTAGAATTCTGAGATGGAAATTTATTATGCTGGTTTTCGCTTTGTTCAATGTTTCAAACGTAATTATGCAACTTGGTTATAAAGTACTAAAAATAGTGCCATACCGTTTTTCCCCCATTGACAAGTCCAGTATACATAGCTTCAAATTTAACTTGATAATTTAACAAATAATTACGTTATAGAGTTAGGGCTGCAAAGAGTGTTTCTTGAGAGATGACGTCAGATAGGAACGTGTGGAAGAAGAAGACATGCTGCGCCGACCACAAATAATAATTGGGATAAGGGCAGGGGAATGATGATGACAAATAATTAGGTTGTATTCAAGCAGTTCTGAAGCCATTATGTTTCGACTAGCTAATCGTCCTTGAACGATGTTATTGCAAAGATATAAAAGGGCCTGATAAACATATTTCCATTATTCATGGCACAACATCCAAGTTAATGTCGATTGTACACTTGGGAACTGGAATGGAACAGAATATGAATACGTATTGCGCTGAGCTTGGGATAATGAGGAGGAATACAAGTTTAAGTATAGACTGGTCTTATATTGATCTGAACGTTACTATTATTTGAAGTTTCGTAGAGGAAGTTATCATGTGATAGTAATAAATGTTGGATTAGTTTGTAATCATCTGGAATAAATTTCGCGTCGGAGATATTCGGAAGCCTTATACCGCTTTAGAGGGTAATGAGTATCGGTAGGGTAGGGAATGGGTAGAGAGTATCTAGGACAAAATTTATTGCTTTGGAGTTTTAAGAAGATTTAAATGCTATGTAGTTAAGACAAATGTATGTAGTTAATAACATCAGTTTTTTTTTGTAACCAGTGACAAACCGAGAGCAACGCAACGCACCAAATTTCGACTCTTTAGTTTTTATTTTCTTTAAGAGCCAGATATCATTCGATTACGTTGTCCAGTATGTTCCTATATTATACAATGCCGTTTTCTTTACAGGTCATTGTCTGAAGGCGACAACTCAGTATTCTCAGAAGGAGTGACGACTCCTATGGACCCGAACGTGTCCGCTATAGGTGATGACAAAAACGAAGACAATGCCAGTGGAAACGAATCTGAAGAGGTGGACGATATAGAGCTCATATTTACTACCGACGAGTCTAAGGATATGAGTAATTTGCAGGTAAATATATTATATGGAAGTTATGTAAGATGTTATTGATTTACTCTGTGGGAAGTACAGCTTTTTCTGCATATGCGTGGGGTTTTGGGTTTCAGGTCGTTCCTGGGTATGTTTTATCTTCTCCTGATAGAAGAGGTAGTATTTATCCCTCTCTGATAGGAAAATCTTTGTTTTCCTTTTATATTAAGGTCACAGGAGTGGTTAAATCGGAGAATACTAATTGTTGTATTATTTTTGCAGGAGGATCTAGTCTCGATACGCGAAACGGATCAGTGGGCTCCTCCGTCCAGCTCCACCACACACTCAACACCAGTGCTCATCAAATTCCACACTTTAGACCCTGATTTCCAACCAGGTGACAAGGAAACCACAACAGAAAACCAAGAAAATAACGACAAGCCCGTAGAAGTGTCGAAACAAAAGAGGGTATCGTTACCAAATGACAAAGAAATAAGGCATGTTGCCTTCAACGGGAATAAGGGCAACTTGGAGCTACCTGGCCGGAGTATTTTAAAGAGTTGTGATAACAGATCTGATAATACTCTGTTCCGGAAAAGCCCTAACACAAGTACTAGGAGGCTAGACAGTATTGATAGTTTGACTTGCGAGTATAACAGAGGCTTAAGTTTCGACAACACGAAATCGTCGAGTTTTGAGCTCGGATCCAGTATGGATATCCTCCATCGGGAAGAAAGCGTGGACAGCTTCCACAGGAATATACATTTGGGACATCGGTACTCGGTGTTTGCTGAGACCGATATTTCCAAGTGTGGAACTTCTGAAGACGATTTGGCTGCTAACTTGAATGTTAGAAGGAATACTTGCCCGAACCCGTTTCAATATCGGTGAGTTGATTTTCTTATTTGTAGCTAAGCTGGTTTTTTGTACTATGCAGATTGTTTTGAATATTTAATCAGATAAAAGTGTTATGAATATCGGTTCTTCCTTTTTATAATGCTTCAGGTTAACTGACCGTAGGTTTTAGCCGACGAGTGACCATTGGACTGTATTTTTAGCTGAAATGTTTAATTTTAACATTTTTGTTTCTTTTTACTGAAATGATTCAATAAAAACCACCCATGTCTTCACGTCAAGTAACCCCGTAAAACACTCGAAGCTTGCGCTTAAGTTAACTGCACAAGTCTTTTAGAAGGGCCAGAAGGAGCTATTATAACATCATCAGCTGACGATTTTTGATATGAGCACTACTATTCTACACTTATACAGCGTGTTTCATTAAGCTCTATTTTTTGATTATCAAAAACACATTACAACTATAATATACAAAAAACCAAACTGTTTGTTGGCGATAATAGCGCTCTATACAATTACTGTACTATCTGTGAAATCTTTAATTATACAAGTCACAATTTTTCAATTTCTATCAATTTGAATCCCAGTCCGTCATCGGGCTACCGTGGCGTGTCCCGTCCCCCGGGCCCGTTCAAGGCGGGCGGGGCGCGGCTGCGGCCGGTACTTCGTGATCCAGCACAAGCTCGCCGCGAGAGCTCAGCACAGACCGACGTGTGCGCGCTACCTGCTAAGTGGAGCTCCGATGGCTATCTCGCTCATAAGGTACTGAACTTTTTACCCGACTGCCACAGAAAGAAGGGTAATGTTTTTCAAGTGTATGTATGTAGTTTATTGTAGTTACCATCTTTCTCCTAGTCTTAAAAAAGGGCAAGCTGTTCTAGGGTTTAAGACCTTTTTGTTTTCCGTGGTGAAACGTTAATGACTTCAACCCAGGCCGAGGGCACGGCGTAGGGATATGTCGGACTTCCACCAAAAACCCCCCGGGCCCCTTCTACTATCTAAGCCAGCGTCACGGGATCGCTCGCGCATGCTCTGCGTGGCCCTGGCTGGTTGGGTTTAAGTCATAGTGAAGTTATTTAGCCCCTTTACCTTGTATTTACCTCCAGCAAAGATAGAAAATTAAAATATGATTTCGAGACCGCTATTTTTTTCATTTTCAAGAAACTTGGTTGTAAATCAGAATTGCGTGACCCTGGCTGGTAGGGTTTAAGACCTAGTGAAGTTATTTTGCCACTTTACCTTGTATTTCCCTTCAGTAAATAACAATTAAAATATTACTTCTATTTTTTGACAAAATATTTTTTCAATTTTTAAGAAACTTGATTAAAAACAAGAAAATATTTCTCTCATAGATGTCGATCCCCCCACTAAGCGTGCCGACAGTGCCGTCTCGCGGCGCTTGCAGCAGCTCGCAGGGCGCGCGGCGGCTGGCCGTGCCCGAGCCGCGCCCGCCGCCCGTCGCACGCCGGAACGACGAGACACGACGCGTCATGCTCAGCGATATCGGTGAGATTGTAGCAATAACATCAGCTTGTCGAGATTGTATCAATAACAACAATTAGTGGAAGTCCGTCAAAGTCGACTACTAGGCTTGCCCATGACCGCCGAAGAAATTATCTTTAAATCCTTTCCCGAGTTGTCTCACAAACATCAAAATCGAAAAGGTTTTTATTTCGAGTAGGCCTTTTCAGGCACTTTCAAAACGTTACTGACTCTAGTTGCGCGGTTCTAAAATTTCATTCTTTTGGAGGAGAAGGACTGGCAAAAAACATCAACTTAGCATGTCGAAGTCCTCTGCTAAAGTTATCCATGCCTAAAAAAAACCTTTATCCTAAAGTCCTTTCCCAAGTTACCCCATTACCTTACGCATTACAGAACAACATTGATTCAACTATAAGCAGAACCGGCACTGGACCTAATTGAGACTAGCCCAAAAGTTTTTTGCAACCAGCATGAAAACTTTTTATACTTGTTGCATAAAACAGTCCCAGTACTAGGTGCAGCTAAGGTACTAGCATAGAAACAATTTTCTTCTATACGAGTATTTGAACTCTCTGACCCTAGTGAAAATGTACCTATAATCAACCTATAAAGTGTTAATTATAACATATTTCCAGGCTTCACATCGATGGTCCCCGAGCTGTCTCGCTCCGCGGACCCGGTGTGGGCGCTGGGCAAGCTGCAGGCGCAGCCCGACGATCTGTCCACTACAACATCCACTTCCAAGTATGTATTACACTAGTGTTAATAGCATAGATATAGGGTACGAGAGATACGAGGTCTGTGTTTGAAGTTTTCCTTTTTTATGAAAATGTATATTTAAAATTTCATTAATTTTAAACCTCTGGTTTCTAAAAGACTAATCTTATCTTACGGTCTGACGCGATCATTATCACATTTTAAACAGTGTTTTTAATGTTGCAGATTTCTGTCTCGCGGTTCCTCGTATCGGTCGCCGTGTCTCAGTATAGACAGGAGCAACGACTGGACACCACAGCATGTCTACATGCCGACTAGAGGTGGGATATTTAAACATAATGTTAGATCCTATTGCGATGTGAAAGGTTCAATCAATTAATCGAAAAATAATGTAGCTGCCCGATTGGGTCATAATTATAGTATGCCCAAACGGGCTGATTGTTGTACTGTATATTATAATACCTACAATTGTAAACGTTTTTTGTTATTCCCATGAAAATCGTCATGTAAGCGCATGGTCTTAGAATATAGTGTGACTCATTTTGATTTGGATACCGCATAATTTCATTGCGGGAATCGAACTTGTCTATCGCGTAGTATTTATATCTTTATGTATCTCTAGGACTCCGTCCCTGGCGCAGTTCCCTGCCGGACGTGCGGCGGGACGACACGGACGAGCTGTTAGAAGAGGCGGAGGTGTTCGTGCGACGGTCCATTGACAACCTGCAGTCACCTTACATCACAGACTGTAACTGTAAGTTTACATTTTAATTGATAGAAATAAGTTGTACTATTGCAACGTTACCATGTTGTATGTATGCCTTAAAAGTTACGTACTTATAGGCAATAAGCACAATAATTACAATGTGCATATAAAAAAAAACCGGCCAAGTCCGAGTCGGTCTCGCGCGTGAAGGGTTCCGTACTATCATCTATAATAGAAAATCTACATGTTTATAAAGATCGAGTAAACATTGCTTAAAAATTAAGTTCATTGTATGGGGACACCCTTATGTTTTTTTTTTTTATTTATAGTATTTGTCGTTGTAGCGGCAACGGAAATACATCATTTGTGAAAACAGCATTTGTGTGATACAGCCTGGAGACTGACAGACAGCGGAGTCTTAGTAATAGAGTTCCATTTTACCCTTTGGGTACGGAACCCTAAAAACAAGGTTCACAATACATGTATGATTATATTATGATGTATAATTTCCAGTGGAGAAGCCGTCGGGTGTGTCGGGACAACCGTACATCCCGGCCGAGCCGCGACATCTGAGGCTGGGACACACCGTCAAGCTCATCACTCCATACGGACGCATTGTGATTGGACGCGTCAGGTACATGTAACGGACATAAAGTCCATCAATGCTTAATAAAGTTGAAATTGTTGTTGTTCAGTATAATTTTCATTCAGTGTGGATGTAATCGTACTAAACGTAGCTAGTTCGAGTTCTTAATAAAGAAAACAGGCACTGTTTGTTTATTAGTTATTCACAAGAAAAAGTATAACGAACTAGTAATTCGTTAGAGTCCTCACTCTAAAACATCATCTTATTTGTGTTAGCCATAACCACTACATTCTAGATAGCGTTTCTATCGTAACTTCTTCTCTTTCACACACTGACATTCTCCCTTCCTCCTACAGATACGTGGGCCTGGCGGGCAGTTCAGCCACCAGCAGCAGCGTGGTGGTGGGCGCTGAGCTTCCCCACAGCGCAGCCCCCGGGCTCCCGCACAACGACGGCGTCTACCGCTCCCGCCGGTACTTCCTCACCCCGCCGCAACACACCGCACTCTTTGTACCATTCTCCAAAGTTGTAATGGCGTGGGCTAACTAAATACAAGATAAATAAACTTGTTTCTAACCGAGCAATAAAAAAATATAAAAAAATAACCCGACAAATCCGACAAGTACGATGCGTACGATGCGACAGACGCGTTCGGTACGACCGACGCGACAGATACGATGAACGAAGGTAAAGTGAAAATAAAACCTTTATATCTTACAGTTAAATGAAATGTTCTATGAATAGTGGCAGTGTGATGGAGGAATATTCTTGCAGTGTTGTGTATTGTGTATTTTAGTACCGTAAATTAACAAGCACGAGATACTATAATTATGAGAAATAATGGCAGTTGTGTGATACCATTTGCAGTTGGATTTATTTGTTCAGAAAAGCACAGATTGTGAGGGAAAAAGAGTGACAGTGAAACAGAATGACAGTGTATTTGTTTTTGGGTATTGTGACGCGTAGAGACAGTTTTAAGGGTTGTTGCTAACTGTGAATATAATGATTTAAAGACGATCAATTCCTGTTAAATGATAAAGAAATGTAATAAGTAATGAAATTCAAGAATTACAAGTACTTAAAAACCCCTTTATAAATGTCAATAAAAGTATTATTCGTGTTAAATATAAGAAATGTAGTCGATGTTACAATAATAAGTTTCTTAACTGTCAAACTGACATTCTCTTCTTAAAACGTTTTTGTGAAACTGTGGAATGAGAAACGGTTCTAAGCATTGGAGTGACTCGAAGTGTCGACATTTTAATCTAATATCAACTTTAAAACATTACTTAAAGGCTTAAAGTCTTTTGAAAAAGCAATACCAATCAACGCAAACGATTCACTGTCTGTTTTTGACAAGTGTCAAACTTGACAGCTGTCACTTTTGACATCTGTCAAATATGACAGCTGTCATTGGTATACGTCAAAGAAGAATTAAAACCTCTTTGTTAGAGATTATTGGTTGAGAGCTAAGTTGACTACGAGTGAATATAAATACTGTATGATAATAATTATGTTCTGAACGGCTATTAACAGCTTAACATTTAAAATGTTTAGTAACAATTGTAAGGAATTGAATGTACGCTTAAGAACTAATGCTTAACGGAAGTCTATGTAACAAATAATATATATGTATATGTAAAGAGCACATAGTGGACTTGTAGATATAATATATGTATGTATGATTTCTGTATTTATGGGATATGTATAAAGGGTACTAACGTTTCGATAATTGGCACTGCCGATAATCTAAGATCTGTTTTTATAATTAAAAGGTATATTCTTAGGATAAAGTCTGTTTTTTGAAGAAATAACTGCTGTAGGAAAAATATTTTAATATAATAAGATTTGCTGAAGTAATTTCAATTTATTACCAAGTTACTGAAGTTAGTATCGATATTTTACTTCTGCTTATCGAAAGCTTATCTTAGATTCGTTGTTGTCAATAATTTAATATGTTAATCAACCGAAACATACTTTAAATGTCATCTATGCATGGGATTCAAAAATTCTAACCAATTAACTGGTTAAGTAAAAAAAAAGAAATTTATTGGGACAAAAAAGACTTTGTTTCCATGTACCAAAGAGGTTTTTAAAATAGGTTTCGCCCAAACACCTTTTAATAGAAGTTTCTGGAATATTTAAATCTGACACTTGAATTTTTTTCAATATCTAGAAATAATGCAATAGCAACTCTATACCAAAGGAATAAAACTTAAAATCGATTGTGTTGTAAAATAGGCTAGTTATATACATTTAATGTGTGTATTAATGTATGCCTAAGTAATTTAAGTAAGAAGTGAAACAGCGCTAATTCTGTGTATAGAAGGGTAGTATTTAAAAATAACTTCTTTGATATCTAACTCCTTAAAAACAACTTTGAATGTCACCAAAAAGGCTGCAGACTCATCATCATCATTCCCCTGCCCTTCTCCCAATTATTATTTGAGGTCGGCGCAGCATGTCTTCTTCTTCCACACGTTCCTATCTGACGTCATCTCGCAAAATCACACTCTTTGCAGACGTTATTAATGAAAATTTCAAAAAGGAAAAAAGTAATCTTAATGTTCCCAGTATTGTCTAGTGTATTAATCCTTTGTGTATTCCGTAAAAGGTGAAACTAATATAATTTGTCATAACTTTCTTATTTTCTCGAAATTTTTTACTTGTCTGCAGTCTAAATAGCGCTGAAAAACTAGAGTTTCTCTTTCCTTCATATTTCAGTATTAATATAAAGGTAATAGGGATGTAAGTAATAAAAAATCATGTATTTATTATGAACACAACTTTTAATGGATTTTTTTCTTCACATTTTCCTATACTGAAGTAGAGTATTAAAAATTGTGTTTTTAATAAATTAATATGTCTAACGTTAATAAATGGGTAGATAATGTGTTTACTGTGTAGTTATATGTGATCTAATAACTAATATCCTTACACAAAAAAGTTGCTTAAAATTGTCAACCAGTATATTTTGATCCACGTCAATTTCAATGGAGTGCTCGAAACGTATTGTATTTTTGAGTGATTGTGTTCTAATTTATGCTGGTTATCTCAGGTTACAATTATAGCAACTTTTTTGAGTAAAAGGTGTAATGTTTTAATTAATTATTTATTGAATGTCCTTCTGTCCGAGCTTTAAGATTAGAAAAAGTACCAAAATTCGGGCATAACGACATTATTAGGAATTAATTATTATTGTGTATGGCTAAATGTTGCTCATACTTCTACAATGGTGCTCTATTAGTTTGTCTTTTCTATACAGGATGTTACTAAAATTCAAAACTTTTTTTATACATTTAGGAAGCATTTATTTTATGTATTCCATTTTAAATTATATTTTTACAGTTTTCATTATATTTTGTGTAAGTTATGCTTATTACAAGCTTAGTTCAGGTATATTTAGTGGAAATCTGAATTTATTTGTGCATATTTTTTATACATATTTATTTTTCTATGCGGTTCTACAATTTTATACTATTCTGAGCGTGATGCTGACGGCGACAATGTTACGTTTGATTGTGCAGTCAAGGAAAATAGTTTATGGAACAGAATATTTATTTGTTTCATAAAAGACAATATGTTGTAGAAGTCAAGTGGGCAGCTGCTCTATGATAAGTACAACATTATACTAAGAGTGAAGTAAGCCTAGTCGAACCTTTTTTTTAAGAAATTCGACAAAGAGATCATTACTTCTACTGTTCATAATGTTCGTTCATGTTAATTAATTAAAAAACCCGTAGTAAACTATGGTATTATAACCCCTAAGTTATAATAGACTCTAATATGTATACAAGACTAGTTTCCTTGCCTGTACGCGGCCCGCTATTGCATATCAAAACAAATCGTAGCTTATATTTTCTTATCCCGCACATCTGTGAGGAACTACTTAGATGCTTAGCTTAGCCGTTTTGAATGTGTATTTGATGTATAGTGTACAATATAATAATGTTTGTATAAACTACAATAAAGTTATGCACTATATTCGTAAAGAAAGATAAATTGAGAGAAAAAAAAGATGATGATATTGATGATTTTTTTGTTGAAGGGGTCAGCCGCAGAAAGCCTCTTTACTAATCTCACAGGAAGCTTTGACTGCTTTACCAGACTAAATTGGCGAGACTAAAGTTAGGCCTCTAGCCATGGCACAAAATTATATTAGTGTCAGAGAAACAAAAGAACAGAAATCAATTGCATGTTCCGGTACATTGTCTGACTGTAATACCTTTTGCACACGTACCAACATAAGGATTCGATACTTAATGCTATGAGTCTCGATGTGTATTTCCGAATTGTCTATTTACACTTAACTTCCAAGTTGATACAGCAGAGGTCGCTTACTAAGAAAGTCGGCTAGTGTTGCCTTGTATATTGAGGGCCTAAGTTATCGATCTTCGACGGTAATGTACAGTAACATGCAATATTTCTCGCGCCGTCTAAATCAAACTTTAGTGTGATTATTTATATTTGTTTTGATTGTATCATTGAAATATCTTTCTAAATACTTGATTACGAATATAGTGTAAACTTTATAGAAAAAATATATTTCTCTACCTAATTATATCTCTCGGATAAACTTGTTAGAAACTATGCCTTTTATTGTAAGGTATAACACTTCTATAACATTGCTTACAGTGTAACCATAAACATAACTTGCTCAAACTGTTATATAACAATTTTATCTCCTTATATTACAGGCCTAAGTAGAGTATTCATTTTTATAATATTTATTTAGAGTAACGTTTTTATTGCTGATTTTATGTTATATAACAGTTTGAGTAAATATAACATTTAGAGTAATTTTACTGGCTGTTTTCCTACTTATTTATTTCTATTGGTATTTTTTCTTTCTTTATTTTTACAAAAGGAAGGAAAAGGAAAAGAAGGGATTGGTAAAGAGGAAAGGATTGTGTGTCAGTGTCTTATTATGTACGGTACTTAGAATACGGTAAATGCACTGTAGGTTAACCGACTGTATAGGATGGTAAAAGCGTTTCACACATAAAAATAACATACAATTACTAAATATCAATTGTAAATTGAATAAATAAATACATAGGTTTATAACCTCCTTTATAGTTATGTGTGAAACGTTATTGGTTGTAGAAAGTGGTAATGGAAAGATTGGAAAGGCTCAAAATATCAACTATACCTAAGTTTTGATCTCAAAGATTTATTTATATTATTTAATTTAGATTTGTAAGTAATTGCAAATTATATCGGACTGAGTTTAACAGTATTACTTTATATTGCTTTCTGTGTTATAGATTTGTAAATAACGCTTTTCGTGTTATTTTAAAATCAACCTTAATGTTTCCTTCTGAAAATTGTCTCTTAAGGGTCTCCAAAGATTAACGAATATTGTGTAATGTGTATAATGTACAAAAATGGCTATAAATTGGCTTACAGAGGAAAAAATAGTGTTCATCAAAATGTGCCAAACATCTGGCCAAGTGTCATGAAAATCTATATATATAGAGCGTCTGTCTGTACAAAGCCTTTGCCTCATAACCTATGCTCAAACGCAAACGCAATTTTGAGACGTCGTTAACCTTTTTTGGTTTAAGTTGTAATCAAGCAATTGATAATGATTTTGTGTACAGGCAATTGTTGAATACAAAAAAAGTCAATCGGTTTTAAGTTAAATGTCTCATGCCATCTCTGTCACTATGGTTTAAAGTAGCATCTTATTTCTATGCGTTTGAGTATTCGAGTTATACTATGAAAACGTGCAATCACCTATTTCTCGCACAAACTCCTAAACTGACATGACAAAACGGTCTAACTAAAAAGGTTATAAACGGTACATTAAAAACTTTTTGATGCCTAACGTACTCTATCTATAAGATAATCATTGATGTATAAAAACTTTACACAGTCCCTAACAAAATTTATATGTAATTAAAACTGTCATCAATACAACATGCTTTTGCAAATTCAACCTTACGTACTGGATTCAGAGTTCATTTTACAACGCGAGAGTATTTGAATAAGACCAAAAAGATTCAATGATTTTGGGGTACTAAGTGTGTATGGTTTTTATACACCAATGAAGATGAACCTTAGTTTTGTACATGTCTGATTGTATATGTATGTCTACTGAATAGGTAGTGACATCTATGTAAGTAGATACTTAGTAACACCTTTATCTGTACTGTTGATGAGATCAAAGAAATCTATTTTAAATATCATTGTACGAGATTATATGTTAACTGTAAGAAATAAAAGTATTAAAATGTATGGGCTGTGTATTTTTACCATAAAATGGTTATGCACTTCCCTATGGTAATATTTCGTTTATTATCAAGTCCTTTCCTTTACTGATTATATTATAGTCTACGGTACATTTAAGTTCATACTTACATCAATTTTGACCAGAATATTTGCTCTTCTTCCACTTGTCATTCTTCTTGCTAAGTTGAAAGGTCTTAAACTTATGAGAGTAAAATAAAATGCCGTAATCAGTTCAAAAAAACATATATTCGGAACTGTTCTTTCAATTAAGTAAAAGGTATAAAAACAATAAAAGTAAAGTGATAACAAAGAATTCAACAACAAGTAACATTACTTAGACAATATTTGTTCTAAATCGCACCAGGTAGCTTTGTAAAACAGAAAGAGGATAGAGAGAGAAAGATAAGAAAAGATAGTGGAAATAAAGAAAAGTTTAAACAGAAAAGTGAAAAAAGGAAAGCAAACAAAATAAAGAAGCATAAAGAACTAAAAACAAAAGAGAAAAAAGTGAAAATAAGAGAAGAGGAAGGTAGAGTGTGAATATTTAAAAGTATAAATAGTGCATAGAAATAGAAAGCAGTGTAGAGGTGAAATAAGAAGAAAAGAAAATAGCATAAAGAAGAATATAGTATGGATAGAGAAAGCAGTGTAAAAGGTAGGAAAATATAATTTGTAGGTAGGTAATAGTATAGTTGTAGAGGTAGAATAGATTGTAGTAAAAAATAAATATAATATGTAAAGAGAAAGATGGTTGTATAAGAAAATAATAAGCAAGGTGATTGGTGAGTAGATAGTGTAAGATAGAAAAGGATATAGTAGAGAATATAAGTAAGAATAAAAGAGTAAGTAGAAGTTTAAAGAAGAAAGAAAAGTTGAAGTAGAAAATATAAAGGCATGAAATAGAAAGAAGAATGATGTGACGTTGTTGTAGAAAGAAGATAAGATAGACTGAGTTCACTAAGATTTTAGGTAAAATAGATTTTTCTCACATACAACGTAGGAAGACCAGACAATCAACAATTTAATTACTGTCTCAGTCAATTCATAGATGGCTTGTTCCCGCTTGTCAGATTCAGCCTCAAGCTTAGTTGATGATGCTAGAAGGTATAAATATGGATTCCTTTTATTCAGAAACATATTAATAAATTGTGTTTACTCAAAATCAGCCAGCCAGTCTGGTGCTTCTGATATACCCTTCTTTATGCACCATATGTGCTGACTATTAATGGTATTGTTACCACCATTATGAACTATGTCTAGCGTACATTTTATTAATATCTGCCAGCTTTGTATGGCATGTCTGGCTTCCATGTCAGCGTTGTAGTCAAAAGGAGAGTAGACGAAGAAGAAGTAAAGATAAATGTAGAAGTACAAGTGAAGATATAGATGAATTTGAATAGTATAGGTAGAGATTGTAGACGAAAATGTGAATATGTGATGTGATAAAATTGTGATGATAAAGTAAGTTAAGGTAGATGAATAATTGAGAAACTGAGTGAAAGAAAGAAGTAAAGAGTAACAAGGAAGATCAGATGATAGAAAGAGTGAAAGGGTAGAACAGAATGATAGAAAGCGCGAAATGGAAGGTTAAGAAAGAAAGAATAGATAGAATGATGTTGTGTATGATTTTAATGTGACTGATGTGTATGACTGAGAGAAAGAGAAATCAAAAGAAGTAAAAAGGTAAGCATGTGTTTCAGAAAGTGAAAAAGATGTGACTGAGTAATAGAGACAGGTAAGTGAAGTGTGAAATATAAAGGCAAGAAGTAAAAAGAACAAAGAAGCGTGTGTTTAGCGGTGGTGCAAACTTGTTTTGTGGGATTTTCTTTGCTATATTGTGCCTATATTATGAAAAGCTTTTGTCACTATAGTGGCTAGCGCTCTACAACTTGTAAACGGCTATATATTTTCAATGTAAAAAAGAAAATACGTTAATACGCACTATCTCGCATATCTCGTGCTTAATTCACAGTCCTTTATTTCTAAACTCTTTTCGCAAAAGTAACAAGAAGATCATCGTTTCATTGTCAAGCACACTACTGACACACTAATAAGATATAAGAAAGGTAGTGAAGTGAAGAAAATTTTCAGGAATGTATGAAAAGAGAGTAAAAGAGATAAAAGGAAGATGAGAAGAAAAAGATTGAAACTTTTACGTTGAAGTTAATGAATGAAGAGTATAAAACCGAATGTATGTTAAGAGTTGACAAAAAGGAAGTAGAGAGTAACGCAAGTAAGAATTTAAGTTTGATGATTGATGTTTTATGAATGGAATCAAACAGAAAAAGAGAAGAGAGAGATATCATGTATGGTTTAAGAATGAAAGTCAAAGTAGGTAGGTAAGTAAGTAAGAAATAATAATGACTATGATTGATCATGATCACATGTAGGATAAATATGGAAGAATTAAAATGTACATAAAGTACAATATGAAATAGATAGAGATATAAATCAAGTACTTGATAGTAAGATATTTGAGAAAGACAAAGTTTATAAGTAAATTAATAGTTAAGAGATATAACAGAATATAAATTTTAAAGAAAACGTTTAAGTAACAGTAATAGAGATAAAAAGAAGATATACTTAGTAGAAATAAGAAGTAGACAGATGTAGAAAATAACAAAATAAATATTGAATAAAATGTTTATGAAATAAGTAATAGGTAGGAAATATGATAAAAGATGGAATAAAAAGATGTATAAAGAAGTAAAAGATAATAAAGAAGAAGAAATATAAGATAAAGTACAGAATAAAGAGTCAAATAGATAGAATGTAAAAATACTTAGAAGTAAGAATCTTGATAAGAGTAAAATAAGAATAATGAAATATATGAGTAAAACGATAAAAAATAAAGAATAGAAAAAAGTACATAAGCTGTAAGAGGTAACTGTGAAATGAATGATACAGAATATAAAAAAAATATTAGAAGAATATTACTTAGAAATATAAAAGTAATAGTAGTAAAATGTTGTGAAGATTATAAATATAAATATACTATAAAATGGAAAAAAGGAAGATAGTTTAAGAAAATAGATGATAAATATGTCATAGACTGTCAAGACAAGAATAAAAAAGATTGATATAGAAGGCTCTAGTTATGATGTAAATGTAGGAGAAGGAGAAAATAGTATGAACTTAAAGATGAAACGAAAAATCAAGATTGAATAGGAAAACATATTTAAAGAAGAAAAGAGAGAAGTAGATGAAATAGTAGAATTGTAAAGGAAGTAAGATGAATATAATGATAGAAAATCGTAGGTAGACAGACAGTCGATAGAATAGTGATGTGTGTGATAATGTTTGAATAACAAAATAAACCATTGTATAACATTGTATGGAAATGCAGTGTATTTAAAAGTTTGTATAAGCTAAATAGTTTATATTTACGCTATACATATTTTCCTCATTCGGGTTGATTTATCTGTGTCTTGGAACACGTAGATTGATTTTGGCGTTCATGACAAATGAAACAAGATGTAAGTGAAGAAATGAGATGTACAGAAGAAATTATGAATATAGAAATGAAGCATGTTTAGAAGTAAAGTTATGAATAGTAGGAAAAGATAAATTAAACAGTAAGGGTGAAGTTAGATGAGAGTAAGATACAGACGCTTAAGTTACAGATATTAAGTAACTTAAGTGAAGGTAAGTATGAGGCATGAGCAAGTATTTTAAGAGTAATAGTGGAAAAGCAGAATAGTCTTTTAAGAATGATGGTAAAATGAAAATGAAACGAAGATGAATGTAGCAGTTTATATTTGTAAAAAATATGATAGTAACACAGAAATAGAACAGAGTGATTAAGAAAAGAACAGAGTGAGAAGTATGAAGAAGAAGTAAGTAATGATGAACAAGGTTTACATGCGATAGAAGACAATGGCTGTAAAGTCAAGCGTGGAAAGCAAGCATAAGTGAAGTGCAGACAGAAGAAAGAACTACCTGAGTACGTATCACAGTGTACTTTAAACCTTATCTCTAAAGAACTAACGTCCATTGTGCATTGTAACGTTAAGCGGAATAAACCGTTTTTAACAAATGTGCGGTTATTCAGCTATACCTAACCTAAATATCACTGAAATAATACTGTCTTTGGTCATTTAACTAACAACGTGCTTGGCAAAAATAGTGCGAAAATGAGCCTCGAATTGGCATTAACTACGGCTGTCCGAGCGAATGTTGACGCGGAAACCCACTCAAAGTTTTAGTGTATTTCTGAAATACGTTTGAATAAAAAAATCTTTGGTAACAGAACTTTCTAGTTACTGTTAAACTTAGTCATGCGGGTTCAACATTTTTAGAAACTCGGACCTGATTTTACCTACTTTCTGTAACCAGAGTCATGATGGTTATTGATTGGGTAGTCAGCGTACCACCCGAAGGCCCCATTGTCGCCGGTGTGGGCGCCGAAGTCGACGTATTCGCCGAAGTCTGGAGGCCTTTCGGCGTATTGCGAGGCTGCTCCTAAAGTGGCTGATCCTGCCACGTCTTGCGGCTGCTGCTGGAGTCTGACGATCCTCGCCGGCGCCTCCGGTTCCGGTGGCGGAGCTAAGGCTATAGCTGGAAGGAGAGAAGGATAGATTAGATAAGGATGAAGAGTGTCTAGTCAATATTTTCGAAAGCCTTTCGAGACGCAAAAAGATTTGATCATGATAGACAAGTGAAAGTGAAATTCGTTTCGTAATACTTAATTTAAATCCTAAACATTGGATAGCAAAATATACAAAAACAAAATTAAAATGGATACAGATTTCAACGCGAAATTAATGAGCTATTCATTATTATCTCATGCTAAATATTTTAATATTAATAATGCCAAATGTTTCAAAATTAAAGCTAAGGAAATTCTTACGTAATATCGTTTACGAAATGCGTGGTAATAGTTATTTTTTGCATAAATTGACACAATCATTGAATTAAGTGTGCGTGACCGCGCTAATTGGCCAACTCTTTGATTACAATACTAGCAGACAGTTAAAGTTGTGGGATTCTTTAGACTTGCAACATATCTATCATTAATGATAGTCGGAACTAAACTGCGTTAGTTCTTTTATGGTTAACAATAGTGTTATGTACATCGAATTTAGTTCGCATAGGTATTAAAATGTACCAATCAAACTTTGACCTCAGCAACGGTATCGTTACATTGACTTGTAACAATATAAAAATTCGAGACGATATCTGATGAATCACTTTTCCCAAGCTTCGTACGGTTCACGGTTGCAATTCTGATACATGTAATCCTACCTCTTGAAACATTCTAGGTATCTTGAAAAAATCCGCATCAAAATCCTTTGCGTAGTTTTAAAGTTCATACATAGGGACGGGCAAACACGGGTAACGACTTTTTCATATACTATGTAATACTTCAAGATGTCATCAGCCAAAAGAAAAGGAAAAATCAAAACAAACCACGACAAAATCGAAAGTGATAACAGCATTACGACACCAACCGAACAAAAAAAAGCGAAAATTTCGTAAACTGTTACATAAATCGCTAAAAGGTCTAACAATGGAGTGCAAATGTAAAACCTATTTGTTGCTAAGTGAACGGACACGGTATTCAATGTAAAACAAGCTGTTACAAACTCTTGCATAGAAAGTAGTCCTTTGTTCTGCGGAGAAAGTGATGCCTGATATGACTTGATTGATATGTATGAACTGGCCGCGAATGATGTGGTGTTTCTTAAGTCGGATATCAAAAGAGATTTCTTAAAGTATCTTGAATTAGTTTTATTCTGACAGTCTGTTGGCCGTCAGAGCCTGCGTTGAGGTTAACTAAATCTGTTTAAGAAGGTTATTCCTGTCCTAAGTTATCGATGGAGTAATAAAATAACAAAAATGAATAAGTACCTAATCCTAATAGGAATTTTCAAAACATTAAAGTATGACTTTGCGACGTAGTTGTGGGTTCTTCATTATAATAACATGCCCCAGCTTGGCACGGGTGCAATACTGATGTATTATAAACATCAATCTTCCTATTAAAATATGTTATCTATAAAAAACAAAACCGCATCAAAATTCATTACATAGTTTTATGATTTATCGATATAAGTATGGACAAACGCGGGAAGCGTCATCAGAAATATGCACTATAGCATTCACATTAACATAAAAAGCCTAGACAAAGTCGTTGGTCATATTATTCACTCCATTGATTGGCATTCATTGATAGACACTTATCTCGCATTACGTAAACATCTTCGGAAATATTCAACTATTTCCATATTCATTAGCGATGATACGATCTCTGTAGGAACACGTTCGCCTTTCCTTTCCGTAATTGCTGCAATTTCCTATTAGCCAGTAAGTTAGCTGATTGATTAGATTGCTATAACAATTTGTAATTGATACAATTATGTACGTAGATATTATAAAAACATTGATAACTGATTCTTGGCTCTACTCTTTGTTTTAGTCATTCTATTTCTAGCCTTATAACAGTGATAAATAAATTAACTTTTATGACTAATCTGCAGTTTCGATTTTGGAAAAACATGGTAACTATCCTGTATATTTACCAGTGCTTTTTTAATATGCTATAAGAAAATGCCTATTCCGTTGCTTATAAAAGTCGTTTGAAAATGTCTATTTTTTCAGAATTAACGATTCTAGACTCAATAATATTATTACAGAAACTTGTGCATATCGAAATAAAATACAAACAGTATGTAACTCAAAACCAAAAATAGCACTTTCTAGTTAGAAAGTCAATTCCTTATCTCCCTGTGAACGGAAACTAAAAATCTCCATATTAAAAATCCACTTACGTTGCGGTTGATGTTGCTGCTGATACTGCTGCAGCGTTATAGGATGGTATTCCTGTTGGTACAGGGCGTGCGGCGGCAGCTGCGGCGGCGGCGGCGACAGCGTCTGCCGCGGGACTCGCACGTGCATCGCCGACAGATCCACGAACGCTATCTGATCGGCCGGCACCGCGATATATTGTGGCATGGCTGTAGTTACGGCAGCCAGAGCTGCGAAGATTAACGTGTTCTGTGGAGGAAAGAGAAAAGAGATGAATATGTGAGAAAACACGACTAAAAACTAACTTTAAGGGTTGTTAAAATAAGATTGTTGACGTTGTGAAAGAGATGTGTCCGCTTTAAGCAGCGTAGTGCCTTGTCTTGCTTTCAATGTTGCGATAGGCTTATTTTAACACGTTTTGGGAAGGCTTTAAATCTTAGAAACGTAAAATAAACACATCTAGTAGTGGTTATTAAACGGTGGGGCAACGACCTTTCTTTTCCGCAGAACTCAATCCAAAATAAAGGCTTCTTAGAATAAATAGCAATGTTTTGGGAGAAGTCGACGGATGGAAGCCATTTCCCAACTACCTCATGATGAAAGTAAGAACTGATGTTTATCGTAAATATAAAAATAAATGTGGGTCGTTCTGCTAGCGTCAATCATCGCTATGATACATTTAGACCGGTTTTTCTACAAATGTATTTCTAATGGCTCTTAGTTGTGTAATTCTTGCTTCGTGAGTTTTGCCAAGAACGCTTGCGGCTCTCTTCCCATTGGAAATGTATTGCAATAGATTGGAATGAGAAAAGTCCGCGCAAGTTGGATTCGCTGCACTTTCAAGTATTTGACTGCGAAATCGAATGAAATGCTTAACGTTTGCGTATCAAACTGCGAAATTTTCTTACAAAATATCGAACACAACATAAAAACGATGAAACTAATTTAAACCACATGTAGAAATATGTTATTTAGTTATAGTTAGAAACTAAAATTGATTAGCTTACCGATTGCATTTCTTGCTAACCTTTTCCAACGAAACGTAAGCTACTTACACATGCATTTTGCATTCCGTCAGCTCATTATTGCATATTATGTATTTCTCGTGTAAACTTTACGTAAATATAGGCTCAGATTGCCGTCGTAATGTAGGTAAGAGTGATTATAATGCAGTTAGAGCACGTAACACCGCTTGTCATTTGTCACTGTGAGGTAATCATTGTCAGTATACCGTTTACTACGCGAGCTGAAATGACAAAATTGGACTTTCTATTATTACGCTGCTTGTCAATAGTGTTAAAAACCCTTTGTGAATGAGGTAACGCATGCTTATATATAGGTACCCAACGATTTAAGTTTCTATTGCCAGCTGCGTTCGCTGAAGGCTTAAAAGTTTGGCCTTTTCATTCATGTTTTACAGTCGTACAATTACTTACAATTACTACAATTAATAACTTATCCTAAGCTACAATTTTAAAGTTTGTTGCACACAATTTATAAAAAAAATTGTCATCGCACTAAAATTTTACGAGAAGAAACAAAATACTTGCTTCAGATGCTTGATAAAACGGAGTTTATATTACATTAATTTCATTACCATAAACGGAAACCGTTTAATACGTTACCATAAAAGGAATAAACATTCTTAAAATGTAGTCACGATATGTTACAAATATGTATTGGCATTGCTTCATGCGCCACGGTACAGTAATAAGGGAACTGGCAGTAAGGTAACTCTACTTTGCGCAACGGTGGTAATTGGAACCCGCCCGAATTGCGCAACCAGAGACAAGCGCACCGGACCGCTAACTTCATTGTCTCACAGAGCTTTTAGTGGCGAAATATTAAACAATTAGTGAGAAAAAAGATTGTAATCGATCGTTTTAGTGGGATCTATGTGGCTGGGAATATTTTTTTTATTGCTTAGAACAAAATATTGCAAGATGTCTCTATGATTGAGCATGTGATTTGAATGTTTATGAAATTCTGCGACACAATACATAAACTCTTTACTATGGGAGTCGTTTGAAAATTGAAGATTTTATTGTTTACGGACGCGCTATAAACACATTATGACACCACAATAATGATTGTACAAGAGACATACTGTGTCTAAACCGTATCGAATCCATAGATTGAACCAAGAATAATGGGCCATTGGCCCACATGTTAAACTGCAACCTATTACCATGACGTATGCATGCAAAATCGGTGATTGATCTCGTGAACGACGTATAAATTGGTATTTAGGTCTAATAGTGTAATTTTGACTAGCAAATCAAATTCAACACCCATAACTACAAGCTTACTAGGTAAATAAGATTACTGAAAGAACAAATAATTAAGATGAACTGCTAGTCCCCTGTCTATAAATTTTACTTTACATAAGTCATTGTTAAACGATTTATGATAGAGTTTAAGTCATAAACCTATCGTTAACTCATTCACGCGTGTCGTAACCTATTGAATTGCAATCAAACAACTGTATTATTGTAGGCGTTTATGTGGGTGTACTGACAATTAATGTAAATAGTTACTGTAGGCGGTAGAATTACAATTTAAACTTTCCATTTAGACCTTGAAGGTACCTTTTATAGTCATATTCGACCTCTATTCTGTCCACAAAGAACTATTAAACGCCGCTTTATGCCCACAAAAAAAGCGAGTAATAAATGTCAACGTTATGCAAATCGTTTTTTTATTTGGAATGATACGGCATTCAATGCAAATCAATACCATTTATGGTCAGTTTTTGGTCTCAACGGGGATTTAATATTAAATGAAAGTGATTTCCTAATTAATAAGCAAGTACCTTTTATTTTTTATTCCGTAATAGGGTGTAGGTACTCTCTCTTGCCATCCTAAGGTCCATATAGATCTTTGCATATGGCAAGACAATTAAAAGTTATAAAATAACTAGGTTATAAAATGACGTCTCTTAAATTAGCCGATTAAGACTGTACGTGTATTACAATGTTATGTTGACGTGAAATCCAAACAATGCAACATTTATAACGCGCTTGAGAGTCTTCACATGTTTTGTTCATTATTTCACACATTGTGGCAACAATAACAGCTGATGAGCGGGCGGCAAGGCTGAATGTTGTTTCTAATGCCTTGTTCGCTTTTTAAGAATTGTTGTAAGTAAATAAGTGTATTCAAAGTGCTTTTTTAAATTCATAGTAGTTTTTGTTTATTTTTTTTTGCAAATCGATGAAAAAATTTATGGAAATTGGATAAAATATCAATAAGTTGTTTACTTTGCCCCTCGGATGGAGGCGCCGGGTATCGATCCCGGTACCTCTCGCATGCTAAGCGAGCGCTCTACCATCTGAGCTACGCCCCCGGTATTCACTATTGCTGAAATTCCCTTTTACATTATGGGTATGCGATAAATTGCTTATATTTTTCCCATTTTTTTTTCCACTACGTTCAATACCTTAATACAAGCTATGATATAACTTGCAATGTAAGTTCATAAGTATATTTTGGCGAAATCTTGCAAGTTAAAAATCCACTTGAGCTGAAATTTTGCTTGCATGTATAAATCGGATGACGTCTGTGGTCTTTAAGTTGGCTTTTTTCCGAGTTTGAAAATCGAAGGATCAATTTTTAATCGTCGGAAAAAATGGTCAATAGAGTTTTCTTGCTTAAAAAATCATTTTTGGCTTAGAAGTTTTACCAAATAATTATTTTTTTTATTGTTAGACTCTAAAGTAAAAGAAATAATTACGTTCTGCCTTCCTGTTTCCGCAGCTGTAATGTTTTCAGAAATTCGCAAGGATGTCCTGTCCGTTAATACTTATCGTACGGATACTTATGTACATATACTTAACATAATAAATTACAAAATATGCAGTGATTTGCAACGCCCTGAATGGCGTAAACAAATTTAAATGGGAGTCACGGTTGATTACATTCAGTGTTATCAATGAGACTATCTACGATTACAAAAGAATCGTAATATGCATTTTATAGTCAACTGATTTTCATCAAAATGATTTGTTTTGGGACCTAATAATATTCTTTTAGATATAACTAATAGTAAGTATCTCATTTCGGGAATAAGTAGTTCTCAATTGTTTATTATCACACTGTACCACATAAACTTTAATAGGACATTGGTAGCTACTTATTTGTTTTAACTAACAATACTATTACAGAATCTTATAATATACCTAATGTGTACACAGAATATAATGTCAATGTATCCATTAAATATCGAAACATATTTGTAGAGCTGTTATGTGTTAACACTTTGCTGCAACCTCACGATTTACTTTCCAATGGCCGCGACGAAAAGGGAAATTGCGTTATGCAACAGTTAGACCATGCCCGACTTGTTGTCATACTGATAACAAGTAATTTATTACATATACAACGTTTTTTCTTTTAGATGTTCTTTTTTTTAAGCAAACTTTTTTTATTTTTTTCGCGGGATACAGAACGTGAATGCGTTTTTAATCAGTTCAGAATATGACTTCTATTTTTAAATCGATATTATTTTTTTGTTTCTTCAAGTCGTTAAATTGTAAGCTAAGTTAGTTATATGCCAGTATTAACTAAGCTACTATTTGGCCAAAAAACGTGGTGTTCCAAACATTATAATTTGAAACGGCCATAAATGACTACCACTTTAGAGAATAATAAAAATATCACGAAGCTTTTATATTTTATTCGATTGAATGCTGCGTTAATAAATTTAATTTAAACTGTTACTACAGAATTACTTTTAGAAAGTAGAGTAAATACAATTTCACGGCTTTATGAACCAGTTTTGGCGAATTACACAACTGTTTGATTCGATATAAATCGATTAAAAGGAAACCGTTTTCCTTTCTTTTTACCCGGAAACTAATCGATTTCTTGTCTAGTTGCCACCTCTATTGTATTTTTTACGGATTTTATATAATAACGATGCTTGAACAGCTTTAATAAAAGTGTTTTTAATTTACATCATCGTGGGAAAGTAAATGTATTTTGAAAGTGAAAATACATAAAGATTTGTTTTTAATACTTTTTAATGTTGCCGGAGAGGCATTAAGGCCATAAAAGATAATGTAGTGTGTTAATGTGTAAGAAGAAATGAATTGCGAACGCTTTTTAATTTCTTTAGTGTTGCCAACTCATAATATTGCAACGCTATCGATTGTAAGTCATTATTTATGATCGATTAACAAATTTATATCGATACCAGCTCATTAATATTCGTGCAAGACATTCAAATTTTGCAAGTTTTATTAAACCTTGATATGGTTGATCTAGATAAATGCAACAAAGGAAACTTGATTGTTGCAGTAATAAATTATCTCTCAAATTAATCGAATAAGGTTTTAATAGTGTTCCGGTACCAGCCCACTGGTCCTGATTACCTTCAAGCTTCGGGTGAAAGGTTTCAATGCCAATAACTTTTTGCACTATTTAAATAACAAACGTTTATGCCGGCGACGTGACATATCTGTCAAGTTGTCAAGGTCTTTAGAAAAAGCAGTTTTGCATGGAGTTGACAACTTTTAGTTCCGAGCACAATGGATTTTTTTTTTGTGGATTAGATACTGCCTCTGTAGATTAATTTTAGTCTTGATAAAGTGATACAAGAATTTTCTTGCACGTGTATTCTATTAACATGACAGCGTTCTCGTGCATATTTCCAACAAGAATCAGCTTAACTGTCTGTTAGAATTAATGGTTTTTATTTATGACGGCATTAGTTTAATATCGGCCACGTGCCAAAAGATCCTTGTGGCACAATACTAGACAATGGAAATATAAAGATACTTATTTATAATGAGATTAAACATTTTTAACACATTTGAAGTCAAGTACGGTTTGTAATAACTATGTGGTGTGCTTTTTACTTCCTAAACCAACCAGTTATTTCCGTAACATTGTTTTTGTTTTAATGACATTTATGTACAAAATATTTCACATACTTTCATTATTCCGCAAGCTTCGTAATGTAAGAACAATGAAAACTATTTTTGAAATAAGTATGCATTAACAAAAGACTAACGTATTGCGAAAATTAAATAATGTACCGGCAACTATTTATGTGTTTAAATTAAATAGATATTTCAACTTAAATTTGAAACAACGTTAGTTGAAGAAAAGGTAAAATATTTGAATCACAAATTAATTATTTATTAGATTGCAATGTAACTTCTTGAACTAGTTTGAAACCATTGCATTTTATAGTTCATTGGTTCAGGCGATAAAATGGGCTTTAGTTTATCAATTGTGATCTCGATATTTGACGAAAACTGACAGTGGCTTATTTAAGTAAAAATAAGTTTTGAAAGACTGTTTTAAATGACTTACTTACGTCAAAAGGGTTTTGTAAAGTTTAAAACTGACGATAAATCATAATAAATGTAGAGCATACTTAATTACCGAGCTGTTCAAGGACTCATGCAACAATTACAGTTTGCCTTCAATAATTCGGTCACTTGCTGCTCTGTTAATTAATAATTACAACCAAATGAAGTTACTGTTACAATTGAATGAAGCAATCACTTTGTTAAGCTGTTATTTACTATAATATATCACCTTTTGTGAGTAAAGTCCACATTGAAAACAAACCGGTGTTTTATCAATAAAAATTGGAATATTATTAAATTTAAATAGATATTTAAAAACGTTGTATAATAACTGTATAAGCGTTAAATATGTAAAGGATAAAAATAATGATAAAAGATATTCAAACTTTCACTTAGGCACTAAAATTATCACTATATTATCACTAAATATGAATACACTACATATAATAGATAGTACGAGACTTATGTATAGGAAAACACACAAATCGAAAGTGAATAAAGACTGACCATATTTGTGCGGTGTCGGCGAGTTTGCCGCTTACGGCGCCTTGGTCACGACTGAGCTGGCTACAACCGTCGCTACAATTTTTATAGTAACCACTCCGAACGGTTTCACTTTCTACTGGAGTCCGGTCGAACATGATCCACTTTTTTACGGTCGCCATAACTCTTACGCCTTGAATGGTAAACAAAGAGCTCTGTTTCACCCTCGGGAGAAATTATCGCCAGCTACAGTTCCCAGATAAGACAAAACAGAGATAGCTACATATCTGCGACCGCTAACGTTGACTAAATCGCTTAAAAGTATTGAATTGACCAGTCAAAAAGACATCGCGTAAAACGATTGTCATTTCTTTAAATTTGAGCGTTCCAATCAACATTATTTCTTGTAAAAGTTACTAGTCTACAGGCTGTGGTCCTTCGCCCCGCTTACCATATGCCGTAGTGTTATTACTTGATAAATGAGTTCCTGTAATAACTCGATGTGAACTTGACACGACATGCGGTGTGCCACAATAAGTGTATAAGCTCCAGTTGAGCGTGTTGGGTGCCTAATGTGACCAGACGGCCCGTTTTGAACGGGACTGTCCCTTTTTACAATTACGAGTCCCGGTATCCCGAAAATAAAAAGTGGGACACGAAATTGTCCCGTTTTCAGAAACCGAGCGAAAATTTAAAGTTCCCTTCGATTTCTCTCTGTAAAAAAAAAATATGCGGTCGAATTGAGAAACCTCCTTTTAAAGTTGTTTAAAAAGACATTTTGTTTTTCATTGACTAAATATTATTTAACCTAATAAACCAATGTCCCGTTTTGACTCAAATAATTAATGGTCACGTTATGCATGCCTCGTGTAGTATTGCCTCACTGGTCCATTGCTGCACTGGTATCAAGCACGGCAGTGAACCGCTTTGCGTATCGCCTTACTTTAATAAAAATAACACGTTGTTGAGTAATTTAGGTCCGATAAAAAGTATATTAAAGTGTAAAAAAACACTTACAAAATAACTTTTGAATTAAACATTATGCAGTAGGCTGCATAATGCTTAATGAAAACGCTTAAATGTATGGGGATGAAAAGGATAAGTCACGTGATTTATCAAAACGTAATGTAATTTTCATACATTTTATTAACGTTAGATTGTGGATGTGTTACTTCGTTGAAAGAAAGAAAATTTTATTTGCTAGAAACATGGTATGGTATTACAGATGTTGCTTGACTAGAGGGGCAGAAAACTTGTGCCTAGTTCCTTCTACGATTTCTAGAGTTATAATTAGGTCTTTTTAATCATACTCTGTATCATGTTAAAGTACCTATTTACTGTCATAAGGAGCATAATCTACCTCACTACTAATTTTTCAACAAATCTCAAACTAAGAAAGACTTTCAAAGCTTTCAAAACGATCAATTCAATATTGTTAAAGATACAATCGCGCCAACGCCGTGTTCTTTGTACACTTACTGTTATTAATAATGTTTGGCGGCATGCTATGCAAGTAACCTTTGGTTCTGAAAGCGGTTCCTTTCAGATAAAAGGTGACAGGTGTCAGCCATGTCCAATGAACTCGAATGTAACTCTAATAAAACTCAATTTCAATTCTCTTTTCTATGAAACACCTGTGTAATACCGCTTACCGTTGGGTTTGGTTTTGAGTTAGGTTAGGTTTGGTTTTGTTTTTAGTTAGGTTAGGTTAGGTTTTTAGTTAAGTTAGGTTTGGTTTTTAGTTAGGTTAGGTTAGGTTTAAATTTTAGTTAGGTTATGTTAGGTTTGGTTTTTAGTTAGGTTAGGTTAGGTTTGGTTTTTAGTTAGGTTAGGTTATGTTTGGTTTTTAGTTAGGTTAGGTTAGGTTTGATTTTTAATTAGGTTAGGTTAGGTTTGGTTTTTAGTTAAGTTAGGTTAGGTTTGGGTTTTAGTTAGGTTAGGTTAGGTTTGGTTTTTAGTTAGGTTAGGTTAGGTTCGGTTTTTAGTTAGGTTAGGTTAGGTTCGGTTTTAAGTTAGGTAAGTTTTGGTTTTTAGTTAGGTTAGGTTTGGTTTTTAGTTAGGTTAGGTTAGGTTTGGTTTTAAGTTAGGTTAGGTTAGGTTTTTAGTTAAGTTAAGTTAGGTTTGGTTTTTAGTTAGGTTAGGTTAGGTTTGATTTTTAGTTAGGTTAGGATAGGTTTTTAGTTATGTTAGGTTTGGTTTTTAGTTAGGTTAGGTTAGGTTTAAATTTTAGTTAGGTTAGGTTAGGTTTGGTTTTTAGTTAGGTTAGGTTAGGTTTGGTTTTTAGTTAGGTTAGGTTATGTTTGGTTTTTAGTTAGGTTAGGTTAGGTTTGGGTTTTAGTTAGGTTAGGTTAGGTTTGGTTTTTAGTTAGGTTAGGTTAGGTTCGGTTTTTAGTTAGGTTAGGTTAGGTTCGGTGTTTAGTTAGGTAAGTTTTGGTTTTTAGTTAGGTTAGGTTTGGTTTTTAGTTAGGTTAGGTTAGGCTCGGTTTTTAGTTAGGTTAGGTTAGGTTCGGTTTTTTGTTAGGTTAGGTTAGGTTTGATTTATAGTTAGGTTAGGTTAGGTTTGGTTTTTAGTTAGGTTAGGTTTTTAGTTAGGTTAGGTTATGTTTGGTTTTTAGTTAGGTTAGGTTTTTAGTTAGGTTAGGTTATGTTTGGTTTTTAGTTAGGTTAGGTTTGGTTTTTAATTAGGTTAGGTTAGGTTTGGTTTTTAGTTAGGTTAGGTTAGATTTGGTTTTTAGTTAGGTTGGGTTTGGTTTTTAGTTAGGTTAGGTTAGGTTTGGTTTTAAGTTAGGTTAGGTTAGGTTTTTAGTTAAGTTAAGTTAGTTTTGGTTTTTAGTTAGGTTAGGTTAGGTTTGATTTTTAGTTAGGTTAGGTTAGGTTTGGTTTTTAGTAAGGTTAGGTTAGGTTTGGTTTTTAGTTAGGTTAGGTTAGGTTTGGTTTTTAGTTAGGTTAGGTTCGGTTTTAAGTTAGGTAAGTTTTGGTTTTTAGTTAGGTTAGGTTTGGTTTTTAGTTAGGTTAGGTTAGGTTTAAATTTTAGTTAGGTTATGTTAGGTTTGGTTTTTAGTTAGGTTAGGTTAGGTTTGGTTTTTAGTTAGGTTAGGTTATGTTTGGTTTTTAGTTAGGTTAGGTTAGGTTTGATTTTTAATTAGGTTAGGTTAGGTTTGGTTTTTAGTTAAGTTAGGTTAGGTTAGGTTTTTAGTTAAGTTAGGTTTGGTTTTTAGTTAGGTTAGGTTAGGTTTAAATTTTAGTTAGGTTATGTTAGGTTTGGTTTTTAGTTAGGTTAGGTTAGGTTTGGTTTTTAGTTAGGTTAGGTTATGTTTGGTTTTTAGTTAGGTTAGGTTAGGTTTGATTTTTAATTAGGTTAGGTTAGGTTTGGTTTTTAGTTAAGTTAGGTTAGGTTTGGGTTTTAGTTAGGTTAGGTTAGGTTTGGTTTTTAGTTAGGTTAGGTTAGGTTCGGTTTTTAGTTAGGTTAGGTTAGGTTCGGTTTTAAGTTAGGTAAGTTTTGGTTTTTAGTTAGGTTAGGTTTGGTTTTTAGTTAGGTTAGGTTAGGTTTGGTTTTAAGTTAGGTTAGGTTAGGTTTTTAGTTAAGTTAAGTTAGGTTTGGTTTTTAGTTAGGTTAGGTTAGGTTTGATTTTTAGTTAGGTTAGGATAGGTTTTTAGTTATGTTAGGTTTGGTTTTTAGTTAGGTTAGGTTAGGTTTAAATTTTAGTTAGGTTAGGTTAGGTTTGGTTTTTAGTTAGGTTAGGTTAGGTTTGGTTTTTAGTTAGGTTAGGTTATGTTTGGTTTTTAGTTAGGTTAGGTTAGGTTTGGGTTTTAGTTAGGTTAGGTTAGGTTTGGTTTTTAGTTAGGTTAGGTTAGGTTCGGTTTTTAGTTAGGTTAGGTTAGGTTCGGTGTTTAGTTAGGTAAGTTTTGGTTTTTAGTTAGGTTAGGTTTGGTTTTTAGTTAGGTTAGGTTAGGCTCGGTTTTTAGTTAGGTTAGGTTAGGTTCGGTTTTTTGTTAGGTTAGGTTAGGTTTGATTTATAGTTAGGTTAGGTTAGGTTTGGTTTTTAGTTAGGTTAGGTTTTTAGTTAGGTTAGGTTATGTTTGGTTTTTAGTTAGGTTAGGTTTTTAGTTAGGTTAGGTTATGTTTGGTTTTTAGTTAGGTTAGGTTTGGTTTTTAATTAGGTTAGGTTAGGTTTGGTTTTTAGTTAGGTTAGGTTAGATTTGGTTTTTAGTTAGGTTGGGTTTGGTTTTTAGTTAGGTTAGGTTAGGTTTGGTTTTAAGTTAGGTTAGGTTAGGTTTTTAGTTAAGTTAAGTTAGTTTTGGTTTTTAGTTAGGTTAGGTTAGGTTTGATTTTTAGTTAGGTTAGGTTAGGTTTGGTTTTTAGTAAGGTTAGGTTAGGTTTGGTTTTTAGTTAGGTTAGGTTAGGTTTGGTTTTTAGTTAGGTTAGGTTAGGTTAGGTTTTTAGTTAGGCTAGGTTAGGTTTGGTTTTAAGTTAGATTAGGCTAGGTTTTGTTTTTAGTTAGGTTAGGTTAGGTTTGGATTTTAGTTAGGTTAGTTTAGGTTTAGTTTTTAGTTAGGTTAGGTTATGTTTGGTTTTTAGTTAGGTTAGGTTTGGTTTTTAGGTTTACCTAGGGATAGCCGGGATAGCTGGGATAGAGTTCCCTAGGGATAACCGGGATAGAGTATCCGGGGGATAGAGTTCCCTAGGGATAGCCGGGATAGAGTTCCCTAGGGATAGCCGGGATAGGCGGGATAGAGTTCCCTAGGGATAGCCGGGATAGCTGGGATAGAGTTCCCTAGGGATAGCTGGGATAG
Source organism: Chrysodeixis includens (assembly GCA_941860345.1). Lineage (NCBI taxonomy): Eukaryota > Metazoa > Arthropoda > Insecta > Lepidoptera > Noctuidae > Chrysodeixis > Chrysodeixis includens. Next base: position 2,663,661 of record OW796107.1, on the reverse strand, counting down.
CCGGGATAGAGTTCCCGAGGGATAGCCGGGATATAGTTCCCAAGGGATAGCCGGGATAGAGTTCCCTAAGGATAGAGTTAACCTAACCTAACTAAAAACCAAACCTAACCTAACCTAACTAAAAACCAAACCTAACCTAATTAAAAACCAAACCTAACCTAACTAAAAACCAAACATAACCTAACCTAACTAAAAACCAAGCCTAACCTAACCTAACTAAAAACCAAACCTAACCTAACCTAACTAAAAACCAAACCTAACGTAACTAAAAACCTAACCTTACCTAACTAAAAACCAAACCTAACCTAACCTAACTCAAAACCTAACCTAACCTAACTTAAAACCAAACCTAACCTAACCTAACTAAAAACCAAACCTAACCTAACCTAACTAAAAACCAAACCAAACCTAACCTAACTAAAAACCAAACCTAACCTAACCTAATTAAAAACCAAACCTAACCTAACTAAAAACCAAACATAACCTAACCTGACTAAAAACCAAGCCTAACCTAACCTAACTAAAAACCAAACCTAACCTAACCTAACTAAAAACCAAACCTAACCTAACTAAAAACCAAGCCTAACCTTTTTTTTTTTTTTTTTTTTTTTTTTTTTTTTTTTTTTTTTTTTTTTTTTTAGTTAACCAAGCCTAACCTAACCTAACTAAAAACCAAACCAAACCTAACCTAACTAAAAACCAAACCTAACCTAACCTAATTAAAAACCAAACCTAACCTAACTAAAAACCAAGCCTAACCTAACCTAACTAAAAACCAAACCAAACCTAACCTAACTAAAAACCAAACCTAACCTAATTAAAAACCAAACCTAACCTAACTAAAAACCAAACATAACCTAACCTAACTAAAAACCAAGCCTAACCTAACCTAACTAAAAACCAAACCTAACCTAACCTAACTCAAAACCTAACCTAACCTAACTTAAAACCAAACCTAACCTAACCTAACTCAAAACCTAACCTAACCTAACTTAAAACCAAACCAAACCTAATCTAACTAAAAACCAACCTTTTTTTTTTTTATTTTTTTTTTGGTCAAGCGGGGGAATCCTCATGGACACCCGCGACCCCGAGGGGAGCCGCGGGTAGTGTCAGACTCTTACTGACTAAACCTGAACCGCTGTGCTACGTCATCCGCGTTTTGGTGTCGGTGCATGGCAGCGCATAGCATTACTTCATGCACCGACCGCGGGCTTCCGCTGGCCTCGTTTTTCGGCCAGCGGGTTGCTCTTTCGCTAAATATGTTGGAGGCCGACGTGTAAAGGGCTTCGGCCTCCTCGCCTGATACTGGGACCACACCCATAGTACCGAATGTGGCCCCCCGTCGTGGGTCCTCTACTACGGACGGCGGCACCCCCGTGCCACCGCCTGGACCCTGGTTAGGGCGGGAGGGCGCGCTCATGAGCGGCCCTTCGCCGCCCCACCCGACGACGGCGTATTTGGGGCGCGTCCGGATCGTTTTCCCGGACGCACTCTGCGGCCTCCTTCTGCGACATAACGGTCTCGCAGAAGGAGGCCAGTGCGTCCCACGCTGCGCGGCTGCTGAGCGCGGCTGCGACAACAGCCGGCAGCGCGGAGACGTCCACTCCGCCCAGCGCAGACACGAGGACAGCGCCAGGCCCATCGAAGGCCGGACACAGGGCCAGCGTGTGCAGTGCGGTGTCGTTAGGATCACCGCACTGGTGACACGCTGTGGTGGCCTCACTGCGGGCCACCCGGCACAAGTAGTGCCCGAAGGCCCCGTGTCCGGTCAATACCTGCATGAGGCGGTACGTCAGTTTTCCGTACCGCCTCTCCACCCACTGTTGCAGATGTGGGCGGATCGCAAAAGAGTTCTTTTAGCAATGTAGCAATAGCAATAGCCTGTGAGCAATTTTACAAGTGATAAAAATGATATTTTTTTCAGTTTTGAAACATTCTTACATGCTCTGCTGGCAGGGACGTGAGTTCTGGACTCGAATCGAATCGTGCATTGCAGTTCTGCTATAGTTCTGTCTAAAACGAAAGAGTACTAGCCTGTGAGCAGTTTTACAAATGATATTTTTCGAGTTTCCAAGTTTTTGCACATGCTCTACTGGCACTGGGACGTGAGTTCTGGACTCGAATCGAATTGTGCATTGCAGTTCTGCTATAGTTCTGTCTAAAACAAAAGAGTTCTAGCCTGCGAGCAGTTTTACAAATGATAAAAATGATATTTTTCGAGTTTCCAAGTTTTTGCACATGCTCTGCTGGCACTGGGACGTGAGTTCTGGACTCGAATCGAATTGTGCATTGCAGTTCTGCTATAGTTTTGTCTAAAACAAAAGAGTTCTAGCCTGTGAGCAATTTTACAACTGATAAAAATGATATTTTTCGAGTTTTTAAACATTCTCACATGCTCTGCTGGCACTGGGACGAGAGTTCTGGACTCGAATCGAATTGTGCATTGCAGTTCTGTCTAAAACAAAAGAGTTCTAGGCTGTGGGAATATATTATAAGACAATGAAAATGATATTTTCGAGTTTTCGATCAGCAGATCTGCTAACTTCCCGTAGCAACTGGAAGTTAGCAGACCATTTTTTAAATTGTCTTTTTTGGGACAAAAACGTCAGAACTATTTTTGAAAACTATCAGGAACTTCAGAACTTACCTGCATGCGAAAGGAACACACTTTTCTTTTGATCTGCTGCAAATTGCTCTGCTACGGGAAGTTATTTATATATATACGGGCATTTCATTAATTTAAATTTTTGGGGTAAAAACAGCAGAACTATTTCTAAAAACTATCAGGAACTTTAGAACTTACCTGCATGCGAATAGAACTCTCTTTTTTTTGATCTGCTGGATATTGATCTGCTAAGTTCACCCACATTACATTGTAGCCTAATTTGAATAAATGGATTTTGATTTTGTTTTTGCCGGAGTTCCAGTTTTCTTGATTGCAATTACTATTTAAAGAGGCAGTCAGTAGGTCAAGTTCTTTTTTCTTCTTCAATTCTTCTTCAATAACAAGAGAGAGAACGCTCTCTACGTGTAGATGACTGCAACAGTACAGTTACTTACTTTAAGAGGTGGTATGGGGCGCTAGTAGGGTAAACGCAGGTATTAACGACCCCCTTAAGGCAATTTCAAAATCAACCGTATTTTTTAAGTATATTGGTTCGACTGAAGATTAATATTTTAATTTTATATGCTAGTATTATGTATAAAAAACAATATTTACTAAATCAAATACTTTTAAATATATGATTATCTAGTAAAAAATAATTTAGAATGTGACTTAGTCGACTGTTGCCATTACCGACCCATTTAAACGGCTGTGAGGCTATTAACGATTTTTATGCAGCTATTACCGATCGTGTATGATAGGGGATTGATCCAGCAATTAAATTTATATAAACTAGTGATGATGATGATTACCGATCTTAATAAAATAAAACAAAATAAAAAGGTAAACATTTATTCGTAATTTTTGAATACCGGTATTTTAATAAAACAAATTAGTACCTCTTAATACCTATGAACTAAATAATTATAAACTTTTAAATTAATTAATATAATACTGTTAATACATAGGTATTATATATTTTAATTTAAGGATTCCAAACTCTAGGATATATCCTTATGATATCGCGATCATGATCATTTTTAGAAAATTATAACATTAATCATTGGTTATATTTCCCGTCCCGTTTGTCTCGTAATGTAGTTTTGGGAATAGTATACCTTTTGGATGTCTCATATTATACACTTGCACCCCCATTAATTGCTTTAATTGCTTCGGCGAGTAGTGTTTCACTAGGTATATACTTTTTGGCGCTTTTGTTGCTCCACATTTTTGGAAAAAGATATAATTGTATGTTATATATTCCTTTAGTCAAGAAGTTGGATTTATTAGTAGGTTTACCATTATGTCATAAAAGTAGATGACAAACTAAATAATCTATAAACGATCGGTATTAGCGTCTTATAGTTGGTATTGCCGACCCTCATGGGTCGGTAATAAAGTATGTAAGTATAAACATAAATTGTATTACCGACTCATAAAAAAAAATGGTTATTTTAAATGATTTGACCTTCGGACTATAAAATAGATTATAATAGATTAATGTCACAAAAAATACGAACAAATGCACAGTTTTTATACACAAAAACAATGATCTATTAAATGTAACTATTCAACATCGATTCTCGTAAAATATCTTAACTTTTGTTAAATTGACAACGCTAAAAGGTGAAAACTAGACCAAAAAGTTTAGTCGTTAATAGATTTTTATAAAGACTGATATCTTATATTTAAACGAGTCCATAAAAATCCTTGTGTTAATGTGATATAATAACATAAAAATAAAATAAATAAAAAGTAACGATGCTGCCATTACCGACTCATGGGTCGTTGATAGCTGCCACGACTAAAACTGATGAAGCTAACACCGTCCCATTTTAATTTAAAGTTTTATAGTTTCAAATTACTTTTTATAAATAAAAGGTCGTAAGAAATCAAGAGTTGACACTTAAATGAATACAATTAGTAATATAAGATAAAGTATATACATCATTTGTTTGTATAAAGGTCTTACATAGAAAAGACACGTACTTACTTGAAGGAACAAGGGACAGTACGAAAAGACCTGCGTCCACGCTGCTCCCGCAGTAACTGACGTATTTTATCCCTTTTTTGCATAGCTACTTACACTAAAGTAAAAGTATACGATGCTCAAGGAATAAACGCGTGAGTGACTTTGCCTACATATAGCAAAAATAGTTCTGGTTACGTTAAAATTTCGAATTACTTTTTAGGTCGGTAATACCTGCAGATTTTCGATGGGTCGTTAATAGCTGCGTTTACCCTAATTCGTACAATTTTTTTTGAAAATAACCTTGGAAGGTGTACAGAGGATTATACGTAAATCTTCCAAAAAGATATAAATATAATTATAATAATCCAGCCTATATTCATCCCACTACTGGGCACAAGCCTCTTTCAACTTAGAAAAAGTCACATTAGTTATTTTTTGCTTTTTTTTGAAAGACCTAATACGGACCTATAACACAGGGAAATACAGTATGAAGTCTTCATATTAACGAGTGCAATGCGAGTTATGCTAATTCTTTCGGATCGTGGCATGACCGTGGCATGATATAGTCGCGAGCGTGTTGCAGTAACGAACTGACGGTGTGTTGTTGATGTAATTAAAATGCTGTAGGTGAGCAGCCCTATAGCTGTTACGTACTGCACGGCTGTGGGCATTTATTTTTTTAAAACTAATATGTGTAATTATTTCTACTGTGCATATAGCTTTTATGAAGGACAAGAAACCAACCCTGGGTCGGGCTGAAGCGCAAAGAAATACGAGTAGATTGGCAAACCCACTTTAAAATAATGCATTACTTAAAAATCTATTTCATATTACCTCAGAACATATTCATCATACCGTTACAAATGTTTTGTTTATGTCTTTAGTAATACTGATAGCAACTATAATTAATTAGCAGATTGTGTAATGTTACAACATAACAACATTGTACAATGGGTCAGTCTGGGTTATCTATTCCCTATGGTTACAATACGCTAAATTGTTAGGTAATTATAGTTTCTCTATAATAATTTATATAGACCTAGTATAGTGAGATTTACTTATCAAATGTTATGACGGTTATATTTTGAGCATTTTCCGTGTTTCGGAAGGCACGTAAAAATGTGGGTCCTGCGCCTGATCTCTCTCCGGTCGTGTTGGATTGCCGTGCCATCGGGCTATGAGAGTAAAGGAATAGAGAGAGCACCTGTGTTTGCGCACACGCTTGTGCATTAAAATATGTCCTGCGTAGCTGGCTGGTGTCATAGTAACACTAGCCGCTGTGGCCGAAATCGGTTAGGAGAGATACACATTTTGAGCATTTCCTCAAAAAATCCTGGTAGGGTAACGTTTGTGCGAAACCGAATATTCAATGCTCGGCTCAATGCCTGTAACATTATATTTGTTTAAATATCGAACCTACTCTACTGATCAATTTAATGCGCAAACGTCACATCACCGTCAGAATCTTGATGTAAACATTTTGAGTAATTTTATTAAAGTTTTTAGTTTTGGAACATACTTTAAGAAATAAATAAAATAAGTGACAGTGATGAACTTACAAAAAAATGTTATCATAACGTTAGCTTGGTATTTTTTTAAAAGATCACATCATTTTGCAAGCGAAGAATAGGTTAACTAACCAAACCAAAGTGCATAGTGGCATCAAACTGGCCGCAAAAACATTGAGCAAGTCACTGCATATAAGCCTCGATGTCGCTATTTATCTTAAACTTTAGCATTAAATAAATAAATATCTTGGGACAATATCCACGCACAGCCATCCCAAGCTACGCAGAGCTTGTGTTATGGTAATAGCTGATAAACATACTTATATATTTCTAAATTTATATATACTATACATAAATCACATCCAGACACAGAACAAATGATCGTGCTCATCAGACAAACATTTGTCCTGGGTAGAAATCGAACCCACGACCTCCGGCTTAGGAGTCAGGGTCACTAACCACTAGACCAACAGGCCCGTCGAATTGTAAGTCTTACTTTAAGAGACTCCCTAAAGTATGTATAGTTATTAATATGGAAATTAATCTTGACAGATAATTGCTGTGAGTTGGAAACTTGGAACTAGGTGACCTTCTCTCGTCGCGACATTTTATGAAGGAAGTTACCAGTTTTTCTTAAACAGTATTAAGCAACAATAACTTAAGTATTTTGCTTCCGGGTTGGAAAGGGCAATTTAAGCCGAAACTGCATATCAAAATCAAAAGTAATTTATTCAAATTAGGCTACGATGTAGCACTTTTTGAACGTCAAGATTTAAAAATTAGAGACATTACCCCATCGCCAATCCTTCGTCGCTTCGTATGCTATTAAATTATGTGACAAAAAAAGACTCTATGTACCTTATTGCATTAAAAAACTTCTTTTTTACTCAGTACGTTTTCTAGAAACGTGGATCATAGTTCAAATTTTCTTCAATACTAGCTATACATATAGATCTGTTTAAATATATCCCCTATTGTATACCACGACAATTGAATAGCACTAATCCTGGACGGATTCAAAATATCGTTATTAAACAATTCACAATGTAGAGCAAATATTAACTACAAGGTGTTGTCTGGTCTGTTTTCGTTTTACGTGGCCCCCGTGCAACAGTTTACTCAAATTATTTCATCATACGCAATAAAACCAAGTTACTTAGTTCTCACATTGTGCTCGCTCGACGCTTAGCATATAAAATACTCGCTTACTCTCTTACACAACCACTTGCTTTGATTTCTAACCTTTTTATGGATATGTTCGGGCTGAATACTAATTCCTTTGACGAACTTCCGTAACTACATTTAGAATTCTTAAAAAAATATGTTTGGAAGTTCTTTTTACCCGACTGCCTCCTTCTAGGAGGGTTATGTTTTTCGAGAGTATGTATGTATGTTTGTATAATTGTTTGGCACGCTCTACAGCCTAACGGCTCGATGAATTTTGGCTTGAGAGGTGTCGTTAGATTTGTGTTGACTGTGAGAGTGACACTGGATATATCAAAATAATAAAAAAACGAACCGGTAGATTTTTGGCGCCAAATTCGAATATTGCTCACTCTGTAGTCTAGCCGAAATCTAGAATCATCATTAAAGTCGATTATCATCGTTAAACAATACTGGAAAACTACACTCGGTGATTCCCTCATTTCAATACCGACACATCCTGCTATGAGGAGTTAGAGACGCCGCGGCGTCACGACGCCAGCGCTCACCGCTTGCCCAACGCCGAGCGTGCGCGGCGCTGGCGTTGCGTCGCCGCGGCGTCGACGTCGCGCGGACGCTGACACGACGACGACGCTCGAAAGACGCTAATGTGGGGGGTCTCTTACTTTAATGATGCATACCTCACCTTTTCCTTCTGATCTAGCATCAAATATGCTGCAGGAATAACCAATGACAGTATGACTAATAGATATATCTCATTAATTCGTTGTTAGGCATAAAATAACAGGCAAAAAGATGATTAAAAAGACGTATTTTAGCTAGGATCATGATTCATCTATCTTACGTTAAAATTGAGGAAGGAAACGCAAACGGAAACACAAAAACTAAGGTAAATATTACTCTACAAGGAGTTTTTATTCTAAGTAGGTAAAGGATAAATCTTATATTATCTAGATTACTTTACCGGCCTTTGCGCGTGGTATCAATGACGGATAAACCACAATACCCACTTCAATGCTTCTGGCTTTAAAGTAGTAACTCGCCTAGTAATATGACCTACTTTGTTGGTATAAAAGACGTCCGTTTAACATGTTGTAAAACATAGAAAAGCACTCGGGAAAATGTTAAGGCTTAGAGTGATGTTTAGGTGAGGTAATACTAATAAAACTATTTGTAATAATATAGGCAATTACTAAATAATTATTGGTATGCCCAGTAAACTCTTGTACCCCGATTAATTCCTATGGACCACCGCCGCTCCGAAGAAGTCGGACGGATATGAACTTAAAGCAGCGAATTTCTAATTTTTTGTGGACTCTATGCAATCAAAATCGTCAATTTCTTTTGTTTAGACTTACCAAATACAGTGCCACAATGATTTTTTACACGTAGATGACATTAATATCTATGAGAGCGCCGGCGTGCACATTCGCAATAAGAATTAACTCAACTGTCTGTATTTTTTTATATACAATGACGGCATTGTTATCATATCTTGGTATGGACATGTGATGAGGAGAGATGAGACTCGTGCATCTAAGAGAGTGATGAGTATGAATGTTGATGGATGGAGAGGAAAGGGAAGGCCAAAGAAAAGATGGATGAATATGATGGAAAAGAAATGATATAAATAAAAATAAGTAGGTAAATGGTAGTGTGACGTCTGATAGGGGAGAATTGAAGAAAAAACGTGTTGCACCAACCCAAAATGGGATAAGGGCAGGAAGATGCTTTTCCGATTTCGGCCACGTGCAAAAAGATCATTGCATTACTACAGTTGTTTACATATTGTTAAAATAATACAAATAGATTATTTATACATTACATAGGCATGTGTCTACTTATTAAGGTAGGATTACAATGTACAATGATATTTGAACTACCAACCATGAAACTAATAGAGGTAAATATGCAAATATTCCTAATAAACGTTTATTCTATGTGCACATGCATGTAAAAACTGATAATTATGCACAATGCATGCTGCATTTCAATTAACGTTCACAAATACTGATGTAATATGCTTTACTGACCTGATAATCGAATTACACATGAAAGTTACTAACATTTTAAGTTAATTGTGAAACTTGCTTCTTTACAAAATTGTTTAATGTATTTTAAAAGGTTTTCTTTTCCAATTAAAGTAAGTGTGATGTTTATGTTTATGTAGTTAATATTTCCGCTGTCGTAATTTTCTCTGTACATTGTATCAAACTTATACAAGAACAACATTCTATGACAGTTTTATTATATAATTATCGCTGGCAAATGCCATCGTTTTGATACTGCCACATTTGTTATATTTCTGATGGTCCTTCTTGAGACATTTCTATTGTAGTTCCCGTACTAACTTTGTGTGGATATTCATTGTAGTAAATATTTGAATGACAAGAAAGTATTAAATAAAGTGAATGTACAATTGAATCGATATCATTATTTCAAACCTAACTTACAAACCAAATTGCTTTTTACAAGTTTAACTTATTTACCCGGAAAAAACGGCTTGATAGTTTTCGCTCAATTGGTCGCGATGTTACATAAGCTCGATAAAAGTTTTATAATCGAGTCGTTGGGCACTGCAATCCCATAAAATCAAGTATTTTTATCGATTACACGGCTCTTGGTTACGTCGGCAAATAGAAATAATTTTTGGATAGGCGTAATATTGAAGATAGCTTATAGCCTGTTTGAATAACTGGTAGCGATTTTTGTCTTTTTTGATGATTGAGGAATTTATCATAGGTGATGTAAAATGCAATCTGTACAGTGATAGCCTAGTGGTATGGCTGCTAGACTGCGAAATAAAAGGTGGTATATATTTATTTTCATGTGTGTTTAAAAAGGTAATGGTCATTTGCTAAAAACGGCGACGAAAAGCTTGGAGATTGAACCCTGTCGCCAAGTTGTAGTTATATCAACCATACGAAAAGAAGATAGACCTCGTCACCTTATTTATGATTGAAGAGTCTCTATTTGACTACCTAATCAGGGCAAAAATATGGTCGTCTATAAGTTATCATACGTAGATTTATAAATAGTGTAACGATATCGTTTTTTCAAACAGACTTAACCCAATAAAAAACAGTCTGAGCTAAGATTTGACATTATGATAAAAATATCACAAAACCAGTTGCAAGTCGTTCAGCTAAATTGTCAAGTTGCATAACAACTACTGATTTATGATGTGCACTATTATAAATAATTTATGTAAATATCTACCACTTTAATGTAGATCACTGTGGAAATTTACATTTTATTTAAATTGAAATTATTCAATCTCCGCTCTCGGTAACGGATGTTACGATATTCAGAAATGTCGCCGAGTGCACGAATGATATCTATTCTATACTTTTATAATAGTTTAGTGTTGAAAACGGGAAATAAATAGGTACAGTTGTAGCCAGATTTATACTAAATATTACTGGCGTGCAAAAGCATAATCATTTCCATTTAAAAAAAAAATATAAAAAAACGAAGTCTTCGTGTAAAGCCTCCACATTTTTGGCACAAGCCACAGATTATTAACTTATTATTTTATCTGCCCCAATTTCTCGGCAAGTAGGTCAGTAGAGAACATACGCCTATTATAAACACATTAAACATAGCGAAGTGGAAACCAGCAATACCCACTAATGGCCTGATCGACACAAATTTCTTTATCTTTACTTAGTTTCTTTCTAGTTACCTAGATCCAGATTCCGGTGTAAGGTTTTTCGAAAGTGGCTGGCCCAAGCACCCGCCTACCGTATCTTATTAGTTGTGGAAGCGTGACAACGCACTACACTGCGGAGTACGCTGTCTCTTTCCCACAACTGCTTGATATGTTCCTTTTAGAGTTGGTGGTAGGCAGTCAGACATCTTTCATTATGCTGCCTACCTATATACGAGAGGAATCAACTTGTATTGTTGGAAAGTTTGTAATTGCAGCGAAGGGAAAGTACGGAGGCAGTGCATGTCAAGTCGTGCATTTCCAGTCGGTAGATGCAGGAGCACCTATCCTGTTTATTAATAACTTTAAAAAGTTACGTACAAAATATGAACGAATAAAAAATCGTGATATAAAATAAATGTTTTTCGTGAAAGTCGTAAATAAGTTTCATAAAAATGAAAAAGTTCGTTTTATGATTACGATTTAAAAAAAAACACTACCACGCTGAACCTGGTCCTAATTAGTCCTGATGCACACGGGACCTATCCAATCAACTCCTATTTTTCTCACGTTGAGAAGATGCTATTTCTAAAGAAATATTCTCCGAATATTTATCTTGATGTTGTACTTGCACTCTTGCTATAGAAAGCTCGAAGTGATCCCCTTTCGGGACCGAGCCACAGGGGCCTTTAACGCTTGACTCAAAGTTTAAGTTCAAATTCGTTTGTTTAAGATAACCTGGTCAAGGATATATAACAAGAGCGTGGGTAATTTTAATTGAAATTCTAATTGATTTCATAACTCTGTTTTAATTAGTGTCAATCCATTTGACAATGAACGATTAATCTTTAGAGGTAACTAATTAACTGTAGGCTAACATCTAGTCTGAGTGTTTTAATCTGTTTAAAGGTGAATCTGACCTATAGTTTAAAGCAAGAAATAGACATACAAGATATAAATTTTGTTATGAATGTCCAATAAATTTTATGACATCCTTATTTTTATAACTGGCGTTTACTTCATTTAGTCTTTAGCACGGTAATATTATCTATAACCTTTCCATATTTATATGTCTTGCTCCACCTCGAATCAGTCCTTGCGTGCACAAAGCATCTCGCCACCGCTTTATTCGTTTACGGAGCAAAAAAATAACTAGGTAATCTCACCCTGTAGCTAGTTGTGAAGATGTGTAAGTATTACGTTGGAATCGTTTAAACTAAGAACACTTCCGTTCCCTCTTACAAATATTCGATCCCCAGCGCAGATAAGTACCAATGCGGCACATATACCTTTTTCTAAGTTCAAACCTGGTTCAAACTTCCTTAATTATTTCAAGACATGACTGACAAACGGTAAAGGAAACCATTATGGGGAAACCTGGATTACAAAATATTGGCCTATTTGCTACTATTATCTGAAATCGCCAATCCGCAGTGAGCTAGTGTGATAATCAATACTCTAACCTTCCCTATATGCCTGTGCCCAGCAGTAGGACGTAATGAAACCAGCCTTTTATTATAGACTGGTTTTATTAACCTTACAAAGTTGCTAGATTCTCAGATACAGTGCAGGGCGACATCTCACTTTCTATTTAGATTTAGGTCTGGTTTTACAACTTAGTATCAACCCACGTTGAAAGTAGGTCGCATAGAACGTAGGACTATAAAGGAAAGTGTCTTATCAAAGCTACAGAATGTACTGCTAATAACGTTTGATTAAGTACTACTACTTAGAAAGTATGGAAACTGAACAAGCTATTGTCCAGTAACCTATTAGTCTGTTGTTTAAGGCGCGTCCCCATGCCAAACGCAGCAATAGCCCTATTTTGTGCAGTTTTTAGGAGCCAACCTCTCTTTATCCCATAGAAATACAAACAAATAAAAAATACATTAAATTTCTACGTAATCTTGACTCCAAAATAGTTTTTTTATATTTTTTATTTATGTAACATAATAATTAAATAAAAGGTCACAACGAAACCCCAGAAATGAGAAGCAATGATTTTTAAAATCCCATTGCCTCGTAAAATAATCATTATTTTAAATTGATTTTTAAACAAATGGATAGGTAATTTTATAAAGATCATTATGCTTGTTTAATATTTTTCAAAACAAGAGAATTTGATTTTATATAAATTTTACTCCAAGATCTGAGCGTATTCTCTACGTTTTTCTTGCGCCGGCGCAGCTATATCAGTGTGCCGCTGGCTGTCGAAGGGGATACCCGTGTCGTTTGTCGTCGAGGCGGCTCGCTCGCGCACGTACTCGGTCACGCGGAAGATATTAGCACAGTCTAAATATCATACAATCGTCCGACGAAGGCGGGTTGCGGGGCGTGCGGGGTGGGACGCGGGGAAGCCGAGCCGTACTGATAACAAAATAATGTTCGTAGTTCGTAGTTCGGACACATCATTAGGGCTTACGCGTGTTTGTTTTTGTAATTATTTTATTATTATATTTTTTTGACACTTTTCAGTGTAAGTTTTGTACGTCACAGTGAATTCTGTATATTTTGTATATCAATGTTTCTATGATATAAATCTTCATTGATTACACTAGTAAGCTATTAAAACAATGATAATATAATTAAAAAACAACTGTCATGAACAGAATTAATTCAAAGCCGTGACTTATGCCAAACCGTGTTGTGGCACTAATGACTGCGTTATTTATTTATTTCAAAACTTCATACACATCTAATATCATTGCAGTAAGTGTCACAGACTCGCAGTACAGACCGTCTACCGTAAGGTGTACCGACCCTCTCTGTCTATATAAGCGTATTATAAATGTTTTCGTTAAATCTATATATTATAATAATATTATGTTACACTTGTTTTAATTATTGTAATGCTAACGATGTTGATCTGCAATAAATAAATAATATTATTAATATTTTTAATTTTGACAACCCTTGCGTCGTCGGCGTCGTCCTTCTGTATGATTTTTTTTACTGTGATATTAGTTTATATTGTGTTTTTGTTATTGACGTTATAGATTTTTCTGTAAATACGTAAATACGCCTACATGTACTCGTTATTTAGATTTTTGTGACTTGTAACTAAAAACAGTAAACATAATTATACATTATTATAATTAATCCCGATGACATTTTTAATTTTAAAAGTTATCATTTGTTTTTTTTTTCAAAAAAAAATGTTGGATAACGATTTTAAAGTTTAAAAAAAAAATATTATTAAAAAAAAAGGATGTAGCCTATAAAAAAATCCACCACTAAGGGATCCAAAACCATGTACTGGATCCATCCACGGTATTAATTTGTGGGTTCGATACGAAAGACATCCTGTATACTTGTATTAAATAATAACAAAAGTTGGAAGAATTCATAAACGTAATTAGGTATAGTAAATTAGACACAGAATTCATGAACAAAATTATTTTGGCAAACCATTAAACGTTTTATAATTTATTTATTTTTTATCGGATGCCATGTCTATGGATTCTTAGGTCTGCGATTTTAACTTGTATTTTATAAGAATAGATGTTCGCTATAGTACGCGCCAAACAAACTTGCAACAAAGTTTGTTCACCTCCTTCTACTAATGTATCCCAATATTTCAAAACGATACGAAAAAATGTATGGGCAGTGTCGGTAACACGATCAAAACAAGTGTATCGTGGTAAGAGGCATCCTTATCGCAAGACAGTACATGCATCATTACAAAGTTTTGGTTGGTCACGTCCGTGCCATGTAAGGTATTATGAACTTAGCGGCCTTGTCATTAGGTTTAGATTCGCTATCTATCGTAAGAACGATATCTATCGTAAGTTATCGGGATTTTTGGTACAGGACGGTTGAATGACATTGATTGCAAGTTTTTTTGCCGCGGACTATAGTTGGCGCTAGTGCTGCTTTACGAAGTATTATAGAGGCGGGGTGCGGCGAAGAGGGAACAAATGCCAAGGTTATTTGGTCAGGGTAGCGCCTTAAGAAGCTTACACTTTGTCTGTAGGTATAGATGGCCATCAGGGCAGGTTACTATTATTATTTTCCATTGTCCCATGTGAAAAGTATCTAAGTCTTCTTTATTTATGTGATTAAAATACTATTGTTACAACTTTCAGGAGGTGGGATAATGATTGATAAATTATACGGTTTACTAACGTATATTTATCGGACTGCGATATGAGTCTGTAACTAGTCGGACATTCCCTATGTGTGATTAAACTGTATAAAATCATAAATATGTATGTGTAACTTAACTGCAAGTCTGCAATACAAGGAATGACTTCCCAACAGCAAAAGTATTTTAAGACAAGAAAATGTTGGGAAAGCTTACATTTAGATAAAAACCTGTAAACTTATAGGTACTTAACTGGTATTTTTACCACAAAGTTACATATAATTACTTGTAAATTGTACGATATTTAGTATTCTTACATGTCATTAATCAAACTTAATATTACGCTACGCTCACTTGTACTTGAAAACAACTTTTACAACCACTTCACTAACTATAGATGAAAACTAATGATTTGATATAAATAGCAAACACTGCAGGCTACCATAAGAGCACCTACACCTTTGCTTTTATACCCTTTCAATTCGATAACACGAAACAACTCTAAAATATCTTCGATTTTTAGTCTTTAATCCGTTATCATTTTTACCATGCAAACTGAAAGAAATTGACGTACCTACCTAACTAAGATTTGGATATTGAGTGGTCGGCTATCGGACACCTTGCCTTGTAAAGGGAGGTTTTAGTTTTTATTCAAGACCTAGAGCGAAAAACGTAGAGATCGAACTAACAATAGCTAAAAGAATTGACATTGTAAAAAAACCGAAAAAATACAAGCATAGGCATTTAGGCATTGTGGTCACCAACAAAAGTGTAACGACCTTTTACCTAAGAATTTAACCTCGGGCGGCCATTTTGACATCTAGGGCAATATGGCGGATATTTGAACATGGAATAAATTCCTCATTAAACACACAAGGGACAAGACATTTCCTATACAGTCGTGACTTACTTCCGAGGCGACCTTTGTTGAGTTACTTACCTTACTTTTACAAACCATATTTGTAGTTTACTCTTTTTTTAATTACATTGACATTCTTTAGTAGCATTTATTCATTGATTCGCTGTTAATTGATTCACTTTACTTACTGATTGGTTTCAATGTTAACGGATAGAAGTTTAATTAATATTTTTGTATACATCAGGGTGGATTTTTTGTTATTTACTTAGACACATCATTTAAAAAATTATGGCTTGTGAAATATGCTATTCTGAAAATAGAAACTAAAATAAAAGTACGTGACTACAACTACACGTACATTCCAAAAATACAAGGGTTAAAAGTCTTATCATTATGTTTTAAGTTTTGCATATTTTGTCTAAATAGTACCTATGTAGTAGTTTCCTCTTTCCTTATCTTTTGCGACAATTTGTGACATAATTCATCAAACGGTTGACAACGGTTCGGTCACCGATTGTTTATGTAATTCAACATCGCTTTCGTCTGCACTACGACCGGCCGTGCGCCGCCAATTATATCGCTCACTTTGTTTGGAACAAGAAACAAACTGTTACGTCATTTGTTTTAGCATTAAATGTAAGAGGAAAAGTAATTGTTTGTTTAATTTCACGCGTAATTATTAAACGTATTATTGAAATATGAGAAAAAGGAAAGTATTCTTGTGGGTTTTAATAGAATACAATGACTGAAGCACATATTAAATAAACATCTTGTAATTAAATTCGTAATAACTTCCTTAATACGAAAAAGCTGTACGTATCTCTGTCACATTCATTATTCCAGAAAAAGTTCAATATAATTTCTACAGAAACAAAAAAAAAGTATGTTGAAAAAAAACAGTCTTAAGCTTAGAAGATAAAAAAGTAGTTCGTTAAACATAAAAATCTTCTTATTTAGTTACAATTAGGTGTTACTTAACAGTATGCTCGCAAAAAACTCTAAAGTCGTTTTCTACAAACAGATTATTTAGCTTTTATTTTATAGCATTTTATTATCTATCTTAAGGATTTTTGCAAGGTGAATATGACAATGCGTATAATTTAAGTTCAGTTTGCCAAGACACACTGACCTGGTCAAGGCGAGGCAAGGAACTTATGTGTATCGCTTACACATGTTAAGGTCAATATTATCGTGTTTAAATGTTGTCAAACCTTGTCATATTTACTTTCGAACTTTATAGTGCTATGCAGTTAGCTGAATTGTCAAATACTTACTTGCCTTTTATGGTTATGAGCAAGTTTGCGGCCATGAATAAAATTTTGTCTATTAATCTTTATAAAGCAACGACATAATTATGTAGGCATACTTACGTCCTTAATATTATTATGTATGTAGCTACTGTTATTAAGAACAGATATCTTCATTAATCCCAAGTGTAGGTTTTGTCTAGTTTACGGTACTAGACTACATAAATAAAGACTTAGGAAAATAGAGAAAACTTGAAAAACATTTATTCATTTGTTCTAGCTCGTCAAAAACAAAGAATTGACTCGCTACGTTCCCATTCCGTCAATTTCCATCGCTTGTACCACGGCAACAATCATTTTGGTTTAACGACAGTCATTCGTAACCGTTTCCAAAGGTAAATAGATAACAATTTGGAGAGAGCACACGCTTTCAGTGCTTTGTCGGCTAAACCATTGTTTTCCACTATTGGTAGAACGACTGATGTAAATAGCGTATAATGAGCTGCGATTATTGTACGTTTGACTGACGCTCACGATGTTTTACAAAATGGTTTTAAAGACATGTATCGTGGGATACTATGTAAGAACTGTTATACAATAATGGAATAGAAGCCTTCTGTATTGCGTATTGAAAAGAAAATATGACAAAAAATACAAGACGATTAAAGGCGCTGTCTGTAATAAATGACACATTTTTTTGACATTTACGCTTTAGGCAGTAGGTACCTACCTACCTACTACCTAGACCTAATAAATTTGCTTCACGATAGGCTACAACAGCAATTACTATAGGTAAAGTGAATGTTTTTTGAGAAAATATAACTATATGGACCTCTTTTTAGGTACCTTCCTACCCTCGATGGTTTAAGTAAGTAATTTCTTCGAATTATAAAAGGATGCATACCATACTGATAAATAAAACACATTTCTTTCACAAATGTACTTATTTTAATGTCGAAAAGTAATTTTACAAAAGTACATGTTACAAAATATATTCGAGTTCCAACAAAAGTTATCACGAATGGATAACTAAAACTACAATATAACCAAAACTTTAACAATTTAATTCGAAAACTAGAAAACAATACTTTTCCCGCGCAACGCAGTTTTGTACTAGACTGCCATAGAGTATGGCACCGTTTTAATTCCAACCAATCAGAATGCTTTAAATTCTTTTAAAAGAAGTTCTTCGTTTTTTATTGGTCAACAATAGAACGCACATAAGCAATGATTAGCATTGATTGGTTGTTTAACGACAAAAGATCCGTGTTCAGATCTTTTTTTTATTTGAGATTGTTTTTATCGTACAAAATGTAATTTTGAAGTTATTAATCAATGTGTTTACATTCAGTAATTCTCATACGTTATTTAAACTTCAACAGTCTGGTTTTAAGCCAAAGTTTCAAAATATGTTTCCTAAAATTTAACAAATTTTGTAATTGAGCACAAGAAATAAGTACAAAAAAAAAATATTAAAGTACCTAGAATTAAGCAGGCTATATTCATAAGATGGCAAAGATAACATTTTAGGCCAAGAATTATTGTTTTTGAGACCAATAATTATGATATTTTGCATATTGAACAAAAGTATTATGTGCTTACGAATCTAATTTAGGCTTTTCCGCAAATCTTAAACAAAAAATAATTATTTGAAGTTACATTACACAGAGACAGAAAAACCAAGCTATTTTTAAAATAGCAATACTCTCATAGTAACATTGCCATATCAAAACTACAACTTGCATTTTGAATAATATTCAATCAGCCTAACTTTTCTTTTAGCACCGTCTATGATAATTCCACCAGTGAGGTGTATTTCTTTCACATTCCTCCATTTTATCACTCTTTTTGTACTTAATTTACCAAATAGAAGAAACATAGCATTTTATGAGTGTACTAAGGGGTAGTGCACCCAGTAAATGGCTTGTAGAGGTCAGATAGGATTCCCTCTTTGTGAATACGAATAATCAGATTAATTCAATGAGAACTAGTTTTAAAAGATGATTTTTTCATAAACTCAAGAATAAGATGCTTTGCTATAGGACTTTAATCTTTATCGTAAAGACCAAAAGGTATATTTTTATTTTTTCAGAAAATATAATGTCCAAGCTACATTTTTGTCTACAACAATCCTATACTAACAAATGAAAGATGACACAAATGCAGGTAGTAGCTAAAAAAGAAGCGTAATTTAAATACAGCAACTTAATTCTAGTGAACCGTTAGTTTTTAAGCTTATGTTAGTAACAATCACAGAAGTCTACTAAACTATTTGCATTGTTTTATACTTTATTGAATAAAGTCGTAAGCGGAAATTGAAGATTTTGTTGATACAAAATACTGTAGAATATTTTAATTTTAAGTACATTACATTTAGAAATACAACATTCCTGTTGTTTGTGACAGATTTAGGTTCCACCTTTAAATCCTAACCCTTTGTTTCTTGTAACCCTTTGTTTCTCAAATGCTGATCAACACTAAAATTAGTTGATTAACTGCCAAATGTGACGTCATCAGATTTTGATCAGCGTTTTAGAAACTGCGGACAAGTGTCATTGTATATTACACAAGCACAGCTTTGCAACAAATTTGTTGCCGTGGTGGTATAATGTACTATGAACTTAATATACCTATTTGCATTCATACATACAAATAAACACATACTATATGTGCTTGCAGTCAAACTGCGAAAATAGAGGACTTTCTTATCTAAGTTGAGGTTTACAGAATTTTCGACTTATAAGCAGACTTTTTTAAAGAACCTCTTTTTAGGACTTTTTGTAGTAACCATAGACAAGTTTTTTTCACATAAAGTTTATTCTTAAAAACTAAATACATACTACATACGCACTTGAGTTACCCTGATGCGATTTTTACTTTCAAAAAGTGATATTATTCATATTAAATTGATACACTGTGTTTGAAAAACGTGAATAAGTGCAAAATGTAATTTACAATGAAAGTGTATAGGTTTGAAATACTGAGTTTCACTCTTTCTTACCCTTTCAAATCACAGACTTACGTAAATAACTAAACAGACAGGCATACAAAAAATGTTTATAGACAAGGGGCCTACCTCCTCTTGTAAAACTGTTACTGTGTAAGAGAGATGCCGTTATACGCCGTGTAGTGCGCTTTCTCGCTTTCACAAATGCGACAGTTCTACTATGATAGGTGGCGGCATAGTGCTACAAGGATCTTTTAGCACGAGGCCGAAAATGAAAGTAATGCCGTCATATGAAAACTATCACTTTTAACAGACAACTTAGTTGATTCTTGATGCCAACATGCACACTAGCGCCCTCATGTAAGTGCTAAAGGACCTTGTAGCTCGATATGACCCCTACAAGTCTACTTAAAAAACGCAGTCTACTTTTTTTTCTATAGTAGCGATAGAGAAAAGTAGTCACACAACCTCTTTCCAAAAATCCTTTGTACTAAAATTAAAGCTTTATTAGTTCAGACTAGGGTTAGTTCGAAAACTCATACTTTAAGCTTGACAAAGAAATAAGGTGGTTAAAGATAACAAGTGCATTCAATATCTTCGTGAAAGATATGTACCTTGCGTAGATTATAAAGAAAATAAAATCTAATATGTGAAACATTATCAGGGCTCTTACTAAATTATTCACATTCAGCGTATCGTTTTACTTATATAACTTTTAATACAATATTTAACTTAATCCGGACGATATACAAACTTATATCATATTGACAGATCGTTGAAAATGTCAAACTGACAGCTGTCAATGACAGTTTTATGACGTCATTATTGGCAATAAGTTTGTAGGACTGCATATAAAACTAATTTCTTTAATCTGCAATCGCAAAGAATTGGATTTTTATTATAATTTGAACTATGAAACATGAATACTGAAACATATAAATTACACTTAGAACATTTATGTCAAAACATATTTATTTACGTCAAAATACACTGTTATTCTCATGAAACACAAATTATCCGATTATCCAAAAACCATTTTTTGTAGCTTTTCATCATTCACAAAATATCTACATTAAAATCCAAGTCTTTACAATAACAAACTTACAACACAACTTAACCTACTTTTCATGGTGCTTAGCCAATAGATCCATACTATGATGGGAGTCTATTCTATTCATATTAGCCTTTAGTTCATCCAATGGCGTGACCATCAATATAGGCGTGGTTGGCGACGTAGGTACCAATGTATCGACAGAGCTCTTGTCAACATTACCTTCTTTACCGACGCTCAACTTCTCCATATGTAGGAAGTTTTCGTGCGAGCCGTTCAGATGGCCCTTAGTTAAAGAGTTGTCGGGGTAGGATAGATCGAAGTTTGATATAGAGAGGGGCAGCTTGTCGGCTTTCTCTAGGCCCGAGGCAAGGGACTTCGATGTCGTCATTCGATCGTTTTCTGGAAGAATTGGAGATTGATAATTTAATCTAATTACTACACATGTAACATTAATTTTCGTCTGGTGCATTACAAAATAATGGCATACGACAGTGACATGATTGATGATGATGAAGAATGTCTACACATATAAATTTTATGAGTATAACTTGCAAATTGGTCGATTAAGAAAAGAAAAGCTAAGATGTATTATAATTACTCTTATATCATTAAATCTAACCTAGACCGACAAACCGGAGACTCCGGATTTGAGTCAAAAGTGCTACAAACCATATAGGTAAGTTATTTATTTGTAGATAAGAGGGAGGTATAAGTACCTGCATCAGCATCTTCCGTGGTGATGATCATGCGGTCGCTGCGGTCGTCCTTGTGGTCCTTCGGCACTGACGAGCAACGCGCCGCGCCCGTCATACCCAACACCCTGCCGACATCAACGACAGTCAATACAAACAACAAACTTCATATACGTCTTATATAAAATTCCAGTGTCACAATGTTAGCGTACTTCTCCAAATCGGCTGGACCAAACCAAATTAATGAAAAAATAAAGATCTTTTTTTAAAGATCTTTAAACCGAACTCAAATCTCTTGAAATCAAAATCTTTTTATTTTGAGTAGGCCTTTTGAGGCACTTTCAAAACGTTACTGACTCTAGTTGCACGATTCCATAATGTCATTCTTATGGAGAAGAACCGGTAAGAAACTCCATAACGTTACTCTTTAAAAAACATAAAATACACTTTATACAACAATAAGTATGCAATTTTTTTGTGTATATCGGGTAGGTCTGAGAATCGGTTATCATCTATTTGTCATCCTTATTTTTTTTCGCTTACGAAGTCGCGGGCAACCGCTAGTAGTATAGGTGTTAAAATAGGAAGGCCCCACGTTGGGCGCCTTTTGTAAAACATGTCAAGTATATCACATATAGATTGTTTTTTTTTTAATAATATCTGAATAATATTTACCTCTATTATTCCCGTCAGTTGCATGAACACAGAATAAAATAAAATTATCAATTATAAAGATTTATAGATGTCTATTTTCAGTAAGTCAAAACTTTTTGCTATGTGACCATATTTGTGTCTTTGCTGGGCAAAGGGTTCATTCGTTAGTCTCTAAAATGATCTGGAGTCACTTTAAATTGTCCAGAAACAATATAAAACGTACGTCTTACAGCTGGGCCCAGGCTTCTTCTCGTATAGGGAACGTCTGAGCATTTATCGCCACGCCAGCTTATTCAATTATTTGGAATCCAGATGTCCTCTCGATGTTTTCCTTCATTGTTTGTCAGTAAATGACGGGCCTGTTGGTCTAGTGGTTAGTGACCCTGACTGCTAAGCCGGAGGTCGTGGGTTTGATTCCCACCCAGGACAAATGTTTGTGTGATGAGCACGACCATTTGTTCTGTGTCTGGGTGTGACTTATCTATAATATGTATGTATTTAGAAATATATAAGTATGTTTATCAGCTGTCTGAATACCATAACACAAGCTCTGCTTAGCTGGGAATCAGATGGCCGTGTGTGGATATTGTCCCAAGATATTTATTATTATTAATGTCTTCGAAAGTATTAAATACGTGATTGTAGTTATATACCTGGACAGACCAAGGTCCCCGAAGGTGGGTCTGTGTGTGGCGGGCGCGTGCTCGCCGGGCGCGGCGCTGGCCCAGCCTTCTGATATCAACACACCGCCGATGTCCACCTCGCCTTCTGCAACCATACATTAAACTATCTATTAGAAATAACTAAACTTGATGTTATAGTAAAGGGATTAACTAAGTCTCCCTTTTTCGTAAAGGTAATCGAGGGGCAGCCCCTTTCATTTCTATAAGGGACTTTACCCTTGCAGATTTTGAAAGGGCAACTAGTATTCGAACCGCAGCCTTAGCCCAATAAAATTATTTATACAGCTAATTTGTTGTTCCTTTTTATCTGAATGCAAAAATCGTTTAAATAACAGTATCAAACTAAAACTTTTTACATTTATAGCAACATTGGAAGCTTATTATCCAAAAAAAAAGGTATGAAAACTAGAAAACAAATGGAGGAAAGGGCAGAAATTTGTAGACCTGTAATAGAACTCAGTAGGGTAGTAGTATTATTATATTACTTACGGTCAGTGTTGTCAAACAGCTTGATGCCAGGTATCTCCTTCTCTTTCTCGCCCTCGGCGGTGACGGTCTTTTTGTACGTGCACGTTTTAGACATCAGTGGTTTCCATCTCGCGACCTAGTGTACAATAAAATATTAGTAAATTCAAAATGTGTTTTTTTTTTAGTTAAAAAAGCTGAAACTTGATGTTGATGATACGTGTAATGATCTCATTACTACTTAATCTACTTATACAAAGTCCTTCGCCGTGTCTGTCTGTTCGCGATAAACTAAAAAACTTACACCAAATTTCACGGTTCTTGATGAAGGTTGTAATATACAGTAATTATTTTAAGTCTTTGTATACATTGACTAAAATATAACGAGTTGTTGGGAATGTTGTTGGAAAGTTCAGAAGCGGATAATGTTATATAACGACATTTGCGCGAACAAAGTCGCGGGCAACAACTAGTAAAAATAAAACACAGTACCGACAGCGTTCGAGAGTGTCGTTACTGTCGCTAATCCTATACATCTCCACTTTTATGATATTATTTATCTTCACACCTTGATAATTACAATATTGAATAATGACATTAACAGCTGCTGTGTACCTGCGTGAGTTCTTCAAACCGCTCGACAGCCTGCGGGTGCCAGCGCTCGGGCGGGCCGCGCTCCGCCGCCGGCCGCACGCCCGCCAGGAAACACTCCATCGCCTGACACGACAATATACTCATAGTAAATACTCAAACATTACTATTAGTCCATACCTTGAGTTAGTATTAGAGTAGAGAGTACCTAATACTAGTAAGCTAAAAAAAAATTGTAACACAGTTTATTCTAAAGTTTAATTTAAATTTAATAGACACGAAAAACCGCGATCATTAGACTTATAACTAACAATCTCGTTAGCCTCTGAATATATCTAAACTGATTTGATATTACTTATTTATAACATTAACAATGAATTTTATAAGTAAAAACACCCACTCTTTAGATTCTCTAGGATGATGTTTTTTTTTAAGTTTATATAGTATATTACTTCAGGATAGAGATAACACCTTATTTTATATTACTAAAACAATATTTCGTGCACGAACCTGGAACCTCAATCGCAGCAGATCAGCGCGCAGCTCACACAACTCATGCGTCGCTACATACTCGCTGTCTCCATAATCGAGGAAAAAGACGTCGGCTACCTGCAGTTTAAAATGAATGTAGTTTAATAGACGTTAATTGCAGTCTCTAAAAAGTAAGACAAATGTCTAGGTCGTTTTTTGAGTAATCGACAGAAATCTGTTATCATATTATTTTTTTTTGTAAAAGATTAATCATGAGCTGACGCGACGGCGGGGTCGCGAGTCGAAATAATGAGCCGCGTCAGCTCATGATTAAGGACTCCGGTTGGGTCCGAAACTAGTCGGGCTATCCCGATAAATACGCGTGAGTAAAACGTTATATCATTTAAGTATGAATCATCTAAATACATACATATTATAGACAAATTATACATCACAAATCCTTTGATATAAGTGAACATACCTGTTGCGAGGCATCGAACTCGTTGGGTCGTATGTCGTGCACGCGCGCGCGGTACCAGCGCCCGTCGTGACGGAACACCGCGGCCACTACCTGCCCCACCGACACGTGCGATAGCTACGACAACATGTTATAGCGTTTATAATCATACACTTTGATATTTGAATAAAATAAAAAAGTACTTTTTTAGAGTACCCAAAGGGTAAAACGGAACCCTAGTATTAAAGTATTTTTTTTGCTCAATATTAAAAACGGTAACAGTTAGACGCTAGTATGATAGTACGGAACACTTCCGGTTTTATATGTACCATGTACCCATCATTCCAACTACTGTGTAAATAGTCAGGATTTACAATAATAACCATCGTATCATATATCACTGAGATGCAAACTCGGCGTGTCCCAGGAAAATTATAGACTTGGAGCAAGAAAAACATTTGCCACAAAATTAACTTAGAGAAAAGCACATTTTTAGAAAAAAACTTGTTTTTTTTTTTTGTAAAATCATTAATTCTTAAAGTGATACAGGTAAATCTAAAAATTAAAGGTCTAAAATTGATGTGACCAAAAATAGGATACACCATTCGTAAGGGTCAAAGAAAATTAATTTGGTTTCATAGTGTAGAACCAAAATATTGACTTAACATCTGCCAAAGATAATATTTTAGAGAAATCAAATGATAAACAAGGCAATACTCTTTTCTTGTTTTTTATCCCTAGCTACTCCTTAAACTATAACACAACTTACCGCATGTGCCTCCCTGTTCTCCTTGTTGCCGTAGTAGTCGGTCATCTCCTCGACGAGCGCGTCGAGCTGCGCGACCTGCGCTCCTACAAACTGCACCCAGAACCGCGAGGGAGACGACACCGCTGACACGTACACCTCTATCGGAGACCCTCTGTTCTCTGTATCATGGGAAATTAAGCTAGAATATTTATATGTAGAATTTTTTGGAATGCTCTATGCAATTACCCTGAGCGACTGTTTCACTGGACTAAGTCGGGAGGGTAAAACAAATGTAAAATTTACATGTAGAGTGTTTATAATGAATAGCTATATCGAGATATCGGTTATTGAAATCCGCTGACAGGTACACTTCTATCGGAGACCCTCTGTTCTCTGTATCATAGAAAACACAAGCTAAAATATATGTGGGAAATTTTCAAATGCAGTTACTGTTCATAAACATACCATAGCGATCGATTTTAGAAAAGGTTTTAGTGCAACCTCGATAGATGGCGTGGAGATCGAGTTAGATCGCGCTATAGTTTTGTACCACGTTTAGTGTAGTAGAAAAGAATATATTAGTGTTTACATTCGGTCAACTATTGCCCAATCGGTAATGAACATTGGTCCTTCGACCCTGAGCGACTGTTTCACTGGACTATGTTTATAAGAGCTCTTGGATTATAGAGGGCAAAACCAATTTAAAATTATAATTTATTATGAATAGAGTATCGAGATGTCGGTTAGGGAAATCCGCTGATACGTACACCTCTATCGGAGACCCTCTGTTCTCTGTATTATGGAAAATGAGGCTAAAATATTTATGTAGGACTTTTTGGAATGCTCTATGCAGTTTTCCTGAGCGACTGTTTCACTGGACTGTTTGTAAGAGTACTTGGATAATAGAGGGCAAAACAAATTTAAAATTGATATGTAGAGTGTTTATAACGAATATTAGAAAAATTAATTAAATTTGACCCCTGTCTGTAATACGGAAAATCATTGTGCAATGTTGTTTAAAGTGAGCTCTTAGACTAAGGCCAACATTAAAATATATTTTAGTTTTCTATTTGATGCAGAACTGACATAAGACAGTAATTAATGATATAAAAAAAAATGATTTTGTAATTATTAACCTCAAAGAAAATTCCACCTATAATATAATATTTTTTCAACCACCACTCACCATACTCCCAAAACTACCCAACACAAAAAAACTTCACTCAAACGTCACAAAACATAGACACACCCTAAAATACTTTTAAGAACACCCTGTTTCTGTAAGACTGGTCATAACTTGGCTAGTTGACACTTTTAGCCATCCATCAAGAACATTAACATATAGACATATAATAATAGACATTCATCCAAATAATTTTGGATGAATGTCTATTCGTTCACTCACAATCAAGGTACAGATGATTGGAAATGAGTGACGTCACTACTTGCTAGAATTTATACCACGTAATTACATCACCAAGCCCAGCTTTAAACCACCAGTACCAGGATGCTACTAATTTAACTTTTTTTTAAAGTTTACAGAAAATTTAGTCATTTATACATTTTTAATGAATCTAGTATTATATTACTAAGCCAGGTCTTACCAGTTTTTCAGAAACCAAGGTTGACAAAGTTAGAATACATTTGAGGAAATAGCTCAGTTTTTAGCATAGCACCTTTCTTCACACGTGCATAATATACTCAAACGGGAATATACAGGTGGTTTTATCATAAAATGTTAATTTTAAATATAAATAAAATAAATATTGTTTTAGAATACTACAAACATAAAAAAAATAACATGACATACCTACACACGTAGGTACATTATTGACCATAATGTTTATATAATCTATCAATTTAGACTAGTCTATTTGCACGTGTAAATATGGCATGTAAATCGTGAAATAATAATCATATCCACCTTCAAATGTCGGCTAAGGACATATTAGCAGTTGGTGTTTACTTAATAAATATCCAAAGGCTTTTTGTAGCTGTTACAGTCCCACTGCAAGGCAAAGGAGTTTTTATTCTCGTTACATCTCCCTTTATCCTGGCCTTCTTAGTAACTATTTCTTTAAGGTGACCATGTACCCCCTCTATCCCTTCCCTTGCCCAAACGACACACACAATGAATAGAAAAGACCTTACTTTTAATATCCAGGAGTGGTCTATAGCTTCACCTACTAATAATAGTGATAAATACACAACGTAATACATATACGCAATGGAGATCAAGTGCCCGTGACTGTTATTAAAATAAATTAGAAATTTATATTATTTTTAATTTAAAGATTTGAAAGAAATTATAAATGAACTACGCTCCGTACCTTGTAAGTACACAAAATATAATCATAGACAACAGAAAAAGAGAACACAAACCATTTAAATTGTAAGAAAAACGATTGACTGATTTG
This sequence comes from Chrysodeixis includens, assembly GCA_941860345.1. NCBI lineage: Eukaryota > Metazoa > Arthropoda > Insecta > Lepidoptera > Noctuidae > Chrysodeixis > Chrysodeixis includens. The sequence goes on along the minus strand of OW796107.1, from coordinate 2,635,391 downwards.
ACAAATTATTTTTTATAAAAAACTAAAAACATCAAAAATGCTGTTTTTCAACATCTTAATATTAGAACATTGTCATTGCCCAGTAACTGAGTCAATATAAAAGATCAGACAGACCTGGATAGGAAGCTGACCCTAACGTAATTTGGGAACGGCTAAGAAGTAGTAGTAGTACGTATTTCGGGATAAAGTCTTGGCAGGGACAACTTTTTTTTTACCTAATCACGGGCACTTCTAGAGCTACAAGTATCTTTGGGCACGTGGGTAACATTAACATGAAGGCGCTGGTTTTCTACTTTGTAACAATAATCAACTTAACTCAACTTTCTGTCAAAAGTGATGGTTTTTCATTTATGATGGGTATTAGTTCCAATTTCGGCCACGTGCCCAAAAGTTCCTTGTGGCGCTGTACAAAACTCCAAAAAAGGACGTTAACAACATGCAGTTAGCAGATCTTACCAGGCCTCTTATATTTGGCATGCCTGTGCACTAAGTCACCTGACACGTCTTCCGAGGTCTCGCTGGCGGTGACAGACGGCGTCGGTGAGGGCGACTTCGAGTTTAGATGTCGAGGACTGCGTTTTGATTGCTCGATTTCGCGACGACATTTCTCTTGGGCCACCTGTAAATGAATGTGTGTTTTTTATATTTAATCTAGAATTCCCCTATAAATTGTATTTTTTTAAGTGTTTAACAGTTTCCAAATTGAGTCAAACACGTTAAATTAAGTTGCCAATAGAAAGCATTATTGTGAAATGCATCCTTTTTAATCGACAGTTCGGTAATCTAGACATAAATAAAGCTTGAGTCCTGCTAACAAATTCTAGAAGAATAATATGTAACTGATATACCTTTCAAACTAATGTAAACAATACAAATATTAAAATTAATTAATTAATACCCAATTAATTAATAATAATGGTTTAAATATTACGTTTAAATTATAGTCTTTTACTAATTTCAATATTTTGTGTTGGTATGTTAACTCACGGCGTTTTCGATGAGATCCTTGGCAACTTTGATCTGTTCCTTGGTGCCCAGAAACTCGACTTTTCGTTCACTCGCCTTCTCTGCGCTGGGAAGAAGTTTGATGCGCGCGCCGCTTCTGTGACTTATCGAGTTTATATTGTCGCCTTGAGTTCCTGGCAAAATTAAATTAAATGATTATTATACTGTCGTCAAGAATATTGGTCTGTTAATTTATACATAAGGAAAGCAGAGGAACTTCTTTTACCAAGTCAATTATCGAACTTTTGAAGTGCCATTAAATATGCATGAAAAATTCTGTTACATATTCAGTATAAAGATGTGACCTGAATAGTCTTTCTATGCTTCTGAGTTTAGGTCAGAATGATACTGAAATTTTTTGACTCAAATCACTAAAATATTTTACCATTTTTACTGAGGAAAACATGGAAATTCGTTACGTACCACAACCGCGCCAGCTCATAATATTGGGTGGGAAACTATTTGAACGATCGCAAAACACGAGCTTGATTAATCTGTTGGTAAAAAATCACCTTCCAAGTGGTACTTACCAATGATTCTACCGCACGCCCAGTTGGGCACCATCATAGTATCCTCCACGTTGACTCCTCCCTCGAATTTCGCCCATACCATGCTCCTTGTAATACTAGTAGCAAGTACTTACCAATGATCCTTTTTTTCCGTGGTGAAACGCTAATGTCTTCACGAGGGCACGGCGTGGGGATATGTCGGACTCCCACCGACCTATAACACCCCGGGCCCCTTCTACTATCTAAGCCAGCGTCACGGGATCGCTCGCGCATGCTCTGCGTGTCTCTGGTAAACTTACCAATGATCCTGCCGCACGCCCAGTTGGGCACCATCATGGTATCCTCAACATTGACTGGCTGCTGGTTGATGAAGTCGTGCACGAGTGACTCTGCCAGCTGCGTGGCGTCACTCCGGCCTCTTATCACGCACACACCGTGCTCCTTGTAATACCAGTAGCAAGTACTTACCAATTATCCTTTTTTGCCGTGGTAAAACGCTAATGAATTCAACCCAAGCCGAGGGCACGGCGTGGGGATATGTCGGACTCCCACCGACCTATAACATCCCGGGCGCCTTCTACTATCTAAGCCAGCGTCACGGGATCGCTCGCGCATGTTCTGCGTGTCCCTGGCGAACTTACCAATGATCCTGCCGCACGCCCAGTTGGGCACCATCATGGTATCCTCAACATTGACTGGCTGCTGGTTGATGAAGTCGTGCACGAGTGACTCTGCCAGCTGCGTGGCATCACTCCGGCCTCTTATCACGCACACACCATGCTCCTTATCAGTGTTATCTTTCACATTCAGCTTCGCGCCTGTGTTTTTTTCTATCTCCTTTATATTACAACCCCCGCGTCCTGGGAAAGTAGAAAGATAAGGCAAGTGAGTGCGATGCACAAATGCTTATTTGGTTTTCAGTAATTTAAAAAAAATAGTAAAATTTTAGCATTACGTCGAAATAGTACTATAAATTGGGTACTTGACTGACTTTGGATATTAAAAAAAAAAACTAATTAGTCTAACTAATTAGTAGTAGAAAAAATATCTATTGTTTTTTTTTAAAGCAGACTTATTAGATTGTTTTAGACCCAATTGTTTCATAATAAAGTGTAACTCTAAACTATCAATATCCTTGGACTACTCAGATTACATTAATATGCGTAACGTTACTTTCTCAAGATTACAGAGTTTCATATTTACAAATGATATTAGTTACTTGCAATTTAATATACCAGAAACTATACATTTTAAAGTAGTTGTTTTACGCGTTATGCAATAAGACCCAACTGATTAAATAAAGAAACTAAGTTTGAAAGAGGCCAAGTGCGAGTCGGACTCGCGCACCGGTTCCGTACTATCACTTAAACACAGCGAAAATTTGAAACGTCAGGTAGACGTTACCCTTTTTAATATTGAGCAAAAAAATACGAAAAGACACTTTTATTGTTTTTAGACCCCCATTAACATTTTTATTTCTAGTATTTGTTGTTATAGCGGCAAAAGAAATACATAATTTGTGAAAGTTTTAGCTTTCTAGCTATCACGATTTATGAGATACAGCCTGGAGACAGACAGACAGAAAGCGGAGGTTTAGTAATAGGGTTCCGTTTTACCCTTTGGGTACGAAACCCTAAAAAACCATAAATAATAAAATGTTTATGGTGTATTTTTCTCCCATCCTCTCATTTTTTATTCGATAAATTTGTTTTTATCGAACAGGAAAGGTGTTATACATGTTACATGTTTGTTACACAACTAGCTTCCTCCCGTGGCTTCGCCCGCATGCAAGTCGGTTATAGCTGTATATAGGTTATAGCTGCAAAACATTAACTTTCTTTTTCGCAGTTGAGAAATGTGTAAACCTAAGTGTTGACCCAGTAACTTCATCCAAATTCATTAAAGCGTGCAAGAGTAGGGAACACCATATCTATCTGGGGGCACGGCAGTACCCCCGCCAAGTTCGAGCCAAAAAAGCGGCAAGTCCGTACCATACTTTTCTCGAAGCAATTCAGGCTATTTTCGACCTACTATTCACATCATAGATCAGACGTCAGTATCTAAGAGTGTGATATGGAAACGTCATCTTCACTACGTCGTTGTATTGTTATGACTGACGTCACACAGTTCTTTAAGTATTAAAATAAATAGCCAAATATAACATTTTATTTATAACATCTCACGTTTCTTAAAGTTAAGATAGCTAACACATGGTAAGACGAAACGCACTAAGTACAAGCCTTGGCACTGCTGTAGAAGAATTTTAGATTGAACATATCTATTAGAAACTAAAATTCAATAATCAATTTAAGAGATTGTGTCACTTTATTGAGTCAATATAGTACAAATCAGCGTAGATCTTTATATTGAGAAAATAAAATATTGACTTGATGGACCTGTTGGTTTAGTGGTTAGTGGTCCTGGCTGGTATAGGGGAGGTCGTGGGTTCGATTCCCACCCAGGCCAAATGTTTGTGTGATGAGCACGATAATTTGTTACGTTCAATGTCTGGGTTTGATTTATGTATAATATGTTTATCATTTGTCTAGTACATACTCATAACACAAGTCACTCTAGTATACTTAATTTGGGACTAGATGATATTGTGGGAATGTTGAGGAATATTTATTTAAATAATTATGTAATTTTTGATATGGTGGTATGGTGCTATTAGTAGACTTACAGATCATATAACCAATAAAGAATTTGAGAAAACCTCTAAACCTCTATACGAGTAACATTTAACAAATACTTTCCACTATAGACCGAGTTGTGAAATACTATAATTAATTTTAAAAATAATTATTGCTTGTCATCGCCATGTCTTTAAAAAATGTCTAACGTACCATGCCAAGACAACGTCTGTAGGTTGTATATCCTAAGATTTTACGCTCCGTAACAAATATTAGAGAAATTTCTTTATTTATATTTAATTTACAAAAAAGCAAGCCTGTGTATATAATTAGTAATATGAATAGTATTAATTAGTCAGTCCGAAGGCCGGGTGAGAGTACAAGGGCGCGCTTTATTGGCAGACGCCATGCAGCATGCTATGTGACACGTAATGCTTAAAAACGCGATGCCGTTACATAGGCTTGTTGCTATGACTTCATGAGGCTTGGTATTAAAACATAAATATATGCCTGTTGAAGCTGTGATAGCGTAGTGGTAAGACCATAGGACTGCCAAGCCAAAGGTCTCGAGTTCGATCCCCACGGGGTGCACCGACTTTTCGAATACTGTGTACGGTTCACACATAATCTCAGTTTCCGTGTTTCTGAAGACACGTAACAATATGGGTCTTGCGCCTGATCTTTCTCCGGTCGTGTCGGATTGGTGTCCCATCGGGCTATGAGAATGCACCTGTATTTGCGCACACGTTTGTGCACTATAATATTATGTCCTGTGTAGCTGGTTGGTGTGTGAAGTCGGTCAGGAGACACATCGTATGCCTGTACTAAGATGTATGTATGTATGTAATTTAAAACAGGATTGTTGTTACTGTCAAAGAGTGACGACGTTCTGCATTTGTAGACTATACATTTTAGTAGGTACACTAGATAATCATTATTATTTTCATTTAGCATTTTTTTAATAAGCTGTTTCGCGATACTCTTTGAACTGGCATTGTTGAAAACTAGGACATTACACAATATCCTTAGCTGACGTTAACAAGACCTAGCTTTATCGTGCAGCTAATTATATTAAAGTATGTTGAAACGTCATTAATATTGAACTAAATTAGTTTGAGTTGCAATGTAACTTTAAACTGTATAGGCACAGTATAAATACAGTAGTTTAACTCAGCCGTTTCTATAAAAATAATGGCGACAGCCGCGCGGTACGCTACAGCGATGGGGCTACCCATCTACAGCAATTAAACTATGTCAACAACACATCGTCCGTTCGTCATTGCGACCAACTTGCGGCTGTATCATGCTACGGTCATGCCACGATCCGATAGCGTCGGCATAACTCGCGTTGCGCCCTTTTATATGAAGACTTCATACTGCGTGTACGAATTATACTGTGATATAGAAAAGTTGTAATGCTATCCTATGGTGCCATATGCGACGTCTGTCGAAAAAACCCACGCAGAGGGCATTGTTTGGGCATAAATATACCAAACTTGGAAGTATAAAACCCTTTCTGTTTTATATGTGTGTTAAGTAAGCTACATTAGAGACCTAAGAGTGCAAGGCAGTTAAAACTCTTTCACTAAGTTGTGCATTAACCATACAAAAAGTAAAAGACACACATACTCCCGACATTGCTTTCCCGAGAACCTTGGAAATGATTACTCAATTAATAAGCTGTTGTGATATAACGAGTTACAATAATATTAAGTGTAGGACAAGGGAATGATATATTGGCTAGTATATTGCCAGACTGTTTATTCATAGGGTTTCCCCGAACTACTAGACGAGAGTACATTAGGTAATCATTTTTGATAGACGATGATGACATAAGCTGTCGATGTGATGACGAGCCTACAGGCAGTGATTAAAATACTAAGCAAACCAGTTGTGAAGGTGACGTCATGAGTAACGAATTATAGCGTTTCCGCAAGGGTCATGGCATAAGGGTCATGATAATAATTTACATAGCAAACAGCCATATTCGCTCTATTCCGGTGTCTGCGCTCAACTGTCTGATACCTAAAGGCGTTTCGTCACCGGGAGCATTCGCGTGTAATGTAATGTTACAGAATCGAGCATTACATCGGTGAGGGAGGATAACCGAGCCTTCCAATGCGCACCTTGTAATGATACAATGTGTAATATTTTGATACAACTTGTAACATCAATGCGCTTTTTTGTAGCGTCTGGCCTATAATGTTACATTACACGCGAAAGCTCGACGGTCAAGGAGGTAGCATTGTAATGTAATGCTCAAAAACTAATCTATAGGTAGGTTACGTTACACGCGAATGCTCCCGGTGAATGAGCGCCTTTATGTTTTAAGTCGCTACTTCTTATGTGCTTTGAGGCTCAAAGACTGAGTTTTTTTTCATTTATTGTAGAATATGGCCAAAGGTTGAGATGGTGTTCGTCATAGATACTTCTAATAGCTCGTTCTACCTTCATACTTTTACTACTAATCATTTTCACGGTGCCTTGCCGTAAATTACTACGACAAAATCCACGTGTCTATTTAAATGCAATTTACAGAAATCGATACAATAATACAAAATACGTGTTTCCCATTACTTTAACCTTCAAAGAACATCTGAAACTGACATCATTCGCGCTGAAATAAATATAGCATTAACATACTAACACTGACAGAGATCTATTTACTTCTGGACCTAGATATTACGCCTGTTTTCACATCTGTGGTATTTCGCGCGTAAATATTACTAAACATTTTTAATCTGTACCAGTTTTATAGCGACATTTTAGTTTTTTTTTAAATGAAACTTTTTTTATGAAGTGTTTGCTTATTTGAGGAAAACTATTTATTTTTATCGTTATTACATTTTAAATTTATGGCTGGCTGAATGGAAAGGTGATGACTTATGGACCATTTAGAGTAAAAAACTGTTTGAATTGTATTTTTATTGAGCATTAAGTTATTTAGTTTTGTTTAAATCAGTACGGAAGTACAATCGATCTCATCGGATTGCCAACGGTCATTGCCAGCGAATCCTTACGATATCCAATGTCAATATGGCAAGGGCATGTTATGTAGCCTCTACAGAAGTGTCGAGATTGTGTCATAAAACTATTTTGTCAATGATATTATAATACTATAATATTCAAACAGGCTTTAATTGCTTCATCAGACGTGATGCCAGTTTTAAAATTTCAGATATTTTTTTCATCATAATTAGCTTTGTATATCAAGCTGCTTGGTATAGGCCTTTCGTTGTGTACGTCAGTATACTCTGTCTCTTGCCCCTCACATCTTCTCTTTTCTCCGCCTATCACATACCTCCTTATTTTACCTGAAGCCTCAAACCAAATTGGGTGTGTCTGGCGCCTATACATTTTTAAATCGTAAAAGAAAAATTTGCGTTAAAAAAACTTGGAAACTATTAATTGAGACATGATGACATAATTTAATCTCATTTCTTAAATATAATACTGTTTAAAAAATGGCCCAATGACATGTTTTATTGCGTTATTACGAATAGAAATGAACGTAGGTGATGTCACGAACGCTTTCATCATCAGACTTGCTTCGAATATAGATAACAATGTCATGTGGAGCAGACATGAGTCATTAATGCCTCAATATTCTGGCGCGAAGCTGCTAAAAGTATATTGTCATGACCTTCTGTGTAAAGGTGTGAGTTATCTCATGCAACTACAATCTTAAGACAACTAGATTTTCTTTAAATTTTCCTTAGAGCGTTTTTGTATTTTCCGAACCATCCGATATAGGGCGAAAATACGATATCGGAGGAAGTTAAAGGCTCTCCCACTCAAGCGCGTTAATATAGGTCGATAATATCGCAAGCGGTATTAGAATAGTCATGTAGTTACACACTGCTGCGATAATAATGTAGCAATGGAAGTTGTACGTTGCGTTTCTCCGTCCTGCGATATTCCTGTATGAGTTGTAGAATGTTTGTATCAGGACGCAAATGATGACTGCAGTAATAACGTCGCGGCGCGGTGCTCTCTCGTAAGAAATATCGGACGATAAAAAAGCAGCTGTGTGCAAGGAATCGGACCGCATTATCTATGCATCTATTATGAAATATTTGCTATCTTTCACATTATCCACCAGATATCGGATATTGGAACTGCATATTTAATTCATTTGACTTCCTCCGATTTCGTATTATTAACCGACGGGATATCGGATTCAGTTCATCTAATATTTGGAGATGAGCATTCATTAACTTCTTCGTCTTAGATTAAATTGACATAGGTGCTTTGTCACTCTGAATACAATGATACAATACTGTACTTCAGCATATATTTTTTAAATATAATTGAATACTTCATCTTAACAGATGATTGCTACATCAATACAAAGAAGATTGCTTCCTGCCATTTTCTTGCATTTATAAACACACAGCTTTTTAAACATCCAATATTGTTACTATTTCCTTAGTGTCTTCACTCGCGAAATAGGATTTTCCAGCCTGGTTTAAAATAGACTGCAAAGGTTTTATGTTAATTCAGCAATCAGAAGGGCATCAAAACCTCCTATAGATATGGTAAACCTATTCTATTCTCTAAGATTACTGTTTACAAAGAGACTAAATATGACAAAGCTACGTTCGTCATGGGTAAAGCTCTATATATTTAGAGCTAGTGAACTATACGAATGAGTGATCATGCGCAAAAGGGAAATAATACGACTTCCTATAACAATAATATAGTTTATGTTGCATAGATTAAGCAAGAAACGCGTTCTTCAGTTAAAGATGAGACGAGACAAAGGAATCCAATATTTCTTGGTTATATTGAAACTTTTTCATGATACTATTGACTTTCTATCTTCCACAAATCACTCGTAGGGCGATTTTAAACGCACGGAGCAATGCGTTACAATTCATCACGCAACGACCGCGAAGATAGCAAGCTGCGAGACTCCTACCACATACATTACTAATTGCAATTTTGGAAACCAAACGCCGGGTTACGCCTAGTAGGTATACGCAATCATTCGCACAGTCATAGCTAACGATTGTAACATAATACTACGAAGCAGTAGTAGCGAGTAAGTTCAGCCAAGGACCCTGCTGACCGCTGTCTAGACAATAAACCATGACGTCATAATTAGGAATTAATAAAGCACTCATCGGCGAATTTTGGCTACAGTCAACAATATCGAATGCATGCATCACAGCCACGCGCACTAACGTTCAGATATTTATAGAATGTGCAGATATTTATAAAACTGTTTAAATGTATCTCATTTGCAGAACGAATGAAAGTTGGATGGAAACTGGAAACTGTTTAACGCTGGCAGCTTGTACCAGTGCATAGTAATTAGACGGACGGGATGATAGGATAGAATTTTAATTAAGTGATACTATAGTGGTAAATGAAAGGTTCCTAACTAAACATGGCGCATCTTTTAAGCTGCCTTTCCTGTCCACCTAACTGTGCACGACATCAGGCGAAAATTGATAGAAACAAATTACTAAAAGGGATGATGATAATATTTTCTTTTTAATGTCCGTTATTAATTTAATTAATTAATTATATTGGATAGTTGGATAGGTATTTTTTCTTTTTTCCCGCAAGCAAAAATTTACCAAATTTCAATCAATAAAAGTTATGCATGACGTCAGTTTTTCGTATAAACATTGCGAATACATCACAAGATCCTCTACAAAAATTTAAAGCAGCTTATCTTTGTCTTTTTTAATGTTCAGTTTAACGCAAAAATACGTGTCTAATATTTTTTAATTGTCTATCTGATGGACCAATCAGTTTTTTTAAGGAGCTAAACATACTTAGTAACACTACTTACTAAAATGATTAATTTATTGATAGATGTTCGTAAATCTTGCATTTTTAATATTAAAAGTTTTAAATTTACCATTAATATTTCATATAATTACAGAAGTAACATATTGCTATAAAACAGTGGTAAAGTTCAAGTCCATGACTCACATATGCCTATTGTTCAGACTTATCTACAGTCTAGAGTTCTAGATAACAAAATCTTAATTATTAACACACTATGTATGATAAAGAATACAGTTTAACAGGATATCTTTGCTCTTAAAATATGAATAACTGATAAGAAAATGACATCACTTGCCTAAAGTTGTGTATGACCTAATTCTGTGATTTTAGGCCTTTTGCAATTATTATTAAATGCTCTTAATATATATTTATTCACAATGGACTAAATTTACAACATGACTACTGAATATTTTTTTAACATTAGCCATGCTTTTGAACATAAACTATGCCTGTTTCTGTAAAACAGTACACACAGCTTATAATACATACTGTTAAGAATAGGATAGGATAGAATAGTTAGGATTTTTCTAATCCCAACCCTAAGGAGAAAAGTGTGAATGGAAAGGCACAGTTTTTGTATGGTGAAGAAAGTATAACAAAAATCAGGCATTGCTGCTACTTTCAAGTGTATTGAAAAATATAAATCATATTTATGAGAGGCTACAAACGTAAACACACTTGAAGAATGCATTTTCTCATTGTTTACTTCATACTCTATACTAATAACAGGAAAATAACTCACCAATCAATGCAGATAGTAACTTCTTAGGAACCGGCACTTCAATGACATTCATCCTTGAAGTTAGCACTTTGACTTCATCGTCGTCATCCTTTTTGAAGATGTAGTAGACTACGAAAGCACTCACAGTCACTATGGACAGCCCGAGGGCTAGTGGCACCACAAATTTTGTGTTTGCCATGTTGCTGTAACAAAAATTTTGGAGACGGTAGTGATAGTTTTTCTACTACTGCATTTTTTTCGTATTTATATACATATTTTATTGCTTTAATATTTTAAGCATCATGTTTTTTGCAAAATTCTGCCAAAAGACTCAACAGATATTTAAATTGATTTCGGAGTGGAGCATAATAAAGATTATTTACATAAATATTTAATCAGTGCATAATTTCTTTAAAACTCCTGTATAAAGTAAAACATAATACCAAGTAAATTGGGAGGGTAAACCAGGTTGCTATTTATCCTTAAATATTGTTATTGTGTTTTATTCCAAAAACTATCTCCTCCATATTCCTCCAAACTGGGTAGTCAATTATAAATAACTAAGTATGAATACATTGTTTTTAATTAGGTTCATTTGTATATGCGGCAATTTTGGTTCAAAGACAGTGAATCATACATGAGCTTCATTTGTTGTTGATAAGCTTATTTTGTTGTGGATTTGTATGAAATATGGATAGCTTAATAATACTTGGCATTCAAGACCACACAAAGTAATGAACTACAAAATTGTTTGTTAATTAGTAGTATATTTATAAGGCACACAATTGAATCATGAATTTAAATATGACTGCATGTGCCTCCACAGCACTTAGGCATAAAGAATGTTTATCAACACTTGATATGGTAATTAATTCAGATTTCATAACTTCTATTTATTTCCTATGTTTTGTTTACTGTGGCCATATTTTTGATATCAGATTTAACAATCTGATCAGAAATAATTCTAATAAACCTATTAATCAAGGTACTAGAAACTTAGTGGAAGTGGACAATAAAGTTTTTATTCAAACTTTACTCATTCCTAAAGTTAAAAGTAAAAATTCAAAACAATAACTTACACACAATTTCTAATGATTTATTTAGATAATAAATCTTATAACAAATCTATTAACAGCTATGACATAATATTGACGGTAAAAATTACTTCACAAGTAATATGATACTTCGTCGGGAGGAAGAATTATATCATTTATTTACCTTCAGCCTTCCACAGCACTTAAAAATAAAATGCAAAACCACTGTGTATCACACTATAACAAAACTTCACGTGTTACGATATTATCTCAATAAACAATCTCGGGTATTTTGAACTTTCTGTACATTTTTTTTATAATCAGTCTGTGAGAAGGTGAGTGAAAATTTATGAATGATCTCAATGATCATAAAATTGATTGAATGGAAAGGAGTAACGGGCTGACAACTCGTTCTTTTTTTCGAATGTTGCCAGTAGTCAATTTTGTGCTGAAGTCTTATAAACAGTAGAAATAAAAGTTTTTGAAGTGAAAAAAGCGGTAAATTACAAACTAATGGAACATTCTCCTCACATTTGTGTTACAATAAATAAATTGTTGTGAACTATTTTATTTTCACATACATTTCATAATTATCTTTAGAATGAAACCACAGACCAGTATAACTTAAATGGTGGACGAACCATGAAGGTTTAATTAATAATATCAAAACATTTTGGCATTACAAAAAAAAAAAATTGTCATTTTTGCAATTAATATTTTTTGCAAAGATTTTACATTTGTAAGATATGCAGCGGTGCGACTTGTAGATCGTTTTATTTTATAAGAGCTGGTTGAAAGGTACAGGTTTGCAAAATGTTTAGATTTTAACCATCAATATTTTCGAAAATAATGATTCCTTTCCCATATGGAGTAAGGTACAGGAACACTTTTGGTCAACTGTACCAACGGGGTTGACAATTTAGTACGCTTATACATAAAAATATATAAATATCAAATAGTTATTTGCCGTGTAATCATGAATACCTACGAAAACCTACGCTAAGCTTAAACATTAAACATTGCGTGACTATGAGACACGAAGCAATTCCGCCAGTCGTCGACTTAATCGCTTCATAACGAAATTATTCTCTCAAATAGTTCACACAGATGCGTTTTCTCACAGGCTATATTACAGTCACGGATGGAATTAAATTAAATGTTCTATTAAAAGATACTCGAACTAGAAAGTACCTACGTCTTTACAGCTCGGTTTCTAGCCTATAGGTATTTGTTGGATTCTTAGCTAAATCATTCAAAATTAATTTAAAGATCTATTTTAAACGTATTGAAAAAATATTCCTAAATATTCAAGTCCTAAAAAAGGGTCAGGTCAGGAGTACACTAAACCGATGGGCGTGTATGAAGCGATTGATGAGTGTGGATGAAGCTAAAGTGGTATGCCAGGATCGTAGCAAATGGAAAGATGTGATCTCTGCCTACCCCCAAGGGAAAGAGGCGTGACGTTTATGTATGTATGTAGGAAAAAATATTTAATTTTATTTTTTTTGATGTAAATAAATATTTTGCTTTACATTTAAAAATTATTGCCGTTCGATTTATATCGACTCAATAATAATATGGTGTAAAGAAACCTTTCTTTTCAGCATTATTTTTATGGGTTGGAAAATAAAGAGTACCTAACGAATACATTTTCGAAGCTTTTTAATTGAATATGACTTGGGACATCACTTTAGGTAAGGTCCAGTCGCGTAAGTTGTAATAAGTGTTAGAGTTTATAGTCACATTAGTCTGTATCAAAGTCTTTACAAACAGGTAAAAAGTTACTTATAAAAAAAGTAATACATTATTATGACGAATAAGTAGCTTGCCTGCTGTAGATGTCTTTATCGTTACTAAGTAAATGAATTGTTCGAATCAATTACAGTTGTTAATTCTAACTGTATATAGTTGTATTTAATAGATAGTCATAAAAAGACCTAAAGTAATTTAATGAAAAAGTAAATAATATTTAAGTAAGTAGTAGTACTAAGTACCTAAGTTATTCATGTATTAGTGTAATAAATAAACAGTTAGTGTAACTATTTCTTCGCATTGACACGACCTTTGCCATTTTTTCATGTCTTTCAGTTTCATGTCATAAACAAATGATTCCCTCGTTCCGATTGCTGATTTTTTGGGGTGACCATGTAATATGCTATTTTGCGAGGCAGTTTGAATTAAAGTAGAAGATTTATTTTGACCACTTTAAAAATGTTTAGAATTCATCCGAAACCTTCGTTTAATTACCTAAGCTGTTCTATGATTTTACTAACAGACGCAATTTACAATTTTGTTTATGTTTTCCGTCTGTTTTGATCATTATTTTTTTTTTTATTTGAATGATAATTGAAGCCAAAAGAACTTTGACTATAACTTATAATTATTCGTATACTTCTTAATAATAGGTCAGGGAAAAAGTCTTTTCACATTATAGTATGTATGAACTTGTGATAAAATCTTTCTCTCTCTAATAAAATTAGAATTTGGAATTATGTTCTTTAAAATTTTAACTTTCAATTATACCAAAACCAGCCAGATACAAATACTATAGCCAAAAAGATTTTATTACAAGTTAATACTATTATGCGAAAAAACTTTTTCCCTGACCTAAAGCATCAGTAGACACGTGTTTTATTATTAAGTACCTTCCCGTTAAGTAGCCTTATTAACTCTGCGTGTCCTAATTTGTTCGCTGTCAAATTACGTTAATGACAGCCTTTTTGTGAAAAATCCTAAATATACAGGAAACGTAGAACGAAGGTAGGTATTATGCTTATGAGTAGAGGTGACAACAAACACTCCTAAGTATGCACAAAGTCACCAACAACACAACCTTCATGATTAAATCTAATCTTCTACGAAGGCTAGGCTACCAAAACAATAATTTTACGCATTTTATTTTACCTATTTTAAATAATTATGTAACCTCTGTTTATGATGTCTGAATTGATACTAAAAGCCACAGGACAAAGTAGAGTTTTATTATAATAACTTTAGCGAGATGGATTCAAAGTCTATAACTATTTAATTTTGTTAACAGTTTACTCACGTATATTTATCGGGATAGTCCGACTAGTTCCAAACCCAAACGGAGTTTTTAATCAAAAGCTGACGCGGCGGGGTCGCGAGTTGAACTCGTAGAGCTTGTTAACATAATCACAAAGTCCACAGCATGTCCTGCATTCTTCAGCTTTAGGAACACCGTACTCAAGGCAGTGAGCGTGCGCCCCAATAAAGCGTAATATGGTTGGATTCGTCATATTTTTTTATCGTCCAAACAATCACGAAAGCCCCGCGAATCTAGTCGGTACCCGGTAGGCCTTGCGACAACAATTCCTAAAGTTTACCAGTAAACAAACATGCAGCGACCGTACAAACGCCGGTATTTGGCCCCGAATAATATGGACGAAACTCACCATGG
Source organism: Chrysodeixis includens (assembly GCA_941860345.1). Classification (NCBI taxonomy): domain Eukaryota; kingdom Metazoa; phylum Arthropoda; class Insecta; order Lepidoptera; family Noctuidae; genus Chrysodeixis; species Chrysodeixis includens. Next base: position 2,620,266 of record OW796107.1, on the reverse strand, counting down.
CGGTAATTAAGTATAGTGTTGGAAGTAATTTTTATTGTGCTAAATTACCGAGGTATTTTGCCTGCCAGTGTTACAGAGCTGAGGACATCGTGTCATTTCGAAGTCGTGGATGGTCAAATCGCTATCATCTTTATGAATATTTAAAGTGTCATTGTCTTAATCGATTATTATAAAAGAGTCGAGATTTTTTTCTTAAAAGTTCTAGGACTAATGGTTTTCTGTTTGTACTAGAAGACAGATCCTAGTACAATAGGTACTTAATAGCTGTTCCAATTAGAAAGCACAAACTCAATTTCTGACATTTTTATCCATAGATTTCGAATATTATGTGACGAAGAAGCCTCCTCCGCGAATATGTTTTGGGTCAGCGCTAGAGCGGACCGTGTTACCGAGAAAAGGGCCCGGTATGAGTCCCTTTATGCGACGCATTGCCACGGAAGTGAGAGATAATGTAGGGCCAGGATCATATGAAAACAATCGGGACGCATTCTACGATGTTACCAACAGGGTAAGTATAAATTAAAGGTAATATTTATGTAGGTAAGTGTTGGATAGAACTAGGCCTTTTCAATGTTGGGTTTTGATTTGTAGGTAGGAAGTAAGGAAGGTCAGTTATTAGTCGAAGTCTATGAGGTCGGAAGTTAGGTAAAAGATGAATAAGTATTTAAGTGTTTTTAAAAGTCTATTGAATTGCTTATCGTCACAATCTCAACTTTGTTATAAATTAGGTATCTGAGCGTAGACAACATGATAGTTTGTTTATCTTAAAATTTCATCCTATACAGATCGTAAGTAAGTACGGTTTGGGTGCAAAAACTTCCCGTTGGTTGGTGAAACATGAATACCAGCCGCCACCGCGAGAGCCTCCACCAAAGACACCATTTAAGCAGAACTGTGCGCCATTCAATGCAACCAGCAAACGCCAAGGACTTTTTACTCCAGCCAATTTCCCTGCGTAAGACAATTATTATTATTTTTTATTTGAATTACAGCCAGCAACAAAATCGGTTCGAACTCCCTAAAATATAAGAAGGGTTATAAAAGTAAACCAAACTCATTACAGTTTCTTGGTTTTTTTTTGTCTGATTTATAAAGTGCCAGTATTTAGCAATAACATTGAGAATCGCTGTCTAACTATGTTTTAACTACTTTTAACTGTACTACGTAGATGTCAATCCAATTTTTACATAATAGTACAACGGAAACTTATTTGATTTGGGGCCTCTGAGTACAGTTATTTTAAATATAATATTGTACAATGGTAAGGAATATATTTAAATGCATTTACAGACTGTTCTTTGACTTTTCAGACCGTGTGATTATTGCCCTGAATATATTAAACGACAAATGAAGTTCGCTTACGCCTTCTCTGGAAAGAAGATGCTAAGATGTGCCGTTGAAGTAAGTTAAAGAGATTTGGAACAAGAAACTAAATAATATTAATCATTAACTACTTACTTAACTTTTAAATTAACTAATATAAATGTTTCTTTTAAATTAGATAAAATGTGTCCCCTACAATTTGGATGAATGCGGTTTGTGCGGCTGCTCCTGTTCACAACAGGGTGACTACTGGCAATATGAGAACAGAATATTCCTATGCAGAAAGCATTATACTCGATTATTCAAACATTGCCTGTCTAAATTCCAAGGCGCTAAACTTGCGGAATTTAAGGTATAACCACTAAAGAATATATTTCATTGATGTTATGCTAATGCCGTCTTGATATTCAAATTTTATGATAATTTCTCGATGCTTATGCTAAACGTTTTTCTTTTGTTATGCAGTCGGTCAGGGATTGTTTCTTCGCGCATGCGCACAATAGTTGCAAGGCCGCTCTGAAGATAATGAAGAGTGAAGAGATAGTAAAGAAGTTGAGAAAAGAAGCGTATCTGGACCTGTTCTTCCCACAACGTCGCTTCTGTAACAACTAATCAAGCTACTTCTACATATAATAATGTTTTAAAAGCAAAATATTAGTATGTACACTTTTTATTAGTAGTTTTAATAACTTCTCAAGACTAGCAACACAGTGTATTTGTATGGCAAAAGGCCACAAAGTCAGGGCCGGTGAATGAAATTAAAAAAAAAATCAATCATCTGACTTTCGTCGACGACTCTCTTTCTTATTTATTATTTATTTTGATAACGAATCGATATTTTGGGTCAGCGTTACAGCGTAATCATGAAACTGGACTCGAATAACAAAATGATAAACAGCGAGAGCGGCGCTGATTTATCTGAAGAAGTAGTGGATCCGCGACAGAACGCTGAGGATATTATTGATGAAATACTCGCCGAGTTTACAGAGTCGCGATCTCCGGACGCCGCGAGAAATGGGCACGGTATACCGGACAACATATTTAACATGATACAGCCGCCGAGGACGCGGACTCCAGCGAACTCTTTCTCGGAGAACGCTACAATTGACGACATAGATCCCTCGTCAGACCTCGGTACGTCCATCAGAAACAAGTGTTTGGAACTGGAAGAGATCCTTCAGAGCCTCAAGTCTCGGCTAAACCACGTCGTTTTGGACGAAAACATAGTCCTAAGTCCTGAGGCCAACTCGATGGAGGCACAACTAGAGCACGACCTCGACACCGACTGCCAGGAGGACCTATCGCTGCAAGAGTTCCTCGAGCTGCTGCACTCGCAAAACAAAATAAGCCCAACAGGAGTACAATGATTGCTCAAAGGACCATCCCTAACTTATTCCTAAGACAAAATTAACATGAATTTATTGTGTGCAAATTTGAATTTTAGATTTTATTCAAATACTATTAAATATTCAGGCCTAATTGTTGTAGTATTATTTAAAAGGGAAAGTAAATAAAAGAATTCTATTTGTATAAAAATAATTGTATTCAAAGAACAATAACAATTGGTTATAATATATTACTAACACTTGTACTTAGATTGAATAATTGAAAAAAAAAAAGATTAATCATCGAACATATTTTGGACATCAGTACTGATTGTCAATTCAGTAGTATTGGGAATGGTGTCATTTTCATAAAGCTGACTATCTTCGTGACTGAGTTCATCTTCATATTTGCTTGCACTATTTTCTTCTTTCAGTATATAACTAATTCCTTTATCCATAATCAATTTCAGTACTTGGGTTTTATCACATTCAGCCAGATCTGTTTTGAATTTTCGCATCCAATCATTATAGTCTGTAGGGTCAGACTTTATAAATTCTGATCTCAAATGTTTCATAGCATCTAGTGCTTTAGAATAATTACCATCAATATTATTGTAAATCAAACTTTCGATAGCTTTTATCATTCCTGTAGCCAACTCGGACAAAGGTTTATTTTTATTTTGAAGTTCCTTGAAGTCTTCAACAGGATTAACAGTACTAATTTTGTGAATTTCATCTGGATTATTGTCAGCCGGCAATTGTACTTTGGGCATGTTTGGAATGTCTGTGGTATCTGGTTGGAACTGTTGGAAGTCTCCGAGCGGTGCTTGAATTTGATCAATATCCAAGATAATATTTTTGTTTTTCCTTTTCTTCACCTCTACTTTGTTCAAAGTAAATAGGCTCTTAATTTTCTCTATAGGTTTTTTGGCATTCTCTTCTAATAAGGGTGGCACTTGGAAGAGACTCATGATTTCCTCTCTAGGTTTAGGTAAGGGCTCACCTGGGTTTTGTGCTCGGAAAGCTATGCAGTCCAGTACATACTGGGCAGCTGGGCTGACACACTCAGCTATAGGGAAGGCTTCTTTATCATCATATGTGTCATCATAGGCCTGAGTCAAGTCCATAGCATTGATCAAATCTTTAAAAGCATTCACTTGTTCAGCGGAACATGCATACTTTTTTAAATTGGTTGCTGGGAATGACATCTGCTTTATCTCTTCCTTGTAACATAGAGCAATTATCGAGAGACAGACGTAATTATTTGTATCAATAACAGGCATGAGAACAAACATTTTAGGTGCATTATTATTGTTGTGCACTTTTCTGACAATGCCCACAAGGTTCAGTTCATGGAGGCATTCCACAAGGCACCTTATGGCTTTTTGCGCATTCTTGTCACCTTTCCTCGCAAATACATAAGACAGGCCATCTCCATTCAAATTCTGCCAACTAATGTTGTCAGCATGAGTGAAGCCATATACAGACAAGCATTTTTCCCCGGGCTGGTACAGCATTGTCTTATCGCTGTCTGTAAAAGGTATGATTGCCTGGCCATAGTGATAGCCTTGGATTTTGTCCTCTACCTTAACAATACTCTGGTCTTCCGGATTGATATACTCTTTCTTTCTGTCTACTGCTTCAGATGTGCTGGATGCGGATGTAACAGGATCTTTGACAGCTTTCTGCCAATTTTTAACAACAGGTTCATCTTTGAGTTTAATGTATGTAGATACAGGAATTTTTATATTTGGGCCAATACTTAAGTCTACATTCCACGGTGAAGCATTGACCATTTTCTTTCTGTGGAAGAGTAGTTCATACTTCATGATACTGTCCAGTGTTGATGTGGCACCATCTGTGGCCTCGACAAACTGGCGGGCTAGCTCTGTAGCTTCACTGTCATTCTCCTTGGAGTATATGTCTGGCCCAATTATATCTACTTCATAGCCCTCTTCTTTGAAACCATTCAAAACCTGAAATTGAAATGCGATTAAAAAACTAGAATAACATACAGACTTGCAAAAGTAATAAAACTGTTTTACTTGCATAAAAATTGCATAAAGCAGTAATTAAATACTTGTAACATACCTCTTCAACACTATCAGGATCAAATGAAGACTTCCTTTTAAAGTTCGTTATTAGTATTATTTTCTTGCTTCCAAACTTTACACCACCAATCCCATTCTTATAATAATCAGCAGCAACTATTAATGCATCAAACCAATCACCTCGGGTTTCCGATGGCTGGAAAAACAAAAAGAAATTGTTAAATTCAAATGGGTTATAACATTTTATGTAATGAAGTATTACAGGTATTCTCTGTAAGTTTTTTAATTATTGTAGGTAAAATGTGATATACCACAACATACAGGTCTAATATTTAGTATTAAAAAACAACATATAAATCAGTGTTTAAAATCTGTAAGACAAGTATTATCATGCATTTACTTTACCTAGTTACATAGAATTATGCCAGTTTAGTGCGAATTGCAAAAGTGCACTGAGTGCTACTTCTTATTCCTTACTGATTATAAATTATATATAGATCAATGTAGTACCAACCTTTTCCGGCAATTTTCTTATCATATTCCAAGTGGGTGACTGCATTTCCGATAGCACTTCAATGTGTTTAAAAGCACCATCATATTGTTTAGCCATATTATTGTTTGTTGTTTTTGATCCTAATAAAATTACACCAACTAAGTTTTTGCCCTGGCTTAATATTTTTCGTTCTAGTATACGAGCAGTGCAGGCTTTTGCACTTTCAAAGAAACTTTTTTCATTTTCCTCTTTCGTGTTAACGTTTCTTCCTACATCCAAGATGATTATTGTACCTTGAGATAAATTACGAGCCATTTTGTAAAATTGCTAATATATTGAATTGGAAGATTTAGTGTGATTTTCCGAAGTTTTTTTACTTTTTGTTTTCCCGGCAAGTACGTAAAATTCAACCAACAAATCAAAACAAGTAACGACAAGTTTGACAGTCATGATGTCATGTGTTTTGGTTTGTCATTGGCATCGGATACTAGCTTTTTTGCTTTCTCCATTAGATGTTGAACATCAAAGCCAGAATCAAATAGGAGCTCGTCCTTTATAGACCAATTTCAGGCCTTTGGTAGTGGTCTCAAGTTTCAATCTTGGCAGTTTAAGTTGAGTAACGAGGATATCATATTCCATTTTTTTCTATAACTTTATTTTGCAGTTTACTAATGAAAGAGTTAGCGAACTTATTTAATCAAACAAAATGTTGATGTTACATGGATAAATTAATTATTAATCTTATTATTTTATGTTACCGAGCAAATTGTTAAATGAATAAATTGTCGACTGAATCTTGATAACTACTATAATAGGCAGCACTATAATAGCTATGTCCATATCTGTGGAAAATTTGGGTATCATCTGTGGTGTTAAAAAGTTAAAAACCCCTATCGTCGATCGATTGTTTGTTGTTGTGTCAGAAAATAAAATAATTGTTTACAAAGATATAAGATACCTAACCACTATTTACAATGATCATTTATATTTGTCTCGTTTCTTTTATTTTGTGGACTGGTTATAAGTTCATGTTTACTTAATTCTCTCTACTGGCTTTTATCAAAATGTGAATTATTTATCATTTGTTTATAATTAAAGTAGAATATATAATGCGATAGTCATCAACAATGTCGAATTTTGCAAATAGAAGTAAGATCATATCAGAAATGATGAAGTTTTCTTTTCATCACAGAGCATTTTATTGTTACCTAGGGATGAGTGTTTGGATTTTCTTTTTAATAACAGGTAAGTGTATATTTTTAAATTTATTTGCATTACCTACCATATAACAAGTAACATTTCTTAATGACCTTTGCCATTCCAGAGATAACCAGTGTTATAAACAATTTTTTTGGTGCAGATGTTTATAATTTCATTAACTTTGTGAATAAAATAATCGTATAATATTACTTTAACATTAATTAAGCAGTTAATACAGCAATTAATATATAAAAATATAGTTTAATCAGTTTCAAAATTTCAGTTACATTGTTGTTTTCAAAGTACACTATTATTAAAATTTTGACTATTATTAAAATTGTATAATGAAACTTATCAACTTGACAAAGGGGCTTTTACTGGCTAAAATGACTGGAGCGTCCTCATCTGCCTATGGCCGGGGGTACGGGGTTCACTTTTGGCATTTACCGCGCCCCCGGCAGACAGATTTTTTTTGCCTACAAAACAGCTAACATAGTATAAAAAAGTATGTTTTCCATTTATCAAAATTTGAGTATTGCGAAGGCACAAAAAAAATAGATAGAAAACTAAACTTATTTTAAACATTTGCAATATTACTTTAATCTGTATTAAATGTAATGAAACAGTTCAAAAAATATTTTTGTTTCAGTAATGTACAAATACATGTCATTGGGGGAGGAAACAATTGCAGTAAAGAAAGTCGTTCACAATGAATATATCTCCAAAAGTGATGCCAAGTTCCGGAAGATTTACTTGAGAGCTTGCAGCCCACCCGACAGTATAGTCAGAGGATCTGAAGGTAGAAAGAAATAAATAGCTTTGTCTATGTATCATATTTATTTTGACTATCTTTCTAAATTATAAATTAACTTTTTGTTACTCTGCACCATCTCTTGGTTGACAGATAGAGAAGTCTGCCTTTATACATATATTTTATATGACAAGTAGGAAATATATTCCTTTTCTTGTAATAGTTTATTTCTAGCATCATTTTCCTGCCATTATCTCATTTTACTTGAGGTTGGTGCAACATTCTTTCTTCCATTCTCCCTTATCAGACATCACAGTATCATTTACTAAAAGTACAGTAACTTTAATAAAAAATACTATTACTGAAATGCTACTGAAATTTATTAAATGAATACCTACACAAAAAAGATATACCAGACTGCAAAAAATGTAAACAAATAATATCTTGCTATAGGTACTTAAATAACATCATCATCATTCCCCTGCCCTTACCCCAATTATTATTTGGGGTCGGCGTAGCATGTCTTAAATAGAAAAAGAAAGAAATAAATAATAATTGAATATAATTAATAAAAATTGATAGCAAGATTTTTTGATATATTTCTTCCTAAGAATATGCGCTCCTCCTCTCTTCTACATTGTTTTACCTGACATTACATTTTATAATATAAGACCTAAACTAACATGTAGAATGCAATAAATATTTGAGTAATATTTGAGTTATTGAGTAAACATTAGTCTATGTTTTATATGTTTAGCATAGAATGTTAAACATGCAAAACAGAAAACAATCTTGTTTAGAATATCTACCAGTATCATAACAACACACTCATTTTTCCAGCCGTGGTTGACAGTGACACATGGTTGCTACAAGGTGCTCTGGTTGTGACCCGCCACGGAGACAGAGGACCTTTGACGCATCTTAAAAACGGAGACAAGTTACCATGTGATGCTCACCCCCCTTCACCACTCCTGAGAAGGTATTATTATTTCAGAATTGTTTAATTTAGTAATACCATTATAAGTGATATACAAGGCTGCGGGATGATCGTGAGAGTTACCGCGACCCCGGCACCCAAAGGGCTCCAGGAAGAACATCAACAGTGGCTTTTAATCAGTAAAAGTTCCCACAAAAAAAAGGCTTAATGTATAATGATTGTCAGTGTTAACATTTAGTTAAAGCTGCCACTAAGACTACTTCATATTGGCATTAAAAATTTGGTAATATGTATGTTATGGACCAAGTGATTAATGCGGGCATTATTTATAATGCTTGGGTATTATGAATAATGCCTAGCATTATCGGGCTAAGTGATTAATTACTATCTTAACTTCATTATTATCATATCGCTAGGTCATTATTATATTGCTAAATGATAGTTGGGCAATTTGATACTAATGCTATATTTAAGTTGTATCAAGCGCTAAATAAACCATGGCTGCAATTGGGGACACCGTAAGAGTTCGAGTTCCGATGTTGATTGCGGTCGTAATGTTGGAAGAAATAAAAAAAAAACCTAACCTAACCTAACCTAAATTAGGTGAGGTTAGGTTTTGTTTTTTATTTGTCAAAATCTATATTTATTGAGGTGAAAATATCATCTTATGTTATTTTAATTGTTAAAATAATCTTTATGATATTTATGTACGCTTAAGGCAAATTAAAATACAAATTAATTCTGAAACGAATATCTACTTGTTTTATTACTTTATCTAATTCTTCGAAGATATTATATATAATAAGCTAAACAGTATCTATAATATCCAGATTGATCACTTTGGCTGTAACATTTGTATTACTTTGCCCAAAAGGTGATAGGCCATATGTATAGTGCCCGGTCAATTTGATTATTTGAATAATTATTATCAAAGTGCACTCTCATATTGGGCATTTTTCATAGTGCCCGGGCATTATGTATACTGCTCAATTTATCACTTGGACCATAACATGTACATCAAAATCTTTTTAAACTTTCACGACTTGTACACATATTTTAGACAACTAACGGGTCTTATTCGCGATGTAATTCGATATTTCTTTTCTCCCGACGTTTCGGCCGAGTTGCACTGACCGTGGTTACGGGTAGACTCCGTTAGTTGTCTAAAACATCAAAATCTTCCGGCAACCACTATAGTAGTTCGACCTAAGTGGTTTTTATTGAGAATATCTCATGATCATACTTCGGCAAATTCTTTGTTATTTCTGTATACATATTTATAAGTCCACATTCTAGTTATGAGGAGTACGTGGCTAACTCGAGTTCGTCGGGTCGTGCGTGGTGGGTGTCGGTCGCGGGCCCCTTCCACAACTTCCCATCGCTCCCCGTGCGCACGGCTGGCACGCGCTGCGCCCTCGGACAGCTCACACCTAGGGGACTACTGCAGATGATCACTGTTGGTATGTAGCGTATTAAAACCTCAGCTACTCATTTCTATCTATTATGTTTTTTTAACGACTCCCGCAATAAGGAATTTAATCTTTGTATCAGATGTATCGCGAACGGTTTACAGACATTCAATTCATATGCGCAGATCAACCCAAACTGAGAAAATTTGTGGAACGCACAAATTCTTGTTCTACGCCGGGATCAAACCCGCGACAAGTCGCGCATAAGTCCAGATGGTACGCGCTCCCAAGCATCTTTATCTTTTCCCTTCGCGATAGATGTCATATGCCCTTTTGCAAAAAAATTGCAGGCAAAAATAAGTATTAGTTATGTTAGTTCAGTTTTCGGTTGTTAACAACTGTTAATGTTATCGATACTTTTTATTTTGTATATTTCGGCCATTGTTCTGAATGTTCAAATGTGTCATTTAATATTTTAGACGACAAACGGAACTTATTCGCCAACCGTGGTCACGGGTATACTGCCCACCTGTGACCACGGTCTGTGTAACTCGATCGAAACGTCGGGAGAAAAGAAATATCGAATTATATCGCAAATAAGTCCCGTTTGTCGTCTAAAATATATGTACAAGTATCATTTAATGTTTCCAGGTAATATCTTAAGAGAGGCTTACGGGGAGAAGTTGAATCTGGACGCTGTAGATCCTCAAGGGAAGAAAGATTCTGGTAGGTACATTTTACAAAGAAATAGGTTTTACTTCAAGTATTAATAAAAGAATTAGAAGCTTGTTAAGATATGGGTTATGAAAATGAGTACCGGAAAGTTTGTGACAGGTTTGGGGTAATAAATAAATAAACCAGCCTATTCATTGACTGTTGGGCACAGGCCTCTTGACTTAAAGGCGAGGTTTAAGCATTGATCATCACGCTAGCTTGCTGCGTGAGGTTATTTGGGTTCTAAATTTTCCTCACGATGTTTCCTCACTTTTACCATCACCGTTTCCCAATAGTGTCTTAGAATGATTAAGAAAGTACATATAATTTTGAAAAAGTCACATTGGTACTTATATGCGTTGGGGACCGAACGTGCACCCCGTGCATACAAATCCATACATAGAACCGCTAAGCCACCACGGCTTGGGGTAATAGGAACTATTAAACTGTAGTGCCGCATGCTATAAGTTATATTAAGGAATCGTGAAATTAATGCGGAATAATAAGAAAATGATTTAACGTGTCGACAAGGTTACATTGGTCGCAAACTGCAGTTAAATGCAGCAGCGGAATGGGGTAACCGGAACTAGTTGCTCATTTGCGCCTCATTTGCTTAACCTTTTCTCATTTCTTTGGGGTAGCGAAATTTGTTGTATTATTTTGAAGTCTTTTCTGGAAAAGAGACCTTTTTTTGGTTTCCGGGGTGAAACTGAATGACTTCAACTCACGCCGACGGCCCGGCGTGGGGATATGTCGGACTCACACCAACCGAAAACACCTCGCGCCCCTTCTACTGCCAAAGCCATCGCGGGATGGCTCATGCATGCTCTGCGCGACTCTGACAAGGCTCGATCCTGCTTGACCCCTTCACTAAGGGGTAGGTGTAATGAAACCTACCCCTTACTACCCATAAGAACGGACGTGCGGTACGACGCGTCCGCTTTCTTCTTGGCCTGTTCCAGCTGATTGGGTGACAGGGTTCTATCTCTGCCACCCGCAGGCCTGACCTCACGGTGACCGCTGGTTGTGGAGACAGACCCCTGAGTTTGTTTTAACATTTCTTCTCTGTGTGTCAGAGCCCAGTCATGGTCCATCGTGGGAATCGAACCCACGACCTCTGGTATCAACAGTCAGGGCCACTAACTAACCACTAGACCAACAGGCTAGTCAGAGACATGTATATTTTATGATAATTTTACCGAATGTTTGATGTAATGAGTATGTCGTGTGTTAGGTTTGGTGGTGTCGTACAGCACGCGCTACCGACGCACGTTCCAGTCGCTATCTGCGCTGTGGTGGGGCGCGGCGCGCGGGGGCGCGGGGGCGCGCGCGGCGGCGGCGCGCGAGGCGCACAGCGTCGCCTTCTGCTTCCGGGACTGCGCCTGCGCCGCGCACCACGTGCTCAACAAGTAAGCACACGTTATGCCACAGTGTATTCTCCGTACATATAGGGGGGGCGCGGGGGCGCGCGCGGCGGCGGCGCGCGAGGCGCACAGCGTCGCCTTCTGCTTCCGGGACTGCGCCTGCGCCGCGCACCACGTGCTCAACAAGTAAGCACACGTTATGCCACAGTGTATTCTCCGTACATATAGGGGGGGCGCGGGGGCGCGCGCGGCGGCGGCGCGCGAGGCGCACAGCGTCGCCTTCTGCTTCCGGGACTGCGCCTGCGCCGCGCACCACGTGCTCAACAAGTAAGCACACGTTATGCCACAGTGTATTCTCCGTACATATAGGGGGGGCGCGGGGGCGCGCGCGGCGGCGGCGCGCGAGGCGCACAGCGTCGCCTTCTGCTTCCGGGACTGCGCCTGCGCCGCGCACCACGTGCTCAACAAGTAAGCACACGTTATGCCACAGTGTATTCTCCGTACATATAGGGGGGGCGCGGGGGCGCGCGCGGCGGCGGCGCGCGAGGCGCACAGCGTCGCCTTCTGCTTCCGGGACTGCGCCTGCGCCGCGCACCACGTGCTCAACAAGTAAGCACACGTTATGCCACAGTGTATTCTCCGTACATATAGGGGGGGCGCGGGGGCGCGCGCGGCGGCGGCGCGCGAGGCGCACAGCGTCGCCTTCTGCTTCCGGGACTGCGCCTGCGCCGCGCACCACGTGCTCAACAAGTAAGCACACGTTATGCCACAGTGTATTCTCCGTACATATAGGGGGGGCGCGGGGGCGCGCGCGGCGGCGGCGCGCGAGGCGCACAGCGTCGCCTTCTGCTTCCGGGACTGCGCCTGCGCCGCGCACCACGTGCTCAACAAGTAAGCACACGTTATGCCACAGTGTATTCTCCGTACATATAGGGGGGGGCGCGGGGGCGCGCGCGGCGGCGGCGCGCGAGGCGCACAGCGTCGCCTTCTGCTTCCGGGACTGCGCCTGCGCCGCGCACCACGTGCTCAACAAGTAAGCACACGTTATGCCACAGTGTATTCTCCGTACATATAGGGGGGGCGCGGGGGCGCGCGCGGCGGCGGCGCGCGAGGCGCACAGCGTCGCCTTCTGCTTCCGGGACTGCGCCTGCGCCGCGCACCACGTGCTCAACAAGTAAGCACACGTTATGCCACAGTGTATTCTCCGTACATATAGGGGGGGCGCGGGGGCGCGCGCGGCGGCGGCGCGCGAGGCGCACAGCGTCGCCTTCTGCTTCCGGGACTGCGCCTGCGCCGCGCACCACGTGCTCAACAAGTAAGCACACGTTATGCCACAGTGTATTCTCCGTACATATAGGGGGGGCGCGGGGGCGCGCGCGGCGGCGGCGCGCGAGGCGCACAGCGTCGCCTTCTGCTTCCGGGACTGCGCCTGCGCCGCGCACCACGTGCTCAACAAGTAAGCACACGTTATGCCACAGTGTATTCTCCGTACATATAGGGGGGGCGCGGGGGCGCGCGCGGCGGCGGCGCGCGAGGCGCACAGCGTCGCCTTCTGCTTCCGGGACTGCGCCTGCGCCGCGCACCACGTGCTCAACAAGTAAGCACACGTTATGCCACAGTGTATTCTCCGTACATATAGGGGGGGCGCGGGGGCGCGCGCGGCGGCGGCGCGCGAGGCGCACAGCGTCGCCTTCTGCTTCCGGGACTGCGCCTGCGCCGCGCACCACGTGCTCAACAAGTAAGCACACGTTATGCCACAGTGTATTCTCCGTACATATAGGGGGGGCGCGGGGGCGCGCGCGGCGGCGGCGCGCGAGGCGCACAGTGAGATGTAGTAGTTCTAAGCCAATATAAATGTGTTTATTATTCAATTATATTCAGTATGTTATCAGCATTCCGGTGTTTCACTTGTGTCTTGATTCCCTATCCTTACATGGCGACCCTGCCAGTAACAGGAGCCTGTGAGTGACCTCATGTGAGGAGCGCGCGTGGAGATTCCGTATATGGGGCGCGAACTATAAACAATTTGAGAAGCGATCTACTGCAAACATATAATAATGGAATATTTTACTGCACGGTGTTTGGAGTGTTTGACATATCGTTGCTCATCCTTTCCAAAATTCGGTTATCAAAATGGGTGGCTCGAGCTCTAAAGAAGAGGTGGTGATAGCCCAAACTGCGGGTGCCGGTTCGAATACAGCCCACACGAGACAGTTACATGAGACGACTAACACTATTCTCATAGTTATCTGCACAATTCTGGCGATTGGTTTACTGGTGATCGTATTCAAGCTTTATAAACGATGCCATGCGAAACAAATTGAACGCAGGCTGGATCAGTTAACGTTGAGGAGATATTCCAGTATTCTCAAGCGGGCCCAATCCCAAGCGAATCAACAGCTGCCCATTGGGAAACCGGAGGTCATCGTGTGAAACTTCGCCGTTTATAAAAGTGAGTGCGTGTGGAAAATTAGTGCCGTGGTGAAAAATAAAAGCAGAGTGTGTGTGCAATAATGTTTCTGAAATGACCGGCAAATAGATGGATAGGAACTTCACCATTATTTTGTATGTATACCTACCTATTATTATTTTAAATGTTTTGCGATATTTCAATGTATTACTAATATAATATTTATCAATATGTTATGGCAGAGGAATTGGTTCTTTTGTTTAATGAGCTACAGTCTATAAGAAAGTATCTGATTAAAATTGGTCCTAGTCACAGAGTAGGTCGAATATTAGACACAAAAGAAAAAGAGGCACATAGTATACTAGTGAAATACAATAAATGCTTAGACATATATAAAAGTAAATCTCAATCTAGTAAAACTTCCACTGAGGAAATTTCATTAGTAAATAAAATTTGCAATCAATTTGATACCTTGTATTCAGAAATTATTTTATTGTGCAAAACGGAAACAAGAGCGGAGCAGTCCTCTTCTACAATGGCTGAAGAAAAGTTTAGTTTAAAAATTGCGTTGAGCCTTCTGCCACTTATGACTGACAATGATGATAATACTAAACAACTAATAGAGGGTGTTGAATATTATAGTTCTCTTTTATCTAGTTCTGAGTGTAAGAATAAACTGATTCAATTTGTTTTAAAAAATAGACTGTCGCAGCAGGCTAAGCTAAAATTGCGCCAAAATTATGATAGTGTCTGTGAGCTTATAGGAGATATGCGAAAATTACTATTGCCGAAAAAAAGTTTTACCGCCCTGCAGACCAAGCTGCAGCAGTGTCGGCAGAATAATAAGACCATTACAGAATTCGGCAAAGAAATTTCAGAAATTTTTGTGGACTTGACTATCTCACAGGCCGAAGGAAATTCGAGTAGTTACAATGTATTAAGACCCCTAAATGAAAAGACTGCTATAAAAAGGTTCGCCGATGGCCTGCGGGATCGTCGCCTTAGCACCATCGTAGCTGCGCGTAATTTCTCTTCCTTGACAGATGCGGTGCAAGCAGCGTTGGACGAGGAAGTCTCGTCTGCGGCTGGTTCAGAGGAATTTGTAGGTACGTACCAGCAGCCCTTTTATTGGTCTAGGAGAGGGCGGCGAGGATATGGAGCGCAACGGAACTTTGGCTCACGTGGGCCCATGCAAAATACATATTCAAATCTTCGGCGGGGACAGCAGTCGCAATTGCAGTTTGCAGGTAATAATGATTATCGACGCTTAACCTACAATAACTATTATCGCGGCAGGGGTAGGCAAAGCCGAGGTCGCGGTTTAAGATCCCCAAACGACATAAACGTCATAGCAACGGATTATGAAGTTACAACACCTGACGAAGGGGAAAATAATCACGAGGCAGATCCAGGTGATAAAAATAATGAATCGCTAACTCATTTTTTTCGAGCCTGATGTCATATTCTCGTATAACAATCTAAACAAAGTGTCATTCAAAATAGGACAACATGTGCATGACTGGTTAATTGACACCGGTGCATCAATATCTGGAATAAAGTACGAGTGTATAAATTGTTTACGAATACCATACCATATAGAGAGAATCAGTGTTAAAGGTATCGGTGGAGATGTATATTCGGAGGGATATGTTTATCTTAGTTTAAATTATAATGAGTACAGTTTTAATCACAAGTTTTATGTCTTCAAAAATCTACCCTGTAAAGGTAGCGGTATATTAGGTCAGGATTTCTTCAAAAAGTATCGAGCTACGTTAAACTTCGAGTTTAATACAATACAGTTAATAACTGAGCAGTCGAATTATATTACATTGACCTTTAATTGCTTTACACGTGATAGTGATAGTTGTTACATAAAAGCGCCGGCGCGTAGCGAATCTGTTCATTTTATTAAAACTGATTTGGAGGACGAATGTGTGGTGCTAGGCCAGCAAATTAGCGAAAGTATTTTCTTAGCCAATACGTTAACTAAGCCCAAAAATGGAAAAATGCCGGTACGCATATTGAATACGGGAGATAAAGACGTGTCTTTGAATAACTTTAATTTCAGTACTGCTAAATTAAGTGATTATTTTATTTGTCAGTTTGACACACCTACGGTTAATGCGGATAGAGTAAAAATGTTGTTTTCACAACTTAATTTAAAAGGACTTAATACTGAGGAACAAATATCTATCGAGAAAATATGCGCCAAATATCCGGACATTTTCCATCTACCGGGGGATAAATTATCCACAACACCGATATACGAGCAAACTATTGATTTAAAACCGCCTAGCAGACCAATTTACACAAAACCGTATCGGTTGCCGTACTCACAAAAGTCAGAAATTGATAATCAAATTGAAAATATGTTAAATGACGGTATAATTGAAGAGGCTAGAAGCGCTTGGTCTAGTCCGTTGTTATTAGTGCCAAAGAAAATCGATAACGCTGGCAATAAAAAATGGCGAGTGGTAATAGACTACCGTAAATTAAACAATCAAATACAGGACGACAAATTTCCTTTACCCAATATCTCGGAAATATTGGATTCCTTATCCGGAGCAATCTACTTCACGCATTTAGACTTGTATCAGGGTTTCTTTCAAATTAATTTAAATAAAGATAGTCGACCTTGTACAGCTTTCACGACGGGCAAGAATCAGTATCAAATGACCAGGATGCCTATGGGGCTAAAATCTAGCCCCAGTAGTTTTAGTAGGATGATGACAATAGCAATGTCTGGTCTTAATTTTGAGAAATGTCTAGTATATCAAGACGACCTCGTCGTTATCGGCCGCAATTTAGATTCGCATAACAAAAATTTAATGGATGTTTTTAATAGATTACGCAAAGTCAATCTGAAATTAAATCCGGCTAAATGCAATTTTTTGCAGAGAGAAATATTATACTTAGGTCACGTAGTTTCAGGAACAGGAATTCTGCCGGATCCAGATAAAATTAAGGTTATAAAAAATTACCCAAGGCCGCAATCGGCGGATGAGATAAAACGATTCGTAGCATTTGCTAATTATTATCGCAAGTTCATAAAAGGATTTGCAGAATTAGCACAGCCCCTAAATAAGTTATGCTCTAAAAACGCGAAATTCGTGTGGACTATAGACTGCGAACAATCATTTCAAGCTTTGAAATTAGCTTTAATGAGCCCGCCAGTGCTTCAGTATCCCGATTTTTCAGAAAACAACGAATTTCTACTACAAACTGATGCGTCTGGAAAGGCCGTAGGCTCTGTATGGTGCAACAGAGATGGTCGGCCTGTAGCTTATGCTAGTCGAGGTTTAAATAAGGCAGAAATCAACTATCCTACTATTGAGAAGGAACTTTTAGCGATAGTATGGAGTGTAAAGCATTTTCGGCCTTATTTGTACGGAAAACGGTTTAAGATACAGACCGACCATAGACCGTTAGTTTATTTATTCAGTATGCGGGACCCATCGAGCAGGCTTTTGAAGTTCAGATTACAGTTGGAGGAATATATTTTTGATATAGAATATCTCAAAGGTCAAACTAATTCGGTGGCAGATGCACTCTCGCGAATTACGATTTCAAGCGATGATTTAAAAGTAATGAATGAGCAGGTAGTTAATGTGATGACAAGGGCACAACTTCGTAAACATGAAATGAGTACCAATAAAAATAGCAGTAGTGACACGCCGGTGGACAATTTAAATGCTGACTTGACGCCCCGCCAGCCTAGGATCGTTGATATAATTAAAAAACCTGCAAATATAACCGAACTTGTAATTAATAATAATAAACAACTAGACAAATTGTTATCTAAGGGCATAGTAATGGAAAATTATAAATATTTAACGTATCTGCCGAGTAAGCATATTATTTACATAAATACAACAGTATCTCGATCATCAATAACGCGAGACGAGTTGGTGAGAGACTTGTTAGTTTTATGTAAAAAATTATCTCTTTATGAAATATGTGTAATTCGAAACGATGAGAATAAGGTCCTTTTATGTGAACTTGCGAAGCAGATAAATAATTACAAGGAATGGCTAGGACCTCGTTTTTACATAATTAATCATGTACAAAGAATAGAAAATTTGGATAACAGGAAAGTCATTTTAAATGATTTCCATCTATTACCAACAAGTGGCCATGCTGGCGTTAGGAGAATGACAAACAATATAAAAAAATATTATTTTTGGCCGAGCATGGATAAGGACATAATCGATTATGTTTCTAAGTGCGATCAATGTAAACGGCAAAAGTACTCAGTGGGCGTCAAGCAGCCAATGACAGTTACTACTACGGCTAATTCGGCATTAGAGAAAATATATTTAGATATCGTGGGACCGCTCCCGAGGGATGCGAATGGCTATAGTTACGTTCTCACTTTGCAATGCGAGTTAACAAAATTTACCGAAGCTTACCCATTGCATAACAAAGATGCGGTAAGTGTGGCTCGTGGATTCGTCGATAACTTTGTTTTGAGATTTGGTATACCACGCGAAATAGCAACCGACCGTGGTTCGGAGTTTATTTCCAGCACAATGAAAGAGGTATGCCAACTTTTACAAATTAATCAACTTTGTTCTACAGCATATCACCATGAGAGCATCGGAGCCTTGGAGAACGCGCATAAAACGATGGGTGCGTATCTAAGAATTAGTTGCCAAAATAAAACAGGGGCGTGGAGCAGTTGGTTGCCGTATTGGTGTTTCGCATACAACAATACGGTTCATACAGAAACCAACTACACGCCTCATGAATTAGTGTTCGGTAAAAGATGTTTATTACCAGGAAACTTTAACGCCAATGTAGTAGATCCCCTATACGCTCATGACAACTATGCTTTAGAATTGAAGTATAGACTGCAGATAGCTCACAAAGATGCTCGTAATAATTTAATTCAAAGTAAAATTAAAAGGAAAAATAAATATGACATGGATATTAACCCCATACATTATAAGAAAGGCGACTTGTTATTGTTAAGAAATCCATCCGAAAATAAAATGGAGCCGATTTATTTAGGACCATATTTAGTACTAGATGACTTAGACTGTAATGTAAAAATTCTTAAAAATGGAAAAGAAGATGTGGTACATAAAAACCGCACCAAAATGTATAAACGTGTGGAATGTACTCGTTAGATTATTATACATGTACTCTTAAGTAAGCGTATTCATAAGAATATAACCTATACTATATGTTACGAATGTGATTTGAATATCGATTATTCTTTATGGATTATTTTTGTGTCGATTAATATTTTCAAATAATTTTTAACTATCCAGTGTTTGTTAGAATAAGTTATATTAACCTTTAATTTAAGACAAAAAAAAAAAAACCCAAATTGTTTTTTTTTTTTTTTTTTTTGTAAAAGGGAGGTGAGATGTAGTAGTTCTAAGCCAATATAAATGTGTTTATTATTCAATTATATTCAGTATGTTATCAGCATTCCGGTGTTTCACTTGTGTCTTGATTCCCTATCCTTACAACAGCGTCGCCTTCTGCTTCCGGGACTGCGCCTGCGCCGCGCACCACGTGCTCAACAAGTAAGCACACGTTATGCCACAGTGTATTCTCCGTACATATAGGGGGGGCGCGGGGGCGCGCGCGGCGGCGGCGCGCGAGGCGCACAGCGTCGCCTTCTGCTTCCGGGACTGCGCCTGCGCCGCGCACCACGTGCTCAACAAGTAAGCACACGTTATGCCACAGTGTATTCTCCGTACATATAGGGGGGGCGCGGGGGCGCGCGCGGCGGCGGCGCGCGAGGCGCACAGCGTCGCCTTCTGCTTCCGGGACTGCGCCTGCGCCGCGCACCACGTGCTCAACAAGTAAGCACACGTTATGCCACAGTGTATTCTCCGTACATATAGGGGGGGCGCGGGGGCGCGCGCGGCGGCGGCGCGCGAGGCGCACAGCGTCGCCTTCTGCTTCCGGGACTGCGCCTGCGCCGCGCACCACGTGCTCAACAAGTAAGCACACGTTATGCCACAGTGTATTCTCCGTACATATAGGGGGGGCGCGGGGGCGCGCGCGGCGGCGGCGCGCGAGGCGCACAGCGTCGCCTTCTGCTTCCGGGACTGCGCCTGCGCCGCGCACCACGTGCTCAACAAGTAAGCACACGTTATGCCACAGTGTATTCTCCGTACATATAGGGGGGGCGCGGGGGCGCGCGCGGCGGCGGCGCGCGAGGCGCACAGCGTCGCCTTCTGCTTCCGGGACTGCGCCTGCGCCGCGCACCACGTGCTCAACAAGTAAGCACACGTTATGCCACAGTGTATTCTCCGTACATATAGGGGGGGCGCGGGGGCGCGCGCGGCGGCGGCGCGCGAGGCGCACAGCGTCGCCTTCTGCTTCCGGGACTGCGCCTGCGCCGCGCACCACGTGCTCAACAAGTAAGCACACGTTATGCCACAGTGTATTCTCCGTACATATAGGGGGGGCGCGGGGGCGCGCGCGGCGGCGGCGCGCGAGGCGCACAGCGTCGCCTTCTGCTTCCGGGACTGCGCCTGCGCCGCGCACCACGTGCTCAACAAGTAAGCACACGTTATGCCACAGTGTATTCTCCGTACATATAGGGGGGGCGCGGGGGCGCGCGCGGCGGCGGCGCGCGAGGCGCACAGCGTCGCCTTCTGCTTCCGGGACTGCGCCTGCGCCGCGCACCACGTGCTCAACAAGTAAGCACACGTTATGCCACAGTGTATTCTCCGTACATATAAGGGGAAGGGGCGCGGGGACGCGCGCGGCGGCGCAGTACAGTAACAGTAGTTTTAATACAGTTAAACCCGACTACCCTATCAAAACGTTTTTTAAATGCAAAAACTTATATCCTTTAGATTTTCGTTGACTTGCTCTTAAAACTAACGTAACCTATTTTCCGTTTCAGAAAAATCCACACAGCAAACAAGAACCCGCCTAGAATCCCACCCCGCTATCAAAGAACTGATTAAGAAGCTGGCCAAAGTATTATTCGAATCTCAAGAGAAAACAGAAGCAAGCGAGGTAGGGGGCGCCCTCCTCGCCTACATGTGCCACGACGCGCCCTTCCCCTGCACAGAGAAACCCAAAACCCCAAGTAAAAAACTCTCCTTAGACAAAAAACACAAAACGTTCCGCGAAAACACCGTCCCTTCTAGAAAGATCCTCGACGTCGATATAGACACACTCAATATGGAATTGGACTACATCAACAATCAAATGGACTTCAATAACGAGATAGGAAGGAAAGCTAGGGATATTATAGGTAAATACTACGATACGAAACAAAAGGCACCTCTAGACTTTGACGCGCAGATGGAAAGAGAAAAGTTGCTTTACTACCAACAGCGGTACTTAGACAATGCGGACGGATACGAAGACGTTGTCATCGTTAAGAAGAATTTGGACGCAGATTTCAATTTTCCGAACGACGCACGAATGGATACGGACTTTGACGAGGACTACAAAGAACCCACACCGGAAAGCTCTGAAGATTTCTGCATTAGAAAGGAACACGCCATGTCTATATTCGCGTACTTAGAGTGGATCTACAGACAAGACGTCAAGGACGTCAATAACAGGCGGAGAGGACTGCTCGTTGCATACGGCTTGATACACAACATCGTCCAAAACATGATACGAATGATCTCTGAAAATAAACCGAAATTCGTCGTTTATTCGGGACACGACAAGACGTTACAAGCATTAGTCCTAGCCTTAGGCCTCCACAACTACCAACATTACAACATACAGTACGCGTCGAGGCTCATATTCGAGGTCTACAGAAAGAAGGATTTACGCGACGAGTTCAAATTCACAAAACGGAAAGCGGTCGCACAAGATTTTTATTTCAGAGTCGTGTATAACGGTGAGGATGTGACGAATAAGCTAAGTTTTTGTAAGTCCAGGCAGAATATTGTTATGAGAGTCGTAGATCCGATAGATGACGTCAAAACTTACGATACTTACCTATGCTCTATAGAAAATATAGTCAGGTTTATTCATGACGATTATTTCGCTACGTTCAACGTTACTAATTACAAAGATGCCTGTGCCAGCTATGGGAATTCGAAACATATTTACTGATACTTAAAATCATTAAAATCGACTATACCAGAATCAAATTTTGTAGAGCATTTATTTATTTATTTCGGTACTTATTGACATTGTTGTCGCAACAATAATTAATTTTAAGTTTAATATTTTTAAGTAATTCAAGGATCAAGAGATTATTTATTATTATTATAGAAATGTGAGATTATTTACTGTGAAAATATATTAAGTCAAACTAGGTCAAAATTTATCATATCAATTTGAATGAAGTTATCATATCACTCGAAATATAAAGAAATTGAATTGAAAGCCATTAAGGCAGAAATAAAATAAAACCAGTTCAACGCTTCAATAACGATAATTATCATTAAAAACATATCTATGATATTTATCATCAAAATCACTGCATGAAGATTAACTTTACAAAAAAACTTCATCGGAATCGGTTCACCCATTTAAGCTCTACGCCTATACGGTATCACAAACACACACACAACTTATAACACCCTTGTTTTTGACAGGTGTTAAAGTGCACATTAATATATTTTGGAAATTTTGGCTTACTTTGACTTAAATTTTCCTTTTTTAGTTTAGCTTTAGAGGCATATCATGTTTAAAAAGACTTACAACCTTGTGATCGTTTTAAATCCATTTAAGTACTAATTTAGATCTCGTTTTTTATATTTTTATTTATATTATTGTTTAAGCAATATTTTATCTTAATTCGAATGAGTATCATTGGTGATTAAATAAAAATATGCTTATTTTAGACAACTAACGGGTCTTATTCGCAATATAATTAATGACATTTCACAATAGTAATAATAATCATAAAGTTACGGGTGGACTAAGTCAGCCTACCCGTATCGGTCTGTGCAATTCGGCCGAAACGTCGGAAAAAAAGAAATATTGTAAACCTTTATAATTTCATAGCGACTAAGGCCGTTTGTTGTCTAAAATATAAAGCTGTATTCGTTCACAACGTCACTGAATATTTACTAAGTTTAGAGAGAGAGAGAAAGATCAGTTAAATCGAGTATATCATTTTATTGAGCTAAAACCGATGAGTCTGGAAGTTAACATAGCTTAAAAAGACTAGAAGAAATAAGAATTTTTATTCCTTCACTAATAATACTATTCAAAACGAATGCCATACATATCTCATACAGTACTTTATTTATTATTAAGAAAAATCAAGACTGCACTGCACTGTACTTGATATTTTAATATAATTTTGTATGAATGATTTTATTTATTTTAATAAGCAAATAATAATATTGTCAGCCCTACTTTGGGCATTTGAGCCTTAATGGCAAATAGCACAAAATACTCATTAATAATAATTTAATTACAAAATAGTAAGTTAATCAATGATTTACAGTTCTCAACCTTATTACTTATGACATAAGAGTGTTACCAAAATGAAGTCTTTGGATTACAACTGGCATATTGTCATTTAGCAGATTTTTATCAAACTTGCCTAAAACAGCAACCAATATGTTTTTATGGTTTCAAGTGGCATAACATATTGTTATTTTATTTACTTTTTACTATTGTAATGAAATCTCGTTGATTTTAGAGGCCTTTAATGAAACTATTTTAATGATACCTATATATTAACGACAATCCACGTGTTTGAGGCAAATAGTACAATGGTTTTATATGAACACTTGTGAAGGCCCTTTTAAAACAATATTACGTGTTATTATTATTTGTATCTCTTTTGATTCACGAGATAACTTCATGGAAAGAAACCCGGTCCTTTTTAAAGGCTTACACGGGGACACAGGTCCAACATGCAGAGGCCTTGTTGAGAACTTTAATCTAAAATGTGATTTGACACCTACACCAAGGGCCATTCATACCTGCTCTATGGAAAAACAGACATGGACGGCCCAAGGTAGTATTATTAATATTTAACGTGTAACATAAGAAAAATCTCCCATTTGAGCCCATTTTTTAAACATTAGCCAGGAATAAAAGTGGATTTACTCTACAGCATTTGAATACATACTTTAAACATATAGGTATTAATATTTTGGTGTTTTCCAAGTTCGTTATAACTGGGTTATCACGTAATCTTGGCGATACACCTAAATCTGTCTGCCAGATAACTAAAACATAAAATATGTAAACAGACACATATCAGATTACTGCTAAATCATTGATACCTTCTATTATAATGTTTACATTTTGTAATTAATTTGTTTACTGAAACATATCGTAATTATAATTAATTTGTCATATTCTAAGAAAAAAAATGTATTTTGAAAATTTGTTTTTTAAGAGAAAATGTGAGCAAATATCCTCAAAAGATAAGTTTTTAAGTATAATAATTTTGTTTATGTAACACATTGTTGTGAAAGAAAGCATAATTTGAATATTGTTGTAATAATACGTCGCGTCGTTCATGTGAATGTGTCAATGTAATAGTCTATGTAGATTCAGTATTTTAGAAATTCTTGTCTACCTTCCAAAACATGTAATAAACCACCAATTAAATCTGAAGCATACGTATTTGTTGTTTCATTATGTTAATTATTAATAGTACTTTCATCAATTAAATGGCAATTTTACAAAATAAAAGATACGAATAAACAACATGCATTCCAGCTTATTGCAATTAAAGAGCTCACATTATTTTTAATATTGTTATTGGGTAGCTTTATTCAATATAGAACTGAGTTTGAGAAGTCGACACTAGCGCTAGTTCGCACAGTGGCAGGAGTTGAAACTACACTCGAACGAGAAATCCGTATTTCGATTTTTTCAATTCGGATTGTTTCGGTCTGGTTCTATTTCAGATCGAAACTAGCACTGAAACAAATTCGATTGTTAGGGAAGTAAGTCTACAGGTCTATCTTCTCTTATATATAAAAATCAATTGCTGTTTGTTAGTCTCGCTAAAACTCGAGAACGGCTTAACGGATTTATCTCATCTTGGTCTTGAATTGTTCGTGGAGGCCTAGGGAAGGTTTAAAAGGTTTAAAAAGAAATCTTTTTTTTTTCCTATACAAAAATTTAGGTCTTTTATTTATCGATTGGGGCAGTACGAAGTCTGCCGAGTCAGCTAGTATTATAATAAAAGTAAAGATAGTATTGCCAATGTTTTCATTTAACAATCAGGATCTTTCTTTAGGTTGTAATGTGCGATTTAGGCGACCGAAAAACATCCTAAATAAATAGAGTTGGGCCAAATTCATCAACTTATCGCAGTCCACTGCTTACATAGGCTCCAAGTTCAAAATAAATGTTCCAAAACTTTTACGATATATCAAGATAGACTCTAGCAACCAAAGCAAACAGGAAACTACGAATTAAGGGCAATAACTTTCGGTAAACAGGTCGTATAATATATTTACAGCTTAATTTGTTTTGTAAAGGACAGTGACTATGATTCATTAGTCACGTACACAGTGGTCTGTCCTCACATCTTTCAAGACGCAGCAACTTGCCAGCAGATCATTACACACATGAGTGATCATGATTGAGTATTGATTTGTATGAACTTTATATATTGTAGTATCTTAGGTGGCTGATGACATGGCTGCAAAGAGTGTCACTTGCGAGATGACGTCAGATAGGAACGTGTGGAAGAAGAAGACATGCTGCGCCGACCCTAAATAATGATTGGGATAAGGGCAGGGGAATGATGATCTTAAATGTTTTTTATATGGAAAAGGTTTTTGGAAAATAAGTAATTGGAGTTTCTTAATGGGCTTTATGTGTTGTTTTAAAAACTGCGGTTGGTTTTAAGGATATTTAAAGGTTCTTCCTGCATCATAAAAGCAAATCATGTAAAAGGTCAACAAACTATGTAAAATCTTGTAAAAAACATGCACCGTAGCTACAGCCATGAAAAATTATTGTACCTACATATCAAGTATCTAAAAAAAACATCAACAATCAAAAACTATAACTCGATAACTCATTAAAGAAACCTATATACCTGTCAGTTGCAATCAACAACATGTTTACTATACCTAGTTGAATACTTATATAATTGGTAAACAGTGCTACTCGCCCAGCGGCACGTACTCGTGAGTATTTACGTTCACCCTACTCACCTACATATTTGAGGTTGGTAACCGTCGCGCTGATATTTTCAGCCTTGGCCACTGTTGCTCTGTGCTCATTAATATTAGTGAGTTCATTTGTAGGTATATAGGAAAAAAACGTGTTGCGCTCACCTCAAGTAAAATGGGATAAGGGCAGGAAGATGATGATAATTCGTAACTAGATACATAGGGTCAGTTATCCAAAAAATGGTCTACTACAGTAATGACTCAGATCATGTTTAATTAAAAAGAGAGATTTTTTTTGGCATTATAGCTTGTCAACAAGTAGACGTATTTTGATGCGGTTCTTATTATGCGAAAGCTCACGAGATTGAGATAACACAGTGATTAAAACAAAAAGTATTATAGCTTTTACTTTCATCACATTAATTTTTTAATAGTTGAAATTTTTAGCTTGTTTCATATCTAATTCATCTATCTATCGAGTCATCATTAGGTTCAGTCCAGTCTAGGAAGTTTAATAATGCACAGTACAGTATATACTTACTAGTTGAATCATCTACATCTACACTAATATTATAAAGAGGAAAACTTTGTTTGTTTGTAATGAATAGGCTCAAAAACTACTGGACCGATTTTAGAAATTCTTTCACCATTCGAAAGCTACATTATCCACGAGTAACATAGACTATATTTTATTTTGGAAAAAAATAAGGTTCCCTAAGATATTTGGATTTTTCGTCATAAATAAAATGATAGTTTTCATATTATTTTTGATAGCGAAACGAAGTTTGCAGGGACAGCTAGTACTAGATATACTTAGTATAAAAGAAGAAATACTGTCACATACCATACATACACAGAATGAAAGGAACCAAAATATTCGTAGTCATTCACGAATTGCACGTGTTTAACAATCTGGAATATTAAATAGGCACCACAATAGTGTTTACAGCTTACCGATATGCATATAAATGTAGACTTGTTTGTTTGTCTGCGAATACTTCCTGTAATAAAATGGAATGCTATGAATGAGAATCTGACGCGTAGCCTTATTAAATGCAGATTTATGAGTGCTAAGATATAAACATGTTGTGAACACACTTTTTAATTAATAGTTGGTGTCATGACGCAGTGCTTTGCAGCTTAGTGCGACTATAGAGTCCACAATCGTTCTGTGTTTTTTTTTACCTTTAAAGTTTTTTTTTCGTGCGGTTTCTGTGCAACCTGGTGTTAGAGTTCACACCGGCCATAGGCTTCTGACGTGGCTTAATACACTCTTAAATTTTTTTGAAGGGATAACTATATGGTACGCATTTTTTTATTCATCCTATTTTGGTACCTCTTTTTTCTCTCATTCGATATTGCTTGCTGTATTCGTCTATGCTTTACTTCTTTCCGTATGGCTGTTGAACCACCTGGTTATAGTTTAAACCTCCCGTTTGCCTCTGATGTAGAATATTGCCTCTATTAATAACAGACCTACCTAAGTAGCTACATAAATATGTAATCTGTGGCGTAATTTCGTAACTCATACATAAATAATATTATTCAAATATACGAGTATTGAATTCGCACTAACAATGAGCAATCCTTCAACGGATCGAGCTCGAAACCCTCGAAAGTCTTGCAATGGGCTAAAGGGCGGTGAACCAAGGTAAACTGTACTCCGCCTTATTCAAATATGCTGTTGGAGCACATTTTGAAGGGACTACTGTAGGGTTGGCAAGTGTGTAAACAGATCCCTTTAGTACTTATTTTGAACACTGCTTTTTTTCTTCGTAATTAACAACTTTTTTTTAACAAAATCAGCTCTTTTTTTCTAGCCTATAGTGTCCCATTTTTAGGCAAAGACCTCCCCTAAGTCCTTTTACGATTCTCTATCTTGAGCGGCTTCGAACCAGTCCGCGCGGTGTACGTTTATTCTTCCCGCCACCACTTTCTGGGCCGGCCTCGGCGGCGCCGTCCATCTGCTGGCTCCCATTGGGTGGCGACCTTCGCCCAACATTCACTATTCATGCAGCTGACGTGCCCCTCGTCTATTCATCAAGGGGGGATTTGGACCATAACCCACCGTAGCGTGTTGGTGGGACGCCATTGCCTTGTTAGTTGTTCAGCAGGATGTACCACGTACAGGTAAGACTGGTTTGAGTCTTGAAAGATGTTACTTGAGACCGCTAGTATCCCAAAGCAGTTAAATCTAAAAAAAAAAAGATTTCACGTACATAACTGACATCAATTCATGAAATCGTTTAGGACGACGACCAAAAACTGAACTTCGTCAAAACTTTTTTAGAAGTAAATTCCAAGATCTCAAGAACCAACCAACCATTCAAATACAAACCATTGCCAATTCAATTTCTTCTAGTCGACAACCCTAGCTAGAGAGGTGTGTCCAGCTTAGCAATTGCATCATTATAATCGTAATGACGTTAGGACGAATATCTCCATTTTAATGCGGCGTCCATATTTGCTAAGGTTGTTTGTGAATATAAGTTGTAGGCCGCATAGATAGACGCTGGTATGTCACGCAATACTGGGTGTGTATAGTAATTGTTGAACAAACATGTACTGCATGTAAAGAAATGTTTTGCAAAATTAATTTTGCATTCATTTACTATACAATCTTACATCAAAATCGTTGGGGGCATTATCTTTGATAAAACTAGCGACCCACACCAACACGTATGCAATACTGATGTAAAAACATATTATAAACTTTTCTGGTTTGCACAAGTGAATGCTCCTTAAAAACATTTCACTCTTTTTTCCCGACTCGCCAGTTGGTCTAGTGATTAGTGGCCCTGGCTGCTGTACCAGAGGTCGTGGGTTCAACCCCCACCCAGGACAAATGTTTGTGTAATGAGCACGATTATTTTTTCTGGACCTGGATGTAACTTATCTATACTAATATTATAAAGCTGAAGAGTTTGTTTGTTTGTTTGAACGCGCTAATCTCAGGAACTACTGGTTGGAATCGAAAAATTCTTTTTGTGTTGAATAGACCATTTATCGAGGAAGGCTTTAGGCTATATATATATATCACGTTGCAACAATAAGGAGCGAAGAAATAATGGAAAATGTGAAAAAAAACGGGGAAAATTGTTCATTCTTGAGGGCTTCCGTTGCGTGCGCTGCGAAAAAGGCGACATCACAAAGGAAAGGGGCGGGGCTTGCGCGCTCGCTGCCTTAGCGACAGGAGAGGCACGTGTTTGGCGCGTGATATTAGGCATTTTGTGCTCTGTGTTCATAAAAACTGTATTTTATCGGATAATTATATGAAAAATTAAGGTCATAGTTTTTTGACATATTTGTGACGAGAATCGAATACTGACCACCCTCCTTCAATAAGTCCGTTGTTCAAATATACACACTGTATATCCATGTTTTTTTTGTCTGCTCAATGATCAAATTGGCTAAAAGCTTGTGAATTTCCGACTAATGTAAATTATAATTGGTAAAAAGTCGTTATTCATCGACACGTTTTTAATTATTTTTCTTTTTTTGATTGTAAGCTTAGTTTTTTTTTAATAAAAGTATTTGATACTAAGATTTGTTTTTCTTTTTTATCTACGTATTTGGTGGTTTTGAAAATATTCACAATTCGATAGATTTCGGGGGTGCGATTTTGAACAAAGATCCCTTTAGTAACACAAGTGAGCACTAAGAAGGAATTTTTGGCACATCAAGCCCCTATGTAACGGGGGGGGGGGGGGGAGGTCAACTAATACTTTATATATCTTCAAGGGATTCTGAAATGCCTTTTAATCTCTATTTTGTGCTAACGCATACAAACAGATAAAAGAAGACGAGTGAAGAGACGTTTGTTCACATCTATTTTTCCACATACCCATACATACTTAACGTTCATGAGATTTACCTTTAATTATCTGGTCAACCTAATAACGTCACATGTACGTCTAGCTTCGTAAGAATTTTCTTTGAATCTTTCTTTTCTTTCTTTCTAATCGCTGAGGAGTTGTACTTTCCATCATCAGCTCATCCACATGATATGATGACTTTCCTAATTTGAAATGGTCAGAAAAGTAATTGCCGTAAGTAAATTTGAGAGTTGCCCTCGATTTCCCTGGAAAACCTACGAATCATCAATTCGAGCAGCTGCTACGAATCACCAATTCGCGAAACTGCTACGGATCACCATTTTGAGCAACTGCTACGAATCACCATTTTGAACAACTGCTACGAATCACCATTTTAAGCAACTGCTACGAATCACCAACTTGAGCAACTGCTACGAATCACCAACTTGAGCAAATGCTACGAATCACCAACTTGAGCAACTGCTACGAATCACCAACTTAAGCAACTGCTACGAATCACCATCTTAAGAAACTACTTCGAATCACCATTTTGAACAACTGCTACGAATCACCAACTTAAGCAACTGCTACGAATCACCATTTTAAGCAACTGCTACGAATCACCAACTTGAGCAACTGCTACGAATCACCAACTTGAGCAACTGCTACGAATCACCAACTTGAGCAAATGCTACGAATCACCATCTTAAGAAATTGCTACGAATCACCAACTCGAGCAACTGCTACGAATCACCAACTTGAGCAACTGCTACGAGTCACCATTTGGAGAAACTGCTACGAATCACCAACTTGAGCAACTGCTACGATTCACCAACTTAAGCAACTGCTACGAATCACCATTTTAAGCAACTGCTACGAATCACCAACTTAAGCAACTGCTACGAATCACCATCTTAAGATACTGCTACGAATCAGCATTTTGAGCAACTGCTACGAATCACCAACTTGAGCAACTGCTACGAATCCCCATTTTAAGCAACTGCTACGAATCACCAACTTGAGCAACTGCTACGAATTACCAACTTGAGCAACTGCTACGAATCACCATGTTAAGAAATTGCTACGAATCACCAACTTGAGCAACTGCTACGAATCACCAACTTAAGCAACTGCTACGAATCACCATTTTGAGCAACTGCTACGAATCAGCATGTTAAGAAATTGCTACGAATCACCAACTTGAGCAACTGCTACGAATCACTACCTAAAGAAACTGCTACGAATCACCAACTTGAGCAACTGCTACGAATCACCAACTTGAGCAACTGCTACGAATCACCATGTTAAGAAATTGCTACGAATCACCAACTTGAGCAACTGCTACGAATCACCAACTTGAGCAACTGCTACAAATCACCATGTTAAGAAATTGCTACGAATCACCAACTTGAGCAACTGCTACGATTCACCAACTTAAGCAACTGTTACGAATCACCAACTTGAGCAACTGCTACGAGTCACCATTTGGAGCAACTGCTACGAATCACCAACTTGAGCAAATGCTACGAATCACCATCTTAAGAAATTGCTACGAATCACCAACTTGAGCAACTGCTACGAATCACCAACTTGAGCAACTGCTACGAATCACCATCTTAAGAAACTGCTTCGAATCACCATTTTGAACAACTGCTACGAATCACCAATTTGAGCAAATGCTACGAATCACCATCTTAAGAAACTGCTACGAATCACCAACTTGAGCAACTGCTACGATTCACCAACTTAAGCAACTGTTACGAATCACCATCTGAAGAAATTGCTACGAATCACCAACTTGAGCAAATGCTACGAATCACCATCTTAAGAAATTGCTACGAATCACCATTTTGAGCAACTGCTACGAATCACCTACTTGAGCAACTGCTACGAATCACCATTTTGAGCAACTGCTACGAATCACCATCTTAAGAAATTGCTACGAATCACCAACTTGAGCAACTGCTACGAATCACCAACTTAAGCAACTGCTACGAATCACCATTTTGAGCAACTGCTACGAATCAGCATGTTAAGAAATTGCTACGAATCACCAACTTGAGCAACTGCTACGAATCACTACCTAAAGAAACTGCTACGAATCACCAACTTGAGCAACTGCTACGAATCACCAACTTGAGCAACTGCTACGAATCACCATGTTAAGAAATTGCTACGAATCACCAACTTGAGCAACTGCTACGAATCACCAACTTGAGCAACTGCTACAAATCACCAACTTGAGCAACTGCTACGAGTCACCATTTGGAGCAACTGCTACGAATCACCATTTTAAGCAACTGCTACGAATCACCATCTTAAGATACTGCTACGAATCACCATTTTGAACAACTGCTACGAATCACCAATTTGAGCAAATGCTACGAATCACCATCTTAAGAAATTGCTACGAATCACCTACTTGAGCAACTGCTACGAATCACCATTTTGAGCAACTGCTACGAATCACCATCTTAAGAAATTGCTACGAATCACCAACTTGAGCAACTGCTACGAATCACCAACTTGAGCAAATGCTACGAATCACCAACTTGAGCAACTGCTACGAATCACCATCTTAAGAAACTGCTTCGAATCACCATTTCGAACAACTGCTACGAATCACCAATTTGAGTAACTGCTACGAATCAGCATTTTGAGCAACTGCTACGAATCACCAATTTGAGCAACTGCTACGAATCAGCATTTTGAGCAACTGCTACGAATCACCAACTTGAGCAACTGCTACGAATCACCAACTTGAGCAAATGCTACGAATCACCAACTTAAGCAACTGCTACGAATCACCATTTTAAGCAACTGCTACGAATCAGCATTTTGAGCAACTGCTACGAATCAGCATTTTGAGCAACTGCTACGAATCACCAACTTGAGCAACTGCTACGAATCCCCATTTTAAGCAATTGCTACGAATCACCAACTTGAGCAACTGCTACGAATTACCAACTTGAGCAACTGCTACGAATCACCAACTTGAGCAACTGCTACGAATCACCAACTTGAGCAACTGCTACGAATCACCAACTTGAGCAACTGCTACGAATCACCAACTTGAGCAACTGCTACGAGTCACCATTTTAAGCAACTGCTACGAATCACCATCTTAAGATACTGCTACGAATCACCATTTTGAACAACTGCTACGAATCACCAATTTGAGCAAATGCTACGAATCACCATCTTAAGAAATTGCTACGAATCACCATCTTAAGATACTGCTACGAATCACCATTTTGAACAACTGCTACGAATCACCAATTTGAGCAACTGCTACGAATCACCAACTTGAGCAAATGCTACGAATCACCAACTTGAGCAACTGCTACGAATCACCATCTTAAGAAACTGCTTCGAATCACCATTTCGAACAACTGCTACGAATCACCAATTTGAGCAACTGCTACGAATCAGCATTTTGAGCAATTGCTACGAATCACCAACTTGAGCAACTGCTACGAATTACCAACTTGAGCAACTGCTACGAATCACCATGTTAAGAAATTGCTACGAATCACCAACTTGAGCAACTGCTACGAATCACCAACTTGAGCAACTGCTACGAATCACCATCTTAAGAAACTGCTACGAATCAGCATTTTGAGCAACTGCTACGAATCACCAACTTGAGCAACTGCTACGAATCCCCAACTTGAGCAACTGCTACGAGTCACCATTTTAAGCAACTGCTACGAATCACCATCTTAAGATACTGCTACGAATCACCATTTTGAACAACTGCTACGAATCACCAATTTGAGCAAATGCTACGAATCACCATCTTAAGAAATTGCTACGAATCCCCATTTTAAGCAATTGCTACGAATCACCAACTTGAGCAACTGCTACGAATTACCAACTTGAGCAACTGCTACGAATCACCATGTTAAGAAATTGCTACGAATCACCAACTTGAGCAACTGCTACGAATCACCAACTTGAGCAACTGCTACGAATCACCATCTTAAGAAACTGCTACGAATCAGCATTTTGAGCAACTGCTACGAATCACCAACTTGAGCAACTGCTACGAATCCCCAACTTGAGCAACTGCTACGAGTCACCATTTTAAGCAACTGCTACGAATCACCATCTTAAGATACTGCTACGAATCACCATTTTGAACAACTGCTACGAATCACCAATTTGAGCAAATGCTACGAATCACCATCTTAAGAAATTGCTACGAATCACCATCTTAAGATACTGCTACGAATCACCATTTTGAACAACTGCTACGAATCACCAATTTGAGCAACTGCTACGAATCACCAACTTGAGCAAATGCTACGAATCACCAACTTGAGCAACTGCTACGAATCACCATCTTAAGAAACTGCTTCGAATCACCATTTCGAACAACTGCTACGAATCACCAATTTGAGCAACTGCTACGAATCAGCATTTTGAGCAACTGCTACGAATCACCAATTTGAGCAACTGCTACGAATCAGCATTTTGAGCAACTGCTACGAATCACCAACTTGAGCAACTGCTACGAATCACCAACTTGAGCAAATGCTACGAATCACCAACTTAAGCAACTGCTACGAATCACCATTTTAAGCAACTGCTACGAATCAGCATTTTGAGCAACTGCTACGAATCAGCATTTTGAGCAACTGCTACGAATCACCAACTTGAGCAACTGCTACGAATCCCCATTTTAAGCAATTGCTACGAATCACCAACTTGAGCAACTGCTACGAATTACCAACTTGAGCAACTGCTACGAATCACCATGTTAAGAAATTGCTACGAATCGCCAACTTGAGCAACTGCTACGAATCACCAACTTGAGCAACTGCTACGAATCACCATCTTAAGAAACTGCTACGAATCAGCATTTTGAGCAACTGCTACGAATCACCAACTTGAGCAACTGCTACGAATCCCCATTTTAAGCAATTGCTACGAATCACCAACTTGAGCAACTGCTACGAATTACCAACTTGAGCAACTGCTACGAATCAGCATTTTGAGCAACTGCTACGAATCACCAACTTGAGCAACTGCTACGAATCACCAACTTGAGCAAATGCTACGAATCACCAACTTAAGCAACTGCTACGAATCACCATTTTAAGCAACTGCTACGAATCAGCATTTTGAGCAACTGCTACGAATCAGCATTTTGAGCAACTGCTACGAATCACCAACTTGAGCAACTGCTACGAATCCCCATTTTAAGCAATTGCTACGAATCACCAACTTGAGCAACTGCTACGAATTACCAACTTGAGCAACTGCTACGAATCACCATGTTAAGAAATTGCTACGAATCACCAACTTGAGCAACTGCTACGAATCACCAACTTGAGCAACTGCTACGAATCACCATCTTAAGAAACTGCTACGAATCAGCATTTTGAGCAACTGCTACGAATCACCAACTTGAGCAACTGCTACGAATCCCCATTTTAAGCAATTGCTACGAATCACCAACTTGAGCAACTGCTACGAATTACCAACTTGAGCAACTGCTACGAATCACCATGTTAAGAAATTGCTACGAATCACCAACTTGAGCAACTGCTACGAATCACCAACTTGAGCAACTGCTACGAATCACCATCTTAAGAAACTGCTTCGAATCACCATTTTGAACAACTGCTACGAATCACTAATTTGAGCAAATGCTACGAATCACCATCTTAAGAAACTGCTACGAATCACCAACTTGAGCAACTGCTACGATTCACCAACTTAAGCAACTGTTACGAATCACCAACTTGAGCATTTGCTACGAGTCACCATTTGGAGCAACTGCTACGAATCACCAACTTGAGCAAATGCTACGAATCACCATCTTAAGAAATTACTACGAATCACCAACTTGAGCAACTGCTACGAATCACCAACTTGAGCAACTGCTACGAATCACCATCTTAAGAAACTACTTCGAATCACCATTTTGAACAACTGCTACGAATCACCAATTTGAGCAAATGCTACGAATCACCATCTTAAGAAACTGCTACGAATCACCAACTTGAGCAACTGCTACGATTCACCAACTTAAGCAACTGTTACGAATCACCATCTGAAGAAATTGCTACGAATCACCAACTTGAGCAAATGCTACGAATCACCATCTTAAGAAATTGCTACGAATCACCATTTTGAACAACTGCTACGAATCACCATTTTGAGCAACTGCTACGAATCACCAACTTGAGCAAATGCTATGAATCACCATTTTAAGCAACTGCTACGAATCACCAACTTAAGCAACTGCTGCGAATCACCATCTTAAGATACTGCTACGAATCACCAACTTGAGCAACTGCTACGCCACCAACTATTCACCAATATTTCAGGCTGTATATTCCATTTTTACAAGATTTTAACCAGTGAAAGAAAGCCCTGTCGAGATCTTTAAAAATCGCTATTTAACTAAATTACACCATTTAACCAAATTACACGTGGGCGAAGCCGCGGGCGGGAAGCTAGTCTACAATATACAATGTATTAAGTAGCATATAAGTATGTTCATAATACAAGCTGTGCTTAGTTTGAGACTAGATGAGATGACTTAGAGATAGACTAGATGGCGCTGCGTGAAAGCCGTGAAATAATTTGGGACAGAAGTGCTTTTTATTTCGACACGATAACCTTCACGCCATAGACATGACTGTTATATTCATCACAGACAAACACCTAATATTGTCTTATGGCTAGACTAATACATTCCCGTGGGTGTATCCACGTGTGAAGTGACATGTGAAAGGTCACTCAACCATTGTGGCACGCTAAGTGACAGGACAATAGAGACAGCGGTGTCTCGTTACTTTAGTTGTTGTCTGACTAAAAGAAAAGAAAACAAAGATTTTGTATGAGTTTTTGTAGCTGGGATTTTTTGGTTAAAAGATTATAAATATTATAGCAAATGTAGGTAAGTTTATTATTTAATTTTAATGTCAAATGCTTACCTATGGATAAGTTTAGTAGGTGGTTATGTAAACTGTACTGTAAAAAAAATATGTAGACAACAATTTTAAAATTATGTTTTGATGTTAAATTAATTTCAAAACCCGATGTAGGTACCTATATTTTTTGTTTTGATATAAATTAATCTCATATCCCGATATTCGCTAATTTAAAGACAAGAATTAATGAATCACTGTTAAAATATATAAAGCAGTTAGACATACTACCTACATATTCGTCGCAAATTATAATTAATCAAAACATTGATACCATCTTAGTATATTCAGATTATTCAGGTGTATTATCCCAGAGCCGAGAGACACACGTGTTATTTTATGAAATATGCAGAAATTTGTTAATATGAGAAGCACATGTGATACGTTCTCGGAACTAAATGCTTATGTGGAAGCTGACGACGCGTTTGTAGAGCGCGTGGGATGGCACGTGGAGACTAACGTAATTCGGGTACTTATTTACGTATATTTTTATTATATTTGTGTCTTTTAATTCACGGGCTAACTTCAAAGGAAAAAACCCGGTCCTTTTTAAAGGCTTACACGGGGACACAGGAGGCAACATGCAGAGGTCTTGTTGAGAACTTGAATCTTATATGTGGTGGGGCACCTACCAAGG
The DNA here is from genome assembly GCA_941860345.1 of Chrysodeixis includens. Taxonomy (NCBI): domain Eukaryota; kingdom Metazoa; phylum Arthropoda; class Insecta; order Lepidoptera; family Noctuidae; genus Chrysodeixis; species Chrysodeixis includens. Next base: position 2,582,852 of record OW796107.1, on the reverse strand, counting down.
GCCCTCCACCTCTGCTATATGGAAGAACAGACATGAACGGCCCAAGGTAGCTAGAAGACTATTGTAAATTAGGGAGATTTATTTTTATTTATGTATTATTATTAATTACAACGTTTATCACCAGTATCAGTAATTAATTAATTAAATTATTAATATAAATTTTTACACAATATCAAATTAAAACTACGAAAACAAACCTAGTTATTATCGTATACCACTACATACGTACTTAGATCATTAAGTTGTCTGTAACAGTATAAACAAAACAATCATTAAAGTTTAGTACAATTGATTTCCAATTGCTCGTCTACATTTAATAGTCGTATTTCCATAAGATATAAAATTGATTGTATTTATTGTTGTGTCTTCACAAACACTAGGTGTGGAACCTATTTCATAGAGTTACTTAAGAGGTTGATAAATAAACGGCTTGAATAAATATTCTTCAATATTCCTACAACGTCATCTAGTCTCAAATTAAGTATACGAGAGTAACTTGTGTTATGAGTATTAGACAACAGTAACTGATAAGCATTCGTATACATATATTATATATTATACATAAATTACACCCAGACACAGAACAAATGATCATGTACATCACACGAAAATTTGTCCTGGGTGGGAATCGAACTCACGACCTCTGGTATAGCAGTCAGGGCCACTAACCACTAGACAAATAGGCCTGCCTAAATATATACTTTGGACACAAAAATAATAATTATAATGACTCAGTTTTCAGAAATGAATGTATTAAATTCAATAATTTATTCTATCCTGTCACCATTTTCCATGAAAAGAATTAGCGAAGTAAATATATTCGCATGAAATTCAAGCGATAGTTATTATCAGTTTTTCAGCTGATTGCACATAAGTAACAAGTTTGTGCAAACACTTGAAACCTATTAAGAATATTTGTTTATAAAGAAAACAAACTCTACGGAAATCTACACTCATCTTCTACCTACTATCAAAAAAGATATTAAAGTAAATAAACACAACTGTCCATTTTCGCTGCTCCGATAGCATGATGTAAAAGAGACAAAAAATTACGTAATCCATTGCTGACATTTAGATAAAACTCAAAATAATCCTCGCACTTTCCATTGCCGTTCACGTAAGCACTTATAACTCGATAGCGTTAAGAAAGAGAGCAATGTAATAAGTGAATGTCAAAAGATCATTTTGTTGAATACTGGGTAAGAGCCACGAACTACGCAGTTACTCAGCCAAGGTCGTCGGTCGTGGATGTGCGATGTGTGCACTAGTATATTTTTTATTTATTTTATAAATGGCTCAGGAGGCGATAAAACTGTACGCTGTTGATATGCGGCGATAGCGTAAGGTCTAGAACGCACGACTATTTTTTATCTGTGATAAACTACTTACCCTTTAAGTCTAGGTAGGTATTTTGCATTATTATTTTCAAGAATGTTTGTTTTTTTTGTTGCCTATGTTAGCCGAACCAAAGCGAAACAGGTAAGTTGACAGTGATACCGAAAAACGTAAAAAATGAATTTTTAACTCTTTCTTTACATCGAGATAAAACTTTTTTAATATACGTTATTAGATAACTATTCAGTAAAATCGTGTTTTATTCAAGTATATTTGTGTGTTACCTATCTACGCAATTCCAGGACTATTAGGACATTTTAAAAACATTTATTTTTATATAAACTGGTTTTGTTTTACTGCTTGTTTTGTACACGCCTTTAAATCGAGGCGACCTTGATAATGACACTAAAATGGACAGTAAAAGATAACATCTTTTACACGCACGTGATTCTCAAAATAGGTAAGTTGAATTTTTACACCAGTTTGTTTGAGTTATTTTTTAAGTTTAAAATAAAACAATAATAAAAATTCTAGCCTTTTCTAGGCTGTTTGTATTCTTTAGCGCTTTTAAAGCATTGTTTTTTTCTTTTTTGGGACAATCCAGTTACACTGCTCGGTGCCTTTCAACACAGCTCTAGTATAGCTAGGATATGAGAAAAAAAATGCGTATCTTACGGAATCCAGTAACACGCGGTGATTGCAAAAGCTAACCACGTGGCCCGTGCCATACGGAGCTAAGGCTGTTACGGTGGTTTTAGCCGTTTAAAGTCCGGCACCCACCCCCTGACAGTGGATAGCCTATTAGTATTTCTGCTAGGATATTAAAAAAGAAGGAATCTAGGAGGTGATAAGTATGATGCGTGAGATCGTCTTAAAACCTATTGCCATGTCTCAAAAACTACCCCAGTACTCTAATAGGCATCTAATTTCAGAAATGAAATTACATAGCAAACAATTCTTTGCAATTTTTCTGCAGCAAATACAATTTCCACGCTACTTAAAGAAGCACCAAGTGCCCGAGACATCTTACATAACATTGTTCACGAAACTGGGACAAGTTCAGAGTTAAAACAAGTTCCTACACAGCGTTTGAGGATCAATAGAAACAAATGAATACGACATACTAGTTTGTTACACCTTGACCTATTGGCTATTATATTTCTATTCGTGTTTTGTCGCGGAAGTCAGGCCAGACAGACCCTCTTATATGTGATGATGGACGTAATAAATGAATTGGATGAGCTCTCGGACACTGGTGTGCATATTGACAACAAGAATCAACTCATCTGTGATTCAATATTATAATAATGATTTTTCATGTATGACTGACGATATTAACTAGTTCCGATTTCGGCCGCGTGGCAAAAGATCCTTGTAGCAGAATTCATAGCGGTCCTGACCGATTTCAGCCACGGCGGCCAGTGTTACTATGACACCAGCCAGCTACGCAGGACATATTATAGTGCACAAGCGTGTGCGCAAACACAGGTGCACTCTCTATTCCTTTACTCTCATAGCCTGATGGGACGGTAATCCGACACGACCGGAGAGAGATCAGGCGCAGGACCCACATTTTTACGTGCCTTCCGAAACACGGAAGCTGTGATATTTATTTCATAAACGCACACAACATTCGAAAAGTCGGTGCGCGCCGTGGGGATCGAACTCAAGACCTCTGACTTAGCAATCCTACGGTCTTGCCAGTAAGTTATCACAGCTGTAGCAGAATAGGACACTATCGTCCTATACATAGATTTTTCTTGCTTATGCTATACTGCAAAGGCTTCAGAAGACATTTGTTCTAAATTAAAAATTTCTTTGTTATATTTATCAATCTTTTATATCGAAATAACACTTTCTTTGTCATAAGGTACAATGTGTAATGCATACAGACTATCGAACAAAATTAACGAACCCCTCATGTAATGCCTACCTAGTACAAAAATTGTTGACCTAAAAACCTTCGAGCATCCAACATCATTAGCTACTTTTCATACCTGAAACAAAGCAAGCAATATGATCTCAGCGAGCTAAAATATAATCAGCTACATCTACATAAGGGCTCTTGAAGTCCAGTTGAACTACCACTAGCAATAAAGCAATATTATTGCAGGTGTGGAAAAGAGACGCCGCTATGCGCCGTGTAGTGTCCTGTCTCGCTTTCACAAATGCAAGAATATTATTTTATAAGTTAGTGGTATGCTCTCAGAGCAATGCAATTCCCGTCTAACGAGACATTTCAGCGAAACTTTTTCACATAAAAATGTCCGCGGGAATAAAGTTTGTTATTTTATTTGCAGACCTCGTTTTAAGGCCAAATAAAACGGCTATGAAGTAAAGGTACGGGTTTTATGGCGAAGGATTCAGATGCCGTGGTTTAAGTATTTGTTGTGGTTCGTTTACTGCATTAACTGGAGTTTACGTAAAGGAATGTTTTGATTTCTGCGTTTGGAGGAATGTGGTTGTCGTTATAATTTAGAATAGAATAGAATACTCTTTATGTACACCATAGTTAAAGCTGTAAAAATTTTATACAGTAAGGGTACAATGGCGGTCTTATCGTTAATAGCGATATCTTCCAGACAACCTTTGGATGGACAAGAAAGAAGAAGATATAGGTAGAGGTACTGGTGCACTGTTGTATAGTTGTATTTAGTCCAAGAGCAAGCTACAAAATGATGTGGTTTATCAAATACACAATTGTAAATCTTGATGATATTGTGATATGAAAGTCTAAGTAATTAAGGCTGGCTGTAAACAATCGATCGTCATTTACGATCGGAAAACCCAATCTCTATACTTACTTTTATTATTGAATGATGCAAGATAACACAAAAAACCCTGCCAAGTGCGAATCGGACGAAGGGTTCCGTACTATCATCTATGATAGAAAATCACGTTGGTTGTAGGTAAATTAAGTGTTAGTCTATTAATCGACCTGTTTATTGAGATCGATTAAAAATAGCTTAAAAATAAGGTGTGCTGGACCCCATTAATATTCTTTTTATTTTTAGTATTTGTTGTTATTAACGGCAACGGAAATACATAATTTGTAAAAAAAACACTTTTCTACCATGGTTTATGAGATACAACCTGGAGACAGATAGACAGACTGCGGAGGTATAGTAATAGGGTTCCGTTTTACCCTTTGGATACGGAACTCTAAAAAGCGTATGAAATTTGTATCTACCTAATTCACACGTGTACACCAACACGTAAACTTATTACTTTAAATTACACGTTCTTTAAAATAGTCAAAGGGGACCTACGCAAGTGGCACGTGTAATAAAATAGACTAAATTGGGTGACCTATAAACTTCTCGCCTTCCGTTGTAAATCTAAAATGGTGCAAGGTCAAATGTATTGGTGTTTGTAGTCCAGAATAGAAACAGTTGTATTTTGGAGACTATTACGGTATAAGCTGGCTGTGTTTATCAACAAGTAAGCGGTAATACGATGTTTCAATACAATATTACTAATGAGTCAATTTGGGAAACATTCATATTGAATAATTCGTAGTAGAGCAACTTTCCGAGCGTATCAAATATTATTTTTGAATTTACGAAACGTAAAGTAAAGCGGGGTGCTCAGTTCGTAGGAAGTTTTCTAAATTTGATGCAATTTATGTTGCAAATAATGCTTAAACTTGTTAGCAGTTGAGTTTATATGTATGTTTATCAGTTACTGTTGTCTAGTATTCATAGCACAAGTTACTTGCGTATACTTAATTTGAGACTAGATGACGTAGTGTGAATGTTGTGGAATATATATTTAGACACGTAAAAATGTGGGTCCAGCGCCTGATCTCTCTTCGGTCGAGTCGGATTGCCGTCCCATCGGGCTATGAGAGTAAAGGAACAGAGAGTGCACCTGTGTTTGCGCACACGCTTGTGCACTATAATATGTCCTGCTCAGCTGGCTGGTGTCATAGTAACACTAGCCACCGTGGCCGAAATCGGTTAGGAGACGTTATTAGTGGAATATTTATTTATTTTTACATGACTAATATCAATGTATATAGGGAAAGTTCTTTACAACCGTACTAATCTTCCCGCTATATAGTAATATTACTTACTTATCTAAATATATTTATTATAACATGTCAGCTACAGTGAGGTCGGTCGTGATGCGAAGTTTATTCAACTTGAACCTTGGCCCAGACAATTAGAGGACGGACTAGTCTTGGCAATGAATTGCTTTACGTCCAGTCATCGGACGTTGGACGTTGGGCGAGACTATCATGCGTCTACGTAAGTATATCGATGGATATTTACATAGAAGTTCCAGGCTGTGTAGATAGTGAAGTTTCTAGAATTGTTTGGGTTGACAAAAAAATTCTCTATTGTATATGTAGAGAGAGATGACTTTTCGATAAGCCACGCGGTCTGGATTTGTCCAGTTGGCACGGTTGGCACTAATATTTAAGCGGTTCGCTAATCCCCGGTTTCTGGAAGGTTGATCAATTGAATGATCTGCTGTCAAATCAATTGATTGCCATTGTGATTGGTTGACTATAAAACTTACAGTCAATTAAAAAAAATAATATGGGATTTGACTGACGATTAACAAATTTTTGTGTTGATCAGCGTTTGAGAAACCGGGGGGTAAGTGCAATGATTGACAAAACATCAATTGTTTTCAGGCACAGACTGGGTTTAACTGTCTAGTTTTCAGGTCTAGCGTTTTAATTAGTATTACAGAAGATATATGTAGTAACATTTTATTTATTTTGCGGAAATTTGAGGAAAGTTTGGCAAGTATTATAAAGAGCAAGCAAGGAGACAGATGATGACATAATATTAAACAATTCGCTGGAATTTACTAATGGCCACTTGATGTCTACAACCATGCCTGAAATATGATTCTCTTAAACTAAATTCATCGAGCACCAATACCAATTTGTTTTGTAATCAAACCCTGGTGTGATAAAATGTAATAGTTCAAATCGACAGAGTTTTTTTCTTGGACTATCACGAGTCAAAGGCTAAAGTAAAAAATCAAACTAGAAAGTGTGTATTTATTTTCGTTCAAAATTAATTGTTAAAAAGAAAATCTCATATGGATAAGTAACATTTTTAATAACTAATAATAATGTCCTGACCGATTTCGGCCACGGAGGCTAATGTTACTATAACTACGCGGGGCACATTATAGTGCACAAGCGTGTGCGCAAACACAGGTGCACTCTCTGTTCCTTTACTCTCATAGCCCGATGGGACGGCAAACCGACACGACCGGAGAAAACAAACTAATAGGAACCTATTAAAAATATTCTCAGTACATTTCCGCCAGGAGACTTGCTTGGTTACAACTGGAAACACCTTTAATTGGGTATCATGTGCGAATGTGATTGAACCGACCACATCCAGTTACTAACAGCTGAATACTAAATGGTAAAATGAATGTCAATAATGTTCATACAAATATGTTTGTGAATATTATATGATGAGGGGACTTCGTGATGTTTCTGCCGGGGCTGCGGGATGTTCGTGAGAGATACCGCGATCCCGGCACCCAAAGGGCTCCAGGAGGAACATGATGGGTTTTAGGTAAAAGTCACTCCCCCCCGCTGCGCCCACAGTGGGCGGAGTCATTTCATTTGATGATTTCCCACGAAAAAAAATGGGACTTCGTGATTAGCTTCCATTGTCTATCTCTACGGGATTCTGTCTGCAGGATTTCGTATGAACTGTAATTAGAGAGTGAGATGTTTAAGTTTTTCAATGTGTATTTTTTGTAGCCCTGGTGAAGATGGCAGGACGAGCTCGACTCCTGCCACAAATCCTGGTATAGGATAGGTTTGGATAGAAAGAAATGAGGGGAAGTGGAGAGGCATCTGTAGTAAGACTGAAGTGGCTAGAAAAAAAAATTCGTGGCTCTACTTACAATAGCTATTAAAAAATGAATGTTTCGTTTCGAACACTAACAGAAACAAATCGAGTAGATTATTAGTCTTAATTTATTCCTTTTCAAAGCCTAAGTATTTTTGTTTAGAAAACAATGGTCATTTTACTTCTAAATTCGTAGAAATAACTACAGGAACTCCATAACAAACACTATTCCTCTCAATTCATCTCGTAAGTGAGATCATAATAATATATTTTCTTTCGTTCGGATAGTTTGGCGGGTCTCCAAAGTTAATTAAGCCTGCATCGACCGGGCCCCGAATGCTGACCCACATGCAGCCAGTAACGATGTAACATTTCATACTTCCGAGAGGCCTGAATACATTTGGTTAACTTTATCTTGTTACAAGCCTCTCCATGGCTTTTTTGGTCATAGCGCAGCGAAATTCATTGAAAATATTGGTTCAAATTGAGCTGCGGATAAAGAGGAGGGAATTTCTGCTTGTTTGAATAATAAATTTAAGAATTTGTGCATAATATTTTAGTTTCTGAATAAGAAAATCAAATTTAATTGAAGACTACTCTTTACTGCTACTTCATAACGGATTGGTATAGAGTGCCTCTGGACAGTGTTTTGGAAAGCCCCTAAATTAAATCGTAGAGATCAAATAGCATAGGAAAAAAAGGCTCAGACGTCTAAATTCAGGTAAGACGAAGTGTAAGAAAAAAGGGAGCATTAAATCCTTAACTTTTCTTAAAATATTCCTCTAGTTATTCATTCTTGACATTTTTGCCGGCGGGATCCGAAGCCCTTTGTTGTCTACGTCATATTAAAAAAGGTTAGGTGCTATAACGGCGGCTTTTCATCCCAGAATGTTAAGATTCTTGTTATAATGTTATATATTAGGGTGATAGGCGCTAAAAATAATTTGTGACGTAATAGAGGCAAGGGTAGATTCGTTTCTGCCTGAGGGTGATTTATCTTGTGATATAATGAATTAGCTAGAGCTATGTAACCTTTTTATTAATATACTAGACCTCTACTTGGTTTTGCTTGCGTAGTGATTGATTATAATTATTGCGATAAGTAATAAGTAGCCTAAAGTTCAAGCAAGCAAGCGTAACAGATAGACATACAGATTGGGCTACTTTTAGATTTCAGAATCAGAATGATTTATTTGCCCGAAATATGGTATTTTAATGGCTTGAAAACCTAAAGGGCTTAATATTACCTTGCTTTAAGCACAACACATATTTTTTGTAGTCGGAGGAAATACTTCCACTAATTTTCTTCATCCATATATTTAGAGCCAGAATATTTAATTTACAACCACAGAAATGATAGTCTACCAAACTCATCAGCATTACTCTTCCATATATATGACAATATTATTTCCTTTATCATCAAAACAAAGTAAAAGCAACCAAGAAAGCAAAAACGCTATTTATTTTCCATTCATTTCGAGAAAACAATAAGAAATTACGGTAACAAGTGGCTGTGTTAGAATGCATTTTACAATTAGTAAGGCATTACAATCGACCTTGGCAGTGACCGGCTTACGTAACCAAAAACTCTGCGATTCGATACGCATTCTTACAGCGATACGCTATTACTAGATCTCTGATATTTCTTCACTTATGTAACTTAAAGTGAGAATTTCTGTAGAAGTATTGTTTAGGCATTTTTGTCAGTCTCAATATGGATAAAGGACGGTGTTAACAAATGAATAGGGCTGTGGAGATCGCTGTCATATAGCTATCAGCTTCATGAAAAAATTGATATTCGGTTGAAAATGATTTCGAAGTAGCGCTTCGAAGTCTTCAAATTGCTCTGTATATCTATACAGAGCAATTTGAAGACTTACATATCAAGTACTTTTTATTTGATTTGTATAGATGTCATACACAACGTATCTATAGGTACATTGTACACGTTTGTATTATTTAGTTTTTAATATTAAAAAATCAAAACTTCTTGATGTCATAACGCTAATTACGTACCTCAGATCAGTTTTCACATTTCTCTTTAAATTTTAAATCTTTTGTTTAACTTATTTCATAGTTGTTCCTTTTCTTTGTAGGCAAGAGGCCTTTTCAGATAAGCTATGTATCTTATAAGGGTTGACCGTATAAGATAATTACTTGGTTTATCTCCGCACCCATCTCATTACAATAACCGTGTAATTAATATTCAAAGTTTTGGGTTAACTATCAAAATGTGGGCGTCCTTTGAGCTATTAATACAGCTTTGTAAACGTGTCTGACTATGACTTGATTTTAATATTTAACGGTCGAGCCCGCATAACATTATCTGTCTACGTTCGTAAGATTGAATTATTAAATTATACGTAGAATTGAAATTATGTTCTAAATGAATTCACATTAAATTTAGATCATCAGATGCCAGATGGTACATGAATGTGTCTCAAAATGTCAAAGGCCTCTTTTTCTATGTAAAGGCAATGGATAGATAGATGTAATTGATATCCTTCCTACCTTTCGCGACAGGATGTATAATATGTAACTAATAACTAGTTTAAACAAAGATGAGATATCACGAGTCTAACCAGCCCTCTCTGTGCAGCATACAGCAGCTTCTCTCTGACACAATTTCATCAAAAATCTTGAATTGTTCGGCCTTCAGGTGTCCGAATGGTCTAAACATGTTATTATTATTTAAAACACACACAACATTGGAACTGGCAAGCCCTCTATTTCTTTACGACGTACTTAGTATTTGCCATAAAAAAACGCAGTTTATTATTTTCGTTTGAATTCCTGCGCAGTTTGTTTTGTTTCATGTTTACTTGTTAAAAAACTCTTGTTTTGATTGAGTCATGGTGTTTTTGTAGGTATATTTTCCTATACTTCAATGTTGAGTAAGGTTATGTTTAAAGAGTAAATTAAGTTAACCTTGTGACTTAAAATGGCGTGATCCAATTTTTAGGGTGTGTCAAACCAACAGACAAACGATTCACATAGATTAGTGGAAAACTTCATGAACATTAGAGGTATCATAACACCTTATATAAAGACATGTAGAATTTAAACATTTTATTGTGAGTACAACTAACTTGCTATTTCAGCCCTCTTCCTGCCTCCTAAGTATTGCTTACACGACATACGTCCATATTAATCTTTACTTGTTTTATTTTTTTTACTACTTATCTCCGTAAATATGGAATGCAATAAAATAAATGAGTGTGTAACTTGGTTTAAAACAGACTAAAGCTTCACAAAAAGCGTTTTATTGACATAGACATACCATAACCTTATCATAGTATACGTTATTACAAGAAATTGAGAGTTTTATCAATAATTCTTGACTTCAAGAAGCTTTATTGGATTACAAGAGCCTTTGAGAACTGTTATTATCCCGAGAAACATTGGAATGAAAGGGTGTGCCCCAGGGGCGTATACTGGTCCCTATTTTATGTATAGTCTACTTTCATGGACATATTTGTTGATATGGATTGGGAATTTCGGTTTTCTTTTAGGCTCTTTGAAATGATCAATAAAAATATATATGTTTTAGAAGATTTTGTAACTTATTCTGTTTAATCTCTTCTAGAAATATTTTTCTCGTTATTTGTAAATATCACATATAATTCATCATTTTATTAGGTGTGCTCATTTACTTTCAGGAATCGGTTGACATTTTACAAAAAGAAAAAAAAATCGCATAATCCATTTTAAATACATACTACGACGGGTCGCTAGTTAATCAATAAATTAGATAACAAATAGAGGGAGATAAAACCATCCTATTTTGTTTTGAATGACCTAAACATGGACATGGAAGCTATATGTCAACATAAACATGTATTTCGCGTCCAACCTCCATACATCTAACCTTTATACAAGTGGGTGTCCTGTTATGATCGCGACGAGCATTCAGTGGTTGACAAAACAATAAATTTTAATAAAAATGGCGGGCAAACACCAAACACGTGTGCGAAAGTACATTCAAACAACGCAATTGTTTAAATTATTAATATTACAAGTATTAAGCGGTTCTGGAAAATTTCCTTATTTTTACTTGAAGAATTATTGATATTTTTGCACTTGTGGAAAGTTATTGTTAAATGCTGTTAGAGGTCGTCGGAATATTTTGTTGTTACCAGACGTTCATTGTTTAACTCGTTTAATCCAGTTCGTAATTTGTAATTTATCATACTGATAATTTTTTATCAGTAAAACATTACGTATGTATTTTTTACTTATTTAATTTAGATACTTGAATATTTTTACTATTAAGAGAGCAAATATTAGAGGGATATGTATAAGTACGATGTAATGCTAGTATAGAAAACTGTCTATTTTCATTTCTCATACAATTTATTTCAAGGCAAGGTTCATTGCTCTACAATTTAAATGTAATAATTCTCGTGTACGATTTAGAAGTAATAAACATTTGCGTAAGTGTCATAATGTTCTCATTTTATGAAAACATCAATTCGGATAGTTTATCAGTAAAACTAACAACTTTGCCCGGGAAACATTTCCGAATTTATACACTCGTCGTATAAATACTCAACATTATTTTAAACATTCAAAGCAGCGTAAAATATTTGTAAACAAATAAAAAAATAAATAAATTTGAACATTATTTATCTTAATTTTATGCGGAACATGTGATAGGTCTTACGATAAACACGGCCGTATATTGAACACGTTTCTAATCACGTTCAACGTATTGCAACCTTGTGTTAGAATCATGCCACTCAACTCGCGCCAAAATGTAGCAAAACAAAAACAAGTGAAAGCGTCATACTAATCCATCAAAGAATAACTGACAGGTATAGCCTTTAATATAGTACTCTGAACTAACTAACAACACCTCGGAATACTGTTAAAATTGTTATTTTTTTTTATAATCCCGCACTAAGGAATTTAATCCTTGTATCGCGGGGGGTTTCATAGACATTCAATATAATTATATGCACAAAGTAACCCAGACTCAGAACAAGCATTTGTGGATCGCGCAAATCTTGTTCTAGACGGAGATCTAAACCGCGACACGTCGCGTATAGTGGTAATTGGCGTGGTGACCTATACCACTCGGGTATTCGTGCAGTCAACATTGAAAGCAAGATTTTCTACGTCGTGTGGTATACCGTCTATTTTCAACAACTGTCTTATTTTGTAAGTTAATGGTAATTTATATGATTGACTGTTGTTATCCTTTGAATGGACTGATATTAAGTCCCTGTGTTAGTAGTCATACAGTGTAGTAATTGATAACATTGCGAATTGCCGATGTTTGTTATCAAATTGTAGTTTCAAGGACGTTCACTGCTATTCTGACTGGTATTATAGCCAATATCAATAAGGAGTCAATTTTAACCACATACTATCGAATTAATAGTAGCGGTCACGAATCAAGCGTATTATAATATAGGTAAGTGTGTTAATAAAAAACAATAGCGCATCATAGACAATTGTTTACGCCACGTGTCATAGACCACGTGTTTGTAAACAGGGAGGCGTGTCTACTGACTCACACTTATGTAACTGAAATTTTAAACGCAGTTTTTGTAAACAAATTCAAGGTTCCTATCGCGCGATTGCTAATGCCAATGCAGAATAACACGTGACGTAGGAAACTAATGTTTTAAATAGTTTTGTGTTAGCTGGTTTAAGTTCGGAATAATATGGTCGGATTATGTTTGAAGCCAAACTGTCAAAACAAGTTTCATGATGTAAGTGTCTTGTTCTCTTGACTGAATGTGCTAGTGAGATGTCTGGCAGAATTGTAGTAAAAAGTACCTTAGACTACCTACAACATATTTAATAAGAATACACGGCACTACATGTTTACATGGTCATATTTTTTTATTATTGAAAAAAAAGCACAATGAGTAGAGGAAAGTCGACACGAAATAAAACAAAATAATTAAAGATGGATACCTTAATATTTATATGCGAATAAATCTATCGGGTTACATATTAAAGTAAGAATGTAGACAATTCAAATTAACTAACTAATAATAGGCACTAACCTATTGTTTACTCGCTCTATACGAGTTGAATAAATTGTTTGACGTCTGAGCTAAACCGGTTGCAATAAAACAGTTTATTAGTATTAGAAGCTCTAAAGACACGTTTAAAATCTAGTTAGATTTCAAATTAACGTAGTAATAATGTCGATGCATAATCTTGGTCTATTTAAAATGTCTCGAATGTAAATTTTATGAGAAGTATCATTTGACACTTACACCGCTCTGATCATATTTTCAGTCATTTATTGTTTGATATTCTTTAAACATTCTGTAAAACTAGATAAATAATTTATCTATTTTGATAAATGGCTAGACAGTATCAATCTATGATAGTTAATATGATAACTAAACTAAGTACTAGGAGCTTATATATAAAATAGAAAGATAAATTCGGTATTCGATAAAAATATTCTTAAAATGGCCGCTAAAACTTTATCACATTAAATATCAAAATTCGAATAACTTAACATAACATTAAATCAAAAATAAACACAATTGAATTTATACTTATTAAGAAAATCCATTCGAAATTCAAACAGAGCCATGTGTTCGCGATTTGAATACGAATCAAAAAGATCGCAAGAATCGAATACACGTTCAAAGAATTGTCAATTTGTATGAAAATTAACTTACGATGTATTTGCCCTTGGCTGTTGGCAGTAATCAGAGCCTACATTGTTTTTTTTTTACCTTTGTGTTCGTACCTCTATTTTTATAAATCGATATTTATTTGTTATGAAGCTGTATGTTTATCGATTCTCATTGCAATGCAGAAAACGAGGACTATTTTAAATCAAAGTCCTACTTGTTTTTTTTTCTTTCTGATATTTGAATTTGAAATATTGGAATTTGGCGTTGCAGCCCAAAAAATGAATTCAATTTTTTTTTTGTACCTAACTTCAGAGTATGGTATTGTATGGACTACTAATTTGTTGTTTCCGAAAGAAATAAGAATATAAATGCGTGTGTAAGTGACTTCGTGACTTGTTTTTGAATACGGTTTCTCAAGTAAATAGAGAATACAAGTCTGGTTCACTGGAATTTGGCGAATTAACCTATTTACATAATTATTTTCAACTGTGTTATCTAACTATCTAAGTTCAAAGTGCGATGTTACTCATTTTGTTTACCTGTAGAATGTACCATAATATGGACTTATTTACTAATCTATAGATAAACAACTTCATTGATTACATTAAATGCTATAAAATTGAGCTTCCTTTTTCCTTCCAATTTAGAATTATTTTCCTTTGAACATTATTTGTTTATTAGAACGCTTAGAGAACTACTTACATTACAAGGAAAAAGATACAAAAAGACTGACTTTCCAGTCATCCGCAAAGACATCACGATTTGGTCTGGAGTCCAGGAGAGCATTAATTGAGTGCGAAAAGTGATCGTAGTATCTTCTTTTTCTTACCATGTTTAATATTTTCCTACATACGGACTAACTTATTGCTTTATTTTTGTCTGAATACTGAAGTATCAATCAGTTTTAAGTCATCGTTCTCTTAGTTTAGGTTGGTCTACAAGAGAAGGAAAGAAGGAAGGAAGAGGTCAACCTTTTTCTGTGACTTTAACACCTTCCAAAAGTCTCATATTAACATTTTAGTAATCCATAAAACTAATGGTCAAATATTTACAGCAATCCAAGTAGGTATCCGTCTACTTTGATATCCTGAAAACAGAATTTTACGATTTCTCTCGTCATAAAACATAATTATTCATTTTATTTGCGTGCCATCTGGAAATCAGCGTGTTGTATAACGCTTTATAGCTTGGCTTCTTACATTTTACAGTGTTTTGATTCAAAATTAAGGTAAACGTCGTATTCTCTCTCTGGCACTGAATATCTATTCACGAATACAAGATATTTTGTATCTAATTAGAAATTTACTCTTCACAAACAACTAACCACCACATAGTTTTTTTTTATTTAGTCGATGCAGGAAAACAATAAAATAGTCACGATCTGATTATCTGTATGATTGTAAAAGAAATTAAAACGGTCTTTTTAAAGTACGCAGAAGAACCTCGGTTTTCCTTTTCATTATTTGAATATGGAACATTAATACAATTTTAGGCACGCGGTTTGCGTAGTACAGCACGGCTGTTGTTCTATGTTCAAATTTTCTTTGCGCGCCATTTTACAAAAAACAAAGAATCCTATATCTAAAGTAAATTTCATTACGGCAATAAAAAGCAAGGTATTTGTATTCAAAGCATATCTTTATTTCAGCCAGTAACGTGTATTATATAAGTTTAGAAGTCTCACACAGTACACGGTCAAGGGCACGTGTCGCTGTGTGTATGAGTGTACACATGTGTATGACTGTATGTGTTTTGTATGAATTGTGACTAATGTTATGTGTACTTTTCGTTATTGTCTCGACTTCTTATGTATTGTAAATATGCTTTTATTTTTAGGTATTGGTTAAATGTGGAATGTAAATTAAATACACTTTGTTCGGTGTTTCATCAGTTCCTGTATTTGTAGCGATATTCTGACATTAAAAGTCGATGAATATGAATTACTTTTCACTATATTTGAAAATATAATTGTAAGTGGTAAAAAAAAGTTGGAGAATTCCTTTCGTTGACTCTACATTTTTTAAAATCCACAAACGATTTTTAAACCTCAAACAAAAAGTAAAACAAATAAGTAGGCATATTTTGCGATATTCTACAAACAGCCTTGAGTCTTAGCACGTGCCTAAATTCAAGAGTCTAAATCCATCATCTATAAAAAACTTTGATAGATCGCGAAACAAGTGAGCACTGTTTGCCTAACTGACAGTTTGTTTGTACAGATCTAATACACACAAAAATAAGATAAACTTTAGAGTTTTAGCTAATTAATTTGACATGTTATCGTTAATGAGCCGTCATTTTGTTTTTAACTCGTTTGAATAGATGGCTTTGTTGATGCTTGTTTTTGCGTTTTAGACATTACAGTTGAATTACAACTAGGAATTATTTTATGAGATTGTTTTTAATTACGAAATAGAATAAGGGGTACTCTCATCATATAGAACGTTAAATAATGAATAAACAGCTCCTTTTTTTCATAATTATGTAATTTTCTTAGAAGCAGAGTGTAGCGATGGACGCTAAACAGTGAAGCGTACAACGAATATCTTTCACAACTTCAAGATTCTTTTTCTAAGAGGTTGTAGGTTATACAGGTTGTATATAGATAAAGAAAATAGGTGTGTGTAGATATACTTAGTAACATAAATAGAAGGCCTAAGACCAGCAGTAGATCACCCATTAGCTAAAACGGTGACCAACGTCACGTACATTTTATTTCAGAGCAAAAATCATCAACAGAAAAAAACACGCAGTTATTTGTTATTATTTTGACTAAAACATTTACGCATCGACCTGATTTCCGTAAAAATAAACCAAAATAAAAAGAAAAATACTTTCCCGTTGTAACTTGTAAATGTTTTGTTGTAGGTAATCTAATTTTAAATTTCACTTTTAGCTACGCTAGTCGCTGCGCAGTTTGTAGTAAAATAAAAATAAATATTGTGAGCTAGCTAATGAGTTCGTAGCTATGTAGGTATACTGTATGTGTTTATGAATGTTTGTTATAGTGGCGTGACATGGAGACCCAAGTTATGGGATGTAAGCGACCTTTTTTAAGTCACTAAAGGCTGTATACCTCTATACTATACTATACTACCTCTAGTCATTCTATAGCTGATAGCTGTTGTGAAATGATGACGCCGCTTTACGTTTTGTAGTGATTCCGTCTCATTTAGCATGAATCTATTCTTTTAGAGGAAGAGAGTACGTAGATACAAAAATATGAATTTGAAGAGAGTGTCTCGCACAATGACTCGAGGTCTTAGACGATAAAAATGATTTAATAGTAAAGTAGTAATGACCAAGAGGAAGTAAAACGTACCATTATAGATATACAGGATTGCCGAATAGACTAGTTTTAAATTACCTACGATGGTATTTTTTTTGGTGTAGAATTTTTGACGATATACACTCGCCTGGGGGATCACTTATTAAAAAAAACATAAAATAACACTAGCATAAAAGTATATATCAATGCGTTTCAATAATGAATGTCAGCGAGGCAGACCCAGGCAGAGATGGCGAGATGACCTGGATTCATTTTTATCGTGACTCTTAGAGAGACAACTGGAAGAAGGGTAGCTAGGCCTTCACCCAGCAGTGGGACATTTCAGGCTAGTAATAATAATAAATGCATATGTTATTTATTTCTTATTCTACCATATTTGAAGTCATCTACAGTCTGATCAAGCGACCCCTCGGCATACTTCAACAACACCCTACTCAAACATTATCACGCATCCGAAAAGTGACTCTACATTCCCATCCATTTTTTACAATATTAAACCAATTGCGCCATACATTAATCCATACAATACCGTGTTTGTATTGTATATCTGTACAGTGTTACACGTGAGTCCGAGATAAGCCTGACTACTGAACATATATATATTTTATGATCGCGCTCTATGTAGGTCAAATGATTACGGTCTTGAATTAAATATGCGCTTAGAAGGACCCACTAAACACTTATGTATCTAGGAGCATTTAATGGAGAATGACCCTAGTTTTCAAGTCTTTGTACATAAATATACAAGTTTTCACGTAAATATATAAGTTTTATAGTATAAATGTACGCAGTAAATTTAATAATAAAGAGTTAAATAAAAAAATAATAACAATTCAAAGGAGTATTTACTGTAAACTATTTATTACAACTGGCAGTTTAGAAATTTTAAGAGAGAATAATATATGCGTTTGATCATGTATTTATGTACTGTTCTTATCCTCATTTGAATTTGAAAGAACTACGTAACACTTTATTTATTTAGTGTGTATTTTGTTGCAAAGTGAATATTTTGGTTTACGAGTCTAACCATCACCTCCTAAAGTAAGATTGTTGCTGGATTGCAACCGGAGTCGCGAGTCAAACTCGTGTCAGTTCGACTCACGACCCCGCCCGCCACCGCATCAGTTCATGATTAAGGACTCCGGTTGTGTCCAAAACTAGTCTGACATTCCCGATAAATACGCGTGAGTAAACCGTATAATTCAATAATTATGTATCCGCCTCACGAAACTTATAATAATAAGATTGTTGCAGTTGTTAAAAGAAGCAAGATGGCGTTCTATGTCGTGTAGTGCGCTGTCTCTCTTCCACACCGACAGCTTCTTTAACGAGGTGGCAGTAGACAACCTAGTGTGAGGTGTCAACGTTTTATGATATAGCTATTTGTCTGGTATGTCTGGCCAATTCTGAGCAATCAACCTCGTTACCATCCTAGTTGAGACGCCAATCTTTAAATCACGGTGTGAGCTGTTTCTATCCGGTAGAATACGAGATATCGAGAGGACCCAAATATACATTTTTTATTTATTTTAAAGAAGACTTACAGACTAATTACAATCATGATTAAAAATGAATATACTCAAATATTGCTAATAACAAGCCTCCACATACACACGTTATTATATTACTGATGAGGAATTCTATTAAGATTTTAAATTTAATGTTACTAAAGTAAGTAAAATAATAACACTACAGTTTTGGGAAAAAGAGACGAGACTCTACGTCATGGACTGCACTGTCAACTTCCACAACTATAATAATATTAAATTGACTACTTTAAGACATGGTGGTTGTTTTGTTATTTTTTATGTGTGATTAGTTAACCCTTTATTTCGCAACGTAAAGTATATATTACATACACATTACAAAAAATATACTCGTAATGTAACACAAGTTTATGCTATGGTTTTTTTAGTGATGAGTAAAGTACATCCCTATGAGTTAAATAAAAAATAAAAAACGTTATTAGACTGTCAATTTTGACACTGGTTTGCAAAATAGCGTCCCGACAACAAGTTACTCCTGCGCAAAAGGTAAGAATTATTGTTTTTTTAACGTTAAATGATAAATTTACTTTAAAAAAATATATTTTTTATGTGTGTATGATTGCATTCTATACTATTGTAATAACAGAATTACTAATATTGCATGTTTGTTTGCGCTATAATTGTTTAAATTTGCACGTAAAGTATAGCTTACATTGCGATAGTAACGGTGATTGACATAAGTACGGAAATGTAAAGTATAGCTTACAATGCGAATGTGCGGAGGTTTAGTTATTGATTTATTAATTTGTAAATATGGTGTTTTCAATAAACATTTTGTATGGATTTTTTGAATGTTTGCATGAAAATTTGCTTTATTTCTTTTTTAGCGGTTAGAGCGAGTTCGAAGAATTTTGTCTCTTGTCCCACCACAGGATGTCGCCTGTGAAACACACAAATCACTCCCGGTATCCACCAAAAACTGCAGCTTAGATTTCTGGTTAGTGACGAACATGCGACCTGCAGACCGAGGTAGCCATTACTGATTGCCCTGGACGTTTCCTTCCCTATAGTGGCAAGGCCGAACACACCTGGTCGCGCGCTCACCAAACTTGTAATGGTACCAGCACAGGGGAAATTTCCGGAAGTCCGAATGCGAACGTCTAGATGGTGTTTGCCGATGTTTTGCACCCCAGGCAGCGTCTTTCTTGCGTGGGCGGGACCGATCATGGATTATCGTGGCGTTGGAGCTGAATTGCTTAGAGAGTTCCGTAATGCTCCTGGCCATTGTGTCTAGCGTCTCCAGTTCGCTCATATTGCGTGCTGCGTAATAATGTTCACGTACTTACAGCATTCTGTACGGGGTCACCAATTTAGGTGTATTTTTACCAAAGCTACGTGGAATAAAAAATTGTATTATGTACAGGAAATATATTTACAACAAAGGAGAAACGTGAACATATCAATAATAATTAGAAAATTTAAAATAAAGTGCAGAACAATATGAGACGACTTTTTGTGACATGAGAATTTTTTTTGTGACAAGATGTCAAGTTCAAAATCGATGAGAAATATTTCCAATTAATGAGGCTACCACCGATGAGGTTGAATGCCCAAACTTGTGCGGAGGCAGCGCCGCCACAAAAGCATTAAGCAAATGAAAGTTGATAAAATTTTAAAGCCAACTGTACCACGGCCTGCCGATGCTATTTGTCTTGATACTGTGGGTCATATGCCTGACTTCACACCAATTCAGGGTAGATGCAGATTTTGTAAGAAAGGCTTGACTAATGTAATTTGTGTCAACTGCAATTTACGATTATGTTTCGTCAAGAAACGTAATTGTTAACAATTAATATTAGGTACGGTTTATGTTTTCTTTTTTTTTTTCAATGAATAACCTTATTTTAATAAATTTATAATACGTAATACACCACCAGTTTTATTTTTATTTCATCCTATAAATTCGCAATGTAAAAAATACAATACATAGTTTTTTCACATTTAAACGGTGCAACGTTCGTAACGTAATGTATTTTTTACATATGTTTTTTTGTTATCTATTAATTGCAGATTTTTTTTTCTATTTTTTTATAATAATTTGAAACATTCATAGATGGATAAACTAAAAAAAAAATACAATTTTCACCACAACTTTTGTTGCGAAGTAAAGGGTTAAGTCCAGGAGAACGCTGTATATTATTACAGTGGTTATGCGTTGGTCGCAAACGACTGAAATAAAACGCTCTAAGCAGGTACTGGCTTACGTAAAACCAGTTTATTTCGGAGACGAATATAAACAGGTCATTACACTTAGAAATGTTGCTTTGTTTTCAATTTCTGTTGCGTATATTAACTATTAAAAATATATTTAAAAAATATTTTTTTTGAAGATATTTGAATAAAAGAAGTTGATTCTGATGAGTTCTATAGTCTGGGTCTGGGTCACCATTTGGCTTTATTAACAAACCAGCCCAAATGCACCTACAGTGATAATGGTAATACTATCTTGTTTGAAAAGTTGTTCTTCTTTAATTCTAAGATAGGAATATTTCTGATTTCTGCAAATGATTGTGCTCATCACGCAAACATTTGTCCTGGTTGGGAATCGAACCCACAACCTCCGGTATAGCAGTCAGGGCCACTAACCACCAGACCAACAGGCCCATCATTAACGATAAAAACTCTCCGCTAGATCGAATAGTACGACGAAACCTACCTAGATAGAATATTCTTTATAGCTCACCACATGATATTGATAAACAGGTTTAGTCTCGTGATTTGACATAAGTTAAAATTAAGTAACAATACCAAGTAGTAATATTAAGTGAACATAACAGCATCACTCGGAATTCTGTGCATTAGTCGCGGCGCGCGCTACAACCTCCCGGTAATCGGTGTTTCGTCATGCGATTGTTTTCAACTATTATTTTCACTGTTTGTACTGAAAAATGTAGGTAATTTTCCTTTCAGAATACTTATCAATCAATCATTTAAAGTTAACGTACTTTTGTGTAATTTTAAATGTGTTTGTGGTAGGTTCTGGAAGTTACACCGATCTTGAACTGTGGAGGTTTTTACTAGGTCTTCTATCACATTTAGATACAATTATGTGGTAAGGAAGGTGCTAGACATGAATGTGGATGGATATAGGGGAAGAGGATGACCAAAGAAACAATGGATTGGACAACTCTTTTTGATCTTATTTTGTGCCAGTTTGTACCTCGTTCTAGCCAGGTGCCAAAAATAGGGTTCAGAGAAGTATTCCTGCGGTGTAGCCAATAAGAGATCGAATACTCCTGTTTCAAGAGTAGAGAAAATTTATGACGACTTCATCATCATCATTATCATACTTCTGCCCTTGTCCCATTTTTCTTGGGGTCGACGAACTTAATTGCGTATGAGGGTTTAATTGTGTAAAAGAAATAGATCAACTTTCATGTTTTGTACCAATAATTTATACAAAAAAACATCGCAGTTTATAATTAATTAGTGTAACTAACACGCTAAACTCAACCACGCCTTCTATTGTTATAAACAAGAGGGAAAATTGCGTATTAGAATGTATTTTGCGTATCAGAATAATGACATTTACGGGGGCGTAAGTAATAATTTCTTAAATGAAGATTTTAAGTAACATTTATGTGATGTAACATCGCGTAAGATTACATCATTTACATCAGTGTGAAGATGATAAATATGGGCTTATGGGTTGTAAGAATAAAGCGTAATGTTTGTCTTAAAACTTAGAGGATGAAACTTTTACTTAATTCTCTTAAACTTTTGCATTATATACTTGTTTTTATTTAACTCTCAGTTCCTAGTGATTATATAAAGAATATTCTAAACAATCTTTTGGGTGTGTTTATGAGTGAGACTAGAGACTAGAGAGATGATTGTGTGAATGTTGAGAAATAAAAAAATGCGTGTGTAAATAAGTTAGATAGAGATAGACCAATTATCAATTACAAAATCTTTAGACTCTGAAACCACCGATCTAATCTCGTTAATGTGATAAAAACAAAATATTTATAAGGTTTTGTTTAGCTCTCTTTTTAGACGTTATAAAACAGAACGACTTTTGTTATTTCCTTGGTATTCATCATCATTTCCCTGCCCTTATCCCTATTATTATTTGGGAACGGCGCAGCATGTCTGCTTCTTCCACACGTTCGTATTCATTGACTTAGGTATATTATAGTCGTGTAGGTTTTCAAGACTTGCAAATAAATGTACCATGTGTGTAGCTGGCTAATCTCTTAAAAAATATCTGAAAATAAAAAAAATGTAGATAATATTAAAGAAGTTATAAACGGTTATTTCTCTATAATATTTACAAATAGAATATACTTACATAGACAGTGTGGCTCATACTTATCGTTATCGTGATATATTTGAGTGTTTCTTATCAACGTATTAAGGACAGAAAACCTTACTTAAATATGAGTTCAACGTTCATACAAAAAACAGTAAAGGAAATGTAGGACTAATGGAAAATAATGATTGTTTTCCGGCCTGTCTTTGTGAGATGGTAAGAGAAAATTCTGCAATGCGGGCTAAAAAGATGATAAATTAATATTATGCTATTAAGCTATTAAGGTTTAATAATAATTATTGTGATAAGGACATTAAATTTTGTCGCTACATCTTTATAATACAGAATTTTTCGCATAATATGGTAGATTACTCGTACTAGGTACTCGTAAAAAATAATGTCGACTGGTCTATTTGTCTAATGGTTAGTGATCTTGACTGCTATAACGGAGGCCGTGGGTCGATCCCCACCCGGGACAAATGTTTGTGTGATGAGCATGATCATTTGTTCTGTGTCTGGGTGTAATTTATTTATAGTATGGTATGTATTTAGAAGTATGTACTTATATCAGTTGTTTAGTACTTACTCATAATACAGGCTGTACTTAGTTTGAGACTAGATGGCGTTGTGTGGAAATTAAAAAAAAAACGATTTAACACATTACATGCCTATTCTTAAGACTAAATTGCTTTGTTCTAAATACTTGAGTTTGTGACGTTACTTCTTAGGTATATTTTGTGACATGTAAAAGAAATAAAATACATCATTTAATTCTTATGAGAAAATAGCAAGTAGGCATACAAGAATCACAGCAAAGAGTTTGCAGTCTGTAGGTATAATTAATTAATATCACTGATAAGAAATGTACAGTATTTTTATTTATTTACAAGGATACACTGATTACATTTACTTCAGAATAATTATCTGTAACTGTGCAATTTTGGTTTACTTTTAAAGATAAAACCAGAATTGGCATTGAGGGCAATTAGTAACTAAGTAGATAATAATAACACTTTGAAGTAAAAAAGATACAACGTTTTTTTTCTCATTAAAATTTGCTTATTTAAAAAAGAAACAGAATATCCCACGTGGTCACAAACCAGTAAAAAACTCGCATAATCTATAAATATGTTAATCCATACTATGATCACTGCGTGTGCCAAATTTCATCATATTACGTTGATACGTTAACGCAAAAAAAAAAACAGTATAGATCTGTCGGCTTTAAGTAATTTCCTTTTTATATCCAGTAATATGAAAAACTATTGAACTTGGCCCAACATTCAAGGCCAATCCCAACATTGGCGACGACGCTCTTGACCTAATATTGATTGGTACCAACATTTGCTATTGGCGGTAACCACGTGGCTAGCACGCGGAACAGAGGTTATGTTCTGAATCAACCTTCATACATTATGTAAGAATTGTAAGAAGTGAGTTAGGTAAGGTTTATGAGTACTTAGTATTTTATGCGCCGTAAATGTTAAAAGTAGTATTGATAAGGTTTTCTACTTTGATTGATGTACTTGGTCTGATTGATAAACGTAATAGGAAAATGTGTGATGTTTATATCATAACAGATATTTCTGTTTTTGAGAAAAATGATAGTATCTTTATGATATTAAAATTTGTGATAGTAATACTAGCTGTCTGTTACGTTTTCACTTGAGTAGCAGTAACGAATTAACCTAATCACATTAACATTATACAAGTATGTGAGTGTGTGTGCATTTATGGCTAAACCGCTTCACAGATTTTTATAAATTTTTGTATGACGATAGTTTGAACTCCAAGGGAGTACTTTGGCTACTTTTTACCGCAATTATCGACATCCATATTGGCAAAAGGACGGTTAAAATGTATTTACAGAAATATTGTAAAACAGGTGCTTTTTTCTTGGCAGAAGTTTACAAATTATGCACATTTTCTGCTTAGGTTTATAGTCTATACACTAATAATTAAGATCATATAAAGTAGTCAAGCGTAATCGATTAAAGTTATCCGAGAGAAACCCGAGCCGTGGGAACATCGAATATAATTGCATCGAAACAATTTACTCGAGATGTTGGAAATCGATTACAATAATTGCAGTTTAATGAACTGTGTCATAAATAATATTAAAAGAGGTTTTAATGAGTTATTTGTGTTATTAAGAGAAAGTATTATGGAAGTACGGTACTGTAAATAATGGTTTTGTTTTTCTTTTTAATTTGTAGTTGTTTTTTTACGATAGAACGTCACTTACTTTTGTAGTATTTTTTAAATATTTTATAAGATTAGGCACAACTTGCCTAACAAATATTAACTATTGGAGAGCTTTGTTTTCTGATTCTTAATAAAAAAGAAAACTTTGAAACACGGTTCTACTTTAGCAACCGATGAGCGCCCTTTAACTTATAAGTCACCAGTACTTTCTTCAACTTAGGTATAATAATAATACACTGAGAATACAAAACCTCACCTTTCTTTATAGCTAGCAGAATACGTCCTTGAACGTAAATGGAAACAAAAACAACAAACCGGTTCTATAATCCAGCAACAATTTAAAAACAAACTGAAAATCAGATAAATACATACAAATAAATACAAAAATAACTAATCTGAAGTATTTTTCAAGATCGAAACATCTTCCTGTATGAAATGTATGAAATCCGACATGTTTCTTGACTTCTGTCGATTTTGTATGAGATAAACATTGTACGAATATAAATTAGTCGCCATATCGCCTCGCTAAACTACGCACAAAATGTTGCTTGTATGTGTGTGTACGATAACGATTACGCTTGTCAATGTGTGCGTGAGTATAGATTGTGTATAGTTTGTAAATAGAAGGGAGAATAGGTATAGAGTAGGTAGGTAAAATAGGTGTCTATGATAAAGTTGTGTGATAATAATGTTTCAATGCTTATTATAGTAAGTAATGAATAGTATTTTGATTGACTCTATATTTTGCGTAAATTTTAATGAGGTGCTTTGTAACAACTACATAAATGATGTAATTTCGGGAATGAATCTTTAAAACTAACTTTTAGAATTACTGTTCATCTTATCACCGACTAAAGTTATACAATGTTATTAATATTTACAACACGCTCTACAAAATTCATGATAAACAGCAGAAAATTTTCAAGGTCACATCGATAACAGTTGGCTTCAGCGTAGCGTCGTATCTGCCTTCATAATCTATGCATGTTTTGATGTAGCTCGCCCGTGTGTGACGTGTTTACAATACACCACACACGCATGTGTGCGTGAAGCTGGTAAACGTATTTATTTTAGGCATCGGCTACACCCGGTTCAGTCCTCCTTGTCTTTTTGAACGACCAACAGTGTCAGTGTTTTGTGAAATTATAAATAATAAATTGGAATCATGTCGGCATCACCTGTTGCGAGGCAAGCCACCAATGTCCAGGCTATTCCTTCGAGGAGGGTTCTTATTACTGACCCCTCTCAGATGCCTGATGTTTACTCCAGCACACCCGGAGGCACTGTGTACTCTACCACCCCTGGAGGTAATTGAACTCTCCATGTTGTTATATTATTTAGAAAATTAGGTAATAGCGACCTCGTTTCCTATTATCAGTGATAGCTCTGATAACGCTACTAACATATCATTCGTAACAAACCGAAGATTAAAACAATATTTTTAACAGCAGTCAAAAACTAGAAAAGTTTTAAATTAAATCAAGGAACACTCTTTTTTTTGTACCAATATAATAAAAAAAATCAAAACACGAAACAAACATAATTTTAATAATACCTACGCTAGAAAAAAAAACAAGCAAAAGCGCGATATTATTCAGCCGGCACCGTTCCTCAGTCATGCTCCATGAGTTGTAATTTAAATTTAGAAGCGACATCGACCTTATTTAATTGAGATCTCAATTGTTAAACACTTTAAAGCGACCTTGGAAGGATTGAATTAATTCGTCTATTATTGGATAATGGACTACAGCAGACGTTAAATTGAAAATACGATCGGAAATTGGGACAGGTTAAAAATGTTGGCTGAATAGACATGCTGTCTAGGTGTTCATTTTTTTTAATCGTCTTGCATCAATAAAATAAATATGAACATCTACAATATGTAATGTTTTGTATAGGTATTTTAAACGACTTAAAATTCATTGAATATTTTATCATGTATTCAACACAACTAAGAAATAAAGTCGGCTTAAAATGATAAAGGTATGCGAAAACAAAATAAATTCCTTCCAGTGCTAATTAATCTAAAAGGTTACATAGAGTCAAACGATAACAACAAAAACAAATAAAAACTACTTTCCTTGCAATCTCTATTTACTTAACCTTTTTATCATCCATTATTGCTACAAAAACATATAACAAATCATGTTCAAACAAACAGCCCTTAAGTTAACCTATATGATAGGAAAACGTGACGGCCATTACGTAAACACGCCATGTGGCTGAGTACTCGTTATGTAACACCTTGGCAACTCAATGTACACAAACGTGTGTTTGTTTAAGATAAGAAACTATTTACTAACTACTATGTCCACTTAATGGCTCACTGTTACTTATCTATAGCTATAATATCTAAGATTATGTTAATACAGTAAAGTTTTTGTGAAGTCGCGTTAAAATATTGATATTATGTAAAAAATAAGTGTAGATAAAAACCTCCTTGTTACGTGTACCTTTTTGAATAGTTCATTATTTGAATTTGGAAGCAAATATAGAGCTGTTCGTTGTGCCGCGTTTTTTTTTTAAACGCAGACTATACATACGTCAATTTTGGTATAATTAAAGTTAAAACCTCAACTGAAAAGTTCACAAAATAAAATTGAAATTTTCTAGTATTAAAAACTATAAATAGATACATAGTTAAACTTTATTCTCATTCAATATGTTAGAATTACAATGCTCTACCTTGACATAATATACAATGTATTGATGTAGGCATTCAATATTTACATGAATTCTACATATCGTATTGTGTAGGTATTGCTTCAATGACTCCAACATTGTTAGGCATACAGGGAAAAAGATAGAAACGATAACATTCTCAGATTAAGATAAGATATACATTGTTATAAACATCAACAAAGCATTTGTTATTGTGATTATGTAAAGTGGTCTAGAATGAAGTTCGATTCTATTTGGCTTTTAGCACATTGTAGGTATATTTCTAGGCAAAGACACTTGCGTCTACCAAGACTAAGTTAAGTTTTAAGATGAAACACTCTAGAACTCTATCCATCTCTGTAGTTCAATTAGTTATTAAAAGTGATTAGCATTTTCACGTTTTTTTAACGTTAGATGTTTTACACCAAAAACTTTACTCTTACTCCGTCGATAGTCTAAAATTAAATTAAATAGATATCATGAAGTCTACGTTAATGTCAGTTCAGATTTAGACTGCTTATAAGTCTTAAAATGAACGAAAGATTATAAATGAGCAAGAGACTATAAGATTAGAGTTTTAAATGCCATTGGGACTTTAAGCCTCGTTACATCAAAGACCACGTTTGTGCGCTTACAGCTTAGCTTACAGGCTTAAGGGTCATTAAGACTTCAAGTTACAGATAAAAAAGGCGCGAGATTTGACAGCAAGGAGTTTTGAATATAAACGTTTTAGAACTAGCAAGTAGGTTAAATACCAACGCTTTAGTATCAGCAAGAAGGTTTAATACAAAAATCAATAGGTAGGTAATGTTTGCCTGCGAAAACATCGTAAATTAAATATTGATGAGATACCTTTTTGTGGGTGTATCAATCACGTTTGGGGGCCATTAACTACCGTAGTAAGTGCGTATAGTCAGACGTGAATAGAATAGCAAATAGTTCAGATACGATCTCCGAGATTTATTTTTTGAAGCTAGTATTACTTATACGTTCAATATATATTTTAACACGCAAATAAAATATTATGAATATCAAAGTAAAATAAAACCACTACTACATTGTTATGAATTCTTGACGTAACTTTGTATAAATAACGAAAAGTATCATAACATTCAAATCAAAATAACAGGTTAATAAATATTAAATACCAACCGCCCCAGTCCCCAAAAACACGTGCTTACGTCTAGCCATAAATAATAAAAAAAAACAAATCGCACTATGACGCGCGGAAGTGCTGAAATAGAGTCGAGAGTAAAAATATTTGCACAAGAGTTTTCCTCGTTCATTCATATTGCGAATATACGAGTATGTTTTCCAATTACGAAGCTTACGTATGATGTTATATTGTTTTGGCAAGAGCATAAGAATTTTGATGAAAATAAAAACGCAAATCATAATTATTATGTAGTTATTACTTAAATAAATATGAATTCCGACGTTTCTTAGTTCATGGATAGTTCAAAGGAAATAAGAAGTAGTAGAAAACGAGATTCAAACGAAGCAAATTAGAATTTAAAATTATATTCTGCAGCTGTCTTTGCAGCAGCGAGTCGCTGACATTTACAGATTTTTACATAACAAGAAAATAAAATAATAAAGAGTTTACACTTGAATACTTACTTATGAATGTTTTCTTACTTTCCAGGTACGAGGATTGTATACGAGAGATCGTTTATGATGTCGTTACGGCAGTCCCCGATCTCGCAAACCCCACCGAAGTGCGCGTTGCCAGCTGGCCTGCTCAAGAACCCGAGCTCCGTACCCAACGTCATACAGCCGTCCGCCGCGCAGAAGGCGCGCTCCAACTCAATCTCATTCGACGAGTCCCAGGAGACTTTCAGTATGGATCTCTAATAGAAGAATAAGTTTACGTACTTTGTTGTACTTCTGTGGGTCTACCGCTGCCTGTAAAAGTTAGGATGTGGAAGAGAGACACTGCTCTAAATGTAATGCGCTGTCACGCTTCCACAATTGTCTGTACTTTAAGACGTGGCGGCAGGCCCCCTGATATTAGTGAGTTACTTTTGGTGCGCTTACTTATGTCTTTCTTCGTACATTTAAGTACTCCAGTTTGCTAGGGCATAAAATGTAATGGTAATTACTTTTTATGTCCTAAGAAATTTTTAGGTTAGCTTTAGATTTTTAATGCGTGACTGAACATTCTTATAGCGTTCAAAACGCGGTCCTTTGCCACGCCCGCCAAAAACCAATAAAAAATAAAAAATAGAACAGATAATAAAATAAATATAAAAAATAAATCAATTCTTAATGGAATGGATGAAGTTGTAATACTTAGTATGAGACCAAAAATGTATTTATTGTTATGAAAAATGTGGCAAAAGATTTGTAAATATTTTAGCTTAGGCGTGTAACGCACATTGTAGGTGCCTAGTATTTTTATATTAAAAGCAAGTGCCATGAAATGGGAGTTAATTGAGTGACATAATTTTCTTCCGAATGGTGTTGCTGACATTGTTATGAAATCTCAGATTTTTAATGTTGTCTGAATTTTGCGATATTAAAATTTGTTGATAATTGGTCACAGATTACTGTACATTTTGCTTGTAAGTCAAATTGTATTATTACGATAGGAATCTGATGTAGAAATTGAATGTTTCTATTTAGCCCGGGCTGTATAAGTATCGTTATGAATTCATTGCGCGATTATGTAAATGCCTTGTGGTTTGCGGTTCGCGCTTTGTATTTTGAGTCTGACTTATTGACTAGACAGGCCCTAGATTGTAAGGTCTTATAGAATTGTTGTTCCAAAGCATTTACGTCTGTATCGATGGTTGGTCCATTATCTCTCTTGTTAAATGTAAGGTGTTTTGATTCTGGATGCTTTC
This sequence comes from Chrysodeixis includens, assembly GCA_941860345.1. Classification (NCBI taxonomy): domain Eukaryota; kingdom Metazoa; phylum Arthropoda; class Insecta; order Lepidoptera; family Noctuidae; genus Chrysodeixis; species Chrysodeixis includens. The sequence continues at coordinate 2,552,278 of OW796107.1, read as the reverse complement.
AGTATAATGTGTGTGTGCTATGTTGATATTACAATATACGACTGGCAGTATAATTATAAAATTAAAAAGATATTAAAATTATTTTTGTTGTATTATTTACTTTGTGGTTTAAAATTTGAACTTCAGTAAGGGATATTTTGCAAACAACATTATGTCCTGGCCTTAGAAGAGTTGAGGAACGCCTGACTCTTTGCAACAATACTACAGCTTTAAGAGATGGTGTTACATCTACGAGCTTAAAATATTCAGATAAATAAATATGTATATGGGGATGAAGCTACAATATACACCAACATACTTATATGTCACAAACTATTCTGATACCCAACAAATAAAGTAGAAATTAATAATACTGGTCTGTCAAAGTGACAACTTGTGGTAGGTATTACTAAATAGTCTAAAAGTAACTCTACAATTTGGTGGACCGTACCGAGAGACCTTGGTTTAAATCTCTTTGTCAGAAATAGCGTTAGGAAACGTGCTTTCAGATTAAGATAGTTAACTTTGTCTATGACTTACCTCTTCACATTAAATCGAATCTTTAGTAATTCCGAAGAATTCCAACTCATTATTTACTAAGGAATTACATGCTTAAGTGCCTATACTCGAAGAGTACAATTATAAGCAAAAACATGTATGCTAGATTAAATAATTGAAGCTTAAGTCCTAGTCAAATGATTTATGAAATCGTGGAATTTTCTTTTTAATTAAACATTTTATGTTTAACTAACAATATCAGGAAGATCCATAACATCTTCAGATATTTCGCTGAAATCTACTGCAACTGTTTGGTCGACTATACATGTTTTTGCTCGTGACTGTACATTCTTTGCGGTATATTTGACTACCTATAGGCAATAGGTAAGTACTCCTTCGGGAAATAGAGGCATAACAAACCCAGACGGAAGAACAATGTTGGCATTTATTGTGATTAGTCTACGTGACAGGATTCCGTAGTACGCCGACACTCCGGCGCCGAGCCGAGAGTTTATGCTTTCTGTAGATTCACGACTGATATTATAATTTTGTATGACCTTTTTTCAATTTGATGTGAATCTTGAGATCAATGTCACATAAACATTGCTATACAGTTTTATTATCACCAACAAATTGCTATACCTACAGTTTGGCGATTTTTGATGTAAAAGTTGATATGTAGTATAGATATCCACTCAAATTTGTGGATAAATACGTTAAAAAAATAGTAGACGTAGATATTACTAAAGATTATTATTTTAATATCATCATAAATTTAAGAAATGACGATTTAGGTACTTAAATCAAAATGGTGGGAGTTTTTTTTTTAAATAGACATCCACGCTGTGTTGTAGTCTATTCTGCCAGAAAATAAGAAATGTTTATTTTACTTTTCAAAAATCGAATTGTTATTTTGAAGCATAGGCTGTGAAATTAACATGGAGTTTTGATTAAAAGTGTAATTAATTAAGAACTTTCGTTGAGTTGGGGATTGTGACTTTTATCAGTAATTGAGTCATGGTTTTGTGGCTTGGGTATAGCCGTATCGGGTCCAAGGCCACATTATATACGTCTCGGTTTATGTTCCGTGATAATAGTGTGGTAGGTCGTTAAAACACGTATGAATAAGTATAAGTACTTTTTTATCTTTCAATTTCAATCTTGCTTTTAGTTTTACGCTAAGTTTAGTTTTTCTTTATCAATGCGAGAGGTCTTGTAGTTTAATTATTATTAGGTGTTTCGTAGACGGCATTAGTTATAATACAAAACTTATTTATAAGTAAAGCCAGCAATAAAAAACAGTGCGTGAATATCTTAGTTTAAAACTAAGATATTCAATTTTACTTACATACAAATTAATGAGAGGAATAGTTATTAAAATTATTAAATTAAGGGCCTCCAATAAAAATAACAACCAAACATTCAATTTCCATTTTAGTTTTCACTTCTGCCCACTAGATGGCGTTTAACGAACCGCGTCGCGACATGCGTAAAAAGGTTTTAGTTGTAATGGACGTGGCCTGACTGATGTGTAGAGCACACGCGATAGGGGTTATAGCACCCACTCGTACGTATATTTCATTCTTTTGCGCAGTGGCTAGTGGCCAATGGCGATTAGGAAGCTAGGTTTCGTGTTTTAATAGCCTGAATTCTAAATAAGGAATTTACTCAAGCCTTTACATGTTAATTTAAAGAAAATATTTCCTTCAGAGAAACTTGAAGATTTTATAATACTTTACTGGCAAAAATAAATCTTCATAGATTTGTCATGATTTACGATTTTGTTCATGATTTGATTGATGTCAGGAAGGAATGAAAGCGGGGAAACTAACGAATTAAACCAATTGGTAACAATGCTGGGTTGCATTTAACAAGATAATCCTCTTCTACCATTATCCTAATCTCGTTAATCACTTAATAAACAGTTATACCTATTAAATTGGTATAGTGATTCTAGCAAATATTACCCACGAATAATAATATAGGGTCGGGTGTCTCACAGTGAACCAGGCAGCTACATTGAACCACCACCGAATCTCGAAAACGCCACGTTGCTAAACCGCGCTAATATGAGTGAAAGAGAGGTATTTACGATCCCTTACTGCCCAGTAATTTGCGTGGCGATCGCGTGCCAGTTGGTTGTGTGAGGAGCATTTGAAAGCAAATGGACTCAAAAAGTAAATATTTTTTTCCAATTTCATTCTTTTTTAGCTTTTTTCATTTAAATAATATCAATTTATTTATATGTATACTGTATTCTACGGTTATTTAGCAATTAAAAGCGCTACAATTCGAGTTTTTAAGTGATTGGTATGCCGGTAAATTTTTAAGATTAGTTATCAAAACCTGGTGTGTCTCACAGTGAACCACCTGGGGGTGTTACACATTGAACCATGGTTTATTGTGTACATCCAAGTCGTCAAATGAGTTTATTTCTACAATTGTTTTAATTTGTTATAAAATGTTTCGAAACAAAGTAACGATAAGAAAAAGAGGCTTGGAATACTTGAGGCCAAGCCTAAGTGTTAAGCTGCACAGATCAGGTGCCATGAAACTCCGGATGTCTTTGGAACCCGATTTGGCTAATTATCCAATTATAGGATCATAAGATTTTAAGTGATTTTAATAAATATAAGACTGATGTTTATATTACAAAGTATTTGCCTTATAAATTGATCTATAAGACATAGTTAATAAGGTGGCTCAATGTGGACCACACCCTGGTTAAATGTGTACCACCGGTAGTACTCATTGAACCAAAAATATTTTTTCAGAAAAACCTGTTTTACGCCGAAACTAAAAAGAATATGAGAAATTAATGTTTTACAAAATTGAAGCTAAATAAATATGCTAACTATACACAAAAAATTGAAGGCATTGATTGAAAATCCAGCTCAATATGGGACTTTGAAATTTACCTGGTTCAAAGTAAGACAACTTACCATACTCCATGACTTTCACACAACTCCATCAAATTAGGCAAAGCTTGTATTATGAGTACTATTGAGTACTAGACAACTGATTTATATACTTACACATTTCTAAATACTTACAGTTACAGATAAATTACAGAACAAATGATCGTGCTCATTACACAAACATTTGTTCAGGGTAGGAATCGAACCTACGACCTCTGGTATAGCAGTCAGGGCCACTAACCACTAGACCAACAGGCCAGTCACTAAACTTTAAGACGTTTTAGAGTGAGAAATCTTAAAACTAATTGACATTACAATATCCAGTCATAAGATACTGAACTTATAGAATACAACTCTCTTAATAGTAGGCAGTGTTATGCATAATACAATTTAATTATAGTAGGTAGTATAATAGATATTTTATAGGAACCCTTTACAAGCCCGATGACAGGTTAATAATAGAACAACTTAGTTATAATTTCCCCTTTATATCGTGGCGATAGAAACTGTGACATAATGTGACTGTATTTTAATAGAGTTTCTGTAAATGGCGCGTTTCTCAGACTCTATTATTAGTATTTTAATAGCTCTGTAAGGATTTTAGTTAAAATAATTCTACCTAGGCAATAATTATTTTAGTTTTTTTTTTAATACCTAGCTTCGTATATTTTTAGTCAACATAGCATCAGCATAAGCCCATCATATTATCGTAAAAAAGAATTTATTTTTAACGCTATTTATTAAAAAAAAAAACATTTTAAAAAGACCATTAATTATTCAAAATTACAATATCTGGGGCGTATATTTAATGAAAAATAACAGCTTTTTCATCCTGCATCATTTTAATATTCGTCGTAATTAAACCTTCATACTCTCCTCGCCAGAGGTCATCGACCCCTTGTTTCGCGGTATCTGCGTATAGCACAATGCGTGACCTTTAAACAGAGCAATTTAAACCTTAAATTGAAGGTGTTAAGATGTATATTGCTTTGTTTAAGTGGTGAACGCGTGTTGAGCCCTATATTCACCCTCTCCCTTGTCGTTATAATCTGTCTGGAACTAATCGGTTCTGATATTTGCCTCACAGCTCCGTTCGTAACGTTAATATGATTGGATACTTTTAAATTGGTCACGAGTTAATTATTCAGTGATTCTAGAATATTTTCTAAGAAATTAATTTATTTAAAAAGTTTTTTAAGTTGTTTGAGATTTTTAAAATATAGAGGCTTTTTAGATTCTATCTAACACTGAACAACAATTTACTAAAAACTGAGTCTGTTTCGACTTTTAGCTAGGGTTGTTAGTTCATAAGATCTTACTTGAATTTGTACTACGTATTCACAAACAATACAAAAAAAAGTTTACTGTATAAAATTGTGCAACTTTTGCAGTTTGAAGATACTTATTCAGTTAATAGCCGCTCTCACGTCTCATGGTATCCCGGTAACTTTTATCTAGAATGTAGAGACTAAATATTTAAGAATTACACACTTGCTAAAATGGCATTTGTGTAATGTAACTATGTAGCAAGGCTTTATAAAGCCTTTTACGCCAATAATAACAAAAAAAAGCACTAAAAATAGTCACAAAGTATTTCGAAACAAGAAGTTCTTATTACGTAGCTATACTATTTATATAAAAATATATTAAACCTTCAAAACGTTGATATTAAAAGCGTTTTTATCACAAGGGAATAAGGTCGCTTTTTGCATAACACAACATCAAAGTATACACGGGTCTCTACACGTTCCATGGTATTTTAATTTACCGTTACGCATTTGTTTCTATTTCGGAATTTACTTTGATATTTCAAAAGCGTTTGTAACTAACTTTATAAGTTGAAATATTTGGCATTCTTCATAATTTAGTACGGCCAGCACCACAAGTCAATATAAAAATGCCTAAACTAAATATGTATAAAAGAAGGGCAGAATTCATTCGGCACGACATGTGTTGCGGTTCATAACCCGCATTGGTTTAAAGCAATCATAAACCGGGAACTAAAAATACTAAAAATGTTCTCTGACATTTACAAAAATCGTTAAGTAAACGAGTCAAGAACATTTTATTTAACAATTGGATGATTTTTCCTATTTTATTTGATTGTAGAGAGCTAGTTGCTACAAGTATCATGACATTTTAAAACAACTATTGTAAGTAAAGTGTTGAAAGTGCCTGAAAAGGCCTACTCAAAAAAAAACTTTTTTATTTTGATCTTTTGGCACATGGATGACATGAACATGAGGGCCTTGGTGTGCATATTCGCTACAATAGTCATGTAAGGCGGCATTAGTTCAGATTTCGGCCACGTGTCAAACATCTACGCTCTTTTATTACTGACGCTGCATCATAACGTAAGTGTAGACGTCAGAGGGTAAAAAGGCTTTTGTTCGTATCGTCGCCTCGTCGCCCGTAACAATACTATTTTTAACTGTTTTTGGCTTTTCCAAATACGCGTAGGCTGTGCTTATTGGGCAAGAAACAATTTTTTATATAACTTTTTTGACTTTTGAAGTAGCGCATTTATATTTAGAACTGAAAGTACTTAGAACTACCCTTTAACGTAAGATTTCTGTCGTTGTAGAAACGAAACACCGTTCTACGTTGGTAGCGCGCTGTCTTGCTCTTTATTATTAAAATTTATCCTTGTATCGCGGGGGGTTTCACAGACATTCAACTCACATGCACAAAGACACCCAGACTCAGAACAAGCCTTTGTAGATTGCACAAATTCTTGTTCTATGCGGGGATCGAACCCGCGACCATCGTGTACAGTGGTAATTGATGTGGTAACCTATACCACTCGGCTATCCGTGCAGTCAAAAGTCTTACTTAAATCATATTTCAAGGGTTGCTGGTAGAACCCTAAAGCGGAAAAATGCACCCCTTTACATTGCAAACACACGCTATATCTCTCTTCGAATTTCGTGTGGGTTTGTCTCAGACAAAGGGTTAGGTAGGTACTTAGAATAGGGGTGGACCAAACCCCATTATTTATTACACTACTATGAATATTTGAAGTTAAGGGTATTACAGAAATAGCCAGAGACTCTACTGCGACCTATTAAAGGAATATTATCGCAGTTGTGGAAGCGAGACAGAGCGATACGCAGTATAGAACGGCGTCTCTCTCACACATCTTCAATTATGTAACTTTAAGAGGTGGTGGAATGGCCAGGATAAGGAATGAATACATTAATGTAAGACCGTAATGGCGCCGACGGCAAAGCTGTGTTGTAAAGATGATAAAACGATTGTTTTCCTAAATTTCCTTAAGGACAGCGTACTAAGGGCAGAGGGTAAGGTTACAAAGAAGAAGAATTGATCTTTAGAATGACAGTAAACTTTTTGCTGAGTCACTTTGGTAACGATAGCTCAGTTTGACAGTTGTTTCAGCATACATAAATATTTTCTGACATTTTACTTGTTTAATTCCTGTAGACTATTATCATTTAATTGTTAGTTTCTAATTACTAAATCTTGTCCATCCGAGAACCCACAGAAAAAATCCTTTAAGAAAGTACTGGCTGACATGAATAAAGTGGACAGCAAAAAAAAAAAGCTAACTGGAAAAAGCAGTTAAAAAAAGCAAACATAAAAAGGTAGTTTTAAAGTTCATCTCCAACGTGATAAAAGTAGCAATTTACTGAAGTGCCCCTTAACAAAGTTTAATAGCAAAGTAACGCGGACGCAATTCTTTTCATTGCTATCTTCATAATTAAAGTAGCATCGCTTCAATGCTAATGCATGGGATCGCGTCGTTCGAGGAAAGTGACACGTGTGCCCTTGTACCCGTGTATTGTTGATAACATCTATAAAATGAACGTCTGAATACATTTTTATAAGCTCCACAAAATGAGACCGATAGAGGAGGGAAATTTGATGAGATTTTATCCGATTAGATGTTTAACAGACACAAAATGAGAAAGGAGAAGCAGAAAAACTTGTTTGTTTTCATACGAAATGAATTTGGATGCATTGACGTCGTTGAATTTCATTTTACTCTAATATTGGCGCAACGGCGTACCAAAAAGCTATTGGATTAAAAATATTACCTTCCTACTGAGGCGTAACTTAAATTTATGACCTTCTAAAATGTATATCTGACTATTCCGCCTGTAAGTGATAGAGAGTTCACGGCGAATTAAAACTGTACGTTATTTGAAGAATAAAGAGAGAAGTTTAGCGATTTTAGGAGTAAAGTCTTACGTAAACCAAACCAGATCACATCAAAATCTAATCAAATTCAAATCCCTTGTGACACGATATCGAAGCCAAACTATAAGGAACTACAACAAAACTTTAGGGTTATAATTAATTTCGGAATACGCACAATATTGACATGGGCAGTGAGGCGCGTAGATAAACAACGGCTCATGTAACGTAGGGCTTCGCTAAAGACATTAGGGGCGACCTCGCGCGGCCACGGGCAAACGGCGTGCTTTATTTACTTTGATTTCTAATTGAGACAACCCTATTAATGTATTACTGGCTGGAACTGAAAAAAAACCATATAATAGAGATATAAAAAAAATGAAGATAATTTTAAGTTTTTGTCGTTTATGTTTAGTTTTGGAATTACCCATACTGTCTTTTGTTCTTTATTTGTATTTTTAAGACGCCTCAGCCAGAGAAAGGTTTTTTTTAATTTTGCTATCAAGTCTTCTTAAATTTCGGGTCAGTTCTCACGGATCAAATAATGACGTGTTTAAAAAAAATCTAGCATTTCATAGAACGTAATAGATTTTTTGACGTTAATTATGTACGCTGTTAGGTTGTTATTGATTGAAAGAAATAATGTTCAGTAAAAGTAATTAAGTGATAATATGTCAACATATTATAACTTAATTCGTATCTCGAAACCGCAAAACTAAAAGAACCTCTTTAAAAAAACAATTATCTGGAGTATAACGTAGTGGTTTGGCAGCGGAACCCTATCGCTAACTGAATTCCTAGAAGTTTGCGTCACTTCATATAGGTTTAGTTTTATTCGTCTGCGGGTTGGCGCCTAATGGCCGACCGCAGAAAATGCGCCATTAACTAAATGCTAAGACCACTTTTTTATAAGGTAGAATAATGTAGATAAATGTGTGTGGAGGGAATAATGTAGATTAATCTAATCTAGGTACTACGTGTTTTAGAAAAGCCCCGTCATATTTACAGGTTTCTATACATATATGCAAATCAAAAAATATGGTGCAATTGCTCTCACCATCATCATCATGCTCTCTTGCACAATATTTTTTTAATTTCGATTAATAGAAACCTTCAATCTCTCTCACAATCAGAAGTTAGAGAAAGAATTAGGTTTAACGGACGAAATTGTTCTAGCGGATCAAATTTTTCGGAAGGTCCAAAAATATCGTCTATTTTTCTTATTATTGCTTGCTTGCGAAAATTTGTTAATTTCCATGAATTCATCATATGAAAGGCTGTTTAAAAGGCTTTTTCAAAACTCTGTGAGTATTTAAGTACAACATTTTAAGATGGCTAGACATACAAGTAATAAAGCTTTTATAAACAAAAGCGAGAACGTTCAGAGTATTGACATTTTAACTTACAAGTTAGACTAAGTTTTGAGACTACAAAATTGCAACGTCTACAAAATCTGGGATTCTTTGTTATGCTTGAAAACAAAAGAAATGGCGAGTGTACTGTGTGCTATAAGGTGTAAGTAGTGGGGTTATTATTTTTTTTGAAGACTACAAATAAAGTAAGATTTCTAGAATTAAATATACCTAGTTTTTTGTGAACAGTCACAAAAATTCAAAAACTATAGTATACTAGCTGTTGCCCGCAACGTCGTCCGCGTGAATATCAGTTATAGCTGCAAAAGCATAACCCCTCTCTGACGCAGTCGGTTAAAAAGTAGCCTATGTGTTAATCTAGGGTGTCAGTTAACTCCATACCAAATTTCATCAAATTTGATCTAGCCGTTTGAGCTTGAAAGAGTAACAAACATCCATACATCCATACTTACAAACTTTCGCGTTTATAATATTAGTAGGATCTATAGAAAATAGTTTAAAATACCTAACATTATATTTGAATTCTATGATATACCTATATGAAAAGCTTACGGTTCAGAAAAAAAACTGAAATCTTAATTAAAAAAAAGAAACTCTTCAAATAAATTTTCTCTTTGTCTATGACTATCAAAACTATAGACTAAGTAATCGTTTGTTTCTTTACAAACAACACTGTATGCTCAACCAGGGTATTCAACCTGTGACCTTTCGGAGAGTGAAGTGAGCGAGCACTGTTCCGAACTGTAAGTAATGTGACTGGAACTCGATGTGACACTCCAACTCAATGTGAAGAGGGTACATCGACATTTACATATTTATAGAATAATACAACCCTTTATAATGTAACGTCGCTAAAATGGTCATCTGATTGACGAATTTTTGAAAATATTTGTAAGATGAGTTTGGGTAAAATTAGTTTAATTTTAATATCGTTTATTTTAAATTAAAAATTCACCGAATTATCCGAGGCTCACCATTTGGTAAATATTTCGTCGAATTCGATTAGTGTGGGTGCCTGCCGGGCCGGGGGCCCCGGGCCCAGCCTCCGCCGCATTATTATGTAACATCCGCAATAATCCAGCCTCCTGAACATCACAAACACCGACAATTGAAAACTGACGCAGTTTTATCAAGAACTCGTGTGTGGAGGTGGGCGGCGCCATCAATTATCTCTGTAATTTTCCTGTCCGAGCGTGATCGATGACGGGGCGGACGTGCATACAACTACATTACTGCAATTGAATGCGTACATTTCTTGTAAAGGGAATAAATTATAACTCCAAAACGTCAGTTCGATCCGGTATCGATACAGCAGTGAGCAGAGCTAGCTGACCCGATCACCGCAGCTTCAGTGAGAGACGTCGATTTTAATTGGAATTAATAGGCGATAAGTAATTCCTTGGGTCTTACCGGGCCGCGGGGTTTGTTTACTGGGGCGGGCGGGCCTGCAGGGCGGCGCGGGGGCGGGCGGCGGCGTCAGCTGAGTGCGCGCGCCGCGGTCGATAGCGGGCGCGGGGCGCAGGCGCGGCGCTATCGAGCCCACACGGGCCGCCGCCGCCGCCGGCCGCGAACGTGATGCATGCGGGCACCTAGCGGCTGCACGCGCGCGGGCCTCATGGGCACCGTGCTGAGCTTCAGCCCGCGCGAGCGGCGCCCGCCCGCCGCCGCGCCGCCGCCGGACCGCGCCGCGCTCGCCTACTCCTACGAGCGCCTCAACAACGCCAAGAACCGCGAGAACCGCGAGCTGCCGCGCGACGAGCGCCGCGCCACCCTCGATGATGCCGCCAAGATCATTTCGGAGAAGACGGCGCTAGAGAAGAACCTCAAGAAGCACTCGCTGTTCATCAACGCGCTGTCATGGAAGCGGTTCTCCACGGCCAACAACAACAAGAAGAAGCTGGAATGCAAGAGCAAGAGCGTGGCGACGTTCCGCGCGCCGCTGACGGACAACGCGCCGCTGGACCGCAACAAGAATGTGGCGGTGCAGGGCGTGTACGGCAGGCCGGCGCCCGCGCCCGCGCCGCCGCCCGACGTGGCGCGCGCCAACGCGCTCAACAACAACGTGGTGTGCTACGACAAGCTGCCCGCCAGCGGCGCGCCCGTGCTGGTGCCGCGCAAGACCGTCATCCAGGCCTCCACCTCCGAGCTGCTCAAGTGCCTGGGCCTGTTCCTGCACACGCGCTGCCACCGCCTGCGCGACTTCCAGGCCGGCGACGCCGTCATGTGGCTGCGGACGGTGGACCGCTCGCTGCTGCTGCAAGGATGGCAGGTAAACACCACCACCTCCCTCTGACCCACTCGCACAGGTTGACAACACCGCGGCGCGGGCGACAACACTGCACCCACTGCATTATGGCTGGCATTGTTCAGTGAAAATAAGATTTGCATAATAATGACGTGGAGAATTGAGGCTGCACCAAAATCAATACAATACAAAGTGTCTCTGTTTGATTCAATTTATTAATTAGTTCCTATTGTGTCTGCACGGCAGCAAGAAATTTGAGAAAAGGTTTTTTTTTATATTGTGTGTTTCTAAAACCTTTTTTCTCGCATTTCTTTTTATGGCGCACTCGCGTCGACCGTGAACGGCTTCCTATGTTTTGTTCCATTTAGTTAATTCCGGCTGCAGTGCTGTCCTTGTTTCAATTACAATGGGCTCGAACAAATTGCGAGATCACATCGAGACAATAATGTTTACTTGTGTTTTTAAATATTGTTATTGTAGTTTTTTATTTTAAAATACTGTTCAGAAAAATAAGGTTCAATCAAGGGCATGTTTTGAAGTTGATTCATTTATGTTTTTTAGTATACTGGTTTTAAATTTAAATTGCCACAATATTTTAATTTATTTCAGCGTTAAAACTTACAAAATGTAATAAAACGGCATTACAGTTCCCAAGTTTCCCCTTTCTTAAACAACAACGCAGAGCCACCATTTTCTCATAAACGTCAACAATAAATTATCCAGCAGGTACTTCATACAATATGCTAAGAGCCCGCATCTATTATTAACATCACTTTCGAAATACGTCGGTATTTCATCTGCAGTCCTACCATAAAGGTTTGTTGCAAACAGTAGTAGCTTCACTGCTCCATTCAATACAAGGGGGACCCAAGCGTACGTCAGTGGAAAATCGATAGAACGTTATGGCATAAGAACTTGATACCCGTGCCTCTTTCTATAACGATTTGGCTTTGTTTAGAGCGAGACAGCAATAGCCATTGAGTGCGTTCGCCTTAGATTTTGAATTTGGAGAATGCATTCGAATGTATACTATGACGTAATTCTTTTATTCGAAATTTGGGTATTCAGATTTTAAGGCATTATTGTGAAGCGAATGGAATGGTCTTTTCTTGTCGTAAAATAAATACGGATGGTGAAATATGCGTTCAATTATTTAAAAAATAAATATGGGCTCTTGAGTTTAATTTCACACAAACATAAATTTTATTATACGATTGACTAGTAATGGTTTTTAACCCTCTGTTCGGAATGGAAAACACGAGCGTCAATAAAACTCAACGTTTAGTACCTTTGAGGCGGCCATGTTGTTGTTTCCCGCAAGGAGGTGGAACGTACTCACTCACTTTACAACCGTAGGATCAACAATGCTACTGTATTATATATTTTATCTTTTTAAAATAAGTGCTTGAATTGATAGAAACAAAAGCAGAACGCAAATGAACGAAAAAACAAAAAAAAAACATTTATGTTTAAATGCGTTCTAAATATAAAATTATTCTTTGTTTATCAAATACATTAAAAAAAACGTACTTGTTGCTACCGGCTTTGACACAAAGCACACAGCCTACATAATAATTTGAAAACAATAACATGGTTCGCCTATTTGTGTGCCGATCAATATTTATTAAGTCTAGAATGACAATGGTAGACGATTACGATCGCGTGCGACTCATAAAACATTTATTGACAACTGGGAAATCACTCGGTGGAATATTCTTATTATCTTTGATGAAATTCACGAAATTCCCGTTTTATTTGGAAGTCTTGGAGCTAAATTTCATTAAATTAGATTGATAGGACACTAGGTTGAAAACTTGTATTTCTTATTTTATAGACTGTAATTTCGTGCTTACATAAAACTTTTTTTTTCTAATTTTAACATACTTTTCCTAACCAAATCTATTTTATTAAATTCTATGTCTGATTGTTCATTAAAAACACACGACAATTGTCTTCAAAACATCTGGCCAGTATGAAAATATTGGCAAAACAATAATAAACAAGACCCTCTCTCTGTGTGTGAACTCTCCCAAAAAATACCAACTTACTTACATTTAATTAACGAACCTCATAAAAACAAAAGCAAACAGTTTAGTACAACCATTAAAGCCTTTGGAGCAGCCTTTAAAACCTTCGCAGTAACTGGATAATACCGGTTACAATAAAATCAATGTGAAGTGCTCGTCGAGTGACGTGTCGGCGCCATCTTGCTGCTTCCTGGGGTACGAATGTGCGATTATACTTACATGTTTTAAGGTAGAGTCATTTTTTAAAGCAATTTTCCGCAATTTTTTTGTCAATGAAAAATATAATTTTGTTCTATGTAATATTTTTTTGAGGTTTTTTTCCCTAGCCCATAGTGTCCCACTGCTGGGCAAAGGCCTCCCGCAAGTCCTTTCACGATTCTCTATCTTGCGCCGCTTCGAACCAGTCCTCGCGGTGTATGTTTAATTCATTTACTTATTGAGGTTACACCACTAATTCAAAACAGGGTTAACAATCAACAAACATTTTTTTTTATATTCCTACAAAAGTATTATTATTTTTATATAAACACGAAAGTTTGTAAATATGAATGGATTTTTAGATATTTGTTACTTGTTCACACCTGAAAAGGCTGAATTAATTATAATGCGCAACTAAAGTCAGTAACGTATTGAAAGTGCCTGAGAAGTGAGAAGGCCTACTCGAAATAAAAACCTTTGGATTTTGATTTAAATTTGGTTAGTTATACCTACCTTGACGCATAGGCTACTTTTTAACTGACTGCGTCAGAGGCGAGTAATGTTTTTCCAGTTATAACCAACATTCTCGGCGAAGTCTCGGGCAACATGTAGTTAATCTATAAGATATTAAAACTTTTTGCAGGAAACGCATTTAATGCGAAACATGTGCCTGTATAATTGAGAATAGACAGTCTGAATTTGGAGTTCCTAAAAATTCCACGCCACGGTTCACCCTTTTCGGAACACGTGTGCACAGTACAACGTATTTGTAGTACATTTGTTTTATTTCTAGGAATTACTACGTATTGTACACGTGCAGTTGAATTGTACAAAAGGTCAATAACCATCTGTTTGAAGGTATTATTGCACTTGCAGAAGCGAGATGCCGCTCTATACCGTGTATCGTGCTGTCTCGTTTTAGCTGCTCTGTTTTTCAAAATTTTGAGGTGTATTGAAGTTAATTGAGAATTTATTATCAGAGGTTTATTACTGAAGTATAAAAACAAAAATAATTTTAATCAATCTTTTAAAAAGTAAAGGTATTTGCTCTCTTTGAAAGCATTTTTTTATGAATTTATGTAAGAGTACTTTGTAAGAGAATATATTTTTGCGCAGTAGGAAGAATCTGCTTAGAGAGACTCTCAGTAGAGAGATCTACTTCGTTGAATGATATAGGTAGACCCAAAAAGGTACACCGTGAACTAAAATGGAACGTGCCATCATTACTGCCCATAATAGTTTATTATATACCAAAAGGGACAGCCATACGACATAACAACCACATATTTACTAATAATAGGGTAATAAATACCTTTTTACGGCTAACGGGTGATATTATACGCTGCATTATAGCACAAGGTTAGGAGAAAAGCATTTTATGTTTCATAAATCTTTAGTAAGAGGCGAAAGAGCCAGTGAACGGCGTAGCTCGGGAAATCCGGATAGGTTACGACCATAGAGTCGTAGACAACTGCTACGGATGCTACGAGAAAAGAGAGCTTTTCGTGACTTACGTTACGTAAAAGTTTTAAAGTACGTTAGGATTTTCGTTTTCTATTATCGTTCTAGTTTTAGGAATAGATTGTTATTTTTATTGTGGAAAGCAACAAACCCGAATTATACAGTATAAATGTTTGTATTCCACGATATACAAAAAATATTGAATTATTTTTTTTCCTAACTAAATAAATGGAAACAATAACCTATTTAATTTCATGTCTGGCTCCCAAAAAACAAAACCAAACATGAAACAGATACATTAAACTTAAAAAAAACCGTGACCTTTGACGCGACATATCATAATGACGTCACCAAGCTACTAACATAAAACACAGTTAATTAGTCATTCAGTATACAGGAGCTTTCATATACAGTAGTGCCAACTTAACCTAAATTCCACCAATCTAGGTCTCAAGGCTTCGACACAGTTAGATTCTGATCAAGTTCCTACAAATTCAGGTCATTTAAGTAGCGAATTATGGTTTACATCTAGTCAATCATAACGCCATCTAGTCTCAAATTAAGTATACGAAAGTAACTTGTGTTATGAGTACTAGACAAGTGATAAACATACTTATATATTTCTAAATACTAACATATTATAGATAAATTACACCCAGACATAGAACAAATGATCGTGCGCATCGCAACAATATTTGTCCTGGGTGGAAATTGAACCCACGACCTCCGGTATAGCAGTCAGGGCCACCAACCACTAGACTAACGGACAAATATGTAGGATGGAGTTAACGAAGAATTTTTAATCATTCGGTAACATATCGTCGTATCATGGAGTAGAGAAGCGTTTGGACAGTCGCATTGCGATAGTGCGCCAAAAATGGCTGAAGAAAAAACAAATGTGATGGCCAGAAAAAAGTTCTTATTAGGTACTTAAACTTTTTTTTAAGACGAGGAATGTAGATTCTATATAGGGGAAGAGGACGTCTAAAAAGAAACGATGGATGGATTGTAAAAAGCTGAGGTAAACGCAGGTATTAACGACCCCCTTAAGGCAATTTCAAAATCAAACGTATTTTTTTAGTATTCTGGTTTGTCTGAAGATTAATATTTTAATTTTATATGCTAGTATTATGTATAAAAAAGAATATTTACTAAATCAAATATTTTTAAATATACGATTATTTAGTAAAAAATAATTTAGAATGTGACTTAGTCGAATGTTGCCATTACCGACCCATTTAAACGGCTGTGAAGCTATTAACGATTTTTATGCAGCTATTACCGATCGTGTATGATAGGGGATTGATCCAGCTATGAAATTTATATAAACTAGTGATGATGATGATTACCGACCTTAATAAAAAAAACGAAATAAAAAAGTAAACATTTTTTCGTATTTTTTGAATACCGGTATTTTTAATAAAACAAATTAGTACCTCTTAATACCTATGAACTAAATAATTATAAACTTTTAAATTAATTAATATAATACTGGTAATACATATTATATATTTTAATTTAAAAATGTCAAACTCTAGGACATATCCTTATGATATCGCGATCATGATCATTTTTAGAAAATTATGATATTAATCATCACAGTCATTGGTTATATTTCCCGTCCCGTTTGTCTCGTAATGTAGTTTTGGGAATATTATACCTTTTGGATGCCTCATATACACTTGCACTCCCATTAATTGCTTTAATTGATTCGGCGAGAAGTGTTTCACTAGGTACATACTTTTTGGCGCTTTTGTTGCTCCACATTTTTGGAAAAAGATATAATTGTATGTTACATATTCCTTTATTCAAGAAGTTGGATTAATTAATAGGTTTACCATTATTTCATAAAAGTAGATGACAAACTAAATAATCTATAAACGATCGGTATTAGCGTCTTATAGTTGGCATTGCCGACCCTCATGGGTCGGTAATAAAGTATGTAAGTATAAACATAAATTGTATTACCGACTCATAAAAAAATGGTTATTTTTAATGATTTGACCTTCAGACTATAAAATAGATTATAATAGATTAATGTCACAAAAAATACGAACAAATGCACAGTTTTTATACACAAAAACAATGATCTATTAAATGTAACTATTCAACATCGATTCTCGTAAAATATCTTAACTTTTGTTAAATTGACAACGCTAAAAGGTGAAAACTAGACCAAAAAGTTTAGTCGTTAATAGATTTTTATAAAGACTGATATCTTAGATTTAAACTAGTCCATAAAAATCCTTGTGTTAATGTGATATAATAACATAAAAATAAAATAAATGAAAAGTAACGTTGCTGCCATTACCGACTCATGGGTCGTTGATAGCTGCCACGACCAAAACTGATGAAGCTAACACCGTCCAATTTTAATTTAAAGTTTTATAGTTTTAAATTACTTTTTATTAATAAAAGGTCGTAAGAAATCAAGAGTTGACACTTAAATGAATACAATTAGTAATATAAGATAAAGTATATACGTCATTTGTTTGTATAAAAGTCTTACATAGAAAAGACACGTACTTACTTGAAGGAACAAGGGACAGTACGACAAGACCTGCGCCCACAGTAACTGACGTATTTTATCCCTTTTTTGCATAGCTACTTACACTAAAGTAAAAGTATACGATGCTCAAGGAATACACGCGTGGGTGACTTTGCCTACATATAGCAAAAATAGTTCTAGTTACGTTAAAATTTCGAATTACTTTTTAGGTCGGTAATACCTGCAGATTTTCGATGGGTCGTTAATAGCTGCGTTTACCCTACATTAACTATTCTTTATTATAGAGCTATTGTTTATTGGGACGATTTAAGAGAATACGTTTTATTTTAATTTAGATAGATAGACAGAATATTCTTTATTGCACACCACATGAAAAACAGATTGAATGTCTTATTATTATTCTATCTCGGTCTATGGCTAACTAGGGCCAGTTTTGTGCAAATGAATCGAGCTCATCCCGCCATCTCTTCCTGGGTCTACCGCAAAGTCACCTTCTGATATTTGCCACCCAATGTGTGGTTGTTTTTGCCCAGAACTCATTTGGCACCCTGCACATGTGGCCCGCCCGATTCCATTTAAGCTTGGCAGCCATTTGTCCTACGTCAGCTATTTGGGTTTTGGAGCGCAGTACCGAGTTTCTGATGAGCTTTATATCTGCCCTTACATCATTATGGACTATTAAGTTTTCATTATCACCACTAGTCGCAGAAATAGCAATAGTTCCAAAAAGGGGGGATGGTTTTGAATTCTCTATTTCATATCCTAAGTACTAATATTATTTAGAAAACGCGAAAGTTTGTGATCATGCATGGATGGACGGATAGATGGATATTTGTTACTTTTTTATACTTTGTCCAAACAGCAAATACACTTTAAAGAAAGTGGAATGACGAAGTAGGAAGTTATCTGACATCCTGCATTAATAAATAGGCTACTTTTAACCGACGGCGTCAGAGATAATGTTTTAGCAGCTGTAACTGTCATTCGAAGGCGAAGGGTAATGGTTATAGGTTATTACTAGTATATTTTTTTAAGACAGGCCAATTAAACTTTTAGACCTTAACCTTCAAAATTCATCAAAAATGTACGAAGCAACATCTGGTCAAAAGTAATTAATAACTAGTCAATTTATATTTTTAACCATCTAAAGGTTAACTCTATATAATTGTCGGCATATACTTTATTTATGGGTTCACCATTTCAAGGTAAACCAAGGCCCCACGAGTCCACGACCACCTCCTTAAGATTTATTGTATTGTGGAAGAGAGACGCCGCTCTACGTCGTGTCGCGCGCTGTCTCGCTCCCACACCCGCAATAATATTACTTTATGACGTGGTGGTAGGGCCCTGAATAAATCGTTTCTTTTGTAAACGAAATTTTCAGGTGATTAGCATTACAACATTATTTCGGTGAATAATGTTCAGTAAATTACATACTATAGAAATCGGAGTTCATGAGTCATGGCGATGAATGTGAAAATAAGTGGTTCGAAGAAATCAAAAAGTTTGTGGAAGAGTGTATTTGGAGGGTTTGCAAGAATTTAAGCAGACACGAAACTCTACGCTGTGTAATGTATTTCTACATATATACATGTTATAGATAAATTACATTCAGACAGAGAACAAATAATCGGGCTCATCACACAAACATTTTTCCTGGGTGGGAATTGAAGCCACGACCTCCGGTATTGCAGTCATGGCCACCAGGGTTCTTTATGGGTTTCTTGTATCCTCTGGTTTTTAATTTTGTGGTACTAAATACAGGATGTTTAATAATAATCATAACGATTGAAGCAAGCTGCGCTACAAGTGGTATCACAACGCAGGCTTCGACCAGCTCCTGCAGTATTATTAGTTACCTTTAAGACAATCTTTACAACTCTACACTCAATTTTGCCACCAGCAGGCGTTACAAAAATGTGTACAATTATACAGTAAACAATTAGAAATAGGTATTTTTGTTACGCATATGAAAAGAACGATAAAAGATATTAGGCTTTGATTACTATGTTTTTCTTCCTCCTGACATACTGTAATAATAACATTGACCCTGTTATCGACATCTTCCTACCATAATCCTTATTTATAAACATGAAAATTACGACACCACTAAATTGCTACGAGTTATAAATTCATGAGGAAATACCAGTTATTTTCGGTAAATCGATATTGCTACGGGTATCGTAGCCCCGTAGAGCCGTAGCGCCGTAGCACCTGACGGATTCGTAGCCCGACCCACTTTGTAATGAACATTGGAATTAATAAACTTGTATGTTTTGGCTTGTTGTACAAACCTTTTTTGATGGATTACTCATTACTGCGACCTTTTGGAGGTGAGCTGTAGGTGTTGGCTTACATTAGGTATTGGTATACAGGTAGTAGGTCACGTCCTCTTTTTAGTTCGTTAAAGCTTGCAAATTAACTTAGATACACATTATGGTATGTATGACACAATAGCTGTCTGGAGTACTGTTTTATGAGTTTGATTGAAGTGCTCTTTATCAGCAGGTATGAGTATCTTCTACCTCATTATTTGCTCATTCCCATTCATTAATAACTCAGTCAAAAATCAAAAGGTTATTATTTCAAGTAGGCCTACTCAGGCACTTTTGTAACGCTATAATTATTGAGTCTAGTTGCTCGGTTAGAAATGCGTAGGAGTAAATCAATTTCCGAAGGTAGGTGTCACGGTCAAAGCCAGAAGGCGGAGGCAAAGGGGAAATGTCAGGAACTAGAGTTAAATGTCACATCATCCGTTTTAAAATAGTTTTACATAAATGTAGATGAAGAGAAGAGATTATTCTCGTAAACCTCGATATAAAAGTGACGTCTAAACTCAGATCAATGACAAAGTTTTTGTTCAATTTCTAACAATTTTAGTGTTAGAAAGAATATGTTCTCTTGAAACGATTTTAATCTAGGCTAGTGCTAGCATGCTACATCTAAGGTTAATTTAAAAAGTTACCTTCAAAAGCTAGGAAAGATTTTACGCGAATAAGTTCAAGACAAAAATTACTCACAAATAGCACAGCTAATAGCCTCCAATTCACATGCAGAATTCGTCACCTTGACCGTAACTTTCAAGGAAGATTATATTATTCATACTTTAACCGTTAAGCAGTGTCCTTAACTATACCGAACACATAAGAAACCATTGTCAAACGAAAATCACCTCTATTACAATGAATTAAGGTGCTACGGTAAATGTAGAGTGTGCAATGTATGGTATTAAATGTTTGTTACCTTGAAACTTGTAAGGAATCGGCATTGATGAGATCGATAGCTATGACTCATGGTAATTACCCAGGCTTTGTCTGGACTTAGTGCTCTAAGTGTAAATATATGCGTGTTACTTGTTTTACTTACTTACTTGCCTTTCTTAAGGCTTATTACTAACTATAAATAATCTATTAAAATATATTGGTTTGTGGAAGTGAAGACAGGAAAAGATTGATCTAGTTTCATCGTTATCATTTAATAGTTACTTTCTGATTTTAATCCACGTTAATTTCTGCAAGATTATTTAATGAATACCTGGTTTCCGAATTATGGAAAAAAGCTGAAAATTGTACCAAATGTCCGATTTGCCAAAATATCTGCCGTTTCTAATTCACATTTTAATAGAGCTTGTCGTCTCTGTTTCCAGGACGTGGCGTTCATAAACCCAGCGAACGTGGTGTTCGTGTACATGCTGGTGCGCGAGCTGGTGGACGGCGAGCGGATAGCGCGCCCGCAGGAGCTGCAGGCCGTGGTCCTCACCTGCCTCTACCTCTCCTACTCCTACATGGGCAACGAGATCTCCTACCCGCTCAAACCCTTCCTCGTCGAGGACTCTAAGGATAAGTTCTGGGACCGATGCCTCCTCATCGTCGACCGGCTCTCCTTCAACATGCTCCGGATCAACTCGGAGCCCGGCTTCTTCACTGAAGTGTTCACGGAGCTGAAGGCGTGCGGCACCGCGGACAGCGGCGGGGGCGTGCCGCCCGCGCCCCCCGCGCCCCCGCACCCCGCGCCCGCGCCCCCGCTCGCGCTCTCCGCCGCCTGACACACGGAGGTGGCCGTCCTCCGCCTGGCGCTCGCGGACCGCCCCACTCGTGTTTGATGTCGGCTCCTGACAGTCGAAGCTCTTGGTCAATCGTCCTCGGTTTAGCGTTATGAGTAGCGGCACGTTTCTTTATACATTTAAACTGCAGAATAGGATTTAAAATGCGCACTGTTGATCAACAGTCCACATTTAAAATTTAATCTGATAAAATAACGCATGTTGGACGTTGCTATAGTTATTTCCGGCCATAGTGTTAAACTTGAGAAGCAACGTAACTATATTTTCACGTGAATGCATTATATCTTCCTAGTCATTGCTACACTATTATTTTAAGTAACGTAGTCATAAACTTAGGTGTGACACCTAAATATCTCATTAGTCATTATTTTTCATTAACAGCATCCAAGGTGTGATTGCTCAAAATACGCAAACTAATTAAAATAGATACGAAATAAAGCCACGATTGACCAAGACTTAAAATGTCATTGCAATAGATTGATGAGTGTCAGGTTATATTTACGAATTATGTATTTACGTACATAGTTCTGTCCCGAGAAGTTGAATTAATCTCGAAGGGAGAATGTGATATCTAGAAGCAAACATTTTATTTCAAGACATTTTAGGGTTTGGCAACATCTGATCGACTGTGACTGACTAAAACTGACTAATATATTGTTGAGGACAGCATGAATAAATAAAATGGGAAGTTATGTAGTTCGGAAGGCGCTGCGGCGGAGGACGGCGCCGCTCGCGGAGGCCGCAGTGTGGGCCGGGGCGCCAGCCGGGGCGCGCCCTCTCGCCGCCCGCGCGAGGGACTGCGGAGCGCGCCAGCTGTGCCGGTGCGACTCGCGATGTAGTTTGCGCTGCACTTTATTGTATGTTCGTAATGTTTACGTAGGTAATTGTCTGGTAACGTTATTTTCTCGAGCCGCTGGACCAAGCGGCGATCTAGTCCAATAGAACAGCGGTTAGCTAGTAAGTTAAGAGTTTCGTAACGTAGTGAAATGAACGTATTGCCATATAGTTAGATGATATTAGAGAAATGTCTGGCAGGCGGGAGGGTGCAATAAAGCGGGAACTCCGTCATAATGTAATCCGGTTTAAGCCTTCTATGAAGTGTACGTATTAAATATTGGCCGGCTGTAAGCGGGACGACTCGATTGTTTTATTGAGCCGATGAAATGTATTAATAACAAATAGGTCAAATTTTGCGAAGGAATAAGCGTTTTGTACAGTAAAATTGAATAAAATACAACTAAGTCTTAACCGTTAGAATAGTTTAGACAAATGGACGGCAGGCTTTAGCCTGAGTGGCACTCGGTCCGTGAGACACCGCGAAAACGTTTTCCTGGACGCCAGTCAGTGCTGCCGGAGATGCCAGTGATGCCAGTATACTTCAATATTGACCGCGAACGAAACTCAAGTTATGATGTTTTTGAGCTTAGTTAACAATTCAAATACTAATTATCCGGATTAAGTTGAGCCCTCGAGGGAAGTCAAGTTCATAATTGGACAGCCTAATCAACGCAACTAGGTATGAGCCGCAAGGCCACGCCGCCGGCCGCGCCGAGTGCCGTAGTTAAGATAAATTGTTTAGTCGAGTGAATGTCTAAGGGTGTTCAAGTGTAAGTATTTAATAATATAAAAAAAGAAATCTCATAATACGTTCCAAGTCATTACGATTAGATAAATGTAGTTGTCTGTGATGTTATTTGAATCTTAGATTTGTGTTGAGTGATGTTCCGTTGTTTTTATTTCGTCACATTGTTGTGTTATTTATTATTATTGATAAGAAACTTAAAGGCAATAATTTATTTGTTTGGATATTCCCTTGAATCTGAGAAGCACGATACGGCCGTCTGTATGATATACAAAGTAAAAGATGAATCACTAGTATAATATATAATTGGATTGAAATGCTTTTTAAGAGACGAGTTTAAAGTACGAATAATTTGTTGTTGTTTTGAGTTATTAGGCATTACAGTAGGCATTACTTTATTGATCTCGATTACATTTAAAGGATTGAACTACATTCCAATTACTAGGTACATTTAAGTCAGGTAAGGCCAGTAACAATTTAATATCGAATTTCGATGATCTCTCCTAAGATATTTTAGTATAAAATTGGTATTTGAAGTGTGGATGTGCGTAACATTACTATGAAGGTATAACTGGTCATATACCTCTTCTAACATTATTCATGTAACTCACGTTTGTTAATTAATCTATTGTAAATATACCCAATTATTAAAAAAACTTTCGTATATATAACATTGTTCTTTTATTTCTGGTGAATATTTCCTATACTTACTGCAGTCTAATGGTTGAACGTATATTTAATACATTTGACAATACGTAGGTTCCTCTGAAAAGCTGTGATAGCCTAGTGGTAACACCATTGGACTGCTATTTCAAAGATCCCCAGGGGCGCACCGACTTTTCGAACCGAATGTTGTGTGCGGCTTAGAAAAAAAATATCACAGCTTCCGTGTTTCGGAAGGCAAGTAAAAATGTGGGTACGGCGCTTGATCTCTCTCCGGTTGTGTCAACTGTAGTAACACTAGCCGCCGTGGCCGAATCGGTCTGGAGACACTCTGAAAATCTAATCGAGGAAAAAAATCTGTATACACGACCAAACAGTTGCAGTAGATTTCTTACTTATTTTCTTTTTTACGATATTCATGATTTTGAAAGATTTTTACCATATTGTGTAAAAGAGTGCTATTTCATTTAAATGTAGTGGACGGATAAGAGTAGGCTAAGAGAAGAGTGTTAATTGATGAATTTTAATTATTACGAATGTAATTAACCTACCGTCACTAACACCATTGAAATAAGTCGGTACAATTCTGAGTTCTTAAGGTATACATAAGAGATAAAACCCTTTAATATTTAACATCCAGTGTTGCCGTCATTAATTCATTCACACACATAAAAAACTAGCGTTTCTTTACGTGGTGTAAATCTCGGATTTGTGAAACTTTTGTTTTATTGACTGATTCCTAATAATCAAATGGTTAAATATTACCCTTTTTTACAAAATTGAAAACTCATTTGTTGCCTAAAAGGCAAGAGACCGAGACAGAATAAAACGACGTTTTCTTGACAATTGCAAGTGGCATCTGTCAATCCGTTGTCAAGTTTGACACAAAGTTGATCTGTATTTCAAATTGTAGATTTTTGTTTATTTTTATGAACTATACTGTGATAAGTTAAACAACAGTTATTATTAAGCAAGTATATTCGGTCCACATTAGCTTTCATAGTAGTAAAGTTTTTGTAAGTTGTTTGTATTTTTGTTTTGTTGGTTGTTTATTTTTGCCGGCAAAATGAGTGATTTTCCGGATCCAGAGGAAGAATACGAGCTTATGTACGCTGATGAGCTGGAAATGCTTAATGAAGATGAAGAAAATAATGGTAAATTGATAAGAAATATTCAGAAAAGTATAAAATTAACAAGTTTGTTTAGATTAACTGTTGTAACAAACTTTGTCCAAATACAACCATATTGTGTGTGTGTATACAATCTGGTAACAAAGTATGCAGTTAATTTACTATGAGAATACTCTATTTAGAATTGAGTACTGCTTGTATAAAGGGCTTGCGCTGCAGTTGCTGCTTGCAAACCAAAATACAAACAGCAAGAAAATATAATGTCTCAACTATACCTACAGCAATGTTTTAGATTCTGTTATTTTTTCAAATCATGAAATTAACCAATTTTAAACTGAACAACAGTCTTAGGGTACCATTATTAATTCTTTTTATCTATCATTTCAGCAGCAAACATAATAAAAAAGAAATCATTACCAGCAAAACGAAGCTTAGACTTCTCAAGTCCAACAGCTTTTAAACCAATACCCAGCAAAGTCAGTAGCCAACCTTCAGAAACAAATTCTACTCCAGACATATCCCTGACTCCAAACTTGCAACCTTTAGAAACTATAGAAGATATACCACCTCCTTCGAGTAAAAGGACTGCGGAAGAACTCTTTGGTGACATTGATGATATAGACTTCAATGAGCAGTTGCCAAGTAAGAAACAGAAGACGGAGGAGGAACATGATTTAGATCTGATAGACAAAATCCTTGAGGGTCGAAGGTTGAAACAGATTCTGTTGGAGCCGACGGGAAGGGGCGTTGGTTGTAGGTCTAATTATAATGTGAAGGAAAATTTGTCATTAGATATACCTAGGTAAGATTGAACAATTTTCGACAAATATTTTTCAGGTATATAAGTTTTATTTTAAATGTAGATATTTTTAGTCTATTTATAGATATTATGAAACTATTCGTTGCATTGTTTCTAACATTGTTATATTGATTAATAAGTAAATATAACATGATGATGATGAAGTAAATATAAAGATTTTTGGCATATTATATTAATATGGTAAGAGTCTAATGTAATAAAATAATGGGTTATTGAAAATATATTACAATATTTAACAGAAAATACTACTAAATAGTTTATTGTAAAAGTCATACAGCTAATTAGATAATACCTTTGTCCAAAAATCCAAGTTTTGATTGATAGAATCTATAAAACACACACATGCATAGTAAGTTTGAATCCATCTGTTTCTTCCTATGTGTTGAAGTGAATTTACTGATGCCCTGTAATAATACTTACAATGTATAAATTCCAGATGGGCATTTCTCCCTTTAACAAACTCTGACGGTGAAAGAGTTTATGTGAAGCTGGAATCTGAGGAGTCCTGGGAGAGTTCTCTAGATATAAACACTGATCAGGTCTCATTGCATTCAACATATGCTAGTACATGGGATGAGGCTAGGAAAATAGTAAGTATTTAATGAGTACTCAATGTATAAATACTGAGTGTTATGTTATTCTGTAGTACCTACTTATGGTAATATTTTAATTTAAGAAATTAATTGCTTGCTAAAGCAATAAACCTAATAAAGAAAATCCTGTTTGTATGTCACAAAAAGGACATTTATTTCCCATAAGAATATATGAACTGTGCAAATAGTCAGTAACTTTTGAAAGTGCTTGAGGAGGCCTACTTGAAATAAAAACCTTTTGATTTTCATTCAACTCCAGACACAAGTAAGGTTAATTCTAAAAATGATTGGTAAGATATAATTACAAAGCTTGGCATTAATATACAGCATGTATATTTGAACGACGGACTTATTGAAGGAGGGTGGTCAGTATTCGATTCTCGTCCCAAATATGTAAAAAAACTATGACCTTAATTTTTCATATAACTATCCGATAAAATACAGTATTTATAAACACAGAGCGCAAAATGCCTAATATCACGCGCCAAACACGTGCCGCCGCTAAGGCAGCGAGCGCGCAAGCCCCCCCGCGCCCCTTGTGATGTCGACGACGAGTGCCGCACAGTGAAATGCATTCATATCTACGTCGGCGTCGGTCATTGACCGCGCATATGTTCGATAAGCGCGAGGGTGTTAAAACGTTGCGAAGTTATTAGGACTTTTTTGGAACGATTTTGTTCGTCATTAATCAGGGTTTTTTTTATTGTTTATACATTTATTGGTGAAGTCTATGCCTAAACTATTGGTGGTTTGAATAAGTTCGTCGTTCAAATATACATACTGTATATGAAGAAAAAGAAACTTACTATGAATGTAATGTTATATAGCTCTTGACAAGAAACAAACAAATAAAGATGTTTTCTTCTTTATAAACAAGATTCCCACACCAGTTTTAATGTATTAGATTAATGCAGTTAGTGATCGAGTTAGGAAATCTGAACTTGATGCAAAGCATGATGCTCTTAAGGCTAAACCACCAGCTCCCAGCGCATAAAATAGGGTACCTACTGCAGCAATCAAAGGATGCATAGAGGAGCTGACCACCTTAGCTCCTCTGTACATAAAAATTAAAAGCCACAATAGCCAAAATCGACTGGGAAGTATATTATTTTTCGTATAATTCCAGCTAGAAACCAAACAAGAGAGACAGTTGGGCCTAATAGATGATCCCACACAACCACTCCCGGACATCAACACTGACATAAACGGTAATGTCCTTTGGGTCGAGAAGTATAAACCCAAGTCCTATGTCGACCTGCTGTCCGAGGAGCCTGTCAACAGGGCGTTACTGCATTGGTTGCATTTGTGGGATAAGGTAAGGACAAAAAGTATAAGGATAAGTTCATGTATGAACCTCTATACATATTTGCTTGATTTCGTTGGATATTTAAAAGATAGGATATAACGAAGCAGGTATCTCCGAAGCGCCTTTAAAAGGTGTGACGTCAGCATTGCTGACGTAACAATTGATGTCTTCAAGATGAGGACTCATATTTGGGTTTTCCAAATCAAAACTCCAGAAGTGTTCGGTAAACTTCGTATATTCCAAGTTACAACATTTTCTTTGAGAGGTCTGCACTGTACGAGCGTTGGAACAAGACTGTCTTTGCGCCGACAGTGCAGCCATATTTATAGTCAGCGTACAAACATAGCTTTACTAACTTTGAGGGTAGATACGTTGATTCTACCTTACAATTAACTCAAAATGATCAATTGACGTTTTACAATTAACAATCAGCTTAGCAATATGGTTATTAGCTGTATCCGCGCCGACAGATATTTAAAAGGTAGGATATTTAAATTTTACTCTTTAAATTCTTTATACCTTTCAAATGATATGAGTATGACATCAAGTGAATTTTAAACAAATGTCCCCCTTATCCATCCACATTCATACTTTTTTTTGTATAAAAAATAATTCCAGGTGAACTTTTGGTCCAACTATCTTACTACACACCAAATCTCCCCTCCTACTGCTATTTTTTAAAGCTCATTGAAGTAGCTTCTCATGTCGTGTGTAATGAAGAATATTCTATTTATCTATTTAATAAATACGCTATAACTTCTTATATTTTCTACCATCTCCAGATAGTATTCAACAAAGAAGTGAAGACGTTAGAACCGCAGCAGCGCACGACGTTCAGCGCCCGCGCCGGCCAGTTCCAGCTGACGAGCAAGTGGCGCGGGAAGAAGGAGGCCGACGTGGAAATGGACGAGGACGGGCGTCCGCACCACAAGCTGGCGCTGCTGTGCGGACCGCCCGGCGTCGGGAAGACCACGCTAGCACATCTGCTGGCTAAGATCGCCGGTATGTACATAGTTATTGGTGGTTTTCTGGCTAAGGAACCTGGTTAAATAGGAGTGAGGACGGGCGTCCGCACCACAAGCTGGCGCTGCTGTGCGGACCGCCCGGCGTCGGGAAGACCACGCTAGCACATCTGCTGGCTAAGATCGCCGGTATGTACATAGTTATTGGTGGTTTTCTGGCTAAGGAACCTGGTTAAATAGGAGTGAGGACGGGCGTCCGCACCACAAGCTGGCGCTGCTGTGCGGACCGCCCGGCGTCGGGAAGACCACGCTAGCACATCTGCTGGCTAAGATCGCCGGTATGTACATAGTTATTGGTGGTTTTCTGGCTAAGGAACCTGGTTAAATAGGAGTGAGGACGGGCGTCCGCACCACAAGCTGGCGCTGCTGTGCGGACCGCCCGGCGTCGGGAAGACCACGCTAGCACATCTGCTGGCTAAGATCGCCGGTATGTACATAGTTATTGGTGGTTTTCTGGCTAAGGAACCTGGTTAAATAGGAGTGAGGACGGGCGTCCGCACCACAAGCTGGCGCTGCTGTGCGGACCGCCCGGCGTCGGGAAGACCACGCTAGCACATCTGCTGGCTAAGATCGCCGGTATGTACATAGTTATTGGTGGTTTTCTGGCTAAGGAACCTGGTTAAATAGGAGTGAGGACGGGCGTCCGCACCACAAGCTGGCGCTGCTGTGCGGACCGCCCGGCGTCGGGAAGACCACGCTAGCACATCTGCTGGCTAAGATCGCCGGTATGTACATAGTTATTGGTGGTTTTCTGGCTAAGGAACCTGGTTAAATAGGAGTGAGGACGGGCGTCCGCACCACAAGCTGGCGCTGCTGTGCGGACCGCCCGGCGTCGGGAAGACCACGCTAGCACATCTGCTGGCTAAGATCGCCGGTATGTACATAGTTATTGGTGGTTTTCTGGCTAAGGAACCTGGTTAAATAGGAGTGAGGACGGGCGTCCGCACCACAAGCTGGCGCTGCTGTGCGGACCGCCCGGCGTCGGGAAGACCACGCTAGCACATCTGCTGGCTAAGATCGCCGGTATGTACATAGTTATTGGTGGTTTTCTGGCTAAGGAACCTGGTTAAATAGGAGTGAGGACGGGCGTCCGCACCACAAGCTGGCGCTGCTGTGCGGACCGCCCGGCGTCGGGAAGACCACGCTAGCACATCTGCTGGCTAAGATCGCCGGTATGTACATAGTTATTGGTGGTTTTCTGGCTAAGGAACCTGGTTAAATAGGAGTGAGGACGGGCGTCCGCACCACAAGCTGGCGCTGCTGTGCGGACCGCCCGGCGTCGGGAAGACCACGCTAGCACATCTGCTGGCTAAGATCGCCGGTATGTACATAGTTATTGGTGGTTTTCTGGCTAAGGAACCTGGTTAAATAGGAGTGAGGACGGGCGTCCGCACCACAAGCTGGCGCTGCTGTGCGGACCGCCCGGCGTCGGGAAGACCACGCTAGCACATCTGCTGGCTAAGATCGCCGGTATGTACATAGTTATTGGTGGTTTTCTGGCTAAGGAACCTGGTTAAATAGGAGTGAGGACGGGCGTCCGCACCACAAGCTGGCGCTGCTGTGCGGACCGCCCGGCGTCGGGAAGACCACGCTAGCACATCTGCTGGCTAAGATCGCCGGTATGTACATAGTTATTGGTGGTTTTCTGGCTAAGGAACCTGGTTAAATAGGAGTGAGGACGGGCGTCCGCACCACAAGCTGGCGCTGCTGTGCGGACCGCCCGGCGTCGGGAAGACCACGCTAGCACATCTGCTGGCTAAGATCGCCGGTATGTACATAGTTATTGGTGGTTTTCTGGCTAAGGAACCTGGTTAAATAGGAGTGAGGACGGGCGTCCGCACCACAAGCTGGCGCTGCTGTGCGGACCGCCCGGCGTCGGGAAGACCACGCTAGCACATCTGCTGGCTAAGATCGCCGGTATGTACATAGTTATTGGTGGTTTTCTGGCTAAGGAACCTGGTTAAATAGGAGTGAGGACGGGCGTCCGCACCACAAGCTGGCGCTGCTGTGCGGACCGCCCGGCGTCGGGAAGACCACGCTAGCACATCTGCTGGCTAAGATCGCCGGTATGTACATAGTTATTGGTGGTTTTCTGGCTAAGGAACCTGGTTAAATAGGAGTGAGGACGGGCGTCCGCACCACAAGCTGGCGCTGCTGTGCGGACCGCCCGGCGTCGGGAAGACCACGCTAGCACATCTGCTGGCTAAGATCGCCGGTATGTACATAGTTATTGGTGGTTTTCTGGCTAAGGAACCTGGTTAAATAGGAGTGAGGACGGGCGTCCGCACCACAAGCTGGCGCTGCTGTGCGGACCGCCCGGCGTCGGGAAGACCACGCTAGCACATCTGCTGGCTAAGATCGCCGGTATGTACATAGTTATTGGTGGTTTTCTGGCTAAGGAACCTGGTTAAATAGGAGTGAGGACGGGCGTCCGCACCACAAGCTGGCGCTGCTGTGCGGACCGCCCGGCGTCGGGAAGACCACGCTAGCACATCTGCTGGCTAAGATCGCCGGTATGTACATAGTTATTGGTGGTTTTCTGGCTAAGGAACCTGGTTAAATAGGAGTGAGGACGGGCGTCCGCACCACAAGCTGGCGCTGCTGTGCGGACCGCCCGGCGTCGGGAAGACCACGCTAGCACATCTGCTGGCTAAGATCGCCGGTATGTACATAGTTATTGGTGGTTTTCTGGCTAAGGAACCTGGTTAAATAGGAGTGAGGACGGGCGTCCGCACCACAAGCTGGCGCTGCTGTGCGGACCGCCCGGCGTCGGGAAGACCACGCTAGCACATCTGCTGGCTAAGATCGCCGGTATGTACATAGTTATTGGTGGTTTTCTGGCTAAGGAACCTGGTTAAATAGGAGTGAGGACGGGCGTCCGCACCACAAGCTGGCGCTGCTGTGCGGACCGCCCGGCGTCGGGAAGACCACGCTAGCACATCTGCTGGCTAAGATCGCCGGTATGTACATAGTTATTGGTGGTTTTCTGGCTAAGGAACCTGGTTAAATAGGAGTGAGGACGGGCGTCCGCACCACAAGCTGGCGCTGCTGTGCGGACCGCCCGGCGTCGGGAAGACCACGCTAGCACATCTGCTGGCTAAGATCGCCGGTATGTACATAGTTATTGGTGGTTTTCTGGCTAAGGAACCTGGTTAAATAGGAGTGAGGACGGGCGTCCGCACCACAAGCTGGCGCTGCTGTGCGGACCGCCCGGCGTCGGGAAGACCACGCTAGCACATCTGCTGGCTAAGATCGCCGGTATGTACATAGTTATTGGTGGTTTTCTGGCTAAGGAACCTGGTTAAATAGGAGTGAGGACGGGCGTCCGCACCACAAGCTGGCGCTGCTGTGCGGACCGCCCGGCGTCGGGAAGACCACGCTAGCACATCTGCTGGCTAAGATCGCCGGTATGTACATAGTTATTGGTGGTTTTCTGGCTAAGGAACCTGGTTAAATAGGAGTGAGGACGGGCGTCCGCACCACAAGCTGGCGCTGCTGTGCGGACCGCCCGGCGTCGGGAAGACCACGCTAGCACATCTGCTGGCTAAGATCGCCGGTATGTACATAGTTATTGGTGGTTTTCTGGCTAAGGAACCTGGTTAAATAGGAGTGAGGACGGGCGTCCGCACCACAAGCTGGCGCTGCTGTGCGGACCGCCCGGCGTCGGGAAGACCACGCTAGCACATCTGCTGGCTAAGATCGCCGGTATGTACATAGTTATTGGTGGTTTTCTGGCTAAGGAACCTGGTTAAATAGGAGTGAGGACGGGCGTCCGCACCACAAGCTGGCGCTGCTGTGCGGACCGCCCGGCGTCGGGAAGACCACGCTAGCACATCTGCTGGCTAAGATCGCCGGTATGTACATAGTTATTGGTGGTTTTCTGGCTAAGGAACCTGGTTAAATAGGAGTGAGGACGGGCGTCCGCACCACAAGCTGGCGCTGCTGTGCGGACCGCCCGGCGTCGGGAAGACCACGCTAGCACATCTGCTGGCTAAGATCGCCGGTATGTACATAGTTATTGGTGGTTTTCTGGCTAAGGAACCTGGTTAAATAGGAGTGAGGACGGGCGTCCGCACCACAAGCTGGCGCTGCTGTGCGGACCGCCCGGCGTCGGGAAGACCACGCTAGCACATCTGCTGGCTAAGATCGCCGGTATGTACATAGTTATTGGTGGTTTTCTGGCTAAGGAACCTGGTTAAATAGGAGTGAGGACGGGCGTCCGCACCACAAGCTGGCGCTGCTGTGCGGACCGCCCGGCGTCGGGAAGACCACGCTAGCACATCTGCTGGCTAAGATCGCCGGTATGTACATAGTTATTGGTGGTTTTCTGGCTAAGGAACCTGGTTAAATAGGAGTGAGGACGGGCGTCCGCACCACAAGCTGGCGCTGCTGTGCGGACCGCCCGGCGTCGGGAAGACCACGCTAGCACATCTGCTGGCTAAGATCGCTGGTATGTACTGTAGTTATTGGTGATCTTCTGGCTAAGAAACCTGGCAAAAAAAGGGTTACATTTTAGCTGTTTCCTTGATTTTATTCGCGTGGAATTTAATTAAAAAGTTGGTAGCTTAAGTTACTCCTGTTTACTTCAGCTACCTGCCAAAAAAGTCTCGTCAAAATCGGTCTAGCCATTTCAGATATTAGCGGGAATAGATAGATACAAAAATTGTTAAAATGTTCTTGCTGTTTTTATCGTAGGTAATATATTCAAATGCGTGTAGTAAAATACATTTATTTCAATATTACAAACAAACACATGGAACATAAATTTTATTAGAGAGTTACATTATTCACCACGAATGTTGAGCGGAGCTGCCTGTTTGACGTTTAAGTAATATACATTGGTGCACTGAAATTGTGTTCGGTTAATTTTTTACCTACTGCAAAGTTACAAATAACAGTGGAATTTCGATCACATCACAAACTGAATACACTTTATGTTTATCAGGTTACAGGCCAGTGGAAATAAACGCGTCGGACGAGCGCAGTACCGACGCTTTCAGGACAGCGCTACAAAGTGCGACACTCATGCGGTCTGTATTGGACGCGGAGAAACGTCCCAACTGCTTGATACTAGGTAACATAGGATCATGACATATTCATACGGATCTTAATAGGTCGGGGAAAAAGTCTTTTCGCATTATAGTATGTATGAACTTGTAATAAAATCTTTCTCTCTCTAATAAAATTAGAATTTGGAATTATGTTCTTTAAAATTTTAATTTTGAATTATACTAAAACCAGCCAGAGGCAAATACTATAGCCAATAAGATTTTATTACAAGTTCATACATACTATAATGTGAAAAGACTTTTTCCCCGACCTATTATACAGTTACTCAAACTTTGCGCGGTGAATGCGAAAGCGAACCCCGTACCCCCGGTTTTAGCCGGTAAAAGTCCAGCACGCCCCTTCGTCAACCCCCTGATGAGGGACAGTCCATGAGGATTTCCACTGAGATACAAAAAATAGTTACTCAAACTGTATATTTAAAAATGAATTTAATGTGAAAATCTTAATAATTTCGATTTTTTTCATGTTTTACCATCAGGATATAAAATACGGTATGTTTAATTAAATCTAGTAGCTAGTTTATTTCAGATTAAGCTTTTGTGAATCGTTCCTTTATTTATCATTATTAATTTTGAATTCAATACACGTGAAAAATCACCACTTAATATTTCACTATTTTCTGTAATTGCCTAATTGTGGCCAATTTTTATCAAGTGTACAAAAATATTTTACAGAAGCCATTTTACAGATTTTAGCCAATTTACAGAAGGACTATTCTAGATTACATACTACAAAAAAGATTTGAATAAATAGTAGATTTGTAGTGATGAGAGCGAAATTACTATTAGAAGATGAGGATATTTAAATATTTTATTTCAAAACTCAATAATTTTTAAACTTAGATTTTTTTTTATATTTTTCTGATAACTGTCATGACTTGGCCTATCACCCTTTTCCAGCTTGACGTCGACTTCTGGGACACCCTGTATATGTAATTCAAAACCTCAACTTACTACATCGAATTCCAGATGAAATAGACGGTGCTCCGCTCCCGACAGTAGAGTTGTTGGTGAGGTGGTGCACAGCGACTGTTCCTGAGGGCAAGAAGAAGGCCAAGACACAGCCGCTGAAGAGGCCCGTCATCGCCATCTGTAACGACCTGTATGCTACCTCGCTCAGGCCGCTCAGGTCAGTCAATTAATTATGCCTTTGATCAACTTGCCATAATGAGAAAAGGAAGTAAAAACTGCTAAGGTAAATGGTTGGTGGGTCAGTTATCGTAGCAACAGTAGTTCCATCAATTAAATAAATATTGCACAACATTCATACAGCGCCATCTAGTCTCAAATTAAGTATATGAGAGTAATTTGTGTTATGAATATTAGATAATTGATAAACATACTTATATATTTCTAAATACATACATATTATAGACAAACATATTCAAGACTGTAGGTATACTACATGGGTCCGCATCGTTCAGGATCTTATCTCAATTAGAGTTATTATAAATGATGTGTATACCTGTAATAGGCATACATACTAGCAATTGAATTTGTCATGTATTTTCTATATCTTTTTTGTATGTATTGCTGTTATTGTACCTAATAAATAAATAAAAACCTAACAAATTAGGTTGTGATGGTGAAACTTTTTGTGATTTTGTTGAAACGGATATGTGCCAAAATGACTGGCGGATTTTGTCAGTTGATGTTTACATAGTTTATCCATACATCGCAGGGCCATAGCTCTGATCGTCCACGTGGGCGGCGTGTCAGTCCCGCGGCTGGTGTCGCGCCTACAACACGTGTGTTCGCGCGAGCGCCTCGCGCTGGCGCCGCACGTGGCCGCGGCGCTGGCGGCGCGCGCGAGGGGGGACGTGAGGGCCGCTATACTGCTGCTCAGCTTTGTTAAAGCTAGGGCTAATGAACAGGTAATGTTTGTAATTTTTGTAACTTTAGATTACTTATATTCCATTTGTTAAGGTAATTAACTTAGTGTAAACAATTTTGATATGTGTTTTATACAAAATGTGATTTTGAAAAATGTAAAATACTTTTCGATTTCCTAAAACTATAGATATTTGATTTCTGTCTGTACGCGGCTTATAAAAACGAAAATCTCGATCACAACATATCGACGTCACTGCGAATCACAGTCCCTGCAATTGATATCTCGAGCTGACCGTGTATACCTACCGCCCCCCTAACTAAATATCGTTTGAAACAGAATTAGTACATTTGTTAACATAAAAGACTGAAGCTTATATCCGAATATAATTTCTATGTAACCACTATATTAATACATACCTAAATTTAGACTTAACACGAAATACCTCTTCATATTCCTATTTCAGCTTAGTATAGAAGACGTAGAGAACGCAGCTATAGGCACTAAGGACTGTCACAAGAGCCTGCTGCAGGCGCTGCAGAGTATATTCACTACTAACGACCGCGACCCCCGGCGCCGCGCTCAAGACCATACAGGCCGCTGGTGAATATGATAGGTATACCACTTTCATATATTTTAATAATTAAACTTAAGAAATGTTTGTGTGCCTAATATGTATGGCAGTATGTATAATAAGTCCGCAAAAAGCAAAAATGAAGCATTGCCGTCTCATTATCCTATAAGCTTCTGCCTGAAATTAGTTCCTCAAAAAGTATTATATTTTCTAACAAGATTTTGCAATAAAATTAGTAAGCAAGAATTATTTGTGAAAATTAAATCAATCAAAATCAATTTTGTATTTAACGAATTTCATTGGTGAGCAAGAAGGTAAAATATGTTAGGCTAGCATGTTATTGTCAGATCTGCGATTGTAACTTGAGGTGAAAAAAGCTGCAAAGATGCTACACCAG
The DNA here is from genome assembly GCA_941860345.1 of Chrysodeixis includens. Taxonomy (NCBI): domain Eukaryota; kingdom Metazoa; phylum Arthropoda; class Insecta; order Lepidoptera; family Noctuidae; genus Chrysodeixis; species Chrysodeixis includens. The sequence goes on along the minus strand of OW796107.1, from coordinate 2,515,865 downwards.
AATTTTCTTTAAAAAGAAAAGCGAATCCCGCACTAAGGAATTTAATCCTTGTATCGCAAGAAGTTTCACAGACATTCAATTTACATGCACAGAGACAACCAGACTTAGAGCAAGCATTTGTGGAAAATACAAATTCTTGTCCTACGCGGATATCGAACCCACGCGAACCCAAGACACGTTGCGAACAGTGGTAATAATGCACATTACCACTGTTCGCGCTAACCTATACCACTCGGTTATCCGTGCAGTCATTCTAACATTGTGCATACTAACATAGTTATAAGTTTCTATTGTTACTGACCATTATAGATCATAGTTGTCTGACTTAATAAATGAATTGAATTATATCACTCCATTCCTCAGGCTAGCAGACGGCATCTTCGAGAACTACCTAACATCGCGTTCGGACGGTCGCCTGCTAGTAACATCAGCAGTGTGTGAGTGGTTAGTCCTACACGACAAGCTGAGCAGCTGGGTGTTACGTCACCAGAACTACAGCGTGTTCCCCGCACTGCCACTCGTGTTAGCTCGCTGTGCGTCGCTACTGGCCTCACGAACACCTATCAGGGTTAAGTTCCCGTTTCAGGCACAAGAGGTTAGTATTGAATGACTAAAAAACACAAATTTAACTTAGAGCTTTTACACAGGAGCGGCATGTTCCCAACGGCAGAGGTAACTGCAGCCGTCGACTCGCGTCGACGGCTGCAGTTACGATGACCGACGGCAGTTATTGCAGTGTGTAAGAACTACTCTTGTCTGTTCGCGATAAACTCAAAAATCTGCATCAATTTTCATGCTGTTTTCACCAATGAAAAACAAATTATATACTTAAACTTTGCTCAAGACTCACAAGTCAAGTTTAAGTATATAAATTGTTATATAGTATAAAGTAAAGTCGCTATCGCTGTAGGCAACTGATTTTAAAACCTTTTTTTTTAATTAATTATTTAAGATTGATTCAAGAGAAAGTTTTATGTGTGTAATTTACTAGTATTTAACTAATTAACCGCTAGTATAATATAAAATACTTATAATATTAATTATACCACAGATGTACCGCAAGAAAGTGGAGTTAGAGAGCGTCGTGCAGGCCGTGCTAACCGGCAGTGCGCCCGCCGTCTGCAACAACCGCAGCGCGCTACTGCTGGACGTACTGCCGCTGTTGCCCTACCTACTGGCGCCTAGTCTGAGGACTGCTAATGTGCAGGTAATCGTGTAATTAATGGAGTTATTGTTTTATGAATGTGCCTTTTAATATTGACAAATCTGTGATAGCCTAGTGGTAAGACTTTAGGACTGCCAAGTGAAAGGTCTCGAGTTCGATCCCCGCGAGGCGAACCGACTTTTGGCGTTACTGTGGCCGTAATCGGTCAGCAGACTTTATGAATATTGACACTTGCAAATACATATAGTACATAATACAGTACATCTTCCAAAAATATATCAATGTGTTTTGATGATTATTGCCCATTAATGCTTTATTATTATAATAACTTTCGTGAAGCATATTCATAATTGTTAAATTATACGATGTACTCACGCGTATTCATCGGCAATGCGGCATATAACTCCTCCGAAACGGCTTGACCAATTTATAAAATTTTGTATACGCATTCAGTAAATCTGAGAATCGGACAACATCTATTTCTCCCCATTCTTTTCGAGTACAAAATCGCGGTCAACAGCTAGTACTGATATAAATTAAACTACCTTCCCCACAGTTATGCAGTGAGACCGAACGCAAAGCTCTCCGCACGACAGCGGGCGCGATGTGTGACTACGGGCTGCAGTACGTGCAGCAACGCACGCACGACGGACTGTATAGCTTCGTGCTAGAGCCGCCTATATACAAGGTGGCATTCTATGGTATGGCTGTTATGATATTATTTATAAAATGAAGTTAACCTAGTGGTAAGACTGTAGGACTGCCAAGTCAAAGGCTCACCTGTTGGTCTAGTGGACCTGACTGCTATATCAGAGGTTGTAGGTTCAATTCCTACCCAAGATTCAGACCTTCACAAAAATGTGGGAGATGAGCAACAACAAGCATTTGTGGAACGCCCTATTTTTTGTTCTACGCGGGGTTCGAACCCCGCGACACGTCGTGCGCAGTGGCAATTGGCGTGGTGACATGTACCACTCGGTTATCCGTGCAGTCGATACAATTTTATTAAAATTTAATATTTTTTACTTGATAGGTACCGAAGAAAAAGTTCGCCCACCGCCAGCGATCAGACAGGCGATATCTCGCGAACAACAACTTGAAGTGATCAGACGGAATGAAGAAATGGTAAGTAATAGGGATGCTTAAATAATACAACGGTTTACTCACGCGTATTTATCGAGGTCGAACTGACCGACGCCCGTTCGACTCGCGACCCCACCGCCACGTCAGCTCATGATTAAGGACTCCGGTTGGGTCTGAAACTAGTCGGGCTATCCCGATAAATATGCGTAAGTAAACCGTCGTATTATTTCAGTATGAATCATCCCCACTTAAGTTACTGTAAAAGTAATAGGGATGATGAGGAGGTACGAATAGGTAATAAAAATCTAATTAGTCCTTCAGATACATAATTAAATTATTACACACCTATTTTTGCGTTTATCTAAACAAAAAAAAATGACAAAGTTATACTGCTTTAAGCTTTAGGAGTAAGTACTTACACTACGTACGAACAATTACAAACAAAATTAACACCGACTGCAATAAAATTAAGTTAAATGTAATTCTTTACAGTCCTTGAAATAAATACCCTGTAAAAATGAATAGATTTTTATTTGTAATGTCAAATACGTTGACGTAGCGTTTCCTAGCATACGCGTAGCTTACTTACACACCTACGCCAATATTCACTGCTTGCGCTTAAGCATAACACTACTAAATTTTTTTTTTTTCTACAGGCAAGCAGAGTACCTAATAAGGGCAAGTCGAACGATACTCCAAAGGCGAAGGTCGACAAAAAGCCAGTGTCTACTAGCAAAGACAAAGAAGTGCCGCTACCGAACCATTTACAACGTTTACAGCCCAAAGCAGTAGTCAGAAGCGCACCACAGGTTAGATGTTTTGTTTTTACCTGAAGAATCTAAGTTTATTTTGAGAAATTTAAATTACTAGGACATCAATTATCATCAAATTTATATAACTCATTGTCTCTTCAAAAAGGTTAGTTCAATATCTTTGAGTTACCTTTGAAGAAAACATTCGTAGCAGTTGCGATGTTTGTAGCATATGGGTCTTCCGTATGGGGTGATTCAATGCAAAAACGGGCGATTCGTAGCAAAGGAATATTCGTAGCCTATAGGTGATTCGTAGCAAACGGGTAATTCGTAGCTAGTGATTAATTCGTAGCTTGTGATTGATTCGTAGCACATTATTGATTTGTAAAACATAATTGTTTCGTAGCACATGATTGTTTCGTAGCAGACGATTGATTGGTAGCACATGATTGTTACGTAGCACATGATTGATACGTAGCACACGATTGATTTGTAACACACGATTGATTCTTAGCAAATGATTCATTCGTTGTAGCCATGTATCAAATAGCTGAATTGTAGCAGAAGTGATGGTTTCGTTGTCAATTGATTCGTAGCGAGAGATTGATACGTACTGATTGATTCGTAGCAATGATATTCATAGTATGGTACACATAGATGACTACAAAAAATGAGTTATGCGTAGCAAATGGATGATTGCAAATAAGACATTTCTAGCCAATGGGACATAAGTACAAATAAATGATTTGTGGCAAATAGGTAATTCGTAGCAAATATGTGATTTGTAGCGCGAAACATTTGTAGCACATCTTATATTCGTAGCACATCGGATACTCGCAGTAAATGAGATTATCGTAGCTAATGGTAAATTTGTAGTATTTTCGATATTTGCATTAAATTGTTCATACGTAGCAAATTGTCTTTGCAACAAGTATATCCAAATACATAACATCTAATTATATTTCTGAATGCAAGTTAAAAAAACGCATACAAAAATCCACACAAGCAAAGAAAACGTGTTTAAAATTCCATTAAAAATCTAAAAAAACTCAACATTCATATCACAAATCAAAATATGAGTCACAATGGCGTACCTAAGCGAGTTGCGGGCAAAGAGCTCGTTACCGCGTGAATAGGGCGCGCGATGAGTTTACACTTGCGATGGAATAAATTAGCAGTGTGTGCACAACGCGATTTGATACTGCTGTAATTGAAAAGACTAGGTTTTAGGCGGAAAAGATGGGTTTTAGGCGGAAAACGTGGGTTTTAGGCGGCTTTTATCGCGAGGTTTTGAGTTATAGTGTAGATAGGTGGGTGTATATTGGTTTAATCTTTCGAAGATGAATAATAACTATTTATGATTGGGTGGGTTGAAAATTTAATAGATTGCGTAAATAGTGCTCGCGAATGCGAACGAAATCACGAACGATTAAATATATAATGATGATACGAAATTAATTAGCGATTTGTGTCAAACATGTTTAGTTCAACTTTAATTGCAATTTAATTACGGCGTGTGGAGTAAATGCTTAGCTTTCTGGTCTTAGAATATCAACATATTACTAACTGAAGTAACAAATGCATGGATTTAAAGCGACGTCCACTAATGCCAACATTTTTCCAAAACGCCGGCTCTACAAAACATAGAAATACACAAAACTTTTCACTTATGTATTAAATAAATCATATTCATTATTTCTAGCTATTATTTGCATTCACCATATTTCTATAGTAGTCTGTTGATAGCAAGTAATAGGCAGAAGACGGCATAGTAGGCGGGAAGCACTCCGCGAATCTCGCTAATTAAAACTGTGTTTGCTAAATCCGCGTCGCGTATTGTGAGAGCGTGAAAGCGCTTCAGACCAACTTGCCATAGACTAGGTGCCGGAGAATGGACTTTTATAGACTAACTTTAGTTTCACTTAAACATTAGAATATACTTAAAGATTAAAATCTCAAATTAGGGAATAGAATATAGACTCCATAATGAGGAAATAGAGCAAGTTCCGAATAGACGTAGCGTACTTTGGTTTATTTTAGGTCTGTCTAGTCTGTCTGAGTCTACATAATGTGGTAATAGAGTATGAATTCTAAGATTAGTAAAATACATCTACAAATATACTTATAAGATAGAGACACTCGAATCGACCTCGGTGTTCCACATAACGATTTAATATCTTGGAATAAGCAACAAAGTATATCAATAATAGATGAAAGGAATACGAAAAATCTTTCCTAAACGAGTTTACAGTATTACTGAAACTACTTTTGACTATATATGTCCTCCTTTATAACTCACTTTACTGAGGAGCACAGCTTGAGAGACTGTCAGAAAATTATATCTAAAAAAATATACATCTTAAGCTGTCTAGAGTTCTTCCAGATCCCACTACTGGGCAAAGAGCCTTTTCTCCTTCCAAACCTCCCTGTCTTTTGCGATGTTTGGCCATTTACGATTAAATTATTTAATCCAAATTACTTAAAAAATGTGTCCCAGTGTCACGTCTACCCAACCTGTTCACTTTTAAACACGTTCGCAGCGCGAAGTCACGTAATCACAGCAATCTCGGGCGAGGGCTCGCACAAAAAGAAATAATTAACCCATCCGCGTCGCTGCACTTGTCACGCCGTGTCACGGCTTTTAATGTTGCCCAGTGTCACGCCAGAGGGCTTATATCGCCCATGCATGGTTAGATTAGTTTGGTTGGCTGTATTTGATGTTGGTATAGCATGTGCTGTAAATGCAGACTTTGGTTGGTTTTTGGTATGCGGAAAAATGAATAGGTGTTGTTGAGAAATGTAAAAGATGGGACTGAACCTGATTTATTAATATCAAACTAAAGCACAAATTGATCGATTGGAATTTCTGTCACAATCCATTTATGTGAAAATAGGTCACATACAAAGTGTATAAATAATAATATATGTTTTGCCATAAATGCATACCAACAGTAAAATTAATGGTTATGTATTTTATTGATTTGATTTTTCAATTGATAAATCATAATAATTACCAAATAAACCATAAAAAATCTAAATTTTTATCAAAATAATTTTTCGTCAAAATCTGGTCGCTACAAAATAATTTCACAATTCCTTACAGTTTACAAAGAACATAATTTTATATTGGGTTAAATACGACTAAAGTTAACGTCAAAACTTTTCGAATATTTCTTAAATAACATCCCTTTTGCGAAGATAGACAAGTTGTTTTTCTAATTACGAAGAGTCCATTATTTAAAAAGCCCATCACAAAAGAAGCGTAAATCAAAAATTTCATAAGTCCTCAGTGTCAAACCAAAGAGGTAGATTTTTTTTTAAATTGGAGCCCCTAAACTTACGATCTCGCAATTTTTTTCCAAAATTTAATGAAATTGATAGATTTTTTCATCGTCATTTATCAAGCCATAACTATTTACAAGGCTTCTCAAAAAGCCTTCATTACGACATGTGCATCTATGTGAGCTTTTTAAGTCCTTCTTCTAAATTGAATGATTGGCCTTATATAAGTATGTTTATCAATTGCTTAGTACTTATAATCAAGCTCTGCTTAATTTGACACTAGATGGCGTTGGTGAAAATTCATTTCAGTCATATATTATACGTGGATGTTATATTAAAAAAACTTTTTCAGTGATAGAGATCGTAGTCATATTTGTAATTTATCTGCTTGTTATTTTCAGACTACCATTCTCAGACTTACCTACTTTTTCCCTAGCTTCACCCAGTCCCGCTATTTTCGTTGCCCTACAATAATGCCCATTAGAGTGTATAGCCAGTTCCGTCGATAGCGGCCCGGACAGCCTCCCTCTGTAAATACAATAACTAATCACAATAAAAGGGTTGCGGCCGTCTCTATTAAAAACTCGCTAAGAATTACATTGAGGGGTCGCTTAGGACCAACGTATACTTGGTTGGAGTTCTTTATATTTCGAGTTCTAATAGGTAGAAATTTGGAAGTAATTTATTTAAACTACGCTTGTTAGTAAACTAGAGTTTTTCGACAGTCTAAATTACACAATACACCCTGATTCACCATTTACAGATTTATGAACGTTTTAGCTGTAAAGACAACATTAATCGGCTGATCTGTATTCCATCAATGCAATTCTTAAGAACTGTTTGTGTGTGTATGTATTTAGAAGTATATAATTTTTTCAGTTATCTAGTACTCATAACACAAGTTACTCTCGTCTACTTAATTTGAAAATAGATGGCGTTGTGTGAATGTTGAGGAATATTATACTCGTATTAAAATTCTAACTAACGCAGTGTACGTTGAATATAATTATTATGATTTCCTCTTGGCTTTCCTTTCGCTAATGGTGGTACGATCCCGTCGGGACGGGGAATCATTGCATCATTCGCTGTCTATCAGCTAATTAATTATCATGTTGTGTCATGGTACTTATGTTAAGAAATATGTCTTCATTGACAACACACTACTTCAATAGTCTAGAGGTGATATTAGGCCTTCTGCAGTCTTGACGTGGATTGTGCTAAGAATAACGACATTCGGCGACTCAGTATTATCCTAATGCTACTTACAAATACGTAATCTGATAATTATGACTAAATGTCAAATCGTTATCGTTAATTAATTCCATCATTTTGAGTTTAATTTAAGTAAAAAAATAAATTTTGTGAGGTATCATTATATCATCTTTGTGTAGTTTCATATTGATGCTACTACATATCATACAATTTCGCTCATTTGATCTTTTCTCAAACATACTGAAAATCTATTGAAAGAAGCTTAAGAAGCTACTTATCACCTCACACATTACTGACAACGCACGATCAATACAATAACAATTAAATCCTCTATATTTTTAACACAAAAAGCAGTTGATTCTCATCCATTTACGGAGCGTAACTGCGCAATAAATACGTTGGCATTAGGCGCCGCGGCGGCTAAGTGCCGCGGTACGTCTGCCCGCACTAATTGCTAACTATCGCTCTTACCCACTTCTGTATACGTACCTACATAGGGGTACGGGGTAACGGGGTAAACTCTCCACTTATTTTAGCTAAAATTGTTCTGCATTTAGAAATGGTATCATTAAGACTTTCGGATTGCATTGGGGTTTTTGTAGGCTCCAATTGTTGAGATTTCGCGATAGTTAACAAAAACAACAAGGATCAAAAATTTTGACAATACAAAATAGGCTTCAAATTTTCCGTAATAGATAAAACTGCACAAAAAATGTTAGGAAATAAAGAACGTCTAAAATTGCAGACAACATTAAGTGCTAAACACCCAGAAACTATTTTCCTCCCTCAATTGCCAAACACCAAACATAATAGAGGAAATTCCAAAAATCCCATCTCAACATCCGACTAACGCTTATAACAGCAAGATCCTTACAACGAGCACAAAAATACGCCCACCTAATAAATTTACCAGCAGTTTAATCGCGCACGCGACCCAAAGTGGATGGTTACTATGGTTAGCTGCCTGCTGAGTGCTCTGCGCGGGTTGTGCCCGCGATTACCGGCATTGGCCATTTATGTGATACAATTGTAGCGACAATTAAATGCCTCTAAGTCTTTGGTTTTTAATTGAATTGGATTCATTTGTTGTGCGATGATTTTTGTAGTAGATGAATAAAGATTTTTGAAAAGTCATGGGAGGTAAATTGATTTTGTTTTTTGCTAATGTATATTTTTGGGGTAAGGAAATACTTAGATGACCTAATCTTAAAACCAAAAAATCGTCTACGAAAGTAGAAATTAGTTCGAATTTTCCGTATTTAATTTGCATATTTCCCTAGAACTAATCAAAGCAAAGTGAAATCGTAACAAAAACGCATAACAAAATAATCACCATATAACCCGATTCGTTTCCCGGCTAAAACACAAAAAATCGCGTTACATTACGTCTGATAACTTATGTCAGGCATTAAGCACTCGGCTCGGTCGTAATAAAAGCAATAACACTCTGAATAGGAAAGAGTGCCTCTATAATGCGTCGGGTAAACGAATATGCGGGGAAATTGCTCTGGAGCGAGCGTAGATGCGATTGAGAGAGGCCGGATACTGGCAATCATCAATCTAACCCCCTAGCCCGGGTAGATCGTAAATCACGCGTACAATAGCTGGGGAAGTTCTTAAGAAGAAAAACTATAGGTTTATATCCTTCCGGAGCCCGGCCAATCGGAAGCCGGCGAGTGCCCCCCTCGTAGGAAGGGTTAGCCCTGGATCGCGTTAGGGAGAGATTCTTTGTAATTGGCCAGTGATCATAGATATGGATTTGTGATGAGCTCATTTTGGAGAAAAAAGTACTTTGTTTTAAGCTCACATCTAAAAGAAACTAAAATAGGCGTCTAAAGTCAAGTCGAAGAATGATTGCAGCGTTTTTGGTGTCAGCCGTAAAACACATTTATATCTAATTAAAAATTAATTTGCTAATTATTTTATATGGTACACTACCTAAAAAAACTGAATGAAATTCAATTCAGATGTCGTTAAGGTACCTTTTTGTTGTAATACTTAGGTAAAAGTGTAAGCTTACTAGAATGTATAAAACTAAATTAAATATTTAAAAGATGCTTTGTTTTATGACATTGTTTAAACAGACCTCAATCAATATACTATAGACCATTCTATACCTGAAACAAAGCAAAAATAGTACATACATGAGGGTCCGGCTTCAACCACCTGATCAAATTTTATATGCAATAATTTTTTTTGGAATAGTTCATGAACTAGTTTCTTACAAAAAGTTGTTGTTCTTAATGCACATATATTTTTTTCTCCCACTTATTGTGTTCTGCTGAGCAAAGGCCTCCTCCAGTTCCTTCCACGTTTTTCTATCCTGCGCCACAAAACGCATACATTAAAATCTAAAACTTTAAAATGTGACCAAGTTTCGCTTGAAAACATTATTATGATCATTTTACATTTCTAAAAACAGAATACCACACTCTCCGGTATGTTAACATGACTTCATCCTCCTTTATCCCCTTTTTCCATCTGTAACCCGTTTAGGGTGAGATTTCTCCGCGTCTGTCCGTCTCACGCACATCGTCCGTCATTGTTGGCTTAGCGTAATCCCACCGCGATAGCTATGCCTGATGTGTGATTCCAATTATTTGTTATATTTATATTGATTAGGTTTTGTTTTGAAGTGTGGCTGCTTGAGATTTTTCGATGTTGCAACTTTTTAGTTTGTAATTTTAACGTTTGGTTACTGATTTGATTGGTAATTTGTCTTTTGTTTTAGTTTGTATTGATAGAAAACGTTTGGTAGAACTGTGGCTTAGAAGGTCACATGATTGGGGGTAAAAACGAGTCTTTAGATATTTTTATTTATGTACTAAAAGTGGTTGAATGAACGACTATTCATATTAATTTTTGACAAAAGGTATTCAGATTGAATTACCTAAAGACAAAAACACAATATACCGATTGATTGAACCTAATTCTAAACCTAAATAATAAAACGCCTAAACTACATTTCCCCAAGCACGTAATATTTGAACACAATTTACTTTTTCGACCGAATTCATTTGCGGCTGGCAACACGTTGGAAAATTTGAATTTAGAACGCGTTCGGGGAGCGCGGGCCGCGGCAAATTGTGAATTAGACCGCCGCGGGCGCACCGCACCACCGCTTGTTAGCTAGTTTTTACGCTGGCAACCCCTTTGTCAGGGAAATTGCATCAATGCCGTATTGCACTGTGTACTTGTGTAGTCAGTTATTTAGACCGCGCGGAAAGATTGCTATGATATTCTTTTTATTGCAGTTTTCAAATTCGCAATTTTACGGTCGTGTTTTGTGGATATTCTGCACGTATTTTCATGGCTTAGAGTTTTGGTTAAGTGAGTCTTTTCATGGTATAAAATTAAATATCACAGCGTAATTTACGTACGCACCTATCTATGTAGTAAGACTATAAAAACAAACATAAAAAAAAACTTTTTTAAGAAGATACTATTATTTATTATTTGACGAACTTCGGCTACGAAACGTTACGATAGCTTTGCTAGCTGTCGAAAATATGGGTTTACTGTGATAACTATTTCGTGACACTTTCAAAATACCTAACTTAAACTACCAGCATTTATCGTAAATTTTTTTTTTTCTAATCTACACTGCCATATTATACAGCATGTTCTTAAATGATCATGTTATTAAAATCTCCATAACGTTCTCTATTACAACCGCGACAGTATGCGTTACTAATTGGCGTTAAGGGTGGGCCGTTCGTTTTCACATTCAAATGATAATATAATGTATCGCGACCGAGGGCGGTCTCCTGCCGTGAAGCAATCGTGCTGCTAATGATTGCCTAGTTGCTCCCACTGTGTGCTGCTTTATTAGTAAGGTATATTGTTTGAAATGTAATTGGCAAGTGTTTTGAATTACTTGCCTTCGATTTGCACTTGCTTATCAGAGTATGATTTATTTATTATTTATTTAAAAAGGCACAAGTTATATGTTGAAAATAGAAAAAGTCCAACAAAATTATATTTATATAGTTTGTCTGTTGGATCGGTACATTAAGTCTTATATCTATTTTAATATTTATTAGACTTCACACTTAATGCTTTAAAAACATCGCTTTTTCCTTGATTTTCGCTTCCAAAGCTGGGCTTTTTATAGGATAACAATAATAATGCTTTTTTACAATAATAATATAAAAAGCACCAAGCTCTAGAAAATTAAGTTAAGCTGTACAAAAGTACCCTTTCATTTTGAGATTGGTATTCAGCTGTTACACGAAAAACATTACTTTTGCTAGACTACAGTGGTAGATAAAAAAATGTGATCTACGTAGATAACTGAAAAGCATCTTTTGCTCTAAATAACCAATTAACGTTGACGTAAAGACATGACTCTAGTCAAAAAACTGCGAAGTGGTTTGATCCATATACACAAAAATATAAAAATCATGTTAACTTAACTCAACTTATTTATTTTCCACTTTTAATATCTCGGTAACCAAGCTTATTGATCAACCTCGCTTACTTTATTATTTAACGGCACCATAAATAACACCAGTAATTTTCATTTCACTCCGCATTACAAGGATTACATCAGAATTTCCCTACGCCCCACTCTATTATTGTAACTAATCTTGTCACAAAACCCTAGTCCGATTACTTACCAAATAGGCTCAAATAACGCGGTTCCGAATTTAAACACGCGTATAATTTTCAAAATTGGAGAAGTGGATGCCATATGCGGTGCCCGAGGCCTTTATTTTTTTTTTCGGCGCCGCAAAGTCGCACCCGTTCGGATACACGCTACTGACACCCGTTAAACCAACATTAAGAACACAAATGTATTCACGAGTGGGGTGAGCGGATAATAAACGGTTTTATTGGCTTTATCCCGTTGTGTCTGAGCCTGAGCCAACATTGTTACTCGGTTTCTTTTTTGGTAAAGTAATTTGAATATTTTATTAGTAAAATTTGGCTGCTGAAGTGTTCGTTTCGATTTTTTTTGAGGTTTGATTGTGTGTACTTGTGTAAATGTTGTCTACTCACGTACAATCTTCATTGTGAACCTTTTCGTGAAGAAATTAAGTTTTTTATAACATTTATGTCTTAGCAACAAAACATATTTTTCTCATAGTCTAATTTTAAGCTTACATATTAAAAAAATGATCTGAACGATCACAATATCATTAAAATTAAATCCTATTTACTCTTGAGTAAACGCAAAAGCCATACTCTACTATTAACACCCTTAAAACAAACACTAACCTCGGGCTAAAAGTAAACTGCGATGAAAAGCTTAACATTTGTGTAAAGCCGTGCGGTAATCATCTTTTGTACGCTGTGCAAACATATGGCATATTGCGGGGCATTGCGGGCCCTATCTGATTAACGCAAACAATTTGTGAAGCGCCTGTATGGAGCTGGGTGATTCTCCACCAAAAGTAACTATTAAAATTAGGAAAGATAGATGAGTATCAGACACCCTGTGCAGTGCAAGAACAAAATAATTTTGCTCATTTATTGCATAAGTAATTCATTATAAGTTGTATTTTTCTATTTTTTTTAAATAACTTATGGGGTTTCTTGCCGGTACTTCTACATAAAAATGGCATTTTGGAACCGCGCAACTAGAGTCAGTAACGATTTAAAAGTCCTTGAAAAAGTCTACTCGAAATATTTTTTTATTTGATTTGATTAGTATTTTTTTTGTACTGAAAACCTCGATCTCACATTCTTCTTTTCGTATGGTTGACAAAGAGTCTGGTTTCGAAAGTGACGTGACTTTAGACAAAGAAATTCTCAGGTGTGCTGGTTTCCTCACGATGCAGCGATATTCTTCTTCACTGTTTTTTTTTCCTCAGAATCACCCAGGCAATAAGGTCGCATGCGGCCCCATAGCTGTTTCTCGGCCAGCCCGCGAGCTATGACTCTACACTGGAGCCCGCTCGACGCATGTAAAGGGTTAATTCCGATGCGTTTTAGATTGTACAGACCGTTTTATAGGTTTTTCTTTCAGCGTAAATTGATGTTTTGTAGAGGCGGTCAATTCTGAGGTGGTGTGTGAGTTTATGGTCTGTAGACCTAGATGTAGACACGTTATAGTAAGTTTTTATTCGCATTAGAAAAGGCTCTACAATTCTACATTAACAAAAATAGGCTAGTTGGTTTACGTTAACGTAAAGTGATATAAATATTATTATATGCTAGGTATTTTCATTAAAATAAGCTCATTTTGCAATTGAAACTATAAACATAAAAAAATAAAATCATTACTTCGTATCTGTTTAACGTTTAACCCCTATACGACTTTACAAAAAAAAACACAAAACAATCACCTCCCGCAAAAATTAAAACAATTCCTCTTTTATTTTTAATTCCAATTATATTTCCCAACAACCTCAACGCGTTTCGAGTCTTAATCCAAGTTATTGACAGTGATAGGCGATCGATCACGCTCCCCGAGGAGTATCAATATAATTTTTGTTTAACTTTAACAAATCGTTCGCCGCTGAATGTAATTTGTGTGAGAGCATTGCCTTGGTATCGTTTATTATGGATTAACTTACTGAAGTTCGTAGTGTAGAGCCTTTATGGAGCTAGGTAGAGTTGTGGTATCTTGAAGGTGATGGACAATTATGATTTATTTTGTGACTTGTAGTGGTCGATTTGGTTATTTGTATCAAATTTTAGGAATAAATATTTTCATCATGTAGTATGAATTCATGTAGACCTAGGTCAAAAATTGTCTTAGGTGTTTCAATCAAGCTGTAACAAATCTTTAGAATTTAACCAGGATTGGCCAGCCATTGCTGTAATTGCGTATGAATAAATCACAAAATAATTGATTGATTGATAAATCACAAATAATATAATTAAAAATGGATTTATTTATTATTACTCAATAACTTTTATTAAATACTTGCAAAAATTTTATTACACGTAACTCTACTCTTATTTAAAAACAAACTTATGAAATGACACTGCAAAAAGTAATACCCACCATCATCATCATCATTTCTCTACCCTTATTCCATTTATTATTTGACTATCTGACGTCATCTCGCAAGTAACACTCAAAACACGATCCTTATAACAAAACACGATCATTTAAAAACCAAATACGTTTAAAAAGGAGAGCAAAGTATCTGTTTCCCTACCAGCGGCTCCTGAATACTTTATGATAGAGGCTATTTATTCCTGTCAACTGCCTTATTGTCCTCCCACTAAATAAAACTATTGTAACAATATCAATAAGGCTTTTCAGAACAAAGGGACGTGTAATGTGGGCGATTGTAAGGTTCGGTAAGATTTCGTCATATGAGTTTTTGGAAGAGATTGTTTTTTGAATTGGTGGTGATTTTGAGATTGGTTGAGGGTTTGTGCTTGATTTTAAGTAGATCAAATTAGCACGAGTCAGCTGAAAACAGCTCGTTAAAACCAGGGTATAAAATTGAAGGTTAATAATAAAGTGTTGAGTGACATACATCAATTAAAGCTATTGTGTTTAGTAAGTAAGAAACCACGCTTATAGTATAGTAGTTATCTATTTATTAAGTCGCAATTTTTTTCTTATTTGCATTTTTGAATATCATTATACTGATATCAAATGTTTTTACTTATACATTAATACAATAAATATCCTTAACAAAATCATCAATGTACCTACTCAGAAAACTAAACCATCTCCAGCACATAACGTAGTTTTCTATCGCCGCTCGTTTATATGCGAGCCATTAAATAAATATCGGATAGGTTAGCGCTAGATGGGCCGACGATGTATGGCCGGCATTACCAAATAAATGGGCAATTTGTACATAAATATATATCGTAGAGTGAAATATTACGCTCCTGTGTATCGGTGGAACGGTATAATAAGCGTTAGGAATAGAGGTTTCATAGCTGATGATCGGCAATTGGATTTCATGTGTTTTCTTTGTTTGTAGCCTAGTAGATTATAGGTATTGTAGGACGGATTCGAAGCGACGCAAGATTGAGAATTGTGGAAGGACTTGGGGAAGGCCTTTGCCCAGCGGTTTGACACTATAGGCTAAGAAAAAAAAGATTAAACCTCGACATAAATTTAATAGCAGTGATATTGTGTAATATCTAAGCTCTTGAAAATAGATTATAAAGAAAACTGTTCTTGTTCTTAGTTGTGATGTATTTTGCCGCACAGATATAATTTTCTTAAACATCAATCTTACCAGTTACATTCAGGCAACGAAATCGGAAATTAATGTATTCTTTCTCGACTATACACACAAAAGTGTTACAAAAAACACCCAAAAATAAACAGTAAACTTGAGTATCGCAATCTAACAAGCAATCATAAGATAAAGCCGCACAAACTCTTTCCCATCTCGCGTCGTATCGTAAAGACAAGTTCCAGACTTATCCGCGCTCTATTTACGATACAGAACAAATAAGTATCGGGGAGGGGCCCGGGGACTCGAAACAATGAGAAATGACCGGCGGAAAATTGCGCGGATTGTGAACGGAACCCGAGCGGAGACGATCGCTGCTTAAGATCCGGCAGGGATGGAGTTTGGACTGGTTTTAAATAGTTTTTGATTGCTGTAATTAGGAATATAGGTTCTCCTTATTTATTTATTGGATTTAGCCAGTTTTGTCCAACTGATAATCGAAGATCTTCCAGTTTTCCAGCGCAAAAGAGAAATGTATCTGTTCCATTGTCCGTAGTAGTTTTTCAGGCAGACAGATTAAAAAATTTAGGAATATAGGTCCTTCAATCATGAATTGTATTTAACCTGTTTTGTCCAACTGATAATCGAAGATCTTATTTTGTCTTCCAGCGCGAAAGAGAAATGAACTTGTAAAATTTTTTGCAGTAGTTTTTCAGGCAGACAGATAATTATAAAGTTGGGAATCAAAATTTGTAAAGGAAATTATGCTTTGGGCTTTGGTGGTGTTTGGTTACCCGTCATGTCTCAGTTATAGTATGCCTTCAGTTGAAGTAGGAAAAAGCAAACGTATTGTGTCCTCAGTTTTATATTTATAGCGCAAAAAATCTTCGACTTCCTATGTGAAGACGATTGATTGATTAGGACTTCGTCAATTTTCCGAAGTAACGAGGTTTGCGATTCCCTGATTAAGGTGCAACTCAGTTACCCTCATCCATTGAATCACGCTCGCATCTCCTCGACTAGGGCCCAGTGCACGTCTGGTAGTAGCCCGAGGCGGCCCTGTGTTGGCGCGCACTCTATTTTCCTATTTGCGCGGCAGATTGGCTCTGATTGTATTGTTTGCGGCGGGGCGGGGCATTGATACCGGGACCCCCCCTCCCCTCCGACCCTCTCATACCTCCCCCCCTCGCCTTCCCCACAGGGTGCAGCCGAGCGGAAAAATGTTATCTACTACGTGAAATATCGCATGTTTGCGATAAATATTTGATAGGAGAATGGATTTTTAAATTTGTTTCGTGCGGACATTAGTTTTGCGGCGCCCCGGGTTCTTGGGAGGTATATAAATGGTTCTGTCTTACATATATTATTACGTAAGCTTATGTGGTTTGAGTGCCTAAATATTTCAGTTTGAGTTCTTTACAATCGTTTGTGAATTGTAATATCAACTTGATTTAACTTTAACAATCTATAACATGTATCAGAAAATAATAAAAGCAGCCCTTAAAATAAACTTTCGCTCGAACCCCGAAAGCCTCCCTATCATAAAAAAATCCACAACCTATCAAAACGATATCAAGTCATGAAAACAATGTACCCTTCAACCACTGAGCGGTAATTGACAATATCGGCACATCTGCGGGTAACATCGACGTATAACGTATAAGGTGACACCGGTAACTTTTATGAGTGCGAAATTGTGTTTATGCGGTGCCGCGGCGCGATTTACCGCCGCCGAGCCGCGCGCCCGCCGCGCCGAGCCGCGTAATCGGAAATATTGCACGGGAACGAAGTTAGGGTGCGGTGCAAGGTAGGAGGAACTAGCGTTTTTAAATATGGGATTTTGTTACCGTGGTTTAAACTATTGGAATGAAAACAATATGTGATAGAACGCTGATATTTATGAATTCATTCAGACATTCTGGATTGTCACTGATTAAATAAATCAGTGATAATTATTTGTTTACCTCAAGTTTGAAATAAACATAATTCGGCGTAGATCTTTATTTTTTTATTTAATAATAATGTTTTATTATACTACTAATTATTTTCATACCGCACGGTACGTGCGCGACGTGTCGCGGGTTCGATCCTCGCGTAGGATAAGAATTTGTGCGTTCCACAAATGCTTTTTCTGAGTCTGGGTGTCTCTGTGCTTGTGAACGCAATACAAGGATACTAGGAATAAATTCCTTAGTGTAGGAGTTCTTTTCTTTTAAGAAAGTCTGCCACTTTTGACTTGGAGCTGCGCCTCTCGCGATGGCCGCATCTGGTGTTATTGTCAATAGTTTCACTACGACTCGCTGAAACAAACTAGTAATTGGTTTGCTATTGATGCTTCCTATTTGTAACGATATTGTGTTCATCGTTATTTTTATACATACGTTATTTATACGATGACTTAATTGTTATGGAGCCCAGTTTATTGGAGATTGAATAAACCATTGGATGTATGAAAAATATTTTGAACCATGTTACTAATTTTCGCCTGTTTATCGGTTAACCCAATAGGCATGACGATCACTTTTTTATTTTGCATAATTTAGTTAAATTAATAACATAGGTGGGATATGTATTTTATTTTAAAATAAAATTATGTCAAGCAAAAATTGACCAAAGTACAGTCAATGAAAGTGACGTCACTTTGTCGTATAAACTTTGCGAATGCGTTACGTCACAAGCCCCCTTTTATAAATATTAAAGCTATGACATTTTTTATTGCGTGTCTAATATTTTTAAATTACGTATCTGACGGACTAATTTGATTTTTACTTTTTGTACCCTGTCATCATCTTGTAGATACTACGATAGTCTTGCTACGCAGTCGTAGCGCTACGAACGCCACGATTTCTATCAATTTACGTTCCCGTTTGTATCCAACTAAATAACTGTTCTACTTGTAATTCTTGCTGAACTATTCAATCACAATACTGTAACTATTTACTAGGCATTATTGAAACAATTTGCATTTTTTAAGTCTACTCATCATTTCCTCTACGAAAACCTAGCAACAGTCCTACAAAGTCTCAGTACAAAGATAATGACGTATCATCGTGCAAGTCGTGTCGGTCGCGTCGCACGCAGCTCGTTAACGACGTCGCCGTGTTAACAACACTTGTCTCTCACTAACGCGGAAACTAACGCCTTGACGACGAACTTAACCTGTAAATGTATGAAAAAAATGCCTTTGTGTTCGTTTAAAATCTCATACTTTTAATTCGAAGTATGTTTGTCCGATACACGGTTCAATCAAATAGGTAGTCACCAGTCAGTCCATATCAAATACAAGTATGTAAATGATTACAGAAAAAACTAAATTGACACCAATATAACTTGGAAAACTACAGGCAGAATTTTCCCTTAGATCTCGATCTTCAATTTTCTTATTAAAAACATTGAACGCAACTATTTACTACTTACACAAAGCATTATAGAAAGTGATAGTTTGCAATTATAGTCTTTATGCCACATAAAATAAAGCCTATATTCGCAAACTATTACCATAGTTTACTAATTGGAAGTGCTGGAGAGAGTGACATCTCAACAAATGCGGTTTTATTTTTTTAATTGTGCCTGAAGAGGCTCGGGTAACGACGCCTGTTAACGTGACGTCAGACAAAGAAAGCCTGGCTTAAGTGCCGTTACAATTACTTTTGTGGCAACTTTCGTTATATTGTAGAGCTTATAAGACTTGTACACCTGTTTTCGTCTATGATTGTAAATGATAGCTTGTGTTATTCGGTGTCATAAGCAAAAAAAGATTTTACGTTTGCATTGCGTTAATAATTAATATTTTTTTGCGCTATGACATGATTAGGAGACACGCAAGAAGAATTTGGTTTAAGTATATAGTTACGTATAGAATGTCTAAGGTATAATTTTTGTTACAGGTCCACAAAGACTTTTTCGGTCGAATTGTTCCACTGTCACAAGTGCAGCGGAATGGTGAGTATTCCTCTGTTAATTTAGATTTGGTGCTAGTAATTTTTTTTTTCTTATAAATTTGACCAGCGAATTTGCCGCCGACGGCAATTTTTTTAACTAGCTTTTTGCAGTATACATGTGGGGTATCAAAACAAAAACGATTTGTAAGTTCAGGATGTCAGCTTCCTCCATACCAAATTTGATCTCTGCTGTTTACCTCTCTAAAAAAAAATACTAAATAACGACATGCTATCAATGAATTAAATGTTATACATACTCTTTTAAATTCAATAACCCATTTTCCAAATATCATCTCATTTTCCATACAACCCTAATTTCCATTACACCATACTCACCCACTCCAAAACACCCATTTAATACTTGATAATGAACGTCCCACATAGTCCAGGAGCCAGATCACATAACGTTAATCACACGTTGGCTCTATTATTTTCAATTACATCCCGCCGTCTAAAGGGTTGTTAATATTCGTTTGGTCGACACGCGAACGTCCCAGCACCTGAACCCAAATGTAACAAGCTTACCGATTCCCCGACATTTTGATATTAATAACTGTAATTTCGTTCTGATGGGCAAATTTTAATAGATTGAGAATTTCTCGGTTTAGTTCGTTTAAGGTGGTGGTACATTTAGGTTAAGATCATTTGTTAGCGTTTGTGGGTTGAGTTTTGTGTTTTATAATTTGAGGTTTTATTGAGGAAATTTGTTGGTCGAAAATGGAGCTTAGGGTTGTAGTTTTTTTTTTACGTTCGCACAACGCCATTTAGTCTCATATTAAGTTTACGAGAGTATAATTGTGTTATGAGAACTAGACAACTGATAAACATACTTATATATTTCTAACTACATCCATATTATAGATAAATTATACCCACATTAGAGGTTTACAGGATTGAGTATTTTCGCTATTATTGTTAATTGATTGATTAATCACTTGTTCTAAGTCTCGTTTTTTATGACCTAATTCTATCCAAGGTTCCATTTCATAGTGTCCTATTTCCCATCTAGAATAACATCCCAATACCTAACACAAATCTTCACAAATAAATAAATCATTTTCAGATACAATTCAAATCGGATTTTAAAAGGCGAGCCATTGTGTATTCATCCTAAAGTAGGATCATCTTTATCCCCCCCTTCCTCCCACCCCGCCCCCTTTTCCCCCCGCCGTCACAATTCTCGTTAAGGTGACTGTTTAATAATCTCAACGCGATTTCTAATGGGATTGAGCTGAAATTCGCCGGAGACCTCCCTTAAGCTATATTATTGTTTCTCCAACTGAGTACAGTCGGTGAATTTGATTTTATATTATTCAAATTTGCCTTTAAAATGGATAGGTTTGAGTTTTAGTAGATGTGATGATTTTAATAGATTTAATGTTTGGAAAATGTGTTTTGTGAAAATTTTATAATATAACAGGTAATATACAGCGTTATGTAATATGAACTTTCCAGCCAAGCAAACTACTTAAAAATGGTTGCAATAAAATAAACAAGCCATTTGTATCTTTTCCTTATTTTCCGCTAGAAAAATAACTTAAAGCTAACTTCGTATTTAATTCATTGTAAGCGCTACGAAGTCTACGTGCATCCGTAGACTTTGCTACGGAATCTGCTACGGTTTACAACTTGCTACGATTTATTGTCGAGATGTTAACTTCTTACTGCCATTTCCTTAAAAAATCGTTAAATGTCTGGGTTTTAAATAGATTTTATCAATTGGGTTCTTGGGATTTTATATTTATCTTCAAGTAGGTACATAAATGAAATCTCAAAAAAAAAAATGTGTGATTTGTACTTTGCATTTGAATTAAGGAAAGTATCTCTTAAGATAGGTTTGGAAAACAAGATTTCAGACATTTGCGCAACAGTGGGATTGTAAGTAAATTTATACGCAATACGAAAAGCTGAACATGTTCTTTATTTTTCATGTGTTTGATTTAAAGATACCAAAATTATTAATTGTTACAATATTTGGTACATATACTTTTTGCTACACCATAGATGTTGTACTCTATCTTACCTAAACCAACATTTAACATACAATAATCGTCTGTCGGTACATCCAGCCAACTTATAATGAGGTACTGTATAAATTAATTGTTCAGTGTGTGGCCAGCGAGGCGTGGGATCGACTCGGCGCCACTGTTTGATTTGAGAGCTTGTTAAACCATCGCATTGCTAACCTAACCATCGCCGTGTTCATTGTTCGTAATTAGTTTGCTAATACGTTTTTGTTATATTATTTAGTTGTTAGTATTGGGTGGGAATCTGATAGATACAGATGGTATTAATTAAGGTTTTCGGTTGTGGATGTTTAATGTGGAGTTTTTTTTAGTTTTTCGTTTAGGGTTATTGTTTGTAATAGTTTAGGTTTTGGGTCGAAAAAATTAAAATGGATACAACATTACATTGTTGGAGTACAAAGGTAATGCTTAATTCTTACAGAAATTTCTTCCATGTTTCTTACATGTATAGTCTTCGAGATTTTTTGGCTATCGCTTTAATAATATTCTTCGCTTATACTCTACTGATTTACCTAATTAAATCAGTAGAGTATAATTTGAGAATATGAAGTGGGTAGTTGAGCTAACAGGTTGCTAATTTTGTTGCTCTTAATTTAAATTAAAAATTAAAATATTATTTATTATAATTCACCATTTTAATGTATATACACGTTTAATACATAAAGAAACCTACCAGTTAAGTGTATAATCCTGACAATAACTAAACTATTAAACAAAATGGAGGCTCTGCAAGAAACACTCTCAGGGATGATGACAATGTTCCAAAGCAGGATGTCAAATTTTGAAGCTGAACTTCAAAAAAGCACCGGCACAACATACAGCACTGACACTCTGGCAGAAGACTTCATCCTCTTCAAAAAGTTTGTGGTGGAATCATTAAGCTGTCTCCAGCAACAAATGAAATCACTGGCGCAGGGGATGGACAATCTGGAGATGCGCGGGCGCCGGAAGATGCTGCTGATACATGGTGTGGCGGAGCAGGCTAAGGAGGACACTGTGCAGCTGGTGGCAGAAGTTGTGCGGTGTCATCTCAAACTTGCGGACTTCAGCACTACCAATGTGGGACGGTGCCATCGGATGGGACGCCAAGCAGGTACCAGTAAGCCCAGGCCTATTGTCTGCAAGCTGCGAGATGTTGGAGTTAGAGACAGCATATGGTTCGCTAAGACCAAGTTGAAAGGCACAGGAATTACAGTGTCAGAGTTTCTGACCACTAACCGACATCAACTGTTCATGGCTGCGCGCGATAAGCTAGGTGTGAATAGATGCTGGACTAAGCAGGGTCATATATACGTCCTTGGCGCTGATGGGTCCCGGCAGAGACTAAGGACAACCGAAGACCTCGTGAAGATCGTAGTTGGCAAAGAAACATCAACTCCACAGCGCACGGGTTCGCCTTTGTCGTCCCCATCGCCAACTCCAGCTCCAAAGAAGGCCCGGCGTGCTGCTGCAATTGCCGCCGCGAAGAAGAAATAGTTTTTTCTGCTGGTATTTGTAAGTCTCACCGTTCGCATTGATAATACTTTAAGACGCAGGTACTTGATAAAATCTTCACAAGGATTTTAAACCGTCGTTTTCTCCGAATAAACTATTATCAGTGTACCTTCTTCCAAATTATTAGTTTAAAACCGTTTATATTGCGCATGAGTGTTGCACTTTGGTGACAGCTGACACTGCTGACAGCGGATATCGATGTCATTTGACGTAAGGCCCTTGTGTCACTGTGATGGTATAGGTGCGTTCAGAAATGTCTGTACGTTCCGTTTCCCGTGGCGGTGTATGGGGGCTGGCGTTTCGTGAATCGTGGTTTGTTGGCGGCGGTCTCTACTGTGCATCATTTTATTTATTTAATTTTTTTTTTTAATTTGACCGTAATTTTTATTTGTTTTAATTTATGTACATATTCTGTCGTTTATAGAATGAATTATTGAATTATGCTAGCTTGTTTTTAATACTCTTCGTTATCGCTCTATTTATCTTTTTTTATCTATAGCGTCCGGACGGTGGGACTGCCAAAACTGGAATCGAACTGTTTTGAATTGTTTAGTTTTTACCTTTCAATTTTTCTGTAACTTACAACGTAACTGGCAGGTGGATTTATTGTTATCTATTGTTTACGCTTGTACTCATTAGTTAACAGTAACTTGGATTTTAAAATATTTGTATATATATATTTATTTCTATATATATATTTTATATATTGATTAAGACTTATTTATATATTTACGCGTTTTATACGGGCTATGTTTGATAGCGATAATGAAAGTTTTTTTTCTGCTTCAAGTAATGAAAGCTTCGCTAGTGTACCGTCGCTTGGCGAGTCGCTCGAGTCTCAATTCTCTGATGTTCCAAAGAATTTTAATGTAGTCCACATAAATGCCCAAAGCATTCCGGCACATTACTCTGAAATGTTAGTTAACCTTGACTGTAAGAACATCCACGCAATCCTTGTCTCCGAATCCTGGCTAAAACCCTCCCTCCCCTCAACTTCCTATTCCTTACCAGGTTTTCAACTAATACGAAATGATCGCACGAGTGGTGGTGGGGGTGGTGTCGCGATATATCTCCGACCTCACTTTCCTTTTTCCGTAGTTGATATGTCGCCACAGCCCCCGCCGCAAAACGCTGGTGAGCATCTTTTCGTAGAGGTTACCTTGAATCACTCCAAAATCCTTCTCGGGGTCTATTACAGTCCTTCGTCCCGCATAAATTTCTTCTCTTCCTTTGAACAAATCCTTGAAAAACTCCTTCCCTCTTACAGTCACTCGATTATAATGGGGGATTTCAATACTTGTCTGTTGAGAGATGACTCCCGGTCATCCTCTTTCCAGTCAGTGTTGCAATCTTCCAACCTATCTATCCTTCCGCTTAGTGCAACTCACCATTTCCCTAACTGTACCCCGTCACTCCTCGATGTTATTATCGTCTCCTCCACCCAACATGTCGCTAAGCATGGCCAATACCCTGCTGATATGTTCTCCTACCATGACCTATTATTCCTCTCCTACAAAATCCGCCCGCCGAAGGCTAAGGCCAAGGTACTCCTCCAGCGCAATTTTGGTGGGGTGGATGTTGATTGCCTCCGCAGGGACATGAGCAACATCGACTGGGGTCCTCTCTTCTCCGCCGATGATATGGACATCAAGGTCAGCTTGTTCACGAGGGAGCTTGTGGCGATTTACGACGTCCATGCCCCTATTCGCGCTGTGAAAATTAAACATGTTCCGTCACCATGGCTGACAGACGACATAAAAACTTTTATGCACAAAAAGGCTGTCTGTAAAACGCGCTTCAGATGTCGTCCAACGTCAACGAACTGGGAGGCCTACGTCGCTGCTCGAAATCGCTGCAATAAGGTGTGTAGGGACGCTCAACGCCGTTACATCCACAACTCCGTTGAAAGTGGAGACCCAGCTAAAGTCTGGAAATTTCTTAAATCTATGGGAGTTGGAAAGCTACAAGAAGACGCTGTTCCTAAAAATTTAAACATAGATCGGTTGAACCAGCACTTTTCACCTCCGTCTAAATGCAACGGGACCACGAAAGCAGCCACCTTACTTTCACTTTCACGTCTTTCCACCCCCAACTATCCTCCTTTTGCTTTCAGTCAATTCTCGGTCAGTGACGTTAAGAAGAGCATAGTGTCCATCACGTCTAACGCAGTAGGTAGTGATTGCATCAGTCGGAAGATGCTGCTCCCTGTCCTTGACGAAGTCCTCCCAATCCTGACCCACATCCTCAACTTTTCTGTTACCTCTGGTACTTTCCCGACTTTATGGAAAGATGCCAAAATTACTCCGATCCCCAAAAAATCAAACCCCACCTCGTTTTCCGAATTCCGCCCAATCTCCATCCTACCTTTCCTGTCCAAAGTCCTTGAGCGCCTTATACACAACCAGCTCAGTGAATTCCTTTGTAAATATAAGGTGTTGAATCCTCTCCAATCCGGTTTTCGTCCTGGACATAGCACTACTACTGCTTTAACTACCATCACCGACGACATACGGTTAGGTATGGAGAGAGGAAATCTGACAGTCCTCTCCCTTTTAGATTTCAGTAATGCCTTCAGCACCGTCGATTTCGATATCCTGCTCGGTATACTGTGCTCGCTTAACGTCTCTTCATCGGCGATTGACTGGTTTCGTAGTTACCTGTTTGGCCGCCGACAGCGTATTTGTGTTGAAGACTCCTGCTCTTCTTGGTGCAATACTACTGCCGGTGTGCCACAGGGCGGCGTGTTATCTCCTTTACTCTTCTCTCTTTTTATTAATTCCATTTGTAACAAAATTTCTTCCTCCTACCACCTTTATGCAGACGATCTTCAAATTTACACACAAACTTCCCTGGGCGAACTGGCCGATGCAATCAATCTAACAAATAACGACCTGAAAGCCATCTCTGACTGGAGTGAGGCCTTCGGGCTAGAGGTGAACCCCACGAAAACCCAAGTGATGGTCGTAGGTAGTCCTCGGGTGACGTCATCTATTAATTGGTCACAGCTTCCCCAGGTAGTTTTTAGTGGAACAGCTATTACTATTAGTGAAAAGGTAAAAAACCTGGGGTTGCTCATTGACAAAAATCTTTCTTGGGGTCCGCAACTTCAAGAGGTTAGCCGTAAGTTGTTTGTGTCGGCCAGGTCGCTTAGGCGGTTGCGTAATTTTCTTCCAACAGCTACTAAAACTGCGCTGGCACAATCCCTCCTACTCCCTATCCTCGACTACGCCGACGTCAGCTACCTCGACCTCACCGAGGCACAGCTCGACAAACTTGAGCGCCTTCAAAATTTTTGCATACGCTTCATATTTGGTCTACGCAAGTATGATCACGTATCCGAATTTCGCGCAAAACTCAAGTGGCTCCCAATACGTCTCCGCCGGAATGCTCACATCCTGTCCTTATTATTTAATATTCTTTTTATTCCATCGACCCCTTCTTACCTCAAAGAACGTTTTAAGTTCCTCCATGACACACATGAAAAATGTCTAAGGTCATCAGAGAACTTGCGACTGGAGATGCCCGTGCATTCCACTCGCTTCTACGACAAGTCCTTTACGGTCCAGGCTGTACGGCTGTGGAATGATCTGCCTGTGGCGATAAGACGTGCCAAAACCCCAGCTGTATTTAAGAGTATGGTGAAAAAATATTATCTCTCTATTTAGATTACGCTATCTTTCGCAGTTCTTATGTATATAATATATATATATATGTATTGTATACAATAATTTTATATATTGTAGTACATATTTTTAAACATAATCATACCGTATATTTATGTAAGTATATGTTTAAGTAGTGTATATATAACTGTTAATTATTTAAAGTCTGTTAGTTCATAAGTATATATTTTTATTTCAACTGTGCACCGCGCACTACCTGCACAAATGTTACTCCTTCAATCAAGTCCATCCCAAGGTTGTCTGTAAGAGATCGCTCTTAGCGATAAGACCGCCCATTGTGGCACCATGTAACTTTTATTTCTGTCAAATCTGTTTCTTATGTGGTGTGCAATAAAGAATATTCTATCTATCTATCTATCTATCTAATTTCATCCAACAAACGTAACACATATTGATGCCTATGTAAGATCCTACTGCTAGCCAAAGACTTCCCCTTTTTCCTTCGAAACCCCTTCTTTTGCGATTTCTATCTACGAAGGAGAAAGGGGAGGCCTTTTCCCAGTAGTGGGATCTTATATAGGCCATATAAAAATATGTGTGTGCCGTTTACAATTATATATAATAATAAGTATGTATATGCACATATTTATATCTACATAAACATTAATTAGTCGGTGGGCGGTATTCGTCTAGACACACTAATTACGACTAGAACAAACACGCCGCCGCCGTCTTAAGCGCGTCTGTGGTCCCCTTCTAGTATTCCTAATTATTTTTACTAATATCACTAATTTGCTTTAGGCACTAGGCTTTAAGTACTTAGGTAGTCTAGGTTTTGTTTTGATCTAGAATTTAACGTTTGTTTTTTTTAAATTTCGGAAAAAAAATATCTAGTTGTTGTTTTTGAAGGCATATGTTCGCGGTAACGATGAAATAAGATGTCGAGTCTTATTTAATTTCGTTTCCAATTTTTTATTTAACAATAAATTTATGTTTGTAATAAATATATCTGATACCAATAACTAATTAAGCTTTATTAAATGGACATAGAGTTAGCAAGTATATCTTTTGATAAAATTATAAGCTTGATTAATAACTTTTCTGAAAGACAATATTTATTTACTTTCCCACAAAATTTTATCAACATTACTCTGAATTATTTAGCCTTTCTTACCTATCTGCCTAACATAGTATTAGTTTAATTACTCATCTACAAAAAAAACCACAATCCAAACCACGCCCATGAAAAACCTACCTAAACATACCTACCATTTTAATTACAGTCGCCCATACATAGTCAGTTACATGTAATTTACTATTAATTTCATCAAGCATCTACTAAAAATCTCAAGTCAAACCACGCCCATGAAAAAACCTACGTACCTAAAGTACCTACCTACCTACCATTTTAATTACAGTCGCCCATACATAGCCAACATGTAATGCGCGGGGGAGGCGCGTCGTAATTAACTGCGTCGGTATCACTATTGTCTCCAGCCGGCGTTGCTCGCCTCCCCACCACGCTGTGTTGACTGTAAGGCTGACCGCACATTGGAGACACGACACTTTTAAGACAGACTTGCCTCACATAGACAAGTCTGCCTTATACCTGCGTTGACTAGACTGTTTTGTCCTTGATGTGTGCGCCCGCATGAATAAAAAAGGGTAGCCGACAAACGTTAGTCAGACGTGTGGTGCGATTTGGACAATTTTGTCTATGAGACGTTTTGTTTGAAATGTGCGCACCTTCATATGTTTTGTATAGCAATAGTCTGTCTTAAAACAATCTTGACTTCAATGTGCGGTCAGCCTTACCTAGTACTTGTATTAGAATATCTTTATTTAATCATGAGAGTATGTCTGGGTAGTGGCTAGTAAAGACTTGTGTTTTAGATTGCTTGTTATTGGTGTTAAAGAGTAACTTATGGAGTTTCTTGCCGGTTCTTCTCCATAAAAATGACATTTTGGAACCTGCAATTAGAGTCAGTAACGTTTTGAAAGTGCCTGAAAAGGCCTACGCGAAATAAAAACCTTTTGATTTTGATTTTTTTGATTTTGTTAAGTTATAATATAATATACCACCATATTCACACAACGCCATCTTGTCTCAAATTAAGTATACGAGTAACTTGTATTTATACTAGACAACTGATAAACTTACCTATACATTTCCAAAATACATACAAGTTATAGATAAATAACACCCAGACACAGAACAAATGGTCGTGCTCATCACACAAACATTTGTTCTTGGTGACAATCGAACCCACGACCTCCGATATAGCAGTCAGGGCCACTAACCACTAAACCAATAGGCCCGTCGTTCAGTAGTCTTTGGACTTGATCAGGGTTATTTTTGCACGACTAAAAATGTAAGAACAAATTTGACAATTATTATTTAGGAAATTAGAACATATCTGTATTATTTTTTATTCTTTATTGACTTATTTTAAATCATATTTAAGTGTATTATGTACTTTGTTATCAGACCCAGTGGCCGACGTGATATCCTCAAGCAGTGTATTCTACCAGTACCAAGAGGGATTCAATAATGCGGTGCGGAGAAACGTGCGCGTTCGTGATTTGTTATAGATAGCTTAGACAATGTTAGGTTCATTACTGTAAAGTTTTATTTATAAATGTATGAAATAAGTAATGTAATAGTCAAGTAAAATAGGACTAAGTGAGAAAAGGTTGTTCATGTAAAAATCGAATTAATAAATCCTTGTGTTTTTTGGATAGTGATTTTATTTTGTTTCATAACACATAACTGTAAGTTTTCGAATTTGGTGCTGCATTTATCAATCAGTTGAACAATTAATTATTTTACTGTATAAAGTTCCTTAAGATGTTATTGGTGGTGCACCTTAAATTAAAATAATTGTGGGCTTATCCATCAAAGTATCAGATAATGTTTATTATCAGGCAAAATGCGTAATTAAACTCAAAAATCTTGTTTTATTTCACGTTTACAATCATCATCATGAACCTGTTGCAATCCACTGCTGGGTATAGGCCTCTCCTAAGGTACGCCACAGAGCCCGGACTGCTGCGTTTACAATACAGAACATAAAATAAATAACTACTCAATACATCAAAAATTGCCTTGTATGTCCACCTGAGCTTAAAACTTTAATAAATATTAGTTACTCTACATATTTTGCATACAACTAACGGTTACACCTTAAGATTTATCATTATTTCGTCTTTACATAACTTTCCTCGTATTTGTATGCTTTCAGAGTATATTAATAAAGTCTTTAAGACAGTCTTTAAAAGCCATTCCGTTAAAACTTGTTACATAAATACATCAGAAGATAATTTACGATTCTTGTAAACGTTTTGTTGTCAAATGCGATGATTAAGTATAAAAGTTTAGGAACCGTTGTCAAGTAGCGAAATGTGCGGTAGCGGGGAAATGTTTTAATCACTGTGAAATGTGTGCAGAAACGTGAGTTTTAGAATTTATTGAGTGTTATTTTAATTCTTCTGAAATGTTGTTTTGATGGCAGAGATTCGAATAGCTAGTGTATAAAGATTGTCGAAATTTTGTAATCGTTTTAAAAATGTAGATATCCCACTTTGTAATAGTTCTAATGAATCCGTTGTTTATATCTTCCCAATCACAGAGCTTGAAATCCATCGCTTGATTTTTTATAAATCGGTTTTGGAAATTTACCGCTATCGAATTTTATTGTGTTTTAATAGGCATGTTTTAAATATATGTGTAAATAATAGTTTAAGACTAAAGCAAACAGTTGTAAAAATAATGTTTTACTCCTTATTTTATCTTTTTTTTGCTACAAACGTGCCTTAAAGCTGGATTCATACAAATATTTATGTACACATACAAATTGTTGTGTAGTATATAATATATATGCACGTGGTGCGGGTTCGATCCCCAGCGCAGGTAAGTACCTATGTAACTTTTTCAAAGTTATATGTATTTTCTTAATTTATTAATCTAAGGTACTACTAAAAAAGGTGAAGGAAAACATCGTGAGGAAACCGGGCGTCCAAACATTGTAATCTGTAATCGCCAATCGTGAGCTAGCGTGGTGGCTACTTGCATAATACTGACGTATTATGCAAGTAGCCACCGACCGCTTGTAGAGGCAAGATAACAGTCGTTTAATATAAAATACGATATTCAACCGTTCTAGCAAGACTGGGAGATTTTCTGTGCCTGACGGGGTCTATGATTGTTACTTATGCCATGTTTACCACCTGAGCCAACATTGTGGTATGCAATAAAGTATTGAGATAGCTAGATGGAGAACACGTAGAAGATTTATTTAATTAGTACAATGTGTAAGTAGCCATCGCAATCTATGTGTTATGTAATAAGCTCTCTTTAAAGTTTGCTCTTTGTATTTTTACATAAAATACATCAAAAATCTTTTACTTCGTTAACTAATAAAAAACTCGATTTTGTTATTATTACTGATATCTACCTGTTTTGTGTAGGATATAGCATTTTTTTTCTATAATTACTTTATTTGTAACTATATAGGTACATTGTTCGCCAAATTTCTGCTAGGGTCGAACTCGCTATTTAGCTAGTTCATGCTAGCATGTATTGTTGCTTTCTTAGCTTGTTTTATTAAATCTTTATATGTCAAGATCAAAAGCTTTTTAATAGGTTTTTTTGTTTTAATGTCCGTCATCCTTATAGTTAAATATTGACTACGTATTTTTCCTTTTATCCCGCAAACTATAATTGACCAAACTACAGTCAATAAAAGTATTTTTTAATAATCTATCTGACGGACTAATTAGAAGTTTACTTTTCGTATTCTGTCATCATTCCTATTCGTCTCAAGAAATTACACTAGTTATGCAAAGTTTAATTAGAGTCATTAATTAATTATTTGGAAATAAATCTAAATATCAGTAATTTCGGAAAGGAATTTAGGAAGCAGGGTTAATAAATAAAATCCAAAAATCATTACGCAATATTATATTTTGTAATAATTAAAACAACTAATGGTACATTTCTAAGTGGTATATATGTATAACGCATGTACACGCCCGCGCCGGCAATTCCACTTATGGTGCATAATGCAGTATCAACACAACGTTTATCTACAGGCGTGGCGCGGGCTCCTTATATGTATGTACTATACTATGTAATGATAAGAGAAAATGGGTTGATTGTTAGGCTCCAGAAATTATGATAATGTGGGTAAATTATGCTTAGATAAATAAAGGTTTTGTGACTGCCAAGATTAAAAATGTCTTTTCTTGATTTAATTGTTATTTTTTGTTGCTTTTTCTCTGACACTGTATGTCAGAGAAAAAGCTGTCGTTGAAACCAATGTAGGTTGTATGAAAAATAATACACAATTTACAATGGTTGAAGAAGTTTTTGTTCGTCAAATTTGTATTCTATATTGTTGGTTTTTTTCATGTGAAGAATTTGGTACTTAAAGTTTCTTAATTGCAGTTAATACATCAAATGTAACATTTCGTATGTTACGTTCGGAAACTTGAACTGTAGTATTAATGTAAGGAATGTTTTCTTTCCATTATTTTTAATTTCCAAAGTTTGACAAAGTACTGCAATAAGTAATATCAATGATATCATAATGTCTTAATTATAATTATGTAACAATGGGTTCCCATGCTCTTTTCCCTTATCCTAACTACAAGTAATCGTGATAACTATATACAATCTGTGACCTACGGACAACGTACGAACATCGAATTACTCGCTAATTAATTAAGTTCATAATTATTTACAATTTTCTTAAAAACCAAATTATGGTAAAAACGAAATATTCACAACAGTTGGTCGAATATTGTGGTAGCGTATATACGTACAGAATTATTCTAATATATAGGTAAATACATTTTTGAGAAAACGAAATGGCAAGAAAGAAATGCTAAAAAATAACCTAAATGCAGACACATAAATTTACATTTAAAAAACAAATGAATAATGTAAAATAAAAATATAATTTTCGTTTTATTTTTTAACAAGAATATCACTGGTAATACTTAAAATTACAGTTTTATTTTACTTTAATGTAACTTATTCACTTTATAAACGAAAAATGTACATTAATTTAATTAAAATTCTTTGTATAAAATAATACTGTAAGTTAAACATTTATACATTGGCACATTATTATGGCACGACTTTATCGAATAGCATGGCACTTAGAATCCACGGATGGTTTACATTTACAAATTTTACTTAGATATATGTATAGGTAGGCATACGACCTTTTCTGTTATAATTATTATTTATTAAGATAATAAATGTAGAACTACACTTTGCATCGTTCTTTCAAAGATGGCAACAGTCATGGGGTTTAATTTACTTCTTTTACTTTCATAACCTTCTTTTATTTTCGTAAATAGCATTCCTTTGAAACCGGTAAGGTTAACACCCAACCTAATATTACTTGAAAAATCCGGCTAGATTTAAGAATAATGTATTTTATTGTAATTTATACATTATTGTATACATTTCCAACGTTATACAATCGAAA
Source organism: Chrysodeixis includens (assembly GCA_941860345.1). Classification (NCBI taxonomy): domain Eukaryota; kingdom Metazoa; phylum Arthropoda; class Insecta; order Lepidoptera; family Noctuidae; genus Chrysodeixis; species Chrysodeixis includens. The sequence goes on along the minus strand of OW796107.1, from coordinate 2,482,690 downwards.
CAAAATTGTATACATTTCCCAAATATCTCATGTACAATCTACTCGTGATGTTTCGGCGGCTCATGCGCAGGCGCCGGCTGCTGGGATTCGTGCGGGAGGAGCGGGAGTGGTGGGAGTGGTAGCGGGAGGGGAAGCGGGAGGAGGGCGCGGGATTGGAAGCTGGCGAGCGAGTGTAGGAGTGCTGCGGAGTGCTCGTGCGCCTTCCGTCGGAGTTCCGCCACGCTGGAGGAGCGAGCCTCCTCTTTGGGGCAGCAGGGGCAAGGCGCGCCCCAGCCTGAGGGAGAAATGAGACGATTAATATTTATTGCGCAACTAGAGTCCGTAATGTTTTGAAAAGGCCTACTCGAAATAAAAACCTTTTGATTGATTGATGACTTTTGACTTAAATAACTTTCGTTGTTCTTTATGAGATGCAGTTTTGTCAACCTATGATGCGTTAGTGGGTCGATCGTGAAAGGTAGAATTTCTTGTTATAATTCCGTCTATTGATAAGTACGCTACGTATTTTCCGATGGTAGGTACTGAGTATTTTTTTCAGAGTTTTGTAGTCTTATCAGGCTCAAAATTGTGTTGATGCAAAATCGAATTGTATCATTTACAGCTAGCTACACATTAACGTACGATTGACTTAATTTCCTACACTACACTACTGATTAAAATATTCCATAAACGCAAAGTCTATTAAAAGCTTACCTTTTAACGGGAAGAAGGGCTGCGACAAATGGTTGAGGTGTTGCGAGAGATGCGACAGATGCGGCGGCAGGAACAGCGGCGGCGGAGGCGCTGGCGGCGGCTCGCCCGCGCCGGGTGACGTGCGGAACGCGCCCGTGCTGCAGCAAAGGAAAGCCATCGTAAGTACGAGTTATAACAATAATAATTGAACAGTATTCTTTAAACAGTTTATATTAAACCCATACATGACGACTTGCGACGACATATTCAGATGGCGGAGTATTATACCGCCCCTCCGCCACAACCGGCTTCCCGTGTAGCAATGGACTCCTTGACTCAAAATAATTGGTGTACAATCAGCATCAGAAGTCGGTTAACACAAACCGATTAACAAAGTATACATTATCTATTTTTCTATGACATGTAGGAATTGGTGCTTAGTATTTTTTACCTATACCAGATATCAAGCCTATTTTGTTACCTAATAGCACAACAGTAATTCATTGATTAAATCGGTTAATATCTATAATTTATCCAAGAATTCTTTTATTTTTAACTCTCGCGGGAGTATTACTAACGCGCGAAGTCGCGGACAACAGCAAGTTTATTAGTAAAATTGTAAATAGGTGTTAATTGATTCCCAATCTTTTATTACTATCATACCATGACATCACAGACTACTAAAGTTATCTCCATATTTTAACTTTCACGATGCACTACAGACATACACACAAAATAACTTATCCCAACTAATACACATAACCCAATAATCCTGTACCACTTGAACGTAATTTTAAAGTTTCAGTACAGGGAATGTTTTATTTAAATGTGTCGTGGAAAGTGTTGCATATCGATGTGAGCTAGCTTTGATCTCGCTAACGTTATTTGTGGGCAGTCAAGCGAGACTCGACGAGCGAGATCGCGATGTCTTAGGGTGATCTGAGCTTTAAAAAAATGTGTAATACGATTTGTTTTGAGTTTGTGTTGGATTTTAATAGTGGTTTAGTTAGTAGAGAATAGCGCAGTTTGAAAAAATATTGATGAATGGAATTTAATTGTAAGTTAAACGCCGAATTTCTACTATTTTTAGATTTTATGTAACAAAAACAAGGCACTAATAGACAATACAGAAGTCGAGTTTTCGACTATTTCTTTTTCTTCCATACCTTCCATTATTGTACGTAATTAAAATTACGAACACACAAAAATACCTACTACTTGAAGTCAAGCATTTCGTCCCATTAGTAGAACAATGTTTTATCTGCAAAATGTCTACTTTTCGGTAGAGCGATTTGAAGTTTTGCGCGTGCATTATTTGGCTTAACTCTTTTATGGAAGAAGTTAGCCAATTCATATTTTTACAGTGTACATAGACATAAATACAGCTTCTATTGTTATAATTATTTATTCTTAAAACTACTCCTGTGCGTAGATAGTGTGTCGCATGTGCATACATAACATTGTACTGCCAACGAAAACCGTTCAAGAGCTGTCTCTTGAGCACATGGAACGTTATTTGACCAAATTAGTCACGTTATATCTGCATATGAAACAATGTTTTACGGAATTCAAAAATTATATCAATGTCTTTCGTGAAGATGTTTTATATAATACTAGCTTCTCGGCGTGGCTCCGCTCGTGTTAAGTAGGTATAAACGTAAGTAATGACGTGAATTTTACAAGTAATGAATTTTTTACACACTTGCCTTGTTTAGTCGTACTTACCAATTTATTTGTATAGTTATCTTTAAACAAATGAAAACAAAGAGTTGGCAAGTTATTCTGTATAAAAGATCTGTATAAAATTTAACAAATTCAGCTGTAAAATAAAAAGTAAACATTGAGGAATGTAGGTACTAATTTAAAAAAATCTAAAATTACTATAAAATCTAGCTCCAGTTCAGCGTGTTTCAGTTAACATAATATCACATTTATTTTCCTAATCATAATATTATTATTTATATTTCTTTTAATTTACGGGCTAACTTCAGGGGAAGAACCCCGGTCCTTTTTAAAGGCTTACACGGGGACACAGGTCCAACATGCAGAGGCCTTGTTGATAACTTTAATCTAAATGTGATGGGGCATCTACCAAGTGCCATCCACCCCTGCTCTATGGAAGAACAGACATGGACGGCCCAAGGTAGATACAAGACTATTGTAAATTATAGAAATAAAACTAATTTGGGCTATTTATAGGATTTTTTAAACGTAAATGTTTCCTTCTCGATGAAAAACTATGGCACCTGCCTTTCAATACATGGTAATGCAATAAAATTGGCAGGCGGTGACTCGCCGGCTCAAAGATGGGCTCCGTATTATACCGCCACGATAGGCAGCAGGTGGGCAACACCAGAGAGTAAAGGCTTGGGGTGTAGAGAGGTGCGACACCGATTTCGCCATCGCGGGTCATAGACCCGGAGCTGGTTTCCTTGTTATCACGTCTTTAGACACTTCCACCCCCGAGCGTATAGCTCTAGCGACCCCTCTCTAGCCAGCGAGTTAAGGCAAGAAAGAGCTGGAAGTCCTCATAAAGAGTGACCCCCTGGGGCATTCAGGTTCCGTTGTGTCGCCACTCACAAACAGCTCGTGACAAGAACAACATTATACACATCCGCAATTATCGCGAGAGCATTTTTTTGGATTGGCGTGGTATCGCAAGTTCAGAAACAGAGCTATCTGAACCATAAATTGATTGACTTTGAGCTGATGGAGAGGGAGATGCCATCACAGTACTCTCAGTGTTGGACCGAGTTGGGCAAGATTGAGCAATGGAGGATATGGGAGCATCTTGATGCTTCATAGAATTAGATGGATTAACCTTTTGAAGAAGGTTCTTCGATAGCTTGCACTTGTGATTGGAGTGGTATGGCAGTATTAGAAACGGAGCGATCTATACAATGAAGCGATTGACTTTGATCAGAAAGAGCGTGTAATGCCTTCACAGTACTCTCAGTGTTGAACTGACTTGAGCAAGATTCAACGACGGGTGCATTCTGTTGCGTCACTGAATTAGATGGATCATGATCTACCTCTGAAGAATATTCTTCAATAGTTTGCAGTTTCATCCAATACTTTTTGCCAATAGTATTTAAATACCTTTGTCTTGAATGTTTCACTGGCAGGTGGCGTTTTTTTAGCCGACTGCTGGGGAATATGATTTCATCACAACTTGTGTCAGATTCAATTGACTGTTCTGAATATATTGGACAAAAATCATTATAACACTTTGTGTGATACGGGGGTGGGGATGGCATAAAAAAATTGTATACTTACGTATACAAATTTTTTATATTATACTTGAAATCGTTGCTATACTGACAGCAGGTGATGTTTCATAACTGGATGCACATTGAAGTTGGAACGGAGTTACTGGACGCAGTTCAGTAAGAGTCGTTAATTGATCCGCTGATCCATCACGACAAGTAAAATCGTCAGGAAAATCACTTGATGTGTCATCCCAAAAGGGTAGTATGTTGCTTTTCTTAGCAACTGTAAAAAAAAAATCGTTTACAAATGTACAGACGGCTACCGTTCAACCTGTCTAGAACCAGTGTCAGCTGGTCTCGCGTTTGGTTGTATTATGAAACCTTCGCGCAGCCAGCTTAGACTGATTATGTTTAGCACACACGGCTGTGTGTACTATGAAGTTAGACCTAGATTTTTTTAAACGACATTAGAATTTTAAAAGGTATTATTATTTATGTACATTCAGGTGAAAATTAGTTATTAAGAATAGCTGTGTACGATTAAAAGTGTATTTAACAATTTTATAACCCTTTTAGATTTCGAATAATGTTTTACGAAAAACTAATTAACAGAAAAAAGTAGCATAAGCGCTTACGACGCACACTTTAAAAAATAATTTGGTTGAATAATGTTTCATGTGTACATACTGACGAAAAAAAGATATAATTATGCGTAGTAAAATGTATTATGTGCATAAGAAACTACAAAATTAGGGAAAAAACTAGGTATGTTTTATCGTATATTAACATGTTAAGAAACTTATCAGTAAAGTATTTTAGTGGATTACACTTAAGTTTAATGCGACGCGGCAACTCGGTAGAATAATGTTTTATGTGATCTTAAATACTGTCTACTGTGTCTGTGTACTGTTGAATAATGTGCGTTGTTGAGAAGGAACGCCAGAGGAACGCCAGAGCGGGACAGAGATTATCGCTTCATGTGCTCGTACGACGTTATTTTAGGAATGCCGCGTGGCAAAAACTTTATTCAAACTATATAACTCTTAAAATAATGATTGAAAATTATAAAAAAATATATCATTGGATAGCTTACGTCATTACGATTACGAATTTATCATAATATCATTTTTGTTACATGTGATGATAAAACATTATTCTACTAATGGGACGATTTGCATCTACAAACTTAATGTTTAAAACAACATATAACTCTAAATATCACAAAACACAACAATACAACGTAAATGAGCTTATACAAATATTTATCCAATTAACAGCAACACTAAAACACATCGTTATGCTGAAACTATTACAAAATTCAGCGCTAGATGGCGCTGGGACAGACAATGAAATGAACGCCGGGCCGAGGTGTCGCGCCGCTCTCGCATTCCCTCAGTGCATACTTGATGTGCCGCGACGGAGACCGGGGTAAGTCATAGGCGGTAGCGGGGTCAGAGAACCTACCAACTAACAATCTACAAGATATGAAGACTCAGGGTTTTTCAAGTAGTGACTATTTTGCAAACGTTAGCCAACTACCTGGTAACCTAATAGCTCAAATGCCCGGAGGCCTAGGTTTCTTTTTTGGAAGATGAGGCGTATCAAAGGGTCTGTTGTCAACCATCCAGATATGGAGACTCAGGGTCTTGCAAATAGTGACTATTTCGCGAACGTTAGCGGTAATCGATCTGCTCAAATGGTCAGATGATGGCCTGGATTCCTTTATGGCAGATGTCGTGTATTTGACGTGTTGGTTTAATACTTGAGGAATACAGTCAGCGTCAGCGTCAACTCATACGTATCGATTTTAATTCCATAATTTTAAAAGCAAGATAGAGAATCGTGGAAGAACTTGGGGGCGGCCTTTGCCTATTTAGGCTAGAAAAAAAAGATTTCCAACTGGTTAGTTAGCTTCTGCAGCTTTTTTCAGACAATATTAAGCGATAACAATTACAGTGTGAGTTGTTTCCAATATTTGAATATGCTTTGCGCTTTGGAGAATCCCGACTACGTCTCACTAGTTTGTATCAAATCGAAGTACGTTTAAGCTGTATCCTACTTTATACTATTGTCTAAAGTTACATTTCATCCACCATCCAAAATTGAAACAATTTCATCCCAAAACATAAACTTAAATTCCCTTACACCCAGTTACAAGCGGTTTGACGCTTGTAACTTGCAGCTCGCACCACCCCCCACAATTCCCTCTGGCACTCGTTCAATGGAATCAAAGGATTTGCGTTCATTACAGGCGCTAATAATTGATGGGCGGCCGCGACACTAACGCGCTCGCAGTCTACTTACACCACTAGCGCCCTCTATCGGCACACTTCTCTCATCGGTATTCCGAATGTTTTATTTTAAAGGCATTTTCAGGCTTTATATTGGAAAGGTGATTTAATGACGGTTTTATAGGTTTATTGTTAAAATTGTTTAAAGTATTTACGTGATGATATGAACGATTTATAAGCATGATTATAGGTCTCGTTTAGATTTAGAACTATTCGAGATTTTCCGAAAAACTTGCGTGAATACTTAAAGTTATTTTAATGTTTAGCAATGGTATAATCGTCTAAAATAGTAAGTAGAGTTGTAACATTATTTGTTAGAGGTACTCAGTTGATAAATTAAATAAAAACGTTAATAGTCCAGGAACCAAGCTCCTTTCCTTATTCCGCTACAGCTTACAATGTAAAAAACCTACAAAGCAAATACTCGCCAGAATAGTCGATGCTACCAAGCAATCTAAACACCTACTTCTAAACCACCTTAAACTCAAACCACATTTAAAATCAACTTTTTCACATAAAAACCGCCCTTACAACTTACCCCCACCTATCAATGATTCTCTTGCAGGCTGAAATTCCACTATGTATAGCAGGGGTCAAGTTAGGCTTGTGTAACGAAGCGCGCCTCTATTAATTGATTTTAGAGGGAGCCGTAAAGGGGGGGGGGGGTATTTGAAAATGTCCTCCTTGAGTCCCAACTAATATGAATATTCAAGCAGAGAGTAGTCGGGTATTCGAACAAAGAGAATTAATATTACGCTTAATATTGTTAATGTTTTGATTAGGACACGGCTGGTGAAATTGAGTGGCATGTAATATTCATAAACGATGTTAAGTAGTTATTTGTAGCTGGTGTCTGACGTCACTTGCGAGACTTAGTTTGTTCGAGGAATTTGGTGAACGTTATGACGTCATATAATGTGCTGGAAAGGACTTCGGGCATGTTTTATGTAGCTTGTAGTTTCACCGTAGCTTCTGGATAATATTTTTTTTCGGAAGAAATCCTATTCGATATAAAGAACTTCGATCAGTCGACATTTTTTATAGAACGCCCCATCAATTAATTAAAGGTAATTGAAGGTTTTTAGGAGAAATCGTCACCAAAAACCGTCCATTTCCATTCACAGATATTTTAAATGACTGTATCTATTTAAATCTCTATATTTTTCAAAATCATCTTTATATACACCAGAGGCTTGACACAATTATAATCCAAGGAGTATTTTATCGACATGATCACTTCATATCATATGGATATTTTAGCTAACTAGCTTCGCCGCCACAACCTGGTTTGAATATAGTATAAGTATAGCAAAATGTATATAATACACTACCAACAATAATAATTAAACACTAAGCACATTCAATCTGTAGTCAAATCAAGGCTCACTATTCAATCAAGTTGGCACAAAATGCGGTCGCGTAAGAGACGCGCCCCGAGATCCCGCCTAATCTGACGCTATATGTTAATCCCGCGGCTTACTGCGACACTCGCTAATTATGCATCTCTCTTTACATCGTAATGTATCACTTTAGTGTAACTGTTAATTGTAAATGCTTAGGAATGGCTGAGGATATTTTAAAAAGCGTTTGTTGAAGATGTATTTATAATCTCTTATAATTCGCGGGATAACTTCAAGGGAAAACCCGTCTTTTTTAAAGGTGTACACGGGAACACAGGTCCAACATACAGAGGCCTTGTTGAGAACTTTTATATAAAATGTGATGATGATGTGTGATCTACCAATTATTATTATGCAGTGTTAGTGTTACAGCACATAATCTTAACAACTTAATAATTAATGAATTGAAGTAGGTACATAACAAATGTGGATTACAAATCTTGTATATTAATTGTCTAAAATGCAATAGTACTTTGGCGTACAGGCAAGGCAAGGCAGGCAAAACATATTATTAACGACTTAAATAATGCCTTTCATATCTTTATTATCTCACCAAAAATACAATCAATTCTTAAATTAAGGCAATTTTTAATTAACAGTTCAATTTATCTAGCCTGTATCCTGTATATCATTCCCTGTACCCTGTATCCAGGAACTCGTCCTCTAACCTATATTTAGTTGGGTGTGACGGCGGCGCGGTCGACGCGGCTAATGACTGCGTTCAATTATTCATGCAATTAACTGATTATAGCGACACTCTGCCCCTCCTCCCCCCGCCTCCCCCCCTGTCGTAGTTTGTGTGTAAGCTGTACTATGTATAGGTGATTGGGCAAGGAGGTTGTTATACTGACGTAAACCTAAATGAAGATCATGTATTGGTATTTAGAAAACGTCACTGGTTTTCTTAAAAGGAATTTTGAATATTATTTTCTGAAAACCAAATTTTCGTACCTACTAAGTTCTGGAATTTGTGCTAGGAGTGTATGAAACTATGAATAGGAAACATAGTTGGAGTATTTCTATTTTCATCGTAACAAGTTGAACGTTGTGCACTGTATTTTTTAAGGAATGTGTAAAAGATAGGTAAAACATCATCTCATATTAGAAAAAGATTTGAATTATTAGTAACCCTGCGCGAATGACAAACACTTAACAAATCATTTATATAAGAAGGAATATCAACCACCAAATTGGAAAAAAGGTGCTTGTATAAGTTTTTAATTAAGTTCGTCATTTATTTATAGTATGCATGTCCTTAGAAGTATATAAGTATGTTTATCAGTTGTCTAGTACTCATAATACTAGCTCGACTTTGAGACTAGATGGCGTTGTGTGATAGTCGTGGAGTGTTTATTTAATATCTCCTAAACCCCGTAGAATCCATAGTACATAGTCCAGTAGCCGTCGCCACCGTATCACTATAATTACTGTCAATTTATAATGTTGCATAATTAATTTTCATTTGTGCTACCGTGGGCGAGGTAAGTGTGTATTCAGTTAGCGGCTCTACTGTGTACCAATAAGTTATTCATGGAGAAATGTCAGGCATTTCATGATGTGGGATATCAAAGGCATAGACAATATAATGAGGTGGTCTTAAGTGGTTAGGTGAAGATTTAATTTAGTTTAAACTATTTTTTGTTAGTTTTATGTCGTTGTTAACGCCATCTAGCGTTAATCTAAGTAAAGCTTGTTTTGTGAGTTGTAAATAAGAGATAAACATACTTCTATATGTATAAATAGATATTTTTTAGACTCGCACGGAAAACAAATCGCTTACATTTATGGAATGGTTTGGTTAAATGGAAAATTGTAGGTACTATATGTATCTATATCTCCTTAAATTTATACAACGTTGATAAAAGCGAGAGGCATTAAATGAAACCACATATTCTGTATATCATTATAAGGCTACACAACAAAAATCAAATGGTGATGGTGAGTAAACCGTTATAATGTTTTAAGTATGAATCATCCTCACGAAAGTTATTATAAAAATATTGCTTACATTGATTTGATTTTTGTTGTGTAGCCTTATAATGATATACAGAATATGTGGTTTCATTTAATGCCTCTCGCTTTTATCAACGTTGTATAGCATGCTTGCATTGAAAAATCATTATAGCAGTGTTTATAAACTATGGTTTCTAAACATTTAAGAGTTTCTGTTTATTTAAAAAAGAAAAGTAATATGTAAAAAATATCATCATTTTTTTGTTCAACTTATTAATTTTATCAATAATCAGTTTGAACATTACACAAAGTACATCAAAAGTTAGTAATTCAAGCAATCACTTACAATACTAACCACACAAGCCAGTATAAATATAAATAAGCTAATCCCAACATTATTCAAAAGGGAAAATATGAAAGCGTTCTAACACTCAATTTATGTATATCTTTAAGAAGCAAATTTAATTCTTCAGAAGGTGGGTGGCTAGGGAGAGGGTCTAATTGCCAATTTTCTCTTTACGCCATTTTTCAGCTTTTAAGGAGAAAAATTCGTTAATGCATATTTAATAGCTGTAATCGTCTCTACCTTTCGAGATATTAGCCACCGACTCTCTTTAAATACAGCGGTATGTTTTTTTTTAATACGCAATTTGTTTATTTAGTCATTTATAATCTGCTTTTTGGTTGACGGTCAGTTTTAAAATGGCCGCTGTTTTGTTTGATGATATTGTTGAAGATAATTTTGTAAATTATTCGAATAAGTAAGTATTTGAGTTAACGAAAAAAACTTTGTTTTCTTTACATATATGTAATTTTATATACAGAAGTAAGACAGTATATAAAAATATGCGATAAACAAGTGTGTTTAACGATCAATAAGAATTTCTTTCTCATAATTGACAGTAATTGTTGGTAGTCGTAATTAGTGCAATGTAATAGGTTATGTGATCCCGTTATTCTATTATTTAGTCTCTGCAAACACGTTTGACATACGCTATCATCAGAATTTGATGGAGGTCGTTTGAGGAAACAGGGTATATTAACTCGATGATCTAAACATCTCAATAAAACGTAATCATTATCACTACATAGTATAAAACAAAGTCGCTTTTTCTGTCATGTGTCATGTTGTATGTCCCTATGAACGCTCAAATCTTTAAAACTACGCAACGGATTTTGATGCGGTTTTTTTTAATAGATAGAGTAACTCATGAGGAAGGTTTTTATGTATAATATCATCCATTAAATAGTGGACAAATACTGTTATTTTTGAGGTTTCTAATGTGATGTCGCAAATAATTACATTTTTTCCGCTTACATTGCAAACGCAGGCTGAATCCTACGAGATTTATCAAAATAATGTACTAAGTATTGTACACAATGAAAAGGTCTACAGAAAACTCCGCGATGGTATATGTCTATCTCTTATGGATATCCCACAATAACATTTTGTTGTCATTTACTTTTTACGACAAATAATGACTAATATTCGAAGCGATTTTAACCAATACAGCATTAATCCTTATCCAATTAAATACCTTAAATACATTGTTGATTTAATATAGATCTATTTGGCCTTTTACAGCATCTGATTTAAATCAATATTTTTGAAGATGTACAGATTTACATATTTTTAACCCGTGCAAAGCCGAAGCGGGCCGCTATGTTTTTTTATAAACAACGTTCACAGTTTTTCTGTAGCGTATTTAGTATATCAGCATTGCACCCGTGCGAAGCCGGGGCGGGTCGCTAGTTTTTATTATATTAGTGTACTTATAATATGGGATGACCTATTAGAGTGAGATTTAACTATGTATTAGTTATCCCCAATACTTTGGTGTAGTACTTAATTTGGAGACAAGGATTTTGAATTAGTTTTTTTTACATTTGTAATCATACTATAGACTATTTTAAAGCTTTATTTTAACATATAGTTTCTACCGGTGGTCAATTTATTATTCTCGCAGTAGTTTTGATCTAAATCGCTGCAGCAATTTCAGTGAAACTAACCGAATCACGTGGTAAGGAAGGTGCTGGACATTAATGTGGATGGATATAGGGGAAAAGAACGACCAAAGAAACGATGGATGGATTGTGTGAAAGATGATATGGCTGCAAAGAGTGTCACTTGCGAGATGACGCCAGATAGGATCGTGTGGAAAAAGAAGACAAGCTGCGCCGACACCAAATAATAGTTGGGATAAGGGCAGGGGAATGATGATGAGTTTTAGTGAAACCAACAAGAATTCATTGTTGTCTGGTTCCCATACTTATTCTAATTACTCCGATGTGCTTATTGGAGTCACCCAGTGTATGACAAGAGCTTGGCTTTGAAGGGTTGTAAGTGGTATCGATATCCCGGATTTATCTCAATGGCTCTTTATTTAAACTGCCTGTATTATTGAGTTTTGTTGAGTAGATGAGTGGTATAAATGCGGTTTGGTCACACGTTTTTATACATATACGTAAGTACTTCAGTATGTAATGTACTACACATTACATACTGAAGTACTTACGTAGCTATTCTTACATAGTTAATTTAAGAAATAGTTATTACTTTAAGTTAGGATCAAAATTAACATCACAAAAAGCAACGAATAGATAAGCATTTGATTGCTTGCTGTAGATAATAAAATAATTTGATATACCTAATATTCTACAACACTCATACAACGTCATCTAGTCTCAAATTATGTATACGAGAACAACTTGTGTTATGAGTACTAGACAGCTGATAAACATAGGTACTTGTATGGACATTTATTTGTGACCACAGGTATAAAAAAATTACAAAAAATATTTATGGTATCACTTTAATCGGTTATGACGATGAATAGAATGTTTACAATATCAAAATTAAATTAAACCTAAAAAAGACTCCACACCAGAAAAAAAACTTTTATTGAACTTTAAAGTCCTAAAAAGTTAATGAACATCAACTATCGCCAATAATGTAGAGACACAACCCCTGTCTCCGGGGCCCGCGGGCCAGCCGCGATCATTTTCTTTGCCTCTATAATCCCTCTCATACATAATGCGCGCATATAAATTTCAATTTTAAACCGGCCCGGTTCGAGTTACACCCATTTGTAGAATTACGCGTAGGGTCGGCACTCGGTACCCGGTACCACAGTATAATATGATATACAGTATGAAATCTTCATACAAACGGGTAAAACGCGAATTATGCCTACGCTATCAGATCGTGGTATGACCGTGGCGTGATACAGTCGCGAGTATGTCGCAGTAACGAACGGGCGATGTGTTTTTGATTTGATTAAAATGCTGTAGGCAGGCAGCCCTATCGCTGATACGTACTGCGCGATTATAGGCATTAATTTTTGAGACAGGCGAGTTATACTACTGTATGTATTCACACTGTGCCGGTACTCGGTACCCGGGCAGAGCCGGGTAATCTGGTAATGTGTTTGCGACGCGACCTTATAAATAAACAAGGTTTCTTTGCACTCGTCTTATCTTCTTGTATTTTTGCACGGTTTTTATTATTTTTGGCGGCTTCTTCTATTATGTAGAGATGCAAGCGAGCACTCACATAAATTAAAATTGCTAGAATAGTAATATAAACTGTTTTGTTGCAAATTATGAGATGTGCATGGCTTTACATAAACTTTAAAATATTCAAACTTTTTAATCTACTTAAGTATACACTGCTTATAAAAGCCTGCAATACTAAAAAATATCATAACTTCTAATATCTCTTAAAAACCAAGTAAAATGTTCTCGTTTACTCTATATGATATTTGATTATTAAACAAACAGCCTTTAAGTACTTATATCAAAACCAAATTCAAACAAATAAAACCACAACATATTTATAAATAGGTACACAAAAAATTACCAATTAAAACCACAACATATTTATAAATAGGTACACAAAAAATTACCAATTAAAACCACAACATATTTATAAATAGGTACACAAAAAATTACCAATAAAAACCACCAAATATTTATAAATAGGTACACAAAAATCAACCAAACATTACTAGCAAACATAAAAGCTAACGGAGCAGACGTTTGATTGCAACAGTTGTAGCAAAACCGCATCAACCCTCAACCGCCGGAGGTCATCACGTCTGTAAGGCCGGCGCGGCGCGCGAGGGTTGAGACCTCCGTGACGTGTCGTATTGATGATCGCGAGCGGGTTGAATGACTGTTAGTGTGTTTAGACACTGTTTTTATGGTATTTTATTGCCTTTTTTTTGGTAAAATGTAGAGTTAATATTGATGTGTGTTTGGTTTACCTTATATTAATATTTTACTTCAAACTGTAGTTAGAATTCTTAACTCAACTTATCGTTTAAACTGCTTTTTTAGGTTTTATATTTAAATAACACCCTGTAGATTACTTTTATATATAACTTTATTTCTATTAGTAGAAAGAATAGTTGCCGACAAACCTGCAATAAATAAGTAAATTTAAATTATGTCTATAATGTGTATATCAGTAAAATTGAACACACAAACTTTGCTTGAAAGCAAAATCGAATCAGTGTGTTTTCTTTGAAAGTACTACGAGAAAACTTTAAGAAAAAAGGAAAAGAAACGCATATTAATAAAATAAACAAAACGAAACACAAAAATACATTTTATTCATTTCGCCTTCTACCAGCCATCAATCGGCGCTAATCCGTCAACAAATAATAACATTTGCGCAAATCCGCCGCAGCTAATGTAGCCGCGCCTCCCCGCGGACTTTAAACTGCTTACATTTGCTTTAAAAACCCCGACCTCCCCAATAGAGCTTAAGCCGTTCGGTAAGAGGTCCTCCGAAACAATAAGGATATGTGACTTAAAAATGTATGCTATTATTTATTTATCGAATTTGAACAATGGAAAATGTGGTTTAGGGGAAGTAAGGGTTTGATCTTGAATTTAGCTTCTTATTTTTTTTTATGTGGTTTTAAATCGGCCGGCCTTAGATTCTTTTGTTTCGTGTGTAAATTATATCTTAAATGATATTCTATTGTTTATTACATGATTTTTTTTAAAGATTTGTGCAGTCAGCTTTTGTCGACTGCTTGTCCGAGATATTTAGGAGTACCTATCTAACGCTGATTATTATCTACATCAAAAGCAACAAAATATTCTAGCAATTCTTAGTTTTATTCTCATATTCCCAGCTTAAACTCTCAGTACCAACCATTCAAACGAACCGCATCCGATCAGAATAAACTCAAATTAATCTAATAGAGGCTTATTCTCAAACGGAGTGTGGGCTATTCTCATATCTCATAAAACTAAATCGAAACACATTCGTTCAAATTACGCATATAAATTGAGACAGCATTGTCGCCAGCGTCATAAATTTCAATGAGAACACTGAGTTATCAAATTAGAAAAATTAAAAGTGATAAATAAAGTCCAATTAAGCGTTATTGCGTAAAAAAGGCATAAATTAATGCGTTAGTCGAGCGGCGGGGAAACATGCCGAGTTATGTCAAGTGATCTAGTGATGGGACATCACGGAGTTTTGCAAATCGAGCGTTTGCGGTTTCTGTTTTGTGATTATTGATTGAGCTTGTTTTAACTTCAATGTGTTTAACATGTACTGTCAGATATTTTTATAATCACAGCTTGTATTTGGAGGTTTAGATAGATTTTTTAATTGGCAAGTTTATCATTCAAGTCTTATATCTTTGGATGCTATTTTTTGTGGTCTGCTCATAGTATAAGTTTGCACGAAAATAAATTCATTCTAGTATAGTAAAGATGAATAGCTGACATGTGTAGTTTACTACCCTAATTTCTGGAACTTGGTCTTTTGAGTTAGATAGCTCATTCATCTTGGATGACCATATTACAAAGGTTATTGGGCAATATGTAAACAGGCTATGTAATATCACACCGCGACCAATAGAAACGAGAACACAGGGCAAGTTAAAGATAGAAAGTAATATCAAATACGAAAATAAGTATAAAGATCAAAAAGATTTTATTTCGAGTAGGCCTTCTCAGGCACTTTCAAAACGTTACAGACTCTAGTTGCGCGATTTCAAAATGTCATTCTTATGGAGAAGAACCGGTAAAAAACTCTATAAGTTGCTCTTTTAAAAACAGAAAAATACATTTTATACATTACAATAAGTATGCAACAACAACGTGAATTCGTATGCATTTAAACCAATGAAGCAGTTACAAATAATTTAAGCTTTACAACATAATAATATCCTATCTATTTTAGTACTAAACGGGAATATAATGAGAACTCGGTATGCATGTAGTAAGTGGGCATTACTCAGTGGAGTCATAAAATTAGGTTTAATAAAATGCACATCTAGCCACTTACATAACGCCATTATGTTGCGAACCACGGCAGCAATATGTTGTTCAATCATGTGCCGGTTTCTAATGCCCGTTCTAATTGGTGTTGAATTGAGTTAGTAGGTATTTGAGTTTTCGTAAGTAGAGGCAGTAATTTTAACGTTTAGAAATGCCTGAAATGGCCTAGTGAAATAGAAACGACTTTTTAGACGTTTTCCAGATAGATTATTTTATCATAATTACGGTGATTTTGATGATCTGATGGTGAAACTTTGACGAAGAAAAAGTAGTACTTCATTGTTAAATTTTTCAAATAGATCAAAGTGTGCACATGCAAAGTGTATGAATAAATCGGAATATTTTATAATAAGAATACACATACCTAATAATTTGTATTTTTACCTAATAAATTTCAACTTTGTTATACTCTGAAACTTTTATTTACATTAACGTATCTTTTTTTGTATCATTGATAGATATACTCACACCTTTTTTTTGTTAACATATTTGAAAAGAAAAAAAAAACATTTTATTACGTTATTAAATTCGTAAAATTATCTCGTGTGAATAAAAAATAAAACATTTCCTATAATTGAAATATAAAGTCCAAAAACCATCGACACATGATCCCTTCACTAGCGCTCATCACACGTGTTCTCTAATTACGCGCTTAAATTGTATTAATTAGTGCGCGACTGAAAGGGTTCCGTCAATTAACTGCTGTTTTAGCTGTACGGAACCCGCCGCCATTGTTCTTGCAAGTGGGTCATTAACATAATTCTAATTATGTTTGTTCATTATACAAGTATCGTGTTATAAGTGTTGATGGTTATATTAGCAGGCGTTTTCATTGTTTTATGTATGGGATATTGTTATATTTCATGTTTAATTATTGTTTATATTATTAGAAGTCTTTTTTCTATATTGATTCAGAGTGATTATCGAATTAACAACGACGTAGTTACTTGGTTTCAAAGTTATTCTAAGATAGTGTAATTTGATCAATACACTATGTAAGAAATATCCAATTATGACTCTCAAAGATGTATTATAAAGTAAACAGCGTTAAATTGACATTATTTTAGTTCCCTAACAAAGAGTAGGAAAAATAAACTACTTATTGTAAAACAACTGAGATATTAACTTTAGTCTACGCGTGTCTAATATTCGATGACATTAAATACCTACGAATCGCCTAAAAACTAAAACCGTCAACCATTAACACTTCAATGCATCATCACAACTTCAACCCACCGCCAACCCATCGCAATTTATTCAGCAAAACTAGAACACACCTACAAAAATAAAACTAAATTGCATCTCATAAAACTTGAATTATTTGTGAAGGAAACTCTCTAACATCAAAAGAGGGCTATTATGAAAAATCGTAACACGTTTACGGGGCGGACTCTCGTGCATAATGCATGAGGGAATTGCCTCTTCCTCTTTCCCTACACCTTGGAGTTCCGAGCTTGGAGTCCGTAGCTTGGCATTATTCACACACGTTCAGGGTATCGTTATTGGCCACGCCCAGTAATATAGGTATGTTCGGAAGATGTTTATCACTTGTTTATAGAGATTTTTGTATGGTTAAAGGTTGTTGGTAGTTTGTGGTGATATTTGATGGTCGTTTGAAGATGTGATTGGCTGGTGAGAGGTAAATTTTGAAATACGGATGTTACAATTAGAGTCTTTAATAGCAAACGCGTAGATGATGAGAACCTCCTCCTTTTTTTAAGTCGGTTAAAAATGTGACTTTGCAATAGTACAGCTACGGAGACAGAATTTGTTTTTTTTTTTGTATATTGATATTACAAAACAATCGTCGAACTTTTAAAATCAATTCTATAACATTAAATGACGATTCGAAACACAAATAGCATCTTAAATCAAAATATCCAAAATAAGATTCTTGTCTACGTATAAAGAACAGACAAGAATTTTATTTTGGAAATTTAGAAATATGAACTTTACTCCTTTGTAATAAGAGCTACATAAATTCCAACTAGCGTTAACGTTACAAGCGTCTTGTGAATCGAGTCACGGCGTCGGCAGTCGCCGCCTAACCTGCTTACGTCACAAACAGTCGTGATTGCTAACGACACCGACTGCGCGGCGACACGGGAAATTGAATCCCGGGTTTTTCTCTTAGGAGCATTAGTTAGGTGTAGACGCTGTATCATTTTGATTTGATGGTGTTTATGTAGTTTTATATAGAATAGGACCTATTCTGTCCTAATGGAGAATAATTGTCAATATTTTGAATTTAATTGGTGACAATTTGTAAGATGTCCTGCTAATATTTTTCTGGGTATTCGATTTAGCAAGCTTTGTAGTGACATAGGAACCAATGAAGTCTTAATCAGGCTCCGGTAGTTTCTAATAAGCGTATCTTTTGAGCATTGTAACACCAAATAACAATAGAAAACAATACATTTTTGCAATATGTTACACAAAAAAAAAAGTTCTAAACTCTTCTATTCAACCTCCTAATCTTGACTTGTTTATTCTTTATCTCAAGGATAAAGAATAAACAAGTCAAGTTAGACTATCCAACATGTTGACAAATCGTAAGCGGCGTAAACAACGTTGATACGTAGTTGAATAAGTAGAGCGGAGAGCAAACGAGATGATCCTAGGTGTTCGCAGTAACAGGCGGCGACGTGCCGCCCGCGCGCCGCCGACGCCGCGCCGGCGTCTCGCGCTCACAGTAAGCAAAAACTCAATTATCATATTTTATACCTCATAATACTTACGAAAAGATATTCAATTATATAATTTTTCCTCTGAAAAGGGAATCCCTTTTCATTTCTCATTTGGATTTTTCTCTTAAGCAATTACGGCGTAGCCCCGGGTAGCGCGAGATTGGCTCGGCGAATACATTTCCACGCCGGACGCGCCCGCTCTAATTTATCTTTTAACAAGGAATGGAATGTTATGTTAACTTATGCGCAGACCGCGTTAGCTCTGTTTTCGTTTAATAAAAGTGTGTTTCGCGGATGATTTTATGAGTTTCGGTGAGTTATGAATTTGTTTGCGCACGGAATAGAAATGAGCTCATTTCATGCTCCCCGCCCAATCTAGTGTGGAGATTATTTATCTAATATTTATACAGCAGCTTTATGTATTTATGTGGATATTGACAAGGTAGGTGTAGGTAGCGGAGATATTCCCGCTGGCTGGCGCGGGCCTTTGACAAACTCGTCCAAACATAATTTGCGATCGGAGGACATTATGTTTGTAACAAACGAAGTTCTCGCTCGGCGGCTCGCTCAAGCGGCTCGGCACAATTCGATTGCTGGAAGCGGCGGATCGGATTCGGGCGAAACTCGCGTAATCGCATCGCGCGGCCGGGAACACAAATTATTCGTGCGCCGAAACTGGCTAACTTCGTCAACCCTATAAAGGAGGTAAAGAACAAAGCGGAACCACAATTGGCCGTGGATCCTCTACCTGAGTAGATGGAACTTTTAAAAATGGCGGCTCTTTGAGCGCAAACTCGATAAGGGCAGCCGCCCGCGCCCGCGGGACGCGTAAATACAATTTGCAAGGAATCGCTCGTTGCTTTGACGTGAGTCGCGGGCTCCGTTTGAAGCGCCTTATTTGGGCCACGTGTGTACGTGTGTCTGTCTGCGACTATAAGTGAACAATCTAATCAACCCTCGATGAATATTGAGCGTGATCCATAAAACACGCGATGTACATTTCTATTGAGTTACACAAGTCTGACGGAGGTCGACGAATTAACTAAACGTATTATTCTTAGCAATTAATATTTCGTAACTGCGTCTTGCCAGGACGTCAGCAGTTTTAGTAAATGATACTAATATAGTATAAAAAAGTCTATTAAAACTTTTTATTCATTATACTTAAACCTTCTTATCAACTTGCGATATACATTCACTTCTGAAACATCTATGAAAGGTACTCGTTGTGCAAGCGAGATACTGCACTTCACTGCACATAGCAGCCTCTCTTTCCCTCAAAGTAACAGTAAGCGTGTCCTGATATCCCCACTCCCCCCCCCCCCCCTACCGATGAGTTGCAAGAATTATGCTCATCTATTTATAACTTTCATCATTAAATTTCGCAAAGTTTGTATTTATTTCGCCGCATACAGCAGCGGTGTTAACTTTTTCAATGATTATTTTATTTCGAATTTTCTGGTGAAAAAAGAAAAATGTAAGACTAACTATGAAGAATATAACCTACCTATAATTCAAAATTTTGTACTTAACACTAGCCTTTGCACATTATAAAGAAAAAGGTTTCAGTACCTAGTGTTATTCACAATGCAATTATTTTTTTCCCCTATCCCCAAAAAATACTAAAAATGTATAAGAATATACATAATCCATTGCATTAATTACTGTTTTTCACTATATTTTAATTATTGTATCTGAATATACAGTATCTAACTATATATAGGATCTAACATAAAATACCTGCAAAAGCCTCCAAATCCCCTTTACCTACAACCGCGTAGGTATTGACGCGTTGCCATGACAACGTTTACACCCCTTCACCCACAAGCACACAAAACTCAACCTTGAACCTTCAGCTACAAAGTTCCAATTCCCTTAAATTGGTATAAAAAGAGTTGTTCTGACAAATAAAGATCGTTAGGCAGTGTAGTGTCGGCATCGTTTCGGTAGTTTTGTTAACGTAACGAGAGCTGCGAACTCGGTTAGAATTTAACGTTTTGCCAATACTAGTTCATTTTCACGTGTTGGAGTACACGACACACGCAGACTTTGGTATATAAGAAGACAGAGTCTTCACTAAGCTAACTTTATTTATATTTTATTTAAGTAATATGTAATTAAAAATATTCAAAATATTGAGTATTAATATTCCCACAACGCAATGTAGTCTCAAATTAAGTATACGAGAGTAACTTGTTTTATGAGTACTAGACAACTGATAAACATACTTATAGGTACTAAATAGCTAGAGTCTGAAATCTAAACTAGTGTCTACTTAATATAAAATTCGTGTAAAAATTAGTACCAATGAAGACTACATGATTACTGAACCTTATTGATATTAAGTATTTTTATAAAGGAGCGATGTACAAATGGTTACGATACCGACCGATTCAATAATTTATAGCCATTCTTAAATTTAATAAAGAACAAGGTGTTAAAATTTGTTACAGTCTCACATAAAGTGTTATCTTCTTTGTTTAATGTATTAACTCAAGATAATGTACCTAACGTATCTATGCGTTATCAATTACGCATTTAAATGTATTTTCTTACTTTCAATCTTTCAAAATGATCTGCCTAATATTCCTTTGACCATAAAAGGTCCAATATATGGACATAAATCAAAAGGATCAATCTAAAAAAAACTAAAATAGTGTCCATAATTACCCCCTGTGCCACCCGCATTGGCCCGTGCCCGGCGAAGGGTTGACACAATCTCAACCCGTTCAATAGACTATTTGATTTATTTTTTATGACCACTTGAGCATAGCTTGTGTATGCAGGCGTTACTAATCTGTGTAAATTGTTTATGGCTCATTGGATTGGTTGATTGCGGGATTTTTTTGACCAGTTGTGTGTAGCTTTGATTATAATTATTAGAGGGAGAAAAAAAACAAAAATTAAGCTTGTATTTAACTTGCAAGTTGCAATGTTTGTGTGATTATTTGTCTTATTAATATTAGATTAATTACACTTTTTTAATATACGACATTTACATTAAAAACACTTACGTTACTTTAAAACTAATCTACCATTTTTATTAAAATACCTAACGTAAATACCCAACGTATGAAACGTTTCGCATCTATTGAAAAAACAAGACCACGTTTCGTTTACATATTTTCTGTTTGTCATTCTAACAACACAAATAAAAATATCACTAACAAAATATTATTTCTGTATTACCATTACAAAGGCGACTTCACACTGGCGGGTTGATCGCTGTGGCACGCGCGCGCTATCGCTAAATATTGTCAATTGCCCGCAGCGCGCAGCGGGCGGTGTATTATTGTGCAATGGTTAGTGTGAAAAACTTTAAGATTATTAAAAAAATACTGGTAATAGAGGCTACATACTGTATCATTAAAAAAGTATTAGCTGTCATTGTGATGATGACCAACTTTTAAAGATTATTTACGCATGTAATTAAAAGCAATGCTGTCCAAATACCTAAGTATTTGGAATAGAACGTAATCAAGACTAATGTTTTTGTAAGAAAAAAAAAATAAACGCAAAATAATTAAAAGATATGTATTTGCCAGGTTGTACTTAAGCTCATAATTTATACAAAACCATGTAGTTGTCAGTTCTATACACACAACAAACTCTCAGATGACTCTATCAAGAACATCTTTACAGCATTAAATGAGTCATTAAACGTAATTCAGTCTTCACAACTAAATCAAGATCCAATTACGGTACATTGAGCACGAATGGCTCCACTCGTGCACTCGACTCGCGCGCCAGTCACGTGGCACGCGCTTGTTTTGTTTATCCACCAGATTCTACCAAATTTAGCGTTAAGTGATCGCCTATTGCGACAGAGGGCGCTGGGGACACACCCTCGACTTGCCGCGTTTTCAATCGCGTCACGACGGGTCGCCGCGATTTATTACGGCCAGTGTGTACGCTCCCTATTGTCCGAAAGACTTTTGGTGATTTTTGGTCCTTGATTGAGATCGGTTCCGGTGTTAAATCGTTGTTTGTCTGAACGTCTGACATTATTTTTATAGCGTCGTTTTGTGCGAGCGCGGCGTGTTGATTTATTAACGATGGCGAGATAAATGGGCTATTAGTGTTAATAGTTTTTTAAAATACTCTCAATAAAGATGGTGCTTTTAATATGAGTGGGTGTGTATTTTTGTTTGTTGACTTTTTAATGTAGTTTATAAATAAGTAAGTTTCATGGGAAAATATTGTATGAGAAGAATTTTTAGCCTTTTTTTCGGCATTAAGCATATCAATAATTAATGTACAATTGTACACACTATGAAAGTTGGCTTATGGTTATCTAAGCTATTATTATCTCAAATATTACCAACCGGATATCGAACAGAGTAGCGAAGCATTGGAGAGGAGTCTGCCCAACGGTGGGTGACTGTCCGCTGATAAAGAAACAAATTAAGTACATTACATACAAATTAATTAAATTATTTAAAAACCCAAAATTTTAGAAAATGAAAGGATGTGATCAGAAATTTAATCTCGGTAAAATACTACAAGATTACGTGTCTATTATTTATCAAAGCAGCAAATGTATGGGAAAAAACATCCTTCATATACGGTACGTGGCATTTAATTAACTTTAATTCTGCAATTTTCCAATTGAAATAGGTTAATTATTTTGACTATTTAATAGTGGTATTCCAAATATTCCCTAATTAAAAAATACCGTTCATAATTTACAAAAGACGTATAACACAAATACAAAAAAATAGTCAACAAGCAACAAACTGACTCGCGTTCTGAGTCAACGCTGAACAATAGACCGGCTCAGTGTTCATTAATGGTATTAATTAATGTTTAATTGAGCCAAATAGAGTATCAATTTAGCGGACGGCAATTGGATCATGCAGCCCGGGATGCCGACGTATGTACTACACACGAGTATGTGACTGTTTGAAACGCGGCGGTGACGCGGAATGATGCGGTATTTAGTCATTTGAGGGGAAAAAGAGGTTTTACGTGGTAGTATTAAGCGTTTTACTGACTAGATATTAATAATAATAAAACAAGGCCTCCGCATCTTGGACCTGTGCCCCCATGTAACCCTTTAAAAATGACCGAGTTTTTTTCCCTTGAAATTATCCCGAGAACTTAAATAGATATAAATAATAATGTCCGGACCGATTTTTTCTGCGACGGCTAGTGTAACTATGACACCAGCCAGCTACGCGGGACATATTATAGTGCACAAGCGTTTGCGCAAACACAGTTGCACTCTCTATTTCTTTACTCTCATAGCCCGATAAGACGTCACTCACTGTTGGGCACAGGCCTCTTCCCATATAGGTAAGGTTTAAGCATTGATCACTAGGTACGCTGAACACTACAAATTCCTATGTTTAGAATCAGAACTTTTTTTAGCCTATATAAGATCCCATTGCTGGGCAAAGGCCTCCTCTTACTCCTTCTAAACCTGTCTCGCAATTTCTGGCCACGTGCGACTTGCATATCGGATAAGATCATCACACCAATCCAAAAAATAACATACCTACTTGAAAATAAAACTGTCTGTCGTTAATATTCGTACCTCACTGTAACAGTAGCGTACATAGGAGTGCGTCTCAACGTTTCATTACGTTGTTAATTAGCGTCGAATTGACTTAAATAGACATGCGATTAGCGCGACAATCGACGCCGCGGTGGGCGAGGCTTTACCATTAAACCGAGGGTTAAAGGTGCAAGGACAACATAACTATGGGTTAGGAGTAAAGTATTTATTGTATTATTATTAATATCAAGGTAAGCGTTATGGATAGACGTTACGACTGGCCTGTTGGTCTTGTAATTATTAGTGGCCCGGGTTCGATGTTTGTGTGAGGAGCACGGTGATTTGTTCTGTTTCTGGGTGTAATTTATCTATTACTAGCTGTTGCCCGCGATTTCGTTCGCGCAAAAAAAAGAAATAGGGATGAAAAATAGATGTTGGCCGATTCTCAAACCTACTGAATGCATATATAAAATTTTATTTATATCTTGTTTAAAGTAATGTGAAATTTTGTTGACAAAAATGCGTTATTTGAAACCTACGCGTGTTTTTCTTTAAATGAGAAGCACTGTCTTGTGTATCTTTGAACATAGATAGTAAGTTTTTTCTATAACACAAAAAAAAACTATTTTTAAAGTAGAGTTAACAACTTTTCCTAGAAAATTACCAATCAATGTTTTTAGTGCTCTTAACCCCTAAAAAACACAACTGCAGCTACCTATAAACAATTAAAAATGCACTGGAACCCCCGACAAACTGCAGGCGTTGAACACAAACGGACTATTAGGCGCATGACGTCACATCAAACAGTGCGTTTGGCGCGACGACAAACGCACTAACGAACTTATGCCGACACTCGACGTCAATCATGTTGTGGGGATTAACTGTAGATATACATAACTTAGATGTAAGTATATGTTGGTTTACTACGGATAGAATTTAGATTTAAAACGTAAATAACTGTGGGTTTTTTATTTTCGCGAAAAAAAACAGTTGTCGTGGTGACCTTGCAGTTCCATGTATGGATTTGTATGCACGAGGTGCATGTTCAATCCCTAACGCAGGTAGGTTCCAATGTGGCTTTCAAATTTGAAGTACTTTTTTAATTGTTCTAATAAACTACTGACTAACGGGTAAAGGAAAACAACGTGAGTACATCTGGATTCCAAATATTAGAATCTGAAATCACCAATCCGCAGTGAGCTAGCGTGGTGATCAATGCTCAAATCTTACAAATCTTTGTATCCTCTTACCCTTCTTCTTACACATAACATTGATTACCATTCTATTTTCGATCTAAAATGCATCAATTTTTACTTTAAACCTAGCATTTAGGTTTAAAGTAAAAATTGAAATCACTATCAGTCAAACGCTAGCTGCCAGCCGGTGTGTGTAAAAGTAAATCTATTTGTCATAGTAATACGGACAATTAGAGAGGCATGCGGGCGGCGCACAACCCTTGCGCGAAACCGACGCGTTCGTCATCACATGATTGTAACACCGCACCGATGACTTTGTATACTATGTAGGAGGAACAGATGGGTAATTTAGGACAAGTGTGAATAGAGAAATGTAATTCTAAAGAATTACAAGTGTCGATTAGAACGAATGTAAAAACTGTTCTGAAGAAATAAGAGTGTACACTGGATGTTTTTTTTTGTAGTACGAGAAGTTTGGCCTAACTTATCTACTACTGAAAAAGCTTTCTTCGATCCAATTTAATAAGGTAGCGTTTTTTTTTAAACTAATGTAAGTATAACTTTTCAGGTTCTAATGAAAAGACATGTCCGGAAATCCGTGTGGTGTCCGGATATAAAGAATAGTACCACCCCATATCCTCCACTGGGTGTCGTAAAAGGCGACTAATGGACCTTAAGACCCAGTGCACTGTACCAAGCACCTTGGGTCACCCGAATGGTGGCGGGTAAACAACCAACAATCGCATTCCCAAAGAGGGTTAGTGTCAGGCAGGCGGCCGACTGTAAAACCATAGCCAAAACTTTAAGCAACGCGTCTAGAAGACGTGTTGCGCCGACCCCAAATCATAATAATTGGGATAAGGGCAGGGGAATGATGATGTTCTAATGAAAAGACACTAAGCAGTTAGGTACAAGTGCGTAGACAATTTTTTATATGTATTTTTCTTCGTCTGATTTATTTTGTATTGTTAAACCTGTAATACCCTAACTGTAAAAGCAATTTATTAGAAAAATAACCAAGGACATCATCATCATCACCATCTTCCTGCCCTTATCCCATTTTAGTTGGAGTCAATGCAACACGTTTTGGGGGTACAAGGACATATGTATGAACATTTCCGTGTCACTAAATTGAAAATTTCTATATTACTTTGGCATATACCTTCTGTAGTATCTACTCTATGACCAAACTGATGGGGTTTTAATCGCTCCTAATTAAATATCACGATGATGGCGTTTTAAAAATATAATATAATAAAAGCGGGTGTAATTCCCGTGCTATTGTTCACTTGTTTTAATTCGGTTTGACGCGTAGTGGCCCAATTACTGCCTGACGCATGTCCTCGACTGAATTGTTGCTTGATTTTAACACTATCTTTAGCTGGAATAAGTTTGACTAACTGATAATACGACGAAAATTCGTTGTAGATAGGTATTTAATTATGGGGAAATAAATAGGTAGATGATAAGTTTTGGTAAGGAGTTTAATTGATTTTTGGTCTTTTTTGAATACGGTATGCTTTTCAGTTGCTTTTAAACGATAATTAATTATGGCCCACGCGTGTTTAAGATGTGAGAATACCTATATTTTTTTCTGTGCAGAAGAAAAATTACAACTATTTTATGATTTCATAAATCATTTGACTAGAAAAACTTCAATTGTTTGGTCGTACATATTTTTTCTCGTGACTCTACATTAAATGTGTTTTCAAGCAATCCAAACCTTTAGTTATCATTCCACACTATAACATACATTGAGAGAATATAATATGTAATTGAATCCAAGTAAACACAATTGATTCGGCGCGGCGTTCACGTTGATACATTTATTATGATAATTCATCGCGCGTGTGAATTCTCGGTGTAATTGGACCGGCTGACAACAAGGAGTGCTAGAGTTTGGATGTGGTATATTATATTTGACTAGATAAATTAAAGGGACTGTTTTTATTGGCTTTATAAAAGGATAGCTAAAGGAATTCGTTTTTGTATTGTTAACTTCGAAACTGAAATAGTTTTACTTTAAACGGTGGTCCGTGGTGGTCACCAAGGCTTTTATGGTTGTAAAACCAAGATTAACTTTGAGTCAATTATCTCTAAAACTGTAATAAGTAGTTGTAGTATAAGCATAGAATATTTATTTTCACAGTTTTATACCTACA
The DNA here is from genome assembly GCA_941860345.1 of Chrysodeixis includens. Lineage (NCBI taxonomy): Eukaryota > Metazoa > Arthropoda > Insecta > Lepidoptera > Noctuidae > Chrysodeixis > Chrysodeixis includens. The sequence continues at coordinate 2,455,320 of OW796107.1, read as the reverse complement.
GCATGTATATTTGAACGACGGACTTATTGAAGGAGGGTAGTCAGTATTCGATTCTCGTCCCAAATATGTAAAAAAACTATGACCTTAATTTTTCATATAACTATCCGATAAAATACAGTATTTATAAACACAGAGCGCGAAATGCCTAATATCACGCGCCAAACACGTGCCGCCGCTAAGGCAGCGAGCGCGCAAGCCCCCCCGCGCCCCTTGTGATGTCGACGACGAGTGCCGCGCAGTGAAATGCATTCATACCTACGTCGACGTCGGTCATTGACCGCGCATATGTTCGATAAGCGCGAGGGTGTTAAAACGTTGCGAAGTTATTAGGACTTTTTTGGAACGATTTTGTTCGTCATTAATCAGGGTTTTTTTTATTGTTTATACGTTTATTGGTGAAGTCTATGCATAAACTATTGGTGGTTTGAATAAGTCCGTCGTTCAAATATACACACTGTATATTTTCGAATTACTGCTGGCTTAAAATCGGAAACCATTTACTTCAAAATCTTTATTCCAAAATTCTACAAAATTACTCCAATAATATGAAGATGTGTCCGTTTTTAATTATTCTGTCAGTACATCAATTGTAAATAAATAAAATTTCAAGTACAGCACATCGTCGATCTGGACATCTTCATTCTACCTCCTTGTCACATCTCCACTAAATAATTGATCGTGATGCGCACGCGCCGGCCGCCATTCGTTCGAAATTTAAATAATAGCCGTTATAAGTGATAGCGGAGGAACGTATTGTTATTAGGGTTATACACACAAAGGTCACTGACACAAACTCTAAGAGCGAACTATATTACTGAGTGTGGTGCCCAATTGATCTACAGATAGTAGGTACTGACTGGGTATTTTTTTTGATAAACTTTATGCTACTAAAATTTGAAAATTTTATCTATAACATTCGCAAACTGTTTAGTAATGTCATCAAATATGATTAATAATTTTGTAGTAAATATTTAATTATTTTTTTTATCTAATTTACGAAACCGTTTCAATGGCATTGGTGTATGATAGGTACAGGTGCTCGGATTAAAAGAGAGAGGAGAGATAGAAGGATAGTCTTTTGTCCTACAATGGGACAAACACAGCTAAAAAGAATCGTGATCCTCGTGAACCATGTAAAATATAACGTGTACTTGTCCATGTAAAAAATAACATTAGACATTCATACACCGATTAAAAGCCATCCATTACTAACGTTACGTAACCAACATTCTACACACCAAAAACTATTCCAAAAATATCAAACAACAAAAACCTCCTCGAATACCGGAAAATCAAAATCACGGAATCTGGAAATCACAAAAATTGAGGAGATTAGATACAGCTTTCAGCTCGGACAAGTGAGATAACTCCGCAGGCGCTATAAGCTGTACATATCGCATTAGAGAGCGTCCGGTCCGGCCGGATGCCGGGAGCGGCGTGCGAGGGAGACGGGAGATGGCTGGAGGGATGTAGAAAGAGATGGGTTGTTGTGAAGTAGGTATGTGGTAAATAATTTTGAGTAGTTTGGCAAAATCATTGCGTGCCGTCACCGTGTGAAATACTGATGTAAAGTTAATAGTGTGTGGTAGATAAAAAATAGACCAAATGCCAGGAAATTTAAATAATATGGAGATATTTGTGTTGTTGATATTCAGGCAGTCGTTCTAGAACTGATGGCTTAATGACTTCCTTCGGTCATAACTAGGAAAAAGGTTATACTGATGAAAAAAATGTTGATCAGATATCTAAGCTTTATGGAGCCTTTATAGATAAGGAAGCCTATTATTTTGATCTCTCATGGCCCGGCATTTATTTCCACCTATTCTCTCTTCTATTGTCTCTTCAAACCTGGTGGCAACGCCCTATTCCGAAAAAAACATCACACTTTTACTAACGATACAGAACATTACTACCGAAAACCAACAAACAGTTCTACTTAATTACATAGTATAATATCAAGCTTAATAACACCTAATTAAGTTAATCGATACTCAACAAATTAAGTCGTGAACTTTCCAAGTTAATTTCTAAAGTGAAACCGAGTTAACCCGAGATGATTATTAATTATTATTGACAATTAAACTCCAACTGATTGGATTAAAAGCAATCTTTAGAGTTTGGCGGGGCCGGCGAAGTTGCAAGACCCAAGTTATTGGAGACAAGAATTGAATAATGAATGAATAAGATTATAAAGTGGAAGGTACTTTAGGAAATCAGGTTTTAGTTTTCTTCGTGAATGGTTATGTTATGGATTGTACTGAGTTAAATGTAAGGTTTTTTCAGTTTTATGTGTATTATTAGTTCGTTGATTGAGGCTCAGTTAAAACTGTTTCTGGCTTTTAAATTACACATTAGTTAGTCTTGATCTATTGAAAATATATCATTTTTAAAAGGTATTGGCTTCGCCGACCACGTACTCGTAGCCCATATAAATGAAATTTCAAAGAGGTATACATATAACCAATTTAATTTTCTTATTCCTGGTACACGTAAGTCCTTATTTAACAGCTTTTATCAACTACAAAGGATAACCTACCTAACCTAACTACTGTTACTTTGCCTAACTACTTAATAATGAGTATTTATACGTTAAAACCTGGATTATCAAATCAGCATACAAAAGGAAATACCGCATCGGCCACCGGTGACCGATGGCCTTCACAGACACACAATTAGACCAGACTTGAACACATTTGGAGCTGGACTCGTGTGCCTGTGGCCTACATACCGCCGGCAACTTGTTGTTACTACAAATTAATTTATACTTAATATTGGGAATTTATACGTCAAAACCTGGATTATCAAGACAGCATACAATAGGAAATACCGCATCGGCCACCGGTGACCGACGGCCTTCACAGACCGACAATTAGACCAGACTTGAACACATTTGGAGCTGGACTCGTGTGCCTGTGGCCTACATACCGCCGGCAACTTGTTGTTACTACAAATTAATTTAAATTGGTCGACGTTGAATCAATGTCAATCAGACACTGACGGTTTACATGTATTGTATTGTATCAATGCACTTCGTTTCGGAAGATTGATGCTGAGGGTTAGTCCGATTACTGTGTGATGTGATAAACAAACATATAGGTTTTATTTTATCATTACTTTTCAAAATATCTACCTTTATGGACACCATTTTAAGTTTTGGTCAAAATATATACCCGTTTTAATTTTCGGTCGTCTTAAAAAACACATACTAGGTAAGTAAAAGTAACTTACCAACACTTCTCTTTATCCTCAATAGTCAACATTAGGGTTAGTCGGGACAGAAATGAACCTTCATTTCAACATTTAAACCTTCCTCTTTAATCACTCTATCTATTAAAAAAACTGATTCGAAATCCGTTGCGTAGTTTTAAAGATTTAAGCTAACAATCAGACAGACGGCGACTTTGTTTTATACTATGTAGTGATATGTTATGTCACACATAGACTTTCAAACGTGTTTACAGGAAAGGAACAAATAAACTGTATTTACAAATGTGTCAACAACAAGTCATTATTTAAGATGCCGCAAATCGTATTTTACTATTGTGCCTCGAAAACAAGTTACTAATAGAAAATATCCTGACTTTTCGGCATTTACCCTGCATTGTAAATTTCTGTTTAGTCCATTGTCTAACTTTGAAAAAAATAATATTTATTCTCTTTAACAAAATATAAAGATATTCAGTGGCCAGGGCCTCCCGTTAGATGCTCAGAGGCACCTGTGTAAGAATGCCTTGTTGTGTCAATACGTTTGAACACCATTACATAGCTTTGCTAGGTTCTTCCATACTCTATAATGGTCGTTAACTTCCAAACAAAAAGTAATACCCATAAAACACATGAAACACTAAGTAGATAGCGTATCCTCAAGTCAACAGTTTCATTCGCTTCGTAATAGTTCAGTTTGAAGGCGCAATATAATTACGCTTGATTAGTGCGAGGCAAGGGGGGGGGCTCGCTCTTAATCGAGTAATTGCCTTCATAAACCTAACTCGTCATAAGACCACCGAAGGTGCACTATAGTAAGTGAAACAGAAGTTTCAGTTGGTTATGTAGTTACAGGAAGATTGAAAGATGAAGTTACTTTAGGAATTTGTACTGGTTGTTGGTACGTACGAGTAGATAATTTAGTCACAATCATGGACCCTGCAGTTGGGCACAGCTTATAACAGTATGTAAGAGAGAGAGGAGGAAGAGCACGGAGTGTTTTATGTATTATTACAGTTTTTTTTTATATACCTGTATACAACTATTATTATGTTTTTTTTTTAATAATTAATTTTTACGCAACAGTACAATGTGTGACAGAAACTATACTATACAGACTACACTTTATTATGAGTCAGCTTTGTTACTATCCCTCTGTATCATACACATTAGACCGCATCTAATACAAGGTAAGATAGAAACGAGATCATCATCTAAACTATATCATCAACTTAACAAAAAAAATACGTTTTAAATACTGCTAACCTAATACCGCACAAGTTTTCTGTGATGTTCTTTAATCCTTCTGCACCTCCCGGTATCGTGTAACGCAACACACACGCTTACACTTGTCATAACCGCTCGTAACTTTTGTGTATTTAAATAAAGCATTACGTTGATTGGTTAATTAAAACGGATCAGCGAAGTTGGTTGGATAATAGTCCTATTAATTAGGACTAACGAACGTCGTGGTATCATAGCGTACTGTGTGTTATTAGGAAGCTTATAATACTTGTTGATTGTAGCTAAGCATATTTTTGAAGTTAATGCAGGACAAGAATTTGTGCGTTCCACAAATGTTGGGTGTCTGTGTGCGTGTGAATTGAATGTTTGTGAAACCCCCGCGATACAAGGATTCAATTCTTAAGTGCGCGAGTCGTATAAAAAAATATTTGTTTTTATCACTTTTTTGTTGTAAAAGATTAGTTTCCATGTTTGATTGGACTAGTGTCTTCCACTACTGATAAAATGGTTTTAAAAATCAGCTTTGGTAAGGTGCCTTACATATGGCGAATAGCAATAGGCGCCAGACAACTTATCTCAAAACTTGGTCATATCAATTCTAGGTATTAAGACTTAATAATGTATTATTTAGACAGTTCGGTCACATGGAATTGGCAAAATAATATTCCTAATTACTATACTATCAGGAGACCTGCGAATGTCCCAGGAGACTTCTGTGCTTTTGGAACACTACACGCACAACGGGCCACAAGAGCCACAAGAGCGGAAAATGGAGCCCACCACCAAGTACCATGTGCTATACTATCAGTGTTAATGCAGTCTTCGTGTGCAAATATTTTTGTTCGTTATTGATGAGTACGTGTTTTAAAAGCAGATACAGCTAGAATACTCACTGGTCAAAGGGTGAGAAGATGTGGTGCGGGGGGCGCTGCTCCATGGCGGCATCCCTTGAACTAGCGCTGCCAACTGACGGCGCGGGAGACGGGCAGCTGGCTTCAGACCTGGTGACCATAAAACATAAGTTAAACATGCTATATGATGTGGGTATTTATCATTTCAGGAAGGTCTTGTGTAATAAATATATTTTGAACAGTTTACGAGTTTTAATTGCTGTAAGTAGATGATGAGAGATGTAGATGTAACTTGATATTTATATTCTCTCTAAATTACATCGCGAATAAGAGACCCCGTTTATTGACTAAAATATGTGTACAAGTCGCGTAAGTTTCAATACATTTGTGTAAACTGTAAACGGCGAGCAAAGGGTTTTCTTCTAGCTAAAGTCTTAAACCATCAGAGGTTATTTTCTACTCCTTTTCAACGCAAAAATGCAATATAGAAAACTGAAGCTGACAACCACGACATCCATTCTTGGTTTCTTAGTTTCTGATGTTCCCCAACTTTAATTATACCTTTCATGCCTCGGCGATCTGTTCGGCGAACGGTTCGGCGAGCGCAGCGGAGAGCGGCGCGGCGAGCCGGGTGTTACAGGGGAGGAGGCGCGGGGGGAGCCTGCTGCCCCGGACACGGGTGATGCCTCCGCCGAGCCCCGAGACATGCCACATTCTGATGAGCCCTGGTTACAGAGAATGAATGATAAAACTATTTGATTTATGTTTAAACTTGAACTTCAGTTTTAAGATTTTGTACTTGGTGTTTCCAGTAAATTGTTTAATTCCGTTCAAATTATGCACACAAAATTGTTGGACAGTAAGTGAATTCAGTAGAATGTGAAAAAAATATTTAGTTGTGAAAAAAGAAAGAATGTGAAAAAAGTATTTAGTTTGAACTAGCAAGATAAAAAATCATTTGAACAATCAACAAAGTATATTAAAATCCATTAATCCATTTGCACTGTTAGGTATTCTTTTTAAGCGACTCCCGTACTAAGGAATTTAATCCTTGTATCGCGGGGGGTTTCACGACATTCAATTTACATGCACAGAGACACCCAGGTTCAGAACAAGCATCGGTAAATGGCGTGGTGACACGGCTATCCGTGCAGTCAAAAGTATCGTACTTTTGTCCCACTCTCACAATTCCTCTTCCAACGGCTGTGTTATAGGAGTTTCCTTACAACCAGCACAGCTACCGTACCTTGTCATCAGCAGGGTCTCTCTTGGTGAGCACGTCTCCCTCTCTCTTGCGTTGTTCCTCCTTCAGGCGCTCTGCCTTTCTCCACTTCGCTCGCCGATTCTGGAACCACACCTGGTGACAAGAGAAACAAAATTTATATAAATACTAACTGTTGCCCGCGACTTCGTTCGCGAATAAATAGGGATGAAAAATAGATGTTGGCCGATTCTCAAACCTACTGAATGCATATAAGTTCAAAATTCCAAGAGAACCGGTCCAGCCGTATCGGAGGAGTGCGGTAACTAACATTGTGACACGGGAATGTTATATATGTATAAGAAGTAGGTTTAACGAAGCTGGTGTCTTGATATTGTCAGGCTTGTGGGGTACGAGTGGATAAAAATTTCAAATGTTCAGAAGAGAAAGATATGGCCTTTGCCCAGCAGTGGAATCGTAAATAGGAGACAAAAAGTAGAGATATTAAAACAGTAGGTAAATTTAAACAGTAGGTAAATTATGGGTATTGTATCAACCTGTCTAAACTTACACTTCTTAAGAATAGGTACCTACTCCAAAATTTTATCCCCAGATATTCCTATTACCCATCCATCTTACAGCTTTTATGTTCTAATAATGCGATGACAAGACATTTTTGTAAAAACCAACATAAACCTAATAAAATTTTATTCCGAACATAAATACAGCTAAATATAATTTATAGTCCATTGTGAGGGTAATCCTCAATAGGCGGGCTGTCAACACTGTAGCCAGTAACAGCACATCATTACCACCCTATTTTGTACTTATAACTCCAAGATTACAGATCATCGCATAAGGGGCACGTTAAAATCCAACCCACAAGACCTCCTTGCTTTAACACGTAACTTGCTACGAGAGCTCTTGCTAAACTGGCCGAGTCATAATAAAGCCCAGATTAACAAGATACCGGTTGTCAAGCTAAATGTAAGCTTCGGGAGATCTTGTTATGTTAGGGTATGTAAGCCGGTTAGCAAAATACGTCAGGGCCACATTTGCACTGCAATTTTCGCAATTTAGTTTTAATAAGCCCAGTTGGGAGAGTGCTACGAAATCTAGAGGCAGATGGGGTGCGGTAAGAGTAGGCAGTAAACTGTGTTTGACGTTAAATTATGGTCGCATTGTTAAGCTTTTATTTGAGTGAACGGTTTATTTATAAATAGTCCTTGATTAAGTATAATTAGAACAAGTTTTTGATAATCACAACCTTTTTAACGGCAATTAAAATTCAAAACAACAACGGCTTGTGTCTTCAATAGATCGTTGACTTGGGAAAATAAATGTGGAAGTATATAATGAACCCCTATTCCTGGTTAATTACATGTTTAAATAACAGTCGAAGTAACCAAAATCACATAATTGTGACTATTAAAAAAAACTTCAAGAGAAAGCAAAGTATCTAAAATTTGCGAAAGTCGACTCTACAATTTACTCTTTGCCCCAAAGAGCACCACAGTCCCTTAACGGCAGTAAGCTAATTTTGTTAAAATAATAATCTGGCCATAATCCGGGGCCCGCCCTAATAGTTTTTATCTTACGAGGGTAGAATTAATATTTGAACGCGTCGAACCCTCCACCCTAACTCTGATGATTCCTACTTATTGTTATAGAATAGAGTACAAGTACTTTGTGGTTTTCTAAGGTTTTTTAATATTTGAAGTATGATTAAAGGGTTGGGAGGAAAGTTATTCGGTACCAAACTCCAGCCTTTTGAATGTCTATGCATACTGAGTCGAAAAATAGCTGTATTCTTGCTTGGAGTTCAAAGCATCTTTATAATATTTTTTATCAAGTTTTGTTGATTCGTTTCGCGTTTAAAACTAATTAGACAGATAGAGTTACTTTCCCATTGAGTCAAGCCAAGCCAAAATACAGTGGTTACTGTATTTTGAAATGACACTCAGTTAAAATCGCCCTTTAATTTCATGTTGTCTTTATCGTTTATTCTCAGTTAGAAAATGTCGATTCCAGCGAGCTTACATTTAAAAAAATTATATTATATTTATATTATGCTATTTGCAGATTAAACCATTTCATTTCATCATTGCCAAGTGGAATGTAGAAACATAAAGACGTTCATAAACTTCAAATCAAAAAGATTCGCTTAAAAATACGTCTAAATCATTTGGTTTTTCATAAGAAACGACATTTCCATAGGTTTCATCTAATTTTAACAAAATTATATTTTAGAGAAAAGTGTTTTTATTAGGTACAATAATTCTAAGTCTAAACAAGTATTGAGTGAGTCATTAGGGCCTAATAAACAATTCTCAAGTACTTTTCAACAGTAAATTACCGATGTCATGATTTACAAAGCAATTCACCCTATAAAACCATTGTGCTACGAAAACACATGTCGTTGGACAGAAACCATTGTAAGTTGACCTGTCACCCTAACTACGGGTACAAATTGTGACGTTACTTTTGATGTTTTCGCAAATATTAAATACTACATATTACATCGCTTTAAAGTGACGTAAAAATGGAATTGAAATTTTTGTATTTTTTTTTTCGAATGACAGCGCATTTTCTTCGTGTTTTTTTTATTGGGTAGTCCGATTATTTTGGTATTCAAAACGTAGAAACGTAAAATTGAAATGTTTGTTAACATTCGTCTATTTTTAAGTAAAAAGGAATTGCCTGCAACTTGCGAAAAAGCAGAGAGGTCCTCAAATCGTTGCGTGTTCTATAATTTTTATGTATGCTCACGCATACCTTTTCAATCGAGTAGTTCGATATTTCCGATTTTCAAACCGTTGGGAAAGCATAATGTAAAATTAATTTAAAATATTTTATTTTCTAAAAGAAACAGGATTTTCTGCTATAAGATAATTTGCATTTACATTACTATATTAGGCCTGTATAACTAACTCTAAGCTAAAAGAAATCAAAGCAATATAACGTGCATACAAGGGGTCAACCCAAATTGGCCACGTTTCTCATTAGGGGTAGTGCACACTGGGGGAGCGATAATTACCTTCTGTTGGCAAGTGTGAATTGTTTGCCGTTTACACAGCGCATTGAGCACTCTTAAATAATAACAAATATCGTTTATTGTTAGGCACCAGTGTAATTATACCCCTTGTTACATTCACACTTTAAGCGGACTGTTAATATTAGATTAGGTTTACATTGTTGGTTGAAGTTTTCCGAGAAGTATTTATCGTCGTTTGTCGTCCATGTTAAAATTTGTTTTGAATATCTTGTGGAAATTTGTTTTAAGTGTTCTTTTTTGTAGCGTCATTGGTTAATTTAGTTTAAAATATTGTTTTTCTTTAATTAGATCTTCAACTTTGTTTTTAAGTAACGCAAATTCATCCTTTCTTGGAAAACAATTAAAGGATATATTAGTAGCTTTTGCCCATAACTTCGCCCGCGCGAATGTATATTACATATCCCAAATATTACCTCCGTCCTCCGCTGTCTATTGAAAAGTAGCCAGTATTAATCCAGGGTGTGAACTAACTCCACCGAAATTGCTCCAACCGTTTGGGCGTGACAGAGTAACAAAACTCAACCATCAATCCATACTTATAAACTTTAAAAATACTAGAAGAATCTTACTTCGACTAAGTAACATCCTAAAAAATAAAATACACGAAGATATGTGATTTAATTTCCAACCCAGCAAACAGGTAAAACGTCCATTAACTTGTTAAAAAGTTACTCCTTATAAAACAAACTTCAAAGCGCAGACAGGTTGAGAGAAAATTAAATTTCAAACCAAAAAACTTTAACTCAAACTCGCCACTTAAAACATAACCGTCATGCATCTACTTAAACGAAACTTCCCCTTAATTGCGTCACCGCAGTAATGTTTTAAAACACTTCATACGAGGAGTTAACGTGAAAGTTAACGTTAAGGACGCATGGAAATATGCTAAGAAACCGCGGCGAAACTGTTTAAGTAGCGGGGAATGTTTTCGCGACTCGTTTTAAGTGACAGCTCGTATGTTAAGGGGGGGTTACGTTAAGTGATTATACGGTACGCTGGTTTGTTTTGGTTGATGAACGGTCGTGTTTTATGAGAATGTAAAAAATGTATGTTTTTTTGTTGTAAGGGATTTTTTTGTAAGCTAAATAGGAGCTTGTGGGGTGTTACAATAAGTGTATGTTGTTTATATGGTTGTTTTTTATATTGTTTTCTTTTTTGTATTACGTAATATGTATCTGTTTTTTAGCTTTCTCTGCTTATCTTAACGTCGATAACAATAACCAAGAATAGAAAAGAAAGAAATCTTCTTAGAAAGAAGAAAACCTTCTTTTATAAGGCTATTCATTAAGTCATAGTCAACTTTACCTATATACAAATGTGAGACGTGTCCGTTATTATTATTCAGTTAAATCAAAGAATGCGGTCCACTTTCATGACAAAAGCCATGAATGAAATGAATGCCAAACAGATCCTTACGTAGAAAGTCCGTAATATCAGGATTAAAAATATCCAAAAATAATTTAACCTTTTTTCCTCTGCCTCACTCTAAATTAGGGCAAATATCTTATACGTGAAAGACCTTAGTAAAACAGTTAATAACACCAAAATCCACCAAAAATTAAGACAAGATCAAATCAACCCCAAAAATATCCAGCCATAATAAATAACCTCTAATATAATACCGTACGCTAAAATTATCATAATAAATTACTGAGCATATTCCCAAAACTGATTAGACAGAATCTTCATGGAGCATAATCGTTGTAACGTCGGTAGCGTTAAGTTTTTCATCACATGATTAGGGGCAAATTGCTGCCCCCCACCTCCCCCCTCTGGGGATCCGGCAAATCTAACGTGATCCCCACTAAGACACGAGAAGCTTTCTTAAATGCCGATGTGGGAAGAGGCGATGTGGCATCTATAATATATTATTTGCCTTGGTAGGTGCTCCATCACACTCTAGATTAAAGTTCTCAACAAGGCCTCTGCATGTTGGACCTATGTCCCCGTGTAAACCTTTAAAAGGGACCGGGTTTCTTCCCTTGACCGTGAATTAAAAGATATATAATTTATTCTCTTCGCACAACAAGTGGTCAAATTACTTCACAGTATAAAACAAAGTCGCTTTCCGCTGTCTGTCTGTCTCTGTCTACGTTTAGATCTTTAAAAACGCTATGGATTTTGATGCGTTTTGCTTTATAGTTAGAATCTACACTAATATTATAAAGAGGAAAACTTTGTTTATTTGTAATGAATAGGCTCAAAAACTACTGGACCGATTTTAAAAATTATTTCACCGTTTGAAAGCTACATTATTCACGAGTAGCATAGACTATATTTTATTTTGAAAAAAAAATAGGGTTCCGTAAGATATTTGGATTTTTCGGACACAAACTGAAAAAAAATCAACCAAAGTAACCAAATATAGACGCGGGCAAAGCCGCGAGCGGACAGCTAGTATTATATAAATATAATATTAATTTATATGAGTCAGTATCGAATGGTGTCAATTGATATCTTAGGTATATTAAAACTAGCTTTCACCAGTCGTTTTAGCTACGTGGGTAACGGTGATCGCTAAACCGCTTACCAACATACCACCTCCACGATTCACTCCTCCAAGAAACCGCTAGAAGTAATTAGATTTCAGTGGAGTGGTGTAATTCGTGCAAAATGGAAGATGTATGGGAGTTAACATGTTTACGGAGGAATTATTGTGTATCGGCAGTCGGCAGGCTTGCCTTGCACTCAGCGATGTCAGTAATACAGAGTTTAGAAGTTTCTTACTTGTAACTAATTTTGTCGAGGATATGTATGGATTGGTTTAGTTAACCTTTGCGCTTTAGTTTGTCGTTTGTCGCTTAGAGGATTGGTAGGGTTTAGGGGTATTTAATATTAAGTAAGAATTTGACATGTTTAACGAACGATTTTGAAACTATACTTTGATGCTTGTGACATTTTAAGAAGCTTGTTGGACAAAGTTTTCTAATCAAAACGTTTTCATTTTTTCCTAAATATTTTCCGATCCCAACATTATTTTTTTGTCCTATTTATTTATGTTCTACATTTCATATTTCTGTTTATTAGAGCATCGGATTGGTTCTAACACATTTTAAAACTTCTTTAAACCAAATTTTTGTAAATGAATGTAACTCGTATAACAAAAATACAACTGGGAATTAGTCAATTAAAATTAAGGTAAAATACATGCAAAAACTCTACAGACAACTCTACTTTAAAAAATAATATTTTAATAACCTCACAAATACAAAAATACCTATTTCAAACCCCCTTACTGACAACCCGAATTTAATTGTTCTTATAAAGCAATTACCATCACTGTCATAATTGTATATCATACACCAAATATTTGTCACTGTTAATTTTTGATGCACGCGGCAGTGAAGGGTTAGGGGGACACGAGGGCTGCACTAGTGATGTCACGTGACGTTGCGTGACGTCACACGAGGATAGTGTTGCGACAAATTGTATTTAATTCGTTGCCGTTGTTGTGACACGTGTCTGGGAGTTATGGCTGGTGGTGTTTGATTGGTTGTATGCTATTGGAAAAGTTTGTGGTTTTGATGGCTATGGTATAATTTTGACTGGCCTGTTGGTCGAGTGGTTAGTGGCCCTGACTGACAGAGGTGGATCATAGATCTATAGAGATCATATTTTGGATAAATTTCACCCAGACACTGAACAAATTTTAATGATCGTGTTCATCACACAAACCTTAGTTCTGAGTGGGAATCGAACCCACGATCTCCGGTATAACAGTCAGGGCCACCAACCACTAGACCAACAGTCTCAATTTCTTTTGTATTGAGCTGACTCGCCACAATTATGGTAGGCCTACACAAGTTAGTTTTATTTTTCCTTTCAAAGGTCATTTATAGATCGATCATCCTATTTATAGATTTGACCTTTATAAAAGGTCTAGTAGTAGCAAGAAAAGTTTTATTTGAGATTGAACTGTCCTAACGGAAATAGAAAGCGGGCATTTGCCTGAAATGGATTACTTTTTTTGTAATTCCAACATATATGTATTTTGCTAGTGAGTAATCGCATACTGACAAAAATAGTTGGTATAAATGATTATTAATGCTATCTCTTTTAAGAGATAAAAAGATGATTTAATTTTAGACTTATTGAACTGAACACTTACGGCTCTTGAGAGAGACAAGTGAAAGAGGGACAAGAGTGGAAAGGCCTTTGCCCAGGTGTAGGATATTTTAGGCTAGTAATAGCCTGAAGCGTCCCACACCTATAATCATTCCTTTTTAATATTGGACAACCATAAGAAAATTTTCTAATTTTTTACACACCTTATTAATTTTGACAGCTTTATTCATTTCAGTTCACTTTCATTTTTCTTCAACAAAAATAAAATCTCATAATTAACGTTACATCTAAAAGCCAGCTTGTATACTCTTCATCACCGGAGCGTGCTCACTCGAGCAGCATTTAATTCAACCTCTTTGGAAGCAACGCGACGTGTTTCACCCCTGATTTGATTTGAGGAGCAAAATGATTGATGAAGTACAACAGTCGGAGTGCCGCGTCAAGTGTCAAAAATACAAAAATAAAGATGTGGTGACGTACGGTGATGTATTTTCGGTGGTACTGCTTTGAAATGCAAATGTTAATGCTCAAAATATTTGTTGTTTAAAGGAAATTAACGTACAATGCCGGGACGGGTTCGAAGCGGCGCAAGATAGAGAATAGTGGAAGGACTTGAGGAGAGGCATTTGCCCAACAGCGGGACACTATAGGCTAGGAAAAAAAAAAAAGAAATATTTCTCCATAATCATTAGCTGACGCGGCGATAAATACGCGTGAGTAAATCGTTTACATATGTAGAATTATGAATCCACCTCACGATAGCTTTTTCAGTACAAAAGAAATATACATGTTTTACTTTAGGTAAAATGTAAAAAATCCCGGTTCTATTTGTAAATCGTTTTTAATCTATTTGTCAGTAGTTGGATCCTGGTATTTTTGACCTAATGTCTGTCTCAAGTTGTATCAATACATTGGTTGTATATCCAGAATCAGACCGGCTCACGTACCTTTTCTAAAATCATCCTTTTTAAAGAATAAAATCTACATTTTTTGACAAGACTTTCCCATCGCACCAGTCCACAATGAATCCCCGTATGTTTCCCTAATTTTGTACAGTACACAAAAGTTCGATACGACGCGCCGTTAGACCGGGTCGCACGCCGGTAGGGTTGCCCCCTCGGGACTCCGCCTAATTGGCTTCATTACATACACAACACTATTCGGGTTTAGTTATCTTCAAGTTTTAAGTGTTATTTTATTGTTTGGTGATTGTAATTAAGTTGTGTATGTGATTAGTTATTTTGTTTCTTGTTATAGACAACTTAAGGCTAGTTAGTCCTTCATTTTTAAGAGTTAACGTTGAAAGTGAATATACGGAAAACAGTTCAAAGTGTCTGGCATTTTGGCTTTGGCTTAACGGCTAGCATATTTCTGTAACCTTTACTATATCACACATTTTTCCATCATTAAAATAACATAAAAGCAAAATTTTAAATCGCAACAATTTAACACGACACTCGATCAACACAATAATAATTAAGTACTCATTGGCAGCCCTGCTCTCGCCGGTTCAAGTGCCATTGTCGCTGTGTTGTTTACACGCCTAACAACCCTATTGTTTCACACAAGTGCCCTGCACGTCAATGGGGGAGCTATAATTCTTTTTTCAAGTGATCTCTTTGTTTTTGTGACAAAATATTGATATACTTTTTGTGTTTTGAGATTCTTTTTTAATTGAGCTTTTGTTTTATTTTGTGAGTGTTTTGTTAGTGTAATTACTTTTGTTTACTCAATTTTGTTAAGTTATTAGGAGTTTACTACTGGATTTATTATAGAATGTTGTGTTGGTTAGTGCAATGAGTTGCGGAGATAGGCACCCGCTTCATTTATAAAACGGTACGTATCTAAATCAGCTAAGACTGGAAGCCAAAACGAACATAGTTTGAGAAAAGCTTAGATAAAATAGAAAACTTTGAATTTTAATAGACACAAAATGGTTTTAAATAATATGACAAGTTGCTACTGTTGTTGGACTTTAGTTAATCGGACTGCATGCCTTAGCGATTCGATTCTTTTGAATATCTGTTTCCTATTAAACTGACCAAACAATACCAACCTAATAAAACAATTAAAAAAATAGCACAATAACCCAACCGTAGGTATGTTGTAACTGTAACGGGCGGCGCGTTCACACCCACCTCGCTGTAATCCAATATGTCCGCCAGCTGCTCCCAAAAGCTTCCTTTTTATATTTTTCGGGCGAATTATCACCGACACTGCAGCGGGCGAGGATGCGAATCAAATTGAAAGCCGACTCAATTATATTACCAAGCTCTTTTAGGGCTGGCGAGGTGATATTCTTGCTATTACAGTTCTTATAAAACATCCTTTAGTTTATTTTGAAATTTAAGTTGATAATTGTATACCTTGTCGCCTTTATTAGCATGTTTTTCTTTCGTGTTTGTAGATTCAATAAATATAGTAAGTACTTTGAAATTAATTTAGCAAAATAACTATAACATAGTTTAAGAACAAAACCATAACATTAAATTTGTTCAGTTCTTTTAGTTCATAACATTAAATTAGTGCAGTGTTTTTAGGTACCTAAATATCTGATTCGATATTCTAATCAGACTAATATTGAATCTAAAACCAACTTATAATAGTTATAATCCAGCAAGACTATCCACTTAAAACAGGCACTGCTACCTCCAATCACAAATTCCTAAAGATATTGCAGGTTGATCTGACATTCAATTAGCTAAAGCCAGCACTATCGCAATGCATCAAATGCCTCTACCGTGTTCGTACGAGCGACAACCCTTAATCCGGGAGCACGTGCCGCTAGGTGTGCGCGGGGGGAGGCAGGGGGGGCGCGGGGCGCGGGGTAACAGCCTCATACCGTAATACCATTCCGAGATGAGCGACTTAAACGCGTTACAGACCACCAGTCCCACCTGACCTCCCGCGCCCCCCACAACACTTACAACTACACCCAATAACCGAACAAACCAATGAACTATCGAGGACCAATCTTAAATGGACATACAGTACATACATGTTCAATTCTCAACTGTTTTGGTGGTTTTGGGAACGAACTAGAGTAGAGTGGGTTTTGACAATGGCAGTTAGCTAATGAAAGTGGATGTTCGACGCGGCGGCCGGACGAAATTGGATATTGTCTTAGTTCGGCCGTTACGCCGATTGGCCAGTTAGGATGGGCGGCCGGTTGGCATCTGATGTGACTGTAATTACATCGGAACTTTACAATTACCGTCACTCGTGCGACAGGTTATTGATGCGGTAAGGCCGCAAATAGAACTCTAATTTGTAATAATAGGTTTTCTATTGGTAGAAGTTTTCTGGGACATTGTCAGAAATGGTATTTTCTTATTTTATGTTCGGTGAAGTTTTACAAATATTATTTCATGGTTATGGCATAACTGTATAAAACTTTCTCCTAGATTTTTATATAATTAAGTGTTTTACTAGGCAAGTATTGTTAGAAATAAATATTTTAAAGTGCTTAACCGTCACGGCCCATACATCAATCATTAAACACATCTCAGATGATATTTTCAGAATAGCATACCAAAATCATTCTCAACAATTCCAAGACACTTATCCCGTAAATCATAATAATAAAACTCGAAATACACTTAATACGTATTATCATTCAGCACATAACACAGTCCCAAGCGACAGAGCCTCTAAATTGTGGACTTGTGGTACGGGCGGCGGAATTGGGCAATTTTTATTTCGACATAAATAAAACAGGGCTGCGCGGAGCAATTTGCCTAAAACCGGGCTTCATGCAGCCATGTACGGAGTACGATCCGCTTGTTTATACATACGAACTAGCAGCCTTGAGGATTCCGAATTAGATAAAGTGCTTTAGTATGTAAGCCAGAAATAGAATCAAAATATTTTTGAGATTGGGAGGATTTTAAGCAACAATTTTGTTAACGAAGTAACAGCAAGTTACTTATGGAAAATGTTCGAAATTATTTGTAAAGTAACAAATAACTATGTAGTTGGTATTACTTGCCCAATAGTAGCGGTTTCTCCATCTGGAGATGGTAAATAGAACCAAATGTGTTTTGAGACTATCATGCATATTTAAATATTAAAAATGTACATAAAAATGGAAGTCAAAAAGTTTAAATTAAATTGTTACAGAAAAATATCATTGGAAGGCTCAATTTCTCAAAAAGGCTCTCTGACCCGATAGCATCGCCATTCGCGCCAGCCACTCGTATTACATTCATACGTTCATACATTCATACATTCGGTCTCTATTCCAATATCATTCACTCTCCGAATGCACGTTACGTAAAAATAAATCGAAAATGAATTTCGGTTAGCAAAGTTTATATTGAATCTAAATTGATTTTTCTTCTGAATTTGGAATGGATGAAACTTGGTGGTTCATACTATTTTTTTTACTGAGACTTTTAATCTTTTACTTATACTTTCATAAGTAGATGGATTGTTACATAGCTATAATGATTGCGTCTTAAACGGATTAATACTTAAAGGTCGATCATTTTCAAGTCGTTGTAACATGTTGCTTTGTGTTGTGTTGTGTACCTTTAATACATAAAAAAGAGAAACAGATGCGTTAAGTATCCAAGAATCGCAATAAAGTTAGAAACACACAAAATAGAATCAAAATATCTGTTTGACCTGATTTAATTCTTGTAGTTAGTCACAAATAAAGTAATTCTTTAATCCGAATTAAGTAACACGAACTTTCTATTCACTTTAGCAATCCGACATCTTTCATTTTAAAACGATTTATAATATAAGTTTATTGACATAAAAAAAGGTTATACATTTTCGTTACCCTGTCTCCTGAGCTTAATGCGAACTGTGTTACAGCGTCAATGAAAATTTAAACTTAATATTATGATTTATCAAGATTCAAAACTGCTTAAATCTCAAACCAATATACAGAACCAAACTGTATTAAAGTACCAAAAATCTTTACCGTAGTACCCATAACTGTAAAAGTATATGAGATATGAAAATTTTAAGGCTTTTGACGTTATACGTGATAAGGCGTGTTTTACGAGACAGCGTCACGTGAACGTTATTGGAGCGGACACGGCGACGTGTGGCGGGGCGCGGCAAGTAAATCCAACTCTTTATGTTATGTTACTCGGTTCTAGTCGAATATGATTTGGTGGATGAAATTAGAAGTTATTTTTAAAGGATTACGTCTTTTGACGAATGAAAGACTTAAGTGTGGATTAAGGGCTGTGTTAGTCTTTAATTCATTATCTTCGTGGAAAAGCCAATAGTTATTCGATTTATTTAATTCTACGATTCAAATAAATTGTTTACAGCTTGTAAGACCTCGTAATCACCAAAAACTGCTACAGAGTCCTGCCCTTCATGTCTATTTTTACACTCGTAATTGTAGAAGAATACAAGAAGAAAGACTAAAGTAGTACCCTTCACTTTTCTCTTTCTTTCTCTACCTTTAAGACAGCTTTTAGCTTAACTTTATCCTTTACGGTACGGTGATATTACGGTACGATTTTAACCACGGCGGCTAGTATTACTATGACACCAGCCAGTTACGCAGGACATATTATAGTGCACGAGCGTGTGCGAAAACACAGGTGCACTCTCTGTCCCTTTACTTTCATAGCCCGATGGGGCGGTAATCCACGACTGGAGAGAGATCAGGCGCAGGACCCACATTTTTGCGTGCCTTTCGAAACACGGAAGCTGTGATGTTTATTAGGTATCTTCCTTATTTACTCCTACAACTGACCTGCACTCTGGCCTCGGTGAGGTTGATCTTGAGCGCGAGGTCCTCCCGTGTGAACACGTCGGGGTAGTGCGTCTGCGCAAACGCTGTCTCCAGCTCCTCCAACTGAAAAATAATATTATTTATATTGTCTGTTTTTTTTTAACGTTAATAATTTTGCCCTGGCGTTCAATTGCAATTCTATTAAACTTTCATACATTTTCTTAACGATTAATATAAAGATTCATCATCATTACTAAAAAATATGTTGTTTACAGGACTTCTACAAATACATACTTATAGTAACGAATGAAGTTTCTTGCCGGTTCCTTTCCATAAGAATGTCATTTTGGAACCGCGCAACTAGAGTCAGTAACGTTTTGAAAGTGCCTGAGAAGGCTTACTTGAAATAAAAACTTTTTGATTTTGATTTTGAATGAGACGCGAATGACGCGACTGACGCCTAAAATACAGGTGTTAAACCTAGTTAAGGGGCGAAATTTTTAAATCTGTTGTAATTATATTTAAGCCTAAACACTGTGTATATTTTGTGGCTAATAAATGTTATTATTATACTTAAGGTGATGTTACCTGTTGTAGTGTGAAGGTGGTGCGGTTGCGCCTCTGCTTCCGACGCACGAACGTGTCATCGTGTATTGCCGGGTGGTACGAGTAACTCGTATCTGTACACAAATAACATTTCATTAAAATTACTGTAAAACTAGATATATGTCAAGACAAATCGTGATTATTTTATTTTTTTACTGTATTTAATTAAATGCACAAAACACATTATAATCATTTACATATTACCTATATCATAAATACACTGTTTTGATCGTAATGTAACTATGTGCCCACATAGAAAATCCAGAAGCTTTGGCAGAAATACGCGAGGAAGTCAGAGAGAAATACAGTGCAGGTCATAGGATGAGCTTGATTCTCACAGTAATAGCTAGATAAGCTTTTCCATAAATTTGGACAAAAATTGAAAAGAAAGACGTTTTTTTTTTTTAATAATAAATACCTTAAATACGTTAGTATACTGTTAAGCAGATTACCAATCAATAATATCAATTATTTTTACTATAACTATTAAGTCCTTCAGCCCAAAATAAACAAAATCTATTCAATAAACCATAAGTCCTAAACATTGTCTCAAATCTGGCAATCGTAGTGACAATCAGTGGTGGCGGAAGTACCGCGCCATTACATCGGAGTACCGAACCCCCGCGTTATTATCGCCTTCCGAACATGTCCGCGCCAATTGATGAGGTGGAGACCCTGGGTAGGGTGACCAGGGTTTAGTAAGAAAATGGGAAAAGGATTTTTTTTGGTAGAGAAAAACGTTTACTCAATTTTACTAATACGAATGTCTTCACACTACTGTCTTTTAATTACAAGTTTTAAAATATTTAATGGTTATTTGTTTATTTCAGTCTGTGCAAAATACAAGATAAGATTTTGTTAAAGGATATAAAAAATTGTTTGATTTTCAAACGTATGATTTTTAATAATTCTCATAGAAGCTCTACGAAGGTTTTTAACTTCGATGCTTGTCTACGACATTGACAGTTGAAAACGTAACTGAATAAAGTATAATTAAAACCCTATTATTTCACACTTTTTTGACATTTACTAATCCGAATTAAACTTTATGTTTATATTTATTTTAGACAAGAAAAAATCAAACAACCAGTCACTATTTCCGCATAAATAAAAAAAAGCAATATCTAAAATCCAAAAATCATGGTCACCCTACAATGACGCAATATATCGGGTGACCATCGCTAGGGCTGTCACCCTAATGTTTCTATTATTCCTACGATAATGTCGTTGCGAACATTACTTGACGAGAACTGCCCTAATAGCCATATTACTGTATGACTCTACTTTATTTGTTCAGTAAATTCGTATAAGTATAATTACTGGTTTAGGGTGGAGTATTTCTTGGTAAGAATGTATTAGAGATATTTGTGTGATGAGAGTTTTAGTTGATTTGGAATGTTTTTTTTTTTTTGTAGTTGAATGGGATTTGGTATTTATTTGATCCAATAAGAAAGTCGACTAGAACATACTCGTAACCTGATAAAAAAGCTAGCAAACGAAGTCCTTTTGTTTCAACTTTTGAAAATACTTTTTATGAGCTAAATTTCTGTATAAATACGAGTCAGTAAACCGTATAATTTAACAGTTATAAATCCACCTAACGAAAGTTATTGTATTTTTTTTTTTGTGAAGGGGAAAAACAACAGTATCTTATTGCAAATTCCGTCTATTTGGAGTGTCATTTATTCACCTTTATCCTTTAATCTATGGGGTAGCACACGTATAATCATTCAAAAATGTACTACCGCTCTCAAAATCAATTGATTGAATAAAAAGGCACGCGTTGAAGTTATGTTGTTGTTCAAAGCAAGTCGGCGGGGCCTAATGGGGCGAATTAATTGGAGCAATTTGTACGAGCGATTCACTCGGCTAATTAATTTTGTTATTCGCTTAAAGTCGCTGTGTGCCCGCTTTAATTATTATTGACTTAATTTTTATATTTCTGTGATGTTTAGTGTTTTATTTTGCTAATTTAATGCAGTTCAGCTTGCAAAAAGTTTTTATAAAATATACTTTTTGGACAACAGTGGTTGTCTAATTGTCTATATCTAATTAGTGAAGGTATTCTAATATCTTTAATGTCATTTTATAAATCCTAAAAGACGATTTAATCTATTATAAACAAATAATCAATATTGATTTCTTTAAAGACAGAAAATTTCCTTACAACGAAACTCTACAAAAATAAGTAGAGTATCAATAAACGAATATAACATTAAAATAAAATAAACCAACCCTCTGGCCATTCAAAACAAGATCCAGCTCGCGTCCAGATAACAGATTATAAATATACATTAATTGAATGTTAATAATTGAGTGGCCATCAACTTGGCTGTATAAAAATCCCTCCGTAGCGGAAATTAAAAAGTGTTTCATCCCGGCTTGAGTGCAACGGAAAAAGTTGGACAAAACCGGGTGGATTAACTAGCTCGCCCGTTTAATGGAACGCTATAGTAAAAATAATTCGATATTTATAAGTTTCGTGAATATTTTTGCGGATGGTAGAGCCAAATTGTTTTTATTTTTTATCTGTTATGATTTATTTTGGTGACCGCGGGTTTCAGTTTTGTAATTTGTTTAATGGATTTTTATTTTGATCGGTATTTCGTCGTCGTTTTTTTTAACCGTTTTAAAAAAGTGCTTGGACCTTTTTCAGGAATCCTACAGATTACATAATATTTATCGGACATTTCATTGGTCCACGTGCGACTAAAAAGGACCATTAAGCATTTCGTCACGATCAAGATATTATTCTTTGGACAAAGATATATTAAAATCTTATCTTTGTTTAATTAGTTTATTTAATGCATTGTAAAAAGAGAGGCATATACCTACTCCCCTTAAACTACCTAGTAGCTATTACGGTTAAACGGTTTCTTGTCTATGTAAAAGTCGGCTTCAAGTCTTACCGGATTCTGTTGTATCCACACACTTAGGATGAGTACCGATCTGACCTCCACAGCCAACTCCACAGGGTAACTCGTGCGTGATAAATTGCCACGCACCTACCAAACGCGGGAGACATTGCATGGTGGTTCAGGTTTACTCAGTAAGAGTCTGATACTACCCGCTTCCTCCTCCGAGGAGGTGGATGTCCATGGGTATTCCCTTATCTTAACAAAAAAAAGGTAACTCAGTACACAATAATTATTAATTATAATTAAATAAGTTTCTCATGAACTAAATAATTAAAAGTAGTTCGCTGTATGTTAAAGTTAGGTGTATGTTACAATTTGCATTTTAAATAGAGTTGCGACAAGGCTTCTGAGAAACGAGAAAATTAAATGAATTTCATATGGAATAGAGAAACACATAATTTATTATAATTAGTTGTTCTAGTGTATGTTTTAGCGCTAATCTAAGAAGTGCCTATTTCATATACTCGTATATTTAAATAAAATGTAAATAGGTATATTTTTATAACAATATTCGTTTTTCATTTGAATATTAAGTTAATTGTATTAGTTCTGATCCCTGGTACAATGTTGTCAATTATCAAAATACAGTAGAGGACAGTACACACATGTTCTATAATATTACACCTGAGCAGCTCAGGGTATCACCTATCAATTGAGAAATAAACAAAAGCTGTCGCGGTAAAATCGGCCCTTAACTTATTATAAGGTAATTAAACACACATTTGTGCTTGTAGAATTAATAAAGGTGATCGCAGACCGCACCGCGGCGCGGCGGCGGCACGCGGGCGGTACGCGGGCGTCGCGCGGGCGTCACGCGGGCGGCGCGCGGGCGGCACGCCAGCGGTGTGATTGCGCGCTAATGAGAACCCGCTCCGACAGCGCGCTCCAAATTGCCTTATACATTTTTAATAGATTCGTTTAAGCCGCTTTTTTATCTAGCAGCATTTTTATCTTCACCGCTTTAAAACTTCCAGCCTTCCACCCAAAGGGGGAGAGCAAAGAACCGAGAGCGGCCAACCTCCCGCAATACGTTAATAGATTTTAAAAATTAATACTTTTACGCAATTACAAACGGACAGACTGTCAGTTTCGACGGTCGTAATGAAATAACGCTACTTTATAACTTTATTAAGGTTCCTTTGATCGGTGTTGTGTTAAGTAAAAAAATTACGCTAAGGGAGTAATCAAAAGTGACATGATACTTATTAAGTTAAAATAAGTGAGTTAAAGCGACCGGCGGCGCGACTCAAAAACTATTTTATGAATAATAGATGGCGCCGGCGGCGACCAATCCCGGGGGAGCACCGCCCACTGCGCCCCCGGTCCGCGCCCCGCGCGCCCCCGCCGCGCGCCCCTCGCGCCCCCGCGCACGCCGCGCGCCCCCCGGCCTGCCTTCTCTATTCATTAGCACATTACCACCCCTTAGGCACGCGAGTCAGTTGGGGTAAGAAACTGATTTTTGCCTTTTGAGGATTTTTTTAACTCGTTTGTCTATAGTTTTGTTAATTTTTTAATTTATATTTGGACAGGAAATTAGTTTTAGTTTCTTCAAGAAATACTGACATTTACAGAAAACTTATAACTTGTTGGGCTACGAATGCTACGACTGTAAATTACCAAATTTATATTAAGTATGACAATTTTATTAACGACCTTAGAAATTCTTTAGAATATTTGTATAAAAATGAATTTAAGACTTTGAAACTACAATACGAAACATCGCACATCCACCAGATAACTTAATACAAAACAATACCGATTAATTACGAGTATCGATAACATCTTTATCGAATCGAATAACATAATCGAGTCGTAAATCGTTAAGAGACAAGAGCTTTAACTAAGAATAACATCATTAGGCCGAGAGCCGGGCCAGTAATTGCGTTACACAAGTTTGTGCCGATAAGTGGAATCGACGCGACGCGACTCCTGGACTATACGGTCATGTTGCCGATACAAACTTTGGATTATAAGTCGATTTATGGAATGTAAACATTCAGTTTTAGTCGTCTATTGATAACGTACGTATTGTTAATAGCGGCTAATTCTTACTGAAAGTCAGAATACAGTTAAAAGTTACATACTTACAAATCTTTTTGGTATAACAACTCTTTGTTTTACAAATAAAAATTATTGGTTCTACTCTAGACTTAGGAGTCAGCAGTATGGCGAAGTTTACACTATTGCCTAACTCAGAATGCGCGTAAAGAGATCAATTTGCTGCCTGCTGAATCCGATGTGACCAACCCACTCTGATATGCCGGTGTCACCAAACCGACCTCTACAGTTATCATTTTACCCAACACTACAATCTATGATATAACCTTTTTCGTCTAGAGGTAGGTATTGGCATATCTAGGTACACATGCCTAACTATTTGTATAACTGATACCTACAATAGATCTTATTACAATATGTAGACTTACAGGGATGAGACGCCGTGAAGGGGTACTCGAGGGTCGGCAGCCGGTGCTGGTGCGGCGGCAGGCTCGGCGGGCAGTGGTAGCAGAACAGCCCGCGCCCGCCACCGCCACCGCTCGCCAGCTGAAACAATACAACATAGATATAATTCTCTCAAAATCAAAAAGTTTTTATTTCGAGTAGGCCTTTTCAGGCACTTTCAAAACGTTACTGACTCTAGTTGAGCGGTTCCAAAATGTAATTCTTACGCAGAAGAACCGGCAAGAAACTCCTCTCTACTAATTACCTAATATATCTTGATAAATGGCAAAAATATTTTTACTGATATCATGATGCTATAATATCACTGTTTCGTTAAAAAAAACTCCCTATTACCATAGCCTGTCCTGTACTATGTCATAATTTTTCTACTGTTGTGTAAAAGAGACGGCACTCTACACACGGTAGCACTATTGTTTACGTCTTGCTTTATACAATTACAGAGGTGTCAAAGTGTGAGTGTATGTTAATTAATAAGCTGTCTCAGGCTCCGTCAAACTTCGCCATTTAGTGGGAACCCATCAACGACACGCCATAACACATAAACAATTCAGTCTAATGTATAAACTAATTACTTTAAGAAACACGAGGGTTTCCAGGAGCCACTACCTACTTACTGACTCAAAAATACATAGAATCTTTAAATATTTCCTCTGTGTATCAAATCGCAGTGAACTAACAAATAAATTGGTTTTAATTTGAGCTAAAAAAAAAATTTTTTATTCTACTGGCATCCTGTCTACAAAAATCTATAGAATAGACTTCCAGATTTTTTTTAATTTCTAAAATTTACCTAGATCATTGGCAAAAGACCGGGACCACTGAAGCGAATGAGAGTTGCCTAGAGTGGAGCAGTATGGTCTATATACAATAACGATTTATCAACATCTACGACAATTACTCTAATCACAACTATCATAAAACGGATTGTATCACGACTCACAAATAACTTGACATCGAAAGTCAAACGCACCGCCAAATCATAAGACAATCAGCGATCTAAGACGAAATTAACATAAGAACGACGCCGCTTAATAATAAGGCGATCGGATCCTTGCAACGTGCGCAATGAATGTAAATGATTAAGTTCACACATCTACACGGCGCCGGCGCACCCTTGTGATCATAGGCGATTAGTAACTTGTGATTGTGGATTGAATTGTGTCAAAGAAAATGGAATTTTAATTGCAGTGCGTGTTGGCTTGCGGGTTGGAGAGCGGTGAGTGGAAGTGTTACCTGTAAAGGATCTTTTGCTGTTGTGAAGTTAGTAGTAATCGATAAAATTGTATACCGAGGCAATAAGGAAGGGTAGAACGTGAAATTTAAAGAATAAACCTATCACAATTATAATTGTGAGTGCTTTTCAATGTAGGTTAGTTGCCGGTTACAGCGTAAAGCAATAACTACACGATTTAAAATATCGTCTGAAAAAAATGTTTAAATCGAAATTAATGCATAATTGCATATGGACGGCGCCGTTGAAGCCGGTCCATAAATCGTGGAAGGACTTGGGAGACTACGGGCTAAAAAAAAAAGGAATTGATTTAGGTTTTGAAAGTCCAACAACAAAAGATACCACAGAAGTATTAGTATACCGCGGTGGTAGTGCAAGTGCTAGGATAAACCTATAGGTATTTTTTGCCTTTAAACATCCATAATCCATCTGTAAGTTCTCTACCAACATTGCTCACCTAGCAAATAAAATGGCAAACAAGCAGAAATTTTATTAAACTGCCGCTTCGGAGAGCGCACAGTGCGACAGTTGTAAGGACACGTTGGTCATAAATCAATTAATTTCGATGAATAAATTGCTAGATTGCATGCAGCGTGCGACATCCAGACCACTGTGCAGTCCACACAGGTTGTTCCTGTGGGTTGAGCTGTGATTTACATTTATGTAATGAGTAAATAATGAGAAAATTAGTTTTGATCAAACTATGGGGGAGTTTTGCACACCTGTAAAGTAGTTTTTGGTGTTTGTCAATTTACGTAATAAAAATAATTGTATCCTATTTCTGTTTCCGTATTTACGCTATAGATTGAGAATGATTAAACATGTTTTCTTTTTGTTGTTTTTTTTTTAATTTCTTAGGTAAGTATGTTAAGAAAATTGACAGTAAATCTAGTTTCATAAAAAATGAGGTTCCATTTTTATTTTCAATAAATTAACAATACAACTATAAAATTCATAAGAAATCCATGCAAAATATTCATAAACACATCTATTTCCCACCTTAGTATGAAAAATCATAACTCCTAACCCACAAACAAGTAATTCAATCACTTCACATACAAAAAAAAATCTTTATTTATACAAACAAAATCCGCGCACTGACATAACTATATTTGCTAAAGGAAAATGGCAATGAAATTCAATTGCAGTGTAACTACTAACTAGTACCCACGTGTGGACGAGACGTCGGTATAAATGACATTAATGGTCCATGAGGCGGCTAAACGATGCGCGGGCGCTTTCGATGCACTGACGTCAGCACACTGGGTCAGAATGGGGACTGGTTTGGACAAAAATGAGATTATTTGTATAGTTATGTTGTTGTGGAATTGAGGGTGTGTTTGATGGTATCAATTTGAAAGAACATCAATTGTTCAATTTAAACGTAGGTACATTGAAAGAAGATAAATAGTCATGGTGATAGAAATTGTAAAGCCAAAGTATTCTTAACTTTACTATGTAGAAGTATTCAAATTGCAAGATCATTTAATTTGATTAAATGACGTATTTCTGGGCATGAAATGAGATATATCAGATACAGACAGCAACATTACACAGCAACATTATACAGCAACATTGTTGCATAGATAGGTAACTGAATCTTTAGTTTATTTCTGACTGAATTTCTACACTCCGAAATCGGACATTCGATTTCGATAAAAAATAACACAGTCATGCAAAACTCAAACATAACAAAACGAAACCACGGCCAAAAGGTAACCACAAATAAAAATACACCTAAAAGCATTAAAAACCTCTTTCAGAACTCACAAACTAACATTAACCCATTAACTTGGTAATGTTTAACTAATTTTGTTAACACTAACGCGGGGGATCGTATTTATAATACATTCGTGAACTTTCCGTTATAATCCGGGGCGGATTATAAAACAACCGGACAATCTACTTAACGGTTACACCTTTTCATTAAAGGATCACGTAAAGGATCACGTAAGTGTCTGCGCTCTCCGGGCTCACTGGCAAGCTAATGAACGAAATTAGACTTTTGTGTTGTTTTAGAGTTGTTTGTGTATGCAGATATTATTTGCTGTATTTTAAAGGCTGTTTTTTTTTTGTATCGAGTTTTTGGCTTGAATTTTTAACTAGCATCTTAGGGAATTCAGATTGTGTTTATTCTGAGTTTGACGTCGAAAATTTACTTAACTAAGAAGCATATTTTGGGTTTTCAAATCATATTTTTTTTGCTCCAGTTGTCATATATCTAATAAGGTATTCTAGAATGCTTTATTAAATTAGAAAGCCTAAGTACCTATGTACTCATTTTCAGAGCGAACCTTTATCATAATACCAGCCTTTAAACGTCCCACTGTTGGGCAGATGCATCTTTCCACATAGGGGTGGTTTTCAGCATTGATCACTACGCTAGCTCACTGTGGGTTGACAATTTCAGATTCCATTTGGTTCAAATCAAACATACCCCATATTATAATAAAAACCCCTAAACAAATTATAGATTGAAAAATCTTTGCCCTAATAGTTGCTAGTCATAATTTATAACTAATTATTTTGTATTTGAATGGTGTAATTGTTGCTTGTGTTACGTGATTTAGAGCAAACATTCTTTATGCATAAAAGCAAATTAACAAAATATGCATTATTTTTTTTTTTACATTTTTGTCCACACCGCTCGCACCTAGCCCACAGTGTTGTACGGGTATTGGCTCGTCCTGTCTGCGCGCGTGGGGTCCTGCCTCCTGCTACACTAATCCTATTTATATTGTCGTGTCATTACCGCATTACACCCACCGACGCCGACCGCATCCGCGCCCGATGCATAACCTTATAACTATATTTTTTTATTATTTTTGATATTGCTAATAAATTACGTTATTACATGTATTGGATTTCGATTATGGAATTTGCCTACGATTTTTTTTGTTCTGCGATAAATTATTTCCTATCCTTTATCAAAAGATAGGAAATAATTTAATCAAAAGGTTTTTATTTCGAGTAGGTCTTTTCAAGCATTTTTAATATGTTACTGACTCAAGTTGCGCGGATCCTAAATGTCATTCTTATGGAGAAGAACCGGCAAGAAACTCCATAAGATTCTCTTTTAAAACAGAAAAATACAGTTTACAATAACTAGGTATTCAGATAAATTATTTTGACTCTAGAATATAGATACTTTTTGCGAGAAATGCTCTCTATGTTGCAGTCTTTCCAACTCTAAGATTATTGTTCCTATTCTAAAATGCCAAAAAATAAACATAATTATATGAGTATGTAAATAAAATAGGCACAAACAGTATTTATTTCCAGTACAAAAGAGTACTCGTAGGTCATGTAACACGGAGATAAATCGCAGACACCTATTACGTTGCAGATTAAACCGACTGGATCCGCATTGAGACGCGAGAAAACTGCTGGCGAGATTTAAATCACACGATATTATTTAATAACGCTTGTTGACGGCTCATTTATGATTGTAACAATGAAACAGGTATTATTTTAGTTAATTTTTTACGTAATAAGTGACTGGCTATGGCGTTTATGTAAGCGGTAATCGATTTGTTAAAGATAAAGGTCATTTAATAAATGATACAAATTCGAAAACATTTTGTAAAAATATTAAATTCAATTAGATTGAAATGTAAAATTCAAGTCACTAATACCGTAATATCATTTCTATAATGTTTTTAAATAGCGCTACCGTTTATAAAAAAGTAACTGGTCTGTGGGAAAAAACTTAAAATAGTTTCTCTCTAAAAAATATTTGAATACGGGAAGTATTCAAATATTTTTTTAATATGATACTGCGCTTATTCTCATATAATTTCAATTGAGCGACATAAAACTTGATTTAAAAAATAAAAATCTTAACACATCTATTAGTCATTTAAAATTCGAACACCATGATTACCATCACTATAACAATTGTCTTTGCTTCTAAAAACAAACATACAGCCACTTACATCATTAAAAACAATAAAATTAAAATAAAACCAAAGGAATTAGCATTCGGATTTCAAAAGGTTGTTTTTTTTTGTTGCGGGCAAAGGCACTTCATTTCACATTCCCGTGTTGTGGAGGTGAGATTATCGTCACTCGTGGTACGCGAAGAGGGAAGGCGGGCCACGGGCCCATTGTCAGTCACGTCAAATGTGGGAACCGATGATTTATCTCGTAAACCTTTTCATATTTATTATATTAAGAGATTTAACAGCTTATTTTGATTTTGCTTGCCGGATAATGTAAGACCTTGGTTTGAATAAATAAGTGCCTATTATTTTTAACACGTAATAAGTCTGCGTGAATTAGGATGTTTTTTATGGATTGTTGATCATGTTGTTGATGGAACGTTTAGTAAAACTTGAATATTAAGAACCTTTGAATTGAAAAAAGAGACAATACTACCTGAGACATAAACTTATTCTGCAACATTAATCCAGGTAATAATAAACAATTTATTGTGCAAGCATCGACACCATAAAACAAAAAGATTAAAACGTCCAACATTTACTTCCAAGCCCATAGCTCAAGACCTAGTTTAATTCTTAATAAAATCACTACTTCATTTTTTTTTTAACTTTTGCGACTTGTACACATATTTTAGACGACAAACGAGTCTCTTTTCTCTCTACCTATCGAATTATATCGCAAATTAGACCCGTTTGTTGTCTAAAATATACTTCAATTATAACTTTAATATAACTGCAAAAGTATCGCATTAAAAACGTTTCAAACCCGCCTCAGATCCCCCAGAATAGGTCCGCGTATCGGAATGGCTCCACTCTGCAGTGTAAACATGAGTTCAGCAATATCGTTAGCAAACACATTTTGCTGCGAAATCGTATTTGTATCGTTTAATTTGGAATCGACTACGATTTAATCAATTATCCAACTCAAATCGAGTAATTAAGTATCGGCATACCTTTACCTGTTAATGTATTAATTAGTCTTTAGTAAAATGTTTGTGTTTGGTTAAATAAATGTTGATTGGAGTATGTGTTTTTAACTCTAATATTTTTAACCGTATGAAGGAGATATTTTAAGTGTTATACGACTGACTTTCTGTATGTATATAATGGTGTGAGTGGATCTGTTGGATTTTATAATTTGCAACATTAACATTTAATTTGTTTTTCTTTTTTTTTTACTGTGGCAACATTTTTCCTCTCTTGACTTGTTTTATTGCCTGACATCTCCTACATCAGCCTACCACTCCTACAAACTACACCGCTGCACAGATTCCTTATTAATTACATTATCATTGAGGTTGCTATTTTCTTTACAGGTAACCAAAAATATGTCAGTTTCTTGTCACCTGGAGAGAGTAAGGAATCTTACGCTTAGTTGATTCTTGTTGACGGAACATCTACCTAATGTATAAAATTCCCGTGTCACAATACTAGTTACCGTATTCCTCCGAACGGCTGGACCGATTCTCTTAAAATTTTGTAAATGCATTCAGTAGATCTGAAAATCGGCTGACATCTATTTTTCATCCATATTTTTTTTCGCGAATAAAGTCGCGGGCAACAGCTAGTAGATTTATAATTTCCTTCTCTACAAGAAAATGTTACCAGTTTCCTCAGCTTTGTGACATTTATAGAGTGGTACTATATTGTAAAATGATTGCAATCAACATATGTTGATGTCGTAACCAATCGCATTAAATTCATTTTTTGTTTGGCCTCATATCCGTTGTAATTCACATAAAACTCCGCGAAATGTTAATACTATTATGAATATTAGTGAATATGGATAGCGAAGTTCATCGAAGTACACTTTATTGAATTTTAGTTATATTCATCCGTTCACAGGGCTGGCACGAGACAATAAACTATTTTGTAATAAAATTAATATTGTGAAGATGTGTTTTTGATGAATATTGTGTTAAAAGTTGTTATTGCATCAGTTGCAAGTGATGTTTTTCATGTACTTTGATGTTGAATTGTGTTTTTTTTTTTGCATTGAGCAGATTTAAAAGCAGAAAAACTTGTTGATGACCTTATTGTGAATATATTGACGAGAAGATAAACGATGGGTTTTTTGAACCCATCGTTTATCTTTGATGGTGATTTGACAAAAAGAGTGAGTCCGTAAATAAGCAGTAGGCAAATAGTAGAAAAATGGACGGCTATAACAGTATTGCATTTATCTAAAATTATTGACAGCGTTTTCAAAACCAATCATCATCAAGAATTAAATTGAACAAGCAAACCTTCGTCAGTCAATGATATCAATACACAACAAAATAAAATTCAAACAAACACATTTAAAAAATCAATTCAATTGAAACAAATTATTTTACGATTCGAACCCGCGTCTCTAACTAACAATCAATAATATTTAATCACTGTGCATGCGATCGTTCATTTAATATCGAACTTTTACCAAGTGTAATGGAGTTCAATTGAGCCGTTTAAATTAACTATTAATAGTGCGCAGTGGTTCAATCAGGGCGACAATCCGATCGGACCAATGATGGAATGAAAGGATTTTAAAATTAAGTTCCTTTTATAAATGAGGTTTTAATCTAATCTTGAATTTTAATGGCCAGTTCTGTTGTTGTTTGTTTTTAATGGTTGTATAGACTTTTTTTTTAAAGTAAATGATATTGACACTTTTTAGAATAAGTTTCGAACTTGCATGCCGATTTAATATAAAATACATCTCTTAATAGAGATGTATTTTATATTAAATCGGCATTAGTATTACTTACAGGATTTATGAATTAGTTGCTGAATAATTAATCAGGCTTACAAACAAAAGATCTTCATATTTTATGAAATAAATTAATTACTCAGCGATATTTTTTAAACTGACATTAAAGTAAGTCTACTTAAAATCTGTATTTTCTGTTTACCTATGTTTTACAAATAATTACCTAATTCTGATTCTGATGCTGATTCTGAAAGTTTCGAAAAAAAGAGCACAACATACATAATTATCAATGTTATTACCGGCTCAAAAAAATTCTGCTTTTAAAAATAAATTCAAGGTTAAAAGCGATATTATTATATTACCAGCTTCCACCGAGCACAGCCCTACGATCAGCTGTCACTCATCATTTGCGTAACCCGGTCTATCTGGCCGTTAATCGGTTTAAGCGACGATACACTCGCAACTTCATGCTTTTGATTCAATTTGTATTTTTATTTGTTACTGTAATACTGGTTGCTGTTTTATTTGCTTCGTTTTAAAGTTATTTTTATTATATTTTTAAGTCAAATAATGATGACAGCTGCAAATAACTTGCTGTACAAGTGGTGGTCTCTAAATTCGTAGTAATGACAAGTTGATGTCTACTTATCGAGTATTTAAATACCATTTTCTCCAATGATAAGTGGTGAAAAGTTTATTAATAAAGACCACCAAGGAGTATAAACTGTATCACTTCGAAAAACAATAGTTTTAATTACAGAAAAATAATCACTAGTTAGCGGTTAAAGTCAAACCATTCTGTTGTTTCGAAGTCCTGTAAATTTTATAAAGTATTTAGTCAAATTTTGTGATATACAGTAAATAAAAAGAGTTCACCCATCCACTTTTTATCCCTATAATCCCTCCACACCTAACTATAAAGCATCCAGTAATAATAATACATAGCATGTACCCTTTGGTCAAGCAATTACGCACAATTATCGTGAGGACGCGGCGCGGCGTCGCGACTCAATTGGCGGCGATACGGTATCGAATACACGAGAATTGTTACATATTTGTTGCTATTTTGCTGACTTTTTGCTTTTTAAGCGGTTGAGAACTGTAGAGAAAGTACTGTAAATGGGAATGGAGATTAAAGTAATGTAAATGGTAATTAGATTATAGCAAATTTTGAAAAATATATCACGGCTCTCTAAAATTGGAACAGCTTTATGCAGGGGTTCTTTTTTTGCAAATTAAATTTATCCAAATCAAAATCGATTGAGTAATTCAAAAGTTATGGTTGAATAATGCAAATTTTCAATTCGGGAACTCCTTTTATAATCAACTGTTTTGTCGTAATTTAAGCATAGTAAGTTTTTAGTAGATACTTTACTACTAATAAATCAAGTCCCACTCACAAATATCACATTTACCAAAATTACCTAACACAATCCTCTCCACCAACGAGTAAAAGAGATAGAAACAGGTACTCTAAAAGCAAACAGAACTACAAAGTTAAAACAACCAAAGTCCTACCTACAACTAAGTTAAACGTCGAAATGGCTCTAAACTGTACAAATTTAGTTAACCAATCTCGCTAACTGGTCGGTAAATCTGAAAATTTGCTCGAAACTAATGATGGTTAACGTTCAAATCGATCGCGTTCGACAGTCGGGCTCTCAATCCAATTATTGGTGATTATGTGCCATTAGCGAACTGTGCACCGAATTTAATTTGTTTTGGTGACATGTGCGACTAGCCAATGGATAATAATATGGTATATGGCGACTGGATGCATAAAGCAGTAGACCGGGCACTATGGCGTACCTTGGGAGAGGCCTATGTCCAGCAGTGGACTGCAACGGGCTGATGATGATGATGATGATGATATGGTATGTTAGCGTATTGCTGGTTTGCGATGTATGCTGGTGGCCTGTGACTTGAAAGTGATTTTGGTTTTAAAAGAGAATCGTACCTAAAGAATGATATGAATGAAAAAGGAATAAATGAAAGTGTGACGTCTGATAAGGGAGAATGGAAGAATAAAACGTGTTGCGCCGACACCAAGTATAATGGGATAATGGCAGGAAAATGATGATGATGATATTTAGTAATATTTGTTATATTAAAGAAGCATCGTTTCGGATACATTAAATCGACTACTAAAATCAGTGCCTTTAGGTATTGGTTAGAATGATTATTATTTTTTTGGCAAATTATACATTTTAACGTTTATGGAACTTAACCAAGTAATTATTATTAGGAGTTGTAATTTACTCATTGAGGTTTTAAATGTGAGCCTAATCACAAGCTTATTCCAAAGAGGCTTTTCGTGCGTTGAATGATTGGATAGAATGACGGTATTAGTCAAAGTCAATTAAATGTGATTATTCTGTCTATGAAGGTTCTTAACGACACGAAACCTATGTACCTAGTAGTTATTTTAGTCTTAGCTTCTAATGTATTTTATTAAGTAGTATAATAGCTAAAAGAATAATTTGAAATAGTAATATGTAATTCGTCATACTATATAGTATTAAGTATTTAAAAATAGTTTATTATCATTGATAAAAAACTATTTCGCTTATTTTATTATAAATTATACGAGTATTGATGTTAAAATATTATGTGAATCGTATAAACTACGTATTAACAACGACCATGACGATTTTTCGTATCTCGTAGCAAATTCGTAGACATTCCGTAGAAGTGATTTTTATATTTTTGTTTAAATGATTCGTAAATAATATTGCAATACTGAAATATTGATTAGATAATAAATGTTATATTGATTATATGTAGAATTACTAAAATATGTAGTATTTGTCTGACTTTACAGCCAACCGTAGCTCGCAATATAGCTATTAAAATGTACTACTGCTAAAACTGTCTATAACATAAAGATTGACAACTATTACCACCCTAAAAATATCCGTACACTTACTTTTTTTCAGTCAAATCAGTTGAATCTAAGTCTCCAAGCCTCAATCATGTCACTTGACGATTCAATCAGCATACAACACAGCTATATGAAACATAGCGCCACAATAATTGCTGCGGGCGCCGTCCGCGATTGCATATCAATACGTTTCTCATATTTGTTAGTAATTGAGCTTATTGGTCAAGCGTTATTGGTCTTTATTGTATTACGGAGCCCACTGATTGAGACGAGCGCCTTGCAACTCTGACGTAGACCACCAGTTGATTGTTTTATTAATATTTCTAGGTATTGTGGGATGTTGCTTTGGTTTTTAATTTGATACCTATTTTGCTTCTTTGTATGTTCAACGAGCAAGCAAGGAAGTTTTATATGCATTATATGTAGAAGACTTTTTTTTAAGCGAAAAGACTGGTAAAGGTAATGCTTTTAATTAGACGGTTTTTCGTTGATTTGTTTTATCTTACTATGTTTTAATCAATCAATTAACCGTAGTCCACTGTTGGACATAGGCATCTCCAATTACACGCCACATTGATAAGTTTTTCAGTTTTCTTAGTTCAAAATTTTATAAATTTTATTTTTGAAAGCTGATGATTGTGGTGGTATTATATTTTCTTTGGACATGATATAACAGGTAGTTTTTGGAATTATACCTAAAGATGTATATTTTATTGACTTCATTTATGTGAAAACTTTCAACAACGCGCAGTCCTTTGTCAGAAAATTATCAATCACCATTATTTTTTTGCGTTTCAATTATTTGGAGAACGTAACTATTATTGTTTTAAACGGCTGTTTTTCAGTGCATTAATAACACTTTTATGGATAAGTTGCCGCAATATAAAAATACGCTGTTATTTTCTTTCAGGTTCATTTGAGCCGCCGTAAGTCTAATTGATTTTTTCTTCAATTATTTTTCACTGATAATTGCTTATTAATGATTGCAATTACCAATACCTTCACATAAGTACTTAAAATTGATGTTCATTATTAAAATGAAAAATGCTTAATCCGCGTTAGTTATTGGCTGAAGATTAATTATTATCGGATTAAGTGTTTTTTTCAGTCGGCTCACATATGTAGTAATATTGTCTACTTTTAAAATGCTATTCTGCTTTTAAAAGGAGTTGTTTTACAGTTAGTCGATTAACTGCACATCGGTTAATCGATAATAGTCTATTCAAATTGTACGTATGGCTGTATTTTCAGAAAATATATTGAATATACATGTAGTGATAACATAATATAAAACAAAATCGCTTCCCGATGTCTATCTGTTCGTATGTATACTTAGATCTTTAAAACTACGCAATGGATTTTGATACGACTTTTTCTTAAAGATATAATTTTTTAAGAGGTATTTTTATATGTAATACATTAGTATTGCGCCAGTGCAAAACTGGGGCGGGTCGCTTGTTTAGAATGAAATATATACATGTATATTTATAATAACCAACAAAAAAGAAAACCGCTTCAATAAGACAGGCAATTTCACTAAACTATTAAACAAATCCGTCTGAAACAGAATACGTCTATCAAGGCTAAAACCTTTTTACACCATAGGAATGCGATAAAATAGGTTCATTACTTAATCCAATATTTAAAGTAACTGACCAAGATAAGGGTTTTAGGTAGAGATTGTTATGTCGCGAACAAAGTTTGGTGAAAAACCGAGTCGAGTTGAGCCTTAATTAATGACTCTCTATCTGTAAAGAGGACCTCTTTGGTGGCTCCAGAAACTAAAGGCCCCTTCTCAAAATAAGTATCATATACCTAACAATTTTAAGAAATAGTTCATTTTAAGCCGTATAAATATTGATTAATCTAAATACAATAAAAGGTTGAAAGTTTTAATTAAATTGTCTTTTATACTTTGGGTCTACAGAGCAATTCTTCAATACCCGTTAGTAATCAAGTAATTAATAGAAATTAATGTAAAATTGAAGATAAGCGTTAAGCAGATGAAGTAAAATGAATGCTTCTTAGTCTTCATTTTACAGAATTTTATGCTGAAAAATACATTTAAAACTTTTGCCGTCGGAACCAAAAAGTTTTAAAACTCAACAAACTTTAAATCTTAACATTGCAGACCCGTAAACAATAACAAAAACTTTAATTACCTTATTAGCGTCCGAAAATATGTTGCTTTATTGTGGGCGGGAACTTTTCCCGCCTTACTCCGCGTGTGAGAAAGCGCGGTCACCGCGCTGACACTGACATGACGAGAGCACGAGCGACACGAGCACACGCGAGCACCGCCGCGACACGACTGACGCCTGGCACCGCACTCGCCGCGGACACTACTGGAGTAATCGCTCTGAAACCGCCCTCGGCAAACAAAACCCCACCCGCCATAAAGAGCATTTTAGCACGCGCGCCTCCCCGCTCCCGCGCCCTGATTTAATAGCGAGCGCGGGCACTGATTCACTTAACCGAACGCAACTACCGACTGCCTCTCTCTCGCTCCCGCTCAAAACAGTAATCCACTATACGTGCTCTCTCCCGCTCGCGCGCGCACCGCCGCTCGGCGCGGGAGCGAGACGGCGTCGCGGTCGCGGACACTTCTTTCTTCCAACTCGATTTGCATGCGAGCGGGGGTCGCTCCGCAAACTTTATGTCCTCGTTTCGTAAATTATTTATACGTTTGGAAATACTTTTAACGGTATGCTCAGGCTGCTGAAAAAGATTGCTTTAAAACGAGCCGAATTAAGTGAGTGACCGGTGGCGCCGCGCCGCGGGACCCGCCGCGCTAATCGCTTTAATCTCGTTCACTCAAACGCTCATGATATTAGTTTGCCGATTTTTCATGAGGAAATTCTCGCAATTTTCTGCATTTTGAATTATTAAAATGACTTTATGTTACTCCTTTTTGTATTGTTAACAATTAATGCTGTATGAAGGGTTTATTTAAACATCAAAATTAGTATCCGTTGTCAAGAGGCAACAGAAAATGAAAATTAAACATCTTCAACATATTTTTATACAAACCTTTCTAATTTAATTACTCATTTAGAAGGTTTTTCATGAGGTTTTCATGCCTGCAATCCTAAAACTACTTAAAACGAGTATAAAACTGCACTATAAGATTTCACACCATATTTTAACTAAACTTGCGTAACTTAACATCAAGTGACGAACTCACTAAGTTATCCAAGTAAACACTTTACTTAACGAAACTATTTTTTGGAAGATTTCTTTAAACTAAGTTATAATGAAAAATTAAAAACACATACATATGTAGCATTTTCTTATCGTTTAAATTAATTTAAATATAATTATTAACTTTACAGCACCGTGCTACAGTTTTCGTAGCGCTACGCGATTTTTTTTTCTTTTTTAAGAAATTGAACTTGTGGCTGTAATTACTTAACTATTATTATTTACTTAAGGCTGAAGTACGTTATTCTTCGGCTTTTGGAAGTTGTCATTGATTTCAATCGTATTTTTTTAGGGTTTTCAGCATAAACAAGCAGTTTACGTATAGTCTTTTTATAACTCAGTTTGCGCGTTTTTTAAAGATTTCGTTACTAATACGAATAGCCACACATCTTTTGTCATTACAACATTTTTAATCATTTGGAATGCATTTATAAATTGAACCTGCTCCACGTTTCTTAATCTACTGAAAGTAATAACTGTAAAAAAAGTATTTCAACGTGATCTACTGAAAATCAGCTGAACAATTGAACATCGCTACAAAACAACAATACAAAAGTCAATGAAGTAATTAAACACGTTCTCTATCAGACTCTCTACCACCACCTATTAAAATAACACTATTACAGTTGTGGAAGCGAGACAGAGCTATACACGATATATAGCGTCATCTCTCTCACACAATATCGAGAGTTTCTTTAAGAGTTTTCCCCTGGGTAGTTAACTAGTGGTAGGGCAGTTAAGCTATCCAATTAGTTGTCATTGTGTTATCTGCGCCAAACTAACTTGTGATGCTGTTCGTGACCTCTTAACTAACTCGGATCGACGAGATCAGTTACAGGTCTCTACTATTGGATACTTTGATATTAATAAGTTATATTTAACGAAAGGTTCTTAACCTGTTTTTAACCGACTTAAAAAAGGAAGAGTTTTCTCAATTTGACCGTATACTTATAAGCTTTTTTTTTGTTTGTTCACCTATAACTTTGGCGTTTATGAACCGATTTTGATCATTCTTTTGTTATTGTCAGTAGTGAAGCTTCAAGCTGGCTAATTTGATGTTTAGTTTACATAAGGTTGGTACAAAAATGTTGTAGATGGATCAGTCAAAAAAATGCTAGTGTGTTGGGAATAAGAACTGTTACAATTAAAAGAGGCTTGTACTTGCTCATACTTAATTTTCGTCGGCTAATTTGTTTTTGCAGCTCTGCTTATTTATAACATCGGAAAAATAACAAAATATATTCTAAGTAGATAAGTATTAGAAAATGAAGTTTGTTATTGGAAATCACTCTTAGAACCCAAGTATTCTTACATTAGTTCCCCAGCAATAACTTCTAACTAGCATCAAATTCGATTGTATTTTTGTATTTGGCTAAAGAACTATCTGATAATTAATTTATCTAGATAACTCCCAATCGTCACATAAATTATGATTTTCTTAACTTGATTAGAACTTCTTAAAAGAAAATGTAATAGTTAGTCATTAATTTATTTTATAGAAGGATACTCGTAAGTATATCGAAATTGTAACTAAAACGAGTCGAGTTTTGATGTGATTTCTTATTCGAAAACTCTTAGTAGCTCCTGTTTTCCTGTAACTGGTATACCATCAAATTTACTCATTACGCCGATATTCGTTACGAAAAAATCTAATTAATACTCTTTTCTTATAAGAATGAACGTGGGCAATGATAAAATATATAACTTGATACCCAGATATTTAATGCTCTTTGCCTAAGCCCCACAAAGTTTATAAAGAAACAATTTTATTTAATATTTTCGGACAATCCAAAATAAGCATCTTAATACTTTATAAGCAATCGTTTCTGCGTCTGATTCTTTAATCAGAGCTCGGATTCAAAATTTACTTGTCTTGTATACTCCTGCGCAATCTTACTAATGCAGTCCGCTAAAAAGAAACACGGGATTTTGAATCTTATGCGCCAAGGAATAGTTAGAAAGATTGCGAGCGTCAAGATTTGAGCGGTAAACAAATCTTAGGCGAGGTGTAAGTGACAATAAAACGGGAGCTTAGCTCTCGGGGCCGTCTTCAAGTTGCGCGGCGTGCGGGCGCCGGCGGGAGGGGGCGGCAAGGCAGAGCGAGGCGGGGGGGGTGTCGCAGGGGGAGGAGCGACTCGCGCCGTCTCTGTCTGGCCGCGAGTCGCGCTCATCCGTTTTATTTCTTGTTTGTAAGGTCCGCAGCGCCTTCCCAGTTCGCTACATAATTTATTTTGAGCGGGTACATTTAAAAAATTGGTTGAGCCGCGTACGAGTTTAGGCGGTGAAATGGAGTTTGCCCGGGGTGGGGCGGTGTTACCAAATGAAAATAATATGGTAAATGATTTCATTTGAATTGGCGTTTTCGCGTAATCGCCCGGGGCAAGTAATGGGCCGTGGAAGGTCCCGCGCCATTGTCCGCGCTGGGTTCATTTACTCGCTGAATTTATTTTGCCGGGTTTATGGCGGCACTTGAGTTTTTATCGTCGTTTACGCCGGCCCCATACATATTCAATGTCTCTGTGTATCCTGTCTGGTGGACGAAACTATGTTCATTTGACACCCCCCGCTTTTATTGGCATTACTTACATGATTTATCTGAATGTAAGAGATATTTTTGTCAAAGGAAGCGTAATGAATTGCTCTTGTGTATCTCTTTTGATCACAAACACTTAATGGATATAATAAATTCACATGTACTACTGGTATAAAAATGATCGTACTAACTTACCAATAGATTAACTAAGAGTGCGGTTAGATTTAGCACCACTTATTAAAATTATGTTTGTTTAAGACAGTACCTACACACCAACACTTTCTTTTAGCCCGAACGTCAATGGTCTGAAATACGTATTTTATTTCTCTAATAGAATATATTGGTGTGAGTGTTTTAAAAGTTCTAAAGATATTATTTGATTCGAAATCAAATACATTTTAAGCAGGTATATAAGAACAATACGTCAGATAGGAACGTGTGGAAGAAGAAGACATGTTCAGTCGACCCCAAATTTTAATTGATTTAAGAACAATATTTAAGATAAATAACATGAATAAGTGGAATCTGATTAGTATCTGCCAAGTATGAAATTAATTCTGTAAATGCAAGCAGACGGGCGGGGCGTCCAAACAGGTGCAGTACATTTTTTATGGGAAATTGCTGATAGTGTAAGCTAAACATAAAATGTTTAATTTGAAAGCAAATTTCACAATTTAATAATTTATCTGACTAAGACTTCAACTTCAATTGTTTGATCGTGTACACATGTTTTTGCTCGTAACTGTACACATACTTCTTTTTTTATCTTGTAAATCCTTTAAGCATATTAAGTTAACAAATACGCACCAAGATCAAGTTACAACTGCTCAAATATATTCCTAATAACTCTTTAGAACCATTTTCACATCAAGCTCATGATTTTCCCATTGTTTTTTCCACCATCAATCAATTCAGCACACGCCTACGAAAATCACTTCCCGTCCTATCACTAGAAAAGCAAAATGACTTCGCGAAACACTTAATAGAACATAATAACTACAATAGTTGCGTAATTATATCTATCTTTTGTTATTCAACCCCTAATGTAGGGGTTTTTTCTCAACCCCTCGCTCAACCCCCGTGATTTATTGAAGAAAGCTTTTAAACCCTTGCGATGTCGTTTGTTATTTTTGTCTTGCTATTATTTTGTGGTCTGGCGGATTTGCTCTATTAATTCTTTGGGATTTTTTTTTATTTACTTATTGTCATTTGGTTGGTAGAGTTTGTTGATTTTATTCTGTTTTAGTAAGTAGACAATGTTACGTCGTGTTTTTTTTTTTACTTTTTTCATTGTTTTTCCTCTTTATTGTTTTTAAAACAGCTTTCATTAATAACAGATTAAATATGTAAGTAATTAATAAGGCAAAAACGTACTTTTTTGCGGTTTGTGTCCCACCAAAAGCAAGGACCTCTACATTTCTCCTTCTACGAATTTAATGATAAAATAATAATCCATTATATTTCAAGTAATTTAAGTGCGGCACTGATATTATAGGATATACCTGACTTTCATACCTGGGCTATAACCTACTAGTAGATAGAGATTTACTTGCTTTACTGTATGCTTGATAATTGTCGTGGTGGCATTCCGGTTCTATGCATTTGTATGCACGAGGTGCAGGTTCGATCCCCAACGCAGGCAAGTATCACTATGACTTTATCAAAATTATATGTGGAGTACATATAATTTTGATATTTATTCTAAGGCACTACTGACAAATGAACACATCGTGAAGATACCTGGATTCTAAACACTGAAGTCTGTAATCGCTAATCCGCAGTGAGCTAGCGTGGTGATCAATGCTCAAACCTTCCCTATTTCGGAAGAGTCCTGTGCCCAGCCGTGAGACGCGTATAGGCTGATTTATGTTATTACTAGCTTTTGCCCGCGACTTCGTTCGCGTGGAATAGTGACCTCCGGCAAATTTTTGGTTTTAACCACATAGTTTCCGATCTCGCGGGATCTTTTCAAAAATGAGATATGGAAGATATTCTAGGGAAGTCCTTAAATATCAACATAATGAGCTCTGCGTTTGAATTTAATAGATGTATACTCACTTAGCCACGCGCACACACGCCATTTATCTACGGAGTATAGGAACAGCTCGACATCTATAGTACGGAATTGAACAATAGATGGCGCTGTATGTCCGGAATAATTTTTTTTTTAATTTTTTTTTGAAATTTAAAATAAAATCTATCGTATGTCCTTTCTCAAGTTCCAAACTATGTCTGTACCAAATTTCACACAAATCGGTTCAGTAGTTTAGGCGTGATGAAAAGACAGACAGACAGAGTTATTTTCGCATTTATAATATTAGTTTGGATTTTTTATTTACTCTATGAATTACATAGCTCTTCCATATTAATCAATCCGATTACCCATTAGCAGACCACTGCTGGACGTACGCCTCTGTCAAGTTACGCTTTAAGGCTCCGCGCAAATGGGCCACCGACCGACGCGGCGACGGCCACTGGTTACCAGCGACAGCCACTTAACATAGGTACTTTTTCATATATTACATCATGTATAGTGATATCATGTATAGATGTATGTATAGATGCGCCACACCTGAAGCTGGCGGCAGCCACTCGCTACAGCAGTGTCCACCATTAAAAAGTTTGTGTAAAGTACGTTATTGTAGCTTTCGCTGGCCACTAGTGGCCGTGGTCGGTGGCCCGTCTACGCAAAGCCTAACACTCCGTTCTCCACTTTCCGTAAATATACCAGTGTAACCAACACTTTTCGGAATCATCAAATCATCATCATTCCCCTGCCCTTATCCCAATTTTTACTTGGGGTCGGCGCAACACGTCTTCTAGACATGTTGCTTAAAGTTTTGGCTATGGTTTTATAGTCGGCCGCCTGCCTGACACTAACCCTCTTTGGGAAAGCGATTGTTGGTTGTTTACCCGCAACCATTCGGGTGACCCAAGGTGCTTGGTACAGTGCACTAGGTCTTAAGGTCCATTAGTCGCCTTTTACGACACCCAGTGGAGGATATGGGGTGGAGCTATTCTTTATATCCGGACACCACACGGACATCAAATCATTAGGTAATAATTTTGTACATATCTCAGTCCAGTCTGTCTTTATGAAACTATCTAATATATAAAATTCTCGTGTCACAGTTTTCGTTGCCATACTCCTCCGGAACGGCTGG
The DNA here is from genome assembly GCA_941860345.1 of Chrysodeixis includens. NCBI lineage: Eukaryota > Metazoa > Arthropoda > Insecta > Lepidoptera > Noctuidae > Chrysodeixis > Chrysodeixis includens. The sequence goes on along the minus strand of OW796107.1, from coordinate 2,410,371 downwards.
ACCGATTCTCTTTTCAAATTTTGTATATGCATTCAGTAGGTCTGAGAATCGGCCAACATCTATTTTTCATACCTATATTTTGTTTTTCGCGAACGAAGCCGCGGGTAACAGCTAGTTATTTATAAATGTAAAGACTAATAAGTAGTTACACTTTTTTTTGAAAACATTTTTTTATTATACATAGTATAATCACTCATAATCGGATATTTGAAAATAAATGAATTAAATAATAGATAAATGAAATAAAGCTGCGACTATTGGCGATAGGCACTAGGTTTTTCTATCAATAAGAGATTACGAAGATACATGTGTATATTATTATGATTTATTTTGGTTGCATGGACAGCCGAGTGGTACATCAACAAACCGCTGTGCGCGACGAGTCGCGGTTTCAATCCTCGCATAGAACAAAAGGGAATTTCCATTTCCAATGTTTGGAATCTAGGTTACCTCACAATGTTTTCCTTCACCGTTCGACAGTAGTGTCTTAGAATAATTAACAAAGTACATATAACTTAGAAATACTCACATTGGTACTTCTGCGCTGGGAATCGAACAAGGATCCCGTGTATACAAATTCATACATACAACCGCTAGGCCACCACGACTAGGAGTCGTTATAAGATTAAAAAAGAATATCTACGACAGGCCTACCTCTACCGGTGGAGTTAGAGTTCTTATGTTGCTCTCCTACTCACATACCTACAACAAGCACCCCTAAACACTACTTACTTCCTAGTTCTTCTTATTTTATGTATAACATAGTGTCTGAGTTCAAGACTATGAACTGGTTTAGCAAACCCTTGAAAATATGCTCCGTTTTTAACAAGTGAATTAGTTTGTTATACGCACATGAAGTCGGATGGGAAATTCCATAACGGGATGAACAGATAGCCTGAAAAAGATGGCGGGGATAAACTGGTTGCGGAAGGTGTAGGATAGGGATTAATAGTGTTAATTGGGAGATGCCTATGTACACCAATAGACTACAGTAGGCTGATTGATTAAAATTAATTCGAGAATGTCAAAGTCGACGCTTGTCGGGTTTTACTTTTATTACCTTATTACCTCAGGCCATCGGGGCATCGGTCATCCACTTGGGCCATAATTACTTATTATTATTTAATCAATATTCCATTATTTATTGTTCTATATCAAGCATGGGTCATGGGAGCCTCTATGATCAATAGGTACTTTACAGGAAGAGTTAAAATTTTAGGAATCGGGTATTGTTATGTCCTGTGCCCCCACGTGCCTACGTGAAGTTTACTATGATAATCTTTTTTTTTCTCTAGCCTAACCTATCCCACAACCTACCACAACCCTAACCTACCCACCGCTGGGCAATGGGCTCAAGAAATCCATTCACTAAATGCTATCCAGCGATATTTGCACAAAAAACACCAGATCTAAATTTAATTTGTCAGTCTACTGGGTGATGTACAATCCGACTTTCCCAATTCAGTTTGTAATAAACCGAATCAATGTGTAAGTTAGTATGTACATATTTTGAATTGAGGCCAGAATTAATAATATTAATTTTGACCATAAATTTGTTCTGTACAGTCGCGTAGAGAAGATGATTGTTCGATAGGATTAAATATTTTATTTAGTTTGTGGGATTTGAAAAGTAATTAACTTTAGTAACTTTACTACCCTTGCACTTTAAACGAACCGCATTTTTTTAGTAATCCTTGAAGAAAATGACTTGATACTAGCTCCATCTAGTGTACACCTACGTATGTAATAGTGGATCTCGAATTTTTAATCTGTGCTTTTTAAATTATCTGTGCGCTACTTCTCTATATAAGTTTCAAATTAAAAGTATTACAAGATGCTTGAAACATAATAAGCACGCTTGATCAATATTTTACTACAAAATTTATTGTTCGTTTATTATTAACCGTAATAAAATAATACATGCGTAAACCTACCGATATACATTCACCGGTCAATATGTTATTATTATCTGTACTTGAAATTGTTAATCAGCGCCATCTCTCATTGTAGTTCTGAAACTGCACGTACTTTTTGGGGCTGTAGGTAAAACAGTTTGAAGTGCAAAAATCTTTTTGGCTAAATGTTAATTAACTGAGCAATAAAGACTTCAAATAACCTCTGAAATACGTTATAAAAAAATTTTAAGATTTTATTGACCAAAAAGAAAACGTTAAATTGTTTTATTTCACACAGGTCTGTACGAGTTCATATTTACCGCCAATATGAAGCGGCGTTTCGGCCATTTTGTGAACCCCGCGACAGGAAGTGAGTGTTATAGGTGCTACGCAGGCGCAAATTGACCTTTCGGTTGAAGAACCCGTCGGTCACATGTGAGTGTCGATAAATATCTTAGTTTTATCGTGAATCCTTTATTAATAGTTGTAATTATTGTTTTCGTAAGTATTTTATATGGTGAATATAATTTTGTGCATATACGGCGTTACCGCGGTGTGGATTTTGTGTAATTTACTGAAATGTAATGTGCCGCGGCGCCGGCACGTTTGTCAAATCGCTATTTTTTTTTCGTTATCTTCTGATTCGAAACAAAGATCAAGTTCACAATCCGTTTCAATTTCTACGTGTACGATTTAACGTGTAGGTGATATAAACTGTTTGTGGTTTTAATATTTTCGTGTGTTGGTCCTGTATGCGACATGGTCAAGATGTCTCTGTGAACCACATGTTCGGGCACCACACCATCCACATCGTGTCGTCACCACCTTCGTGTGTCAGGCCTGCTTTCATTCAATATCTTTTGATTTATCATACTAATTTTATGATATCGTCAATATTCGTCACCATAAGGTGGATGTTAATTTCATCCTCCCACAAAGGTTTTTCTTCGCACCGCTGTAGGTGGGGTTAGGTCGTCAAAATTTTCTAAAACATACCTATAAAATCCCATAACAGTCTAGACTATCCACCCTATAGGTTATAGATGTTGTGTATAGGTTGTATCTGTAGCTACATGTCTGTATGACTTGACAGATTTTGCATAGGGGACACATTTATCTGCTTAGAATTTGCGGGAGTCATTTATTTTTACAGTTTACAGTGCTATTGGTGAATTTTACTGTATTGATAACAGTGACAGGTAGGTTAGGTTGATAAAGTGTGATTTTCCTTATATTTCAATGTTATACATATATCTATTTTCTCTTTGGTCTCTTCATATTATGTCTCTCTTTGTGGTGTCTACAATATTGGAGTCTCACTTGTGTTAGCAACCAATTATCTTTAACATATAAATAGTGTATGCTGTTCATGGGACTCCATGAAAATTCCATACATTGACATCCAATTTTGCTGACTCAAAGAAATCAAAGAATAACCTGACATACCAGTAATGATCAATTTAACTATAAAATTAGGATACCTGATACAGAATTTCAATGTTATATCAATTTATCAGCACACATTGGAAACAAAAAGTATATAATAACTCATAATTTGATTACATTGTTAATACATATTTATGAGGTTTAATATAGAGGTGATTAATATTTACTTCGCTCATCCTACAATGTGTTTCTTACTCATACTGGTGTTAGCAACTTTCATTTGATTGTAAATTATGGTTATTATCAACGAAATCATTTCTCGATAATAATGTCTTTGTCAATGATTTTATTGAGGGTCTTGATCATTCTTAAGCGGTAATAGATTTTTCTGGGGATATATTTATTATATTCTGGATCCATTTAATACACATCTTTGTATATTCTGATTTTCTATAGTATTATTCCATAGTAATTCACTTGATAGGTATTATTAGGTATACATCAATATAAAAATAAGATAAGAGTTCTTGTAGACTGAATACTGATGACATAAAATGTTTATATCTAGAATAATAATAGCTATAATGTTAATGGAAACTTTCACTCTTTGGAATTGTTATACAAAACATTAAATAAACCACTGAAGTGAGGTTTAAAAGGATTATTAAGGTTATATATATTTTCTTAATTATGTTGATACTATCAAGTTAAGCTACAACCTGAGGCCATAGAGTCGCGAACTTGGTAACCATACCATGTTTGTGCTGCGGTTACTCGGACATCAAACACCAGACTTTATAAAGCGTCTCACTCCGCCTTTGTGTTTTGAGATCTTCGAATAAAGTCACAATTACACAACCATATTATTAGGTACTTGATTTTGACAATTATCAGCTCTAATCTACATTGTGCTCTACTTGATTTTGATAATTTACTCAATTCATGAGGTTTATCATCGGTATCAGTCTACAAACTTGTCCAATTTGCAAATATTGGAGAAATTTTAATGAAATGTCATGTCATTAAGCCAAAAATGTGGTTTTCACTTTTCCCATGTAGAGAGTTCAATGACATTCAGGTCAACAACCTCATGTGCTGATTTTTTCGCCACTTGGACGTGAATCATGCTCGAGAGTTAATGCCAAGGTTCTATTGGTTAGCATGATTATTATATTACTTGTCAATGGTTCATAGCCATTGTGAGTTGTCAAGTTCAGTGTTGTGTAGTAATTTGGATGTGAGGACTGCAATTGTGTCTTGATATTGCAATTTATGCAGTGGTTTCGCTGTCTGTATACAGGTTGTTATTTATTTGTTAGATATTCTTTTGTTGTTATAGTTGTAATGGTTCTACATATGTTTGTCTTTAGGTTACAAGATAATGATAGTCATAAGGTTGTGTTGTTTGATTTCCATCATTGTGATACGTATTCCGTTGCGACTGGGCTATATTATATACCACCAACCTGAAGTACATAAACATATTCTGTACCAATGTATTAAAATGCGACATTTCTCCTCATCAGATCACTCCTGACCGTATCTAAAACTCGGCACACAACACAATGGCAGACATCGAGGATACACACTTCGAGACCGGGGACTCGGGTGCCTCCGCCACCTTCCCCATGCAATGCTCTGCACTGCGCAAGAACGGTTTCGTCATGCTCAAGGGGCGCCCCTGCAAAATCGTAGAGATGTCCACATCCAAAACCGGCAAGCACGGCCACGCTAAAGTTCACTTGGTTGGAATCGATATTTTTAACGGCAAGAAGTGAGTATTCTTTTGTTTATGACTTTATTGCGTCCGTGTGTTGTTACGTATTTAAACAGCTAAAATGTATCAACGTATTTATCATTCTAAATTCTTGACAATGATAAGACAGCCTTGCTACTCAATACCTACTTTAATTTTTCATCAATATGGGTTGATCGAGTCTCGTGATTTAACTTTCATCAGCTGGCAACCATTATCACGTAACATTTACGTCATGATGCCGCAACATGTTCCGGTCGCAACCGCAGTGTGAAGGTCCAAGCCGAGCCCATAGAGTCGCGAACTCGGTCCCATACCGTGTTCGTGCTGAGGGTACTCGGACAGTGTATACCAGGCCCGACAATGCGTCTCATTTCACTATCTGCGCTATGAGATCACCGTCCAGGGGCACAGATTTACCTTTAAATCTACCATAAAGTCTAATCAATTTTTCATGGATTCTAAAAGCCAGAAATTACGGTGTCTTCTAATTATAATCAACCTTTTTTGCGGACCATAACACTTGCGACTTTCATGTATACTGTTATTTATCGAACAAATTTAGTACTCCAGTTACTTGAAAAACATGACACAAAAAATACAGTTAAAACCAGCTGTAGACACACGCAATTTAGAATTTAAGAACAAAACAGGTTGTTATAAACTGCTTGTCATCGTACATTTGATTCCTGAAGCGTGTACTGTAATTGAAATAGACATTTATATTGTAAAATGCCACGATTTCCGCTGTCCATAAAATCACCATTCTCTTGGTAATGATGTAAACACCACGTGGTTCGTAACCACATGGCAAGAACCACGTGTACAAATGATTTGATGACTACGATGATATGATAAAGTAAGAAATGATAATGTTATTAATAGGATCTACCCTGGCGATTAGTTGCCAAGAGGAAAATAGGTGTAGCTACCCCTGTTATGAGTAAAAAAAATACGAGAATATATCTTATAACTAAGAAGAAATCAATATCAAGTTTTTGTGTAGCGATATTCGTGATTGGGTCGTATATTCGTAAACATGTTTGCCGTATAGGTCCTATAATTATTATTACTTACTGTATCTTTATAAAAACATATAAAAACTTGTATTTTATCGTAGTCGCGTATTAATAAAGCCTTTTACCGTTACACTTATCACCTTTCTTTGTCTAGACTAATTTGTCGCTCGTTATTGATTTCTTTGTTACCTATCTGACTTCAGAGGGACTGTTACTAACAGCTGTAGTTGACCTTACCGTGTGATAATAACTATAAATAGATGACATTTCGCGATTGTTGAAATAAAAACTTACCTTTTATGCCTTTTTCCACAAGTTATTTTACTGATTTGCTATGTTATGAAGAGCTTAAAACGGATGTATTAGATGTAAACATACAGCTTAGATGCTAATTAATCAAATAATCATAATTTATTAAAGCAAACATGACAAGATTAATCATATTGTTAAATCATTGTTTCTATAAAAGATTATGAGCCACACCTTTAAAGTTAAGTACTAATTATGCTACAAAAATGGATTACTTCATTTCCGTTTTTATTTCTTCTGAATTCTACGTAGTGACGACATACGTCACAACATAATTTCTTTACTATGCAACCTCGAGTATTAAAACAACCTGTCCTTATAACAACACAAGGTGATCTTAAAACAGACAAGAAAGCAACAAAAACTCATGAAAAACTATTCCTTAATCCAGATACGAAGATATCTGCCCATCCACTCACAACATGGACGTGCCCCACGTTAAGCGCGAGGACTACCAGCTGACCGACATCTCTGACGATGGCTACCTGACTCTCATGGCTGACAACGGTGACCTCCGCGAGGACCTCAAGATCCCAGACGGTGACCTCGGCACTCAACTGCGCTCCGACTTCGATAGCGGCAAAGAGCTGTTGGTGAGTTACGCTTTACACCTATCACTTATACTCATCATCATCATCATTCCTCTGCCCTTATAACAATTAACCTATCACCTATATTACCTGTAGTATTTATGATACAATTTTTTCAACAGCGTATTTTACTGTAGATCAAAATACTTTTACTCACATTTTGAATATTGTGCAGAAAAGCAAATATGAGTTACGTATTCCTTGATTGATTAGAGCAGAGCCTACTTGTTTACTTAGTTACGATGATGAACAATAGTATTGTCCTTAACAAGTATGGTTTGGAATTTAAGAATTTTCAGTATCAATTTCTCTTATCAAGTAGATCACTTGAAATACTTGAGTTCAATGTTACAATTAAATTATGTTACTAGGTATATAAATATGTCAAGTACGCTTCATATAACGATAATAAGTTTGTTCTAAGTATCAAAGGAGAGAAGGCATTTTCCTGACCTACTTAAATCATTTTCTTCAATGTTCAAGTACTAGGCTTATACTTGACCTTTAAAGATTTTTGCTTATTCCCTTTTCAATCCAATTAGTCGTTTTACAATTTTGGCGCTTGGCTAGCAGTTTTTTTACAGTTATTAAATTACTCTGCAAAACTTGCAAATTATTTGCACACTACTAAATTGTAATATTGTAAAATAATCTGTAATAAACAAAAGAATGACACATTATGTCCTCGTTTAAACGTTATTACCGTAAATGGAGTCTAGTCCATGGGATATCGTGTGCCAAAACATTCACGTCACGAACTCAAACGTGTACGTCAATTCACATTATTAGTTAGTGAATTTTCCTTAGTTTTATCAATGTAAACATCATATTTTATTAAATATAGACACTTGAGTATTTTTAAGTACAAAACAATATAGTACTTAACAGTCAATGTTTCTTGTGATACAAGTTTTATGTCAACAAACTGTTTTATTCTGTTACTCTTATCTTAATTCTATACGTCACTCGACCATCCTAACACCTCAGTGTAGCTCTTCGAAGAAAACGCGTGACGTGTGTTATGTTATTGACTCCGAACAATGCAACACGTGGCAAACGTAAATACGTGAATATTAGTTTGATTTACGAGATCGTAACGTCGTTACGTAGCTTTATCTGTAAGGTTTTCTTCTTAATGTTTCAAGTTCTACTTTGGGCGCTTTCGCAACCTTAGTAGATATTTCTTTAGAAAAATGGCACGTTGGTGCGTAAACATACGTCGTCCCTGGCCTACACCATTAAAATTAATAATTAACCATGCCTTATCCAGGTCATGTAGTCTTGTTTCTCCTTTACTAAATTAACCTGGCAGGTTATATGACCTATGTATTGATTTCTTCTACCTAACTTGACAAATGTAGGGTAATGTTTTAACACAGTTCGAGTATAGAGTCTCTGATACATTTTGTAATGTGTTGGTGCTAAATCCACCCGTAAATTAATTCTCTGCCCCGTTACCTGGGCTGGTATTTATTACGAGCCATATGGATAGTGGGTTTTGAGTACAAATGACATTTTTTATTTGTTCTAATGCGACGAATTTGACCTAGGTCTCGGTCAGTCAGTATATATCCCAAATCTCATAGTAAACTAATTAGTCAGGACACACCTCTTTTATTTTCAACAGCAAAAAGTTTGGTTATCTTGAAAGTTTTAAAACCACGATGTTAGCGAAAGGTGACACTATTTGTGTTTGTTGTATCTAACCTCTCCGCCATGTGTAGTAATCGCGTGTCTTGGCGCGCTGCCAACTTGCCACCAACTTATACTAAGCTCCCTGATAACGCTGGCAAAAGCTCTAATTGTCTCCTCCAAAGGCATGAAATTAGTGTTCTTAAGCTGTTTAGTCTGTATTATTACAAAATCGTGAGAATAGTATTAAATAAAACTTGATTAAGATATAAAAAGACGTTAATCCCTTCAATCCATCACATTTTAACGTTATCTAACTTTAATCCGTTGACATTGAACGTATTGTCTATAACATTGAAAATAAAGAATGCTCTACAAATTAATATTGTTCCTACATTAATAGAGTTAGGAGGAGTCTGCTTCTCAATTTTTATGCTCAATACGAAGTAAATACATGATCGGTCCCTATCCCCTTAAACAAATAAAACGGCACATGACTCACGTCTCGGCGCATATCGGCCATAGCAATCAATTCATTATTCAGACCATTTTGAATACTAAACGCTGGTGTCAGGGGCTCAGGGCCTAAGTGTCATGGACAAATAGTTACACAATCAATATTGATAAAATATTTCTTGCTTCTTGAGAGGTGTTGTTAATCCAACCTGTAATCATCTGTTTATTGATTGTATATTTAGTTCATACCACGAGGTTTAACTACGTCAATTAAAAAGGCTCTGTTCATGAGTAGGGTTTTTACTCGTCTTTATAAAAATATCTCAATTAAGTTCCCTCTTATTTTCCTAGCAACGCCCTTAGCCGAGTCCGAACCCTTCGCTTGTTTCCATAACAACTTAGCACTTTTATGTGTTTATAAGAAAGTTTTAAGTACCATTATATCTAATATTGATCTGTTTTGTTGTTTCAGTGCACTGTGCTGAAGTCTTGCGGTGAGGAGTGTGTAATCGCAGTCAAGGCAAACACAGCTCTCGACAAATAAACCAACTCAGCATTTATAGGGATATACATACATATAATTTTTTTACAATCAACAGCTCTTACATAAATGTAAAACATAATACTATGTATAATTTAACATAAAATATTATGGTGTGACGTGGTGCTGGCTTGCCGCCGTTGACTCCGTACCGAGGGCATCTCATGACGTACTCGCACCAGTCTGCGAGCCGTGCCGTTGATGCGACCAATGTTTAAAGTTAAGCTTCTAGAGATGTGTCTACTTACGATCTCGGGGTCTCTAGTCGTTGTACTGAGAACTCATCGCCCTTTCCATCTCTCAACCCTTGGGACCACAGGGCATGAGTTTTGAGTACAGCGAACAGTTGGCCGTCCGGCATTATTTTAATTTTGTTTTGCGTTACAAAATATTTATTTAAAATTACATGTACAAATGCAGGATTATTGCACTCGGATACAACTAATGTGTAGGACTGGGGTGCGCGTGAGAGGCTGATGCATTAATTTATTTATACTTAAGTGTAATGTGCCCTCGAGTGCGAGCGAGTGCGACGGCAGCAAGCGGCCGCGTGCGACCGGCCGGAACTTCACGTTTGTTTTTGTTTTGTTTGTTCTCTTTCGCTTACAACGTCTACTAAACGTTAAAGTTACGTTGCGCTCCGCGAGCCGCCGAACGTTTGTTGATCAACATCGGTGTGATAAAATTCCCCGTGGTGGATATTAAATGTTATAATATTACGGTAAATAACCCGACAAAAGAGATGGATGCAAACTTGAAGTTATTACCATATTTTAATGCTAAATTAATTAATACATATTAAAAAAATCGGGAAAATGCGCAAAAAAATAGAAATAAAGAAAAATTCTTGAATGTGTTGTGTGATTGATTAGTCCTCTGTTAGCACTTGTCGCGTTCGTGACGCAGTGCTCGGCGCGAGCTCGCGCCTCCCTTATGTGTAACACTTGCCATCTGTTCAAATAACATCCGACCACAGACACTAGTGGTGTGCATTCCATAGCGTGCAGTGTTCTGCTCCTATCGTTATAACCGTGACGTGCTAAATCAATGAAGACTGACTGAGAATGTCTCCTGATAATGAATATCCTCAGGCAAGACTGACAATGCATTTTGTAGAAGAAATAGCTGATTTTTAATGTAAATTTGTGCTCATCTTGGCCTTTCCTTGCTCTCTTTGTTTGCTCATTTGAACACATGAGATGTTACACGTTATCGAGTGGCTTAAGATTGCCTAAATTCCATGTTTTAAATGTAAGGTCTCGCGACGGCCACTCTTGCAAGTGTTGCCTTCAAGGGCTAGATAGGGTACCATTCATTTGTATGTTAGTGGACTTATCAATATTCTTTTAACATCAGATTGTCAAAGACGATATGATATACGAAAATTAATGTAAGAATGTAAGGTAAGGCCCTATAGGAGAGATATTTTTTTATGCATTCAAAATTCGTACTTCGCAGGTTTTAGACTAAAAGTTTAGGCTGTTAGATAACAGTTTGTTCTCTGTACATTTTTTTTTTTCGAAATTGCATAATCGTTATTGTTGGTAAAGTTTTTATACTTAGCAGCTTGTAATCAGGTTTTTATTTTATAATAAACCTAAGGTATATATGTAAAGACATCGGGAGGTGTAAAATAAAATACTTTAGTAAAATGATAACTTTTCTTTCTGTAAAGTTAAGCTGTTGTATCCCAATGGAACCTTGAATCGATGTATTCCTTCCTTGTTGGATATATCTTGTAATATCCGAAGCTTAGATTAGCGTTTGCGGATTAAATGTGAATTTATTCATAGCCGTTAGAATTAATTAATTGGTGCACCTATAAGTTATTGTTAGGAATTGATTCTCTTGCACACATGGTCTGTTGCTTATATTAAAACATTACTCAGTAGATTCTGTAACAACGAGCTATAGCACCGGATCCAGGCATAGTTTCCTAGCTTTGTGTGTACCAGTAACGAGTCCCACTCGAGTCAGTGCCGCTCCTGTGTATAGCTTGTCGATTTCAATGTTGCTGTGCCGGCTGTGCGAGACGGTCGACTGCTAGGTCGTTATCATAAGACCTTGTGAAGAAGAGATGGTTTAAAATTGTAATGATCCAATAATCTGCGGATTTTAATTTAGGAATTTAAAATTATTTTTTATATCGGGGCGTAGGACAGGTCGAATAACTAATGTGACGGTATTTAGTGCAAAAGTTCTGTATATACGTAAGATTGGATAGATCGATGGATGATGGACACTAGTTTTAAAAGTATATCAATAATCCACTCTTGATGCAGTTTTCCATGTTTTCATGTTGTATGAACAAGCAGTACCGAATTAATAGCAACGGCCAATAAATAAATGTAAAGCAGTAATAAGTACCTATTTAACAGTCTGTCGAATTAAATCTGTACAAAATGAAATACCGTGCGTTGTGATTCATAGACCCCTGTAGTTTTTGTTTTAAGTTTTTATTTTATTTTACACCCCTACTTTTACTTGCTGCATTCATCAATAAGTTCGTTTACTCGCGGAGACGATGAGATATTTAATCTGGAGATTATCCCATTTGATAGGCTGCTGTCAACTTAGCTATAAGTTATACCAGATTGTCTGATGTGATACTGAATAGCAGAATCACAAGGACAATGGCTACAAACTTGGTGATTTTATAAAGTATCAGGCTGCGGAAAAACTGGTGAGGAAAAAAAAAACGTTTTTTATAACAAATTTTATTTATAATAAGGTTTTACATATTCATATACAAACCTATTTTTTTCTTGCTATATCTTAATTATTTACATATCTACTATACATTACTACCAGCATTTGAACATGTAGGTATGGACGCTTATTTTCATATCAAGTATAATATAAAAAATAGTAACAACCCAATATACAATCTTGACTACATCATATAACATTTCTTATATCAGATCGACTGCCTAAAAGGTCATGACATAAGCTAATTGTAATGAAAATACACGATTACCCCTAGAAAACGGATAATAGAATAAAAAACATTGTTTTTATGATAGTCATGTCGTAAATCGAGGCACTTGTGGAATATATTAAAATATGAAAGCTGGAAACACCACTTTCGAACAGTCGTGTAGAAAATACATTACATACAATAATATTACAAGACTACAAAAATAATAGTGAGTATAAAAGATTTTTTAAGTCACACGTCGGCAACTTAAAGCCGCGTACAGACATCGCGAGGCATGCGTTGCGAATGGTTCGTCACGTATGCCACAACCTGAGGCATACGACGGTACATTTATGCGTGCCTTGCGATGGTATATGCACAAAACGTCTCTTTTTCAAAATGTCCCGTGGTCGAAAAACATCTCTTTCGCAAATTGTCGCGCAAGGGACTTCAGAAAAAAAAATGTTTTTCAAAACAAGAAATCATTATTAAAATTATAGTGCAATTGAGATGTTAACATTTTGGTACTTATATTTACCTTCATAAGTTTTTATTTCACCGAACTTTAAACTGTACCAAAATATTATTTTTAACTGTATCAAAATATGTATATATATTTTTTATTTGAAATAGAAACTTATGTAAGTACCAAAATGTTAACATCTCAATAGCACTATAATTTTAATAAATGATTTCTTGTTTTGAAAAACATTTTTTTTTCTTAAGTCCCTTGCGCGACAATTTGCGGAATAGACAATCTGCGAAAGAGACGTTTTACGACCACGGGACATTTTGAGAAAGAGACGTTTTGCGCATATACCCTTGCGATGTCTGTACTCTGCTTTACACGAGTAAAATGCATTTTTAAATAGCTAAGTAGGTATCTAAGGTGTAAAAACCGATTTTCCAATCTACTTAATTTTTAAAACTACGAGGTCTTGAGTCTTGATAGACATGCGTTTATTGCTTGAGTAATCTTAGCTAGCATTAGTCAAATAAACCCTTAGCGTAAACAAGGTATTATATAACACAATACTTTTCTAATAACTTTTGGTCTCAGAGCCGACTTTTCAATCATCATAGGTGGATAAATTAATTTTATTACTGATCGAAGTATTATTATAAAAAAAAATGTTGATGTACATAATTGAAATATCGGCTCTCGATTGAAGATAGCTAAGATTCAAAACACATAATAGTACCTATATGGTTAAATTCTTACAATTATATAACAAAGTAAAAATTACGGTCACAATACTAGAGACCGTTGAGATGGGTTTGGCCCATCAGAGGGGTAAAAAGGCTTTCCCAGTGTCTTAAGATTAAAGCTATAACAGAACAACATTCATAAAGAGTGACTGCATCAGAGTTCATCGTCTGAAGATTCAGAAGATATTTCAACTGATAAAAATGGATCTTCAACATCAAATACAGTTGAAACATAGCTACTGCCTAACTCATCCAACCTACTTTGCACATCGACAGGTTCTGGTTTAACTAGGTCGTGATATTCCGATTTAATCTCCGTTTCTTCATCATCAGTAAATATTATCCTAGGAAAATGATTTTCTTCTTTACACTCAATTTCTGACTTAATTTCTTCAGTTTTTAGCACATCAGAATCACCGGGTTGAACTAAACTTGAATCAGCACATACAGGTGCGGTAGAGTTTAATAAAATGTCATTACTTAATGCTACTGTTGTATCTGATGCAAGATTAACACCTTCCTGTGGACTTTCATCGCGTAAAATAGTCTGTTTTGTAGCATCGTTGGGTCGCAACATAATAATCGCATAAGAAAGAATTTTCTGATTTTTTTTAGGCGCATTATCTACGGCCTTATCCGATAAACAAGAAGCACTATTCCCAGTGTTACTCAAAGTTTTTTCATTAGAAAGATGTCTATCTAAAATATCTTCATAATCATAATTCATAATTTCTGGATTCTCTGTATTAGTGATGCTACTTTGGCTATTGTCCACAGTTGTGTCATTTTTGCTTTGTAAAGTTTCCATATCATCATTATCTTCACTTTCTGAGTCGCTCGAAGTTTGATGAAGTTCAAACTCCGTAGGTTTAGAGTTTACATCATTTTCACTCTCCATGCGTACGTATCTGAAAACAAAAAAAAATAGATTTATGACCCAAGCTAGTGTGGAAGAATTTCAGCCGCCATCTAGTGGCGGGTTTATGAAAAAATCATTGGAGTTTTTAACACTTGATGGCTAATGTTGATGTACCATGTTGAATTCAGTTAGTTATTGATAGCAAATTCTATTTATCAATAGATAATGTCAAAGATAAGAAGACCAAATTAATCACGGTCGCATAATGCAAATATTATAATAATATCTTACTTTGTTAAAATTTCTCGTTCTTTAGCCTGAGCGATGACCTTGTTCTCAAATAGAATGGCCTGCAGCTGCGGGTCGTTCTCGGCGGGGTCCTCGAGCAGTTCGGTGGCCGGCGCCCAGCCCAGCATGTCCTGATACTCGCGTTTCCGCCGGTTCTTGCGCAACGTCTCGCCACATTGGCGGAACAATTTGGTTGCTGTTAAAAATATCAATCGATGAGCTTAATAACAAAATTGTATATGTAGACCCTGTAATAATAATTGGGATAAGGGCACGGGAATGATGATGATGAATATGTAGACCCTTTAAGGTCAAACTTTAACAACTTCGCCGAATTATAGGTGTTAAATTTGAATGATTGTTTTATACTTTTTGTCCAAGTAGGTACCTAAAACACTTGCATTACGGAGTCTAGGGAAAAAGAAGGTGTTTAAGTAATAAGTACCTATTTTATTTTGGTATAGTTTGGTTTTCAAATACATTACAAAAAAAGTAAACCAGTGCTTAGCTTCAATAAAAACAAAACACATCGCTTCCTTACCTCGACGCTCTATCTCCTGCCTAGTCCACCCACAACCTGCAGTTTTATTATATTGCACTACGCACTGCTTGACGTCCCAGAAGTCTGGAAACTCGACCGTTCCTGTTTGGTCTATCGAATCATTCAGGATTTTCTCCAGTAGCTTGGCCGGCCCCGGAATCCCGCCCTCGGTGACGTGGATCCGGATTTCACGACGCTTAGCGATATCAGTACTGCATCCCTTTAACTTGGCTATCCTCTTATAGCATTCAATTAGTTTACATTTGTATCTGTAACAAGAGCACCACACACATACATGAACGTCACGCCTCTTTCCCTTGGGGGTAGGCAGAGATCACATCTTTCCATTTGCTACAATCCTGGCATACCACTTTAGATTCATTCACACTCATCAATCGCTTCATACAAAGCACCACCTTTACCAGAACAGCACCTTTCGGGAGTATAAGTCGTCCCCCGTAGAATCAAAGCTTATGATAGTGCTACAAGGATCTATTGGCACGTGACCGAAAGTGGAACTAATGCCGTGATATATGAAAAATTGTTAGTTTTGACAAACTGTAGACTTGATTCTAGTTGCGAATGCGTCAGCGGCCTCCTGTTAATGCCATCCAGGTGCCAAAAGATCCTTGTTTACAGCAAAATACAGAAACGTCACTTGGTTTTAATAAGGAAACTCCTTATGCTTAGAATAACTACAAATATACATTTAGGAATTTCTTAAAGTTTAGCTTCGTTTTAGTGTTTAGGGGTTAATAATACCTTCCTTTGTTATCCCACAGGTGGAAAAACACTTAGTCCTGCTCGTTCAGACGAGCGAAGATCAATCCATACTGATTTATAGCATTTTGGCGATTTTATTTAAATCTGAATCCAGATCAAGGATCATCTATAACCATGCAGGGAACGAGACCACACCGTCTCTTTTTTACGAATAACTTTATAAACTACAAGTAATAGTACATACTTACATATCACATTGAACATAAGGCGACGGCTTGCAGTCATCAATAACTTCAGTCTCTTCCAAACGAGCAATCATTTCTTTACAATACTTCATCTTTTCTTCTAACTGAGCTATTTCGACGCTGTGATCTTTTTCACTAGCGGCCTCTGAATTAGAAGTAGGAGTAAGTAATTCATAATCGTTCGTAGCGGATATTAAATTTTGATTTTTACCTTCTGAAACGTTTTTTTTAGAATTTGTTTCTATTTCTTGTGTTTTGTTTTCTTTATTAGATTTTCTTTCATTATTGTTTGATGGCATTTCGTGACTTGAACAGCTGTCAGTATCAGAATTATCCAAGTCTATAACTTCAGCATGATCAGTGGTTTGCATTCTTTTTCTTCTTTTACTCACAGTATTTCCTTCGGTTAGTTTCATTTTCGTCGGGCAAGTTGTTTGACGACTTACTCTCTTATTTCTCAGTCGTGGTATTTCTTTTTCTTTCTGGCTACTTGCAGTCCTTTGATCATATGTATTTATGTTTATATTGACTTCATGAGCATTATCTATATGATAATTATTGGAAATAGATCTCACGTCTGAAAAAAAATACGTTGCTGGAATTAAAAAGGTTTTCAGAAACGGTGAAAAGATGTACATTAAATACTAGATTCTAGTTTCTACTTTACAATTAGTATTTAAAGCTCTAAGAATTTAGAGCAAATACACAATATTCTACTTATAGTCCAGTTACTGTTTTATGATCTGCCTGCCAATGTTTATCTATTAATAAACATTAAAAAAAAATTATAGTTCGACGACTACGAAAGCAGCGACACTGAAAACTTGAAATTAATCTAAATTACAAAAGATATCACCTAGGTACTGCCTGGCATCGGCGCCAAATTAGTAGGTTGAATATTTCCATTATGTATGGTTATGTGTATAGGTTTTACTAAAATCTTTTAACTGATCTTCGTCATTTGCATCAGATCCTTATTGACAGTCACAACCCATCTAGGTGTAAGGTCCTTATCAATAGGTACAAATTAATCAAGCTCAGCACTGCAAATCATTAAGGAGTTCCCTCCACTGTCTCTCGGCTTCATCATTATATCTACTCCTTACTTTTATTAAATAGTAGAGATTTTAATTACTTAGAAAAACTTAAAATACCGGCCAAGTGCGAGTCGGACTCGCACACGACGGTTTCCGTACTATACTAGCATCTACCTGTTACCGTTTTTAATATTAAGTAAAAAATACGTTTATTGTATGGGGACCCTTTATACAGGATGTAAAGAAACTACTATTATGATCGTGAAAGGGCTATGTAGTCTCGTGTTACAAACACATTGCTGCGACTTTTACTTCGATACGTCATTATGATTTTTCCCCTTTCAAATTAATTTATAATGCTAAATTACCCTACCGTTATTAATGACAACACTGAACATATGATAAAGTTCGAACGTCCGGGTCACGTCTCACGACTTTAATACACCACTCGCAAACTTGAAACTTCCTTCAGGCGCTTGATATTGAAATAAGTTACGTTAGAGACTAGAGTACGCCATAACAACTCGCGAAAAACTTAAAACAATTCGGAGGTCTTATCGAGACAAATTCAAACATGAGACTAATCAGACTGATGTCGTGATCAATATTCATCGATGGTGAAGAAATAACGATGTTTAGCTGGAAAACTTCAATCAATCGTACGTCTTGTCGGAAGCGCTTTCTACACGAGACAGTGTCGCTCGGTTGGTAGCGGGAACCATCAAAGGAAGCCGCGGTAATTGTACACGCGCCGAAAAGGCTGGCGGTTCCTTTGACATAAAATAAATAACATTATTTTTTGACATTCTCGGCACATCGTCGCCGCGTCGGCTTTCTTTGAAACAATAGTACAATAGATGTCGCGGTGGTGTGGAGTGTTGTCCACGGTGTACTGTATATTCTTCACACTAGATAATAGAACTTGTTTTTTTTTTAGTTAGTGGTTATTTTTGTCAGTCGGGTTTTTTGTTTTTAAATAAATATTTTGCATGGAACAAAAATTAATAACTTCAACAGTATTTGATATTGACCTCTAAAAATACGTTCTCTGGAATTTAGATTGATAGTAGTATACGCCTGTTAAGGATCATAATAGTAGTTTTTTTACATCCTGTAGCTATATATTTTTTTAAGTTTTTGTATTTGATGTTATAGCGGCAACGGAAATACATCACTTGTGAAAATTCCAGCTTTCTAGCTATCACGGTTTGTGAGATAGAGCCTGGAGACAGACAGCGGAGGCTCAGTAATAGGGTTCTGTTTTACCCTTTGGGTGCGGAACCCTAAAAAAGCAATAGTCGCCCTACATTTTTTTTTAATTTCTATCGATTTCTCTGGTCTGCCCGAGACCACTGACACAAAACCTGGCACTAAAAGTGCTTTATCAACTACCTATGATAATAGTAACGCGTCTGTAAAATTTGTAACTCTACATATCATTAAATTTGTAACTATACATACATAACTCTGTATATCAACGCAGGCACCGCGTCGCGTCGTCACCATTGTTATGTCGGCTCTCTTTGAAGTAGTGTCACGGTAATAATATATTATCTATAGTAGTGGTCGGTCCTGGACGGACGGTGCGGCCGCGCCTTTGACAACCTACGGCAGCTTCGCGACAAAGGCACACGAAATTTAAGGAATATTAGGCAGGGTCACGGAGTATATGGACGATCGCAGTGAACGCAATAAGTTGCGCTTTTCTTTACGTAATAAATGGTTAGAGCTCAAGCTTTGCAAGCAATGAATATTGTTATGGAGAATTAAACTTTTTACACAATATTTTCGTTAATTTCACAGAGCAAAGACCGCTCTTAGAACCTTTGCGAAACATGATCGTGAGCTATTTTTTGTTTAATTTACGTTAATGTTTATGGTGAAAAGATTTTTTTATTTTGGTAGATATATTAATATTTTTGATAAAAAAAACCGTGAAGACAAGTGCTGAAATACATGCCAAAAGTCCAGAATCAAGTCCCGAATGCTTGGTACACGGAAATGCGGCAATGTCCCTTACACCTATTATAATAAGGCCTATTGACATTATCATACAAAAACTGGACTCGCGCACGAAGGATTCCGTACTATCATACTAGCGTCTACCTGTTACCTTTTTTAATACTGAGCATAAATACGCAAATAATAACCACTAACTACAAAGAAAAAAACAAGGTTTACAGGGTGTAAAGAAACTACTATTATGATCGTGAAGGGGCATATGTAGCCTCGTGTTACAAACACATTGCTGCGACTTTTACTTCGATACGTGATTATGATTTTTCTCCGTTCAAATTAATACATAATGCTAAATTACCCTACTGTTATTAATGACAACACTGAACATATGATGAAGTTCGGGTCACGACCTGAACTCAAAGATGGCCGTTACCGCAAGCGCAAGTGTTTGACCATACCGCCAAAAATACTGTTGCAAATCAATTTCAACTTTACTGGTAACGACATAAAATTCACTTTAAGTAAATCATCGCAAATATGTATGCTATTTGTTGAATTTATTTTCTATTTTCTACAAATTTACGGCGGTATCTTCGTTGTGAGCCGCGAGCTGACATTATTATTGAACAGTAATTTTGCATGTATCTACCACAAAATAATATCAATACTACACTAGTAGTATGACAAACGATACGATGATTAATAAGTTGTTGGTTGTCGCAGTCCAGTAGCGTACCTTGATATTAGCGTTATTCACTCGTCGATCGCGTGGCTCCGTCAGCTGACGATCGAGAACTTTTAACAATTCCTACTTAGGAGATCTCGTCAACGGCTGCGACATACAAACTACCTACGGTTTTGCGAATACCTGAAGCAGTTGATTCGGAAAATCCCTGTTCTACCTACCAACTATTGACCTTTCAACACAATTCTAACCAAAAATAATAACTTTGAGAAAGAAACGTAGGTATGAAATTCACTTGAATATTTAGCCTATACTCCATTTGTTTAGGTACTTAACTAAATGTAAACAATCTTGGCGTTACTTTTTAACCAAAAAAATAATTTTAAATTTGGATATTACTGCTTATAAATCAATTAACTATAGTTTTAGAAAATCTGAATGTATTTCAAGTTGTAAAACGTATTTTACATTTTTAAAGATCACATTTTGTTTAAAAGACATACCAAAATTGTTTACATTTAGTTAATTACCTAAACAAATGGAGTATAGGTATGTTTAGCGAGTCGTTAAAGTCGCAATGATTATTTTGATTCTATTTGTGTGTAATGTGCGATGATTACAATGTTAATGGCACTTACAGGTGTATGTAGGTGTTTGCTGTTAGTCACCCAAGGGCCAAGAGAGACTATTAACTTAATGTAGCCCTGAAAAGGGCTTTTTGATATTGCGGTGGTCAGCAGCCTGGTATTCCGGCAATTTACGTGCGTAACAAAGCTACCACTTTTAATTGCAAATTTTGTTGATCGTGCTCGACTTCAACACTTCTCTGAACCGTTTAATCACATTCCTTAATGTAACACTGTTACTTTCACACCTGTACTGGCTTTAAGACTCACCCTAACACAGTTTGGCTCGTTATGTGAAGATGATGCTAGTAATACTTGTACCGACGGCACTGTTACACCACTCGCAAACTACATCGCGCGTCAAATTTCCTTCGGGCACTTGATATTATTATTGAAATAAGTTACGTTACAGTACTTACGCCAGTAGTACGCCATAACACCTCGCGAAAAACTTAGGTATAACAATTCGGAGCTCTTATCGAGACAAATTCAAACACAACACTGATCAGACTGATGTCGGGATACGGATGATTAATATTCATTGATGGTGAAGAAACATCAAACACATCAATAAATCGTACGTCTTGTCAGAAGCGCTTTCTACACGAGACTGAATCACTGAGTGTAGCTCGGCCGGTCGGCGGGATCATCAAAGGAAGCCGCGGTAGTTGTGTACACGCCGAAAGGGCTGGCGGTTCCTTTGACATAAAATAAATAACATTATTTTTTGACATTTTATTTTATTTTGGACTGGTCGGTTTCTTTGAAGCAATAGTACAATATTTAAATGCCGCGTTGGTGGGGAGTGTTGTCAATGTTATGAAATTTTGCCAAGTTTCGGGGAGAATTATACGTTACATGGATGGAACAAAAATTAATAATTTCAACAGTATTTGATATTGACCTTCAAAAATACGTTTTCTGGTATTTAGATTGATAGTAGTATACGCCTGTTCAGGGTCATAATAGTAGTTCTTTTACTCTCTGTATAATCTAGTGTAAAGAGTATACATTACACCGTACATTAAAATTAATGCAGGCGGGACAAACAAATCTACAATCTTTATCTAGCATTAGTCGAACATTAATTAAACCCTGTTGTACAAATCTAAGTAAACTACTGTCAATCTTTGAGTAATTTGTTTGTCCCGCGCAACCAGAGTCAGTAACGTTTAGAAAGTGCCTGAGAAGGCCTGCTCGAAATAAAAACTTTTTGATTTTGACTCAAGTAGGAGAGAGATTATTTCTTTACTCATTATTTCCTGAGAGAATAATAAAAAACTGTCAACTTCAACGCTTTTGAATCATGAAAGTCGAACATCGATATTAGGCTTTCGATTATGACATCGATATTTTTCCAATATCGATCATCCCTAACGGTCGGCAGGAATCATCAAAGGAAGCCGCGCTATTGTTGTGCACGCACCGAAAAGTCTGGCGGCGTTTCCTTTGACATAAAATAAATAACATTTTTTCGTATTTGATTTACCGGTGGACTGGTCGGCTTATTTGAAGTAATGGTACAATAGATAACGCGGTGGTGTGGAATGTTGTCAATGTTATGGAATTTTGCCCGGCTTCGGAAAGAATTATGCGTTAGATGGATGGAACAAAAATAATAACTTCAACAGTATTTAATATTGACCTCCAAAAATACGTTTTCTGGTATTTAGATTGATAGTATACGTCTGTTCAGGGTCATAATAGTAGATTTTTTACAAAAAAATAAAATAGTGTTATTGAATAAAGTGGTTAAATTTATAAATCTTTGTATTTTTTTCAATTGGTATATTGTGTCTCATTAATCAAAATTAAATAAAAATTATTATTTTACTACAACTTTGACGACTTTCGAATGTGAAATATTAAGTTTATCGATAACTTTTTAATTTTGTCAAGCACTATTGATTATGTCAAATAACTTGCTTTTGCCGGTGCAGTGGTAAGTTATGGGATAAGCTTTTTCCAAATGTGTGCAAACCAATCATGTCACTAAGATCCTTGTGGGCGTGACTTAGTATTAAAATTTGGATATCTTTTTAGTGTACGGTTGACACAGTGGTAGGGAACAGTATTTGACCTTGTGGTGACAGTGATCGCAGTACAATATTACTCTTTGGCCCTTTTACTACCTGTTTATTTACATTTATGTGCACACAGCACTGTCTAGTCGCAAGTTAAGCATACTAAGTAGCTTGTGTTATGAACTCTAGACAACTGATAAACATACTTATATATTTCTCAATACACACATATTATAGATAAATTACCCAAACACAGAACAGAACAAATGATCATGATCATCATAAACTTTTGTCCTGGGTGGGGATCAAACATATGACCGGTATAGCAGTCAGGGTCACTAACTACGAAAGAAACAGGTGTGTGTTTACAATTCATAAACTTACCTTCAATAACAAAATCATAGCCAGAACGCCGATCGTTTAAGTTTGTAGCTAATGTAACAAAAGGGACTTTTCTAACATTCCTGGACTTCATCCTTTCACATAAAGTCTTTAAATGTAGGAACTTATGGTTTGGATCCTTTTTCAGCCGCTTCAATGTTTGTTTCAATAGATTTCTAAATGGTGAAGAAGATTTAAGCTCTTGACTGGCATCCTTGTATAGAGGCAACAGTGTTTTGTTTATAACTCTTGTCATACCAGCAGCTTGTTCCATATTTAAGCAGAGCTTGATGATTTTGTCCACCAGGTTGTTGGCCTTGAGCATGTTTATAAAACTTATTTCTTCTACTGTACTCTGTATGTCTTCCCGTATAATAGCAATGTCTGGGTCATTGTCAGTGGCTGTTACTTCCTTGTTATCATCATCGTCTTCAGAATCATCCTCAGAGGTCGATTCATTATCTAAATCGATGGTTTCAATTTTTGTGGATTGCATCTGAAAGTTAATTTAATAAAAAGATTTTACAACTTTAAAATGTACTTAATTGAGCCTTGATTTCTTAACCTTTGATTTGTCAACTTTTATTATTAGAAAAATGAAGTTTTTCAAACACAAGGCATATTTTTGTTTACATTTTAAAAATAAATATGAAATTATTCTATTAACTTAACTTATGGAAGTTGTTTTAGCTATTAAACTTGTCGTATACCGTGTGTTGTATAAGGCGTAAACATCTGTTTAAAAAATACAAGCAATTGCATTAAACTTACCGTATCTGCATCATCATCTATTATCACAGCATCTTCGTTCATATTGTAGAAATAAATATTTTTTTTTCAATAAACTTAAGAACACGTTTAACACAACTTCACGACATACTATTATCACAGTATTGTGTTTTGCAAAATATGGTGTGCGGGGGGAAATAGCTTGACACTATTGACAGTTCATGTGTTGTTTACTTTGGCATGTTGATTGTCGTTCAAAAACAGAAATTCTAGGAGGCAGTACATTATAATAAGTCACAGTTATAATTATAGAACTTTATTGAACAGAAACTATACTTATCAAAAAATATATACATTTAAAACTAAACTTATGTAACTATAAAATAACACATTTACAAAGCGTCGAAAAATATATTCTCATCTCCGTCAATGGCGGGAAACGTGTCCAGGAGACTGGCAACATTACCACGTTGAATGGCAATGCCAATTCTTTGCGCAAAATACAGCCCAGCCTTCTGATCACGAATGGAGTCGACCAAGCGCTTTGTTAGTTCCTTATACAGAACTCGTGCACTCGGCCCCTGTTTCAACTCTAAAGGGTTTAAAAGTATAATTGCCTGTAAGGTTATTAAACTTCCGCTGATTTAGGGTTCCCGCAGCTCCAGCAGTAGCGATAAACGCCGGCTTAATTTCCAGAGAAGTAAAAACATTCCGTCAGGTCTTACCATCGCTGCGTACCAAACCATTGGGTTCTAGAACAGCAGGTACAAAAATCTATACTAATATTATAAAGCTGAAGAGTTTGTTTGTTTGTTTGAACGCGCTAATCTCAGGAACTACTGGGTCGAATCGAAAAAATATTTTTGTGTTGAATAGACCACTTATCGAGGAAGGCTTTAGGCTATATAACATCACGATGCAACTATTAGGAGCGAGGAAATAATGGAAAATGTGAAAAAAACGGGGAAAATTATTCATCCTTGAAGGCTTCTGTTGCGTGCGCTCCGAAAACGGTTCAAGATACCAAAAATATATCTATAAAAGAATTATTCCTATTGAAATGATCTAAAAAAATGTCTAGGACAGTATATGTCTATCTTTTAAGATTAACTCACTAGAACCGTTTTTATGGTAATGAAATTCGGTCGAAATTAATGCATTTGTTAAGAGTTGTATCAGGTTGTGGAGAAAATCAATATGTACTTCCGCCACAAGATAATAAAACTAAAAATATAATTTATGCAGAAGTAGGTACTTTAAAATAATTATGTTCTTTTAAAAAATTAAAAACTAAATTGTCTAAAATAATAACAGAAAATGACGAGGACAAAGTCGTGGGTAACAGCTATAGTTTATAAAGCTAAGGAGGTTGTCCGCAAAAATAAATGATGCCCAAAATAATTATTCTACGCGGACGAAGTCGCGGGCACAGCTAGTAATTTATAAAGCTAAGGAGGTTGTCCGCAAAAATAAATGATGCCCAAAATAATTATTCCACGCGGACGAAGTCGCGGGCACAGCTAGTTAAATATATAATAGGTACATATATATTTATTAGGTATATATACCTATTTAATTATTGATTTACTATAGATAACTCACTGATAACTTTAAGTTTGATCATTATAAAAATAAGTCTAATGGTAAGATAAATATCCATTCACTTTGAGTAAAAGTAGGCTCAGTAATAATGTTGCTAAACTGTGTCCAACCATTAAAAAAAAAACAAATATTTTATTTAATGTTTAATCATTAACAATTTTAAAAGCACTGCTTGTATTTTGTGATGACAAATACGTCAGCCTTATCCAAGTGTTTCTAAGTTTTACAGCTATTGAGTTTTTCGACTAGTCAAGATCCCAAAATGTTGAAAGTAAATCAGAGAATTAAGGTTATGGAATAAGAAATAAAAGACCAAATGCGGATAAATATATATTTAGAGAGGCCAATTAAAACCTATTGTTATTATGTATTATGTGAAACAAATTGCAACAATAAATTGGCTTGTTGCTGCAATCACTTAACATTATCATAATGTAATGCTCTTATTTATTATAGAACCTTAAGTTAAAAATACACTTTGTTATAAACTACTATAAAAGAAAATACTAAGCAATAAAAATGCAACAGTTAATGAGATGGATGATAGTTGGGCGAATTTAATTCCAAAATCTATACATAATGAGACGATTTTTACATAGTTTACAATGCTTACAATTCCAATAATATCTATGAAGACAAAATATATTTATAAGGACTATTTTGTTCAAAGCACCATACTGGCCGCATTGATTTATTTCTAAATTCAATACACTATTTATTAATAGACGAGAAATATATTTTTTTATATTAAATTATCCTTCATAAGTTTCCACAATTTCGTAAGTTCACATTTCCATTCCGTGAGCGATCCTTAATTAACACAATTTACCCAATATCTCCACCTCATCTGGAATAAGAAAAATGAATAAAATATTAACGTTCATGGGCCAATATAATCACTAATAGGTTAAGGTCATTGTAGGGATAATTATTAGTTATTGTATCAAATCAATTGTGATGAAACCACACATCAGTTTTTCCCATTTCGTTTCCTGAATAGGTGTTTACCTTCTTACGTTGCATGTGATTTTAAACAACATTATTTGACTTTGTATAGGTAGCTTTGTGTAACACGATCAAATACATATATAATGTGTGCTTGAATTTATTGTAAAGTGTGGGTGTTGGGTGTGTATGTGTGATTGTATGACTTGTATGTACAGTCACGAGCAAAAACTTGTATACATGACCAAACATTTACAGTAGATTTCTTATACGAAATTTCTAAATGGTATGGTATTTTCCTGAAATTTTAAGCTAAGCATAAAATGTTTCATTTGAAAGAGAATTTCACGATTTAATTTATCATTTGACAAGGAGTAAAGCTTCAATTGTTTAATCGTGTTTACATGTATTTGCTTGTCACTGTATGTATGTAAGTTAGTGTGTGTGTGTGTATGTTATTCTCTAATTTTAAGTTTAATCGCTTACTTAAATTTGTATTTTTAGTAATTTGTATAGTAACCTCTTTAAATTAGCGCCCAGCATACAGGCTAAGCCTAGTTTGGGGCTAATCTATATATATAAAAATGAAACCCGTTTTCCTTGGTCACGGCATCACGCGTGAATGGCTGGACCGATTTCACTAATTCTTTTTTGTTGTATTTGTTATTATTAGGAGAAGGTTCTTACG
This sequence comes from Chrysodeixis includens, assembly GCA_941860345.1. Classification (NCBI taxonomy): domain Eukaryota; kingdom Metazoa; phylum Arthropoda; class Insecta; order Lepidoptera; family Noctuidae; genus Chrysodeixis; species Chrysodeixis includens. Next base: position 2,383,329 of record OW796107.1, on the reverse strand, counting down.
GAAAAAAATATTAAGAAAAGACCTTGGTTTTTTTGTCCCTTTACCACGCGGGCGAAGCCGCGGGCAGAAGCTAGTGATAACATAAAAATGTAATATTTTTGGTAATAAATTTCTTATTCCTATATGTGTGTGTGTGTGTGTGCGTGTCGGTGTGTGTATGTATATAAGTGTGTGTGCGTGTGTGTACTCACGCAGACACGGCGTGGCGCAGCTGCAGGGCGCGGCTCAGTCGTCGCGCGCGACGTGGCGGCGCTGCAGAGCCACGGCCAGGTCGTGCTGCAGGGCCGCGCGCCGGTTCTGCACGTCCGCGGGGACCACCGACCGCAGCCCGTTCACTATGTCCTTAGTCTTACCTGTAATTTCGCAAGTATTAGCATTTTATGTCTCAAGTTGGTTTTATGGATTCGTACGACCTGCCGAGTTGGCAAAACTTGCCAGGGAGATATTGGAGGCTTAGCCAGTTTTCCAGGACCTCTCCACTAGGGCGATGCTGACTTGACGCTTAATTGGTATACAGGGAGATTAGCTCCCGGAAAGTTCTACATATCCTTCCGGCTTGGAAAGGTTGCGTAATGCATGCCCCTAGCGAAACATGAGATGTTATGGATTACCTGTTCTGTTCATGGAACCTATAAAACTCATTTTACTATGTTACCCACACCGAATCCCACTATATTGGCAATCAGAATCATAAACAATAGAAATGGGCTCTATACGTAAACAAGAAATTGAAGGCATAGTTTTGTGGACAAGCAAGTCCAGAAAAACATTGTTACTATCATCTGTTATTCTGCAAATTATGTTTACTGCGGTCTGGGCTGAACTGTTTCCAATCTTAAGATATCTTCATCACAAATTCAAATGAGTTATTACAACCTTGTTAATGTGAAACTTATGAATTTTTTTACAATAATTTACAACTTCACCGACCCTTTCCTACAAGTTAAAAGAAAACATTACCAAAGTAGATATCATTAAGGGTGTTCCTGATCTTGTTCTCCATATCCTCGACCATGCGGCCGACGTTGACGATGTGCGGTGTGACGTCACTCACCCCTGAGTCTTGCTCTGCCTGGAATTACCGGAACTATTTAGTTAAAAATATAAAATGATTTAAGGATAAAATAAGTAATTATAATGATTGCAGAAATATGCAGTTTATGACTCTCAATGTAATTCAGGGTTTTTCTAATTGAAAATTAATAAATGAATGTCAAGTAAGGATGGATGGATGTTTGACCAACACATGTTTTCCAGCTATAACCGCGGGCGAAGTTGCGGGCGACAACTGGTCTTTAATAAAACTTGCAAAAACCTTAGAATTACAAATATGGTAGAAAGAAAAAGAGGTCTTTGAACTGCAGTGAAAAATGTTAGTCTCTTAGCAGCAAACAAAATGTACAGCACAAAATATGATCAACCATTAGAACGGATTTAATAGCAGTTTATTAATAACGCCGCATTACGACGCTTATAGAAATGCACTGGCCTAAATCTAGTTTAATTATCAAGACATGTCATGCCCTGTGAATTTATATTTAAATATAGCACGAAAATATCCGCTCACACCAAACTTACATACAACAGCAATTATTACCATTTAAGGCAATGCTCAACCAGTGATAAGCAATAATGCAAACTAAATTCATACAATAACAGTGTTGTGATTAGATAGTAGGATAACCAAATTAAACAATTCATAGAATTACATAAATAGTACATTCATTGTTAGATATAAACTCGTTCCATATTGACTAACTTTTTTCTTCTTTTGAAAATACCATTCCCGCACTAAATAATTTAATCCTTGTATCGCAGCAAGTTTCACAGATATTCAATTCACATGCACAGAGACACCCAGATTCAGAACAAACCCTTATGGAACGCACAAATTCTTGTCCTACGCGTGAATCGAACCCGCGATAAGTCGCGAAATTGGCGGGGTGATCTACATCCACTCGGCTATTCAGCCAGCGTTGGGTTGGTTGAATTAGCCGCTGAATGACCCTCCAGAAGCGCAGAGATTGTTCCTGGGACAATCTCAGGCCTCTGAGATGGAGCTTGGTGTAGCGAGTGTTATAGACTGGTTTGCTTACTGCATTGACATGTCTGTCAGTTAGTCAGTGAGACAGCTTTTCCTTTTACAAATATAGGACCATGTGTAATTACATACCTGTCTAGTAAGACTGCCACCGAGGTTCATAGTCCCGCTGCTCTCCTTGTTGGTCTGCAGCCACAGCATGGCGGTGGATGTGAGCTTATAGTGAGCATTGCGGCCCGAGCTCTTCTCTATCACCTCAACTACATGAATGGAGTCCCAGCAGCCTTTGATCTTCTGAGACCCATCGCCCGCTTTCTTTATCAATATTACACCTGGAATTATTTGGAAATAATGGTTTTATTTGGGTCTAGTCTGATTTATGATCGTTAGGGAAGTGCTTTGCTGATGCATATGCACTCTTTCACCCACCATGGGCACATGGTGGGTGAAAGATTGCTGAAGAAGATGATTGTTAAGACATATAGTCTACAGTAACAGTAGTTTACCTGTACAAAGACTAGATTTCTTAACAATCACTAATAATAGGCGTTTATTATGACCCAAATTTTTGAGAATTTGACAATGCCTCAATTTACACACCATCATGTAAGTACTCCAATTGTCTTCTAAATACAATAATCCATTCTTTCCTTATTCATTCAATGACATGCAGCATTTTTACTTGTAGAAAGGGATACTGATTGGAGGATTGCATTTGTTTTATACACATCCAGCAAATTTGACTGAATAACACAGTTTTGATTCATTTTACAAGTTTATAGGAAAATTTATAGATGAACAACATTTTAGCATTACAATAAGTATGTCTACATTATGAGCAGAATAATAAATAGATAAACAAAAACATTAATGCTCGTCTTACTCTAAAAAATATAGATGTAACATTCATCTACATATCCATAAGAAATCATCAAATGCTGGCTTGAATTGAGCCTTGTTGAGTGTTATTACATAAACAACACCAAATTAAGTAATATGAATAATTAAATCTACAATATTTCCTGTTCATAACCTATGAATGTCACAAACCTGCGAAGCCATGGTCCATGTCCCACAGGTACACAGAGCTGACTCCTCCCTCGAAGTACATTTCTCTGTACTGATCAAAGGCGTGATTGGCGTCGATTTCTAATTTCCTCAGCCTTTCGGAAGGCATTGACCCGTCTTCTAGCGGCGGGTCGTACGTATTTGACCACGGCGACCTGTAAGAGTCTCCGTCGCGGTTGTAGTCGCACAGTAAGTAGTCTTTCCCCGTGCTGCGGTCCTGAGCGATCTTCAGCGGCTGGTCGACAGACGAGAGCAGGTCATCGCACATACTGGGCACCAGATCTATCAGATCTGTCAAGTTTTTCTCGATCTGCTGCGGAGGCAGCCTCCGCATCAGGTCCAACGCACAATCCATTTGTTGGTCAGTCTGCAATTTACAAAAATCACATCACAATTTTAGTTGTATTCCGTTAATTTTGGTGTATTAGTCATCATAACAAATACTGTTCTTGTAAAATACGAGGGCTGTAACGCCCTTAAAACTGACTTACCATGATTAAATGAGAATACGGAAAAGGTTAATAAATACTGTAAATAAATTAAGATCTTTTTAGAGTTACAATTGTTGTGTTCCAATTAATTTTAGTAATCCCAACCCGAATTGATAACTTGAGCTTGATTGACGTAATTTGACAAGAGTTTACGACGTTCAGAAAAATTTAGTGCCATGAAATAAACTGTTACTGTTATTAGTAATAATTATTTGTTTTTCTTATTCTAGATGTTAGCTGTTATGTTCAGTATAATAAATTCAGGATATTTTGGTCCTATTTACATTTTCATTGTTTAATGGCTTTCCAAAAAAATACGTTTTTGTTTTTAGTATGTCAATTATTATATTTAGAATAATGAGTTTTAAGTAAATATACTTTATTTTCGTAAATAAGGTCCATTATTTATTTTCTCACAGGATTAACTTGAAATAAATTAATAACTTGTTACAGTACGCCGGAAACAGCTGGCACGTCACTATAAACTCAAATGGAACGTTGCCTGGATTGCACGACGCCGGTATACCTATCTCTTTCGCTCCCGCAAGAATTCGAATGGGAAGCATGAAAGCGTCTTATTCAATGAAAACATGTAACTGTTTCCTGTTAAATGTCAGTTTGTGAATAATGTTGTGTGTGTCAAAGTTTTGTTGTTATAACATATAATTTCGATAATTACCGTTTATTACATAAATTAATAATTTCATCAATGGGATTGTGATTCCTTTTTGTATCAGCGTCGAAGTAATAGTGATACGTGAGGTGTGAATTCTCTTAAAGGTTTGCATTGTGTACACAATCATACTAAGTCTAATGATTCACGTTATGGGAATGTTATCACGGTTATTATTATAAAGGTTGTATTATACGCGCCTAAACGGGAAGTAAGTGTAGCGAGGCCGCGATCAGCTTTTGTCAGTAAGGTATAATAGTGCTTCGGAGATTGCACATAACATAATCCTATTTGCAGTAGGCATTCACGAAGTTGAGGGTCTTGAAACCCTACGATCGTTGCTACTGCACTTAACCATCACAAATCACATGCACCGAAAGTTTTAAGCAACTTTTGTATGAAACAGAACTTTTTAAAAGTATTAAAATGTTCACAAGTTTACTTATCATTGATAGGTTAAAAACTAATTACTGAAGCAACAATAGGGTCTGTCAAGTAACACTGTATTGTATTCAAATATATAATTACAGGTGGTCGGTTCTGTATGTCTTTGTACTTGCTAATTCAACTCAGAAAAGAGTTTCTAGTTGTTTGGCCATATCTATTGTTAGGTTTATTCGGCTTAAGATAAATGATCATAAGTGTTAAGAAATGTCTTCCTAAATTTAAACTGTAACTAATCCTGTCATTGAACCGTAATAGCTACGCACTAAACAGCTTTAATTATTTCAGTCAAAAAATCTTGAAGTTTATAAAAAAATAAACTCGTTAAAACCTACATTCTTATGTAACTCCTTGCACATAAACACAACAAAGGTGTGAACTAAAACACGAATCAAATTGCTTACATCATTAGGTGCAAGTTAATTAGATATTTTAAGAAGTCTGGCAAACACATTGTAAGATGTCTGCCTTTTAGGTGGTCAGACGACTCTAGATGGGATGCCGGAACCGGTCTTCCGGCCTAAGTCCAGTAGTGGATGTATCACATCTCAGTTAATTGATGATTAAGTCTGCTTATCACTTATATTGCATCTGTCTGAAACACGGTGACACTGATAGTTTTTGCCTGTTTTTTTTTTATAAATATCATAGAACAGGCATCAGACTGATAAGAGACTAAATGCTATGGAGTTTGTGATACTGATTTTTCTGTCAAAGACAAAGCACTTGAAAGCAGAGATCGGTTTCAAATCTATTTATTATGTTGATGTGCAAAAACTGTTAACTAGTAGTATAATTAGTATAAATAACTTTGGCATTAGTTTTGTGTCAAAATCTTAACTAGGCAAAACATAAACTATATAGGATTAAGCTAAAGCACCATAATTCAGACTGTTGTAATACTACAAACAAGGTCAAAATCATAAATAACATGAATGATAACAATCCATCTAAACAAGATAATAAAACCATATGTTTGCAACCGTCACTCTAAACTCACAACCTTGAACATTACAGGAATTGCAGTAAACACAGCATAGCGGTGAACCTGTAATGATGCCGACCCAACTGGTGAACCAGGATAACCATGCGAACGACGTGCGGGTGAAGACAGTGTACAATGGTGATGTGATGATCACATACATCAACCATAATATCAACTTCGATGAGTTTACGCAGGAGATGGTGGCGATATGCCGGTTTATGCCTGATCAGGTTGGTATTTTGGAGTCTATTTTGGTCTTACGAACTCCTTCAGCTTCGCACAGGTGCAATATTTATTAATTATAAATATAAAATAAAATAAAAATACATTTATTGCTACTAAACAAAAGACAAGGTTACAGTAATATCACATAGAAAAATAATACAAAAAAAAAGAGTAACTATGCTACATCATCATCATTGGCCTCTAGCATCTATGACAGATGTTTAAAACAGCAGCCGTGTTAATTTATTTGCTTTTGGCACTTGCCCTGGTGGCTAACAAGGCCTATACGGGAGCGACAACGCAACAAAAAACAAACAAACAACAACTAACTATGCTTAGTACTAATAAATTCAAACTAGTAGCAAAAGGAGGTGGCTCAGCTAATGCTGTATAACAGAAGATGTATAATATGTACTTTTCTAATAGAAAGATGTTTCTATAATACTAATAAACTGGGAAAGTGTCAATACCGAGGTGTAAACATTGAACTTGTGGTAATTGGTTTAACTGAAATGGATACCTTTTGAACTTAACCTAAGTATACTATTACATTTAAGGTTGGCCATGTTTAAGCAGTAGTGTTTAATTAAGATGTTTTGTATGAAATAGTAATCCAGTTGCCCAGTTATTTTGTAATTAAACCTTCATAATCATTTTTTTATTTCTATTTTATATTGGTTTAAATCTCGGTGTTCTTAAACCTGATGATAAATTTTTAAATGCTGTTATTGCACTTGAGGACTCAGCTATACGAAGGACTCAAAACAAAAATGTTTTTATCTTCAACCTTCCACGCCTAAGAGAAGTCATGCTTTGAATCTAGCATATTATGTTACCAAACATCCTAAACCTAGAGAACAAACAACAACAAACGAAATCTACCTTACTTTACCGATATAAGACTTTGCACGTCTAGCAATCGAAAATCCATTATTTATTCATCGGTCACCAGTGACCTAGAATGGCCTACTTTGCTATAAGTCAATACTGTTGTCTTTCTAGGTGTTCACTATGAAGTGGGTAGACGAGGAGGGCGACCCGTGCACGATATCGACGCAGTTGGAGCTGGACGAAGCGTTGCGGCTGTACGAACTCAACAGGGACTCCGAGCTGACTGTTCACGGTAAGTTTTAACATATAAGTCGTGGTGTGTGTGTGTCTCTCCTGACCGATTTCGGCCACGGCGGCTACTGTTACTATAGCACCAGCCAGATACGCGGGACATATGTATTATAGTGCACAAGCGTGTGCGCAAACATAGGAGCACTCTCTGTCCATTGAGAGTAAATGACAATGATAAACCGGAGAGAGATCAAGCGCAGGATCACATCTTTTCGTGCCTTCTGAAATACGGAAGCTGTGATATTTTTATTTCTAAACCGCATACAGCATTCGAAAAGTCGTTGCGCCCCGTGGAGATCGAACTCGAGACCTTTGACTTAGCAGTCCTATGGTCTTACCACTAGGCTATCACATCTTCAAGTCGTGGTAAGAATGATTTGAATGAAAAAGGAGTAAATGATACTGTGACGTCTGATAGGGAGAAATGGAAGAAAAAAATGTTTTTATGGTAAAACAAATTTTATGGACAGCAGTTTTTTAACATAAATGTTTATAATTTTTTAATACAAAAAGGAAAAAATGTTAAAGGAAATATATATTTGTGTCGTGATGCGAAACACGAAATTGACTGGAATATAAATTACTACTATTTAATACTTATCATAAATTCCTAGTTCGTCGATTGGGACATAAAAAAAAATCTCACCACTTATTGAGATTGGCTAATAAGATTAACAGAATCTATTCTTCTACGCGATTACACTTTTTCAAAGAAAGCTATAAACTAAACCCCTTTTGTATCCCCGTTTTTATCTATCAAGCCGTTAAAATGAAGATTAAGCTATGAAACGCCCACTCTTTGGAGACAATATTTGCATAGAAACAATTGGTCCAACGTTCTCTGAAAGCGTAATTATAGAATAAAAAGTGTTGTGATTAATTGTCTCGCTTAACTGTGACTGAGGGCGGTTTGTCAGCGTTTGTGCTGCCTTTTGCTGTTCTAGTGCGCGCTTAAAATGATAGATGGCGCTGTCAAGTGAACTGGTTACACGGACCGAATCGTATCAAGTTTTGCTATTAGGAATTGCAACGAAGACAAAGCCTTAATTAATAATAGTTTATAAATTTTATACTAATTCCAAGATTTAATCAAAAGTTTTTCTTTTATTTCCTGGCATTTATAGGTAGGTACCTATCTGAACACATAAATACAGTTGATAGGTATATCATCGATAAGCATTATCCATAATTATGAGGAAATTCTGATATTATTAACCAACCTACTAAATATCCCACGACTACAATCTATACCGAAACCCGGCAGAATGCCAAAATCGAATATAAGTTACCATCAAATCATAAATCGATTCATTAAGTTAATAGCAGCGACTCCCAATATAATGCATGCGATAGGGTCGACCTTATCAGATTCAAATCGGGCAGACATCCAACTGTTCCCAAACCTAGTTTAATTCCCAGTTTCTCGACAGTTTATAGTCGATTCGACTCATCTTTACTCGCGACGCCCTGTGTGGGTACCCCTTGTGAGTATACAGTGACGATCCTTTGGCACCTAGGTGACATTAACAGGGGGGCACTGATTTATTTATACATTTAACAATTCATGTACACAAATAAAGTAATAGAAAAAAAGGAAAGAGATGTACAAAGGTAATGCTTATTTCTATAAGAAATCTCTTCCAGCAGACCTGCAAAAGGAGAGATAAATGATATTCATATTCGCAACAAAAATGAACTCAACTGTCTGACAATAGTTCAAAACTGATGGTTTTTCATAATATCACGGCATTAGTACCGATTTCGGCCACGTGACAAAAGATTCTTAACATTGTAGTTAATTACTAACTATACAACGTACGTTTGTATGTTTTTATCATACAGTCAAGCTTCAGTTTCAGCTTAATAAACTGTCGCTGTCCATCGCACGCACACATACCGCCGCGCGCACAGATGAGTTGAACTATGGGTACAATAATAGTTTGTCTGCTATGACACTTATTGCGGGTCAGACTTATTTTATGTAAATTCTGAACGCGTATGAAATTGTAATGGAGGTCATTAAGTGTGATTTGGTGTGTTCTATTATATTATTGAATTTATTGGGTCAATTTGAGAAGGTTGTTCAATTAAATGGGAAGATTATTATGGTAAAAACATATGGTTTTTTTTTTTAATAGAATAACGTACAATTACAGTATTTTGTGCGATTAATACACTACATTTATACCTACTGCATACCTAACATGGAAAATACATTTAATTGATACAATAGTTAATTACAGTTCACTGACATCAAAAGTTCAATCTAGTCTATTAAAGTTTTTAATTGATTATCTTACTAAAGTGAAAGATAACTTACTACTACTTAATTACTAAAGATAATTAACTCATGCGTAAAATCTTTTAAGTACGTTGTATACATACATTTTGTTATACAAAATGGTATTAAGGTAAATATAAAACAAAACAAATACACACGCGATAAATATTTCCTAATTATTTCTTGATTAAAAGTATTTTAATCAGCACTTGTTTTTGTAACGTCCGGTTTTCCTTCATTAAAATTACGGATGTATCGCTCGACTGAGTGCAGCAACAATAATATATCGTACTTGTTATTTTTTAGAACAATAACCTGTAAGTATTAACGTTTCAAAGGTTTTAGTAGTCGTAAAGCAGTCAAAGCTAATTAAACACTTCATTTCAAGAATTATTGCCGTCTTAGGTCATCTGGCATTGAAGTACGCAATATTTACAACATATGGGCAAAAAAAACCACTCCGGTTTTTGCTTATTGAAAACTTATCAACGGGTCACATTCTTACTAGATTTGAACCAGCATCATTCTTCGTAACTTCTCTATCACTTACTATTTTAACGATTAGCTGCTCCCATTATGAAAAACAAATGCCTCACGAAAACCCAAAGAAAACACGAGGTTTGGACGTCGTTCCGTTATTAACATAAATGAATAATTTATCTGTAAATAATTTACGTGTGTCCGAGCGTCGGGACGAACGTGTCTCGTTTGTCGAATACAAAAGCGTGGCGTTTATCGCCAGTATTCTGCCGATGACGATTCAGTACGTTCACTTATCGCTAGCATTTCGCACAATGTTTACCCGGGTATACGTTTACCCGGGTGTACTTTCGCTATAAAATTCTTATCTGCCCGCATTGCGAATCCGGGCGGTGGCCATTTCCATATTCAGATTGGCGTCGTCGACGGTGATATTTCTCATTTTTTGTACGTTCGCCGCAACGATCAGACGTATCCAGTCACGTTCTGTGGATTCGGAAATGTGATAGCCCTGTCTCCGTTTCTGTTATTGTTTTCTATGCTTTCGCATTAAGGTTTGGACACGAACTGGAATAGAGATATGAATTCTGTTCGTGATTTGTTTTATTCCTAGATATTCTATGACCGGTTGAATATTTGTTACGAAAGTATAACAACGTCATTGTGATCTGTTATAAGAACATGCTGTAAATCATTTCAGCCTCCCTCTGTCCTACAATTCATTACTGACACTAAACAAATAACAGCCAGCGAGCGCAAGCAAGTTTCCACACATAATCGGAGCTAACAAGTCATACATTTGCAAGTCCCGTAGTGGAGCACCCAATGCAGTAGCCCGGACAAGTCCGAAGGCACACGTCCCGAGTGGATTTAGCGAGGCGTCCGTGTAACTTGGCGAGCGCTCCAAACCGTCTGTAAATAAAACGGAAGCGGCCCAAACTTGTATGCAAACAGGGGCGGGGAAACTTGCTCTAATAAAGTACAAACATTGTGGGAAATTTCGGCGCCCACCGTGGGGCTCCGGTCTGTTCGGCCCGTCGCCTTTAGCCGTCGCTGCGCAATTAGGGATATTTTAATTAACTTTGTGAGCGTTATGAACGACAATTCAGAATCCTATTCTGTTAATTGAATACGTGGCCCGCCCTCGAATGGGATTGCTGTTGTTTCCTAACGGCTATTCGTTTTATATGTCCGCCTGCCGTTAATTGACATTTCTGGCAATGTAAGGTGTGCCTGATCTGTCCCTAATACCTTTTGATGGGAGAAACTCATTGCCAAACTCCCAACACAAATTGTAATGTGTGAAGTATCTGACTCCTTAAATACTTTATTTAATGAACACAATTTCCAGTTTCATACTACCCTCCATATTAAAACACGGAACTTTCCGCTCAACAAAACATGTCAACGTTTTCAACGAGGGTTTGTTAACAGTCGTCTTTGTGACAGTGTGTAAGATAACAAAATTAGGGCCTGGGAACAGGTGAGGGGACCGCAGGGCCGCGGCAAGATGGCGCCGGGAACTTCAACCCTAATTAATGTATCCCTGTGTAATTTCCCCGAACAACTTTTGTGTACTACGCTATATTAAATTCATAGTTCCATTGTCGTTGTGTGAGCGACCGCGGCTTAGCAACACTTTATGTTAAATGTAGAATTGTTTAAAAAAATAATAATATCAGATGAGTTCTCCGAAATCTAAAATTAAGCTTAAATGACAATGTCTGAATCCTATTAAGAGTCCCGATCATAATTTGTAGTAGATTTTCCAATGTGTAATTTTTCGTTATAATTTTTACCTCTGTTTTATGACTTTTAGTTATTTGGCGCCTGTATCTACATACTTACTCTGTCTGCTTTTTATTCTAGTTTTTGAAAAAGTAATGTGTTACAAATACAATATGTTTTTTGTAATAAAAAATGCTGTCGTGCTGTGTGTTACGGACTAAGATTTCATTGAATCGGTCTTTGTTGGCGACATGATGTTGTAGAAATTATATTATATTGATTGAACACGTATTATTTGATAAGCCGAACAAAATTCTTTGTTCATGAACAAATGTTTTCTACTACTATTGCGAAATATACAGCATGAAAAATAAATACTAATATTATAAACACCAAAGTTTGTAAGTATGGATGGATGAATATCTGGAGGTGTGTCCCACGTCCCACTGCTGGGTATAGGCCTCTTTCCATATAAGGAATGTTGGAGCATTGTAAACCACACTAGCTCACTGCGGATTGACGATTTTAGATTTCAGTATTTGGAATCCAGGTTTCCTCTTGATGTTTTCCTTCACCGTTTGTCAGTAGTGTCTAAAAATAATTAAGAAAGTACATATAACTTTGATAAAATCACATTGGTACTTGCTTGCGCTGGGGATCGATACAAGTTTTGCCTAAGAATTTTCTAACAGGAAGGAAATCTCCAATTAGGTAGCAATAGACACAGCTGTGTTTACAAATACAGGATCAATAAAAAATATATAACGAGTATGTGTAACGTATTTAATTAGAATTATCTTAAGTTAGTACATAATTAGTTGTACGTAAGTAGGTAATATAGGTATAAAACCTTATTTGGAAAACGGATGCAATCGCAGGTGCAGTAATCGATCTGAGATCGTACAGTCAGTATCTAAAGTCTTCTTGTATCAGATTTACAAGAGTTAAATGTATTTTTGTGTATTGGTATTAAGGAATTGAACGCGAAAATATGCGAAATCCGACATTATGATGTTTTTTAAAGTTTAAATCTGGCTGTATCGACTTTCGTTGCTTACCGTACCGCTATGTTGGTACGAATTGATAGTAGTATTTTAAGTGTGCTGTAATTCGTATTTTAAAGCTAATACCAGAAATTAGCTGACCGCGACACAATTATACACAATTGCTTTATGATTTGAAATACTATATTTTGAACTAACTGAGCCCGCGACTTCGTTCATTCGTTTAATGTTTGAATTAAAAGTTTTTTTTCTAAAATTAAAGTACCCCAAGTTACTACTAATTACATCAAAACGATTATTTCAACATTACAAACAAAGTACTCCAGTTTTATTCATAAGTATAGATTCCAATTACACTACTTTTAATCTGTAACTATAAGTTTATTTCATGAAATTTAACTTTGTAATTAGTATTTATAGTACCTATCATATAATTTGACGGCCTCTTAACGACAGGACAAGATGCGTTTACCCAAACTAAAAAATAGTTCAGACGCCATTTTTCGACGGTCATGCTTCGTAAATTCCATACTTACTCAAATTATAAGTTCCGCATTAAATACATCGAATTACTATTGTGTGATAGACCGTACACCCTGTAACTACTTTACTAAGTACTGCAAATGCAATTGTAATAAAGATGTTATAAACGGATTTTACGATTATGCTCATCAAGTACTAATAGGGTGGTCTCTTTAAGTACTGTTATTAAAGAAACTGCTAATAAGGTAGCAGATTGAAATTACGCTTCAGAGAACCTCTCAATTAGAATAGTGTCGTTAATATCGCAAATAGGTGTGTTTATAATTACACTGGCCGTTCCTGCGATTTCGTCCTCGTGGATGTCGGTTAAAGCTGTAAAGACATTACCCCACGCTGACGCTGTCGGTTAAAAAGTTAATGTGTCAATCCAGGGGGTCAACTAACTCCATATCAAATCTCATCAAAATTTATACAGCCGTTTGAACGTAAGAGCCGACGTGCCGAAAAAGGTCACCATCAAGTACCAAGTTGAACGTGAAAGAATAACAAACATCCATCAATCCATACTCACAAACTTTCGCATTTATAATATTACAACAACAAATTGCTGACTATTAGGAGGCACGTGTAAACCGGAATTCTGACGACCTACACATACCGCACCGGCTTCATCTCGTCAAACACACCCAAAAAAATACTAGAAGAAACTTCTTTGTCCTAAATAATTTGAATTTAAATCATAATAAAAAAGTTTATTATACGACAGATTTAGATGTATTAATAACAAGGATCCCGGAAGACGTGGGTGGCATTTGGTTCAATAGACGAGCTTGTACTTATTTAAAGTTATTTATAGGCCGGCCACTCGCGAACAGTTTGCTGTAACTGTTATAGTAAAGGAAATGCAGTTAACCGGACTTTAGATGGAACTTTGATCTATGTGCTTTGATAGTGTTTCATATCTTCACAGGATTTTCAGGATTGTCGATTGAAGTGAGTTTGAAAGTGTGCAAAAGTGATTGTATTATGTATGAAATGTTTTATGCAAATAGGACATATTTGCATTCATAATTTCTTGAGATATTCATCAGTTTTGAGTTGATACGTTGTCTTAGCGTATTGCCAAAATTTTACTGCCCGAGTGGTAGGTCACCACGCCAATTACCACTGTGAGCGACATGTCGCGGATTTACTCGCCGCCTAGGACAAGAATTTGTCCGTTCCACAAATGCTTGTTCTGACTCTAGGTGTCTCTGTGCATGCGAATTGAACACACAGGCAAAAATACCCCCAAAATTCAAGGATTAAATTCCTTAGTGCGATAGTGTGTATAAATAAAGAACTAATACTTGGTTAGGTTGATTGTGTTGCAAGGTTCAAGGTTATCCGTCATTCAATCCGATTCGCCTAATATCTCCATTCACTCCGTACATTCTATCTTACGAGCCAAAATTTTAAGCAAAACTGATCGTGATTGCGAAGTAGTTCAGTCCAAAGAACAATTGAATGATTGTGAGTAGACAGCCTTAGTCTGGTTAACCAGCCTGCCCTATCTCGCTGATGACGTAGTATGTTATGAGTTGTACCAATGATTAACTTGAATTGGACTGTGGGATACTGGCCGATTGAGAGGGCCTGTTGTTCAGCTTGATGTACTTCGTCTGCGGTTTGTATTAAACTGTTTTGAATGGACATGGATGTAAAGGTCGTTTTTTTTTTGTTAAAAGTCCTGAGGTTTAAGAGTAGACCCTCGAAAAGATAGAAGGGAAATATTTAGACCCCTAATCTAGTGGTGATGATGAGTGATTGCCGAATAATTGTTATATTAGGCGTGGTTAGTCGCCACTAGTTTTTACGAACTGTAAATTATATTTACTAATGTTAACAGACTTTGTAGTATTTTATTATATTCTTGGGAAACGGAATGCTTCGCAAGCAGCTTTTTTTGTATATTTTCCGCGAATAGGCGGGTCAATACACTGTTAAGATTCTGCTTTCATTTTTTGCGTCTGTCCGTAACTGTCTCTTTAATCACCGTTGTACAAAAAAAGTTAATGACGTAAACATGTCAAGTTATTAATGTAAGTCGGGCAATGTCCGCTAGTGCGCGGGCGCACCAGTCCTGTGACGTCACGCCACCGCCGCCCGCGCCAATTTCAACTCATCATAAAAATTACGATCCGGTCTCTACTCGATATGATTGTCGGCGACCAATGGCGTTCTCACACACAGTACTTACGAACTTATGTTTTACTTACAAAAACTTTAAAACTGCAAATATTATGGTGATGGCGCTTAGTTATGTAAATGTTGGATCAGTCGGTGTGGCCAACGATTGTTCGCGGCGGGTGTCCGGTGCTGTGGTGTCCGCCGGAGTGGAGGCGCTGGAGCCGGAGGTCGCGCGCTAATTGCCTGGCGGTGGCCGCGCCGGCCGCTGCGGGAAACAGTGGCATTGTGAAAACCGGCGCGCGTACGCGTGTTTTTCGCGCGGCGACGCAACGCGCCATCTGTGCGCGATCTCCCAGACGGATAATATCGCATGCGCGCGCGCACCGGTGACAATTTCGCATTTCGAAATCTCCGCGCGATTGCAGCGAACGTTGTTCCGTTGCGCTGCCGGCCGTAGTATTTACGAGTTTTAGTACCAGTGATTACGTGAGACTTGTGGCTAGAATGGAAGCGATGACCTCGCCGCGGATACCATCGTCCGTCTATAATGTTGACAGTTCGACCGATGAGGTGGTTTTGTGTTTGGTTTTCGTCTGATACAGTTCGATGCATTTTTTGTGTGTTGTTGTGGAGCATTCGCCGGGGGTTTTCCTCCGAGGCACCTTTGGTGATCCGTGTGTGGACCGGCGCCCGAGATAACGTCGCGTGCGGCTGACCCACATCAGGCTCGGGTTTGCACAAGGTGTGAGCGGATATTTCGAAATTTCACCCGTGGATGCAGTGCCGGGGCCCGGGGGGCGCGGGCGTCGTTAACACGCACCGATAACACCGACTCCTATTGTGCACGTGTTTGTTTTGTGCCCGTCAACTCTGTGATATGTTTCCGATTACAATCGTCCGTTTGCAAATTGAATCGATATCGAATTCCGTCGTGATCGACTGTCTCGAGCCGTGTTATTGTATTATCTCGGCTGCGGCGGGCACCAAACAAAGGATTTCTCTATCATGTTATCTGGCTTACCGCTGTGGAGAAAACAGGGGACCGTGTGTACGCGACGAGAATAAAGCTAGACTCTTTGTCCGAGGCACGACACAACAGTGATATAAGTTGACCTTACTGCGAGTGCTAAAAGTACAAAAAATGATGACGACACGGCGAGACTGCCGAGTTTGGATTAAATAAAACATGTCTGTAGTGTAGTACGCATTAGCCAGTCGGACACAAAGGATTATACACGAGTTTTGAACGTACGCTTTGAATTCGACGACACTTAGGGAGAGAGCTTTTTAGCATAAAATACTCGAATACGCCTTCATTACTCGTTTACTTCTAAATAAACAACAAATTAACTCTAAGAGGTAAATTATGAGGCGAAGTATCCTTAAATTCTTGTTTACTTTATTATTTAAGCGTCTCTAAAACGCAGTATCATGTTGCAAAGAACATTCCTGTATTTCACGGCTACGTTTAAATCTTGAAAGCCTAACAAATTGATTTACCCACTGTAAGAATGTTGTGCATAACGCGATAGATGGGATATCAATATCGGGTGTTGGTATAAGAGCTTTCTGGTATAAAAACTCATGCATAGTATTCACAAAGGACGCCTTTAGCTAATGGATTACCGACTTTATGCCTGGAGAGATAGAGTTTACAGTTTCGTGTGTGCTGTGATTTAACATATTGATAGGCCAATAGCCTCCCTTCTGAAGCCTTGATCTCTCTACTCGGAATATTTCGGTATGAGTCACAAACTCACAACTATGCTGTATTTACATACGTGCTACAAATGGTACAAGTTGTGTTGTTGTTTATGTGATAATGAACGTTAGTGTGTTGGTTATAAAGGTGATAGTTGTGTGAGGCAGGTGGGCATGCACTTATAATGGCATTCGGCGAACAAGACCACGTTATGGCGAGTTTGTAATCATATTATGAGAATTTATTTGTTTAACTGTTTGATATGAGATGACTGCAGTTCTTCTCTGTAGGAAACCTCTGTGTATAATGTTTGATAACTTCCATGCTTGCTTGATCACTTGATAAGATATAGTTTTTAATGTCGTTCTAATGATTAAATGATGAGTAAATCCAATCATTACTAGTTTTCACGGATATTTTGCCAAATTCTGAATGTTTAAGACCTACGCAATCTGTTTTCGTTATAAGAAAATTAGCAACGATTTTTCCTTCATTATCTAACCGATACAAACAAAGTTATAACTAAGACAAAAACTCAACGTGGGCAGAAGGTACAACCTTACAAATTATTCAAACAAATACTTTGAGTTCAATGAACCTGTTGACTGATAAAATCATTTGTTTATCGAGTTGTTCTGAGGCCTTCGAAGGTTAGGTAGCTGTCTCGCTAAATTTGACACTGAATATATTATACCGAATTGAGCGCTAAAAGACGAAGTTTTCGAATGCATTTCGAGTCTAAAAACCCTCAAATTTGAGGCTTAAGAAGTATGATTTAGCAATAGCATAGAGTATTTAAAAATGTATTTACAACTAGCTGTTGCCCGCGACTTCGCTCACACGAATGTCGATTATAGCTGCAAAAACATTACCTATCTCTGACGCAGTCGATTAAAATATAGCCTATATGTTAATTCAGGGTGTCAGCTAACACCATACCAAATTTCATTAAAATTGATCTAGCTGTTTGACCGTGAAAGGTAACAAATATCCAACACTTACATACTTACAATCTTTGGCGTTTATAACATGAGTAGGATGTTTATTATATATTCCTAAATATGGGTTATATATTAATGGGATAGGTATCTATCGTTTTTTCCAATTTTTCCTCATAAATCGTAAATTAATTACAAATTGCAATCAAATAAAGTGATGCATACCACATTAGGATAGCGCTGTATGCAAACTATTTCAAACTTGGTAATTAATTAACATATTCATACATAAACATATTATAGTATTAGTTGCTACTGTCTCATAAAATTATAAAATAACGTAATTTATTTAAAATAAGTCTAGTCTTAGATCATGGTCGATGAATTTATTGTAACGTATTTAAATATTGTTACTTACATAAAAAAAATGAGAAGCAAAAATAATCATTTCATTGCATTTTCACATTTTCTATCTTCATGTTGGACCTGTGTCCCCGCGTGTAAGTTTTTAAAAAGGACCGGGTATATTCCCTTGAAGTCATCCCGTGAATATACAAATCTGTATTCACACTATTTCCTTTATAACAATCTCTAATCATGTAATGTAACGCGATTTAACTACTACACACAAATAATTCAAATACACAGACTCGATATAACTCTTTACAGTCGGTAGTACTCAATATTATAAAATCAAGTCCTCTATAAGTATGATATCCATAGCTATACATTCGTTTCGCAACAGTTACCGTAGGCGCACTTTCACTCAAGGCCGAAAATAACCAATAAACCGTGGGGCCACAGAGCAAGCTGTACAGTAAAACAATTCGTTACAGTACAAGAACTTTACAAGAAACCGAGAAATCGATGAAATCATTTTTTTTTACTTCTCAACTAGGTACCTAATTTCATTTATTTTCTCATCACAAAATTTGATAGTAAAGTTAGTTAATCTAATACGAAGGAACATGTATTTGTGAGAGACGTTTACCGATAAAAAGACACGAAAAAACATGGATTATTATTTCCTTTTTTGTTTTTAAACTTTGAGATCGTCACAGTTTAGATAAATTCTAGGTGATGTTTTTTTTGCACAATTTGAGTAAGTTATGTATCTAGATCAAATCGGTTTTAAATATTTTTGAGCAAGTTAGTTTGTATTCATATTTTGTAATATTGAATTGCTTATGAATTTAAATATTTGTGCAGAATTAATGTGATTATGATTTTTTTTAATTCTCTGTTTTATAAGCAAGCATTACTGTTTCAAAAATGTATTTAGGTTTCATTGTTGATTGATTTTGAACAGTAAATAGTTCATAAACGTTTTCCTTATTAAACCTACAGTATACAGTTTAAATATACCAATCGCTTCAATTATTACTTTAACAACGTACAACTGCCACTTGCACGTTTCACAATACAAGAAAATAGAGATAAAACTCACAAAGATTCTAAACCAACTTGTCTAACACTAAGCAGACATAAAAACCAACATCTAACGTGATCTCAATGACAGCATGGCTATACGCACTCGACCACGACGTGCAACGACCCGCCAACCTGATTCAAAACACCGACATTCGTACCAAGGACAAAACGTATTTAACTTACTGTGTCCACCGCACCGATCTGGCTCACTTGCCATGCGTGATTATACGTCACTTTCACGCTAATGCGATTCTTAAGTGACAGAGCGAGATGTAATACCACAGAATCTAGACTTGAATCTGCGGAGAGAAAGTATAGAGTATTGTGAGTTTAACTTATTTATGTTCGTAAATACTTGGTTGTCCCACGCCTTGTAACTTGATAATTATAGCTTGTAAATCTTAGTCGTAATTACGAAATACAGTCATTTTTTAACGTCTGAGTTATACAGTTCTCAATGGGACAGTTCTTTGGGCGTTTCTTATAGTTTCAACTGTGTGTAGATTGTGTTCAATTGATGATTGGGAGAAAGTAAGGGTCTGTAAACGTGGGATGTGTATAGATTGATTCTTGTTTGTTTTAAGCCGGTCCGTATTTGGTTGTTAAGGCATTTGTACTTAATGTAAGATTATAAATATGTAACTAGCGGCTGTGATGCAAAATTTAAGGAAGATATGTAAGAAATATGGTGAATATTTTCCTTCTACCATAATGCGCGTACTGTAAAGGACAAATGAACTAGGATATTTACAAATAATTTAGAGTATTTTTCCCTTAGCAAACCTCCTTTTTTGAAGGAGGTTAAAAAAAAAGACTTCTTGACTTTTTACGGGAATATTAATAAATGCATAGGAACAGTTTGTCTGATACTCGCGTTGTGATACGTTTTGGTCTAAACTCTTTTACGCCGTAACATTTGAAGGTACATTGTATAAGTATGATAGCATATAACAGGTACATTCATATACAACTCAATAACAATACTAGTACAGCCATTCATGGGCCGTTAGTTTTATAACGTTATGTAAGCACAGGTTACGCCATACAGGTTTTATTTTAAAAAAGTAATTACCTATTAATATTGGTGTGATAATAAACTTTAATGGCGGACAATCGTTTTCAATTCGCGTTTAATTTGATCGGACAGGCATGTGTAGGATTGTGATATATTCGTATTTCGTTTTGTAAAAGTTATGTTGTGTTATGTAAAAGTAAATGGTGCTTGTGGTAGTATTTTTATATGAACGACATGGTGTAGGTACCATATTTTTAAATTAAATAGGTATATGATTTGGAATGTTATTAAATAATTTTGGTAACAATAATGAACACCCTTATTTTCCTGCAATTTATAATGTGAAATAACCGTCAAAATGTAAATTTATGCGTGGTTAAATTGCAAATTAAAATTACCGTAAAAACATGATTATTTTTTGATAATTTCTCAATTTTTTACACATAAAGACACAAGAAATAATCGTCAAAATCTTAAAGTGTTATATTTCATTTATTACCTTGCAATAGAAACGTATGTTACATATATTACAATAACATAGGATTTAGTCGCTCATGTGAACATTCACACCATTATATCATTATTTTCAGTTTTCTGTTTTTATTTGAGCAGGACGTGCAAGACATTGAACTTTCCGTGTTTACGTCATGCGAAATTTTTTGTACAAAATAATGATGACTTGTTTTAAGAGGTGAATGTGGATGGATATAGAGGAAGTGGACGACCAAAGAAACGATGGATAGATTGTGTAAAAGATGGTATGGCTGCAAACGGTGTTGCTTGCGCGATGACGGTAGATAGGAACGTGTGAAAGAAGAAGACATGCTGCGCCGATCCCAAGTAATAATTGGGATAAGGACAGGGGAATGATAGTTTGTTAAGATGTGATAGTGTTTTGTAAGTGATATTAATACTATGCGTTTGCTATGAGATGTTAGACTTGGCAGAATTAAAGCTAGACGGTTTTCGCAGTCTAGTGTGCACTCTCTTTTCCACTGCTGGGCACAGGCCTCTTCCCATTTAGGGACGGTTTGAGCATTAATCACTGTAGCACGAAGTAACTTTTACGTTTGTCAATTCTGTTATTTATATGATGTGCAATAAAGGATATTCTATCTATCTATATAGCTAGCGATTTTTTGGGTTAAGGAAAAAAGAAGGATAACGGCTAAAAACAAATGTATACGAAAAAAAATCAAAGGAACTTGTTACTGAAACCTCACTAGAAACACATTCAGTGTATTCTAGTCAACCACAATAAAATCTCAACAATATCAAAAGTAAGCCAACCAATAAACCGTACACACACACGCACACACACATACATTATGTATATATGACGTCACTATAACACTTGCAGTTAATACGATCATTTATCGCGGGACCAGTCTTATTAGGGCGTCGACGCACCGGGCGGTCGTGACCGAGATATTCCCGTTAAATAAACGCGATATTTTCTGCTCGCCGCTGGATGGAATGTGGTAAATGATTTAGTTGTAACCGTGTGTATTAAGGTAGTTTATTTACTTAGTAACAACGTCAAGTTGTATATCGCTATGCTAGTGCAAAGGAAACGAAATGTTAGAAAACTTAGGTATCTCATACCCCCGGTTTCTAAAAGGCTTGTCTATTGAATCTGATATCAAATGTACTGATCTCGACTGTGATAGATTGTCCATAAATCTTACAACCAATCACAGAGCTTAACATTAGATTCGACTAACGATTAACACATTTATGTGTTAAACGTTTGAGAAACCAGGGGATAGTCTGCTAAAACTCTTTACTCAAAGTTCATATCTCCAAAATTCAGTCTAAAAGTAAACTGAATCTAAAAAAGCTGGGATATTTAATCAAAAAACAATCACCTCAATAATACCGAAATAGTACATTCATATACATTTATCTGAACATCATATTTGTGTAAGAAAAACTTGATGAAAATTCAGCAGTTTCCACAATTTCGCATTAGCTTTTACGTATGCCATTTCGGCCCATATTCACGCTTTCATACCGTCAGAATCAAAGGGAAATTTATAATATAAACATACCTATTATTTACAATCTTGCCTGTATTGTATTTAAAAGTTTGCTCGTAAATTTTCTGCCGTATCGAGGACATCCGAGGGTGCGTTCTACATATTGAAATATTTCAAGCGATACACTGAATGTATAGGGTGTTATTTATTTATATTATTGGGTGAAATGCAGAGGCTTGATACTGTAATAATATATACTTGGATAAGAAGGTTTAGGTTTTTATTCTAGAGACCGAATAATAATATTTTTATTCAAGAATATTATTACTCCGTCTAA
Organism: Chrysodeixis includens; assembly: GCA_941860345.1. Taxonomy (NCBI): domain Eukaryota; kingdom Metazoa; phylum Arthropoda; class Insecta; order Lepidoptera; family Noctuidae; genus Chrysodeixis; species Chrysodeixis includens. The sequence continues at coordinate 2,360,733 of OW796107.1, read as the reverse complement.
TGCAACAGTTATTCTATTCCCGATCTGACAGGACACACGTTAGTTTGTGTGATGCGCTAGCTTTCTAAAATGTATATCCTCGAATACAGGCACGTACTCGAATATCCGAAACATCACTATTCATTTCTAGTTATATAAAATGATAATTCACTTTTAAGTACTAAGTTGACAATACATTCATTAACAGTCAAAGATCTTACAAAAAAAAATTGCATATTTCTAAGAAATACGATTTGTACATAAGTAAGAACAAAAGCTATTGAATATATCTTGCTATAGTCCTATACATTTAAGGCCTAACAGTTCGCGAACATAATTGGTCGCAATTGGACAAGACCGTTGCTGATTTAGAGTCAATAAGCTTCGTATGAAATAAGAACATGACAATAACCATTTTAATACACGGAAATATTACTGTCACAACTGCTCTGTACAATGTTAGGAGTGTTTTAGTTTTGTAACTTTGTTTGTAACTGTCTGAAGTTTGGGTTGAGAAAATAAATACTAAATGTAAAAAATTAAAGGTATAATCTCTATTTATTTGACCCGACGTAAGGGGGGTCTTAACGACAACGTAAGCATAGATCTGACTCAATACAAGTAATTATTAGGCAAAAAATGTCAAAGCAATTCAAATAAATAAGCAATTCAATAACAATTCGAGCGAATGTTGAATTCTTAATAATGTTAATAAAGTTTTTTTTTATATTTAATCGTGTCAACATGGTATGGCTTATAATTTGTTCAGTTAGTTACGAAGTTACAATCATTTCAATGTTACGTCATAAAAAAAAACCAACAACCACAATTGTCCAAGTATAATATACAACTTATTTATTTACATTCAACAGTATTTCATACATTGTTAACTGTATAGACAAGTCGTAAATATGACGTTCAAGATAAAATACATTCTATCACATCGAAACAATGTCGATTTAATGTCTAAACATAGTTTACACGAGATTGTTACATTACACGAGATTAAAATCTCGCCAAAATCCGTTAAAAAGCGGTGCTCAAAAAACCGTATATTACAAACTATTTCACGGTAAAGTTAAATCGCATAACTGCGGTTTAAATAACCCAGTTCTGCCGCTGTAATGTCTCTTTATATTTGTTCAACGTTTTAAACTACGCCAAAAACTGTGCGGTTACCCGTACAATTAAGTTTGTCGGTTAGTTACACTGTAACCGCAGCCTTCGATTTGTGGATATGTAACTATACGATATATTCCTAACCTACATACATGTTGTTGTGTTTTAGTATTTAAAATCTTATGAAGAACTAGTTGACACAAATATTTTTATTGACAGACGTGAATACAAAAAAGAAACTGGGCTGAAAGATTTTTAATAAAAAATCCTATTCTAATCTAGTTCTTTTATAGCCTAAAACCTTATTTAAAAATGAAACAAGCTTAAAAGGTCTATCGTCATAAAAGTAATTTTTCTCTATTTAATAAACTATTATTAAACTAAAATTCACTACAAACTTAATACACGAATGCAGGTCTAAATTTAGGTCTGAATGTGCAATGTTATAATATGCAAGAACAAATAACCAAGTTAATACGAACAAGGCACCCTCTATGAGTTTATCTTGCACTAATTAGATAACAGGAAATTGTTTAAATAGTTTCATTTACATTGTAGCCTTAGTCTTACCACAGTATTAAGACATACAGTAGTTTAACTCAACTGTTTCTAAAAAATAATTGCCTACAGTCGTACGGTACGTGACAGTGGTAGGGCTGGCCACCTACATTTAAATTACATCAACAAAATACTGTCCGTTCGTCACTGCGACACAATCGCGACTATATCACTTGCGTTGCACCCGTTAATAATAAAGACTTCATACTGTATATATTATTATACTGTGTTCTTATTGTCTCATTGTAGTTGTATTTTGATTAGGTGGCCTGATAAAGGTTTTAAATTTAACAGCTATTGTTTAAGCTAGTGAACGGTTGAATAAAACTGTCATCTTGTTATAGATTATGATTGTAAGTTATGCATAATTAGCCTTTAGTTCTCATTAATATACATTTAGAGATATAATATAATTAGAGTAACCACAGATAACGAAGAGGATAAAAATATATTGACAAGAATCTTAAATTTTTCACAAGCTGTGTCAATTGTTAAAAAAACAAATGCTTTAAAAAAAAGTAACGTAAACTTTAAATGAAATTAGATGTTTGAATTTCGAATCAATAAAAAATGACCAGTTCTTAAATTGATGTTTTGAGTAACGTGTCTTTTGGCAACAAGCATATCATTAATGTCAATTAAATCTTATATTGTTTTTCACTTCAATCGAAATCGGAATGTTTTCTTAAGAGCCAGTGGAAGTTTAAACGATCATAACCATGAATGAATGTTTAACTGTGCGATATTACGTAACTGTTAATTGAGAAACGTGAACTTGTAATTAACGTTAATTATATTATCTGGGAAGACGGTAAGGAACGAGGTTTTTTGGTCTTACTAGCCGTAGCCCGCGACTTCGTTCGCGCAAAGATCGGTTGTAGCTGCAAAAACATAACTCCTCTCTTACGCAGTTGGGTTAAAAGTAGCCTTTGTGTTCATCCGGGGTGTCAACTAACTCCGTATTCCGTACCTAATTACACTAAATTTTTCTTTGAAACATTTTCTATCGACTGTTAATTTTTTTCATGTTCTAAAATTACCCCTTATGGGCATGTAAAACACCTACTATACTTAACGGTTGTAACACCAACACACTGAACAGTTTTAATCATGTGTTTGTTCGACAATTCTCCTTAACATAAGTTCTGAGGAATGACTTCCAGTCGACAAATTGATGTTTTCAATTCGTTCCCGGTAGACACCAATTCAATATGGTTTCATTCTGAAGAACTAGTGAACTGTTTAGTTACAATTCCTTTTACTAAAGAAAAAATCCTTAAAAAGTAGTTTCGTAAGTAAAATGATTCTGGTAAAAAATTGTCAAGTCTAAAAATACGGTTTAAAAGTTTATTCAAATAAAACACTGAGTTTAATTCCCATTGTACTAGAAAGACCTTCAAAAAATTCAATTCGCGAAACAATACACAGTGGCCGCCAAAACTCTATATCAAAGCTATATTTATGATCGCGAGTACCCACAAATATCGCAACGATTTATGAGAGCCAGTTTGTAAACATCCACACTAGGCAGTTTTGACGCATACCTTTGCTTCTAGCGGCTGAATTTATAACGAAAAAAATAACACGTTCGATGTCTATTCGAAAATCGAAGTGTGAAAAATGGCGTATCAATTTTTGGCGCGTGAAAATAAAAATGATCTGTCAGTTGAATAGAGTATAGTGTTATAAAATCAGAATGGAGTAAAATTACTTTAGTTCTTGTTTTAGATATTTTGAGCATGTTTATTTTGTACTGCTTTGACTTTAATTTTTCATACATCTCATATGCGTATCGACATCATTAGCTGATTTAATGGCTGTTAAACCGAGTTAAAAGTTGAACTAATTGAAAAACATTTCCAACACAATTTAAACACTAATAGTTAGTACATATTACGTGTATAGTTCTCAGACAGACTATAGGGAATCACAAATATGTTACAATTATTATATTACTTCAAATCGATTGTCTGTCGGCTGCGACAGCGGATAATCGTAATCGGTATTCGGGGGAGACGCACGGCCCCCTAGGGAAGTGGGCTTGTCCAGGATATTGGCTAATGGACATAAAATAACGTCTATCTACACATATACAACCTGTTTTGGTCATATTTTGAATATAGCTTGAGTGTGAGCAAATGAACAGCTTTCTATGTAAAACGTGTTTGGGATAAACCCTATAATATTCTAAATACCTTCTTCTATACAAGGAAATGAACGAAATAAGCGAAAGAAAACAGAGACGTTATTATCAATTCTTAAAGAATTGCGTTTATGCAATATGAAATGATTAGGTATCAGCTCACCAAAATTGGTACCTTTGTCAGAATAGTCAATTTTCAAAATAATTATTCTTTTTCGTGCTTAAACGTCCAAATACTGAAGACTTTTTATTGAAATTAATTATTTGCTTGTTTTGCAGCATGTTGTTCATTTTTTTATACAATAATGTTGTTTATTGTTTGAACATTCTGTATAAGCTATGTCCACACTCGGTTAACTAATTTGGCCTAAGTACCGTATAATTTGATATTGATGGCACATTGACTAGCAGGGCGTGGTTTGTTAATATAAGTAATTGATTGTAAGCTTCTATTGATTGTTAGTTTACAGAGTAGACTAATAAATAATGTGTAAATGACGTAACAAAACATTTCCAAAAAAAAATACCAGCCCCTATTCGTGCTACTACTGGACACAAGGATACAAGATTTGAGCATTATCCTCTAATCAAATCAAGGATATAATTGTAATACAGAGTTTATAAAGACATTTTCTATTAGACATTTACGATCTGTTTAGTATAATTCCATAATTATTACTGTACTTATGAATAATGCGCATATATTACAAAAGATCACTGTTACTATCCAGCCTTGTAATATTAATACATATCATTAAAGTTTACTTTTAGCAGAACATATTTGTAGAACAAAATTTTAAATGTTATTTTAAATGTTACTATCGTGACAATGAACTTATCTATTAGCCATATTAGCTACGTACCTATTCAATAGCCTAAGGGCACTATGATGTAACATTCAACCTTGTCAAAAACCTTGAATTTTTTACCGTCTTGATTGGCCGAACGATTAACTTCGTATTTAGACCTGTGTGAACATCTAACACTTATTATTGTCTGTGCAAATTTGAAAGTCAAATTTCGTAGACGCCATATTACCTATGCTATGACGTCATAGCCCGTCAGAACTTTATTTGTGACCACTAAAAGTATAATAAGTTGACTTTATTCCATAAATTATGGAAATAATTCTCCTTTTTTATGTTTTCTTAGTAAACAGATAAATGTTGAATGGATTTGAGGAAAAATAAGATCAGTGTTGTTGAGTTGTGTATGTTTGAGATGGAATAACAAAGAAATGTTTTTAGCTTGAGTAAGTCAAATATTCGTTTACTGTTATTGTGTCCGTACTGCTAGAAACTATTTTATGGTATGATGAAGAGCCTTATTTATAATTAATAGCCTTATAATAGCTTTATTCAACCAGTATTTAAAGAGGTCCTATAATAAAATATTCTGGCACACTGCGTTACATTTACCGATACGCTCTAAACGTTATTAGTATCAAAATAAAATAGGCAGCTTATTCAAAACTAGGCTAAAAATACATATCTCTCGAAGGCTGGAAAATGCTACGCTATCAAAACTACGTGAATACCTGTCCATGAAAACTGAAAAAATCCCAGTACCTAAATAAATCTCCGAACAACAGCACAAATCAATCGGCTTTTCATTTTCCGTTGAAAACTAAAGCGCTGTCATCGTTGTAATCCATGAGCAGAGAAAAATAGTTGTTTGAAATTTTGCGCATGCGAAACACGTCCGTTAAACGAGATTAGGGCAAAAAGCCGGGCGCCGGGCTAAAGCCACTGCATAATGGAGGTGCTGCGGGACACCTACACTTCACAACTACTGGGGATAACTCACTTGATTCTCGATGGGGAAGCTGGCATAATACCTCGTGTTGTGAGGTACTAACCGACAAGCAAGGGTACTAAGGTTAAGTCTCTTGATGGAAAGGGTAGGATAATTTGCTGTCTAGTGTCAGCTCACTCAATTCTTATTTCGTCATGTGCTGCGTGGTTGCCGATGTGGAAAGAATAATATGTAGGATGATTTGAATGATTGTCCCGTGTTTTTGTCTCAGTCCGGTAGTCGACGATACAAGGTTATGTGCGCGATAATTTTTGATATTGTTATATTTATGTTTCACAGAAAATATTTTCAAAATTTTCTCTCAGATAACCAGAGGATACTACTAAAAGAACATATTTTTTAAAACGATAGAACGCTAAGAGATTGCGCTATGTAGCTGATAAAATGTGTTTTGATTGCTCTGTACACACGCTAATTGCTGTTAAATTGGTGAACTGTTCCGTGATCAAAACATTTGAACAACAGCACAACTTGACTATTGGATTTGGCATTACCAGGCCATTATATTCAATTATAACAGTTATATCACTGTATAATAATATAATACAGTATGAAATCTTCATATAAACTGGTGCAACGTCACTTTTAGCAACGGACGGATCGTGGCATGACCGTGGCATACGGATAGCATAGCATACGTGGACAGTGTGTTGTTGCTGTAATTGAAAGGCTGTTGGTGGGCCACACTATTGCTGTTACGTACCGCGCGGTTACAAGCATTATTTTTTTAGAAACGGCCGAGTTAAACTACTCTATGTATTTATATTGTGCCAATACTGAAATACCATACGCAATAATATTCGCTCGCTAGACAATCCAAATTGTCTATAGATAATTATCTCATGATTGTTTCAATGTCAATTTCATTTATTGGCACAAATTGCTTGTTTGCTATGTCATCACATTTGAATACTTACGCCAAGGCTTTATCATATCAATGCCGTAACACATTCCGAAATTAATAAATCTAGTATTTGATTTTGGAACTTGATTTTTTGTTTTGATCGTCGTATGTTTTTAGCACGCGAGACTTGGTTTGCGTGATCTTGTATATATGTGTGAGTGTGTGTACGTATACGGCAGTGTAAGCATGTGTGTCACGTGGTTTTAGCTTGTCATCATATAAGTTTTCGTTGTTGGAAACATTGTAGTCTGGTGACAGTTTCTGAAATTCCGTTTGCATAAAAGAATTTTATAATGTGATGTTGCCGGTGCAAAGAATTGTATAGTCTGACTATATTTTGTTGTGATGAGCGTCTGAATGTCGCGCTTGAATAACATTCAAAACCAAATTATGAATGCAGTAAGGTAATTAATATTCCGACTAAATTGTTGACATAGTAAATTTTCTAATCGTTTACACAAACTAATCTAAACAATCGTGCATATTTTCAGTGCAAACACTAGTCTCTAAGAATGTAATTGAAAACAACACAGCAGTAAGCCAGTAACATGCGACGTCTAAAGTAAATTTGATTTACTGCGAAGTAAAGCCGCTCACTTTTATGTGGCTTGGCTAGAAATGTTATCACGTCGTCCTCTTACCGAGCTTTGTTCTTAGGTGACAGCCGCCGCTGCTTCCAATCTCATAAAGGAAAGCTAAGATAAACGAACGTGGCAGTCTGGTCCGACTCAAATCTCAGGCTCACTAAAATTACTCTAGTTCCTTAAACTATAACTCTTAACCCTATTTCTCATGCATTAAAAAGATCCGTAAAACCGTCAAGTCAACGGTGGCGGATTGTTTTCCTGCTGATATTTTATTTATTCAGTCGTAACGTGTCCTCCTACGTCGCTCCAAGCGAAATATCACACAAACCCGGACCGCCCCAGAATATTCTATACGCTTGAATAATGTCTAGTTTTCCATAAAGAATGCATTTGCATACATGTACGTTGTTGTGTTGCAACAGGCAGTTCTCGTACGTAGTATGTATGTACAAACAAACACAAAACCATTCTATTTTTCGTTTAGTGCGACACATCGGAAACAGTGAAATGAAAAAGGAATGCAGTGATGGAATATTTGACCAGTGTCGGTGCATTAAAAACAGTGAAAATGTTAGTGCTCTCGAATATATTCCGTGCGAGCCACCCCCAGAATCAGATAGTGCCGAGGGAATTGAATTCTTTGTCGACAGAAAAAAGTGCAGGACAAATGGAACCCTCAAAAATAGTGTCACAAAACTCATTAAGGATAAAACAACGAACGAAAACTCGTGACAATATAAATGTCAGCCATGAGATGGACGATGCTAACGATGTAAAAAGTACAAGACGAGATAAATGTCTTTCAAACAGCGTCGATGCCATCGTCCCACACAATGATGCCAAAAGTAAAGTGATATGTAGTGCCAAAGGTTTATTAGAAACTAATTTAGACGATCTGTTCAATGACGTGCAGAAACTCGATGGCTGGAACGTGGAGCCAAAGAGTTTGGGTGCGAGTGAACCGACATTAAGTTATAGTGAGAATAATTGTAAAGCTGTCAAGCGCGAATCTCTCGTGTCAGAGGATGACACGGATGATGATACAGCGAGTGATAGTGACTGCACGGACGAAGTGGTACGGGAGCAGAGGATATGCATGGGGGCTCGGCGCTTCGGCCATTTGCTGCGGAGGGTTATATCCAGAAACGGTAAGCGAACATGTAACTTCTGGCTCCCATACGTGTTTTTACACTCACACTTACTAATTTTGTCTATAGTTGTGCTTTTTACATAGTAATAGATGTCTATCATGTGATCTGTTTGACTTTTAAACCGATATTCAATTTTATGCAGTAACAATATGTGAACAATCTCGCGACACCCAGAAGAAATTCTCATGCTTAAATAATAACCGTCCATCGTCAATACAGTTATATAAAATAACGTCGAGGTCGGAAGCGCGACGAATTGAGATGGTGTCGGTCATTTATTTGTTTTCAATTGTAGCAAATTGCTTCTCCCGCTCTGATTGAGATGACCATCGTAAAATCTTGTTACACGTTACAATTTTATCTCAGTCGCACCACCAGCCTCGATTCGAATGCGAACTAATGACGTTTCTATAAAATTCTGCAGATTTGCGACTTTGATTTTTAACTTGTTTCACTCGTTGATTCTTTTGTAATTACGCCACGGTTTCTGATCGCTTTTATGTAATATTCGGTTTTGAGAGTTTTTGTGGTATTGTGTTTCTAATCGTCTTGTTTGGATGAACTATGATAAGCGTTGAGGAATTCGTATTATTCAAAGTGGTACCTACTTGTTTTTATGACAATGCCTGTTTAGAATAAGTGAAGCTGAAAATTAAGTTACTTAGGATGAATCTCAGACACGTAACCTCAAATTAAAAATCTTTACCTGTACAACTTTCTCAAAGCTATCAGCCAACGAAACAGCAAACGCGATCTAGATAGCAGTCAAGTAATTTCAACCTCAACACATGCGCGCATTCAATCGAAACATCGCGGCATCGCCACGTCGCGTCGCGGGGTGCAATCAGGGCTCGATATCATCAATCTGCCGCGAGGTTCGTTTGCTAATACACCTTGGACAACTACCACCATATCTTAAAGCAATAACGACGCAGTTGTGGAAGCGTGACAACGCACTACACGGCGCATAACGGCATCCCTCTCCCACAATTTCAATTATATCATTCTAAGACGTGGTGGTATCCTCTTGAAACGTATCCCGGAATACCTCATCAATATCCCTTCCATTCGCGGTTCCCCTACCAGATTACTCTAAGAAGATTAAAGCCACCGGTCTAGATTACGAAGAAAGATCTTAATCGGTAGGAAACTTGGTATTACCGTTGGAAAGTTTAATTATCGACTAGGAGACCTGTGATTAAAATAGTTTTTTAATACTTTTAGATTTACTTAGGGTTCCGTATGATTGAGTTTACTTTGAGAAAAAGTTAGGTTCAGCGAAATAGTTATGTAGAGATGAATAGTTCAATTTGTAGGTACCTACGTTTAAATGTTATAGCAATTACATTATGTTACAAAAATGTTATAAATAAACAAGTTATAACTTATAATAATATCAATTTTTTTTTTTATTATTATGAAACTTTGATACTTGCCGTTAAAGTTTCTATTTATTCTATATATTTTCTATCAGTCTTTTGATATTTTTAACCGATTGAAATTATGAAAGATGTTACACATGTTACTCATCCGTGTGGTGTCCGGATATAAAGAATAGCGCCACCCCATATCCTCCACTGGGTGTCGTAAAAGGCGACTAATGGACCTTAAGACTGTTAACTGACTAAGAATGTTTAGAAAAAAAACATGTTGCGCCGACCCCAAGTAAAATGGGATAAGGGCAGGCAGATGATGACCCGACTGCAAGGAGAGGGTTATGTGTATTTTATTGTTTTAAGTCATGTTCTTTTCTAAGATACCTACCCTATAAAATCACAATAGTTCACAGGATCACAGTGATTACACATGCTAGTGATTCATTACTAAATCAATTGTTCCACACACATAGCTACTTCTCATTGTTACTAATGCTTCTACGAATGTTTTAATCAAACGAAGGACATTGTTTTGATTTGTACGATGACGAATCTGTACCTCGAACTAATAAGAGTAACGAGATGAAACAGTTCGGCCCTTTGTTTGTAATTTATTGGTCCTGTCAATGAAATCATTTGTGTTAAATGATAGATGGAATATGTTATGGGAAATGTCAAGATACAAATTGACGGGCCTGTTGGTCTAGTGGTTAGTGACCCTGACTGCTAAGCCGGAGGTCGTGGGTTCAATTCTCATTCAGGAAAAATGTTTGTGTGATGAGCACGATCATTTGTTCTGTGTCTGGGTGTGATATGTATATATTTAGAAATATATAAGTACTAGCTTTCCGCTCGCGGCTTCACCCACGTGTAATTTGGGATCTTAGCGTTTTTAATGATCTCGACAGGACTTTCTTTCATATGCTAAAAAATTGTTAGAATTGGAATTATATTATACAGCTTGAGTTATCTTTCTAATGGTGAATATTTAAAGCGATATGTATCGATTACGTTATGCAACAAAAAGTAATGCGAGACAAAAACATTGTCTAGAAGAATAAAAAGTATCAGTTGATCTCCCTCCCCCCGCCCGCTACCTAGGGGCTTGCTACTCCAAAAATTATCATTTTTCATAGAAACGTTTTTACCCCTTTTCGCCCCCTGGGGGGCAGAATTTTCAAAAATCTTTTTTTAATGCTCATTCCGTCAGTAAAGGAAGCTTTGTTCAAAATATGAGACTCCTAGACCGAGCGGTTATGGCTGCGCGAAAGTCAATCAGTCACCCAATCGCAACCCCCTAAATCACGATTGAAGGGTAGTTTGAAAAAAAAAAAAAAAATGCCAAACTTATTTACTTGACTATATACGTATTTGTGCTAAGTTTCAAGTTTATAAACCCTAGGAATAAGATTTTGCATAGAAACGTTATGACCCCTTTTTACCCCCTACATGCCAAATTTCAGCTTTCTCCGACCAGTAGTTTCGGCTGTGCGTTGTCTGTCAGTCAGTCAGTCAGTCAGTCAGTCAGTCAGTCAGTCAGTCAGTCAGTCAGTCAGTCAGTCAGTCAGTCAGTAACGGAAGAGTTTTATATCTATAGATGTTTATCAGCTGTCTGATTACCATAACACAAGCTCTGCTTAGCTTGGGATCAGATGGCCGTGTGTGGATATTGTCCCAAGATATTTATTTATTAAATGTTAATAAGAGAGTGGTACAGAGAAAACAAGAAGTAGGTGCATAATAGGAAAGTAGTGTGGAAAAATATTTGAAAAGGAAAGGCGATAATATTATCGTATTCAATCGTTATTTATTAAACGGTTTCTGTTCTTTATATCTAGGTCTAGATAGACTATAACTACGTGTAGAAAGTTGCTATTTGACATCTTTTTTACTTTATAAATTGAATGAACGTGATCGATTCTCTTGTACAAATTATTTTCGATTGAATCAGATTGGTCTCCTATGAGCTTGTAAATCGAATTTACTGTTATAAGGATAAAACGTAGATCGAGTGCAATCGCTTGCAAAAATACTAAACAAATTGTACTCTTTGTAAACATAGACGTGAATTGAATTTTAATGATGCGTGTGTTGAACTAGAGTCCTACCACTATGTTTTTTAGTTATGTTATTGCTGTTGTGGAAAAGTGACAGCGCACTACACTGCGTAGAGCGGCGTCTCTCTTCCACACCTGCAATAAATGATATGTTGAATTATATTAGCTGTGGAATCATTTTAAAACTGGACGGAATTATTACTGTTTGTTTATTTTGATTAACTTATTTTTTATCTGGTTAATTTCTGTGTATTTTTATTGGTTCAAGCAATTAGGTAAGCGTTATTTCTGCGTATATACTTACAGCATAATAATATTGTTACAAATTGAAATTAAATACCAAACAACCAAAGAATTTTAATATTTGAAAATAATCATTGACAGAAATGACAGAGATTCGAAATTCGGACAGAGCTTCTTGACTTGCCGGCCGATGAAAAATAATGACGCGCACTGTCAAGCGTCCTCCTTTTATAGGCTGCCGTATTTTTCCTCTAACAATATTATAATTTATGAAGAAGTTCCTGGTAGACTTGATAGTATAAATTAAATTATAGTGGGAACAACGAAAAAATATATATTGGAACTTGACTCATTACAAAATATATGACTTTGATACTGTAGTGTTCACTTAAAGCTTTTCTTAGAGCAGTTTCATATTTGTTTTGAAAAATAAGACAAAAGAAAAGCTGCATGAAATTATTATAATGGTCATGTAATTAAATTTCCTAGATTATTTAACCTACTACCAAAAAGCAGTATCATAACGTTACTATTCATTGCAACAATTTCTGTACCCAACGGAATTCGCTTTTACGCTTTGAATTATGTTTTAATGAATTATGCACTACGTTTCTTTAGTAGCAGTGGACTGAAAACGATCTCTGAATGTACACTTAATGCTGTATCACGCGAACGTGAATGTAACACGTACAGAAAATTAGCTCGCTATGTATTAAATAAAAGGCTAAAGAACCGTTTAATTTTTATTCCAGTTTTGTAGAACGTGTAGTTTTAATTTTTCAACCGACTACAAAAAGGTTCTCAATTTGTCGTCATCTTTTATGTTTAAAATAAAGAAATATTTCTTAACATCAACACAGCGCCATCTAGTCTCAAATTAAGTATACGAGAGTAATTTGTGTTATGAGTACTAGACAATTGAATTGAATTGATATTGAACATACGTACACATTTCTAAATATATTATACCACGTTATTATCGTGTTATTAATAAATTATACGGCGACACAAAACGTGTACATTACACAAACATTTCTCCTGATTGAGAATCGATCCATCCAGCGAATCGAACCCACCACTCCGGCATAGCAGTCAGGGCCTTCTGTACTTCTGTACTTCTTCCGAGATAAGATAACATACAGTTTTATTATTCGTTTGTTTCGTCTTTACAATCTCATCTTTACAACCACAATTAAAATGTCTATTGGCAAAAAACTTTGAAAGCGATTCGGATAATTTGCGCGGTCTAGTGGTTTCTTAATATGTGTTGCCTGCAGCCGAGTGGAACGCACTGGTTCATGTTCAAATGCCCTCAAATACAGTCACATGACCTTCGGATTAGTTTTAGTTAGATTATGAGAATTTAAAGCTATTCAAACGGACATAAAAAGCTGTGGTACACATTGTTTTTTTTAACAACTCCCGCACTAAGAAATTTAATCCTTGTAGACAGTAGGTTTGACAGACATTCAAATCACATGCACAAAGACACCCAGACTCATAACAGGCATATGTGGAACGCACAAATTTTTGTCCTGAACGGGGATCAAACCTGCTGCACGTCGCGTACAGTGGTTATTGTCGTGGTCACGTATACCACTCGGCTAGTTTAGTTTGCGTTTAGTTCTTCGTTTCATTTAGTTCTATAGCAAATAGTTTTTATTTTGACCTACATGAACTCTCATTGAGGGCATGTTTTCATTGATGCAACTTGTGTTAAAAGTGTATACCTAATAAGATTTACAGAATGGAAAACAACGCTAGTATCGCATGCTAAAAGTATCATAAATCAAAAACAGGAGTTACAATTTAATAAAAACTTTAAAGCAATTTCAAGCCTTATATTTCAACAAAAGTCCTTCTTTAAAACTTGCCGTATAATTTATAGTTAAAGTAAATAAAACACTCCGGACTAGCGTTACGTGCAAACAGTTCCAAGTTTTAAACAACCATTGTCTATAAAAACAAAGTCTGGAGACTTTAGTGTAAAGTCTCGGGGCAGAGGGTGGTTCGGTAATTTGCAGGAAACTTTTACGTGCCAATATCACTATTTGTACTGCGGTTCGCGTTGTTGTTAACTGTTTGCTAGTAGGACAGTTTACAACGGAAGTCGGTGAAGACTGTCAAATTTAAACAATATAACATTTTAATTTAATTTGTGTGGACGGTGGTGTGATGATCTTGTCTGATATGTAGGTCGTATAAGGTCAGAAATTGTAAAAGATAGGGAGGTTTGGAAGGAGAAAGGAGAGGCCTTTGCTCAACAGTGGAATATCTTATGTAAGCTACATAAAAAAAAACAGTATTTATATCATTAAATGTCCTACTGTTGAGCACTTTTGGGCACAGCCTTTTTCCGTATAGGAAAAATGAAGAATTTATTGTGTTATTTAGTATTTGGACTATAAAACAAAAAATAACATAGTTATCTGCAAAACAGTTACTGAACACAAACTCTGTAAAGGGCGATATTTTTGGCATTTGGTAAATCTGAGTTTGTTGTTTAACTTTTTTCGCTGACCGTACCTTAACCGCCATTTTGTTTAACTACTTAAAACTATCGTTTGTATGTTATAGAGGTATTAATGTCCATTAAAAATAATGTTACCGTCATACTCTTTAGGGGTACGGAAGTATGCCAGTTTGGTTATCCTCACACTTACATAATCTCTTAAATGAGGGCTGTTGCTCTTGTAGCGCCTCTTTATGCAATGTTTTAGTGTCTCACTTCCAGAATTATTATTTTTTACCACTTTCACAAAGCGACATCTAGCCTCAAACTAAACAGAGCTTGTATTATAAGTACTAGACAACTGATAAACATACTTGTATACGTCTAAATACATAAATACTATAAATAAATTACACTGTTATTACTTTTAGAACTTATAGTGTAGGGACAGTTTTACCATTCATATGTATTGCTAAAGTAAGGCCAAAACTAATAATTTTTCTACAACTTAAGTCTCTTATACGTTAAAATTTCTAGCCACAAAATCAAATACTTCTGTTTATCGTTCATAATAAACGACAGCGTTATAATAACAGTATCTTCACGTTAAGCGTATAGAGATAATCCCTCGCGCGTTATTAGTGTTATTTAAAACTTTATTTCCCAAGAGATTGTATCAGCAATTATTGTTTTCTGCTCTCTACCTCGGTTAGAGAAAAGCGTTTAATTGCATCTGGCTTATAATGGAGTCAACTGTTAATACTAAGTGTTGATTTATTTAATATTTAATTATTAAAGTCATTTATTAGTTGTTAATTACTTTTCGTCATGATAACATTTTGACAGAAACTGTACACGATATTTATGTATCTATGAAAAAGAAAAAAAAAAGTATGGAGTTGGTTATGAATAAGAGCCGCTAATACCTGAACACATTTGCAAGTATAAATTCGCACACTAAATTGTGAAAAAGAAAAACAGTATTAACAAAAATATGTTGTACAAAATAATCTTATACTTATTATAAAATTCCCGTGTCACAATGCTAGTTACCGTACTCCTCCGAAACGGCTTTACCGATTTTTACCAAATCTTATATGCGTATTCAGTAGGTCTGAGAATCTGGCAACAGCTAGTTTTAATGTATATGCAAGAAAATGTTGAAATCTACAAATGCATCACATAATTATCCTTGAGCTAGATACCGCGTTTAATCAGCGCACAGTACACCATTCCCTTACTTTGCTGCAATTTATGACTAGTTTTCGGCGACATTCAGTTCCTTGTGAAATTCCCCTAGCATTTAGCTTTTAATTGCCTGGAAAATTTTAGCTAAAGTTTAAAATTGTCTGATGCTCTTTGAGGAGTGATGGTTGAAGCTTCATTACAGCTCGCTTTTCATTTTTGAACAGTCCTTTGAGCATTTTGAGGTGCTGTGGCGTTTTCTTTGACATGTAGTAATTTTTGTGTCATTTTTGTAGTGGGAATATGAAGGCTGAATTTTGAAATATGCACGTTACCTTGGATTCATGAACTCAAAATGTAGCCGAATTGATATTCAACTGTTTTTAAGTTATTCTAGTGATAGTTCAACTCATCTGGGCGCACGGCGCTATTTAAAAGATTGGTGGATTGCTCATCACACAATCATTTGTCCTGGGTGGAGATCGAACCCATTATCTCTGGTATAGTAGTCAGAGCCACTGACCACTAGACTTGACTAGACCAACAGGCCCGTCGTAAGCTATACATGCCGTCTGCGAAAATGGGTTGAATTGATTTTATTTTTCCTGCAAATCTCAAATCATGGTAGATGTAATCTGTTCAAAATAGTTTTACTTCGAAGCCATAAAGAACCATAAAGATCACAATATTGTAGATAAAAACAAAAACTACATATCCTACTTTCCTCATCTTAACCTTGTCACAAGAGGATATCTTTCTGATTACACTACATTATTTATTGCCCAACATTCAAATTACACAAGCTTTTTCCCAATTTCTTTCCTTATCAAGCACCGGATTACAATATAACTTCCGCAATACCGCTAAAGTGTAATATAATAGGGTAATCGCAAAAGTTAAAAACTCGTTAGTTGCTTTGGACAAGAAGTTTGCGGGGTTTGCACGGCTCTATCCGATGGTTTTTTTACCTGTTCGCTGAATAAAAGCTTTGACATTGCTGGAAATGGACTTTTGTGTAATTTTATTGCGAATTCTATAAATAAGATTATGTTAGGTAGGTACTTGTTGTTATTTCGAAAAAAAAAAAAAGATTTTCGTTCCGACCAATACGTGTTGGAATAATTGTTAAAGGTGTTTTTATATTATAATTTACTAGCGACCCTCCCCAGTTTCGCACGGATGCATGAATTCAACACAACTCTTCCTCTTGTAACCTGTCTATTGATAATAAACGCATCGAAATCCATAGCGTAGTTTTGAAGATCTAAGCACATAGGGACTGACAAACGCGGGAAGGCTTTGTTTTATACTATGTAATGATATACTTACGTTCCCTTAACCTTGTTTTACGCAAGCCTAAATGAGAATGATACATAACATTAAATGTTTTACAAGTTTTTCTTCCAAAAACATTCAATATTTCGGTGCCATCGATTTGACTGCAATATAAAAGTGTGCAATGCATCGAGCGCCCAACCTCGCATGTTATTGCCATAATCCCCGCGTTTGGCAGCCATATTGCTACGCGCTGAATGATTTTGGCATCCGATAGCTGAAGTGATGAGCGATTCCTTGTTGCTAAGCGACTTTATTCGCATATCTGAGGAATATCTTTGTGATTGATGCTACTGTGTTAAATGGTGACGATGTGATAATGAAGAAACTTGAATCTCCAGAGTTTTGTTCAATACTCGTGTTTCAACTGAAGCAATTAGATTTCTAATTCTAAACGTGTTCATATTCTACTACAAATAATTGAGAAAGAAGATCTTACTTTAAAAAGTTATGTATGCTATGTGCTAACCGTGGATCGAAATTGTAACAACGTGCTTGCAAAACCAGCCCTGGCACCTCTAATCCACCATATAATTATAACTACATAAGTTGGACTCATAAAATACCAAACTAAAGGAATAAGTAAACTATTTCTACTCAACGTAGATTCATAGTTCAAGACTTAAAAGGCGCAACTTCTGAATTTAGACGGGAACTAACACTACGGTATTTGTAGGTAATCATCGTAAATAAAAATAAGAAATAAGTGAGCACTTATTTTACTACCGAACACCTCTTAAAGTGACGTTACTGCAGTTGTGGAAGCGTGACAGCGCACTACACGGCATAGTGCGGCGTCTCTCTTCCACATTTACAATATTATTTTAAGAGGCCGTGGTTAGTACCTTTGTGCCCGTAAAAAGTTTGTACGAACTCCTTGAAGTAGATTGATTTATTGCCAGAGTGCTTTCTTGCACTTTCGGTGTATTTTAATACTAGGACTGTCTTTTAAGTTTATTTTATTAGTACTGACAGTTTTATTCGCATCAGTGTAGTTAACAACGATTTAGTTACTTTTAACTTTTTTTATTGCTGCTCTAAATTCATTTATGCAGCTACAGAAGTAAAGTAGTATTTTTTTTTGACTTTGATTTCGATATTCATTACTCTCGTTGTATTTATTGCGATCCATTATCTTTTTCCTATCGAGAAATCTACGAAACATGGAATTAACTAGTATTTGTGAAGCCAATCAATGTTTTAATTCTAAACATAGATTCTCATAAAACATTTTGTTTGCCTAGTCGTAACTCAACGGCAGGTAATTGCATTCAACTTGCCTTCAAAAGGTCCACAAATTCCCCTCTAAACCATATTTTCATGCGTGTTTAGCCATAAATATCGTCGATAATTCGATTTTAGCGAACGTTATTGACTATAACAGCAAAATGCCCGCAAAATAACAACGTAATGGTTCGTTCGGGCCATTTATACGTAACGATATAATCCATGCCGTGTCGCACAACGATAATAGCAACTAAAACTGTAAGAGATGTTGTATAAATCTTATGTTTTGTGCATATACGTACAAACGGTTTAGTAAGACAACTGTTCATGACTTAAGTGATAAAAATCTAAAATTAAGACGATATAGAAACCACCAATTTGTACTAATGATTACCGACGGTAAAAATGTCATGTATGGATTTGTGTGCACGAGGTGCAAGTTCGATCCCCAGCGCAGGGAAGTACCAATGTGACTTTTCATACGTTATGTTCATCTTCTTAATTATTCTAAGACACTACTGACAAACTTTGAAGGATAACATCGTGAGGGAATTTAGATTCTAGATATTGGAATCTGAAATCACCCCGCAGTGAGCTAGCGTGGTGATCAATGCTCAAACATATCCTATACTAGCTGTTGCCCGCAACGTCGTCCGCGTGAATATCAGTTATAGCTGCAAAAGCATAACCCTTCTCTGACGCAGTCGGTTAAAAAGTAGCCTATGTGTTAATCTAGGGTGTCAGTTAACTCCATACCAAATTTCATCAAATTTGATCTAGCCGTTTGAGCTTGAAAGAGTAACAAACATCCATACTTACAAACTTTCGCGTTTATAATATTAGTAGGATGGGAAGAGGCCTGTGCAGTGTATAGGCTGGTTTATTACCTATATATAACCGGCGAGGTGATCTTAGTGCTTTAAGAATTCTTTGGTCTTATAAATTTTAATTAACCCGGGCGTCTTTTGAAGGCTTGTTTCCAACTTCCTTTAACTTTAAGTCGTGTGCAATTGATTTGTAATCCCAGATTTCAATCCAATTCTAATTACTTAGTTTCAGTAATGGAAACTCAATTAAGCTATTACGAGTTCATTAACCCGGTGACGAAATTAAACATGAACAATAATTAATTTGATATAACGAATTAAATGACAGTAAGAATGCGATAATCCGATCTAGATTCTAGACTGATTCGCAGCGGATTTAACAAGACACGCTTGGTTGGTTCTGCCCCATTTTGCATAGTTCTTTGTGTGCAAGCGTCAACGATACTTAAACTCGTGTATGATGCTAATCTTTTTTTTATAGTAACTTTCCTGAGGATGATTCATACTTAAATGCTGCAACGGTTTACTCACGCGTATTTATTGGGATAGCTCGACTAGTCCTGAACTCGCAAATCGAACTCGCGACCCCGCCGCCGCGTCATCTCACAATTAAGGTTAGGTTGGTTGGTCCGAAACTAGTCGGGCTATCCCGATAAATACGCGTGAGTAAACCGTTGTATCATTTAAGTACGATGCTAATCTAATGTATTTTTCTACGTTTATTCGTGTTTTCACTCGCTCGATATGCGTGACCGCACCGAGGTGTAAGAGTTCCATTGTAGACACGCCTCTTGCCACCGATTCGGTCCATCAGATAAATTGGCTATGTCATTCGGGTGTGTCGCAATAATGAACAGGCGTATGTGGACGAAAGTTGATCTAAAAACTAGAAATGTGTTTAATTAAATGCTTCTAGAGTAGTCTTATTAAGTTAAATTGAGATAAGGTAGATATTCAGCAGGATTTGAAGTGACTGGGAATTATACTTGGGACTCATTGGCAAAAGACTAGAATGAAGAGCAGTGTTCTTATCATTTTGATTGACTGCTTATATTTTTTCTAAGTTTAACTTCCGTTAAATAAAGCCTTTCTTCTCCACTATACAATTTTTTCCCACGCCTTTGCCCACGTGGATGTCGGTTATAGCTGCAAAAACAGAACCTGTTGCAGTCGATTAAAATGTAGCATTTTTGTTAATCCAGGGCGTTAGTTAACAGTACAAAATTTTATCTTTATTGGTCTAGCAGTTTAAGCGTGACAGCAATAAAAATTCATCCCTACTCACTAACTTTCGCGTTTATTTTATAATTATCTTTTAACATTCAACTGCAACTTTGCCTCTGCATGTTTTTTTTAATGTTTCTATTTGTACATCTGTTCAGCCAGACATTCGAAAATATAAATAAAATTTAAACAACGTAATTTTCCTTCTCCGAATTATTTCGGGATTGACAGCGGTCATAATGCTGACCTCGAATAAATTACCATATCGTAATGAGGAATTATTTTTTACACTGTTCTAGTGTACAGTGCGCTTACTATGAGCTCTTGAAGTAAAATGTTACGTTATAGAAGCGAGATGGTGATATGTGCATGCAGTTTACCGTCCCGCTTCCACAATACCAACATTCTGTATTTCAGCAGCAATCAGTATTTGGCCAGCCTGTTGGTCTAGTGTTTAGTGGTCCTGACTGCTATACCAGAGGGCTGTGGGTGAGATTGTGGGTTAGGTTCCCACTCAGGACAAATGTTTGTGTGATGAGCACGATCATTTTGTTCTGTGCCTGGGTGTATTTTATCTATAATATGTATGTATTTAGAAGTATATAAGTATGTTTATCAGTTGTCTAGTACTCATAATCCGAGATCTGCTTAGTTTAAGACCAGATGGCATTTGTGTGAAAGACGTGGAATATCATATTATATTATTATAGTCGTGCATAAGATTTCATAGTACAGGATGTAATGCTTTGAATTGTAAAGGTAAAATTAATTCGCCATGGAGTTTGCGTAAGTCGGTTGTGTTTCTGTTTTTGTAGCAGTTGACAGCCTGTATTGGTTTTCTTTGTTTGTCGTACAAACATCTAGAAATAGATCGTGCTTATTTACTGTATTTGTGCTTCGTAACTTTGTCCTTTGTCTAAAGATATTGCGATGTTTTTCTCACGCTCCTGTTGTCGTAATAAAAGTTACGGATAATTTATGTATACGCTAAATTAAGACATTAAAATTATAATGTTAACTCACTTATCATTAATGTTTTATAGCTAGACGATGTTAAAATCTGTGTTATAATATGTAAATCTAGTAATAAAATAACTGATTAGTAATTTTATAGTTGATATGAATGGTTGTTGTTAATTGTTACTCAAGGTTTCTGGAGAGTTTATGTTTTCACATCATAATTGGTCAATCAGTGGTAAGTGCTCGTTTCTTCTCCATATAGGAAGAAAGTTTAACTCCGAAGAGATTTCAACAGTTTATTGTTATTTCAATTAGCCTAGTGCAGTCTACTGCTGGACATAGGCCCCTGTCCTAATGAGCGCAATTTATACAGTATTTTTTGAGACTTTGATAACACGGTAGAATGGGTATATCAGGTGTCATTTTAAACATTATTTACCGCGTAAATAGAGACTTTCGATTGATTTTTAATTTGGAAAATTTTAAAAGAAAATTTAATATTTTCTAAATGAAATTCAATCCAAATTTGAAAATCTGATATGTTAACACATACCTACATTTTGAACTTTATTTATAACTCAATACTTCCTGTATTTTAATAAATAAGTGTGTAATAAAGTTGATGCGTTAAACGCGGCCATTAGAGCCGGCATCCAATTGAATGGATCGCATCCTGCGACGACCGGTCGCCGACGTTTGTAATTGGTAACTGTAAAACGACGGAACATCTTAATTAAATCATAACTAGCGTTTTTATTTTATATTTATATAGATTTTTGTTGATTCTAGAAATGACAGAACGGGATAGAAACGTGAAAGGATTTAGGGGCAATCTATGCTGCTCAGTAGTAAATCTCTTTCAATTTTAGCGGATTTTTAGGAACTTTTTTTTATTTTCTAGATATTCCCCTTAATAAAGGCAAAAGTTATTTATTTTTTTATTTGTCAATCATCTCAACCTTCCTAGTTATGTGGATGAACATGGTACTTAGGATTACTGATTCCGAGTAATAAAATAGGCATCACACATGATATCATCACACCAACATACACTATACTAATCTGCAAAACTTTGAAAGCAATAGATCTTAGTCAGGTATTAAAATACCAATCAATAGAAGATACCAAAATCACAAATACCAAAATCATAAGATAAATTGACGACATATCCTAGATATCTATATTTGTCTCCGCGATTAAATTTATAGCGTATTGCCGAATCTGATTTATGGTTATAACAAACATTATTGGTGATATTAAGTATGTGAGAAAAGTCGTGGTGACGCCCGTATGGGGTTAAACGATTTTGATTAAGTTAGCAATGCTAATAATATTATAACCGCGAAAGTTTGTAAGTATAGATAGATGGATGGTTGTTACTCTCTTTCGCACTCAAACGACTGAATCCATTTTTCGTGCTGCCTTATTTGTCCTTGTAACCCTATCTTATACAGGGTGTTTGGTGCATGGACCGACACAATTTTTTGAGGGATTTGGAGGGTTATTAGCTACGTTTTACCCATACACCTGATGTCCCAAGTGTCACGATTGTTTAAATATGTTTTTTTTTTCGTTTTTATATGAAATTACCAAAAATAATATCTTTAAATCAAAATAACTTTTTTGTTTCTTGCTGAAATAGCACAAAATAAATTTTCTTGTGTTCTTCAATGTATGTTTAATCTAAATAAATCATTGTTTAATACAACTGGTGCCAAGAAAAAATAAAAAGTGCTTCTAAAATCTTGACAAATGTTTAAATGTATCAAAAATAACAACTTCTTAGTTAATTATAAAAAAAACTAAACGCTATTTTTAACTTCATTCAATCTTAAAAAGTTCTCTAGTTTATACCCTTTCTAACGGTATGCTACATGTCATAAAAATCATTCAATACATTATAAGAATCTGGGATAATTCGTTGTCAGGGCCGAACCGTAGAGAACAATGGAACCGGTTTGAACAATACCGATAACCAGGTAAAAAGTTTGTCTCTTTCTTGCGCATGTCAAATGGTTCCTATCTTTGTCTATCATTGGTTCTTGGTTCAGTCAAGCCCTGACGGTCTCTGCTGTTGGAAGTGCCCGTTCTGTTTTGTCGTTGAGTTTTGTTATTGTTATTTTTGTGGTTGAACTGTTTTCTTGTAGTGTTTTTTTTTCTGTTGACTATTGAAATGTCTAACTTCAGTAACGAAGAGTATGCCGACATGTTACTTGCGTACGGCAGCGCTAACTGCAATGCGCGCGAAGCGCGAAGAATTTATCAGGAGCGATATCCTGATCGACGTATACCACACCACGAAACCTTCTCTACTACCTACCGACGTTTGAGAGAAACAGGAAACCTACATTATCAAGAACCTCGAGTGAGTGCCACACAGCATAATGTAGCCGTAGATGAGATGGTACTTCAAGCTTTTGATGAGGATCCTACTACAAGCATACGAGTTACTGCTGCAAGATTTAATTTAACGGTATGGAAAGTCTGGTCGGTTCTACGGGCAGACGGGAGGCATGCATTTCATTACACCCCCGTTCAAGGTAAATAACAAACCACATACTTAATTATTGATGTAATGAAAAACTCGTTTTAACCATACATTAGATTACCGTGGTTTTTTTCTGTACCAAAAGTTTATTTATTATTTACTAAAAATGAAACAACGGCCGTGGCCCATTACACTTTTTAATTACATTTCATTAGTAGTTATTTAAGTAATAAAGTATTTTCATTCTTTCTTTTCACAAAGAATTTAATTTCGTCATCTTTCTTGCGTGTTCAAAAAAGTTTTGTCTTGTTAGAATGTCATAAACTTTTTTTTGTTTTAGGTCTTGAAGATAGTGATTTTGGTAGACGTCTTGATTTCTGCAGATTAATTTTGCACACAGACGTCGAAGATAACAACTTTTTAAAAAGAATCTTGTGGACCGATGAATCCAATTTTAGCCACGAGGGAATAGTGAATCTCCACAACCTTCACCATTGGAGTAAAAAGGACCAAAATCCTCGAGTAAAAAGGCAGAAATCTTTTCAAAGAAAATTCAGCGTGAACGTTTGGGCTGGTGTTATTGGACGAAACCTCGTCGGTCCATATTTTTTGCCAGAAAGGCTAAATGGAGACATTTATTTAGATTTTTTAATAAACGAACTACCCGAACTTGTTGTGCCGGTTTTGGAAGAAGGTGTGCCGATAGTGTTTCAAAATGACGGCTGTCCGGCACACTACCAATTGAACGTGCGAGAGCATTTAGATAATGCCTTTCCAAACTCCTGGATTGGTCGAAGCGGCCCTATTCCTTGGCCTGCACGGTCTCCAGACCTAACGCCTCTGGATTTCTACGTCTGGGGACGTGCAAAAGAATTAGTTTATGCAACAGAGGTGCCTACCAGAGAAGTTCTGATTGAAAGAATAACCGGTGCGTTTGAAACGATGAAAACCGAAATGCGATTACATACAACGACCGTTGAAATAAGACACAGATATCGTACATGCATACGAAATGCTGGTGGTCATTTTGAACACGATTTGTAATTTTAATTGAATAAAAACATGAGTACCGTAATAAGCCTTTTCTTTACCCTGACTGTTCTAATTAGAATTTTATCTACTTAAGGATCACTTTTCTATGACATGTAGCATACCGTTAGAAAGGGTATAAACTAGAGAACTTTTTAAGATTGAATGAAGTTAAAAATAGCGTTTAGTTTTTTTTATAATTAACTAAGAAGTTGTTATTTTTGATACATTTAAACATTTGTCAAGATTTTAGAAGCACTTTTTATTTTTTCTTGGCACCAGTTGTATTAAACAATGATTTATTTAGATTAAACATACATTGAAGAACACAAGAAAATTTATTTTGTGCTATTTCAGCAAGAAACAAAAAAGTTATTTTGATTTAAAGATATTATTTTTGGTAATTTCATATAAAAACGAAAAAAAAACATATTTAAACAATCGTGACACTTGGGACATCAGGTGTATGGGTAAAACGTAGCTAATAACCCTCGAAATCCCTCAAAAAATTGTGTCGGTCCATGCACCAAACACCCTGTATATAAAATTCTCGTGTCACAGTTTTCGTTGCCGTACTCCTCCGAAACGGCTTGATCGATTCTCTTGAAATTTTGTATATGCATTCAGTAGGTCTGAGAATCGGCCAACATCTATTTTTCATTCCATTTTTTTTTGTTTTCGCGAACGAAGTCGCGGGCAACAGCTAGTATGGATATAAATATGGTAGCAAACTTATTTACATGGTTTTTAATACAAGTTAAGTATGTAAATATTGTGTTTGTCGATACTTTAACATAGATAAAAGGAAAAGTGAACGACATGTGTTTGATGTGTTAACTTACGTTAACACTTGTGTTTGCATTGTCACCGAAATAGGTCAGGAGTCCATTATAATTTATATCTCACGTTACATGAGAAGTAGTAATCAAATGCAGTTCCTAAGGCCTTCCGTTAGTTTCGGTCTAGACATCTTGAGTTATTACTTAACCCTCTCGACGCAAACACAAGTTTGGCTCAAACTCAAAGTCTCGAGACACACGCCTTACTTACATTTCTAGTTTAAATTAATGAGAGTAGTCATTCAAGTACTAAGACTGGTGAACAAGATTTGTTTATTACAGTTTTCCGAGTCTATTAATTAAGTACAAGTTATGCAACATTATTCTTAGCAAGCTTATAGTTTTACAAAGTAGCGTAATTTTAACTGCGCTCGGGAAGTCGCTTCGAACGTTGTCGTTTTTGTTTTGTCCTTCGGTACGGTTTATTAAAAATAATAACTTTGAAAATATTGTATCGTTTTTACTTGCGATTAACTAAGTAGTTATAACTGTAAAAAGTTAACCCCTTTTTATACACTGTTGGGTAAAATTCTGCCTATGACAACGTCCATCAAAATCTTTCTAACCAACTTTCGCCGTTATAATACCTACGAGTATTAGTGTGATATACTTTAATGTTAAAATAATCGAACCTTATTGTCATCAAAACATAGTCACAGTTAAAAGTATTATTCAATCCAAGCATAATGCTTCGTTCTACTTACAATAGTGACAATGTCTTCCGTAATTTCCAGAGGCGATTCTCATCTCAAGAGACGGCTTTCATACCTTCATTTAGGGACGTTTCAATGGTAATCTTGGGAGTGGTCCAATCGTCGGACTTTCAGTTCATTGTCCGCTGACTACGGTGCAGATACCAACGCTGCCTTATTAGGCAAGCAGTCAAAACGTTACATTGCATTGTCATACGGATCAGATGGTACCAACGTATATGGTAGTGAAATTGAGTATGCTGACTGTTTACTATGGTATTCTTATTCAATATATTTGTACTAAGATTCGCATATACTCAACGATGAGTGAATTATTTATTCTTTGTTTAGAAATATGATATTTGCCACACCAGTTTCTTTATGTAACGCACGCATAAAATCATAAAACATAAACGAGAAACGTTCATGATCTAGGTTTATTGTATAACATCGATTTCAACTAAACTTACGCAACACCAATACGCATTTCAATCTAAAACCACAGCGTAGTTATAACATTATAACATCAGATACCAATGGTGCACCAATTAACCGTGAGTAAAAGTCGCCAGTCACCGCCATCATTGTTCTAATGCTACTAAAACAATGGGCGAAAGCGAATCAAAACGTTCAATAGACTATGCTTGACGCAACTGGGCTTTTGTGATACCTTGTCATTTTGCGGGGATTACATCCGCGATCGACTTATTGGTGCGCCTCCGTGAATGGTGAAAGTTTGGTCCTTTGAGTCGTGTGGTTAGGGCAACGAACTTTGAACCCCGTTGTATTGGCTCGGGAGGCCTTGTCGAAGGGTTGGAAATTGTTTAGAAAAATGTTGCGACTATGACGGACTCTTGTTGGTTGTTTGTAAATACTCTGTACGTAGTATGAAGGTGGATTTTGGAGAAAGAGGTTTTACTATTTTGTAGTAACATTACTTACGTTAACCAACAAATGCTTAACCCGTTTAGTGTTGATAGAAGATATAGCGACCATGTTGCAAATTATCTCAACTTTATACTGAAAACTGTACTCAAAACCAAAGCCAACCATAACACGTAAACGAAAATCTTCAAAGAATATCCCACCTAGTTATCATAAAGTCTTAACTAAGGATAAAGCGGCAAAACCTCGGAAACTTTCATAAAAACACGTAAGGCGCACGAATACTAATCAGGTTTTAACAGACCATTCTCGCAGAAAGCCAAATGTTTACCCATTACGTCAATAGGGTCGTCAAAATATACTTCATTACTTTGTACACTCAACCACACAAGAATACTCAAACTTTACCACTAAAATCACCTTTATCTCAAAGCGTTACGGTTCGTTTTCGGTAATTCTTGTTACTATTGTTATCTGGTTGACTGTATATACCACAAACCTTCTATGACAGCGTGGAAATAATCCTCTCTTTTAGCGGAATGACGTGTGTAAGCTACATAATAATTAAGCCAAAGATCTTAAGTCTGTTTCGGGTGGCTTTTGTTAGATATCTAGATTTTCTCTTCACTGTCTTGCTTATGAACACTACCTACGAGGTTACTTGTAGAAATTTTCAAATGTTTTTATTTGACTTCATATTGTAGGTGTGATGTCACCTATATACCTATATGTAGGCTATTTACCATATTTCGAAGAGACGCCGGTAGCAATCGAGTTGTATGGACCCTTCACCACTTATATGTATTATAATAGGTATTACATCTAAGTGCTAATAAAGCTGATAGCTCTGAGCTGATGTGCTCTTGCAGAACTTATTTGGTTATAGAACTGAGACTATGCTACCTTTGTCGAGCCGACCAGTGAGCATAATAGGTATAGGCACAGTGCAGTACAGAAGTGTAGTAGATTTACAAATGCATCTGTCCTGCTTATAATTTTCATAGTTGCTAAGTTATGAAAAATATTATTCTTAAAAAAGATTTAAATTTTTTAATCTTTAATTCTAAATTATGAGGAAACGTCCTAAATGTTCTTGATACCGACAAAAAGTATTTTGCTAAGGCCTGTGCCTGTCACCAACTTTTTCTGGCACCGTACCCGTTTTTGCCGTTGCACCCAACAATTATTAAGAGATGAAACTGCTCTAAAAGCCAGCAAAATACGTTTAAAATGCGCAGTATTTTCCTAAATCTATGCTTTGTATTAAATAAAAATTATTCATACAAGAAAAAAACCTACAATACCTACATATTACAGTTTGCCGTTACCTTTTGATATTATAATAAATTCTTCGTTCTTTTTTACATCAATTATTTTAGTCATAACTACCATATTGAATTGAAAACCATACCAATATATTGCGAGAGATATATAGTTAATGTTTTCTTTTATCTTTTCCAGGTAAGTAAGTACTACAAAACTCCGCATTGCTGACTTCACTTGCCTGAGGTATAAAAATTCATCATACTTCATTACATCACTCCATAAATTTACCTTCATATTAGGGTTGGTCAAATTATCTACTCTCCCTAATGTATTAATTTAATTTCGCAAATAACCTTCACATTTGAGGACCTTCCCAAAAAATAAAACTAATATCTTATACTGTATGTTAGGTCAAAACTAGCGATATTATAAACACTGTTAAGGGCCCCTTATTCGAAATTTACGTTTCTAGATCGAGTTTTTTTCAGAGAAATCACCATATTTAAATTCTTAAAAAAATATATAGTACAGATACATGCTTTTTCTAGTGACTTTTTTGGATAGAAACGAATTATTTAACATTTTGCTCGATAAAAAAAAATTCAGAAGTAAGGTCGATTTTAAAAGTATTTTTAGTTTTATAAGACTTGGACTGAACGTAATTTTATATAAATTTAACATTTCATTTACTAATCGGATTTGCCAGGGATATTATTGGATACAATTTTAATATAGCGCTTATTTTTTTTTTAAATAAAATAAATACGTGAAAAGTGCTCGCGCGCACCGCGCGCTCGGTGCCAGTGTCCGGCCGGACGCCATCGAGGTAGGACCTATGCAACTTTTGCTCGCGACCACAAAGTTACGTAAGTGATTGAAATGGTAAATAAAAAAAACAAAATTAAGAAAAGAAGGGTGTCTGAAGTGAAGATAATCCGAAAGTGTATTGCGTAAGTACTTATTCTATAAATACGTCACAATATGATTACTTCTATACACAGAGCAACGAGAAGTCAGTATGTATCATCATGCCCCTGCCCTTATCCCAATTATTATTATTTGGGGTCGGCGCAACACGTCTTCTAGACGTGTTGCTTAAAGTTTTGGCTATGGTTTTATAGTCGGCCGCCTGCCTGACACTAACCCTCTTTGGGAATGCGATTGTTGGTTGTTTACCCGCCACCATTCGGGTGACCCAAGGTGCTTGGTACAGTGCACTGGGTCTTAAGGTCCATTAGTCGCCTTTTACGACACCCAGTGGAGGATATGGGGTGGTGCTATTCTTTGTATCCGGACACCACACGAACGAGAAGTCAGTATGTATAGAATTTAAAATCTATAATGGGAATATTCGCCTTTATAAGGTGCAGATTTCCATCCTGGTCAAATTCAAGGAGATGTACTTACTAATATTGTGTTTTAATTTTATTATTACATTATTTTATTACGTATAAGATTTGAAAGAAATTGAACATGGCTATCGATCACAACTCACAAAATCGGACCGAACATGAGACATTTTGTGCCTACAAGTCGCGACGCGTTGTTGCCAGCTGGTGCGCACAGCTGTTGTACCTACGCGGGCGGCGGCGGCGTGCGACCTTGCCGCACCGAGTAAACGTAAGCCCGCTAGTCGTAGGTAAGTTATTTGTAAATGAATGAACTTTCGCACAGAGTGATCACAATTTGAGATAGATGTTTATTATTTAGTTTGTTTGAAAAAAAAAGTCTTTCAGTTTACGTAATATCAAAACGTATCATGATTCAAATGATTCATGGTTACTAGTCCTAACCGTGTTAAATTAATGTCGGGGTGGTAGCGCCACGCTGTATAGTACTTACCAAATCTTCTACAACCATTCTTTAAATTCTATAGAATGATCATCGCTTTCCTTAGTCACACATTCATAACAAATTAGTGTTGACAATCAATAGTTTAGTGGATAGCACATCAAGCTAAGTATATTATTATGTTTTTGTTGCAAACTACTACTTATTACTAGCACAATATATATATGAACTACTGATTTATTTATTTATACTGTGGCGTGCCCGCCCGCCGCCATAGGTCACCGGAGTTCAAATCGCGACGGCTCCTGGGCATCGCGGGCGCAAGCCGTTTCGGTGCGTTAAATGCCTAAACTTTCGGAATAAGGGGCCCTTAAATGAACTGTTTTCATGAACTAACATGCCATACAATTGAGTCTAATCCTAAACAGAGGAGATCCTATTTAGAGCGAAAGTTTCAAATGCGACAAGAGCTCGAACATCGTACATAAAGTTCATATTTCCACAGAATAAAAGAAATCCCCTTTAAAAGAGACATTCCAGTAAAATTATCGTATAAAATTGGTCATCGACGTACAAAACGAATTATATCAATTGAAATTGATAGGCAGTGACATCTATGACCCCACTATTGATTGCTAACGACAAAGGCACGTAAGTAGGGGGTAAGCAGGGGGTTAAGTACTGTAATTTACCCTTCAGTACTGCACACACACTGTAATATTTACAATGCATCGGTTAGTACCCAAGGAAAGTTGAAAATGAGGTAATGACAGTTCGTTAAGTGGTCTAATTCAATGCTTGCTTCTACAGAAATAAACTGGTCGTTTTTTCATTGAAAAATGGTTTCTATTTTAAGTTTAAGAGTGTAGTTGATTTTAAATTCCAGTTACCTTGTATTTGACTCGTGATTAAAAATAGGGTATTCTTAATCAATTATGTAAATAAAACACAATTTTATATTTATCGTAGGCATTCAAGTGTCTAAAGGAATCAAAAATAATGGTTGTTTTTTTTTATTTATTTTATCACTGATTTTTTACACATTCCTTCCATGTGTTTGTCTATTCCAGTAGTGTGCCAGTTAATATTAAAAAGTAATTGGAAATTGCTGCGATAAAAGAAATATAGTGCAAGCAGCAAATTTCAAATTACAGGCTTGGAAACATAAATCATTTTTAGAGGGCAGTTAAACAGAAACTTTTTAACGACGATCAATTTTTATTATTAAAGGTCCTTTTGTCCGCGCCGAAGCTAATTCCGCAGTTTAAAATACATTTTCTACGAGAACGAGTATGTAAGCGATGTGTTTTACATCATTCATGCAAATTGACGGGCTGAAAAACTACAGCTGTGTTTGTGATAGGCCAATAACGAAGAATAACATAATTTGTGTTGGCTAATGGGTGCTTCTTTAGTAGTCTTTTCCCTGAAAATTAACGTTATTATTTGTTCCAGTTAGTAATCAAATATTCGATATTAAAAGCGCATAGATAGCTTATAGTTACAGAAGTTCATTGTGAACCGTTCACAAATTATACAAATACAATTTTTTTCATTTCTTTATGAGAAATGATAACGAAATGAAATAGTTCATGTCATTTTTTTTAATATAAGCTCGCTAGAATCGACATTTGCTAACTGGCTACACTGAGAAAAAACGTTGAAACAAACTCTGGGATAATAAAATATTATCCCAAAATAAAAACAAAGCGTACATACTCGAATAACAAAAGACATTCTTCAAAAGCTATCATATTACCTGCTCCAATAACATGTATGCTTCTCACTTCCTCATTTAAAAATACACCGTGAAAGATCACAGCGCTGTGGAGGATCGATCACGGTCTATTTCTGTCGGTGACATTATACTGACGATGTGTAGTGGCTACAGAAGGTACATTTAAATCGAGAGTTGAATAAAATGTTAAGGTATGTAGAAATTAGAATAAAAGTTGGTAAATGTGGTGGAGAAACAAAAAAATAAATATTCCACGACTTTTACACAACGCCATCTAGTGACAAACTAAGCAGAGCTTGGATGAGTACTAGACAACTGATAAACATACTTATATGTTTTTAGATAAATAACACCCAGACAGAGAACACATGATCGTGCTCATCACACAAACATTTGTCCTGGATGGATCGAACCCACGACTTCTGGTATAGCAGTTTATGTTTAATTGAAGCATATTCTTGGCTAAGATGGAAGAAAGTAGGCGGTTAAAAGTATGTCTAAAGTAAATAAAATTTCAAGTTCATTTCGCATTAAAAGGATATCATAACTAAATTTTGTGCGCCTAATAGTTGCCCAATTATACTGAAAATTCATTCACTAGGTATAAGTCCGCCAAAGTGCAGGTGTGCGGACACTGGGCACTCCAACAAGTGCAATAAAATATCTTCGAACTATCTTAAAAATCTTGACAAGACTTAACTTAAACACAAACATTTGGGTGACCCGCAAATGCTTGCAGACTTAGACTGTGTACTATATCAACAGAACTTGAATGTTTATAAACGTCCCACAACGCATTGTAGGATTTTCTTAGGACTTTTTCAAAGGAGTCCCATACTTTGTTCCTTTTTTCCGAGTGTTGAACTTCTGCCTTCACCTATCTACTATTATAAGACGCAGTTCCTAATAGCCACCTGAACACGGGCTAATCAATCTGGATGCCGGTACATAGTGTTACATAGAACATGAATTACCATGTAAGGTCACGCCGGGATTATACCTCGAGGTGCGACGGTTACACGTTCCTGTCTGTGTGAACGGGAATACGTTTATGTGTTTACGGAATATGGAGTAGGTTTTGGTCCTTTTGGAAGAATGTAGTGTGTGAACAAACCTACATATTATTTGTAATTGACTAAACGATAAAAATAGTAAGACTTAGCGACTTTTTGCACCTTTTTCAGTAGGTAAATCATACCTACTGAAAAAGGTGCATTAAAGGTTAAAGTGCATCTTGCAGGGTAAATAGATTCAAATCCCAACACAAAAGCAAACAAGTCTTTTGTCCATAATAAACTTAATAATTTTAATAAAACTACCTTCACCATAAACCGGCTATAAAGTCTTTGAATAATGCGATCCCATTTGCATTCCGCCGTAAAAATCCCATAAATCTACTTTCAAAGATAAACTCTGTACTGAAGGACCAAAGTGTTAAAGTTTTAGTTTGTTGAGCTCGAGCGCATTACGTCGGCACGAGACATTGCATTTTTCACAGGCGTCGGCCATTTGCGTTGTATTGCCATCATAGTGGAACAGGCAGGCGAACTCGTATCAAATATGAATACTTTTTTGGTCAGGACAAAAGTGTGAAGTTGCGAATGGATTTTGTAAATGATTTCGAGCTGTCTTTTATTAAGTAAACCATATTTTTAAACGAATTTTTTGATGGTACTCTCGAAAATTTTATGTGATGCTTTAGTTAAATATGTTGTAAGCACTATAATTTTATTTTGGGAAATGTTAATAAATCTTACCATTTAAGAAATCTAGATATAATACTATAACTATATTCGGAGATATAATTTAACTATTTTCTTTTAACTTAATTTTATCTGTTTTCTTGGTCCTTTGCTCCGATTCTTTTCAATACCATTGTCAGATCTATTCTTGTCCGATAAATCGCTACTTAGCTTTCTTTGCGTTACAAAAGTGATATATCGTCCACGTCCAAGGATTTGCATTGGTAATCCAGGACAAACGGTACCCGGAATAAGATTTCTTTTTATTTGTATGTTTGGAATATTAAAGTTATCTCTATCTTTTATTAAATAATTTGTCCTATCGACTATCGAGTCGATATTTAAGATTTGTTAGTGCTTGATTCATATTCTAGTTGTAGTTGCCCTCTCTTGTTCAACTTTTGCCGTGCCCGACAGGGTTCACAATTGTTTCCTATATACTTAACATAAGACCTATTTATACATTGTGAAGAGCAATAAAGTATTGAGTATTTTTGCCATCAAAACTTTTGTAAATTACTCCAGCCCAATGTTTCATCTGAATGAATAATCCTTTATGCAGTAAAACCTAGCTCTATAACTCTAATTCATGCCCACTACGTTAAAATATATGTACAATACAGTACCCACAGTTCCCGCATAACAAAAGTTGAACAGATAAACGGTATGTTAGCTGGAATCATTGTGTAAAAGTGGCCGTCCTCACTTCCATAATTCAGGCTGTGTTGTGCCATTATTCAAACGAATTGAATATTCTAAGCTTTGTGAACGACCCCGGACTGGGCACTCGCTCGAATATTATGTTTTGTAATGAAAATATCATAAAGATAAATTTTAATGTCAAGCGTGTTGTGTATTGTGCTGTTGTAATTTGGGTTTTCAATGTTATTTTGAACTAATGCTAATTTTCTAGTCGTTTTTAAGTGATAGTTTTTTTTTTAATTTACATGTGGAATTGCTAGCTAGTTTTATTTGCTATATAGTTTTGTTTAATACTAGTTTTAGCCACCATTATGCTCTTGGATGTCGGTTTGGTATATGTGATATATTTTAGTAATATTGTTTGAAATTAGGCGAAAAGCTATAGGCTAATGAAAAAACTAGAAGGTGTAGGTAGATCTTACATCAATATAGAAAAAAAATCGGGACTTCACAAGTATCTAAAAATAATTAAAGCCTCACGTATACCGGAGCATACCCCTATGAACATAAGGTAATAAAGTAATCCCACGTAATCCATTCGCGTACATTCAGAAGAGATCCGATGTGTTCTGATATTTAGTCGGACCGTCTGTTTGTGTGAGATTTCTTTTATACGCCCGTTACGAACTAGGTATATCGGCTGATTGCAAAGCCAATGCCCAGTGTAAATGCATGCAGTAGTTTAACTCGGCCGATTCTAGAAGTAAATGCCTAGAGACGCGCGGTATGTAACGGACCTGCCAATCTACAGCTTTTTAATTACATCAACAACACTCCGTCCATTCATCATTCATCGCCATTAATGATTGGCCTGTCGGTCTAGTGGTTACTGGCCCTGACTGCTATAACAGAGGGTTCGATTCCCACCCAGGACAAATGGTTGTGTGATGGGCATGATAATTTGTTCTGTGTCTGTCTGTATACAACGTTGATAAAAGCGAGAGGCATTAAATGAAACCACATATTCTGTATATCATTATAAGGCTACACAACAAAAATCAAATCAATGTAAGCAATAGTTTAGTCACAGGATATTTTTTTAGTTTTTTTTTAGTTTGAACGTGCTGTATCTTCCTGATTAGGTGACTAAGTTTTATAGGCATAGTTATCTAGTTGGCTCCGGTTGGGTCCGAAACTAGTCGGGCTATCCCGATAAATACGCGTAAGTAAACCGTTATAACGTTTTAAGAATGAATCATCCTCACGAAAGTTATTATAAAAATATTGCTTACATTGATTTGATTTTTGTTGTGTAGCCTTATAATGATATACAGAATATGTGGTTTCATTTAATGCCTCTCGTTTTTATCAACGTTGTATAAGTATGTTTATCAGTTGTCTAGTACTCATAATACAACAATACTCTGCTTAGTTTGAGACTAGATGGCGTTGTGTAAAAAAAAATCATAGGTAACTGCGACACGCTCGCGACTGTATCATGTCACGATCCGATAGCGTAAGCAAAACTCACGTTGCGCCCGTTTATACGGAGACTTCATACTGTATAGATTATTATACTGTGGCCAATGTACCCAATCCAGTGTGTACAGTGGTAATGCGTGGGTATTGGCGACCGTTTGCTAATCTTCTGGCCAGTTTGCGACACCCACCGGGACAATACGAAATTAATTTGTGTAAGCATGGATTAAATTGTTCGAGTTAATTGGATTAATTTACATAAATAATTAAATAAAGCGTTTCAGCCGATCAGACTTATAGCCCAGTAAAACAAGTATGTCACTGTCATAAAAACTATACCTAAACGGTTTTCAGTATCGTGTTTCTCTCGTCGCACTCGCTAAAAACCTTTACTCACATAACGTATTCAAAACCTATATTATGTCCACTAGAACGCAAAGTTCAAACTTTTTGCTTCTTGATCTCAAAAGTCGTGCGAGCACTTTATATGTGGTTATCTACCAATTTTCAAATGATTACAAAAATCTTTTGATACCTTTTTTAATTCATTTTATACCTATTAAATCTTTAATTAAAAAATATTTAAAGGAAATCTAAATGTTTGAGTAGATTTTTTACTATTAAGTCAGTCAACACTCCAATACCGCCTACCGATACTGGTATGTTTAGTTTGCCAGTCTAGAAAGGAAATAGCCAGCATTCCCGCACTGGCTGTATACCTGTTTGTTCAATGAATTGAAACTTTTCATTTCGAACGCTGTTTCGCTACGTGAAAACGCATTGTTGATAGAAACTGTATTGAAAATATCCGCCCGGTAATAAACTGGTTCACAATATGCTGGCAAATATTATTTATTAAAAATATAGAGGTTTTTTTTTCGTTTTTATGTAGGTCGTTTAGTAAAATGTGTAAGTGAAAAACAGGTGTAGTCCGGTAGCTCGGTTATAATATTTTTATTTTCATTTATTATAAACGTACCTGGATACTGGATAGTGACACTTTTATGTCATAAAAATCTTACGTTAGTTTCACAAACGAGTTTTTGTGTGTATATTAAGAAGGAAACGTATACCGCCAAGGCATGGTTTAAAGTGGTGCAGGACAGACAAACGTGGAAAGATTTGAGCGAGACCTTTGGTCAGTAATGGGACACAATAAATAAATAAATCAGCCTGTATACGTCCCATTTCATGGAGAAAGTTTGAGCATTGAACACCACGCTATCTCATTGCGGATTAAGTCGCGAAAAATTCTAGCCTATTAAGTGGGACACAATAGACTAGGATTTTTTTTATCAAGATACACTTTTCATTTTCCACTACAGTATAAAAGCAATACAATCACGATTTCTCGTCCGTATAAAGATATTCCTGTTGTTAAGTTAATCATGAATAATACACCGTTACACGCCGAGGTTTTTGTATGCATAACTACATGATACCCGCGAGACACGTGGCGAAATTGAGGCTTTTTGTACTCTCATGCTACGTGGCTACGTCGCTGCTACGTAGCTGCTACGTGGCCTGATATTTCTGTTTAGGTTACGAAATTTTCGCTTGGTTTGTAGGTATGAGAGGGTCTGCAAAAAAATATTCTAAACATACATTAACATAACTGCTGTGCGTACGGTAGTCTCTGTGTGTAAGTGGTATGTAAAGGTACTAACCTTTACATACCACTCGTAATATTAGTTTTAAATAGAAACAAATTGTTTTGTATTTATCACTACATATTATATAAAGTCCTCCGCCGTGTCTATCTGTCTGTCTGTTCGCGGTTTTTTCATAGATAATTCTATTTATGAAAAAAATCGCATCAAAATTCTTTTCAAAATGTAGGTTTATATGTATGTATAACTCATTATTAAGATCATGTCATCATCACATCAGACGTGCGAAGCTGGGGCGTGTCGCTAGTGTATTTTTAAAACTAACACAAACAAAACATTATTAAACTCTTTTAATTGGAACCACACGAACGCGAGCGGTTAAAATTTAACTTTTATTAAAATTCTGTTTTGTATCTAGCCTTTATTGATGGCCTAACAAAAACTCGTTCGCCCTAAAGTTCATTGTTCAATTCTAGTAAATTGAAACAGCTCAACTTTTACAATTTCCAACGGTTTTTGGTTCATTGTTCTGTTTGTTGTATAAAGGCTGTATACTTTAGTGTTATCTATTTTAGTTATAGCTGTTTGTGTATTATTAATCTTCTACATACACTGTATGCCGAGAATATAATGTAAATATATGGCTACTTTAAATTGTGATTTAGGCTCTCAATTCGATCGTAGGCAACGTGGTGTTTTTCCAGTTTATTATCTGTATTTAATGTGTCCTAATTCTATTTCTTTTTTGATTATTACATAAGTTTTTATCAAGCTTACATGTCATAATACCTCTGTTAACAAACACAATTCGTAACGCTAACTTCTAATGCAGTAAGATAACATTCTACCCTATTTTCTTTTACACTTTTTTTTGTACCGTACGCAAAAATAAGCTTTCGTTAGCAAGACCGAAAATACGTATAGAAACAAAATTACCATATAAATGAGTTTTCAACGCAGTATTTTACCTATTGTTCTAGGTTAGGCTTAGTAAAACAAGTCTGGCTATATTTCAACAGACAATTAAAGTTGCTGAAGTATAAGGTAGTAATTCAGAGGCGCCTGGGTACACCGCATCGTAGGTCTAAGCTCGCTCTGTACACTACACTACACTACACTCTGTAACCTGTACACTATAGGTTTACTCGATGAAATCAAGGAGCGACATTAAAATTTAAACTAAGACACAAGTTATTCGCTAGAACTATTTTAGAATAATTTTTTTCGTACCTATTTATTGCAGCAAAAGTAAAGTTTTATTAAACACTAGCGACCTGTCCTAGCCTCATAGGGGTAAACTACTGATGTATTTTATATATGAAATTCCTCTTGAATCACTCTATCTTAAAAAAAAAACCACTTAAAAGTCTGTTGTGTAGTTTTAAAGTTTTAAGCAAACAGACAGACAGTGACAGCGACTTTGTTTTATACTGTGTAGTGATTAATGGATAGTTTAAAAAAAACAAGTTTGAATTTATTCATTTGTGAAGTCCTAAGTAGGTACCTAATGATCAAAAAATGATATCTTACACAATGATCTTAATGTAGTAGAAATATGATATTACAGATTACCTGTTTTGAACACGGCAATGTCTTAAAATCCCAATATAATGATGAAGAAATAACTTAAAAATATTCTGTTATACAATTACGTTAAGTACACGTAAAAACATACCGAGAAGGGTGTCGTACTGAACTGAATACAAACTTTTTCTAAAGACTTTGCTAAGCTTCTTTTTAAATAAACACTTTTGTATTGTGTGGAAATTCGGAAACAAATTCTCGCGTGTTTGTTGCTCTATATCACAATAAAACATTTGTATTCTTTTAATTATATTTATTAATTTAATTGTATAAATTACCATGTACTAAAACCTCAATTGACTATAAGTAGTCTTATAATTATTAAGTTCTTATGCTTTGTCTATTACTATTAATTTAATTTAGCGACAGATCTACATTTAATAACGTGTCAAAGTTAAAAAGTGTATCAATATTCAGGCGACAGTCCGATAAAATGAATACCGACCAATGATTTACGAAAACAATACTGCTTTAAAATAAAAGCTACCAACATTGACATTTGACATTAAAATTACACCATTCCTTTGAAATCTATCGTAACATTTTGACGTCCACATCGTTAAACCTGTATAATTTATATCACGACAGTTTGACAGCATTTCACCTGTCTGCTATTTACCGGCCTACCACTAGCCCTTAAAGTAATAGCAGTTTTAAAGTTATTGTAGTAGTGGAAGCGTGACAACACACTACAAGGTGTAGTGCGGCGTCTCTTTCCCACGTCCGCGATAATATTACTTTAAGTTTTAGTAGGTGGCCGTTTGAACTATGA
Organism: Chrysodeixis includens; assembly: GCA_941860345.1. Classification (NCBI taxonomy): domain Eukaryota; kingdom Metazoa; phylum Arthropoda; class Insecta; order Lepidoptera; family Noctuidae; genus Chrysodeixis; species Chrysodeixis includens. The sequence goes on along the minus strand of OW796107.1, from coordinate 2,321,034 downwards.
TACCGTTAAATAAAAGAATAGCTTTCATTTTGACGTGAAAATTATCCTGTAATGTCATCGGTTAATGGTCTATAGCGCATCGATTTCATTCTGTCTGTCTGTTGTAATGTAAACATGTTGCATTAGTTAGTTGACAAGATAATTTGTGTGGGTGTCATTGGCAAAGGAATAATGGCTGTTAGGTTAAATGACTTTTTTTTGTAATATTGGATTATACACAGATTTTCGAACACAAGACAGGGGATTTCGAATAAATCTGATAATATTATATTGCTACAGGACATACTGGAATTCGATCATGTGACCATGTCGGTTCAGTCTTTTTTTGCGCTGAGGTATTTAAACCTTGTATCGCGGGGGGTTTCATAGACATTCATTTGACATGCACAAAGACACCCAGACTTAGAACAAGCCTTGGTAGATCGCACAAATTCTTGTCCTACGCGGGGATCGAACCCGCGACTCGTCGCGTACAGTGGTAATTGGCGTGGTGACCACTCGGCTATCCGTGCAGTACTTAAAATACTATTTGTTGTAAAGTAGTAGTATTGTTCACCTATAGTATTATTTATCTATTAAAATAAATTACAAACGATCAAATGTAAGCAACTACGAGTAAGTACTATAAAAAAATTGCGTACTAAAGTACCATAGTTATCACATTTCAACACTAACCAAGCTTCCCTAATTGCGTCTAATTATCTCCCTCTATCTTACCTAAACACAATTATTAGGTCAATTGATTATTGACTGTGTAAATAGATTATCACATATCAATAACACTGTATCTAAGGTGTCAGTTTAGTTAATTAGTGGTTCACATGTGTTATCTTGCTAATTACTTACTTTCGGTAATAAACTTCCTGAGGTAATATATGTAGGTACACCTTGACAGCTACCTGACAGGCCTGTTGGTCTAGTAGTTAGTGGTCTTGACTGCTATACCAGAGGCTGTGGGTTCGATTCCCACCGGTTTAAGACAAATCTTTGTGTGATGATCACGATCATTTGTCTTGTGTCGGGATGTAATATATCTGTAATATGTATGTATTTAGAAGTATACAAGTATGTGTATGAAGTGTCTAGTAATAATAATACAAGTTCGGCTTAGTTTGAGACTAGATAGCGTTGTGGGAATATTATAAAATAAAATACTATACTTTAGATGTAATAAGGTTCGTTAATTGAGCTTACATATATTTTGGCACCTACATCTACAACTAAAAGTAAGAATCTGAGCGTTGCAGTTGTGTAAAAGAGACGGCACTCTACGACGTGTAATACGCTGTCTTGCTTTCACAATAACGACAGTCTTGTCTCAAAAGATGCGGGTATGTTTCCTTAAGTTTCTTTACTCAGGTAATCCCGTTCGCAATGGGAGAGGAAATGAACTAATGAATGGAACTTTGTAAGTTTCTCCGCCTGCTTTGTATGCACGTATCGTTCCCACCTTCTCTGTAAGATTGTGAGGATTTCCTGTCGGTAGAGCCTGATGTATCTATGAAATTATCTTATATAGATACTTGTATACCGTATGTTCCTTACCGTATTGTGTTGTGTTGTGCTTTTTCTTTTACTTATCCGCAAATTGTAAATGCGAAAAGTAATTGTCTGTATTTGTCTATGATACTTGAATTGCTGAAACGATTTTGGTTGAACTTGGTATAATAAGTTTGAATACATTTGTATTCAAACTTATTATACCTACCAAGTTCCACTAAAAAGTTATGGTATTGACCATGCGTTGATTGTCGCAGCTATGACTAAAACCCACGCAAACCATAGAGACAAAGCTAGTTTCAATATAAACTAGACAATACTAATGATTATATCTGTCTTTATTTTGTTGTAACTTACTAAAGGTGTTTGTGGCACGTTCTTGTAATATTCCATCAATGATGCGATATTAATACGATACTTAACAATTGCTATAGGTTGCAACATGTGACCACGGTGAAAGAAATATCCGGTCCGCATATTTCTTTTCTTAGAATAAGTCCGGTTTGTCATCTAAAATAACAATATACCATTTATTTAAACATTCACAACTACAATTCAATACATAATACTTGTACATTTCTTATATTCACCATTATCTCGCATTCCGTGCTACACAGCCGCAGCGCAAGCCATAAAATCCCCCGAGTCGTAACGGAAGCAGGTGACAATGAGCGAGGATGGCTGCGCGGTGAAGCGCCTGTCTAATGAAGACCACACAAACATTTGTCCTGGGTAGGAATCAAACCCACTGGCAGTCAGGGTCGCTAACCGCGAGACCAGCAGGTCAGTCAAAGTGACATAACTTCGGCTTGTCGGTTCAATAGACTTGAGCGATTTGTGAACTTTAGCACTCGCAGAAATGTAACTTGTATTGTGAACTTTTAACTGTCGATGTCGTAGGGTTAGAAAAAACACACATTTTGATCACGTTGGTCTTACTTTGGTCTTAACTAAGTAGTATACACAAAGCATCAAAAATCAAAAACACTAAACTTTCAGCTCAATAACAAATATGCCATTTAATTAAACATTCACAACTACAATTCAAAACAGAATACTTTAACATTTCTTATATTCACCATTACACAGCCACAGTACAAGCCATAGAATCCCCCGAGACGTAACGGAAGCAGGTGACAATGAGCGAGGATGGCTGCGCGGTGAAACGCCTTTCTAATGAAGACCCATTTGATTTCATGTACAACGCAACGGTGAAAAAAGTTATACAGTGTGTATATTTGAACGACGGACTTGTTCAAACCACAAATAGTTTATGCATAGACTTCACCAATAAACGTATAAACAATAAAAAAAACCCTGATTAATGACAAACAAAATCGTTCCAAAAAAGTCCTAATAACTTCGCAACGATTTAACACCCTCGCGCTTATCGAACATATGCGCGGTCAATGACCGACGTCGACGTAGGTATGAATGCATTTCACTGCGCGGCACTCGTCGTCGACATCACAAGGGGCGCGGGGGGGCTTGCGCGCTCGCTGCCTTAGCGGCGGCACGTGTTTGGCGCGTGATATTAGGCATTTTGCGCTCTGTGTTTATAAATACTGTATTTTATCGGATAGTTATATGAAAAACTAACGTCATAGTTTTTTTACATATTTGGGACGAGAATCGAATACTGACCACCCTCCTTCAATAAGTCCGTCGTTCAAATATACATGCTGTAGATAATATTTTTTTGTTAAATCGCTATTTAATTTCATAGGTGTGTAGAATCTATTGTTTTTAAAGGTTTTTGTTTTAAACTTGTGCTTCAAAGTATGCGGTTTTAAATTCCTTTCAAGCAAACTCGAAAAAAAAAACTCCATAGGATTATAGTAGAGAAGTAATACAAACCTTTTCATACACGTTTTGATACTTATGTCCCTAATTAACTTTGGCTAAATACCTTATGACCGGCAGATAGGATATGTATATGAACGTAAGTCTAGTTTTCACTGTTCCAGTATTCGGCTGGACTGTTGGTCTAGTGGTTAGTGGCCCTAACTGCTATATCAGAAGTCATGGGTTCGATTTCCACCCAGGACAAATATTTGTGTGATGAGCACGATTATTTGTTCTGGACATATTTTATAAATATTTAAGTGTGTTTGTCAGTTGTCTAGTATTCATAATACAAGCTTTACTTAGTTTGAGACTAGACGGCATTGTGTGAAAGTCGTGGAATATTACAACCTCAGCAAAATTTCAGTTAATACCTGTCCTGACTCGGGGAGCCCGACGTAAGCCCGATTAAAATTTTACGATCTAAATTATTTAATGAAAACCCTACAGGAGTTCCAAATTGGTTAGTTCCACTTTGGTTTTGTAAAGTATTTATGTATTTTAAACATTTACTGCGATACTGAAAATTTTGTCTCTAATTTTTAATACTTTAAAAAAATAGTCTTTCAATTTACACCTAGGTTTATATTAAGAGTTCTATTTTTGCTATTTTAAATATATTTTCTCACGGTAAGTTATTTTCTATCGTAATAATATACGCTCCTGGTTCCATAAAGATATTTCCGAAAATATAGGTTTAGTGCATCGGAAAATATGAAAACTGCTATTCTTAAATTTGGTAACCTAGATATTCCAATATGGAAACCGAACTGAATATATGTTTAAAAATATTCCTAACATTCAAAAGGTTTGTTTTGGAAATTGTTTTTCAGTTTCATATTCAAATTTTGTTATTTAGATGAATATAGTACCTTATAAATATAGTAATATATTTAAGTACATATAACAACTTATGTATTTGCTAAGGCTGTTGTATCGTCGTAATAATAACCTAAAAAAATATTAGCACACTGAAAGTTAAACCAAACATTTGTGTTGTGTTGTAAATATAATAAAAAAGTTAGTCGTTAGAAGCAATACAAGTTATCAAACAAATACAAGTCCTGATGAGCTTTAAACATAACTTATTGTATAAACGTACACGTATTCAATTTAATGTGGCACCAAAAGTACCGAATCACGGTACATTTCGAGTACTAAGATTGAAAGTCCATTCTCGGTAAAATGTGCCGACGCACGTACCATTTGTATTGGTTGGGATCCTCAATCCATTACGAACTCACTAATCTAAGTGAATCAAATAAATTGAAAAACACTGCCTTTCTAACACTTTTGGAAGTAGTAAGTTTTTTTATCTAGCCTGTCTGAGATCCCACTGCTGGGAGAAGGCGTCCTCCATTTTCTTCCTAACCTTCCTATCTTTTGCTGGCTTTCTTTCTATTTCTGGCCACGAGCACCCCGCAAATATGACTAGATTGTCGCACCGCCTTTGCCACTGCGGAGTACTGCGCCGTGGCGACTAGTCGAGCTACTATTAGCTCGACTAGTTTTGAAGCCCACCGGAGTCTGAGTTTCACTCAGTTTGAGTTCAGCTCATGACCCCTGTTAGGCCTGAAACTAGTCCCCTATTATTATGAATTCACCCTACGATAGTTATTACAATAAAACTAGAAAAAAGTTCAAAGTATACAAATAAGCTCGCAATATTTCTCCTGAAACAAACAGCTCCGTACTCTTTCAAAGTTTATATTTGATTGTATACACGGACCACGTAAGAAAACTTAACATTATGTTCTCGTAAAGTTTAAAACAATATCAATTGAATCTAGCTATATATTGGTCCTGTCCGAACCAAAGGACCACGGAATGTTCAGTTCGGTGGGTATTCATTTTTAGGGTTCCTTAGTATAAAAGTGACTGGGGTAAAGCATAATACGGCAGTTTACAACCTATGCATTACATTGATATGACTTACTATAAAAAATGGAAGTAAGGCCTTTCCGCTACGATGTTAGTAAATGCGGTATATGTAGGTACCTACATAAAGCAAATAATTAACACGGCTTCTGTTTCAATAATCTGTAATAGATGCTAGACTAGGCCACTGATGATGTTGATATAATAACCAGTGCAAGCAATCTCGCACTCGCACAATATACACCGTGACTTTTAGGTCGTTTTAAAAAAGCAGCCCAGTTCATGTATCCAATGACTAGTAAACGTTTATAATAAAAAAATATGTTTTTTTTAAGATTTGAATGAATAAAAATATTATTCATTATTATGACACAAGGCAGTTTTACGAACACTCTGTAGTGAGCGCGGTCCGAACCTTGTGCCAAAGGGGCCGCGCGGGCGGCGCGGCGGCGTCTTATCACAGGTCATTCACCTTAGCGTAAAACAGCTGTCTTACTATTGCAATCATAATGTTCGCAGTAAGTATGTAGCATGTATCTTCAACAGTTTGATACGTAAACATTTTTAACAGGATGTTTCATATTTCCAATGTATTATTTATTTTTTTCATGCATATTATTTTAATTAATGATAAAAAAATTATATTCGCGCCTAGAGGTATTTTATGACGGATACATTGTGTGGACGACTTTTTTAAAACGACCTAAAAATCACGGTGTATATCCTGAATAAATTTACTGAATAAAATACTCTTATTTTAAGATAGTTGTGTAAAAATCTAGGCGAAACTAAATCTTTATTGCTTGATTTTAATTAAATAGTTCAGATCTACGTAAATTTATTTCTTATGCTACAAAACCCAGTCCTCAAGTCAGCTCGCACTTGACCAGTCGGGGTCACAGTGTGACTATAAATTCGATGCATGCAAGCATAGAGTCGAGCCAACTGCGGCCAACTTACTACCGCCATTATGGAACGGCTGACCGTGGCGCGTTGCGATGAGTTTTGATAAACCCTCGCATCGGGTCACTTTTTGCTACTTTTCCGTAATTTTACGAAAGTTGTGAAATATGGAAATTAATTGACCAGATTAAGTGCTTTTAGTGTTTTAGTTAAATGGGAATCTTGAATGAGTAATTTATCTTTAGTTTTCGGCTATTAGATTGAAATGTTGTCTTAAGATAGATGTTCTAGCATTTTTGTTCATGCAAAGTTGTTTTAAGTACCTTGCCTATTTATCGAAGATAATATCTCGCATTTTTTTTTAAATCACGAATCTTATCAACATAATAATATGTATAATCAGTTAACAGCTATTAACAAATGCGTCGCTTTTTTTTATTCAGTTAAGTAATGACTTGTTAATAGTTATTTAGATTTAGTACTAACCACCAATACCTAATACAAAAGCTGTAGTAACCAGAAAATGGAACACCACTTATAACTTATTCAGTTAGTAACCAAACAAAGCTTTATCGATGCCCAAATTACTAAATGCTTTTACTTTTATCATAACGATATTCTTGTAGGAGAGTCGTAAAATAAATATGAATCGGTCCCGGTAGGTCTTATTTAACAATTTCGTCGAATCATGATTGTATGGCTATGTAATTTGGGTCTGCCGCCTGATTGCCCCTTCCGGACCGACCATTCAAATACTTTTTTATTATTCTAGAATAACTAAAGGGGTTAAGAAGTAGGCATGGTATTGTTAACTCCTTTGTGTGGAAATGAAGGGCGAGTTTTGGTCAATATTCCTCAAAAGTAGTCGGTAAAGTTTTTGTTATTGCTTCTCCTGCCTTATAAATACATAGAATCTAAGTTACCAAATTTCCAAATACATCTAATTGAAATCTACGAAACAGGCCGACAATCAACTAACTTCTCGTAACTAATTTCGTTTTCCAACTAGCATTTGGTACGTACACCACCAGTCGTTTGCACGAACATAAAAACTACACGTAACTGCAATTGGTGTTACATGTGCTCTATATGGGTCACTTCCATTGCACCATTTGCACCAACTTCCTACTAAACTTGTTTAAAACCTATCATACGAACTTCCATTTGGCTTTCTCCCAGATATTTCTAATTACACTGTTTGCGAACACTCGGTTTTTGTTTTGCGATTTTCTTGACATGAACGTTATGAAATATGAGCTAGGATGAACTTTTTGCTCTTCACTATTTTAAAATGTGAAACTAGGTTCTCAATAAACAGATTACTTTTAATCAGATATTTAAAATGAGTACGATATCAGTTAGGTTAATTTTCTGATCAAATAACCATTTTACATGTAAACTATTTTGTCAGCATATTTTCGTGTTACATTAACACGCCTAATGAGACACGGAGATTCTAAATATAAATAATGTTCTCGTGCGCTAAATATGTCAGGGGGTGTTAAAATATGTACATAATAGCTCATTAACCCTATATCACAAAATTAATGAGGCAGTTTGACCGAATATAAATGGCCTAAACTAACAATCGATTTTAGTACTAACACCAGTCACTTGACGATACAAATTTGTACGTTAACTGTTTTAACAGTGACCGCGAAATAACAGTATGAAATGATATTTTAGAATTACATTGACAAGTTTTATATTTTTATATTTCCTTAGGGTGTGTGTCTGTCCGTTCGCTTAAATCTTTAAAACTACGCAGCGGATTTGGAAACGGTTGTTTTTATAGATTGAGTAATTCAAGACGGTTTATATGTATAATACATCAGTTGTAATACATCATATGTAAAATACTTCGCTAGTTACAATATGAAGTAAACCATAAATATTATAGATAGCATTTCAACAATGTTACATATCGTAAATAAAGTCGTAACTCGGACAACTGGGGCCGTCGGCTATTCGTCGCATTAAATTTAACGATGGAAATTAACGGCGATACATGTGTCAATGATTTTAGACGAACGTTGCGTCATCGTTGTTTTAGTATGTTGTGAGGACGATTTAGTTCGGAGCAGATGAAAGCAGTTTTGTTGTAGGTATCAGGATACTTATTAGCGATTTGAATTGTTATTCTGCAGATGTGTTTTTGTTTTTTTGATTTAGGAGATGATTTCGCTATATCTGTCACATATACGTTAGGTAATACATACTTATCTACCTATACTGCTTATACTAAATTCTTAATACTTTATACACCATAAAAGAAAGCTATTAACTAAGTAAATAATATAGGTACTATGTTACATTAATCGCCTTTCTCTCTTTGAACTATCTTGAGATTTATTCATAGTTGTATGCTACAAAAAAGATGAATCTAAAAGCCATTTCTTCTTAATGCAGTCTAAAAATAAAATATGCACCCGATCGCTTCCAATTTAATTCAAAGCGTATAAAACTAACAAAGATGTAGATTGTAGGGTATAAAAGCTACTGTAAAATGTATCTCTCACAAAGTTGTCCGAAGTATTGGACAATGGATATGCTTGCCAAGTTTATGCTTTCAAAAGTAAATAACTCGGTTTATGCTTTATTGGTAGAAGCTATTGTAGTTATTTGCGATACTTAAAAAACTTAGAACTAGTAAAAAACCTGTGATACATAAAGAATTATAAGAATATAATTATATTATAAGCTAACACCTTGAAATACACAGTCATAAGTTACTTTTTCTTGACCGAGTAACATGAGGTTAATGCAGTTATAATCGAAATTCAAGAAGGCGAAGCCACAAAAAAAGCAAGGATAGTAATAATATTTTTTTATAGAATCAATTTCACATATTTCCATCAGCTAGAAAATAAAAAAAATCGATTGTACAACCCAACGTTGTTAGTACTTTGTATTAATTAGCATATCTAATAAGATAAGTTGGCACTGTCAGCTTGTTTCGTTATAAAACCATGCAAAGTACTTAACAATATTGCGACCAGTCTCTTTCGGCCAGTCTTACCAACTTTCAAAGCAACACTGCAGTTGTGGAAAAGAAACACCGATATACGCCGTATAGCGCGCTATCTCGCTCACACAACTGCTACACTCTGATTCAAATAGTTTTTAAGAAGTCGTGGTATGTAGGGTCTTGCCAACAAAAACAAAAACGGTTTACAACTGGCTACCAAGTACACAGCGCCTTTATTAACTTTGAGACTTGCACAGATTTTAATATAACGAATACGAGCTAGACGACTAGTGGCTAACTACCAGGAATTGCTTGCTGAATACAGTTGTGGTTCAATTGGAAAATATGAAGTTATTTGTGTAATTGTTTCGGTTTTTCTTGTGGTTTGCGTTGTTTTTTTTCAGGTATAAAAAAGGTTTTAGATGTAAGAGTTTTATGCTTCTTCTTTCTTAGAAAGGAAGTAGTCTTGTTAAAAATAATATTTTAATAACGAAAAATTTTATGTTTTTGTAGTTTTAGTCATCTCAGAAAAGTTATTTGGTTGCCTGTCCTTTTTTTGTACATATACGTACATCTTTAATCTTATTAGTTTTAAAACAGTAATTCTAAGTAAAGACGTTTAATCCAATAACTATTGCTATGTTCATAACATCTTAGTAAACAGTACATAATTCAAGGCTGCGAACTCTTAACCTTAAACACATAGGGCTTCCATACATCACAAACCTGTATACTAGCTGTTGCCCGCGACTTCTCCCGTGCTAATGTCAGTTATAGCTGCAAAAACATTATCTGCATCTGATGCAGTCGGCTAAGTGCCTATGTGTTAATCCAGGGTACCAGCTTACTCCATACCAAATTTCATCAAAATTTCTCCAGCCGTTTGAGTGTGAAAGTGCAACAAACATACACCCTTACAAACTTTCGCATTTTTAATATTAGTAGGATACTAGGTATGTATGTATGAATGTAATACCAGTGCATCTCTATCGCATATCTCGTAATGGACGTACGCCCGTCGACAAAGGTCTGATACGACCTATTTGGATCTGTACCAGAAATTCCGATCGACTGAAAAAAAGAATGCCTTTAAAAATGGCGCCCACTCTCATAGCAGTTTATTGGAAGTTTTTAAATGGAGGACAAGCGTGGATGCCTCGGATTGTGATGGATCGCTCGGATTCTTTTGTTTTGATGACTATTGATTTTGCGGGTATTAAAGTCGTTTACTGAAATAGTTTAGTATATTCTTTAAGATACGTCAGTCGCAAAGTTCAGTTTAGGATTACTTTAGTCTTCCAAGTCTTAAATATAGGAGCCGATTCATTTTATATGCCGGCTCGTAACATTTATGAACTACGTGCATCGAAAAATTAATAAAATCGTTTTTAAAAAATATTTTCTAGTGTACATTCTCGTAGGTAAGTTTGATCTAGTACTTGTTTCGGATGTTTTGTTTTAAACGTGTTTGAGTTTTTCAAAACGTTTGACTATAACTTCTAACTATTCTTGAATATCAGCCTGTAAATAAAGCCTATTTTCTTCCAATAGAATAGTACATCTTAAATATAGACGTGTCAAGGGACCGAGCGGAACAAGGGATTGACAAGAAGTTACATTTATAGATTGGATTCCGATTTGTTTTTGTAACGATAAGACACTTTTTAAAGCCAGTGATTTAAGAGGATATTAGGGTAACATATTTCGGCGATAGCTTTCAACATTAATTACATTTTGAGTTATGTGAACGGTTTTGGAAGAGGAGTGTTGTGTGCGAATTTAATCGGGAAAGTTTTGTTTTAATATTTGATTATGATATGGGATGTGTTAATGTTTTTGTGAGTTTTAAATGTTTGTGTTGTTATTTTTGTATTACATGTTGATAAAAGTATGTGTAAAATGTTGTTAATAATAATTGCGTTCTTAACGCAACTATAGACATGAGAAATGAAACCTAAGAGGCGACAGTCGTTATTTTAGGACTACGTATTCGATTAAGTCATGTGTGGTTTACTGAACTTTACCAAATACTTAATGTTCTGTATATAGTGCAAAGCCCACCCTAAAACTTAATGCGTTAAAAATTTGAACTTTGGGTTTATCACACCCAAAACTTCCTGCGCTTAACCTAAATGCTTTAAAACTATACCTAAAGCACCTTTTATGTTTTACTACTATTCTGCAAAGTATAAATCTCCCTACATAAGTTTCTTCCTAAATGTAGAACACTCTAGAAGCAAAGATTACTGAGTATTACAGTACACTATCTTATAATTAGTGTAATAATTGTTATTACTTTAGTTTGTGCTCGTAACTCGTCGTTTGTGGGCGTGTTCGGCGTTTATCTAAATTGGTAACTGTCAAGATGATTGAGCCTATTAAGAAAATACGCTTAACATTAAATAATATTTGACGAGTTTATTTGCTTAGTAGCTTCTTCTTAGCAACAACTATTTCTATACTATATGTAAATATTATCAAATTTATATGTACCAAGCGTCCTATTTCTACTCCTTTAGCGTGTGGAACTGTATTCAAAAATAATCCCATAAAAGTTGTAAATTAAAAAATCTTTAATATAATAGATTACAATAACCATACATCTAACATTGTAATGCTTTCGTCGCTCCCATTGACAGTTACAATCAATTACTTAAATTGAAACCGTGACCTTATCTGAGTATCAATTAAATTTCTTTAAAATCTTACAACATAATTATTTACCACCAGGTTTTAAAGTTATATTATTGCAGTTGAAAAAGCGTGACAGTGCACTACACAGCATAGAACAGCGTCTTTCTTCCACAACTACACTAATATTACTTAAAAAGTGATGATCATCCCTCAATACGTTCAATCCAAGTACACTCGAACTACAAACTCGATCTTAATTTAATACTGCAAGCAAATATAAAGTAGTATTGATATAATATTCTTATCACGCACGACTCGCGAGTGGTCGCACCCCCTGTAGGTGTACTCTGTTGAATTCCGTATTCACCTACATTTAGCCAGAGGTAGTTGGTAGTCTAACGACGAAGCGTGTGAATGTTCGAATCGAAAGCCTATTGGAGGCGGCATTTGCTGAAAATTACGATTGTTTTATACAAGTCTATAGACTAGTGTAATTTCTAGATTTTTTTAAAGAAAATGGTAATATAAATCAGTCGTATATAACGTAATATTATTTTTAATAGGTCACGTTGTAATATCCATTAAATTAAAAGTAAACTGGCATCGGACAAGTGATTTAAGTCAACATTACAAACGTATTCCAATCGTATTTCATCACACTAATAGCAATTTAGTAAAGTAACATTGTAAGACGTACATTCACTAACACAAGTACGAGAAAGTCATCCAATCAACAGTAAGAGACGTCAGATAACATCGTATTAAAAGGGACTCGTATTTTATTCTCATTGCCGCATTCACAAACATTCGTAAATCCACCGACAGCGTATATTTCCTCGTCGAAAAGAAAAATGTTACGTTCGAGGGGAGCATCGGAACATGTACTTTAGGTGCTTCGGAAATACCTAGTTTGATATTCAAAAACCATTATTCTTTATGCGCACCTTTAGAGGCAATATTAGCTTATGTTCCAGATCGTAACTTACGTAACTGCTCAGATTCCGCTCCGTACTTCTGTTATGTTTGATGCTGTGCTACAATGTTAGTTTTATGAGTTTATCCTCCAATTCATGCTACAAGTATAATTTGTTGTGTATGTGAATTTCGAAGTCAAATTTTGTTAGTACGAGCATACTTATGTTAGGAATAATGTCGCCAGATTTTACCTCGCGTTCCGCGGTCGAATTTTCCGAACGACACCGCAATTCTGAGAGTTGGACATGTCGTATCGAAGTCGTTTACGCTCGCCTGCCCACAAGGGTCGTTGGGACCACGTTTGTTTAACTTCTCCGTCCATGAACTTTGGTAATAACTGCGAGGATCCGTGCTGCACGAGATGTGGAACAGACGGCACTTAATTATTTCTTACATTATTTATCCCGAGCCCCGAGACAGATTAATTTATTGCAGCAGTTTTTCCCGTTTAGATTTACCGAGAAATGCAGCTCGTCTGATAGCGCGGTAAGAGCTCCACTATCCTTAATCACTTGAACCCATTTGCACCATTTAACACCAGAAACTTGAGTACATTTTCTTATGCACTACAGATTTATAAGCAGCAATTAAGACTTGGTAGTATCCATTTGGCTTATTAATTACCTCTGCGGTGGTATTTATCGCGAGGCGGGAGCGCTCCGAAATTTTCTTGGCTCTAGTTTCTGAGATAATGGTACTCGAGAGTGGTAAAGTATCGCTCGACACTTGCGACATATTATGACGGTAGATCATACTGCGAACGTTCGCTGCAGAGCATAGGCGTCGCTTGGCAACCCCGCACTTAATATAACGTTTAACTTTTCGTTGAGGGTCGTTTCAGAAGTCTACTTGTGAACTTTATTGTTCAAATTTATTATGAATCTACGAACGGTACGGTTTCTGTTATACTAAAATCATATTTCAGGCATAATAATATAAGTTAAATCTTTTGATTAAATCTATTAGTTCTCAGTTCAAACACCAATCTGCGATCAGAATTAAACCGCCATTCTGTATTCGTCATCTTTATAGATAGCTCGAGACCATCGGATTGAAGAGCTCTATTGAAATGAATTCATTAGTCAGAGAGTCGGCGTAATATTTTAGCGGATGAATAGAAGAAATTATTTCGCATCGGTGCCGAGGGCATTCATCAGGCACGAATGAAGTGACGTGCGAATTTAGTCTTTATTGCGTTGTGATAGAGGCGTTGAACGTTGCAAGTTATCTAAAGGAGGTTGAATGTTGTGTCGGTTTGATAAGGAATAGGTAGTTTGTTTGTTTTGTGTTCGCTCCATCGCCGTCCGTCTGTAGATACGCGAGGCTGTGGAGCGTGAACACGAGAACGGCTTATTTACCGCAAACCCTTTCTGTTCGGGGTGCGTTTTCTGATGCCGTAATCTTATGAGCCCTTTATCGTACTCTACGATGTTAGTTTACTGTTTTGTATTGTTTTAATCAGTAGTACTTTTTATGTTTAGTTTTAAATTAGTTTGTTTTTATCTGTTTAATGTCTGACCTTTAGACGGCTAAAAGAAAATCCTCAGTTGGTTCGATCCTGATGAGCCAAAATGGAAATCTTTACTTTCCTTCGTAAACAAATAATTTAAAACAACACAAGACAAAAGTAAATAAGGGGACGAAAATCAAACACTTACAATATTAATGCATAGAGTTTTACAACTGTGACTCGTATTTACACAGCAATTTGGCCGCTACCCTCTTTATAAATGTATTCTCTTTTTACTACCTACATTTTGTTACTGCCGTTAAAATTACATCAGCAAAATTACTGTTCGCCAAATTGAAAGTTATGTCTCTGCGAGCCTAACACCACGTTACCAGGAATATAATTGCAGTTGCGGAAGAGAGACGCCGATATATGCCGTGTATTGCGCTGTCACGCTTTAACATCTGCGATTATATTACTTTGAACGGTACTGGTAGGCGGGACATAATCTTATGTCAAAATAACACTATGTTCCATAGCGACATTAGTGTCACATTGTTGCCATATATTTTTATTAACACTTCTAATGTGTCTTTAAACATTTAGCCTAGTCAGTTTATGAGTTAAGTTTCTCGTGGCGATATTAAATAAGTTTCTCTGAAGACTTTTAGGAGAAAGTTATGAAATAAGCATGTTGTTGTGTATTTGTTTTCATTATGTTGTTTACTGTTGATATTTATAACAGCAGCTCTTATTAACAGTCATAGACTCTTATTTTCAGTAACAGTAGTTTTCTCATAGTTAAGAATCGTATCGTAAAAGAGCTTCAGCATATAACATACTTGACAAATACAGTATGGCAATTTCAACCTTACTGCTTCGGAATAAAAGCATATGCATTTTAGGTAATGTAGCGTCTATAGTACAGTTTTAGTAAACGATGCTAACGTTTTAGTTAATGTAAGTTAATAGCGTGTGTAACAATACTATTTTGGCCTCAATAGGTATCATCTCGCATGACCGCGTGCGTTGCTCCATTTATTTTGGCCTGTGTTATTAACAGTTTCAAGTTTTTCAGTTTTATGTGTCAAATAGATTGTTTTTGTTGTGTAGTAGCTAAAAATTCATTATTTTCCATGTCAACCACAACAGTGACCTTAACTAGGAAGTTATATTTCAATTTTTGAATTTTGTACGTTTTTATGCCTAAATGATTCTTTGAAAACTATACCAGAAAAAAATATGAGTCGGCTAGATAAAGACCACAATTCGCAATTGGTCTGATAACTATATCAGACGCTACAAAATTAGGCGTTTGTTGATACGAATACCTGTCGTATTATTAACATATTTGCTCGAATACAAAATGTACAGTCAGCAACGGAAGTCTATGTGAATACTTAGATTTACACACAGCTATCTAACCGTGGCTAAATCTAACGTAGCTGTTAGTGGTCCTAGGTGTCATTTAGTTTTACCCTTGTAACTTATCTAAAAGGAACGCCATTTCTATGAAATCGATTAATTACCATAATTGTTACGCTTTAAGGAATTCCACATCTGATAATTTTCACGGACTGTTGTTGCTGACTGTACATAGTATGAGTATCTGAGAGCTAATTAATACGGAGTGTCGCTAAATTTGAATAAGGTTTACCATGTGTGTTGTTCATTTGTTATATTTGGAATCAATATTTATGTTTCATCCACTTTGATACAATAATATAGAAACTTACGAGATAATGTAACTATACTTATATTTATTACCTAGTTCAGTTATAAATGAGGTTTCATAACTGTTATATTCTTTTTAATATATGTATACTTTCTGTATAACTCCATGTGTCTTATAAATAATCTTTCTTTTTCAGGTAAGTACCTCAATGAACACCCCGGCTATTTGTCAAACTACTACGCGTTTAAGGTAAGTCTAAATCTTGGGCTTTATAAGGCAAAAGGGCAGTCACATCCACTATTACAAGTATTATGTAACAACGAACAATTTACTAAGAATTTCTTGGCAAGCTTTGTAATAGAGGTATATTTTTTTTGTATATTTTCACGCGTAATAACAACTGTCACAATAATTTGTGTTACCTTTTTCGTTCGTGCGGAAAAGTCTTGGCTTTTCTGGCTGGAAATGCTGCAGGAATGTTTGTACATTATAATAGTATTTAATGAGTTTTTTTTTATAAACGAAGCAATTTGAGGATCTTCAAGCCTTTATTTAAATATATTTATTATTGACGGTCTGGTTCTATCTAGTTATTTATTTACAAATGTTAACGTTTTAACACCACTTGTGACTACAATTATAAGTTAAAGAACAGTATAGATTAAACTAATTACGCACACTACTACAATGTTCTTCGTAATAGGTATAGGGATATAAGGCGAATACTCATAAAAGAAGTATGATCTAGAGATTTAAAACTATTGGTCATATTGACTGGCCGGTTGGTGGCGCTGTGTAAAAGTCATGGAACATTATTATTATATTCTGAAAATCTGGCTTACGCTGGTAACATTATTTCTGAGTGTCAAACCTATACAAAACCAACATTTTACTGAATGATGTTAAATGATTATTTATGTGTATATTTCTTTATACTTGACTTTGAGAAGACACCATGACATTAAAGGGCGACTTATTACTCGAATTTCATTCTTAAATAGGTCTGATAAACAATGTGGGTGGAAAAATAAACGAAGTGATTTTTTTTTACAAAAATCCATATTCTTTCTCCATTGAAGGCTATGGCTAACGATGTCTTATTTATTAAATGTTGAAGAACATTCTCGATTCATTGTAGGTCGCCCGTCCAGTCCGATTGCCAATTAGTGTGACAATGTACTGGAGTGTCTGTTCTTGTGTATCACTGACCATGCTCGTCGAAGTGTAACGGCTCAGCAATATTTAAATTGCTTTCTTGTATGAAGAACTGAGAATATTTTGTGTAGGTTGCCCTGAAAGGTGTGTTTTGAACAATCAGAATCAGAATTTGTTATTTGTAAAATATACAGAAAATACAGATATTAAGTGCAGAGCGCTGTTTTGTCTTTGGACATACAAATATGTAGGTGCAAGAATGTACAAAATTTTAATGAGAACAAATTACAAGAAATGTAGTTTAGGTAAATAAATATCAACATCTTAAGGTCTATAAGTAGAGGATCTTTAATTCAGTGTGCCTATCTATGTAAAAGTATAATAGTTAAAAGTTAAATAAAATAGTGTAAAGGGCCCTTATAAAAGGTAAATGTAAATGTAGAGAACGGACGCCTCTATCACATAATACACAATACCTAACCTTCAGTATCTCTACAACTTAATAAACGTAACACGAGTGACTACAGGTCCAGCATATTTTCCAGCGCCGACTTATCTCAGACACTTTAGAGCCCTCTCGGGTCTTCTAAATCCATTTCGGAAAGCAAACTTGTGAAACTTTAACTTGGCTAACTTTCAAGATTAGCCTTACGCTTTTATTTTCCTTAATTTCATATTTCATTCCCCGCAGACGACCTCGCAAATCTTCAGCCTTCAGTTTTCCAATTGGGATTATTTTTAGGGTTCCGTACTCAAAGGATAAAACTGAACCCTATTACTAAGCCTTGGCTGTCTGTCTGTCTGCCTGCCTGTCTGTCTCCAGGCTGTATCTCATAATCACGTGATAGCTAGAAAGCTGACATTTTCACAAATGATGTATTTCCGTTAATGCTATAACAACACATACTAAAAATTAAGGGGGTCCCATACAATGAACATGTTTTTTTTTCGCATTTTATGCTCAGTATTAAAAACGGTAACAGCTAGACGCTTTTTCTATTTTAGATGATAGTACGGAACCCTTCGTGCGCGAGTTCTACTGGCACTTGGCTGGTTTTTTTGGAACTTGCCTCAACTCTAGGCTATTTGCAGATCAACTGGCTTGAATCTGTAATGGACAAAGTTCGGGTTTAAAGTCTGTTAAGTGTTTTAAGATGAGTTCAGAGAGGATTTATTTTCCAGTTTGTGTTTTTGCTGACTGATATTGTTTTGAACGATAAATTAGTAAGAACACGGAGTGATACTAAAATAATTAGTTACATCATTATGGTATTTTTCTTGTAGTAAAAGCTGCCATATGTCTCTTCCATAATTCAAACAAATACACATGTAGATAGGTAGATAGTTAAAATAAATTACCATCACATGTAGTTCATACAGCTTTTTAAAAAACTTCAAAAAAGTATCAGCTTTATATAAACACTGATCAGTTCATATATCTCTTATTAACAATCTCAATTTAAATTATCCCCGGTAATAATAAATTAATTAAACTTCTCTACAACTGTAATTAATTTATTACGAAGCACGACCATAATTGGGTCTATAATGTTTTTGTTGAAACCATAAATCGTATCGAATTGTTTTTATTGTCAAGACGAAATTAACTACGGATATTTATCATCTTATAGATAAACTACGTGTAATAAATATATTTAACGGACAGTGTTCCTTGCATAATGTGACCATTTATTCTTGTCAAAACGGGACATTGGTTTATTAGGTTAAATAATAGGTAGTCAAATGTCTTTTTAACCAACTTTCAAAAGAAGAAGGTTTCTCAGTTCGACCGTATAAGCTTTTTTTAGAGAGAGAAATCGAGGGAAACTTCAAATTTTCGCGCAATTTCTGAAAACGGGACACCGGGGCTTGTATTTGTAAAAAGGGACAGTCCCGTTCAGAACGGGACGTCTGGTCACGTTAGCCTTGCATGATATATTTGGACAATATAGTGGTTTTTGTAAACAACCATTCATATGTTTTCTCGCTGTTTCTTTATTGAGGCGTTTTTTCGGACGGTTGCCAAGGAGCTGGCTGTCCTTACATGTCAGGCGATTGATGGCGTGTTAGGTCACTAGGTTAGGGTCTATCGGGAAAAGAATATTTGGTACAGAAGTAATGAGATGTTCGTGTAATTATTTAGGTCATCCAATGAATTTTATTTATATTTGAATCGGGCAAAAAGACCTACTGAAGAAAAAGTAGTAAGGTCGTATTACAAAGAATCTGAAATAAAATTAGATTAAATTTGTGTAACCAACAGGCTGTTTCTGCCAGCAGTATAAAACTGAAGGCAAGTTGTATTTCTATTTACCTACTGGTGCAAAATCTACTCCTAAAATAGTTAAGAAAACATTTTACTCAAATATAAAAAGACATCCAACATCATCATACATCAACCAAGTGAATTATTGTGTAAGAGATTTTTAGTCCATTTTCATACAAGTTTAAAAATATCCAATTTTAAATCAAAAAGCTTATCTTACTAATGATGTCACACATTTTCCACTATATTCAATAGGAAACACAATTTATACTGTTTACACATCCCACAACAATTTATACTGTAACACAACCACACCATATCACATCCCAACTGTCCACTGCAAGTCAGTAAAACAACAACAAAGTTAATTTTTATACACGTGTTAGTACATGCGTTATATCAACCAGGAAACCTACCACCATACCTTAACCTCAGACTGTAGCATTTGTAAAAGCGAGATGCGACTCTACACTCTCTACTCTTTGTAGAGCGCTATCTCTCTTTCACAATTACAACAGTCTTGTTTTAAAATCTCGTGGTAGGTGTCCTGCGTCGGACACAGAGTTGCGGCGACACTCGGGAGCCTGTAACTTGTAGCTCATTTAACTTGGCCCGACGTGTCGGTCACTCGTGGCTATCTGCAATTAAAACTGCTGCTTTCAAATGCATGCGATGCTAATAGGAAATTGTTTAGGCTTTTTATTGAGTGTCTCTTGTTTTCTGTTTATATTATTCGATGTGGGGTGTCGTGAAATCAATTTGCTAGGTTTGAGAGTAGATATTTTCTAAATAATTTAGAATGAAACAGATTCTTTCTAATTCTATTCTAATTATTGCTAAATAATGCATTTTTCTGTGACTGATCAAGAACTTTTCAATACGAAATCAAATCTTAATTTAAGAACGATGTTCTTCATCTTCACTCTTTCTTAATCTACAAATATATACACAAAATATTATAATTCAGTCATAAGCTTATTACACTATCGATCACTCTACAAAGAGCTAACAAAACCCATACAAAGCTTCACAACAAAAGCCAAGCCCAAACTATGTGAAGACTACAAAATGAAATCCTGAGCTGTAACCCATCCATCAATTTACACAAAACGCATAGAAATTCCCGCGTATCTGCGCGTCAGGTGCTAAGCCTGCTCGACGGGGCTCCGAGCCTTCATAATTATAGAGCCTTGGTGACTTTCATTAAACCCTGTTCATTAGAACCCCTGCCACGAGGCAATCTCATACTGAGGCCTTACCACGACCTATTAAAGTTAGACGTAGTTGAGAAAACGAGACAGAGCTCTACACAATGTAGAGCAACGTCCTACTCGCTCTTTAACGAGTTTTACTTCAAAGGTTCATGGTAGAGCCTTTCAAAAGCTGTTATACACTTTGGTCTAGACTATCCTTGTAAAGTTTTGGGACTAAATGTGATTTTAAATGTATTGCCGCCCGTTTTAAAGTGAATTTGTGTGTAAAGTAATACGAACGTGTCGAGATTTGTGAGCGTTGTTTAAATTAGCTCTGTTTACCTTAATTAAGGTAAGTTTCAAGGAGAGGCAGTTTGAAGGTCGGATTTGACCTTTTCACCTCTTAATGAACTGTTAACGTTTAATAAATTAGCTGTATTAACTTCTCCCATCTATTCCAGTATACTAAATGTGTGAGAATAGCTTTCGGTTTCCAGAAGGTTTGTCAATTGAATCTGCTAGCAAATCAACTGATCACCAATGATTGATGGCCATAAAACTTACAACCAATCACAGGCCTAGAGATGAGATTCGACTGACGATTATTTTTTTTTGTCATGATCTGCGTTTAAAAAACCAGTAAACACTGTCTATCCGTGTTTTTCTTTCATGTTTAAATTTACTCCAAGTTTACTCCAAGAATAGATATAGGCCACTTTTTTGCCACGATATCCGATATCCATGCAGGCAAAACTATGTCAGCCGTATATGTCGCAATATAAACGATAACACTAATAACGCAGCTCATATGGTCATTGTTATGACAAAAAGTAAAAATAAACAGAATATGCATTGCAAATTGCACTTGTATGCGAACAACAGTTTTAAATAAAAATAGTACGTTAAATTCAAACTAGCAATTGTTTATAATCAAGTTAAGCCTCCCACACTAGAGTCAAAGCGCCCCCAACCTCACATTAAAATTCCGGAATCAGATTTGCGCTCGCATTAAAAGCCAGAGGGGTGTAAATTTGATTGGGGCAGCAATCCGCCGGCAAACAAATATCATTATGACATACGTAAGCCCATCACAATAGCCTCTGTCCGAGCCGGGCTGTGCTCTCGGTTAAGGATGTTGTGTGTAACCGAAACTATCGGATATTTGAAATCGTACTAATATTGTAAACGCGAAAGTTTGTAAGAATATATTGATGGTCGGATTTATGATTGTTACTCTTTCACGCTCAACTGACTGAA
This sequence comes from Chrysodeixis includens, assembly GCA_941860345.1. NCBI lineage: Eukaryota > Metazoa > Arthropoda > Insecta > Lepidoptera > Noctuidae > Chrysodeixis > Chrysodeixis includens. The sequence goes on along the minus strand of OW796107.1, from coordinate 2,299,335 downwards.
TTCATTTTGATTATATTTGGTATGGAGTTAGCTGACACCCTGGATTAACACATACTACTTTTAAACATACTGGTTCAAAGAGTTTATTAATATAGGTTATGTTTTTGCAGCTTTAGCAGAGGGGTGTAAATTTGATTGGGCCAGCAATCCGCCGGCAAACAAATATCATTATGACATACGTAAGCCCATCACAATAGCCTCTGTCCGAGCCGGGCCGTCTCGGTTAAGGATGTTGTGTGTAACCGAAACTATCGGATATTTGAAATCGTACTAATATAGTGAACGCGAAAGTTCGTAAGTATATGCAGATGGATGAATGGATGATTGTTACTCTTTCACGCTCAAACGACTGGAGTACAATTGATGATATTTGGTATGGAGTTAACTGACACCCTGGATTAACACATACTACTTTTAAACAGACTGGTTCAAAGAGTTTATTAATATAGGTTATGTTTTTGCAGCTTTAGCAGAGGGGTGTAAATTTGATTGGGCCAGCAATCCGCCGGCAAACAAATATCATTATGACATACGTAAGCCCATCACAATAGCCTCTGTCCGAGCCGGGCCGTCTCGGTTAAGGATGTTGTGTGTAACCGAAACTATCGGATATTTGAAATCATACTAATGTTATGTACGCGACATTTTGTAAGTATATGCAGATGGATGAATGGATGGTTACTCTTTCACGCTCAACTGACTGGATTCATTTTGAAGATATTTGGTGTGGAGTTAAAAGACAACCTGGATTTACACACAATTAATACATTTTTGTTCTTTGACAAAATTTAAGTTCCTTGGGTGACCTAAAATTCAAAACCATATTCGAAAGTATATTATTCCATACCTTAAATCATAACCATAAGCCATAAACATACTTTTATAATAAATAACCAGTCTGTACAAGATAAATATTAAAGAAAACCGATCGCTAAAGTTCTAAGACTTAACTATCGAGCCATACACCTCACAGTAAACACTCAACGTAAAGTTGAACTATGCAGACCAACCGAAGCTTGTAAGTGGTAATACTATACAGTTTTACAAGCCCAGCACTCTAGTCTGCTTTAGGAACTAGTTAAATCACACAACAACTTAGATATTTTTACCGTTCATCTTATATGTAAAATTCTCGTGTCATACTGTTAGTTACCGTACTCCTCCGAAACGTCTGGATCGATTCTCTTGAAATTTTGTATATGCATTCAGTAGGTCTGAGAATCGGCCAAAATATATTTTTCATCTCTATTTTTTTCGTGAACAAAGTCATGCGAGAACACATAAGAAGGTGTTGGACTTAATGACTTTAACCTTTTTCTATGCCAATAAATTATCATTACCTACAAAATGGCAGACAAATTATCCGTATCCGAATTCATATCACTAACATCCCTATCTCCAGTCAACTGTTTGATCATAAAGCGATGCTCAAACCAAACGGACGAGCAAATGAGCGGAATGTTTAGCGCTAAAGTGGCGCTCGTACTGCGAACACGAGCACAACCGCAACTCTAACCTAGTTATATTACAGAGATGTGAATTGTTTAAAGTTTCATGTATTACTCGTTTTTGGAATAATTGCATGTACGCTATATTATTTATTATAAAATTTATCTCATATGCTGATTTAAATTCTCTCATATGTACTCGTAGATTTAGATTGAATATTAAATCTAAATCGACAAAAAAATGCATAAGATTTTAATCTGCGTTATTGACCATAAAATATATATTTTGTTGGATCTAGCAGATTCTTTTCCTGATTTTGTTATGATTGAATCTTTAACTTTTACTGATTCACTGCAGCAATAATGTTATCAGACTCCGTTGAAATTTAAATGCTTGCCGCATATGCTATAAAAACTATTTAGAAGGTGTAAAGAAATAAACTCACATGTCCATTGAGGATGATAAAAAAACGATCCCTTAACGCAAACCAGTATCTAACTTTGCTACAATTTTCACAACGATACAAAATTCTCAAACACGTACAATGTCATATGTTGCAATATCAGTCTCTCAATATTTTCGACTCACTAACAGATATTCTAAAGCATATCACTACGCTCGGTGGCTCAAGAAAATAGTCGTTGAAATAAAACGTAGCAGTAAACAGCACACTCGTAGCCTCGTAGCAGTGCCGTAGAACCGCGTAGCATTCGTAGCACGTCTACGGCCGCTTGGAACGGGCAATCGTTACAGAATTCACTCGGAATGGATTACGTTTGATATTTATTTACGATTTCGTATGTTTTATGTGGTTTTTCTTTAATGAAAATGGAGATGGTAATGTTAGTGAGAGGAAAGCGCTGCAAATTAGTAAAAAATACTATTTAAATGAAACTTTGCAAGTAACTATGTTTTTTTTTTGCAATATAAAACATCTTCTTCTGCGTTAGATAGCTGCTGGCAATACAGCTTTAATTAATTTCCTAGTATTATTAATATTGTTCAACAACAGCAATTTATTTATGGCTTCAAAAACTTCAAATAAAACAAGCTCCGAATGCATTTTCAATCAAAACAACCAACCTCAGCGAATCTCAAACGAGTCTTCCATTCCCGAATCCTTTGCACAATAAATCAAACGGTTGTATTTAAACGCAACAGGCTGTGTTTAATCACGGCGCCATCGTCAGCGACAAATAGAACAAATTCACGAATGTTTGCCTTCACCGCTCTGTATCAAGTGATCAATATGAACAAAGGACTTATGGAATGCAAAGCTTGCTGGTGTTTTTTAAAGGTTTATTGTTCAGGCTTTTTCCCAGCTGTAGGGCTGTGATTGGTTAGTTGATATTTTGCTTCTACCAAAAATATTGGTAAACGCTTTTAGTATATTGTTGATTTGAATTTTGTACATTGCGTCAGAAAAAAAAAATATGAATACAAATTTTCCTGATTTTTCTGACCTTTCATAATAAATATTTCAATATTAAGACAAAAATTTAATAAGGCAGGTGAGGTAATTAAAATATTTTTAACACTGAGCTTTAACCTACCATATGTGTAGTTTAACATACTTGACGTTAACAATCATTTATTATCTTTATTCACGCTAGGAGGTGAATTTACCATGGGTCGCCCTTATCGAAATCGATAAGGAGGACTATATATATATATATATATCAAGTAACGGTATTCCACTGCTGGGAAAAGGCCTAGTCGCACTTTCTATTATAGACAAAACATGCCTACATGAAGCTTGTGAAGACCAGTCCATCTTAAAAACATATTTCAAATTTAATTTCCCATTTAAAAACCAAAACGTTTTACAATGTCGAAAGGTTTCTAAATCGGATTATTCGCTCGAGATAATTGAATGCGCTTGCTTCCAAAACGTTAATACCAACACAAACAAAACAAGCGTTTGCCCCGCGGTTGCATCAGAAAGGTTTAGCATACGTCTGCCGTCAATTTAACTCTCGCTCGTTTTGTACGGAAACCTAATTGGAAATGACAAGATAACTTTATGAGCAGTTTTTTTTGTTTGGTTTTATGGATAATCTCTTATACCTACTAACACTCACTACTTTTTTGCTCAGATATACGTTTTTCTGGTTTAGTATGTACAAAATCGTATGAGTGAAATGAATTTATAGAGTAAATATGTCCGATAACGTGTTGTTAAACTTGAACATTCCACAAAATACTAATATACAACTGTTGACAAATGTAATTGTTAGGGTTACAATTTTACTTGTGTCTAATTATGATAATACTTGTGTCTAGGAAAGAAAGTAAGGATAGTTCAGATAATTGTCTACCGAACACGAGAATTATCATTACTGGGAACTAGTATCTGCGTCAAAGCTTCCTCGTTAAAATTTTTCTTTGAATTTGAGTAATAAAAAAAACCTAGAAGCATGTCTCACCCCCGAATACTGAAACACGCCTTACAGCATCTGTAAAATTTAAAAATCTATAGTATTTCTTACTACACACCTTAAACTGATAACACTACAGTATTCTATATTATAAATCCAATAAAATTTACAATACTGCTACACCATATTCCTACAAATAAATACAATCTAATCTTAGTTCTAGAAATACATGGAATCAATTAGTTGAGTCATACGAAACAAGATTTAGATTGCACTCCGCTGGTTCGCAAGATAAACGATAATTACTTTCGTAAAATAACAGCCTCCAAGTTTAACATCTTAATCCTGTGAGTGCCTTAAATAATTAAAGGCATATGCAATTTATGTTGGAAGCTTTTACTATCTATAAATATTAGTATTTTGTGGCGTGGGACGGACTTGGTGAATTTTAAAGCTGTTGAGTTTTAAAGGATGATTATAGTATCGTTCAAATATGTGTGTATTATGTTTTTATGTGAGATTTTATTTTAAATAGATTATAATTTGTCAAGTGTAAGCATATAATGTGTTATTACGCTACATTATAAACTTTTTTTATTGATAAACAATAATACTTTTTTACTATTATTAATATTCACATTTAATTTTCTCATTGTTCGGCTAAGCCCCCTTCTTAAAATGAATACAGTCGTAAATTAATACTGATAAGCATAATTCTCAAGCATTCGCTTAAACAATTATCACTTTTTAACAAACTCCATTCATTCATACCTACACAAAAATTACCTTGAAAATTCGGGCCTTTAAACATTTTCGACCGGCGTTTATTTTAAAATAACAATTGTACGGAAACGGGTTGTTTATTCGGAAAATACGCGCAAACACACGTTCCCGAATGTAGCAAGGTCGCGTCACTCTCGCTGTCAATTTCCACCGATGTGTTTTTGGACAGAAATTACAATATTATTTCGAATTTAATATGTTTATTGAAGGAGCAGTGTTTGAGTACGACAGTTTTGTATTAAATACTTAAACGTTCTTAAGTTTGTAATCGTTTTTAACTAATATGATGAAGAAATGAAATGGTTTATTCTGCAAATACGATAAATGTTCTCTTTTACATGTCTTTTTTGTTGTTAATTAAGTGTAACCGTTGAGCGACTATTATGTACATATCAAGCTTTTGGCGTTTATTATTGTCTTAACTTAGTGTCATAGTATGTAGTTTCAATACTAAGTAATATCAACTGTCAACAAATAAAGTATCTTGTGAATTGCATACGGATAGTACAGTAGCAAAGTGTAACTTTAAATACTAAAATTAAGTCAAAATATATCTAGACACGTTTCTATAATAAAAATATTCGTCAAAGCACTCCTGAAAGCTGTCAAAATTTTAATTTTCGATCAGATTTTTCGTAAAACGGCTTCATATTGTATATCGATGGTAAACAAGTATAAACTCGTTTCTCGCACGTTTGAGTTTGCCGTTAAATTAAAACTGTGATCAGAGTTTTAACTTTAATCCCCCTTTGGGTCCGGATACCGGCCGGGAAAGTTCCTGTTATCGGCTCATATTATCGTGTGGCGTAACTTTTCTCTTATTATTATGTGTATACACAAGTTTAATTGTTGCTGCGGTGCTCTGATGAACCTACTGTTCGTTATTTGTTTCATAATGGACTGATAACTTATAAGCAGTCAAGTAGAACGTATCCATCCAAACTTTACGTTCAGCCATTTAAAAATAAACAAATAAGTCTAGTGGCGTGTTTGTGTGTCGTAATAATAAAATTTTATGTGCAGGTATTTAGATGATTGCCATAGCTATAAGACTCAGAACATTTGTGAGAATTCCATTTGTGTTAGTCGAAACTTTTTTATTCGTGTACTTATTACTTTTACCTACAAATTGATTTAGTCCATAAAATACCAAACAGCTTCATGGAAACAAGTAAACAAACTTTGATAAAATTAATCCAATAAAAACATGCTCCATACATAAAACTCAAAGATCAGATAAATAATTTCAGATAATTGAAAACTTGTACGGAATCAATTTCAGAGGCACTCAGCCCCCACTCAGGGATCGGTGTGTGCAAACTTGCCGCAACCAATTTCCAGGCAAACGTCCCGGCACCAAATCCAATAGGAAACGTCATAATCATATGATAGGTGCGGCGCATTGCGCCCACCTGTCGCCGCGCGTGCGTCCCGCGGTGACGTCACCACAGCCGAGCGGCCCCGAGCGGCGCCGGCCGCGCACGAGCCGGCCCGACCCGCGGACCGCAACGGATTGATCCGAGCGAGCCTCCGCGAGCCGCTAATCAAATGAGCCAATCGCTGTTTGTACAAAAATACGTCGCCTGAGACATTACTACACACGCACAATATCTTACAATAATATGTGTTTAAGTCATTCCATAAAACAAATTTTCCATGCGCTAAAGAATGAGGGTTGCGAGGAGCGGTTTCGGCGCGTGTCTCGCCACGGCTCCTTATCTAGTTCTTAATCCAAGATAAATATTACATCAATCGGGGGAGGAGAGCGCGGCGCACGCAGGCGCGGGTGTCGCCGGCCCAGTCCCGCTCCGGCCGCGCTGCCCGCCGCACTTCGCTCTCGCGGGCGCTCGACCCGGCGGCGACTCGCCCGCTGCCTTTTCGACGACTCCTACAAATACTCGTGTTGTATACTCCCTGTAGTGATCACCTCGGACCGACGCTGGCACAGACCCGCCGAGTGTCCGCTCGAGAGCCGCGAAGGTCGTCCACGTGCCCATCCCGTTGCGTAAGTCGGGAAAGCGAAAACTCGCCGAAAACGAACCTCTTCTCCTATTGACACGCGAGAAAAACAAACGTACATGAATATCGATCACACCGTGTTTATCATTGCCATGGCGTGCGAATACCGGGGCACTCCATGTGTGTTTATACCGCGGCCGAAGTAAATAGTGTCTTGTATCCAATGTGTTGGCTAGGTTAGAAGTGGCTTTCTTTTTTAATGGGGTAATCCGGACCGCGCCCGCGGTTTTTAACCCTATAGTACGCAAGTGCTGGTTGACCTTAAAAACGCGGCATGGAGACGAAAGTTTCAACGTGAGACTATGTTTGCCTCGGAAGCTTAAAGCAATAACATGTTAATGTTATTATGATGACGTTCTCTCATGAGAATTGCACGTAGACTCGGCAACTTTGTTTATGCACGTCTTACATTAATTCCCTAAAGACTCTCGTGTGTGTAGTCGTAGCAATGTTCAAATTATTTTGAAATTAGTTCAGCTGTAACACATAAATTATTTCGTTACTAAGTGTGGCAATAACTCATACATATTTAAACGTTAACTGCGCCCATATTATTTCTTTTTATTTAAAGTTAGCGGAGTTTGCACTGTTGATTCGTTACGTTTTTCCGTATTTATATTCAAGGCAGGCTCTTAACTTTTTTTAATCGCCTCTAATGACTTCTTCCCCTAATTAATAGCGCTTGACAGTTCACAAATTTGAATTTTCTTAGAATTTTCTGCTTACTTTTAGAATTTTCATGGACCCCGAAATTTTACTGAGAATAAGGTCAATTTCTGTGAATTTTCGATATTAAATACGTCAGCGCTAAGTATGAACGCGTAAAGTATATTAATTAAAAAAAAAGCAATAAGATTTACACAACCCCTAATGCAAGACTCTTGATTTTATCACTGTTTTTCACAAAAATCCCAAGATTGATAACAGTATAAGCACATGTTTCACGTTTTAATTATTTCCCCTTATCAAATGTAGCATTTTGACTTCAAAGAAATATTTTCACGGTACTGAGCAAATCATAAAGCAATATCTCTCAAACAAAATATCAAAATATGGCAGACTTTTCGGTCTCATTTCTTTCATCAATTGCCGTCGTTCATCTGTGAAAGTACTTATTTCCAAATGTTGTGAGCTCTGCGTAAATATCTTACAAGCATTTATCCATTTTATTCTCATCTCTTAGTTATTTTGTTTCTATCCAATCTTAATTAGCACATCTCTAATTACCAAACATCTTTTAATAGCTTTATTGGGATCAAGAATTGTAATCTGAGGCGCGTCTTTTCTCCGCTCGTTATTAGCACTCGGATTAAATAAATCACGTTTTATACGTTCCTTTTCAATCGGAGAATTTTAATCGTCATTAATAATGTATGAAGCGAAATTCTTCGTCCATACAATTTTTCTCGTACTTATTCGGTAGCTGAAATGTATCAATAAGGTATTCTTCAGACATCGTCAAGAGGTCAACAAGTTTATTGTTGATCTTTCGCAAAAAGCCACCGAGTGTATTACGAAGAATATCAAATAACATACTACGATAGATATTGAACATCGTTTCGAGTGTTTCGTGTGGGTGGCACAATTTAGTCTCTATGTAGGCTTGAGTCGAGAGCAGGTAGTAATAAGATATTGCTGGCTTACGCAGCCTCTGAACGTATTTAGGCTCTCGTCCGTTGTCACATGTTTGATCGACGTTTCGGATAGGCAAAATCCTGACGTTTGAAGTAGATTGACAGCTGGATCGGGTGTCGGCGTTTGGATTGCAGATTTCGACGTATGAGCAGAACTTTCTTGATTAAAAGTAATGTGTGTCCCACATTTAGACTCTCCTCTATTCCTTACAGCTAAGCTACTTTTAAACTTTGTGAAAAGCTTCGAGGAATCAAAACAAAACTGAACCTTTCCTATAACATCAATTACTGCCTCCCATCGACCATACTTAACTTCGTAAAGTTTTCGGGACCCCTGACCACGAGTTCCGCTTCAGAACCCTTCTATTTTTAGCCTGCTTTAGTATTTATGCAGGGAATTACCTCATAACTTAAATTGTCCATCCTTCGTCCTACAAAAGTCCTTTAGTGACCTAGAAAGGTAGCTCAACTTGTGTGAGTAACGGGCTGAGGTAAAACTTGAGGGGCTCTCTGAAATTTACATAGGGTCATTTTGAATTAGTTTCTGCCTCTTCTAGTTTGTGTAAATTATACCGTGTTTTTGTAGTTTTAATGATAAATTACTTGATTTAAGTCATTTGTGTAGTTTTTTCGGCGCATTAACCATTTAATAGTCACTTGGGGTTTTAAAATTATTTAGTTGGGCTACATCCAGTTCAAATTTTATCATTGTAGTCGCCGCGTCAAAATTGTGATTTTTTATTAGTATGAAACTCGGCAAATGTTTAAATATTTATTTATTTATTGTTTCCGTTCACGAGGTTTTTTCACCAATTACAGTAATGCGAAATTACCTAGCTAGATGAATTTGCTTCTAGTTATACCACTTAAAATTGTTAGGAAATGTTAAAACGAAATTCTCAAACGTTATTCTTCTTTAAGCTTAATCTAGACCAGACGGGCATAATAGCCTCGATTAATTATTTACTCCACGAAAAATATAACCGCTCATTTAAATTTCTCCTTCAAACCTTTCATTCTTTTAACACAGTGTTTCTTAGTAAGCAGGCGGTTAACCGAGTAATTTCTTATCATTTTAATATTGGTTAAGTAGGGCGACTTGTAGACCGTACCGGGAAGGTAACCGTTCACTTGATATGAGCGTTGGTCACGACAAGTTTTAATAACGGAATCACGCAGATAGGCACTTGAGATTGTTAGTGTAATCGTTTAAAAGAAATGGGTTTAACTAGGCTTCACTGTAATTTAAACGTGGTTAGCATTTTTCTTTACATTTTTTTTATTGTAGTTGTTGTTACAAGACTCAGAAAAAAGTGGTAATGCCATTTTTATATGATTAAAAACATAAATCACAGGCGTTATGTCTACATTCTAGAGGATTGAAGAGTTTGAATGACCTTTGAAATTGAAACGAAATTCCAAACATTTCCCTCTAAGAATATTAGAATACTTCATGAAATCATGATCTCACTCCCGTCTCCAAACCGAAGTGTTTAATAATCAAATAAATAGGTTCGTACCAAACGGTTTAAACCCTAAAACGGATTATAACAAAGGCGCCAAGATTACAGAATCGCAAGAGGCGTTCACATGTCGATGTGTGCTGATTCGCTACCCATTCGAGCGAAGCGATTTAGCCCCAAACAAAATTAAGCTCGCCGCAGACTCGCGACAATATAAATTGCAGGAAAACGTTAGCTTTTAATTGAGATTTGGTGTTTGTGAATATTTAGAAAGATTTTTGCTGAGTTTTTTGAGACAGATAATATTTTGTGTCAACCAGGTACAACTGTACACAAATGGTACACCAATATTGTTTGTATATACCTATATCTGTGTACTTGTATCTTATACTTTAAGAATGACCTTTTGAAATTCAGTTTTAAGGATTATTCTGTCTCACTTAAAAGTCGTGTTCGAAGTCCTATACCTAAATATTGCAATTTAAAAAGAATGGAATAAACCTCACATTAAACTAGGTTTTACTACAAGAAAACTACTATTTACCATAAAACTCGCTTTGAATACTACAAATATTCCAACAAAAATTAAGTATTCACGACACTGAAAGATCACTTTATCTAATTTCCAACGTTTTTACATTTAAACTTGAATTTGTTTTCCGAGGACTTGAAATGTCATTTAACGGTCTGGTTAGAGTTCTGTCGGAGGCCTTTATTTTGAGACCTCTCTAATTAAACACTAATTGAACGTTTTAATTGACTTTTTATGTTACTTTTACGGTCCGCCCTTTGCTGTTATAATTACAAATATATAGTATAGATGTATGGTGACATTTGAAAGGTGAAATGTTTTGTTTGATTAGAGGCTAATTAATTATTTCGATCTTTTATTTTTGTAGTCAGTTAGTTTTGTTCTTTCTTTTATCAATATTAGGAGAGAAAATGTAATTTAAGTTGAGTAAAATACATTTTATTGTCTGCTGTAATAGAATAACAGTTTAGCTTGTTTTTCATATGTTTGTAGTAAAATAAAAGTCGAAAGAATCTACCTAGATTCTAAGTATCGGAATCTGAAATTCCCGACAAATTACTACTGAGCGAGCATGTTTAATTTTTGATCAACCCTTTTTGCTTCGTGCAGTGTCTTTATAAGATAATAATACCAGTTTTAATTCATTTAAATTCATATTTTTAGCAGTCCTCTGCAATGCATATTTTAAAGCTAGATAATACAAAGGTGTGCCAAGTATCTGGCGGCCGCAGCGTTCCAGCTTGGTGTCAGCTAGCTAATGCGGAATGACAGGCCTGCACTCGTACCACTATACCTTAAAATCAGACTGTCGTAGTTGTGAGAGCGAGACACTGCTCTACACTGTATAGCGCGCTCTCTCGCTTCCACAACTGTACTAGTTTTTGTTTAAGAGTTGGTGGTAGAGGCCCCCTGAAGGCGGCCGGCGAACATTCAGCTATTGCCATTCACTTGGCTTCGCTTTTGTGTTGCCAACTGGATAATGCCGCTTGATATAAAAGGAATATCTTGATGGTAAAGAAGTTAAATGTTCTTTGTTACGGTTTTGTAAATCTTAAGCTAAAGTTTTGATGTTTTACGTTGTTATCTCATTTTTAACTGTTGATTTTTTTGTATCGTTTTCTATTGTGTATCTGGAATGTTGTATGATTACTATTTTTGACTGTATAACGTAGACCTTTTTACCGATTTCTCTCTATATAAATGTTTTCAATTCTCGACATTTTGATTTACAAACAGACAAAAAGAGGAATTTCATTCATTTGTTTTTCGTATGAGGTTACATACCTGTGAGGATTGTGAAAAATTCACAGCATAAATAGAACTTTCTAGATTTTAACTTAAAATTTGTAAGTTTGAATTTAAATTTTCAACTCATTAAGGTTAATTAACTTCTCAGATCATTTAGGCATTCTAATTAGCACATTCACTAATTACTAGGAATGTAGGACTAATCAGAGCGGATTCCATTCCTAAGGTTGTAGGGCTCGCCTTATAGCTATACATATATGACATATAAGCAGCTAAGATTAGTAGATTAGCATGTGTTTATGTAATCAGTATAGCAATACAATCTTAGAATAAAAATCTTTTCATTGTCAAAAAAAAGGAAGACTAAAGATTAGATTAGACATACAAATATGTCGCCATATGATAAAAAAATTACCTACACTATAAAATAAATTGTTTTAATATTTTTGTTTTCACTGTCATACACTAAAGCAGTGTATGACAAAATAAATAAATAAGCAGTGCTTAGAATTCGTACTAGGGTTTGCTCCTAAGTCTGTCAAAACAATTAAAACCTAAGCTCAGGAATACTGCATAGATCTCAAAAATAAAGCCTTTTTGTTTGAATACATTATGTAAGAAAACTCTATCATCCAAACTCGTTTCTTGTACCCAAATCTAAAACATTCCGCGGTCACAAAAAGAGCAACTTACAAAGAATCAACTGAGCGTATCAAGTCGCGTTATTTACGGAGCGCGCAGCAGGCCGCCATTATTTACGTACAACTGCTACCGTTAACTCGACAATTAATCGCTTATATTGCCGTTAAACTGTGCCAACGTGACGTCACTTCTACTCACTGTTTTATTACCCGTATTGGTTAAGTTTTAAGTTTATTTGTACTTGTAAGTTTGTAATGGTAGTTTTGTTGCTAATTTGTGTTAAAATATTTTCCGAATGAAGTTTGTATACGTGAACATAAATAAGTGATTGTTCTTAGTCTCAAGGTATGTAACTGGTTTAGCATAATACAAAGTAAGCAGTATATTTATTAAATAAATCTCGCGGAGTAATAATATAACCTATTTAATAACACCAAAGTTTATAACTTTGACCTGAAAATTGAATCTAGGCATGGCGTTTAACAGCCAAATTATACAAGTCTACGAGCCAGCTTAAACGTGTTAACCTTCACTAAATTACAGAAATAAAACTTTATTATTTATTATTAAAACGCACATTTACAAACGTAACCCTTTTACCGAGTGTACTTACGTAAAGCCGTACAAATAAAGTGAAGGAAGCTTTTGACTAGTTTACGATTCGTATTGTGCCATAAAACTGTTGAATTAGTTGGCCCCGGGTTACGTTATATGACTTATATTTCGTTAGGCCTCGTTCACACTCCACTTTGGCTCGAAAAGTCGAGTTAGAAGTCAGTTTTGAAATACTTAAGCTGACTTCATTTTTGGTGGATAATTGACTACGGCGTAGCAGTCGTAGCTTCGTAGCTGATTAACGTAGGCGTTGCGTAGGCGCTTAGCACAATAATCACACTCGAGTTTGCTTCGCGTAGAGAAATATATAAGAGCCTTTACTCAGTGTAAGCTGAAAGTTGAATATTTGGTGGAAGAGTACATTTACTCACGGTAAGCGATTGACAAATGTTTGTGCATACAGCTTTAGGATTTGTTGGCCCCTATTTATTAAGCCTGGCAAGCTTACTGCGTTATCCTTATGGAATGGCTGCGTAATTGTATTTGTGGAGTTGGCTTTATATAGTCTTTGTCGGCTCATTCAGAGATTGCTCGGTTATCTTGCCTAGGATGAGGAGTTATGTACTAATATATAACTGGGGTTAGTCGACAGATGCGCATTTGTTACAAGTGTTATCTTTTTAAGTGGTTGTATTGTAGTTTCAGTGCAGTGGTTTGTGATATTGTGTGTGATATAGGAGGAAAACTACTGTAAACGTTCTTGATTTGTTAATTACTTTTATGCCAGCGACCTTAAATGTTCAGCACAATAAACAAAACGTTAAAAAAGAATGCAGACTGTACGCAAAAATAACACAGCATCGTTAACCAAAAATATACTGCAAAAAATATCAGCATAAAGCTTTTATTTAAAACGTTACTCCGACGCGGACGAGATACCAATTATCAGTCTGAGATATTAATAATAAATGATACGCGAACAGAGACCAACAATTTTTATATCAAAAAACACCGCACGTGTTTGCAAAAAAACATTGTGAATCCGAGCATTTTGTTCGTAATAAAATATCTTCAACAATTGCATTATTCTCTTTCGTTATCCAATATCGATGCGTGTTGTTCAAATTTCACGTGTAAAAATATATTCGATTTTTCATGTATACTAACCAGAATAAAATTTTAAATGAAACTGTTTCGGTTTGCAATAACATCTCGTTTGCGTATGTAAATGTGATTGTGTTTGTAATCGATTCATAGATTCGCGTGTGATCTGATAGTTTGAACTTAATTTCTTTTTGGAGAGTCTTTTTTGGGAAATTTGTCTCTAGTTAAAGTTTGAAATGCCGCTGTAAGTAGTTCCTACTACTGTTTGCTTTAGTCTATATTTATTACGTTTATTTCAAGTAAAGTGCACCTTTACTAATATGGATATCAAAATCGTTATTAAGTTAAACGTTAATTTCATTGTGACGTGTTCAAAATAACTCTCATATACATTCAACAAAAAAGACTAGTAAATACACTCAAACGCAGCCTTTTATATAAAAGGCTCAATAAATCCTGAATAAATAAAGCAATAAACAATATTCCACAACGTTTTCTAGATAAAATCTAACACCGAGCATTATATCAAACCTGTCAAGAACAAGAAATAAAATCGCGGTATCACCGTTGCTCCTTAGGGACTCGATACACATAAAGTTTCCGCGCCGCGGTCGCACGGGCCGCACGATCCGCGCGGGTCGTGCAACTCGCATCGCTCGCGCGGCCCGCACGACATCGCGACACCGTGGGAACGCTTCTTTACTCGACTAACTTCGAGTGTGTAGTTTCTGTAGGTTTATTGACGTATTTTGAAATTTTAAGTAGGCTTGCACGTGTTATCGTTGACACATAAATTGAGCTTCGAATAACGGGGCATTGAGTTTTTTCGGTCGCTATTTGTTTTTCGTTTCTTGGAATTTTGTATCGTTACTATTGTCTGGTTCGAAACAATTGCTGTTTGAATTTCAACGTGTAAAATTTAACCTGAAATCTGAATAAGTATCCTGTCTTGGCATTGATCTTTGAATATTAAAATTTGTTGAATGAATACCTAAGCAAGCAAGTCAAACAGCCCGATCTATAAACATCCAAAATTAATAATTAATCATCCTCAAAATATATACTTCGCAAAATTTATTTAATTAAAGAACAGGCCCGTTAAAATAACTCAAAAAGTCGGGATATAAACGAAGTAAAAATATAAGAAAACTTTCTTAAAAATATACGCTTAGAAAAAGTTTAATCTCTGCCTTACAAAGTCAAGATACAGTATTTAATTACCGAATACGTAAGATATGTATCTAGGGGCGAAAAACTCGGCTTTGAGTCGAGCTGACGTCACAGTTCATAATGAAATAAGTTCTCTTGTAGCAAACACGTCGTGTACTTTCTCACCTGCGTCTGAAGAATTTATGCAAATGTGGAGTTGTCTCATTGTGAGGTAGTTATGCTCTATAGACTTGAATGAAGACTTCAGTTAAGCTGTGGTCTGAAACGAATAATGTAATATTGCTAGTTTGGGATTTCTGGTGTCTTCGTTTGTAAAACGTCTTGTGAGAGATTTTTGGATCTCTGTTCTTAGATGTTAATCTGGCTAAAGCTGATATATGTTGATGACTCTTTTAGGTACAGATTTATATCTAATGTAGTGAAAATTGGAGTCTACCTATAACTAATACAATAAAAGTTGAACTTCCTTCCCTGATGGATCTGAAATAATGAAAATAATATCTGACGTCACAAACTTAGTCAAGCCAAAGGTAGTTAACTGAAGCTCACTTAACAGTTTCAATCCCCGCATGAAATAATATCTGTACGGCCTATAAATTCTAAAAACGCACCTCACAAAAGAAATTACAAGGGCGAGCGTTTTCTTTGAAATAAAAACCCCACGGAAGAATAAACACGCGATACGTTTTTCTTTCATCCCAAAATACCATTGAGGATGTTTATTGCCGCGTGAGCATGTGTGCGTTCAGCTTTATGTATGACATGGCTCTCTAATGCTAATTCATTGTCGTGTACCCCCGCCTTACTCATAATATAATGCCAACTTATGTCGGCGTTTCTGTGTATGTAGACTCCATAGTTTATGCAGAGCTCCAATGCAGCACCCTTGCCGCCCAGGTGTCACATGTAACATGACTAAGTATTCGCTGATGTCGAGATAATGCATACATTTGCCTTCTAATTCACAAGTTAATTGTTGCAAAGTTCTATGTTAGCTGTGTAATTTATATACAATAGTCCTCTTCAACCTGATTTGATGATTTTACTAAGGGTTGGAAATGAGCACAGTTAGTGAGGTGCTACCATTTCAACATTTTCTTTCTATTCAAAGTTGTTCGAGCAGGATTATAAGAATGTAAATTTTGTTCAACGAAATAAGCATATCAGAATTACATCAGCCATTTTCCAGTTATAAATGTCAGCACGAACAATGCGACAGTGTTTTATGTAGATGGAGATAACAAGACGTGAATTTATTATACGTTGTGTATATAGCTATGTCGCCCATTGATCTGGCTCGTGCTTAATTTATAGTGTGTTGGCTGAAAGTGGCGCAGCGGAACCGCAGCGACGCACCCCTCGTCTGAAGGGGCTTACACTGTCAGGCTGTAGCGCGGCTCCGGCACCATACACTTCGACACCCATCGCCTAGCTCTGACGTCACCGCTGCACTTTAAATAGGTCTCAGTTAATGAAGCGTGCCTAAAGGCCAGCGCACAGGTTAAGAAATTATGTGGAGCTATTTTCACGAGGGTTGTTAGCCAACCGTTTAATGCTCGAAAATGACTTGCGTCTTTTCACTATCGCAATGTAACCAACGCTAATTACGGAACTGGCTGTTGCTTTTCCAACAAATCAAATACATAAACCGAACCCACCAAATGTATTTATTCACGTATCAATTCGACATCCAGCAATGCATGTTCACCGCTTTAGGCGTCCGTTGTTTATCGTTATATATCAGCGGAGTTTCCATCTCATTTAGTGTGCCCCGAAACTGGTCCAAGTTGAATCGACCCGAATTAGTGGGCACCGAGCCTCGTCACTGCGCTCGATCCTATCGGCGCAATGAGATATGAAATGTAACTCAGTGGCCATGATATAAACAGGATTACAGATCCTACACTGACGTTGACGTGACTGTCAGGCGAGCAGGTCGTTTGTCAAAATATTTTGGTACGTATCACGTGCTCGACATTGTGTGCGGTCACGAAGCTTTGTCTCGGCGGGCCCGGGGCGGCGACGTCAAAGGAGATTAGGTTCGTTTACACAATTGTCGCGTCCCCTCGACCCGGCGGCGGCCAGCACCGCGCGCGACCTCACCGCCGCACGCTCGGATTACGCGACCCCGACACATAAAGCCTTCGTGTGCAGACGTGGACACTCTATCTATACACTTCCACAGGAACGCCTCGAGTAGTCTGCTGTGTTTATGGCTAGCGCTTGATCATAATTAGGACAGTGAAATAAACAGTGTACAAAAATGGCTTGGGGTTATTGGTCGGCGTCGTCGGTGATGCCCGACCGCGGGCGCAGTCCGCGCCGCGCGGGCACCTCTGCAGTGCACGTGCACCCGAACCCGCCCACCGCGAGAGAGGTGATGGAGACGCACGACGAGAGCATCATACACACAGCGTCCACGTCACGCGACAGCCGCGAGCACTCCGCCTCTCCACACTCCTCATCGAACGGCGGACATTCTCACCATCAACACGAGGTGCGTCACGCGGTACCAGCCAGTGCGTTATTTGGTGAGAGCTACGGCGAGCTGTCCCGACGGCCGTCGCTAGACCTGGGCTCAGTGCGTAGTGCGCTAGCATCGTGTTCGGGAGGTGGAACATTAAGTGCCGGCTCGACGTTGACCCGCGGGGGTACCCTAGCGGACTACTTGCCGCCGACGCCGTGTCCGCACCACCACCGCGTGTACGTGGACCACCACAAGCACTACGAGCAGCCGATACAGCCGGTGCACGTGGGCGTGGCACACCACTCGCACTCGCACGCCTCCAGCCGCCACCACACCGACGACGAGGACGACCTCGAACCCGCCTACGCCACAGGTATGTCATACATTCATAATGACAACACGTGTTACCGACAATCATTCCGAACATCACTCGATAACCATTAACTGGTTATCGATGAAATAAATGTCAGTTTTTAGTAATAAATTGTATGTATTTAACTTGACTTTACAAAGTAGTTTCGTTTGTAATATTTCGATACATCAACAGCACATGACTCGATACGATCGTAAAACAGTATCTATTACCGAAGCTCGCTTGGCAACACTGACAGTTTTATAGCCTTCAATATTTTATTCGCCTCTAGTGGATTGCCGAATGAGGATATAAAAGGCCGTAACTAAAAAGAAATATGTTTATTCCATTTTCAAAATATACGTTACAAATTAAATCGATACTGAGATGTGTTCTAATTTTAATTGTGTAACCAAGACATACTGTTGTTGCTTGTGTTGCCAGCAATCATAATACGTAATATTATCCGGATGGGAGTAAGTCATTAATTCCCGCACTCCGGCATTGTATTACATTAATTATAAAAGTTTTCCGTCTTATTTCGTTAATGTATTTGTAGCTCTCGTGGCGACCTACTTTTCTGTCTGAGCATTCATCGCGGCCGGTCAGTGTTGCCAACTTCGCATTACTTACACGTTCCAGGAGGGGTAGCAATATCCAAGTGTGTTATAAAATGAAAATAACTTTCAAGACTGCTTTTGATACTTTCCACTGGAAAATTTATGAAGAAATTTTGTTTATCATTTTGAGCTTTTCTCTCCAATACTATAGTTTATAAGTTCTTATATCCTTGTCTCACCAAGATTTCCTTGGTTTTATAAATCCTTGCAATCTCTATCCTTGCTTAACTCTCCC
This sequence comes from Chrysodeixis includens, assembly GCA_941860345.1. Lineage (NCBI taxonomy): Eukaryota > Metazoa > Arthropoda > Insecta > Lepidoptera > Noctuidae > Chrysodeixis > Chrysodeixis includens. The sequence continues at coordinate 2,280,684 of OW796107.1, read as the reverse complement.
TCTTATATTTATTCACTGCCGTCAAAGGCCGGGTCATTCGTCGTATCGTATATCAGTGTCGTAGGGAACCCGCCCTCAAACCTCTACTTAGAGTTTATTATGATTACAAGCAAAATATGTACTTGTAAAAATATATACAGCCTTCATATAGTTCTAGTGGAATTATGTTTTATAGAACAACTGTGAATGTTTTTGGTGGATCAGTCGAAATATGTATGGCTAATGTTAAGATTATTTAGTGCATATTGTACCCAGTGCTTTGCACAAATTTAAATCCCTTTTATTTTTTTGTTTAGTAAATTGTAACACTTAGGACTATGGGATTCTTTTTTAAACTTTCACGACCTGTAAATATATTTTCGACAACGAACGGGTCTTATTCGCGATGTAATACAATAATTCTTTTTGCCCGACGTTTTGCACCGATCTGATCACGGGTGATCAGTCCACTAAGATTCCAAACCTTGGAATCTTAAATCGAAAAACCTCAGCTAGTGTAGTCAGCCCAGCTGTAAGAAGTTTGAGGCTGGTATTATTATTTTAGCTATCTACATTATCACACACAGTTTTTTTATAAGTTGCACAAGAATGAAATGCTCGATTAAAACATTCTCTTACACAGCCACCTCTTAAATCACATGATCTACAAACCGACCCTCTCAAACAACCCGCACCGCGGCTCCCTTTACCGCGAGATTCGTTCGTTGTACTTTCATTTGCTGCCTAATGTACCGTGCCGTCGCCAAATCTCGTCTAATTCTGAAAGCCTTGCCGATGGTAATCAAGATGATGTGAGAGATTAACTGTGTATTCAATGATTTTGTGGAAACACTCGAGGTATTTTGACTGTTTTTTTTTGGTAAGGTAAAATGGGTTACAATATAATTGCATCAGAACATTTTGTTTATGGACTGTATTGAATGCTATGGTAGGAGCTGGGTGCGAGTGACTGAAATAGATCTCAGCGGCGTGCATTTGGAGAGGCCTATGTCCAGCAGTGGTCTGCGACGGGCTGATGATTTTCGACCGACACAAGTTGGATAATACTTTGCCTTGTTTCGGAAAGCACGTAAAAATGTGGGTCCTGCGCCTGATCTCTCTCCGGTCGTGTCGGATTGCCGTCCCGCCGGGCTATGAGAGTAAAGGAACAGAGAGTGCATCTGTGTTTGCGTACACGCTTGTGCACTATATTATGTCCTGCGTAGCTGGCTGGTGTCATAGTAACACCAGCCGCCGCGCCGTGGCAAAATCGGTCAGGAGACTTTCTAGTACTAAAAAAAAGAAAATCAACACCGTTAACATTATCTAAACTCGTAGCAACTGCATACCAGATCCCAGTCTCCTTTATGTGGCAACCGCGGCATTGTCTAGCGGCAAGTTGAAGCTGGCACCTAATTATTGGGAGTGTCGCTTGCCCCGTACTTAGCTGCAATGATCGTTAAGCTTGTGTTACAATCCAGTTAGTTTTAATTCCTGTTTAGTTCCGGCTTTTGCTAAGTTTGTTAACGTATTTAGGTGTTTATTTTATGCTCTTTGAAGGTTAGACTTTGTTGCACGTTTTTTAATGATGTTGTGTGTACGGGTAAATTGTGTAAAGTAAAAGAAATAAGAATTATTACGGTACGACTCTATGACTAAACCATTCAACTGATTTTAAAGGAACTTAGGCTTCATTTTATTTGTAAGGAGAATAAACTGAACGATATAGTGCACTACTATAACTGATGTATCTTACTTTTTTAATAGAGCTATACAGTAAACCTGAGTGCAGGCTCTGACTGCTTCACGACGATTTCTTTGTCGACCAAACACGAACGTTGCTAATAGAAAAGCTAATTCAATTTCATCTTTCAGTTCAACTTCATACACAGTTGATGAAATTATCTACTAAATGTTAAAATAAGTAGTATAACAATTCAAACTTATCAATACGCTTGTTAATAGCATTAACACAACAATATTACTATATTGGAATCACACACAATAAATATTAATGTTTTAAAGCTACAACTTCATCGATAACGAGCGTGATTGGCCATAAAAGTCCCATAAAACTTTAAATAATGGTCCTTGTACGTTAAGTACATCAAAGTGAAATATATTACCCGTAGTACATATATAATGTACTGGTTGGTACCGACTTCTTCGACCGCACGAATGTCGGTTATAGCTGCAAAAATATTACCCATTCCAACGCAGACGGTTAAAAAGTAACCTATGTGTAAATCCAGGGTGTCAACTAATTCCATACCAAATCATCATCATCATAATTCCCCTGCCCATATACCAATTATTATTTGGGCTTGGCGCAGCATGTCGTTTTCCACACGTATTCTGACGTCATCTCGCAAGTAACGAACTCTTTGCAGCCATATCATCTCCAAAACAAATGTCAATATTAAAGATCCAGCCGTTTAAGCGTGAAAGAGTAGCAAACACCTATCCATATAGACAAACTTTCGCGTTTATAATATGAGTAGAAAGTCTATGTATGTGTATAGAAATATATGGGTGTAGTAAAAACTGCAAGGTTGACTCTTTCGCTAAGTTGTGAAGGGGGACTGAATGAATAGACGTTGAGAATGCTTTACAGGGAATGTAATGTAATGGGGGACTTATATACTAGCTGTTTCCCGCAACGTTTCCCGTGAGAATGCCGGTTATAGCTGCAAAACACCCGTACCAATGCAGTCGTAAATCCAGGGGGGGGCAGATAACTCCATACCAAATTAAATCATTTAGTCGTTTGAGTGTGAAAAGAGTAACAAATATCTATTTTCACAGTTTTATTCTTAGTTCAGTTTTAATTTCTCACTTTTTGTTATACTCTTAGCACTCAGTAGACAAATGAATGATAACCGGTATGACCTATATTCTAAGTCCATTCAACTACGCACAAATTACTAATGTGCAGCACTTTAGCGCGGAATGTATGCATTTTACGTTTTATGATCCTGAATGAAAATATAAGACTTATGTTTGTTGTTTATGTCAATAGATTTATATTCGTACCTGCTTATTATGCATTGTGTTTAAAAAGAAAATCAAGCAAGCAAGCACGCTTACCTACATATCATTCAAAAATAACTCATTTTAAATCTTATACCACTCAAAATAAGGTTCAAAATACCTTAACAGAATCGCTTAAACGTGACTAAATACGTTTGTTTATCAGTGAATCGTTACACAAGTCAAGTCCCAAGCTTCTCAACCCTTACTTGAAGAAGCCGGTCAAGGGCATCGCATTGTTTCAGGTTCAGAACCAAACAATCACCTCGTTCACGCTTACTTGGGCTCCAAATGTTCATACTGCATACTGTAGGTACTGGCAGACGAAAAATGTAAGGGAAAAACATGTGATGGAAAAAATATTTCAAAATATATGTATATTTTTTTTGGTTTGGGTATATTTAATTCACCATCTGCTGGTTGGATTCAAAATGTTGAAGTCGAATTTTCACATTTTTATTTTTACACAGGTAACATTTTTTGCCGACGATACACCTCGTTTACTATTTCACTAAAGTGCTTTTAACACACGCGCTCAACCTTGAACTAAAAAGCCTTTTGTGCTACTTTCTCATTAGAATAAAAAATAGTTATTTTCACAAGACGGTTGTTACCGACAAAACGTGAGTACTAAGTAATAACAATGCCTATGGCGTGTTGGCGACCATTCCCCGCGCCCGATCTTTATGTTTTTAATTAACATAAACATTTATCGCTCAGCTTCGTGCTATAATGAACTATGGTTAATAGTTTCCCATTTGCCGACATATCATGATATGTTTGCACGACTTGCTTGATTTTAATACCACGGAATAAAGCCATAAAGCTTTTTCTAACGACTGTACTTGTCCGCTTTGAGATAACATTCGGAGTAATAAAATAAAAATCCATGGTAGGCAGTAAAACTGTATTAACGTATTTATACGGAAATGTATAAAGGCCATTAGGATCATCAGCCCCTATTACTAATAATTGTAGCGATTGAGGTCGATTGAAAGCAACGACGATATTATATAGGCAATTTAGCAAATGCCAATTGCCTAAATTAGGCCACCGGCTGAGGCCCCGAAATGTTCTTATAACAATTTGACACGATACCATATCGAAGAAAAATACCATTCCACCAATATTGTTGAATTCCCGAGTAATTACTATCTAACGATAAATGCTCATTGATTGACCCTCATGCGATTTCCTACCTTCAGACGTAGAGTTAGCGTTCCAATTTAATTGCGAACCGAATCTAAAATATAACATTGCAAAATCTAATTTGAAACTTATGGGTACGTTTGTGAGTTGCATTTCCATTGGGCTCCGTAACTTTTAAACTTGTTTAGTATTTTGAGGGAATCGAGGGGTATCGAGCGAGGTTCAAAGTGAAACTGCCTTAGGATTATTTTGTTGTGGAAATCTCAAGTCCCGACCCTTATACCTACCGGTAACAACTCTTGCTAATTAAACTAATTAAAGCTTGGTAACGTTTCTGAAAGGATTAACTTTTTACTTTATTTTGAGTTTGATGTTGAAAGTATTTTGTGAAAAGCGAATATTTCTTGTTATGTCCTGAATAATATTTTAAAAGTTGAGTTTTTTTTTTTATATGTTACGCTTTCACCACATTACGCTTAACTGATTTCAGTAAATTAGTATGGGTATCTTGACCTCCAAGAAAGTACAGGCTACTTTTTGCCTCAATATCCAAGCGAGCAAAACCGCAGACAAACGCTAGTAGTAAAACGGTGTGGGTGTAATTTATCTATAATACGTATGTATTTAGAAATATATAGGTAAGTTCTTTCATCAATTATCTAGTACTCATAACACAAGTTACCTACTCTCGTACACTTAAGAGACTAGATGGCGTTGTGGAAAAAAAAGGGTCGAAATTAATTCTCGATACAGTTAGATCATAATACTAGCATAAAAATACGAATTGCCAACCACCTCTTGTACAAAAGCGATTTACCAGAGCAATGAAGTTCCTTCAATAATCGAGTTAAGTTGAACTCTTAAATTTAATCCTTAAAACGAAACGATAACTTTAAACGAGTTAGGAACGGTGTCTGGATTATCTAAGCTGTTTGGTATTCTGAGAGCAGTGTACGGTCAGCAACGAAAGTCGGCGAAGAAAAGCCATTTTTAAAGTCCCAAAATGGTTTTATTTTACAACTACTCCTACTACTAGATTCGTGCTTTACTACTGAGACAAATACTCTTGTTTAAAAATGTCTAATATTGGTTGTTGAGTAAGTTTTTGGTGGAGGTCCGGTATTCCATCTAATATGTTCCCCAATGGGGCGCAGTGAACGCGAAAGTGAACCCCGTACTCCCGGCCATAGGCAGATGAGGACGCTCCAGTGGTTTAAGCCGGTAAAAGTCCGGCACACCCCCTCGTCAACCCCTTGAACGGACAGTCCATGACGATTTCCACTGGGATACAAAAATAAAAGTACCAATACTAGACTATTGTATTTGATTTTTATCAATACCTCTATCAGTAATATTATTGCAGTTGTAAAAAAGAGATGCCGTTCTACGCCATGTAGTGCGCTATCCCGCTTCCACTGCCCTCTAGAGCCTTGTAAATCTGATAGTGTGTACTACTATTGCTGACTGTACAAAATGACCTTGAGTCCCTCGGCGACCTACCAAGGTTCGCAAACACGTGAACTTTTTGTGTATCTGTTTTTATTGAGTCCCATTGACATTTACTTTGTAGATAAGGAAGGTGAAATGCGGCGTTTTGACATGTGGGTACCTGTATGTATAGCTAGCTCGTGTTAAGGGGCAGGTTACATTGAACGAGTAATGTAAATCTTTGTATACCAAATTGAACTTTGAAGGTTTTTTCAAGTGCATTAAATAGTATCTGAGTGATTGAGTATAAAACTACGAGTATGTATTCGAATAGGAATTTGTCATTTAATCTTTAAATAATATTGTGTAACTATTAAAGAATAGTAATATTGTGTAACTATTAAAGAATAACCTAATTACTATAAACACAATGATGACAATTATTTACGTCTTATTAACTTTTATAGTTTTGCATATGCAAAGATTAGAATAGAATATTTTTTATTGTACACCATGGTTACAGCTGTGAAAATACCTCAAATGCTTTATTTTGTAACAAATATAAAACCAAGTTTTCCCTTAAACAGAATAACGTAGCTGCTCTTTTAGTATAGCCTCACCCTTAGAACCATACAGTACATGAGATATATTCTAAGATAAGCTAGTTTGTAGGTACGTTGTTTTCTTTCTGAAGTCTCGTGACATTGAGGTCGGTACTCAGTAGACAGGTCTTGTACGTACTGACCACTTAATTGTCTGTATTTATTTGGATACTATGTCTATGCTTTTCATTATTTTTCTACCACGTCCACCAATGCCATCTAGTCTCAAACTAAGCAGAGCTTGTATAATGAGTACTAGCCAACTGATATACATACTCATATACTTCTTAATACATACATAATATTATAGATAAACTAGCTGTTGCCCGCGACTTCGTTCGCGAAAACAAAAAAAATGGAATGAAAAATAGATGTTGGCCGATTCTCAGACCTACTGAATGCATATACAAAATTTCAAGAGAATCGGTCAAGCCGTTTCGGAGGAGTATGGCAACGAAAACTGTGACACGAGAATTTTATATATTAGATTTCTCCGAGATACAAAATAAATGATCGTGCTCACCACACAACCATTTGTCCTAAGTGGGAATCGAACCCAAAACCTCCGGTATAGCAGTCAAGGCCACCAACTACTAGATCAACAGGCCAGATAACTATACGTAAACATATCACATAACCCTTTTTTCTGCCGCAGTCGGGTAAGCCGAACCAGTATCCATAAATGCTCCCTCAAACGCTGTAAATATATCTCACGTTATTTAAGATAACTTTTATTTCTATAATACCATTAAGGTTTCCAACAATGTTACAATAAAACTTTATATCTTTTCCGATAGTATGTAGGAGCAAGCGATCGAATGCCGTTGTAGATATGTGATGCTCCTCAATATCAGGGCTGTAACTATAAAACACGTTAAAATAGGATTAACGTGCGTTGTTTGGGTGATTTGAAATTATGTAATGTGGTTAGTGACGAAATAACTAGTATCTTAATTATGGTAGTTAGGGAAATTGAGATTTAGCACAGTATAAATACATATAATAGTTTAACTCGGTCGTTTCTAAAATATAAATGTCTTCTGCCATGCGGTAGACACAGGCAAAACTCGCGTTGCGCCCGTTTGTATAAAGGAGTCATGCTGTATAGATTGTTATACTATGGTTTTAGACACTGTAAAGTCCAATTTTGATGTCATGAGTAGTTTTTAAGTTTTTACTTTCAAGACATTCATTTGAAAAGTAGAGTCAAATAAACATTTTAGACCATCACTGTTGCAACCGTAGCGACTAAAAAGATAGCCAATGCAAACACAACTACATAAATACGTACCAACTGTCCTAAAATAACAAAGGAAGTATCGACAAAGTAGCTCCTCACATTATTCAAAGTCGGTATAAGCGACATTTCTTTATTCAATTTTCAACAGAATCTTGGCATGAGATTTATTCCTCGAGGATAGGAAAGGGAATTAAGAAAATATGATATACAACGTGTCCAGAGAGATTGCATATTCAATGGCCTTTTTTTGGAACATTTTTAGGTTATTATTCAACTGCGCAATACTGTTGAAGTGACCATTCAAATGTGTAAAATCAGACTTTTGACGTTGATATTTTTTGAATAACACAAAAGAGGAGTAAGGTAACTGTGCATATTTTAGGTCTTTTTTTGTTGTCGTTCAGATTCCCAAATTTTTCATGATTCGATGACAAGAACTTTTACAAACACCCTTATTCAAAACACAGCGTCAAATAGAAACCTAAGAAAAACAACATAAAAATTGCTATCTTAAGAATTTCTTCTTCAACTTTGTAATTGCGCATCGAAGTCTTGAGAAACTTTCACGCAGAGCCTCTTAAACCCTCGGGGATTGTGATTTTTCACAATTAACGGATTATAATTAGAGGGGCGGCCACGTCGTGTCTTTACGAGCCAATCTCTCCTCTCATTCCCCTCTCTACGTGCACCGAATTCAAGTAAACCTCACTAATGCCGACCTTTATACAGTCAGCGACAGATACCGCTGCACACGAAAAAAAATAACAGCCGTATGAGCAAAGAGCTACTGTTATGCCATTAAGCACCAAAAATAAATTTCACACCTAGCGTATACTACACTTTTTTAGCCTATAGTGTCCCACTGCTAGGTAAAGGCCTCCCCCAAGTCCTTCCACGATTCCCTATCTTGCGCCACTTCGAACCAGTCCTCGCCGTGTATGTTTAATTCATTCCTCCACCGCTCTCTGGGCTAACTATACTATAATCAATCAAGATCAATGAGTCGCTTTTGTTTTATGAAGTACCAAAGTAGGTTTGTAATCTATTGTAGTTGAAGCCTAATCATCACTAATGTCTACATGCTAAAAAAGTACTTCCATTTTGTAATCTTATTGTGTTAAGGAATTTCAGTTGCCGACTGTACCTCCAAACATTTTTCCCCGTTAAACAACCGGGGTTAAGGTGAAATACTTTTACTTCTGCGGGTAGTAAAGTGAGAAGACGAGGAATGCGGATTCTGTAACGTTCGCGGTATTCAACAGGCCTCAAGGGTTGATGTTTATATTTGTTTTTTCGCGTCCCTCGTAATTTCTGGTTCCTAATGGTGAGCTTTCGGTTTTCTCAGTAAGATTTGCCGACTGCTGTTGGGTTCCCGTATTAAATTATACGGGACTTATACTGCTTGCTGGTTTTACGCCAGAGTTATTTTCTGCTTTGTAATTTAATTATTTTGGAACACCTCATGTATAAAAATGAGAAGGTATATTTTTCCTTTTACCTAGATTAACGATAACCTTACAAACGTTTTCAGGCATATAATTACAAGATCCAATAACATCGCAAACGACGCAAATACTAACAAGCAAATTTATACGGGCTTTAAAATACCCACCTGCCATTAACACTCGAATTCTAACATTCCAATAATCTTCGACAAAATTAGTTTAAAAGTGTTCCCAATGATAATATTTTTACTGGAGATGGGCCAGGGAGGGTTTGAGTGCCTTACAATTTGCATATTCAAACCCTCTCGATGCGAGGGCGCCGCTCCCGGATTTTTATGTAGACGGAGCGATGTCATTCGATAAGATTTACACAAGGTTTATTTTACTGTGAATTGAGAAATGAAATGTCATTATGTGAACGTCAAATCGAAAGGAAATGCGGATTAGAGATGTCTGACGTTAGGTGTGTTGGTAACTTAAAAGAATAAGTATACTCGTATGTGTCTTGGAGGTACATGGGGTAGTCGTATATACGGATTAGATAAGTGCATTAAGATACCTCTCAACTTTTGTTTGCCCCTTTCTATTCTACGAATAACAAAAGTACGGAACTGCACTGAATGATTCGTCATGAGACTGACTATATTTACAATTTGAAGTAATTTTTAGGACTCCTGTTTATTGTTCTGATTGCTAATAACATACGTGTCATTTAATTTAAATTTTAAGTGCTACGGATTAAAAGGTCTTATCAGAAATATGTCTACACATTTTACAAAACCACTCTATAGATCAAACAAGTGGGAATTCTCATGCAAACTGTAACATATTGTGTATCCAACTCGCGGGCTCTTGTTGATGCGCAAACACCACCTATGTTTGCTTCCATCGTTACTACCGAGGCAGATCTAAGTACAGAATAATAACTTATATGGCCTTAGATACTAATGTAATGTTAGTAATACCGGTGGCTGAGCTTTCTTGGTTGACAAAAGTATATATTTGTTCTTTCCTTGGAGTTCAAGCGAAGTGCATGCTAAGTTTTATGAAAATCGGTTGCTTTGCTTAGCTATGAGAAAGAAGCTGACAGAATTTCTCAACAGTGTAAAGTTTTTTTTTCTGTTTAACCTGGCTTTGAGCTTTTACCATCTTATTAATATCCATTTAATTAAACCTACACACTTTAAAGCTTACCTTACAAGGCCATGTATATCATTATACCTAACACCTGTAACGTACTCAATCAACACAATAAAGATTACTTTTTTATCAATATAATATTTAAGCTGATATGTCCAAGTCACATCACAAGTAACTATAATACGTACCACACGTAGGTAACTATAGGTATATCAGAAGCCTGCACATAATAGGCGTATAATTTGTCGTGTCCCATCGCTAGATATAATATCCTCTCGTTTGTATGGGTCAGCATTAGTAAGTACGAAAGAGAGAAGATTTTGACGTCCTCTGATTAAAACAGATATACTCGTAGGTATACCTCAAAGTACGTTGAATGTGGGTAAAGTATTATCTGTAAAAGGAATTGGTAAGCCATATTGGTGTATCAAATTAATCCATATCGGGATTCAAGTTCTTAAGGTAGATTTTATGAGTTAACCTTATTTTGCTTCAGCATTAATTTTATGATTATAAGATGCTTTCAAAATTATACTTTACGATTTAGGGTTAAATATATTTATCGTGTTGAACGTAAAAAAGTGTTTAGTTGTTTGTGCGTTTACGTCTGTAATCTTAACGAATGCCATTACAAGATCCTAAATATCCTCTTACCTATGTCCTACTTGAGTAACATCACAATAACTGGTTTAGGAGCGCATACAGAACAATCATACTAACTTCAAATGGAAGGGGGTCTCAATTCTCAATCTTTTTTTTTGTAAGCTTAAGATAAAAGATTTAGATCACCAACGCAATCAAGTCAGCTCATTAACAATTCTTGCATTAGCCACATCCTTCTCGTCATCTAAATAAGGTTCACTTTTCTCTAATTTCTATTGACATGTATAACACAAGATTACGCAAAGCCGTGAGCGACAGGTCAACAAGTACCTGTGTAACGGGGATGTGCCAATTACCCGCCAATTACCACCTATTATCTGCGGTCTGAAACCACACTGTGTTATGTGCGTGCTCTCGTTATGACTATAGTCAATTTGTTTGAGATTATCTGTGTTATTGGAATATGGTATAGATTGAATAAAACAAATGAATGAAATATACGTTTGGTTTATGAGCTTGTTGCTGCTCATGCTTGCAAGTAAGTAAATGTTTAGGGACTACTATTGCATGTAGCTGATATATTGTAATTCCGGTTTGATTTTAAAATTACCTGCTAGTTTTTTTGTACTGGAGTGATTTCTGAAGTATTTTTTCATAATCCTTAACTTTCTATATTTTATAGTATTTTCTGTTGCTGCTATAAATCAAAATAGATGTCCACGTTTCACAGAAAACCTAACCTTTTAAAGGTCTCTAAATCTCCTTCGCAACAGCAGCCAAAAAGGAGAAAAATATTTTCGCGAAGATTGAAGCAATCTGTAGTTTGTTTTCCCGATGGGGATATACGGGGCAATGTATTTAATGTTTCGTTCAATAAACCCCAGCTTACGCAGTGCCCGGGCCCGGCGGACGTATCTCAGTGAGCCGAGCGTTATTAAGCACTCGCACGCACTAGCTAAAAACCCTGACCACTCCGTTCGTTATACAAACGCGTCGATTACCAACAGTCAAAAAAATGTTTAACACTGAAGTTAAAGGAGTCATCATCATCCAGTCACTTCTGGCCCTTTTGTGTAAGTAAAAGGAGTATCGAGTAAAAAATATTTTTCAAAGTAACTTTTTAGTTAGTTTTCTTTTTTGGAGGTCAATGTACTCATTAATACGAATCAAACGAGCCAAAACTCGATAGGGCTATGTATTTTTATAATGGAGTTCATTTTGCCACTTTCCAGCATCAGATCAGCTCCATTTTATCGTTATTGCCATGAAATATATCTACATGTGCATACAAAATATAAGTTCAATAGCACACTGGAAAGTGGCTTAAGTTTTACTTATAGGTTTTAGTAACAGACATACAGACTTGTGGAACTAAAATAACTAGTACCAACCGTTTACTCGAGCTGGTTTAGCCCCTAGTGCGTACACCGCTTAATGATTGACGTATATGACGTCACGTGGCTCTGAACAAGGGTACTGTAATCTACAGTGTTATCGCGATGTATGTCAAGGGACGCTACACAGGTAACACGCAGCCTTCAGCAGGCTACTATTTGATGGATGGAATCTGTAATAAGCTTGGATGAGGTCGTGATTCATACATGATGCTTAGAACTTGTGGGGATGGAGTGTTTTGGATAGTTTCAGGGTTAAGAGTGTCGTTAAAAACACTTTGGTAATTGGTTGACACAGTGGCAGGGTAAGAAGTTGTAGTAGAAAAATGATTTGTTTGTAACCCCCACAAATGAAAATATGGGGATATTTGAGCAGATTATAAGGAAAAACTATTTTAAGTATATGGATTAGAATCGGCAATTGTCCAAAATGTACACTCCACGTCTTTTCCTTCCTGATTTATACTATTCAGCACTTCTTACTTGTAAGTCCAAATATTAACCTATTCAAAATATAATTTTAACGGAATATTACACTGTTATATTCACCTTGCAATAAAGACTAGACAACAACGGAACTTAAACAACAGAACATAATAGTTGTCAGTTCATATCCCTGACAGTTAAAATGAAACTTTCTCAAAAGATTTCATATTCCGCAGTCTTCCTAAAACACTGCAGCATTGATAGTAAACGTCAGGAATAATTCCGGTGTAAAACAGAGCTTGATTCCGGTTAAAAAATACCGGTTAATGGCGGTTTAAGGATTTTATAAAAGTTTTATTCGGAGCTCATTTGTGATGAGAGTAAGTAGTAGTAGATAGTTCGAAAACCTAAATAAATCGGTTTCATCCGAAACTGCGAATAATACCTACGTTCACAATACCTACTTAAATACTAGTTATATGGGAAAAACCCTTAAAAGGTGTTTATTGAATAAAAATTTTAAAATTTTGCTCTCGAAGAAAACTGGTTATTTAATAAGGTCAAGGTAGAGCCGAACCTTTTACTTGTGTTGGTCGTGTATCGGTTAAAAAATTACCCGCAAAATAAGCCGTGGTGTAAAATGCTACCAAGCAGTAATAAAACCATAATGCTTTGTCAGAAACTCTGCAGCTTTAAACAAACTTTACTAATGATAAGTTTAAATGAAAAACATTTATGGTATTTAGTTTTTTAAGTCAAATGATTATGAATTTTATGTTTGTTTATTTCAAAGTTCTTCCTTTTGCTTTTAGATTTTTTTATATTAAAGCTACAAAAACAGGCATACTGTTACGTAAAAATACTTATTTGGTGTATTGTCTCTGTTTTAAATCCACCGTACTAATATTATAAACGCGAAAGTTTGTTAGTATGGATGGATGATTGTTAATCTTTCACGCTCATACGGCTATAGCAATTTAGATGAAATTTGGTATGGAGCTAGCTGACACTCTGGATTAACACAATATAGGCTATTTTTAACTCACTGCCTCTGAGGAGGGTATTGTTTTAGCAGCTATAACCGAGATCCGCGCAAAGGAAGGCACGAGCAACAGCTATTAAGCTGTATAAAATCATACTACAACCAACGGAACGTAGCGAAAAAGCGCAAACGGAACCGCGCGATAATAAAGCAACACAACCCAAAGAAACATTGTTTTTATAAATACAGTTCAGAGGCATTGAATTTTAAACGGCAGATAATCTCTTTTAAAACCCTAATTTACCTTCAATACGAGCAACAAACAAACGAGAACTATTTAAAACACAAGGAGACCGCTTTAACCGCGACAATAACTTCTCTTAACTACCCTAATACACTTAGTTACCGCCACCACCTCCCACCACTACCTAAACTTAGTATCATTGCTGTTGTGCAAGCGAGAGAGCGCTCTACAAAATGTAGAGCGGTGTCTCTCTTACACACTATAATAATACTTTAAGCTTTAGTGGTAGATTCTCAGGTATTAGCTTAACTGTAATTCGAAGACTCTTATCGCTCCCCCAGTTTTTAAAATAACTGGCAATGTTTACAGGATATTGGATAGGAACAGCTCTCAATGTTATAATACTATCGCCTTTCAAGTGCTTTCAAGGTACTTTGTTTGTAAGCTGAACTTGGGTGCTTGTGTTTTCTTTTTTAATCACTTACTTTGCTCTTTTGTTAAGTCACTTTCTTTTTTATGGATAATATTACTATTTATAAGATACGTTCTCTTTCTATAATGTAATGTGTGAAGGTATTTATGTGTGTTGTTATCAGGTACGACTCTACGTGAAAACTCCTAGTGCAATACTCATGCAGTTTAAAAAGTAGATAGCTCATAAACTAGAAAAATATATTAGTTGTTAATTACTTAAATGATATAACAGTTTGCTTACTCGTATTTATCGGGATAGCCCGACTAGTTTCGGACCCAACCGAAGTCGAATCATGAGTTGACGCGGCGACGGGTCGCGAGTCGAACTGTTTGTTAATAATTGAATGTAGTTCGAATATATTTGATCACGAATATTCTACATCACAAGATTTCTAGTAACAGTCCGTAACAGTTAATAGTTTGGCTCATGTCAGTATATATTCTAAGTTTAGCACAATTAGAAAATAATGTACCTAGGACTTAATTACTACGTTGCAGGAACGCCTGCTGCATATTTAGACACCCTAATTGGCTTCGGATATAATGTCTGTATTACGATCATGGCCTGGAATTATATTAGGTATATCTATATAGATCTATATAGGTATGCCAGGATCGTAGCAAATGGAAAGATGTGATCTCTGCCTACCCCCAAGGGAAAGAGGCGTGAAGTTATGTATGTATCTATATAGATAAAAGCTTGCATGATTTTCTTTTCTACTAATGCAACATATTTTTACGAGTTAATTTGATTACTTATTTCTCCACCACAAATGTCAGTAGTATTTTAGGTACTTGCCAGGCACTTGCCTGCACTGCAGATCGAACCTTGACTCGTGCATAAAAATTCACACATAGAACCGTATGGCCACCACATCTTTGCTAAACATACCTATTTTTAAAATTAGGTTTCGTAGTACGATAACAGTATTGAGTCATCCTTATTTTTAATACAGTAAACCATTTTATGAAAAATCACCATACTTGCGAAAAATCTTTACGTAAGCTCCCAACTCAATTATAATATGCAAATAGCAGTTTAATAACTATCAGGCTTATTACTCAACTTGTACGGGAAATCATATTTATTCATTGCATAGCACTACAAAGACATTATCGGTATTAAATAACTATTTGCGTTCCCGCTATACCCAAATATTAATACCCATCGGATTAATTAAAACCCGATTGGCTGAATTTGCATGTAATTCGGAGCGCGAGTTCGGTGCAGAGCTAAAGATAGCGTGTACTAAAATAAATTAAACGTACGTTTATGAGCGATACTTATTGCGAAAAGTTATTCTTTAATTATAATCAGCAAATAATATTATAATCGTTATTATTGATTGTTAATGTTTTGTTAACTATCTTTGTGTATTTGTAGTTAGATTATCGGACGTTTTCAATTTTCCATCTATGGGTAGATTTAGTTACTAAAATAATGTCAATGTTCTAGTACTACTATTCCGTGTGGTGTCCGGATATAAAGAATAGCACCACCCCATATCCACCACTGGGTGTCGTAAAAGGCGACTAATGGACCTTAAGACCCAGTGCACTGTACCAAGCACCTTGGGTCACCCGAATGGTGGCGGGTAAACAACCAACAATCGCATTCCCAAAGAGGGTTAGTGTCAGGCAGGCGGCCGACTATAAAACCATAGCCAAATCTTTAAGCAACATGTCTAGAAGACGTGTTGCGCCGACCCCAAGTGAAATGGGATAAGGGCAGGAAGATGATGATGTTCTAGTACTAGTAGCTGAATCCATCCATCAATAGGAAATGTAAGTAAGGTAGGTAATAATCAGTACATTTAATAACAAATTGAAATGAATTGGTGTACCTACTACTAATCAAAAGTAGTATCACACAATCAAGGGATTTACAGCCAACTAGTGATTTACTAGACTAGATGGCGTTGAGGAATATATAATTATATGCAAAAATAAACTATTGCATTTTATTTAATTACTGTTTTAACTACCTTTTTTTCTCTGTGTTATTAAACAAAAATTCTTTTTATTACACTCATTTTACATATTACGTACACTCGATACTTTAAGTGCTTGCTGTCGTGTTGTAGCGTGAAGCGCTAGACTTTCCTTTATAAATTGTACATTTTAAGGTGGTTAAGTAGAAACCGATTACCGCAATCCTGTTTAAATATTCACAGTGTAAAGTAGGTTCTGTATCGAGTGGAAAATGTTATCGGAAGGCTTTCCGAACCTTTTCCGTGGGGCTTGTTTTAATCCTTATGTTAAGTTACATGTAATTATATGTATCTTTAGTGGCGTTGTCATAGTACTTATACTGTTTTCATGTTAAATAAAAAAATGTACAAATAGGTCAGTTTTTCATATGATGTAGGTTTTTAAATATGTATAGTTAAGTTGTTTCTGTCAGGTGTTGGTCTACGAATTGGTTCTTCTGTTTCATACTTATGATCAATTCGATAGCAGAGTCTAGGTGAAAGTTCTGTTAAGAAAAGCGATACGAAGACGAAAATACATCATCATCATCAGCCTATCGCAGTCCACTGCTGGACATAGGCCTCTTCAAGTGCACGCCACTGAGATCTGTTTTGGAAAATATATAAATTTTACAATTTTCACTTTTTCGAATAACACAGAAACCTAATTGTGAATTTGTGACCCTACAATGCCTACACAAACCTCTAAAACAGACATCGAAAATCATATTTCAAACCGAATTCAATTACAATGCGACTTGGGAACAGAGTTAGCAATCGCCACGACTAATGAATGGCCAGCACGTAAACAATGTGCTTTTGGCTGTGGCATAGATCGGCTAACTTTTCAATGCTTGTAGAAACGATTTGGTGAATATTCCTCAAATAAAACGAATTTCGCCTACTGTCATGTTTAAAAAACAAATGCGGTCGTTGTGGAAAAGAGATGCTGCTATACACCGTGTATGTGCCGTCTCGCTTCTATATCTTTAACGGTTTTTCTTTACGGGCAATAGGAATGATGACAACTTTACTTTTTAATGTCTGTCATATAGTTTTATGTGTAATATTGGATATGTATTTTTTTATTTTGTCCCTCAAAGGAAAATTGTCCAAAGTACAGTCATTGAAAGTTACGCGTGACGTCACTTTTTCGTACAATTTTTGCGAATGCGTTACGTCACAAGCCCAATAAAGTCTCCTAAACTTCAAAGCAGCTTATGTATGACATTTTTTCTTGTTCAGATAAATGCAAAAATACGTGTCTGTTTTTTTTTCATTATCTGTCGGACTAATTCGATTTTTACTTTTCGTACCCTGGCATCATACCTATGGTACGGATAGGCCTATAGAAATGTCAACTGCAATATTAATACCCTCGAATTCAAATCCAATCGTTTATCAACATTGCTTTAGAAAAGCGAAACGCTGTCTGTCGGGTTATATTTTAAAATATTCCTTTTGTTCTGATTAATTCGACTTTGAATTCTCGGTTTGCTTTGTAAGATGTCAAGTCTCGTTTTCTTGATGTTTCGTGGCTAATTTGCCAGAATTTCGTCTTTATTTCTTTGTGATTTGTCTCAGAAATTTTATTTATTTATAAGATTTTTCTGGTTACTCGTTTAGGTAGTTAGCTTTGTCTCAAGAGACAGCAAAGAATGGCATAGTCAAAGAAAAGCCTAATTTCAGTGACATATTCAAGGCTGGTGATGATTATGATCTTTTTTAATACAAATAAGTTTTTGGCAAGTGTAAACTTCACAAAAATCAGTGTTGTCTTGACAAATTTGATTTCGTCTGGGCCTATAATTTACCACAGAATCGAAAGCAATATTTAAAATTGATTTCATAACTTATAAACGTTGATACAATTGATATCAACAAACAACAAAATCAAACCCAGTTGCAAAAATATCTTCGTTCTTTATCTAATACATTCAAGATCATAAATCTATGCTTGTGCTACTTCCGAATGCGATTTACGACTCCACGGGGCTTACCACCGTCTCTTAAAGCAATATTATCGCAGTTGTGGAAAAGAGACGCCGTGCTACGCCGTGTAGTGCGCTGTCACGGTTCCACAAATGCTTTACTATTACTTTAAGATGTGGCTTCTACTGAGATCAGACTTTGAATCTCTAAGGTGTTGTTAGTTTCAGGTAAGGAGTATTTGTAAGTTAAGTGAAGCTTTTATATTAATAGTAATGGTATTGATGTTTGGTTCTCTATTATTTATATTTACTGATTTAATTTAGGTGTGGAAATAAGGATCGATTTATCTAATTCGTAATTCGCTGCAAACTAATTGTAGGACTAAAAATTTTAATATGCAGCATTTGCCCACAGAGATAAATATCTGTTTGAATATAAATGATAATTGATGTAATAATTTTATTCAAACGACAGTTTCATAGTACTTACCTGTAATGCTGGTTTTAGAACTTGTTGAAATTGTAGAAATTGTTCTAAAATCATAAAACACATTTCGTAATGCGTAGTTGCCTGTTCTTTCACGGCAAAAATAGTATTTAACAGCTTAAAAATTATATTCTTCAGGTTTAGTGCAATACTTACGTCCATTAACTGTCTCGCTTATTGTCTCCGTACAATAGCCACGACCTCTTCACCTACACAAGCTATATGATCTGTTTGGATGGCAGCCAGCCGTTCCTTAATACCTTGGAACATAAACAAAGAGGTGGAAATGACACTATTATCATAATACCCACTGGTACCACTGCTGCCAACTTAATTATATTTTAAACAAATAGGAATCAGTTATAAAGCAAGTTGAAGTTGAATCCCTTTGTTTTCCCGTCGTAATTCACGCGGTGATGCACCTTTTTGTTAAAATGAAAATGTAGTAGGTATACTAAAAGTCAGTTTATAAATTTGCTGGTTATTTAAAATTACAAGACAGAAAGGCCACCAACCTAGTAATTCAAAACGTAAAATCAGGATTTTTCATAATATATTCTGGTTTTAAAATCACTGCAGTTAAATTCGGACTCTAGTAGTTTGAATTGGACCTAAAGCTTTTCATTCTTTCCTATAATAGAAGCCACCGAAATGCCACTTCCATCTCCGTCTCTACTCCATGATTAATATAACAGGAATGTCTGCACAATACCGGACAATAGTCATTGACGTGTATTAGTGTACCTAATATCCCGGCGGCCATTTCGTAATCACAGCCCTGAATTATTGTTTAGGCAATGTGTTGTGCGCATTGTCCGTACCAAACTCCATATGTTATACGTAGGTAGGTAGACATGTGTTGAAATGTATGTGAGTTGGATGTAGACTCCCATATGTATTTATTAGGCTGTGACTGTCCCACTACAGCCGGCAAGCTTGTTTTCGAATTTGCGAGTATGGCAAATGGCTGAGTCTGATGTTTGTATTGTTTTTGTCAGCGTGAGTATATGACGTCATATTATGAGTTATCGTTGCAATTGAAAATTGATGAAAGAAATTCTATTTTTACTATCGGTAAAAAAAAAATACGTAACATAAGTTTGCCAGATATATTTTCAAAACATAATGGATACGTATTCTGTCTTTCATCAAATCAATAAAAAAGCATAATGAAGACAACCCATCTCATGGATTAATTAGATTTTATTATTCAACTACCAAATCCTCAAAACTGAATGAACTTAAATCTTTGATTAATATTAACATCATTTGCTCTCAAGAATTAGTTCACTTGTTTTATTTTAAAAAATTCTTAAATAAAACATGTAAAGTACGTAGCTCTAGAGGGCAATATCAATTCGGAGTAGGTACAAAAAAACAACTTAACAAACAACACTAAACTACAATTGAAAATGTATCCCGGTATGAAATCATCAGCCGTACATTAACTACGTTAGCTACGTAACTGGATGTATTTAGCAGCGAATTAGTCTTGTTTGCGTAGATTTTGGTTTGCGGCAACCGTGAACATTCATCATAGTCTGTCAATAATGGATGCCTGTGCGAGTGTGTGCATTGAAAAGCTAAATGAGGTTTGGATAAGTTGGAACGTAGTTTGGGATGATAAAGCTAAGTTGCATGCATACGGTGCTTGAAGATAGTAACTGTGATTTTGCTTTTGTTACTCATGTAGGTATCGTTTTGACAGTAAATTGCCAGGGTTACGTACCGCTTCAGCAATTAAAATCATAGTACGGGTTTCGTGAATTATGTTCCGTAATAAATTAAATCGTAAGCATTTCTATCTTTATCTTACTAATATTATAAACACCAAAGTTTGTAAATGTGGATGGATGTTTGTTGTGTTTTGTTTTTGATGAAATGTGGTATGGCGTTAGTTGACTACCTGGTATGCTACTTTATAACCGTCTACGGCAGTTTGTTTTCCTTTTTCCTTTTTTCGCAAGTAAAAGCAAAAACTCTACATTATGCATCAGCAAGCATTAAGGCCTACCAGCATTCTCATTACGAAATATGAAATCGATCGATTAATTGCGAGCAGTCAAGTTACACCGGCCTCGCAATCTGTCGCCATATCGATTTGGCTTTCGATAAACGTAATCAATGCATTAAGAGATTTGTGAGAATTTTGTTAAAAACACTTAATAAATTGGTAAAATACATTAATAATAAGAAAGCAATGATATATTTCAAATTTTAATAGAATTATCATCATGGCTAAAATTAGTTAAGATTGTTGACGATGTAAACTGTTCGTGTATTATTTTTTTAACACATCGCGGATATGGTACAGATGGTTTTAAATTGTTCAGAATGTAGGTTTTTTATTAAACCAATCAATTCGATTGTCTTTGTGTATGTAAATTGAATATCTATGAAACCCTTCCTACACCAAGATAAAAATCCTTAGTGCGGGAGTCGATTAAATAATAATGTCCAAACATTATCACAGATAAACTGACATAATAAATCGTTCATATTTCTAGCTACAGTCCATTGGTTCACCAATGATCCGCATTGCTGAACTTTAATTAGGTAATTAGGCAGATCTGATGTACTGCTACTCGTTAGCAGGACACAGTTGCAGTGATACATGTAATTATATGCCACTGACTGATTCCATGGTATTTTAGTACTAATTGATTGGTATAATATATTTGTTGCTGATGTTTGATTGAGAGTTAATTTCGATTATGTTTGTTAATTATAAATAAATATTAACTTATTAATGTCCCAATAGCAAAGCAGTTGGTTTACCAACTGCTTTTTCCATAAAGATGTTTTCGTCCATATTTTGTGTGAATTTTTGTAGCCTAATTTAGATTAGGTACAATAAATAAATACGAAGAAACGTGTCGTGGTTTAAATTTCCTTTCTAATCTTGGTTGTTTTTACTTTTTGTGAATGAATTAACTTTGTCAAAAAGTTCGTTTAGCGCATTCAATTAAAATAAACAAAATCATATAATTGTACTCATATTTCGTAAATACAATAAACAATATCAAATTAATAATCCTCACTCTATAAAGTAATCACATCAATTAAAATGTACCGTATGTATTCTAATTTGCATGTAATACATTATTGATGAGATCTAATCACTCCGAGATCTATTTTAATACAGTGTCACCTGCCAAATTGGATGAAACTTCCAATGTGATACGTAACTTGAATATGAGGCTGTCGAGTTGTCTTAAGGAATTATCTTCACATAATAAGGGGTAGATTTATGTAATTAAGGGTTAGGAAGTGTGTATTGTTAAAGTTTATTTCGATCGAGCTGAGTCTTGCGGTTTGATCAGCAATCTTCTCTTTTCAGTGGGATTTTAATATGAGTAGAGAATATTTACTATATCATATCAATAACGAAGTAAAATAGCAGATACTCCACTACATGTTTCATTTTTATTATTAAGAAATTAAGTTAGATTAAAGTTCTCAACAAGGCTTCTGTATGTTGGACCTATGTAAGCTCTTTAGCCTTAAATAGGACTGGGTTTCGTTGCTTTAAGTTAACCGTGAGTGTTACTTGCGAGATGAGGTCATATAGGAACGTGTGGAAGAAGAGAATATTCTGCACCGACCCCAAATAATAATTGGGATAAGGGCATGGAATGATAATGACGACAACGGAAGGATGGTAGCAAATCAAAAACAAATCATACCAAAATCAATCATTAGAATTCATCAAGGCCAAAACTAATACAAGCCCTTATTCCGCTACAGCCACATAAATTTACAAATCAAATGCCGAGCCAAACGACAATAAACGATCTCAATACAAAACATCAATCTTGTCTTTTGATTTGACATAAGGAGGCTGGGAGTACCCTCAAATGGCCCGTTATACCACAGCATAATAACATATACAGTAGGACGTCTTCATATAAACAGGTGCAACGCGAATTATGTCTAGGATTCCGGATCGCGGCATGAAACAGTCGCGAGCGTGTCGCAATGACGAACTAACGTAGTTGTGTTGACGTATTTAAGGTGTAAGTGAGCAGCCCTATCTCTGTTATCTACTGCGCGGCTGTAGGCATTTCTTTGAAACGGCCGATTCATACTTCATAGTATATTTATTTAGGCATTTATTTTTTGTTTAAACAGCCAAGTAATACTACTGTATTTCTGTATACTATGGTTATACCGTCTCGGCTGAAATGTGAGCAAACTTACCAACTTAATATAACTCGGGATGTCGTAAGGATTTGCAAACGTATCGGTACAATATGTTACGTTTTATTAATACTGGCGTTTTGGGTTTTATTGTAGGTTCACGCAAAAACTGTTGGGGATAAGGATCTAAAATATTAGGTAACTGATAAGTTGTAGAAGTGATTTGAGGGTCAATTACTGTTTTCGAATTTTTGCGTTTAAAGAGCCTCTAGAACGACTGCTGTCGAAGTAGTCGTAAAGTGTGTGTTGTTTTAGTGCAGTTTTTTCTTCGACTTATTAGCCTACCTAGCAAAAACTATCAACAAGTCACATTGCTGAAAAATAAGTCTATTTTTCACACATCTAACTAAATTATATCGTTCTAGGAATGAAACAAATCTGCGTAGATAGCGCATATACTCTGATGTTGTAAAAGGAAAAAAAGGTAATTCAACGAAAAGTTCTCTAACAAATCCCATAGACTTTATATAAGAAACTCCATTCGCAGAAAGGCTCAGGTACACCCTACATGTTTACACAGTGTAGTCCTTTATCATTCCTGATGCTATCTCCTTATTTGGCACAAAGCCAGCCTCGGAACAGTCGAAAGAAAAATAAAAACGCGAATATTGACTTCTGTTTGTTTCAACGAATGATCGTATTTAAGAAAAGTACTTTCTCCCATTGATCATTCTACTTATTCCATTACGGAATATTGATCCGAGCTTTCCTTTAAGATTAACAATCGTGATTTTACTTTCGGGCTTATGTAATGATGACGTCAGATGTTCGGCGGTTTTATACGTCATTGGTTTTGATAATCTGTTAATTGAGGATTAATTCGGAGACTTTAAAATTGATATTTAATTCTAACAGTTTAAGGGTGGTTTTTAGATTTCTTTATTACCTGGTTTTAGTAACGTGTTGGTAGAATATGTTGGAATGTTATATTCGTTTTCATGTATGACGCTTTAGGAAAGTCAAACTGATGTTGTTCTTTATATTGGCTTTCTGACGTGTTGCGCCGACCCCAAGCAAAATGGGATATGGGCAGGAAGATGATGATATTGGCTTTCTGAAACCGGTGGGTATCATACACAATAATTAAAGCTTCAACCCCAATTACAGGTATTAACAAATAAAAAAAGCACAAATCCACTCGACTAACTCTTAACACCAACTTACAAGTCTCAGCCAAATCTATTGTACGTTAACTTTACAAACTTTTCCCGCTGTACATTGTAGTACTATTATCCTGGGGACCTACCATCACCACTTGAAGTAGGAGAGCTGGTGTGCAAAAGAGACGCCGCTATACATCTTGTAGAGCGCTGTCACGCTTCCACAACTACAATAATATTACTTTAAGCTATCGCAGTAGACCCTCAGGTTTTAAAATGCAAATTCATTCAGCTTCCTCCTCTTAATACAATCCCCTTACCCTCTAGCCGAGTGCGCTAATAATTCTGAAGAAGACAAGTATAATTTAATTTTTAACTAAGAACTTGTAGGGTCTTTTCATGCTAATTAAAAAAAATGGAAAGCTGAATTTAATTTTTGCGGTGGATTTTACGGGCGATCTTTTGCGTTTGCTTTTGTGTCTTTCTTCGCATATTAGACGATCTGGTATCTTTTTTAATTTGTCTTAAACCAGAATATGTTTAATGTTTAAGTATTTTTTTAAACGCACGCAGTTTATTTTACGATAATTGTTTGAAGAGAAAAGACCTTTGATCTCTTATGAAACGATTCAAACCCTTACAATTTGTTAATATAATTCTATTTACAATATCCCAAAATACTGCTGCAAAATAAAGCGACAAGTGAAAAATATGTGTTCATTTTAAAAACCAACTATCTATGAACACTACCCTTTAAACGACAAACTTCTAACTAAATACAAAGACGCTATTTTCCTACATTCCTGGAAAATGTCTACCTCCTTTTTCAGTGACGCCTCGATAATAACACGTTGCATGCGATGTGGAGGGCGTTATTGATTCTGTCCTGCGGCTTGCCTCTGACCACCTGTGGATGTCACTCATTTACATGACGTGCACTGTATTAAGCTGTTATTGGACTTTAGAAATGTTTTAGTATGGAAAATGTTGTGGAATTTCTTGTTGAGTTTTTATTGACGTTTTGTGGATGTTGTAAGAGATGAAAGGTGAAGATTACAAGATGACTTTGCCCTTAAATAAAAAAAATGAAAATTTTATATTTCCAAGAATATAAGTAATTTAAGCGAAACAAATCCACATTAAGATAGTAATCACCATGAAATAATCATTTAGAAATAAATGCGGATCTTTAGAATAAAAGTGACAATAAAAGTTGATTACGTAATACAGGCCTACATTAAGACCAAAAGTCCTATGCAATAACGTAATAAAAAAATATACTCCTTGGAAATTTTATTAGTCTCGATTAAGAAAACAATCGCAATGTAACTATTCTACTTAAAACCGTATCATGAAGTCTAAGCGCCAGTCTAAAAGCAATCCGTGACTAACCAATTTACCCACAAAGTCAGCATTTAACTTGAATTTCAATCCGAGATTCTGAAGACCAGACAGTACAAGAGTTAAATTTTACACTCGCTAACATTTTGAGACGTTTTTAAAAAGGAAGTCTTAATAGGTACTGTCTCGAGATCTACCCCTACTATGAAACCTTCAAGCTAGATCATTCCCGTTCTGCGAGCGAGAGACCGCTATGCAGTGTAGAGCGCTGTCTCGTTTTCGCAGCGATAATGATCTTGCTTTAAGATTTCACAGTACAGGGGTTGAAGCTTCGTTGGTTTGCTAGAGAATGTCCTGGATGACGTCACTCGAATGCTTCGAGGAATAAAGAATTAAATCGCTTCCATTTGACTGCCGCCTTTGTGTTCTACGAACCGGCGATTTGGTTGCTTTAATGTTTTTTTCATACTTTTTTTGCTTTGTATGCTGTAATGGCTCTATTTATTTTAGGCTCGTTTCAGTTATGCGGTTTTTTAATGTATATGAATGTGAATTAAAGTGAATTATAAAAAGATTATCTTTATATATATAAACTTGCGTTATCTATAAATATAAACCATTATCATCTTTATCTGTCTGTTGCAGTTTACTTCTTCGCAAGGGAAGATAATGTTGACAACTGTATGACATTGTTATGTTTGTGGCCTATTCATACATCTTTAGTAACTTTTCATATAAATCGTACAAAATATATAAAACAAACAGTCCTATTATATCTGTAAAAAATGTAAACCTTTCATCTTTCTGTTCGTTCACCTCAACGGTTGACATACAAAACATTTACACGCGAAACAACAGAGTTCCAAGTATGCTTTGATAAATAGCCCGAAAGGTTCTTCAAAGTGCTACAAAATTCACTGGAAACGAAAAATTCGGTACGCCAAAGGAAGCATACTTCCGCGTATGTTCTAGAAAAAACCGGCCAAGTGCGAGTTGAACTTGTGCACGAAGGGTTCCGTACTATCATCTATACACAGCGAAAATTTGAAACGTCTACCTGTTATAGTTCTTAATGTTGAGCAAAAAGTACAAAAAAACACGATTATTGTTTTTAGACCCCCTTTCATTTTTTTTTTAAGTTTTAGTTTTTGTTGTTATAGCGGCAACGAAAATACATCTTTTTTTTAAATTACAGCTTTCTAGCTATTACGGTATATGAGATACAGCCTGGAGACAGACAGCGGAGGCTTAGTAACGGTTCCGTTTTACCCTTTGGGTACGGAACCCTAAAAAACGTTCTTAAAAACTTTGTAATTTCGTATTATAGTGGAAAGTCGCAAACTGCATACGATAGCGGATAATTTGAGCTGCTCGGAATTTGTGCGGCACACGCTAGACCCAAGTGCTAGTTTTAAACGGTAATTGCAGGTTAAAGTATAACAAATTTTGCTGTTACACTTTGTTGTTTGGTAGCTCGGGAGTTTGGCAAGTTTTAACTGTTGTACACGAATGTTATATCAATAATATTGTAGCTATATTTAGTTCTGATAGTGATGCGGTGTTACTTGTTTACAATTTATCTTATTTACACTTTTATCAAGTAAATAAAGAGTACGTATTTTAAGAATAGGCTGTAAATAATTTAAACATATACAAGAAATTACACATAATAATATACCACTACTATGACGCGGCGCGCGACGATACGTAAACTGTTTTAAAATTAAAGTTTTAGTACAAGCAGAAATTAATGGTACGTCCGTTTTATACGATAAATCCATTTAATTTTAAATCACAGACAGAAATACAAATTAATTTATTCATTTCCACAAATATATTAATTTAAACGTCGCCACCATAGTTCTTGAGGCGCCCCTCCCTCTGAATGGCTATTAATTATCGCCAGATATAAATCTCACTGTCCAAAACGTATTCCGTGTTATAACGAACATATTATATAAGTAATAGGTACCTACATATTATACTTACATAATATTATAGTACTAAAATATTTCGAATTCGTAGATCTTGGCCATGTTCTATAAGACCACAATCAGCCATTTTTTTTTTGAATAATAAAATTTTTTTATGAATATAAACCGTGAAAACAAAACATCGTGAGGAAGCCAGCACACCTGAAGAATTTTCTTCAAGTGGCTTAAGAACTGCTGGCTGATACTGGGATGTTTTAGTAACCATATGAACAAAAGAAGAGTTAATTTATAAATCGGAATTGTTATTTTCTAATTTGGCGCTGATATCCCAATAGTTGTGGGATAACAGATATAAAATCAAGTGAATTAATCTCAGTCTACTTAATTACTGTGTCCTCTGAATTCTATTCTGGATTCGTCTCTGCTTGTGATAAGATTGTTTTAAAAATACAACAATACTAAGTAAGAAAACTAAGATAGATTTTCAATTTAGATCACACATTCAGACCAAATTACTGTTTTCTAAAAAAAAAACCATTTAATCTATAAGATCACTTAAGTTAGATCAAGGCTAATGACCTCGTACTGTTATAATCCTTAAAGGTCACGTTTTAAAGCTTATCTTGTACCTAAAACTGCTAATACCCATACAAAAATATGCAATTGTCCGTCAATGTTTTCCCTCTCTTTCACGACAGAGGCTCTAAAGATAACCCCTGAAGCGTCGTTTTATTTATCTTATAACAGAGCGGACCTTTTTGCCCAGGAGTTTAGGAAATACGAAACATTTGGTTTCTTTTTCCGTCACATAACAGCCTACCATTGTCCTGACCTTGCACTTCGTAATGATATGCCAGTGGTACTTGGTACTTCAGACCCTTTTTGCGTTTCAAGGTTATCACAAGAGATAACGTTTTGTATCTAAGTTGGCTAGCTGAAGTTTTTTGTTAATCAAATCGGTACCTGGACCAGTCAGCATAAATTTGTATACTGGCGTTTTCGTGCTAAAGTTTAATGTATATTTTGCCTATAAATTTATATTAGAAAATTCTAAATAGCAACAATTTTAGAATGTCTTATTTCGTCCGTCGACAGATTTATGCGAAAAATGTATTATTTAAGATAAAGTATTCGAAGATTTACGATACTTGTTCTGAAATGCTTTTGTAAAATATTAAATCTAACAATAAATATTCTTTGTTCTAGGTAAGTCTACAAAGAAATTCTGAAGATTCCATCGTTGTCTAAAATGCTCGTAGATATACAGCAAAAAAGGTGAGTCGTTTATCATCTAAAAATGCTCTCGAAATAATGAAAATGTTGCCCCTTTTTTCCAATACTAAAGCGTGAGCGTTCATCCATCATAGTGAGGGAGATCGGCTAGATCTGCATAATGGACTAATTCCTGCTATTTTTACTGCAGCTGTGACGAATCGATACACATTTTCCCAGCACTATCCTTTACCACTCTACATTTTTATTCTAATTTCAAAAAACAACCCAATTTATTTGTAAACCAGTGATATAGTTTATTTAAATCGCATTACTGCACTGGCGAGCAAGCGTTCCGTTGTTTCGTTTTATTATTCTTTTAAGTACAGTCTGTCGGTGCCAGTAAGTCTTCGGCTCCGGCCAGTATTCCTGGCAGTCTGCCCATTGGGGCTCCGATTACATTCGAAGAGGATTCGATTTCATTTCTCGAATATAACACTCGAATGTGTTTATGTCTGACTAGCGACCTACCCCAGCTTCGAGCTTAAATATTAATGTATTATACACAATTAATTATAACATTTTATGGTTCTATCGTTTGTAGTTTAGGCAGCGTACGCGAAATAAGTAACTTCTTTGGTTGATTTTTTCTTCTCGTGTCCGAAAAATCCAAATATCTTACGGAACCCTATTTTTTTCCAAAATAAAATATAGTCTATGTTACTCGTGGATAATGTAGCTTTCGAATGGTGAAAGAATTTTTAAAATCGGTCCTGTAGTTTTTGCGCCTATTCATTACAACCAACCAACCAAACAAACAAACAAGCAAAGTTTTTCTCTTTATAATATTAGTGTAGATATTATTCACGGACGTGTATCGGTCAGATAATGTATGTGTTCTGTCTATCGCTGTATCTCGCTAAACGATCGGTAATATTTGTGGTGCCGCATACTATTAGCCGGTATATTTAGTTGTCTGCCTCGGGATCGTGTTGTTATTGGCTAGCTGATAATACTCGGATTGTGGTTATTTGAATTTGTTGTGTATTCGTGTAGAATGGTTCAATGATTATTGTGTCGGAGTAATTTAGTTGTTTGAATTTATTATGATGGAATCGTTGGTGTGGAAGAACTGATTGATTTTGTAATTCATTAGAGACCTGATTTTTGTAAACGAGTATATTTTTATTTGCATAATTCCTTCTAAATGTACTAATGAAATAATATTAATTGAAAACAATATTAATTTTACTCGTAGCAAGTTTTTTATTTTTTTTTATTCGTAAGTTTACAAGTTTTTTTCATCTTCAACATGCAAGTCCAAAAAATAAAATAAAAAGTATACGTTTCATGGCAAGCTGCGTTTAACAAGAGTTCGGCTGAGTGGCCAGCGCTTGCCAAATTGCAGCTCGGCCTTAGTGCAGTGCCACTTTGTAATACAGCCAGCTATTTACATACTTCACATAAGACACGAAAACAACATTACATTTTAATGAATTTATGAGGGCTTAAAGCTAAGCATACTTCTGTACGTAGTGTAATTTAAAATTCTTAACGAATATGATTTCATTTAAAAGTTACTGTATTTTACGTTTTTTTTGACATCAGTGCAAATATGGTTGACTGAAAAAGAATACCTCAGGCATTAACTTCGCCATTGTACATGCTTTTTCTAATAAAAAATATAGGTATATGTTTTTAATTGTATATTTACTTTTAATTGTACTTTTCAATCTGTGTGATTGAAAAGTAGTATTAGTCATTTACCAACATTATAAAATAAGAGTAAATGCTATAAAAAAAAACTAAATTGTTAAACAATTTGTTAAATATCTACTCTGAATTAAAATTATATAAATTCTTAAACAAACTAGAACCAGGTCAAAAGCTGAAACAAAATAAAAATACGTTTTGGAATGCAGCGAACTTTTCAATGGAAACAATTTACTGAATGTAGAAAGTTATCGAATATTTTTAAAGGTTAAATATTCTAAACAATTTTATTAACAGACTGATCTATACAGCTATATTTTCATTAATTTTGTAGTATTGGTAGGCAAGGATGTTTTTTTATCGCCTTCCTTTTAGTCTACTTTTTCACCAAACGTGGACTACTAAGGAGTGTTTAAACAAAAATCAATAGATTAAATTTAACCATAATCTCTCTTAATAGTTAGGCTTTGCGTTGATTTGATTTTCCATTACCTTTTAGGCTCAAAATGCCTTAAAACAAAAAGTCCCACATTAAGCTACGACGTCAAAAAAAATATGCAAATACAAATAAAGGTTTATTTTGTAGTTTTAAGTATCATCCTTTACTTACAAAGAAACTTAAAACTAAGGTTTTCAGGTACCGTTCTACCCTCAGTGTGAATACTAAATGTAAGTAGCGACTTAACTTTTAATCCTCTACAGCTCTTTCCTTTTAAGACTTAATAAGTTCAGACCTGCAAGTTTGTACCAAGTCTGAGAACTTGGTCTAGAACTAACTTAGGGCTAAGCGTTACATGATACTGTTTATTAAAATATTAAAGTTTCTTACTAAATGTTCGTCGTGCTGTCGATAGCACTGACAGGGATTATTAACCACGGTTTGTAAGTTAAAATCTTTTGCGATGCATTCAAATTTCATTAATAAGAAAATTAACTGAAATAATTGAAGCAGTAATGTCGCAAAATTATCGCTGTCACATTGCTCTTGTGAGTTATGTAATATCGCGGGTCAAGAATAACGTTTTACGAGGCCACAAGTTGGCAAGTTAACGAACCTTTAACTGTGTTTACGCTATTAGCTTGGATAGCTGCAATTACTTTGACGATGTCTTGATAAGTGACTCGGGCAGTTTGTCGGCTAGTGCAAATAGTTTACTTTCCATGTTCCTGAACGTACCTAG
This sequence comes from Chrysodeixis includens, assembly GCA_941860345.1. Classification (NCBI taxonomy): domain Eukaryota; kingdom Metazoa; phylum Arthropoda; class Insecta; order Lepidoptera; family Noctuidae; genus Chrysodeixis; species Chrysodeixis includens. The sequence goes on along the minus strand of OW796107.1, from coordinate 2,249,479 downwards.
ACATAATAATGTCCGGACCGATTTCGGCGGCTAGTGTTACTATAGTGCACAAGCATCTCACATTTTTGCGTGCGTACGAAATCTGTGATATTTATTTCTAAAACGCACGTAACATTCGAAAAGTCGAAAAGGGTTGGCCTCAAATTAGTATTGAAAATATATAAAAATGTGGGAAAGCAACAATAAACAGATTGAGTATTTTCATTTCTAAAACGATACGGAACCTCAGCATCTTTGTTATACTTCCATTTACTATTTAAATTCAGCTTCAGACAATGACGTAACTCTTTTGATTATAATTTTATTTATAGACTATAAAGGATTGACGCCATTACATTGTAGCCCACGCATCGACCTCAGGGCCACTCTTTAACTGAGATATATAAGATTAATACAGTATAATGTAGTAACTAAAATACTTTACAGACTAAATAAAGTAACTCTATATACATTTCTACTTCATACCCAATATATCTCGTTGAATTTAACAATAAATCACACCAAACAATTACATTGTCCGCCCTAAATAACAACAAAAATGCTATTTCAAGACTTTCAACCCTTTCCCTCTGAAAACGATTTTCCCTTCTGAAACATGAAAAAAAAATGCTGAAGTTTTGCTATTTTTCCAATACCCAGCCTGAAGTATCTTTACAGTAATTTTACAGTCAATTGGACGCTTAAATTTTTCCCTGCCGGGTGAAAAGAGGTGAATAAATAATTAGTTTCGAGTTTATCGAGCAGGGTTATGGTCTCGGTTCATTAAATTGTTTGTTATAATTTTGTTACGTAAAGGAAAGTTTAGTAAGCGTTAAAGTACCGCTTTGTATCCGAAATCCGAATCGGAGTATTTAACTTTAATATTTAGAGCTAAATGGGGTTATTTCTGGTGAATTGCAAAAATGTAAAACATTTCTATGTTGTCTGAGCATGCGTTAATATATCTTTAATATAATAATTACTTAAATGATTTTCAGTGTATTAAAATTTTCTTTAATACTTTTTCCAGTCATAGCACCGTTTCGTTATCAAATACTTCGTTTAATTTAAAGTTTTATCTTTACTTCTCACATATTCACCTCGTCGTTACCAATACTTCAAGTACTCACTATAACCTATAATTTCTAAGTTTACTACATCATATCTCATCGTAATATCGCTAATAATATCGACACAGGTAACAATTTCTGTCCATTACCATATTACATATTACTACCTGACATACGTCCTCATAATGTAAAGCGACCATTCACGAGTATTTACGAGTTAACAACCAATCCTTTTAAGGGTTACCGTAATAAGGTTTTATACAATAACCTTCCAAAGACTGACTGGCCTGTTAGTCTAGTGGTTAGTGGCCCTGACTGCTGTGCGAGAGGTCGTGGGTTCGATTCCCACCCAGGACAAATGTTTGTGTGATGAGCACGATCATTTCTTTTGTGTCTTGAGAATTTAAGCATTAATTGAATGAGGATCTAGTTTTCCAATAAAAAAATACTAAGCACGTTTTAAATATTCTTAAATAACGTAACACAAATAAATGTAGTATGGTTTTTAGGTTTAAACAGCAATCCATAAATATACACAGCAGTAACACCAAAACACCCCATGCCCTCACTATCCTAAATTCACCCAAACCCAGTATTAATAACGAAAAAAGTACAACGAAAAAATAAATTCATTTTATTACTGCTTCCAAATTGCAGTTGGATACGAAACAAAAAGGGCGGGAGGCATAAAATGCGAGTTTTCATTTAGTAAGCAGCCTGTGTAGGCTTCGACCTGAATTAACCATGAGACAGATGTCTGAGATGTTACTGCTGCTTTTAACCGAGTATTTTACCAAGGAAAAAGTTCGAAGATGCAATATTTTCTTGGGAAAAGTTTTCGCTTTTGTTTCGTGTGTTCCTAGTATATGTGACATGTTTGTATGCTTCGTTATGTAGTAAAGAATGGAAACGTGGTGATATTATTTTTTGATATGACTTAGAGTGTTGGTTGCTTATTATTCAAGTATAAAATCGAACTGTCTTTATATAATACACGAACATAAGAAATTTGTGATTTTCCTAATTATGAATAAAATATGCCTATGATAAATTATGTAGGAAATAATAATAAGGCATTCGAAATAGTACCAAATTTTGAGACTAAAATCGCCAAGTTCGTTTGCAAGCTAGTTGATCAGTGTTAGGTACTAGCAGTGATATCTCTAAATGCAAAGAGACTTTATCCCAGAGAAGACACTTTTACACGCTTATACTATATTTCCCCGTGAAATAAACTAGAACTTTAAACAAATAAATATTTTCTCAACCACTCTACAGGGGAGGAGCACTGAGAATATTTTTCTTTCTCTTAGAAATTTTCTCAAATAAACGTTAATTAGCCCGAACTTAAGTGAGCCACCCTTATTATGAAACTTCCGTAGTTCGAGAACAAGATAAAATTTCAAAATATCTCGTAAAGTTGATTTAGAAATGTACCATTTTCTTAATTAAAGACTTCAATAAGGACTGCTGTTAAAAATGAACTCGTAAAATATTTTACACAACTATTCTCTGCTATTTGCTTTTTGATATTAATTACTATTTCTTTTGCACCGACGAAGCAAGAAGATTTCCTCTCCTTCCTTCCTTTTGAAACGATATTTTGTCTCTAGACTTCGTTCTTGTTCATTTGCTGGGGAATTTATACCTCATTTTACAGTTCATTAATAGTTTAAATAACTTATATTTATTTACTCTATTACTACTGTTCAGAATCATTGAATTCTTTCTTGAAGTTTAAACTATGCATCAACACCATTGCTCGGTAAATCGGAAAATGGACCAAGATTTTATTCATTTATACATATTAAACAAACAATCTACAACGGGGGGCCTAATTATTATTTTTATTACTAGCCTGAGATGTCCCACTGCTGGGCGAAGACCTTCCTACTCTTCTTTCACTTATCTCTCTCAAGAGCCACGAGTGACCAGTTCGGTATAAATGAATCCAGGGGACCTACTGGGTGAAGCATTCTCTACCAGTCAATGAATGGGTGGTACTGAAACAACAAGAAATATGTGTATTTTTGTATAAAAATAGCAAATTTTCTCATTTACAATACACCTATTCACAAATATATCGTAAATACTGTCGCCCAACACCAGTAACTATGCCTGGCCTACTTGGATCGACTGAAACCGGTACGAACCGGCTGAAACTCGTTCAGTACCTCGGAAGTGGAGCGACGCAGTAAGTTGCACCGTCTAGTGCCGCTCGCGATATTGATACTTACCTGGTTTGTTTGTCGTAATAGTTGGAGAGGGTTCTAAGAGATCTTTTTTATAAAGAGATATTTTATTGAAAACTAGAGACTTATCTGAGGGTTTAAAATGGTGTAATAATGAAATAGGTACTTTAATGTGTAAATAATTACGTTAGGGAAAATACACAAATATACATTATTTTGTCGTTATAAAAAAAAATCTTTTACAACAACTTTAAAAATATGGCTTACATTAATTACAATTGTACCGCAAAGCTAATGCGGTACATATTCCATACGTTCGAATGAATCCCTTTTTATTGTTCAGTAAAATATATTTGTATAGTTTAAAAACACAATCCGAATACCAGTTAACATAAGTTTCCCATTATGTGTATCTAATAACTGAAAAATAAAACGGTTTTGTTTGTTGCAGTGGCAATTTTCACCGCAATTCTCTGTTTCGAATAATAGCATTTTAGATAGAGCAAGTTTTATTTTGACTGTTACAAATGTTGGGTAAATAAAATGAAACATCAAACATGTTTTATTTGTGTGTTGTTTTATTTGAACAAGATTAATTAAGTTTTTCTATTTGAGTAAATAAATCAAATTGAAACTGAATAAAAACACTGAATTGAGTATAATATTTAAGATAATATTGATAGCAGTGAGATTAACGGGCCTGTTGGTCTAGTGGCCTTAACTGCTGTAGGTTCAATTGCCATACGATCATTTGCTCTGTGTTGGGGTGGAATCGGAACACCGAGATAATAAATCCGGTTGCCTTAAGTACGATTAGGGTTTCACGATTAGGAATCAAACATAATCTACATGTTTATCTCGTTTCGATTATCTCGGGATACCTTAAAAGTCCTATAATTTACTTTTTGCATTACGTTTTTCATTGACACTCCAAAACTTCTTCATTCAGTTCTTTTTTTATGCTATAATAATATTCAACCTACATACGAGTACCTACGATACTTTCGAAGCACTGAACAGAAGGGAAATAGAGCGGTGTGGCGTGGCCTGCGGTAGTTACTGCTTTTTAACTTTATTTTACCGCTTTGGACTGCTCTAGCTTTTATAGTTCGGAAATAAAAGGCATCTCAAATATTCTTTCATAAGAATGACAGAATTTTTGAGAAGGTTTTATGTTGTTTTGTTAATGAAAAGATATGGTAATGACCTATGTGAGTAAGTCTGTGGTTTTTTACATATTTGTAAAGTTAGTCAAAAGCAGCTTGAAAAATATTTTAAAGATTTGTTTCTGTCAATAACTCAAATAACTGTAATCTTTATCCGACAATGATTTACGCTCAAAAAATGTTTCCGCAATTCGAAGCTACAATTTCGTAAAGTAATTTGATATCGTTGTACTGTTTTCATTGTATGCAGCGTTTTGATACTATTATTTTATACCTTTTTTGTGTGAAGAATCAAAAGGAAATTGATAGCATTTTATTTTCGACTCTATGCTGGTAGATCCCCTTAAACATTTGTATTGGACAGTAATCGTTGTATGCGATGTATTCATACTGCTTCCAGGAATTTAATATGCAGATCGAAGCGTCAGCAATTCGTAACACGAGTTCATATGCATCACCCCTTTTTCCTGTTGGTATGCAATATAACTGAACGTACAGTACAGGAATATAGATTTGTAAAATCATTTTGTTTGATCACAAAAGAAATGACAACAAAGTAGACATATTAAACTCTTCCATATTTATTCTGTATGTTATTCAAAAATACTTATCATAAAAACTCAGTAAAACTTCACGTAGCCGTCAGGTGCGCTAGCCGCTACACAAACACGTAGCGCTACGTGCATCCGTAGCTGCATGCGTAGCGCTTTGTAGCAAGAATATTATTTTTACTATTTCATTGCGCCAGGTTTCCAACAATACACACGCAATGGTAATGTTATTTATGTGTCACAATAAATCAGAATACGAGATAGTATAAAAAATAATGAAAATATACAAAGAAAATTAAAAAATTCTGGACTTATTTCTTTTTGCTAACGTTTTATAAAGCAAAGGCATATGTTATATTGTCTTTATGTTAAACTGAAGGTGACCAATCTATTGACATCAGTCCGTCAATTAATTACACCTTATGTTGACATGAAACGCACCGTCTATACTCGAGACAGCATAACCGAGGTGTATACTGAAGTCTTATGAATATTGAAACTAACCACACATAATAGGCACACTGGTAACTGGTGACCTATTTCCATTCTAGCTTCCTCCACAACAATACCTGGCCTACATCACATAGAAAACAAAAACTAAACGCCAAACAATACCAAATAAATAGTACCATAAATGTCCAAAGACATTTACGACAATCGGAACTCCAGTACCAAGGTTATATAACAACGAAACGCCCGACAAAAGGTACGCAGCATTCAAGTCCGAACGGCATTATTCACCCGACAGCCTCTTGAACAATGGGATCATTTACGAAATATTAAGGACATTACACGAAAAAGCTTCTAAAGGCCCCCGTTGTCTGCCTTTAAAGAAGAGCGGTTTTATCTTTGACCGACAATGCCTGAACTATTCAGACGTTTGTGACACCTGTTGTGAGTGTATACAGGGCCTTATCTGGAGGACGTTGTGAACTCCGCTTTAAAGTCCGCTGATAAGGGAGGGTGGCCTGTTTGAGGCACTTGACCGAAGCTCGGGGAGGATGCTTTTGATAGCGCTTTTTTAACTGGTTTGCGTTTAATTTCGTTCGTTTGCTGCGATTGTTTGACTTTAATGTGTAAAAAAGTTGATTTATTTATGGATAATATTGTTTCTTTTTTTTTAAATAGGTATATACTGTGTAGTTTTTTTTTATTTAACGTATTGTGTTGTGTATCCAAATAGGTGTCTCAGACTTTAAAAAAATAATTTAGGTCAATTTAAATCTATTCAAACCACGCTGAAAATATACTAACAGATATTTAAATTAACTAAAAATATAAAGCGTCGGTCACCAACACGGTCCGAGCTTCAGACGCGACTTATTAATAGCGCAAATGAGTTTGCAAATTGCCTGCATCCCGGCGCGGTCTAATTGTCGGCCGGCCGCGCCTTTGTCTGCCCCTCTCGTTAATTCTTTTCCCACCAAGATAGCTCTTCATTATTCCAAAAGAATATAAATTCGCCGCCGTTGAAATTAATAATACAGACTATACAGTGCCTACAACCTTCGCGATTTATCGCTCTATTACAGACGATAAATTTATATAATAAATGCGCTAAACGTTTTGCCGAACGGGTTTCAATAAATGGTCTCAAATTTTCATACTTATTTATTGCTGAATCAATTAATGTTTTTGTATCGCTTTGTAATTATTAACGGAAATCCGTATTACATTTAAATGGTTTATTTATATTGTAAGTTTGTAATGGAAATAATGGTTTTATTTGTGGGTGTGATAATGTTATATATTTGTTTAATTTAACACCTGTAATCAGATTTCAGTTATTGAATTTTGCTAATAGTGTAATGCGTTAAATATCAAATTTGTCTGCCATTTGTTTCATAGACGTGTACTAAAGTAAATTCTTAATACCATAACACTATTTACAAACAAAAGTATGTAATTTGTATCATGAAAACTTTCTTATTTTAGCGTCCAGCCAAGTAACAATTTCATCTAGTCGTTTTTATATTAAAATGTTGTCTGTAATGCCTTCGCCAGTATAATAGACTGAGTAAAACCCGCGTCTTATAACCCACGGTAATCCCAGAGGCCGTGTCAGTTTGTTCCTGACCTTTCTCTCATAAAAAATGTCCGCCGACTGTAATATTTTAAAACATTATAAATATGGACGCTTTACTTGCCTACCGTCGCAAGTAAGACAAAAAAAGGCGGTATTTTTGTACAAAATATATAAATTTCAGGTACTAGCAGTATTTAATGGTACTAAGTATCGAAAATGAAAATGCGCGATGGTAAAAGGTGTGTTAGTTTAGGTTGGTTACTGAATAAATAATTAATATATACGCCTATATTTCTAAAACAGCAAGTTTTCTGTCCTAGTTCAACTATTATAGTTCAAAATTCGATTTTCAAGCCAAACTAGGTGGTGGCCTGAAAGTCTAAAAACTTTGCCTGCCGTACTAAAAATCAGGTCACGATCAACACAACAAACTTTACTGTACAAATGTGATTAAAATTTTAAACTGTTACCAACCGAGACTCGGAACCGACGGCTCGGGAATACACGTAGTATAAAACATGTAGCTGTAGAAGCTACATAAAGCCTATATGGCTAAAGTGCCTAGGCATTAAAAGGTTATGTTGCAGAGAATGTGAAAAAAATAGAACAGTTGTAAATTCATACCAAGTTTACTATCAATGAATGTAAAGGTTGTCACTTGAGTTTTCGGGATCAGAGTTGTTGTAAAAACAAAATGAATGAGCATGTTCAAGGAGCCTCTGGCTACATCCAAGAAAGGATAACACTATACTGCTTATCTAATCAATTCTAAATTGGTGTTGATTAAGACCACTTGCAGCAACAATTTATGTCATCCTCATCTCAGTACACAACAAATCAATTCGTGGAACTCTACAATTCCAAATAAAGCATTTGAAACACTTAAAATTTCCGCGAAAATTATAAAACGCTAATTTAGGACAACAATAAGAACGCAGACCCCCAAACTCGTAAACTGCCGTCCAAATCGTGAACGAATTATTTAACTGTAGAATTAACGGTTAGGTGTGGAGGAGGACGGGGAAAATCGAAACGCGATTGGCCGGGATGGGATACCTAATTAGTGGACGATAATCGTCGCAATTAACTAACGAAGGACTGAAACCGGTTACGCTAATGGTAAGGAATAGCCTGAAAGCTGAAATTTAAATATTTCGGACGTAAACGAGGCTGTTATACGAAGTAATTAAAATGTGGACCGTCAAATAGATTAAACCGTCCGAATTCGCCGCGAAATTGTTTACTTAAACGTTCAACAAAAAATGTTAAATATTGTGCCGTTGTCGGCTTTATTACACAGTATTAACGGACGAAGATAAAACTGTTATTACTGACTCAGATGAGATTGGATTTAGTAATAAAGGACTATTGTCTTACCATACTTAGGAATGATGTCAAAAGAAAAAATAATCAAAAAGATTTTTTGGTATCTACAACATTTTCATACTTGCATACATTATTAGAGAGATATGCTATCTCTCTAATATTTCATTCACGATCACTTTGATTTACCATCCTCTAAAAAATCTACCTAAAAATACTTTTTCAATAACATTTATTCAAGTTTCATATTGACGTTTATGTAGTGCAGTACGATGACGCGTAGTTACCGCCGTACTTGGTAAAGACCTCCTCGAGGGCCCTCGACACCTATCAAGGGCTATAGGGTTATGGCACTTCACCGCCGTCCCCTAATAGCGGTGTTTTTACGTTCACTTCCAATATACTAGGGGAAATATTGTCTGAGTAGTTTGGGGATAACTGAGATTATTTTTTGTTAATGGTTATTTTTGATGATCGATTTAGGGGGTTGTGGTTTTTTGAGATTGTGTTTTGTAGTTGTTCTTTTTTTAGGCACCAATTTTATTTATGTGAGTTGTTTAGGCCCTATTAATAATTTATATACTGTCATATTTTACAACGAATGCTAACATTTGGCAGTGTTATAATTTAGTTCACGTAATCTGCCTACATATCTACGTATTATACCTATGTAACTTTTAAAATACAAAAAAAATACGAGTATTTTTAACAAAACCAGCATTAAAATAAGCCAAAGAAAATAAAAGTCCATTATCATTTGACCCCGTTTCACCCGAAGAGGAAAGAAAGGAAACTATCCGAAAATCCGGGGAACCATTATCAACCTAATTATAAAAATCCCTTCAGATGCTTTTAACTTTGAAAAGAATTTATGACGTCTATTCCCTATTCAGAACGAAGGGACTCTATGAGAATTTTCCCCGGTTGCCCCTTTAAGGGAGCTTTTGAGGTAAAACCTTTTAAGACATTGACATTCTATAGACGAGATACAAGGTTGACCCAAATAGACAGGCAATGCGTATTTGTACAAGGAAATGACGTAATCCCAGGGAATCTATCAAATCCCCGGAACAGGCCGTGGTCAGGAGGCGGAATGATGGCGTTGCCTGTACCCTATAGGGTTAGGGGAAACACGAACTTTATACATAACTATACACATATACACAAGTACTGTTTAACTAGAAAAGTAGAAGTGAGAGTAGAGGCTAAATTATAAGATAATGTTCTAAAGTTTGTAGTAGGCTTAGAGGTCAGCCTTTTAACGTTTAAAAGCAAAGTTTTTAGACGCCGTTAAATTGGGGTGCTAACATAATGTTTTTAGTTATGAATAATGAGCTCGTGGCAATAGTTCGCGAAAACACAAGGGTATCGAAAATTTCCTTCACCGTTTGTCAGTAGTGTCTTAGAAGCAGGTGCATATTCGATCTCCGGCGCAGACAAGTACCAATGTGACTTTTTCAACGTTATGGGTACTTAATGATTCTTGTGAAGGATTTAGTAAACATTTAACTATAAAAATTATCTGCTGAGTGCTACTGCTATTCTCGCCAGGAAAATCAGTTTTGGTTACGAAAACATCTTGCACAAATACAACATCTTTCAACGTTCCAAAACAACCAAGGAATCCTATCACAACTCCACCAAAGAATTCAAAGATCTCTCATCTATCTTCCGTTTATTTTCTCCGAGACTTGCTCTATCCGTTTGTTCTAGCTTAAACGTAACTTGGCTATAAGTTTTTTAATTTTCCTCAAACGTCTCAGATGGAACTTTATGGAAACTTCCAGAAAATACTTTCACCGTTTTGTTTGTTATTTTTGTGTCTACTTGTCTTCTAATCATATCGTGTGTGCCTGTTCGGGTAAACGTTGCCTTTTTATTGTTTGTTTCAAAGTTTTCAGTTAGGTTATTGTCTTGTTGTAGTACTGTAACTGTGTTACTAGATTGGGTTGGTAGTTTTATTTTATTATCTGTGTAGGTAATATTTTTCTTCTATAAGTGATTGCTTTGTGGTTTTCAATTGAGTACTTTTCTGCAACTGATTCATCGTTTGTGCAATTTATATCTTCTCTACTAATCTTTTAAAGAGGTAAGGTTTGTATGGGATAATATTTGAAGCTAGTCAACCGATTATGGAAATTCTTTTGCCATTATAAAGTAACATTATTTACAAGTGTCATAGTTAATGACATGTCATAGTTTACCCGAAAAATACTTAACATGTTGACAGCCGAATAATAAAATGTGTAATGTTTATCGGTCACCGGTGACCCCCACGGCGATCAAAACTTTAATAAAGCTGGCCAGGGTCAGGTGTTTTAAACATAAACGGAAGCCCAGTAGTGGGACGTTTAGTCTAATAACAATAATACTTATAATCATCTATCCCATGCAGCCTATTTCGCGGGCAGCAGCCAACACATACATAATACAAACTTGTATATTACATTAGGACAAAGTCCCGGTAGACTGTATTCGTCGACTGAACACAGATTGTTATTACGTTGCGTCGTTGACACTGTTGTTACGTCGTCTGAATATATTGTGAATTATCTACGCTGTTACAATGTATGCTGTAGGTATTTGATAGTTTATATTGCAGTGTAATGAAATAGGAACTGATGAATTTAAGTGGAACAAGGCTATGCCTGAACATACCAAACAAGTTTTAACAAGGGTGGTCGGGAGACAATCAATAAATCACATTTTTAAGCTCGATATAAATGTAATATAGGCTTACAGACAGAAGTTCTTTTAGCAAAAACAAATACTTAAAAGTCTGTTAAATACATGTGCGATATAAGTACGATTTAAAAATTAAAAACATTTAAAACTAATACAATTATTTTTAATATATCCTTTTCTGAAATTTCATGACCCAAGCACAAAATGATGAGTTTTATTACGCAATACATGCCTGTTTAAATGCTGTGAAAACGTAAAAGTATTTTTAGGATACGTGCGAATATAAAATTTTGCACTGTAGGCTTAAATTTTACGATGTGTAATAGAACATTATGTCTCATAAAAACCTTCATTTTGGTAAAGATTGCGCTTACTCTCGCTTCGCAACATTTAATATGGTGAAAATAATAAATTGAATTACCGTTGTAATGGCCTAGTAACTGTGAAGTCTTTATAGGTAGGCTTTTTCTACCTATGACTTGGAAAAGCTCTCCCGACGAGTTTCATTACTTTATTCACGTTATTACAAGCTCTGTTATTTTGACAAGGTTGCTGTTTCCCACTGAAGAGCATAAATCTAAAGTATTTATTTGAAACTCTATCCACCTCCATAGTTTTGACACAAAGACATAGGTGCTACATTTATATTTTAAATGCTATGTAAGATAGTACTTAAAAATACGTTTTCCTAACAATTTACTCAACTAGGTATCTTACAAAACATTTCCTCATGATCCTTTCCGATCGCGAGCAAAAAGGTCGATCAAACTATTTTATTCAGGTAAATACTCCATAATTCATACATCAAACGCATTGAAAGAGAGATTTCGGATAACCTTTTAAAATAATCCTCTTCCGCGGAGAATGTATTAAGAGGTATTGATTCATAAGGAGCATTCACGATGGTGCCACTTTGTTTGGTTTGAAAGAACTTATACTTAAATATGTCTTTCTTTTTTTTAAACGATTCCCGCACTAAAGAATTCAATTCTTGTATCGCAGGGGGGTTTCATAAATATTCAATTCACTTACACAGACACAGAACAAGCATTTGTGATCTAATCCGCGACACATCGCGCACAGTGGTAATTGGCGTGGTGACTCGGTTATCCCCGCAGTCAATATATTCTAATTATACCGGTATTTACGTATGGAGAAGAAACGCAAACTCTGCTTCACTTGGTTTAAAAATACTTTTTCTTGGTCGTACCCTTCTTGCAATATCCAGACATAATAAACGCCACTTATTCACTAACATCTTCGTCAAATAGAATGTAGAAACAAATGTATTCTAGAACGTCAATTATCCAATTATTATTTTCGTATACCGCAATAGTGTTTTTTCTTGAACCCACGCCATTTGGCAGAGAGGCATGATCGTGAATGCCCATCTATAGATTGTCTGCTCGTCTATAAGTCGACCACGCCTCTTCGTGGTCGACTCGCAAAAAGTTCGGTTCACATTGCAGAACTGCGAAGGTTTTTGTCGAGGCTCTACGTACTTGATGCGATATCTATTGGCGTTACGTGGCTCTAGACAGCTGACAGCCTGTGTTTAAGCCTTTTCCAATCTGTGTAGGTCTAGATTTAGTATTCGATTGTAACAGATGTTGTTTCTTTCGTGTTTAGTTTTGTATTGCCTACTTATTGATATGTCGTTCTTTGGTGGTAAATATTGTCTATATGTATTGGCAATAAAACCTACAAAAATAAAACCTCTGTAGTTGTATATTTAAAACCCTATAAATGTAGAATTGAAAAAAGCAATTGTGAATAATCACTATATCAAACAGCACAGTTCAATTGATATGCATACTTACACCATTATTCTCTTCCTGGTACCACAAAACTCAAGCCTAATAATAAGCAAAAACTCTAAAACATCACCTAAACATTTCTACCGCAAAGACTTTCCCCATTAGTAAATCAGCAACAGCTGTAACAATAAACCGATGTCCGCATAATGACAGCATAAAAAATGTACGAAAATAAAAGATTTCTTACCAAGAGAAAACTTTACAACGAGTTCTTAATTTAAGAGGTACTTGGTGACTCGCGTAAGGCGCCTCTTAACCATGAGTGTCTCTTAAACAGCTCGAAAGTACCGTTCAAAATATTAACTTTAAAGGTTGCGGGGTAGAATTATTGTCCGGTTAATTGTTGCTTCGTTTTGATAGTTATTGTTTTGTTTTTATGTATTGTTCATGTTGCTTGGTTGGTTGGGTATGTTTTGTCGCATTTATTGATAGTGTGTGATAGGTTTTTGTTTTCATGTGCGGTGTTTGACTTTGTGTGAATTTGGAATTGATTGTGGTTTATTTTAATCTCTAAATCCATTAGAGTTGTAACTCAGAAACGGAAACCATACAATAACGAAACGAAAATGTACGTACATCCAAGGAACTTACATTTAGGAGTCATCATTCCCGTGCCCTTATCCCAATTATTATTCGGGGTAACGCAGCAAGTCTTCTTCTTCCACACGTCCCTTCTTCCACATTTAGGAGAATTAAAAAAAATACATATTTTATAACTTTTTGATTTCTCACAGCTAATAAATCAAAAAATGTTATACTATTGTGTACTAAAGTGAAATACGAGTAGATCCTCTGAATAGGTACAGCCTGGCTCTTGCAGTAACGAGCTAAGCTTAGATCACAATGCCGCACTAACAAGCTGGCGTCACATGCGAGCCCTTGTCGACAAATCCAAAGATATCCTGTAAAGAATAGATGGTATACAATCGTTTTAGAAGATTCGAGTATAACTAATCCGTAAGCTTTATTGAGGAACTTAAAGGTAAACCCTTTTCGTAAACTCACAAAAAATGAAATCGTATAAGACAGTAACGTTTTCAAAGTCCTCAAAAGGCCTACTCGAAATAAAAGCCTTTTTTCTCGTTCCTTTAAAATTTTGGTATTTTATTAACCGTTTTTTATTAATAGTTTCGCAATAAATCAGTAAAACAACTAGAAGCTGCGTTAAAATCATGTTTAAATAAATTAAAAAAAGAATGCACAATTTTTAAAAGCGATTCATTACATTAAAACGTATGCTTGAAAAACTTGCGCGTCTATAGATTCTACTAAGCTGACAACGCATTGTCGAAACTAACAAAAAAATGCGTGTGTGAAGAGAAGAAAGGGGGTAATAAAAGTCCACCTTAATCGAACCCCGTAACCTAACCATGACCGACACAATGCGAGTGTGTCGAACTACTTAGAGGGGAGGTTAGCAAGGGTTGGAAGTTTGTGTATGGGCAAAATACAAGTTACGGTATACCTTACAGATTTACATTTAATTGAGCAGTTTAACTTTGAAAAAAAAAACTGTATTATAATAGTACTAGGCTTGCCAACGGCTTCGTTAGCGAAAAAAAAATAGGGACGAAAAATAGATGTTGGCCGATTCTCGGACGTACTGAATGCATATACAATATTTCAAGAGAATCGGTCCATCCGTTTCGGAGGAGTACGGTAACTAACATTGTGACATGGAAATTTAGTATATAAAATATTATGAAGTGCCAAAGGGACATTTTTTAATACAAAGATAAAGATAAATTATGCGAATCATATATTATGTACTTTGTTTCTCATATACCTACCGTAGCACTTATTTGTTATGACAGACACATTTTTTTGTTACAAATGTTACCAGCTCAACATCTTTTTTACTCATCTACTACATCTCAAATCCTTTGAAGCCAAACATCTACAATCGACCCAATAACACCTCCCCCAACAACCTCCACGACACAATTTAATCGTTAAACCCAAATCAGTTTAGTCAACACAAATTGGCCGCAATACAAACGTCGAACGGTAATGCAGTGTTTTGCATCGGTATCCGCAGTGCGCATTACATCGCTGGCGCAGTCGGCACTTACCGGCAACACTTACATGGTGGGCCGGCAATGTGCCCGTAAATTACCTATTTGCTCGCCCCTCCAATGTGTGAGTTACGCAGTAAAGCCGATTCTATTCCGATGTTCGTTTGTTTACGTTTATATGCTGTTTGTTAGCCATTCTGCTTCTTTTATTAAGTTGAATAAAATAGCGTTGATGGTGACATGAAATCACCCCTTTTTACATACCATTTACTTAAGCAAGATCTCATTCTGAAGGCAGATTTGAATATCCTGGATGTTTTGTTGAAATCGTAACACTACTGATGTTTTAAAATATTGAACTCCTGGCATCTAGAATTTCGGTAAAGTTATAAAATAGGGTCAGAAAATGTGAGGCGAACGTAAAATATATCCTCCAACAATAAGAAGTTATGACGTGGGCGTAAAACCATAGTTTTGAAATCCTTTGTAGGTGTAACATAAAAACTCTTTTATCTTGCGAAACAAATAAAAACTGACCTTTATACAACACGTTTTACTGACTATAAAGTTTCGTATGAAACTTATATGTGTGCTAACGGAAACCTGGAATATTTACAAGTGAAATACGAGATGGAAATTCAATATGTTGGTAAAATATGCGGTACACCTCAGTAATGCGAGAGAAGTCGCGACGTAGCTGGAGAGCTCACGAGCGCATATTATATGTCTTGCCGGTGTACAGACATATGACGATTTAGTTGCGCCCCTGCACGCTACGACCGCTAGGGACGGCAAGATACGTGAAGGGAATAAAAATTGAAGTTATAGGTAAATACCAAATTGTAAAAAAGGAGACTTTGCTAAACGACATTTCTCGTATCCGTAGCTCTTACGGCTACGAGAAATGTCGTTCGCCCATAGGAAGTGTTAAATAGCACTCAAAATTCCAAAAATAACTTAAATAGAACTAAATGATCTCTTAAATATCAAACACAAAAATATCTTCATTACATTGTACAATTGACACTCAAAAATGTACTTCAAAAGGTACTACACAGACATGATCATTTTCATTTCCCGTATTTTCAATGTTGACATTTCAATAGTAGCGCTATACAGGTTCATCAGTGGTAACCCTATCCCGATACTAAAGCAACGAATTACGGGCGTCACTCGTAAAAACTCCAATCGCCCCGAGGTTTTATGTTCGGTAACGTACCGCGGTGTATCGAAGAAAAAACTGGAAATTTTCCACTTTTTCCCCCTTTATAAATGTGTGCTATTAAATGCTACGACGAAATTTTAACCGCGAAATTGTCGTCTCTTTTGAAAGGTTTCTAAGTATTTTTGTGAGACTTAGAATTTTAGCTACATAATTTAATATTCTTATTTGAATGTTATTTAGATGCAGTATTTTTTACAAAATAAAATTGTTTTAATAAATTAATTAGCCTGCTTTATTCATTTTCATCTGTAATTATTTTAACCAGTAATATCACAAATATTTACCTATTTTATCATGTTACAAAAACAGTTATTTGTTCAAGTTAATAACATGACACAATGCATTTTCAATCACGCACATTGGTAGCACAAAAACCTTTTTACACCGCTCACAGCCGCGTAATTACTTTTTAAATCTGCCATGTTTTTCATTAAACCTTACCTAGGGTGAGCAAAAATTGAATTTTACTCATTTTTGCTCAATTTTACTCGTCGACTTCGCCGGTGATGGAATTACGGATTACTTGGCAGCTATTAGCCGAGTTACGGGTTTGTTACTAGGACTCTATTAAACGTTATGAAGTATCGTTGGATCAAGGGAAATATTTCTTGTGTTGTTAAATAAATTATTGGACCTTTCCGCTCTTTTTCATTTTATTTTTCACGTTTGTGAACGTACTTATCCAGTTTGTTTATAGCTGTGTAAACGTTATCATTTTGAGTTTGAACTCAACAAACGTTTATAACTCTGTATTTAGTTTTAAAATGGGTTTATTTTTCTTTGCTATCCAGATTTTGCTATTTTGATTTTGTCAGAAGCATTCAGAAGTCTTTCCATATTTCTACTTACCTGACGTCAAGTACCTCAAAAATGACAATGTACTAATTTACCTTCTTTTTCTTTTCAGGTAAGTCATACAAAAACCTATCCCGCAACTACACCAAATCAACACACCAGCAGAAAAGAGGTTTGTCACAAAACAAAATCGAAACCCTACATAGAAAAAGAAAAAAGACTTGACTACACGGACAGCCGAGTGGTAAAGATCACCACGCCAACAGCCACTGTACACGACGTGTCGCGGATTCGTTCCCCGCGTAGGACAAGAATTTGTGTGATCCACAAAGGCTTGTTCTGAGTCTGGGGTCTTTGTGCATTCGCATTGAATGTCTGAGGATTAAATTCCTTAGTGCGGGAGTAGGATTTTTTTATATTAATAATAAAGGTTTGTGTCAAAGAAATCTACCAATTCCCCAATATTAAAGTCATCATGTAAACTTACAAGACCAATTACCGCTTCCGAAGTCCTCATAACTATTTCTTACTGAACTATTATAAACCAAGTTGAACTGCAATCGATGCAGTCTCCAAGGAGGTTCGTTATGTATTGGGAATATTGGGATATTTAGCAAACTTCAGAATGTTGTTAATTGATTTCGAGTATTTCATGAGGTAGAGTTTGGATGTATATTGCGTTTTGAAATAGGGACTGATATTAAGATTTATACGAACTACAGTCACGTATAAAGAGAGTGTCGATCGAAACGCAACTACTGAAAGAAAGTGTGTGTTTTTGGCATGGTGTAAAATATGTAGAGATTCAACACTGATGGACTGAAACAAGCAGTGTAGCTTTTCAAGCCTTAGGCTTATCTAAATTGGTATTGCTATTAAATACTATTTTAAAAATAAATTTACATAACACATTAACAATTTTATTAAATCTCTAAAAACGACTGTAAACCAATGTTTCAAGATACTAAAGATCCAGACTACAATTTTGTAAAGATTCCTATCAAACAAAAAAAAATAGACATCAGAGACAAAAACATATTATAAAAGCAATCTATCACTGTCTTAATAATATAATCTGTTCGATATTACGTCCGTCGATATTACCATCTCATAATAACACAATCTATATTAATGTAAACAGTACTGTAAGTTCCTAGACGGTCATTATGTATTTCCATTTAGTCAGAATATTTTATTTAAATAACTATAGTCGTTCCTGGCTTTGTTTTTCTCCAGAAGTATTATTGAATCTAATTGAACTAGTTATTTTGAAATTGAATTAAATACATGTGTTATTTTTTAGCTTTTATTCCTGAAATTTCAGCGTCAGCACTATCATGGTTATTTTTAGGCACGCCAAACCGTTGCCTATTTAAAACCTTTTTCGATTTACATGAATCTATATTCGTATCAATCAAAACCGTGCTTAATCTCTCGAAAAACTGAAACTAACATTTAAGATCAATCAAATAACCAACGGGACGGAACCCCCTTCCCCCCAACACAAAAACCTTTAATGAAATGAAATGAGCAAAACAACCCACCCTGAATACTTAATAAAATACTATAACCAAGCACCCTGTATAAAAGTAAACCACTTGAGTGTAAACCGGCCTTAATATAAAGAGTAAACACACTGTATTACCAAGTGTTGAAATGATTACACACGAATGTTTCGGCGTTAATTAATTTGGCGGCTGTACAGTGCAGTGCAGATAGATAGAGCCTTCCGTAATGACGGGGTGGGGACTGGCACGGTGGCCCGAAGAGCCCCATTTGTATCGGGGCTATGGAAACTGCGGGGAGATTAGTATGGTTCGTTTTATGTGTTAGATATTGCCCGCGACTTCGCCTGCACGTATATCGGTTAAAGCTGCAAAAAAAATTGTTACAGTTACGGTTGAAAAGTCTGTGTTAATCCAGAGTGTCAGCTAAATCTATACCAAATTTCGTCCAAAGAGATCTAGTCGTATAAAAAAATAATAAATAACTAGCTGTTGCACGCGATTTCGTTCGCGAAAAAAAATAGGGATGAAAAATTAATGTTAGCTGATACACAGAACTACTGATTTTTTATACAAAATTTCTAGAGAATCAGGCCAGCCGTTTCGGAGGAGTACGGTAACTAACATTGTGACACGGAAATTTTATATTCAAGATAAGTTTGAATTGTATTTTTAGGCCCTTAATATGTCACAATCGCATAACAAACCTCTTATCTCGTGGCCTCAAAGCTTTTCCTATACACAATTAAATAACTATAGGAGTGCATTGTGACGTGTTAGTAATGTGAAGCTGAACACTGCCCTACTTCCAAGCTTTGTTTCAAACTGTGCGTGAGTGTACTTGTGAAAGGATTAAAAGCCCCGCTAATGCAATAACTCTAGGTATATGCGATAACAAAAGTCATTTACTGAGAAAGAAGTTTCTGTTTAATGCTGAAAAATTGTAATACATTTAATATATGCTGTATTGTGTGACTTGGAAAAATGTTAGGTGGATTATTTCTGCATTTTTATAATAAAACAGTTTTTTTACAATTAAAACTAGGCACGTACAGTTTCAAACGCATAAGTTTATGCGTAAGAAAAATTTTGTACTTACATATTTTCTATGCTTGTTATAAAGGTTTTAGTTATACCCAGCAATACTAAATGAAAAACAATCCTTCACCAGTCTTCTTATTATTTCCTCCAAATACAACGAAAATATTTGTCCAACATTCGATACAAATTGTAGACTTCCAATACGTATTCCCCTGACACTTCTACAATCAATAAAGTAACATTCCGACAGTATGGAGACGAAAGTCTTTTGTAGTACGAAAGTCTTTTATAAGACGTATACGAATAAATATTTACTTTTCATCAGAAAAGGTCGGGTGGAATAAATTGCGGGGCCTCGCAAATACCTGAAAAATGTCGGTTCACTTTTAATGGGGAACTATCTTTTGTCCTGTACTAGCCTCGAGTACTGGATTATTCAAAAGACAAAAGAGTGTCGCATTGTGAACATGTAGTTGGTTTTTCTGTTGCGTTTTTAGGTGGGTAGAAAAATAAAAAAATGCTAGGGTTTATGTTATTACGACAGAATCCACTATTTGCACTTTTCTTGGAACTTCGAATATTGTGGAAGATTGTTGTGTAAAACTTTCACACATATATCCTATATATAGGGCCTATATAAGACTTATGTACTCGAAGGCATGCAAATTAATCATTGAAAATGCTGGAAAGCTGAATATTCGCGTTTATTATTTGAGTATTTTATTTCTAGTGGTAGTGTACTGCTCTATACTCCATTTGTTTAGGTAATTAACTAAATGTAAACAATCTTGGCGTTACTTTTTAACCAAAAAAGTAATTTTTAATTTGGATATTACTACTTACAAATCAAATAACTATAGTTTTAGAAAATCTGAATGTATTTCAAGTTATAAAACGTATTTTACATTTTTCAAGATCACATTTTGTTTAAAAGACATACCAAAATTGTTTACATTTAGTTAATTACCTAAACAAATGGAGTATAGTAGTATATGCGCAATGTTATACGCGACGTTGAATTACAACCGACATCAAAAAGGAAGAGGTCCTCAATTCGTCGTCCTCTTTTACAATGGCAATGGTCCTACTTTAAGAACACAAAATATAGAAACAGACAAAGTGGTTTTACTAACACTCATAGTTCAAATAAATATATAGTTAGAGTGTAACAAGTAAATTATTTACCTGTTGTACAAGTTACCTGCGAGTCTACTCGATACGAAATTCCGTTAACAATTCAATAATACGTCGCGTACGCGAGTGAACGGTGTCACAACACTTTCAATACCTGGAAAATTGCATTAATTTATAATACTCACACTTCTGTACTGAAAGCGAGCTATTCTTGTGTTAAGTTTTAATTTATTTATGGGGAAAATAAACTAATTAATTAAGTTAACTGTTGAGATATAGTAAGCATGTTTATAGTACAATGCAACCGTATAATAAGACATGTTTATCTCCTGGTGTAAAATTATTTAATAAACGTGATTTTATATTTTACTTACCGCCGCAGGTTCGCGTATTTTGGATAAAAAGCTACATCAAAATCTAGTGTGTAGTTTTTAAGGTCTTATCATACAAAAATACGGGCAAACGCGGGAAGCTACTTTGTTTTATACGATGTATGTTGTATCATTATTTAACTTTTAAGCATGGATCAATGAAAATTGAAAAGAAATGTTTTTATCGTCATTCTATAAAAATAATGTCTACAAATTAAAACAGTACCGTCCTGAACAATTAATACTTTAATTAAGACGTCCACAAGTACACCTATAAGACCTAAACACGTATTTTTCCTCAATAATCGCAAATCATGGCACGTTTCATCGATTCCCATAAGGAGAACACCCCCTATAAGGATTTATGCAGATTGTTTTTCCGTGTGAAAGTCGCCAGCTGTTTCAACCCTAAGGTGCTGTAACTCGCGAACAGTAATAAAATGCGCCCTTTATCCCTAAGACAGGAGCTATTGTAATTCTTTGCGCCTTTCCCGGTTTAATGCAGTTTCCTTTTGTTCTGTTCCCCGGATTTTTGCCAAGTCTGAAAAGGAATTTATTTTGTAGAGTTCTGGGTTAGATTTTTATATGGTTTGAGTGGTGTGCTTGTGGAATTAAACTGTGCTTTCTTGATGAGAATATGTCGTAGTTTCTTGACAGTTAAACAAATGAATATTTATTTTAATTAAAGTATTGTATTATTGTTCATTAAGGTTTTATAGGGTTACTTGAACTCTAAAGCAGTGTCTCACAAAACAGTTTAGATTGTACGTCTGTGACTTCAAAGTTACGTAGACGTAATGTTTTATATTTTTTTCATGTTTTACTGAACACGAATATAGTTTATTAGCTTTTGCCCGCGACATCGTTCGCGAAAACAAAAAAAAATGGAATGAAAAATAGATGTTGGCCGATTCTCAGACCTACTGAATGCATATACAAAATTTCAAGAGAATCGGTCAAACCGTTTCGGAGGAGTATGGCAACGAAAACTGTGACACGAGAATTTTATATATAAAATTTATCCTAACAATAAATTCAGGTACTAAAACAAATACTAGACATTTTAGACTTTTCTAAATAGCATTGTCTTGAATACGGAGGTCTCTCGGGATTGTCCGCGTCGCCGTCAGCTGCGGCCCGCAGCATCAATCAAACTGGAATAATGGCGGGAAAAATGTTTCGCGACACTGTCGGGGTAACTACAGTTTGTATTACGTAAGGTTTCTGTGGTAGATCTGATATGGGAGATTTCAGATTTAGTTATAAGTTTTAAATGTGAATCGAAATTTTGTCTCTTTCGATAGATTTGAAACAGTTACTTGTAAAGGTATTTTTTTTAATTTTAGTTGCTGTAATTTTCATGAAAAGTGGAGTCAATAAAGGATAGAAATGTTTTTCTGCTTTTCTCGTCTCTAAAAATATACTTTTTTCCGTAAAAAATCAAACATGTTTATTCGAAACTTTTCATATCCAATAAAAGGGTAACCAAACGATTTTTTTTTACTATTTACCCTAGAAAAACAAATGCACATCGAAATATTAAAAGCTTTTAGTTACCGTTCGGTTTCGAATAAAAATATACAATGTGTAACTATTAATTGACAGTTGCAACTATTCCATTGTGTCAAAGGGCATACCGTTCGAATTCCTATCGGATTTCGGGACCGAACTCTGTGGTTCCATCCTAGTTTGTAATTCCATTAGCCGGCAATCGAGTAACAAATTGACAAACAGACTGTTCTCGCGTAAAATAATAACATTTTGGGTTGTATTCAACGGTAGATTTATTGAGTATCGAGTGAAATTGTGTTCAACGGGTCTCGAATGCCGACGTATTTCGGATGAGTTGTGATTTTGAATATTTAATGTTTTTACGATTCTGAGATTAGATTTCGTCTTGAATGCAATAAAAAAAATAGATAAAAAAACTTTTTAAGAAAAAGCTTTTATTTAAACGCTCTAAAAAGAAGAAAATAAAATATTCCTTTTGGATTATACTAACAACTCCTCATTATACACAATTTACATATAATAATAAAAGCTTGTCGCTCGATTTACCACAAATTATTATGATATAAAGGAATGTTGATAGGTATGTAAACCTCGCGACAAGCTTTTATTATTATATATAAATTGTGTATAATGAGGAGTTGTAAGTATAATCCAAAAGGAATATTTTATTTTCTTCTTTTTAGAGCGTTTAAATAAAAGCTTTTTCTTAAAAAGTTTTTTTATCTATTTTTTTTATTTTTTACTTTTTAGTTATCGCTGGATTTAGAATAACGACACATTCTTTTTTCAAGTTATTATTACTCTCAAAATGTCCTCTCATTTGATACCCATATTGTAGAAGTAGACTAAAGGTAACTATTCCGCCATCCTGCATGGTCCGCCATATTGGATTCAGAATGACGTCATATTCTTTTTCTAGTCACTCTTAACAAGCCCTTTCATTTGATACCCATATTGTAGAAGTAGACTAAAGGTAACTATTCCGCCATCCTGCATGGTCCGCCATATTGGATTCAGAATGACGTCATATGCTTTTCCTAGTTACTCTTAACAAGCCCTTTCATTTGATACCCATATTGTATAAGTGGATTAAATATAACTGTTCTGACATCTTGTATGATCCGCCATATTGAATTTAGAATGACGTCACATATCTTATCATATATTGTCATCCAAACAAAATGCGTTCACAAAATTTCAGCACAAACGGTTGAATATATCTACTTCAAAATTGAGTTCAAAGATTTCACCCGAACACACAAATATCCATACATTGCAAGTTAAATAAAAGCTTTTAAAAAGGATAACATCACAATGCAAGTCAGTGAAACATTGTTACTTTACTTTAAAATTCTTTATTTCACATTTTCTCCCAATGACGCACATCGGAAGAGGTCTGTGCCCAACTGTGGACTGCAGTAGGCTAGTTAATAGTAGCCTATGAGTATTCTTGTGTGTATGTGGCGTGTCTCTTTCTACATACAATTGATCACCACCACCGATATACTATTCTACAATAAAAAAATTTTGCTACATTACTTTAGACTTGATTGTACAGATAACCGAAAGGTATAAGTTAGCCAATTACAGCTGTACGCGACGTGTCACGGGTTCGATCCCCGCTTAGGACAAGAGTTTGTGCGATCCACAAAGGTTCGTTCTGAATCTGGGTGTCTTTGTGCATGTGAATTGAATGTCTGTGAAACCTCCCGCGATAGAAAGATCAAATTCCTTAGTACGGGAGTCGTAAAAAAAGATGACCTTAGGAACACTAAATACAATATTGTTAGCCCATTTCTAAGACAAAAACTATGACGTTACCAATATGTAAATCCATAGACCACACCACTATAACTACTGAAACATGCCAACCGCTGTGATATTCCCCTTCGCCACCGCGGCAGCGTATCAAATCCTTTCTTATGATTGATTCGCCGACGCCGGCGACGGCAGCCTGCACTCATCAATCACGAACTATCGCAACTATATACCCGACATGTGTAACTTACACTTATTGTGGAATGTCAAGTTATTTTCGTGGAAAGAGGTATTTGAAAAAGAATACATTGCCTTTTTGCACAAGAAAGAGAAAACTAGCTGTTGCTATGAGAAAATAAAATTATAAAAGACTAGATCTTGCCCACGACTTCACCCGCGAAAGTATCGGTTATAGCCGCAAAAACATTACCCCTCTGACGCAGTCGGTTGATATGTAGCCTGAGTTAATCCAGGGTGTCAGACAACTTCATGCCAAATTTCATAAAAATTTATCTACCACAAAAAGTAAAAGTACCAAACATCCATCCATATACCCATATTTACCAACTTTCCACATCCACGTGAACGTATCCAGCATGCATAGGTAAGCTACAACCTTAAATTCACAGATAAAACAAAACAAATTCAATAATCAACTATACAAGTCCAATACATACCCAAGAATGTCCTCAACAACTAAATGCACACAATGGGCAAACTTGGCCTCCCAATTTAAACAGCGCATAAAGGCTTCGTCTTTGTAAGTTACGAGATAGTTGGCTTGTTTACCGAATGTCTTAACAAACGTGAACAGAAGACATTTGGCATCGGGCGAACAAAGGTATTGTGTAGAATTTGTGTGTTTGCTTGTTGATGTGACTGTTGTATGGATACTTGAGAAATGTTGGAGATATGTGGCTTTGATATGTGGTTAAAAGCTAGTTTTAATTTGAGAGGCAAATTATACAATAGAAGAAGAGGGAAATAATATTTTGTATGTTCCAATTTAATTTTATGATATAAAAAAATGATTTTTACGACTACTAATCTTTTCTGGTCGGTTTCTTGTATCGACTAAATATGTAAGCGAAAAATACGTCCGATAAGGAATCTAAACGTAAAATAAGTTACAAAAACAAGATGACCTGTAAATGTAAAATGTATGTAACAGAACACTTATGTGATGTTACCAAAAACATAAATCTTTAAGGTGTTGTATCAATAACACGAAGTATCGGAAGCCGAGACACGTCGCCGATCAAACATCATACATCAAACGAGACCGCCACGTCCGGCCGTCCGGCTGTCTAACCGTCCGACTACCCGTCTGTCCGGCCGTCCGGCCGTCCGGTACCGGACACGGGAACGTGCCGGTCCTGCCTTGTCTTATGGGATAACACGAGACAGTTTTTATCCTACGTTAATCTGTACACGTTTCTATTCAAAAGGATGGAGTATAGGTTTTGTTAATTTATTTTTAGGTACCGCAAGTTTACGTGATTGTAGTTTGGTCTAGAGATTTGAATCGAATGTTCATTGTTGCAGCAAAAAATAGATCGTCGTTTTGTAAGTTTGTTTATAGCTGCAGTGTAATCTTAAAAACTTAAAGCTGACAAAGGCATTGCTTAGTATAAGATTTTCCATTATTTGTATCATTAATATTTTTTCAAACAATCAACTAGTAGTCTAGTAGTTAAACTTTTCTTTAAACAAATCTACAAAACCTTGACACTCTCCAAAATATACCAATCCACAATCAAACCCAAAACACAAATAAAAACAAACCCTTCCAGTATAATAAACGTCAAAGCAATTTTCAGAACGATCTTTGAAATATGAAACTGCAGCGCTGACCATGTAAAACATTAGGGGATTAACAAAACAACAGAAGTCCCACTGAAAGCATTGCATAAACACATAAATCAAATGAATACGACGTCCAGTGCACGTACGGTAACGTATCCAGAATATAGAAACGCAAAATTAATAAGAAATTCCTATGTTAATTTTAATTCGAATAAATTTTAGTAACTAATCCTCAATTGTTGATTGCATATGATCTTGTATATGTAAAGGTTCTGTAATCGGTTGGTTTACCTATGTATCTTGCAAATTTTATAACAATAGGTATATTGACACCTTTTTTATTGTCTGTCTTACAGTGTAATGAAAAATATTGGAAACGTATTTTTTCTTTTGATCCGCAAACAAAAATTGACCAGAGTAGAATCAATTAAAGTTACGTGTGTCGTCACATTCTTGTATAAATTTTGCAGATGCTTTACTTCTCAAGCCCCCTCTCTCAAACTTAAAAGCAGCTTATTTTTTATTGTATTAATATTTTTTAATTATTTATCTTACGAACGATGACATAATATGTCATTAGCCCTATTGTGTTCAATTTGTGAAATATTTGTCGGGCGCTTTTCCCTTTCAAAATGCATAATACCGTTAACGATATGAATGAAACAGCTATCCGTATTCAATACCATAATCGAGTATAACTAATAAATGTAACATCGACGTGATACAGGAACTTAGTCTTTTTGCATTCGTGCGCTAAAAGTCCATCCACGTAACGAACTACGGAACCCGCCTGTTCGATACCCGTAATGGAACACGAAGAATGCGCAAGCTATTTCACGAACGCTTTTCATATTCAAACATTCGAAATGGAATTTCTCTATTAAAAATTGTTTTAACCTGCACTCTTTTATGTATTTCGAACGTTTTATTTCATTGCACTTCCTAGAAAAATGTAGCGCTTAGGTAATAAGTAATAACCCTTCGCGAATCAGCCCCGGTCGATCAGGCCCCATGAGGGAATTTTCAATAACTAAATTACTCGTATTTACTTTGCCGATATTGTTGTGTTACACGCGATCGTCAAAGAACTGGGCTTTCGAACTTCAATACATATTCCTTTAGGTTCGAGGAGAAATGTCAATCATCATATCGGATAATTGAGTTCTGTAGTTGATAGTTCTCACGCCACTTGGTGGCGCTGCCTACCCGTTAATTACAAATCCTATTTAATGAACTTAATGAACTTCCCCAGCTATCGACATTCAAAATTTAATTTAGCGATAAAATCTAATTACTGGCTATAAACAAATGGCACTAGGATGGAGGCTAATCAAAAAGTAATTTAATACCACTCTAAAGTTTATTTCAAGTTTTGGTGGAATTAGCTGTAAATCATCCTGAATTGCTGTTGTGTTTGCTTCACAAAAAAATAAATAGATTTTAACGAGTGTGCGTTACAAACAACAATGAAAATGTACCGTGAATATGTTTTGAGGCTTAAATAAATACATAAGCTTGAATAAAAATAACATTAAAAAAAACTTTAATACCTTGTGTACCAAAACAATTAACAAAAAATGTAAATAGAAAATCCCATCCATCAAGCGGAGCTTAACATTATCCCAAAAATGATAATCTCATCGAGGTCCGCCATTAATGTCGTAATTAAACTTTATTGTTTTTTGTTTACACACAGTTAGATACGAAACCCTTTAACAATTAATAATGTGGAACAAAGAATGCGCTGGCAATTACCCCGGCTGTATTACCGGCGGGCAGGTGTGGGGTAACACTGGCTAATGAGCTCATAAATTGGGAGGGGTCTAAGAGACCCACCCATGACATTTGAAGGTTAAGTTTCATAGAACATTGACATATTTTTTGACAAAACATGCTTTTATAGACATTTTATTTCATCAGTGGGTTGGATAAAAATGGCATATTCGAATATTGGCCTCATTAATATAACCAAATACCATGTATCGCAATAAATATCACTGAAAATGAATAAGGAAATAAACAAACATATCATTTTTCTTTGAACTTTGCACATACAAGGTAATATTTCGTTTTGCTGTCACTTCGCCCGCGGCTTAAATTAAAACAAGGGTTCGTGAGCAACAGACAAAATATTTAAATTATTATAGGGAAATTAATGGTAATGAAGAGTATTAAAATAATAAAAAGATTTTACTTCGTACAAACCAAAATAGCTGAAAATCTGACGCCGAAATATTGAAGTCAGTTCTGACAAAATGACTACATTATCGCAGCATTTTGAAATCAGTTCTCATTGTAGCCTTAATGTAAATAAATCTTAAGAAAACCGCTTACAACGCGATTGTACATCACTAAGAACTGAAGTGTTACACAGTGGCTTATTGTGAGGGTAGGTACTGGTGAGCACAGCGATTTCATTAAATGGCCGAGAGCTGCAGTGCATTATTATGCAAATGTGTGCCGGCGGCGTCGCTACGGCGTCTCAGATACAGGGTGCGGTCTCAGTGATAGCGGCGTCACAAGGGTCTTTATCTTGTTCGCAACGCCTTTTGAAGGCTGCCTTTAGAAATACAGCGAGATCGATATTAATGCTTCCATCTTATCATTTTTATTACCGTACCTGTCTGGATATATTTTTTAGGTGTTACTTGAAAGTATTTGTAAAGAAATTATTTTATAAAAAAAAATATTTTTGTCCTTTATAATTATAATCCTTCACATCGATTTCGGTAATGGCGATCGCTTCGACTCTCTAATGGCGAGTGTGTGCCCGTACATGACATGAAGGAAAATGGCTTCCTTTAAATAAATAAAGTACCTACCTCAGTTACATAAAATGATTAAATCAATGTCTTTTATATATATCTCCACTTTCCTCTGTATAAAGGACCATACTACAGCACAGTGTGAGCAACGCTTTACATAAACCCGACCTCACTGAAATTCCTCTGGCTTTTCACTGCTTGTTTTTATTTAGTATCTTACACTAGTTTATAAGCATGGCTTTGTCCGTGTACTTCATTGCCATTAGATAAAAAAAAACATATTTAGCACGCTATACCTATAAACATTGTATCGTTTATTTTGTGTTTATAGATATAAAATAACATAAATAATAATTCGTATCGCTTTTTAAGTATGAATGTAAACAATTCGACTTTTTTTTTGGGAAATCATCGTATCACATCATATTTGTATAGGTACAATATAAAACCTTCACAATTTCCAATATTGAAAATCAAAAAATCAGTTCGTTGTGAAAATTGTACGAAATACATTATTTTCGCAGAAATTTTAACAACGTTGAAATCTGTTGAAATCTTGTTACGTAATAATAAATGAGATTCATCAGGAAATTGGTTTAACTTACCGTTGCAATTGGCTTTTATATAGCTGCAAGTCATTGTTTTAAAACCTGGAAATATTCTATAAATTCCAAATAAAGATTTCTGTATTGAACAGCACGTAAATTGGTAAACTACGTAAGAATTTTTCCAACTGAATATTTTATTGAAGACGATTTTTTATTTAAATTAAAAAAAAATAAAAATGAAGATGTAAAGTTTAAAAATAATCTTCGATAGAGTCTTATCGAAATCTATTTTTTATTTAAAAAGTATTTTGTGTTCCAATTATATTTTTAAGATTTACGTAAATTTGTCAATTTTAGCTTGATTCTGAAACTATCAAGTGAATCCAAAAATGTACTTTTTATTCCTTTATTTTATTTTAATCCGCTTTTAAAAAAGGTACTAATGGATTTTAGCCTATTTAATATTACTTTACAAGTCGAGCCTAATCCAATCGGGTAATTCCACCGTACACCTCTAAAACCGTCATTCTCACCGTATTAAGTACAAATATCGGTCAATCTACTATAACATTAAAACGCCACTAAAATACATTGCAAAGTAAACCATTGAAAGTGCACTTAATGATCAAATGGCTATCAATTAGCCCCGACAGATATCGGAGCAGTTCATTTGAACCGCATTTAATACAATATTCATTCCGGCCATCGCGCTTGTTATTATCACGATTAAATGGTTAAAATGTACGCGGTTAACCTCTATACTTTTAATAATTTAATTGATATTGCGTAATTATTTTAATTATTTATTAACTTTATAATAGATTCAGGGAATAAAGTATAGAATTTCAAGTGTTTTTTCAATATTAAAATTATTATTCAATTTATTAATAAGAATTATTGAACACTGTTATGTTTTTTGTAGCCGTCCCATTTTAGTTAAAAAGTCAAAAGGTTTGACATAATATGTGGTACCTAGCAACCAAGCAAAATACAGAATTACAGACGATTTGTTATATATTTTTTTATTTACTGCTAAAAGGACCAAATTTTTTTATTTATAAAAGAATTTTCTGTAAATCTGTCTAATTTTTTAGGGATAAGCCTTCACGCCCAGATTCGTGCTTTTAGTGACTTATTAATCAACTTTACTAAAACGTAGTAATGGCTTTGATGTCAAATTAATTCGAATCAAACTCAAGACCAATGCTTTCGGTTATATTTCCGTGTTTGTAAATGAAGGGTAATATAATTTATTCTCAGGGACTTATTCATTGGGCTCGTAATTCATAAATACATTTGTTTATTTATTAGGAAAGATGTTAAATGTAAACATAACATAACTTAATATTTTGACTCAAAAGTAATAATAGTAATATTACAAATTCATACTTGAGTTTCACGGTGAAAACCACTTCGCTAATTTCATCGCGTATCGAAGAATAACGTTGCGTCATGTATGAAGGGTGTAACAATTATTCATATTTTGTTATTAACAAAGTTATTTAACTTTAAGTAGATTAATAAGGAAGTTTAAAGCAAGCAAATATGTTTAATCAATCAATTCTAGCAACTCAGCATATCTCTGACCGTAAATTGATTTAAGCTCCACAACCTACCTACGTAGCTTCGATATAAGGAGAAAGTGTGGTATAAGTATCTTTCATATGAACTATTGTTTAATGGCATGTAACGTTGAACATCCCGTGCTATCAAAAGTCACTAGTTATATAAGTCACTTGTCTATTGCAGTAGGTTAAGTAACCTGGATAGATTTAAGTTTTCAGTAACTAAATAAAACTAAATGAATAAAAAAGAGTCTATATGTCTCACTGTTAAGCAAAGGCCTGTTTCCACACAGAAAAACAAGCAGCACTGAAAATAAAAATTATCAATCTTAAAAAACAGGTAAAAGCGACATGTCTTTTTAAAGACCCTGTAACATTTTATATCTTTATGAAACAAAATCAGACGAACGTATCTAGTTTCAATCTTAGTACCAATCACTTAGAACAACAGATACTAGTTAGCCGGTCATGTTACTCGGATTACCTTATGTCTAAGCCGCACCCTGGCTCCTAACTTAGTGCCAGCTTACAGCTCACAAACTTACTGCCTAGATACGCTCTAAGCCTGGCTCTCCTTACGTACTATTTTATTAGGAAACTGCATTTGAGCTCTGCTCGTTAGAAGTTAACTTGATATGTGATTAGGTTATTTTTTGTTTGGTATTTTAAATTTGTGTTTGATGGTATGTATTTAGCTTTTTTATGGTTATATGAGGTCTCTTCTCAAGTGTGGAGAGAAATGAGAGATGAACCCCTTAGAAAAATAATTTCTTCACAGATTTGTCATTACGGCGTGCAGTGATAATGGAGAGTCTAACTTATATAAAAAGAGCGACTTATATTAAGGACGATAGACTTTTAAATCTTCTGATAGTTGAATTGACCTGCGAATCAGTATGAAAACGTAAAAAAGTACGCACGTTATAAGTGTTCGTGTATTAGGCATGTGTTTCTAAAACAGGTATAAAACAAACGAACCAGCATCAATATCAACATTTAGATCACTTAACCTCCGTCAGAAACATGTCGCGAGTCAAGTTACTGTCAATATCCAAAAATACTTCGTCCAAAATAAACCTTTACGTAATTTAGGGGTATTTTTTAATTGGCCCGATGACGCGTCAACATGAAAACAATTTCGCGTGGCCTTTGTATCGGCAAATTGAGTGTTATTTATGAACCGATCGGGATCACTGTTAGAACGATGGCCCTTTGTGAGCGCGGGGAAATTTAAAATGGCCGCCGCTGAAGTTGATTATAAAGGTATATTGTTTTTGTTTGATGTTTAATGCCAGTGTGGCAGTAGGTCAGTGTGTTACTTAGTCAATAATTCATAAAATAATAATAATTGTAAAATATTCTAAGTATTTAAATCGACTCTAATTGCTTGGAGTTTTTTCATACTTACCTAAATAGCTAGATAACCCTGGAATTTAATTAAAAATTGGCATAACGAAGACAGACCTAAAGATATAAATAACAAAGTCATCAATTCAACATGTACACCCAATTAAACACTTCTCCTTCTACATTAAGCAACATAATTAAATTACTTAATATACGTAACACCGAGCACATATATCTGCTAATAGCAATGATAAATAAAGACGCATAGCGGCAATATGTCATGGGGTCCACATTATCTCGGAGGACTCATTTGGGCGTATGTTACCTATGATAAATGTACCCCATCGCGGCATCGCTCTGATATGAAAACGCCTTTCGTTCTGATATGATCAGAAAAATAGGTCAAAACAATAATACCATGAATATTGCTAAAAACAGATAGGTTTCTTCATTTATTTTCCATGTGTATATCTCAAAAAAATGTATCTCCTGGCTCATGGTATTCTTTAAAGGATTTTCTTGGTTAAAGTTGTTGGTTTTACCATAATTTGAGGGAATATAGATAGGTTGCTCATAAAGATTACCTATGAGACTGGGAGCTGACTTTAAAATAGCTTAAGACAGAGAGAGAAAGTAAAAAAAAGATCGATTAAACTTGCACGTTTGATATACCGTAAAAAAAGATATTCAATATTACCAAAAATTTGACAGCAATTAATTGGCTCCTAAAAATAAATTTCCCCACTAAGCCTTATGTTACATTAACCAACAATAAACCGCACATACATCAAAGCGCGTCACTCGTAACGATGTCAAACATATTAAGCTTCCACCGACGCGACCTAAAAACTCCAAGATTCATAGTATCCATCAAAGTGTCAAATATCGAAATTTAACAAATAATCGGGAAATAGGAGGAGCCGACTTCTAAGCGGCGCGGCGGCGGTTATCACTCAATGTTCAACGATACATAACGAAAGAGATTAAGGGCCTTCGTATACTAGGCGACGCTAGTCTCCTGTACCGATGACTTTTGATGATGGTCGTCCCGAACTATGAACGAAGCTCACCACGCCAATTACTATTAACACAGTGCGCGACGTGTCGCGGTCTCGATCCTTGCATAGGACAAGAATTTACGTTCCACAAATGCTTTTTCTGAGTCTGGGTGTCTGTTTGCATGTGAATTGAATGACTGTCAAACCCCCTGCGATCCTATGATTAAATTTCTTAGTACGGGAGTCGTCTTATAAAAAAAAGGTGAATACTATAGATTTGTGTTGCCTCGTGTACAAAAGGCTTGACTCGAGGGAAATCTAAAATGTATAAGTTTTGTACTGAAAATGTAAATGTTTTTCTGATAAATGGTAGAAAATAGGTCTGTTTAGTTCAAATTCTTTTCTAAAATCTCTGTCATCTTAAGAGACAGATCTTGTTTTAAGAATCTAGAAGATTTATAACTGGTTATTATCAGCTATTTAGATTTAACTATATTACAAACGTCATATTCGCCACGCACTGCGGATATACCACGTGTGTTTACCAAACAATTCATTTTCTACTTCTGGGTATTAAAAGAGTTAAGATATAAGTGCTCACATATTTGCCGCTTTTTTCTTAATTTTAACTTATTTCAGAGTGAAATGCAATTTCTGCAAATATAAACGTTGTATTTTATATGTCACATTCTAAAATTCCCTGGCGTCGATTCCTTCACCATAGCACCTTAGATCAAATAACTTCACATCTCTCACCAAGTCGTTTATAAACGTAACTCCAATACAACCATCGCGTCGTATTATACAGCGATGGACGAACATCGTCGGGCGGATTCATTACTCTTTTGTCAAAACAAAATTTGTTTCGACGCAAACAAATGGCGGGGAATGTTTTACTGTAAAGTTAAACTCCGTTTTAAAGTCCTGCATAATGTTTGGACAGATCGATCTATTACGCCTACGGAACGTTCTGACGTTCTTAATTTATCGTTATAGTTCGAATTTAGACGCTATTTCGAGTATAATTTGTGTTATTGATGATTGTCGGTATAATTGTAATAAGAACTTCACCTCTTTGAGTATTTCCCTTTTTTGTGTAATATGCTATACCTACCTAATAAATGATTATGTTTATGGAGGCTCGATATGTAACACTTATTTTGAGGCTAAATAAATAGTTTACTACAATTATCACTCCATATGTAATATTTATTTTAGGGTTAAATAAATATTTTATTACAACTATCACGCACCTAAGTCAAGTTAATTTTATTAAAAAGATACGTAATCTATAGTATATTCTCAACTACTAAAGCACTTTACGAATAATTTGATCAGATTTTTTTCATTGAACTTTTCTCACACAATCGCAAACCACGTTAACCAACATCCATCTCTGATTTACAGCAGTTGTTCACAAACACCGATAGTGATAGTTAGCTAAACTAATCAATCACGGTAAGCAGAAACATTGTAATTTATATTGACAGACGCCGCGATGAGTTACGGCTTCGTTTGACTTGTTCAACTGCCTCCAGTTATTAATGGTATCTACTTTACTGGAGCACAGGCCTTTGTTTGTTGTAGCTATGTCTCCAGTTTGTAGATTCGATAGTTTACTGTTTATTTACAAGGGAGACTGTTTTAGATGTTTAATTAAATAGTAAGGATTTTTTTGTGTCGTATTAACTTCATAGTCTTATGATTTGCCGATGATAATAAAAATAAAAAGACATAACAGAAATATATTGTAGGTCTTGAGATATTGACGTCAGAAAATCGCTATTTTTACTATACACTCACTGACTGACTGACTGATTATTTTTGAAACTGACTCACACTTGGGCATTTTCAGATTTTTCCCTTTACCTTGACTTAAAGCCCTACCTCCATGCCAAATTTCAAATCAATACGACCATTGGAAGTGGTCTAGGTTTTTGATGAGTGAGTGAGTCAGTCAGTCAGTCAGTGAGTGTATAGTAAAAATAGCGATTTTCTGACGTCAATATCTCAAGACCTACAATAGGTATATTAATTAAATTTTGTATTTTAGATAAGTAAGGGGGTCTCAACAGATACTAGAAATTTGAAATGCGTAAGTAAAATAGATTTTGAGTTATAGGGAGGTCGAAATTGGCCCGAAATGGTTCGTGTAATATATATATATAACCCACGGCCGGTGTGTCGCTTTTTTGCTCGAACTTGGCAGACACACTGCCGTGTATCTAGATATATATTGCATAAAAAATAACAACTCTAGATGTACATACGTGGCGTGCGTATTATGATGATAACAACTTTTATAACTTTTTGAATCGTTATATCTCAGAATCGGTGGCTTGTAAGAAAAAAGTATTAATACATTTTTATAGATAATTTTACGATCTACAATTTTTGTCAGAGGTACTTTTATGATAAAACTTACCGTTTTCCTGAAAATCGCGAAAAACTCATTTTTTTGACTTTTAACATTGAATATTTTTTTTTCCACACACGGGAATCATGGGGAACTTTCAGACATTGTTTATAATCATGTTTTGAACAATTTCACCGAAATTCAGCTTGTTGGGACGTTATGTAACTTCACACTCGTTTTTTGGTCTAATTTGACTGGACTATTTACATTTGTTTTAAGTAAGCAACGGCCTGCTCCGTTTGAATTTATTGCCACTTTTCTAAATATTTACCCAAACAAACAAAACCTAACTTTCCACAATACTCATATTACCCTATAGTATTATCTTCTCATCACCACTTCTCATAAACATAACACCGCACAAAATACTCCGCCATAGTAAATAGAATGGCTCCTGTAAGTTTCAATGTTGCATTAAATAGTAATTGAATGTGTGCCCTGGAGCTCAATGGTAACCCTCTACCCTACTTAACATTTATGGGTAATGCGCCATAACCTTCCTATATCTGGCTTGCCTTCTATATTTATGGATTTAATTTAGAATATCATAATAATATTGTCGTTATATCTAGTTCTCGCAGTCATCTTATTTCGTATTAATTTTAACCATTTCATTGCAATAAAACATAAGCAAAACTATTAATTAATATTGTCCGGACCGATTTCGGTCACGGTGGTTAGTGTAACTATCAGTGGCGAAGGGTGAATTTT
Source organism: Chrysodeixis includens (assembly GCA_941860345.1). Taxonomy (NCBI): domain Eukaryota; kingdom Metazoa; phylum Arthropoda; class Insecta; order Lepidoptera; family Noctuidae; genus Chrysodeixis; species Chrysodeixis includens. The sequence continues at coordinate 2,213,158 of OW796107.1, read as the reverse complement.
CTTAAAAGGGAAGCCCGTCCAAAAATTGCATTGTTATCATGCAACGATAAACAACAAGTACGGATACGTTTTTTTGTCTGAACATGTATTTTAGATGAATTAATAAAAGCATTAAACCCTGTGTAGCTCTATTCACTACTAATATTATAAACACCCTGAAAATTAAAAAAATTAAGAGAAATACAGTAATAATTTATTATTTAAAACCATTTCACAATCAAAATGCTACTATAAGTACAATAAATGAATATCTAACTGATAGACAAATTAAAATGTATACTATAAAATAAAATGCAACTAAATATTAGAATATTAAATATATAATAATAACAATAATACACAAATAGTATAAGTACATAAATATAGAAATTATAAACACAATATTTTAAGCCTTCCCACATATGTACTATGCTATGCTGTGCATATCTACTACTAACTTGTCCTACAGACAGGGTCCAAATTGGAATGAAATAAGATATTGAGTATTGGATCTAAGAATAACAAGCAAGGGAAACAAAACATTTAATTTAATTTAAAACTTCCTGTGAGCCAATGATATTTTGTTGTAGAAAGAACTGTTAAAATGTTTGATCGTCATTTGTAATTAATTCAAATCATGTCAGGTCTTTTTCAAAACTCTACTTTGAAAAAGATTTTTCCTCAGTCAGCAAATAATCTGTTAGACAGCATTCTACATTCACTAATGCCGCTATATTATCGAATTTACTTAATAATAACAAAAATAACTACTTTCTAATAGATCTACAAACTAAATCAACAATCTTAGTAATTCTGACTTACCTAAATATTTATTCGAATAGACGATAACCAAACAATAACACTGAACTGATGTAATTTTGTTTTTATTGCACAATCACTACACTGATCAATCACAAGTAATAATACTATAAGATTCTAAATTATGATACGAATACACCAAATCTAATGCAAATTAATCGGTGAAAATAACAAATAAAACTTTCATAATATTAGCGCGAACGTAAACGTCAGCTGTCATCTGTTCTGTTCAGTTGACGTACGAAGTTCATATTGCATCTCTTTCTGGCGTACGCATTTTTTGTTCTGTCTTTGTCATAAGCCGAAAATCAACGGCTTCCCTAAGTCCTATTGGCCGCGGTTGTTCAATGTGTCAAACTACATAATGTGTCTCACTTTTACTCAATGGAGTAAAAGAGATCGCACTATGAAGTAGACGTACGCGATTCCCAAATCGCGTCCCGGCTTACTAGTCCAGTCATTTGGTAGTTTTACCTGGAAAGTTTTCCGGGAGTTTTGAAAATTGGGTATTTTATAGATTTGGATATGCTCTTTTCGAATTTTAACTTTGCCACCTCGTACAACCACCGCTCGAGCCGCCATTTTGAAAAAATGGCGGCCAAAAACGGTTTTTTGAGAGTATCTCCTTTCTGAGGCATTTTATGAAAAAGTATGTACTACAAAATTAAACTAGAAAAAATTTCCTACACTTTATGTCTTATTTACTTTTTCATAAAATCAATAGTTTTGGACGTACGAGCGCCGCAAAGTATTATTCATTTGCACCACTACGAGTGTTTCGTATATTTTTCTGAATTGTTCTGTTACTACGGCCGGTTTTCAAGAAGCAGGTATCAGGATAATATGTCACCTTAAATCGGGCCCTTTCGCTCGACTATGAACGAAACTTCAACGAAAAATTTGTCGGTAGAAGCTATATTAAGAGAAATATTTAGTTTAGACTGAATCACGAGTGTACGTTTATTTGTCGTACAGTGTTGTTTTTGTTCTTAGAGCTATGGCTCCTTATACGGAAAATTGTTTTATTTGTCACAATTCACTCGAAAACCGGCTGCAGTAATAGAACATTTTAGAAAAATACACGAAACACACGTGGTGGTACAGATGAATAAGCAATTCTTTGCGGCGCTCGTACATCCTAAACTATTGATTTTATGAAAAAGTGAATAAGACATAAAGTGTAGTAAATTTATTCTAGTTTAATTTTGTAGTACATATTTTTTTCGTAAAATGCCTCAGAAAGGAGATATTCTCAAAAAACCGTTTTTGGCCGCCATTTTTCAAAATGGCGGCGCGAGCGGCGGTGGTACGAGGTGGCAAAGTTAAAATTCGAAAAGAGCATATCAATATCTATAAAATACTCAATTTTCAAAACTCCCGGAAAACTTTCCAGGTAACCCCCTTATTTTCTACCAAATGACTGGACTATACCTTTTCACCGTAAAGCGAATCGTGGGTTTACTCAATAAAAGTTGTAGGCCTTTATTGCATGCGTTTTGCTCAAAAAGTTTAGGCGTTTATTGTTATTTTCAAGCAAAGGCTATACACGTACATTATTATTTCGTAAATTATTATAATTATACACTCGGCGTCACAAAAATCGCACCTCTTTATGAATCCCCTTCAAAGTCATTTTTACCCTATTAATCAATGGTAAATGTATGAATATGAGGTATCATCGAAAAGGTAATTTATTCAAATTTTAGAATAAATCATCAGATTCTGTTTTTGTTCACCAATAAATTAAAAAAAAAAACTCAAACAAATGATGTATGAAAAGTGTAGATTTTATTTCAACAAAAAGACAACAGTTAAATTCTTAAAACTAACATAAACATTTACAATAAAATTCTTAAAACCTAGTGTTCCCCCCCCTTGCCCTGATGACTGCTTCCATACGTTCTCTCATGGACCTGATCAATGTAATAATGGTTTCTTGTGGAATATTGTCCCATTCTGCGATGACGGCATCTTGGAGCTCTTGGAGAGTACTAGGGGCAGGTTCGCGTGCCCGTACTTGCCGTTTCAGATGGTCCTAAAGGTGCTTAATAGGGTTCAAGTCTGGACTTCGTGCCGGCCAGCGCATAACAGTGATCCCGACTTCTTGCAACTAGTCCGTTACAATTCGTGCGCTGTGACAGCGGGCATTATCATGCATTAACATGAACCCTCTGCCGATAAAACGCGCATAAGGTACGACGTTCTCTTCTAGGATCTCAGTAATATACCGATGAGCAGTCAGTGACCCTTGCCCACGAGCGCTTCCAGTCCGAGAAACGCACACAAGGTTTGTTTTGCCATCTATAGAGATGTCACCCCAGAACATGCACGAACCACCTCCATATTCCACTGTTTCTTGAATGCAAGGTTGTGCAAAGCGTTCCCCTTGCCTTCTATACACCCTCCTACGTCTGTCGTTGCAGAAAAGACACACCCTCGTTTCATCCGAGAAGAGCACACCCCTCCATTGATCTAGTGACCAATCCACATGTTCACGGGCAAATTGTAATCGGTCTCTCTTATGCTGTGCAGTCAATTTTGGCCCTGTAGCAGCCCGGTCAGCAACAAGTTTCTTTGCCTTCAACCTTCTTCTAATTGTGGAGACGCTTACGGAGATTCTACGAGCTGATCGGAGCTGTTGTTGCAGCTCAACAGCATTGGAGAACCGATTTCGTAAAGAAGTAGACACGATGAAGCGATCGTCTCTTTCAGATGTGCAGCGCTGTCTTCCGGATCCACGTCTCCGAATATAGCCACCAATCTCCCGATATCGTTGGAAGACTCGACGAACGGAAAAACGACTTATGTTTAGTTGCCGAGCAACATCACACTGTCGCATCACAGATTGCAGTAGTGCAATGACTTGAGCGGCTTCATCGGCAGTTGTATCCATTTTCAGGGGTATTTTTCTTGCTGTAGCTGTTCAGGTGTGTACTCTTCGATGTCTGGATGACGAATGACCCATTTTAACCCGGGACGGCCGTTTTATACCCGTGTAGGATGGCACAGTCAGTGGTTATTGCGGTGTGTATTTTGATAGCTTATTTTTGAACAGCACGTGGTACTGCAATTTTTATGTTTAGGAAATCCAACTATAGTTAATTTTAAGGCCGTTAAATATACTTTTCATATATATAAAAAATAATTAGGTTTAATTTATTTATCTTTGTTTGAGGGAGGCCATTGAAACTCATTTTCCAAGAGGTGCGATTTTTGTAACGCCGAGTGTAGTTGATATTTTTAAATGATACTTAAATAAACAGAATCTTAGTATTTGCCATATTTCAAAAGGGAAGCCGGTAGGAATCGAGTTATATGGACCCTTCGCCACTGGTAACTATGACACCAGCCAGCTATGCGGGACATCTTATAGTGCACAAGTGTGTACACAAACACAGGTGCACTCACTCTTCCTTAACTCTCATAGCCCGATGGGACGGTAATCTGACTCGACCGGGGAGGGATCAAGCGCAGAAGCCACATTTATACGTTTCTGAAACTCGGAAGCACGTATTTATTTCTCACAAAAAAATCGAAAAGTCGGTGCGCGCCATGAAACCTTTGACTTGGCAATTAAGGTCTTAACACTAGGATACAATTATTTTTTAATTTCAAGTAACACATAGTTTAGTTTTTAATAGCATACCTTTCACAAAACTCCTACCGTCCATTAAATACAAACGGTCATACTTGCCCAGCTGAACTTAACCACCTATATCCCACAGTTCACCGGCGTACACAAACATATAATTACCGGTACAATGCATGCTTGATTACTCATTAAAGATATTATCAGCTGCTACTGTCGCACGTGAATAACTTTAGTATTAACCTATTGCGATCGTTGGTTGGAATATGTAGAGCTATCTTTTAAATATCTGTGTTTGTCGGTTAGGCGTTTTTGGAATGCATTTTGTGATTGTTAGTGTAAAGTTTTAGGAAAGTGATTTTTTGTACGAGTAATTGTATTTTGGTTTCAGTTTATTTAAATAGGTTTTCGTATTTTCTTTGTAAATTTATCTTGGTAAACAAGATAAATGTAGACATTTGTATGTTTTCCTTTTTGGTTGTCGGAAAAATATAAATAACATATTAATTAGCCACAATGGTGGATATTGTAGAACAGAAACGGAGATTCGGCTTTTTCTTAATGACTTTACATAAAAACTAATTACAGAAACCGTTAAATAATTTCTATTGAAGCTTATTTTTTATATTAAAAGTTCTAATTCTTCACTTACTCTTATAAAACTAACATGCATCACTAAAAACGACTTCATCAGATCATCATCATTTCCATACTTGAACAGTTGAAGCAAGAACTCTGTCTCACTTTTTGTCTCTCTCTCTCTCATCAAATATCAATGAGCATTAGCTAGCATCGTGCCCTCTTAGTCATCACACATCGCTTGCGTGCCGGCTGTATAATCAATGCTATTGCATGACCGCCTCGAATATTCAGCTCTCAGGCCACTTACGACTTGTAGGTATGTTACTAAAGACAGAAGGGGCTAAATGTTAAAGGGAAAAGGTTTTAAGTGTAATGAAGGTGTTTATAGGAAAATCTTCCGTGATAGATATTGCGGTAGTCTGCTGCAGTATAGCTTAGAACAATCGTTTCAGCCTCGAAAAGTCCGGTTTGCCTCTTAGTCTGTCCTAAAAGTAACGAAACATATTTAACAACAAATTCAAAAATATTTTCATTTCAAGTAAGCCTCTTTAAACACTTTCGAAGTGTTCAAAATCAAAATCAAAAGGTTTTTATTTCGAGTAGGTCTTTTCAGGCACTTGCAAAACGTTACTGACTCTAGTTGCTGTTAATTTACTGATTCTAGTACCATGGTTTCAAAACGTCATTTTGATCGAGAATACCTGTTTTGAGATTAAGTCCAGAACCTAAACCTAATGTCATTAAATATCTTGGGACAATTTCTTACCTTCAGTTGCTGCTTAAAATGATTTCTTTTTTATAAATTTTAACGCTAGGTCATTGTGTGTCTCAAATTTTACCTCTAAAATAAATAAATAATACACCCAATATTACTATTATTATTACTCGGTAGTGTTGGGACTGACTTTCCATCGGCAATGGATATATCGGCACTATACTTGTCGGCTACAGCTGCGATGTAAAATATGTTCGTGCAGCGTGCGGCGATAGTTTATACAGTTAAACTGCCGGGTAGACTGTAACCTCGTCGATAATACTATTGGGAACTTGTTCCTTCTAGAAGTTTCTAGAATGTTTGTAGAATGTTCTATGTTATTCAGTTTTGTTCTATGTTTTTGTGGATGAAAACGGTGGTTAATGTTATATTGACATATCAAAGGTAAAAAACTTTTATATTCAATGGTATGTTCTGTTATTAATGGAAACGTTTTTAATAATTAGTCGCATTTAAAAGATAAAAGAAATATTGTTTTATTTCAAAGGACTACGTTTTACTTATCTCTGTAATTAATATGATGATACTAGCGATACATACACAGTATAAATACATATAGTAGTTTAACTCTGCAGTTGTATGTAACAGCGATAGGGTTGCCCATCTATAGCATTTTAATTGCGTCGACAACACACAATTCGTTCATCACTGCAACTTTACTAAAATAAAAATAAATACTGTTTCATGCCACGAACCGATAGCGTAGGCAAAACTCGCATTTAAATACGGGCTTAATACTGTATTATATTATTACGCTGTAATACAACTCCACACATCATTTTCGTTTTATTTTTAATAACGACTCCCACGCTACATAAACGTATGGATACTATCTACGAAGCATTTAAATGTAATAGCATTACTATTTACTCGCGGAGCCCAATTTACATCACGCAACTAAAAGGCGTGTTCCTTCAGAATTAGGAGCAACGATATAAAGGTATTGTAATGTTAATAGCAGCGGCCATCCATCAGTGTTGCTAATCACCGAGCCCGCTTTATTTGCTCATTAGCCGCCGAAATGCTCGGACCCCGATCGGCGAAATTCGTCGAAATTCGACAGTTTTCGCCGAATGTGGGTGTTTTCAGCTTTGTCCCGTGTTTCGATGTTAATCGCGTCGCCTGTGTAGGATTTGTGTCGTTTTAACGTAGTCTAATTGGATGCCCATTTTGTATAGGTACGGTCTAATTAGGTGTCGTACAATTGCGAAGCTTTTTTTATCTTGACTGATTTTCTAGTCGATTTTTCTTTTAGCTGGCGCTAAACTATAGAAAGAAGGAAAGACTCATTTTTTTGCATAGAACACAGGTGGTACCAGACCTTATAAAGGTTTATATGTGTGACTAGTTAATAAGTTAAGTCGATGTTAGTCTCTATTTTATCTTTTTTATTATTAACCAACAGAAACAGGTAAATTTTGTAGATTGCAGCTCTAAAGCTTCTTATCGAGCCATAAATGATAGGCAAATGTGGTTGCTATCTACTTACAAGGCGCAATTGTTTTATATTACTAGGAATAAATACAGTTTGATTTCTATTACGCTTATAGCCATAGAACTAGTGTATTGCAAGACGATATCCCGTCAACATCTTCAGTGTAACACAACACGTGTAACACAAGTATAGCAGCACAAAGTTAAACTTACACAAGTGGCCGCGCTCGAGTAGGTTCCTATAGCTAACGCGTCGGGCGATCCATTAACTTGCGGGCTAAAGTTCCTCTTGCTTACTGACATACGGACGGGCAGAATAAATAAGAGTTACTTGTTTTTTTAATCGTTAGATATATTTTATTTATTTTGGGAAACAACAGATACAATGTATGAAATGAAGCTGTTAAAACAGTTTTACATAATCCAAAATAGTTTCCACATCATATCAAAACATTTGCCCCAAATTTATATTTATGAGTAATTAAAGGAAGGTGTATTCGTTAACACTATGTTTAAGATTACGATAAAGTTAGATGTGCATTTTTATTGACAATTTCTATGCTATTTAAAATGATAATGCTTATTGTTTGTTTTCTTTTTTTACAGGTAAGAATTCATTAACAAACTGCTACACTCCCGAAGGCGTGATGAGTCCGTGAGTAAGCTATAAGCATGTTCCAAGAATAAGCAAATATCATAACGCGTAATATTGGTAGGACAAAATTGCCTCTAACGTTATAAATCAATATGTCACTCATTAAAACAGTGCAAGTCTGGAAATCAGACAAACATTTGGCTGTAAACAGATCTCAGTGGCGTGCACTTGGAGAGGCCAATGTCCAGCAGTGGACTACGATAGGCTGGTGGTGATGATGAAGTCTAGAAATTGTTCTGTATTTTTATAATTAATGATAAGTACAATTTTTGAACATAAATAGGATTTTATCTGCCAAACTGCAAAGCAATTTCTCAGTACCAATTTTATGCTATTGGTTGGCTATTAATTTTATAGCATTGTCATGAACTTTATGCTACCAAGTCGATCTTTCTGCCGGCCAGTGTGTATAGATTTATGTACTTACATTGAAGTCGTAACTCAGTAGTGTATTTTGGATTTGAATAGAAATATCGAAAGAATTATTGTCGTGTTTGACAACAGTATTTGCTGTGTGTGATTTATATCTAAAGGGATACAGAAAAGGAAAATCTATTACGTCCAAAACGGTTCTAAATCTAGTCTAATAACGTCGCCAAACATCGCAGATATTTATCAGATTAGATGTTAGCGGCTTATAATAACTATCGTGAGAAATATTAATGGGTTACTCACGCGTATTCATCGGCATAGCCCGACTAGTTCCTGATTCAACCGGAGTCCCTAATCATGAACTGACTCGGCGGGGTCGCGAGTTGAACTATGCCGGTAAATACGCGGGAGTTAACCGTTAACATGTCTTACAATAGGTATTACAATTAAAGATGCCCTGTAAGACCCTATTTGTCATAATATTATACTATGTCTTATCTAGTATGTTTTTTAGCGCATTAATCACAGTTTTCTGTGTTACTCTAATTTCAACCTGTCAAGAGTTTCCTTAGATATACTGCTCTCAATTCTTTTATAAACTTATAGATTGGTATGGCGGTCGAAGCTTTCGCTCAGATTCAAGAACTGTTAAAAAAGAGAATTCTCCTATTCACCTACAGAGTCATACAGAATATACAAAACTTTAATTCTGCTGTAATATTCACACGTTGTAACATCGTCTCAACAGCCTGCAAGTTCCCGAGTGAGTGCGGCTCTCCGCTGTTTCAATTAGATTGATCGAGCCTCGCGAAGGTAACGCCGATCTCTCTCGCGTCTATAAAGATTGATGAATTCAGATTCTCTACACACATACAGATACGTACGCACCTGTGTGCGTTCTGATTGGTTTGTATTTGTATGTGTGCGTGCCTTCTAAAGGCGTATGAAAGTTAGGTTCTTTACATCTTTACATCTTTCGCGCATTTTTTTTAATGACTTGTCATCATCGTCGTCATCATTCCCCTGCCCCTATCCCAATTGTTATTTGGGGTCGGCGCAGCACGTCTTCTTCTTCCACACGTTCCTATCTGACGTCATCTCGCAAGTCAGGTTTGGTATTGAATTTAATAAAACACACCTTTCGAAATGACCTCTTTATAAGAGTCGGTTAATAAGCGTTTTTTTTTTAAGTAAAAACAAATAAGCATTGAAATCAAATAATATATAGATATTAAAAATAAATTACATTTTAGATAGGATTTTATTCAACATTTAAAACTAGCACATGCGGGCTCTTTTATAAATGCGGAGATAGCATAATCTAGCTGATACAATAAACAAACGAAACCTGAAATGTGTTTTGTATATTTACAATGCCAATAAATTTATTAAGCTTGAATAATTGATAGCATTATCCCAAAACACATCATAAATACAGTCAACCTCACATCTATAGTAACATTACAATACTCACAACATCCGTATAACAATGAAATAAGGTTCAATTTCGCAAACGTTTTGTTACTATTCTCGCTTGTTTGACTGTACTTGAATAATTTACGTTGAAAACTAATACCGTTTATGAAACAAACAGAGCTATTTCATTATTCACTGCGATGATCAGTGTTTATACTGTATATGTAATAAACATATCGGCCCCGTAGGAAACGGTGCCCTGGAGAACACTCGCTCATAACCGTTTTAATTATGCCGCCGTAGAAATAGGAAATGCGAGTCGATGGTTTTATAATGTAGATGTATTTGTGTTATATGTATGTAAGTTTTTCTGGTTTGTATCTTTATGGATAGATGGATTATATGGAAATAAATAGAGCCAATAATTTGTTCATTAATATATTCTTAACAAAATAACACCCTAACAGTTATTACCAAATCGATGCTACTTAAAATATTATTATAATCACTAATTACTAATATTTAATAGAAACTAATAATAATAAAATTAATCTTACAAAGTAAACAAAACATAATATATCCTAGACTTAATCTAAACATCCTTGTACAGTCAAATAATTGAAATCGAACCCACGACGTCCGATATACCTGTCAGGGCCACTAACCACTAGACCAACAGGCCTGTCGAACCAACAGTTGAAAAAAACTTAGTATCCAAAATATACAATTAAAAAATAATCACAGCAAAACCGCATGTTTATCACGTTCCATCGTTGATACCAAAGATAAAGAGAATCGTATTACTACTGCAGTAGTATTTACGTGTTACCCCAGTAAACCACAATATAGATAACAGATGTGGGTCAAGATTCCGCGACATTCGTCAAAACAATGTCTATGAAAACACTCAGCAGTCGTGAAGGAAGTAGATATGTGGTCTGTAAATGGAGAGCAGTAGAAAGAGATGGATGGATGGATGGATTCTGTGATCATCATCATTCCCCTACCCTCCTCTCAATTATTATTTGGGGTCGGCGCAGCATATTATCTTCTTCTTCCACACGATCCTATCTGACGTCATCTCGCGAGTGACACTCTTTGCAGCCGTATCATCTTGGGATGGATTCTGTGATGATATGATAAAATGATTGAAGGGTACGAAGCGATTAGTAGGCATGAGCGGAAGGATAAGAAGAGAGGGTGGTGCTATGGCGATTAGTAGGCAATGTACGCATGAATGGAAGAGGAATATTTATGCTTAGTTAGCAACACAGTAGAGCGCAGAAAAAGATACAGTTTGCTTTATCATTTTGGCAGGTAAAGTGACGTAAACAAGTACTAGTATTACGATTCACTTTCTACGCTAATGTAATAAACGTAGACTTAACGCTAACGTGTTATTCGATAATATACAGAACTGAAAACAATGTCAGCAAGTCACATCTAAATTTGTCCGTTTAAATAACTGGAAGACTAAAATAACGCAAATAGCATAAACGTTCCAATAAAAATGAAAATACAAAACACATAAACAGACACACACACAATAACTATTAAGATTCCCTTATAGGATTCCGTAGAGAAAATCATCGTTTACCATTACCATACCGCTTTCCATATAACGGTGGTGTGACGTAAATTAAAACCATAAAGACGGCTGTCACATCACCACGGCAAGGCTATTACAATTTATTGGTGTATGTTCATATGGCACGTCTGTTTGTTTCTTGTATTAGATTCTTTTATGTCTATGGTGGTTGTAATGTTTAGGGTCTGGAATGTAACGTCGTATGTAGCATTAAGTTTAGGTTGTTACCGTGTAAGGTCACAAGCAAAAATATATATAGGTACTCGATTAAACAGTTACAGAAGGCTTTTTTAAGCGTAATTTCTGAAGGTGTTGTGGTGTTCCTGATATTGTAAGCTTTGAAACATTTACTGTTGAATTTATTTATTAACATTAAGGATCACCAACAATGAATACACAACAGAGGAGGACAAGACATATAAGAGGACGATATACATTTGCGTCGTGCCTTCTCAATTAAAGGAGAGCAATTTTAAAGAAAATTGAACTATATAAAAAATCCAACTTAAATACTTGGAATTCGATGATTTCATCGAGTATAATGTTTTTGCTCGTAACTGCACACCATTGATATTACGTGTTACATTTTTCAGGTGTTTCCCCGTTTCCGATTTCATAATGAATCCAGCTGAAACCTTGTTGTGATCAAGTAATTTGAAAAAAGTATCTTAATCTTTTTTCTTGATGTTGGCAATCAGCAAAAATGGATTGTCTCTAAAAATCATTATATAAATGTAGCAATTTGATCCAATTATTTAAACAAGAAGACCTGTATTCTACCAAACTTTTTGTTAATTTTCTAACATTCAACTACATACCCCACTTTACGGTTGGCTGCAAATCGATGTCTCCATTCCCGTCAGATGCTAAAACACGACGATCCAAAAGATCTGTAAATAAAGAATCTGTAACTTCTACTAGTCTACATCTGGGGCACGCCCAGGGCTGCCACGAATAAATATAATACGCTTTTTTACCCATTTTTGAACGCTTTAAACGCAGAGTCAATATTGAAGACGAATTCTATAAATATGCTTTTATTATAAAGATAATGCATTGAATCTTTGATCTCTCTCTAATTGTCTTTAAGTTTATTAAATCTCTGTCATCAGAAGAAGACATGCTGCGCCGAACCCAAATAATAATTGGGAGAAGGGCAGGGGAATGATGATGATGATTTAATTGAAATCTCTAACCTAAGCGTTTGTTGAAGTTTGAGTACGATCTAGGAATTAATATTTTTCTTATAGCCCGTATAAGATCCCACTGTTAGGCAAAGGCCTCTCCTTTCTCCTTCTAAATCTCACTGTCTCTTGCGATTTCTAATAATAATTTAAGTATAACTACATAAGGAATATTTTCGTAGTTAAAATAAATTTCCTGTTCACTTACACTATCATTTCATATCTTTTAAATAGAAATAAGTACGCTATTATTTGTTACTTAATTAATGTACTTGATAGTAAACAGTTCTGCAGCAGCCCTATCTCCCCCTAATGTCTTACTCCCAGCGTGGTGCAGGTGAGCTACGTGTAGTTCGATAGTGCGGCGCTCGCACACTTAAACACTTTGTCGCACCTAATAAATTACAATCGCCGGACAGATTGAGAATCCTCGACTCTACTGACTCAGCTGAGAATAAAATAAATGCGTTTTAATAAAACGGAGTAGTACTTATTGTTTTTAGTGTATTTTTCTTTTGTTTTTCCCTGTATGGCCAGCAGTGGTACAGGTATAGGCTGATTTATATTATTATTTTCTTTTTTGTTTTGTAATAATATTAGGTACCCGTTTGAGTTTGTTATATATCAACAAAAGTCAATTGAATATTACACTGGTACATATAAAAATGTTTAACGTGAACCTCATCATCATTCCCCTGCCCTTCTCCCAATTATTATTTGGGGTCGGCGCAGCATGTCTTTACTTATGCTGCTTAAGTTTTGGCTGTATTTTACGGCCGGCCGCCTGCCTGACGCCAACCCTCCTTGGGAATGCTGTTGCTGGTGGTTTACTCCCCACCAGGAGGTTGACCCGAGGTGCTAGGTGGTATGCACCGGGTCGTAGTTTCCCTTAGTCGCCTCTTACGACACCCATTGGTCGATATGGGTCAGCCCTATTCGTACCGGGAACTGCACGGTATTTTAACGTGAACCTATACTCGACAAATTATTTGTTACCCAAGGAGACAAAAAAGCCGTCGTCGCCTATTCATATAGCAACTTGATTACGAGAAAAGTGTTGAAAGAACGATTGACGTATTCTAATTTTATTAAAAGTATGCCTAACATAATCCTATATTCGCAATTCAATAACCGATTCAAGCGTCCACCATCTTTCCTTAGACGTTTAACCAAACCTTACCAACGAACTGCCAAAATAATATAAAACCCAATTGAGTGAGCGCATTGAGGTAAACAACAGTGGTCCGCCGATGAGATTACGCGCTCAATTTAACATCACACCTAGTGCGGTGCCGGGACGTCACCATTATGCGCTCCACTGACCGCCGTGATCTCTACCCACGGGATATTGCGCGGACTCATCGTCGAGATCATGTATTTAACTAGTCTGGGTTAAACGTTGATCGTACTTAAACTTTAGCCGCATGTCTCCTTCTTCCACATGTTCCTATCTGAAAATGTTTGAAATGGCAAAATTTATGATTAAAATTATTATGGTTACTATAATGTATGTGATCGTGTAAGTCCCTTAAAAAAATTGTATGTGTACCTAACACCGTGGGTTGGTTTTATACACGCCGGCATAGTAGTAGTTTTTAAGTAAAGTATTTTAATAGAAGCTACTTTATTTTGTCGTCAAGTAATGCAGTTAATATCAGAAGTTACGACGGTCAAGATGAACATCGGAAATTGAAAACTTTTATTTACAGTCTTAGTTCGTATTTATTTTAATTCCCTTATAACGAGATTTTAATACTTTCTGAAGAAGCACTCTGGCCCGCATGTGCACTTAAATAAAATAAACAATAGCTTCACTTGTATAAGACAAGAATTTTTAACTTCGAATCTGAATCAAGCTGCAATTTGCATTCGAAATTCGCAAGACATCAAAAAACAGACACTAATATTCTACAGCAACATTTTCAGCCCTCATCGCAAATCACTTCGACCGCTAACTCGGTTCCACCTCATCAAGCAAACTGACACTTCTAACCCTATCTAGCCGCACCCTACAAATCAGATTGCAGGTGTCCGATCATTGATAAACACCTCCCCCCCCTCTTAACCCCCTCTCGCCGTGGCCTTGGCGAGATAAAAGGAGAACTGGGTCATTGATACCATGTGTACGACGTACTATCCCTAATATCTACCTGTCGGTGCTCATTTGCCATTTTATTTTTGTTCAGCAAACTTCCGATTTTTTTGCGATAATTTTTCGATAGTTTTTTCGATATTTTTCTTGCGATTGTTATTCTGTTTGTGCCTGCTCTGTGGCCGGTGTTTGTGCGCGGAAATTGAATTTATTGTGGACTGAAGTGAAGTGTCGAGTTTCGCTAGTTTACTTGTGTGTAAGAGTGCCGCGAAGTTTGATTTGTGATGTTTTTGATCGGGTAAAATATCTATTTCAAGTGTGTTATTATACTTAAGATAGATTTTTGTTATGGTGTCCGAGTTTTCATGACATTACATTACATACATACACCTCTCTCTCTACACTAAATCCAAAAAAAAAAAATATTGTCAATCATTTTATAAATATTATTAAAATACATCTATGTTTTCTCATTTGTGTTGTGCGCCCTTATTTGTGAAACATAGACCCAAATTATAAGTACAACACATTGATATAGAATTAAAACATACAATATAAAGTATTGTAAGATGTAATTATTTCGACTTTTAACAATACTATTTTAGTGCCAGTGCAACTTAAACACCACTTTCTTGTAGTATGTATAACACTTTCAAGTACTATGATTATATATGTAGTATGTACTGGCAACACCACAAATCAGATAGGCCAGGTGACCGCCCCGATCGCTTGCTCACACTGCCCGCTAGCGTATAATGCAGATATATTACACATTCCTATAGAAAATCCTGGGTTTTCACGTAAGGGAAAAGTAACTGCACATGCAGCAAAAGTAAAATATACAGAACTGTTTAGTAATAACTTTAATTAAAATATTCGTTCGAAAGAGATGTTTAAAGCAAAATGGAAAGCCCAGCAATTTTAGCCCAGCCGTGGGATTTGATAAACAGTATAAATAAACGTTAATCTGCCAAATATGTTGTATTTAATGTTAGTCTATTACCAAATTTGTCGGCCTTTAAGATATTAAATTAAATAACGTAATTGTTAACCAATTGAAAGTACTTGTAGTTAAAACAACAATATTAGTTACTTTCGCTAACTGTTATTGTTTACCTTAGTTATTAGCATTATCACTCCACTTGACACAGTGATTAGTGGTACACAAAACTATATTGTATCAAACTAATATGAAAGTATACAAAGGCGCTCTAAATTTCTTTTTACACGAATATCTAGCATTTTCAAAATCAATGTTCAAATATGTACTACATTATCATAACAACATAAATAATTGATCAAATCGAAACAAAACATAATCACACAATTCAAAGTTATCATTTGTATACCACAAAACAAAAGAACAACCACAACAGATTACATCTTCACCCATTATTATCCATCTATTGAACTACTAACACTTTTCCATTCGATTATACCCACATCAAGGGCCCTTAGTCCTTTTCAGCCCATAAAGTAATCAGATAACACATTACTGGAACACCTGTGTTATCTAAAGGAAACCGCGGCCGGAATACTGTCCCATCCGCACACTATTTTAACAGTTAAATCCGCAACTAGCTCGAAATACTCATTAACACACCCTGTATACACTTCCTTACAGTTACAGCCGTTTACAAATAGCACACTTATTCGTGAATGTTAAGATACTTATTTGTGAGTGAAATTAGTGAAAACATTCAAAATGGTGCACAGCAAAGACCAAGATTGTTTGCTAGAACTACTCAGTATGTTATGTGACCAAAGAGGCCCGATAAAACAGAAAAAGAAAATTAAAAACGGTAAGTTCAAACCCAGAATCCATATTTCGCGAACTTTCGTATTTACGAACATGCACGATCATTTTTATTGTTATGGTAGTTGGAATTTATCGTTAGAATTTCCTGGCATGCACTCTCGTAGTGATGGGAAATGTACGAAAATATCGATAAATAAATATATTATACTCAATATTCAATACTTTTATTGCATTCCATGTTTGTATATTTCCGTGAAATACGAAATTCTATTTGTAGTTCCACGGAATTCGTTGTGAGGGTTAATTAAACTCGTGCCTATGTCACTTAGTCCCAGCTGTCATGTTACATTCAAATTGGGATTGTCATATTCGGCACGTGCCATGCCGCCCGGATGATATTATCACATATTTCATATGATTCCCATCATCTCGCTAAAATAAGGAACGAGATTTCCTTATTTTCGTTCTTTATTCGCCTTTCCGCGTCGTAAATTGTGAGGCTGTAGCCAATATTCCCTTATTTATGCAGGAATGATCGTGGTAACGCATATATTAATATCTTTATGAATCTTTACTTTTAGCCAATTGTGTATACGTTAATGAAGTTTTTGAATCAAATGTATGCCTATGTCAGTTTAATTGTATCTTTCATGACCTAGTTTCGCACATTACTTATCAAAGCGTATTTACGCGTACATTTTTAATTTGTTGAAATAAACGGAGTCGAATGATTTCGCCGGAATACGCAACGAGCGTAATTATGGAGCAATACGAAAGCGCTGACGATTTAATTTTTGAAACGAAAATCCGACGCGAGACTCCGATTATGCAAAATTGCATTTATAAGTTACCGCTTTTAAAAAAAAAAAACAATTACCTACTTAGCTTTATTTTAAAATTGTATTTTAATAGTGTCAATATTGTTGTTATTAAACTATAACTATAGTTTACTCGTTTAAACAAATCAGTAAAAACAAAACGTTGTCTATCGGTATCGTCGTCGATACGGTTGATTACCTTACGTTGCCGAAGTAATCACTTCTACACGGCCACGTACTATCAGCTGTTTCACCTAATTGTTGTGGGTGAGGCTTATCAGCAGATAGGCGAGACAACGCTACACTGATAACACCGAAACAGTCGCCGGCCGGGCGTCCCGAGCCAATCTACTCACCGTTGCAAAAAAATAACAAAGTTACACGAATAATATTTGCACAGCAAATACGCCTAAACTAAAGACGGTTACACGCCGATACGAAACACAAAAATGTAAAGTATAGTGATGTGATCATGTCGATAAGTGTTATCGATAAATTTAAGACGATGAAAATGAACGGGTTTTGGAGTGACTTTTTGAACGCGGCGGCTAACCACCCGTTCCCGTCGGTGCCTATTGACTTGCTGTCGCCTTTCGATGCACATGAGGAGGAGAACCGTTAGTATATTGTGTTTGTTTATACCTTAATGTTTATCGTACGATAACTCGAGTCCTTTGTCTGGCGAAAACTTTCACTCATTGTTGGCGGTTGGAAAATATAATTGTGTTACTCGCTTTGCTAAACCAAATCGAAAGTTGTCCAATTCTGATAGTAGATATAACAACTAACATATTTTACCGATTAGTTCAATTTGCGGATACCATTGTAAACAATAAACAAATACATTGTGTAAGCGTCGCTAATCCTGCATTCGATTATTATTTGTCCTAATTAAATTAATCATGCATTGAACGAATACATAAATTACTGAATACTAAATACTCCACAAGTTTTGCGCAAATAAACATTACACTTACGTATGCATGTGTGTGTAATCCTATTAAAATGTTCCCGACACGGCTAAATTAGAATTTAGTATTTGTTTGTACCTTCTCTAACTCTGTAACTGTTGCAACTTGGGTACATATTGTGAGGTAAATTTATAGGTTAGGCACAAACGCTATTTAAGTTTAAATTACTTTTGACAATGTAGTACCTACTTGAGATTTGTTTGATAAAATAAGAAGAAAAAACCTTGATGATATGTTAAAGAATGAACAAGAATACACGTTTCGCTAACTCTTAATCATAAGGAACTGGGTAGACAGAAGGTCTTACTAATATTATAAATGCGAAAGTTTGTGAGTATCAATGGATGTTTGTTACTCTTTTACGCTTGAACGGCTATGATGATAAATAGAGACTTAAAAGTTGTTGTTTTTGTAAAAATACATGTCAATATTTTCATACCGGATTTGCCGGTAAGCCGATAAAGTTTACTGTATAAATTGATAGCAAAAATAGCGAGTAGGTATCATATAAATGCAATTTTCCGACAACTGTTTTGTTGCTACCCAAATTAAAAAGATTAGCAAAACAAATGTTCTAGTTTGTTCTATTTTTTGTTGTTTTGTTTTCGTTTACTGATTAGATTGCTTATTAAGTTATTGTTATTTTATTCGAAAGTAAGTATACAATTAGTAGTTGGGTATAATAACATTTTTCCTACGCTGAATTGTTGTCAATTTAAAAATGTCCTAAAATTCATGTAAATACCAAATAGGGAAGCTGTTTTAGTACAAAATATTATTTCTAACATAACTATAGATAGGTAAGCTTATATACCGCATAAACAAATCGCAGGTAAAATCCCTGCCAATGTTTACCGGCCCTATTTACCCGGCTAGTGTTGTGAATGTAAACAGTATCCACCATACAGCCGTAGGGCGGCGAAAGGTAAACATTTATCATTATCAGTGTTGCCAGCTTTGCTACTGTTTATCATTTTTTGATTCATCTCCATGTCCGATATAAAAGATTATGTGATCTGTGACGTAAATAAAATAAATTATCTTATTGTTGTTTCTGAATGTATCATTCACAAAGATTTTATTGTCATATATGTAATACTAAGTATAAAGTGTCACGATGTTGGTTTCGTATAAGTAACATAATATTATATCTATCTAAAACAACATAACGATTAATAAAAGTAGGTATGCTTTAACTAATTAGGGACGAGCTTATCTTTAAAAAAAGTAGTATAATTGATTAAATTTTAACCTATAATATGTTAAAACTACATAATTCTGCGCTCGTCATAATACATATAAATACAAACTGTTATCCATTCAGTTTTAAAACGGAATATTGACCTCATCTATCAAATCTGTTTACGCAAACCAGTTTGCATGTAAAACTAGATGGCTATAAATTCAAAGTCGGTACCAATAAACTTATGTGTAACTTAAGTAAGTTGCCAAGAGTCCAGTCAGATTGTCTTTTGACCAGGGATGTGAAAACAACAGCAAAACAACTGTCCTTGCCATCCTAAACAAACCCCCCGCAAGAATGCTGGCAACCCTAATTACGAAACGGTTCTATACGGAATAATGTTGCCAAGTTATTTGAGTTTTTTAATTAAAGTGCTTGTTGTGGTATTGTTTTGTCGTTTCGTTTGTTGAGGTAAAGTAATGGCGAATAAATATGTTTTATTTATTCTCGTTTACCTTAAAGGGGTTTTCGGTACGAAAATAAATGTTTGCTTAATATCTTTGTATTTTGGTTTGGGTTATTGTTATTTGTAGAGATGAGTGATTGATGACTTTTGTCAGCTATCTATTTTAAAACCACAATTAATATTAATTTAAAGCGGTCATGTATTTTTTTTTGTTTTTACCTCGATAAGAGCCATTTATGCATCGTACTATATCATAATACACGAATGACTTTGTAGTGATATCAGTGACAAAGGGCCGACCTTCAGAAGGCTCCTTGAGGCATAATCTCATTATTTTTCCGTAGCTCCACAACCGTTGCGCAAACTCGCCGAGTTATCACTCGCTATCGCTTCGATTACCTTTATCTGTGAATGTGAGATAATAGACGCCGTGACGCCCACGCCACGCACCTGATCTCAGACTAGAGCAACCCCATCTATCAGTGCCGCTTTCCACGCAGATGAACACTCTCGCCTCTCTCGCCTCGCGCCATCTAACTTATCTTATCGACACAAGAAATATCGATACCTCAGCGAAATCACGCGCGTCAATGAACATTCCCTATTGGATAGTGATGCACTTTATCTAATCTCTGTAGTTCAAGTTATGCTATCGGTGCGAATCGAACGTGTTTTACTTTCAATTTAAATGTGTAAATAATTATGTGAAAATGTTTTGTTTTTGTGTGCGGTGTGTTGGTGACCTAGTTTGGTAGTGTTAGTGTTGTGATTAGGTTGTCGATATGCGTTCGCCGGCTGTGTCGTGGACTCAGGCCGTGGAGGGCGCGCGTGAGTGCGCGTGGCAGTTGTTTTACTGTAGTCTAAACGCGTGTGAAAAGATTGCCGCCGCTCATGCTCTAGTGGAGCCCTATCCGAACTTGGATGTTGTGGTTGCTGGACCTACGTACAGCGCGCAGCGTTAGTATGACCCAATATTATTTTTTCTTTCATAACACCGCGCAATCGGAACTTGTCGTACTACGACTTCATAACAACCTACCATTAAAATTGTAGGTAACAAAAATCGTCACATATTTTTTTAATCAACGCATGCTATACGTGTCTTAATATTCAAGGTATTTTCCTGTTCAACATTACATAGACTTGTCTTCGGTCTACACGTTGTTCAACTTCCGCATTGATTGATTTTATCTAAACAACTACAGTACACAAACCGATTTCAATCGAAAGCGCGGTATCTCGGATCTCCATAACTCGGTTGTATCGTAACAAATGACGATCACCACAATTGTGAATATTAATGCTTTGTATTGACATGTCGTGCCGCCGGCGCGCCGCGGACTGGCGGTCGACAAATGTCGATAGTTTTGTTATTATACGTTATGACATTTATCGATTTCGAGTTAACTCGGTCCACGTTTATGTCACATCACTAGATTTATGTAGAGTTGTTGGTCTTTTTGTTTTGGATTTATTTTATTACAATATATTTTCATGTTTTAAATGTTGAAGTTTGAAATAAAAAGCATTTTAGATGAAAGATTTCCAAATTTTGCTGTTGGTAAAATTTCTATGATAAAGCAAATTTACATGAACTGTTTTTGAAATCGATATTAAATCCTTCACTTCACACTTTACAGCATAATTTATTTATTTGATGTCCTTTCCTTTAATTACACAGCCTTGAAGCTTCGTAGAATTTTTTATTATCGATAATAATATTAATTACGTTGTAAAATTTATCACAAAACATGAGTTTTGTTTTAAAATTAATTAATCTGAATAGGCGAACATTCCAATCTATGTTAGTCCTATTGTTCTAGTTTGATATCTATGTTCTAGTTCTATGATTAAAATCGATAATTATAAATTTACTTTAATTAACAAAAACTTATTATACTTGATGAGAGTACAATAATCATAAATTGATTTTACTTATTACTCTAGACATATATTCTAATTGGTATAATGTAAACAAAAGCGCTTTTAAACCACAACAAACAATTTCATTTCAAAAACTTTATATCGACGACAAATTCCTGTAATTTATAACAACTTTATACAAAGTACTCAAATAAAAACCCTATAACATATCAACATTCCAACGACTTCCACAATTCGCCTGAAACACTCACTGAAAGTCGTGAATTTCAGAATATCCAGGTGCTTATAAATATCACCGGGTGTTAGCAATTACTGAAAGTTACCCAGAATACCCGGTTATACCCGAGTATATCCGGCTGTACTAACTTTCATGATTAATTCTGAAACTCCACATTCACAATGTATTATTTTATTTATATTTATATGTAAACAAAGGTAACGCTATCAAAAGTTTATTCCTTTGTCATCAAACTTATAATTGGCTGAAGGAATGTCGCGAATTTTAAAATTTGTATGTTTTTGTGCTTGCTTTCGTGTTGCATGTTTGATGATATTGTACTGAGTGTTGTCAAAAAGTCTGAGTTTATATTTGAGTAGTATTGAAAAATATATTTGTATAGTTTCTAATATGATTAATAATTAGTGCTCTGTATGTACCTATATTTTCCTAGGATAACTAAATATGATCAATAAAAGCGACCTAGGACGATCTTCTGTTTTGGTAAACCTTAATTATAAAAAAAAACAAACTGTGAGACACATAAATCTATAATGAACGAAGGAATTTTATTCTAAAATGTGATGGGGCATCGAGCAATAATTGTAATTACTATTATTAACTAGTAACTGTTCCATACAGTGAAATTATTTTAATTTTGATATTGATCATTTGTCTGATATTGTTATATTATGACCCTATTTTTTGTTTTTATTGTTTACATTTAACATTCAAACAAAGTAAATTCCTCATGAATAAATCTAAATAAAATAAACCCTTCATATACCAAACAAACCCGCATCAATATCACACCAAGCCCCCCCCCCCACCCCCCAAACACCAACATTATCAATTAACCAAATTATGAACAAGTTAATCTCATACAAAATTAAATAAAACTGCCAACGTTTCCGATTACCTGTCGCGTCGTTAGTTTTAACAACAGTTCTGCCTCATTTGTTAAATAAACCCCCGATTTTAACTCGTGTTTTATTCAGGTTTAAATTTAACGCGATAATTGTTCGACTGATTGTTTCGTTTGCTTTGTAAAGGACTTTTTTTTGTTTATAGTGTTTATTTGAGATTAAATATTAGTGTAGGTATTTAATTGTACATGGGTAAATAATTATTAAAAAAAACAGTGAATATCTAAAGGCTGTATTCTGAACGTCACTTGAGTTAAAAAGAACCCTTAAGTGTTTTACTGTCTTTATCACCGTCAAATAAAATGGAATAACATACACACATTTTAAAACGATACTTATCATAGGTTCGGTCTTGAATGTGGCTGTAAACGTATTACGTAAGAATATACAAAAACGGGTCTTTCGATTTAAATGGTTATTGCACCAAAATAGTCATAAGTATCGTTTAAATTGATGTGTTTATCTAAATACGAAATTTAATTTGTTTAGCAATGAAAAAACTATCCAAAAAGTTGTAACGATATTTCATCAGATAAACCGCCTACACAGTATAAAAGCTACCAAGCACACACCAACATAAGCGTGAAGCCTCGTCAGTCAGACACGTCTAATACTTTTTATCGGCAAATTAATCTCTATATTTAATACCGACCAAGTAACAACCTTAGCGAGAAAATGTCGTTTTTAATCTGATTACGATGATCGGGCTCTGACGAGTTTTATCCTTATTTAATCTACCAATTTCCTCGCTTCAAATTGCTTAACTTTAGAAGCTTATTACACAGAAGCGACTCGCATTCAAGTAATTGTTATAATCATATATCGCGAACAGTTTTAATTTTATTTGTGCAAAGTGCGAATACTGAATGACGAAACTTTTATGCCTGAATAATTTTAGGTACTTCTCTTACTTGAAAGAAACCTTGTAAACCACACAATATAACGGTAATAGAACCTTTAAGAACCTTGTTCTAATCATGTTTATGTAATAACTTACAGAAGCAAACATTACTTGGAAATAGTTTGAATAGACGTAGCTCGTAGCGTCATTTACCGTAGGCGCCTACGGTTGCTACGGCTACATTCTTGCGTAGCTGTTCTACGGGGTTCACACTTAGGAGCTGTTTACCTTGATGCTGCATATTAACACATATTTATCTATCAATTAAATGTAATAGTGATTTATTTTTGTGCCTTTCTTTTATAATAGGGATGATAAATGGGTAAAAAATAAAGAATGACAAAGATAAGCTTTAAAGTTTACAAAACTTTAAAGCTTATCTTTGACGTAACGCATTCGTTTACTTGTGACGTAACGCATTCGCAAAATTGGTACAAAGAGTAACGTCACGCGCTTTAATTGACTGTACTTTGGTATTTTTTGTTGTATCATGACGGATATTAAAAAAGAAAAGTTTTCATTATTCCTATTCAGAATTACAAATGTTATTTTTTTATTTTTTGTTTAAACAACTTATCCAACTAAATGTCCAAAGAAAATGCATTTTGTACAGTTTTTCGTTTCTAAAGTATAGCGTATACACGCTATACATTACGCCGCGTGTTCGGGCGCTTGCCAAATTGCCGCACCGACAACTTTGCTAATAACACGGCCCCAACAGCTTGCTTATTTGCTATTTTTTGCTAAGTTACCACTTCAGTTTGAAAAGTTTCTGAGTTTAATTTGTGAACGTAAACTGCAATATAGTTTTTACCTCTTAGCCTACATTTGATTTTTGTTGACAGTATTATACCAAGCTTAGTTTTGTTAAAAGGTCTAACAAAGTAGTTCAATGCGTGCTCATGATTGAAAAAATTAAGTACTGGAAAAAAAATAGATATACAAAAACAAAATCTTCGCACTAGTATATGTGTGAAATAACTAAATTCATCATAATCAAATATGATGAATTTAGAAATAGTATTTCACGTCACTGTAACTGTAACTTCTAAGAAAACTTATCAAAGCCAAAAGTACCTGAAAGTATTTAGGCGAGCTATCCTCGTAAGTTATATCAAGTTTCTACGTATGTACTAAACTTCCTTCTAATACAAATGTGAAAGTTTGTGAGTAAGGATGTTTTTATGACTGTTACTCTTTCACGCTTAAACGGATCGAGCAATTTTGATGAAATTTGGTATGGAATTAGCTGACCCCCTGGATTTCAACATAGGGTACTTTTTAACCGACAGCGTCAAAGGAGGGTTATGTTTTTACCGATATTTGCGCAGCTATAATCGATATTTGCGCGGATGAAGTCGCTTGCTACGGCTTACTAGCCGTAACTAATAATAAAAAATGTATGGGTACTTAGTCTAATTAACCTATTAGCTTTTACCTGCGACTCCGTCTGCCTGATTGTCGGTTATTGCGATAAAGATAAGGCTGTATAGGTAGTTAGGTAGACTATAATTATTATGACTCACTATAGATTATACCCGCGGTTCCGCCTTTGTGGCTTCGTTTAATACAGTAAATGGCACGTACATATTATACGTAGTACTTATTAGTACGTTGGTACGTTGTATAATATAATTTAATCTATATATACCGATTTGATTTTGTACATAAATGCATGTACGATCAGACGGACGTTAGTATTTTTAATAAAATATACTGGGTTAAATTTTAATGAAATGTTTTTTTTTATGTTATACTAAAAGGCAGGTATTTTGTTAATCAATTAGATAATAACTGAACTAAAAGATCATAGTAAACATGTAATATAATCTTAGTATTAAGCATATAGGCTTTTATAACCTTCCAACATTCGCCTGAGGTAAATAAACGATGACGCAAACTATTCGGAGACCGAAATGTAATCCAAAGGAAAACTTGTTAAAAGTAAATCTATTAGTAAAAGAGTATTTAGTCTTAAGTGTAGCCACACACGAAACTACCAAAAATACCTCCGGCCACCTTCCGTTGATGTGCAAGCGAGACAGCACTATACACGGTATAGAGCGGCGTCTCTTTCCCACAATATAACTTGGTAAATATAAGTGTTGGTGGTAGACTCTGTTTTTATTGAAAACTTTTTTATGGCGGACTGTTATTGAGCTTTCACATGTGTTCGGGGTTTTATGCTATCGAGGAAGCACTTTGGTGACTGCGTTTAAGAGTTGAATTGAATTTGCACGGAACGACTGTTGTTTGTAGCCGATATTCGTTCGTTCTTTTTTTGTGATTGTAGGAAATTGTAGTCAATCAGTCTTTGGACCTATTTATTGGCGTTCGTTCAAAGCTGATGAGACTCATTGAAATAATTGTTTAAAAAAATGAAAATCAAAAGGTTTTTATTTCGAGTAGGCCTTTTCAGGCACTTTCAAAACGTTACTGACTCTAGTTGCGCGGTTCCAAAATGTCACTCTTATGGAGAAGAACTGGCACCGGTTTCTCTTTTTTACCTAAGCAAATATGTATTCGCTATATATTTGTTCGATTTGCTTGACTCCTTAAAAGACCTGCTGAGCAAAAGCCTCCCCCAAGTCCTTCCACGTCTTTCTATCTGGCGCCACCCCAAACCAGTCCTCGCGGTGTACGTTCAAATCACCCCTCCACAGCTTTTTGGGCCGGTCAAAACTAATCGCTTTAAAATACGAAAATAATACCAGTACAATCCAAATATAAGATAGATATCACGAATTTTCGGCTATTATTCGGTCTCTTTTTTGGTATTCGGTTTTCGGCCCAAACACTATTCGTAGCAGCTTTACTTCTGAACACAAACCAATGTAATCTTTTCCTAGTCCTGTGGCATTCAGCAAGCTAATCGATTCTCCATAACTCTTCCGTTATCGCGATCCGGAATACTTTGTCTGCAAGTGTGAACGAAGCCTTACCTTGTTTTTCCAAGAAATAAAAAGTTGAAGTTCTTATCGCGAAGAAGTTTGTGTGATAGGTAGGTTTATTGGTTCCGTTAGTAAGAACGGTGGTAGCAAAGTATTTTTGTAATTTTCACGTAAAAAATGATATTTACAAAACGTAATAGGATTTCTCTCTTACACAGGTTATTATCTATGAAATAATATAAAATAGGAAATTAAAAAACTACAAAATGTTACAAATAATAGGTTTAAGAAAAAATTCTGTATGCCGGTTTTTAATTAAATTATATATTATTATATATATTTTTTAAATAATATTTTATTTCGTCATAATTTAGTGCAATAGACATTTCATTTTCTAACTAATTTAAATGTACCCACAATCTCCTTTACTTTTTTTTTGTAAATAAGCTCTCTTATATTATATCAAATTATTCACACAAAATAATGTTCTAGAATCCCAAATATCTGTCGTGCCATAAAACTAAAATTACCACGGTCATACAATCCAACTCTTCCACCAAAACTTTGACGTATTAACTTTAACCATAATTACTAACAGTTAACTAAAATTCTTCCTTCACCAAGTAACGTTGTAATTCTGTATCGAGCCAATAAGAGGCGGTTTAAAGTAACTAACTTATGTAATTGTACACAAAGGGAAACTTTAACAAGGTGTGGAGCGGAAATTGCCAACCGCCGTACTTGTCCGCAACTATGTAGGAAGTTAGTCAAGCACTTTATGTAGGTATAAATATAGATTCATTAATTATGGGTACTTTAAATACAGAATAAATATGTGTAAAGGTTTTAATAGCATCAAAAATCACCAAAAACCCTGGTTTTAATACAAAGAGGTCGGTATTATATCTGTGGCGTCAAAAAATACAGAATATCTTCGTTCTAATACATCCTTGCGATTACACGTAGTCATTTGTTAATGTATGATGTATTCAATCTTAAAATACTCGTTAAAATAACAATTTGATGATAACATAATCATACCAACCCAAAAGAGCCCCTAAAGCATGAAGCTGTTTCTGTTATTGTACAATCGACCAAGTCATACAAAAGTCGCAAGGCATGACGCTGCTTAATTGATTATGTCATTGTAAAGTCAAGTGTAGAGACGAATACACATTTAATAACGTTTAAAGTAAAGTATTATTTGGGAATATGGTTGATAGTCTCTCAATAAATAAGAATTTTACAGAACTTTCCCATTAGTTTCATTATTTTGACCTACCTACGTTTAAAAGCTTTCTCTTTATACTTAGCGAATTATATTTTTTACAAGAGTTGCCAACATTCTTTTATAAACATTCCTTTTTAGAAGACGTACCTAAATGCATTCAATCTACCTTCTTACCTTTTGCTAAAAAGGTTTTAAACATCCTTGACCTTTGCGAAAAGGCTCCACGCAACTATGTACAGTCAACCCCACAAGCTCAGCAACACTGTTACACCAACATCGCCTTTAAAACTGGGGCGTAAGGTTGACTTTCGCTTGTCGTTGTTACTAAAATTTTGGGGTATTATGTATGATTCCAAAATCGCCTTAAAATCCAGGCCTTACGGTTGATTTTCGCGTGTCTTTCCTTCTATAAATTTAGTATCTTATACGTATGTATATGCTTTAAGTTGCAGAAGCAGTTATGTGAATATTAGATGGCGCCACTGTCTTTTGCCAGCCGTATGCTTATTTATTCAACGCGGAGATGCGACCGAATGTAGCGTTACCTATTCATGTCTTAATAAACGTGCGTACGGGATGAGTGTAGGGTTACGTTCAGAATACAACAAGGGAATAGTTTATTTCTGTTTTGTGTAGAAAGGTTTTAGCAAAATCTTGTGAATAAATGCAAGTTTCTTGTAAAAAGGTTTAGTTAAACTCGGTTTACTCGTTGATACTGACAGTCACAAATTGGTCTTTAAGTCAATTAATTCCATTAGAGTGTATAAGTAATAGTTATAAGACTATTTAACTTCGTAAATATTAAAATAATAATAAATAAATAAACCAGCGTATACATATACGTCCCACTGCTGGGCATAGGCCTCTTCCCATATAGAACCGCAAGGCCACCGCGACAAGTCTTTAAATAATAAGGTTCATTTAATTTAATGAATCTAAATTGTATTAAGTATAAAATTATTCTATTTCAAACCATGGTACTACAAAATAATAAAATTTTGTATAAAACCAATAGCTCGTGTACAGAATATTTTCAAATAAACAAAAATTGTCAAAAGGTCAACAATAGAATACATGCGTGGAACACACGGGCCTTACTGACGTTGTTTGCTTTGAAAACAGAACATTTTGTGTAAAAAATAACTATTTTCTATTCAGTAAAACAAATATTTTGAAACTAGGCTAGTGGATGCACAACGCATTTGTTTTGTGAACTCTCTCGCCTCGGAAATACCATTGATACGTTTAAAAGGTCATTTTCCTGTACTTTTCTTACCATTTGTACTCGTCTGTGTAAAAAGGTGTAATGTTATCACAGTACCAGTATTAATACCGTAACTTTAACTTATGAAGTTAGAAATCAACAATAATATGTTACGATTATTTTACAAAAGTACAGTTGCTATGTCAAAACGTTTTTATTTTTTTTAGCCCAGTCGAGTTGTTTTCATTTTTTTAATCATCATCTTTTATAAAGAATGATTTATTTTAAATAAAACAAAATACAAAAAACATACAATCTTTTTTCGTCAAGAACAAATAAACAACATAATCAACTAAAGAGTAACTTTGAATATTTAATATCCCTTGAACGACGCGACGGTTGCCACATTCATACATTTAGACAATGTATATGTATATGTGCGAATGTGAGTTAAAAGCTACTGTATATTACTTTGCTTCCCATGGGATTAACACGTGATGTATGCTTGTCTTCATAGAGTAAACGTAAGGTTATATATCAAAACATAATATATAACCCCGTTATAATAAGGCCTCTACTATTTGTTCTTTACTAAACTCGATAATAACTCGACTCTGTAAAAGATACTGGGCTATTTGAGAAGTTCCTCCTTTTTGATGTCGGTTAAAAATTAGAATGCATATCTCATATAGTGGTCGCAATTATTACCTTTTCCGAATTGTTATTTTCATTTCTGTGGGTTCTGTCTTAAAAAGCAACAGCTAATCTTGAAAAATATATCGTTTTTATCAATGGTGCTAAGAGCCCTTTTGAAAGAACATCAAAATAACAGATCACCCACAATCACCTACCCGTCACCGCTTCCCATATGCTTCCGCTGTTAAAAAGTGGCATTGGTACACTCCAAATACTTAACTCTTAACCACATAAAACTTTCAATACAAATACCACTTACACTTTAACTTAAAGTGCAGTAAACGTCCTAAGCAGTAAAACAATACGCTACTTGTGAACAACACGGAGGCTGCACAATTTAGCGACAGCACTATTGTCCGGCAAAACAATTGCTAGCGACGTAATTGTTCCACAAAGAATCGAATTGAAGTGAGATACGGTATACGGTACCGTCGGTAAAAGAAGTAGTTTTTTTTATGTAGCCTGTCCGAGATCTCACTGTTAGGCAAAGGCTTCTCCGTTGATCTTTCAAAACTTTCTATCTTTTGCAATTTCTGGCCACACTAGCCTCGCAGAAAAAGAAGAAAGGAAATCGGATATCACTCCGATTTACAAAGTGTCATTGTTGTTCAGTAACATGTAGGATGTGTGTAATTATACTAGGTTTTGAACTGTGTAAAGCATATTTTGCTACCTAATTTAATAGTGACCTAACTGCACATTGCGAAGACTTAGGTTGAATAGAGAATCGTGGAAGGATTTAGGGGGGGGCCTTTGTTAGCTGAGCCTATGGCGTCCACCATAGCCTAACTACGCAAAAAGAAGAGCGACTCATTAAATTTGATCGTGTACAGTTGTTCTGAAAATCTGATTGTGTACCGAGTTCTGTTTCTGACGGTACACAGGTACAATGGTAGGGGTGTCGCCGTCAAGTACTCCTGTACTCTTTGTACCCTCAAACCGACAAGATTGGATTTGACGCCGCCCCCTTCACCTCCATTTTATTTATTTTTTCTATTTACTCTTCGCCGTTCTAATGTTGTGGTATTACAAGTACGATCCCAAAGTCAAAGTACCAATGTGAATTTCAAAGTTACGAGTATGATGTAGTTGCTTAATTATTCTTAGATACCAATAACCCCGGCAGAAAAAATGATCGTGCACATCACACAAACATTTATCCTGGGTGAGAATGGAACCCACGACCTGCGGTATAGCAGTCGGGGCCACTAACCACTAGACCAACTGGCCTGTCAAATTCAATTCATTATTTACTCCCGTTTCTACCCAACATTTTTATTCTACTAGCTAAAATATTAAGTAAATTAAATTGCATTGTTTTGAATTCTTGGCATGGAAATTAGTGGTGGCCTTATAAAGTGCAGTGAAGATTGCTTTCAGCTTTGTGCTTCGGTTTCGTATAAATTCAAGTGCATTATATTAATTAAAATATTATTACGGCTCTCCGCTCGAGTTTAGTTTATACAGTTCTCGGTTTTGTTTTAAAGATTTCATTTGTTTACTTACCCGCTTGTACTGTTGGCACTGCGACCGAATTGGGTTGGTTAGAATTTATTTTTGTACTTCAGGAGTAGGCTAGTTGTAAAGTATCGTTTATTTACTATTTGCTTTGGCAGTAGTTTTGCTGATCCTAGTATGATTTGCTTAAGCAATGTCTATAGGTGACAAGCTTATTAGTAATTGTCTATTTATGTATGCCCTTTAAAAGCTTAGTAAAAGTACCAAAGTATACTCACCAAGCTAGTTATTTTCAAAGACTTTATGTTTCCTCAACTTGACGGCCACGGCGGTCTATTGATGACAAACTTCTGTAATTACATTCTATGTTATGATAGTTAGATAAGTACGAGAAGACTTAAAAATCTGCATTTTTCTTAGCTGAACTCAATACTTTTTTTAGCTGCATCTCTTCACGATGTATAAAGTCTTATAAATATAGTAACTGAGTAAGTAATTTAGTTGTACAACAATATTTATAACCTAACACAACAAAAACACGCTCAATCAAACAAATAATTGAGTCACAACAATCCGCAAATAAAATCAGTAACCGTTGTAAACCAATACGCCGACGTATCAAGTTGTTTGAATAATATCACAGAGAAGTGAGCACCGCGGAACGAGTGCCCACCATACCATAAGGCGATTCAATTTATCGCTTTAACTGCTCCCATAAACCGGAGTCATGGGCTCGCGACTGCGTACACTTATTGTGTGGAGTGGTTGTCGGATTTCGTAGAAAAATGCTTTGATATTTGACTGAAAACCTGTAGTTCTTGGTTTGTCAACGTTGGACTGTTTTAAGCTCGTTTGCAATATTTTTTTACGAGTTTGAGGATTTTGGTTAAAAGATCAATTTTATTTTACAAATTTTTATCGTGTTTTAAAGATTTTCTCTGAAATTAGTAATATTTCTGTAAGTTTATATCAGATATAACTTAGCAAAACTAAATGCGATTCGATTGTTTTAATACGTAGGTATTTAAGTATTCAATCTATTATTATTTAGACAATTTCCTTGCGCCTGTCATGGTATAACTTAGTTACAAAGTTATCTTCGACTCCCACGCGCTATCATTATCAGGCTTTTGTTTTGTAGTGGACTAATCGATAAATATGTCAAGTGCAACAACAAGCACTGAATCATAGCCATTGATGGATAAATACACACTCAAACTCATATCATTGTACAGGCAAATGACTAACGTATTAGATGGGTTTTTAATTCAAATGTGAATTATAATTGCAAATTAATATATACTCTATATAATTCAATATGTTTTATTAATACTGTCTAATTTAAAATTAATAGTGATTTCTTATCTAATAATACTTTAATGGTTTATTGCAGTCCATATATTTTATACAGATGTTGTTGTTAAAATTAGTACTTACAATATGGAACCTGTGGGGCACGGCAAAGTCAAAAAAGAAGAGGGAGCCATTAAATATGTAATTTAACTGACTTCAAGAGAAGAAGGCTCTTAGTATCTGGATGTTAGTAAAGCAATTTCAACAAAAATAATCATTGGGGACGACTCTTGAGTTCATTCTATATCTAACCGACAGATTAAGCCATAATATCATCAGCTTTATACAGCCTACTGTCGGGACGGACTGCCTTTATTTATGACATTTTCCTATCTCTCCACCAACACTCACAACCAAAAAATCAAATTAATTAAAACACTTCAAGTCTGTTAATTAGTGTTGGCACTCGCCATTAAACAAATACAACATTAAGTCAAGACAGCACAGCGTCTTGGCCTTTTTGCCTCAAACGGCGGGAGACAATGCCTCAAAATTACACTTCGGACTTCAAAGTGCTTGACAGCAATAAAAACAAGACTTTAACAAGTCTGTGCTTTAATGTAATTGAGGCTTAAGTCTGTTTTGCGCGGTCACTTGGGTCTGTTACTGAGAGTATTGTCAAGTTCCAGTTTGAGTGAAAAGTCTTGTTTGTTATAGTGTGTATTAGGTTTTATAGATATTGTCGTGGAAGTACTTTGGGGAGTGTGTGAACGTCTGAAGGTTTGCCTAGGTGATACTGTAGACAAGTTGGTGCGTGGTGAATTGCCACGCATTCTTATGCGGGAGACTTTACATGGCGGTTTTCAGGTTTAGTCAACAAGAGATTGTCATACCGCTTCCTTCTTTGAAGAGGTGGGTTTTCATGAGATTTCTCCCACCCACCAAAAAATGTGATATTATAGACTTAATAGAAATTTTGAATCGTATATTAAAGCCCAACATATTCCTGCGATTCTCACCTTGGCTGTTTTTTGGACTAGTCATATCTAAGGAAAACCACGAAAATCAAATTAATTATTAAAGATAGTATCACTGTAAATTCCACATATCAGTGCAATTAAAATGATTCTTATATTTCTCTTTAAACGTATTAACAACGGTCATAGCAGATCTTGGAACAGTAGATTAAACGATTGTATAACTTGCATATATTTGAAATACACCTAAATTAGATAACGAAGATAAGCGATGACTAAAAATAAATATTCGATACTAGATAAAGTTGTTACATTAGCACATATTTATTTATAACGTAACTTCGGTATCGTTTAAATTTATCGCGTTTTTAGCTCTGTACTGATATAATTAGGTAATCATTGCAAAGTATTTTTTTTTCGATGTTTTCTATTTGTTTATATCACAAATTTGTCTTTGTAAAATACTTTGAAAAAATACTAAACATGTTAAATAGTGTGATTTTAAACATAACTTTTTAATTAACTAGGAGTATTGTTTGTCTTTATGAAACTACCAGAGTCTAAGAAAGAAATACGATTTTCCTTTTTGTTTAATTTATTACATAGTAAGTCATATTTTCATATACCACCTACTTTTTACTACACAACTTTCTTCTAAAAAAAAAGAAATATATGCTTACTGTTCAATACTGTCATTAACTGTCAATTTGATGGGAGAACCAAATTCTATTTTACGGAATACACTATTGTTTTTTCGGAGTAAGTAGTTATTTATTCAGGTTTTAAAACATAACCATGTTGTATATAAACATTATTGTATTTTTATCTCCTAGTGTTATAACTCAGTTCTCACCACACTCATAATGCGATCAGAAGCTCCCGTGACGTCAACAACGTCTTGTGACACGTCCATGAATTTATCTGGATACTGTAGGTACTGATGCTATGCTAGTCAAGAAAATCATACAATAGTTTATGCTAGAAAGCTAGGCAAATCCATCCAATTCAAATAATAATAGATTTGACGTACAAAACTGATATCAGCTGATCCAAACATCTGAAGCATATCGCAAATATTTTAGAGACTCTTGTCTTTCCTCACCAGTCATCTACCTCTATATATAACTTCTTTCCCGTCCATCCAAAAGTTGTCTAGAAGATATCGCTATTAGCGATAAGACTGCCATTGTACTATTACTGTATATAATTTCCTTTTCATAGCTTATCTACGGTGTACAATAAAGAATATTCTATTCTATTCTAAATGTTTAATAGATCCCAGAAATGGTTTAAACACATTATAAAACAATATATGGTATCTCTTAGTCACATAACCTAGTTCTCGCCACACTCACAATGTGATCGGAAGCTCCCGTGACGTCATGAACTTCTGCGGACACGTCCATGGATATCCACATATACAGGCATATCCGGGTGCTGTACTAATGTTATGCTAGCGCTTAGAAAACTAGGTCATGTAGGAACTGAACTTTTATGTAAATTTTTATGTGGTTTGACAAGTTTTCTCTTTACAGAAAATCTCTTTTGAGGATGTTAATCAATCTTTTGATTCCTTAGTATACTACCCTTTTTGGTGATTCACTATTAAACATCATAAGTTCAATACAATAAGTTTAATTTAGCAATACGTCCCCATTACAAAACATCCAACTACACTGGTTCTATCCAAACACAACAAACGGGAACTTACCACAAAACCGTTAAAAAACGCAACGCCCTCGAACATGTGATTTCACGTTGAATTCGACACACGTAGTGAGGCCCTTGACACGAGTTCCGATCCTTGAAATACAAAAACAGCGCGGGCAACACTCGCCCCACACAACCGAATCCCACGAACATTAGAATCCGTATTTCCCGAATTTTCCCGAATGTTCCCGAATGTTCCGGCCAAGTGTTTGAATTTTCAAATAAACGCCAAGTTTTTCAAACTCCCGGTATCGAGAGGTTTGAATGGAGCTGAATTTGTTTTGTCCCGGCTTTTTCCCGCTCCTATTTGGATGTGAAACAAAAGTCTATTGTCTGATCGTCCGGTAGCTTATCTCCTTTATGCTGCGTCAAAATTGAAACTTCATCGATAATGCCGGAGGGTTGAATGTAGGGGATAAAACATGCGATAATAGAGCGCACGGATGTTATTATGGACGTTTACGTCGTCGACAGGCGGCTGTGTGTCTTTAGAACTGTTTTATTTATAGTCTTTCAGGTGTAATATAGTTTTTTTTATCTTTAACTCTGGTGTCGTCTCGTCTTTCAGGAAATGTTAACACTTTCATTTAAAATATTAAATGTAAGTTCTATAACAAGAAACACAAATAGAAATAACAAATTCTTACTTCAAACTTGTATACATTTCTCATTGTATGCTAAAATATTTCGCAGTCACAGCAAACAAATAGCCAGCCCGCGAACCTCTCGAGAATTCAGAGAATAATGTAGTTAGGCGCAATTGTGGCGGGAAATCACCGCTGTCGTGCCGGTCGGACCGGCCGCACCGGCCGCACCGGTCGGACTGTCGCACTTGTCGCACGGACGACAACCAGCACAATGAGTGCCGGACACTTGTTCCGCTATAGTTTATTTCTCTTTAAAGCAATGCAATCTCGTTTCGAATACTTATTTTTATTTTATTTTGTGAATACCTACTTTGTTTTGTAGTAGTTTTCTGCTGTCGTGTACTAATGATATTGTTGTTTGTTTCAGTATTTCCAAATGTGCCTGCCGCGCCTGGCATGCCGTGCGCCGGCGAAGACAGTAAGTTGACTCTTATTATTGGTTATTTTACTTCGTAAGTCTAATGTTCACTGTTTCTCTCATTACAAGTCCACGAAAATAATGTTCTTTTAGAGAGTAAGTTGAATTAAGAGAAAGTATTGAGTGTAGATTTAGGCTGATCTTTAAGGCATAATATGTAAAATGTATTAATTATGTAAAATATTTATTTAATTTCAATAATAAAGCCCGTTAGAGATGACATTTATCTACTTATAAATTCTATAAAGTTCTCTAAGAAAAGCCTAAAAGCGCTCAATATTTGATATAACGACAGTATACACAGTTCTATTTATTCATCGGCTGAATTCGTTTTGGTAAAACCGGCAACATAACTCGAGGCGGTAATACTTGCGGCCCGTAACGCAGTACATTAGCATGTGAATACACGGTAATGATGCACATTACGGCCAGTTTGCCACGAAGCGCAAAATACGCCGCGCCGAACGTATACCGTACCTGTATTGTGCTTTTCGTTTAACACAAGATTATCAGGCAATTCTTACTTGTATGTTTTGTGAATTAAGTAAAAATAATCATGGATCTATGACTAGGATAATAATGACACTTAACCAGTGTTCAGATGTTAAGTTTAGAATTTTCACGCCGCCGCAGTCGAGATTTTGGTTATGAAATGTTGATTCGTATGTGTAAATAACAATGTCTCATCACGGCGTTAGACCAGGCGAGCAAGTATAAAAGAAACCTCAAAAAGAGTATGATATCGTCTGGTAAAGCACTGAAGGCACTTGCGCTAATGCTAACTGTTTAAAAATATGTAATAATAATGTCCGGACCGATTTCGGCCACGGCGGCTAGTGTTACTATGACACCAGCCAGCTACGCAGGACATATTATAGTGCACAAGCGTGTGCGCAAACACAAGTGCACTCTCTATTCCTTTTACTCTCATAGCCCGATGGGACGGCAATCCGACACGACCGGAAAGAGATCAGGCGCAGGACCCACATTTTTACGTGCCTTCCGAAACACGGAAGCTGTGATATTTTGTTTCTTAAACGCACACAACATTCGAAAATTCGGTGCGCGCCGTGGGGATCGAACTCAAGACCTCTGACTTAGCAGTCATACGGTCTTGCCACTAAGCTATCACAGCTTCAATTCAAAAAAATATGTATTGTGTAACGAAACAAAAAAGTGCAAGTATTACCTACGTCTTCATTAATATTATTCTTCAAATTTCGCCCACATGCACTTTACTTGGCAATGTCAATTCATCCACCGACCTTTGCACACACCATCTGTGTGTGATTACCCCCCCCCCCCCCCCCCGACCCCTTGATACTCTCGCCATATTTGACGGAGTCTAATCGTGTCAACATTCGATAGCAAACTGTTTCGACTTGCACGCCAGGACGTCAAGTGATTTGCTGCTTACTTCTGATTCAATTTAGATTTCAAATCACAGGCAATCATCAATTTATCGATCAAAATTTGAAGAATATACTCGAAAAGAAAGTAGTTGTAATGTGTAAATTTTTTAAACACTGTTATATCTGGCTATAAAAAGAGACATTATGTATTGTGTGTGTATTTTAACGTATCTGTAATGGGCGTTAAATTTCTTTATCGATAGTAATCTTTATTTGTTATGCTCATTAAATAGCTATCTAGTCAATCCTCACTCATATAGGTTTATCAAAAAGTATTTATATTGTATTTTTTTGAATAAATATCACGTACGTGTTTTGGGAGGCACGTAAAATTGTGTGTCCTGCGCCTGATCTCTCTTCGGTCGTGTCGGATTATCAGGTTATGAGAGTAAAGGAACAGAGAGTGCACCTGTGTTAGCTCACGCTTGTGCACTTTAATATGTCCCGCGTAGCTGGCTGGTGTCATAGTAACACTAGCCGCTGTGGCCAAAATCAGTCCGGAGATTATTACATTGTATTTAGTCTGTGATATTAACGTATTGTCGATTTCCAATTATATTATCGTAAGCTAATCATATTATGGTTGATAATGTACAAAATATGGTACATGATGTATGGTACAAGAAATCAAAAGCAGTTTAAGGAGGCCTGATAGGCTTTTGCTCCGTATAAACGCTCAGCTGCAAATAGTTTATATTCATATTCATTTATTTGCTTTCCACAATGTATGTACATAGATGATAGATTTAATGAAAGTAACAATTAATTATGGACTTTGTTTGGCACAGCAATTTAAAAGATATACCATGCCATATATTAGTTAATAGGCAGATTAATAACAAGCAACCGACACCCTCTTAGCAGAAACCTACCAAAATATTATACCTAAAATGTAGCTCTACCTCACACAATGTAGAGCAGCTTTTATCCCGGTAAACTAATACCTTCCCCGCGGCGCCGCCCGGGCAGTATTCACTAAAATCCCCGGCTAACATTGTCCTCGCATATTTGCATAGCAATGCTTGCATTACGAATGCTTAGGTAGCAACGTCGGTAAAACAGTTTACTTTGAACGTGTAGTGGGAGATTTAAATAGGTTCCGTGTAAAATTATTAAATGTTTTAAAGCCAAGTATTCGTAATTTTAATTGAGTAGCGAATAGTTCGAGTAAAAATCTTTTGTATTTAAAATATTAACATTTATAGTTTGGATGTATGTGTGTTTGTGACATGGCAACGTATAGATATCAAATTCATGAACCGATTTTGATAAGGACTGTTATTTGTTTGATTGATAACTTTGAGATGGTTTATAACTATAATACAATCCTTACACATTTGAGACAGTCTTCTTTTTTGGGTTTTTGTCGACAGCTATTTAAATATAGTCACAGATTTCTTTGACGAGAAACGCATTTATATTAATTAGACTAATAGTAATTCAAATACTAATGAGGCTATTAACTATACTCTAATTAATATTGTCCAAATATCTCAATCGCTATTGTTCTATTCTTAAGCTCATCAAGGAAGAATCATTTATATCAATACCTCTACTATGTACTCATATAAGCAAGACTGTTTATTTCGTGAAAGCGAGACAGCGCAATACAATCCACGTAGCTGCGTCTCATTTCCACAACGACAACAATACTTTAAGGTCTTTTCGTAATCGCATACTTACATTAATCATCAGCAAAAAAAAAACATTTCAAAATAAATGATTGCACAGAAATGTTTCACGAAATCGCCTCAAACGATATGATTCAATAATTTCGTTACGATAAGATAGACTTGATAGCCAGTATCTGTGCGACCGCGGCCTCAGCAGTACTATGCGTCTCTCCAATGTACTGCTCTTTCGAAATCGCCAAGTATTTGACAGGTGTTTTAATATATAAAATAGTATTTTTTTCCTAGTCGATAATTGTGTCAATAACCCTTATATGTGTGGCCATAAAGTTCAAATTAATATGATTAGCGGTTTATTTATATTGTTTAATTTTGAGTGCACGTGTGAATGTTTAATTGAATGAATGAAAATGTTTGAAGTGAGTGTCGGATACACGGTGATGCTTTTATATTGTACAAATGGTTTGTTCAATTGAGGTTTTTGTCTTGTTGTACGTTTATAGTAATCGCTAACTTTGAAAGGATTATTTCTTTATAATACTTGAAATGTTTACTAGTCACTTTTATTTGCTGTTTTGTTTAGTATTCTAATTTTATAAACCTCTAGGCCAAGTTTTATTAGTACTTGACTTAATATTTCGTATTAAAAGTCGATACATTTTAAGATACTTTTATGACAAATATTCATGATTATACGACATTAGAAGTAATTGTTATAAATGATATTACTTATTATTATAATGATATTTACTAATATTACTAATAATAAACGTTAAAGTCAAGTTTAAACGATAAAAGGAACAATCCCTTAGCAAAAGAGAAATAAATCGGTATTGCTTGTTTAGTGGCCACTCCTTAAATAGCAATTAGACCGCGTCTTCGAAGATTAATGGTTTTCTGAAGTGACATAGGTGTGCTGGCCCATTTCGGGCCGCGGGCCGTAATGACACACTATATCTACCGTCTACCTCATACATACAACATTACAAATGTACCTATATCTAAGTAAACCCACAACATTGATTACAGAGATTCCGATAAAAAATGGGTTCGCCCCGAAAACTGTTGGTTGACAGCTAAATGTCGGTCGTTAGGACAAAAGCATTCATTTTTCAATGTAACTTTATTTGATTAAAAGATAGTAAAACAAATAGTTTTCGTGTGTTATTTGTATTAATGAATACGAGGTTTAGTTTATTTATTAATAAGGAATAGTATAGAGGATCTATGAATCATTTTAAGACAGTAAATATGGAGATTTAGAAAGATAGAGGCTTTGAGAACCATGTGTGGATTTTAAGTTTCGTGGACTAGTAACGAATCAAATTGCAAAAAATGCATTATTTTTTACACATTTTAGACATTTTATGTCATTTCAATCAATTATCCCCGCCTATCAGACGCCACTGCTGACCAGTCACAAGCAAAAACATGTTTGCACGACCATTCAGTTGCAGTAGATTAAATTTAGTATTGTAAGGTAAACCTAAAATGATTAACTTGAAAAAAAATGTCACGATTTCATAAATCATTTAACTAGGACTTAAACTTTAATTGTTTAATCGTGTGTATATGTTATTGCTTGCTTTTAAGTAGTTTTCAGAAAATTCGCGTAAGAGATCTACTGCAACTGTTTGCTCGTGTAAACATGTATTTGCTCGTGACTGTATATAGATAAGTCTGAAGTGTTTCCCAATATCCCCACCTTTTTATATCAATTATTAACACAAGATATCTGTGACTTTCCAGGAAGCATATACAGAAGAGGCGCGCGGCGGTGGCGGAAGCTCTATCGCGTCAATGGACACATCTTCCAGGCGAAACGGTTTAATAGAGTGAGTTTATAAACTTTTTTTTCCCTAGCCTAGAGTGTCCCACTGCTGAGTAAAGGCCTCCCCCAGATCCTTCCATGTCTGTTAAAACTTAATTAACAAAATAAATGTAGAATGAATGCTGATAGTTGTATATGAAAGGGTTTAACACCAATGGGAATTAATAAGTGGGTATCATATTAGCATTAACTCACAAAAAAGAAAGGGCTTTGTTGTTGACAAGGGTATGGATGATAATATCCTGAAGAAACAGGAGATTATTTTAATTGTCTTTTTCTCGATTATAATAAGATCTTTTCCAGTTTAATGTTTTTTAATAGTTGATCATAATCTCGACAAAATATGTGTAAAATACCTTACTCTAATACACTATCATACAACCAAATATAACGACAGAAAATATGCATCTGTTTAAAAATACCACATATAATTAAACGTCAAAACTAATCAACTTCCATTTATCTTTCAGCGCGCCTTCTGTGCCTTCTGCCAGGACCGCATCTGGGGCCTGGGGCGGCAGGGCTTCAAGTGCATCCAGTGCAAGCTGCTGGTGCACAAGAAGTGCCACAAGCTGGTGCAGAAACCCTGCTCCAACGAGCATGTGGACCCCATCGAGGTCAAGGACGACGCCAATGGAGAGAGCACGCTGGGACGGGCGTCTTCCGTCAGGTCAGATATACGCCTTGGTTTAGACTGCCTAAAGTCATCACTCAGTTAAGTTAAGACAGTTTTGAAAGAAAGTAGAGCACTGTCTCCCTTATGATAATGTACTTCAAGAAGTGGTATTAGGCTCTCTATTACTAATGATGAGCATTTGATATTAATTGTCGAATCCAGCGAGCTCGAAACATATTTAAGACATGTAAATATTACAGAATAATTACTTCATTTCATATGAGGTCAATCCGAGATTTCAAAATTCATTGAGTCAAGTCCATCTAAAAAAGACAGTTGAATATCGGAAAGCTAAAAGCGACCTCTGACAATCAGTGAGTCATCTAACGTCGATTGATAAAATAGATATAGATGTCTTCTGGAAAACTATTAAAGGTTTTTTTTACCTGTTATTGTTTTTCGACTGAAACAGTATGAGTCAAAATCTTAGATAAAATCAAGCGCCACAAGTACTTGAGTTTTGATAACAAACTCATGAACCAATATTTCTAATCTGATGCATTCTGTTACATAATACAGGGTTTTATCATTTTTGGTCGAATTGATTAATTCAATAACTGTAGATCTTTCTTCGAATATTAATATCCGTTTATCTGATAAAATCAGATTAAATATTGATTTCCATTTACCTATCTAACTGGCACCAAGTCAGAAATAAAAATAATTGTCATGGTTTTTGTCAAATGCAGAAAATAAGTCTCCCTCATTTTTGAGTCGATGGAAGATTTGATTTCTAAAGCACGAAAGGACAGTTTAGACAATTGTACTTCTAAGAAGTCCTGAGGTTACACCTATTTACTTTAGGGCCCTAACTGTTACTTTCAATATGTTGTTGTGGTAGTGGCAACGCTTTTCTGCAAGGTCCTCAGAAAACGGGAAGAGAAATTTAGCCGTTAAGATACTGGTTTAGTCCACCGCGTTTTTTAAAAAGCCCATAAGGAAAATAATCCAATCAATCTCCAGGAAATATGAATATTAAAAAACGTATAATATTTGCATTTGATTCGCAATAATACCTTTAACCATTATGTCGAAACCCGAAGTCACGCTAATGCTTATCAAAGCACGTAGGTACTTTTGCTTAACTTTGAATAAACAAGTGACAGTTTGAAGTACCTACAAGTAAATCTGTATTCTAGCGAACATGGATAGTTACTCAGGCAGCTTCAAATATTCACGCAGAAGTCTGCTAACTAATTTGGATAGATACTGAGCGATTAGTTTCAAGTAAAAGTGCCTAGATGAGTAGATTTGTATTGATTTTCCATCACCAGATCTACAAGTGGTCTATATTTATCAGTTGGTTAGCTTCAAAAGGAGAAACAATAATTCTGGGTAGAAACTTGAAAGTGCCTTGTATAATTTTAAATCTTAAAATAGATCTACGACTATATGACAATGATAGTCATAGGATTATATTTTCGCAAGGCTTAGAAACAAATTCAAGTATACCTTTGCATCCTAGTAGATAAATAACCAGAATACGTTTGGGTTGTCCATGTACAATCTGATCTGGTCTTTCATTCCTTATGCACAGATAAAAAGAATCTACAACTTCTCAAAGAAATAGATATTTCTTCTAACTTCTTTTTATGGGGCATACCGATTCCATTTCTCTCGGTAAATATTTGTGGTGAATATTGGAGACAGGAAGCTACTCCTACAAAAGCTTCTCATTAACCAACTGCCCCTCCTTGCAGATCCCGCGCAGAGGTGGA
This sequence comes from Chrysodeixis includens, assembly GCA_941860345.1. NCBI lineage: Eukaryota > Metazoa > Arthropoda > Insecta > Lepidoptera > Noctuidae > Chrysodeixis > Chrysodeixis includens. The sequence continues at coordinate 2,169,755 of OW796107.1, read as the reverse complement.
GCCCCCGCTGCCGGAGACCCCGCCAGCGCCGGCGCCCGCGCCGCGTGACGACCTGGAGCCCGGCTCGCAGCGCCAGTACTCGCTCGACGACTTCGAGCTCATCAGGGTCATAGGACGAGGGTCCTACGCTAAGGTCAGATTACCTTATACATATTTATTTATGCTTCTTATACAAGTAATTTGTACAATGGCAGACTTAATGCCATAACTTATATTAACCTACTTCAGTCTACTTCTTGTTATAACAGCTGTGAAGTATTATGCAAGATTTTAGGCTAAATCGTGATCCCGATAATACCCTTGTCGGGTTATTTAATGACATGATACTAAGTCATTTTTTTCAATATCTATTATTGCTACATTCCACTTGTTACTGACGTAGACAGGACGACAATTAAGGGCGATATGTTGCTCAGTTTTGTTCTTAGATACAAAATGCTAAATGAGCCCTAAATAAGTTCTGACACAAAAAAATTAGACTGTCACCTCCTTTTGAATAGCCCGTCTCTATCATGAGCTGAATGGAGCAAATAGTAATTCCCTATTAAAAACCTAAAATACCTTACCTTAATAATTTCCAGGTCCTAATGGTAGAACTGAAGCGCACAAAACGCGTGTACGCGATGAAGGTGATCAAGAAGGCGCTGGTGACTGACGACGAGGACATCGACTGGGTGCAGACCGAGAAGCACGTGTTCGAGACCGCCTCCAACCATCCCTTCCTCGTCGGCCTGCACTCCTGCTTCCAGACTCCCAGCAGGCTGTTCTTCGTTATCGAGTTTGTAAGGGGAGGGGATCTCATGTGAGTATTAACATACATTTGTATTAGAATAACATTGTTTCGTTTAGAATGATAGAATATCACTGTCACGTTTTGGGATGGTAGCAGATTCCAGCATGTCAAAATACTGAATAAATCCTGTAAAAGTCCACTTTAATTTTTGCAATTGTTTAATGTGCCTCTACCTTTATGCCTGCCTCCTGCCCTCATATATGAATATGTACCTATGCATTTTCCCGTAAGGCACGTGCATTAAACAAGATCACTTCTCTCATGTTTCTTTACAGGCGTAATTAAAGGAAAAAGCAAGTTTGCACATATTGCATAATTATAGACAGCAATAGAGGCAGAAAAAGGAGGGTTATAAGCATAGTAGACGATTCTATTATGATAATGATATTAATGTTTTTAACTTTCGCGATTTGTACACATACATATATTAGACAAGAAACGGGTCTTATTCGCGATTTAATTCGATATTTCTTTTCTCCCGACGTTTCGGCCGTGTTGCACAGACCGTGGTCACGGGTGGACTCTGTCTGATCATGTTCCGAAAGAAATATTGAATTATATCACGAATAAGGCCCGTTTGCTGTCTGAAAAATGGTAGTAATAATAAGGTTTGTTGTCGTACAGGTTCCACATGCAACGCCAGCGGCGGCTGCCAGAAGAGCACGCGCGGTTCTACGCGGCGGAGATCTCGCTGGCGCTGCACTTCCTGCACGAGCGCGGCGTCATCTACCGCGACCTCAAGCTCGACAACGTGCTGCTCGACCACGAGGGACACATCAAGCTCACAGACTACGGCATGTGCAAGGTGACAACTCTACTTACTATTGATGCTAGTGATGTTCTACGCGGCGGAGATCTCGCTGGCGCTGCACTTCCTGCACGAGCGCGGCGTCATCTACCGCGACCTCAAGCTCGACAACGTGCTGCTCGACCACGAGGGACACATCAAGCTCACAGACTACGGCATGTGCAAGGTGACAACTCTACTTACTATTGATGCTAGTGATGTTCTACGCGGCGGAGATCTCGCTGGCGCTGCACTTCCTGCACGAGCGCGGCGTCATCTACCGCGACCTCAAGCTCGACAACGTGCTGCTCGACCACGAGGGACACATCAAGCTCACAGACTACGGCATGTGCAAGGTGACAACTCTACTTACTATTGATGCTAGTGATGTTCTACGCGGCGGAGATCTCGCTGGCGCTGCACTTCCTGCACGAGCGCGGCGTCATCTACCGCGACCTCAAGCTCGACAACGTGCTGCTCGACCACGAGGGACACATCAAGCTCACAGACTACGGCATGTGCAAGGTGACAACTCTACTTACTATTGATGCTAGTGATGTTCTACGCGGCGGAGATCTCGCTGGCGCTGCACTTCCTGCACGAGCGCGGCGTCATCTACCGCGACCTCAAGCTCGACAACGTGCTGCTCGACCACGAGGGACACATCAAGCTCACAGACTACGGCATGTGCAAGGTGACAACTCTACTTACTATTGATGCTAGTGATGTTCTACGCGGCGGAGATCTCGCTGGCGCTGCACTTCCTGCACGAGCGCGGCGTCATCTACCGCGACCTCAAGCTCGACAACGTGCTGCTCGACCACGAGGGACACATCAAGCTCACAGACTACGGCATGTGCAAGGTGACAACTCTACTTACTATTGATGCTAGTGATGTTCTACGCGGCGGAGATCTCGCTGGCGCTGCACTTCCTGCACGAGCGCGGCGTCATCTACCGCGACCTCAAGCTCGACAACGTGCTGCTCGACCACGAGGGACACATCAAGCTCACAGACTACGGCATGTGCAAGGTGACAACTCTACTTACTATTGATGCTAGTGATGTTCTACGCGGCGGAGATCTCGCTGGCGCTGCACTTCCTGCACGAGCGCGGCGTCATCTACCGCGACCTCAAGCTCGACAACGTGCTGCTCGACCACGAGGGACACATCAAGCTCACAGACTACGGCATGTGCAAGGTGACAACTCTACTTACTATTGATGCTAGTGATGTTCTACGCGGCGGAGATCTCGCTGGCGCTGCACTTCCTGCACGAGCGCGGCGTCATCTACCGCGACCTCAAGCTCGACAACGTGCTGCTCGACCACGAGGGACACATCAAGCTCACAGACTACGGCATGTGCAAGGTGACAACTCTACTTACTATTGATGCTAGTGATGTTCTACGCGGCGGAGATCTCGCTGGCGCTGCACTTCCTGCACGAACGCGGCGTCATTGTACGTTTAATTCATCCTGCCACCGCTTAACACGTGTAGTCAACGTGTGAACGATAAAATGTGTATTGTTTATCGGTCACCGGTGACCCCCACGGCGTTCGAAACATAAAAAAGACGTGTGGCACTCGGAGACTGCCGCGGTAAAGCTATTGCATAGCATTCAAGGCCACCTAGAGGTAAGTTGCTGAACTAAAGAGACAAGCGTAATTTTTCAAAAAGTCATAAAAAGTTCTGCTATTCATCGATAGATGGCAAAATTAAAAAGTATCCCCGCGGTGCTGGTCGGAGTGGGGAGTATTTTAGACGACAATCGGTCAACAATCGGACAACAAACGGGCCTTATTCGTGATATAATTCAATATTTCTTACGGAACACGATCAGACAGAGTCCACCCGTGACCACGGTCGGTGCAACTCGATCGAAACGTCGGGAAAAAAGAAATATCGTTTTATATCGCGAATAAGTCCCATTTGTCGTCTAAAATATGTGTACAAGTCGCGAAAGTTTAAAATCGTTAGGAGTGGGGAGTGTTAGGTTATTTTCGTTACTGAATTTCTGGATTCTGACTCCACGCTCAAGGCTCGCGATAGAAGCTATGCAATAGCTTAATACACACACTAATACTTCTTCGTTCCTAAACCGACGGGCGTGTATAAAGCGATTGATGAGTGTGGATGAAGCTAAAGTAGTATGCCAGGATCGTAGTAAATGGAAAGATGTGATCTCTGCCTACCCCCAAGGAAAAGAGGCGTGACGTATATGTATGTATGTACTAATACTTCTTTTCCTTTACACAGGAGGGCGTCCGCCCAGGCGACACGACGTCGACGTTCTGCGGCACGCCCAACTATATCGCGCCGGAGATCCTGCGCGGCGAGGAGTACGGCTTCTCCGTGGACTGGTGGGCGCTGGGCGTGCTCACCTACGAGATGCTCGCCGGACGCTCGCCCTTCGACATCGCACAGGCCGCCGACAACCCCGACCAGAATACTGAGGACTATCTGTTCCAGGTATGAGAGTTGTTTCGGATTTTGATTACAATTTTCTCGTTTTTATTAAAACGATGGATGGTGTGGTGTCCGGATATAAAGAATAGCACCACCCCATATCCTCCACTGGGTGTCGTAAAAGGCGACTAATGGACCTTAAGACCCAGTGCACTGTACCAAGCCCCTTGGGTCACCCGAATGGTGGTGGGTAAACAACCAACAATCGCATTCCCAAAGAGGGTTAGTGTCAGGCAGACGGCCGACTATAAAACCATAGCCAAAACTTTAAGCAACATGTCTAGAAGACGTGTTGCGCCGACCCCAAGTGAAATGGGATAAGGGCAGGAAGATGATGGATGGATGGATGGATTGAACTCTTTCACACAATCCATCCATCGTTTCTTAGCACATATTATTGGCCTGTTGGTCTAGTGGTTAGTAACCCTGACTGCTATACTGGAGGTCGTGCGTTCGATCCCCACCCAGGACAAAGGTTTGTGTGATAAATATGATCATTTGTTCTGTATGTATGTATTTAGAAGTATATAAGTATGTTTATCAGTTGTCTAGTACTCATAATACAAGCTCTACTTAGTTTGACACTAGATGGCGTTGTGTGAATGTTGTGGAATATTTATTTATATCCTCTTTTACACAATCCATCAATCGTTTGTTCGGTCGTCCTCTTCCCCGTATTCTATTACTAACTAACTGCCACATTGCAGGTGATCCTAGAGAAGACGATCCGTATCCCGCGCTCGCTGTCGGTGAAGGCAGCGTCGGTGCTGAAGGGCTTCCTCAACAAGTCCCCCGGCGAGCGCCTCGGCTGCGGCGAGAACGGCTTCCTCGACATCGTCAGCCATCCCTTCTTCAAGAGCATCGAGTGGGAGATGGTATGTCACCAAATCAAAAGGTTTTTATTTCGAGTAGGCTTTCTCAGGCACTTTCAAAACGTTACTGATCACTACTACCGCACTATTAGTAAAAAGTTAGTAACAAACGATATGACTAGGCCTTGGTAGGATTCTTATCTTGAAAAAGATATCCTAGTTACTACAGCAACATTCGTAGTGTCGAATTAGGCTCAACACTACAATATCTAAATTGTCTAATTAAATAGCAAGAGGTTTTATAAAGATGTCATTTTGTGTCAAATTGTGGACATGGTGTGGACAGTTTTAAAGTCTAGATTTGAATGTCATAAAGTAATTCTCTGCACTCTGCGCTGTCTATGCCATATGTGCACCTGTCTTTTAAAACATGACGTAATTGATATCACGAAAAATTATACATAACACACAATTCATATTAAATATTTTTGTATTCTCTTGAAAATACATTTTTCCCCCCTTTACGTAATTTAAACCATGCATGACTGTTGTGTGTCCCCAGCTGGAGCAGAAGCAGGTGGTCCCGCCGTTCAAGCCGCGGCTGGAGGGCGAGCGCGACCTCGCCAACTTCCCGCCGGAGTTCACTGACGAGCCTGTGCATCTCACGCCTGATAACGAGTTAGTATACTTTTATATATTATGTGATATTATTCAGGGAAATTATGTTAAGTTAAAGTATGAAAAAATTTATTTAGATATTTAATTAGGTTGTTCTGTTGGTTTCGTAGTCTGTTCTGCTTGATTTTGCTAGTTGATTACAAGTTATTTAAATAGATGCATAAAATAGTACCTATTTCAGACAACCAAAAAAAAATAGGTCTTCTCTTACAAAATTGTTAACAGCTCATCAATTTTTTTATAGGATGGAGAAAATCATTTAATTTTAAAACAAAAGGGTTTCTTTCTTAAAGAAAGCTGTTTCTATCAATGCATCATAACAGTACTTTAAATATGTAAATTTTAACACATTGTGTACCTAGGGGGTACCATTGGGAAAATAGTGTGGAAAAATATTCAAAAAAGAAAGGTTATGTTACTATATAACTACTACAGTACATACTAAAAATAAGAAAGAATTATCCAGTTTTGTCAACGGTTAGAAGCAGAAGTAAGCTTGTACAATAACTACAATGTTCTATTGTGTTTCAGCACCGTGATCGCCGACATCGACCAGTCGGAGTTCGAGGGCTTCGAGTACGTGAACCCCCTCCTCATGTCCCTCGAGGACTGCGTGTGACAGCACGCCTGTCTGCTGCATCCCTACCACGATCCCTTACAGGTATGAGGTGGAATTTATGTGATTTGTTGCAACGCGCCTGATGGTCTAGTGGTTAGTGACTGCTAAGCCGGAGGTCGTGGGTTTCGCACCCAGGACAAATGTTTGTGTGATGAGCACTGGGAGCATTTACAAATATTCGAGCTTAAAGAATTTGTACGTATGTAGAACTGCACGATTAGTTTACATACAGACGAAACAATCCGTGCCTCGCCAAGAACCAAACTCCGTACTGATTAGGCTCTAGACAGACGGTTAGTTTGCAGTTCTGTTGCAGTCATCCCAACTGCATTCAAACTGCAACTTGCGGTTTGAATGTAGTTGAAATGTGGTCCGTTTTTTTAGAGCCGCTAACGCTTAAACTTTTGGTTACGGTATTATAGATTTTATGTAATATATACCAGCTGTAATACTGGAAACAATAAACATCTTTTTTATTCTATTGCCTTGGCATAATAAATATTACTTGATGTTTTTGTAATAATATATTGTATGTTGTCAGGCATACGGGTATGGAGCAGAGTCGTCGTCCTCGGACTACGACAGCGTGTGCTCGGAACTGCCGCCGCGCAAGCCCACGCTCCTGCAGCACATGTTCTGCCTCCCGCTCAACTGACCGCGCCGCGCGCGCAGCCCGCACTAACCGCACTCACCGCACTCTGCACATGCACACTGCACAGACACTGCACACTGCACATACACACTGCTCTGGTATACTCTGTGTTCGTGTAATGTTGTGAGTGAGTTAATTCTCTTACTAGATTGTTTTATTCGTGTTTACTATATCAATATGACTAATAGGAATACTGATATCAAGAACTGTTTCGGAGAATAGTTAAAGTTAATTGATTGGGTCAAAATTGATCGGCGTCTTAACTAAATGTTGATTTTGATATTTAATTGTAAACGTGAATCATTGCAAAAAATGTTAAGAGAATTAACTTATTTATGACATTAAATTGACACAGCATACCTAGTATATGAAGCCATTTGTATAATTATATGAAAATATGTACATAAAATTATAAATATATACATATTATAAGTATATTGGTAGTTGACAGCCTGGATGTTGCTGTGAAAGCTAAACAGGCGACGATTCACTTTGTAAAGATATTGTAAATACGCTTGAAAATCTAACTTTTTTAGAAATCGACTCGGAATTATTGCTAAAATTGCAAAGAGTCTTGCTAGGTAAAACAAATATAATAATATGCTTACTGCACAACTTTTTGTCAAATAAATTAGAATTTTATTGGTCTATCTAAGATATAAGAGTCCTTTGAGGAAAAAACGCACATAAGGTGCCAATTATTGTAAATGTATTTTAAGTATCGATGGCTTCATATACAGTGTGACTTATACTGTAAAGAATATTCTTCAAAATGTATTCGTCAGTAAGGCCAGTGCTTATCCAATGAAACACAATAAAAAATACACTAAATCATTCTCCTATGATTAGATAGAAAATCAAATTCGTGAAAATCGAAGTCACAAAATTATATTCCAAGAAATCTTCCAATAAGTACGTATAACAAACGGCAAACACTTTACTATCCCTTATAAGTATTATTAACATTCCACCTAATATATAACACTGTATAAACATAGATCTGACTATATTTATCGCTTCAAGGAATTGATCACACTGCCCCGCCATACATGTAATATAACTATAGTAACAAAGGTGCAGCATGGTTGGTATTGGCCATGCGAGTTGGTGGCCAACGTTGGTGCTCGTAAGGTAACGCGCGTCAGTGGCAACGCTTCACGGCTAGGGAGGCAGCAACACTTCCTATTGGACCTAGATCACTTAAGCCCCCGGGTAGCGGCGGGAAAACGCTTCTGTACATAAATTAATCAAATTATTCAATATGTACTATACGAGAAATATTGTAAGACTTAATATTTTTGAAACTTGTAGCATTCTATCTGTAATCGTGTCGGGGGCGACGTGCGAGCGACGTGCGAGTGACGCGCGAGAGACGCGCGTCCATTGCTGCTCGCTCGCCATCGCTTCTTCAAATCATTGTTTTTTGAGCAATAAAGTATATAGTAGTATTAAATTGTAAATGCGAGACAGGTGAACTGCTCAAAGAGAGGCACGTAAGGAATTAAAAGTAGATGAAATTTTGACAAGCGTCCGGTCGCAGGACCGTATTCGTATCCCTTATCAAACGTTAGCGTATTCCCTAGACGCCTAGACTTAAGCTAGATACGTAGCTGCGGTAGAGCGAGGAGCGCCGCGCGGCATCACACTACTACACCTTACTTCCAATTCTCCAGGCTCTTGTTGAGCCCAATAATTTCAAACCCTAAATAAACGCCACAACGAATTTCTTTTTGTAAAAAACTAGAGACAGCTTGTACATAAAATGTTCTCTATTACCCATGCCGCGCGCCCTTTTTTGCTACTTTATTACAATCAGTGGCACAAAAAGTACCAACTCTTTAAATATATTTATAATAAGTATTAGTGTTCTCTTTTTCCTCGAACTGGTACTTATTAGTGCCACTGAGGGTACCTTATATTCCATTCCCTAATGTAGACTCTGTTGTCCTTCATAGCTAAACTCCACTCGTTTAGGTAGTCAACGAATTTTATAAATATATATATAATATTGAGCACTGAAACAAATTTAAAATCGTGTACATTATTAACAAATTAACATGAATAAATAACTCTAAATACATCGGTTATATTATAACAAATTATTGTTAATGTAGAAGAAAAGACTTATTATATAAAAGTATAATCGTACGGTATCGTGTGGCGGTGTCGGTCGCGTCGGTCGCGTCGATCGCGCCGGAGCTCAAGTGTCCACAAACTATTCTAAATAGTGCGTAGTACCTATCTCTTAGACATTTTGCACCGATATTGTATTGTATAGATGTACGCGCCCGGCCCGGCGTGTCCGGCCCGGCTGTCCGGACTTATATCTGTGTTGTCGTTGCCCGTTATATTGTATTCTATCCATTCGTTGCGATATTAAATGATTATATCATTGTGCTGCTGTGTTGTTGTCGGGGGCGGCGTGACGTCACACTCACCGTCTGCCTGTGTAGGTTTCTTTTGTATAATTTATATAAAGTATTTAATGATTGTAAGCGACAGTATTGCGGTACTATTAACGCTTTAGATGTAATTAGTTAACATTCCAGTTCGACCCGTCGACCAGACATCACAGCTGATAATGTTGCATTGTTACGATATGTTCTCATATTTTGTCATTTTAATATTGTCTATTATACGGTACGTTGTATTGTCAGACGTTAAGTTTGAAACCTATAAGATAAATGTTTTATTACCAAAAATTTTTGTAATGTATAAAACTAACTGCATGACAAGTGACATTTTAACAATTAAAATTAGTTTTAAGAGGAATTGTTAAACAGTTACATTTCGCGACTTAGAACAAAACTATGTATCTTAGTTTTTAAGTATTTTTAGTTAATCGCATGTAATACTTCCCGTTTGCGGTGAGGAATGATAAAACATAGATTTTTACATAAGATGTGTTGGTTCGTATTGACCTGTCGGCCGTATACTTGGATCGTGGCACGCCAACTAATGTACGTTACTTAAACCTTTCATTGTGAATTACTTGGTGCGTGATTGAGACATACTGTCAAATTAGACTGGAGAAATTGGGATACTGTAACTATTCTATGCTTAACTGAAAATAAAGAAGATTAATCAGATTCTGTGTTTTATTCTCAATTAATTGTAAGCACCTATTGCAAAAGTACCATTTATTATGATATTTTCCTTTTTTCCTACATTACCATTGTTTGAAGTAGTGCACAAGGGCGGATCCAGGGGGAGGGTCAGGGGGGTCATGACCCCCCCCCCTGAGCTTGTTCCAGGACTTAGGTGGACCAATTCACTAATTGATATACAGCGTGGCGCTACCACCCCGACATTAATTTAACACACGGTTAGGACTAGTAACCATGAATCATTTGAGTCATGATACGTTTTGATATAACGTAAACTGAAAGACTTTTTTTTTCAAACAAACTAAATAATAAAAATCTATCTCAAATTGTGATCACTCTGTGCGAAAGTTCATTCATCAAATAACTTACCTACGACTAGCGGGCTTACGTTTACTCGGTGCGGCAACGTCGCACGCCGCACGCGTAGGTACAACAGCTTGGCGCGCCAGCTGGCAACGCGTCGCGACTTGTAGGCATAAACTATCTCATGTTCGGTCAGATTTTGGCGGCACAATAATATCACAAACGCAGATCGTACCTATAGCCGGCTATAGCGGAGGTGCTTAGTTAAACATCATAACACGCACTTTTATTTGGTACTATTAGTCCATTAATCACTAAATTAATTTAACTGCATTTATTTTAAAATTTATTTGTTTGCTCACACAAAGAGCTAAACGCCGTTAATTTCGTTAAATTTTAATGGGTGCACTTTTCCCGCTTTAATATCTGGATAGGAGTTTTGTGGTGGCCTTGAAAATGCATTGCGGTTTGGCGAAGGCTAGTTTTGATTGATTTTCGAAACGTTGTAGAAAATTTTCATACAATTGTAGGTTTTCATTGTTTCATTCGGTTTTGCCGTGTAGGCGGTCGGTCCGGGTTTTCATGGATATGCTGAAGAGCACCCACAATAGTGCGTCGATTTTTAGGTAGTTAGAATTAGTATTTGTCATCACAATTCACAGGTTTACACTATTCACAAGAGTTGAGATCACAATCTAGTAACAAAAACAATCGAACGGTGATTACACTAGAATAAATAAAGACAACAACAAATAGGTAAGAGTTTCTTTCTCGGAAACAATCACCAAAACATTAAAGGATTTATGCGCACGAGTGACAAAAAGTTTGTCAAGGTCAGGAGCCCGGCGTGCACTGAGCAGCTGAGTGAAGACGGCGGCCGGATAGAGCTCAGAGGGCGCGCGCGTCGCCTGCGCTGCTCGGGCACACGCATTTGTTTCATCCTGACAATATTGCTGACTCGCTTTAAAGTTCATTGATGTTTTGTTGACATTCGTGACCCCGGCAAATGACCGCTTCGCGATGGTTCTTTACGTACAGGTTGCTCTAACTTGCATTATTTAAAAAAAAATCATAACTCCGTAAATCATCATTCCCCTGCCCTTATCCCAATTATTATATTTTGGGGTCGGCGCAACACGTCTTCTAGACGTGTGGGTTTTTTTAAAAACAATGTCGTAGCCTGACGCTGTAAATGAAGTTGTGTATCTGGACCAGATCTGCCAATGCTAAACGAACCAAGTAATCAAATAATGGAGCAAATAATGTCATTTTCGTCCGGTATGGAAGCAATTCTCGGAAAAATTGCTGAAAATATGACATCTCGTGAACCTGTTCAGGATGGACCAATAAAATTAGTCAACTAAGACCCTGATGAACCCGAATCAGAATTTAGCGAAATGATAGTTAAGCAGAAACTGATAAAAGGGATCGATTCAATTCTACTCTACTTCTGCTCTAACCCATTCTGTCAATGGGGCGTGCAGCAATCTGTCTGACGAATGTCAAGCCGGACCAAATATCATGGCTGGCAATAAAAAAAACGCTGATATCAACATTCGCAAAACTTTCGAGGATTCAAGATCATTTTGACCACATTTTCAAATTTCAGTTGGATTGCAAAGAGAGCTCTACTGAAATGCGATTATGGCAATCAAATAAAAAAAAAACCCTGAAGTGAATATACCCGAGATGGTGATCGCTGGCTTTGCCTGTTCCCTGCTATCTCTGTGCAATGACAAGATTCCTTGAGAGATCCAAGTTTACTTTAGTTAGGTTTGGGTTTTAGTTAGGTTAGGTTAGGTTTGTTTCTGAGTTAGGTTAGGTTAGGTTTGGTTTTTAGTTAGGTTAGGTTTGGTTTTAAGTTAGGTTAGGTTAGGTTTGTTTCTGAGTTAGGTTAGGTTAGGTTAGGTTTGGTTTTTAGTTAGGTTAGGTTAGGTTTGTTTCTGAGTTAGGTTAGGTTAGGTTTGGGTTTTAGTTAGGTTAGGTTAGGTTTGTTTCTGAGTTAGGTTAGGTTAGGTTTGGTTTTTAGTTAGGTTAGGTTTGGTTTTAAGTTAGGTTAGGTTAGGTTTGTTTCTGAGTTAGGTTAGGTTAGGTTTGGTTTTTAGTTCGGTTAGGTTAGGTTTGTTTCTGAGTTAGGTTAGGTTAGGTTTGTTTCTGAGTTAGGTTAGGTTAGGTTTGGTTTTTAGTTAGGTTAGGTTAGGTTTGTTTCTGAGTTAGGTTAGGTTAGGTTTGGTTTTTAGTTAGGTTAGGTTAGGATTGGTTTTTAGTTAGGTTAGGTTTGTTTCTGAGTTAGGTTTGGTTTTTGGTTAGGTTAGGTTTGGTTTTTAGCTAGGTTAGGTTAGGTTTGGTTTTTAGTTAGGTTAGGTTTGTTTCTGAGTTAGGTTTGGTTTTTGGTTAGGTTAGGTTAGGTTTGGTTTGTAGTTAGGTTAGGTTAGGTTTGTTTCTGAGTTAGGTTAGGTTAGGTTTGGTTTTTAGTTAGGTTAGGTTAGGTTTGGTTTTTAGTTAGGTTCCGTTAGGTTTGTTTCTGAGTTAGGTTAGGTTTGGTTTTTAGTTAGGTTAGGTTAGGTTTGTTTCTGAGTTAGGTTAGGTTAGGTTTGTTTCTGAGTTAGGTTAGGTTAGGTTTGGTTTTTAGTTAGGTTAGGTTAGGTTTGTTTCTGAGTTAGGTTAGGTTAGGTTTGGTTTTTAGTTAGGTTAGGTTTGTTTCTGAGTTAGGTTAGGTTTGGTTTGTAGTTAGGTTAGGTTAGGTTTGTTTCTGAGTTAGGTTAGGTTTGGTTTGTAGTTAGGTTAGGTTAGGTTTGTTTCTGAGTTAGGTTAGGTTAGGTTAGGTTTGTTTCTGAGTTAGGTTAGGCTACAAACCAAACCTAACCTAACCTAACTCAGAAACAAACCTAACCTAACCTAACTAAAAACCAAACCTAACCTAACCTAACTCAGAAACAAACCTAATGGAACCTAACTAAAAACCAAACCTAACCTAACCTAACTCAGAAACAAACCTAACCTAACCTAACTACAAACCAAACCTAACTAAAAACCACACCTAACCTAACCTAACTCAGAAACAAACCTAACCTAACTAAAAACCAAACCTAACCTAACCTAACTCAGAAACAAACCTAACCTAACCTAACTACAAACCAAACCTAACTAAAAACCACACCTAACCTAACCTAACTCAGAAACAAACCTAACCTAACTAAAAACCAAACCTAACCTAACCTAACTCAGAAACAAACCTAACCTAACCTAACTACAAACCAAACCTAACCTAACCTAACTCAGAAACAAACCTAACCTAACCTAACTAAAAACCAAACCTAACCTAACTCAGAAACAAATCTAACCTAACCTAACTAAAAACCAAACCTAACCTAACCTAACTCAGAAACAAACCTAACCTAACCTAACTCAGAAACAAACCTAACCTAACCTAACTAAAAACCAAAACTAACCTACCCTAACCTAACTCAGAAACAAACCTAACCTAACCTAACTAAAAACCAAAACTAACCTAACCTAACCTAACTCAGAAACAAACCTAACCTAACCTAACTACAAACCAAACCTAACCTAACCTAACCAAAAACCAAACCTAACTCAGAAACAAACCTAACCTAACTAAAAACCAAACCTAACCTAACCTAACTAAAAACCAAATCTAACCTAACCAAAAACCAAACCTAACTCAGAAACAAACCTAACCTAACCTAACTAAAAACCAAACCTAACCTAACTCAGAAACAAACCTAACGGAACCTAACTAAAAACCAAACCTAACCTAACCTAACTAAAAACCAAACCTAACCTAACCTAACTCAGAAACAAACCTAACCTAACCTAACTACAAACCAAACCTAACCTAACCTAACCAAAAACCAAACCTAACTCAGAAACAAACCTAACCTAACTAAAAACCAAACCTAACCTAACCTAACTAAAAACCAAATCTAACCTAACCAAAAACCAAACCTAACCTAACCTAACTAAAAACCAAACCTAACCTAACTCAGAAACAAACCTAACGGAACCTAACTAAAAACCAAACCTAACCTAACCTAACTAAAAACCAAACCTAACCTAACCTAACTCAGAAACAAACCTAACCTAACCTAACTACAAACCAAACCTAACCTAACCTAACCAAAAACCAAACCTAACTCAGAAACAAACCTAACCTAACTAAAAACCAAACCTAACCTAACCTAACTAAAAACCAAACCTAACCTAACCAAAAACCAAACCTAACTCAGATACAAACCTAACCTAACTAAAAACCAAACCTAACCTAACCTAACTAAAAACCAAACCTAACCTAACTCAGAAACAAACCTAACCTAACTCAAAAACAAACTTACTCCTAACAAAAGCCAGTAAGTTCACTTTTCGTGTTTTTAGACTAAAAAGACATTTTCGTCATAACGAAGACACTGGTTCATCCGATTTGGATGGAAAACGCTTTAGAAGCGCTACTTCGTTTCGCGGCAGCTGCCACTTTTGCGGGAGACATGGTCACCGAGGTCAAGACTGTCGCGGCAGAAACAGATTCGGCGTGAAAAACTTTGCAGTGGCAGCCAAGATGGAGCCACCACCGTCCTCCAACCAAAGAATCCTCGACCGTCTAGGTGTCTCAATTTGCCTTCTGTTTTTGATTCCGGTTCAGAATGTAGTCTGATTAAGTAAAGCCATTGTAAATTTCTTGAGGAAGTTTTTCTGTAGGAAGTAGTAATGTGATTTCTCCGCTACAAATTAAGTGTGCTACTAAATTCCAAAATCTTAATCATTACGTATCACGCTTTGCCAGATAATTTCAGTCTCTTAGTTAAGAAGTTTTAGTAGGCCGTAATGTTTTAGAACTAGGGATTTACGCAAAAAGCGAATACAGTAATGAAGACATTAAAACTGTAAAATAACTAGCTACTGAGTAGTTACACATTATTACTAGATATCAGAGAAGATGGCAATATGTACATGCACAAGTAATTATGTGTGCCCGGCGCTGCTGCTGGAGCTACGGAAACCCTAAATTGAAAATATAATAACCTTTTTGAGCCCTTTGGGGTTGAGACGCTTGGGACATGAGGGCTGGGTGCACGAGCTCTGTATAAGGAACTCGCTAAGCGCTTGGTCGACTCCACCCGTGATCAGCAGGCTGGACTGTATTTCGCGCAAAGAATCGGCATTGCCATTCAGCGTGGTAGTGGTGGCGTGGTTTTTAGTTACATAAACTTAGTTATAAATGTGGATATTTCTTGTTTAGTATTGTTTCTGTTCAATAAAATTATGTGTTAAGTTTTCAAGTGGACAATAACGAATAACAATTTTTAACTACAGTACTTATGTACATTAATAAATTGCCTACTTTTAACTTGTTATCAAAATTAAATTGTAAGTTTTTGACTTGACCACGACTATGTGACCCCTCCTGGCGTCAAAACTGGATCCGCCCTTTGTAGTGCAGGAGTGTAACGGCTCTTTTGGGTTATTATTGAGGAATATACATAAACATAAACAAGTAAAACAACATCGTCCATTATAAAATCATTTTATTTTAACATAAACGCACACAGGATTACAATAGATCAAATTAATATTTTCTTAACTGAAACTTATTCAAACTAAGAAAACTACAATACTGATAACTGCTCCTGCCCCCTAGTCTGTCATTTCTACATTCGTTAACACTACATCAATATCAATAATGTATGGAAGTGACAAGGCAAAGTGACAAGGCAATGTCACATGGCTTATGTAATAGAAATGTCAATTCCATACAAATGACATTTTTCTGTCATTGTTAACACTTGTAGAAAAGTCAGTTTACAGGGGCTTATGTAGTATGGAATAACTAATAATACATTTACTTTGTAATATAAGTATAATGTTAAACCTACACTTTCATATTGTGTGCTTAAAATCTGCAAATCGACAACTAGGTAAATGCAACGTTCGTACAATCGTAAACTTAGCGAAATACTGAGATTAAAAAATGATATTCATATTTTATATGGCGTGTAAATAAAACGCTTTAGCGCATCTATAATACTGAAATGCGAGATTCTACGTACGTATGGAATGACGGATGAAATAAATAGATGTATTCAAAGTATCCACGAGGGACGGTGTGGGATGAAAACATACAAAAATATATGTTGTAAATATACTCCAAATTTGTTGACACGATTGAAATAGGACCCGGGAGGGTAGAAAGAAATGTGTAAATTTTTCAAAAGTTATAAGACATGCCTTACACAAGTGGCAATGTATCAAATACGCTCAAATGTATAGGAAAGACATTTCTTTTCATTAAGTCACGTGACTCACACACATATGGGAGATTCGATTAGCATCAACGCTTAAAACATTGTCACTTGTATAAAGAGGTCATTGGTATATGTAAAACTTACGTCAATCACTTCAAAATAAATAAACATCTTTAGTTAAGCATCTTAACTATCAGTACGAATGTTCATCACACTTTATCACAGAACTTAACCGAAACCAAACTAACTTGATAAGTGCAAGTGCTAAACTAAATAATACTATCCAGAGCAAAATAAAAATGTAAATAAAAAAAATATAATTTTCCTTTAAATAAAATATAAGCAAAAGCCTTAACTTCTAATAGAATTTAAGTACGTCTATAACATTTAGAACTTTGAAATTTCAACGGTAAGCTTCTATAATGGTCCATAGATGGCGCTGTATTCAGAATATTCAGAAATGGGATTGCTCCTGAATAGTTTTGTGCCGTGGTGGTGGTATATAGTGGTGGTTGATGGGTGGTTGATGGGTGGGTGATGGGTGGGTGATGGGCGGGTGATGGTGTGGTGCTCACTGGTCGCCGTTGGCGTGCGTCAGCTTCTGCTTCTTGTTCGGCGGCGAGTTGAACAGCACGCCGGTGTGCAGGTCCTTCATTAAGAAGGGAATCTGGACAAACAAGGACATTTAAACACATAGTATACAAATAGTTGTACTATTACGTAAGGCTTTACTGTGACTAAAACTTTCGTCACATTGGCTATTACGTATTTTATTTAACGGTCAGCATCGGTGCAGTTTGTGAAATCGGTATTTAAGTGACAAAGCTACTTCGAGGAATGATCATTTGACTTCTAGTAAACCTTGGTTTTATTTTTTCTTTACCTCTCTATGAAGACTTACTTTTTTCACGTCAATTCCTTAATTCTAATCAGATACCAACAGGACAGCGTAAAAGCTACTTCGTATTATGGAGTCAGGAAGGTCATATGTAAACAATCCAACCCAGACCAGAGGTAAAGACGAAGCAGGTGATTTTATGCGGTGAAAATCTAACCCTTGTCACTTTCTTTATCAAGATTGAGAAATGAAAGATTCTTTCTTAAACATTACGCCTCTCGGCATGTAACATGGCAAGACTTCGAAAGAGAGGAGAAATGCGGAGAAATCATTTTACATACACACTTGTATTCAGCACATCTCTCCTCTTAAACTCTTGCTAAGTTACATACCGGTGGTAATAGGTTACCTTATGCTCGAGGCCGAGATAGTTGTTAGGCGGCAGCGCTAGCGCGGCGCGCATGATGTTCTCGAGCGCGGCGCGCTGGCGGAACAGCGCGTTGACGACGGGCGCGCCCGCCGGCACCAGCGGGGCCTTCAGCAGGTACGCCAGCAGCGACTGTACTGCGTGCATGCTCTGCCAGGCTGGGGGGTGGAAATACTAGGTTACAAATGTGTTTTGAATGAATTTTTGTGGGGGTGGCTTAAGGGAACGTAAGAAATCTGCATTGAATTTCTCAGGTGACGATTGAGGTAAAAAGGACTCAGAAAGAACTGATCAAATCTGACAGATGTGGTCAGTTTTTTTCTGACATCTTTACGTGATTAGGTAATCGTAAACCCCGTCGTATATTAAACAAGTTATCCCCAAAGATATTCTCACTCATGCGAAAATTTGCGACAGTACAAAAAAATGGAAAAATGTACCCTATGAGTCCTCGCACGTGTTGTGCACTACGATGGTGTTAGTGTAGTAGTGTGGTAGTGTGTAGTGTGAGCAGTACTCACAGCGGTCGCCCTCCTTGAAGGCGAGCCTGGCGAACAGCTCGGCCAGCAGCACCAGGTCCAGGATGAGCGGCACGGCCAGCAGCGAGTCCTCGCACGTGTTGTGCACTACGATGGTGTTAGTGTAGTAGTGTGGTAGTGTGTAGTGTGAGCAGTACTCACAGCGGTCGCCCTCCTTGAAGGCGAGCCTGGCGAACAGCTCGGCCAGCAGCACCAGGTCCAGGATGAGCGGCACGGCCAGCAGCGAGTCCTCGCACGTGTTGTGCACTACGATGGTGTTAGTGCCGTGCAGGAGGATCTCGGATGTATACTCGTCCATGGCACGCTTGGAGTCACCTGCACACAGTTAAACTTACGTTAGTTACTTAGGGTGGAACAAAGTGAAGCGAATGGTTCGTTACGCATGCCTCAACCTGAGGTATACGACGGTACATTTATGCGTGCGTCCCGAACGACACATGCTCAAGCGGAGCAACCGCAAACCACCACGCACGGTGTTCGCTCCGGCAAGGCAATGTCGCAAACAACACCTGTCCGTCCACACGGAGCGCACGGCTCGTACTGAGGCGGCGTTCGCAACGATGACGCGACGCTCACTATGAGTACACACGTACACGCAGCGCGAGGCATGCGACGCGAACCATTCGCGACGCATGCCTCGTGATGTCTGTACGCGGCTTAAGGTAAGGAGTATCGACCCGTATTCTTATACAGGGTGACTTCGAATTCGTGGGCAATATTTTAAATTAAGACACTATTAATGACACTTATTGCGTTAGGGTTACTTTTACGCAAAAAATGTTGTTATGTAGTTATTGAAAATGCATGAATGTCCTACCTAGTATCAAGTCGTTGCGCGTCGCGCTATAATAATATCTACGTACGTGTAGGTATAGTCACAATTTATAACAAATACACCACCAGTAATTAACTCTGCAACTAATTTTCACCAATTCCTGTAGACTGTTAACCCTTATCCCATTTTACGTGCCGGCTCCAAGTAAAATGGGATATGGGCAGGAAGATGATGATGAATTCCTACAGAATGTTGTGTACTCACCGACATAGGGCACGTATTTGATGACGACCACGTGGTCGGGCTTCTCTCCCGGCTTGTACAGGATCTGGTTGGACTCCACCATGTCGTCCACCACGTTGCTTTTGGTAATCTACAGAAATTTTAGACAAGTTTATGATATA
This sequence comes from Chrysodeixis includens, assembly GCA_941860345.1. Lineage (NCBI taxonomy): Eukaryota > Metazoa > Arthropoda > Insecta > Lepidoptera > Noctuidae > Chrysodeixis > Chrysodeixis includens. The sequence goes on along the minus strand of OW796107.1, from coordinate 2,150,292 downwards.
AATAAGCAGGTGAGTATTTAAATCCTGCGTTGAGACTAGGTACAAAAACCTATTGGAAAAAAGGGAATTATGACGATACTTCGGTGCCAAGATCAAATAATATGGTCCGAGAAATCGGCTCTATTTTTAGAGGTCTTACTCAAAAAATATTCCACGACTTTCACACAACGCCATCTAGTCTCAAACTAAGTAGCGCTCGGATTATGAATACTAGACTGATAGAACTGATAAACATACTTATACAACGTTGATAAAAGCGAGAGGCATTAAATGAAACCACATATTCTGTATATCATTATAAGGCTACACAACAAAAATCAAATCAACGATGATTCATACTTAAAACGTTATAACGGTTTACTCACGCGTATTTATCGGGATAGCCCGACTAGTTTCGGACCCAACCGGAGCCAACTAGATAACTATGCCTATAAAACTTAGTCACCTAATCAGGAAGATACAGCATGTTCAAACTAAAAAAAAACTAAAAAAATATCCTGTGACTAAACTATTGCTTACATTGATTTGATTTTAAAAGCTTTTATTTAACTTGCAATGTATGGATATTTGTGTGTTCGGGTGAAATCTTTGAACTCAATTTTAAAGTAGAAATATTCAACCGTTTGTGCTGAAATTTTGTAGACGCATTTTGTTTTTATGACAATATATGATAAGATATGTGACGTAATTCTAAATTCAATATGGCGGATCATACAAGATGTCAGAACAGTTATATTTAATCCACTTATACAATATGGGTATCAAATGAAAGGGCTTGTTAAGAGTGACTAGAAAAAGAATATGACGTCATTCTGAATCCAATATGGCGGACCATGCAGGATGGCGGAATAGTTACCTTTAGTCTACTTCTACAATATGGGTATCAAATGAAAGGGCTTGTTAAGAGTGACTAGAAAAAGAATATGACGTCATTCTGAATCCAATATGGCGGACCATGCAGGATGGCGGAATAGTTACCTTTAGTCTACTTCTACAATATGGGTATCAAATGAGAGGGCATTTTGAGAGTAATAATAACTTGAAAAAAGAATGTGTCGTTATTCTAAATCCAATATGGTGGAATATGCAAGACGGTCGATAACAATGATGCATTAAATGAGACGACCAGACTAAGGAACCTAGCCAGCGATAACTAAAAAGTAAAAAATAAAAAAAAATAAGTAAAAAAACTTTTTAAGAATAAAAAAAATTAAGTAAAAAAACTTTTTAAGAAAAAGCTTTTATTTAAACGCTCTAAAAAGAAGAAAATAAAATATTCCTTTTGGATTATACTAAGAACTCCTCATTATACACAATTTATATATAATAATAAAAGCTTGTCGCTCGATTTACCACAAATTATTATGATATAAAGGAATGTTGATAGGTATGTAAACCTCGCGACAAGCTTTTATTATTATATATAAATTGTGTATAATGAGGAGTTCTTAGTATAATCCAAAAGGAATATTTTATTTTCTTCTTTTTAGAGCGTTTAAATAAAAGCTTTTTCTTAAAAAGTTTTTTTACTTAATTTTTTTTTTGTTGTGTAGCCTTATAATGATATACAGAATATGTGGTTTCATTTAATGCCTCTCGCTTTTATCAACGTTGTATACTTCTAAATACATATACAATATAGATAAATTACACCCAGACACAGAACAAATGATCGTGCTCATCACACAAACATTTTTCCTGGGTGGGAATCGAACCTACGACCTCTGGTATATCAGTCAGGGCCACTAACACTAGACCAACAGGTCAATCTAATAAATATCGTTAGCTCTAGTCCCGTTCCTCTCACACCTTTTTGAAAACTCGGCAGAATAAAATAGTGATAGATTCTTACCTCCTTGGAGCGGAACTGTTTGGGGGCAGAGAGGTTCTTGCCGTCGTTGTTGCCGAGATGGTTGTAGCTCACGATGGAGACCGGCTTAAGACCTGCAGGGAGCAGTAACTTGTTAAGATCTATTTTTATAAATCTAGACTAATACACACAAATGCAGAACCTGTTTTATTGTTCAAGTGGATTTTATGCTGCAAAAATATCTGAATGGACATACCCTTTCATCACACTGCCATTATTTTAGATATATAGAGTATTATTTATTGCACAACAAATAAGAAACAGATTTGACAAACGTAAAAGTTACATGGTGCCACAATGGGCGATCTTATCGCTAAGAGCGATCACTTACAGACAACCTTATTTTAGTCATGTTATAAGGCTAAAAGCCCACTTTAACCAGAATTTTTTTGAAGACCTAAGTATCGTCAATTTAAAAAGTTTGTTATAACAAACTAGTTTTTTATTAACAAACCTACTGACCAGCGGATACGAGGAAGTCGACAAGCACAGACTTGAGCTTGGTCTGGCCGGATTTGAAGTCGTCTCCCGCGACCGACACCCCGCGCAGCTCGGCGCGCTCCACCACGCCGGCCACTAACGTGTTCTGGGGCGAGCCGTTGATGTAGATGCACTGGAATTAATATGGAGATTTATTTATTGGAGTCTAACGTTGAATATCTTGAAAGTAACAAATTGATGGCTGGCAATTCCAGAACAAATGGTGTCAATATACAATTCACGAAAATTTTGCATGTGAGATAATTTTCCGGTGTAGACTGTTATTTTCTTGGAGATTACGATGTTTAATTGTCTATAGGGATAGAAAGTATTTAAACACATTAATTTGACACGTGATTTCAAATCCAATATTAAAAATCGATACTTACGGTAAACACTCATAGTTTACGAGAAAATAGTGACTTCCGAATAATGGTTATATCTTGAAGACATTTCTAAAACTTTACACTAACTTCAGTACTGATAGCTGAAGCTTTATTAAATGTAAATAAGAACTCACCTCCTCATCAATAGCGGCCAACGCGAAGATGGTGGACGGCGAGATCTCGGTGTTGTTGTCACGGAGAGCGCGCTCCAAGTTCTCCGACGTGTCGTGCACGCCCGCGCGGACCTCGCAGAATCTGGAGACAAGTGTGATGATGTTAATTACGGTGTTTAGTCACCCAGAGAATCACCCAGTTCAAACACCCAGAGTTTGGTCAGGTTTTTACATATCACATAGCTGCTTGCTATACGCGGGAATCGACCCTGAAGATCGTCAGCCACAGTGTTCATTGGCATGACTTATACCTGTGTATGGTTAAATATTTAATGTGCATTAATTTAATAAATAATAATATTTAATTTTCAACCTAATGGCTAAAACTAATTATTTGTCTACAAGGTGCATTCAACTTCGAAATATATTTTTAGTGTTGCGATCCAAAAAAATGTGTGCCGTGCTTTTGTCCCGCGGTCAATGACACTCGAAAATAATCTATTGTACGTCTGCGTCTATAAATAGAATAGGTACATAGGTAGATACGTATTCTATATGCATATAAGTCTGGTGTGATAGGAAAGTACGAGTTTAAGATCTGATAAAAGGTCAAGTATGCTATCGGGGACCAAAGACTCCACCATTTTAGGAAATTCCAGAATTCCAAAATTTTAGACTGGAGTCTCTTCCATTTTGAAATGGAAGAGACTCCAGTCTACGCCATTTAAGACTGTCGTGCTTCCTGCAAGTCTTACTTGAGGAGGTGATGGTGGGCCTCCACGCGTGGGGACCACATTCGGTGTTATAGGAGTGATCCCATCACAAGGCGACGAGGTCGATGCCCCTTATATATTGGCCTCCGAAACGCGATAGGGCAACCCGCCTGATCTTAACTGGCCAGTGGAAACTTGCGATTGGTGCATGAAGTAATGCTATGGCCATGCACCGACACCAAAACGCAGATGACATAGCACAGCGGTTTAGGTTTAGTCAGAGTCTGACACTACCCGCGGCTCCCCACGGGGTCGCGGGTGTCCATGAGTATTCTCCCGCTTTACCAAACAAAGGCCTCCATCACTTACTAGCTACATATCTTACCTCTCAGTGTTAGCGGTCCACAGCACGATGATCTTGTCGAGCTTGTTCTTGTCGCGGAAGTCCTTGATGTCGGCGCGGATCTGCAGGTACTGCTCGTAGCGGGTGCCGCGGATCAGGTTGGTAGCTCGGTCCGCCTGGAAGAGTGAGAAGTAGGTGAAGTATCCGATATTTTTGGCTAAGCTAAGGCTAGCTAAGGCTTGAAGGCAAGTGTAATGGCAATTGGAAAAGTGAATTCTAAGAGGTCAGAAAGAGGTCTAAAATTGGAAATTGTAAATTTGGTAATTGTCTCACATTAAATGAGCGTAGAAGGTGCTGATCAAGAATGTATTCTTTTGAGGACTTTGTTGTTTATAGAATCTGCCAATTACAAAGTTTGCAATCAAAAATCTCCGCATCACAATCAGAAAAAAACATTTATTTCAGGTTGTCTGTAAGAGATCGCTTTTAACGATAAGACCGCCCGTTGTTTGTTAACCATGTAACTGTTACCTTTATCAAATCTATTTTTCATGCGGTGTGCAATGAAGAATATTCTATCTTTCTTTTCGCATTAGAGCCTTCTCGATTCTGGTGTTTAATATAATCATTCAGAAAGCAAAACATTGAAAGAAAATATAGTGGTAGGCTATAGCGGCATGATAAGTAGGTTACCGATAAAGACAACGTAATTCATCGTAAATCTGTAGTACTTTCTCACAGAATAAAAGTCAACACACGATATCGTGTAACAAGTTCACAATGTTGTTGTTTGCGGTGTGAAACAACTGAAACAATACCACTCGCCAATAAGATTCGCAAACACACTGGCTTTACTAGGACATCGAGTTTTCCGTAGCTCGAGCAAGATCTGGAGACGGAGACTGGAATCATTCACCATTCAATTCATCCATCAATCATCATCAAGCAGGGTTTTATAATATTATTTATGTTCAATCAAAACTGGTTGGTTAGAAATCCGACAGTTTCTGTCTTTCTCTCGTCTCGAATATCAGTCAAAAGACTTCCTTAAATATCATACATAGTGCTATAAGGATATTTTAACACGTGGCTGTGGTGGAAAGCAAAACTATTGCTTATCTCTCGTATCTCTTTTCATAAATGCGAAAAACCATCACTTTTGACAGACAGTAGAGTTATCCCTCTTGCAAATATGGACACCAACGTATTAAGTTAATGTCATCTACGTGCCAAGAGATCCTTGTAGCACTTAACTTTTACAGATAGCTGTGACAGTAAAAGGAATGCAGAGAAAATGCTACATAAAAATTGTCTCCTTCATAAATACAGCCGATAATAAATCTGTTATAATATCTTTCGCATGTTATAAGTATATAGATACTTATAACATGCGAAAGTTCAAAGTCTTATCAACAAATGCACACGAGGTACAAACACGTTTCGCTCTTTCAATCATCAAAATTCCAGATCACATTGTATTAAAAACGCAAGACAAATTGGCCCCATCGTTTCAAGGCCAAAAAACTCTCGCATACTATTTTAAGTAGTTTTTAATCTGCGCCACCATAGTAACATTGTTTTGGCAGAATATAAGCACGCTCGTGCCAATATCCGACCATCTGGAGCTAAATTAATATCACGAAGTATTTATTATCACTTTCAGTGGAGTTTTAATAGGGATAGTGTAATTTATTTTCGTATGGACCATTTGGATACTTTAAATCCGAATATTTTATTTACTTTTTTTTTTGTTTTAAACGACTCCCGCACTAAGGAATATAATCCTTGTACTGCGGGGGATTTCACAGAAATTCAACTCACATGCACAAAGACACCCAGACTCAGAACAAGCATTTGTGGATCGCACAATTTTTTCTCCTATGCGGGGATCGAACCCGCGACAGGTACCTTGTGTACAGTGGTAATTAGCGTGGTGACCTATACTACTTGGCTATCCGTGCAGTGAAAATATATGTATATACGAATATGAATGGAGATGCGCCTACATTTTACGCCTACTTTCAGCACAAGCTTATTTTAAGAGGTGAAGGTGATGGATGGTCCCATATTCTATTTTAAAGCATTCCTTTTGGTAGAGTTAGGTTTAAGTAACTGCCGTGGTGTTAGCTGCAAGGGTGAAAAAAAAAATGATTACCTTTCATTGGCTTTATTTTGACAGTAGAAGACAATGTCGCATATCGAAATCCTTAACTAGATTTACATGTACCCCGCGACTTTGCCCGCGCGGTTGTCGGTTATAGAAGCAAAAACATTAACCCCTTCTGTCGCAGTTGATTAAAAAGTAGCCTAGGGTATCAACTAATAACTCCGTACAAAACTTTATTAAAATTGCTCCAGCCGTTTGAGCGTGAACGAGTAACAAACATCCATACTTACAAACTTTCGCATTTATAACATTAGAAGGATTAGACACTTTTTCTTGTACCTTTCAAACTAATTCAAAACGAAGGACGGTTTTAAAAAATCCCTATCCTTATTCTTAATTTAGCAATCTGAATTATTTACAAAAAATATGGTAAGCTGAAAATATTAGAACTAATTTTCATACTAAACAATAACTAATCCCTTCACGTATCCCAATGCATATTAAATAGTCTAAATAAACGCCTGGCACAGGCTGCTTCATAATCAACCGGCTCGTAATGAGCTAGCATTTGCATATCAACCGCGACAAACTAAACTGTTTAGCGAATAAATCCTACATGAAAAGTATAAACTAAATATATCGTTATTTGATATCCTAGGATTCGTAAAACGCTGTGTAATGGCTTACGTTAACCTTGTTTCATATGTGTATTGATATGAATATATTGAAAAGGCATACCCTTACCTATGCCTAGATATATGAAAGCTAAACTACCTACATTTATTTCTCGTAAATAATGTTACTAGAACTATCCCTCACTGTATCACAATGTCATTGTCTGTGATACACTCCTAGCGTATTTATATTTTGAAACTAGAATACCATTATAGGCGGGTTATTTTTCAAATATGGAAGAATCGGAACCCGTCAACTGACACTGTTTTATAAACAGACCGTGGAAGGCAATGGAAATTTTTATTATTCCACCGTGGGCCCATTCATAGACAATCGGTCTTTGTAAACATACTGCTTGGTTATGATCAACAGGCGGACACGTGTTTTGAAAAAAAAAAAAGGTTTCTATACAATGGCGAGAGTCCACGTGTTAGCCAACACGTGGTGCACTAGAATTATAATCTAACGCTGTTATTTGTAATGTATAATGTAAAGTGCATATTGTTTATAAATTGTGTAAGCGTTTATTATGACTCACTTTACGGCCCATTGATAGAGCAAGTAAAGTGAACTAGTAACTCGGTGTTTTATTGAAGTTTGTTTGAACAATGCGTAATGTGATAAAACATATTGAACGGAAACGAAACACTCGTTTAGGCCTTTAATCTTGACAACTTGATTGTTTAATATAAATAACGCTTCATGAAAAACTGTTTTTATATTAATATCATATCTGATACATCGTTATCTACATAATATAGGACCTCCACAGGTCTTTATTAAAAGTGGCTTCATAAACCACGAAACTCATTTCTTATTATTCTTTAAACGCAACAAACACCTATTGAAAAGCAAATATCAAATTTACAATTAACCGGAACCCAGTACATCTACAAACAATTACTCTAACTCATTCAATAACACACTATTATTATAATAGAATAACATTTTCCTGTGCAAAACACGGAAAATAACAAGTGAGGCACGCTATCCGTGTAAGTACATTAGCAAATAGGCTATCGATTGATATAACTACGAGTATAGGTAAAGCCCGAGGGAGGCGCGATCAATACTTGCAGTTCCGAACCAAGTCTATTAAAACGTTCATGGAATATTTTGCTATACGAAATTGTACTTTATTGCTATAATTTTAAAGCTTACATTTAAAGCTTCATTTTCCAGACTTTCCTGTATATGAAGTTATAGAAGGAATATTTTATTAAAAGCTTGTATTCATTTATCAATTGCTGCAGGATATTGTGTCTTAATGGTTGTAATTAAAGGTTTATATAGGTTTGGAGATTTGAAGAAAATGTTTAAGATTTTCCTATGCGATGTAGAGTCGAAACAGCAAGAATGTATTTTTCCTTTTTATTATTCCCTTTTTTAACAATGGTAGACGAAAATGTACTTAATTACTTCTCGGAAAAGGGTTAGAATGGTGTGAAGTCCTGAATCGATGACACAGTTTTTTCTATATTAATAAGAAGTCATATTTCGCGAGTTATTTTAAGGTTATTGACTTGCAGTTGGTGTGGCTTACACTTGACAAGTAATATTATAAATGATGATGTTACAAAGTAATTTTATTAAAAATGAAATTATTAATTAAATCGGTTTACATTAGACAACAATCAAATCGAGAAATCTTTGTATCAAAGTTGTATTAAACAAGCCTTTTACCGATTCTCTTGAAATTTTGTGAGCATATTGAGTAGATCTGAGGATCGGCCAACACTACTTTTTATCCAAGATTTTTTTGTTTTATCTTTCGCGGGAGTATTACTAACGCGTACGGAGTCGAGCAACAGCTAGTAATTATTATCATAAATACCAATTACTCACTCAAAATACATATAAAAACAAAAATATGTATTCAAAAGCCTAATAATCGCGTCACGAGTGTCCCCTCTTAATTGAAGTTAAATCGAGCCTTCAAGGGGCAGCCGACCTGTCAACCCATGTCATGACGTCACAACTTTAACACAATAGCTCTTATCTTAATGTCTTTGAATTTTACGGTCTGTTAAGGTGTGTTGTAGATAGGTATAAAGAGTAAGTATATTAACAATAGACGGAAAAATAGAGGACTGGGTGCATACTACCACTACATAATTATAACACTCCTTCAACGTGTCTGTCTGTTTGTCTGTCCGCGATAAATTCAGAAATGAATTCACCAATTTTCATGTGTTTTTCACCAATGTATAGAGTGATTTTCGAGGAAGGTTTTGATATATAATTTGTTATAATAGTTAAGAATAAAGTCACTGTCGCTGTCTGTCTATATGTCCGCTTAAATCATCAAAACTATGCAACTGATTTTTGAAGCGGCTTTTTTTTTAACTGAATCTAGTTTCACGGATATAAAACGCCATTCGCATAGTGAAGAACGGGCAAGAAACTCACTATTAGAGTTGTGTACTTCACAGCATACAGCGTCGTTTTGCGATAAACTTTCCGCCACCAGAAAGGCGTCGAGCTGTCGCAGGTACCTACTTAGAAACAATTGTAGGAATGCAGACACACTAATATTTACTCATACTTATATAATCTTTATCTTAGTCACGATATCCAAACTTCATACGCTGAACATATCACAAATAATCTCAAAACTGCTCCAGAACCTTGCCAAATATCCATATTATCATAACAGGGCAATCAATACATTCACGCTCTCCCTATGACGTCATCGCACGTCACGGAACATCACACGACGTGTGTAGCGTCACGCGTTGCGTAAGAGCTATTTATAAGAGAATCGTTAGTGTCAGGGCTATGCTATGCACTTGGTCTTACTAATTGTATGGGATGTATGTATGTTATTTTACAGTTTTCTTGGAGGGACTAATAAAAGACTAATGAAAAGGAAATAAGTAAAGTTTTTTTCGAAATGCTCATATATTACACTAATTATTATTATTTTGCCATTGTTCTTTATAAAACTATTTTTTTTAACTAATTTATTTATTTTCAAATTTATTAATTCCTTGTTGTTCGGTTTTATCGATACGTTGGGCAGAGTTTTCAACAAGCCATAGCTTAATTTATGGAACGGATTAATATTAATTTTACAAATATTAACATTATTATTTGTAACGACCGAGCCAAATTTTCAGGTATTTAATCCATATTTCTTTGTAGCATTTCTATCATAAGACGCAAAAAAATACGCGCACATATTTCGGGAGTTCGTAGCTCTTTACTCGATATTAAAATAATACTGCGGAAAATATCTTCAATTATACACAGTAAGTACTGTATCAATACTCGTTTCTCACGTAACACAGGTTACTATGTGGTACATACTATATGAGTTGTTAAGGAAAACTAATGCAGCATTACTTTGTAAGCACAACTCAAGGTAAATGTAATTAAGTGGGCATTCTGCAGTTTACGCTTTTTATATCTCCTGTAGTCCCACTCTTGGGTACAATTCTAATTATAGAAGTTTGTAAGTATGGATGGATGTTTGTTACTCTTTCACGTTTAAACGGCTAAACTAATAAGAATAAATTTGATATGGAGTGAGCAGACAATTGGCATTAAAATATAGGTTACTTTTTATGTAATTGCTTAAAAGAAGGTTAATATTTTGCAGTTATAACCAACATCCAAGCGGATGAAGCCGCGACAACAAGCTTGTATCTGTTATATTCGTATGTAGAGAAGAAACAAGAATTCCTCAAATACTGATTAAAGACTTGAGGTCTCTTAATTTTTGAAAATCAGGTTTAATCTAACAATCGATTTTCTATAGTATCTCTGATGAATGAAGCCCAAGCTTACTTTTGTAATAATATTAATTACATTTTTTACGGAATTAGACAAAAGCAGAGAATACCAATGTATATATTTTCAAAAACAAGACCAAGATATATTTTTAACAAGACCCATACATTTTCAAAAACTTTATCACACTTCAATATTTCAAATCTAGTCTAAATAGTTGTCTAAAATCAATATAGCATGCCTGGTGTTCCCCTGTTATAACATACCATACATTCATACAAGCGTAACTTTAGCGCACTCTATACAACGTGTAACGGAAATAACGCACATCCACAGACACCCCAAAAAGAATATCCTTTTTTATCCACAATTAATGTATTGAAACATTTTTATCATTTTCTTAGATATTTGTTTTTACTACATATTGTCAGAATAATTTGTACAAATAATTGGCAAAACGAGTGAAATTTTGAAAGTGTGAACCGCTGTGAATTGCTAAAGCCTTATTGCATCGACTTAAGGCTCATTTTCGTTTACTTCGAGTGCTTTATGAAAATAGTGTCTACAATTTAATTATTTCTAAATATTTTTTTGGTAAAAAAAAATATTTATTTTGATTAATGAAATGGATTCTGTTATCGATTCTGAACAAAGTAGTTTCAGGATGTGCGTTAATTATGTTACACGGTGTATAAGGTCAACGTACGATAGTAATTTATTTGCTGACTCTACCCATAACCGTAACATTGAAATAGTTAAAGATATGGCATTGTATTACTGATTATTCAGTTGTTTCGAGTATGTGTGTATTCATACATAGTAACAAGAATAAAACGTAAATGTCTGCAAATATTACATGAATTACGTACTTATTTGAAGTTACTCAATACTTTATTTGCTCCTAACAATGTATACCCTAGGCCTTATATTAGGGCAACAACGACAGACAGGGAAAAGTACAAGTTTTTAAATAGTTTAGGAAAATAATTATGTCAAATAGGGTTACATTATAATATATTTAAAACTTCTTATACGAAACTAGAGATCCGCCTTATTTTCGCACGGTTGGCATGGGTGCATTACTGATGTATTATACATAAAAACTCTTTTCTTAAAACATCCTATCTATAAAGATATCCTAGATCTAAGCATACATAGGAACTGACAGACGCGGGAAGACTATGTATTGATCCATAATGACGGACCTAATGTTTAAGGTATTCTTTACTCTATTCTTTTCTATGTTTAGACAAGCATAACTTGAAAATTCAGGGATTTTTTTAGCAAAACTGATAACGATATCTGTCTATACTAGTCTATAGTTAAAAAAATAAACGTCAAAATGAAAATAAACATCTGCATTCACATATAAAGCTTGTAATATCTAAAAGGATTGTACGACCGTCGTACACGTGTCAACGCACGACCACAATAGACGACGATTTTCCAAAAACATACGATTTATCAAATTCAATTGTCAAGTTATTATTGGTTTATTTTCATGGTTTGTTGAAATTATTACTCTATTTTTGTGTCTAGAACCAACGTTCAAGAATAAAAAAAAGTATTTCGCAAGTGCCTTTTATGGCGTAGGAGTAATAAAACAAAAATTCATAACGATGTAAGTTTCAGAAAATGCATACTTGTTACATTTCCAACAGTTTGATTGACATTATTATTTTTCCCTTTCATTTCTACTACTTGTGAACTTGTCATGTCAGCATTCTCTCCGTTCTCTCTTATATCATCTTTTACGACTCTAAGAACTTACAATTCTTTTTGCCGATCATATCCCACTCCTGGACGAAAGCTTGCCCAAAATTCTTTCACAATTCTATATTTCGCGATACATCAATCCCACTCTTCGGAGTATACAGTTAATTTATCCCCCTTTTCGTTTGTCTTACTATAATTTTACCTGATATAAATAAATTCTAATTCTATTCTACGCCACGTACCTGATTAGCAGCAATGAAGTCAGGATCGTATATAGCCGGTCGCGGCTTCATCGTAGCCATATCCTTCTTGAGTTTCTGCTGCAGATCAAAGTCGATGACTTTGGCGCGAACCATTGACTCCGCGAGGTTTAGGGGGCTGATGTCCCAGCCGTCAATCACTAAGACAACATGGTTTGGTTAGGAAACCGTTGATATCCATAGTATTACAGTGGTTGAATAAAATATAACGCTATCCCAATCTGCGACGGTAGTAGCATGGTATTAGAAATACATTGACAAAGACATTACGACGTAAAACACCAACAATCACACCGAGTTTTTGACTGGCCTGTTGGTCTAGTGGTTAGTGGCCCTGACTGCTATACCAGAGGTCCTGGGTTCGATTCCCACCCAGGACAAATGTTTGTGTGATGAGCACGACCATTTGTTCTGTGTCTGATTTATCTATAATACGTATGTATTTAGAAGTACATGAGTATGTTTATCAGTTGTCTAGTACTCATAATACAAGCTCTGTTTAGTTTGAGACTATATAGTTGGCGTTGTGTGAAAGTCGTGAAATATTTTTATAATCTTTCTTTCTACTATCTTTTGGCCGATTTAATGCCTAGCACTTAAATAAAAACAAAGTTTTGCTATTAAGCTTAACAAGGGTAGGAACTAATCAACAGACACTCACCCAAATCATCAGGGTGGACCATAGGTAGTAGGTTGCACATCGGCACATGAACATCGTTTCCTTTTTCGTCGATGCCGAGTCGGACTGTTGATGCTTGTGTGATCGAGCCCCACCTGAAAATATCTTGGTTTGTAGTCTTCTTGCGTAAATATGAGCATTATATAGCTCTCCAGCGAAATCTCTAGCGACCGATAAAGGTACGACAAGTTTAATGTGTGAATAAGGGTTTGGGAGCCAATCCTAGTGAATATTCTTTATTTCAACTCGTAAAAGTTACTACTATAGAATAAAAACAACGGCCCGACTTTGTACTGTACTGTAGTTCATCTTACAAAAGCGTATCACTTGAGTAGGTGAGACTGCGCTTAAAATTTCCTTCCTTTTCCACATCGTCAATAATGGTGCTCGACACATAACACGGACTTTAGACTTCTCTTCATTAATGGCTGTAACTGTTTTAAAAGTCATGGACTAATTTTAAAGGGATTTTAACCTTCCAATGAATTTACCATCAAAGATTGTAATCCTATTACTCGTATATGTACTTAAACGGCTTCTTTGGCCCTTAATTACGTAGCTTAGGGCAGTGTTGATGCATCTAGTTAAAAACAGTAGATAAATGACATCCAAAAAAACCATATTATTTTCTAATACTAATTCCTCAAGTTTTGTCCACAATGACCTGCATGAAACTTTAATTTTTTTCCCACAGAATCTACCAACAATATCCTTTTTTTGTATCCCGGTAGAAATCCTCAAGAGAGATGGACTGCCCTTGTCAGGGGGTTGACGAGGGGGTGTGCCGAACTTTTACCGGTTAAAACCACTGGACCGTCCTCATCTTCCTATGGCCGGGGGTACGGGGTTCGCTTTCGCATTCACCGCGCCCCCGGCAGCTTACAATATCATGAAATATATCCTTACCAGTTCGAGTCCATTTTCCCGTTCTTTGTGTTCCAGGAGAGCTGGTGTCGGTTGGCGAGGACGGCGGCCGTGAAGGTGGATCCGTTGTTGCCACCCCAGCCAACCAACATCACGCCGACTTTGCCCACGCGGCGGTCTGTACGGATCCCCAAGGACTTGCGGATCGGACGTGCCTGGAGAATTACACTTTAGTAATACTTATTTTAGGGAACTGTGTCCTGTATAATTGTAGAGTCTCTTAAGCTGAACTGAACCCTTATAGCTATAGACGAAAGGTGCTAAATCAGAGGCCTACGGGCAAATCAAACTGGGAAAAATAGTTTTACATAAACCGTACGAGAAGATAAACTTATCTTTCTTCTTATAGTAAAGTTAGAAGAAAAGAATGTAAAGAGAGATGGGGGGGGTTTACACTGCAGCGAAACAAAAACCGCTCCTAATACGCAATATTAACAGTAAAACTCCTAAAAAAACATCAACACGAGGACAGAAGTAACCAGTGCCATATCCTATATTTCTCATTCTCAATTTACTGAATACATGTTCAAAACTCAGAAATGATTACCTACATGAAGTGGATGCAATTTTCTCATACTTTAGAATACACGGTCTCGTGGGACGACCGTGTAGACTGTCATTAAAATAGGTAGACACAAGTAAAATACCTAACTACGACGTTGTAATGTTATTTCTTCCTTGCCTCACAAGAATATGAATTATATTTTACACTTTTACAGACAATATGTCCATATTAATACGAAAAATATTGTAATAAGGGAAGCATTGTAAAACGCAAGTAATGTTTACGATCGGTAGATCAGGAGAGATTTACGACAAGGGTGCAAAAATAACAACCAAGAATCTCGAATAGAAAATAGAGTAGTAATAAATGTGATTTTGATAGACCATGACTTTAACCGAATAGAGCACTTAGGTACTAAAGAAAATGTTAATTGATTAATAAGTAATCATTTTATTTACAGGATAATAAGCTGTATCGTATATTTAATTAAAGTTTTCTTTAATATGTACTTCATTTGTTTAGTATGTAAATGCACTGAACATTCTAGAAACAATCTAGTGCGGAGATAAATTCCCGAGGACTCAATTACCGGCGAGGTCTCAGTAGTCTAATTGCAATTACGGGACTAATTATACGAGTCTGGTCTCACACGTAATATATTACTTTAAAGTTGTGCTAGAGCTACAGTCCTTGGAATGATTGTATCTTTTATACAGTCCAACAGTTTGAAATCATTGTGTACATCTTTGTAACGTCTTTGAAAAGTTTTTCAGAAATAACTTAAAATTAAGTATTTAGACTGAATAACAAATTTTAAAAGTATGCGATCAGAGATAATAATCCCTTTCCCCCAATTTCCTAGACAATCAAGACTAGACGCATTATTTTGTCGTGTGTTTTAATACCTGAGGAATATACATGCATATCTGAGGACTAAGGATAATGGAAGTCAGTTTGACATGTAACTAGAACTATAATTACATGCAAAACAAATACACTAGGAAGCAAATTATTTGTAACGACGTTAATAGATAGAAATAAATATAGGTGCATCGAGGGTTCTAGAGATTTTTATTAATTAATGAAATAGCTGTCCCCAACGTATTCGTGTACTATAGCAACAGATTTTTAATCAAATGGTAGTGCTAACAAGTGACAACTTTATCTATTGATTCAAATAAGTATTAGTGTATTAAGTAGTGTATTTTGTGATGCAAAATAAGGCGATAAGTTGCGAATTTAATTCTAGATTGTGCAGGAATTTCTGCTAGTTATTTCTGAAAAAAATCTTTCGTTTTGAGATCAAACGATAATTCCTGTAACATTTTTTTAACTATTTTACGACATTTTATATTTTTTGAATTATTTTACGAATAGGTACACAATTCACTTTCAGAGTTCTCAATGCCGACTAGGCGACTACATAATAGTAAAAAAATTACAAGACATAAAAGTGAAAAAATATCCTACTTTTAGAATATACTAGTTCATTTTAACATTAGAAACCTAAACCGTTACCATAGCTACTAATAAGAGCAAAACATACACATCCCGCATCCAGTCTGTTCGCCGCGACCTTATCTCATTTCGTTCAAAGTCAGCGCGCCCGTGACCATGACCGAGGAACGCGGTCAGCAGAATTAGGAACGGGTTGGACGCATGCTGGCATATGCATTGTTATATGTAGGTTTAGTAGGTTGTTAGCACATGGTTTCCGTTTTCACAGATACTTACGGTTGTTCTTTTTGTTATTTGCGTATTTTTATACTACCCTCTTTTGTTTTCCGGGGTGAAACGCTAATGACTTCAACCCACGCCGAGGGCACAGTGTGGGGATTTGTCGGACTCTCACCGACTGAAAACCCCCCGGGCCCCTTCTACTACCCAAGCCAGAGTTTCGGGATCGCTCACGCATGCTCTGAGTGACTCCGGTTGGAATATTACCCTACCGTCACTTCTTGTAGTAATTTTAATGTAAGTGTGGAAACGGGAGAACATTGCAGCGTGTAGTGTGATGTCTCACTTCCACAATCGCAATAACATTATTTTACTTTATTACATGGTGGTAGGCCTCTTTTTTTATGAACGACATCAAACATTGCAATTTTTTTCGGTAAATATGAAATATTGTTCCGATAAATTATGATAAGTATTTATTTTTGTCCTTATATACTGAAAACAGATCGCACTTGGCGAGGCCTATGTCCAGCAGCAGCAAAGCAAAGTTGTCCAAAGCATGTTTTCAAAAAATATGGGATACTGTAAAACGCTTTGTTAAGGATATCGGAGCTTTGTGACTGTGTGAACGGGCTTCAAGAATGCAGCATGTTGCATTAAAAGGGAATTCAAATTCTACTTCTATTATAAATGCAAATGTATGTTGTTTTCTTAATAGGTTGTCAGCATACAGCTATATCACAAAACCCAGAACCGCATATGGATCCGCAAAAAAATCTGGCAGTTTTAGTTACATGCAGTTTAGAACATTAATCAAGAAGATAGCAGGGTGAACTAAATGTTTTCATAAAAAAATGGCTAATCTTGGCCAAAGAACTAGATAAATGGAAGGAAGGTCTTTGTCTTGCAGTTGGAGGCAACTGGCTTATAATAAATGCCCAATCAAATTTTTAAAGTTCTTAATAAGGCCTCATGTTGTTGGACCTGTATCCCTGTGGCTTACACACTCCCTGTGGGATACAGGTCCAATGATTTAAGAAGGACTGGGTTTCTTCTCTTAAAGTTATCCGGTGAATTAGAAGACAAATAATATAGCAGTAGTACTTTGATGAAAAAAAAAATATCTGTCTACCCACCTAAGAATTTATAATAATTTATTAACAATAAATCTTGTAAAAAATAATAGTGACAAGCTGTTGTCTTGTTTTACAAAATCTAGTTTCTGCCTTAAACATTCAAATTTAAAAACATATAAAACTTATTTTTATTGAACGGAAGATTTATTCTTTTAAGAAGCCTAGGCAATAAGTTTAAGTGCAGCCTTTGACTTCTTCATTGAACTTTTAAAATAAGAGAACTTTAGCAATACAAAGTTAAACCAATAAGATTTATTATGTTTCAGGTCAAGCAACGAGGGAACACTGAACAGTATAAACCAAATGTAAAATACGAGTATATTTATTTAACCATGACTTTGCAATTAATCTTGAGTCAAATAAATTACATTACTTTTTTTATTTGATCAGCTGTTACATGACGGCCGATTACATAGTCAAAGTTTCTCATTTAGAGTGAGATGCAGCTGAGTAGCGTTTCTCCACGGAGTAATATTTATTTCATTACCTATTCCATTGAAATGTTTTTTTTTCCTTCATTCCTGATTCCTTTGCCTATTGCTATATGTTTAAAAATGAATGTGCAAGCTTGATATGAAGTCTGAGAGTCCTGAGAGACAGGTATGACTTAGATGATTTAATGGCAATCTACCTTATCTTAATACTTTAAATTAGATACAGCCAAACACAGTCCATAACATTGCAATATAATATTAATGATTATATTTTAGTAACAAGAATATTTTGTCAAGAATACCAAATATTGTAAATAATTGTGACACGTAATTATTTATTGAATGGTGTCCGTACTTACAGTATTACTAACCGGTATAAAGCTACATGAAAAACTATTTACATGATATATTTACCGCGAAACCAAAATAAGACCAAAATATTAACTTACCGTGATTTCGTCGCCGTTTCTGGTAACCAGAGTTTCTTCATATTCGTAGTCTGCATATATGTAATCATCGGTGTATTTAATATTAGGGCTGGAGATAACCAAACTCGGCGATTTTTCCATTTTGTTTTTATCGCTGTTCAGTTTTATGAATGACAAACTTGTGTTAATAATATATTTAACAGATTCAGAATCGTGTTACGTGGCGCCGCGGAATAATATTCGATATTAAATAAACCGCCGACACCTAGTCACCGAAACCAACAACTATCGACTATGATTAGAAACTGATGATTCCGGCAACACAATGTGATGATTTGTGATTATGACGTAAAACACTTGATTGATGTGACGTACGTAAGTACAGCATTGCCAGATGCAAAAAACATTTGAATATTTTTTTCAAAAAAATTAAATTACCCGAATGAACTATAATATAAAGAATATAAAAAATTACACACACATTTCCTCTAAAATAATAATGCTCTAAAATTGTATTTTAATAGTGTAGTAAAAGCGTTTTTACATTAAATGGTAGATGACATTCTCTTTGCTATCACCGATTCATTTCGCAATATAAAAAATACTGAGATTTTTTTTTATTCAGGCTTAGGCTTGTTAGTTGCTTTTAGTTTAAATTAAAAAGCGTTTATTTTGTTTATATCAGCAGGTATTGACATTATTTTTCGTTATTACGATAATAATTTCAGTTTTTTTTATAAAATAATACACTTCCTAACTTATAGAGTTCTTCAGTGGAAATGAAATATAAATTTACTAAATTATTGGTCACATATTGATAGTTAAGAAAAACGTTAATTATTAACACAAAGAATTCTGGTTATTTCGAAAATTATTTAGCAAGACATATATATTTTTAAATACCGTCTTACTTTATAAATAGTTTTAAACACAATTTCGTAAGTTCTGGCCCTTCTTCATTTAAAGGAATTTACCACAATACATGTACGACTTTGTAGTTCATTATTAATTTATAATACCTCTCGCCCACACTTACATCTACACTACTTACTTACACATACGTATTGCTTACTTAGAGTTTACCTACCTACTTTAAAGTACAATAACCGCCAAGTGTTATATATAGGAACTAAGTAGTGAGTAGGTATACTTATTAAAAAATGTAGGTATTTCTGCATCTGTTTACATACATTTCTCATTTAATTATTGTTTCAATACACTAACATTCTATAATGATAAATACATTACTCATTCCAATGTATAGACGAAAGGATGGACGCATTGGAATTTAATAAAAACAAAACTATCCGTATCCCTCAGCCTCTATTCTCCCATTTGCGCATGTAGTAGTACCAATGTCCGTGTGTATGCCGATGTGAAAGAGATTGAAGTACTTCACGCACACATTCAAAGAACCACTAACAATGTACTACATAACTACCTATCTAATTTATTTTAAGGAAGGGGCCCATAGTGGGTAGATAACTTAAAAAAAAACTTAAAATAAGAATCAAAAATATTGTTTTGTGCAATTACGGTTCGATACAAAGTTAAAAGTCAACCAGTTACATTTATGTTTCAATGTTTATGTCAATAAAACACCACGGTACGTGCCAGTGTATTTCCGATTTATTCAAACAATGTTATTTTAGCGTTTTATCTGTATTTGTACGCACCTATGTAATTATTATAGAGTATCTGTAAAGCATTTCTACACAAAGATATGCCGCTTGCCTATAATACAATTTATAAAGTTGTATATTAATTACGGTATAATAAAGCATGCGGGGGGCGAGGGGGCGCGCCGCGCTCTCATATTCCGTATATTGATTGTGTGCGAGGGGGCCGGGGCAAGGAGGGGGCCACGGCGTGCCCCACTCTGTTTTTTACGACACGGCTTTCTGTGTAACATAATTATTGTATTAATTTTGTGAAATGTTTCGGTGTTATTTGTGAAAAATCGAGAAGTCGGTAAAGCGATTTGCGAGGTAAGAAATTTTCGCCATCAAGGGTTTTGACGAAAATTCCATTTTGCCGAATAAAATATAAATAAAATTTTATAGCTCTAAATTCCGTCGGCGGCGCGTACCTACGGTATATTACACTGTCATACCGCGTACGTATAGTGTTTTTTACGGGCATCGTTCTAAAAATAAGTTGTAATAATTATAATTTTATGTAGCGGTCGCAGCAGAGTCGGTTTTCTGTCGATTATCCATCAGTCGTGAAGAAGTGTGAGTTGTGATTGAAAAGTGTATGTGGTGGTGCAGATGCAGGGGCTGGTGAGCGATAAGACGTTCCACTTGAAGTGGAACAACCACCTGCAGAACCTGAGCCAGCTGTTCACGACCATCTACTCGTCGTCGGCGCTCGCGGACGTGACGCTCTCCTGCCGCGACGGGACCCTCAAGGCGCACAAGCTCGTGCTCTCAGCATGCAGTCCATACTTCGAACAGATATTCAAGTGAGTACAACTATTTTACATTCAAAAATCTTAGAGTGTTAGTCTTCCATTTAAAATATTATACATTTAATACACATCAGTTTTAAATCAGTACCATTTGGTCATTATGACATCATTATTTTTTCTAGTGAAGTTATTTATAATACCATGTAATGTATACAGATATGAGAAAAGTATATGTTGCATTCAGTCTTACATTTTATAAGTATTTTTTTAACACATACATATTTTTCTATTTAATTAATGTGTGTACATAGTAATGTTACATAAATGTCATAGGAGTCGAATATAAATATAATAATTACATTATCTTGTGATAACAGTAAAAAATATGTCTGGTTAATAAATAATGAGATAAAGTATTATTTAAATTACAGTAGATGTGATAAAAATGTTTGTGATTTTTCATTAGGGACAACCCATGTCAGCATCCAGTGGTGATCCTGAAGGGGATTCCCTTCTCGGAGATCAATCTCCTTGTGGAGTTCATGTACAAGGGGTCGGTGGACGTACAGGAGCTGGACCTCCAGTCCCTGATGCACACAGCATCGGAGCTGGAGATCCGGGGGCTGGCATATGAGGCGAGGGACAATGCTGCACAGCTTTTGAATGTGAACCTAGAGTACCCCTCATACCCCGCAACATCAGCTACAACTACACAGCCGCAACAATACACACAAGCTAGGACTGATGTGGAGAGGCTCAAACAGGTAAGAAATCATTTGTTTTACCTGTACAATAATCATTTATCAATGTTTTACTTTTTTCAACCAAAAAGGTAAAAGGAGTGTGTAATATAATAAAGCAATACTCTTTGAATGTGGCATTAGAATAAGTTTGAAAGCTGTATGATGCTGGCTGTTATATTAAAAAAAAGTCATTACTTTTATAATAATTCTTTAGGTAACTAATTCATATTTAAAATAGGGTAATTAAAGTTGGAAGAATTTTAATTCATGAATTTTAAAGCTTGTTATTATCATACAAACAATTAGTTAACAGGTGGTCTAACTCTGAATTTGTGTATAAAAGTGAAAATTATTGTAATAAGAACTAAGACAAATTGTTTAGCATTGTTGTCTTGCAATAATTTATTTTTTTGCAATGAGTTTGTTCCCATGTTTTCCACACTATGGTTTATCTTAAATGACATAAATATTAAAATTATTTATGATTATTCACCTCTTTTTAAATGTAGTCTGTTACATTGTTATAACAGAATGCATACTAAAAGAATGCAGACCAGGAAGTTGAAATAAAAATTATTATGAAATTCCTTGCTATTTGAAAGTTTCTTAAAGCTTTCAAATTAGATATTTTCTCATGATGCTGTTAATTCTTTAAGTGCTAATTGGACAAAATAAAAATATTTTTCATACTTCTCACTTTACCGGTTCTAGGTAACTGTTTTTAAATAAATACTGCTTTTTAATATAACAATAATGATATCAACCAATGTCATTTACATTAACATTATGTAAATAGGTAATTCAATGTAGGATATACAGGTTTTAAGCTATCTTATTATGTTATTTAAATATTTTTTTTTAAGTGATATGCCTATTTCATTTTCATACTAATTTTATCTAAACAACTGCCGAGAATCTATTATCTTTGCATCCTATTTCATTTTAGTCCATTTCCAGTTTCATTAAATTCCTCATTTTTCTTTCACATTATTGTTTAAAGTTTATTTAAATGTAGTACATTTTTTTACAATTTAATGAATTATCAAGGTGGTGGTCATTTCCTGTGTTTTTAAAGATTAATGGTGCATAATCATTGAAACATTCATTAATTCAGATTCTGGACTTTTTTATATTGTGAACAGGCAACATTGTATGTCTCACCCCCCAGTTTCTGTTACTATATTGGTTAAGCACCTGCCAAGCCCACATTAAGCACTGATTGGTTGAAGTTCTAAGCTCCACCAATCACAGCGGTGATCAGTAGATTTGACAATAGATTAAAATGATTAGCTTTTCAGAAAACATGGGTTATTCTAAGAAAGCTCTAGAACTAATTTACTTTTGTTTATAAAGATATATTTTCTACAGCTCTTACAATGCAATTGTGGTTATTTGAGACTGGCCTCAGTTGACTTCTCCATAACTCTTAATTAATTATAATTTATAAGATCCAATACTTTCTTGTCATGTTCAGTTGCAAATGCTTTTATCCAGATATTTTCAGTTTCTTTTTTTAATATTCTTTAAAAGAGGTCTTCCTTTAGAAGTAGACAGAATATTAAACAGTATTGAAGGTTGGTTATAGACTAGTTATTTTTATACAACAAAGTATTTTATGACACAAACAGTTATTTTATAGATCCTACACTTCAATGGGCGCATTGTTAATCATATAATTTATCATTAATTAAACATTATGACGTCATCACATTTTTCAAATTACTGAGTCATGGTAAATTACATTTTTTTATTTACTCAGGCTGAGTGGGTGTTTCCTTAGTCTATTTGAATAATAAGTTTGTTTAAGAATAAAAAAAAACCTTATTTGGTGGTCAAGATTTAAAATTTGTTTCGAATTTTGAAATGTTCGCCCCACCATGTTTCTGTTTTTTCTTTGTCGTTTTGTATGATGTACTGACGTAAATCTGACAAAAAATGAATAGTAAAAACCCGGTTTTATTAATCAATTTTATTTCAAACTTTAACATTTGTATAACACATATAAGTACATTTGAAAGTTTTTTATACATTTTGATTACATTAATTATGTCGGTTCATTATTGCTCACGTTCGAGGGATGTATATTATAATCGTGTTACCATGTAACAATAGGATATTATTATTTGTAAGTACATAATATTTAATAGTATTTTATTCAGTATTTAATAAGGTCTCTATACATTTTTATTACCAGTTGGCAGTTATGCCTACTATAAGACATTAAAACGACTTTTAATTTCTTCACAACACTTATGGCCTAAGCCTGTAGCATGAAACAAATGGCGCGAACACAGTTTATTTTAATGAAATATATCTTTACGGTTCATCCACTTAATCATTCCTAAATAATACATTTTCCGGTGTAAGTCAAACAATAATATCCTTAGTTCGACATCAATAGCTTCATAACAATAAACTTTCTAACGGCGACAATCACATCAAAACCGGTCTATTTGTTATCTAGATTAACGTGAACATACACTGACATGGTCATTTATTATTTCTCATGTTTTAGACTAATTAAAACATCAGTTATTACACGTTTTAAGTACCAATTCACATATAAAAAATACGTAATTAACATGCAATTGTAATAATGAGAAATCTTAGTCATATATTATTTTGCCGCGAGGAGACGACGGTGACTGTACGCTTACATTGATGTACAGTTGCTGTATTTTATGTTATTATACACTTTT
The DNA here is from genome assembly GCA_941860345.1 of Chrysodeixis includens. Lineage (NCBI taxonomy): Eukaryota > Metazoa > Arthropoda > Insecta > Lepidoptera > Noctuidae > Chrysodeixis > Chrysodeixis includens. The sequence goes on along the minus strand of OW796107.1, from coordinate 2,126,262 downwards.
ACATTAATAATTATGTAGAAATTAAATTATAAATGTCCAATTTACGGATTAAGTTCATTTTATGTTTATACTGTAAGGAGATTAGCATTAGCATACCCATTTAATTATATCAGGTACGTGTACGTTGGATGGAATATTTTTTATGTTTTTAACATGACTTTACGAAAAAAGTGATGTCATTAAAAATTGTGCCCCAAAGTAGATTGTAGGCATTACAATAATCACTATATTATCGTCAAGAATAATATTAAACAATATTAAAATTCGAGATAAATAATGTTTTTAGATAACTTAGCTATGGAAATAAAAACTTATAATAATTACGCGATAAGTCTATTTTTCGCGTCATATCTTTGTACCTATCTAGCCAATATTTTCGTAGAAAAACATGGAAAAATACATGCGAACGACATAGCGTCCCTCAATTTCCACAATGGCTATAAACCTCTAAGCGCATTGCTTCTATAATTACCTGCATTATACCAAAAGGTTGGTGACATCTGTCTCTTTGAGTAAAATTTTAACTCGATAAATTCACTTGACGATCCCTGGAAGCGTCGGACGTGTGACCACCCGCAACGAATCGAGCATTTAATCCCAGTTAATTGGGAGCGATCCTTTTTTATACAATGTAGGTACAGGTAGGTAGATATTATGATATACCACGAATACTGAAACACAAATTAACTTTGGGACTAACTATTATGTACATCTCGTTACTTTTCACTTTAAAGGGCTAGAGAGTATGAAAATGCAGCCATATTCAATAACCACGCAGAAAAATGTCGTCCTTAGATGTCAAGCTGTCTTTTTCATCGTGAAATGGAGTATAGAGATAAATCAACATAATATCGTCACTTAACTAAATTTCGTTCAAGAAAACTATTAACGCTGATTTAAGAGAGATTGACGTCACTATTTAGACAATTCAAAAAGTAACAGGTTGTTCCCAGTTGACCGAGGAAACCGGGTCACAGCAGGGTTGAGGGTCATTCTGTCAACACATCTCCGTAAATACTGAAACACCCTGTAGACAGGCTGTATAGGTTAGGCTTTCGTTGGCACTCGTTCAGTTTGTTAGTGGATTTTGTTGCTAAGGAACTGATGTTTTTGTAAGTGCTTGTTTTACCAGATACTTCCGGATTTCGTTCTTGAATATCGCGACTACATTCAGCAGTAAGATTAAGGTATAATAAGGGGACAGCAATTCCTGTCTTACACCTGCTCACTCAAAGGGTTTTAATATTTTTTTATGCTGTTGACTCCATTAGTAAAGATAATTTGTCTTTCTTTTGAAAGTAATCTATGACAGTCAGCGTAGAACAGATAAATCAGGTTAGATAGCTAAATAATTTATTGGGAAAGGCTCAGACGAATATGGAGCAAATCGTACCAAACCGGAAGTACCCCACCTATTGATTCATACTGTAATATAATGGTTAAACCATGCTGGCTACTGTCGACTAGAAGGTGGGTATTCCATCCTTTTCGTGCCGTGAGGTCGGGCCTGCGGGTGGCAGGGAAGGCACCCTGTCACCCGATCAGCTAACAGGCCAAGAAGAAAACTTACATATCGTCCTACGTCCTTCCTTATGGGTAGAAAGGGGTAGGCTCTTTACACCTACCTCTTTGGAGAAGGAGTCCAGCAGGACTAAGAATTGCCGGAGTCGCGCAGAGCATGCGCGAGCGATCCCACGACTCTGGCTTAGGCAGTAGAAGGGGCCCGGGGTGTTTTTGGTCGGTGTGACTCCGACATATCCCCACGCCGCCGTGCCCCCGACATGGGTTGAGGTCCATTCTTTTCCCTGGTCAGCAGAATCAGCTCCCTATAGTTACACCGTGAACGTTAGGCCTTAAAATAAACTTCTTCTGCATTTTATTCGCCATACTAATTGTTGTCCCCGTGACAACGCAACCAAGAGATAATAATATGACGTGTTTAGGTGATCTTTTGTCAATTGATGATGAAAATACATGCGTCATCATCGCGTCATACTAAATACAAGATTAGATATATGTTTGATTAATTTATTATACAAATGTTATTAATTTTTTGAACAAATGTTAATGAAAAAGTCTCGTGTGATAAAAAGTTTGAAAATCTTTCGTATTTTGTATAAAAATTATGTAAATATTGCACGTATGCAGTGACTCCGTTTGGTGCTGAAAAACAGCTCTAGTGAAGGAGTTCCTCTTTTTACAAAATTGAAATACTTGAAAATATTAGAAAGACAAATCAGGAAGCCGAATTATGATGAACGAGATACAACTTCGATTCACATACAGTAAGTATCTGCCTACCTCAGCGGAAAATTAACATTTATGTTATGCGTTAATAATAAAAGAAAAAAATCATTTTCCCGGTAAAAGGTTCACGTAACAGTGAAAAGACTTTCCCAGTAAGTAACATGTTTGCGTAACATTTAATTGATTAAGTGGTTCTTGAATCTTGATCTATTTCATAACTGGCTTTTACCACTCCTCGTATGACCAATTAGTTTCCAAGATGTACAGTGCAACCCACATAACTGTTTAAACTTTATCTTTAACAACACCTTTATTTAAAGAACATAAGGTTGATTTTTGCATTCACTTGTAACCATAAATGTGCTCTCGACCGTACTGTGTTAAAATTACTTAAGTGATTATTTATTTCTTTAAAATATGAAATAAAATTACTAAGTACTAAAAGATCGATGTTCTTTTCGCGTGTCGGTAGTTATAATGTCATCCATAAATTAATTCTGGGGTATTAAAATGTTCACCTTGCAAAATTCACCATAGTCTTCGTAGATGAGTTGAAACAATGTCTCAAAGACCAAAATTGTTTTACTGTAACAGAATTATGATTAGTTATAATCGTTCCTAAGTGCGTCACAAAAAAAACTAATATTATAAACGCTAAAGTTTGTAAGTATGGATGGATATTTGTTACTCTTTCTCAAAAGGCGGAATCAATGTTGATAAAATTTAGTATAGAGTTAGCTGATACACTAGATTAACACTTAGGCTATATTTTAAAGCTATAACCGACATTCGCGCGAGCAAAGTTGCGCACTTAGTTCTTTAATAAATAAAAAATTACAAAGACTTATTTTAATAAACAATTTGTTCAACTATGTAATTTAGAGTCAATCTAGTATGCATTTATTAAATATCAACTAAATTATTTCGTCTGACATGCGAAGGAAATTAAGTAAATCATAACCATTTCCTTAAGTGGGTATATTGTCAATAATAAGTGGTTCTCGATCTCGTTTTAGTTTTTTAATTAATTACCAACTTGTCCATTCTGATTGACGAGTTAATTAGCCATAAATATAGATTGGAGATCAACTAGTTTCTATATAATTTATGAGATTATATTATGTGGTTTTTAAATAGGTATTTTACTTACAACTATTAAAATAGAATAATATTTGATTAATTATTCCATGTTTTTCAAGGTACACTCTATTCGCACGCACGTAACTTGTATTAATTTCAAGTATTAAATTGTTTAACACACGTTATTTTAATTTTTACCAGCTTGTAACTGATGTACAAAGCGGAACCCTTTTACATACTAACAATATAACCCTATAAATGTCTCACTTCTGGGCTCAGACCTCTACCTAAATGGGGATAGTTTTAGCATTGATCACCGCGATGTGTGTTGCTTCACCCTTTGTCAGGGACTGCTTAAAATTATAGAAAAAAAGGAAAAAAAAACTTATTTTTGCCACATTCAAAAAAAAAATTGCACAAAATATCTTCATACTTCACTCACGGGTGTCCACGGTAAAACAGGTGTTCACAATCCTCGCTCCTACTCGCTTACTAAACCAACCCGACATCACTAACCTTCATCAAGCATTACCTTACCATCGCATTAATCCCTAGATACACATGTACCAGCAATCCATGATGCGTGCGGAGGAGATCCGCAGGCGACGGAGGGAGGATGCTCCCGGGACTCACACAGCTGTGAATAACATCCTGGCGGCTGCTGCCAGGGAGATGGAGGAGGCTATGCACGCGTCCCAAAGAACTGAGCGAGGGGAGAGGGTCGTGGCCAGTATACAGACGGAGCATGATCAGGGTATGTTGACTCTTCTGAACTGAATGTGATTTTGGGGGTGTTTTTTGGTCTTAGTGATTTGAATTTTGTTGTTTCCTATCCAAGTGTGGTGTTGTATGTATGTAACTTTTGGTGTACTTTTATATGCAAGGTTTCTGGTAACTAAATGTTGTATGAAATCGAGGTAAAGGCTCTATCGATTTTTTGGCTTTGCCATCGGATGTGGAAATGACGTAATTTATGGGAAGTTATTTTGGTGTAAGAGGTTTTGTGGAATTGATTAGCCAGTCTTAATCTGCTATTACAATTCAAATATCTATTGTCGTGTTTCCTGGATATATGTTCCGATATTCAAATTGTTGAGTACGAGGAAGTCTTTATAACTTGCCACGAGGCAAGTTCCAAGAACAATCTTAAGCTTTCGTGGTTTCAGATTCCTAATGATCTTTGAATATGATAACGCACTTTGACATTTGATTTGAAGGTTGCATGCCTTATGAATTACTTTTAATGATATTTTATGTGGAATCTGTTTTTCTATACTATCTATCGAAAGTCTTTAATGCTTTCTTGATATAGCCCCTCAACTTGAAGGTCAAGGTTCTTTGGATCTTTGCAGAACTATCATTATCACAATGCAGATATGCCCATTCCGCATAGATTTCTGCCTTGTATTGCATCGGAATTGGTTTCATTCGTCAAGGAACTTATTCTTACGAACATTAACCCTCAACAGTAGCAGCAACATCAACAACAGATGTGAAACGCGACTTGGAAGAGGAGCGTCCTAAGAAGCGCACTTCTATCCTGTCTCCTGATGATGAGCGGCTGCGGGCCAAGAAGAAGCCCATGACTGTACGCTTCCAAGACGACAATAAGACTGACGAGCGCCAGAAGCTCACTTCACCGGGTAAGTCCTCAACACTTTTCAATAGATATACTGATTTTTAGGGTTCCGTACCCGAAAGGAACAATGGAACCCTATTACTAAGCCTCTGCTGTCTGTCTCCAGGCTGTATCTCATAAACCGTGATAGCTAGAAATTTTCACAAATGATGTATTCTCGTTGCCGCTATAACAACAGATACTAAAAATTTAAAGAAAATACATGTTAAGTGGGGGTCTCCAATACCAACAATACCAATGCCGATACCAAATACCAATCCAATAAACGTGTCTTTCGTATTTTTTTGCTCAATCTTAAAAACGGTATGGAACCTTTCGTGCGCGAGTCCGACTCGCACTTGACTGGTTTTTTATTGCTCTACCAGAGCGTGCGTCTTTAACACATCGAGTATACTATGAAAGATGTATTAGTCGGTCTTCTAGGAGCCACAGCGCGCAACTAGAGTCAGTAACGTTTTGAAAGCGCCTGAAAAGGCTTACTCGAAATAAAAACCTTTTGATTTTTATTGTTTTGGAACAGAATAACACTAGAGTAGGATAGGGGTCACCAACCCATGTTGCGATCTGGAAACGAGACGCCGCTCTACGCTGTGTAGTGTGCTGTCTCTCTTCAATAATATTACTTTAAGAGATGATAATGTAATGGCTAGTTAGACGGGAAAATACATTTTTTTTACAAAGCCTTATTTAGTTCCACCTTGGATCTTACCAACACATCACCTTTTGATATTGGTAGTGCTATCTTCTCTCATTTTCTGTTTTCCAATTTATTTAATATTTTGAGGTCCGCGCAATGTATTTTAAGAAAACGCAAGGACATCTGCCAAACCAATATCATTACAATTAAGCCCACAAGCAGAAAATACTTTCAAACAATAGTGATTTCATCAGATTAAATTTCCTTAAAGCATTAGTGAACCCTTTTACGTTTACGCCAGTCACAATGAGACATTAAAATAACATAATTTTTTAATGGTGGCTCCATATCAACAAGGTTGGTCAAAGAACGGCCGTCGCATTTGGCGCAGTGGCTTAGCTTTACAACCGTTTTTATTTATTTATTTTAGGACCGGCAGTTATATTAAAAAATCTTGGGGCAACTTGGGGTGTACGGACCCTCTTTCGGAAGAACTCGAAGTACGCAGTAACTTTACTACTTAGGGTCGTACACGTGGCAAGGTTATGGTTCAAACGGCACTGAGACGTTAATCTTCGAGTTTATTTTTTCGTTTATTTTGTACCGCAAGTATTACTTTAGCTTAAAAAATCTGAAACAATACATATTAAAGTAAATGTTTAACAGAAATAGAAAAAATAATTTTGTTTTTGTAAACATTTTGTGAGGACGACTTAATAGACTATTAAGTTTTTGAACATTATTTCTAAAATTATACTAAAATACTCGTCAATATTTTACGTAGAGAAAAATGTATTACATTCGAATTGCAAAGTAGATGAAATCATGCGATATACTTAGTATCTGTACCATTTATGAACATTGCATACATATAAGTAAATTATGAATAATGCGGTTATTTTCTACTTGTCTCATTGGAGAAACTAATACAAATAAGCATTTCTATATTCTAGTCTTTTAGAAAAACAAATTGACTTTAAGACGTGCTTAAAAGTCTATCTGTCGCAACTTCTTGCTACAATGTGACAGAGATAGTATGAGACTTAATTGTGACGTAAAACTAATTGACGTTTAAAATTTTGGCTTTCAGAGCTTAAATTTTAATTTTTGAATATAGTATACTTCCCCAATATTCTCAGAACACTAGAATAAATTCTGTGGAGACTATTGGAGCTCTTTAAAAGGCCAACTAGTGTTAGTACAACCCACGTGTTTATAAAAAATTGTGCGTCCTTCAGATTTATCATTAAAGTCAAATTAACCTTTTTGTCCAAAAAATAAAAGACCAAAATTATACTACCATTGTTATTTAAATAAAATATAATGCGGTGAAAAAATATACTCCATATAAAAGCTTTAATTTTGTTTTTATTCTGATGACGTGTCCTATAATTTGTGGTTTTTATATTTTAAATTAATTTTAAATGCCACGACCAAATGTTGTTTCAAAGTCAAGCATCGCGGCATCGTAATAAAAAATCGTGATTTATATTTTCCCTTCATAAAAAAATATAAAAAGTCCGACTGAGATTCCCGGTATATGGGTTCATTATTTTTTTGTGCTTAACAAGATGAGATGCAGCTCTAAAAAATGTAAATTTGTACCGGGTAATTTTATTATTAAAATTTTTGCTTTACGAAACACGGTTTTATTATTATTTGCGAAGTACTGGGATGGAAAATCGCATATAAAAAGTATTAAAGCTCTTGATGCGTGATAATCTGCCGGCTTGTGTAAAACTACTATGTTTTTAGTTTACAACAAAAGAAAATGGAGATTCCCATTTTTTATACTTTGTAATTTTGCAATATGTTACGATGTTGATTTGATATTATAAGTACTTGGATTAGGTATGTATTACACTTAATTAAGGGCTATAAAATGTAAAGTTCTTACTCAAAGTTTATTTTAGGATTTTAATATTTTATGAAATATTTAATTACCGCACATTTACACTTGGCTGTATTTTATATTATAAAAATATACAAAAAATATAAAATAATAAAATTGTTGCTTGATTCTTATGATCATAAATATTCATGAACGTCTTAAAAAGTTATTAAAAATACCCAAGTTATAATTTGAATCAAGTTATTATTTCCTTTTATTGTGTTCGTACCTTTTTGTTTTAATGTTTTTCGTCTTTTACGTTACAAAACACACAAATATAATATTTAAATTGATTTTAATTATAACTTTTAAAATATCCCGATAAAAATTTACGACCATTTATCTAAAACAATGATGTAGGTAAGTTATACATATTCCGCCAGATAATGGTGTACAAATTTAATTTATTCCTATTGTTATAAAAAATATGTTAATACTCTGATCCAAATTATTATTTATTGCCGTTTCCGCCTATTAAAAGTGATCTAGCCATCTTGATTTAGTTTTTTAATACATTATTTTGTTTAGGAATAAATTATTTCATTCAAGTTTTTTTTACAAGTTTATGATATTTAAAGTTGCTAATAAGAGTAGTGTCGCATGGAAACAAGATTATAGGCTGTTACATTATGCTTAATTTTGGAGATAGATAATATATCGGCATTTTCTTGTAAGTAAAAAAAAAATACTGTGTTTATAAAAGATTCTAAATATATGATTGTAGGTGGCTAATTTACTAAAACATATTTAACATGAATGCTCCAAATGTAAGTAATTAAAAATGTGCATTTTATTTTAACTAAATAAATTAAAAATAGTATCGTATATTATTCATAAATTCGTTTCGACATTTATTGTAGACAGGTTTTTCCATTTTTAGGATTTGCACGCGATAATTCATTTTTAGACTGCACATTTAAAACCAAAAATAAAGTGTAAGCACAAACCAAAATAGAGAATCATAATTTCTATGTCCCTTACATTCTTCACTATTCAATAATGTAATAAAACAGCAAAGTTTTAGTAATCGTGTCCAACAGATGAAAAAATGAGTCGATACAGCTATTGGACATATTTATTTATTTTTTAATTGGCTTATACAATAGATATAAACAATAATACATTAGATGGGAAATACATTCATAAATATGATTATAAGATTACTCATAATTTACATTAACCATAGACACCAAGCATCGCCTGTTCAATGGAATGTCGTACTTTCTGCATAGTTTACGCAACTGTTGTTATATTACTTTAGATTGAATTGTTAAGAATTATTTCCGTCGAATAACAATACGTTTTATAAAGTTAAACTATTTATATTACAGTGTTTGTTATTCATTCGCCGACCGTATAATGGAAACATTACAAAATGAATCAGTGCACCTGCATATTTACGGAAAGTGCACTTTTTGTAGATTGTAAGTCTTTTTTCATGTCGGATACGTTACGATACTTAAGTATATAAATTGTTCATCCAATTCTGTATAACATTCTATACATTTTTAGTCTGTCAATAAAATTAGCCACACCTTAATTTAAAGACATATTTCCATAATATTTTATTACTTTATTTTTACCGTAATCTGATTTCTTTTTGCGTGGGCGGGCACATATTTTCAAATCCGTATTTGGCATTTTTTATAAGCCTATAATGTCCCAGAAATGAGCAAAACCTCCCTGAAACCTTTCCATGTTAAAGAATTGACGTGGATTTAAATCTTGTCTGTGGTATTGTAAACCCCTTTGGCAAGCATCATTCTAGATTTAGGTAGTTATAGGCTCAAAAGCTGCTAGATCTAGAAAATAGAAGACCCATGACGCGGCCAGAATAATAAATAAAAAGTTAACGTACCTACAGAAAATTTTTGAGCCGAAACACGTTTCGAAAATTATATAAAAGTGGATTCTGCTGCCCTTAGTCATCCGATTTCTTTTAACCTGACATTTAAGCTGTAAAAGCGCGGATTCTTTATTTAAAAGCGGAATATCAACTTACGAAATAAAAACCTTGTCATTTTGTGAAATATTAAAAAAAAAAACAAAGGAATGCAATATTGTATCATAATTAACTTTTTAATCTTTAAATGTCATGTCGGATAAGAAAATAAATTTATTTAAAGTTCACTTATGTCCGACTAAGTAGAATATTTTGTCGACTTTATTATGCAAATAAAATATTGTGGCTTAAATTATTCTACCGTTTGATTGATCTCGTTTGATTATTAACAATATGTTTAATTGGTACATTAAGTTTTAAACCGGTCCCCAAATTAAACGATATAATTTATAATCTACACATTTTATAGTCTTTTTTTTATTTAAGATATTTTTTGATAAGAGGTACAACGTCCTTAGTTTTCATTGGGCGTAGGATTCAACGTATTTTATTAAGTACTCGGTAACATGATCCTGTTAATAAGAATAAAAAGAGTATAGTATTATTTACAAAAAGAGCCCTAGACGGATTTAAACTGACCTTATTGGTCGTGTCTCGCAAAAAGGTCAGTCGCGTAGAATTATTACCCGTGCATTTAAAATTATGAATGCGGAAGAACCAGTGGTAATGTAAAACTTGAATAGCACGTGGCAAATATAAATATACCTTTATAAAAGTTCGAGAAAAAGCTTTACAAATACAAAAAGAACCAAAATATCTCAATACCTTAGAATAAGAACGTAAAAGTAATCAAAATCGTATCATAGCATAATTATTGTAATAAGTATGTTCACGCTGCGATTTAAGGAAACCAATCTGGAAATACATTTACAGTATGCAATAAAAAAATAAAGAATTATCAGACCATTACACCAACATGCACATTATATTTTATACCCAGTTTCTACATTGTATCGTACGTATTATTATAAACTGAATAAACTATTTTTAGCTTTAGTTACACGTTAAACTTCTGTAGTAAAATACATTTCTTCGAAATAATGAGACTGCGTACGAAAGGGCTATTTATAAACTTATTTTTATAACGTAGTCGCCGTGTATATTTTTGCGATTCCCGCCAAAACTGACATTTGTTTTCATTTTTATTTAACAAATTATCTTGATGGACAGATACATAATGGAACGAGTTTGAAAATAGAATTAAAAAATTATAATGAATTGTTGCTTGTGTTAACGCGCTCTAGAAAGCTCACAGCACATTCCAAATTTAATTTTAAATATATCAAATCGTATTTTCTTTTAAATTTACACCATAGTAAATTATCTTATTGTTATAAAGCTTCATGCTGTGAATATAAATTAAACTGGCTTTGTACAAAAAATATTTCGTGGAATTCTGCAACTTACTTAAACATACAGTGGTGAACTGGTAGATAACCTGCAAGCGATCTTTAAATGAATATAAATATTTACTACGCAGAGAACAATTCCTCTTATTGCAATATTAAAAGTAGAGTTTCAACTCTTATTTGTTTTCTATCTGAAATAAAGGACTACTGGCGACTTCACCATCTAATAAAATTAACCTTTCACCACTTAACAAAATTAACTTAACCTCACCATATCTTGCTAAACGTCACTAAAAGGCAAAGTACAACATCAGCAATTAGAAAATAATTTGTAATTAGCCAACGCTATCAACTAGAAACGTAGCAACAAAAAGTTTGCTATCAAATAGTGCCATCAGTCGATACTGCAGTAAGAAACTCCACAATAGATCGCTCGCAAGACAATAATTTAGTATAATTTCCTTTCACAACATTTTGCACAATCACGGACCCACACTGTTATAATCCATTGTGGTATATGTTTATTTGTTTTAACTCTGCCATTGTTCACGTTTACATGCCATTATTATTATATGTACCAAGGTTTTTCGTGCGGTATACTCGTGTATTTTTGTATATTGTACCTTTACCTCCTTGTAAACACTTTTGTTCATGTTGAGGTCTTGACTCCATACATTTGTTTTCGATTCGTGGCTAAACGTGGCAAAGTTAACTTTGGCGTGCTTCAAAACATCTAATTTGTAGTTGTACAGACAATTATGGCACATTTACTAGAGTGATATAATTTCGGTATTATTCTAGTAATTTGTACGGTTTTAAAACTTACACGTGGTTCACAATTATAGTTTTTTCGTGAGTATTGTAGATAGCAATAGGTTTACCAATGTTTTTTTTATAGGAAGAACATGGTCCTACTATAGGAATAATAATATGACTATGTTGTTCGATGGTTTGGTCAAAATTTCGAGGCGGCATACTGGCTAAAGTAATATTTTAGAACTTTATTATTCAAATAGGCTGTTAAGTGGCACTTATGAATAATTACTTCAATCTAATCCTATCACTTCTAAGAAATCACACATTATAATTCTGAATCACACTTTATTACATGATATCCATGATTTATTTCCCGTGTTATCTAAACTGTTATAGCATACAGGTGAATCAAATACATTATACATGTCTTTAACAATACAAAGTTTTTCATTACCTAGACAGATCAGCTAGTCTATTTTTTACAATGAGTCACAATGTAAAACCCGACACTGCAAATGTATTATTATATTTGTATGTGTAAAATGTACAATAAAAAATGTACGCCCGTGTGAACGGAGACCAGAGACAAAGAGGTTTTTTTTTTCTTATAAAATGATGATGACTCAAATAAAAGTTCTGTTTGATTAATTTCTTATGAAAATTACTTGTACGGTCTAGTTAACATGCGCGAAAAACTGTAACTTCTGTAGTTTTTATAACATTATTAGCCGTAATTCTTCATCTGTTTTTTTTTCCTTTTTATAATATAGCATGTTTGTTGCTCTACAATTTTGCACTTATCCATGTTATATCTTGTCATACATTATTTCTAAACTTTATACTTTGAAAAATATTCATTAAAATTATATTTACCTATATCAAATAATAGTTGTTGAAAAACCTATTTTACTACTCTCTATTTCAGCTCTTGCGATTAGTCGCGGTCCATTTGGCCTTTTTAGTGAACATGTTTGTAGGGAAAAACTCCATAAGCTTAAAAAAAAATGTAATATTAGCCTTTAAACGTGCCATAGCTAGGCACAGGCCTCTTTCCGTATAGGAATGGTTTGAGCATTGATCACCACGCTAGCTCACTGCGGATTGGCGATTTTAGATTCCAATATTTGGGATACAGGGTTAAAAACGATTATTAATCAATAGAACAAAAAAAGAAAGAACATGCCTTTGAAAAAGTTAGATTAGTAGTTGCCTGCGTTGGGATCAAACCTGCACCTAGTGCGTACAAATTCCATAATAGAACCACAAGACCACCACGAAATTTACAGTCATAAGTCCTCGTAAATATTTTAGGAATGTCTTTGGCTTAGCTACAAATTCTAGTCAATTTAAATATGTCTGCTCGCGCATAATGTACAAATTGTAGACTTAAATAGGATACAGATTATTATGACGTATATAGTTAATGACCTAACTACCTGCTTTAGAACTATAATCATTTTTATTAAAGTCCGAGACACCGCTTTGTCGGTCGATATGAAATGTCTAAATGGTCTTTTAAATAAACCAGTTGTGTTAAAACGTTTGTGTCAAGATACAATGGTAATATGCAGGCGTTTTTTTAATCTATTAAGTGATTATACTCAACTCTGAAGTGAAAAATGTATAATTAATATAATAAAATATTTCTCGATATAGGTACACACATAGTCTTCTAGCTTCCAACTAAGTATATAAGAGTAACTTGTGTTATAAGTACTGGACAACTGATAAACATACTTATGTATATCTAAATACATATGTACATATTATAGTTAAACTAGCTGTTGCCCGCGACTTCGCTCGCGCTAATATCAGATTTAATGGCAAAAGCATAACCCCTCTCTGACGCAGTCGGCTAAAAAGTAGCCTATATGTAAAAGTAGCCTATGTGTTGTATAAATTGATTTAGCCGTTTGAGCGTGAAAGAGTAACAAACATCCATACTTACAAACTTTCACGTTTATAATATAAGTATAGATTACACCCAGACACAAAACAAATGATCGTACTCATCACACAAACATTCGGATTGGGAATATAATTATTATAACGAGACATAAATCGGCCAGAACAAATTAATAATATCTAATAATAAATCAAATGGCGTAGCACATTTTCGAAAAAAGACATTGTAATATTTCCCGGTTTAACCTATGTATGTAGGTGAGTTTCTCTATAATTTCTAAATGGTTAATCCGATTTTAAACTTTAAAGTAATGTTAGAATCGTTATATTACTGCGATTTTACCTATAAAGTATTGAATGAAAAGATATATGTTGTACACCACTGCTTTTTTATTTTCCGCAAGGGTAGTCGCGTTATTAATTTATTCATTACCTACGTCACCTATGTATATTAATAACTTCACACCTAAGTATTAACTTTCCGCTCCATATGAAAGGTCTTTGCCCTACTGTGGGATAGTTTTATTGTAATACAGTATGAAGTCCAAGCCAAAGCTCGTTCATACAAAACCACACTGAAATATAAATATCCAAACGTTAAAAAAATAACTCATTGTCTACATTTTATTTTTCCGACGTTGTTTAACATTTTAAACGGCGTGTTTTGTAACACAAGCATTTGACAATTCAAGGAGTTCAGTCGTGTTTTTAACTCATTATTATACATTTCCAGTCTGATAATTTATGAGTTTTTAATGCTTAAAGGAAATTACTCTTAATTGAATCAATAATTTCTAATATCGAATAAATAACTTGTCATTTCATGTGTACCATTAAATTGTATTTTTCTGACATAATTTATTATTTCTTAATAACTTCCTTCACCTTTCTAATAGGTATTTTGTATTTTTTGTCGATATTTCGATTAAATTAATTATTTCTAAACTAAATCAATTTAAAACAGGTTTCACACACTTAAGGATTTCAAAATTATTTATAAGTAGGTACTTATTAAATACGTCACAAGAGAAAGCTAAAAATAACGTTAAAAAAATGAATATTGATATTGTATTTAAAGACTCGTTGTAATCTCATAATTGGACTAAAAACACAACAATCCACTTCCTGATTCATTCATAAGATTGCATCATAATTAATTCACGTTTGGTTGTAAACTAAGATAAAGGAGCACATGTGTGCATAATACTAGAAAGAAACTGGTTGTTAGAACACACTGTCATAAAAGATTAGGATGACGTTGGCTTAGATTTAAACTAACTTGTATGATAATGTATGTTTTTCCTTATCATTTTATGAGGTGTTTATATTGTTGATGTATTTAAAACATAGTAAAACTTTTTCGGTTCGGCCTTTTTGTTTTTAATTGTCCTACAAGTATAGAAAGGGGACTTCCGCAGTCCTAGGACAGATACACGCCGAACTTATCACTACATTAGTAATAAATTGTATAAAACAAAGTCGCTTTCCGCTTCTACTTATTCCTATGTTTGCTAAAACTACGCAATGGATTTCGATGCATTTTTTAATGGATAGAGTGTTTCGAGATGAAGGTTTAAATGTATAATACATCAGTATTGCGCCGTGTGAAGACGCTAGTATTGTATATTATTGTTACTTACTTTTCAAATTGGTCAAGTACTACAGAAGAAAGTACTGCTTATGCAAACACTTTCACCGAGAAACAAACAATTGTTTAAAAGGTTAACAGCTCATCATTTACTTGATCGTATGGTAGTCAAATCCAGCTAACATATATATTTTTAAATTGACCTGTATAAGCTTATCTAGATAACATTTATCCTATTTACAAAATAAACCATTTCTTTTCATATAAAAAACGCTATCACAAAATTAATTAAGAATCTTTTTATATGCCGTCGTTACACTGTTACATTTTTTTGTAATAGACCATTAAATTTTAATTATGTAGATATTTTGGTCAGCGACAACATTTAGAATGCAAATTGTCTTAATTAAACAATATTTAAGGAAATGTCACTAGATTAATTACAGTAATAAATCAGTTAGCACACAACATTTATAAATAAAAGACAAAATTAAATGGTGTCTTTAAATTTGTAACGACTTAACAAAACAAACCAGATCATATCAAAAGATCTTTAATTATGTAAATTGATAGTACAATTTAGTTGTTAAATAATTATCTGGTGACTAAGTAGTAAAAACACACATTTTACGAACATCAAATGATTGGAAAAGGGCATGGAGTGTTCTAATATAGTTCGATGTACAGTTCTACACATCTAGAGCTCATAGGAAGCAGTGAAGGGTGGGCGAATCAGAGTAAAGCCACCATAGACAAATGTTTAATCCTCAAGCGCCAACGCTGATCGAATCGCTCAACACTAAACTTTACTCACTTTCACCACTTCCAAACATTTTAGCGATCCAATGAGCATTTTCGTCAATTATCCAAGACATATTAGCTAGTTAATCATTGACAAAAATGAATTTTTTTTTTTGAGAATAATGTTCTAACTTCCACACCTCTCCACCAGGTGTCGCCACCAACGACACAAAGCCACACGAGGAAGCGAAGCCGGGCAGCATCAAGGTGGTGCAGCTAGCCGTGCTTCAGAAACCGGCCAACAACCAGGACCAGGACGATTCAGACGGTGAGCTCTCATTAGGTATCGGAACGTTTCTTTTATTTATTTTGATGTCATCTCATCGTCATCGTTGTCAAGCAGTTAGTATTTTAATGTTGATGAAATAGATTCTTCTTTGTTGTCATATGTAAAATGTTATTGAAATATTTTAGTTAAATTATCACAGCTTTTATTAGATTTACGTTTTTGTTCTATCTATAATACATTGTAGTACATTTTTGCTGATAAAAATCTATTTAACCAAAGCAAATAATCATACAATCATACAAGCAAATAGTAGTCCCTTCTAGCTAGCTGCCATTAAATCATACAATTGTTCCAAAAAGCCATACCTTGTCACCAAACGTAGATTAGAATCTACATATTGCAAAGCTCACTGCTTATACATACTCCATTTACCTAACACATACTAAACTTTTTCTAACGTTTAAACTATTGTGTTAACAGATAAGGGCAACAAGCATTTGGAGGATGATGAGGAGACGGATTCCAGCGGTTCGGTGTCTGACTCCGCGGCCAACGACGCTCAGGAGGGGCGTCCGCATGTCTGCGATGTCTGCGATCTTAGGTAGTGTGTTATTTGATTACCTATCTAGAAATTAAAAGCAAAAATAGAACCTACGTATGGATTTGTATGCATTAGGGGAAGAGGCATGTGCCCAGCAGTGGGACGTATATACACTGGTTTTTGTTTTATGTACAAACGAAATATTGTTACGATTTGCCTAAGGTGAAAACAAAAGCTCCTAAAAGCAACTTAAAGTTGTGTTTAGTTTAGGTATACTACCTCTTGTATGACAAAGCCATTTTATATTCAAAGATATATACTGCTCCAGAAGATAGATTATGATGCAGAATATTTCATTGTTTATCCTTTTTATTACAACCCATTGTCCACTATCCAAGGGGACGGTATCATTAATGAATACCATGACTTTATCACTTAAAACAGTTTCCAAAGATTGAGTAAAGACCTCAGATTACTCAAAATTACTTCTACGACGGCGACGTTCACTTGTATTTATAATAATTTATAATTAATTGTTGACTTTTCTCACATCTAATAACCCTTAATCCCCCAGGTTCCAGCGCTCGTCACACCTGACGCGGCACAAGCTGACGCACACGGGCGAGCGGCCGTTCACGTGCGGCGGCTGCGGACGATCCTTCGCGCGCTCCGACAAACTGCGCGTGCATACTAAGATCTGCGAGAAGGTATGACTGTGTTCCGTATTGTGTTACGACAAAATTGTTACAAAGGGTCCTTTTAAACTTGTTGGGGCTGCGGAATGACCCTGGCACTTAAAGGGCTCCAGGATAAAGATACTGCATCCACAGCGGGCGGGGATTATTTGTTGATTCCCCGAGAAAAAAGACAAGTTCCTTTCAAACAGACCGATTTGGAAAGCAACAGCTCGCTTTTTTTCTATTTTAACAAATTGGATCGTAAACGCTTGAAATCGATCGAAACGCCGTACAATCTATATATATAAAACTCTTCCGTTACTGACTGACTGACTGACTGACTGACTGACTGACAGACAACGCACAGCCGAAACTACTGGTCGTAGAAAGTTGAAATTTGGCATGTAGGTTCTTTGAAATATGCAGGGGTGCACTAAGAAAGGATTTTTGGAAATTCAACCCCTAAGGGGGTAAAAAGGGGTCATAAAGTTTCTATGAAAAATCTTATTCCTTGGGTTTATAAAATTGAAACTTAGCACAAACACGCATATGGTCAAGTAAATAAGTTTGACATTATAATTTTTTCCAAACTACCCTCCAATAGTGATTTAGGGGGTTGCGATTAGGTGACTGATTGACTTTCGCGCAGCCATAACCGCTAGGTGTAGGAGTCTAATATTTTGAAGGAAGCTTCCTTTACCGACGGGAGTGAACATTAAAAAGTTTTTTTGGAAATTCAACCCCTAAGGGGGTAAAAAGGGGTCATAACGTTTCTATGAAAAATCTTATTCCTTGGGTTTATAAACTTGAAACTTAGCACAAACACGTATATGGTCATGTAAATAAGTTTGGCATTATAATTTTTTCCAAACTACCCTCCAATAGTGATTTAGGGGGTTGCGATTTGGTGACTGATTGATTTCCGCACAGCCGAAACCTCTCGGTATAGAAGTCTGATATTTTGAACAAGGCTTCCTTTAGTAACAATTTTTCTAGACGATGTTTTTGTCTCGCTTTACTTTTTGTTACAATAACGTAATCGACAAACTCCAAAACTACTTATCGTTTTCAAATATTCACCCTTAGAAAGCTACATCATCCCTGAGTAACTCAAGCTGTATAATATAATTCAAATTGTAACAATTTTTTAGCCTATGAAAGAAAGTCCTGTCGAGATCATTAAAAAACGCCACAATCCCAAATTACACGTGAGCGAAGCCGCGAGCGGAAAGCTAGTTTCCTATATACCGGCTGGAAGAGATCTGACAGTGGTTAGTCCGAGTTCGAAACCAATCGGCCTCTTTTATTATTTTACACGAAGCGTGTAAAATAATATATTACATTCGTAATGAGTTAATTGTATAATTACAACTATATAATTATATTACAGTCACATCAAAGTTTCTATACTAAAAACGTCTAATAACTTACAAAAAATTCCAGGAGGACCCAACCGTGGACATGGCTAACGACACACCGAGCAGCAAACGCGAGAACAACTCTGAGGTGATGTCGGGCATGGTCCGCACGACCCACCGCGAGTCCGGCCACCTGGTGTTCACGGCGAGTGGTGACGTCATGCTGCCGCCGCGGGCCGCCGCCCCTGTAGTGCTCAACGCCACGCTGGAGCCCGTGCGCAACGAGCTCAACGCCGACAGCCTGCTGGACCCGCCCCGCCGGGGCCGCGGCCGCCCGCGCAAGACCCCGCTGCCACTCACACCCAAGATCAAGAAGAAGCGCGGACGCCCGCCCAAGACCTCGCTCGGTACTTACACACTCACATCATACCCCTTTTAACTCATCTAGCTAACATATTCACGAATAACCATTATTATTTGTATCTCTTTTAATTTACGGGATAACTTCAAGGGAAGAAACCCGGTCCTTTTTAAAGGCTTACACGGGAACACAGGTCCGACAAGCAAAGACCTTGTTGAGAACTAACCTACCAATATTTGAATGAAGATTTGATTGTCCCACTGCTGGGCAAAGACCTCCCTCCCATCTTTCCATTTCTCTCTGTTAAGAGCAAGTGTCGTCCATTCCTTCATGTGACTATCAAGGTCATCACGCCATCTTCACTTGGGCCTACCACGTGGTCTCCTGTGGTCGCCATCCATGTGTGTCCGTCTGTCTGTCGCCATTAACCATTGTCAAATCAAATCAAAAGGTTTTATTTCGAGTAGGCCTTCTCAAGCACTTTTAAAACGTTACTGACTCTAGTTGTACGGTCCCAAAATGACATTCTTATAGAGAAGAACCGCCAAGAAACTTCATATACCATTGTAGATCTCACGCTAACATGTATGTAGGTATTCTAGTCTGCAAAGCTTTTTTGAATAAAACTACTTTTTAGATTCTATAGAGGCTTATTTATTTAACCCGATATAAGAATGGTTCATGCGATGTGAATTTATCTTAAGCTGTAGTTTCGCTTGCTAATGCTTTTACCTACTAACCAAGTAACTAAATAAACTTGCATCGTTTAAACCAACCCTGGTTATCATAACCTCTTAAAGAACTGACACAGTTGTGATAACAAAACAACACATCACACATCAATGGTGCAAAGCGGCATCTCATCTCAAAAATAAAATAAAATCTCTTGTCCACAACTGCAATAGTCTAACATCTAACAGCTGTAGTAAGCTCATCATCATTCCCCTGCCCTTATCCCTATTATTATTTGGAGTTGGTGCAGCATGTCTTCTTCCACAACTACAACAGTCTAACGTCTATAGTAAGCCCATAAGATTCATATACCATTTTAGTTCCCAGGAATTCGTTTCCTTCCTGTAATTCTAGGCCCTAATATCCTGATTTTAATATACAAATATAAGTTACTGAAATACAATACATATACATAAAACAGTAGTATTGTGCAATTTCATGGGTGATGTGTAATTATCAAAAATGATTTGTACGCCATATAATAGTGATAACATAAATACATATTTTTTGTCATCTGTGGTCACAAATAAATGTCTTTAATTTATGTATTTGTTTAGATATGGAGGGTTGCGTGCTAACTGGCGGCACAGTGATGGGCCCGAGCCCGCAGATGTCGCACCTCACGCCGTCGGGACAACAACTGCTGCTCAAGAGGAAGCGGGGACGCCCGCCTAAGAACTACTTCATCAACCGACAAGGTATGACTATAGATAATACTGGAAATTATTCTATAATTATAAATTTTGTTGTTTGATAGTACTGGTAGTGTAGGAGTGTGTGTGTGTGTGAAGATAGTGATATGTTTTTGTGTCTGCTAAGTAGATAAGTAATTAAATTAGGAATATTTTTTTTTATTTTGTGATACAAAGAAAAATATTTAAGATACCGTTTGTTACTATGGGGGAGAGTACTATCAACATCTCTATCTTGAAATACAAAATACGTTGTAGTGAATTATTTGTTACCAACTACATATTTGAATGCCACCTACTAAATAAACGTAATAATGTAGTATGAAGAAAGATTTATTTGTTGTTGAATGTGGTGAAATACAAACGAAATATTTGTACCACAAAATTAAACTCCACCTCCAAAAAACAAAAATCATTTCAGTTCAATTTTTAGTATTTGTTTCCTAACAACATAATGCCACCTACAGCCGTATTTAAATACATAATACGGTATATTAAAACCATTATTTAGTAAACTTTGCATTCAAAACTCGCCTTCACCAATACAATTCGTCCTGACTCACGAACGGAATGTTTTTGTCATGAATAATATCCGAGTGTTATTGTATTACTCACTGTTTTTGTTAATTTTCTGTATATGTGTGCGTTTTATTGCAATTTTAATATGTGTGGACGTATCTAGATTGAGTCATTTGATTGAGTGATTGCTGCGTTTTTATTAGACTACAGTCAGTACCGAAAATAGATGAATGTTATTTGATTATACTAGTTTCAAAACAATCGTATGCCATAAGTTGCTATTGCTAGTGTGACACAAAATAACTTCGTTATTAGATTTGGTCTAACATGCTATGAATAATAATGTTTTAAAGGTGTCTGAGTATTTGAGATACTTTGCAAAATTTATATTGCTCATCAACTTTTAAAGCATACCATACAAAAACGATTGTAACAGTCTGGTTTATCCATGTTTTTGCCACCAATTAAATTAGTTTTGTGATGAAATGATGGTAGTTATATAAATTTGAGATATAACTATCTATAATATTGTTCATTCTATGGTAATTCTAAATACGTCCGCACGATGCCTTTGCATTTTGCTTTTTGTAGCGCTGCGTTGGACCTATTCTCATACTTAATCAAAATATATTATCAATCAATGAATGTTTCTCTCAATATTACATACATAATATCGTCTATGGTAGTCATAAAATTGTTTTATAGGCGTTATCATCGATTTTATAAATAATGAAGTTTCTTGCTGTTTCTTCTCCATAAGAATAACGTTTTGTAACCGCGCAACCAGAGTCAGTAACATTTTGAAAGTGTCTGAAAAGGCCTACTCGAAATAAAAACCTTTTGATTTTGATTTTTGAATCTGTGTATAAAAGACAGTAGAAGATGTTATGTATGTTTGTTCTGCAAATTATAAATACAGGTCTTCAGTTAATGTTGATTGTAAAGCTTGTAGAGATTAGGTCCAACGCCAGTTTCGCTGTTTGGCTAACGCACCTCTTTTCTTAGGTTTGGATCTTGATATGTCAATACCGATGCAGTACGGGATCGCGGTCAACAAACTTTGTTAGTATAAAACACTTTTGACGCATGAACAACTGCCCGGTTACTTGTTATAACATACAACATTTTGGAAACAAACACACTTCTCAACATGTCGGTAAAACAGATTTGATGATGCACAGTCGGTAAAACAGTACTAAAAATTATGAAATGATTTGATTCCAAAATGTTGTAAGAACAAGTACTACGGGTAGTAACAAAATTGGGAATATTCGACGGTACTAATCGGTATTAATATTAATTATATATTTTTTCTGTATCATAGTAATACACAATACTGTGTAATATCACAAAAATCACCTCTCATACGGAAAAGGAGGTATTTTTTTTTTATAAAACGGTCGCCTAATAACTCATACACATATGGGTTATGATAAACAATCATTTAATTAGAACCATCAATTCGAAAACGCTAGGTTCCGATATTACGTCATGGCTTATGAATTGACGTTACTAACAATACTAATTGAAGCTCCACTGGAATCTTTTAGGTGTTTTGATTGCTTTCGCATGCTTTTTAACCTGAGCGTAATCATAACATTGGCGACTGAACATAAGCATGAAGAATTGCATTTGAACTAACCACGAAAAATTGATCTAGAACTATAATCACGGAAGCCATGTATTTACAGACGGACGCCCCAACGAAAACTACAACGCGACAAACCTACCGTTCGGCGACTTCTCTTACCTTACCGAAATGATCTACAATCCTCTCGCGTACGGCTCGTACGGGGTGACCAGCGTGGACCCAGACCGCAACGTCGATACCGACCAGAGCATGAATACCGAGACCTCGCACGACAGAACCATCGACGTGTCCGACTCGTCTTCCGACGACGACGACTCGCGAGTCGAACCCGACGATAACGTCCCACCTGTTGCTATGGAAACGCAGATCATGACTGTTGGTGACTGTCAGATTGTTAAACTACCGCCGGCTGAGGATAAGGATGATAAGTACGAGGCTACTGACGCCGCGCCTGACCCTGCTGTGTCGTCGTCCACGCCGTCTGCGGTCACCATCACGCCCATCACCACTGTTGGCGACTGCACCATCCGCCCCGTCGACAACACATAAGGCCTGCTCGCCGTGCTCTACCCCGTATACTTCCAGTAGGACGCCCGTTACCACGTCTAACCATCCCTGTTCTCACACGGACTATCTTAATATATCTCCGGTAGTCTCTCATCTGAACAGTCTTGGTTATAGGCGTAGTGACGCGGCTCGCGACACTAGCCAGTCTAGTGGCTCGTGCTCGCAAGGAATGTGAATACAGGTCGGGTTCATTTACGAGCTCTTAAGTTGATCAATGCAAGTATAGTTATGTTGCGTTTTCGAGAATCATGTGCGGTGTATATTATGTTTATGTGACAGAATTGTTGATATGTGCGTTTTTTTTTATTTGTAACTTTTTTTTTGTAATTTTAGCCGTGGATTTTTAGTTGCTATTGCTATTATTGAAATCAATTTTTAAATCAATAACGGAAATTTTATTATTTTTAGTAACTAAAAATGCATGGAGCATCTGCATTTAAAATTCTAAATTGCAGCTTATTAAAGGTGTAGCTGGAAAGATTTCAAAACAATATGGGGTAGGCATAATAATATTATTGTGGCAGCATTCACACGGAATTATATGGTCAGGGCTGGTGTATGGCGGCAAACCGAAGTGGACACGTGACATTACTGGAAATACATTTCAAACAGTACTGTTACTAAGATCTACTGATCAGTAGCTCTTGAATATTTATTATACAATTATATTAGTGAGACTATTAGTGCTTCCGACACGTCTATCCGTTTTCTGGGCATAGATTAATATGGACGCGTACAGTTTTCTGTACTCAAGTCTCGTACTAGGTGTTACATAAGTATCTACTCAAACCGTAGGAAATAGTGCTAAGATTGATTTCCCTACGGAATAATCGCTTCAAACGCCCGCCATATTGTATGACCATGTAAACTCGAACTTTCTCAAGTCACACATCAATGTCTTCCCAATCTCGTGATGCTACCACAATGATCGTCATGTATTTACTAATTAAAATTCAAGTGACTGTCAAAAATGCATTTAGAATTGGTGGTGATGAAATATTTATTTTATTGGTGAACTAATGTACCATAATGCCATAAGCTTTACATAATTTTAATCGTGATACTCAATTAGAGGACTTGTATACTTATCAGAACAAATATTAATTGTCACAATATTGTGTTTGTGTACCGCGCGAGGCAGAAGACATCACACGACGCTTCGCATGTTTAGCGATGATTATGAACACGTTGTCGGACATTTTGGCAAGGAAAAAAGAAAATAGAGAATGCACATTGATCGCTTAAATCATAATCATATTTTACAAGCTAAACATTTGACAATAGACTGGGAAACCAAAAAGTTTCCAATAGTATGTTTTACCTCATTTACGTAATCGTTTTTACAATAACAGTTTGAAGTATCATTAATAAAGGCAATAAATATACTTCAATGTTAATTGATTACTGGAAAGCCGCGCGCGGTACAGCAAACAAGTTTTACGTATAGATGTGTATTTTGCGAATATCTACATAGAGGCAGCATATTTACTGAGTAATAATGTAACAGTGACACTATTTAGGTACGCGATGTTTATGATAATGTGCACTTAACGTTGCCTTCACTGTTTTAATCGTTTAAGGGTGTTACACACCACCGCTGGGGCTACCAACTCGTGGCTCACATATAACCCCCACGGGCCTAACTCTAGCGGTGGTCTGTAAAGTATTTTCTTGACACTCCTCAAAAGTATTTCTAATTATTTTTACACGCGAAATCTCTCGATTGATCTGATTTTGTTTTATTGTAGCGAGAGACTGACTTCCATTACGTGAGGCGGAAATATTTTTGAGCAGTGCCCGTGTGTTCGTAGCGTCTGATTGGCTGTCTATTTACATTTATTTTCTATTATAATTTTATAGTTAGTCGTTGTGTAGCAGGGCACACGCTGTTTCGCCTTTTCCATATTCTTAACTGTATCAATCTCTGTGAATATTAGAATGTAGAACGTAGTGTCTTAGATGAATATAAAACTTAATATTCTAAATATTAACTCGACAACACCACACGAAGAAGTGATACGACTAAGCTACATATTTTTAGCAGAACATATTGTATTGACATATTAACAATATATTTGTTTACTAGTTTTGCCTGTAAAAGCAATGGATATCGTACCGTAGTATAGGATATAGCCCCGGCAGCCTAGCGGCGGCGCGGGCTGTGAGACAGCCGACCGCCACATATTTTTCGATCAAACACCTTTTAGTTCCTCGTTTGGTTCGATAGAGACTATATAGAAGTCTGCATACATACATATATCGTCGGTGTAATGAAAGTATTAAACTCACTACTATGAAATCATAATCATTATTTTCTTTTTAATCTGTACAGTAGTAGATATAGTTCCTAACTTGTAATCGATACAAACTATAACCCTTAAATTAATGAAGTAGATGAAAAGTAATATTTCTTTAATCGTTTAGAATTAAGTTTATATTATGATCAAATTTTGAGTATATCTTTTTTAGTATTCACTACTAGTGATAGTCGTCGAATTGTTTAAGTATCAATTGCGATATATTTTTACGTATTTAATGGAAGACTGCTCGGATTCGTTTTCTGTTAACGTGTATCGTTGGTGGCCGTGTGTCGTTGTATCGGGAGCGCACGCGACATGTGACATGGCCGGTGAGAACAAAGCGCGCGTACTTACGTCAGCCCGCGAGTCCCGTCACGGGCTGGCAATGGCTGCGTGCGGCCCCGCTACAACGACCTCGGTCCTATTAATTATAATTTTAAACATTTTGACATAAATGAAGCCCCGAAGAGGCATGTAATCATGAGTCTCAGACGGCAAGCTAAGCTTATTGAGAATTATTTTAATATAGGAATCTGTATTTTTATAACGAAACTAAGATAAGTTGAAACAGTAATCAGTTACTCCTGTATGTCACACGTAATAGTATAGTAAGCTCTGTTTAAGTTGTGTTTACAAGCGCCTATTGGCTCCGTTGTCGTTAAGTTTATAAGTTCCCCTCGAGGCGGTTGGACGGTCACTATCTACATATATCTGCATTTGGTACTGTTAGGATAGAGAGCAATAATTAGAAGATTGGAATGTGTGAAGTATGATTAGGCCTGAAGAATATTATTATCTAAAAATTTGGCTTCAATTTATACACTAATTGTAAGTGTTCTATTAACTTAAAGAAATTGCTAAGAAAATTTACTGTATAGGCATAATACTGAGGTTTAAGATGAAAACCAAGTCTACTTTCGACGAAGTTGTCAATTTAATCAGACATTTAAAATTGTTACTTCACTTATTAGGAATGCGCTAATGTCGTTTGGAGTTCAGATAACGTAAAAGGAGGTTTTAACCTATATATGTAGATACTGATTGGAGGTTTTATTTGACAATATGGTGGTTATATCGGACGTTAAAATCGTGAGCATTGATTGCATTTATATTTATTTTTATATTGGTGCGATGTGTTGCAAAATTATTGAATTGATAATGTGAACGTTTATTTAAAGAGAATCGATTCCTTTGTATACGCTGTCTAAAACTTAGTTAATGTACACAAAAATGCAAAGTTTTTTTTAGTATCACTTTTGTCTGTTGACGATAATCGTGTATGCGATTGTTTTATCTTAAGGCAGCACGAGATTAATTTTTATGTTGAATTTTTGAACTTTACTATAATTTACTTTGGCCTAATCAGTTTTTATGTGTAAACTGTATTATACATAGCACGTTAGTGGTTATTTTTTATCAGTTATTGCATTTCATGAAAAGCCTTACGCATTTTAGCATCTAAGGTAAAGTGCTACCACCAAAACTTTCGATGTGTTCACTATTAAAATATATGCTATTTTTAAGCAGCTATTTGGCAGTTTGAGTCAAAATATTGTATTTAACTATTCACAGCTAAAGGCATTTGTATTCACGAACATTTAATCATTAGCTATATCATATTTTAGATTGAACTTAGCTCTCACTTGTAGATTTGTCACATCATATCTAGGTTTTATTAACCGTTTCCGTGCGGATGATGCCGCACAGGCACCATGTAAATCTATTGCGTATGGCGTATGGTGCCCGAGAGGATACAAAACTAAATCATACAAAACTCGGCTTAAACGACATTCGTCAAAAGAGCCCCCTAAATAAAAGTGTCTTTATTTGTCACCCTTATCATGCCCACAGTGTTCGTTTTAAGTAATTTCGCAAATTAGCTGACATCAGGGGTTGTAAACCAAGTTGCCGACACATTTTATTATTGATTATAATTCTAACAGCCCACTATCTGGAATGTTTCTCAAAAATCAAATGCTTTTGTCATAAGGTTCATTGTTGCCTAAAAACGTACAAAGAGTGCGCTATTCGCCGGCCCTTCGCCTACGAAGTACCGTATTTCCTTGCGTATACGGTTGATTATTGTTTAGAGTGAAGTTAAAATTGTTTCCCTACAAAACACTGTATTATAAATAATAATAAATAAATATCACCTCGCGACAAACTCAAGTGGTACGTGTATAAATTCTTTACAACACTTGAATAAATAAATCCATGAAATAATGCAAAAAGGTTTACGACCCCTTATATAAATTAGTCACTTACCTTCCATTTCCATAAAAACACACAGATCGTCACTTTTAAACGCACTGAACGAATTTACTGACTGCCTACGTTAGATACACAATGTCAAATGATTATTTTAGCAAGTAGAAACGCGAAAACAAGCTAAAAGTGACAATTCATGGCGGATGATTCCCCAGGGGAATCATCAAACTTTCTGGCGCTTGGTGCCTCAGAGGCATCACAGAATTTTTGTTTGACGCCAGGCACTAATGATTGCTAAAAAGACTTCCGCACGGAATCGGTTAATAATCAGCTATTTGCATTGCAATTGTCCATTTAATCCAAGCGCTAGTCTTACAAGACTTGTAACGTATCCCATCTCACTGATTGTGCTATGTATAGTACTTCCTCAGTAACGTAATATTAAACACCCTGTATCCATTTATTTCGTCGTAGAATAATGTAATATTTTACGGCCGGATAGTTTTTAGATGTAGTTTATTATGTTTAGTTGTAATCGACGTTTTATATTCCTGTATTTTGTGAAATGTGCATCATTTTACGTTGTGATCATTTGAGTGCAAAATTATTATATATTAACCAGTTTACTTTGACGGTTCGTCAGTTAGGGCAGCAGATTTAGACAAAGCGTTTATGTTTGCATAGTCCGAGAGCAGTATTTTTTAGATGTAATCTTTATTATTAAAAACTTTTTTATTTTAACATTATGATTACGAAATTCGATCGTTAGTTAATTTCTAACATGAAATATTTAATAAAGAAATCACAAAATTAGTCATTTGCGTTTGATTTTTATCCCAAAAATAACACCCTTGGACTTTTTTCAGAACAAAAATAAGAAGTCACTGTTCCAAAATCTTTAATCATGAACTACAGTATAGCTATTGCCAAAAAGTTATAAAACTCCAATAATTAAGCATTATATATTTATGAGTAAAAATATCTACAATCACAACATTAAAAAATGATTTGCGTGTCAAAAATGTCACTTTACTAAAAAAATAAAAATAAAAGATGTAAGTACTGTAATATAATCATCGTTTATTCCATATAAATATAAATTTATTTTTGGATAACCACACTTTAGTATTGTTAGACAAGTTACTGCACTAACTATCGACTAATTATTATGAGATAGATCTTAACCGGCTTCGGGGCATTAGGTGGGCGGCGGCGGCGGGGGCGCGCTGTGCAGCCAGGCGGGGGCGCAGAAGCCGTTGGGCGCGGGCGGGGGCGCGCGCGGGTTGTAGGCGGGCGGCACGGCCCACAGCGGGGGCTCGGCCAGCAGCGCCGAGCGCAGCGCCAGGCCGGCGGGCCACGGCCGGCCCAGGCGCGGGAACATGCCCGGCGCGTTGATGCGCCGCGACCCCGCGCTGAACGGGTTGCGCCCCCGGCTCGGCCCGCTGCCGAACCGGCTGCTCGACTCTGACGGTCTTTGGTTGCGCTTATCGCCGTTTCTTCTTGTGTTTTTAGATGTCTCGCCGTTTTCCGTCTCTTCTGCTCTCTCTAGTCTTCTCAGTTCCTTTCTGGCTCTGTTTGCTTTGCGCTCCTCCTCGTCATCTGAGAAGTCGACTTGATGAGGCGGAGGCTCTTCATCATGTAACCATGATGCGTCAGAACCTTTAATTCTGGAATAACAGAATGATTATTAATAAAACAACTTCAATTTAATTAGGCGAATTCTTCGGGTTTACCTGATTTTATCCACTTTGTAGGAACTACTGGTCCTGCCAGGAAAGAATTCCTAAAATAAGTCTAGTATATTAGATATTTGGCTCACTTCATAAGTTCATTGAGGAACACGTAGTTGGTGTGTTGGCTGGCGGGCGCGATGAACACGTCCATGCCGGGCTGCGCGCCGCGCTCGCGCACGTGCTCTGTAGAGTTGAACCGCACGCAGTAGTGCGGGTCTGTGATCTGCATAACACAAAGGTCATTTGATAAATCCTGTACATATGTAGCTTATGCAAAAATGTTCTAGTAATCACTTAAAATGAAGATAAATCAAGTTAAGTGACGATATAGCCTGGTACTAATGTTTATCTCTAACCCATAAACAATTTTTTTTTTTATTGTTGGTGGAATTAATCACCGATTTAGACGGTAAGCAATCAGGCCAAATTCACTGAAATTCACTTCTTTAACTTTCATATTTATAATAACGTCAAATTTGTTAATCACATCTGTCAAGTATCTGTCTTATAAAACTACTAAGAAGATAACGATCGTAAAAGAATTTAACCGTTAGTTCAATTACCGAAGTAATCGAAAAACCTATGAACGGCTACTTAAAGTTATCTTGGTCGTAAACACACCATTATACAACTCTGTCTGCTATGGTAATGCAAGGACCATGTAACCGTCTCAAAGTCGCATAGTACAATATATTCATATTTTTATAGCTGTAAGAACCGTTAGCAGTTATTATTCGCCATTATAGTTATTTGTAGGCTTCGTAATCTACTGAGAGAATTTAAGACAATATTGGCACTGGATAAGTGCCAAGTAAGTACAACCACAGTATAATAAATGTATACAGTATGAACTCTTCATATAGACGGGCGATGATACAGTCGCGAGTATGTCGCATTGACACTCGGACGGTGTGTAGTTGATGTTATTAAAAGGTTGAAGATAGGCAGCCCTATAGCTGTTATTACAGCGTGTCTATAGGCATTTATTTTTTTGGGAATGGCCTAGTTAAACTAGAAAGAAAAAAAAAAAGAAAATACATTTAATTGCCTAATTGATAACGCATAGATACGTTACATTATCTTGAGACAATACTAAATTAAACAAAAAGAAGCTAAAATAAAACAAGTACTACTACTGTAAGTATTTATACTGTGTTACAACCCTTGAACAAAAATGTCTAACAATTTTAAAAGTCTGGCCGATCGCCTAATAAGTTTTTTGACCTGAAATTGTCCTAAGTTATGGGGTGAACTAATAACTATAGGACATTTGTATCAAGTTAAATTTGAAGTTAAGCCAAGGGGTAAATAAATAACCACTCTTCATGACATTTTTTGGAGCTTTGAATTGTTTCGTACGATACATGTTCTTGTGATAGTCTATTGGTTAGTAGGTGAACCTTTGTTGTATTAAAGTGAGGATATAAAGTGACACTTACTTGTCCAAATACATCGAAGACCCGTCCAAGGGTTTTGGCGCCGTTATCGAGGAACAACACACTGTCTAAGTTTACGGCTGGTGTGTCTGGCAGTGCACGAACTATAACTGTTAATAAAAATATAATTTTTAAGTGTATATTAGTGTTTATTTCATGTCAAAAACGTTTTTATATTTAGCATTTATTTATCGGTCCATATCAGACAGAATAAAAAAGGTTTGTTATTTAGTAAGAAGGCCTGTAAAAACGCCTTTCCTGTAATCCTGTCGAAACATCTATTCTCAATTCTTTATTGCATACCATAATGTATTACATAGGTGATAAGGAATATTATAATAAAGTCGCAATTATGGACCCTGTCGGGCACAACATACATAATGAAGTATGTGGGGTATTAATCATCAATCACATCCGTGGCAATAATCATCATTCCCCTGCCCTTATCCCAATTTTTACTTGGGGTCGGCGCAACACGTCTTTTAGACATGTTGCTTAAAGTTTTGGCTATGGTTTTATAGTCGGCCGCCTGCCTGACACTAACCCTCTTTGGGAATGCGATTGTTGGTTGTTTACCCGCCACCATTCGGGAGACCCAAGGTGCTTGGTACAGTGCACTGGGTCTTAAGGTCCATTAGTCGCCTTTTACGACACCCAGTGGAGGATATGGGGTGGTGCTATTCTTTATATCCGGACACCACGCGGACATCCGTGGCAATAAGTTGATCAATAATAATACAAATCAGTCATTTAATAAATAAAGCAACGTAGGGTAAAGAAATGTAGTATTTGTATCGATTGCAAAGGCACACGGAAATCGATGGAGGTCACGGCAAAGGCTCGGGCAGTCAAGGGCATCCGCCGTGTCGACGGGCCGATGTCTCCGATACAATCAATGTCAACTCACTAAATTCTTTATAACTTCAAAAGAGTTTTAACTTAAGATACTTTATTGACTATTGATATTAGCCTGGTGTACTCTCCAGTAAACCAGGGATTTTTGTTGCGGACAGAACATGGTTTTTATTTTAGGTCCAATCGGGGAATATTGTCGTGTTCAATTTACAATTAAAATTTTCTTTTCAAATTATATTGCATTTTTTTTTTAAGAATAAATAAAAAAATAGTGAAATAACGTTTAGATTTAGCTACTTAATCGTTATTTCACTATTTTTTAACCTCATTACTTCAGAATTTTTAAACATAAAAACGGCTATATTGCATAAACGAATGCGAAAAGATAAGATATTCAAATAGTGAAAAAAATGCGATATTAAAAATCTCGAGAGCATATAGTTTATATGCAGGTCATACAAATATAATATCGTGTGGGAATCCCGCCCCGGGTCGACTTGGCTGCAGCGCCAATTGGGTCGGGTGGTCTACAAGTCAGTGCCGGTTCAATTATGTACATAGTGACTTTCATTTACATAATATGTACTGCTTTATTTTTTAATAACGCAACCGATTATTACACTGGCATGTTACTAAACTCATAACGAAGTATACGTAACCATGTACATATTATTATCATCTAATAATAAGCACATTTAGAATTTAAAAAATCGTTCTCAATTTATATAACGATAATATTCGTGCTTTCTTCAGAACGGCAATTACCAAATTGGTTTACGTTTTTTACATCCACATTTTACATATCTCGTGGTTTAAGTATTTTACCATAAAATTTGGATATCTTATACACAACTGTACTTCAAGGACAATAATCCTGTAATGTGTCAAGGTTTTTTACCAGGCACCGGTTAAAGATTGACAAGAGACCATAACTTAAGAAACCGAAGGACAAATGAAATAAGATTAACTGGCTGATATTTCGGGTGTTTCTTACAATTTTTTGTAATACTTATGCAAGAGATTGTATCCGTTTATGCTGGTTGTCTAAATTGGGGTATGGTTAGCACTCTTTGGGAGATGCCAACATACAGTGGACGGTGATAAGCTAAGACGATGATGATTCGTTTATGCAAACGTAAACTACTGACATTAAGGATATTCCATCTATTGATAGATTTATAATTCTATTTCTAGTAACCGAATCCATCAATATTTATAGTATTGAAACAGCTGTAAGGCAGACAAAAATTGCATCACTTTTTTTAGTATCCCACTGGAAATCCTCATAGACTATCTGCCGTCGAGGGGTCGAAGATAAGCGTGCCGGATTTTAACCGGCTAAAACCACTCGATCGTAGTCATCTTCCTAAGGCCAGGGGCACGGGATTCATTATCACATTCACCGCAAAAAATATAATTACAATATATCAGATTCTTGCATAAAGCAGCAGACCGGGCTCTGTGGCGTACCTTGGGAGAGGCCTATGTCCAGCAGTGGATTGCAACGGGCTGATGATGATGATAATATCACTTTATTAAGTTTTGCCGAGCCTGTTGGTCTAGTAGTCCTGACTGCTAAACCAGAGGTTGTGGGTTCTATTCCCACCCAGGACAAATGTTTGTGTGATGAGCACGATCATTTGTTCTGTGTCTGGGTGATTTATCTATAGTATGTATGTATTTAGAAATATATAAGTATGTTCATTGGTTATCTAGTATTCATAACACAAGCTACTAAGTATGCTTCACTTGAGACTAGATGGCGTTGTGTGAATGTTGAGAAATATTTATTTATAATATCAGATTGGCGTGTATGAAGCGATTGATGAGTGTGGATGAAGCTAAAGTGGTATGCCAGGATCGTAGCAAATGTAAAGATGGGATCTCTGCCTACCCCCAAGGGAAAGAGGCGTGACGTATATGTTTGTATGTATGTAGATTCTTACCTAATCTATCAACTATACTGGCAATGGTTCCGATCTTTGTGGTCTCCTGTGCGGGCAGACTGATGGCAAGGTCTTCTATAGGAGGCAGGTCTTGGTCCAGCTCACTGGTCTTTTTCGGGATTTCTAGTCTGCTTATTCTGTTGTTTACTTCGAATTCATCTCTGAAAAGGGAAATTTATTATTATACTACTGTTAATAATGAACATAGATTCAAGAGGTCATCGGAAGGGTTAAAGGTGAACACTTGTAGTATCAGGTGATACGATTTCGATCCCTTTATTAGAACTAATTCGTGTAGCTCGCGATAGGAAAAAATAATTATTGCGTAAAGCTTAATATGAATAAAAAAAACTAAAATGATCTTTTAAAGTAGTAAAATTAATAATTCCGACAAATTCCTTATTTACTTTAAACATAAGTACGTCGTAAATACATGACTAGCAACTATTACCTTATTTAATTAATTTATTAAAGCTTTTTTTGTTGTGAAATATAGTTAAAAAGTATAATAAAGATATAATCAAGGACAAGTGAACAGCCGTGTGGGGTCTGTTGACCCAAATAGTAAAGGGGCTAGTCTCTAGGTCAAACTGTTATAGTCACAACAGACAATTTACATACAGGGTGTTTGGTTTTGACATAAATTTATATTAAACCTAGTTTTTAAACTAGTCTATATCTTCTTTTTCATATGAACTAAAATTAAATGCAATGATTTATTCTGTAAGTAAGATAGATCACCATTTTTAGAGGTTTTATAGATTACTGAGCTTGCTGGCATCGAAAATTCCTATTGGTCTACCCTGAGAAGATTTATGTCGAAACAAACTCAAATGTATAAATATGAAATAAAGATATGCAGAGTATCCTCCTGATCCTTGACTAGCCTATTGAGGAAAGTACCAGATAAATCTTAGCAAGCCTACCCTAGCCGATAGCGTCTGACAGGAGGATTGCAGGTACAACTCACATCCACTCGGGCAACCGCAAGTTTGTAATATAGTTGAAACAAAACACATACAGGCTGATGAAAATAATTCAAAAACTGATTTACTAGCATGATAAGTAATCAATTTGAAGCTAAAACAATGACATTCAACGTTTTAGTGATAAACCGATGTAATGTAAACATGCAATTTGCTCTTATCTCACTGTCAAGTTTGCTCACAGATTTCACAATGTCAATGCATAAGTTGGCATGATGAAAATGGATTTTATGTCATGTTGTTTGCTTTTTTAAGCTACTGTTTGTCAAAATACTGAAATAACTTGATTTGACAATAATTCTCTAAAACTTTAATCCCTCAGTTGGTGTGTTTACAAATACTTATTGCAGTAACATGGCACCATTTTTTGTTTAGTTTAAAAAAACAAAAACAGGAGTTTAACAAACTGATTTTTATTTCTAGTTAAATATATGAATATTCCTTTATTTACTTAAAGGGTAAATTATCAAATATTGGAAGGACCTAACCCTATATATTTTCTTATAATGGACTTCTTGCAGTCAAGTATGCAAGGTAAAAAAAGCCATTATTAATAGTCATATCATTAATTTTAAAATATCATTTTATTTATATTTCTTGTCAACAATTCTTAATGGCATCAGTTTTATCTTTTCTTTGTTTCATTTGATTGTTATTTATTATTTGCCATAAACCAAGTAAAATAATAATTCCTTAGTCAGTAGTATTAAATCATATATGTAACTTCTACAAATTCTGAATTGGTTATGTGACAAAAAATGTATAATTTATGTGATAAAAGCAAAAACATGTTTCTAATATTTTTTGGAAATTTATCTGAAGGCTTATTAGTTTTTTAAATACCCAAGTGAGTCAGGTATCTGATTGCTAAATAAAAAGATTTAAAAAGAGATCATATAAACAATTAAAAATGTGGGTATAATTAACTTTCATTTTTAACACAATCACTTTAAAAATTAAGTTGTCTGCCTGAAATATGAATGGAAACAGCTTAATTAAATATTGCTTTAATAATATCAACATTAAGTTACCAAACATCTTTCAAGGTGAAACGTTCTTACATAAATATACAGTATACACTCACTAAGTTAAAATTTGTGAAATATTATACTTTCAAAACATATGTTTTTGAAATAAATAAATATAGAACAACTATTTCACAGTTTATGTTCTTGGAATACTCGTATAATAGGGTATTTAGTTCTTTTAGGTAGAAATATTGAAGAATGTTTTACAAACTGTCAAAATTGTATGAACAAAGAATGCTTTCTGTTTACTAATAATGTTGTGTATCTTATGTTAAATATTGTCACCATTGTGGAGGTAATAAAGTGTAACATTTTAATTTCAATGTTTCTTTGAATTGATTACTCAAGAGTAACTTATTATGAATGAAGCTTATTACACAATATCTCATTTGAATTGAACAATTTGTTAGACAACTTATGTTAAATGAGCAGTAGTTGGATACATCACTTGACTTAGGGGATAACCAAGATTCATGAAAATTATTTATCATGTTAATGAATATTGACAGGATCAAAATGTACATACATATACACAATTCTTAAAAAAATGTATTTGTATATTCTTGAGTTCCACATATCATTAACAATGGCACAATACTTACCTTTGTCTTACACCATGTGTCCAAGAGTATTTATTATCAACTATTATGTATGATATAACAAGTGTAGCGAGAGTACAACACTACCCGTACGTACCCACTGGAGACCTCATCGATATCCTTGACGGAGTCGACGTCGCTGTCGCTGGAGTCGCTGGAGGAGTCGCTCTCGTCGGACTCGCTGTCCGCGTCGCGGTACTCCGTCACCTCGTACTCCACCACGCCGCTCTCCGCGCTGTCGATGATCATGTGCCTGCTCACATCCGGCTCGTCCGCCCCGCGCGGCCGAGACAACGGCCCGTGAGCACACGCGTTTATTATATTATTCTTCAACACCATTTCACTAAGTTCTGCAGCGTCAGAGTCATCGTTCCCAGTAGTCTCATTGGAACGAGTCTCTGTGTCGTCCGAGTCCGACTCTGAACCACCGTACTCAGCTATCAAACTCAGAGACACGTTCTTGTTATTGCTAAGATCAAGGTTCTCCATTGTTGTGAGCGTACGCACATGTACCACAACCGAAATTTATTCACAGTAACTTTAACTAATGTATTACAATCGCGTAACTTGATTTTACTAAGATAGTTGAACACGTGAACTTAATCGGAATTATTTTGAGACAAGAAAACAAAAGTCGCGAAACGATTACTGCAGCAACATGACAAATGACAATTGTGATCACAGATTACAAAGCAAAAATTCTTTTACAATCGGTTTGTTGTGAGTTTGAATATGAGTCTTTTAACTCGAACTCTAAACTGGACGATGATCAAAAGTCCACATTGAAGATCATTTTTATATGAAAAGTTATATGTATTTACATCAGCCTAAAGACGTAAGTAGAAAAACTAATTTAAATACAAAATCATAATCTTCTGGCTGTATGGCGCGGCGGTGGTTAAAAATAATCAGTTTCATAAAATAAATATTAAAAAAAATAACTTCAAAATCATACAAAAGTAAAAATAAAATGGTAGTACTAATAAGAGATTTTAGACACATTTAATAAAAAAACGTGTAAATATGCGGAAGAAAAAAAATCCCAGATTTTTACGATTCACTTATTAAAGCAATTTACATAACATAATTTTTCATAATCTTGCTACGCTTCTTCCTAGGCGGGTGAGGCATTTTGAAGTGTACCGTGCAAGTTTACACTCGCGACTCGATAATAATAAGTCGCAGGGTCGAGTAGTGTCTGAGGTTTGATTATTTTATTTGGTGTTTCATTCTATTATTTATATTTAATAAAAAAAAACACCCATTGCTTTCACGGTTACGAATCACTCATGGGCTTTGAGCACCTTTTGGATGCAGATCAACCATTTGCTATTTGACTACGAATGACCTATTTGTTATGAACCCATGTGACCCCAAGTACTACGAATCAATCAGTAGCTATGAATTTATCAAGTGCTACGAATCAATCAGTTGCTAGGAATTTATCAAGTGCTTCAAATCAATCATTAGCTACGAGTCAATCAGGTGCTACGACTTTATCAAGTGCTATGGATCAATCACTTGTTACGAATCAATCACTTGCTACGAGTCAATCAGGTGCTACGGCTTTATCAACTGCTACGAATCAATCACTTGCTAGGAATCAATCACCTGCTACGAATCAATCCGTTGCTACAAATCAATTACCTGTTACGAATCAATCAGTTGCTACGAATTTATTAAGTGCTATGAATCAATCACTTGCTACAAATCTATCAAATACTACGAATTCATCAAGTGCTTCAAATCAATCACTTGCTACGAGTCAATCAGGTGCGACGAATATGTCTAGTACTACGAATCAATCACTTGCTACGAGTCAATCAGATGCTACAACTTTATCAAGTGCTACAAATCAATCAGTTGCTACGAATTTATCAAGTGTTATAAATCAATCACTTGTTACGAATCAATCCCTTACTTCGAATCAATCACTTACTACGAGTCAATCAGGTGCAACGACTTCATCAAGTGCTACGAATCAATCAGTTGCTACGAATTTTCCAAGTGTTATGAATCAATCACTTGCTACGAATCTATTAAGTGCTACGAATCAATCACCTGCTGAAAATCTATCAAGAGCTAAGAATCAATCAGTTGCTACAAATTTATCAAGTGCTATGAATCAATCACCTGCTAAAAATCTATCAAGAGCCACAAATCAATCAGTTGCAACGAATTTATCAAGTGCCACGAATCAATCAGTTGCTACAAATTTATCAAGTGCTATGAATCAATCACCTGCTAAAAATCTATCAAGAGCTACGAATCAATCAGTTGTTACGAATTTATCAAGTGCTGTAAAT
Source organism: Chrysodeixis includens (assembly GCA_941860345.1). NCBI lineage: Eukaryota > Metazoa > Arthropoda > Insecta > Lepidoptera > Noctuidae > Chrysodeixis > Chrysodeixis includens. The sequence continues at coordinate 2,087,802 of OW796107.1, read as the reverse complement.
CAATCACTTGCTACAAGTCAATCACTTGCTACGAGTCAATCAGGTGCTACGATACTTATTTCGAATCAATCACTTGCTACCAAACAGATTTAAAAAAAATGCAAAAAAATAAAACAGATTTTCACGATTCATATTTTTATTCAAACAATTTAAATATCAGCATTTTTAGAAACCTTGCTTCGTTTCTGCCTCGGAGGGTGAGGCAGCCTGTAGTGTACCGTGCGAATGTGCAAGTTTACACTTGACGAGTATTTGAATTTCTTGCCGCACATCGTACATTCGTAGGGGGCAATATCTGTGTGTACCTGAAAATAAATATTTTATTTTAATCATTTATAATACAACTTAAGTAACTATTTTCCAAACCAAAGTTTAATAGTTTTTTGCATATTATTATGTTCACGAAGACTAAATATGAAACCTAAGCTGAACACCTTTCGCAAAGGGCTTACCCCAAACCTTTATTGGCTATTTTATCCAAATCATTGAGTACAAACTTATTTAGTCTGATAAGTATAAATTATAAACGTAAATTATACATCGAATGGGAACGTTGCTGTTTGAGAATGTCAACTTACTCTAGAATGCCTTTCCAAGTTCCCTCTTAGTTTGAACGCGCGCCCGCAGGTTCTACACGAGTGCGGTTTCTCGCTACAATGCGTAGCAGCGTGACGAGCGAGCGCGTACTTGTCGTAGAACAGGCGCGGACAGCACGCGCACTGCAACGTCGGGCTCACGTGACGCAGCTGGTGTAGACGGAGCTTTGTTGAATTCTGTAAATCGAATATTTTGCTACAAATCGTCCATTGGCTCCTAAAATTTGCGGGGAATTAATCATTTGCTACAAATCACATATTTGTTACGAATTAATTAATAATTTGCTAATTAATAAACTTGTAACAAATCGCCCATAAGCTCCGAATCACTCATTTGCTGCTAATATCCCATTTGCTACGAAAAAATATCTTGGTAAGCGTTAACCAATAGCAATGTGGCAACGAATAAATTCCTTGCTACGTATCAAGCACTTGCTACAAATCAAACACTTGCTACGAATCACCATTGTTTCGTAGCAAAGTGTTTGATAGCTATGAATGCTATCAAGTGCTACGAAGCTGCTACGTAAACCATCACTTGCTACGAATCAATCAGGTGCTACGAATTTATCAAGTGCTACGAATTAATCAGTTGCTACGAATCAACCACTTGCTAGGAATCAATCAGGTGCTGCGAATCAATTACTTGCTACGAATCCAACACTTGCTGCGAATCTATCACTTGCTACGAATCCAGCGCTTGCTACAAATCTATCAAGTGCTACAAATCCATCACTTGCTACAAATCTATCAAGTGCTACGAATCATCCATTTACTACGAATCTCTCATATGCCACGAAGATCCCATTTGCAACGAGTACTTCACTTGCTACAAATGTCTCAAGAGCTTTGTATATCAAATGATTACATTAAACAGTAGGGCCACTCATCTTAAATGAAGTATTTTACCTGGAATCCCTTTCCGCAAGTGTCACAGACGGCGGAGATGACGGGCCGGTACGTGTCGATCTCTTTGGGATGCTGCCGGCGCACGTGATGCCAGTGCTTCTTACGATTGCTTACTGTTTCATCACACTGCAATCAATGACCAAATTGTTGGGAGGTATTTTTGTTGTTTGTGCAACACAAGTTTGGTAGGCAACTTTATCAATAATATTTTTATTTATTTCCGGTAAGCCAGAAAGGTACTTAGATATGTTTAAATTACAATTTACTGGCTCTAGGTGCACGGTTTCAAAATGTCATTCCTATGGAGAAAGTATACGTATCCAATGTATTTTGGAAATCTAGCTGATAAATACCTAATTGTTTGACTGTCTCAAAAGCACTTTAGGTAGAACAAATATCCTGCCGGGGACGAGGTGAATGCGAAAGCGAGCCCCCTACCCCCGGCGATAGGCAGATGAGGTCGTTCCAGTGGTTTTAGCCGATAAAAGTCCGGCACCCCCCCCCCCACTCTTCAACCCCCTGACGAGGGCAGTCCATGAGGATTTCCACTGGGATACAAAAATCGTAGACCAAATATCATTGATTTAATTAACCCCCGACGCAAAAAAGAGGGGTGTTATAAGTTTGACGTGTCTGTCTGTCTGTGGCATCATAACTCCCGAACGGATGCAGTGATTTCAATTTAGTTTTATATGTATTAAAGGTGACTTACGTGCGAGTGTTCTTAGACATGTTTAATGAAAATCAATTTTGCCGTTTTAAAGTTGTGGGCGGTGAAAGTAGGGAGATTAACCGAATGTCGGCAAATATACTGGATGGAAGTTAAAAAATCGGGGGTTTTTTAATTTTTTAATTTATGTTATTTTACTTACAAGTTCGCACTGCGTCGGATAGCTGTCGCTTCTGCGGCGCTTGGCGCGAGGGTGCTCTGCCCTCGTGTGTGTTACCAGCTCACTTATTGAAGAAAACTCCTTGCCGCAAGTGTTGCAAGTCATAGTAATAATTGCATCCGAAGTTATTTGAGAACTATGAAATAACAAAACGAATATATCTTGAGTAAGGTTTTAGTCAAATAAAAATAGAAATTTTCCTAACCGCATTGCTAGTGATATGCTTCGAGATCAAAATAGTCACATTTTGAACGAAAGCTTTAACTTATTTTGAATAATAAAAGTATCTACAAAATTTCCGAAAGCTATGTCGGTCTTGAAAACAGAATTAGAAAAAATACTTAACTACTATTAGCGAGTTGTCAAAGAATATTGAATGGTACGTACCATAATTCTGCCTTCGCTTTATCATGACTAGAAGAAAGCATGTGCAATTTTTTGGCGGTGTCTGATACAAAGACGACATTACATTTTTCACATCGGTATTCCTTTGATATGTCTGTGTCCTGTAACAAATTTCAAAATGACAAGCACTGTGTAAAGTGATACCTGTGTATCACTGCTTCCTTGATCTTTAGGTTAACACAACACAATATTAGAGCAACAATCCCACCTCTACTAGCTTCACTAAATGGAAGGTTATTGTGAAGCGGTGGGATAATTATAGGCTGGTATTACTGCTATATGAATGGATTGCGAAGAAATGATATGAATGATAAAGAAGTAAATTATACTGTGACGTCTGATAGGGGTATCTGATAGCATGGAATAAAAAAACGTGTTACGCCGACCCCAAGTAAAATGGGATCATGGCAAGAAGATGATGATACGCGTTACAGTATCAATATGGATTAAACTAGATTTCGGGTAAATGATACTATAATTGCTAAAAATATGGGACGAAATTTGAACTATACGGAAAGTAAGATGCTTACTTTAGCTGCCATCTGTGTGGTACTGTTAGCTTTGATTTCCCTGACATGGCCAGCGTGTGCTCGTCTCCGATGCACGCCCAGTGAGGACTCGTGCAGCGAAGTGAAGGGACAAAGCGGGCAGCGGTACACGTAGCCCGAGTGCCAGCGCTGATGCTTCTTAGCTACGTCACTGGTGAAATGTAGAAAGAAGACCTTATTTAGACTTCTAAAATTGAAGGAGATCCTTAAATCAGATGTTTGATTTTTTTTTAAGTTTGTTTGCGCATTCGCTTGCTAACCGTATTGAAAATAGCTTTTATTGGAAAGGGTACCTATACTTTCTACGGTCCGATGGAGAAATCGAAGGAAATCTATAAATTTTATAGGAAGCGACTATGATTTTTTTTTTTAATTTAGTGAAGTAGGTATTTACGTTCAATAAGTACAATTCTATCCATCAGATCTGATGATGAAGCCAAGACACAGGCACTGACTTTAAAAAAATGTTGCAAAAATTTTGAAGTTGGTTTTATATTTTTGTAAAAATAAAAGTATATAAAACATTTATTTAATTAGTTAACATGAGAAATGTTTGCAAATCAAAATCGATTAGGTTTTGAATGATCATTCTTGATGTTTTTAAAAGAAATTCATATTTTAGTGCTAACTAAATTCAAACTATGTAAATAATTATGTTACTGTGACTTACACATTATTAAACGTCTTAGGACAACTCTTGCAGTAGAATTTCTTGCCGTGTGCCCGGTTTGCATGAGAATTAGCAATCACCATGTTTTTGAACCGAAGCTTGCATACTGGGCATTCAGCAGAACCTTGACTCTGAACAAAAAAAATCTTGGTGGTAATCTATCCTGCTAATATTTAAAACGCGAAAGTTTGTAAGTATGGATGGATGAACGTTTCGACTCTTTCATGTATAAACTTTTGGATTAAATATGACGAAATTGGTATGGAGTTAGCTGATACCCTGGATTAACACTTAGGCTACTTTGTGACCGATTACGTCAGAGGGGGGTAATGTTGTATGTAATGTGCAGCTATAACCGACATTCGCATTGGCGAAGCGCGTAACAGCTAGTTTTAATACAAATATATTAGTGCTCTTAAAATTTTTGATGATATACTTTTCTGTCCTGACTGTATAAATCAACACTAAATGTTCTACATATTTTTTTATTCTAATACTTACGGGATCATGGCTGGCTACATGAATACGGCAAGAGTTGACATTAGCAAAAGCTTTAAAACAAATTTTACATTTGTAAACTGTATCACGTGTTATTCGTCGTGTTGTATTCTTCTGCCATTCCTTTATTTGTTCGTATAACTGAAATAATATACAAGACTTTAAGAGAGATGTGATTTTCGCATACCATGTCGAAATGCCTAACAAAATGTGATTTTATAAATTAAGGGCCCAAGGATGCTGCCTAAAAGAACTCCTTTAGTAATTGCAGAAAATAAATAAGTATTTGTATGTTTTTGGAATTGACTATTGCTTTCTTCGAAGTTTTTTGTTTAAACGCACTGTGCGTTTGCTTAAAATATGACAGGGATTTGTTTAAACAAATTGTCTACATTTTGTACCTAAATTACAAATGTAAAAGTTTGTAAGTATGGACGGATGGATTTCTTCCTCTTTTACGCTCAAAGGACTGGAGCAATTTTGATGAAATATCGTATGGAGTTAGTTCATATCCTGAGTTAACACAAGTTTATACTCACAGACAGCGCGACTATGTCGAAGTATTTTAACATTTCCGTTTCGTCGGGCGTCAAACCAGTGCATCTCTTTTGATACGTCTTTTTTCTGTAGTGTTTCTGGTTGTTTAGTTGCTGAAAAAAAAGAAATTTGTAGAATTTCAGTTAATATTTGTTCAAAAATTCTAGTTCAGTCAGTCCTGTTTTACTGACAATAATTTACAAAGTAGATTTCTCTATTATCATATTTTATGACTTCAAGTAGGTATATCTGTGTTACTTATTCTACAATATGAAATTATTTATCAACAGGAACTTAAAATCACTAACGTACTTTCTCCCTCAAAGCTTTTAAGCTTAAATCATCATTAGGATCTTCATGTTTTATATCATCATTGGCATTTATGATCATTTCATCATCTTCATCATCGATAGTTTCACATACATCACAATTTTCTAATTCGCATTTCTTTCCTTCCAAATGTTCATCTTTTTTTATTTCTTCTGGTATATTTATGAAATCAGATTCATGTTTTACATCAACATTATCCGAATTTAAATGACTTAATTGTGCAGTGTCGTCATCTTCATATTTTAATTGGCAATCATTATAAAATTGATAGGTATCTAACGTAGACTCTAGGTTTAGTTCTTTTCTATTCTGTTCTTTAATGAGATCCTTGTTTATCTGTAAATTTTCAATCCTTTTAGTTTTTACCTATTGTATCATTCCTCATGTAAAGTTAAATAACAAAGTTACTCGGTTAGCGGTTGCAATAAACTTGCACATAGCTGCATCTAGTTTGCGGCCGACCATTAACCTCGTGAGGCATCCAAGGGGGGTGGTGTTTGATGAAACTCATGACATATCATAATTATCATAATGGAGTTCGGGGGGTGGGGATCAGATAAAAAGTGAATTTATATTCCATTGTCAAAAATCTTATTTCATATCACCAAGGGCGAGGGCGAGGGGGGAAAATGCTTAAAAACGATCACGTGATTAATGGACGACTCGTAAGACGTGAAGCTAACCACCTCAACATACTTAAAATTCAATTATTTATCACTTTCCATATGTTACAGAGAAAAATAAAACCACAGAGATAGTAAAAAATAAAACAAGTTAAAACCAATATGGACCCACACAACAATTTAGAAGAGAGAAAGAGGGCAAGGCAGGTGATGATGAAGAAGCAAAACTGTATCACAATATATAAGCCTTTACCTGTCCGTTCTTGGAAAATATATCAAGAAGTGTCGCTTGTGCAACCATGCTCTTCTCCACAAGTTTGTAGGCTTTCACCAGACATGGCGCACATTGATAACAGACATAGTTGGGCAAGCCTTCTATGTTGTAGTCCTAAAAGGAAAAAGCCTTTACTTAGTTATAAACTAAATTATAAGTGTACTATATAATGTATAACATACAACAAAATGACTCCGTTTAGGTTTTGTTTAAAAAATAACTCCTGCACTGAGGATGTTATTCCTTATGTCTTCCAATGCGCAACTAGAGTCAGTAACGTTTTGAAAGTGCCTGAGAAGGCCTACTCGCAATAAAACCTTTTGATTTTGATTATGTTGTGAAGAGTTTCACAGACATTTAATTCACATGTACAAAGACACCCAGGCTCAAAACAAGAATTGAATCTGTGAATCACATTAATTTACACTTACACAGATAATTGATGTGATAATAGTAGGTCTGAAACTATAGCTTGATCTATTAAAATATATGAAACTGAGCCATTGCCAATATATCATGATATTTATCTGTTTTATAGGTGTTGTGTGTTTAGTAATTAAATTGTAAATTATTACTAATGTATTCTTAGGTCTTACGGTAAATCCTTTGATGGAATCAATACATGTCTCCAAGTGGTTTCCTTGTATGGCGTACAACTTGACATCAGTGATTAGGCATACCCTGCAAACTTCCACGTCAGATGCTTCAAAGTTAGAGTTTTTCTGGAAAAGTTGATACATGGGAAACCATATTACTTGATGTCAAATATCTTAGTTATTATTGTTTATTGAAAATTTGTTGTTGCTCCTCTAAATATGATTCTCATATAAATTTAATATTATTCTATATGCTGCAAACATTACAGAATCAAATGAATTAGAGTAACATAAATGATGTTTATGTTATTTTAATCGTGAGGAAACCTGGACTGCAAATATTAGAATCTTGAATCGCCAATCCGCAGTGAGTTAACATGGTGAATTGGGGATCAATACTCAAACCTTTCCTATTGGGAAGAGGCCTGTACCCCGCACTGGGACATGTATAGGCTGGTCTAATAAATAATATTTAAGTTGAGCAAGTTATACAATGAAAACAAAAAGTATTTTCTTTTCCTGGTTTTGTACAATATTTAAGCCTATTAATTAAAATATGGCACCATTCCTTTACAATAAGTAATGTTTCTGCTTGGATTTTATTTATTTACTTGAAATAACCTAACATAATTACTTACAGGCAAGAGATTAACAGGGTAAGCATCATCCTTGACCCTTATCCGGCTCCCGTCGTAGTTTATCTGATCAAAATTAAAATGAGCGCTGCAGACGCGCGAATAATTGGGAGGCACCCAGTGTGGACGACCGATTGCCCTCAACCATTTAGCTTTTAACTCTGAGTTAGATGGGAATCTAAGAACAAAAAATTAATTAACTCTAAGTTACAAATTTCAAAGCTCAAACCTCTTTACTTTTGTACCCATATTTGCAAAATAAATGTATCTTTAACTTTCCATATATGGCAAGAAACCTGTGCCCAGCAGTGAGACGTATATAGGCTGTTTTATTATTATAACTTACAAATTTAAAAGGAATATTTTTCATAGTTTTATCATGAAAATATTCTTAGTTTATTCACAAATCCAATCGTTTAAAATACTTACGCGTGAAACGATATTATGGTATTCGGATCTTTCTTTTTGTTGTTGCTATTATTACCACAGCCTTCTACACAACAATATGATACCATTTTATTAATAAAACTGCTGTTTTCATAGTCGAACGAATTTTGTAAATAAAAAATAAAAATAAATAAAGGGAACTGTCAAAGCACGAAAAACATAATCGGCGACTGTCATATAACTGTCAGAACATTTGCGGACCCTGTTACGTTTTACTTGACTCAGATTGAATAAAGGTTCAATTGGAATAAAATATTTATAGCTATATCATAGACATTGGATGTATAACTCTTTATAGACTTATATGTACTTATGCTTGTTTTTATAAAAATAACAGCAGATTTTTGGGGTGTATTTAGAGCAAAGGTAGTAATTTACAAAAATACTATTGTTTGCGTACTGGCACGGTTGAATAAGACAATTTGTTGTATTTACTTATGATTTTGTGTCATTTACCCAAAATATTTAGTAAAAAGAAGTGACACACATCATCTCTGTATTCAGAAAAATAATACTTATAATTTTTCTAAAATCTTTTCATTATAGAACACCACATTAGTCAACGATCAATAAAACAACACAAATAATAATATAACACATTTATTAAAGCAACCATCAACATCGAAAATCGATTTCTCATATACATGAATCGATTACATCAAATATAATTCTTGAATCGATTACATTAGTTATTCGCAGAGGGGTTCAACAGGGAGCAGCTTGCCCTCGCACTTGCCGAAGCCGATCCTGACGCCGTTGTCGTTGAGGCAGTAGCCGCGCAGGGTGATGGTGTCGCCATCTTGGATGAACTTCCTTTCCTCTCCGGAGAGAAATAATAATTATAATATTCCTAAAATCTTTTTATTAGAACACCACATTAGTCAACGATCAATAAAACTACACAAATAATAATATAACACATTTATTAAAGCAACAATCAACATCGAAAATCGATTACTCATATACATGAATCGATTAAATATAATTCTTGAATCGATTACATTAGTTATTCGCAGAGGGGTTCAACAGGGAGCAGCTTTCCCTCGCACTTGCCGAAGCCGATCCTGACGCCGTTGTCGTTGAGGCAGTAGCCGCGCAGGGTGATGGTGTCGCCATCTTGGATGAACTTGCGTTCCTCTCCGGAGAGCAGGCGGAGGGGCTTCGTGCCTTTCCAGGACAGCTCCAGCATGCTGCCGAAGGAGTCTGAGGCCTGTAGGAATGAAATAGGATTTAGATTAGATTGAAAACTATAGTAGTAGGGTGTGAAGTGAGTGATAAGTAGTACCAATTGTGTGTCGGAAAATCATTTTATAGTTGCTTTACATATCCTCATTACATTTTTATTATATTTTACTGTACCAGAACCAGATGAAATTTGCTATGCTTTATGCAGTTTTACAAACATATACACGATATACAAACTACAGTTGACTTCGTGTTTTTACTTTGAGTTGAACTTTGGCTTCCCATGTTACGAAACATAACAATTCATACCGCACGTTTAAATTCAATTACAGATATGAGTCCTTTTCTATAGGATGCGACAAGGTCATGGGAAACTAACTTCACAATACCATTGACTTATGCAGCGCTTTTTTATTGTGGGAAATTATCAAATGACCCTGCCCGTTGCGGAGCGGGAGGGAGTGTCAGACTGTTACTGACTAAAACCCACTATGTTCCTTCTGGAGCCCTTTTGGTGCCGGGCGAGTGGTAACTCTCACGAACATCCTGTAGCTCCGGCAGGACTTATACAGTAGTTAGCCATACCTCGCCACTGATGGTCCCGGAGCCGAGCAGGTCGCCGGGGCGCAGGTTGCAGCCCGTCACGGTCTGCTGCGCCAACTGCTGCTTCACTGTCCAGTATAAGTAGCGGTAGTTCGAGCGGCAGATTGTAGTCGCTACGGGGGATTTCTCAGCTGTTGGAATAAAGAATTATGTTTTTAAATTACTTGATGAAAAGCTAAATTTTGAGCGTCGGGGAAAAGTGTTAGACTTTGGTGGGATAGGTGCGTCGAGACTCCTAGCGAAAAAAGCATCGGAACTGGAGAGGGAAGAGTGAGTACGTAACTCAGTGTTGAAGTTATCCTTGTGACTCGAACGGGGTTTAAAGGTTACAAACTTTAAGTATCTCAAACTTGACCTGTAAACGTAAGTTTGAGAGGTTCTTATAAATTTGCGCCAACTTTTAACTACCTCAAACTTACGTCTACACGTTCTGTTTGCGCAACCATGTGTTTGTACATCAATTTGTGCAAACGAAGTTTATGGCATGTGGACCGAGCTTTAAGTAGGGGAAGGGTGTGATGTCTTGCAAGTCGTCGTCAGTAATGTCCGGTCTGAGTGTCTCAATGGTTACCATAATATACACCTTAATACTCTATAGATAAGACTCACATTTGAGATCCACCTCGAGTTTGATATCAAAGTTGAAGTTATCCTCGTGACGTAGGTAGGGGAAGGGCGTGGGGTCTTGCGGGTAGTTGTCAGTAATATCCGATCTAAGCGCCTCGCATCGTTACCGCAATATACACCTTAATGCTATACAAATAAGACTCACATTTGAGATCCACCTCGAGCTTGATATCAAAGTTGAAGTTATCCTCGTGACGTAGGTAGGGGAAGGGCGTGGGGTCTTGCGGGTAGTTGTCAGTAATATCCGATCTAAGCGCCTCGCATCGTTACCGCAATATACACCTTAATGCTATACAAATAAGACTCACATTTGAGATCCACCTCGAGTTTGATATCAAAGTTGAAGTTATCCTCGTGACGTAGGTAGGGGAAGGGCGTGGGGTCTTGCGGGTAGTCAGTAATGTCCGATCTGAGCGCATCTATGGTTACCGTAATATACACCTTAATACTATACAAATAAGACTCACATTTGAGATCCACTTCCAACTTGATATCAAAGTTGAAGTTATCCTCGTGACGTAGGTAGGGGAAGGGCGTGGGGTCTTGCAACTTGTCAGTAATGTCCGGTCTAAGCGCCTCGCATGGTTACCGTAATATACACCTTATTACTATACAAATAAGACTCACATTTGAGATCCACCTCGAGCTTGATATCAAAGTTGAAGTTATCCTCGTGACGTAGGTAGGGGAAGGGCGTGGGGTCTTGCGGGTAGTTGTCAGTAATATCCGGTCTGTGCGCCTCAATGGTTATCGTAACATACACCTTAATACTATACAAATAAGACTCACATTTGAGATCCACCTCGAGCTTGATATCAAAGTTGAAGTTATCCTCGTGACGTAGGTAGGGGAAGGGCGTGGGGTCTTGCGGGTAGTTGTCAGTAATGTCCGGTCTAAGCGCCTCGCATGGTTACCGTAATATGCACCTTAATACTATACAAATAAGACTCACATTTGAGATCCACCTCGAGCTTGATATCAAAGTTGAAGTTGTCCTCGTGACGTAGGTAGGGGAAGGGCGTGGGGTCTTGCAAGTGTCGTCAGTAATGTCCGGTCTGAGCGCCTCGCATAGTTACCGTAATATATACCTTAATACTATACAGATAAGACTCACATTTGAGATCCACCTCGAGCTTGATATCAAAGTTGAAGTTGTCCTCGTGACGTAGGTAGGGGAAGGGCGTGGGGTCTTGCAAGTGTCGTCAGTAATGTCCGGTCTGAGCGCCTCGCATAGTTACCGTAATATATACCTTAATACTATACAGATAAGACTCACATTTGAGATCCACCTCGAGCTTGATATCAAAGTTGAAGTTGTCCTCGTGACGTAGGTAGGGGAAGGGCGTGGGGTCTTGCGGGTAGTTGTCAGTAATGTCCGGTCTAAGCGCCTCGCATGGTTACCGTAATATGCACCTTAATACTATACAAATAAGACTCACATTTGAGATCCACCTCGAGCTTGATATCAAAGTTGAAGTTGTCCTCGTGACGTAGGTAGGGGAAGGGCGTGGGGTCTTGCAAGTGTCGTCAGTAATGTCCGGTCTGAGCGCCTCGCATAGTTACCGTAATATATACCTTAATACTATACAGATAAGACTCACATTTGAGATCCACCTCGAGCTTGATATCAAAGTTGAAGTTGTCCTCGTGACGTAGGTAGGGGAAGGGCGTGGGGTCTTGCAAGTGTCGTCAGTAATGTCCGGTCTGAGCGCCTCGCATAGTTACCGTAATATATACCTTAATACTATACAGATAAGACTCACATTTGAGATCCACCTCGAGTTTGATATCAAAGTTGAAGTTATCCTCGTGACGTAGGTAGGGGAAGGGCGTGGGGTCTTGCGGGTAGTTGTCAGTGATATCCGATCTAAGCGCCTCGCATGGTTATCGTAATATACACCTTAATACTATACACATAAGACTCACATTTGAGATCCACCTCGAGCTTGATATCAAAGTTGAAGTTATCCTCGTGACGTAGGTAGGGGAAGGGCGTGGGGTCTTGCGACTTGTCAGTAATGTCCAGTCTAAGAGTCTCGATGGTTATCGTAATATACACCTTAATACTATACAAATAAGACTCACATTTCAGATCCACTTCCAACTTGATATCAAAGTTGAAGTTATCCTCGTGACGTAGGTAGGGGAAGGGCGTGGGGTCTTGCGAGTTCTTGTCAATAATGTCCGTCTGGTCTGAGTGTCTCGATAGTTATCATAATATACACCTTAATGCTATACAAATAAGACTCACATTTGAGATCCACCTCGAGTTTGATATCAAAGTTGAAGTTATCCTCGTGACGTAGGTAGGGGAAGGGCGTGGGGTCTTGCGGGTAGTTGTCTGTGATGTAAGGTCTGAGCGCCTCGATGGTCACGATCCAGGGAGAGATGCTGGTGCCGAGGTTCTTAGCCGTGAACGGTCCTAGAGGGATGTATTCCCATTTCTGGATGTCGCGAGCTGAGGAAAAGATTTAATAAAAAATAAAGTTTGATGGTTTTAGTAAGTGGTTTTTGTTTTGATTTTTTGATAAGCTGTCATAACTAACATAACTCTTAGCTTTTGTATTAGTGCTGAGAGCATTATGACCAGATGCTTTCTTTTTAATTGAATCAAATATTGGCACTAGGGGTCAATGCAACGTACATAATATGTAACAGAGATCATTGTATATGTATATAAAAAGTATTGTTTTTTCTAAGAGCCCTAGTTGCCTAAATTAAATGAATAAAAAAATAAATTGTATTCAGCAAGAATCCAGCGAGCTCGAAACATATATTTAAGACATGTTAAAGTGATATAATTATCCTACTTACAGAATAAATGATTTCAATCTCAATTTCGATTTCAGACAATCCAACAAACAGTGTATATTTACCGCTCCAATCGTTCATAAGCACAAGTCCAAAGATGTGGTCCTCTGCCTCTTTCGCAGTGACCCTGTGTCCGAGCCTGGTGGCGGGGCCGCCCACGAAGGCCGCCATCTCCAGCTCGAAGTCCATCAGGCGGGACGGCCCGAAGTGCGGGGCCGCGCCTGACAAGGGAAATACATTTAGAGTTATATGCTACAGATATTTAAAGTTTTGAACGCCGTAGGGGTCACCGGTGACCGATAAACAGTACACATATTATTGTTCGGCAGTCAACGTGTTAAGGATTTGACTTAATGACCTTTACTGATAACACAATCCTATACTCAGACTCATAGAATAGAGGTAATGTTTATTCCCTGGAATACTGACTGTCACCATTGCGATTTTGAATCTGCATTATGCGCTCTTAAAAAATCAAAAGTCATTTATTTAAATTAGGCTATAACGTAGCACCTTTTGAGCGTCAAGATTTATAAATTATAGCCTTTGCCACCACCCACCCACCAAAAAGTTTTAATTTCGAATAGGCCTTTTAAGGCACTTACAAAACGTTACTGACTCTAGTTGCGCGGTTCCAAAATATCATTCTTATAAAGAAGAACCGGCAAGAAACTCCATAAAGGGTTATTATTAACTCGTATAGGTGGAAGCGGGACGCAACTACGCTTGATCCGTCGATTGGTGTTGCCATCTGTTATAGAATTGACAAAGTATTTACCTTCAACGGGTAGAGTCTGTCCGAGTGGTCTTGTGATCGGCGTGCCAGATATGACGATAGAACTGCTTCGGCCGTGGTAGCCGACTGGCAGCTGCTTCCTGCATCATAAAGATCGCATGTCATAAAATACGACAAGGAAACGTTGAAGTTACTACAAGTAATGTTTGTGAAGTACATATTACATAGATCAGGAAAAAGACAGTTGCAAACAGTGCAACATAAATTATGGGAAGAACTAAAAGGCAAAGTTTGGTTCTAAAAATTATTATATTACCAAAACATTTATGGCTGTCGAAGTGAATATAAGTACAAGAAATCTTCTCCCGAAGCTCCCAAAAGGACGAGACCGAAGCCTTTTTGAATATTATATTATTTTATTTTAGTTTAGTTTTATTTTAGTTAATATTTTATTTTTAATATTTTATTATATTATTTTATGTAACACCTATTCTAATAATATTCTTCTAAATAAATAAATATTCTATTCTAAATCCGACACATCCCTAATGTGCTGCTTTGGGTATAGGGTGATATTATCCCATCTTTCTTTATCCTGGTCGACAATTAATTGTTGTTTTTAATTTATGTCTCCTTTTGCATGTCTGCTGAAGAGATTTCTAATAGAAATAAATAGTACCTTTGTACACTTATGGAGTTTCTTGCCGGTTATTTAACATAGGAATGACATTTTGGAATCGCGCGTACCTGAGAAGGCCTAATCGAAATCAAAACCTTTTGATTTTGACACCGGTTCTAAGTTTAAGTGCTTCTAATAATTCATTTGTGTACATAAATTGTTGAATAAATAAATTCATTAATAAGTAATGCCCAAAACTCACCAGTTATCGAGCAGTGCGTTATCCTTCCCTCGGAACATGATCCCGACGTTGGTGGCGTGGTGTATGGACGAGTAGAAGTCAGTGTAATCGCCGATGTCAGCTGGCACATGCATCTGTGCCTCGCTCTGTTTTACGAATGCCCTGAAAGTTAATGAAATGGGAGCTAAAATAATATAAACATTTATTTAGCAACTTATAATTTTGTACCTACATTCGTTGTTCGTTGCAAATAAATAAATCTATTATATTCTAAAATAGTTTTATTTCAATGAATTATAGTGATAAATATATGAGTGTGATGGTAAAATGATTTTGGAATCGCTCGGGATTTAAATTTAAAAAATAAATCACGATAAAAGTTAGATCTTTTACAGTAAGTTTGAAATGAAACAGGTTTTTGAAAAAAGTTAACCTTATTTCGTAACTTTGTGCAATACTTTTGAAATAAAATTACTATGAAGAAGAGTTTCTATTATTTTTTAATTAGCCAGCAGGTAAGGCTTTTGGGCCAATGTGGGTATATGTATAAAAACCGCTTTCCGTAAACATGTGTAAACAAAATAAAAAAAACCAGTGATCTCGTACATGCATTGCGCCCTGTAAAATAGATTTTTAGAGAATTACCTTTGTCTCAGATCACTATCATTTTGCAGGGTAGGGTTGGAGGCATCCAGGAGCTTTTGAAGAGTAGACCTGGCCTCCAACCAGTGCGGCCGTGTAAGCCCCATGAATGGGTTAAGTTTTTCTTCCTGAAAAATAATTAAAGGCGAATATTAAGGACAATTTTCTTTGCAGAACTTGAAGACCATCAATTATAACTAAAATCTAGCTGAATAGGTTTTCGTTGGTTGCAAAATGATTGATTTTTGTCTGTTCTAACAGACTAATAATCGGAATGTGACAAATTACGACTAAATAATGTACGAGGAAATGACTACTATACAAGTGAAACCTGGTGGCTTAGTTAATGTTAATTTGTCCATATTTAAAAGCAGAACATTTCTTATACTATTCAATATCATTGGTTTGATAACTTTGCTCTATAAACCAGTAAATAAGTACCTCAGTAAGTACATTATTTTGCGCACGACTCTTGCTACTCTTGCTACTCGCATATTCTGTGTCTCACATACAAAGTATATGGAATCTAACACAAATACCTGTTTGTAACAAACAAGAAATCTATTTTAATACATAACTTGTTGACTTAACTTGCAGCGTATTTTATTGACGTGTTTTGCGGAAGTATCGGGGCCAGGTACAAGCTCTTTAGTGATTTAGTTAAGTTGGAGATGTGTCTGGCAGTCTAATATATGTATATTTATATCATGGGCTATTATAAGATGAAGTAGATGAAAGTGTCTAATGGTTACTCAATTGTTTTTAAGGAATAATATTAAGTTAAATTTAGTTACAAACAGGGCCGCGAGCAATACACGAATATTATTTAATATTTTCAATTATTTATAGTAGTACCTATTAATATCATTTTGTACAATTAAAGGGGATCAGTTTAAATCAAATCAAAAAAACATTTAAGATATCTTGGGATGGAGTTTTACGTATCCTACACTTAGATTATCCAGAACCCAGATTGTAAACTTGTTGGTAACATCTTTAAAGCAGTAAAACAAAACTAGTTTCTGACCAATTCAGATACTGTTGGTCTCTGGTCTTTCATTAATTGGTTCTTTTACATTGATGTATAAATAGATGTTTTATAAATGCACATATTCAAATGCGTGAATACTAACGCTGTATTGCAAATTATTAGCAAAACTAAATTATATAGCAGCTTTATTTCGAAGCAATAAGGTTGAATTTTGCATCAATTTTGAACTGCCCAACCAGCAAACTTATTGGCTATCTTGGGTACCACAGGAACATAATTCATATCCTACTTAAGTTACTTTAAAACAAGTATTTTTTGCAACATCATTCTTAAATCTACTACTACAAGCTACTTCTTATAAAAAAATTTAATAAATCAATCAAGTTTTATAAGTTCGCAATTAATTATGCATGAGAGGCAAATTAATTAAAGCTTACCTTAAAAACATTTTGCTTGGACTTCAACAGGGGCCCGTCGAACAGGTGTGAGATCACGTGCAAGTCCAAAATCCACTCACCGATTGCTACTCCTATGTGTTTCTCAACCTACAAACAATCATAATAAGTCTAATTAAAATATTGGCACTAAACAAATGTATTATTGATAACATGATAAAGTGTGATAACCCTTCCAAATCGGAGAGTAGTACAAACCAGTGCTTGTAGAATAGTTCAATAAGTACTCTTTAATTTAGTATCGTTACCAACATGCAATGTCAAAAAGAAACAAATGACAGCGGTCTATAGTCCAGCAAATTTAAATATTTCTTTACTTGACTTTTATTGCTAACTCAATAAGGACCATTTTCGATTGTCAGATAATTCGTGTGTCAATGCAAAAAATTGTAAAATAACAAACAAAAAAGCTAACTTACATTTTTGGGCGACGTGAAGACTCCATACGGTAGATTTTCAATAGGAAAGTCGGTGTCTGGAGAATATTCGATGAAAGACTTCATGTTGATGCGTGTGCTTATGTCGGGACGCAATCGGAATGTGTTTTCAACAGTAACTAGCTAGTGTTGTAGCTTTAAAAGTTGTTATGGAAATGTAATGAGCCGGTTTTCTCGCCGGTCGGACGATCAAGCGGCGACAGACTTACTCAAGGTCAAGTTCACTCGGCTATTAAAAAAACGGTTTTAAGTCAAAGAAAGTGTAAGTTACCTAATTTATGTAACGAATATATTACGGCAACTATTTTAGGTTATGAAATAAAGTATGTAAGTGTTGATAACGAAGAAAGGTCATGAGATGAGACGAGAACGTCGTACGATAGTAAGAAACCTGTTTGTGTGAGATAAATAAGATGTAGATATCAATTCAAATTCAAATTTTATTTTCTAATCAGAGTTTTTAATGACTTGTCTGGTAGATACTGTGATATCAAGTATTTTATGTATGCATAGCGATTGGGCCGGTGTAAAAATCCTTTAAGTGGTGTTACTTGGCAGTTTTTTTCAATCGGCGAATTCCTCATGAACCTTTTTTGCCCTCAGCAACAATCTTACCAGGTAAAACACCCGTACTGCGCTGCTCCTACTTTACCAAATATCCTGGGATCAGAATGCGAACTCTCTTGATGTCTGTTTTGTACCTATTACCTAATTCTATTAATTAAATAAGTATTACTTCAAGCCTAAAGAGACTTTGCATATATTACTATGGCTGTAGATAGATAGACCGCATTTCAATTGCAATCCAAGCGCAAATTGCAGTTTGAATGCAGTTAGCAGTGTTAGCACGATTGCAATAGAACTGCAAACCAACCAACCCCGTCTATCTAGAGCCCAATCGCTAAGGACATTAGTTCCTGGGGAGGCACGGATTGTTTCGTTTGTATGCAAATCAACCGTGCAGTCGTGTCAACTGTATCCGAAAACCAATTTGCGGTTAGATAGCAGTTGAAATGCCATCCGTTAGTCTAAAGTCTAAGACCAATTCTCAAAACTAAAAAAATAGTAGTCTAAAAAGTAAAACACAAAATTAAAATCTTAATTATTTAATTACATGGTACATTATCTATTTACACGTCAAAGTTGACCTTAGAGAGTAGTGGCGGGTTCCGCAGTATCCCGCGAATGCTCCCCCCCTTGCTCTGCAGCGGACTGTTCGGGGAGTCCGCGACTGCCTGGAAATATTGTGACTGCAGAACTTGACTCAGGAATTCTGAGACTAAACGTTATAACGGTTTACTCACGCGTATTTATCGGGATAGCCCGACTAGTTTCGACTCGCGACCCCGCCGCCGCGTCAGCTCATGATTAAGGACTCCGGTTGGGTCCGAAACTAGTCGGGCTATCCCGATAAATACGCGTGAGTAAACCGTTATAACGTTTAAGTATGAATCATTCTCACGAAAGTTATTATAAAAGAATTTTGAGACTAAACTACGGTAAAACACTAAAACGGGGTGTTTAGAGCCCATAGAGGCCCATGTTGAAAAAGTTATGGGTCATTTGAACCACTAGGTGACCTATCTAGAACGATATAAGAGCATAAAATAATAAGATTCAGCACTATGTCGTCACTTGTAAGCTGTTCAACTGAGTGCAGCTTAGAATTCGAAAGTACAAGTAGACTGGGTACATTTTGGTCGCATGATTTTTGTAGGTTTCACCTAGTGGTTCAAATGACCCATAACTTTTTCAACATGGGCCAGTAGTCTATCAGGGGTGAATAGAAAAATAATACATAAGTTGCTTTCGGGGTGTCGCATAGGTAAGTTTGTTTACATGAACTCTGTCTACTTGTATTTTATCCTTGTAAGAATCCTGAAATAATAATTTGTCTCGTAAAACTTGCGAATTTTAAGAAGCAACAGTGTTTCCATTCACCCGAAAAATGTCTTTATTCACCCTGATTTAAGGTACGGCTACTTAGAGTTAAATTTTACTTATCAATCAACTAGTACCTACTGTTATTACTACTTGGGTTATTAAGATTTTGCTTTGATACTTTTTCGTGTTTTTGGTGCTTAGATTAAAAAGATTTATGCTCAAATATTTTATTTATAGTTATTTGACCACTTTTTAGATTTTTATTTAAAAAATAGTTTTTTGTCGGATATGTTTAACGCTGGGCTTAGTATTTAAATTAGTATGAGGTAAGAATTAAAAATGACAATTTAAGACACAAAGGATACTATTCTAATCATTTTCTTGTTATTTTTTTTTTTGCAGTGCAATTATAGATACTGGTCGCGGAGGATTACATATTAAAATCATATAATTTTCGGAACTGGTTTATTTATTAACATTTAACAATAGGTAGGTATGAAGACACGATTAAAAAGAGCTGTCGTAGAGATGGTGATAAATTAATAAGATACATAACTTTATCAAATAAAACTAAAATGATTTTGATGAGAGATGAAGATCAAACTAATAATATTTTAAAGTATTGAATGGTTAATACATAAATATAATATGAACTACATTCAGTATAAAATCTATAGTCAAATCCTTGCAATTGGTACATTAGTTTATATTTATATGTAACATTAAGATAGAATTATCATGTTAATTCTTTTAAAATTGTTTTATTACCGTAAAAGGTTACATAGATACCAAAACTTATTGTATTTCAACCAAATCTTGATGAGACAGAAATGTTCAGTAAAGTAAAATTAAGAAACTTTACTTGAATGACTTGAATTTGGACATTACTATAGGCACTTAGTAATCTACTCTAATCAAAATCTCTACACAATTTTAATTGAACAATTAGCACAACAACAACTATATAATACTACTGTGAAAACATATTTCTTTATATGTACGCATAATACAGTTAATAACTAAATGCACGTAAACCTTTTCTACTACAAATACATATGGTGGTGATCTAAATATATATTCATAAAGAACATTAAGGCCCGGTTTCTAAAAAGCTGTTTAATTGAATCTGTTGTCAAATCAACTGATCACGACTGTGATTGTGTGTGTGACCATAAATCTTACAACCAATCACAGAGCTTAAAATGAGATATGACAGACGATAAACAAATTTTTGTATTATCAGCGTTTGAGAAACCAGGGGTATATAATAATATAATAAGTCAATTACTAAATGCATTTTTTATATTCGTATCGCCTGTTTGTGACGCCAAAAGATTATTTCAACATAGTTTAAATTATGACGCAAAAATGTGAATCATTTTGCTGAAAGTTTAATTTACACAATCATTTACATATACTGAATTTGAATTCAAATATATATTTTGATTAATCATCTACATCTATAAGGGGCCATCCATTAACCACGTAAGGCTTGAAAGGGGGGGAGAGGATTGAGAAAAACCTCGAAATATTACAAGGGGGAGGGGGAGTGTCGGAAGATATTACGAGTATTTATTTTTTACTTTGGTCTTTAATTATTTAATCTCAGAATAAAATATATCCAAAAAAATCTTAAATTTCACGTGATGTTGATTGGAGGGGGGAGTAGTCTCAGACCACATGTCACCAAAGGAAGGATAAAAATTGCCTGGAAAAACGTTCACGTGTTTAATGGAGGGCCTCTAAAAATATTGCATATAGACTGCACATCAGTTTTAGTATGTATTAATATGTTTATTTTAAAGTCATAAGATTCATTTTCTAACGAGTCGTACAACCGAGGTGCCTTTAAAAGTCCTGGTGAACTACGGCTACAAGTAGTGCTTTTGAGTATCTCATTTAGACATTGTTAACTAATTGGACAATTGTCTTGGTACAAAATAGGCCATAGCAATTCAAATAAACAGTTGTTATAATTGGATTTTATTATAAATAAAAAAAATATTGTTGTCATTTTATAGTTTGTAAAATTATGTTAATACGGCTACGACAAACTAATACTAACAATATACCGTACATACAAACTGCACTACAGAGAACTTGGGTGATCTAAAATGATGTCATAATATGTGGTAAGAGCTAGCGACGTTTTTGGAGCAGTCATTTGAACATTATGTAAAAACAATAAAGAATATGTTTATAAAAGGGTATTTAAGTGGTTTGTGACGAATATTTTGCTTTTAAGCTCAAAAAGTCGTTGGCAGCAGGACAAAAAACAAATTTAGTTTAAAAAAATGTCAGCTAGCAATAATTAACCAGCAAATAGATTAATCTTTTTAAATTTTCGCGACTTGTACACCTATTTTAGACAATAAACGTAGGGAGAAAGTAATATCGAATTATATCGCGAATAAGACCTGTTTGTTGTCTAAAATATATCAAATGGATATTTTGACTATTTATTTTGTGAAATTTTGCCCAGGAATAATCGAAGGGGAAAAATATCTCAAAGGACGTCACTAGCTCTTGGTCTATAAACATGGATATCATTATTACCTTGATACTTTCGTTGCTTGTTTGTATGAGAAGAGACCCTGCAGTGGGACAGTTATGGTCTAGTATTATTTTTTCTATTAATTATACGTAAGAACGGAATAAGAGAATATATTGTTCAATAATAAGAATAATGATTACAACACGTGCCAAAATTTGGAAATCATTTGATCTAAAAAAGTCACGGAGACGTCACTAGCTGTCATTAGTCCACCCGTGACCACGGTCTGTGCAACCCGGCCAAAACGTCGGGATAAAAGAAATATCAAATTATAACGCGAATAAGTCCCGTTTGTCGACTATAAAAACATTATTTGGTTTAAAGAAAGCTCAAATGACATCATTCCACATCACGACAAGTACGAGCTACAAAATAATAAAACAAAATTCTTATCTACACAAAGTGGCATCGATTTGCTGCAGCGACGGGAGGGTTAGCTTGAGTTTCCTTCTGTACGCGGGGTCGGCGGCGAGGGGGTTACGCTCTAGGTATATCGTGGCGATTTTTTTGTTTTGCTGGAGGTATTCCACTGATGACCACTCGGTTATCTGGTTGTCGTTTAGCTAAAATTAAAAATAAGGTTAGGTTTTACTGGGAATGAGTTGGAAGTTGACAATGAATAAAGATAAGATCATAAATTACATAATTCACTCATCATTATTCAAAATAGGGTACTAAGTAACACTTTTTGAAGTTACTACATACAACATACTACAGACCAATTTGCGAAGTTCAACATGTAACAGACAGCACCCCATGGCCAACCGCTTCCTGTACTCTCCTTACGGGAGAAGAAACGGCGCAACAAACTCCTCAGCAATACTGATATCCATGCGCTTACTATGATATTTTAAAACGAGACTGATCTAATTTGGGGAACGAGACAGCGTGACGCGACATAATTAAACATTTAGTCTCTTCAATGGCAAGAGTTATACTTTAAGAGCTCATTGTACAGGCATTGACTATCGTCCTGTCAGCTTTCTAACCGAAAACACTGCTAGAGCACCATTTTAAATAATAATGTCTACAGTATAACATAGAATCAGCAAAAAAATGGTTATTACACTCACCCAAAGCTCTTCCAATTCAACAAGATGTCTAACATTATCAATCACTGTGATCCTATTCACCGCCAAGTCTAAAGTCTGGAGTTTGGTCTGATTGCCCAAGTTCTCTATCGCCGTGATCCCGTTCTCTGATATATACAGCTGTTCTAACTTTGTTAACGGCTCTAAATTCTCTATCTTTGTGATGCGATTGCTTTGGAGTACGAGGATTTCCAGCTCGGTTAGATCTTCGAGGTTCTGTATCTTGGATATTTTGTTTTTGCCTAGGTATAACTGTGTTAGGGTCTTCATGCCTTCTAGGTTTTTTATTTCCTGAAAGATAAAGTTTAAGTAATGACTGCGACGATCTTGTCAGATATGCGAGGCGCTCGTGACCAGAAATAGTAATAGATAGAAAGTTTTGGAAGAAAATGGGGGAGGTTTTTGTCCAGTAGAAGGATCACGGACACCCCACATAAAAAAAATTGTTTGCAAAAAAATCGTACGTTGGTACTACAACTCGTTAGCTCATATTACCGTCTAGGCTAGCGCTAATGGCATTATGGGTAAAAAACAAACAAACCATTTTGCAGCGGTGTAACTTTCGGCAAGAGCACGATAAATAACATTAGAACGAAATATGGCGATTTTTCTTTAACAAAATACACATATAACATCCAAAACAGGAGACTTATTGATATCTAATATAATTATATAAAAAGTGATACGGACCGTATCATACTGTGTTTTTGACATATATTACTGGTTTATCTTTAATAGAGAAAAAAACAACTTAATATTCTACTTACCCTAATTCGATTGTCACCCAGCTCGAGTAGTTCCAACTTGGGAAAATGTTTAACATTCTGGATCTCTGTTATTTTGTTGGAGCTCAAGAACAACTTTTTCAAGTTGAGGAGATTCTCTAAGCCTTTGATTTCTTTGATTCTGTTAAATGATAAGTCTAGTATCCTGAAAAGTAAAAGGTAAATAAATTAAGTTCAATATTGTACAAGCATTGAATGTAATTTTAATTTCATAATTCCAGCGAAAAATGTCTGACAAGGCTTGAGATTTCAACCAAGAAGGAAGGAGCTCTGTAAGTAAAATAATATAAGGGATTTGAACCTCGATCCAGTCGTTGCTGGCTATCCAATTTACCAGGAATATCGAAAGAGAGGGAGCTGGATCAATAATAAATTATTTATTGATCCAACCAATATCCAGGTACACCTCTTAGTCTGCTTATAATTATAGAAAGCTATAAAATAATATCAGCCATAGCCAAAACTTTAAGCAACATGTCTAGAAGACGTGTTGCGCCGACCCCAAGTGAAATGGGATAAGGGCAGGAAGATGATGATGATGATGAAAATAATATCAACTTACTCAAGATTTACAAGGTTGTCCAAGTTTTCAATGACTACGATCTGATTGTCGTACAGCTCCAGTTCGACCAGCGTGGACAGCGTGCTTAGACCTTCGATCTTCTTGATTAAGTTCCATCGCAGGTACAATCTGAAAGAAGAAACGTTTAATTAAATATGCAACAAACGCTGGTACATTATAGCCGGAAAGAGCGATGGAATATCAAAAAGTCGAAAGAAAATAGGATAATAAAGAGATCCAGGAGAAATTAATAAGTGAATAGCAAGAATAAATGAAGAGTGAATCTCATAATAATATGATTATTATCCGTTGTTTTGCATTATTTATTTGCAACCTTAACCATCCCACCCACTGAAGTGTTTTCTTTTAAGGACAGGCTATATTTATATTCTCGAAATTTCGATAATCCATAGGATCATGGTCATAAGTAGACTATAATTTAAATAAACTTTGATAAAAACTATGTAAAATTGTTTCAACCCAATATCAACCTTAACACTTTATCCATAAGAGCTATATTAACTTCAGCAACAAGCGTGTAGTCAACCAAATCATATTCCTGGCAACTGGCCAATGTATGGAAACTGTTTATATGAAGATAAAACAGAATTTATTGGGACAACCAACAATTAATTGACGTTAATCTTTATAGACGTTTTATATTGTTCTTAATTGATCTGGGCAAGTTTATCTAGAACTTTGGACTGTTTTAAATAGGTATCTTGTAATCGTTGTTATATGTTGAGATGAACTAGCTGTTGCCCGCGACTTCGCCTGCGTGAATGACGGTTATAGCTGCAAAAACAATTCCTGCATCTGACGCAGTCTGTTAAAAAGTAACCTGTGTTAATCCAGGGTGTCAGCTACCTCCATAACAAATTTCATTAAATTTGCTCGTTTGAGCGTGAAAGAGTAACACGTCATTTATCTATACTTAAAAACTTTTCCGTTTATAATATTAGTAGGATGAGATGACACTAGGCAACTTGTCGATTATATCACGACGATTTTTCAAAGAGTAATTGTTGAGTTCACTTGAAGAGCAAATTTTATTGAATGTATGTATGAAGAGCACAATAACCTTTTTCATTGATTATCTGGTGCCATTGATGTGTGATGTCATACAGTCTATTGTCTGCGGTCACAGGCCAGGCTGGTCATGTGATATAATGTGTGAAGAACTTGTTGAGACAGTGTAAAATAATAGTAAAACTTAATTAATTACAATATTCAAATTATAGTATTTAGCAGAAGAGCATATTTGGTAGCTAAATGTTTAACATAAAGAAAAACATATCTCTAAAAATGTGTTTTTTATGTTTTAGCTAAAAAGTACTAAAAGCCCTATTAAACTTTAATGTTTTACCTTAAAAATATGTTACACTTTTATAACTATTTGTAAAAAACTGTCTTCAATATTCCTAAAAGCTTAGAAATTTCACCAGTTATTAGCTGATCCTTATGAATTGAAGTGGCACTTATAAAAAAAAGATTCACCTCAATAACTCACTAATGTAACTTCATGGCAAAAATTTCTTTAAAAAAGCAAACCTTCAATATTTTTCACCCACATTACGTTCCCTTATGGTATCAAATGCTGAGCTATACGGTAGATATAGCAGTTTATGGGACACAAGTCATAAAATTTGAATGTCAACTAATAAAAACCCAATAGCAAACCCTATTTGACCTTGGAACTCCATAGCTTTCAACCCACTCACACATAATCATTCCACTATAGATTCATAGAGTGTATTACACACACACCACCCTACAGGTTTATAATGTATGTGTAACGTCACAGAACATAAAAAAGACCTTGATTTATCTCTCTTAAAAAAGCTTATGCAGTCTAATTGAGAAACCTCCTCCTTTATAAAGTTGGTTAAAAAGGCATTTTTTTTCATTAACTATCTATCATTTAACCTAATAAACCATTCCGTTTTCACTCAAAGAATAAAATGGTCACATTATGTATGTGTCACACACACACACACAGTGATTCCACCATGTTTGATTGTAACTACATTATCTAATTATCTACACAAACATAATTTAAAACACTTATTTACTTTATCGTCTACCCTTATGAATGGCAATGCAAAGTGCTAATCAATAATGTACAAACACCTTCTTGCTTGGTATAGTAATGCTAGACTTTCAATGTCATTGTTAATGTTACATGTATGTATAAATGTTGTATAGATAATCTATGTCTTAAGGGTAATTTAATTTAGAACTGCATTTCTTAGAAGATTTTTGCCTGAGTCATATTTAAATAATTAGCTTTGAGCAGGTGTTTTTTTACAGCAATAAGTATTTGTTATTTATAAACATGCTAATTGAGAGATTAAGAACGATATTTGTCAGATTTGTATTTAAAACATGTTGATTATTATCTAATTGGGGTAACCCTACACAGTTTGACATGTTGATAATTGAGTGACTGGTGTACCCCAACACAGTTTGGTAAAGGCTAGGTACAACTATTAACTACTGAAAGAATTATTGGCAGGGGCAAAGTATGCAAGTACATATGGGTCATTTAAATAACATTTGTTATAATAGTTATTGTTATTAAATTGTATAAAATGTTCATGGTTCATTATTTTACCAAATATATGCAATAAAGCATGAAATTTTATATTTTCGTTACTTATTTATAAACAACATACATAGATGAAATTTAAATGATAATAAATGACCTGCCTCTTCAAGTATACACTCTAAAAGATACCAACTCATCTGATACTAAAATTATCTTAAGTTGATAACAGTTTTCTTATTAAAATCTTATAAGTGAACACTAAATGATCACTCGTATGAGTCATATAGAGCGTAAGAACTAGTCCATGTAACAGGAAAATAATTAATGATAAATATGAGAAAGTTTACTATGACTCACCTTTCAAGGTGTTTTAAAGGCTCAAGATTCTCAATCTTCCCGATCCGGCCATGGTTCAAATCGAGCTCTTTGGTATGCTCGTTCACTATAATTATTTCCTGTGTGTCTTCTTCAGGCGGTGCTGTTTTCGTGGACCCTGCGTCGTGGCCCTCACACCCGTCTCCCTCCTTTAAGCCGTCACCGTCTTTAAGGCCGTCGGTCTCCCCCTTTCCAGACGCCGTCCCTTGTTGATCTACACCAAAAATAAATGAATATCGCACAATATAATCACAAGTAACACACCGGTTTCGCACATACCTGCCATTATATTTTACAATTCTGTTATTATGTATCTGTATACTCTTTTTGACACACAAGTTAAAATTTCCGGTAAATAGGAAAAATAAATTAAAGAAGGGTTTATAAACAAACCCAGTACGACTCGAGGGAAATTCTCGAAACAATCGGGTTTTTTTTAAGAAACTGTCAATTGTCAAATTAGTTGTCAACTATGTCAACATAAATGAGACAGATAAAACTTAGGCAATTCTACGTAATTAGTTGATATTTGTGAGTCCGTTTTTTTTAAATACGTTGCATCCTTCTCAGAAAACTGATTTTATTTTAAATTATATTTTTAAAAAAGTTAATCAATTATACTCGTAAACAGTGAAGTCACTATTTTGTTGAGAGAGTCTCATATAACTGATGTGAATCTTACTCATTCAACACGTACCGCATAGTTTACAATTACTTTAATCTTAAACCGAAACAATGAGAGTTTTGTATTTTTGTGTTTTCTTCGTTGAAGGTCCTTATTATAAATAAATGAATAAATAATAAAAAAAAAACATATTATTATATGAAGTAATAGTTGATTATAGTCGTAGCCTTGCTGTTTCACACGAAAACTTTACAACACTATGACAGCGCCCTATTTACAACTGTCAGCTGGTTATGATTGTTGATCAGTTTCCCGCCAGTTTTACGTGTTATTGAATAGCGTTTATTATCTGACTTACATACTAGTTTTACTCACAATAAATATAATGGACGAGATTGACGAACTAGCGCAATTAGAAGAATTATTATGTGCAGATTTAGAGACTGAAATAAACGAGAAAAATGGAACTTCTATCAAAGAAGTTGATATCTTCCAAGCAAGTGGCAGTAACGTGGAACTTGAAGAGAAACCAGCTGATGATAAACCTACCAAGAGTTCTGCTATCCACGATGGTGACACAGATTCTTCAGACGACGAGGAAAAGCGGAATTATACAGAACGTAAGTACAGTGACTATGGCTCAACCGTTAAGAAGATTCTTGACAACAAAGAACAAGAGCAACGTGATAAAAGACTTGATTTCGAAACTAGATTACGACAGACCAATATGGATACTAAAATCGCTCACAATACGTTTAAAACCCGGAAACCAGTCGAGTTACCCAGTAAGAACACATTTTGCGCGCCAGAAACGAAAAAGAAAGAATCGAATGATATTTATACAGACCCTATTTTCGGTATAAGAATCACGAAGCCTTTGATATCAAGTGCAGCACTCCTAGATCGTATGCAAGGCAGGGAGGCTATCAACATGCTAAGAGTAAAGAGACATGTTGAGAATGAAGACCTGTCTAAGGACTGGGTAATTGCTGGTGTTATAGTTAGAAAAAGTGCAGCCAAGAAGTCTCAAAAGGGAAACCAATTTTTGATATGGACCCTCAGTGACTTAAAGGATGATTTAAAAACAGTTTCCATGTTCCTGTTCCGGAAAGCTTATAATGACTTATGGAAGACACCTGAGGGAACTGTTGTTGCTGTTTTGAACCCTAGTGTTTTTGATAAGTCACAAAACAGTAGTGAACAAGCGAGTCTTAGTGTTGACAACCCAGACAGAGTAATGATAATAGGACAATCCAAAGACCTTGGTGTTTGCAAGAGTAGGAAGAAAAATGGGGAACCGTGCACAGCATTTGTAAACTTGAGCCAATGTGACCACTGTATCTACCATATAAAGCAAGAGTATCAGAAGTTTGCTAGAAGACAAGAATTACAATCATCCACAATGGGCAAAGGGCTAGTTAACTTACAAAATAAAGTTCTTGGCAAAAATACAGTTATTTATGGAGGTAAATCATATTCAGCATTGCCTAGTGGTAACACTAAAAAGGTTAAAGAAAAAGACAATAACAGGTTGATGTCTTTAAGTGATTACCACAAATCTGAAGGAGATAAGCTTATGATGAATAAGGCTCCATATGGGGCAGGAGCCATGAAAAGCTCTATATTACACAGCCCATCAACACCAAGAACAAGTGACACGGCACTTCTGAACAAATTAGCTTCCAGCCCTCAAGCAACCAAGCCACAGAACTTAACCTTAGCTGAAAGAGTGGGTAGTTCTCCAAAACTTAGCAGGAATGGAACATTTGGGTTAAAAGGCAGTGGTACAATAGACTTAAACCTGTCTTATGGACAAAAAGCAGCAGAAAGAGCAAAAGCCAATGCATTCAGACTCATCCAACAGAATGGTGGCCTAACCAAGGCAGACCCCAATAATATCAAAGGAACACAGGCAGGCAAGAAAAGGGCATTAGAAAAGTTAAATGACTCCAGCAGTGATGAAAATGAATGTAAGAAGTCAAAACCTGATGATGATATTCAATCACAAATGAAGAAACCTAAAGGAGTTATGTCTGAGAGGTTCAAGAAGATTTTAGAAGCCACATCAGCTCACCAGAACCTTATTGAGCAACATGAGGATGACGAACAAGAGAAATACTTCAGCAAACTTGAGAAGAAGGAACAGATGGAGGAGAAAATGCTGAATACTTTCAAATTGGCCTGCAAAGCTGTGAGATGCGTCAAATGCAAATACACTGCGTTCTCAGCGGCTCAACTATGTAAGGATGAAAGACACCCTCTCAAAGTCCTGGAAACCTTCAAAAGGTTCTTTAGATGTGCAGATTGTAACAATAGGACTGTTGCATTGGAGATTATCCCCCTCCATTCTTGCAGTAACTGCAGTGGCTCCCGCTGGGTGAAAGCACCAATGCTCAGAGAGAAGAAAATGACTTCCCTTTCAGCTGGTTTGTCTATTAGAGGTGAAGAGGAGACCTATATTGGTGGAAATGTTTCTGCTGGCAAGAATATTGACCTATTAGTGCCTGATAGTTAAGCTTTTAGATGTCTATTGTTTTAATTTTGACTGAGTTTGTATTCTATAATGTGCATTTTATACACTTATTTATTATATACTTGTAATAAAGGTTTTAAATAAAATCCAATGTGAAAATAAAGCATAATATAATTTTTATTATGAAACTTCCAGTCAATAACACTGAACCATTCCATAAAACACAATGTGTCTTCGATTTCATACAAGATCCATTTATAACAATCTTGTCGCGCGGAATATTGGGCTTTTTTATAAATTTTTACACAGCCTTTGACAATAAATTACTACATGTTACAAAACTGATCAGTGGAGCTAACAATATAACATGTGACACCAATGTATTTACAAAAACTTCTTTATGACGGGCAGTGGCGCAACCGTTGAAACTTACAAATGATAAATTAAACCTCGATACGGCTAAAACACTAATAACAAAACAAAATCAACGTTTAGTTCAACCGAAAATCCGTATATAAAACGTTAGTCATATTGAGCGAGTACTCATTAGTAACTACAGTTTAAAAAGTTAAAAATTAAGAACAGTTGCACGTCACCGATCTCGTGGAGAGGCATTTTGTGAGAGGAACATGAATACAGTACAGAGATGCAGAAATGCCAATTCACGAAATCAATGCCGCTCTAATTAGGCACTTGATTATAGATAGTACAAGTTTGTCTACCAGTAAGTCAATTACTATAACAATAGTGTTTAAAAAACGAGTTCGTAGTTGCCTTCACTATGTCATGTTGTGATGTCTTCCATCAAATAAAACAATAAGGTCGCGGCCACTGCCCGTGGGTGCGTTCGTTCAGTAAAAAAATATATAAAAGTGTGTAGGGCGCGGCGATCATTCCCACTCGGTGGTGGCCGGCGGCTTCGGGGTCAGATCGTACAGCACGCGCGAGATACCCGGCACTGTCAGCAGCTCCTTGCGCATTCTGTCTACGACCTGTAGACAGAAAATAATTATTTGCTTACAGTATTATACATGAAAATTTTAATTATGTTAGGAATTAAACATTTTCTAAGAAATCATATTAATTACGTTTTTTTGCAACTAATTTTAATCAACAGATGACATTGGTAATCTTGGAAGACTTTATCCTGCATTGAGGCAGTATTCAAAATATGGAAACAATAATTGTTATTCACCTCATATTTCATCATTCGAATAATTATGAAACATAGGACCATGAGAAGATCAGCGAGTTTGACATTGGCTGTGAGTTATATATTGCACATATAGCTATACATATCGTTATAAGGAGTAGCATATTACAAAAAGGCCATAACATGAAACATTTTAACACGTTTTTGACGGGAAGTTTAATTAATTTTTTGATATGTTTGTTGATTATTATCTAGTTATATTGATATAGTGTACTGACGTCCTGCGGCATGGCGTCGGAGCCGGGCAGCGCGGCCACGCCGGTCATGAAGTCGGACGTGATGAAGGGGCGCAGCACCAGCGAGCGCTGGCACGACGCCGCGCGCACGGCCGCGTCGCGGTCGAAGTGGATCGGGATCATCACCACCGGCATCTGCGCGATGCGCGACGCGCAGCCGCTAGAGATCAACACCTGCGAACACCAAGCACCATTTACAAAATATTCTACTTTAATCCAGCGCTTGATGAAACATGAAAGAATGGACTACATTTGCCGTCGACAGAGAGGAATGGAAAGATAAGAGGGAGGCCTTTGCCCAGCAGTGGGACAATATAGGCTTTTAATAAATAATAATAATCCAATGCTTATACTCGGCACGTGTCTCAGGATGTAGGGAAAATATTGAGTAAACAAACAAAATAGTCGAATAATTAGAAATAACGAAAACCCAAGTTACTTTATTCAAAATAGCTTTATCTAGAACCTCCACTGAATTCCCAGCAGAATGAGTACTATATAGTAGTTGGGATTTATAACAGAATATTATGATCGTATAAATTACCTGTGTAGCGAGATCATCTGCCTGACGTAGTGTAGAGATGACTTGTTGTGTGAGGAAAGTCGGTGTGATGTCTGTTACTTGCTCCTTAATTATACCTCCGAAAGCGTAGCAAACCCTGGCGGAAACAAAATGCATGTTTAACGTATATGTAATTAAATACTGTAGAAAAAAATAATTAAATGAAACAGATGTTGGAATTTGTTGAGAACTAGTTAAGAATTTTTTTTTTTCTGTACTATATTTTTTTGTACGTAAAAATGAATAAATAATAAAAAAAAATAAGTAAAAAAACTTTTTAAGAAAAAGCTTTTATTTAAACGCTCTAAAAAGAAGAAAATAAAATATTCCTTTTGGATTATACTAACAACTCCTCATTATACACAATTAATATATAATAATAAAAGCTTGTCGCTCGATTTACCACAAATTATTATGATATAAAGGAATGTTGATAGGTATGTAAACCTCGCGACAAGCTTTTATTATTATGTATTGTGTATAATGAGGAGTTGTTAGTATAATCCAAAAGGAATATTTTATTTTCTTCTTTTTAGAGCGTTTAAATAAAAGCTTTTTCTTAAAAAGTTTTTTTACTTATTTTTTTTTATTTTTTACTTTTTAGTTATCGCTGGCTAGGTTCCTCAGTCTGTTCAAGTTATTATTACTCTCAAAATGCCCTCTCATTTGATACCCATATTGTAGAAGTAGACTAAAGGTAACTATTCCGCCGTCCTGCATGGTCCGCCATATTGGATTTAGAATGACGTCATATTCTTTTTCTAGTCACTCTTAACAAGCCTTTTCATTTGATACCCATATTGTAGAAGTAGACTAAAGGTAATTATTCCGCCATCCTGCATGGTCCGCCATATTGGATTCAGAATGACGTCATATTCTTTTTCTAGTCACTCTTAACAAGCCCTTTCATTTGATACCCATATTGTATAAGTGGATTAAATATAACTGTTCTGACATCTTGTATGATCTGCCATATTGAATTTAGAATGACGTCACATATCTTATCATATATTGTCATCCAAACAAAATGCGTCCACAAAATTTCAGCACAAACGGTTGAATATATCTACTTCAAAATTGAGTTCAAGATTTCACCCGAACACACAAATATCCATACATTGCAAGTTAAATAAAAGCTTTTAAAAAAGGTTTATTGTGGGCCCTCCTATAAAGTAAAAGATTTGTGCTAGGAGGGCCCACTCTTCAATAACATTGTTATAATGTATATGTATACCTGTTAACATTGTGGCAAACTCGCGGTATGAGTTTGGCGAGGTAGTGCATGTCCTTCCAGTCTGGCGGGTACCGCTCCGTCGACAGTGCGACTGCGTAACTATACGTCCTGCCGTCACCTGGGAATACACAATTATACGTTATATTTCATTAAAAATTACACGACTAAAAACCTAGTCATTCGACTTGGACGAGATGCGCTTGAGCTCCGCCTGCTCCAGCGCAGTGCTGGCGTTGTATGATGTATGATGTGTGATGAGGTATTAGTGCTTGTTACCTTGCACGCCCACAGTGCGCAGCGGCAGCAGCGTGGCGGCGACGGGCGACTTGGACGAGATGCGCTTGAGCTCCGCCTGCTCCAGCGCAGTGCTGGCGTTGTATGATGTATGATGTGTGATGAGGTATTAGTGCTTGTTACCTTGCACGCCCACAGTGCGCAGCGGCAGCAGCGTGGCGGCGACGGGCGACTTGGACGAGATGCGCTTGAGCTCCGCCTGCTCCAGCGCAGTGCTGGCGTTGTATGATGTATGATGTGTGATGAGGTATTAGTGCTTGTTACCTTGCACGCCCACAGTGCGCAGCGGCAGCAGCGTGGCGGCGACGGGCGACTTGGACGAGATGCGCTTGAGCTCCGCCTGCTCCAGCGCAGTGCTGGCGTTGTATGATGTATGATGTGTGATGAGGTATTAGTGCTTGTTACCTTGCACGCCCACAGTGCGCAGCGGCAGCAGCGTGGCGGCGACGGGCGACTTGGACGAGATGCGCTTGAGCTCCGCCTGCTCCAGCGCAGTGCTGGCGTTGTATGATGTATGATGTGTGATGAGGTATTAGTGCTTGTTACCTTGCACGCCCACAGTGCGCAGCGGCAGCAGCGTGGCGGCGACGGGCGACTTGGACGAGATGCGCTTGAGCTCCGCCTGCTCCAGCGCAGTGCTGGCGTTGTATGATGTATGATGTGTGATGAGGTATTAGTGCTTGTTACCTTGCACGCCCACAGTGCGCAGCGGCAGCAGCGTGGCGGCGACGGGCGACTTGGACGAGATGCGCTTGAGCTCCGCCTGCTCCAGCGCAGTGCTGGCGTTGTATGATGTATGATGTGTGATGAGGTATTAGTGCTTGTTACCTTGCACGCCCACAGTGCGCAGCGGCAGCAGCGTGGCGGCGACGGGCGACTTGGACGAGATGCGCTTGAGCTCCGCCTGCTCCAGCGCAGTGCTGGCGTTGGCCACGCGCCCCAGTAACGCGTGGGACTTCACGCACATCGACGCGTATTCCACCATTATTTTCACTATGACCTGCGATGAAAAATGGTGGTAAATACAGGACTCTGTCTCCAATATATTCAGTAAAATCCAGCCCCACAGATGTAGAGACCCCCCACACTAGCGTCTTTCGAGCGTCGTCGTCGTGCCAGCGTCCGCGCACGCTCGGCGTTCGTGCGGCGGCCAGCGCTGGCATCGCGTCGCCGCGCCGCGGCGTCGACGCTGGCACGACGACGACGCTAGTGTGGGGAGTCTCGTAAGGTGTGCAGTGTGTGTGTACCTGTGTCTCCGCGAAGTCCCGCTCGCAGTAGGCGTCCTCCTGGCAGAGCACGCGCACGGCCAGGCCGGGGCCGGGGAAGGGTTGCCGCTCCACCAGCGCCGGCGGCAGGCCCAACTCCACGCCTAGCGCGCGCACCTGGCACACACCAACAAAATATTACGTAAAGAACTCAATCAAATAATATCGGACTGTTAAAAGGTGGGATGACGAAATTTTGTGGACGCACAAATTCATAATTGAGATTTAAAAATTGACCATAAAAACGTTGCCAGTTTAGACAACATCTGATTATAATACTCCAGGGTTAACATATCCCTGGTTTCTCAAACGCTGATCAACACAAAAAATTGCTAATCATCAGTCGAATTCAATGTCAGGACATGTAATTGGTTGTAAGTTTTATGGTCAACCAATTACAGTCATGATCATTTGATTTGACAGTAGATTTATTTGAACTTGCGATATAACAGTTTACTCACGCGTATTTATCGGGATAACCCGACTAGTTTCGGACCCAACCGGAGTCCTTAACCATGAACTGACGCGGCGGCAGGGTCGCGGGTCGAAAAGTTCGACTAACCGTTACATATATCGTTTACATACATACATACATAAACGTCACGCCTCCTTCCCTTGGGGGTAGGCAGAGGCGATCCTGGCATACCACTAGCCTTCATATACTGGTGGTATATACCTCATCCTTATGGAAGTCCCTGAGCGGTTCCACGACCCGTCCCCGCTGGCGCAGCAGGCGCACGAGCTCGGTGTCGTTGTGGTGCGTCTTGATGGTGGCGGCGTTGTTGGCCAGCCTTACAGAAGCGAGTGATATATATACCTCATCCTTATGGAAGTCCCTGAGCGGTTCCACGACCCGTCCCCGCTGGCGCAGCAGGCGCACGAGCTCGGTGTCGTTGTGGTGCGTCTTGATGGTGGCGGCGTTGTTGGCCAGCCTTACAGAAGCGAGTGATATATATACCTCATCCTTATGGAAGTCCCTGAGCGGTTCCACGACCCGTCCCCGCTGGCGCAGCAGGCGCACGAGCTCGGTGTCGTTGTGGTGCGTCTTGATGGTGGCGGCGTTGTTGGCCAGCCTTACAGAAGCGAGTGATATATATACCTCATCCTTATGGAAGTCCCTGAGCGGTTCCACGACCCGTCCCCGCTGGCGCAGCAGGCGCACGAGCTCGGTGTCGTTGTGGTGCGTCTTGATGGTGGCGGCGTTGTTGGCCAGCCTTACAGAAGCGAGTGATATATATACCTCATCCTTATGGAAGTCCCTGAGCGGTTCCACGACCCGTCCCCGCTGGCGCAGCAGGCGCACGAGCTCGGTGTCGTTGTGGTGCGTCTTGATGGTGGCGGCGTTGTTGGCCAGCCTTACAGAAGCGAGTGATATATATACCTCATCCTTATGGAAGTCCCTGAGCGGTTCCACGACCCGTCCCCGCTGGCGCAGCAGGCGCACGAGCTCGGTGTCGTTGTGGTGCGTCTTGATGGTGGCGGCGTTGTTGGCCAGCCTTACAGAAGCGAGTGATATATATACCTCATCCTTATGGAAGTCCCTGAGCGGTTCCACGACCCGTCCCCGCTGGCGCAGCAGGCGCACGAGCTCGGTGTCGTTGTGGTGCGTCTTGATGGTGGCGGCGTTGTTGGCCAGCCTTACAGAAGCGAGTGATATATATACCTCATCCTTATGGAAGTCCCTGAGCGGTTCCACGACCCGTCCCCGCTGGCGCAGCAGGCGCACGAGCTCGGTGTCGTTGTGGTGCGTCTTGATGGTGGCGGCGTTGTTGGCCAGCCTTACAGAAGCGAGTGATATATATACCTCATCCTTATGGAAGTCCCTGAGCGGTTCCACGACCCGTCCCCGCTGGCGCAGCAGGCGCACGAGCTCGGTGTCGTTGTGGTGCGTCTTGATGGTGGCGGCGTTGTTGGAGCACAGAGATGATGCGGACTCGATCAGGTCCGGCCGCAGCGTGCCCTGGCCTAGCAGGACCTGGTCCTCTCTGCAGATATTGTGGTGGATTAATAAATTGTCACTGTACACACTTAGTCATAAGTTGTAGAATTATTTGATTGGTACGGAAGGACAAGATAACAAAAGACAAATTAGAAAGTATGTTGAGATTTTGGTATCAAACATGGTGGGCAAACATAAACTCTGATGAAGTTTGAGTGTGCACAGTCTACCGAGGGTTAGCAGACATTGCCAGTCAGATAATCTGCTATGGCGCAGACTCTTTTACTATTATCAAGTACAAAGTTCTTTCACAGTATAGTTGAGAGTAACCAAACTGCTTACTAAGGACTAGCTCATATCGTCAGGCGTTCACTGTCTGCTATGACTTAGACGCATTTTGAATACTGCTTTTTTATTCAAAATAAAAAAATCATTTGGAAGGAGAAAGGAGCCTTCGCCCAGCAGTGGGATCTTATTTAGGGTACAAAAAAATGGTGTGTATACGTACTCGAGGTTGAGGTCCCTGACGGCCTGCTCGGCCACGCGTATGAACACGTCGCCGATGATCTTGCGCTTGTCCTCGGGCGCGGCGGCGTGGCACAGCAGCGGCGTGTGGCGCGCGCGCCCGCCCGCCTCGCGCACCACTGTGCTGCCCTGACGGAACTAACGGACAACAGAAGGTTTTAAACTTGTGCACATATTTCAGAGATCAGTCCACTCGTGACCAAGGTCGGTGCGACTCGATCGAAACGTCGGGAGAAAAGAAATATCGAATTATATCGCGAATAAGTCCCGTTTGTCGTCTAAAATAACAACACACAGTTACAGCGATGCATAACAACAACTGCTAGCCATGTCCACGGCGGCTGTAGTCCTATCTACAACCGATGCGCTGGCGACAGAACTTTTTTTAAAAGAATAAAAGATTCTACGACTTTCACATGGTGAAGTCTTATCTCAAACTTAGCAGAGCTTGTATTATAAGTACAAGACAGCTGATAAAAATACTTATAAACTTCAAAATAAATAAATATTATAGATAAACTACACCCAGACACAGAACAAATAATCGTATCCTCAAACTCTGGTAAGCCAGTCAGTCATAGGCACTAACCACTAAAACAGTCAAATCGAAACTAGACGTCGATATAGCGTCAACCTACATAAGTACATAGGTATTTCAGCTTCTTAATTAAGACAAACTTTTTAGGACACAATGTAGTTCTCATCCAAGAAATGGCTACGGCAAATATTCTTCACAATATCAATTCAATATCAACCCGAATTTATTTCTTCACAAATACAAATAAATTAAAAATATACACATACCTGATGCCCTGCATTAACCACGTGTAGACGCACACCAAGTTCTCTCAAACACCGCTCGACTTTGGCGCTCTCGTTTTTACGCATGAAACCTGGAAAACATTCAACATTTATACACCTACATAGGTTTGGTTGATTAATAAAAAATGTCTTGAACTAATGCCAAGTTTACTATGAGTGTACGTTTGTAAGTCATGACATTGGCAATGAGGTAGCATTTGTTTTGAATTCAAAGAGTTGTTTTGACCTGATCTTGATTTGAGTCAGATAAACATTTACGAGTATCAATTTTTGTTTCGTTTCAATTTAAATTGTGGCAATAAAAATATTTTCATTTATCTTTTTTTGGGCTATAACTAAGCCTACGCTGTCCGTCTGTCTGTCTCCGGCTGTATCTCAAAAACCGTGATAGCTAGAAAGCTGAAATTTTCACAATGGATGTATTTCCGTTGCCGCTATAACAACAAATACTAAAAATTAAACAATAAACGAGCTTTTTCGTATTTTTTTTTTTCTTAATATTAAAACGGTAACAGGTAGACGTTTTAAATATTCACTGTGTATAGATGACAGTACGGAACCCTTCGTGTGCGAGTTCGAATCGCACTTGGCCACTTTTTTCAACTGCCGTTTACATTTTTGAGATACTAAAAAGTGTATTTGTATTACTTACCGTTGTCAATGTGTAAGGCGATGACTTGGTCTTCGCGGAGAGCGTTTCTGAGTAACGCCGCGCATACAGTTGAATCTACACCGCCGCTAACTAGCACCTGATAAAGATATATATTTTAAAATACGATCATTCAATAATTAAGAGGTAAATGTTGAAAATTAAGACTAATAAGACGAAAAATTAATAAGTTACATGATGTTAGTAAGTGACTATACATAATTGTTTCATCACTAACGTTGATTGGCTGTCGTGCTTTTTCTTGCACTTTCAATATCAGAATCAATGCATAATCTTAGTATAAATCATCTTTATGAAAAGATATCCAAACAAAAAAAATCTCAAATCATGAATGTCTTTTTTTAATCTTGTCTTTATGGCTTTACTTTACAAATAGAAATGGAAGTATAAAGGTAATGTCCTACAAATCTATGCTCTGTTAGAAAAGATTTGTCCTACAGAGGTTTTCATAGTAGATGTGTAGTGTTGCTCTAGGGGAGGCGTATCAGAAAGCTGCCGAAGCTTATGGATAGCCTTCTTTCTTTACTCCCCATATATTTAACTTCGTAACTACACTAGCTACAACAACTATACTACAATAACTAATCAAGAAATATACTGCTACAAGGATATTTTGTCACGCGGCCGGAATCGGAACTAATTTTATTTTATTTGGAAAACAAACAACTAATGCCGTCATATATGAAAAAAACATCAATTTTGACAGACAGTTGAGTTGATTCTTGCTGCGAATATGCACACCAACAACCTCATGCTAATGTCATTCATGTGTCAAAAAGATCCTTGTAGCTCTATAAGTCTTTCGTGCCAATATTACCACTGATGCCAATGATATAGTTAGGATTGAAAGTCAGTGAATGAAGGCAGAATTACAAAGTGTCACAAATGATCTGTCTTCTACAATATTGGTGTTTGTCTAGCAAGTTTTTAGTACATTCCCAAATATTAAAGTTGCTTTTTAGCCCCAATACCATTTTTTTTTTGTTTTAGCTGTCTTGTAAAACTGAGTGTTCATCGACTTTTGTAGTTTATTACATAATACCGCTTTCTTATAACTCAAATTCTGTATCTGTAGATGGTAAAAAAGGTACTCACAAGAACTTTGTTATCCCCGACGGTCTCTCTGATGTAGTGTATGCAGGCCTCGCGGCGCGAGCGCAGCGTGAACGTGCGCGAGAGGCCCGCGATGTCGAACAGGAAGTTCGACAGCATCTGCTTGCCTTTCGGGGTTAGATCCACCTGGAGATAAAGAGTACCATAAATTAGATACTTTATTTTATTTACTGGATTAGGGGGTAAATGATAGTGTGACGTCTGATAGGGGAGAATGGAAGAAAAAAGCGTGTTGCGCCGACCCCAAGTAAAATGGGATAAGGGCAGGAAGAGGATGATGACTGGATTACTAGATGAAAAAATACTGATATATTAAAAAACGACATGGAATTTAAAGGTCTCTTAAAACAGTCGGAGTCTTTGTCACTGCCATCAAATACTTTGACGTCACATAGAAACTGGTTTTTAATTTTAAGTAAGATATTTTCTGAGGGTTCCTACTTTTTAATCATTGTTTTTTTTTTCTCTTTATTTATAATTAGGGACTTTTACACAGATTGTTATATTGCATTTCAGGAAACTTAATTGAATTAAGTAGAACCAGGAGTAAAACCTGCCGGGGCTGCGGGATGTTCGTAAGAGTTACCGCGACCCTGGCATTCAACGGGCTCCAGGAGGAACATAGTGGGTTTTAGTAGAACCAGGAGTCCAGTACTAGTGTAGTATACCATACCTCAGGGTGGAACTGTACGCCGTAGAGCCGCATCTGTTCGTTGTAGATGGCGGCGATGAGATGGTTGGAGGACTGCGCGCCGACGCGGAACCTCTCGCCGACCTTCTGCACGCTGTCGCCGTGCGTCAGGAGTACTGGCTGCAGCTTTTCTAGGCGGCTGTGGATGTTGGGTTAGATGTTAATGTTATTGTATGTGTATACTGCTGATGTAGGTAACATCCCAGAGGATTTCCTCAAAGCAGTTTCACAGTAGTAAGATTAGACTCCCTTGAAGACGACACGTGAGCTTAACCTATCATTTATGAAGACTAACATAAAATATATGTTTAGTTAGGTGCTAAATAAAGTTTGGACAATGGTAATGTGACTATGTTTTTCTGGCAGTGTACTTTTTTGTTGCGTATCCCATGTTTTATTTTACAACTAGAATTACTAGCTGGCAGATCACCATTCGTCTTGTACTTCCAAGCTAAGCCCCTTACAATTATATTACAGTTTAATCCTGTCTTTGAAAGCAAAAATAGCATAATTTAATAAATACTTCTTATTAAATGATTTAGTGTCTCAAAATTGTACAATACACCTTATTCGTCTTTATTCTTTTACACAAATTTATTTATTTATGCTTGTTATACAATGAATATACAATGGCGGACCTAATACCTGAGGCAATCTCCACCAGTCAACCATAGGGTGGTGCAGAAAAAACAAGAAGTAGATGCATAAATTGGAAATTAGTGTGGAAATTTTTCGAAAAGGAAAGGCGATAAGAGAAAGTGAAATGAAAGTTCAAGATATATAAAAATTAATAAAACCTTAATAAAATTCTAACTGTGATTATATGAACTTACTTGAACAGTGGGCACGTGGTCTCCACCTCGACCTCGTACTGGCCGTCCTCGCGCGCCTCCTTCCGCAGCACCGAGCCGCCGAACTCCTTGTTCAACATCTGCATGCCGTAGCATATCCCTGCCAAGCCAATTTGAACCTTGAGTTGTTGTTAAGAAGGGTTTGTTTTGTGTTCACACTATATGAGCCACTGTGCAGATTTGATGATGATAAGTTTTGTTTTGTAAATAATTTTAAGACAATTTACTTTTTAAAGGTCTATTGTTTTTTGTCATATTTTAAAATCCAATAAATAAAGTCTTGTTTAACTGTGATTAACACAAGTAATTGTATTTAAGAAAAAAAAAAAGATGAAATGTAAGTCAATAGATATTAAGGAGTTTTATAGTAAGTTGTAGTTGAGGAGACTTCTCTGTTAAAAGGAAAACTGTTGTTATGGTTATGGATGCGAGGTGCAGCTCTATGCCATGTAAAGCGTTATCTAACTTCAAAAAAGCAACGGTATTACTTTCAGAGGTGGTAGTACGATCCTCTAGTTTTTATATTTGGGAGATGAAAACTCGGCGCGGCTGCGGGATGTTCGTGAGAGTTACCACGACCCTGGCACTCAAAGGGCTCCAAGAGGCACATAGTGGGTTTTAGTCATTAAAAGTCTGACACTCTTTCCCGCTGCACCCACAGCGTGTGGGCATTTGATGATTTCCCACGAAAAAAAGGGAC
This sequence comes from Chrysodeixis includens, assembly GCA_941860345.1. NCBI lineage: Eukaryota > Metazoa > Arthropoda > Insecta > Lepidoptera > Noctuidae > Chrysodeixis > Chrysodeixis includens. Next base: position 2,045,485 of record OW796107.1, on the reverse strand, counting down.
GGAAACTCACCCAACACTGGCAGTCCGATCTTGAATATATCCGCGTCGTATCTCGGCGCGTCCTCAGCGTACACGGAGTTGGGCCCGCCGGAGATGACGATGGCGCGGTAGCCCGACTCCTTGAGGTGGTAGGCCGGCGTGTCCAGTGGCAAGATGTCCGACTCCACGCATAGCTCGCGGATGCGACGGTCTATTACCTACGAATAGTTATAATATTAAGGTATGTTTTATATTATGTGTTAATGACTTTAGAATAGAATGAAATACTATTTATTGTACACCATGGTTACAGCTGTGAAAAAAGTAAATTATATACAGTAAGGGTAACAAAGGGTAACAAGGGGGTTCCAGACAACTTTTGGATGGACAGGAAAGAAGACTTTATCAAAATCTAAGAACTACTGATTTTTTATTCACCCCGTTTTACGGTACGTCAGCGGACGTATTGACCGACAGAAATTGTATTAATACTAATGTTCTACCACCCAAAATTGCTGACAGTGCGATAATCAACTGTCAAACGTTCGTCGTTAGTTAATCAATCAAAGTCGTGATTGATTAATTGATTTATGATTCATGCGTGATTTATTAGAGTTGTCTTTTAGAAAACAAGGTTTAATAAACAATAATACATATAACATAACTTCAATTTACTGAATTAATGTGAAATATTAAATGTTTCGGTGAATTTATAACTACGGTAATTGATTCAAGTAACTAAAAGCGTAATGCGGCATTTTCTCAAGTTACATTGACTAAAATGTTACCTAAATGTAAAAGAATAATCCTACATTCAATTTGGTGCCTAGTTCCATTATCGAACATAATATATCGGCCGAAAATAGCTAGAAACACTTCAAGTGCTGTCCTACTTAAAATACAGCAAGTATAAGTTATTATGGATTAGATACGATATGAGGATAGAGACGTTATAAAGTTTATACTGCGCAATTCTTAGCGAAAACTGATTGAATTAAATAATTTCCGCGTATTTTTAAGATAGCACTTTTTTAAGTATTAAAATATGAGAACAACCGGCCTAATATGGTAAAATCTTTAATACGTAACTTGTACATAGATAGTTATAGTTTTTTTATATTTCAAAATGTTTACGAAATTTACGAAACTAATTTATAAGTGATTATGCAATTAATTTAGACTGTAGATTTAATATTATGAAGCTTATAAAAACCGAAATAGCCAAACGTAGGACGATGCCAAGTGACGTCACATTTTAATTACTTTAACAAATAATTTTACGGCTTTAATGGCATTATTAGAACGAATATTGCTCGGTCATTCAAGCTAAAGGACCAGATTTAGAATGGAATGACGGGTTTTATGAAGACTGCGCAATATACTTCCATAGTTTGTATACGATTTTTTTTCCTAGCTATTAGTGTCACACTGCTGGGCAAAGGTCTCCCCCAAGTCCTTTCACGATTCTCTATCTTGCGCCGCTTCGAACCTGTCCTCGAATACAAAATTAAACCCTTTTTATTAATTTGCTGATTTATAAAACTTATGGCCTCTTTGTTGCGAAAAAAAATATCAGACCGTAAACAATAAAAAACTAATTACGTCTACCGATAGCGAAATTAATAAATCAAATTTAGCGAAACTGTTTAGAGGGCACCTTATCAATTTAATTATGACGGTCAGTTATGAAATACATCGAAAATTGATTAGTTGACATTGACCTTAAGATGGCCTTGATAAACATTGCAACATGATATTCGAGGGACAAAAGGCGTATTGAATTGACCATAATATTCAGTTGGTAACTAAAGACTGTCTGTGCATGTGACTTGAATGTTTGTGAAACCTCCCGAGGCGAAAGAATTAAAATCCTTTGTGTGAAAATCGTAAAAATTAACTTGTTTCAAAATTACTGTAAAAAGTATGTTTGATTTTTTTTTGTCGATGATCAACTAAACATAGTAAATTTTATTTAGCATCATTTTCCAATCAGAAAAAAAGGAGTTGGTTTTTCTTTCTTGGTGTTTACTGTGTAAATTGTTAACAGCTATAGCTAATGAGTCTAATCGTAAATACAGGGTGTTCATAGTAAGACAAGTCGTAAATACAGGGTGTTCATAGTAAGGCTGTTCTTCTTTTGGCACAGACTGCAATATTTCTATGAAACTGGCATCGTACGATGTCGTTGAACGTAAAATCGGTTCATTGTAATGTCTGGCGCTTTACCCGATACCTACTATACTACTAGCAGTACGAGCACCGCTCCGTGTGTAAAATAGTGTAACCTTACAAATATGTATTTGAAACATTGTAAAGTATTTGAAATAGAAGATTAAGACGCTACCGCGAATATTTTCATTTTAGATAGCTCCGCCCACTACGCCCCGCGCGTCGCGCGCGTCGCGCAAGCTATCGTCTTCACTCAATGTGTCAAATTTGAACTTCGCGCGAATCGCACACATCGAGGTCAGCGCGGGGTCAAAAGAACCGAACAGGGAAGATAAGGAGCCGCAACTTACATTTAATTTTTAATCGGATTATTTTTTTTTTGTATTTACAAAAAATACTTGTAATGAAAACTTAATATGATAAGTTGGACGTGCATGGTTGTATGTATGTATGTGTGTGGTGTGTTGTGTGTGTGTGTTTGTGTATATCCTGAACGGCTGAGTCGATAGTTGTCTAGTTTTTTTTTGTTTGAAATGGGAATTAATCGGAAGTGTTCCTAGCTTTATTTGGTGAATATCGGTCCAAGATGGCCGCCGCCACAAATGGCGAATAGCATATTTTTTTACAAAACCTTCAATATCGGTATCAAATAAAAGGACTTGATAAATTAAAAATCCAAGATAGCGCCCGCAAAAAATGCTGAATTGCGTTATTTCTTTTCATAGCTACCTCAATAATAATAAATTTTTAAACATATTTATTAAAACTGAAATATAAATAATAATGTAATGTTAAAAATTCGTTGCTGGAACGGCATCTAAAGTAAATATTGTTTTTTCTGGCAGAATCCGTTCATTTTGTAAACTTCTCCTAAAAGGCAATACAAGAAAAATAACACAAAACAAAGTCTCCATAGATTTTTTGTTGTTTTTGTTTTGTGTTTATGTTTACGTAGTAGCTACTTATTTAGTGATTTGTGCTAATATTTACAATAATATCTAATAACACTCATATTACTTACCTAGATAAAATATAGCCTATGTTACTCGTGGATAGGTAATGTAGTTTTGTAATGGTAAAATAATTTTTAGAATCGGTCCAGTAGTTTTGAGTTTCTCCATTATACAAACAAACAAAAATACAAAATTTTCATCTTTATAATATTAGTGTAGATATACCAAAAGTTCTCGCCAAATTTAATAGTGGCTGATCGCATCGCATCTAACTTCCGAGTACCTATACGCGTACAACCTTGTTGTAGGTACCTATGTGGCCCACCATCACCCGCTGTTACCTCCCTGCCTAAAATGGTGTTTATGCAGCGACTCGAGCAATATCCAAAGCCACCATAAAGTTTGGCGAGATCTACCTATAGTTACAACTCTCCTACGAATGGTGTTATTGTTTACAACTACAAAAATATGTTATAGATTATAGAACAACAATTTCACTAAAATTAACAAATTACATAACTATACTCCATTTGTTTAGGTAATTAACTAAATGTAAACAATTTTAGTATGTCTTTTAAACAAAATGTGATCTTTAAAAATGTAAAATACGTTTTACAACTTGAAATACATTCAGATTTTCTAAAACTATAGTTAATTGATTTATACGCAGTAATTTCCAAATTAAAAATGATTTTTTTGGTTAAAAAGTAACGCCAAGATTGTTTACATTTAGTTAACTACCTAAACAAATGGAGTATACATACTAGTTGCATAGATAGGTAATGATGATTTTATTTTATTTACCTTGCCTTTTTCACCTCCTGCATTTTTGGCACATTCTTTGAGGTGTTGTTTTCTTTTTTCTTTAAGAAACTATATTTTTTTTAAGTTCTTGCCATTTTATATTATAAAACCTAAACCTAATTTAATAATATAAGTATTACCTATAACGTCTAAGCCAACTAATATTTACACTTACAAAATATTTAAAACCTAAGATCATCACGTCACAAATGAATATACCTACGACCAGAGCGACAACATGCATAGGTCCAACCCCGAAGAGCCCAATCGCCCGACTGGCTCGTCTTCGTACATTATTGTGTATCAATCGCTAGCGCACGGGCATAAGGTTCAGAATTGCGTAGCGTCTACCATGATCGCGGCCGCTCAAAAAATACAAAATCTTAAAACTTCATTTATAAATGATTGGTAATAGTTATGGAAAAACTGTTCTGACAGAACCTTAATATTGATGTTACGAATGTATTAGAGTAATTTTGAAACATAAAGATCGTGTAACTTGCTTGTAAAATCAAAAATAGTACTTTTATAGACGTGTTTTCGAAATTAATTATGATCGAGTAAAATTATCAGTATCGTGTTTTCGTTCTGGCAGAATCTAGATAAAGGTATCAATTTATCTATATCAAAATTTCAGATCCATTGGTAAGCTGGTTGTCTTACAATCTGCCATGGCAAATGGCAAATAAAATCGAGGTAGCGCCTTAAGTTTATTTTTTCTGACTAGATTTGTTTTCCAGCATTTTTTTAAAAGTATTTTTTATTTTACCTAATTTATCCCAAACTAGGTCTATTTAAACCTTTGTATAAAGTTTTAGTTTATTAAATACCTCGAGGTAAAAAATAGTTATACCGTGAGCTAAATGAATAAAAATGTCTTACCTTGCCATATTGAGATCCAGCGTCTAATATGGCGACTTTATCACGTCCATGTGTAGACCCGTTGGTACTCCGGAACTGTCCATCTGCAGAGGCTGTGTGCATCTCGCCAACTCGCCAGCAGCACTAGGCAATAAAAAAAAAACTATTTTAATTTATATAATTTTAGTAAGGACTATTCTGTAAAAAAAGTCCCTCTTAAATAAAAAGGAAGAATCGAATAAGAATCATTTATTTGCTATATGTATGCTTATAATATTGACTATTATAGTGCTTTTCGATGTCAAATAAACCATAAAGTCATATAAACAATTTATTATGTTACACATAAAGAAAATCTTACAGAAATTAAAAAAAAACATTACTTAGTCTTTTTATTATTAGAAAAAAAGTTATGGTATTACTAAACTTAAATCAGATAAACTGAAAATCTTTTTTTTAATATAAAATTGAGGTTTAAAATTATCTCGTGATAGAATGATGCGGGAAATTAGCGGCAATCTGTCAACGCAACACTAATGAACATTTTAAAGGTCTTCGTAAAACCTAGCAATATTAGCGACACAAAAAAAGACGTTTATCTTCACTAACCTGAATACTACAAGGCTATAAGAAATCGCTTTTAACTTTAAATACCAATAATTATCTGTTAATTACATCTGTCCATGCTAAAATGCAAATAGTATTGTGGCCATTGTGGGATTATAATGCAAATTTGATGTATTTCTAGTTCAAACTTCGCACTAACATTTTTCCTTCTAAAACATGGATGTCTTATCGTATATCGCTATTCACGAAATAATATAGGTCACATAAGCTCCCATGAGGTCTAACCTCCAATTTTAAACTGAAGGTCATTCATAGTAAATTTTGTAGTAGCATTGTTATGCTTCTTAAAAATGATTTAGTTATGTTTACTCAAGGTCGTTTTCGCGCCGATTTACAAACGACTGTCTTATTAGAAATGAAATGCCGCTCATTAATTCAATATGAGATACTGTTGTGGTTTATACAGCCTAATTTACGTAACACATGTAATAGTCATAATAAATTAGGAAAATGAATTTTATTCCTTTGTAATAAGAGCAGTCTTGTGGTTAAAAGATTTGTAAATCATTGTGGTTACTTGGTTTATTAACCTTATTTGAATACTGTCTGAGAAACTTAAGTAAGGACATAAAATAAGAGTCTAAAGATATTTTACGTTTGAGATGTACAGAAGAAGGGGGATAGTACAAAAGGAATAGAAGTCTTTGCAGACAGGTTCATCAGAAATATCTGAACTAAAATCAACATGTTTAGTGTTAAGTTGTAACTATTAGTAAATATGTAGAGACATTCAAACAATTAGCATCTATATGGTGCCATGTTACCAAAATATTTAGAACATCTATTTGTTGTAGACATCCTAATTGAATGAGAGAAAATAAAATAGCATTAAGATTAGAACTTTCTGTTCCACTTTCTGAGGAATTAAAATTAATCTATAATGTTATTTTATCCACTAATTTAAGAAAAATACATTAAAAAGTAAAATAACTTAGTATAAGGTGTAACAAATCTAATAAGTTATTTTTATGACTTACAGCTATTGATTTCAAGCCTGTGACAAATTCAAATAAAAAGAATGTTATCATAATCTCAATAACTAATTTTTCTATCACAGAACCACCTTCAAGGTACTGAAAACAATATTACTTTCACTGATTTATAGTTGACTATTGAACTCATTTTATTTACATTGACAGGATTATTCATTAAGCCTTTGCCAATCACATATAGTATGACTAATAGAACAGGTAATGTGTTTATAATGATAACATACAAGAAACACCTCTTTGTATACTTTCAAAAACAATAGATAATCTGATAAGTCGAAAAACAATAGATAACTTTGATGATATTTTATCTTTATACATTTTTGTATGTTTAATACCACATGGCAATACTGGTTAGAGCCAGCACACTCTAATGTTCACAAAACAAATTCACACAATGACGCTACCTTCAAAAAAAAGTTCCTAAATCCAAACATTACAATGCAAAAAGTCCACAGATATTGCTAACTTCATTGTCACATCACAAAATTTAAGTCAAATATAAACAAAAGAACTTATTTTTAGCTTTGCTAAACACTAAATATAATCATTAGTGTAAATTCTCTTGATATTAAAACCTCCTTGCACAAAAACTCTGTTGTGTTTTCATATGACTCTACGTTGTCAATGGTTATTTATAGAAAGCATTCCACATGAAGCGTAATTATTGTACACACAAACATTTTGTTGTGCATGCATGTATAGTATTATTATTTACTATAATATACTCATGAATATAGAGCACATGTGGTCCCCAAATTATGTTGACCTCAAATGTTTTACCTTGAAATCAATAAAAACATCTGAATAAATTTGTATAGAACATGATTGTTTCAAAGATATGGATTTAGGATAAAATTATTTTTGACAGAAATAATAATTTTCTCAAATTATTGATTTATAATTTGGGCATTTATACATAAATATTATATAAATAATAGCAAAACAATAGTAATACTGTTGAAAGATGTAGAGATAGCTGTTATCAATATAAAAAAGAACTTACCAAAAATTGAGAAGTGTGGTCCAGTGGACACAAATGTTCGAACTATTACATATTCATATTGTTAAGGTTAACTAAATAAGGTTATCACAAATTTCTGATAAGAATTGACCATACCAAATCACAAATTACTGATGTAATAACAATGCGCATTGTTTTTTAGACGTTCCAGCAAGGACGAAACCAGAAAGACACGTTGCGTAAATTAATAAATATTTTTTAAACAAAGAACAATACAAATACTCACTTTTCTGAGAATACAAAACATTGTAATACTCGAGCTTGTAATTTACACATGATTTTTAGAAACAAGATGATCCAAGATCGATTGATAACAGAAAAGATAAGGTTTAGATAAATATCAAGAATTTTGTTGAAATTCTACAGACTATCAGTCGCATACCGGGGACATCGCGCATATAATCAAACATACTTACCGCCTATATTTCGAACGCGTGTTCAAGACTGCAAAACAATTAACTCATGCATACTAACCGCGTTCGATTAAATGTAAAACAGTACGTAATGCAATGAAAATGTTAAGTAAAACCGGGCTTTGACATTAGGTTGTGGGTCATAACCGGAGGGACTGATCTCAGCAGCCATTTCTAAACATTCAAATAACGTTCTTATCCAGTAAAATTCTTTTTCATAGTTTTTTACACTTACCTAAAAGAAAATATTCGCTAATTCAGTAGAATATGTTCATGGGAAACACGAAAAAATGTGATTCTCCATTCAGCACTACGAATACAAAATTTTAGTACTGAAATTGTCTGTCAGGTGGCGCACCGGACATAATATTGTCAATGCATTCATAAGATTGATTCATTTCATTTTCTAACAGGTTTGAACCAAATTTTTGGATCTTTGATATTATGTAATTATTTTATATCAAATAGTTAAAATAATTATTAGATTTTTTCATTTTAGTATTCATCTCAAACAAATAAATATGTAAAAACCAAAATATCTGATAAAATAATTAATAGGAACGCATTTTTTATTTTGCTTGTCATCTTTGGAAACGTTTCTTTCAAAGCATAAATGTTTATAAAATAAAAAGTATCACTAAATCAATTCTTACTTTACCAACGTTTTGTTGGCTATTGTAAGCAGTTACACCATGTTTGTAATAGAATATTGTTAAGCTACTAGATGAAGTTCTATAAAATCCCAATACCCATGTAGGACTGGTTAAACCAAATTATACTGGCTGCGTGAATAGATATGTGGGCCTAATACACTTCGTTACTCGCAGGTCTTTCAATGTTTCAGTTGGTCAAAATATTTTTTATACTGTGTTACAAAATGTTATAATACATTTTTCGCATAAAAAATTACCCGAATAGTCTTTAATAGCCAAAGTTTCTTAGGAACATTAGTTTCGAAAGTTTGAAATTAATTTAGGAAATTTAAATGGCGTAGTAAAACTTGCGTGGAAAGGATAAAAAGGATTGTATGATTGCTTTGTAGATGTAAATTGATGACGGTCAAACGATCGTCTGTGTGTCCTTATTTTGAGAAAGAATTTGTTCTAATCAATAAAAATGCCGGATCATCTAGGAGAGGATATGCGTAAACTCAAAGATGTTACAGAGGAGCCGGAAAAAGAAATTAAATGTAAGTTTCAAAATCAAGATCAATTATTGTTGTTACTGCCATAACCCATATTTGCATTTATAAATGTATTATTTACCAGAAATATAACAATTTATTACGTATTTCAGCTCTCGATGAGGGGGATATTGCACTATTGAAATCATACGTAAGTATTTGATGAAAGATCTGAAAACTATATCATTCGTATTGATGACTGGCATTTTTTGAAATTAACTTTTTTTGGAATGCTTTGTATAGGGCCAGGGACAGTATACGAAGATCATCAAAGAGGTTGAAGATGGTATACAGACTGTGATGAAGAGGGTCAATGAATTGACTGGTATCAAAGAGTCTGACACTGGACTGGCACCCCCAGCCTTATGGGATTTGGCAGCAGATAAACAGACCTTACAAAATGAACAACCATTACAGGTATGGTTTTTATACTTTTTATGCATTTGTGTCTTAGTAAATATCTGTTTTTAATGCTAAAAATATGATTATGTTGAAGTAAACAAGGTACTGTTGAATTAGTAAGCTTGGAGTATTTACGAATGAGTAACTACTTTGACAATGGAGGTATCACATCAATTAAAAAATAATAATTGTGTACTCATAGTATACAATGTCAAATATTCATAAAAAGAATAATAAATCACTAGGAAATTATCTTCTAAAGTAAAGGTGTCAAAGATTCAATTTCAATTTTTTTTCTTACAGGTAGCAAGATGCACAAAAATCATCAATGCAGATTCAAATGACCCTAAATACATCATCAATGTGAAACAGTTTGCCAAGTTTGTGGTGGACCTGGCCGACTCTGTCGCTCCCACTGACATTGAAGAAGGGATGAGAGTTGGGTAAGATGTTTTCTATAACTTTATTTTATCATGTAAATGACTCAAGCATTTTAATTTTATTTCAAAGGAATATAGGAGTATGATTATTCTATCTTGGATAATGTATCTTGTATCTTCTTATATATAAAAATCAATTGCTGTGTTAGTCTCGCTAAAACTCGAGAATGGCTGAACGGATTTATTTCATCTTGGTCTTGAAATGTTCGTGGAGGTCTAGGGAAGGTTTAAAAGGTGAGAAAAATCGAATCATTGTCGGGAAAACCCCTATAAACAGCCCTTTTCTTTTTCCCATACAAAAGTTTAGGTTTTTTAATTAATCGATTGGGGCAGTACGAAATCTGCCGTGTCAGCTAGTCATGAATAAAAACAACTGTGGTATATTAGAGGCATTTAGGTTTTTCTATATATATAAAAATCAATTGCTTTTCGTTAGTCTCGCTAAAACTCGAGAACGGATCAACGGATTTATCTCATCTTGGTCTTGAATTGTTCGTGGAAGCCTAGGGAAGGTTTAAAAGGTGAGAAAAATCGAATCATTGTCGGGAAAACCCCTAAAAACAGCCCTTTTCTTTTTCCCATACAAAAGTTTAGGTTTTTTAATTAATCGATTGGGGCAGTACGAAGTCTGCCGTGTCAGCTAGTCATGAATAAAAACAACTGTGGTATATTAGAGGCATTTAGGTTTGAAATATTTTTGTTTTTGATTTGTGTCCATTGTCCAAACATTTTAGCATTACTTATAACAAACTTGTGGGTAATTGAATAGGTATGTAATAATTTTGAACATAAAAAGTTTTGTATACATTGCAGGGTTTTTTCAAATTGTCCTAAATGTAAAATAATTAGTAATTTTGCTCTAGTAGTCTTATAAGTGTAAGGCTGTTTTAACCTTTTAATCGTGTATAGATTTAAGAATGCTTTTCATATGTAGATTTAATTTACTTTAGAGTACTTACTCATCAGCTGTTGAGTATTTTTTGAGATTCCACTTTATGCATCAGCTTTTACGGTTCACATTTACTAAGTTATTAAATTGTAATATTACAAGGTGCGCATTGTAATGCTGACCATCTAGCTTTTATTCTATATCTCTTGCAATGAGGCTGTAAAATCAAAAAGTAAAAGTCATTTATTAAAATTAGGCACTTTTTAAACAATGAAATAATAATAGACCCCCATCGCCCAACCTTCACCGCCTCTGTGCTTTCGCTTCGGGAGAAGAAACGGCGCAATGAAATCCCCAACAGCACGCTACACACGTACAAAGTGGCTTATAAATACAGCTTCAATGTTCTGTGTCATACATCTGTAACAGCTTCTTGCTATAGAAGATATGAAACGAAACGAAAGGGAACTAAAAGATGCAAAATAAACTATCTTTATCTATGAACCTTTGCTTACTTGACCAATTTATTATAAGTTAACTCAACCTATCAAGTAAGTTAGTTATAAGTTTAGAAATTTAGTTTTCACAGTAATGTTAGTTGCTCATGCTTGTAGAACATCATGCTAATATTGTGACATCTGCCTTTAGATGCTTAAAATGCATTATTTTTGATATAAATCTGGTGGAAATACCTGTAGGCCAGATAAGTCACTTTAATCTTGGCTTCAACGCTCAAAGTTGTTTAGTCACAGAGATACTGTTATTCAGTATTTTATGACTAGTTTTCTACTACAAAATATACTGGATAATGTAAATTTATTTTCTAAGCCTGTTTACATATATAAACAATAAAAATATACCACAACCATACAAATAATAAAATAATAACCAAAAGTACAATACTTAATGGTCATGGTCTTTTACAAAAAATTGTTTTCCAGTTTGGCGATTTTTTAATAATTGACCGTTTTAATAAGTTTTCAAATGGATTACCACCAGTATGTTAACAAATTAAATAAAACCTTTTTGGTGACGTAACTGGCCTACAGCTTCCGACCAGACTACGGAGAGCTATAAAGGAGGTTGTTCTACAAGCATTAGCAGCTCCCAACTACCTCTCCAAGAATATACACTAAGTTCATTGCCATTTACCTGATACTGTGTAGCTTTCTATTATGGGTATTACCTTGAACTACAAACATTATTACATGTATGATTTTATTCATCAGTTTTATGCCTCTTACATCCCCTAATTAAGATATCTTTATTATATCTATTTTACATTTTTGTTGTTCAATAACAATCGTTATTAACTAAAAACAAATCTTAACTAGTAGAGACATTATTTTTTTTTTTATCAAAGTAACAATTAGAAAAAAATAAATTAGGGTCCGCAAGAAAAATCTCTGAAAAAAGCTGTTAGTTTTATTTATCACACTATGTTGATTCCTTAATCATTCTGTCAAAATAACAAATTTTTGCATACTAAGTTTTATCTTAGCGAAACATGTTGATCTACTGTAACATTAAGAACACCAATGTATACCATGTTTTACGCAAATAAATTATATACTAAGTGGACATTACATCCATTTCTAACTTTAACATTAATCAAACAAATGCAAAATCCCTACACCCGTCTACACACCACTATTCTAACCACACCATTCCCATCCAGTGTGGACCGCAACAAGTACCAGATTCACATCCCGTTGCCGCCTAAGATCGACCCCACTGTGACCATGATGCAGGTGGAGGAGAAGCCGGACGTCACGTACAGTGATGTAGGAGGCTGTAAGGAGCAGATTGAAAAGCTAAGGGAGGTTGTGGAGACTCCGTTGTTACATGTATGTGTGATTTTTTATTTGAGTTGTATTCTTTGTATGTTTTTGTGCATAAGGAAGAAAAAGGCATGCTGGGCCAACCCCAAATAATAATTGGGATAAGGTTAGGGGAATGATGATAATTAATTTTGTGCCTAAATGAGGAAGAAATTCTTAAGAGTTTTTATGCCGAACAAAAATAGCTACAGCACATTTATTTATTTATTACAAAACTCAAACCAAAAGTGTGCCACAAAAATGTGATCCACTTATAATTGTTCTAAGTTCGGGTGATTTAGTGGATTCTTAATTTTTTGAAATAACTTGAAAGGGTCTAAAACAATCTTGGTTTAATTAATGTTTTTTATTTAACAAAAAAACTGAAGTTATTTTATGTGATTTTTAAACCCAAAAAAAACACAATTTGTTTTAAATTAAATTTCCTTTTACTTAAACCTACAGATAATTATATTTTGTTACAGCCCGAGAAATTCGTGAAGCTAGGTATCGAACCGCCTAAGGGTGTGTTGCTGTTCGGCCCGCCCGGTACCGGCAAGACCCTGTGCGCTAGGGCCGTCGCCAACAGAACTGATGCTTGCTTCATTAGAGTTATTGGTACGTAAACTATTCTACAGTTCATGATTTATCATCATTCCCCTGCCCTTATCCCAATTATTATTTGGGGTCGGCGCAGCATGTCATCTTCCACACGTTCCTATCTGACGTCATCTCGCAAGTCACAGTCGCTTTATATTGTAGAGTTAAAATTTGGTACGGAGAATGTCAGAAATAGGTTTAAACACATATCTAAATATCGTTAAAGCCTACTTTTAATATTGATTTGTGAATTGACTTTAATTTTAATTACCTACAATGGAACCAACCAGCAAATGACAGCACTGCAGCGCATTCTGCGTCTTAAATAATATAGTTGGGGTCAGCGCCATCTCTCGGACTTAAATTTAGTTTTACTGATCAGGTGGACGCAAGCTAATAGTTACAATAGCTCACCAGATGTCGCAAACAATAGAATACACAAGTTTGACACAAAGCAATGGAGAAATTTGAACTCTCGTTCAATGACCTCTGTAGCTTAGTTGGACCGACTGGTGCGTTGAACCTGGGGTCGCAGGTTCGAATCCTGCCTAAGGCTAATCATTTTCCATTGTATTATTTGTATTTATTTGACTGTAATTTATGGTCTATATGGGGAGTAAAGAAAGAAAGCTGTCCATAAGCTTAGGCAGCCTTCTGATACGCCTCCCCTAGATTAACATCACGCCTCTGCTATGAACACCTCTGTATGATGAAGCTTTTCTATCAGAGCTACATGTGGCAGGACATTCTATTTATTATTGTAAATTAGGTAAATATATTGCAATTTACAGCTTATTTAATCTGGGGTCATAATTAAATTATGTTTTTGTTAAATCTCTAGATACTCAATTTTGGATTATCATACAAATCTTCTCAGGATTTTAATTTCTGAATTTTTTTTATTATCATTATTGCTCGCCTGAAATGTCCTATTGCGGGGTAATAGCCTAAATATTTTTTTTGCTTGTAGATTTTCTTTTACTTCCAAACACATAAACATATTTTTTTTACGTTACCGATACCTTTTCAATTCAACGATAGACTTGTTTTTCTTATTCTTAGACACAAATAGTGGTCATCATCATCATGTTCCTGCCCTTATCCGATATTACTTGGGGTCGGTGCAACACGTTACTTTCTTCCATTCTCCCCTATCAGACGTCACACTATCATCTACTCCTTTTTCATTCATATCATTCCTTATACAATCCATCCAATCTTTTCTTTGGCCACATATATTGATAATTTGTTAAAAAGAAAACTATTTTACCTCTGTTCTTAGGTTCGGAGTTGGTACAGAAGTACGTAGGTGAGGGCGCTCGTATGGTGCGCGAGCTGTTCGAGATGGCGCGCAGCAAGAAGGCCTGCCTCATCTTCTTTGATGAAATCGACGCCATTGGTGGAGCCAGGTAAGGATAGCAATACTGTTATATCTAACTAGCGACCTGCCCCAGCTTAGCATGGGTGAAATACTGATGTATTATACATATCAAACTTCCTCTTGAATCACTGGGTCTATAAAAAAAAACCTGCTTCAAAATTCGTAACGTAGTTTTAAAGAAATATGCAAACAGACAGCGACTTTGTTTTATACTTTGTAGTGATTAATTTTGAGGAAAAGATAGAAACGAGGCTAAAAATAGATTATTATAATATTCCTTTGAGAAAGTTATTTTAGAACATATTCTAATGGTAAGTATGCATTGAAAATTGTCCTTTGGTTATGTACCTATATTAAGTTTTCTGTACTTATCATAGGTTCGACGACGGCGCAGGCGGTGACAACGAAGTTCAAAGAACTATGTTGGAGTTGATCAACCAACTGGACGGTTTCGACCCTAGAGGAAACATCAAGGTACATATTATTTTTATTAGTGACCCTGACTGCTATACCGGAGGTCGTGGGTTCGATTGGCACCCAGGACAAATGTTTGTGTGATCAGCACGATCATTTTTTCTGTGTCTGGGTGTAATTTATCTACAGTATGTATTTAGAATTATATAAGTAAGTTTATCGGCTGTCTAGTACTCATAGCACAAGCTACTAAGTATGCTAACTTGAGACTAGCGTTGTGTGTATGTTGAAAAAATACTTTCTTTATTCTAATTTCTAACCCAACAGGTACTTATGGCGACCAACCGACCGGACACTCTAGACCCCGCGCTCATGCGTCCGGGCCGTCTCGACCGTAAGGTGGAGTTTGGTCTCCCTGACCTAGAAGGCCGCGCACACATCTTCCGTATCCACGCTCGCTCTATGAGCGTCGAGAGAGACATCAGATTCGATCTGTTAGCTAGATTGTGTCCTAATTCTACTGGTGCTGAGATTAGGTATGTTTTTCAGTTTTTTTTTAGTTATATAGTCATTGGTTGATAGTTATCTATACTGGAATAAGTATTTTTTCTGCTTGTGTAAGTAACAGTCGCTCTTTGTTTTTTTTTCTCTTTATAAAGTTAATGCTCATTTGGTAAACCATATAATAAAGAGATTTTTTACGTGAGTACCATAAAAAGTAATGCTTAAAAAATGTTAAAGAATTTTTCTTTAATTGATCTACATTCCAGTAAATATAACTGAATTTCTGCTACTGTTATCTCAAATCTCAAATCTAGTATTAAACTAGTACGTAACAAGTAAATCCATTATTTAACCACCTTATCATTCACAGGTCGGTATGTACCGAGGCTGGTATGTTCGCGATCCGCGCTCGTCGCAAGGTGGCCACCGAAAAGGACTTCCTCGAAGCCGTCAACAAAGTCATCAAGTCCTACGCCAAGTTCTCGGCCACGCCACGCTACATGACTTACAACTAGATTTATACCTTAATCCCAAGCATTTGGGTGCCTTTTTCACTATACAAAATATGTGATAGTTCGTTTTGCTCTGTCGGTAAAACAGTGGCGCATAAGATTAAGTTGACAGTTCCGTCAGCTCGCTCTGTCGGTAAAACAGTAAACACAGATAATCTTAGCATTTATACTCTGCAACAAAAGTTTATTTACATTTGTATAGTGATAAAGGCACCAAAATATGGGATAAATGTGAAAATGGGTCTACGAAAGTGGCGACACTACTTGCGTGTCTGAAGTTGCGGGAGAGTATCTTTAAAATAAATTAGATATTGTATTTGAATAACGTCGATAATAAAGTTATTTAATAAAATCTTTGTTGTTTTCCTTTTAAATGAAATACAATTTATTATATTTTTAATTAAAACATAATTTCATTTACCTCGTAACCCTTAAAATTCATCGAATTTACTAAATAATAAGTTAATATTCAAATAAAGAAAAATATTTATATCTGAAAAATATTGTTACGTAGTGTAACTATCTTCGTAAATGCACAGAACTAGAAATGAGGGTAGTCAAATAAAAGGTTTGAAGAACACTTGTCAGATTCATTAAAAACTCCTAAATATTCCAAAAGTAAACGACTTCGTTTTTAAGTGTTATTGGTTTTAGCTATTTTGGTTCATCAGAAATATTTAAAATAGTTCAATAGAAAGAAGTTAATGTAAAGTGATAACCAAATCAATTCATATGTTATTTGAAAAACTGTGCCTCCAAATATGTCTCAAACTATAAGTAATAACGTGAGTATTTTTGAATAATCTTCTAGAATTAGTACAAAATACGTTTAAAATATAAATATTATACTCACGGCAATAACGTAAAGGTGATTCGGATTTATAATAGTTTTGGTTAAAGTATTTTATTGTCAGATTACAACTTCTACCTGAAAGATGGATAATATTCATTTAGATTTCTATGTAATTAGTGATTTCCTAAAATTTTGTGTATAACTACCATTGGATGTATGCCCTGGAAGTTTTTAAAAAAGTTTGTTTTTTGTAAAAAATATTGCCGCCATATTATTTTTTTCGCAATTGTCTGGGTTCTTAGCCAATTTGTCCAAAAGTCTGATTGTATTTGCTTGTTAATTACCTACCATGATTCTCGAAAATACTTCTAAAAATGAAATAGGATAGAAAATATGCACCAATGTTATTATGACGTAATACTCAAGAGTTATAAGTTAAAGTTTCGAGCTGTTAAAAAAAGTTAAAGATGTTCTATCTAATATTATATTAACAATATAACATTTTTATGTTTTTTCTCGCGCTTTATTGTGATACGTGATGGTGATGATGTATGATAATAAGATCGTACTTTTTAATCATAGAATTCATATGCCTTAAATACTGTATTCGATTCCTCTTCAGAAGGTAAGCTTTTAAATTCTTATGTAATAAAAACTGATTAATTGTTATGTGCAGGTAAACTCTTTATTTTTATTTATTAAAATGTTGGAAAAGTTGCCTAAATTAACCAATATTTTTTGTTTTTAATAAACGACTCCCGCAGTAAGGACTTGAATTCTTGTATCGCAGGAGGTTTCACAGACACTTAATTCACATTCACAAAGATATCCAGACTCAGAACAAACATTTATGGATCGTACAAATTCTTGTCCTACGCGGGGATCGAACCCTCGACACGTCGCGCACAGTGGTAATTGGCGTGGTGACCTTTACCACTCGGCTTGTTGCGGGAATTTGTCGGATTTACAGATGCTTGTTCTGTGTCTGGGTTAAAAGTCTGTGAAACCCTAAGTCAATTTAAATAAAAACTCATAACTACTTTGTTTAACATTTACAGGAAGCTTACACGGATGTGGTGGAGCTGTGTGCCCTGCTGCAATGTCTGGGGTTCAGTGTCAAGTCCCTGGATACGAGCGATGGGAATATGAGCCAAGATGGCGGTGTTCGAAGTGTCGTTATCAATTGTCAGGTAATTCAAATACTTAATCACTACTTACTCCGATAATTACCGGTCTTTAGTCATAGAGTGATATTAACGATCCACAGTGTAATTTCCTACCTTAACGTTGGCAAAATCTTAGAATATTAACGAAGGAGCCATAAACAAAAATAAGAAGAAGAAGACATACTTTATCTCTAATTTTCTCCATGTTTTTAACCATTACTTAAAATAAGCAAAGCTGATAATATGTTATATAGAACTTTTGATTTGTTGTTAGTATTAAATGACAGTCATTTAATCCTGAATTCAGTATTTAAATTAATTGCTAAAAGAGTTCTGAGAAATTCTTTGAAGTTTGGGTAACGACAACTACGGCCTTTTGTTTCTAAATATGCCTAAAGAGTTATGATTTGATAAATACCTATAGTATAGCTACTTCATCATCATCATCATTCCCCTACCCTAATCCCAATTATTATTTGGGGTTGGCGCAGCATGTATTCTTCTTCCGCACGTACCTTAGCTACTTATTGGCCTTTATTTTGGTTGGTATCTGTTTTAGTCCTCTGGTCTTCACGTGGTGTTGGAGAGCCCCAGCCTGTCCTGTTCGTGCCCCACTACCAACCACCAGAACAGTGGCGTTTGGCAAGTCTCAGGCGTTACCGGAGGAAAACAGCTGGATAAAGTATGTGTACGATTGTATAATATATTTTAGACAACGAACGGGTCTTATTCGCGATATAATTCGATATTTCTTTTCTCCTGACGTTTCGGCTGAGTTGCACCGACTGTGGTCACGTTTGTTGTCTAAACTATTTGTACAAGTCGCGAAAGTTTAAAATCATTGATTGCAAAATATTCACAGTAAGCATTGTTACAATGCCTAAAATGATCTTTCCTCTGCCCACCTAAAACAACTATGCACTGAAATTTTGAAAAAAGAGAACCGTTACGAGAATGCTAGTTGATGTCCATGCTATGTATATTTCTTTACAAGTTTATACAATAAACATTCAACGCCGGTTATCGAGCCATGGAAGTTAAACTGTTTGGCAGATTCCATGGGGCTGACACAACTTTAAAAATCTTAATTTGTAGTTTTTATAATACCATTTATTTTACAAAGATTAAATCTAAGCCTTTCTTACAAATATCGAAATCTTAGTTATCTTATTACTCAAATTTCCCGTCATCTTTATTCTAGGAGTTTGGATGTTCATTACTGGGGTCGTTACCCAAAAGCCACCGCGACCGTCTTACAAAGGAGTTGCATGAGATGATAAGATGTATCAAGCAGCACAATGAGTCGGATGTTGAGCTTGCTAAGGAGGCTATAGCTAATAGGTCTGCTAGCATGATCGAACTGAAAACCCCTGACAAGAGGTAAGTGTTGTTAAGGAAGGCGAGTTTCTTAACAATTCATATTAATATAGTTAATATATTATCATGTATTGAAATGCAGGTGTCATATAGTTTTCCATAGTGAAGGAATCACTTCCATTTAACAAATCCTATCAATAGCCCAAATTACCTAGTTTAATATCCATAATTTACAATAGTCTTATAGCTACCTTGGGCCGTCCATGTCTGTTCTTTTATAGAGCAGGGGTGGATGGATGGCGCTTGGTAGATGCCCCATCACATTTTCATCGCTCTAGCTAAGGGGGCCCCGCTAGATATAAACACATTCACATTTTAGATTAATGTTCTCATCAAGGCCTCTGCATGTTGGACCTGTGTCCCTATGTAAGCCTTTAAAAAGGACCGCGTTTCTTCTCTAAATTAGCCCGTGAATTAAAAGAGAAAAAGTAATTAGTAAATATTTCATATGTCCAGCGTTATTTGCCAACATTTTTGCTAAGAGTCCAGTTCACCAATTCGTCACATACATATTAAATTTTTCCAGTGATTTCAAAATAAAGTCGGACACACCGACGAGATACCGGTCCTTAGACACTCTGACGGCAGCCAGGAGGGACGACCCGCAGCTGCCAGCTCCGGGGCCCCTGCAGAAATTGGACCTGGCTGATGCTTCCACTGAAGAAGGGAACGAGAAAAAAGTAAGAGGAAGTAATGGGAATAACTATTCTGCGAAAATCAAAGACTTAATTTAAAATAATTTTAGTTCAATTTAGCGCAGTCATAGTTTATAGATTATAAATGATTGTGTGGGATTCAAGGTTGCAGTTTTACTAAGCAGCGTCCTGGCCAAGTAGGATTCTGCGTGTGTCCTCAAATGTAATATTGTACAACCCAAAGGTTATACCATCATGTTCAAATTTCATCTTCCAGCAGATCATGTGTCGTAGACAGAGTACTTACACCTTGTCTTCAACTCCGGGCAGCGTCAGGAGACGTAACAAGACATCGAGGTAATTTAACCATACTTGTACACAATTGCTCCCCCCATTGTCCTATTAGAAAAATTTTCACCAACTAAAAATACCCCGTTAACCTGAACCTGGTCATGATCAGTAGGTAACCTAACTGGAGGGAGAAGCCTATTAAAAATAATAATAAACGTTACGATTAAGGTGAACGTACACTAAACGAATTGTCAAATTCTGTATGTATTAATTACTTCGGATTCAAACGATTCGACGCAGAGGAGTGTGCGTCGTGCGAAGTTTCATGAGATTTAATACAGAATTCTAAAACTCCTTCCATTAAACACGCACAAGTGTGCATTCACCATAAGACTCATACATTTTACAAGTAAAACTTTGTGCATATTTCAGTCCTATACACGCCAGTCAGCAGAACACTCTCCTGGAAAGTCTGGTAGCTGCTGAGAAGGCGGCCGAGGATCTGCACAGCAAGCTCACGTATGTAATCAGAGAGTTCGTGGAAGATGGGAAGCATGATTCCTCCATGTCTTCCCTGACACTGGACGTCTCCAAGATCTCATTATTAAAGGTAAGGGTTGAAGGTAGATCATTTTCATTGATCAACTTTTGAAATGCCTTCGTACCTATTTACGTACGTCATCCCGTGCCCTTGAGCAGGTAGATGAGGATGCCCCAGTGGTTTTAGCCGTTAAGAGTCCGGTACTCTCCCGGTGAACTCCCGACGGAAAATGTACATAAAGATTTCCAATGGGAGACAAATAAAAGTATCTATTTATTCTGTTTTTTTTCTTCATACATCTTAAGTTATTGAACACAGTGGATGTTTTTATGAAATACTCGTCAGTTTGCTGCATAGAAACTTGTGATGATAACAAGTTTTAAACTTTATTGTAAGAAATATATCCAAAACAATAGTATATCATTAATTATCTTTGTTTAATAAGGAACCTATAACCTGCCTCGAAGAACTAAGAGTTATGGTTTGTTTTAGTGTTCCGAAGCTACGAAAAGTCAATTCGCATCTAGCCCGAATCTATCTGGCCTAGGCAGTACCCGGGAAGACCTAACTAAGAGCAGGCTTAAAAGATTCGAGAGCGCTTCTACATCAAACTTGGGCCCGACCAAATCCTCAAGTAAGGACAACAAACTGGCTTCCAAACTGCGTCGAATTTCACCCAATATATTTAAAATCAAGAAAGAAGGTTCTACTGTCAAATTGGAAAAACCTAAACCGCAAGACGCGAAAAGTAAATTGAACAGTAAGTATATATTTTGTCTATAAACTTTTAAAGAAAACTGCATCATCGTTCATTGACAATGCTTTAACTGTATTGCTCCTCAGTTTTCTCAATTATTTAGAAGTAAAATTATGGGTAACAAACAAGCTGTTGCCCGCGACTTCCTCGCGCGAATCTTGGTTGTAACTGCAAAAACATTATGTAGTAAGATTTAACAAAACGTGGCGTGTGTTGTTGACACCTATTTTTGATAAATTTGTATAGTATTCATTTTCTAACGTATTTTTTCAGTTTTATTCAAACCGAAAATCGTGACACCAGTCCGTACACCAAGAGCGAACATGGAAGCAAGCCCAAACCTAAGTTCATCCCGAAAGAAGTTTAGCCATGTCAAGTCCACTATACCCAGGCCCGCCTCTATCAAGAAAGAATAACTAACAAAATGAAGAACAAATTTACAAAAATACACGTGTTTAATATAGATAAGTACTAACTAGATAGCGGGCAGTGATACAATAAATTAATAATTAAAATAGACTATGTTATTTTGTTACCATCCTATACCATAAGAATGTGAACACGATCGGTTTGCTAAGTGTCAGAAGCATCGGAATTAGTATAAGTCCTTATCAATTTCTCTACTTCTTTTTCTAAAGTTTCGTTTTTGTTTTCCGAAGTCTTTTTCTTTGTTTTTGATCTTGTATGCTTGCATAATTCCTTATCCTTTTTAATGGCTTTCAATTCTCCACTTTTGTTCCTCTCTAAGTGTATGGTAGTTGGGTATATGATGCTTTCTATCAGTTCTTCTTTCGTTTCCTTTGAATTGAAATCACCCTTACTCTGGAAATGGTCATGGCTCTTTTTCTTAGGCTTTTTATGTTTGTCTATACAGCAGTCCTGTATGCTTTCGTCATCGCTTTGAACGGATCTATGGTCTGAAGGGGCTTCAGTCTTCATCCTCTCATTAATTTCCTTTTCTTGGCTCTTTGCGGTCAATTCTTTCAAAGTGTACTTATCAGTTTTCAAACACTTTTTCCTGTCCTTTTTCGCTAGTTTAAGACAAATAGTTGCTTTAGGGTACCCCGTGAACTGTTGGTAGCACCCGCCCTTTTCTAACGATACGAAAGGCTTGAAAAATCTTCTTGGATGAATATCATCTGGGGTTTCATTCAATAGTACATAAGCTTTCTTCAAAAAGGTTTTTTTGTCAATGGGATTCTGCATGTGGAAGAAGTTTTCAAGTTGTTCATGGGACTTGAGTCTTTTTAATGCATTCCTTTGGACCATATTATATGAAACTACAGCCATGAGAATAAATGCAGGTTCATTGCTAAGTATATGGTCCCATAGTATTAACCACTCAGAGCATGTCAATACTTCACTAAAAGCTGTTTCTAATATCTTGAGAGCATATGTTTGGCTGGTGATCCCCGCCTCACAGAAGTGATTTAGAAGGGGTTGATCATGTTCTGCCAAAATATTTTCAACTATTGCTAAGACGCTTATTGGAGGGAATGGGGCATACTCAAACCAGAGCTGACAATAATTGCACAGGACACTGGAAACAGATTCAAACAGCAAGAGAGGATCCTTCTGGAGTACTTTAACAAATGGAAAGACAAAACCAGGCAGGAACTTCATGACCCCAAATAATGGGCACCAATGGGCAAGACAAGACAAGAGACGCTTGAGATTCTTTAGTGTTACCGCACTGTGGATGGTAAATTGCTTTTCTATGTCTTTGTAGGCAGGGTGTATGCCTTTCTCAATGAGTGCAGCATACGCAGCTTTATTCCTAGGTGTATCCAACAGGGACCTCCAAATAATAGACCGAAACTTATCTGGATATTCACCATACTGCATCAATATTCTCCTTAATCTAGCACTATCCATACAAATACGCATTTTTTGTTCAATTTGGGATTTTGAATTAGTATGTTCTTGTGAAGCTGATTTATATGCAGAGGTACCTGGTAACTCTCTTCTCATAGTTTCAACAACACAATTTTGGCAATTCTGTACAGAATCCATAACAAATGAACAGTTGTAGATGTTGACTTCACCCAGTTGCAGAATACATAAGAAGTATTTGCCAGTAGGGCTGACAACAAACTTACGTATACCTGAGGATTCAGGGTGAATTATGTGTACTACTGTTAAAGCTTCTAAGTCTAGTAGATAGAGAACGCAGTCGCTGCTAAGAATAGCAAGAATTTTGTTTGCTCCACCATCAAACAATTGTGGAATAAATGCTATTTGGTGAGCCCCCGTTATGTTATATTTGGACATGTCTATTGACTTCAGAGCCTTCCAAGTATCCATGCTGAACAGTATCAGCATAGGAGCCAGTCCCGCCATTGCCATCGCACGGCCATTCATAGTGAATGCAATGCTCTTCATATGTTTTAGTTCACTTGGTATTATTTGTTTCACAGACTTCATACTCTCGTGTTTCCAAATTTGAACAGTGTCATTTTGAAAACACGCAACTAGATAGTCTCCGGCCGGACTGAACATTATCTGTTGGATTTGAGCACCCAGGTATGTGTTCAGTGTGAAATACTTAGTATAATTCCTTAGCTCCCACAAGATAGCTTCCACAGGACTTGCTGTGAGCAGATTGATTGTTTTAAGATTGTTGGAGAAGGAAATATGCCTCACTGGGGCTGTGTGACCTGTCAGAGTAAGGGAAACATGCCCAGTTTCGGTGTCCAAAAAGTTCATCTCATACTTCTTAGCAGTAGCAACGATTAACGTGTCCTGTCTGTTGGGTACAAACTGCAAAGAAGTACAGGCACCGACGCCGCTTAGCTTCCAGAATTTTAGTTCGGAAAAGTCCAGTATAAAAATGTTGCCGGCATTGTCGGCACACGCGAGCTTGTCGTTGCCGTCGTCGAACATGCCCGTGGAGAACCGAATCCTGCGACATTCGCCATTGGCGTCCCGCACCGTGTGATGAAGCTGTAGTATGACACCATCCTTCGGCTTCGATTTTAGCTTGATATCAAATTTTTCTATGCCTTCGCGCTCACCTCTCTTCTCTTGTTCCATTTATGATTTTATCATTAGTTTTATACGAATCGAAAAACATGATATTGTCAGATTATTGACATATTTTCTTAGGTTTATCGGAATAATTATTTAAAATTTTGCGGAATCGAGCAATCAAAACAAAAACAGAGATTGTCACGAACTCAATGACACATGTCAATTTGTTACGTTCGGATACGTTTATTAATTCATAATCCAAACTTTAAATACAATTATAAACTTATGAACTATAAAATTTAGTGTAAGTTTAGTTGTCTCTTTTAATATGAATTGTTAAACAAACAGAAAACAACAACAAATAAGTACCTACTTCAATTCGGAGCTGAATATTCCTGGAGTCAAATGGAGAAATCGTAACATTGAGAAAATGTATTGCGTCATTACATTGTGTATATCCGATTACACAATGTAATGACGTGGTTGAAAGTCACTTATTCTTTATTGCATCGGGGATTCCCTAAATTATTATTTGTATCTCTTTCAATTCACGGGATAACTTCTAGGGAAGAAACCCGGTCCTTTTTAAAGGCTTACACGGGGACACAAGGCCAACATGCAGAGGCCTTGTTGAGAACTTTAATCTAATATGTGATGGGGCACTTACCACTAAATTATTATTATTATTAGCCGCTAGTGTCCCACTGCAGGGCAAAGGCATCCCTTCCCTTTTTCCACCTATCCCGGTCTATGACTAACTGGGGCCAGTTTTGTGCAAATGTGTCGAGCACATCCCGCCATCTCCTCAAATAAAAGAAAAAATAAATACAGAACTAATTAATTTTATATTTTTAAATTATTGGTTATGTAACTAGTAAGTACTTATCATGTATTTGTGAAAAAAATAAAAAAAACAAATCTTAGTAACCTTGACTTAACCTTATAATGCCATCATCATGCTCTTCCAAACAACTGGCAAGCACACAACATGACAACAAGAAAAATAAAGTTTTAATAGTCCCTTAGATCTTTGAATTTTAAGGTAACCAAAATGTGATTGCGATCAGTTGCGGTTTGTATCAAGTCCTTAGTAAAACTGAGTTAGTCCATCAGCTATCAGTTTGCACTGAAGTCCTGTTTTGTTTTTTTTTTTATTTAAACTGGCAACATACAATTTTCATCAAAAGTCTTTGCGTAAAATGAAATATTTTCACTATGGTTGGGGATTCCTTTTGAAACATAATTATACCAAAATGATCTATTTCTGGGAAGTTTTTGCAACATAAAGGGTGTTTAAGATGCATATAAAGAGTCTCGTGTCGTTATTAATGCTTCATTCATTCCGTACACGGTACTGACTACTGTGTTACGCTGTGATAAACGTTACATACTTTAATCTGTATTCCGCGGGGAGTGTTGTGTTACCTATTTATACCTTCCTGTAGGTATATTATCGTGCGACCGTGCGTGTTTAAAAGGTAGGATATAAATATATTTTTTATTTATTAATATAAGTTAAATGCCTAATTATTAAGGTAAAATAATTAAGAGCATTGTTTGAAATATTTGTTTTTTCCTTTGCCAATCTCTGTAATATAATTTTTCATTAGGTGTAGTTTTATAGTAGCATAGTGCTCAATGTACAATTATTGATACGAATTTAAAAAATAATAAAAAAGCAACTATGTATCTGTTATTCAAATTATTTGCTATGTGATTTACCGATTGTGCTATGTTACCTAAAAAAAAATACCAATTATTTTTAAAATTATTCATTAGTTGTATTTTAAGGCAGGTTGCCTTAAAATACGACTAATGAATAAAGATTATATGAAAATAAGAGAAATAGTAAGATACTTATGCAATTTACCCATTGTTTTATTTTATTGTACATAGGTAGAGCCTACCAAATTTAGTGACTGCATTATTTTAAATTCTACACGATGTCTTAATTCAATAAACCAAATCTGGTCACTATTTTTTAACGATAAAGCGGTATCCCGCCAAAAGTCATCCCGATTCATTAAAAGAAAAATAACACTATAAGTTCAGTGTACTGAATTTGTCAAATTATTGAGGGAACTGTACTAATATTAGCTTTTTCCCGCGGCTTCACACTCGTAAGAAGTAACCTGTGTGTAAATCTAGTATGTCACTTAACTACATACAAAATTTTATCCAAATTGGTTAAGACGTTTAAGCGTAAAATAATAACAAACATATAAAATTTGCAGGATTTAATTGTCAGTTCTATTCATGCTAATTAATAAAAACAAGGTCAAGCTTTGTTGAATTTACATTTTATTTAATTGAATTACTTATCATACTACGATTTCATCATTAATTGTGTCAGTTTACAGAGCCCAATCCTATATTTTTAACGGATATTCTTATCAACAACTGACTTGTTGGTATTTATGTCATCGTGCCCTTATTGACTAGGTACGAACAGTTTTATTCTAAAGGTTTAAGTACAATCAGAAACAAAACTTAACAAAATTTAAATTTTCGAACTCACTCAAACGTTGCGAATAATCTATAAAACATAGACACCAGTTCTAAATATTTAATTTTGCAATTTTATTTTAATTCATCAACTTTTATTACTCATTGTACCTTATTCCATTTTATTTATTTTATAAATAAGATATACATATAACATAAGCATCTTTATAAAAACCTTTTTACGAATTGCAGAAAACGAATTCTACCTGCGATTTCATAAGCACTTACTAATTACATCTTCTGCATTATTTCAGATACAACATGAGGTGGAACTACACATCACTACGTTGGTACATCAAAGGCCGGAAGTTAGCTTCACTACACCAGCTGCAAAACTGCCACATCGTTATCGATGGAGACAGTTACTTCAAAGAAATACTCGACAAGAGCAACGGTACCGCCGCAGGTCTCGACTGCGATACCTATGCCGACATCCTAGAAAAAAACTTAACCACATTACTTGAAAATAACGTCACCTGCTATATCATCTTTAATGGAGCCGCAAAAGTAGATCTAGAAAAGCAAAAAGAGAGCCAACAAAGAATAATTAACAACAGCATTAATAATGACCTCGAAACGTCAGGACATTTCCAACCCAAGTTACTTAAAGAAATTCAGAAACAGGTCTTAGATAAAATGCGTATCAAATATTTTGTGTGCGAGTATGAATGCACGGAAGCCGTTGTCGGTCTGGCTCGGCAAATTAAATGTCCAGTGCTAACCAACAGAATTGAATACTGCTTGCTCGGAGTCTCTTGTATACCAATTTATTCAATAAAACTCGAAGAAAAAACCAAAGCGATAAACTGCCTTATCTATGGACATGAGGCCATTAGAACGATGCTAGGTGTGTATAAAAAAATGCCGGTTCTTCTAACAATCCTGCATGAAACTGGAGACTACGTGGCGAAACTGGGCGAAGTTATGATGTGTGGCCCCACTGACCTTGTCCCGGTGATAAAGTGGGTCAAACGGCAGCGAGAAGAAGCTCTCATCGCTGCCATAACAAAAAACTTAAAGGATGACAAAGATAAGGCCGGTTTCATGCAACTTTATCAAAAGATTAAAACCTTATTTCTGTTTTCACCCTGTAACCTCGCAGTAAAACATTTCCAAAGGCAGCGTCCGCACGAGCTTTATAGGGACGATAGAAAATGGTTTGCGAAAGGTGTCTCTAGCGGAAGGATAGCGATCCCATACATCAATTTGAAGAAGAAGGGAGTCATCTGTGGATCCTCACTCGTGAATGACGTCAATCAACCTGATGCGCTACTCGCTGCTATGGACATAATCGCCTACAGTCATTGCATTTTAACAAATTCTCAAGATTCCAAAATAACTTTTATCGGAAGAAATGACAAGAACAGTATTATTAAAGAAATTCGTACACATTTCGATCAAAAAATATCCAACAGAAATATATTTAAGAGTCGACGAAAGCGTGTCTTGCAAGAAAAAGAAAATTATTTTGAGATTTTCCTGGAGAATGCATTGCCTGGCTTCGAACTCATGTGTAATCTACTGACGTCTGACATTTGGATATTAATGATCTCACTTGTTTATTACATTCACAAGAAAAACAAACATTTTGTAAATGGTGCTTACAGCGTACTTTTGTCATATTTTTTACTAGGTCCTCTGGTGAATCTTTTAGATCTTGAAATACATGCCGAGGATTTTCAGAAACTTGACGGTTTACAGTTCCTTTTCGAAAGTGTGGATAAAGGAGAGTTAGACCATGGGGTGGTTCACAGCTTCTCTGAATTCCTACATTGCTTGCAGCACTTAAATTATTTAAACATACTGTGTGGGAAGAAGTATGATCCTACAATATACCATGAGACGTACAACGCTACCTTCGTGTATAATACGTTTTTGTTCATGAAGGATAAAGATCACTTGATGACGTTTTTGGAGTCCACTTTTCAAGACTCCATAATACTTAAACATTTCAAAATGATAGTAAAAGATTTCGAGACATGTCTCGCAGCGGTAAAAGCACACGAGGCAGATTCTTCTTCTGGTGCCTCTCCACTGAAGGTTGACAGCCAGCTCTGCATACAGTTCACTACCTCTGGGGAGACCAAAGAGTTCTTCCTCGAGGTAGATGGCCAAAGTAAAAATAGTGACAGTGATAATATTACGAATTCTTAAAATTAAAATAAGGTTTCAGTCTTAATTTTAATGTCTTGTTCTTTAAGTATTAGCACGTATTAGTGACAAATGAGGCGTTGAATACTCAAAAACTTAGGTAACTATGACTCAAACGACAGTTTTCTGTGCCTGTAGCGCTACAAGGATCTTTTGGTACGTTGGTACGCGAAATCGGAACTAATGCCGTCATATATGAAAAACAATCACTTTTGACAGACAGTTGTTGCCCTCATGATAATGTCAGCCACGTGCCAAAAGATCCTTTTAGCACTACCTGTTTAATTTGTGTCTGCATTCCATTTGGTGGTATGAAACTTAAGAGCACTTTTTACTCTGTGTTTTTTTGTGAATATAGTATAATGTCTACTACTTATTTACTCTAGTTTTTGCACGAAGCCCTGTGACAATAATATTTATTATTTATTATCTAAAATATGATTAAATGTAAAATGTGATGCAATTAATGTAAAATGTGTAGCTGTATTGTGCGTAAATGTATGTTATGTTAGTAGCAGTTATAAGTTTTAGAAATCGAATAAAACAAAATACTTAGTTGGTATTCCTAATTCAGAATCTGCAATGTTCAGTATTAATTACAAACTCTAAATGTAAATTTAATTTAAGAGGCTACAAACTAAACAATAAATAAGTGAACATTTAAGTAGTTATCTTTTATTATTCAGGAATGCACTATATAAACATAAACATATAATCCGTTAAGTTAAGTTATGGCGCAAGGCATCGCATTTGGATACGGCTTATAACCCCAATTATTTTCAGTTTGCCGTATTTTCTCCATAAACTGTTCCGTTTTTTCACCTCTCGGGGAAATGCGAGTTAATTTGACGTAAAGCGATTATGGCGGTCGCGCTGTCCGCGCAGGCGCAGTACGCCATCAGCCTCGAGCCGCGCTCCCGCGCACTCGCGCCTATTCAAATGGAACCGTTACGTTTGGCGCGAAATTTTAAATGAGACTAACAAATCGACGTCACAAAACATTAAATTCATTGCTAGCTTTGTCATGAAAGTTAGCAAATGATAACAATCGGTTTGCACCAAAACAATACACGATATTACAAAAGCGAACGGGAAATTAATAAATCACGGTTGAATTCTTTGCTAACGACGCGTCTGTAATGCGGTCTAATAGCGACAGTAGAATCTGTTTTCTCTGAGATTCCGCGGACGTTCGGTCCGTGCGTTTCTGGTAGTCGAGCATATGCCGACGTATCGGTTGGTGGAGAGTGCGGGCGTGCTCACGCGGATCCTGCGCGGCGTGAAGATGTGTTTCCTGAACGTGTTGCGGCTGCACGTGACGCAGAGCCAGCGGCAGAAGCGGCTGTACAAGCAGTACATGGAGCAGCTGGCCGGGGCTTACGTAGAGCGATGTACGGACCTGAGCTCGATGCAGTGGGACCGGCGGTACAGCTACCGGGTGCCGTCGCCGGAGTGGCGCTACTCGCTGCCGTGCGAGGACCGCTGGTGCAGCACGGAGGGCTCGCACTCCTGCTGCGGCTCCGAGTGCTCCGACAGCGGCCGCTGCTCCTCCCCCTGCTGCTCGGAGGTCATCTTCAATGGCGGACACCACTTCAGCGGGAAGCGGCCCTCGCACGTCTGTCACCGCTATCCTATATGCTATCCCGGAAACTTTGGGTAAGTCACTTTACTATTAGAGTCTTAATAACAGAGGCATACGAGTATATACCAAATGACATTAAATAACTTCATTCAAAGTATGTACTTAGGTTGGAATAAGAATTCTCAGAATATATTGTCAAATAAGTTATTGGAAAATGTAAAAACATCTGTTTATATTTCGCGAACGCCTTATAATCAACTTTATGCCGTTCGGTATTCATAAAACTATAGCTATAGTTATAATTATAGTTCTATTTTACGGTCTTTGTTTTCTTTTTAATACGATTGCATTAAGATTTTCTCCTTCCGAGCATTTATATCATATAAAGTATCTCGCATGCAGATCTTTTATTGTTTATTGCTTTAGTTGTAAAAACGTGGTCATGTTTGAGCCGGTCTTACGAGAATAAACACTGTATGTATGTAAGCATGGCGTATACTTATGTAACAAGTTGAAAAACCGCTTTTTTTGTAATGGTTGTCGAGAAAATGGTGTACAAAATCGGTACATTTTCATCATATAAAAGTTTCTCAAAATAAACAAACAATACCACAGCTTTTCAAACTATTTCATATGAGGGACCAAAGTAGGCATTTAGATTATTCTTTGTTTATTTAGAACAAATGGTAATGGCATTCTAATACCAGCCTGTAACTGACAGCTGGAAAAAGGTTTCTTCCCATACAGATGTTCAATTGAAGAAATAGTCCTAGGCATGTTTAATTGAGTGTATAATTTTTTGACCAACTCTACATCCTCGCATTTTATATAATATTCACTCACTTTTATTACTCAGAAACACACAGACAAACAAGCACGTTTCTACTATTTTGTAAAGTACTCCATAATGGAAGACATTGCGGTACTTTGAGTATAAAAAAAGTGTAATCGCCGTGTTGCCGGTGTCTATGGGAAACAAGGGTCACATGTCGTTATTACGTAGTTATTACCCGACTGCGTGATAACGGGGGGTTATGAGTTTTGAGAGCACTTTATATGAGACTAATATGAAGATAGTACTTTTAACTGGCATGTATATCACATGTTTTAATGAAAATTTGTGTTTTATAAAAATAATGGGCAACAAAAACGTAAATACAGAAAGATTATGTAGTATCTAGTTAAATAAAATCAAATTTAATTAAGTTTTTGAGTTATATGCAAAAGAATAGACAAGTGATTTTTCAATTGTAAGACGTAACATTGTAAGTATCAACTCTATTTTTTTGGAAGCGATATGGAAGTGCATAATTTCACGTTTAAAACATTAAAAAAATGGACTGCCAGCCGTTGCACGTTGTTTACCACTTAAAATGTGTACTAACAGACACATAAACAAAAATACAAATAGTAAACTGTATACAGAACCGCCACGTAATCGTCTAATTATTCAATTGTTTTAAAATATTGTTTATAAACATCGTGGCACTATGTCAGTGATGAGTTGTTTTCGCTTCGAATCAACAATGTAGTATTTACTATTTAGAATTTAGTAGGGTCGTTCTTGTTTACTCTTACATATTTTAAAGGTGTATAGATAGTTTGATACCCCATTCCATTTTAAAGTAAAGTTCTCTATAATGTTGAATGCTAAGACCCATTGAAGATTGTTTATGCCCAGCAGTGGATTAGAATTCAAAGCTGATGATGATGAATATGTTTGACTAACCTAGACCAGACAATCTAGTCATGAATTGTTATAAATGTGTGTCCTTATTATTCCTGAAAATTGAAAGAGATTTTACAGTTTACATGTTTATCCTACAGTAAGAAATAGGATAAAAATCTGTGATAAGAAACCACAGTTACAAATCTGTTATTGTTTTAGTCATGCGACGCACCAATCACGCGGGTTTGTTCGCTAAACTTTTTTATTATCAAGAAGTAGACATTTCTACACAGTTACAAATACAAAGACTGCCTGTTAGTTTGTATGAAGTAATGCTTGTTTACATTGTTTACGCACAATTTTAACGCGTTTTTTTTTATAAATAGCTTTGATTTGTGACAGGTAGTTACCATGTAACCGGTGATGACATTAATTCAAAACATCAAACAATATCATAGTATTTTTATTTTATGCTAATTATTCAAATTTGCCAAACTTCTTACAGCACAGTTTTATTGTTTTAAACAGCTAACTAGTTAATTCCGTGGTAAGGTATTCGCTTTTCCAAATCCTATATTCTTGAGACATTTGCTGTCAAAATTAAATATAGATCTTTTGGTGCTTGGACGCAAATACAACTAATGCTATATTATTATTAGTATGAAAAACTATCATTTTTGACAAATAGTTCAGTTGCGAATATGCACAGCAACGTCCTCATGTTAATGTCGGCCAGATACCAAAATACCCTTGTAGTTCTATTCAAAATTTTGTAAACAAACTGTTTGACCGACACTAACTATGTCAGCGTCGGTAAAACAGTTTGTTTACAACATTTACCGTACATTTATCTCTATAACAGATCTCTAAAATGAACATGAACGCAATACATCGATTGTAACATTAATTAATGACTAGTTATTAATTATTACTCGGAAAGCGACCATCGCGAGCGCATCTTATTGCACATGTGGTAAGGTAGGTGTTGTTTTACGCGAGCATTGTAAGTTGATCAAGCACGATTAAGTATGTATTGAATTTTAAACTGAACATTATGCATTGACTTTGTTATCCAGATTAGAGCAAACTTTATTCAGATTCGTACTGATTTAATCCCTTCGTACACGAGCCAATCTAAATCCTATGATACTTATATCATCTGATAATGGAGACTTTTGTTATCTGGGTAATTTGGGCAAAACTTGGACGACTACTCCTTTTAAGTATTTATTTATTTAACAATTTATGTACACAAATAAATTAATAGAATCAACAAAATAGGTGGCGTACAAAAGTTAAGTAGTAAGGTAAAGTAGTTACAATCAGAAACATAATTTTAACACAATATAAGATGTATAACAAACAGGTTTCCCTCTTCAAAACTTCTTTAAACTTTAATTCCAATGAAACACCGCAATGCACAATGATGCGTAACATGTATTAGCGTTTTGAATAAATCGTACATATGTATACAACGCATTATGTAGGCTAAACAACCCATACGGAACTATCGTAGTGCGAACACTGAATGTATTCTTATTCATATGTTTTATTCATAAAACTTAAACAGTATTTAACCTTTTCTCTCTTGATATTCTCTTAAAGTTTATCTTGTGTTATTTAGATTTTCCTTATGATTATTGGATGTGAACTTTACTCTTAGATTCAGGAAAAACTATGCTTGGTACATACGTCTACGCGACGTGGGAGTGTTATGTGTCACGTGCCATATTACCTTATTGATTTTTATTTATCGCTACGTTAGTAAACATTTATTGTTTTCTTGTCTTGTGATTAAGATGGCAGTGAAATCTCTGTAAGTATCAGCTGAGTTGTTAAATAATGACATTGATAAGTAAATAAATAGGTATTATATGACTTTTCACACAACGCCATCTAGTCTCAAATTAAGACTACTAAATGCTAAAACATACTTATATACTTTTAAATACATACTTACTATAGATAAATTACACCCAGACATAGAGCAAATACTCGTACTCATCACACAAACATTTGTCCTGGGTGGGGATCGAACCGTATAGCATATAGCAGTCAGGGCCACCAACCACAAGACCAACAGGCCCGTCGTTGGTGTTGGTTGATCGCGTGAAACAATTGCGGTCCTTATTCCACATGTTCACGGTCTGATGCTCAGTACATACATTGAATGTGTCTTGCAAAAGGTTATTATCCTATTATGTTATGAAACTGAGACAATTTTCTAGGTGTTAAGGGTTGTGAGAGGGTAAAAGCTTGTCCTCTTTAGAAGTACTTGAAAAGTTGATTAAATAACGAGGGCTTCTAAATTTTTACAAGGAATTTAAGTTAAGAATAAATGAAATTTTATTTTAGTTAAGCTCTATTAATAAACGAAACTTTACTAACCTCTGGTTTCTAGAAAACTGATCAATTGCCCAAATTGGGGCAATTTGGGCTTTACTATATTATAATAATATAATAGAAAGAGTTTGTTTCACCGTTTCTTCTCCCGTAGCGAAAGCACAGGAAGCGGTGAAAGGTGGGCGATGGGGTGCTGTCTATTATAATTTCGATGTTCAAAAAGTGCTACATTGTAGCCTAAATTGAATAAAATGACTTGAGATTTTGATTGAATCTGCTGTCAAATCAACTGATCACTGACTGTGATTGGTTGACCATAAAACAAACAACCAATATCAGAACTTAACATGAGACTTGACTGACGATTATCAAATTTTTGCCTTGATCAGCGTTTGAGAAACCGTAAGAAGGCGTAAGTGATGTTATTAAATTACTATTTATCTCTACATTCTACTTGACACTGGCATCATGAAACTTAAGGGCGACATTTGACTATTTATCGTTCGTGAATATTAAGGTCTACCTAATATGGTAAGATTTTGTATAATTAATTTCATTTAAAATATGCTAGTCAGCTGAATCCTGTAAAAATCCAGCTGTCTCAGGTTTTGAGAAGTCCAAATAAATAAATAAACCAGCCTATACACGTCCCACGCCAGGACACAGGTTTCTTCCCATATAGGGAAAGTTTGAGCCACAATGCTAGCTCACTGGGGATTGGCGATTTCAGATTCCAATGTTTGGATCAAGGAGAAGTCCTACACCGAAAAAAAATAAAAATCTTATTAATATAATTCCGTGTCAAAATGTTAGTTATCGTACTTCTCCGAAACGGCTGCACCGATTCTCTTGCTATATAATAATAATATGCATTCTGTAGGTCTGAGAATCGGCTACTACATATATATTTTTTACCCGCAAATTCTTGTTTTTTTCGCGTGCATAGTCGCGGGTAACAGCTATCTAAATATTTTATAGTAGGTACTCCAATTAAATATGTTATTTGTAGTTACATAAGTTAAGTTGTAAATGTAGATATTTCTTGTTTAGTATTGTTTCTGTACTCCAGTTTAAGTAGATACTTCAATAGAACTCTCCTTATTATCAACGCTTAATAATTTATCCGTTAAAATAGATGTTTAATGGATTGGTTAAAACAATACAAAAACCCAAAATCGAAAGTTGTCTTTATGCTTGTTAACTATTTTAATTTGCGTCGTCATTATAATTATGCACAGATTTTGTTATACAATCGGTAGGCTTTTTTTGAAAGGCACTTGAGAATGAAGATAGGATATCCATTACTGAATAAGTAACAAAAACATAAGATTATATTCAGTGAAAAAATCTGAACCTCTTGCTCATTTACACGTTTGTGCTAAAAAGGTATTGTTAATTTTTCAGGGTTTATAAATTTAAACGAATACAATTATAGTTTTAGCTTGTGACTGCGTCTTATTATTGGCAGTAACTAGGTTTCGACAGCCCTATTTTTCTAATTACCATAAACTGCAATAAAACGGAGTGTTTTTCGTGTTAAATCAATGTTTGATATCCTGACAAACAGTTTGTAGTTGTTTTGTATCGATGATATGAAATGTCTAATGTAATTATAGTTTTTGTTTACTATTGCAAATCGAACAGGTGTTAATATTATTATAGTTTCTAGTAACCCGCCCCAGCTTCACACGGGTGCAACACTTTTAATTATACTTAATATTATGTGCTTTCCTCTTGAAACATTGATCACCTTCCTGTCCTTATCCCATTTCACTTGGGGTCGGCGCAACACGTCTTCTACGCTTAAAGTTTTGGCTATGGTTTTACAGTCGGCCGCCTGCCTGACACTAACCCTCTTTGGGAATGCGATTGTTGGTTGTTTACC
Organism: Chrysodeixis includens; assembly: GCA_941860345.1. NCBI lineage: Eukaryota > Metazoa > Arthropoda > Insecta > Lepidoptera > Noctuidae > Chrysodeixis > Chrysodeixis includens. The sequence continues at coordinate 2,008,856 of OW796107.1, read as the reverse complement.
CGCCACCATTCGGGTGACACAAGGCGCTTGGTACAGTGCACTGGGTCTTAAGGTCCATTAGTCGCCTTTTACGACACCCAGTGGAGGATATGGGGTGGTGCTATTCTTTATATCCGGACACCACACGGAATTCCTCTTGAAACATTCTATTTAATAAAATACGTATCAAAATCCATTGAGTAGTTTTAAAGATTTAAGCCGAAAGCGACTTTGTTTTATACAATGTAGTGATGCATATATCGACTTAATAGTTTTAATATGTTATGTATTTAGACTCTGAGAGTAGAGTTGTTATGACACAAGAAAAATATTATGAAAACATTATCAAACATACTTTTAATGTACGTTTTTAATGACCATTACAAGTTAAAACGTGCTGTGTAAACACTTACGTTTTAAGAAAACGAGATTAAATCGAGAAAACAAAATGACTGTTTCCGTATCTTAAAAGTATCAAACTAAATAATACTTAGAAAGTCAAGCCAAATTGCAACAAAATTAAGAAAAAGATCAGGCAATACGCACTTATTATTGTTACATAAAAGTATAGAAAGCTAAAACATTAACGTTTTTAAGCTGTGTTACCATTACAGATATTATACTGGTTATTAAATGTGTGTGCGGATAATGGCAACACAGTCAATGTGCTGATTGACGGGTATCCAAATACCGTAATATTGCGTGAGGAGATTATGAAGAAACTGCTTGTTATGTGCTTATTATGTGATCTGATATTCTTCTTAAGAGATCCTCTTTATTATTTTGTAATTTATAAACATGTCATCATTACGTATGTAAATCGGATGTATGTCATTAAATGCAACTTAGCTTTTTGGTAGCATCTTGAAAGTTTTTGCAGGTTTGAGTCCTGCCTGTAGTTATTATTTTATAATTTTTCAAATAATATCGTTCATAATTGAAACGTACTTTCCGAAGCTTTCTTTTTGAATATAGCTGGTAACTTCGATGCATAGAAGTGATAAATAAAATATGATAGAGTTCTGTTTCAGCAAGTTTTGTACTAGCTTTTCATGCGGCTTATTCCTCATGGATATCGGTTATAGCTGTAAAAACATTACCCTCCTTTAAACACAGTTGGGTAAAAAATAGGTTATGTGTTAATCTAGGTTGTAAGCTAACTACAAATCAAATTTCATCAAAATAGCTTTAGCCGTTTGAGCGTAGAAGAGTACCAAACATCTATATCATAGATCCTTACAAACTTTCACGTTTACAATATTAAGTGGGTTTAGTAATTTACATCAATACACATTTTTGCGGCGATGACTCATATGATAGTCTACGTAAAAATTCAGAGCTAAAAGCATTTCTTAGAGTAACTAATATGAGAGAATATTTGTTTTTCATCCAGTAGATCTAATACTTAGTTGTTCCATCGCGTGTTGTGTACACGCTGTCAATAACTTTTCACGCTGTGTTAAACTACTCGTCTCTTTTTATCATAAGTTCTTCCGGGGAAAATGTTTTGATACGCAGCTCAACATTGACTGATATGTAAGACGTATGGGATTTAACAGGCAACTAATTAGACTGCTAGATTAATTGCAGAAAAGCGTCATCCAGAAAACTTATTGCAAATTTTAAAATAAGATAGAGACGGCTGTTTATTTAACAGAAACAATACTAAAACGAGAAATATCTACATTTATAACTAAACTTATGTAACTAAAAAAATTACATATTTACAAAGCGTCGAAAAAAATATCCTCATCTCCGTCAATGGCGAGAAACGTGCCCAGGAGACTGGCCGCATTATCACGCTGAATGGCAATACCAATTCTTATAAGATTAAGATTGTTTTATGTTGTTTTCTTACTGAAAAACTCGCATTAAGTATTATCGTTATTTTATCAAAGGCGTCGTTAAAACGTTATTTATTAAGATTATAGTAAATAGATTTTTATATTGCTCTATATCTCACATTCCAAATCAAATCAACATCGTTCCGAAGACGAACTACATTTTGTTCCGTTGATAATTAAAAAAGAAAAGTTGTCCGACTTAGTGAGGGGAACGAATTGATTTTACTCGATTATACAATGTCATTTATAAACAGTTCCAATTGATTTGTTGGCCTGTATTGTTCGTTAGGAATGTCTTTTTATTTGGGGAAATAAAAACAAGTGCAAGCGACTTTTATTTGTACTTTTTAGACTCTTCTTTTGTAATAATGTGCTCGGTATAAACAAATGGAAAGATCTTGGTAAATAACAGACGGTTTACACGTGGTTTTTTGTTTTCGTTTTATCGGATGAGTCATGTTTAATTAATATGCATATGGAGTAAAAGCGACGTCATACATGACAATAATATAATACAGTAAATAAATATGTGTGAATGGATTATTAGTTGGTATAATGATTGGGGTTGTTGAACAGTAGACGTAATTTCGACTCTTGTCTGACGTTTATTTTTTCTATACTTTTAAGTCAATCATTTTCAGTCAATGTTTGGTACTACTTATCTTAATACTGACTGATACAGCAATACTTAGATGTCGGGCGATAACTATAAGTTCTAGTCCTTGCATTTATACTAAGGGGAAGCCCCTTAACGCTACAGGAAACGCTATTCTTAGAGCCGACAAAATTTATTTGTTATCGACTCGATGCCAAGAATTAGCTCTTAAAGCAAGATTTATACGTTTCACCTCCCTATTAAGTCTTCTAGTATTCCTTAAAAATGTACATCTTTTTTCATGAAACTACTCACATTTTGCTTTGTCTGAATGTTCTGATTAAGTTCGTATTAGCTATATCAATTACAGTTCCTTAGTAGAAGGTGCTACCTCATAATGTAATTGTAAATCAATTCTATTTGCATTGTTTATGGTATTCGTAACGAGCCGAGCGTGTCTAATGTCAGTCAGACCAAGCGTTGTCACCATTTGTAGCTTTCATTTGTTTTCAATCGGCTGGCTTTTATTTTTCTGAACGATTTTATTTTAATTTCTCTTTCATTGTAGTGGTAATCTAATTATGATCTTTGGGTAATTTTCATTTACAAACTAAGACATTGGGTCCTTTTATGCTCAAGGCAAAAAGTAATTCTGTCGGTATTTCCCTGAAGCTAGTGATAGTTCATCAATCGTTAACGATAGTAGAATTACTAAAATGTTTGCAAACAACCAAATCTTGGGACTTATCGTTTGGACGATTTCTACCATCATTTATACTTTCAAGAGGACTAGTATTTTGGGCTAAGTTGAGTTGAACATCTACGAGCATGGATTTTCACTAATTTAGTTCACGATGTAATTCGATATTATGATCTTGTTTAAAATATGTGTACATGTCGCGAAAGTTAAAAAAAAATTATCATTTATTGCAAACCGCTAAACCGCTGCGGGCCGGAATATGCCAACAATATTAAACATCCAGAATCCCTCCGAATAACCTACATGACGACAATAAATAATCATAGAAATGATGTATTGCACAGCGATAAATAAGGTGTAAATATTGATAGCTGCCGGCGATTTTTTCTAATGTATCATAAATATGTATACCTATACTGAATTGTCAAATACTTAAGTCACTTTGGTGGCTGGCGGTGCCGGCCTTTGCAAACACCTGGGTTCGCATCCGGTAATGTAGATATTAAAAAAATAAGGTGAAGTACCTGCGAAATTAGGTAAACTCCGTTTATTAATTTGGTTTAATTCCCAGTAGTCCCGTGGAATACTTTCGCGAGAATTTGAATTACTGACACGTTTTTCTCCCACTAGTTCCACGGAACTAGTGACCCATCCTACTCTTTTTCCGAGAAGAAGCTTTTCTTAAAAATGGCAACTGTCCACCGTAGAGGGACGACCAGCCCGTTCTATATAAACACTTTGCAATTTCAAGTCACAAAATAACTCGCAAAATATTAAACTAGTTTGAAACTAAGTAACTATGTCAGATTTTTTACAAAACACACAAACTTCTGAACAAGCAATAAAGAACATTTACAGTAGACTCACTGAGTACTTAATGGGTAATATCTTGCGGTTAATGACCCATCATGTTAAGGGCAGTTGCCTGATGAAAGTGCTAGTTTTCTGTACCATTAGACCATAACAAAAACACTTTTCACTCGATTTTCAATTACGTCCCACTGGGGATATGGAAGAACGCCTTCTTGACCAGTAATATCGATCAATTCGATTTGGTTTTATCATTTTGTATTACTCAACCACTTTCTAGGTTTATGATTGCACTATTATTTAAAATAATAACTTTCAGCTTCTAAGTTCCTTGGAAGTGTAAACAGCGCCATCTGTGGACGAGTAGACGTACTTTTAAGAGCCGAGTTCGTTCGATAGTTTCTTGGAGCGTCAATAGATGGCGCTCTTGATAAGAGTAACTGACTGCAAGTTATAAAATTAAATACGCAACTTAAAAGTTACTTTTTTTAAGTATTGGATGTACATAATAATATGTGAAAGGTTTTAATTTTAAAGAAATCACCTGTAATCAAGACCATCTAAAATTCGATTACATATCTATTAAATTATGTTTAGCAAAATTATTTAACTTGAAGTAGCCAATGTTGTGGAAGTTACGTTTTGTGATGAACTCGTTCTGAATTTATCTATTTTACTTTAAAGCCTACTGAACAAATAAAATAGCGTGAAGTAATAGTTACAAGGCTTATAAATAAGTATCCGTCGGCCACATACTTGGGGTCCCGTTCCTCGCTAACTGTATTACGAAGAGTCCGCTCCGCGTTCCAGAATCATACGTAATTTTATTATAATTGTTATCTTTAATTTTATCAAGAACTAAGTATGACTGTTATAGAAAATATTTGTTAAACGTAAATTAAGTTGTTGGTATTTAAAGGCAGGCTGCGGGATGTCCGTAAGAGTTACCGAGACCTTTTTTATTTTTTTGTAATCCAGTGGAAATCCTCATGGACAGCCCTTGTCAGGGGTTTGACGAGGGGGTGTGCCGGACTTTTACCGGCTAAAACCACTGGACTCATCTGCCTTAGGCCGGGGGTACGGGGTTCGCTTTCGCGTTTTATTGCGCCCCCGGAGTTACCGTGACCTTAGGCACATAGTGGGTTTTAGCGTGGTTTTAGCTTAGCACAGGTTTTAGTCAGTAAAAGTCTGACACTCTCCCTCCCGCTGCACCCACAGAGGGCAGAGTCATATGATGATTTCCCAGGAAAAAAAGCTCACTCTGCGCGACTCAGGTAAAAATTATTAGACTAGTAACCCATTACCTACATATTTTCCTGCTAAGCTCTGCCCTGCTAAGCCCTAATCCTCAAAATATACCTTAGGTTAGACAGCAAACAGGCCTTACTCGCGATGTAATTAAAAAGGTTTACGATACTTTTTTTTCCGACGTTTCGGCCGAATTGCACCGACCGTGGTCATAGGTGGACTGGGGAGAATTTATCTTATCCACCCATCTTTTCTTAACCGATCAGTTCAAAACAAACTGTATTGTTATAATTTAATCGAAGCTACTTATTCACGGTAAGTTACTGGGTAATGTAAATTTAATACTTTCTTTGTTTGTTATTACGGCGGCCATTAAATTGTATTTAGTCGTGGCTCGATTACTTCAGATCTGCTGACTGATTGGCCGGTGTTATGTAATTTAAAATCAAATTTTGGTAACTTTACCTTCAGATATTTTGTAACTTTTACTTTATTATAAAGGTTTAGTAGGTGGAAAAGGCTTCAAGTTATTTAAGAAGTTGCAAAATGTTATTATCAATGTTGTCATAAAACATCGTGCGTTTAATAACAATTACACTATTTCAAATACTACGAATACAATAATACTACTTTCAATATTTATTATTGGTTAATAACCATGGCAGTTGGGATAATGACTCACTAGTGTCTAACAGGTATACTACTAGGTCGATGACAGCAGGCAAATACGAAGTACCCAGAGTTAGTAATTACTACGGCGACAGAACCTTATTAAAACGCATTCCTTACTTATTGAATACATTGCCTGCTGACATCAGACAAGAAGATAATAAAGTAAAATTCACATGTAAACTTAAAAAATATTTATTAGATTCTATGTAAATGTAGAAATTAATTATAATATTAGTAATAATTTTATTGTAAAAGAGACTCAATGATCTCACAGATAAACTGCGTAAGCAGTTTTGTGGGGCAATGTACCTAGTATTAAGTATTTTAAAGAGAATAAATAAATAATTCATTCATTCATTCAAAAATGAATACTATATAAAACCTAATAAATTAACTTTTTTCGATATGGATACTCATCATAAGTTCGTAATTGAAATAAAAATACATACTTCTTTACTGTGATATATACTTACAACTAGCTAAGCGCCCCAGTTTTGTACGGGTGAAATACTAATGTATTATTACTCTATCTATTTCAAAAAGTACAGACAGACTATGTAGTGATGTCAAATTTTCCAGAGCACATTGTTCAAAAAGATATTATGACATGTTGTATACGAAGTTAAGTTATGGGTAAGTTGCGTGTAATTTACGTAATCCAATTAGGGAAAGAGCAATTAATATTTATTTACAATTATGAATATGTAGGTATTGTTCTTAACTAACAGAATTGTTCTGTTTTACGCAATATCATGCTAACTTGAACATAAACATGTCCAAGTTAGCATGATATTTAAGTAATTAAATTATTAACCAAAGTTATTAAAGTTACTGCCACAATGTTGATATTCAGGTATAAATAATTATTTTCTTAATAATAACTTTTCAGTAATTTTCTTTTCTACTACTACACGGGAGGCGGTTTTTGTCCTGTAGAGCGACATTGAAAGACCAGTAGTATTGTTATTATTTTCAAGTTTAATTTTAATTTGCGATTTTTTTCTCGTTTCTTCATGAAACGTTTATAATTATAAAAAAACTTTCATTCTAAGCTTAAATTCTACGTATAAAGCGTAAGTTTTTATTAGATACAATTATCCTGGTTTCCCAATGGATTTTATAAATGTGTCCAAAAACTCTTATTAATTAACATAAGTGTTTTTGGATACATTTATAAAAACCTTAGCTTAGAACAAGCATTTTCTATATCACGAATATATATTTTACTCCCATGCGGGGAACGAACCCAGTCACGCACTCACGTGAGTCTAAAGGAAACCACTTCTAAGTAAGTTGTCACAGTTTTAATTATAAATAATTGTAATGATCTTCCGCTCAAAGAGGTCTCGTATAATATGTTTAACAACAGTTTTCCGTTGTAAACGTCAGTTATAATAGTATAGTTAACTCAAACTGGAGCAGTTAATGTGGTCCAGTAACATGGCAGATAGCCGCTAACTGTGAGCTAAACCTCTTTGCTTGACTACTAGTTAAATATTTTATAAGTCTGAAAGAAAACGGGAGATGTTTTTTGGTTGCTTGTTCGCGCTAGACTATTGAACTATCAGACAGATTTCAGTGCAGTTTTTAGTTGCAATTAGCTTAGAGTTGCAAGGCATAACATATTGTGGTAGGTAAAGTTCTACAAAAAAAAAAAAAAACTTCAGTTAGTAAAAATACGTGAACCAATTCACGAACAGATAACGTATCAACGATATATTAAAATAAACAATAACAACTTGTTACACCCATGAAAACTAATCACTAGCAAAAGTTACATTGTCGTTGAATAACAAACTATTCAGCATTTATTTTTAAAACTAACAACAAATAAAAATAAATAAAAAAAACACAATCGCATCGCATTACAATCTTACGCATAATAATTATAATCTTTTTATAACAATAAATAAAAAACAAAACACAATCGCATCGCTTACAATCTTACGCATAATGTACAAAAGAAAAAGAACTTAATAGTACACTCGCGACGTCAAGTGTTTACCGTATCTATGAACATCCGTTGCGACCGGTTGCGGTTGGCGCTTTCATCGGTACACGCGAGCACAGAAGTGCTTTCTTCCTTTAGTTTTCTCGTGACACGCTGAATGTTGTGGTTACTGCGATGGCGATAATTATAATTATAGATAAATGGTCATGTAAAAAATAAGTGATTAAATCTGATGTTATTTTGTTTTTTTTTGTGAATGAATTATGTTTTATTGTTTTTAAATCTGCTGGTATTTTTTTTGTTTTTGTTGTGAATGAACTATATTTGAGTGTCTTTGAAACGTTTGATACGTATTTATGAGGTAACTTTGCATGGCAATGAGCTACTATTGCGTAATAACTATATTTTTTAAAACCCTGTAGGGCTATCTCGATATTTTATCGTTATCGAAATAATGTAGGTACTGTTCGCTAATAACATAATTTTTATTATAAAGGCTGTGTGACCTGTTATCCAGGAAAATCAAAAGTGTAAATACATGGAAAAAATAATGCTGATGTTATATCCTGCTTACAGAATAAATGCTCTTAACTTGAATACCTTTATAAAAAGTTTGGCAAACATTTGGTACAAACTTTACTATACTGGTTTCTGTTGCGTAACTTAGGATAAAAGAGTACTTTATTTTCATTTTTCCGAGGTGAAACGCTAATGACTTCAACCCACGCCGAGGGCACGACGTGGGGATATGTCGGGTTCCAACTGACTAAAAACACCCCGAGCCCCTTCTACCTAAGCCAGCGTCACGGGATCGCACGCGCATGCTCTGCCTGACCCTGGCTGGAGGGATATTAGAGTACTACGTGTTTCGAGAAGGCAAAAAAACCATGTCAAAGAAGAGCACTGTCTGTAACATAGTCTATGACCGAATGATGTGTAAAATTGAGTGAAATACGACGTATTATGGTCAGAACTGGTAGTTTATATGGCGATAGGTTTCTAATGGCTGCCGTAAGCGAACAGCCTTGGAAACTTTTACACGTCCTTCAAATGGTGTTGTGTTTTGACTTGTCTGTCTATTGATGTGTTTACTCGCACAGTTGCCATTAGCTGTTTTCAAGATATTACGGAAAGAAGAATTGCCTAGAATGCCGGACAGTGTGGAAAAAATGGCCTCATAAACATTGCATCAGAGCCCAAAATTAACGGGTATTTGTGATCAGTAAAAAGGTTTTTTTTTCAGCGTATTACACTATACTGATTTCTAACCTATGGTTTCGAACCCTTTTTGATGTCTGGGATTGAAATGCTTATAACTTCAATGTACGTCGAGGGCACAGCGTTGGGGTAAGTCGGACAACTACCGACTAAAACACCCCTTCTCTTGCCTAAGCCAGAGTCACGGGATCGCTGGCGCTTGCTTCTCCTCGAACCCCTTCTTTTTTTTTCTAAGCTAGAGTCACGAGAGTTCTAGCAAGCTCTGCGCGACTCTGCCTATCGTCAGTCCTGTAGGACTCCATCTCGAGTGGTGGGTGGTTCTTTAGCCCATATTTTGTTTGTGGGAAATCATCACCGCTGTGGGCGCAGCGGGAGAGATCGTTAGACTTTTACTGACTAAAATCCGGTATGTTCCTCCTAGAGCCCTAAGAGTGCCAGGGTCTCGGTAACTTTTACGAGTATCCCCCGAATAGCCGCGACTGAAAGAGCTTACCCCTCAAATGGTTTCGGACCCTCTTATATCATTACCTCTAAGTCTCGATTAAAAAAAACGGGGTTAGAAAGTACCCAAGTGTATTCGGAAATGAATAATATAGGATTATTAGAAACCAGATGAAGACAACGCGAAGGTGCGGTACTTTCGACCACGTAACCCCTCATTTAAATATCGCGGTTAAATAACAGACACGCAACAGGTTAAAACATGTCTTAATTAAAATTGTATGAATGTTTGTGTGATTCGTTATGTATTTTATGAGTTTCTAATTCTGAGTATATGTTTGGGTTACTTATTTGTGTTTTTTGTGTTATCAGATTTAGTACTTCCTTCTTTATAGTTTAAATACTTTCCATGCGTAAAGAGAGTTGTTGTTTAAGTTTTTTTAAAGTATGTGTGTATTTAACATTTGTGCACGTTTATTTTGTGCTATTGGGTCATCATGCCCCAATGGATTTGTCCAAAATATAGGCGTAGAATCCCATTCTAAAGTCAGAAAGCTATCTAGTCTAAAATACAAAATAGACAAATATTTATTTAATGTACTTAAAGGTTTTAGTTATTTGATAGCATTCTAGGCTTCTTAAGGCATTTAGTAGTTAATATAGTTCCGAAATGGTTAAATTATAAATGTTTAAATCATGCGTACGATGATGAAATTAATATTTATGTCAAAGTGAGCTTTCGATAAGCGAAGGGACTTTTACTTTCGTTGACAAGACGAATCGAGTTTACTTAACTTAAGTAAAAGTTCCAAGGTAATCTACATAAACATTAATATAAAACTTAACTTTAATGTTTTCGATTTTATATCATCTATCTTGTGAAATCGAGTCGGACTGCACGGATGAAAATAGTAAGAAATTGGGTATCTTAAAACTGTGACAAAATTTTCACATTATAAAGATTTATTGAAATTCTTATATTAGCATACTTTATTCGTATTACGTGTCATGGTAACTTTTTAAATTTGACAGCTTTAGCCCACCACACATGCCCGTCATTGCAACTCCTGTAAGCCAGGATCTACAATGAGACCAACGAATACCACCGAAACAGTGAAGCTCGGTGTGTCCCAGGGGAAATGATTGACTGTCTTGGAACCTGCAACGAAATTAATCAGAAATAGTAAAAAAGGAGGAGTAGGAAAATTTAGTTTGACAGCTTAAATCGTAATTATATGTGTTAACAGCTTCTTCATGCGTATTTTTAGGGATACCCCGACTCGAACGATCGCGAGTAGGACAGTCCGATTCGCGACCCTGGCCGCGACAGTTCACGATGAACTTCGGTTGGGTCCGAAGTTAGTTGAACTATCCCTATGTAGATTTAGTATAGCCTAAGTGCAAGTCAAGAGACTCAGCAAACTCGATAAAAAAATATCAAAGTTTATCTAGCCATTTGACCGTGAAAGAGTAACAAATATCCATCAATCTATCCATACTTAGAAACCTATACCTGCAAAAGGAGGTAAATACTGCTACTACTGCTACTAGTAAGAAGTGCTCTCAAAACAGACATACAGGTTGACCTACGCATGTTCACACGTCGATGTAATTTTCAGAACCCATCATATTTACACTGACAACCACTACCTAACACCGCCTCTCAGTTTTACTAAAACGGTTGTGGAAGAGAGAGACGCCGCTCTACGCGGTGTATAGCTTTGTCTCGCTCCCACAAGACGAAACAGCCGTACTTTAAGAGAAGGTGGTAGGTTCCTATCAACAATACCTATTGTCTCTATTTGCTTGTGTTTTAATTCTTGGAGAAGTAATATTTGTAAATATTCTTCGTATTATATTATTATGACTCGAATTTGGATGTTATTTTCGGCTCATAGTAAATATCCGTTTGTTTATTGTTTATGTTTTTTTTTTATTTGTAAATATTGTGCTGACGTACGGAGGGAATGGCGTCAGTATATGATTCGTATTTTTAATTAAACTAGATGCTTCATATTCACTGGTAGTTTTAGTCTTAGTAAGACTAATTCCATATATTTTTAATTGATTAATATACCTACTCATTACGGATTGTCAAGAATTTTATAAGCCTAAAATAAAACGAAGCAAGGAGAAAGGGGAGGCCTTTGCCCAACATCATCATCATCATTCCCCTGCCCTTATCCCAAGTATTATTTGGGGTCGGCGCAGCATGTCTTCTTCTTCCACACGTTCCTATCTGACGTCATCTCGCAAGCGATACCCTTTGCAGCCATATCATCTTTTACGCAACTCATCCATCGTTTCATTGGTCGACCTCTTCCCCTTTGAAGAGACCTTTGCCTAACAGTGGTATCTTAATAGGACACATCAAAAATGGCGCTTTGGCGACGTTAAATATTTTTACAAGATATGTTACGATCACTTTCCCTTCTCACTAGATCTAGTAAAGTATGTCCCACAGCTGGGCAAAGGCCTTTTGCCATGTAAAGAAAGATTATGGGGACTAAAAATATATTTCATAACATAATTTACACCTGACAAACCTGTACCAAGCACAAAATAACATCCAATAAACACTACTGAACCACTTATTGGAAAGTTACATAAAACATGATGCTTGTGGGTTGTCAACCGTATATAAACACATACAGCAACCCATGCATAGCATAGGCATATCATTAGTGTATTGAACACCTAATTATGTACATGTATGATGTGTGATTGCTAAGCTTATGTGTTAATGTAGAGGTTTAAATTATGTTTAAAATGAAAATGTGACATAGTAGCTTTTTGCCCGTTGAAATAAGAAAATTATTCGTTATTGGGGCAAAAGATGGCCAACCCTTTCTAGAGTTCCAGTTTGGATTAATCTCTATACAAAGATATATCTAAAACAGACACAAAAGTCGGATTTCGACTAAGCCTGAATCCATTCTTAGCCATTTACGTTTACCATACTATTGAGTTATCACGATATTTGATGCTACATTGTATCACGTCTTAAATTAAACTTGATGTTCTAACAAAATATTATGTTGAACTATAGTTTAATAGAAATTTGATTGGTATAAACAATAGGGCTAGGAAGTGGAATTTGATCGCTCACTCACAATTTATTACTACCATTATTGCCAGAGAAAGTGTTATAATATTCTGCCATAAACATTGATTTAATGCCTTTGAAGGTTCTGTCTATTTCTAGACAAATTACTTATTTTAAGAAATAAATCATGGATGGATTGTGTGAAGGATGACATGGCTGCAAAGTGTTACTTGCGAGATGACGTCAGACAAGAACGTGTGGAAGAAGAGATGCTGCATCGACCCCAAATAATAATTGGGATAAGGGCAGGGGAATGATAAAATTAATTATTTTCGGATGCCACGTTTTAAGTATCATATAAGTGGCAGTAAAAGGCCAGTGATTAGTATTTGGTCAAATATATTATGTTATACTGAAACCCAGCATAAAAAGACATAAAACCACATAAAACAGTCAGAGCTTGTGTTGTGCTTTTGTAATCATTAAGCAATTGGCAGTCTATAGTGTTATCAAAAGAAAAGTATGCGACTATGAAATCTATATTCTAAACTCAAGCTAACAAGTCATACTACAGCTAAGTCCTATAAAACATAATTAATAAGTAAGTAACACTGAAAAAACTATTCCAAATTACAATAAACTTAGCTTCAGTTAACCTAGACTCATCTTCAATTCGGATCCACCATGACGTCACTCAAAATCGGATATAACCGTAAAGTACGGTAAAGTGCAGAATACGTAACATACAGTACGATACTACTTGGAGATAATCTCCGCTCGCGCATGCGCACGCATTCGAACGCCGTCAGACGTCGCGGCCACGCGTCTCGCGCGCAAACCGCCATGTTTGTTACTGATCGATTTAAATCAGTGTTGTGAATTGTGTCGTGTGTTAAACGATTTTGTTTTTTGGATTTGAACTCTTTTTGTGTAAGTTTTTTAATGTTTAGTAGTTAGTAATGTTTTTTATTTTAGTGTTATTATTGGCAGTAATTATCTTGTATAATTTGAATGCTCTTTTTTGTTAATAGCGTGTGTATTTACAGTTTTTGATCAGCTGTTTCTGTTTTATTCCTGAAAACGTTTTACAGCTTGTCAGATACTTACGTATATTTGTTGGTGAATAGGAACCGAAATAATTTAGACACAGTGTTATCATTTGAAGTGTTGTTAATTTTCTAAACAATTCGATTGAAATTTGGCGCCAAATCGCGACGTATGATATATTTCAAATTTCGATACGGTCAAATTTATAAGTGATGGGCAAATATGAATACCTTATCTATATTATGCTTATGCCATTAATAGATTTGCACCTTATGCAGATATTTTTACAGACTTATAAAGACAGATTGAAAATTAAGACATTCCTAAACTTAGGTTGGATTTTTGATCTTTGGGGTCGCTGTCCTTTGGTACAATGATCTTGATAACACATTTAATATATTAATTAGCAGCTAGATATCCAATATACCTGTATTATAGACTAAATACCTATTAGTCACGCGTTATGAGTATAGAATCTAGACCAATGTAGATTTTGGAAACTTTCATTTAGACTTGAATTAATTAATGAGATTGTTGGTATACAATATTGGCACCGATATTCTAAAACACATTATAAATGTTTGTTCTAAATATACTACAGTGTCACTTTATTTTTATTTTTGTTCCTGGTATACTTTATTTACGTCTGAAATTATGGTGCGTTTATGTAACATATCGAATTAGGTTTTAATTTATTTCATATATTTCGGATCTTTGATAGTATCCTGTGGGACATTCCTAGTTAATAAAAATACTTTTTCATTATTCTGATCAAAATAATAATACGTATTCGTATAGGTATGCAGATTATAGCAAATAATTAAAACCTACTTAAAATTCACGCGAAGCCTAAATATGTCAAACGTTACACCTGACTCGGTTTATGACGTCACAGTCTGAGTCCTTAAACAATGCCATTCACATGCATTACGTGGTAATATACAATGTAACAACACGTAACAATACGTAATTTACAATTTACGATGAAGCTATAAATTTAACAGTAAATTAAAAATTTTGTGATGGACAAAAGTTTTCTTCGAAAGTATTTTTGTTTTGTTTTCTGAAAAACGACTCCCGTACTAAGGAATTTAATTCTGTATCGCGGAGGGTTTCACAGACATTCAATTCTCATGCACAAAGACACCCAGACTCAGTAAAAGCCTTTGTGGATTGCACAAATTCTTGTCCTACGCGGGGATCGAAGCCGCGACACGTCGCGCACAGTGGTAATTCGCGTGGTGATCTATTCCACTCGGTTATCCGTGCTGTCAAAAGTTATTCAGTAGTGGGATATCAGAGACTGCAGGCATAATAGTAAATTAGCGCAAGACGTTGTTGAGGTAGGTCAAGTCATATTTTCTACCGGGGTTAGCGGTATTTGCCATCGCATCTCGGGTACAAGGGAAAAGTGAAGCTCTTCGATGGATTAAGCCGGAATACCCCTTCGCCTTCCCCAGGGCGAAGAAAGTTCATAAAGGATATTTACGCGGGTAAAAATACCGATTCCTACCGTGAGTCGCTGTAGTTTCAATTCTCTTTTCTGCGTTTACTGTTAAGTTTCAGTTCATCAGTTTTATAACATCAGAATACGGTTTAAAGGATTCCGTCCTATTCCTATAGGATTCGTTGTAAGACTGTGGGGTTCAGCTATTAAATATTTTAATAAATCTATCAAATTATCACACTTACTCAAACCACGTATTATGTTAAACGCTAAAACAGTAAGCATCTTTAAGACGATTCTGAAACAAAATAATCACATACACAAAAACGAGTATTGCCAATTAATAAATCATAGTTGACGTGTGCAGCGTCTCGTGGCGATCCCAGTATCGATGTGGATTATAGAGCGTGCAACACTGGCAGCTGAATCATTTCCCGTAATTCTGAGTAGCCATTCAAGAACATGTGGTTGTTTTTTATTCATTGAGGAAGTATGGATTCTAAAAAAAGTTAAGACTGGGATATAGGGGAAGAGGACGACCAAAGAAACGATGGATGGATTGTGTGAAAAATGATATAGCTGTAAAGAGTGTTGCTTGCGAGATGACCTCAGAAAATTTGGAATTCAGGTTTCCTCACGATGCTTTCCTTCACCGCTTTTCGGTGGTGTCTTAGAATAATGAATTAACTACATATAACATTGTAAAAGTCACATTTGTATTTGCCTAAGATCAAACCTGCAGGTTTAAGTGCTAAACTTCAAATAACGTTGGATTTTTACTGAGGGAGCTTGATTAAATTTTTTGGGATTATGTTCATTATGAATGATCTTCTACACAAAATTCAGTTTTGTACAAAACGCAAAACATTTTTAAACATCTCCCAGTTTTCGGTCAGCTGGTTAAGTAGGCACGTAGAGTAGTTAGTGTGCATGTGTTAATTTTACGTTATAATTGTACTTTTTGGTTATGGATTGAGGTTAAACCTATTGGCTCAGTTACTGTCTTTTATTTTTTTTATTTTTGAAATGGCTTGTGATTTTTATCAGCTCCTTAGAATGTAGCCTTAACTCTCTATCATAAATTTTATAAATAAAATTCAACCAAGTTTTGTTTTTTTAATACATCTTGAATCGCCTACTGAATTCCACTTTTAATCTACATGTTGTTAAGTAATCAACTTATTTAGAATTAAACATTGCTAGCATCATGTAGACTGCAAGTTACGGAAGACACGTGCTAATCTCGCCTTTTATGAGGTTTTACAATGTTACCACAAATAAGGTTGTGATATACCGATATTAGGTTGAAAATGAGCTTTTGCCTCTCGATAAATATAAAAGTAAAGCAACCGGTGGTTAGCAGTCCTAAACTAAACAAAACGTCCAATCTCACCATTGGAAAAGATGGAGTTTCTTGCCGGTTTTTCTCTATAAGAATGACATTTTGGAACCGCGCAATTGGAGTCAGTAACATTTTGAAAGTGTCTGAGAAGGTCTACTCGAAATAAAAACCTTTTGATTTTGGAAGATGACCAAGATGGCCAACGGGAATGTTATTTAAAATAGAATGGAATATATTTATTAGCTTAAAAACATGGTATAAAAGATTGGTACAGCATATAATTACGAGAGCATACATGTTGCTAACAGTAAGCATGCAAATTTGGACACAATTAACATTTACAATCAAAGAAATGCAACCTTATTATTACTCCATAGCTGGACTGTCTGTCTGTCTATCTGTCTGTCATTTCACTCTAGAATTTGTCAAAAGGGTTACTCTACCAAAAGATCTATCTATTTACCGACTAGCCACTCAAAGTGAATGCTCACAAACATTAAGAATATAACTCTAGCACGTCTAGCAGTTTCATAGCAATTAAACAAAGTACTGCGTAGTGCGCAGGCGCAGCTAAAAACGTCGGCACGCTCCAGTTAGCGGCGCGCTCTGTTCTGTACAGTCAACAACAAAAGTCGATTAACACATTTAGATTTTCAAACAAACTGTACACAATCGAATTCAATGAATTACTGTTGTGCTATTAGGTAACGAAATAGGCTTGACACCTAATATAGTTAAAACATACTAAGCTCAATTCCTACATGTCATAGAGATGTAATGATACTTTGTAAATCGGTTTGTGTTAACCGACTTCTGATGCTGACTGTACCGGCGCGGTGCGTTTTTGTATGACTATCTTTATGAGTGTGCTGTTTGCATATAGGAGATAGACTGGTCAGAGGAACTGGGAACCTGAACGTTAATTGCCTGGTATATCTATTATGATGCCAGGAATCTGTGACACTGTCTGTCTATTGATAAAAATACTTTGTCTCTTTGTGCAGAAGTCTAAAAGTTCATCAGATTTTTACTACTTGATCTGCTTCCGAAAAAACTTGATGATCTTTCAGTGTTTTCTGGGGATACAGAACCCTTTAGTGCACAAGTCCGGGTCCGTATTATCTTTAAATTATTTTCAATATAAATTAATGGCAACTTTCAGGTTTTCAAGACTTTTAACTGTTTAGACGGGAAACTCCATAATTTAGCTGTGTAAGATTTTATGAGCTTTACGTTTAAGTCACTAGCCACTGCCATAACTATTTATGGAGTTTTTTGCCGATTCTTCTCCATAAGAATAACATTTTGGAACCGCGCAACTAGAGTCAGTAACGTTTACAAAGTGCCTGAGAAGGCCTACTCGAAATAAAAACCTTTTGATTTTGAGTGTTTGCTTGTAACTTACAGTGCAACTTACAAAAAATTGGAGCGTATCATATAAATAAATAGTTCCAAAGTGTTCACGGTTGGCAGCCGCGAACATGCAACGTGTAATCCCTTACCAAATGTATTGCAATTAAATATAATTACTGCAAACACGAGCACATTACTTATAGTAATTAACAAACGTCCACACTATTACATTTATGATTTATTATTTCATTTGATTACTTGCAAGGGAATTTTCACTTTGGGTCTACAATATTTGGGTATACAATAAACTACAATATTTGCTATCAATATCAAAGTCCAATAGAATCTTATTCGTGGCAAAAGTTATTCTGCTTACTAGTGTTATCACTTCTTCGTTAACAAGTCCAGAATTTTCTGCAAACAATTTTCTTGAAAACCATTAATTCTTTTTGCCTGAAAAAAGCAAATCGTCCCATTAGTAGAATAATGTTTTATCATCACATATAACAAAAATGATATTATGATAAATTCGTAATCGTAATGACGTAAGCTATCCAATGATATATTTTTTATAATTTTCATTCATTATTTTAAGAGTTATAAAGATCGAATAAAGTTTTTGCCACGCGGCATACCTAAAATAACGTCGTACGAACACATGAAGCGATAATCTCCGTCCCGCTCTGGCGTTCTTCTGGCGTTCCTTCTCAACAACGCACATTATTCAACAGAACACAGACACAGTAGACAGTATTTAAGATCACATAAAACATTATTCTACCAAGTTGCCGCGTCGTATTAAACTTAAGTGTAATCCACTACAATACTTTACTGATAAGTTTCTTAACATGTTAATATACGATAAAACATATTTATTTTTTTCCCTAATTTTGTAGTTTCTTATGCACATATTATATTTTACTACGCATAATTATATCTTCTTTTCGTCAGTATGTACACATGAAACATTATTCGACCAAATTATTTTTTAAAGTGTGCGTCGTAAGCGCTTATGCTACTTTTTTCTGTAATTTAATTTTTCGTAAAACATTATTCGAAATCTAAAACGGTTATAAAATTATTAAATACACTTTTAATCGTACACAGCTATTCTTAATAACTAATTTTCACCTAAATGTACATAAATAACAATGAATTTTAAAATTCTAATGTCGTTTAAAAAAAACTAGGTCTAACTTTATAGTACACACAGCCAATTTTTTTTTTACATTTGCTAAGAAAAGCAACATGTTACCCTTTTGGGATGACACATCAAGTTCCTGACGATTCTACTTGACGTGATGGATCAACGGATCAATTAACGACTCTTACTAAACTGCGTCCAGTAACTCCGTTCCAACTTCAATCTGCATCCAGTAATGAAACATCACCTGCTGTCAGTTATTATAGCAATGATTACAAGTATAGTATCAAACATTTGTATACGTAAGTATACAAATTTTTGTATACTTACCACCCCCGTTTCACAAAAAGTGTTATAATGATTTTTGTCCAATATATTCAGAACAGTCAATTGAGTCTGACACAAGTTGTGATGAAATCATATTCCCCAGCAGTCGGCTAAAAAAACGCCACCCGACAGTAAAACATTCAAGACAAAGGTATTTCAATAATATTGACAAAAAGTATTGGATGAAACTGCAAACTAGGGAAAAATATTCTTCAGAGGAAGATCATGATCCACCTAATTCAGTGACGCAACAGAATGCACCCGTCATTGAATCTTGCTTAAGTCAGTTCAACACTGAGAGTAGGTACTGTGAAGGCATTACACGCTCTTTCTGGTCAAAGTCAATTGCTTCATTGTATAGATCGCTCCGTTTCTAATACTGCCATACCACTCCAATCACAAGTGCAAGCTATCGAAGAACCTTCTTCGGAAGGTCCTAACCCGTATAATCTATGAAGCCACAAGATGCTCCCATATTCTCCATTGCTCCATCTTGCCCAACTCGGTCCAACACTGAGAATACTGTGATGGCATCTCCCGCTCCATCAGCCCAAAGTCAATCATTTTATTGTTCACATAGCTCTGTTTCTGAACTTGCGATACCACGCCAATCCAAAAAACGCTGTCGCGATAATTGTGGAAGTGTATAATGTTGTTCTTGTCACGTGTGGCGAGCTGTTTGAGAGTGGCGACACAACGCAACCTGAATGCCCCAGGGGGTCACTCTTCATGAGGACTCCCAGCTCTTTCTTGCCTTAACTGGCTGGCTAGAGAGGGGTCGCTAGAGCTATACGCTCGGGGGTGGAAGTGTCTAAAGACGTAATAACAAGGAAACCAGCTCCGGGTCTATGACCCGCGATGGCGAAATCGGTGTCGCACCTCTCTACACCCCTAGCCTTACTCTCTGGTGTTGCCCACCTGCTACCTATCGTGGCGGTATAATAGGGGGCCCATCTTTGAGCCGGCGAGTCACCGCCTGCCAATTTTATTGCATTACTATGTAGTGAAAGGCAGGTGCCATAGTTTTTCATAGAGAAGGAAACATTTACGTTCAACAAATCCTATCAATAGCCCAAATTAGTTTTATTTCTATAATTTACAATAGTCTTGTAGCTACCTTGGGCCGTCCATATCTGTTCTTCCATAGAGCAGGGGTGGATAGCCCTTCGTAGATGCCCCATCACAATATTTTAGATTGAAGTTCTCAACAACATGCAGAGGCCTTCTCTGCATGTTGGACCTGTGTCCCCGTGTAAGCCTTTAAAAAGGACCGGGTTTTCTTACCCTGAAGGTAGCCCGTGAATTAAAAGAGATATAAATAATAATATTATGTTTAAGAAAATAAATGTGATATTATGCTAACTGAAACACGGTGAACTGAAGCTAGATTTTATTGATTTTAGAATTTTTTAAATTAGCACCTACATTCCTCAATGTTTACTTTTTATTTTACAGCTTAATTTGATAAATTTTATACAGATTATATTAAAGAATAACTTGCCAACTCATTGCTTTCCTTTGTTTAAAGATACCTGTACAAATAAATTGGTAAGTACGACTAAACAAGGCAAGTGTGTAGAAAATTCATTACTTGTAAAATTCACGTCATTACTAACGTTTATACCTACTTAACACGAGCGGACCCACGCCGAGAAGCTAGTATTATATAAAACATCTTCACGAAAGACATTGACATAATTTTGGAATTCCGTAAAATATTGTTTCATATGCAGATATAACGTGATTAATTTGGTCAAATAACGTTCCATGTGCTCAAAAGACAGCTCTTGAACGGTTTTTGTTGGCAGTACAATGTTATGTATGCACATGCGACACACTATCTACTCACAGGAGTAGTTTTAAGAATAAATAATTATAGCAATAAAAGCTGTATTTATGTCTATGTACATTGTGAAAATATGAAATGGCTAACGTCTTCCATAAAAGAGTTAAGCCAAATAATGCACGCGCAAAACTTCAAATCGCTCTACTGAAAAGTAGACATTTTGCAGATAAAACATTGTTCTACTAATGGGACGAAATGCTAATTTTGATGGTTTTTGGGGGAAGCAGCTATGAAACAAAGTGTAATTGAATGCTGAAAATACCTTGGAGACAAGTTAGGTACAGTTTATCAAGCGCTAACGCTATTAAATCGCTCTAACGATGTGACAAATAAAAATCACGTCATTCCTCAAAAAGTAACATCATTTCCGTACATTTGAAGTCTTCTATTCTAATTCAATGTAACATTCCCTAGGCCCTCTGCTTACCCTATTATGAAACAAATGCATTACTATGTATAAACTGACAAGCGTAAACAAAATTACATATTGAAGGTATGATTGTGTATTGTTTGTAGAAAGGAACTCGTGCAAGGTCACAAAATTATGCATATTATTATTATTTGAAAAGTGGTTACTGTGTGAATGTGTGAATCTCTTGAACTTTCAATGTCGTTGTCTTTATTTGTTGGTTTAAGTGTTTGGGTATATTTAATTTGGTCTTTTTTTTATAGTTGCCATTCTAGGATGCCAAGAGTGAGTGGTTCAAGGATTTGTTTTGTTGATGATTCGAAATATATTAAAATAATAATGAAAATGATATGTAGACATGAGAGGAAAGTCGAAAGGACGAAGGACGAATAGACTGTGAATAAACAGGTTGGTTATAGAATATGCTTATAGACCACTTGTCTATGTCCCCTGAAAATAACGGTTACAAACCTTCTCCATAAATCTACGCTCACCAGTTAACATTGTAGAGAGCAGTTAACATTGTTAATATGGTAGCAGAGAGTAAAGCTTCACTTTTGATGCCAAATTAAACAATATTTATCGAAAAAAATTGAGAACTGAAATCAACATATTCTTGAAGTTTACACTTATTAACTGTTTTAAGAAAAGCTAGCATGATCTTGTATGCATGTACAAACGGAATAACCGACTCTTACTTGATGCATTTATTGTTAGTTACATAAATAATTTCGTGATTTAGCTATTAAAAAGTTTTGGTCAATAAAACACGGTTTCTTAGTATTTATTGCGATTGCTACAATAATAATATTAAACTTACAACATTTGAGTATAATGATGCTACTTTACAGATAAATCACCAATAAAATTGTAAAATATAGGATTATGTCGTGTTTGTATTTCGGTCATGGCACCGCTCACTCTCAGTTACGATGTTATGAAAAGAGTAAGAGAACATTACAGCACATGTGTGTATGTATTTGCTAATGTATTATTTGGGATCGGCGTAGCATGTTTTCTTCTTCTAAACGTTCATATCTGACGTCAAGTGACACTCTTTGCAGCCATTTCATCTTTCACACAATCCATCCATCATTTCTTTCTTAAAATGAGTAATTTGTGTCCGGTATGTCCGGCATATGTATGTTTATACATATTTTGTATGTAGAAAAATGTTTCGACTTAACTTGAGAAGGGCTAGTAAGAATTCGTGTAGTTGTAAAAGAAAGACGCAGCTCTACACGGTGTAGTGCAGTTATAATCTTAGTATATTATAGAACGATTAAAATGTCATAAAATTTATCCAATCAGTACAAGGTTTCAATGTGACTTAACTCTCATGGTTTAATAGTTAAAGAAATCGTTATTCTTTCGTCGTAATAAAACTATACGACTATGTGACATGGGGATTTGTCGCGTGACTCTTAGCGATAATATGTCACTTTCGCCGTAAAATGATGGAATACAGCAATCGTGTCTGCAAGCAATGTAAGCTCAGGCAAGTCAAGCAAGCAAAAACCATGAAAATACTTGAGTTGATTACACAAGAACGGTGAATGATAGATTATTATGTATGTAAAATGGAAGTTGGGGTTAATATGTGATGACAATGATGGACCGATGGATGACTGCTGCTGACAGCTTTGCTGCTTGAGATTCTAGAGAATGCAGGAAGCGGTGAAGTGTGGGTGATGCGGGCGGTTGCCTTTGTTTTGGTGTTCAAAAAGTGTTAAATTTTGGTTTTAACTTATTTTAAAGAACTATCGACTTTCAATGACTCGATAGCCATGTACGAATTGCTATAGAGAAAACGTTGGTACCTTTTTTAAAGTTGTAGAGAAAGTTAAAACTTTGACCTTCTGTCTCATGTCTTCTTCTTTCCTATCACCTTTCCTACTCTCTTTGTCTAAGGGTTAATATGACTGGTTTTGTTAATAAAGTCAAAACCAAGGGACGATTTGAAATATAATTGTTTTCAAGACTACTAACTCCGCTCCGCTAACTGCCGGCCGCATTAGTCATATAACAAGTGTTTTTTTCCCTAATCGATTCAGTGTCAATTCCCACCTTGACGTAGGCCAAATCTTCGAATATAAACAAAAATAATAAGAAGAAGAAATTAAGAATTCAGCTATAGAACATCTCTCTATTACACATGGTATCAAAAAGTATTTAAAAAAGAACTTGGTGAAATAACATTAACTTTTCTGTTAGCGAAGACATTCGTCTTATTATCATGCATAACCTTTTTGTTTCATTAAACCTGACATGAATGTTGGAAGTTTTTGCAGTTGTCGTGTGATTTCTATTATCACATAGTTTAGTTTATAATATGGGAAAAGAGGTGTGCTTTGTAAAGGTTAATGACTTCATTTTGTATAGTAACAGCAGTGTGATGGAAAAGGTTATGTCACGCACAAACAAAATGTTATGTAGTTATTTGCTTTAAAAATATTTAGTCAATTTTAGTTCAAAGTAACATAAAAACATGTTTGAAGAGGTTTAATAGGGTAATTTTATGTTACTTAAGAAATGTATTTTTTCAATTATATTTTGACACATTTAAGAGTATTATTGCAGTTATGGAAGCGTAAGAATTTGTGATGTATGCGTGCACATAAACACTCGGTGTACATTTCAGAGCTGACATTAAACACCATGTATTCATATAGATTGGCACTTCATTGGCTACTGGTTTATACCGCAAGGAGGCCTGTATACAGTTCCAGCGAGAGTCCATTAGATAAATATTAGATGTTCAGGCTTACCACGACCTCTTAAAGAAAGCTTTGCAGTTGTGGAAAAGAGATAGCGCAGTACACGGCGTAGAGCGTCTTGCTTCTACTACTGCAATATTAGAGAAGAGGGTCTTCAGCAGATATCAAAGCCTTAAATCATAGTACTTATCTACCTGAATGTAACAGTAGACCATAAATGACTGCACGAATAGTCGAGTGGGTGAGGCACCACGCCAATTACCATTGTGAGTGACGTGTCGCAGGTTTGATCCCCGCGTAGGACAAGAATTTCTAGATTCCGAATTAGTTAGAGAGTAATGTTTGTTCTGAGTCTGGGTGTCTCAGTGCATGTAAATTGAATGTCTATGAAACCCCCCGCGGTACAAGGATACATTCCTTATTGCGGAAGCCGTTAAACAAAAAAAGTAGCTAGTATCTAAAAGACGCCATTACGTGCAATACATGCATGCGAAATATTATATTTGGAATTTGTTTTTGAAACTGACTAGCCAAAAAAGTCCATTAGAAAAATATGCAAAAAACTCATAATTGCTGATGACGTCATTTTTTTCATGATTCATCTAAATGGTTTCGGGCTGATTATTTTTTTCATTCTATAATGAGAGAATGTACTACGGAAATGATGTAATGTTATGAAAATAAAGTTATAATTTAAACACTAAAACAATCTAATTAGGTAGGTACTAAAACTTAAAAGCATGTATTTAAAACAATTTCATAATTATATTTTCAAGTACTAAAATAAATTAAATAGTATTTGTTTAGTTTTAGATGCCTTTGCTTCCTGCCTTAAAGGGGCATGCCAGGTCTCCATAGTAGTTTCGGCCCACAGTGCCCACCTTAACAGGCTATTGATATTAATAGTAGGCAGTGGCTATATTAATTTAGTAAAAATAGTGATTAACAAAAAACTTAGCATTTAAAAGTTATTGTATTATTTATGTCTTATTTTTGCAAGTTATATTTAATATGGTTTTTAACATTTTGTACATCATTTGAATTTATTAATGCGAGTAACCAATAAGGAAATAAATATAACACAATATATTGCAGTATTAAAGATTTATTCAATGTTTTCATGATCATATACAACTAAAACATCGTCTAGAAATTGAGCCGATGGAAAAATATTACTTTGATGCCGTGCCCATCCTAAATACCATATCACTGTCATGATATGGGCACAGCATCCTACCGTACGACGGCCAACAATGCAGTTACAGCAATACTGCTTTATACTGTAGTGACACTTTAGGTCTAAAGCGAACGCCGGGGTCGTCAGTTAAAGCATCTAACATCAAGTCCAAGTTCTCGCTAGTATTTTCATGAGGAGTAGAAACAGAATCCATTATCAGGCCGTGGTCGTCGGGGGTAAAAGAATCGCCAGAGTCAGTATTCATAGTTTTTAATCGTTGATTTAAATCGCAAAATTCAAACACTAACCGTCACGTCAAAGATGAAAAACAAGCAATGACGTTTTGGAGATAATGTTGCAATTACAAAAAAAAACGGGAAAAGAAATAAAAAAATAAATCGATAATAAACATTGAGATATTCTATAAAATTGTAAAAGAATAAAAATATTAAACACATTTTTATAGTGAAACAATGTTTAAATAGGCTAAAAAACAATTTCACTAATATAGAATACAGCTATTATACTGTTTCCATTCGTTTATTTTATTTTGACACCTCGTGTACTGACTCAAATAGTGATGGCCTGACGCGTTATCAAATCGATTTTTTTTATAACAAACGATTTTATTTGTGAACAAGATTTAATCGATTTAATACATATTTTATTTGTATTTTATTTTTTGCTTCATGCTTGGTTTTACATACATTTAGGTATATTTAAAGTACTTGATTTTAAAATTATACTAAAATAAACCATTTACTTATATTAAGTTGATATTCTTATTACTATACTCATATTCATTAATTTGCAGCAAATAAATTCGATCCTAATAATATAACGTTTAACTTTATTAAACTTTATTTTAATTTTAAATGATTCCGATTAAAAATATCATCACAATTAATTATATAAAATTGATTCTATTCAAAACCGTTTTTGTTATCTGTGGTTATTCGTTACGAATGGCACAAGCGGCACAACCCTACGTGGGCGTTACCCGTCAAGAAAGTATCTACTTTTATTTCAAAATATTGTTCTACTGTAATGTCGTACTTTATAGGTGTGAACTGTCAAAAAAAAAATAAACGGATGGACGACGTATAGCAATGGTAAATTATTAGTTCAAAAATTAATTTTTCAACTTATTTTACGTAATGGCAACATTTTTAAAGTAAATATGGCTCTTTTGAGTTCAATTACGAACGTAAGTCGTTTTATTGTTTATTATTTATGAATAAAATATGCTGACTTTCACAGAAAAATGAATACAAGGGAGATTCACGATAAATTAAAATATAGTTTTTCAGCATAGTCACGTTAGTGTGCATATCTGGGCCTAAATCTGGCATACCCCTTTAAATGATTGCATAATACGAATAATGTTCAAACAAAAACAGTAACTTATTTCCGCTTTTATAGCAAGATTGAATTATTTTTGTAGTCAAAACTAAATATTTACTTATCTATAAACAATGCTTTTTTAAAGTTTTATTTAATTTAATAATTTATGTACACACAAAACAGGTTAAAAATACAACATAACCAACAAGATGTATAAGGGTACGGCTCATTTAAATTTTTCAATAATTATATATATCTATATTATTTATATTATATACTATATTATTTATATTATAATTATATATATTATATAATTATAAATATATCTATAATAAATTACCACAATCAATAAAAGCATGTGACTTGACATCGTTTAAAAAAACACTTAGAGCCCTCTTGGTCAAAAAATGTTACTACACTTTAAATGAATTTTTAAATGACAATTACTTAGAAGCATCTTGACGTAATTACGCACTAATTAAATTTTTACTACACACTGTATCCTGAATTTTATTGACTAGCTACTTTCATAATTTTGACATTTTAATTAATATACTTGCTGATAACTGTTTTTATTCTTTAACATTTTGTAATATTAATGCATGAGAATTTATATGTGACTGTATTAATACTAAATAGCTTGTTACTTACATTATATTCATACGCCTTCAGAGGCAGATTTTGGCTGTACTATTTATTTAAAACTATGATCTTGTGTAATACCCAAAATGTAAATGAATAAATAAATTGATTTGATTTGATTTGATTTGATTTGATTCAAATTGCTGTGTAAATATACAATTTCTTCAGAAAATGTCCTTGTCGTAGCAATTTTTTTTACTAGACTAAAACAACCCAAAATCCTTCTTCGTATTTTTTTCCGTTTTCATATAAATATACAAAATTTTCCGAATTCTTACTCCCCAAAAATTTTAACTTTACATTTATTTTCAATAAAACAAAGATAGACACCCCTTCTACTCCCTTGCAAAATACATTTAAACTTACTGCTCTTACCGTCTCATAAAACATTATCTACATTAACAATACAACACTGTCATCATTCAGCTTTGTAAAGCACATCACTAGCGGTAACACAGCCCTAATCGACTCTCCATCTTAAGTGACGTTTGACGAGATTGTCAATATATTATGACTGCGATGACACAATTTGATGTATCGTGTTAGATACGGGGTTTTTATGTTGATAGGTATGCAAATTGATTGAACTAGCTGTTGACTGTTACTTGATGTCGGTAATAGCCGCATAATTATTTCTCTGTCTGATACAGTCGGTTAAATAGTAATGTAATGTCCGAACCGTTTTCGGCCACGGCGGCTAGTGTTACTATGACACCAGCCAGCTACGCGGGACACAAGATAGTGTACAAGCGTGTGCGCAAACACAGGTGCACTCTCTATTCTATTACTCTCATAGCCCGATGGGACGGCAATCCGACACGACCGGAGAGAGATCTGGCGTAGGACACATATTTTTACGTGCCTTCCGAAACGCAGAAGCTGTGATATTTATTTCTAAAACGCACACAACATTCGGCAAGTCGGTGCGTGCCGTGGGGATCGAACTGAAGACCTTTGACTAGCCAGTCCTATGGTCTTACCACTAGGCTAATACAGCTTCAAGCCATCCATAAATGTCTTAAACTCCTTTAGTTAAATTAAAGCTAAAGTCATAATGTAGTCCGTTGTCATATAAAAGATAGAACAGAAGGTCAATTGAAATTGACTACTTTACGTTTCAGTATTTGATTTAATTGTAATTGTAACTACAGGTTTAAACTTCAGTCCACCTCGTCTAAGTAATTTTATTGCAGTTGTGGAAGAGAGAGAGAGTGCGACAAAACCGTAGCTTAACTGTGGGATCAACCGGTCTCTAGAATAAAAGTATTAGAATTAAATGTACTTATTGTTATAAAGCTATAATTAGGAACAGACATTATACACAACATATTAGCTTAAGAGCGGGTCACGTGCCATTTTGGGACAATTATACAAAATAAACCTTCTATTCTTCACATTCCTTACGGCAATACTTAACGCGTACATCAATTTCACCATAACGGACGGTAATCACTGTCTCAGTTGCGCGCGCGCATTCTAGTCCAGGCTAGTGCTAACATCATAATAATAATAGCTTCCATGTAATACACCTGATCGGATCCATGTGCATGGATATTGTATGAGATTGGATCAGTAACGGGTCTTAGATAAATACATTTTATACGCTAAATTGATGTGGTGATGCGTTTGTGATAAACAGTAATGGTTATTTGTTTTGTATCAAATAGTGTATTAAGATTGTTGAGTTTATTAGATTATAGATATTATTTTATAGGTATTGAGATTATAGATGAAATATTTTGATTAGTCTATGAGTATGGGTCTGTTTGCCTGTGGTATCCGACGATTTTTATTACTAAGATAAACACAAATGAATTTTACCATTTAAAACAAATACTTTATGGTAATATTTTTGCTGCCGTTGCGGGCAACAACTAGTTTCTAATAATCGAGTACGTAAATATTATTTTAAGCGAATAAAATCTATTTGCGTTAGTAAATTCCTAATCAAAAAATCTCATCGACCTACTACCGCTTCCTAAACTAAGACTATTGTAATTGTAAAAGCGAGACGGCATACCACACGGCGTAGAGCGATGTCTCTCTTCCACAACTTGAACAGTATAATTTGAAGAGTTGATAGTCTTTTATTGCATTTTTTTTGGTTTCTGGTGTGAAATTCTAATGATTTATACCCACTCCGAGGCAATATGTCTCACACCGACTAAAAACACCCCAGACCACTTTTATTGCCAAATCCAGAGTCGCGGAATCGATCGCGCATGCATTACACGACTCTATCAAGATGGTAGGCCTACTGGCTGCAAAAATAATTTATTTTTCTATCTTTACTAGTTCATTTATATTTTGTACTATACTTATATGTATATACTCTATGGTATAAAATTCCATATATTTCCAATAACATCACTTGTGGAACCAAATTGGACCATTACCTGACCACAGCGCGCATGCGCGGTAAGTACTGTGATTCCACTTTCCTGCATTTTTCAAATGATTTCCGCTTGTAAATTCTATACGAAGGCAGGATTTTAGTACTAGTTTAGGTAGATTTTATAGTGTAGTAAGTTATTTAAGTAGATATGTAACATCCATTAATAAAAAGCATTCTAGCAACATTAGCTTTAGTTTAATCAAATGACAGCATGTTTTAATCAAATTATGGTTTAAATAAATTGATTGCAAAACGACTGTCTTGTAATACGCAACGAAATTAATTCAAATAGTACCTGAATTGACAACTACAAGAAATATGTATTTTCAGTTTTACTGCAAGCAGGAGACAAAAAAGTCTTAGCTACTGTGATAAAAAGTTTGGATTTTTAGGCTTTATGCACTTGACTAAATAAAGCTTATAATAACCAACATTTTGTTACGTCATTAATCATGTCTACGAAATTTTCCCTGCCCAAAACTCACGTTTACTTACGTAAAAATAAATAAATTTGCTAAAGTTGCTCAGAATCTCACGCAAACAATTTTGATTAGCTATTTGAATATTACCCAACACCCATAGACTAAGGAAAATCCGGCTACCGACTACCTTACCGTGCTATAATTACAGTGTAATAATATATGTATGAAGTCTTCATATAAACGGGTGCAACGAGAGTTATGCCTACGCTATCGGATCATGGCATGACCGTGGCATGATACAGTCGCGAGCGTGTCGCAGTAACGAACGGGCGGTTTTTTTGTAGCCTAAATAAGATCCCACTGCTGGGCAAATCGCTGTTATATACCGTGTGGCTATAGTCAATTATTTTTTTGAAACGGCCGAATTAAACTACTGTATTTATTTATACTATGCTATAAATTGACCTATGCTGATGATTTCCGTGAAATATGAGTAGTTACATAAACACCATTTATAACTAAAGATGACCGGTGACTTTTACTGGTAGAACTCTGGTAGTGCAGGCAATTCTGAATCTTATTCTTGGAGAATTTTAGTCAAAATTGCCTTAGTTTGATGTATCTTCATTAGTATATAAAGTTTCACTGATCCTTAGGTTAATAGTAGGGTTAACGCCATTTGGTATTTTATGGATGAGACGTTTATACTGCTATTAATTTCATTTCCGATACTGAAATATGATGGAGAGGAAGAGGAAGGCCAATGAAAAGATGGATGGGTTGTATAAGAAATGATAGGAATGAAAAAGGAGTAAATGATACTGTGACGTCGCGGGGGGTTTCACAGACATTCCATTCACATGCACAAAGTCACTCAGAATCGGAACAACCCTTGTGTGGATCGTCCTAATTCTTGTCCTATGTGAGGATCGAACCCGCGACACGTTGCGTACAGTGGTTATTGGCGTGGTGACCACTCGGCTAGCCGTGCATTCATATTTTACGATACATGTTACGTCACTGCAAAGGTTACTGTGGTAACACTATTTGTTACTTTACCAGCCAATCTGTCTTCCAGAGCGTTTCCAAATTGCGCGGTAATTGCTCTTTATCGCGTGTTGTATTAACGTTTTGTTACGATTCGTATTGAATTAACTGCTGTAGAATCTGACCTGTCTAGTAATAGCGGATTTAAGTATTTAGTACATCATTTGAACCTAATTGAAGCAACGATGCGTATTAGCTTGATTCGAATTATAGTAATCAATCAGTCAAATTCAAAAAGCTTTTATTTCGACTACGAATGTCAGAGCATGGTTTTTAGTAGGCCTTAAAAGGCGCGCGGTGAAGGCGTAATCGAACTCCGTACCCCCAGCCATAGGCAGATGAGGACGCTTCAATGGTTTTAACCGGTAGAAGTCCACCCCCTCGGGGACACCCCCCTTATCAACCCCCTGACGAGGGCAGTCCATGAGGATTTCCACTGAGATACAAAAAAAGGTCTAAAAAGGCGCTTTAGGA
Organism: Chrysodeixis includens; assembly: GCA_941860345.1. NCBI lineage: Eukaryota > Metazoa > Arthropoda > Insecta > Lepidoptera > Noctuidae > Chrysodeixis > Chrysodeixis includens. The sequence continues at coordinate 1,977,219 of OW796107.1, read as the reverse complement.
ACGTCAGATTTTACAAACTTAATGGAGAATGGAGAGGCTTGACAAGAATCTTCAAGCCCTAAAGTTATAAAAGTTGCATTCAATGAATTATTGACATGTTATTTCTACAGATTTATTGAGATTTCTATACAGTATCTAACATTAGTAGTAATTCAAACTAATTCAGAATACAGTTGTCAATACAGAACTCAATACGCGCAGTAAACATCATGAAAGTAGTGAATTGTGTCAATTATCGCGATGCGTCTCTCTGACATACATACTGCTGATGCCGAGTCAATAGCCGGCGTTATGATATTGTTTTATACGGATTACTTTTATTACAGTTGATATAAGTGGGTCTTAGATATGTTTAACTGGAAAATGAAGTTTTGCTTAGACAATGCGGTTGAGATATGTGAATTCAAGGCGGTAAGGTAGATGCTGGACGTGAATGAGGATATAGGGTATAGATATAAGATGATATGGCAGCAAAGAGTGTTGCGAGATGACGTCAGATGGGAACCTGCGGAAGAAGAAGAACATTCTTCACCAACCCCAAAAAATAATTGGGATAAGGGCAGGGGAATGATGAAGAATATGAATTTGGTCTGACATAACAGTTTTTCATAGCCGTATTGAGAATATCGAAAATTCCTTTACCAGTACCAAACAAAACATTTATAAGTGTCGTAAGCAATACTAACCCGAAAAATACAGTATACAAAAGTGGCTGACATGTGTCAGCTAGTAAACTGTTAAACAACTTAATTCTTAACTTGTAAAATCCTCGCATGTGTAGAAACCGAAAGTGACAGTCGAAGTACAAATCAGGTTTACCAAAAAACACTCCCTTGTTTGTGCAGCTTGTTATCACCTAAACTTTTACTGACGTAACTCAGTAGTAACTTATAAATAAATATTGATTGATGGGTGTGTGGTCTTACCTCTAGAAAGTTGAGTGAAGGGTCTACTACTAACACTTAAAGTAATATAGTAGCGTGTGTGGAAAAGAGACGCCGCTATACTTCGTGTAGTGCTGTCTCTCTTTCACTCTCTGAATATAACTTTAAGCGATGGTGGTAGGGCCTCAAGCAGGACAACTGGCTTTCTTTCCCTTTTATGATGGTTGGTAAAGGTGGTCTTTGATCTTGTTGTGACTCTTGGCGAAGTGGTTAAGTGATTAGTTTTGTATTCGTAGGTTTGATGCGTGGGTTTAATTGTAGAGTAAGTTTTGTTGAAATTTAATTTGAAAGGTGTAATCATCGACTGCTCTTTTTGGTGTCAAAGTAATGATGCGGTCAAATTTAGTACCTAGCTTTATCATGATGATTAGTATTAGAGTTATCTCAACCAATCCTTTTTAACATGAGAAAAGGCTTTGGATAAGTAGTTAGATATTTATGCTAAGTATATTACAGATATACGGCATTTTAAAGCAGTAACTTAATATATTTCCTTAGCTTCCAAAGCTTGAACCTTGACACCATCCATACGAATCCGACCTAACAACCGCTGATCCATCGCGACACTTTTTCCAAAAATATGTCGTGAATGTAACTTAATTATTCTCCCGCATTTGGACAAAACTTACAATTCAATAAACTAGTAACAAGTTTGTTAATATAATCTGCTACTGAGCTACCATCTACCGCCCGTAGCTAACGATAGTCACGGGCTATTGTTATGCGCGTGCGCAAGTTATGTTCACGCTCGCGTAACGCGGTGGAAATTGTAATTGTTTGCCTAGTTACCGTTTGGTGGCGCTAGTTTAGTTATTTGAAGTTTTTTTACATACAAAAAACATAGAAAACATGTTTTTTTGTAAATATATTTTTTTAATTTCTAGGTCGATGCATCATGATTCTATTAGACTTGATATTACGGGTCTGAATTCATCAAAATTATTTAGGCTAGTAGATATTATGAATAAAGATAATTAGTTTTTTGACAATTCAAAAGTGTTTGTGCCTTTTTTGATTAATAATAATAATAATATACATTTATAATATTCGATTTAAATAATAAATTTATAGCCCCTCATTTGCCAGGTATTAATTGATTAATTTCTGATTAATAAATCAGTGAAAGGAACTACCCTTTAAAATTATTATTATCAGTTGTTTGAACAATACTGGGTTTTACCGATGTTCGCTTAATAACGACGAGTTTAAAAAGTAAAAGTTGCCCGCGAAAGTGTCCATGACGCTTGACCGGTCTTTCTTTAATTATTAGTATATGAAGTTATCTATACTCGTAATATTATAAAGAGGTAGAGCTTGTGAGTTTGTGATGTCGTAGGTGATCTTCTTAGCTTAAATTAGCGTTGCTACGCAAATGCGGTAGGCGTTGCACGGCGGCTCAGATTCTATTCTATTCTTGGTTATGGCAATCTGTCATCTATGCGTATATGCCAATGTCAGCAGTGATGAGAAAGCAGCGGTTTAGATTAAGTCAGTAAGAGTCTAACGCTACCCAGAGTATTCATCGCATAAACAAAATAACCCTCCTTTTGGCGCAGTTGGGTAAAAAAGGAAAACGCCACGAACTTTCCTCTTGAAAAAAAAACATGCATGTCTATAAAAAAAAAAACACTTCAAAATCCGTTTCAAAGATTTCAATATAAGCATACAATGGACGGACAGGCACCTACAGCGACTTCGCAATGTCCAAGTTTATTATGAAGACTTCAAACTGTATAATATTTATTATACTGTGGTTCTGATAAAAGCTACGTCTGTAATAAAACAATGATTGCGTAGTTATAACTTCTGAGTTATCTTCCATTATAACTGTCTTTAAGATTAATCGACAATAATGACTGTATATTGCGTGACTGTATCAAAATTAAATGTACTATTAAACATGATTTTATACTTTACTAGCTGACTCGGCAGACTTTGTACTGCCCCAACGATAAATAAAAAAAATAAATTCTCACCTTTTAAACCTTCCCTAGACCTCCACGAACATTTCAAGACCAAGATAAGATAAATCCGTTGCGCCGTTCTCGAGTTTTAGCGAGACTAACACGAACAGCAATTGATTTTTATATATAAGACTAGCTGACTCGGCAGACTTCGTACTGCCCCAACGATAAATAAAAAAAAAAATTCTCACCTTTTAAACCTTCCCTAGACCTCCACGAACATTTCAAGACCAAGATAAGATAAATCCGTTCAGCCGTTCTCGAGTTTTAGCGAGACTAACACAAACAGCAATTGATTTTTATATATAAGATATATAGAAGATTATAACTAATTTACAGGCGTTAATTAAAAAAACGCTAATGTCTATATTATCAACAGATTTTTCTTAAAAAAAGATATCTTCATCTACATTCCCCTGCCCTTATCCTAATTATTATTTGGGGTCGCCGCAGCATGTCTTCTTCCTCCACACGTTCCTATCTGACGTCATCTCGTAAGTAACACTCTTTACAGCCATATCCTCTTTCACACAATCCATCCATCGTTTCTTTAAAAAGATATGTATGTTATAGTAACAAAATGGCGTATTGATTTTATTTTATATTAGCAGGACACGGTAGACTTCGTACTGCCCCAATCGATAAATAAAAGACCTAAACTTTCGTACAGGAAGAAGAAAAGGGCTGTTTGGTGCCTTTTAAACCTTCCCTAGATCTCTACGAACATTTCAAGACCAAGATAAGATAAATTCGTTTAGCCGATCTCGAGTTTTATCGAGACTAACGAACAACAATTGATTTTTAAATATATAGTTTGAAAAAACGTCTCGAGGAATCTTAATTTCATTAGCGTATGATTTCTCGCGACACTAGCGCCATCGGATGTACCCGCGAGCGACTCGTGCGCACGTTACTCGTATCTGTCTTGCTTTCACACGCATACTTGTTTACATCGATTCTATTATTGTTATATTACTTACAGCTTACGTTCGTGCGATCGTTCCAGTTTAATCGATACACAAATAAACAAAAAATTAAGTGATAAAAACTTTTTGCTAAAATGAACAAGAGATACAGTGATTTTTGAATGTTTTTTTAAGTATATTGTGCAGTGATGTGGTTTATGTTAACGCTATTGTTTTTAATATGGCTGCTGGAGGACTTCCGGCGGAAACACGCGTCTGCTGTGTCGCACGCATGCGTAAAAATGTTCGTATTTTGATTTTGGTTCCATAGTATTCTCACATTTTTGGGATATTACGACTTATGTGCATATGTATAGAGTTCTTTTTTCTGTGACTATGTTCGTGTCGTTCATTTTCTTTATTGTTTGTATGCAGTATTTGAAATTGTTGCGTTTGAACGGTTTTAAGTCATATCGACTCGTACTAAGCTATGTAAACAAAAAAATCGTGAACGATATTGTGTTAGAAAAAAGGCTTGTTAAAATAAGGTAGAAAAAAACAAATGATCGTGCTCATCACACAAACATTTGTCCTGAGTGGGAATCTAATCCTCGACCTCTGGCATAGCAGTCAGGGCCACTAACCACTAGATCAACAGGTCAGTCAAATTTTATTACTTTAAAAGGTGCTAGAAGAACTCTTTGCAGTTTCAACCTGGTTTTCTTAGTTCTTATTGGCCGTAGAATGGTGTTATAACCAATATGTGAAGCCGACATGAAAAATATTTTCGGAAGATCGAACTTTTTTTGTGATTAGCGCTTTTAACAAAACAATAAAATTACTGTTTAAAGAAGATTTTCAGCGTAACTGATATACTATTCTATCCACGATAAATACGCTACTAGAGAGAAATTATTACTCCAACCCATTCTCAATGCCACTTTTCTCTTTCTTCTCATATTTTATTGACAATATCTACGTCTCAACAGCTTGTAAAAAAAATGATACAAAAAGCTAATTCCTACCATTGATATGACATGCCTTATTAATATTTCATGCGTTTTGATAATTTCCGCGTTAGCTACTAGTGCTGGGGTAGACGACACATCACTTGGTGATATTTAAACGCATGCTTTTCAATAATCAATAATTTATTGCATTCCATATGTTACAGAGATGGTAAAAAATAAAAGTTAAGATCATTATGGACCCTGAAAGATAGATTGCAGGAGATGATTAGTGAAAAATACGCCATACCTATACAAATGACAATTAAGAAAAACCCAATTGTTTTAAGTCATTCGTTTAATAATGTCCGGACCGATTTCGGCTACGGCGGCCAGTGTTGCTATGACACCAGCCAGCTACGCAGGATATATTATAGTGCACAAGCGTGTGCACAAACACAGGTGCACTCTATTCCTTTACTCTCATAGCCCGATGGGACGGTAATTCGATACGACTGAGAGACCGAGACCGAAAGAGAGATCAGGCGCAGGACCCACATTTTTATGTGCCTTCTGAAACACGGAAGCTGTGATATTTATTTCTTAAACACACACAAGATTCGAAAAGTCGGTGCGCGCCGTGGGGATCGAACTCAAGACCTCTGACTTAGCAGTCCTACGGTCTTGCCACTAAGCTATCACAGCTTTAATTATTCGTTATTATCATTCGTTAGTATCAGCATTATAGCCCCATGTAAACCTACACTGTCATGAAAGTAGGTAGAGTAAGCACTAAAAACTGGGCTGCGATCGTTTCTAATTCATTGTCTCATCGCATTGTGTGATAATTCCGAGAAACATGTGTCTGATATAATATGACTTGTGGCAAATTGTTCGAAAGAATTCTGTTTAGACTAAATTATTGTAGCGTTAGTAAATGTTTCGCGGGAAGTTAATTAAATTTTAATATAGACTTGATTTATCTTTACATCTTAATTAGTGTCCTTAATTTCGTTTTAATTTAGAGTTAAACAAGTTTAGTTTCTAAACTAAAGTGCAGAATTTTGTAGAATAATGTGGAATAGTTTGTGGAGATGATTTTTGCCGAGTAATGTAGATATACCTACATAAATTATATTTGGGTAGTGTTTTATAATTTGACTATTGGAATGTTTAGTTCATAAATTTCGGAGCATAGAGTTAAAATTACAATATTATGTATGAGGAATGAAATGTCGCCAATGTTTAGTCGTTGGAAGTATGACTGCCTAACAAAGTCGCAAGTTCGAACCTCGAACTGAAACAAATTTATTACTAGGGAAATGCTCAGAAAAATTGTTTTTTCATGACTGTATCACAGTCTAAATATACTATTGTTTTAGTTTTTGATAATTAGACGTCTGTTTTTTTATGACAATTGACATTAAAACAAAAGTAACGTAATCAAAGGTCTTATAAAGTCCAAATTCCAGTTTAAACGTTACAAAAGGTAACCGTTGAGTTTAATCATAAAGAAGACGAAGTTAATTACATAAATAATGAAATTATTCACTTATCTATCAATCTGAAAATTGCGAGTTGGCAGCCGTTCTAACGCATAAAAAAGTCTCATTCACTTTTTAGAGTTCCATATATTGCTTAAAAAAACCAAAGTATAGGTATGAGTATAGTTTTAAATGTAGATATTTTTTGTTGAGTATTACAAAACCAAATATTTAAATATATTTTTGGTTTATTGCGTTACAAGTAAAATATTGCATGACGTCACTTTTTGCTATAATTTTTGCCACGCAGTTACCTTAACAGCCCCATGTTTTGCATACTCTAAAGCACTTTATCTTTATCTATGTTTAATGTTCAGATACGAGACGCGTCTATATTTTAATTTACTCTAGTGACTAAAAACAATTTGAGTTTTTTTGACACTAGTCCCCAATTCCTGAAAGGTATAAAAACGTTCGATGTCTAGGCGTTCATCCTTTTGTCTGTCTGTCTATCCGATTGCTAAAACTTCTCATAAAGTGTAACGTAATAGTATAAGACGTATATAAAACGGTAAAAAGTGATCACTTGTGTGGACCAACATTTTCTTTGGGATTGAAAGAAAATCGATTTATTTCATAGATACAGTCGTTTACCACACGCGGTATTTAAAACTTGATCGGCGTCTATCAGTACAATGTTTAATGCACAAAACCTTAAAAACCAAGCAGAAACCTAATATAAGAACCTTATATCCAAGTCTTACTCTCCAGTGTAAGGAACCCTTCATAATTACCCGTCTCGCACTTGACCACCTTTTTAACCAGCGCCTGCGCATCGATGTAAATATAACGTCATGCGCCTGAGTTCCAAGAAATACTCGCAAAGCGTGACAGTCTCAGACGAAGCCGGGCCATTAACATAGCTAGCCAGATTTACTTGTTTCATTGCATATGCCTAATTAGATAAACCGCATAATGATGCGTGCATCAATCAATGATGAACATGCAAAAATGCAACAATTTCCTAATCGCATCACACATTCATATCATTTAAATGGGTATGAATATGTATCTGTTTGTCTGGAGACTAAAAACTGGCGTCTTTATTGACACCGAACATGGCAACACTGGTAGAAAAATAATTGTTCCTTTTTATTTTAGAATCAAGATAGGCATTTTATGATCTCTATCTAAACTATTTTGTACACGCTGTTCAAAAGTATCTACTTTGAAAAACTAGTATTAAAAGACAGTGTAACAACCAAAACTGTAAGGCCTTTAAAAATGAAGACAAATAATAACATTAAATAGCTGCCTGTTAAAATACAGACAAGAAAACGAAACGCAATTAAACATTTAAAAATAATACAAGCATATAAAATATAAAAAAAGTTCGAATTCCATTTTTAAAAACAATAGCATACAAACAAAATTTTCATCACCATCTTTTTTTTTTCAGTGAAAATAAGAACGAAATAAAATGACTGTAATAAGTAATTTGAAATTTATAAATGGCGTATCATGTTAATTGTGGCACGGAGTGATAAACATCGCAGTAGGAAGTGTTACAGATTAGCTTGTGAGGAAACTGTGATGGTTGCACAGGCACACGTTATGTACTTACACTTCTGGTTTTCTATTTCTACATACTCTACCCGAGAATGTTAACAACAAATCTTGTTTTAAAGAACCTGTCAAGAGCTAGTGAGATCAGCGATACTAACTACCGTATAAATAGGGTATAGTAAAATAAATCTGTATTTTTTTTATGTCATCATCATCATTCCCCTACCCTTGGGTCGGTGCAGCATGCATAACACTCGTATCATTTAAATAGGTTATTTTTTATGTATGACGCAACATTAACAATTTATGCAATTAATACTTTATCTACGCCGTAAGACGTTGCAACAACTAAGTTTCAAGATTTGTAGTTCACGGGAAGTACCCGGTAGGTTTTGATTCCAGTGAGTGTCGAAAATTTGCGGCATAAGCAGCTGTATATTTTAATTGTGTTACTCAAAAGTTTGATTTTTCACAGCTCCAAGAGATAGTAGACTTAAGTATTTGATATGAATTCCAACCTTGATCTTAATAACTCAATGTGATCCTGTGAAAAAGAGGTTTGTCAAGACCCTTTTTTTTCAGGATTTATTTATATTGTTTAGCAATCTATCTGAGGGAATAATTAGTTTTTTTTATACCCAAGTCAGTCAAATATCCAATTAAGACAGAAAAGTTGCCAATCACGACGATTCGGTATTGAAGGCAAGTGTCAGAGAGAGTTTAATACAAGTGCCTTAGAAATCTAATTATCTGACATACTTGACTAACGAAACAAAAATATAATTAGTTAGATAATACTTATAAGTGATATAAAACTATTTCGTCCATTTTTAAATTATTACTCAAAACAATTTACAAATCGTTGCTTACTGTTTATTACATTCTTCAAAAATTTTGCAATTCAAATTAAGAATATAAAATGTAGTTTCATTATAAGAAGTGTTTTTTTTATTAAAGATGAAATTGAGCATTTTTAATTCGCTTTTTGTGGCGTATTTTATTTTAATTAAAGGCTTTTGATATTTAGGGATTTATTAAATACGATACGACAGTTACGATACATATATTGTCTGCAGAAATGAGATAAAGAATGAAAATCGAATGTGTCAAATACAGATATAGTTGATGATTGATGAAAATAATGTAATGTGATTAGAACTCTATTTAATAAATTAGCTAAAGCTTAAAACGGGCGAAATTCATACAATACGAAATTTCCAGGTAATCTGTTAAAATGTCTTTTGCAATTAATTGCGTAACATTCCATCAATCACTGCGTTATCGTTAAAAACACTTTTCCCAAATAAATTAGTGCTTGCTTTACTTGACAAAAACAGTTTGAATACTTGCACGAGAACACGAGAACTAGGTGCCTAACTTGACTTTGACATATTTATTGTTTTACAAAGTAGTTTAATTAAAAATCTGATAATTGCTACGATTTAGATTTTATAGAAATCGGTTTAGGTCGATATTTGAATGACGTTTCTACGCTACGCCGCTATATGTTGTATTGCATTGTGATATAATAATTATCAAACGTTGTTTGAGTTAATAATGGAAGGATAATCGATTAAACTAAAAAATATATAATTCATTTTGTTGTTTCATGTCCTACATTGGATTGCTTACTATATATCTTAAAGAAACATGCTACAGGTCCGTTTAAAGCAATACTTATTAGAACGTGCAAAAAAATTAGTAATGAGTACAATTTCGAAATAAAACTTCTAATTTCAAGACGGCCATAACAGTGTGATGAAATAAATCAAACTCGAAGCATTTTTGTAGGCTGTTATAATGAAGTAGGTAGGTACACTTAAGAATTTTCCATGCACTTGTATTTCCGCTCTGAAACACATATTTGCATAATATATCTAATAGTTACGAGTTAAAAACTTACGACATTGTTGCGACACTAGCGCCATTTTGTTACCACAATCAGCAACTCTATATTTATGATCAACTCTACATTATCTATGATTTAAGCCGCCATTGTGAAGGCATTGTTATGTCAAAAAGTACAAATTGGTGTAAACTTTAAATGGCTTCCGTATTAATTATGTTTACGTATTTTACCATGGTTATTTTATTACTAAAGCTGTAATTGTTGCATTGAATTTTTAATAGCGAATCGTGGAAGATATTCTTATTATGTAAACGGGGCTATTGTTCCGGTTTTGTTGTTCTAGGAGAACCGAAATTAATTGTATTTTCGAAAAGATAATATTATCTGACATAATTTTAAGTATCGGTACTTTTTGTAAGAGTGTACTCTTACAAAAAGTGCAGATATTCATGTGGATTAAGAATATTTTTGTTCTTAGGCTTTCAAAGGTACAGTTTAAGTTTTACAAAATTTGTAATTTATGTGAAATGGTAATTTTTATTTATTTTGTAAATCATAAAAAAACCGGTTTTGTGTCGTTTTATTTATATCGAAAAAATAATAATAACTGAGACTATCTCACTCTTGTGATAATCTTGATTGAATGATTGTGTAAAAATAAAATATAAAACCCTAAATAATTTTATTTTGTAATTCTACAATTTATTTAAAGTTATTTTATGTGAAACATACCCATTATTGTCAAGTGCAGTTATCTGTCACCAGTTAAAATCTTAACGGTACATGCCCCACATAAATAATGGATTACAAAACACAAGTTCACCTCCAAGCTGCAATGTACCGTAAAATTATAAACAAGTGAAATTACCATAATTACGCAACGTCCAGGTTTCTCATTATTTTCACTTATTTTCGCGCGTAAACATTCGTAAACTTCTACAAGTCGAAGCGGGAAACCGGTCCAGAAAAGTGTCATGGCGCTGAATATGCGCGCCATATGACCGGCTGTGACAGCTGTGACAATGTGCGCGCATTAATTGCCGTCAACATCGTGGATCATCATATCACTTATGTAGGAATGGGAGAAAGAGCGAGGCCGGTGGCCGCGGTGGCAGTCGCTCCACACGCGCAATTCGACATGGTCAACTGTACATAATTACGTGCACCGAGTGTATGTGATCAAAACACAATTGCGCGTATCTGAACGCGTCGCGTCACTCGAGAAAAAAAAAACGAAAACGTCAAAATTTCGCGCGTTTTTCGATACCATAGATTAAACATGATGATTTATTGGAACATGTTTCGTGTATAAAAGTGAATAAACGTTTTTTTTTCGTATCGTGTTGAAGTGAATGTGAAACTATCTATTGCGTAAACGTTAAAAAATCTTCTGTGTGGAGATGATTTTTTGTTGAATTCTTGTGCTATTACGACTGTGTTTATATTTTCAGTGATTAGTTCTTGACTTTACACGTAATTGTTTTTTTTATTTATAGTCAACGGTGTATTCTGTAACACTTAATTGTGAAGCGAAATTGTGAGTTATGGCCTGATTCTCAAGTTTCATCCTATTGTTATATTCAATTTCTGTTTAATAACTTCTAACAGAAATGAATACTACAGTAGTTTGTTCAGAGAACGTGTGTTAGTTAGAAATTTATAGAAAAAGTTGGGAACCCAATCTGACGTGGAATCGTGATCGTATGCGCATAGTAATTGTTACCTTTCGTTTTACGATAATTACTTAATTTGTTGGACGCAGTTTGAATAATTAGTGGCCAGTGATATTCTGCAAACATTATGGCTGTATGGCGTAATTCCGGAGAAATTTTCATGTTTTTAATTGCTTGACATGTAAAAATTCTTTGCTACGTTCATTCATACCAAATATGCGTGTTTGACGTTAGTTTAACAAACTTCTATGAATACGAAAAACCTGTATTGTTACTTAATAATAATTGATATAACGGTTTACTCACGTGTATTTATCGGGATAGCCCGACTAGTTTCAGCCGCCGGCGCCGCCGCGTTATCTCATGATTAAGGACTCCGGTTGGGACCAAAACTAGTCGGACTATCCCGATAAATACGCGTGAGCAAACCGTTATATCATTTAAGTATGACCCATCCATGTTGGTGATTATAACAATAGCCATTTTTTTCAAAAAAAAGATAGATATCTTCAATTATAATTATTAGTAGGGTATCTTGCATAAACCTATTGTATAATATCGATATCTAAATACTAATATTCATTTGGTGACATTAACTTACATTTTTAAGCAAATTAGCATCACGAATAAAAATAATCGACATTCATAAATCAGTATTAATGATTTGTTATGTCTTTAATGAATTTTAGAGTTCGACCAATAATTAAGATGAGTCCAGTTTAGTTACCAAGGCCAGGCAGTTGTTTACTTAAGTAGAACAACAATTTCGATGTTTCTGTACTAATAGACAAAGGCAAAAAAGACCTAAAAAAATAATTCTAATCTTTTTAGTTTGACGTCGTAAATAATGAGATAAAAAAGTTCTGATACATGATCAATTTATGAGGAAATCCTGAGCGCAAGCTTTGGTTACTTCACTGAATGTTAACAGTCAATGTTTACTTAAATAGTAGAATGATCTGTTGAGATATCTAGTCAAAGCCCGTACTCTTAATAACTACACAGATGTGTCAAAAATGCCTTCGTATTATTTTTTTTTTTTATTTGTGCCTAACAGCAAACGCGTACTCCATACAGCCGATAAAAATAACTTAAAGTTATAGTTGTTTGAAACAAAACCAGTAGCATTTTACATCGATATCGTATAAAGAACCCATCGTACGTTACATTTGCATGTAACATGACAAAGAAAGCGTTTTGCGCCGCAGAGCGAGACGCATTGCTTGATATATATAATAAAGCATAAACATAACTTGTAGACGATGTATCGATAACTATTATACACGATATACTATGAGGAAGCTCTATATTAGTTATGGTACGCAATTTGTTTTGGTTAGTTTGAATAACGGAGTTTGTTTTACACATATTTTAAGGCATCGCTTTACAAGACTTTGTATAAAGTCTCCTGATTCAATAATAATCAGTTTTTATTAACGTCCAGATAGACTGATCCTACAAATTATCCTTATTTCATGTTTTCGTCTAATAACTTCATTCTTCGACGTTGGTTTAGTGGTTAGTGGCCCTGACTCTTCTAGTTTATCTTGGTATCTTAGATCAACATGTATCTTGGCAGCGTTCATTACTCTTATGTCATAATTTTGTAGTTCTCGAAGTAACAAAGCTGCTTACAAACACGTTTTACTATATAGAATAGTGGCTGAATTAAGACGCAATTAGAAAGAAGAATAAAGACGCAAAAAGAATTAGAGCAAGTGTAATAAGACATTAAGGTAGAGTTCTATTGTAAACAAGTAAGGTAACATAGTAAACACCTGATGCATTGAATAATACTTTAGATAATGATGTTAGCAAATAATACTTTTAGGCACAGCTTTAAACATTTAATAAAGTTTAACCTATTTTACCTAGCACATCCCATGACATTATTAGTAAAAAACGAATACAAAATGTAGAGCAAACATAATTCAACATAATCTATTTAATAAAACATCCTCATCTTTCATAATATGTATAGTTTACAATCTTCCTACAAGAAATCAGATAGAACACAATTGTCTAGTTCCTACCTATTTATAGATGGTCTTATCGTTTAATTCCATCGCTAAAATATGTAGGAAGCGGTCTTTCGTGTCCCGTCGAACTGGTGACAGGCACTGGCCACTAATGTCCAGTAATTTGTTACTTATTAACGCTAATTTCAATTCATGACTAATTTCATTAAGTTCTTGTGACATTAATTTAAAGTAATATATGGAGAAAATAGGATTATATTAGAACAATGAACGGTGAGGGTAATTATGATTTCTCATTTGTTTTTAGCCATTTGCTTTTATAGCCAGTGAAAGGAATTGAAACTAATATGGTACTGTAGAGTCAGTTTTTCCCATATGTTAGCTTTTCTAGTCAGTAATAATTATTTGTAGCTGTAAATATAATTTTAAAATGTGTCGTAAAATTGTTTAAATATTACAACTGCTTTAGTCATACTAAAACTCCGTCATAATAATAATAATAAAATTTCAAATTCATAGTTTGGTCTGAAATAATCGTAAACTATTTAAGTAGAGTTTCCAAAGAAAAGTTATGGGCTTAAAACAAATGAGAAGGTTAAAACGCAATATAATATGTTTATTATCGATTAAGCATTTAATCAATCATAAACAGATTCACAATGGCCACTCGTTCCGGCCATAACTCGGAAATGCGCACACGTACTTAAAAAATGCGACCTGCTTCTTCGGTCGAGTTTACAGATTACACAACCGCTTCATAACAATGAGATGAGAGTCGGAAGTGTTACAGAATACGGCCGTGTAACCAAATTAACCCTTGACTCGTAGGTAACAGTGATTTTCTGTGCTCTTACTTAGTAGTGACAGTTAAATAACGAATAAGAGTCTGCGGAGTATGAACAATGCCTAGGGAACGCTCATCTGACGGCGACTGTAATGCGATAGCCCGGCTCATCAAGGACTTCTGCAGCTGTTCCGAGAACGGCACGTGGTCGCCGGAGATGACGTCAGAACAGAGGAAGGGGCCTCTGCTCAAGAGCGAGCTGACCAACATGTCAGCTATGCGTCGCCGCATCATCTCCATAGCGAAACGAAAGAGCAAAGAGGTTCCCGAACCGCCCAAACTGACCTACGGCAACACGTTCCAGAAAAGTTCAGACACTCTCACTTCAAACCTCGTCAACACTACGATCAGTTCCCAAAACAGCACTCTCAGGCGAAACATCGACAACTTCCTCCTGTCGCGAAGGATGTTCGCTCTCGAGGAGGACATTTACGAGAAGCCCATTCAAGTAAAAAATTCGTCGTGCGGCGAAAACTGGTCGTTAAGCAAAGCGTGGCGGAACAACAACTCTGATTTCTTCAATCGCTCCCCTACCCTCGATTCTCATCGGTTAATTGAGCGGAACCACACCCAACTCGAGCGGATAGACGAGATCCCGCATCGGAAAAAGCGGAATAAGAAAATGAAGGAACAATTACGTTACGATAGGAATATTAAGAGGCATATACGGATTCGTGTGATGTTGTCATTGAGGATGCGGAGGTATATGAAGCGGAGGTTGAAGAAGGCGGGTTTGCCGGCGTCGCAGAATGTCAACGTGCCTCCTCGGCGGTTTCCGAGAGGGGCATCCGTGACGTCCAGTTTCGGGACACGTTCCTACAGGAGCGTGATGACGGACAAGCTGGCGGACGGCACCGTGCTCTTCGACATCCACGAAGCTCGGAACTCCACGATGGAGCTGTGCCACGACTATGAAGAGGACCTCGATACGCTACAGATCGCGTTACGCGCCGGTAATTTTAGGTAAATATTTTTGGATGCTCTAGCTTTATGAAGAGTGAAAGTGGTTTAGCTGTTATATTTCTTGCGTCGCTCGTCGCGTGTTTGTGGAGTAAATGTTAACACTTGGTTGCTATTTATTTTATGCATAACATTTATTTGCAGAAATGTATGTGGTAATAGCATTGTCAGTAAGAAGTACAATGGAAAGTTTTTATGATGTTTAATTTTGGCTAATTTTACTCATGTTGCGATACCTATTTAAATACTTTGTTTTGCTATTTGATGATAAACTGAGTTCCAGTCTTAGGAAATATTATAATAACAAACGATTTATACATCGTTTAACCTTTCCGCATTTACCTGGTTTATACACCAAACGATATCATTCAATAAATCAGACAGCACCAACATATTATTATTTGAGGTCACTTGTCCTAAAGGTCACAATTTAGAAATTGCCCCCACACTCCGGATACGTGTCTAGCCTACCGTTAAGCCTTTGTGTCCCCCTGTACCGGTGACTAACACCTGTGTTATTGACATCCATTGTGATATGGAGCGTCATGCGAAATTGTTTCAACGAATATGTTAAACATATGTTGAGGTTTGAGTTTCGCCCTTTTTGCGATATTTTGGAGTTGGTAGAACGAAAATTGATTCAAGTTATTTGATTTATAAGTTACTATCATGACATTTGAATGTATGTAACATTAATTAATTACGTTGTAAGTTCTCTGATATTTTTGTCAAATATTATCAATATCTCATTATGTCAATGTCATTAATGTCATTGGTAATTTAAGATTATAAGTTTGGCAATAAATTGCAAAATTATTCTCTATGATAAAATGAGAAGCCATCACCCATTTATTCTACTTTTATGGTACAATACTATAAAAATGTTTCTTTTATAACAAACATAAAATTATTATAATTATTTGTTTACTAAGGCCGCAGCCTCTACGTTAGGCAGATTATAGCAGATAAACGGTTAGGTAATGTAGGAACTTATGTTACAATCGAGAATCTATATAACTATAATAATATAATCTACATATTCATAACAATAAAAAAGTAGAGTCTTAAATTTTATGCTTTATAGATCCAAATCTGAGCAATAAACTTAGTACCGTATATTATTTAACTATTATAGCTTAAATAATAGTAGGAAAACAGTTTTATTATTACTTTCTTTCATAAAGTCGGTTAAATGTCGGAACATTATGTAAATGCAGAAACCTGAATGAATTTTAATGAATAAGAAACGAGACGGATTTAGACAGTGAATGTGTGGGTTATAAGAGGCTTTATTTGTCTAAAAATATACGTTTAAGAGTTAGTCTTTGTGTAATCGATTCTAGAACTTTTTTCTTTTCTGAAGGGGGCCAGCAAAGCTATGCTTTTTTTGCTACTTTTAACTAAATTTAAAAAAAAGTAATTTCAATGGCGAGTCTTGGTTATCAATCGCGTTATAAACGAGCTTAGACCCGCGATTTCACCTGTGTTCTTTCAGCTCTTAGCAGACATTCTCAATAAATAGATGAACCAAGACAACAATCAGAAAAAAAACTAAGTCCCGAACCACTACTTTACGAGATAAGCATTCATTCAAACAAGCAATCACATCGCTCCAAATAATACTACTTTAGTAGATCAGTAATTTAAATAAATAATATATTGACAACAAGTTTTGTAAAAAATACATAGGAATGAAATAGATTTAAACGCATGGAACTAGCAAAGCTAAAGACTCACCTTTGTAAGTTAATAATACTCATTTGCCTTTCCTTTTATTATAATAAATAAAGTAGTGATAACAATGCTAGCATAAGGACATTTTGACGGGCTTGTTGGTTTAGTGGTTAGCGGCCCTGACTGCTATACCAGAGGTCGTGAGTTCGATTCCCACCCAAGACAAATGTTTGTGTGATGAGCACCGTTTTTAGCTAGTGATTATTACTTGGTAATACATACAGAAAATTAAAAGATATTTGGGCCACTAGACATACTTGTAATACTAACATAATTAAATAAACATAGACTTTTGCTATTTAACTAGAATAGAATGGAATATCTATTTATTTGGTGTAAGGTAGAATATTAAAATTTATTCATTTATATTGTAAACTGGTATCGATCGATTAATTGCTCTAATGTCATCGACATTAAGTTTATTCAACTTGTCAAGTATTTATCATAGTCAGAATGCGGTTTCTATTTCCATCTGTTTTGTTTCATTATTAAGCGTATTTACGCGACGTGTCGCGGATTTGATCCCCGCGTACGACAAGAATTTGTGCGATCCACAACGGCTTGTTCTGAGTCTGGGTGTCTTTGTGCATGTGAATTGAATGTCTGTGAAGCCCCCGCGATACAAGGATTTAATTTCTTAGTGCAGGAGTCAATGTATTTTAATTTGCATGATCTTCTTATTTACGTGCAATACGTTTTTTTCTTCCATTCTGAATGAGATGACGATGACGATATTCTCGTCTAATGAGACTTTAGGAACTATCATTTCAACAGCTGTTGATCGCATCTTCGCTCGCGGGAAAGTCGGCTTAGCTGCAATCAATACATACATTAGCCCCGGAAGCTGTAGGTTAAAAAGTAGCATATCTGCTAATCCAGGGTGTTTACAAAATCCATAACAAATTTTATTAAGGTTGCTCCAGCCGTTTGAGCGTGAAAGAGTAACATACATCCATACTTACTAACTTTCGCGTTTATAATATTAGTAGGATCGTATGGATGTCATAACTAACTTGCGTGTTGGGATTTAAATAATTTTATACGGAACTTTGTGGACTGTCTGTTGGGACTCAGGACTGCATTGTAAGGAAATTGGAAATGCTTAATGTATTAAAATAATTTGCGTAAGCAATTATAGTTATAATACGTAATCGAGCGCGCTTAAAAATAACGTTTATTTTATGGGGGCCAACCTTAATACATATGTTTTTATAATTATAAGTATTTGTTGTTATAGTGGCAAAGGAAATACATCATTTGCGAAAATTTCAGCTTTCTAGCTATCACTATTTATGACATGGCCACAGACAGACACACAGCGGAGTCTTAGTAATAGGGTTCCGTTCTACCTTTTGGGTACGGAACCCTAAAAAGTACCAGTAGTCATTCATAAATACAACTTGTTTCCAATTATTTCGGTATTCAATAGCAATAGCTTATTACAAATCCTATAATATTTTTTAAAACGTTGTAGAAACTTGTCAATCTGCCCGAATTTTGATGTTGAATCAGCTTTCCTTGTGTTGAAAAATGTGACGTCACACGTAAATTTCATTGACTGCACTTTGGTTAATTTGTGGTTGATATCTGTGTTTACTATTAAGATGTACACGCTGCTTCTTGACTCGAACATGTAGTATTTTATTTGACTCGAAACATGTTTGCTTATTTACGCAGTTCATAAAGTTTATCAAAAGTTATTGCGTCTGAAACTCCATTGATGAAAATTTACATTTATATTGTGTGAATTTTTTTACAGTAGATTGCTGTTGGTTTAATAATAATGTCTCCTGACCGATTTCGGCCACGGCGGCTAGTATTACTATGACACCAGCCAGCTACGTGGGACGTATAATAGTGCACAAGCGTGTGCGCAAAAATAGGTGCACTTTCTTTTACTCTCATAGCCCGATGGGATGGCAATCTGACACGAGCGGAGAGAGATCAGGCGCAGGACCTACATTTTTACGTGCAGCAGTTGGCTTAAACTGTTTAAAGGTCCAATAAACCGTGAACTTAGTCGCTGGACTTGGTGATTCTTGAGACTTCAACGTCACAATCATGCGACGTGATACTTTAATAATGTATTACAAAATCTCGAAAGCGAGATCTTTTCAAAAAGTGTAATCGTACCGGCGAAAGTTTGCAAATAATACATACGCAATATGTTAGCTAGACTCAATCCGCGTAACACAACCATAGCGCGATTCAGACGACCGGGTACAGCGCCATCTGTTGAGTGGAGACGATAACTTAATAAACCTAACTTTTGTCAACCAGTTAGTGGACTAGTCGAGCGATTTATCGAGTATGTCGTGATCTATCCAGGTTCTATCGTTCAGTTCAATTACACCATAGGTTTTCGAAAACTTCGATTACGTATACAAAAAGGCGAATTCCATACACCTCTAAAATATAACCTACGGTACCTATAAGCTCATTAAACATGTTTCAAATAGATAGTAACTTTTTATGTACTTGTGTTCTTCCCGTCCATAATCACTTTCTCTGCAAAGCCATAATGTCCAGTATTACACAATCGTTGAAAAAACAAGGATTTCCTCACCAGCCTCACCGGGTTTCCGGGAAGTTGGCATTATCTTATTTTTCGTCGTGGTAAATGTCCGGTGGAAATAGAAAATGTAGAGTCGTGATTGGTCGGTCAGTAACGAGTTTATGAGGCTAGTGTGTGGTTTTGTAACCTATTGCGATGTCATTAGAGGTCTTTAAGTAAGTAACATCTTGAGTAAAATGATCATGTTAGATAATACTTGTTAGTGTTTTGTTTTGCTTTTTATTTGTGTGAGTTTTCTGGGTGGATTTATTACATCCAGATTTGATTTGGTATTAAAGAAACTATACATGTGTTTCTTTTAGAGACAGTAAGGACTAAATGCGAGAGACTTATTTATGTTTTTTTTGTACTAAATAATTGATTTTTTGTTTTGTTATAGTACTGATTAAGTTATATAATCGCCCTTTTACCCATTGCGGGTGTCGTGCTTTTGACCAAACCATGTCTCTTAAATTACACCTTGAACGACTTAATTCTGGCAAATAATGCCGCCATTGGCTTTACTATTGCTTTGTTCACCCCAAAAAACTATAGTTTAGGTATACCATCGATTCAAAAAAAGATGAACAAGTAATTTACGATTTTGAGTATTACGTATTAAAAAAAACTTTAAAGCGACTTTAGGGATGGGAAATGCTTTTAAATCTACAAAATTATTAATAACGATAATCCTGATTGATTTACTTTAAATAATGTGAAATTTATTTAAATGTTATCTTAATTTGTTTTAGTTATGTTTCTTCCGGCATTTTGGACTTTTTAATTAATGTCTTCAATTTATCGTTCCAAAAATATCGTTGTTCTATATTCTTTGATGAATTAGATACATTTTAAGGTTAATTACTTAACCGACTGGTTTAGATAAATTTATGGAATTATATCGGTGTTTTGATGTATTTCAAATTAATCTCCTAAAATGTCAAGTTTAATGTCTTCTATCTATCTATTTATATTTTTGTATGATATTTATTTGTTGTATTGTAAACGTTATGTAACTGATTTTATAATTACCTATTGTGATGGTTATAACTCTTGTACTTCTCACTGCTGGGCGTAATCGAATCGGCTTTCTCAATTAGCCTTAATTATGTAATGAAAATAGATCAAACAAGCCGAGATGCCTATGTCCAACAGTACACTACGAAGGGCTGTTGGTTGATTAATTAATTGATGTTTACTATCCCACTTCAATATAATTATGTCTGACAATCAATTCGTATATCGGCGAAGTCTTTTAAAATACAGCGTCGGTGCTTGAAATAAACAACATTAAAAAATGAACGTTAAATGTGATGACACGTGCTTAGTCGCAGTGAATCTACAAATTATAGAGATATTACCGAATATTGCTCTAGGTGTGCCATTGAATGTAGCTTTCGGCACCTAAGTATTCACTTTCACACATAAAAAGTTACTCGTAAATTACAAGAATCGTAAATCACGGCGTCTAGTCTAGTCTCATCGTCTGAATATAAGCTAGTTAATTGTGCGTCAAATTGCAGTCTTGAGATAATAACTGTCTTATTATCAAGATTAGAAAATAGTGAAATATTGTTAATTTACATATTAAGAGATTAGATACTATCTTGACTTGTTCAGATACGGTTGTTGCGCGGTGTTTTACGTTACTAGCGCCATCTATTGTTTAGTAGGTGAACCTCGCGAGTCGCATCGGTGATTCTGTTCCGCGTTCTTGATATTAAATACAATAGTTTTGCTATTGTTCGCTAGATGGCGCGCTTAACAGTTCGAACGCGTTGATGTCTTTTGTATGAGAAATACTTAACATTTTCTTGTGAAGTATTAAAAATATTTTTGAGATCTTCATAAAACTTTGAGATCTACTTACTGTATTTAGTTGCTGAAATGTTTCATCGATTTTTATTATAACCTGAAATGGGTGACCTTTATACCTTGGATTTGAATAACATCCTTACTCATTTGAATCTATAGGCCTTAATGGTATTGTACTTTGCACATAATAATAGGCTGTTA
Source organism: Chrysodeixis includens (assembly GCA_941860345.1). NCBI lineage: Eukaryota > Metazoa > Arthropoda > Insecta > Lepidoptera > Noctuidae > Chrysodeixis > Chrysodeixis includens. Next base: position 1,955,800 of record OW796107.1, on the reverse strand, counting down.
TTGTTAAAGGAGCGGTCGTCTAGCTGTCGAGGGGTGGTGGTGCGGGCGCGCGATGCCGGGAGCAGACGGGCGCGCCAACAACGGCGCGCTGGCGCTGCACTACGCGGCCGCGCGGGGCTGCCTCGACTGTGTGCGGCTGCTAACCAACACTACGCCTGATGTCTCGTGAGTATTATTACTATACACTACAAATTTTAGCCTAGAAACTACATAAGGTACTGGTCTTCACAACCGATTGCTAATTTTAGTCTAGAAACTACGTAAGTCACCAGTATTCACTACCGCCTGTTGATTTTAGCCTACAAATGCTACGTAGAATTAAGACTACGCCTGTAACCCGACTCCTATTTCGAATATATGTATATACTCTAAACAAACAGTTATGTTTATTACACAAATGTTGATAATAGGTGGAAACTAAACTCACGAACTTTGGTTTAGCTGTCAGGATCACTTACTTCTATCAGTCCAGACGATGGTTTTTTCTAGGAGTGACATGTATTATGTATAGGCACAATGGACAGTTTTAATGAACTCAAAGAATTTGTACGGCGAGCTGTAGAGTACCTTTTGTTTCATACATATAGTAGTCTACACTAATATTATAAAGACGAAAACTTTGTTTGTTTGGTTGTAATAAATAGGCTCAAAAACTACTGGATCGATTTTAAAAATTCTTTTACCATTCGAAGGCTACATTATCCACGAGTAACATAGACTATATTTTTCGGACACAAACTGAAAAAAATCTACCAAAGTAACCAAATATACACGCGGGCAAAGCCGCGAGCGGACAGCTAGTATTAAATAATGTAGTAAATAATAGCTAGGAGGTTTAAGCCAGTATTTACAACTAAAACTTTCAACTCTATTTCGAAATCTCCGTGTATTTTTGTTTAAGTATAAAATTAACGTTAGACAGGCATATTTCACCTACAATTTATATTCATCCATCTCATATCCAGAGGCCGCTTCTCAAGAAGATTTATGTAAGACATTAACTGGAGAACGAGCATCATTAGCCGGTCGCACATGATTGCGCACGCGCATCTCTGGACCCACTCACCGAGACATATCGACGATGAACATGTTAGGATTCTACGTGTATTTGATGATATTATACATGAATTTAAGCGTTTACTTTGAAATTTAAATCTTTTTCGTATGTTTTTTGTCGTTTCCGCATGGTTAGGCAAACAAAGTGATAGTCGTAAAATAATAATTGGAAAAGCCGTAGAACTATCGTTAAAAAAATATAATTATCTTTGATTTAATGATTAAGCAAACTAAATTATTTCATAAAAAAATAAAGACAAATAACATAAAAGTATTTACTTCGACGTTTCATCATCATCATCATCATTCCCCTGCCCTTATCCCAATTATTATTTAGGGTCGGCGCAGCATGTCTTCTTTTTCCATACGTTCCTATCTGACGTCATCTCGTTACTTCGACGTTTGATTACAACAATAAAATTATTAACCATGCCTTACAATGTATTTAACAAAACACTATCAATCGATCATCATCATCTTCCTGCCCTTATCCCATTTTGCTTGGGGTCGGCGCAACATGTTTTTTTTTTCTCAACATGTTGCTAAAAGATTTGGCTATGGTTTTATAGTCGGCCGCCAGCCTGGCACTAACCCTCTTTGGGAATGCGATTGTTGGTGGTTTACCCGCCACCATTCGGGTGACCCAAGGTGTTTGGTACAGTGCACTAGGTCTTAAGGTCCATTAGTCGCCTTTTACGACACCCAGTGGAGGATATGGGGTGGCGCTATTCTTTATATCCGGACACCACACGGAAATTGTCAAAAACACTATCAATCGATATGAGTAAAAATAATTTTAATCTCCACAACACTAAAAACTCTTTGGCCCCTCTTTCTTCATACGGAACCACAGCTCTAAACGCCACTGTTCTGCTCAAATAAACATTTTTTATTTATCGGCTTCTGTGCGTAACTGTCCAGTCACGGGATGTAACGGCGAACTACTGTTAGTGAGCGTACCCGATGCGTACGCGCCTCGCAAAGATCTAATCTATGAAGTACCTATGCTAATAATATACGTGGTTGGAAAGGCTTTATGATGTTTTAATATCAATTAAGATGCAATCGAAGGTGTGATTAAGCCTATTATGCTCGTAGATAAGTTTTGTGTGATAAACTGTATCGAAATATTCGTCTCTACGTTAAATTATATTTGGTACAAAAAAACTTAAACGTATATATTTTTCCACAAACCTCTACGTCTTTTTTGCAATGGAAATCGTTCTGATCCTAATCAATAGCTACTTAGCCACACTGTCAAAATTTACAGTAGGTAGTGTTATAAAGGTACTCACATGGAGGTGGTATATCAGCCAGTTCATTAGCTAGGCCATGGTATGAAGGGCTAGTTTAGCTGCTTTAGCTTATTCCCCCCAGGGTGTGTGTTGACAAGTGTATGACATTGAAAAGGTTGTTTTCTTTTACCCTTTCAAAATAAAATCCATAAAATCCATCAAGTCTATAAACAAATACTTTAAACTAATATGATGCAATGTTAATTTTATTAGAGTGTCAAAAAATAGGGTGACATAAAATAATTAAAGCATATCATAAACATCCAATTATTATCACGATAGTCATCATTCCATGATAGATACCATCACCACGCATTGCTATAAAACTCAATTAATATAATTAAAACAGTCGCATACGCACAGACTTAGGAATGTCTAATTATGGCAAAAACATTGTTTTACTCTTTACTTACTTTCTATAAATTTTAGAATTTATTTAATAACGATAATTTCGCTCTTATTATATGGGACTTGTACTTTCTACGCATGTCGAGCGTACCAAAGAGGTTGGGAAATTTCACTAAAGTTTCTGTTATTGACGTAGTCAAAATGTCAATTTTTGATAATAGATATTCAAATGATGATACAAAAAAATCTGTTCTGGGGACTTTAAAACCTTCACAGAAAGTCCTACAAGTAGAATCGATATAAGTTAGCCAGAAAAGGCTTAACAAAAATTATGGCCGTTTAAATGTAGAATAGAATAGAGTAGAATAGATTAATCTTTATTGTATACCGTAGTTACAGCTGTAAACCAAGGAGGAAATGTAACCAATGTAACCAAGAAGAAGAAGAAAACAATCGAAAAAATTGGGCGTTTAAGCGATCTGCTAAAAGTGCATTATTCACTAAGACAAATAAAAAAAAATACACAAGAACATACAACAAACATTCATACAAAAGGACTCTACAAAAAAAAACAACTCTACATAGTATAAAACGAAACGATTTCAAAACAAAGACTCCCGCATATCCAGTAAGATGTTTAGAGAAAGCGTTACCGAATTAATTGCACTTATCTGAGATCGGGCGCTTCTAGCAAAGATTGCTGATCTTCACGCCGACGCCGTCCTGTGACACATTTATGTCGGCAATCAAAATAGCTTGCCAGACTCACGCTTTGCTTGCTAAAGAGGCTGTTTTATTGTCTTTAATTAAAGTTCCGGATGTTAACGTATAGATTAAAATAAGAGGTTTATTTCAAGTGTTTCTTTTTTGTGTAATAGTGGTTTATTGTTTAATTCTTTCAGGTTTTGTAAGAGAAGTAAATTAGGTTTCTATTTGTAGATTTGTTAAATTAGATACGCTAACAGAGTTTTCTGAAAACTAATCTTCTAAACTAACTTAACATGGCCATAATTTAAATAATAGTTATTTTGTTATGTGGCATATTTGAGAGAATTCATTATTGTATAAATAAATAAATTTATATCGTACCTTAAGTACAAGTAAACAGTTTGATTTTACTTCTGACTGTGGTTAGATGGCTAATGATTTATTACTCGACAGAATTTCCCGTCTTACAAAGGTGCCAGCTAAAAAAGGCTGTTAATACATCACGTATTTACATTAAAGCTATTTCAAACTTGATAGCCACATAAAACGACATTATTATATGAATTATTTCAGTTCTTATTGTGAGTAAAAACAATTGGCGAGTGGTTACATTTCTTGAAACCACACCTTCGTTTCTAATTGTAGAAATTATTTAAATGGACGCCTCAGGGTTTTCTCTTGTTTTCTAGATTCTTTCAGGGATTTCTTGTTATTTCTATTTTTATCAGGGCTTAGTAGACTGTATGACAAGTAAATTGTTATGAATCAAAATGTTTTTATTTTGAGCAGGCCATTTCAGGCACTTTCAAACCTTACTGACTCCAGTTGCAGTTGTAGAAATCGCCAAATGGGGGAATTAAATATACTTAATGAAGAAAAATAGAAAATTAAAAAAAAGGTATTTTGGTACAGGTTTTTAGTTGCCGTTTCCAAAACACTCAATGTTTTTAGAAATCACTGGTTTTGAGTGTCTCACTGGTTCTATTGTAGATGGTGTCTTACAGTTGCAAATGTAAACATGTGCTATAGACTTGCATAGACTTGTTCTGTAGTAAATTAGTAATTAAAATGGCAGTTTTCATTAAAAATTTAATAGCTTTAAGGCTTTCTTAACTTCTAACAAAGTAATTTTAAGTGCTGTGATAATGGTCGGTAACTATAAAATGTTTAATGTTTACGCCTGTTAAGTTCTACATATTTGACTTAAATTCTAATATCCGTGTCAATCCTTTTAAAATAACCTGAAATAATGCCAACATTTATTATAGTCTATAAATCTTATAGTTGTCTTTATAATTTATCAGTTAGCTAGAACACAAAGTTAGAAGTATTTGCGTGTCATTTGATAATGTTAGAATGGTTTTTAATTTTCTTTAAAAAACGACTCCCGCACTAAGGAATCGTAATTTACTCATTTACTCCTTGTATCGCAGAGGGTTTCACAGACATTCAAATCACATGCTCAGAGACACCAAGACTCAGAACAAGTATTTGTGGAACGCACAAATTCTTGTCCTACGCGGGGATCGAACCCGTGACACGTCGCGCATAGTGGTAATTGGCGTGGTGACCGGCTATCCGTGCCATCATTTGATGAATGATACAATCATTGATATGAGAAACAGTTGAGAGTCTAGATATAATCTGGATATCATTATAGATAGAATATCACCATTCACTCGATACGGAAGCCTATAACCTGGAAAATTTACAATATTAACACCATTTGTCAAGTATTAAGAAACTGCGTATTATAAGTTAATCTGACCACCATACGTGATAATGTTGTAAGTCGCAATTACCAGCAATTTGTAAGGCTTGAGGTTCCATTGGGCAAGTGAATGCCGCGAAATATCCGGAGCGAGGAGTTACGCAAGACTTTATTAGTCTTATTACACCTTATTATCAGTTCGCTGTAGTTTTTAGGACAGTAGGCTGACACGGTTAAATTTTTTGGTCCTTTGATCTAAATGCGCAGTCTTTTGATACGAATAGTTTTAATGAAGACTACTAAGTACTTGTTATACTAAAGTGTAGAGACGCCATTTTTTCGTGATACCTTTTGTTTTTTTTTGGTTATGACAGGCTTTTCAACGCAATTAAATTAATCGTGTTTTAAAGTATTGCTTAACTAGGTATAGTAGTTTAAATTATTTCAAAATTACGCACTAATTGGCACGAAAATTTTGAAATAAATGTAGAGCATATTTTTTCATTTCAAATGTGATTGCCTATTTATTAAAGTACTTATAGTGTATTTAATTAGCAAAACAGTGCGTTTGTAATTGATTAACTGCGTTACTTATTTGAATTGCTTCCTCATATAGCAATGTAACGGGCTGTTTAAGGAAACCCGGCGCAGTGCAAATAAAAACATAATTGTACACTGCAAAGAAAGCAGCCATAAGTAAGTCGCAGTCGGTCTGTTGCACTGATAAGGGTGCGCGCTTAGTGATAAGAGGTGAGGTATTATAAAAAAAAATACAATAAAAAAAATTTGTAGGATTGTTACAAACTGATAATTTTAGTACATGTTCTAATTAAGAGTAATTAATTACTTGATAAACCTAGGTATTTTTCAAGGTCCCATAACCTTGTAATTTTAATACATTAACGGTACTCAGATATATGAATATTAGTGAGGTATATTACAGATTGTATACATAACGTACGTTTCCTTATTACAGACACTTTCAAATTCAACTCATGTGACTTTAACCGAAGAACTAACAATAAAATTGTAAATTTAAATATTACTCTAGTAAGAAACTTGGCTCTACCAAGGTGTATAGAGTGTATAACTTCGCCATTAAAGCAAGAGAGTAAAAGACTTCATACAGCTATTAATTATGATAATTTTCAAACGACCTATAGCTCAAGTTGTGTAGCTGAATACTGTTGTTACTTTTTTCGCTTCTATGTTCGCTATTCGCTCCGCTTATCACTGTACACCAAGTCCATCATAAGTAGAGCTCCGTATCACACATTAGTAGTAATTCAGTCAGTTGTGTGAGATGCTACTCCGCGTGTACTCGTCCGGAGTGCATTGCGCGTGAGTCGGTATTGTCTACGTTTTCATAAGGAATTTAAGTATGAAAACAGTGATTTGGTTCGTGAAAACCTTGAATTGAATAATTGTGTTAACGTGAATGTGTGGTTGGACTTTTTTTGGTTATCCTTTTTTGGGGTGCGGTGGACTTTTTGTAAATATGTAAAGTGAAATTTTCAAAATAACCTAAACTACTATTATTATTACTTAAATAATTAATCGATATTAGGTGGTATGTCCAGTATATTTTGAGATCTTTCACCTCAGTTGTCACACGTGAAATATATAGCAATTTTGATTGTCAGTGTTTCAATGTATACTGGACAGTTCAGATAATTATAAAATCTTTTCTGCTGATTTTTGTAGAGATCTAATTTAAACTTGTCCAAGCTAACATTACCAGAAGATTTACAGCCAATCACAGCATTTAACTTAAATTGGATTATAAATAACAATGCTATTTACGATGATTGGGCGATGCCCGCTTTTTATATTGTTTAAAAGTTATTACCAGCTGACGTGCGTGTCAGCTATCATGATCACTTCTCGGCATTTTTAACTTAATATATAGCTTATAACTCTACAAATAACGTGACTTTCTGTTGGTTAAAGATTCTCCAAAATCAGTTCAGTAGATCTTGTGATTAGACCATACAACTTCACAAACTATCTTTCATAATCTTATTACTATTTATTATAGTCCTCCTTATAAATTTCGATAACGGCGACCCATGGTAAATTCACCCAGCGTGAGTCCTGATGTGACTGGCTAAACAAAGTTTCGATTTAAAGCCCCGGTCGCAAGCACTGCAACACAACTGACCCGCATTATTGAGAGTATAGGTTTACGAAGGTTTAGGTCTCTCTTTTTGTAATATTAATACTTATATATAAGGCTTTTTAACTTATTTATGGATTATGACCTACTAAACATGCCCAGACCTTGACCGTTGAAACAATAGGACAATATTGATTCATTTTCCACAGCTGATTGATTCGTTGCTGTGATCGTCAGATGTTTGGAGTCCATTGTTCCTTTTGTCATTGTATTTGACCTACATTGTAACGTACAATGTCATGAAAATTGTTTACTGTATATACTATCATGTATCGTTGGAGTACTATGCGTATCAATCAATCTTTTTAGTATATTGTGATCTGTAACTAGGATAGGCTTGGTACAAAACGCGGTCACAAGTCTTATGAGTTTAGTCTGACTCCACAATCCATAATATGCGAATTTATTTATATGATGTACAGACAATGTGATACGGTGTAGTGCATAATGTAGATTTCATTATAATTATCTGACGAAATAAATATAAGTGATGACAACTTTTGAAAATTGGGGATAACGAAATCTGTAACGATGTATTTTTTGTACACTATGTAAGTAATAAAATTCAATTACTTTATTTTAAATGTCGCTTTTAGACATTAAAGTTTTTGTTATCGTATAACAATTAATACTTTCTTTAATCTAGCAATTATATTAGTAACAGTACAATGAATAAATGTAATGTTATATTCCATATAACATATTATGATACTCTGAAATATGCTTAACGTAATAAAAAAAGAGATTCTAGATTAAAATCGTTCAAAGAAGAAAAACTATTCCACAGCCGTCATGGACAAGTTAACGTGGTTACCGTTTGAATTTATAATTTATTAGTTTTATCTGCTCTACCACCTCATGAAACAACGTTGCATTTGTGTGAGCAAGACAGTGCTATACGCTTTGTAAAGCGCTCTCTCTCTTCCACACCTGCTACAATCTTACTTTGAGGGGTCGTGGTAGACTTTGCTTAGCTACGTTTCTTTAATGAGGTGAGCGGGATTCTAAGCTGAAACCTAATGCTGTAAATTGTAGGTTATGCCTCGTTTACCGCGAGATAAACTTGACTTTTCCTCGGTAATTTATCATTCTATCCAAATAGGAACGGTTTCTTGTCACTTTAAAGCTGTATTGATTGATTTATTGTACGTTGTTATGACTAATATTTATTTAAAGAACCTGTTTTATTCGTGTTGTTATTTATTTCAAAGATGCATGATATACTATAAAGGCGGTCGTTAGTCTTACGTATCAACTTAATTTCTTCTTGTAGAAAATACAACACGACAAAATTTTGTACAAAATAACATTAATTTAATAAATAATTCTTGCAAAAAATGCACTAAAATTGCTGAGAATCTTTTGTTATTACACAATTATTTATAACAAAAAACAAAGCACTAACGACTCTCCAACAATACCAAATTACATTCATATTTAATTTGCGAATCTTTACATCCGAAAACAATAAGCAGAAATTGATAATAACTGATAATAATACGGGTTTATTTTAAGAGAAACTTCTAAACACCTAATTGTTGATGCAATCAAATTCGGCTCGGATTAGCATATTCACAAAACTCTCAAAATAAGAAAGCGAGACAAGGCGAAATATTCTCGTTTGCTTAACTAATTCAAGTAGAATTGGGCTGGTTTTTAGAGGTCCGTAGCCAAAGGTGACTCAGGACTTTGTTACTAAGACTGCACTGTCCCTTCAGTAATGTCATGGTTTTATATCAGGACCCTGATAGTTTTTTAACTTTAGTAGTTAAATTCCGTTGTTACGAGAAAAAAAAAATATTAAAATAGTCGTTTAGTTTTAGGTATATACCTAGTTGCTATATACCAATAGCAACTAGAGAAATTACTTTGGCAGAATAAACTCAATATTTAAGGTGGCTCCTATACATTTTCATGTCATTTTAGCTAAATTTCTACATCCATGGTACGGAACTCTTTGCGCGAGTCCGACTCGCACTTGCCTGCTTTTTGTAATTGCATGCTATTGGTACTCACAAGTGCGTGTATTAAGTACTATCTATCAAGATGCTAATGACTCATACATTTCATTTGTTTCACTAATTTTACTTTTAAGATTCATTAGCTTTTGTGTTACACTCAAATGTGCCTAAATTATTGGCTACAAGTTGTTGCCCGCTTCGCTCGTGCGAATGTCGTTTATAGTTTTAATACATCACCCCTATCTGACGCTGTCAGTTTAAAAGTAGCCATTGTGCTATAAATGTATCAGCTGACTATTTATCAAAATTCGTTGAAATTTTTCCAGCGCTTTGAGCGTGAAAAGGTGACATCCTTCCATCCATAATAACAAACTTTTGCGTTATACAACAATACTGCTGAAAAATGTATCTATATAAATCAACCCATCTTATCTATTAAAAAAAAACTCAAAATCCATTACGCAGTTATAAAGACCTCGGCAAACATAGGGACAGACAGCGAAAAGCGACTCTACCATGTAGTGAAGTCTATAATACATTTAAACGTGAACTCATATGAAATATACATAATTATTAAAGCTACGTAAGATATATCCGTATAGTATGTTAACTTGATATATTAAAAAAATACTTGCATGTAAATCATCCAGTCATAAAAACGGACATAACATGCTTTAATTCATTACTTACATCCATGTTGCATTGTAATTAATACAATGATGTCAAAACAAGAATTGTTTATTAGTAGATAAATGTATTCCTAGTATTACATTAACATGTAACTGTCTGGTGAAGCAATCATAGGCTTTGCTCAGGCATTGACTATGGTAAATTAGTTATCTGAATTATTTATCTATTATACACCATATTTAATTTTAAATTCGTGTCGTATTAATAAAATAAAAATAAACAAAATGCTTACATAACAAACAGCTGTCACTTAGACGATTTTATATGCATTTTCCAGTAAAAAAACTCGTATTATTATCTCCAATTTTGTCTCCACCTCTAATCCTGTATCAAACATAATAATATTATTATAAAAGCAGTAGGTAGGTACTGATTTATTAAATTCTTCATCATCATCCATTGTAGTCCACTGTTGGATAAAACCCTCTCCAATTGTAAGACACTTTAATTTTGCCAGCCATCCAGCGCAAACATCACTCCAATTAGCCCTTGGTGTCCCATTTCAAAACATTTACTAACAGACGAAAAGAATAGAAATAGAAAGAAAATATTTAACCTTGTTATATCAACAGTTACATAAACTGATTTAATAATATATCGTTATTATAATAGCTTGTAACTCATCCAAAAAAGGCGTGAATGTGTTCCGGAGTCCATGCATAACTTCCCCTTGTTAAGAAATGACTTTCGCTTATGACTTAGCATATGAATTCAATTGCAATAATAAAGTACTTATTTGTTTATGATATAAGAATATAATTTGGTATGTTTTATTCAAGCGAGACTAGTTGCAGACAAAATTGAAGTCCTTAATCATGAGCTTTCGCGGTAGATGGCTCGGAAACTAGTCGGACAATCCTGATGGATACCCGGGTGTGAGAAAACCGTAATAATATTTGATAGATAGAGACATAGAATGTTTCTTATTGCACACCACATAAAAAAAAAGATTTGACAAACGTAAAAGTTACATGGTACCACAAAGAGCGGTTTTATCGCTAAAAACGATCTCTTACAGACATTCTTGGGATGGACTAGGTACTGAAGTAGTAACATTATTATGAATCTATTTAACAAAAGTTATGAAAAATAAAACTAATATAATAAAAATATAGTATTTCTATTTAGTAGGCCATACGGTAATTATTCATCAAATATTAAAACACATAAATCAATCATTAAAAAGGTAATAAAATTATCAAGCAAGTCATATAGATAACTAAATTAAAATTATGATTTAAAAACTTTTAAAACATTGTAGCCTTTCGCTGATCAAGTATGTAAAATATTTGTAACAATTATATAAGACTATTAAATTAGATTTATAATTTTATGCATAATAATATTTGACTGCCTAAAAGTAAGTCATATGTAAAACAGGACAATAAATGTGATATAATAGTCAATAGTTATCTCATAACTGGGACATAAATATAGACAAATTTATTTTACGACTTCTTGTGTTTTAATAAAAATGCAGAAAGTTTGACATAGGCTAATAAACCGAAGTGACAAGGAAAGAGTCTTACTAATATTATTAATAAATGAAACAGTTTGGAAGTATGGAGGGATGTTTGTTATTTTTTCACTCTCTAACGGCTGAAGCAATTTTAATAAATTTTGGTATGAAATAAGTTGACAGCTACAGTTTAACCGACTGCGTCATAGGCAGTAATGTTTTTACAACTGTAATGAAAACAACGAAGTAAACGTTTTAATAATCATAAACAAAGATATACCTAATTAGAATTCAAACATACATTCTTTTGTTTCTGAAAGATTCGAAACTAAACATTCAAAACTCGAATGATAGACAGAAATAGAAAAACTAAACACAATTTCTATACGAGTACTCAAAAGATCGTAGACTTACTATAAATAATCCAATTATTAATTAAATGAAATTATTCAATTAAATTGAATTAATCGATTTATTTCAATTACAAAATTAAAATTCGCGTTGAAATTCATAATTATATGAAGATTCATAGCTAGATCATTTCCTTTGATACACACATCAGTTAGAAGTATCGCGTGACGAAATGCGCTGGTCTCGTAAGAGTAAATCCAAACGGTGAGCTGTCAATGAGCAAAAACAAAGATATTTTTCGAGAGCCGATAATTTGACAGATATAATTACTGGTTCTCGTTTCTGGTACGTATCGGTTTTTTGCATTGTGTCTCTTTGTTTTTGCTTTGAGGCTTTGATATCTTAGTTTGCTTGTGGATTATGAATGTTAAAGAATTTCGCGTTCGAACGAAACACAATTTTGTACCTCTAGGTATATAGTTAAGCTAGATAGAGTAATAGACTATCTGTAATAGCAAAAAGAGATGAAGAAACTTATAGGTATTTTTTCTATGTTGAATTTGTACATAATAAATTAAAGATTCAAACATGTCTACGGTTTCTTTTTGAAACGAACTCACATATATTTGTATCTTTTTGTGCTCGCTATAACCTCATGAAGGAGATTATTGTTTTTGTAGAAGCAAGATGGCACTACGTACAGTATAGTACGCCGTCTCGCTCCTACAACGGCAACAACCTACTTAAAAAGCTTGTAGTACAAGCCCTTAACATGTATAAATCCTCTCTATAATCTTTCCGCCTATATAGAGTCTACAGCTGAACATATGCTTACAAATAAGACAAAAAATTGAAAAATAACCACAAAATGCAGAACCTTTTTTAGACAAAAGTTTGAACACAAATACGAAAATCGAACGAACTATGAATTAAGTGGACAGTGACATAAGTGTGGACCTCTTTGGTGGAAACAAAGATGGCGACGTGTCCAAGGCGGGAAAGGCCGGCGAGGTCGGCTTCCACGAGACTAAAGTACTCGAAGACCATACCGGCGAGTACTATCAGGTGAGATTCATATTATACTGGCTTAAATATTGATAAAACTTGACAGTCTTCTTTATATTGAGTGCATACGGAAGAGAGATAGCGCTCTACACAGCATAGAGCGGCGTCTCTCTTTCTCAAATGTCAGTTTCGGTTTGAAACCATTTATTTACCATGAGTACTTAATGCCTTGTAAGCGAGATGCTGCAATCCAGTGGTCGCGGTAGTATCTCTTCTACGGGTGAAACAGCCAAGTCCTGCTGTAAGGGCTTATAGAATAAGAATAGTAAGCGAGGGTTGTGTATTGGATTAAGTTCCTTACCTACTTACATTTTTCTTTCTGTCTTGAGTTCTACCTGGCTTACTTAAAGTTTGGTACAGTTTTGTAATTGGTACATTTATTGAGTGATAAACAGTTTCTTTTTTATAGTATTAAGTGATAAATTGAATCAAAAATGTAAAATCACCTAAATGAAGCGATTTTATCCAATTGATGGCTAAATCCGGATCTGTATTACATACATCATAATATCTGCTGCGTCGCTTAGTCTCTGACAATGTTTTTCTATACATTAATGTTACAAATGGTCTATAATAAGCTACCGCGGATAATAAATCTCTTAAGGCAAAACTACATCATCAATAGTGGGAGCAAGATGCTGATACACGAAATGTAGAGCACTATCTCTGTTCCACAACGCAACAGTCCTGTTTATAGAGTTTTCAGTATAAATGATGGAACCAAGCATGATTATGATGTATTATGACGAATCGTTCGAAGTATTTAGCTCAATGGAGTGCGCATAATAATGATCTGAGGCAACACACACGCCATAGTAACGGACCGTTCCGTTCTGAAACTTGCGACTAGTTTCAGTAGGTTTCAGTATTGCGTTTAACATGAATCGATTTAATCTAATTTGTGGAAAATGTTTTTTTTTTTATTTCTAATTGTGAACACAGTTGCTTTTACTTAAAATTGGATACGTATACTGTATGAGATTAAATTAGCTCTGGTCAATGTCTCAGAGATTACTTACGTTGAGCAATTGGCCAATGTAGTTGTCTGCTGATCTTTGACAATCATTGAAACCTTAGGAACTTTAGGCTCGAACATGAAAATACTAAATAGTTTAACATGCTTATAGTTTATCTTGCATACGAATTTTGGAGAGAAGAGAGATTATGAGAGACTACTAAGAGATTATTACTAAGAGAATATTATGCTTTTGTCTTGTGCATATCATGACGAGAAAGCAAGAACTCCTATTTTTGCTAAAGTGGCTAACTTACAGTCGTATCTTACGATCTATGTGAGAAAGTCTTGATTTATGACATTGAAACGTATCGCTTTCTTACGTTTGTTTAACAAACTAATGCCAGTAAATCTTTTGCAATATTCTAAACATGTATTTTTCTTTTTATCTATATTAAATCTCATTTGTTGGCTGCCCATAACTTCTACTGGAAACAGCTTCTTTGTACAAAAAATTCATCTATTACTAGCGACCCGTCCAAGCTTCGTACGGGTGCAATACTAATATTAGATATATTATATCTATCTATCTAACTCATATATTTTAAGTATAAACCACCCTCTTGCATCATTAAACCTTAAAAAAAAAAGCGTATTAAAATCTACCGCGGAGATTTAAAGATAAAAAAGTACAGACAGGAAGAGGCGGGAAACGACTTTGTTTTACACTATATATTGATTTTGTATTATTTTTATACTTCTTACTATGTACATATAATATTCAATTAAATGTATGTAACATGTAACCCACGTTCTCATAATCTTCCTATCAATGCAAAGCTTTGCTGTCACCTATCCAATTATGTCATTATCTTTGTATCCGTACGAGTAGCATCACTGCATGTCAAGTCACATGGACGGGATAATTTCCACAATTTACTTGGAGAAAGTGTTGTGATATGTACATAGAAGTATGATATTCTTTGTTTACTTGTAATATGGATTGTATTTGATATTTTTGGTATTTATTTTATCCTATTCCATCTTGCAAGAGTGTAGGAGAAGAAGAAAGAATGAGTGTGCATAGATTACTGCTAATATTCGCAATTAGATGCGCTAGCAGGGGAAAATGAAAATTTTGTATTTATAAAAAAAACGTCACAAATTAAAGTAGTTCAAATTCAAGCATTAGCTCTAAATTGTATGTATTTAAATTGCTTATTATAGATATTGATGACAACAAATATCAAACATTCAAATCAGTCTATTTGCTTTTAGAAGCCATGATACAATAGACACAGAAACACAAGTTTAATTCATTTTACTCCTCGTTATCGAATATAAAACGAATCAACTTATGATATAATCTATTATTGTGCAATTGAAGTGCAACTAGTCATTTAATATTGGCACTGTTTTTTTTGATTCAGTATTACTTAAACATTCCGTTTAAGGTACGAATGTCCTCATTTACAAAGGTATATAAAAGTAGTTTGCAAAGGAAACGCTTTGTACTTCCTTTTAAATATCATTTAACATGCTTCCAAAACCAATTTCAATTATTCGATAATGGTTACAATTACGCAATTAAATTTAAAACTCTGTTAACTTCCTATGCTGAATATTTCTTATACCCGTGCAATAGAAACATATCAATGTATTTTGTAGTTAACAAACTATTGTGTAGTTTATTTACATAAAATACAAAATTAAACACCTTTTTTGCGGACAATAATTTCCAAACAATGGAAACTTCTTACAACGCCATCTAGTGTCGAGTAGAAACAATGGCGTTGTAAAAAATGAGATTATGTTGTGACAAGATTTTCTCTCTGACAATAAAGTGATTGAGCTTCACGTTTCTGACCTTGATAGACATTTTCTATTAGAAAAAGTATCGTTTAATAGTTTGCTATAAGAACTAAACTTACACGCAAAGCTGTGTTTAGTGCGCTATTGTCTTAACTATTTTGATTGCTTCTTTAGATTATATTGATGTTTTTGTAGGAAGCGAGTACCAGTAGATAATGTTCTGTATGTATTTAAACAATAGTAAAATTGCAGTAGTTTAGTTAACAACACATCAAACAGACCATTCACTATGTTTTTGTATCTAAAACAAAACAAATCTTGAATAAACAGATTTTTAATTCTTTTGATATGTTCACTACACAAACAGACACTTTCCACAACTACTACACATTAGTTTAAATATACAATCAGGTATGTTCTGTAAATCCACAGGAAAATCACAAACATATTCAAGTAGATGAACTAAACTTGTTATTGCCATCGATAAGGCAGACACACATATGACTACGTATGTACATCTTGGCTAGTGTATACGTATATATCAAAAACACGTTGTAACTGTAAGACCTATCACAAGTGCATAACATTACGTTACGTGGAGAGGCCGTACGTGGCGATATTCGGAGCGAAAGTGTTACACGAAACTCTTGTCATGTCACGCCGACGCCGGCCGTTCTGGTGAAACGGTGGTTGGTGCAAGTTGTAAGTAGTAGCGGTTTAATTTAATGTTCATTGTAAAGGTTAAGGTTGATTTTGATATGATTGCGCTAAATGTGATGTGATTTTAGAAGAGTAATTAACTAATCGTGTGTTCCGTTTAAATAGATGTAAAAATGAAGTAAACATTTATTCTATAAGTGTGGTATTGTTTGTTATTATGGTATGTCAGGAAATAGGAGTAATCCTTGAGTTGGTGCGTTTAATGGAGTAAAAACACAGTTTTTTCTATCTCAATAACCGTATGGCTAGTTGTGTACTAATTCATTGTAGTTAACTAACAAAAAACTTAATAAATAATGGTGTATAAGAGAGTTTTAACAAATCTAGGCTTTCACTTGTAAAAGAAACAGAAAACAAATATTTCAAATATATCATAATGTGTTTCATAAAACTATTTTAAATTTTCCAATAACTGATTATTACAAAAAACGCTTTTCACCTTCAACTTGCACCACACCTAATTGAAATGACACCGCGATACGTAATTACATCGGGATGAAATAATTGCGGCATCCATGACAGTTTGCTATGTATTTACATCATATTCACATACACTTGTTACCGCAGACAGGTAGAGTCGACTTTCGTTTTAATGTTTTGTAATTAGTCGCTTATAATCGTTGTTAATAAAGTGTATTAGTGATTTTTATCTTTTAAATAGTTTTTTTGGACTTAGTTGATGGATTATTACTGACTTAATTGTTTTATTAAGTAGGTAATTGTGAGTGAACTTTCATCAAACTGTTGACGTATCTATGTTTTAAATTTCCAATGTTTTTGATTCTGAAGGTGTGTGTATGTTAAGTTCCGATTATCTTTTGTAAGGGGCGCAAAGGTTGATTATCAAAAATGGACAACTATATACAAAATAACCTATAACCTATAACCTCTCCAGTATTTTGTGCAATCCACAAATACTTGTTCGGAGACTGGGTGTCTTTGTGCATGTGAAACCTACCGTGATACAAGGATTTAGTTGATTGGTGCGGGAGTCGTTATAAAAAAAGAAAAAAAAGAATTGTAACAAAACTAAAAATCTGCTTTTATTGTCTTAATACTAAGTACCTGACTTTCTACGTTTTGTCTTACAATTGTTTGTAAACACGGATCTTATCTTATCGTCGAATCATTAAATCTGATGTTGAATTAACTTAAAATAGAAGTGCAGAGTTTCGAAAGACATTGTTTTTTCATGTTATGTAACACGAACGTTCTCAAAAATAAAGTTATCGTAAATTTTAAGTAAGTTTTCATGTTTGTTTGAAAATGAAAAGTCTTAAATTTATCATTAGTATTAAGTACTAAAAACAAACATACTGTAGTATTATATGTGGATATCCAAAACATCAAAAAGTTCATTATTAAATCGTATTACTTAAGTCTCTGCAAGTTTAATTCCAAAGATGATAAAACTCTGTCAAATGCCTATTTGTCGCTATTTACACCATGACCAAAACTAATTGTCATAACAACATTTAACAATTAGTCTTAACCCTCATTACTTTTTCGCATTTCACGCATAAAATATTCTGCGCATGCGCACACTACACACATACAAAACACATACAAGCCATAAATAATAACAAGTCACATCGATTTATAACTATAAGCCTGCTTCACAATAACCCGCACTTTCGCTGTTTTTGCGTGGAAACCGCGCAAGCCTTAAGCTCAGTTACAACGAAGCTATCGCACACTGCGCCCGCGCATGTCAAATCGAACCGTTCGAAATCCGAATTTGAAATTAAAATTCCATGTTACGCAACTTTAATTTAACGGAGTGTAATGTGTTTGTGCAATGTGTTTCCGGGGTATTTGAATTAAGAAATCGGTCGGAATTTGAAACGACTTTTAAAGTTTTAGAAGTTTGTTTTTGAATTTGAGGCTTTGGTCTATCGGAAATGACTTTGAATCATGGGACCCCGCCTTATAGTCGGGTGACGAGTAAATTTTTTGGGAGGAAAAACAAGAAAGGAAAGCGGCTCAAGAGCAAAGCTGGGACGTACGCGGGAAGGGAACGGTAAATACATTTGTGTAAACAAGTTAATGTACAAGAAAACAACTGTGAAATACAATCATAAATGTAGACGACGTAATAAAACAAATAAGATTTATTTTTAAACTTAGTTACTTTAAAATAACTCAGTCACTTTTATAATTTATAAAATTACACATTTGCAAAATTGACAGTGAATATCAAATAATGGTTAAAAATCACACATTGCAATTCTGGCTCTTCTTTTTTATCTTGTCATTATATCGACTCTTTTTCTTTTCAAACAATATATAATATTATAATATCAGTTTATTATTTCTATAGCTATCTAGTTGTTAATCAAAGGTTTCTTCTCATATGTCATACAGAAAGCACGTTGAGTAATAAAAAAGCATGGCATTACAATTCATATGAATTCACAATTCATATTCATACCAATTTAACAACATGATTCTCTATTTTCTTTAATTAAAATCATGTGTTAATAGTCAATATATAATATATCTAATAAACCTCACGATTTCATCAAAATGTGGAAATATCAAAACGTAAAGGACATTAAAATATCATAAATATTTATCGAAACTTTTTCTTTCCGTCAAACTTATTATGTAAACCTAATCGCTAATGTTATGTGAACGAAACAGATTTTAATCGTAAAACGTGTGATCGTGTGTTTATATTTGTTCTTAAAATCGGGTTTCCCTTGTGACAGAAACTATAATACTAAACGAAAAATATCTACATTTAAAACTAAACTTAAATGTATAACTATAAAAATTATAGAGCGTCAAAAAATTGTCATCATCTCCGTCAATGGCGGGAAACGGGCTGAGGAGACTAGAGGCATTACGTTTTCTAGTCTTTTCCCAATCTTAGGCACAATTTTTATCTCCAGCCAGAGTCGCACAGAGCATGTGCGAGCGATCCCGTGACTCTGGCGTAGGCAGTAGAAAGGGCCCGGGGTGTTTTAGTCAGAGAGTGTCCGACACATCCCCAAACTATGCCCTCGACGTGGTTTAAAGTCATTAACTTTTCACTCCGAAAAAAAAAGACTTCTTTATCGTAGTGTAGGATCAACTACCTTAATAAACGAAGGAACATCAGGTACCTATTATGTCTAAATTTCATCAATTTACTACACACCAAGACCACACACAGTATTTAAAACAAATATCTACTGCGTTATATCGATACAGTCATGTTAAATGAACTAATTATAAAACATGACTGTTTATTCAAGAGTATATGCTATATAATTTGTAATAATGATATAAAGTAAGTGTAGTATTGATACATAATGGTCACAGTCCATTCAACCCGTCCCTATGTATTAGACGCGGTTGCCTAGCAACGCTGCGACTAAGTGAAAAGAGAAAATAAAAGTGAAACGTGAGAGATCGCGAGATCGATGTATTGCTATAACAATCACTGGATCTAGGTACTTATACACTTATATACTTATGTGCAAGGTTGTCTGTAGATACGGAGAAAAAGTAATAACATTGTAATGTTGGAACGTAGGTAAAGTAGACAAAGTATGGCTTTAAGCTCGATAGTAAAGCAATTGTAGCAAGGTTTAGGTTGTTTTTATACGAATTTGTCTTAATTTGTTTATTCGTACAAGTGCAACTAGTATATAGAAAATAAAGTGTGTAAGCGAATTCTTAAGCATGGGTGACCTTACGAGTATTTCATTGTAAAACCCTTCGTATATTTTTGACTTTTTTTTGTACTGGGTAACAAAATGCATATAAGCTGGTGTAGAATAATAAAGCTTTAAATTAAGGACAACGGTGATAGTCACAAAACATTAAGGAAGACTAACTAATTTACTAAAACCAATCTTAGATTAAATATTCAAATCCTATTAATCTCATAAACGAATCAACCTCTAAAGATCTAATCTAACTTACATAACACAAGAAAAAAACCCATTAAGATTAACAAATTCCTAATTTAGGCACAAAATACTACAATACCCCGTTACCATATTTAATTACTACAAAATTGTTTACAGAAATTGGGTCAGTGGCCCCATCAAAATACTAGGTTACATAATACTATGTAACTGATAATCGTTATATTATACCTATTATTATTACATAAATTTTGGAACAGGCCTACTACCTTTTAAAGTAATATTATAACAGTTGTGGAAGAGAGACGCCGCTCTAACCTTTGTAGTGCACTATCACGCTTCCACATTTGCAATTATATTGTTTTAAGACGTGGTACTAGGCCCCTTGTTATTATTACATAAATTTTTGGAACAGTTACCGGATCTATTATAGGCATGGGATAAAAATACAATAGGTGTAAAGAACAGCTTAATTTGTTGTTTTGATGAAAAGAGGTTTGTTAAGATTGAGATTAGCTTTACAATTTTAAGTTACATGAAGTTGTATTTTTGTTAAATAAAAGATGGATATCTTTTGAACAACTGATGAGTTTAATTAGGTTTGTGTTACATGTAAATGTGTTTGGATAACATTGATGAATGATAAAATAATTAATGATTTTGTTGGCAGAGGCAATGAATTTGTGATTATTGTTTTGCTAGAATTTGCGCAATATTTATGTGATTTTTATAAGCTTAATCACAGTACTTACAGTTTATTTTATTTTCGTGTCTACAATTGAGACCTTGCATAGTTTATCGCCCGACGATGCAGTTTAACTGCGTTTAGGCATCATGGAAGTCTTAAATTAAAGTAGGTTTATCGCATTTTTGCGCTATCAAAACGGAGTAACAAGAAGTTACTTTCACATAAATTTTAATACTACTTGACCTCAGTTAAACCTTACTTCACTTACATGAAGAAACTTACAGTCAATGCAATTCGATAGTTTAGCGATACGATGAAACATACTATTTGATTATAATCTAATTTGTTGAGACGGCCTTGGGAGATGGTATCGACTCTCGTGAGAATGTTAAAAGTGAAAGATGTCTGCTTGTTGCATGTTTTCGTTTCGAGTTTTTAAATAAATCATGTAGGTTCTGTGAGATTGTGTGTTATTGTAAAGTTCTTTGGTATGCCCGAATTTTAAAGTCATTGGAGTTATCGAAAGGTGAATGAGAAATATAAGCTTAAATCTTTAAGCGATGCTTCTAAATGTAGAGTCTCTAACTAAGTGACATTTTATAATCGTAAACTCTCTTTAATAGATAATGTTCGAATGTATCGAGACGATATGTTATTGAAATGAAATGACATTTCCACAAATTTGTATTACATTGACGTTATCAATTGTAGAAATGTTATCTGGGTTGAGGGGCTGGTTAGACACTTTGGGACTTGGTTTTACAGAACTTATAAAATAAATGTTACTTATTTGTGTTACAAGTTATTCAATAAATACGTCAACGGAGATATATAATACATCGATCGATACAAGTTTGCTAAGGAGTCTTTGATTTAAATCTAGGAACTTGCAGTAAGTGTGAGAATGAAAATCTCTTGAGACTGGCCTGTTGGTCTAGACGTTAGTGACCCTGACTGCTATGCCAGAGGTCGTGGGTTCAATCCCCGCCCAGGATCATTTGTTTCGTGTCTGGGTGTAATTTATTTATAATAGGTATGTATTTAGAAGTACATTTATCAGTTGTTTAGTACCTCGTAATGCAAACTCTGCTTAGTTTGAGACTAGATGGCATTGTGTGAAAGTCGTGAAATATTTACTTGCCATTTTTATCGAAATAGTTTTGCCAAAAAAATATCTACAGGTGTAAACTTCTTAATTAATGAATTGACAAATCAAAAATTCATTCATCAATAAACTCGATCAAAAATGCACGTATTCTAATGTAGAGTCGATTACTATTTCGATATTAGTATTTCGAAAGTCGTGATATGGAGGTCAGAGCGGGTCGTCTTTAACTTTGTAAATCTGTCTTTAGTCACGGACTATCGTTTAGTAGCGGTCTGTATACAAGTGTGAACGTTTGTTAGAAATTGGAAATGCAGTGTTTGTGATAAAACGTATAGTGTTATAGCTCGTGTTGGTTTTGTTTAACTAGAGCAATAATTTTAGCGATTATTTGGTTGTGTTTTGTGTGTACTGAGTTTATGGAATATGTGTTAATTTTTAAAAACAATTGTTAAGGTAAAAAATACTTATTTGTGTACTAGAATTTGTATTGATAGGCCTATTAGTGTAGTGCTAGTGGTGCGGTGCTATACCAAAGGTCGTGGGTTCGATCCCCACCAAGCACAAATGTTTGTGTGATGAGCACGATCATTAGTTCTATGTCTGTGTGTAATTTATTTATAATACGTATGTATTTAGAAGTATATAAGTATGGTTATCAGTTGTCTAGTTCTCATAATACATGCTCTGCTTAGTTTGAGACGTTATACTTTATTCTTTTACTAAATGAAATATAACGTGGCAAGGATGTTACAAAATTATGTAGTTGTTGATATAAACTAATTGAAATGTATAATGAAGAGCGCTTGTTTTGCCTTGGAATTAAATAAAACCGACGTTTAGAGTATTTCTTCTAGAAATTCAACATTTGTGTAATACATAACATACATAGCAGGTTACTTAATTATCTTATATTTTCTTAGGTACCCACGGATATAAGCTTTGTCAACTTTTCTGATGATATAGTTTTATCTCTCGGTATTTTATATTTAACAGCTTTCTAACTATCATGGTTTATGAGATACAGCCTGGAAACAGACAGGCAGACAGTGGAGGCTTAGTAATAGGGTCCCATTTTACCCTTTCGGAACGGAACCCTGAAAACCTAATTTTTAAGGTTTCCCTCGACATTGGGCTCACAATAGAAACGCATATTATGTATTTTGTATTTCCTTCTGTCCATTTTGTATCTGTTACTCCAAAATTTTCTGACTCTACAATTTATGACAAGCAACTAATTTTTCCTTTGTTCCACAGTGCCAACACGGCGATGGATAACGACGTGACGCCAGTGTACCTGGCGGCCCAGGAGGGGCACCTCGCAGTCCTCAAATACCTGGTGCTGGAGGCGGGCGGCAGACTGGACGCGAGGGCCCGGGACGGCATGCTGCCTATACACGCGGCGGCTCAGACCGGGTGTCTAGACTGTGTTAAGTGGATGGTGAGTAACTAGTCTAATAATGTCTCTTTACCGATTCCGGCTATTAGTTAGTGTTACTATTACACCAGCCAGCTTCGCAGGACATATTATAATGCACAAGAGTGCGCGCAAACTCAGGTGCACTCTCTGTTCCTTTACTCTCATAGCCCAATGGGAAGGTAATCCGACACGACCGGAGAGAGATCAGGTGCAGGACCCACATTTTTATGTGACGGACACGGACGCTGTGATATTTTATTTTTAAACCACACTCAACATTCGAAAAGTCGTTGCGCCCCGTGGGGATCGAACTCGAAACCTTGGACTTGGCAGTCCTATGGTCTTACCTCTAGGCTATCACAGCTTCAAGGCAACTAGCCTAACTACCCACGTAACGAGAGTATTCACATACGCCGGCAAAACCACTGGGAAAAATATGTTTTTAAAAAATAATTTGCTCAGTTACCGGATATATTCTCTGTTATTAATTCGAACTGTAAATGGTATAGGACCTTTTATGACATAGAAAAGATGTTCTTTCATCTATTTGTGTGTGCTTAAACTGGTGTACCTACGGCCCAATGTAGCATATTTTTGCAAAGTTAATTTACTAGTGGTTAACTTTATTCGAATCTGTTAAAAAAAATCAGAATTTTCTATGGTAAAATTCAGGGCTATGATAGAGTGCGGAATGGATAATAATTAAAGCTACAATGCAGTAGCAATCAATATAAATCTTTGTTATTTTGATGCTTATGTACAAATTTACTCATACACAAACCAAACATAGATCCATAACAGCCTAAAACCACGCCAGACCCTATAATACAACTAAACAGTCAAGCCACAATAATGTAAACCATTAAGAAACAAGTGAAAATCAGCACTGAGTTGAACGACCTGCCATTCGTCACCGTCGGGGAAACGCGTGGCAGTCACGCAGATGTATACTGATCAATCATCTGTGATACGAATTCCTTGTTCCTATAGCTTATAGTATGTCATACATAGTTATGTTTTGATAGAGAGTAAATTTGATGCGTATTTCGATGATGTGAAGTTTAGAAGTTGATTAAAAGATGATATTACCTGTATTGCAATGTAATGCTCAAAATCGCATCTATATGTTACATTGCACGCGAATGCTCCCGGTGAGGGAGTGCCTTAAGAGTAACATCGACACACTGGTGTTATTAATGGTCACGGAGTAAGGTTCTGGCCGGTCTGAAATCTTAGTTCCTTCTTTCCATTTACAACTTTGTAAATCTTTAATTTCATAGATTACAGCTTCCTTCCTTTAGTTATGACCAAGTAGTGAAATTAATTACAGCATAAAATACTTAAAGAGGAGACGGTTTACGAACCTCTTAAAATTACTTTTACTTCATATACTTGGAGATATCATAAAGCCTCGGTTTCATTCACCTTTTTTTTTAATCTAGCAACTCAAGGTTTGTAACATAGACCCTTTTCATAGTCACGACATTACTTTGACGGCATGACCCATTAGGGCGACCTTCTTAAAGCACCCTTTTACGTGAAAAATTACGTGTGATTTACAGCCATTTCATTAAGTCCCTCTTTTGGTCATTTTGATAAGGACTTTTCAGGAAATATATTTGTTTTTCACTTTTCATTAAAAGATAGATACTTACGTATAGGCTAGGTTTCACAGCAGTTTTGGCTATCCGTAAGGAGAACCCTCGGGGTGGGCCCACAGTGCTCTTAAGACCCACCACAGACGCCACTCTGGGACGTGTAGCACGCTGTCACGATTCCACAGCTGTAGGTAATAGTTTTTCTTGAAGTGGTGGTGGTACGAGTTCTAAAACGATATCGTCCTGTAGGGCGGAGATAACGAAGCTTTACTTATCAAAGTACCATTTAATAAGACATTTTTCTTAGCGCATAATGAATTTAGTGATAGGTGACCAGAATATTGTGCCGCCTGTCATTGGTTCGCCATCCCTGTTGTAGGAAGTGCAGGAAGCACTGTATAAGCTAAACCCAAAGCCTGTCACGTTCGGACAGATCAACCTTGCATTAAAGCGATGTTTTACGTCAAGTGAGATTCCTTCACGTGTCTCACAGAAGCGAAACCAGCCTTAGAACTTCCACATTTCCAGTACGGAAGCATATAATTCCATGTAATACATGGAAATGAAATCGAATCTATTTCCGATACGGCCTCGTCGAAATGTCAAACAGATAGAGCTAGACTCTGACGTCCGCACATCTTTAATCATTATAAATTATACATGACAGGCGTTAAATTAGATGGTGATATAGATCCATCATATCTAATAATCCAATATATCAAAAACTTGTTATATTTCACAACGCAATTACCATTATGCCTTTGAGAAACCGCTAACAAATGCAAGTTTTTTTTTCAAAACGGACTGGTATTGTCTAGGTCAGTATGCCTATTACTACAGTAC
The DNA here is from genome assembly GCA_941860345.1 of Chrysodeixis includens. Classification (NCBI taxonomy): domain Eukaryota; kingdom Metazoa; phylum Arthropoda; class Insecta; order Lepidoptera; family Noctuidae; genus Chrysodeixis; species Chrysodeixis includens. Next base: position 1,929,982 of record OW796107.1, on the reverse strand, counting down.
GTGACGTGTTGCGGGTTCGATTCCCGTGTAGGACAAAAAATTGTGCGATCCTCAAATGCTTGGATATTAGGATACAAGGATTAAATTTCTTAGAGCGGGAGTCGTTTTTTCTTAAAGAAAAAAATATAAGCTATGCAAAGGTAATGTAACAGAACATTAGCATTTCTAGATATGTGTAATTCAAGCCGACAAAAACATAGATTATGATCGTATGTGCATATAATTATAATGTTAACATATAATGTATGAAATATGTGTGTAACTAGTTTCATAGAAGCACAGTTGCAAGCCTCGTTAAAACTCAAGGCTAATTTTCCAGCTAAATAGCGGTTGATGGAACTGGTTAGAAGCACTTAGTCACATAGTAGGTAATAGTAGAAGGCTAATTCTGAACAGAGTAGAGAAAACACCGATGAGACGAGATCTTACATCTTAGAGTAGCGTGGTTTTTTATAAAAGTTTGATACTGGAAATTTGAAGAACGGAAATTTTTATGAGTAGATTTTTAAAAGATTTTTAAAATCGTCTTTTATTAATTAAAGTATAATTTGGTAGAAGTAGGTATCCTTTCCTAAAATTTGTTTAAGAGGTCTTTTGCTGTACAGGAATTTGTGGAAATGAGACGGTGCTTAGTGGTTGGTCTAGTGGTTAGTGGCCCTGACTGCTATACCGTAGGTCGTGGGTTCAATACCCACACAGGAAAAATGATTGTGTGATGAGCACGATCATTTGTTCTGTGTCTGGGTAATTTATCTTTAACATATATGTATTTAGAAATATGAAAGCAAGTTTATCAGTTGTCTAGTACTTATAAAACAAGTTACTTTCGTATACTTAATTTGAGACTAGATGGCGTTGTGGGAGTGTTGATGCAGGAAAATATGTTACATTTATTTATGTAAGCTAGTTCTTTTTTTATACGAAGTTTCTAGACGTTTTAAATAACATAAACCTTCTTACACAACCTGTGATGTGGTTGCGTATCTCATTGCAAGACTTTCATTTGAAAACTGCAGCTTAGCGGGTGTTTTGCTAGAAAACTGGCTGCGTTACGTTTTTATGAGTATAATATGCCGAGTAACCAGTAAACTGGGGATTTGATTAGCGAAATCTGTTTTACTGCTGTGTTTGAGCGAAGGAAACTAACTGACAGTTCTTAATGGCGGCTACAAGAATTATGACTGTCACTGACGAATGAGGTTTACAATGTAGGTATTAATGCATGTTGTTGTTGTGTTGAAAATGTGATAGCCTAGTGGTTAGAACATAGGACTGACAAATCAAAGGTTTTGACAATCTTACAATAGAAACAGATACAACACAACAAATGCTAAAAGGGGACAATATATCACTTGTAGACAAAAATTACTAAGAATAGTCTATCTAACCGCATTTTATATTATAGTACACTGGTGTTAAAGACACACATACTTGATAAGTCGCTCGACTAATCCGCCAATCGGTCGACAAACAGCTGTTTATCGATCCCACTCAACAGATGGCGCTGTACCCGGTCGTCTGAATCGCGCTATGGTTGTGTTACGCGGACTGAGTCTAGCTAACATATACCATAATTATGCATCACTTGAATTTACAGAAATTATGGTCTTACAGGTACAATTTTTGAAAAGATCTCGCTTTCGAGATTTTGTAATACATTATTCAAATAACACGTCACATGATTGTGACGTTATGAAGCCTCAAGTATCACCGATACGGTCCAGCGACTAAGTTTTCGGTTTATTGGACCTTAAAACCAACTCCACGTAAAAATGTGGGTCCTTTGCCTGATTTCTCTCCGGTCTTGTCGGATTGCCGTCCCTCTGGACTATGATTAAAGAGGAACAGAGAGTGCACCTGTGTTTGCGCACATGCTTGTGCACTATAATATGCCCTGCATAGCTGGCTGGTGTCATAGTAAAACTAGCCGCCGTGGCTGATATCGGTCAGGAGACATTGTTATTAATGTACTGTGGAATAACCCGAATACTTACTTTGTGTTTATGTATAGCATAATGTCACTGCAGTAATTATTTGAGCTGTAAATCTTCACCATGCACTGGTAGACTTTCTTCGAGGCAGTAAAACTTTCTTAAACCAATAAATTTTGTTTATTTATTGAGCGAATGATTTATTGAAATAAAGTCATACGGAACTCTCCTTAATATAAACGTTATTAGATTTATTAAAAAACAACTATTTAGATTATCCAAAAGCATTTGAAAGATCCTTTTTTGGGTAGAGCCCCTTTTAGTACGTTATTTCTGTGATGTGATCAATTCACAAACATTTAATTCAGACATGCAACGACCCAGACCTGACATTTTTGGAACACACAAATATTTGTTCCATGCGAGGATTCAACCTCAATTTTTCAGCTGCTTCTACTAATTTCCCATTCTCGTCTCTAGATTGTAGAACGAGGCGTGGACCCCAACGCGAGGGATGGTGATGGGGCCACACCACTTCACTTCGCGGCCTCCCGGGGCCACCTGAGCACGGTGCGCTGGCTGCTGCGCCACGGAGCCAGGCTGCACCTCGACAGGCACGGCAAGAGTCCCATCAATGATGCTGCTGAAAATCATCATTTGGAGGTATAGTAAATAATAATAATATCTGGGGACAATATCTACACTGCCATCTGATCCCAAGCTAAGCAGAGCTTGTGTTATGGTGACTCTACTTTTTAGTCTATTGTCGTTATTCCCCTGCGCTTATCACAGTTATTATTTGGGGTTGGCGCAGCATGACTTCTACTAATTTTTTGTTTATATAGGTCAAAAATAGCGTTTCTTGAATATTTTTTTCTGATGTCATACAGAAATTAATCTAATGAGTTGATTGTGTCTGACAATGAGGTATAAATATACCTACGTATTTGATGTTAGCTGTATCTGCTACCAATCACAAACTCTGATGATATAGCACTACAATTGTCTACACACATTGAAATTAGATACTTTGTTCAAAATTGTTATAGTAGGAATATAGGTTATTCTTAATTTCAAATTAACTCATTATACCAACACACTAGACCACCAAATTGGTACGCGGAGAGCGGCAAGGTTGCAGCCAACCTAGTTTGAAACCGCAGAATAATTTTAATTACCTTGCATCAAGAATTTTTGAAGCAGAGCTTAAATATCAACATGCATAAAATCGAAAAAAAGAAAAACAAGCTTTCTATTTTGTGCCATACTAAAATGACAGTAAGACTATAAGTTCCGGAAACAAAAATAATCAAATTATTAAAACAATAAAATGATCCAAATTTAGGGCCCAAAAACAAAAGTCCAAATACCCATTTTTACCATAATTACATACATTATAACGAAAACAATAGCTCAAAGACAACACAACACAATTGACGGTACGTCGCAACACATTATACAATAGTCGGAAACTAGGAAACGAAAGAAAGACATAAACAAAGAAAATTAATAGCACATCCCTAGCACTGTAATTGTGGCTAATGACTGGTGTGATTATCACACTTTCTATGTGATACTAGGATAAAAAGGTTGACAGATTATTGTTCCTCTGATTAGTAAATCATAGGTGTGATAGGATGGAATTACTAGCTACAGAACGACGCATAGCAAACTGTCACTTTAAAGTGCGCTGTCTTTGTTACTGTTGAATGCAAAGTAGAGAATAAATAGATAAACATCACTGGATCGTAGCAAATGGAAAGATGTGATCTCTGCCAACCCCCAAGGGAAAGAGGCGTGACGTATATGTATGTATGTAAACATCACTTATCTAAGTGTCGTAATTTCATACGGATGTTAGTCGATTCAAATATAATTATTAGTCATTTTTTTAACGGATTTACTGTAACGAAAGCTCACACATTTGTCTATTTATGATCGCTCAATTAATTCCGAATCGAACAGAATCATTCAGTCTTATCTAGTCTATTTTAACCTGTTAACAATTAAATAACACCATGTTTGTCATTTTTAATTTAGCGCGGTAGTCTCTACGTACCAAAACACAATTGCTTACTTACTAATGTTGGCTATAGCTACTTTAAAAATAACATAATTTTATGAATAGGTATTTGCGTCATTATTAAATTTAGTCCACATTTAATTCTCTTGTAAGTTAATAATAACTACAACATTATCAAAATACATTTTTTTTTATCTAAAATAAACCACCAATCTAGTGCACATGATATATCACTGCATTTACAACTCACAATTCAACAAACATAGACACCACTAGGGGTCTACCACCATAACTTAAAGTAGTACTGCAGTTGTGGAAGCGAGACAGAACACTACACAAGCGTAAAGCAGCGTCTCTCTTCCACACCCGCAGTAATTATTACTTCAAGCGCTGGTAGTAGACCCCTTACACTCATAAAACCACCTACTTTCTAGCTCCAGTAACATGCTCACAGCAAAGCTCACGTTTTGAAAGTATCACTTTTCATTGGTCACACTTCGATGCGTTGTTTTCGACGAACACATGGCTATTAATTGCTCATTCTTAATACCGGTCAATGAAAGTAAAACTCGGTACTTTGATACACATCTAATTTATTCCAGTTTTCGCTTTTTGGTTAGAATTGAAAGGGCTTGTGAGATTTCGTGATGTGTGTATGCGTAACATGTAGGTATATTCACGACTAAAACATGTATACATGAGCTAACAATTGTAGTTTAAGTCCTAGATTTATGAAATCGTTATTTTTTTTTCTAAATTAAACATTTTATGTTTAGCTTACAATATCAGGAATATTCCATAACAGCTTCATAAATTTCGCATAAGAAATCTGTACACACACATTTCACAAGCATTCAATTCACATGCACAAAAACACCCAGACTCAGAACAAGCGTGAATTGCACAAATTCTTATCCGACGCGGGGATCGAACCCGCGTACGGTGGTTATTGGCGTGGTGACCTGTAGCATATTGGGGATACATAGAAAATGAGGGATTTGTAGCATATAGCACTTTCGCAAACTGGAAATTCGTATACCACTCGGCTATCCGCGCAGTCGTTTTTGTTTGGTTTTCCCTGTGTACCTTATGTAAGATGTTTATTCAAATTGATTGGAATTTAGTCCAACTAAGTGGATCTTTGATTCATAAATCTAATGAAAATGTTAAGGCTATATTAACGCAAGTATACACCAAGGTTTATGTTTATCAGTTTTATAAATACCAAATTTAGTTTGTTTTAAGTTTGTTTTATATCGTTCGATTTTTGTAGACAGTCTCGCGGAATCAAATATTGAAATTAGCTTTTTTTTGGTAAGGCGAGGAAATCCTCTTGGACTACACAGACTGCAGTCTGAGGCTACCCACTTCCTCTCCCTAAGGGGTGTGGACCCTTTGGGGGAGGAAGTGGGTAGGTGAATTAGACAATAAATAGTAAATTAGGCAATTGTCAGATTCTTACTGACTGAACCTGAACTGCCATGCAACGTCTCCCTCGTTAGGTCGGTGCGCGACAATGCGTTGCAGTTCATCACGCATCGACAACGATCGAAATCTTTCCTGCCGAAAAAACAAAACAAAACAACAACAAACACGAAATACAAATAGTCGCTTTAAAATTATTTTTTGTATCAATACATAATTAATTACAATATAATCTAATGTTCCAAATCAGATCTATTTATTCATCATCCTGCATCCGCTCGTCTTAGTTTAGTTTTTTAAGGAAATCCATTATAAATGGAGATTTAGTTATAAAACAATGAGAAAGCGACATTTTACACAAGCTCCCGACATCGGATATGCTCTTACTTTCTATTGCATCCGATTTACATTTAAAACTTGCGATATTATTCAAATGTAAACTGTTTTGTGCAGTTTGTGATGTCATGACTATATATAGCGTAGATCGGATGTTTATGGAAAAAAATCTATGAAAATTTGATGCAGTATATTTATACAGCAGGACATGGTTGCACTGTATAGAAAACATTAAAGAGGAAGGCATCACGACAGCTACTAATTTCTGCGAAAGAGTTTGAGGTTCAATGCTCCCGTAGTGGCACTCAGGGAGTTGTATTTGTGTGATCGACAATAGATATTATTCATATTTTAAATTCATTACGAAAAATATCACCTTAGATAGAAGCCTCATCTTAGATGGGTTGAAATGTAGACTTCGCAGTAAGCATTGTTCTATTTTTTACTTGATCATTTGTAAATCTTAATTTAGTCTCAAATGTGTCGTTTCAAATCTAAAAAACCCCTAAAAATACAGGTAAATTTCGACTACTAGATGCATCAAAAAGCTCCAAGTAAAATACCTCTAATTACATACTTTCATTCATAATTATACTCAATCCTGTAAACCTGCATTAGGAACCATATCTTACCCATCATAAGACATTACATTTACATTAGTGCCGGTAATACCATGGGCCACGGGCCACTTAAATCGACCTCAAACGACCTCTGACAGCTGTGAGCGCAAACAATGCGTCTACAACAACAGGTAACCTGTGCCTATGTAGCGAGGTCAGTGTCATACAAATCGGTACAACAATTTGTTATTCGGTCTAAACAGTTTATTGTTTTTTTTCCTGTATTAATTGTTCTTGAGAGAGACAAGTGGAAGAAGAGTAGGCCTCCAACCAGCAGTGGGATATTTCAGGCTAGTTATAATAATAATTCGGTGCTAGCATCGTTTGCAACGAATTGATCGCAAGGGTAAAAGCTTTCCACTGGCTTTATATGGTTAAAGTCTTGTAGGTTTCTGTTTTTCCTATCTACCTTTCTCAGGGCGAAGTTAGTGCGTTACTATTTTCACAGGTAATTCATACAAAAATCATCTGATACATTATCTACGTATCAATAAAACACAAGATTTAGCACAGAAGACCATCAAAATCAATTTCCAGTTTCTATTTGTTAATACAATTTGTAAATTAATAAACCTTTATTAATCCGCAGTGTTTGAACGTGCTGGTAGCGGCGGGCGCGGCGGGGGCGGACAACAAGCAGCTCTCCTCATACAAAGCGATCCACTCCTGCGCATGTGCCCCGGGAGAGGCACGAGTAAGTGCTTACATTATTTTTATTCTATGAAATATTTGGGTTGACGAGGTGATACTCTAGGTTCACTGCTATCTCTTATTTCGTAGCTTACTGCATGTTTGGTTTTTTAGGCGGCACCCTCAAAACATAATTGTTTGCACCAAAAAGGTAAAACGGGACCCTGAAATTGAAACCCGGGAAGCTGAAATTTTCACAAATGATGTGTTCCCATTGCCGCTATAACAATAAATGCTATGGGGTCCCCATACAATGAACGTGTTTTTTTTTTGTATTATTTGGTCAATATTAAAAATGGTAAAAGGTAGATGCATTTTCTATAATAGATAATAGTTCGGCACCCTTCGTGTGCGAGTCCGACTCGCATTTGGCCGGTTTTTTATTATTGTTTTAAGTCCTGTGCTCTTTTTATTTTTCGGTTTGCTTTCATGTTTTGTTTGTTACGCATTTCTGTATCATGCTTAAATCCATACATGCCTACTACAAAATTGAGAATTAAAATTAAATCTTTATCTTAAATCAATACCAACGCTATCAATAGGAAGATACTTACGAAAACTGAGCAGTCATTTCTTCCTTCGTTTTTTGCCACAAGATTAACGGATATTATAACACTCGACCGACAAAAAAAGCCTTTACGTAACAGACACTTTACACTTCTTTTTATGGAATTTGAACTCTTGCCCTCAACGAATTGTATTGTTGTTTCACTATCATCTGTTTTTATTTTATTCTCTTTTCATAGGTTTTTTATCGGCACATTTTTTTCTGTAAACAACAATTTCATTATTTCTAATAAGGCATTAAATAATGCCTGCAATATTACTTTTGTAATCTAGAATGTAATTTTTTAATACCCATCGTAATAAACAAATAGAAACTTCAGTATATAGTATATAGTCACTTCTCTCGTCTGTCTCTATGTTTGCGTAGGTCTTTAAAACTACGCAATCGATTTTGATGCGGGTTTTTATGATAGACAGTAAGTTTCAATCGGAAGGTTTATATGTAAAATACATTAGTATTATACCCGTGCAAAACTGGGGCGGGACGCTAGTTATAAAAAAACCCAAACTTCTAAAACATTGTGTAAACAGATTACAACTTACATCACCTATTACTAACAAATATCTATCAGATTTCTACCTACTCATGTTAATACCTAAGTAGCGCCTGCGCAATGCAAAGCTCTAAAGCACCTAGGTATATTTATTACGAAAGTACTGGTCAATGATTACAGCTACAAAACGGCTTACAAAATATGTTCTTTGTAACATTGAAAGCTAGAATGTTACATTGTAGATGATTATGTGTTGCGTACTGTATATCGATTTGAAATAAGCACTAAATTAAATGGGTATAGATTCTGAAATATGAACAAGTGATCGTTCTTTTTTATAAGAGGTCTTTACCCGGCAATAATACAAATACAGGCTTTTTCTTTTTTGTTAAATTCCTATGTAAGATCCCATTGCAGGGCAAATCTTCCGCTTCTTTTTCAAAACTTCTCTATTATTTTTGGTTTCCAAGTGGCCAAGTGCATGAGATAATCAAAATCTCCACCGCCAGACGAGAAGACGATATCTTTCTTTCGGCGTCAATAGATATATAATGTATGATCATTCATTTAAATATACGATTGACGTAATTCACTTCTATTTAATCTGGAATATCTTATCTTACACGTTTCGGACCGCAATATGGCTGATATTATCAACATTAAACACCAACACCCTTTCTCCAATTCCAGTGCGCTCTCCCAAACTGCATAAACGCGAATGGAACTCGCTCTCCATTCTACCTCCACGCACCAGAGCGGGAGCGCCGTAACTCTGTGCAGGAGAGGCGGGGGTCACTGCCCTCCACCGCCGGCTCCGTCAGCTCGGCGCGGTCGGGGCCTGCTGATGGGTTGTACGTGAACCCCATGCAGAGAGCCGTGTCCACCAGTGTGACGCATCACAGCTCCTCAGGGGAAGAAAGCTCAGGTAATTGTTGGTTGAAATGCTTTTGGAGGGTTATTGTGTGGGATCACTAAGCTAGCTCTGAATCAGCCGACGGCCTGTACATATGTATATCCTGTGCAGAGTACCATGTCGACCAGATCAGTGTGACACTTCATAGCTCCTCAAGAGATAGCTCAGGTATTTGTTGATCAAAATGCTAAAGGAGATTTATTGGCAACAACGGATCGGTAACCCAGTCCAGGAGAGTCGGGGGTTGCTGTTTTTCACCACCTTTTTCGTCTGTGATAGCCGAGTGGCAGAGTATGGCAGAAAACAAAAGCAAAAATTAAGAACAAAAGTAAACACCATAAAAATCTCCTTAGTCCTCCTATATCTATATATATAAAACTCTTCCGTTACTGACTGACTGACTGACTGACTGACTGACTGACTGACTGACTGATCGACAACGCACAGCCGAAACTACTGGTCGTAGAAACCTGAAATTTGGCATGTAGGTTCCTTGAGATATGTAGGGGTGCACTAAGAAAGGATTTTTGGAAATTCAACCCCTAAGGGGGTAAAAAGGGGTCATAACGTTTCTATGAAAAATCTTATTCCTTGGGTTTATAAACTTGAAACTTAGCACAAACACGTATATGGTTAAGTAAATAAGTTTGGCATTATATTTTTTTCCAAACTACCCTCCAATCGTGATTTAGGGGGTTGCGATTGGGTGACTGATTGACTTTCGCGCAGCCATAACCGCTCGGTGTAGGAGTCTAATAGTTTGAACAAAGCTTCTTTTACTGACGAAAGTGAGCATTAAAAAAAGATTTTTGGAAATTGTACCCCCAAGGGGGCGAAAGGGGGTAAAAACGTTTCTATGAAAAATGTTATTCCTTAGGTTTATAAACTTAAACATTGGCACGAAAACGTACATAGGCAAGTAAATAAGTTTAGTAATGTAAGTTTTTCCTCCAAACTACCCACCAATAGTGATTTCGCGGGTGTGATTTGGTGACTGATTGATTAACGCACAGCCGAAACCTCGCGCTATAGAAGTCTGATATTTTGAACAAGGCTTCCTTTAGTAACACAATTGACCACTAAGAAGGGATTTTTGGAGTAGCAAGCCCTTAGGTAGCGGGCGGGGGGAGGGGGAGTAGGAGATCAACTGATACTTTTAATTTTTCTAGACGATGTTTTGGTCTCGCTTTACTTTTTGTTACATAACGTAATCGACAAACTCCAAAACTACTTATCGTTTTCAAATATTTACCATTAGAAAGCTACATCATCCCTGAGTAACTCAAGCTGTATAATATAATTCAAATTGTAACAATTTTTTAGCCTATGAAAGAAAGTCCTGTCGAGATCATTAAAAAACGCCACAATCCCAAATTACACGTGGGCGAAGCCGCGAGCGGAAAGCTAGTTTGACACATAATAAAGAAAACATGAAAATACACTAAATTATATTCCTTCAACACAGGCACACTTACCAACATCAAACACGCAGGAAATTAAATAATAGGTATAATTGATTAGTCTATACGTTCCATAAATAAACAAATAAGTACGCAACATCAGGAACCCGATATGACCAAAGTATCAATATTACGTCTCCAATTCTCCAACATAGTGTAATTCAAACATCATACAAACGCATCTATACTAAAAGCTGCGGATACCAAACGGTCATAAATTCGAGAAACACTCTTGCTTTCCAATAACAGATAAGTTTGAGATGAAAGTAAGAGCAAAACCGGATATCTTGCGCCGCAAGGTCGCGTACACAGTTATGAGATAGAGGTACAACTAGTTTGGATGACGGAATAATGGTAAAAAAGTGACGTGACGGTACCAAAATGGGAGATTTTCAACAGCTATTTTTTGATTTGAAATGTATGGCGTATATCGGATGTAGACGAACAAAACACGCCTATACCTAAAATCCTGAATTAGCTAGACTTTTTTTTTAATTAGTTTAATTTGTGTAGGTATGTACAAAATTAGATAAACGCACGTTATCAAAAAGACAGCGAAAATATACTCGATTATAGATAAAAGATTCCTTATCTTTAGGGTATAGGATATAGAAAACAAAAGTTTTATTTCTTTTTAGCTGTAGCTCTTTTTTTCACCCCTATTAACGTTTGTTTCTTCTGGAGTTACTCAAATATAAAAACATGAAAGTTTTTGAGTTGTACAACTAAAATTACCTAGCAGCAATTAATTTTTATATTAACTGAATATTACAAAACCCAAAAATATTTAATTAACCAGTAATAAAGTAATCAAAATCAGAAAATACAAACATGTACCTACATAATACTGGCATCAGTAACGGTCACATTGCGTAACACTTTCCACGCCCATAAATATCTATACGCAATCGTATAATCTAATCCGATTATAAAAGCATTCCGGTTCGCGTTTATTTGGTTTAGTGGTTGTATGTATGACTGTGATACGAAGTTATTTAGGTTCAATCTTTGGTTGTGTTGCTAAATTATTTTATACTCGTAGCTGAAAAGTTGTTGCGTAGGTACCGTATTTTCCATTCTGTTGTTTGTTACTATAATTTTTTTTAAGTAGGTTATACGCATTTTCTTTTGATAGGGATAAATACATCACACATGTTCATTTCATCTGAAACTTCTGTAACCCAGAATACACAATGATTTGATATGAAACAAATACTACTTTAAAAGTAATCCAAGTAAATCCGGAATTCAATAAATCGGTTGCCAACCTTTGGACTTTTGAAATGGGCCAAATGAAGTAAATAGGTAAAATAGTAGTAGAAAACATATTTGTCTAGTAAAGTGACAAAATCTGCATTAATCGATATTTTTTATCAGCTAAGTCATCCTAATACTGGTCAAATTCAAAGTCAATCAAATTGGATCCACCCTTATTACCGTAAGGGTGGACCCATTTTGATTGACTTACACAAAGAAAAGAATATTATTTAATGAGCTAGAAACGTTTTACACCTCCTGGAAATTCATTCGCATCACTGAAATTCAGCGAAAATCGAACAATCACTATCGACCGGTCGTAACCCCATCATCAATGGGACCGATGGCATGACGGCACATAATCACACCACACCATTACATTAGCTAAGCAAACGCGTGAAAAATCGACCGCAACGAATTGCTACACGACGGAAATGATTCGTCAGGAAGCGCGCGCGCAGCTTTAGGTAACTGATGCACCCCATTGAGCAGTTGCTTTCCCGACGCCGTCGCGAGCGGACGTCCCGCGTACTTCAATTATAAATAAATATACTAGCAATGTGTGACGCACATCGCTAATATTTTTATTGACTGTTTTAATACTAGGGTCTTTATAATTTTATAAATGGGTTTAAATTAGTTTCGAGTTTAAAAATGGATGTGGCTAGAAGATCTGTGATACAAGATTGGGTGGATCTTGTTGATGCTGAATATGGTGTGTTGAGTGCTTTGTTTTATGTAGAGCTATATAGCGCTTGATTTGAGGACACAGATATTAGGTATTGTACTTTTTACACTTTTATTATTGGCGCCCAAACAGGGGCCTGCTTTGTATGACTGCAAATTATTTTCAGCAATGCGTCCATAAGAACGACATACCGGTGTAATGATTACACGTTATACATGTTTCATATTTAATTTAATTGATGTACTATTCTCAAAAATTTATAACAATACATGTGATTTTAACTAATTTCGCAGCTTTCCTATATCACAAAATTGTTTCTTCATTACCGATTCTATTAGCATTTAAATAGGGGTGATTTTTATGTACTCTAAATATGGATATAGGAAGAGATTATGCGGTCGAGCAAACAAAAACCTTAGTTTCCGTTATATAGCGGAAATTCATCGGACGGCTAGCTAAGGAATGTACTAATAACCCGTTTAAGTTAGATTCGTATTAATATATCTAATATTTATCGTTTTTAAACAATATAGTATTTAAATGTAAAGTTAAATTGAAAAGGAAACATAAAAAGAAAGTATTTTAAACCACACGCACGACTCTTGTGAAATTTCCTTGTATTTTAAAAGCCTATCATTCTAAAACCCGATGCTTAAGGAAGGTTAACGCATCACAATACGTCTTTTAAACTCGGTTTAAACAGCGAGTTACATCTAGCTCCGAGGACAGATCTTTAAACTTGTAGTATGTACAGACAAATAATTTTATATCTTCGTGTTTCATCTCGCATGTAAGACAAGACACGAACGAATAAGTAATACAATTTCTGAAAAAAAGCACTTGTGAACATGCGAGGCGACGAATCCGTGTATTTTTATGGCGCATAAAATCAAACTTTCTAACTGATAACTCGGAATGCTTACTAAAACTGTTCGCATTTACAGGTACATAAAAAAATACTTGGTGTTTTTGCCAATACATCCGAAAGAGTATGTAGAACGGACAAAAATTTAAGACTTAATTTTTTATTTAAATTTTTCTTGTCATTTTTGAACATTCCAAAAAATATCCCAAAAATGGCAAACAGTTTTCTTCACGCAGCTTCGACAGACCTTTTTTGTATCTGGTGGAAATCCTCATGGATTTCCATCGCCCTGGGGAAGGCAAAGGGATGTGCCGGACTTTTACCGGCTAAATCCACCGGAATGCTTCTTCGTTCCCTATTGTCGTGGGCCACGGGAATTTCTAAAGACCTACCTCAACATAGTATGTACAGAAGGAAGTCTAATGAACTGATATCTTCTAAGCTCTGATAGTCCAGATAATTGCCTACACGGACCCAACACGTGTGATTAGGCTCTTAGATAATACACTAATTAAGTCCCGTTGTTCACTCTTCATTTCTTTCTAGCGTTCTAGAAAATTCTATCTTCCAACTAAAGTCGAAATGCGACAAATTATAAAGTATTTTTTTGCATTTTTTATTTAATTTTGTATTTTGACGGAAGTCAACCGCGATAGCTTGTGCCCCATGAAATATTAATATTGTTCTGTCAAATTTCGGCCACGGCGGCTAGTGTCCCATGATACCAACCGGCTGTGCAGGATACATTTTGGTGCAAAAGGTGCACTCTCATAGCCCGGTGGGGCGACCGGAGAGAGATTAAGCAAATATAAATGTAACAGAACTGTAACCAAAAAGGTGTGACTTGTTACACCTCATTTCTCATAACTCGTCCATAATACCTTACGATTGAGTATTACCAGTATCATCAATGGTTTACGCAATAGGTGTTAATCAGCATTCGGTAACTACAACAATTGGCTATAAATAACTATGATAGGCGATGTTATAATCATTGCAACATCGTAATTACACTCACGCGAACCAAGTGTGAAAATAATTAGGGGCTGTTCCTTTCTTTTTTATAATACTGATAGGTACTGGTTTTTAAATATTCATAGCTAATTGTACAAAATATCGGAAGTTGGTGTCTAAAACTTGATGTTGCGCTTGATGCGTAAATACAAGCTCTAATTCAAAGAATGTTAGATTTTACAAATGACGGATAAAAGGATTCTGTGAAATCCTTTCTGCATAATTTCTATGGCTAGTCTAATTATTTAATTATGTAGTATTAAATATTGAAGAGAGCTGTGTGTAATACAAAAGTCTCATTGCGAATTAGAAAAGTTAAAAACGTAGATAGGCGAGTGGTATTTATGGTATATACGTTTTTGATGCCAATAACTATTGTATACGTCGTTTTCCAGTTTCCATTCCTGCATAGAACAAGCATTTATCCCTCAAATTTGAGTGTGGCGTTCTCAGTCCGTGTAAGCTTTGTGCATGTGATTTAATCGTTCATAAAACCGAACGCGACTAAGCAGTAAAGTTTTCAGCGCGGGATTCGTTTTTAGAATTCCGTACCCAAAGGGTAAAACGGGACCCTATTGCTAAGCCTCCGCTGTATGTCTGTCTCCAGGCTGTATCTCATAAACCGTGATAGCTAGAATGCTGAAATTTTCACAAGTATTTCCGTTACCGCTATAACAACACTTGGCCGGTTCTTTTTCTTTGTCTTTTTATTTTGTCCATTATTAATAAATTGCCATCTCTTGTCACCAGCGTGCTCAGCATCAGACGCGGACGTCAATGCTGCCGGCGGCTGGTTCCTCCACAACACGAGCAGCTCGGGCGCGCCGGCCGCGCTCTACCAGCGCGTGCGAGACCTGTTCCACGCGCGCTCGCCCGGGCCCAGGGTGCCTGCTGAAGGCCAAGAGGCGCCAGCTATGACTGGTAAGGGGATCCATTTTATAATGGGTTAAAATTATCTACTAAGACATTCACTAACTTTCACCTGTAACACTTTGGTACATTTTGAACCATTTTGTATAGGGTTAAAATGATCTATCAAGAAATCAGCACTAAATTCCACCTATATCATAATGGCACATTTTGTATTAGTCCACATTTTATAATGAGTTAAAATTATCTACCAAGACATTACCACTAACTTCCATCTATAGCACATTCTGTATTAGTCCGTGGTAAGAGCAAATCACAAAAAAAGTAAAGTGAGTAAAAATGTGAAAGAAAAATGTGTTGCTACAGTTGCAAAATCTTCTTATAGTCTAAGATCCCGCTATACAACGACCTTCACCGAGCTGGTTAATGGATGAAAGATATTCTGTATCAAATAAAATAAGTCAATAAATATATTGCGAATGGGTTGTCTAAAAAATTTCAGTCCAGAATATGATCAATTAACATTTTTTTTTTTAAATTACACTGGCTTGGTTAATGAACAAATTCCATTCCAATCGAAAATATGAAACCTATAGAATATACAAACATTAGGTTGACTATTTATTTCCCGTCACAACACTTAGGTAGGCAGGTATAAACAGGTAAATCGATACTAGTAACTTGCACCGGTCTGATTAATGAATGAAACTAAAATAAAAATAAAGATAATTTTATTACGAACACGGTGGTATAGGGTTGTCTGCAAAAAATCAGTCCTCAATTGCGGTAGTCGAATTTTAAAAAGTGAAATAGGTGCATCCTATACTATTAGACAAAAAATGCAGGCTGAGAATCATTTTACACAAAAATATGTTTACGCCAACACATGATAGTTTAAAAAATCAAGCCTTACTATATTTCGATTGGTATATTCTCCAGGGTCCAGGCAGTCGGAGGAGCCAGAGGACTCCATAATGACTGGTAAGGAGTCACAGAACTGGTCGCTTGCATTCACGACATTTCTGTCACTTCTGCTATGTAAAGATGCTTAGGCAAAAAAAATGGAAGAATATCCAAAATGTGGTAACTTTAACCACAGCTTTCAAAGTACTATCGCACCAATATTCTCAAACACTTAGGTTCTGAGCAATATCTTTTCAAATGCAGTGCTTTATGCGTCACAGACTTAAGTTAGCACCGCTTTAAATAATAGGCAGTCTTTTTCTTTAATTCCAAAAGAAAAACTGAAATAATCAACCCAAAAATTGAACATGCTTAAAAACAACACGGTTACTCAAATACCTCCTATTTTTAAGAAAAAAAGTAGATCCCCTTAATCCATGTCAACAATCACTTCGTTTTAAGCCTTTTCCTGCTTTTACATCCCTTTAAAATTCTCTACATCCCATATATATTATTTGCGCAGTAAAAGCAGAGATCCATATATCCCATTAATCCATGCCATTGCTTTGTTTTTAGCTTATTCCTGCTTTAACATCCCTTTAAATTCCCTACATCTCATCAATATTATTTGCTTAGTAAAAGCCGAGATCCACGGGTCGGGCGAGGCGACGACGGCGCCGGAGCAGTCGGACAGCGACAGCGGCGCCGAGGCCGCGCGACGCGACCACCACTACGAGGATATATACATGCCGAGGGAGGAACATCAGAGGAGAAGGTTGGTGTACTGGGTACTCATTGAATTTGTAAAGGATTTATCAATGCTTAAAGCTGAAAAGGGAAAAATGGTGTATGGAAATTTTTGACAATAATTTTGGTATAAATAATGTCCGGACTGATTTCGGCAACGGCGCGCGGCGGCTAGTGTTACTATGACACCAGCCAGCTACGCAGGACATTGTAGTGTACAAGCATGTGCGCAATCTCCGGTGCGATCTGTATTCTTTAACTCTCATAGCCCGATTGGCGTATTTTGCAACCAAAAAATATTTTTGCCAAAATCGCCAAAAAATGTCGTGATCAGTAACAGATTGTGATTTTTGTTGTTGACTGCAATTTACGAAGATGAAAATCTAGTAATAAATAGGTAATGGTCAGACGGGACATTTAATAAAAAAATGTTGGTGTTTAAAGTAAAACCATTTTTTTCTGTAGAAGTTATTCTTCAACAACAAAATACAGTCAAAGATTGACACTTTTTCAGTAGCTGATTGTTAGATTACACCACAGTTAATGGACTGTAACGGCTGTTTTATTTCATAAAGAATGACTGAATACAATTTATTTTGTTTGTTTAGGAGCAGTTCTCGTGACTCTGGTAGCCACAGCAGGCCTGGCAGCGCCGCGCTCGTTGTTGACTACAACACGAAAGATACTACAGACACGTAAGTAGATTACATCCAACTATTCTAGAAGACTGTATAGAACGATTGACGAGCCTGTTAGTCTAGTAGTTAGTGGCCCTGACTGCTATACCGGAGGTAGTGGGTTCGATTCCCACCCAGGACAAATGGTATTGTGACGAGCACGATCATTTCTTCTGTGTCTGGAATGTGTGTGTATTTAGAAATATATAAGTATGTTTATCAGTTGTCTAGTCCTCATAACACAAGTTACTCTCGTATACTTAATTTGAGACTAGATGGCGTTGTGTTAATGTTGAGGAATATTTATTTATTTAATGGTCCAGTTTTTGGTACTGACGCTCCTTTTTAAACCAATAGAACGACAAAAAATTTTCTGTACTAACTGGCAATGTAACATGAAAAATGTCAATTTTTGTGGTATGGTTTTCTATCCAATTTCTATTCCAAATTCCGGAAAAACTAGGCTTACTTAAAGCATAAAACGATAAAGGTAGATCTGTACCATGATTCTAACGACGCATGTTTTCTTCCAACAGTGTGAGCAAGGCGTATGAAGAGGTGTCACCGGTATCCGAAGCGCAAGCCAAGTCCTCGATAGCCACCAAACTCGCTGCTCTCACACATAAGGCTCAGAACTTTGTAAGTTGAACTTCTTTTTTGTGATAAACCACTCAAACAATGTGATGTGATGTAGTTAAGAATTTCGAACCGTCATGACTGCACAGATAGTCGAGTAGTATAGGTCACCACGCCGATTACCACTGTGCGTGATGTGTCGCGGGTTTGATCCCCGTGTAGTACAAGATTCAATTGTGTATTTAGCTTAGCAAATTGTTTAATATTCTTATGTTCAGAATGTCTGAAATGAACGACAGTCTGACCAAATGTCATATTAGTTACTTATATTATAATTTTTAATTAAGGCCAATTGAAATAAAGAGTGAGATTTTGAAAAATATATAAACTCTTATAGAATGAAGGAGTAAATTGAATTCTTTGCAATATTCCAACATCAAAGAGAACTTCCATTAGTCCAATTTACCCTCCTTACCCGTAGCTTTCGTATTTGTATTCTTCTACAAAAAGTAACTAGAAATGAAGGAGTTAATTAAGTGAATTCTGTGCAAAATTTCAACATCATGTTCCATTTACCCTACATAGACACTAAGCCCAGTCCACTTGCAGGCCAGCCGCTTATCCTCAGCGGCCGGCAGCCGTCGCGCCTCAGTATCTGACGAGGTAGCCACAGTGCAGGCCTCGGCCTCATCAGGAGTATCCTCTGGCGGTAGCTCCGGCGGCAGCTCTGGTGACGAGGCCCCCCCGCCGCCACCACCACCACCCCCACCCGTCGTGCTGGAGGAACCCGCGCTTAAACCTTCGGAACTAAGAGGGAGGATCGGTGAGTCTTGGAATTTTATGGTTTAAACTGCCGTAACGAATAGTTCCTCTTCTTGGTCGCTACACTCTTGACAGAGTCGTGGTCGTCAGCTGGGGTTGGTAGCTCGCTTCACTTCGAATCGAAACAAATAGTATCGATTCTGAAGTATTTTTTTGTTTTATTGTTCTAGACAATAGAACATTACATTATAGTAATGGAATCAAGGAAAATATTAAAAAAAAAAATCTTTATTTTTTCAAAAATATTTTCGTTGCGGCAGTCGATTTTTATGTTTCAGGTTATGATGTTTCTTTTTTATTGTTGCGTCTTTTGTTTCTAGAAGCGTTAGCAAGTGATGATATGCGATATGATTTGTAGTCAGGTGGTTGATTATTGTCAGTTTGAGTTCCCATACGTGTCTGTTAATTTAAGCTTTAAAGAAACGACAATCAGGCATTTAAAATGTTGAAGAAATTTAATTTCAGTATGTGGGACTTAAAATTAAAAACAAAAAACAGTTTTGTTTCTTGTGTCTAATACCGTTTTAGTAAACTCGTCTTAAAAGACCAAAATAAATTCCCACTCTACTGCTTTAATCACGTCAGACGTCACGTTGTTCAAAACTTATTATTTCAAAAAAATATTGCCTACGTAGAATGCTTTAAGATGTATATTTACTTTGGATAGCACCATGATTTTCCCAGCATATACTGCATTCATAGTGCTCTGATCATGAAGAACAAATGACGTAACAAACTTCATGTAGTTTAACTAAACAGTGTTTTTTTGGTCAGACATTTATGTCCTAGACCAAAAAAAGTGTAAGTTAATTGGCGATAATTTTGTTGCGTAATAACCAAAATCATACATCGAAATCACCCTAAATCCATGGTACTCCCATTTTTGAACATTTTTTTATAAAAAGGCGTATTTAGAATCTAGTAGTAACTTAAGAATCAAAGCTAAAACCACACCCCCTCATCATAAAATTAAGATGTATAGTCCACAAAAGAAAAAAATACAATAAAAGTATTTATAAAATAACAAATGACTTTCAGACTATTCAAAACTCAGCCACCGGTACAGAAAGTATAAAAATAAAACAAGTTTTTAATCGCATATCGTATTTTAATGCGGTCACTTTGGTATTAAACTTACAAAAGTTATTACTACTTTTAACAACAAAAGCTAAGACTTTGGTTTTAATATAAATAATGGTATTTTATGTTGTAATGTCTGACTGTAAGCACATCGTGTAACCACATCCAATTCTTGTATTATACTTAATTCTGAAGTATTTTTAAATAGTATAAACGTGTTTAAAAAGCTTGTTTTCATAAACACCATTTTACTTCCTTTTCAGTGTAGATATCCACGTATATGAACAGCTTCTGTAAAAAAAACGGACAATCCTAACAATCTTTACCTTTTCCGAATAAAACTGTTCCAGGTAAAAAAATGTGTATGGAAGGACCAATTTTTATTTCATTACAGAAAATTGCACTGACCTATCTTTAGTCAAAATGTTCACCTAAAAATAATAAACAATAATTCCCAACCATCATTAAAAAAACAGCACCTAACTGTAAACCAAAAATAACCCAGACATCTAACGCGATTAACGAAACCGCATTTTCCCTTTCATTCCTAAAACGGCATGAAATCTTGAAATCACTGAAACAAACAAGACTAAAACAGCGACAGAATCAGCATAAACTCCACTGCCTAATTCTGTCTTAATTAGAAAATTTGACAACGTCTATTAATATTAATAGGAAGAAATTATCTCCGCGGTAATGAAACGAATGTTCACTTTCTACTGGATTAATGGGCTGTTAGTAACGTTCTGATTATAAGTCGAAATAATAAAAATAATACGAATCGCATGAAGATTTTAAGACCTGCGCTGTTATACTTTCCATTTTAAGCAGTCTGTAACGTTTTGGGGTGCGCAATATTATATTATACTTGCATTGTGATCATGCCGTGGCGGCCTTGCGGTTTTATGAATGGATTTATAAGCGCGAGGTGCAGGTTCGATCCCTAATGTAGGCAAGTACCAATGTGACTTTTTCAATACAGTGTGAAAATATGTGCTTTCGTACCTTTTCTTTCATATTGTCTCTGGAAAATTTAGGGTTTAAGTCACAGATAGTTTTTTAAGTTGAGTGTTAAGTATAATTAATCTTAGGTGTGATTTAAAACTGAAATATTGGATCTGGGAAAAACAAGATGTTATTTTTTTTACTGCATGACGTATTAATAACACGGTATAATTTCTAATGTATGTAATTTAATATTATGCTAATGGTCACAGTTTAATGCTACTTATCTTCTCATTACATATTTTCATCTAATAACTTTGCAAGACAGACCTTAAAAATATTTTTCGACGCAAAACATGCATAAAATATTAAATTCACTTAAAAAACTGACCGAAAAGAAAATAAATTGATTCTTAATATCACTAACAGTCACATATTAAAATGGTTATATTTTTTCTCATGATACATCCATATTTCACAAATAATAAACTTTGGTCCTTTCGCCCTTATATTGGTCCTTTGATTCGCCAGCACGTTAACTTCTACATACAACCACGACTTTACTTACCTAGCTACCGTATTTACCTGTCTACCTATACAAACGTGCATTCAGTTCCAAGATGTCGAAAGTGGTGGAAAACCATTAATTACACGCGAAAGCTAGAAACGCGTCGACCCATTAAGACTAGACCGATGTCTAATAACTTGAAACTAGAATTAACCGTGATTTAACCGAGCTTTATATTTAACAAGTAAATTAACCGCAGTTACACGATTGTAGTTTATCTGGTGCTTTTTGTAGGTCAATGGGTTAGTTAGCTATGCGGCTTCATGAATGAATTTATGAATGAATGAATGTTACTAAATGTGAAAGAGAGGTATTTAGACATAAATTTGTCCGATATAACTATGTTTTTCTCTACATTCACACAACGCCATCTATGATCGTGCACATCACACATACATTTGTCCTGTATGAGGATCGAACCCACAACCTCCGGTATAACAGTCAGGGTCACAATCCACGAGACCAAATATACAAGTATGTTTTTCGATTGTCTAGTACTCATAACACAAACTACTCAGTATTCTTAGCTTGAGACTAGATAGAGCTGTATGAATGTTGCGGAATATTTATTTATTATTTATTTACCTGGATTTCCTTTAAGTTCAAAAAGTAGTTTATCAATTGGTTTTTCCCCTGTATTGTAATCCATAGACTTGCTTTTTATTTCCTTGTCATATCCGCTTTGAAGCTTAACTTGCAATACCTTCACGTACTGATATAATACAGTTGTCATGGTGATTATACAGTGTGTTGTTTTTTTGTTAAGTTTCTGTTAATGTGTTTACTTAGTTTTTTGATGTCTCACCGACAGCTGTATACCAGTAAGCTACAGAGCAATTGCTATCTGATCTAAATATTCATGGACACAGAATGACCAGTTTAGATTATAGTACATTAGTTATAGATGTTCTTAGTTGCGGTGTGTGATACAATAAGGAACAAAATTAAATAATTACAAACTCTCGTAGATACAAAATCTCGTACTGGAATTTATTTTTTAAAAGCTTTAGCTTACCGCATGTTGCTATAAGATTTTGCCATTTTGCACAGTCTGCATTTTTCTTTTAAAAGAATTTTTTTGTAACATGTTGATCAGTGATAAGTCATATTCTAGTAATAACCACACTGGCAACATTAAATATTTTTGCTACAATTATAGTGACATCAATTTATATCAAAGTGTAAGTTTACACACCCTGTGTAACAGACAGTGACGCAGTACACTCGAGTGTTGTTACAATATAATCGCTGGGTAGAAAGTGGGCGACAGCGAAACTGCTCTTGACTTTATTATTTACAAAAAGTTGTTTTGTTGTATGAAGTGTATGGGATATACCTACGTGACAAAAATGTTGTGTTATGATGTGATATAATGAGTTAATGTCACAAAATGTGGAACACTGTTTGACATTACTAGAAACGCCTAAAGGAAAATTTTACTGCACTTTTTTTTGTTTTATTAGGCTTAAAGTTACATAAACAATCTGACCGATACCAAGTTTGATAGATCACGACGCCAGTGATCACTTAACTTGAAGTGTTTTTTTTTGTAAATGCTCCCGTACTAAGGAATTAAATCTTTGTGTTGCGAGACACAGACATTTAAGTCACATGTGCATATACAGCCAGACTCCGAACAAGCATTTGTGGATGGCACACATTTTTAGGGATTGAAACCGGGACACCTCGCGCACAGCGGGAGTTGGTGTGATGACCGACAAATATATTCTAGCACTAGCTGTGCCCGCGACTTCGTCCGCGTGGAATAATTATTTTGGGCATCATTTATTTTTGCGGACAACCTTCTTAGCTTTATAAATTATAGCTGTTACCCACGACTTTGTCCTCGTCATTTTCTGTTATTATTTTAGACAATTTAGTTTTAAAATTTTTAAAAGAACATAATTATTTTGACTTCACAACCTGATACGTTGATACAACTCTTAACAAATGCATTAATTTCGACCGAATTTGATTACCATAAAAACGGTTCTAGTGAGTTAATCTTAAAAGATAGACATATACTGTTCTGGACATTTTTTTAGATCATTTAAATAGGAATAATTCTTTCATACATATATTTTTGGTATCTTGAACCGTTTTCGCAGCGCACGCAATGGAAGCCCTCAGGGATGAATAATTTTCCCCGTTTATTTCACATTTTCCATTATTTCTTCGCTCCTAAGAGTTGCAACGTGATGTTATATAGCCTAAAGCCTTCCTCGATTAGTGGTCTATTCAACACAAGAAGAATTTTTCGATTCGTCCCAGTAGTTCCTGAGATTAGCGCGTTCTAACAAACAAAGTCAACAAACATACAAACAAACTTTTCAGCTTTACAATATTAGTATAGATTATATTTTATAATTTTATATTAAGAAATGAAACTAAACTTTAAATATACGTAGCCAGGGGCGTGCAGTGTGCACAGAAATGTGACACTGGGCATGCAGTGAAGTACTTACTAATTGGATCACAGTTTAAAGTATAATAATGATGCGAATTGCGACCCACCTTGTTAGAAACAGGAGCTGCACGAAACGAATAAATATTATGACAGAGGTCATTAAATGCAGGAAAATCTTAACACCGCGATTCAGAAATATGACGTCATCGTGACTGCGCCATCTAATATATCAAAACGGCAGTTTGTGGTGTTACTTTGGGCGTAGATAATAGATGGCGGTGGTAACTATTATTGACTATTATAGTATTTATGTTAGCCCTAGTTATTATTGACTATTATAGTATTTATGTTAGTGGTAACTATTATAGTATTTATGTTAGCCCGACCTTCGGCAATAATATAATGGTGTCAAATCTTAACACCGCGATTCAGAAAACGACGAAATTTGCACAACGCCATCTATCGGATTTAGAATTTATCTATCAACATTAGTTCTATTTTTTGTCATAAGATGTCGTTGCAAGTACTACACTGAATTGCGTAACGTAATTATTTTACTTCTTGAATTCACTTAATTAATCATATCTTTTGGTAGAGTGAACCGATTTTGATCAAACAAAGACTAAGTTATACCTCAAGTTGCGTATATTTTTTGTGTATAAACATTGTCTGTATTGAGTTCGTAGATTTTACGTGATGCGGGAGGGACTTTCACCTCTCCTCCCTCCCCCCCTGTATCGGTTTCCGGGATGAAAAGTAGATATGATCCTTCCTTGGAGTAGGTACTATAACCATACCAAGTTTCATCAAAATCCGTTCAGTAGTTTTTGCGTGATTCGCGTTCAAGACACAGACAGACAGACAGACAGACAAATTTTTTTTTAATTGCATTTTATACTTCAGTATCGATAATAAAACGCCCCCCACTCATTTTTTTTTAAATATCTTCAATGTACAGAATTTGACCCCGACCATTTTTATTATAGTATAGATATTAGCGCCTAGCATATTAAGGATAAGTATTTGTATAGATATTGTGGATCACATAGATGTATGTGATCCACAAAATAATGTTTTTTTTTATGACTGGATTTCCTTTAGCCGTACTGTTTTTTTTTAAACGACTTAGCCCAGTCAAATTAGGGGTTTCACCTCGGATTGAAAGATAATAAGCTGAAAATTGGTGAGAACCTTTGTTTGGTCGCCCTAAATATTGTCTCAAAAGTCACAAGTTCTATCGTGTCCGCGTCTTAAGATATTCAAGGTCAAAGGTCACGAAAAACCATTTTTCGCGAATACCTCGGTTCCTATTGCTTAAATGATATTGTCACCAATATCAAAGTTGTAGAGTATAAAATTCTCTACAACATTTGTCTAAACTTTTTTTTTATACGATCAACCGTTTTTGAGGTAGAGCGCGACAAGTGCGCAGCGTACAGTCATATAATATAAAGGTAATGCAGGTTCAAGCGTGAGTTTCGGTTATCAGTACGTCGTATAAAGTCAATTATTGACAAAAAAAATATAATTATTAAGCAATGCCTATTATTTCTGTGCATAATGGGTCGGGGAAAAAGTCTTTTCGCATTATAGTATGTGTGAACATGTGATAATTTTTTTTTGGCTATAGTATTTGTGTGTGGCTGGTTTTGGTTCAATTGAAAGTTAAAATTAAAAAAAACATAATTTCAAATTCTAATTTTATTAGAGAGAGAAAGATTTTATTACAAGTTCATACATACTACATTGCGAAAAGACTTTTTTCCCGACCCATTATGTACAGAAATAATAGGCATTGCTTAATAATTATATTTTTTTTTGTCAATAATTGATTTTATACAACGTACTGAAAACCGAAACTCACGCTTGACCCTGCTTTACCTCATATATTATGTGACCGTACGCTGCGCACTCGTCGCGCTCTACCTCAAAAACGGTTGATCGTATAAAAAAAAAGTTTAGACAAATGTTGTAGAGAATTTTATACACTACAACTTTGATATTGGTAAAAATATCATTTAAGCAATAGGAACCGAGATATTTGCGAAAAATGGTTTTTCGTGACCTTTGACTTTGAATATCTTAAGACGCGGACACGATAGAACTTGTGACTTTTGAGACAATATTTAGGGCGACCAAACAAAGGTTCTCACCAATTTTCAGCTTATTATCTTTCATTCCGAGGTTGACCCCTTATTTTACCTAATTTGACTGGGCTAACTCCCGCATTTAAGAAATTAATCCTTGTATCGCTGGGGGTTTCACAGACATTCAATTCACATGCACAGAGACACCAAGACTCAGAACAAGCATTTGTGGAACGCACAAATTATTGTCCTACGCCGGGATCGAACCCGCGTCACATCGCGCACAGTGGCAATTGGCGTGATGACCTGTACCACTCGGCTATCCGTGCAGTTTTTGTATTGATAAAGTCCCAAGGAGTGAGTTATCACAATAAGATACATTTGTGTTACCTTGCTGAAATGTCATTCAAATATTATTATTTTTTAGATTAAAAATGTTTCTAACAGTTTGTCATGCACATAACTTGTAGTAAGCCAATTAAATTAGAATATTATTGTTGACCTTTGCCGAATGCAAAATAATTAATTTTGAGGTTAGAAGTTTAAATTTCCATTCAAAGTTCAAGTTTATAATTTGTACTTGGCAAAATTTGTATTTGTACTTACAATGGCTTTGTTATTTTTTTATCTTGTCAAATAACAAAATTATAGGTCGTATGGTCGTCGTCGTCGTCGTGTGGTGTCCGGATATAAAGAATAGCGCCACCCCATATTCTCCACTGGATGTCGTAAAAGGCGACTAATGGACCTTAAGACCCAGTGCACTGTTCCAAGCACCTTGGGTCACCCGAATGGTGGCGGGTAAACAACCAACAATCGCATTCCCAAAGAGGGTTAGTGTCAGGCAGGCGGCCGACTATAAAACCATAGCCAAAACCATTAGCAACGTGGGATAAGGGCAGGAAGATGATGATGATAGGTCGTCTGAAAAAATGTGGTTGGAAGTGGATGTATGCGAGTTGCCTAAGACAAAGATGGTTGGCATTCTTTGAGGTAGGCCCACGTCCAGCAGTGGTAAGCCATGGTCTGTTAAGAAGATTATGATGGTGATGATGATGATGATGATCTTGACTTGTAATTTGTCAGTTGACAACTCAACACAGCTTACCGTCGGTGAAACCAACGTATTTAATTAGCGAATCAAAGCACTTTCAGTAAACAGAGTGAAACGGTTTCAGTATTAACTGAATGCTTAATTATCTTATGTTTACTGTTTTAACAAATGAATTACTGGAATATTTTTCGCGTGCTTTCTAATCGTAAAGGTGTTAAACAAATTGGTTTAATATATTATACTTTTCTGTGGATTTTTGATACTTATATGTAGTAGAAGAATAACCCCAGGTTTTTTAAACGCTGATACACAAAAAAATGTTAATCGTCAGTCGAATCTCATGTTAAGCTCTGTGATTGGTTATAAGTCTTATGGTCAACCAATCACAGTCGCGATCAGTTGATTGACCAGCAGATTCAATTGATTAGCAATCCAGAAACTAGGGGTTATTCATCCTTTCATATTGAAAATGTTTTCTTGATTTCATGATAAACGGATAGTCCAGTTTTTTATTTGTAAGAAGGTCAATACTACCCTTCACTTTCGGTACCCGGTAAAAAAATCCCAGTGAATATATAACTTATATAATAAACTAGGAAGAACCGTTACTATTTTCAAATTAATTCCGTGAATTCAATTCGTCATTAATTAATTCTCAATAGTGTTTTGATATCCATAGTACTTTTTTTAAGTTATGATATAGATTGTCGTTTTTGCTTTGTTATTTATTGTATTTCAATGTTGCTATTATTATAATCAATGCTCACAGACTAAAACAAATCAATTCATTTTAAATATAACAATAATTTCCGGAGCTATTCATTACAAAAATCAATTGCTAGATCAATTTGTGTTTAATTTCAATAACATCTTAATGCTCTTACTTAATACAGAATAATAATCGTTATATAATGCCATGAATATTAATAATCTGGCAGTACCTATTGTATTTGCTTGATCGATTATGTTTAACGTATAAGAGTCGGTGTACACAATACGTATAGTCGCGTTGATGCGTCGGCGCACTGAATTTATTGCGCGTGCTTCATTGTCTGCAAAATAAATGTTTACATTAAAAGTAGGACTTAAACAAGCTATTTTCAAAACGTCATGTAATGACTATAGGTGCACAGTTAGTTCCAAAATGATATTTTTACCAATACACACTTACTATGTAGCACTACATAAGTATTAGGTTACTCTTTTATTAGCGGCAACTATCTCTAGCACAGTGATATGGGCTTGCAGATATGTAATAGATCTATAATGCCTAACCTAAGATCTAGCTTTAATTGCTACGCCGAACTTCTTGTCAAGACTAATAACCTCCAGCTAGACATCGTATAGTGTGTATGCTTTTGATATTTGTACGTAAAACGTCGTCGCGACTGCGCGTTCAAGATCGCTCCTACGTTCTATAGTGTGTACTGGCCGTAATTTCTACTTTTCAATTTAGACGATGAATCAATTTGAGTAAATGTAGGCGACAATATTTCATCATTCACTCCGTTATGTTTTAACATTTATTATAAAGACATGGTTGCAGAATAGGCTTTCATTTAATGCGCTGTTGCACGTAACAGGCATGGTTTTTAATACATCCATTGCTCTGCAATGGGATCTTACTTTGATCTACTTATGTCATGGCATTTTGCCATTTCGCTGCCTTTTTTGGTGCCTAATAGACTGTCTTAAAGGAATACATCATTCTGATGATGATGGTGATCAAATTGTATTTTTCAATAGTGAAATTCAATGATAGTGAAAATCAAGGTACCATAACTATACTATCCTAAGCCGGTTTTGAACATTGATCTCTGCCTATGACTAAACTAAATGTATTAAACATGATGCCGGCAAGAGTGTCTATAGTTTATTCATTTATTTCATTACTTGTTACTAGATGTAACAACTTTTTACAAAAGTATAAATTATTTATTTTCGAAGTAAGCTTTCTCGAAGACGCACCTTTTACATCTTCTTGGGTTTATAAACATGGGTTTATGAACTATATGTTCAAACGCTATGAGCACACCCCTTCAACTTTTGTAATTATTTTTTTATTATACATTTTTTTTATATTTCACGACCTTCACACAACGCCATCTAGTCTCAAACTAAGCAGAGCTTGTATTATGCGTACTAGACAATTGATACTTCTATACTTACATACTTCTAAATACATACCCATTATAGATAAATTCGAGTTTTCCTGGGTGGAAAAGACTTATTAACCTGAAGACTTAACTAGGTCACAAAATAGATTGACATTATATGAGTGTGTTTCGTTTTAGTGTTGAAGCTAGCTATTTGAACTGATCACGCTTATCAATTGTTTTTTTTATATTTTATTATGATTTTCATATATAATATCATTATTTGTATAATATGTAAGAAAAACCCTATGCCAATTACTAAATTTTAAAATAGCATATTACTAATTTACAAAAGTATTCAATCAGAATGACACACGTTCTCAGATCTATACATTGTTAAACAGAAACTTGATTGACGGATTGATCAATTGATTCCGTGAAGATGTTATGATCAACTTCCTTGTAAACATAACAACCTTTACAATCCACTGAGAAGTTCTGTGTTATTTTAATTGTTATTGTTAATTATCTTGTTTGCTTTTCCGCGAGAAACGACGTCTCAAGTACTTACAACACTTATTAGATTACAATATTGCTTTTAAGATTGGTAATTATATTACAAACACAAGAAGTAACTTACTGTCGGTAATAATTAATAATAGCACGCCTAATATGGCACCGCTTTTATAGCTTTTCAAGAGCAATTGACAAGTGTTTACAGCATTTAATATTTCAAATAATTATTTTATATCTTACGAATGAAATCTCAATTAAATATAAATCTTTTGTATTTATCTTCTGTTGAGTCGTAAAATTATTACAATGCTGTCAATTAGCAATTTGTAAAAGTCGTAATAGCATGTCAAATGCGGTTTAATTAATATAGAAAATAATCTATAACAGCATAAGTCACTACCTAAAAATAGACTTTGACATATAGATGTAACATAGGTTAATATTTGCATATGTCTCTTACACATCCAGCCTATGCATAAAATTTGTGCTAGTATTTTTTTACAGTAGCTAGAAATAGGTAAAATGACAGCACGGATAGTCGGGTGGTACAAGTCACCACACCAATTACCACTGTGCGCAACCTGGCATAGGCTGACACACATCCACAAAGCTTGTTCCAAGTCTGGGTGTCTTTGTGCATGTGTATTAAATATCTGTGGAACCCCTCGCAACACAAAGATTAAATTCCTTAGTGCGGGAGTCGCCTAAGAAAACACTATGAAAGTACGTATTGCATTCTACCTATGTTTGTCCGTCAAATAGTGCATAATTTGATGAACAATATGCGACAATCAGTTCCGGCCATATTCAAGTGGAATGCTACGCGCAATACAATCTACCTTATACTGAATATAATGATACGACTTGATCAGTCTTTCTTAGAAGTTCGAACTGAATACATACTATTTGCATAATTATAAAAATAATAGAAATCAAGGTGCAATGGGGCTGTCTTAAGCAATGTGTTGTGAAATGTAATATTAGTAAAAATGTATTTATTTAACTTCAAACTAAATGATTTAATAAAAACTCTAAATCATAAAATAATAAAGAGTGAAATAAGTTACAAATACTCGTAAAACGACTCTACTAAACGTCTCCACGCTATGTAGCCCAGTCAAATTAGGTAAAATAAGGGGTCAACCTCGGAATGAAAGATAATAAGCTGAAAATTGGTGAGAACCTTTGATTGGTCGCCTTAAATATTGTCTCAAAAGTCACAAGTTCTATCGTGTCCGCGTCTTAAGATATTCAAGGTCAAAGGTCACGAAAAACAATTTTTCGCGAATATCTCGGTTCCTATTGTTTAAATGATATTTTCACCAATATCAAAGTTGTAGAGTATAAAATTCTCTACAACTTTTGTCGAAACTTTTTTTTTATACGATCAACCGTTTTTGAGGTAGAGCGCGACGAGTGCGCAGCGTACAGTCATATAATATATGAGGTAATACAGTGTCAAGCGTGAGTTTCGGTTATCAGTACGTTGTATAAAATCAATTATTAACAAAAAAAAATATAATTATTAAGCAATGCCCATTATTTCTGTACATATTAGGTCGGGGAAAAAGTCTTTTCGCATTATAGCATGTATGAACTTGTAATAAAATCTTTCTCTCTCTTATAAAATTAGAATTTGGAATTATGTTATTTAAGATTTTAACTTTCAATTGAACCAAAACCAGCCAGATACAAATACAATAGCCAAAAAAAAATTATTACAAGTTCATACCTACTATAATGCGAAAAGACTTTTTCCCCGACCTATTATGTACACAAATAATAGGCTTTGCTCAATAATTATATTTTTTTTGTCAATAATTGACTTAATACAACGTACTGATAACCAAAACTCAGGCTTGACTCTGCATTACCTCGTATATTATATGACTGTACGCTGCGCACTCGTCGCGCTCTACCTCAAAAACGGTTGATCGTATAAAAAAAAAATTTAGACAAAGGTTGTAGAGAATTTTATACTCTACAATTTTGATATTGGTGAAAATATCATTCAAGCAATAGGAACCGAGATATTCGCGAAAAATTGATTTTCGTGACCTTTGACCTTGAATATCTTAAGACGCGGATACGATAGAACTTGTGACTTTTGAGACAATG
The DNA here is from genome assembly GCA_941860345.1 of Chrysodeixis includens. Taxonomy (NCBI): domain Eukaryota; kingdom Metazoa; phylum Arthropoda; class Insecta; order Lepidoptera; family Noctuidae; genus Chrysodeixis; species Chrysodeixis includens. Next base: position 1,898,233 of record OW796107.1, on the reverse strand, counting down.
TTTAAGGCGACCAAACAAAGGTTCTCACCAATTTTCAGCTTATTATCTTTCATTCCGAGGTGAAACCCCTTATTTGACTGGGCTAATGGTACTAGGTGCGTACATGGGTATCGATGCTAAGGGTACTTACACGTGCCAGACGAAAACAATGTAAGGCAAGTAAATTGTAATAATGTGCCATCACACACGATTTAGAAATTCACGCAACGAGCGATTTGAGGCGCGCAGCGGCGGTAATGCACGGTGAGTAACACAGGAAACACGACGTCGTATATCATCACTCGACTAACGCTGAGAGTTATGGACAGAACAAAAATGTTCCGTACACAAGCAAAAAATTATTTCAGTAGTTCCACATCCGCTAATGTTCGGCTGCGGTCGTTAATCGTGCTGCGTGTGCAATAATAATCGGAACCATTAATAACAATACCACATGAGATCATACTAATTAATGCAAAATTAAAACGTTATCCAAATATTATCGGATCGATATGAAACATTCGCGCGGCCGAGTGTACACGCAGCGCATCGCCCGTCCGCGGGGTGCGTGCGCGCCGAAGCGCGGACTTTCTCTCCCCCCTAACGACAGCCATCTTGAAATCTTGCAGCGGGGCGACGCGGCTCGGCGGCGTCCGCAGACGACGACAGACCACGCGGGCCCAACCTCGTCAACAAGCAAGCGGTGCTCCCCTTCGTGCCTCCCGCGTTCCCGCACAACGCGCCGGACCGTCTTATCAAACCGTCGGAGTATTTGAAAACAATCACGGCGCCGTGCAAGCGGGACGACGGCCCGGCGGAGGAGCGGCCCCCGCCGCCGCCGCCGGTGCCGGCCGCCGGCGCGCCGCCGCCGCCGCCGCCGCAGCCGCCCGCCACGCAGCACCAGCAGCCGCTGGCCGCCATCAGCAGCGCCGAGCTGTCCGCCGTGCGCCTGCGCACTCCCGCCACCAAGACCATGTCGGCGCCGCCGCCCGCGCGCTCCGTCAGCCTGCAGTGCCTGCCCAGTGCGGCAGAAAGTTACAAAAACGCCAAGACGGATCTCATCGAGGAACTCAAAATGTCCAAGGATATAACCGGAATAAAGAAGCTGAAAGTGGAACGTGCGCGTCGCGAGAGCCTCCAGGACAAGGAGACGTTCACGGAGTTCACCAAAAGGTTCACAGCGGAGAACTTTGTTGATCAGGTCAGTGAACTATTTGCTCATTAGATTAAGGCTACTTAGCATTGCAAAATAGTTTATAATTTCTATTAGATAGTTGCTTCATGAGGAAAGTTTCCAAGCTGACACAGCTGTCTAGAATCAATCGTTACGTTTCAAATATATCCTTTATTGATATCGGATTAGGTTCGTGGCGCCAATGACTAATGGATCTTCAAAGGCTAGATCTTACATCTTTCTAATTTCTTTTGCGAAGTATTGTAGACATCAATGTACAATTGAATAGCCATTAGATAATGCTTGCATCAGTTAAGTTAAGCGTAACAACAGTATAGAAACAAACTTATTATCTTTATTCACAGACTACAATCTAGAAAGAATAGAAATCTAATTATAAAAAACTTTTCAGTAATAAATCGGACGGTAATTTGAAGTGAAAGAATAGGTTTTAATTATGAGTATTAGTGCAATTAATTGCAACATTATTAGAAGACAATTAATCTATACTTTTACAATGAAATCAGATGTTTATTTGCAGTAACATGAGTTTAATTAATACTTCTTGTGAAAGACAAGAAGCTGTTGTGTCACGGTCTTTTTATTTAAACGTCCAAGTAATTGAGAAAGTTTGTTTATAACTGACCAAATTATCATAGAGTTAACCTAGAATCTATTGACCATGACCAAAAGTTTAGTTAACTATCGCAGGCAGTAAACACTAACTGCAAACTCTTAGTTCGTTCACCTTTCATGATTTCATTAGAAAAACTTTCATACTATCTTTTCAAAAACCCAAAATTTGCCAAACCATTCGAATGTTCTGGAATATGATTTTCAGCTGTTTTACTTCTTTTTCGTTTAAGTTCGTTCATTCACCCTTTCTATGAAATTTTGGATCCTGATTTCGATTTCAATTCGTATTTTGATTGTTTTATGAATAACTAGACTGCTTTTCAATGCATACTGTCACAATTCCTGACGTTTTGCATACCTTAACAGGAGTCATGGTCACGGTCAATCTCACAATGACGTTACTTGTCTCTTTAGATACTCCTTTATCGATTAACATCCCCAACCAGTATTAATATAGCTCAAAACAATGTCCACTACTTGCTACATATCAAAATATATATCATCCAAGAAAATGCCTCGTACGTACGCATTTCCTCGAAGCGGCTGCATCTTGTGGTAACCCAGTAAACTACTTCCATACCCCCCCACTTCCCTCCACGGTAACTATCTCTGCAGCGCTTATGTGTAACAGGCGTGAAATGCGCATGATTCGCGTTTTGACGAAACTCTGTATTGTACAGTCAGGGAGTAATTGTTTGGAATTTTATCGAGAAAGAATGGGCAATTAGTTGCTACTTGGTATAGCTTGGGTTGTTTTTAGTTTACTGTTTGTAAATGGGTTAGGTAGGCTGGTAAAGGAATGGATTTCTGGTATTTAACTCTATTTCTTGGGAATGGAAGACTGGTTGTTGTTGTTCTACTGAGTTTGGTCTAAGTCACTTAATTTGTTTAAACGGAACGTTACTTCTATGAATTTCAGCGTTTTATATTGGCGGTGACGATTTTAGATATAATATAGCAAAAACGGATTAGGGAAAACTTTACAGTACTTGCATATTTTTTGGGATGTCTGATGTCTGCTATTTTGGTAGGGTTAAAGTATTGTATTGTCCAATATAATCAGATTCAGGTTGGAATTAATCTGGACTGTAGAGTGTAGATACTAGCATGAGAAGCTTGACTCAGCTTGCTCGGATAGCCGAGTGGTAAAGGTAACCACGCCAATTACCACTATACGCGACGTGTCAAGGGTTCGGTCCCCGCGTAAGACAAGAATTATTGCGTTCCACAAAGCCATGTTTTGAGTCTGGGTGTCTCGGTGCATGTGTATTGAATGCCTTTAAGCCCCCCTGCGATACAAGGATTAAATTCCTAAGTGCAGGAATCGTTTTTTTTAAGAAGAATACGAAATCAAGGAATTGGTTTGTCTATTGTTTGGTAATTGTTTCGTTCCTTTTTTTCTTCAGTGTCTTGAAATCGATTTACTTATACGCGAATGTGTTATACCTTAGCCACAATAATTTCAAACGAATTAGTGTCTCTTTTTGTAATATATGTCTTAAGAACCACACCTGTGTATTATATAATACTACCATAAATGTCTTCATGATATACGACAGAAATTGCATACATATGTAATTATGATCTCATATTTGACATCTGAAAAATCACGCAATTTATAATAATTTATGTTTCGTTGGTATTTGATTTCGAATATTAAATTATCTAATAAATTATATTAGAATGGTTTATAATCATAAAATGACCACTTATATTATAAGCCAGTGATCTAAGATTCTTTATAGCATTAATGAAGGTATCTATAGACATGTTAACTACTTTTTCTCCTTGACTTGACTTGACTTGACTTTGGCAGTTAGTTTTGGATAGCCCACCTTTATTTCGCGAGACGATACTATAGTTTTTATAATTAAAAAACCAACTTCTGCACTGAGGAATTTATACCTTATGTCGCGGGGATTTCACAGACATTCAATTCACATGCACAGAGACATCCATACAAGCATTTGTGGAATGCACAAATTTTTGTCGTACACGGGGATCGAACCCGCGACTCGTGGCAGATAGTGGTAATTGGCGTGGTGACTTATACCACTCGGCTATCCATGCAGTCGTTTTGTAGTACACAACCGGTGGCTAGTTAAATAGTGCAAAGCGTAGACCTTTAAATAGTTTATTATTATTTTCGGTATCCTTCTTTGTTTGAGTCTAGGGACCTTCTCCTTTTTTCATCTTTTAGAGACATATAACTGATTCTTAATATTTTCTTTATGTGGCTTTTTATATTGTTCGTTCCTTGTTGTTATAAAACAATGCAATAAAGGGTCTGTATAGGGAGAGCGGTCAAGCGTTTCGTTTCTTTGTACTTTGACATATAATTAACTTGTTCATATGGATAACGTTGTGCGTTGTTTCTTTATTCTTACATTTAATTGGCATATTAGCTTGAGTAAAAACTTTTTGCAATGTTTTAATTTCTGGACTACTTGTAACATAAGGCTGCACTTAAAACAAGGAAATTTGCTGTCTTGGTTATAAATTAGCTGATTCCCTAGGGTTCACTTTCATTCTTTCTGGTGAAAAGATAGAATAAAATTCATTTTTTCGAGTTTTTATTGCTATTTTGCTGTTTTGAAAATAAACGGTCACGAAAATCGGTTTAGGCGTTCTTGGCTTTGTTTGTTGAAATAAACTGACTGTGTTTTCTGACGATCGTTATTTTGCCCTCGACCAGCAAGGTTAGGTAAATTTTAGACATTAACATTTATTGTATCAGCCAAATGATATTTAGAAGTCAATTAATTGTTATTTTCATCAATCGGCTCAAGGTGTTTAGCGCATACAGCCTTGTTTTTTATACTCTAGGCTGCAGCAACGCAGAAATATCTAAATGCACTTAATCTTGAAAGAATTCTTTATTTTTTTCGCCACAATGGTTAAAGCAAGTTAAACAAACGACCATTGCCACTTTCTTTCTCAAATATTCAATGGGTACTAAGGAATATGTTCACAAAATATTCAATAGTACGGAAACCATCTTATGGCACTCATAGCTCTCAGCTTTTTACATTTGAAACTATTGCAGAGACACAATAATCGGTACTTATTTATCTTTTAGACCTTAGTTCTTATGCAATGAAAGTATACTTGATGTAGCACTCAAAGAAAATTTATAAAGAAAGCAGTAACATAAAACAGGAGGATACAATCAAATGCAATAAGTAAACATTGATACATTAACAATTACAAATCGCCATTCAACTTACTACGGAATATGAAATTACAGTAATTCTCTATATTAGTTCATCATCATCATCAGTAGTTATAGTCGCAAAAAAGGACAGGAAAAAAGGAATTCTAGTAGTTTTCAGAAACCGTAACATGTATAGGTAGGTAAATACAAGTGTGAAAAACACTATTGGGAAATTTACTCCAAAATGTAGGTGTCAGCGAAGCTCGATGTTATTTTGAAATACATATTATTATGTGCAAACATTACACTCCTTTTTTCGTTTAGACCATCGTAAAGTGTCTGTGACCAATATCCGAGGATATACCGTTCAGCAATAAAGACACGATGTGAATTTATTTAGAACACGAGTAAAAACTTGTTGAACCGTGAAATTTGACACCAATACCTCATGGTGACGTAACGACATTGCATCGAGTTGTGTATTGCATCGATAAACGATCGATTTGCTAAACTAATTCTAGAAGTTGCAAGAAATTAGCATTTTAGGTGTAAGAATAGAATAGGTAACTAATTCTGAGAGATTTGCGAAAAGCGCGGATAAACAAAACATGCTTGGATTATAGCATCGCTAGCTACAATTGACTCAATCAAAAACGGTTTAACTATTTAGAAGTCTTTGCCTTCGAACTTTGTGATAATATTACATTGCATCGGGATAAAATAGACGAAAAATAATCGACAAATTATACCTTAACTGCTCCCGACTACAAACGACTCAAAGATATACCTACTCCTGGTTTTTCAAACGCTGATCAACACAAACATTTGTTAGTCGTCAGTTGAATATCATGTTAAGCTCTGTGATTCGTTGTAAGTTTTATGGTCAACCGATCACAGCCGTTAGCCTTCCATAAACCGTAGGATAGAGTAGGAATGACCATCGATCACCACTCTGGCTCACTTGTGGATTGGTGAGCTCAGACTTTTTCGAAATTCAAGGAACCCTTTCTTTGGTAAGGCGAACGAATCCTCAGGGACCATTGAGTAAGAAAGTAGGTAGAGCTAGACTTTTGCTAACTAAACCTGAACCACCGTGTAACGTCTCCCGCAATTGGCCGTATTTAGTAGTTAATGCCTTAAAATACAAAAAAATGTTAATGTGTGCATTTGGATGTTCCATTCTTATTAAGGGGAGTGCTATACGGGAGTGCTGCACCCTGACAGCGCACTAAACGCCGTAGAGTAACGGTTTTTTCCCCAACTGCAATAAAGCTCAGGTTTCCTCACAATATTTCATTCACAAATTATCACTGATGCAAAAATTGCTTATATGCCAAACTGTAGATTTCACAAACGAGTGACTTTTATATTTTGTAAACATTAATTAAATTAATTTAAATATATTTGTCCCTATTACATGTAATTATAATATCGACGAGTCTGGAACTTGTATTTTGTAAGAAAACACTATATTATTAAGACATTTGATTAATATTTCAATATTTGCTTTAAAATGTTATGAAGACTACATATGAATATATTATCAGGTTCTTGATGTTTACATAAATATACTTTATTTATAATTGCGCCGGCTCCGATGCATTGCAATACCACATTACATAATGCGTGTATTTTTTTGCAAATCAGTGGTAGAGTCTTATGTGATACCAGTAAGTTTATCGCATAAGAAAAACCTAGTTAATTTGCATCACAAGTTGATCAATGCTTAAGCAAAACTTGGGACAAGAAATTTCAGAGTATAATGGCCTTCGACTCGATAAAAAGAAAACACAAATACTCATTTTCATAAACGACTACAATCAAATTGTATATAAATACTAGCTGTTGCCCGCGACTTCGTTCGCGAAAGAAAATAGGGATTAAAAGAAGATGTTGGCCGATTCTCAGACCTACTGAATGCATATACAAAATTTCAAGAGAATCGGTCAAGACATTGTGACACGGGAATTTTTTATATAAGATTTCCTAAAACCACCGTCCGCCTCCCTTTGATCGTTCCTCCACATTTTCAGATTTTTTTTTTTTAATATCTTTAAAACAAACCTTTCTACCGCACAATTCTCGGTCACTTACACAATAGACCAGTTTTAAATACGCCTATTACAACCCGGATCTAAACACTTTCGCTACAATATTGTTTCCAACAATAAGGCTACTGATCTGCTAATTACCTTCTAAGATTGTGATTAGTCGAGAATGCTGTATTGTTGTAAAAAGGTCTTATATCACTGTTCAAATGGCTCTTCTATATAAATGTTATGTCATGATCTTGTTTTTATTTCATGATGAGTACTGGTTGGTCTTATTTATTTTGTGGTTAAACGTAGTTAAATGTGTTTATTTCTTATTTATGTAAATCATCTTATGTCGTTTTATATTCATATAATTTTGCTATTTTGTAGAGATTTAGTAACTGGATTCGATGCACGAAAGTGAACTTAAGCACAGAGTTAAAAGCTATGAAATTTCTTTGATTTTAGACGGTAGGCATTATTTTGAAATTCCAGTCATTTGTAATTGATTCGGAAGACTTAAATCACTGGTATATTTGGAGAATCTAGTCCTCTGTGAATCTGTGATCACGTTTTGATCTACATTAAGCAAATAAGCAAGCCAAACAAAAAGTAAACCTGAATTCTTATCACATTGCTACTAACCAACCCTTAACGGTATATACCGACAAGTCACAAACAACCGCGACTACATTTAATCTTATCTCTCGCGGTAATCGCATAAAACAATTATGTAATAACTAGGTAATGTGTTACGAGCGCCAGTAACTCAGCGTATTATATAACGGGCTGCACAGAATTTCTAGCTTCTAACTGTAAATATCCACCTTTAGGCCCGTACTATGTATACCTAAATTAATTTAAACTGTTGAGATTGTGGAAGCAAGACGTCGCTAATACTTATCTCCGGACCAATTTCGGCCACGGCGGCTAGTGTTACTATGACACCAGCCACATATTATAGTGCACAAGCGTGTGCACAAACGCAGGTGCACTCTCTGTTCCCTTACTCTTATAGCGCGATGGGACGGCAATCCGACACGCCCGGAGAGAGATCAGGCGCAGGACCTAAATTTTTACGTGCCTTCCGAAACACGAAAGGTGTATATTTATTTCTAAACCGCACACAGCATTCTAAAAGTTGGTGCGCCCCGTGGGGATAGAACTTTAGACCTTTGACTTGGCAGTCCTATGGTCTTACCACTAGGCTATCACAGCTTCACGGTGCATAGCGGCATCTCGTTTCCCCAGTCCCACAACGGTAACAACTGGACTTTAAAAACTCGTAGTAAACGCATAGTGTAAGTGGCATTCTAAACGGTGTTTACTAGATGAGTAACAAAACCACAAAGATTAATATAATTTGCGGTTCCGAGTCCAAGTTTAAAATTACCGTAAAATTTTAATACACAATTCACAAGGTACATCTAAAGTTAAGTCTATAACTGTATTTGTAGGTTAAAGTAGAATAGAATATAAGTTAAAAATATAAATTATAGTACATTGTGAGTACTTACCTTATGTATATTGCGTATCCAAATAATTAAACGCCGTCCATCCGCTGTGCCATCAGGGTCCATAATTGTGACAATAATTTTCCACCTAGTGTAGATACCTACATGTACATTATAGAATGCAATAAACGTTACGATGATTAATGGAGTTTCTTGCCGGTTCTTCTCCATAAGAATGACATTTTGGAACCGCGCAACTAGAGTCCGTAAAGTTTTGAAAGTGCCTGAAAAGGCCTACTCGAAATAAAAACCTTTTGATTTTGATGAATATGAAAGTAAGGTCCTTTGTACACGAGATAAAGCAAGTCTCCGATATCTGGCGATATTTAGTTCAAACGATGCATGATATTTATCCTGCATTCTTTTGTTTACACAAAGAGCAACGGACGAAAGCATTCTCTATGTTATAGCACTTTTTCAGTAAAGAATAAATTACTGCAAAAGAATGTGCGTACATTTATCTCACTTCAAGTAGATCAATACCTGTACTAAGCTACACATAAAGCAGGACTGCTATGGTTGCGAAAAGAGGATAGCGCTACATTGCTATAGCGGTGTCTTGCTCATACACCAGTGACAGTCTGTTATTTGAAGAGATTAAGATATCATAGTACGGGGATGATCGTTAAATTCTGAACGAAGAATTTTATTAGCGTTTAATTACTACTGACATGTTCTCCGCTATTCAAGCCTCTAGTAATTATATAGTTTATAACTTAACACCTTTTTTAATGTGCCAGTGTAACGAGAAAAAGTAGACAGGTGTTTTATTTCATTTCTTTATTATATTCGTAGATGCTACTAATATTTTAAACACGGAAGTAGATGTTTGTTACCCTTTCACGCTCAAAAGGCTGGAGCAATTTTGATGAAATTCGGTATGGAGTTAGTTGGCACCCTGAATTATTACATAGGATACTTTAGGATAGGATACTTACTCGACAGCGTCAAACGAGGGTGGATTTTTTGCAGGGACCGTTTTTCAGTGCAGGATAGCTATACAAGAATAGCTTAAAGTTAGTATTACTACTACTCAGTATTACGTTAATTATTTTGCAGTGCAAATATCACATTCATACCTACGATTGAATTAAAGATAAAAAGAATTAAGAAAGCACTCTACTTTTCTATTATAATTTCTTTTCAGCAAAATGTATATATCAATTAGCAAGTTTAAAATGAAAAATTACAATATTTTTAAAACAGCTGCGCAGTGTATACGTTTTCACGCTTTCACTGCGCGTGCGCAACCGTCGTGCGCACTGTCACGTTTTATATTTAATCTTTTCAAAATAACTTTAATAATAATTAGTATTTGATGTAATTTCACTTTCCATAAAAGATTGAATTCGTTAGTGAATGAAATTTAAACTTTTCGAAGTGATTTTATTGTTCGTTTATTTATTTTTATTGACGGAACTTCAGCATGTTGGTTTCATTTTTACTGGACTACGCTAGTGTGCCTTGATGTGTTTTGCTCAGTTTACAGCCTACTTACAAGCCGCTTAGCGTTATATTGTTACATATATGATACTAAGCAGATACCTACGTACAATAGATTGAACTTTTCACGTCATAATATTGTAAAGAAACAATCACTAAAACACTTAATAAAAGACCTTCCGATCAGACTCAAATAAGAAGAATTAACTCAAAGTTTGTGTCACGTCACTGACTGTAATTCGTTGTCTTTCTTTTACGAGTATAAAGCAGATATTAGAATGTATCTCGATCATTGAGTTTCACACCTTCTAATCTGTCGCCGGTATTATGCTACGTGCAGACATGTGAAACATGTGTGATGTGATAGCCATAAGTGAGATTGTCAGATGTTTTCTAGTATCAGAACAGAGTAGTTGTTGTTGTGCAATTTAGGAGAGGATAAATAACTTAACTTGATTTGCGTTTGTCGCTCAAGTAATAAATTTCCTACTCTTCGGTTCGATGTAGACTATATTTTATATAGATATCACATTCTTTTCTATAATACTGCCTTCATTTTATATGCTGTATCACAACAAGGCAATGATACCTATCTACAATTTATACATAGCGCTTTTTCATTACTCGAAACATTTTTGGGATATTTCGAACAAAATTTATCGTCCACTTGTAGCAATATTGCAGCTGTGGTCAAATTGCGAGTGTCTCCACCAATATTTGGCAGAAAATGTATACGCAACGTTTTTCCGAAGTCTAAATAGATTGGTTTTTGTAACTTCCATGTAGTTTTAATGTCCTTTTACGTACAATAAGATATACTGCTAAACATCTGCCCAACTTATATACAAGGTACATCCGTAGAGATAGGAAGAAAAATGGTACAGTAACATCATATTTAACTGTTTCTTCTCGTCTTGTTAGTGTTTAAAATATCCTATTGCAAATACATTTTGCCTATACGATGTGTTCATAACATAGACCTTATTGGATTATATTCTCTTCGTCTTACCCGTCACGGTATAATTACCTTTTTTCGAACAGACGAACGTCTTAACAAATCGACTTAACTATGTTAATTACGATACTAATCTAAATGATCTTACATTCTTCCTCATTTGCAACCAATAAGCGGATTGTTTACTTCTAATTAAGAGGTATATGGTAATGCACATTCCGATCTGCAGTGGATTAATAAAATTCAACGCAAAAACCGTTTGCGTGAGGATATAAGGAGACATATTGAGTTAGATAAGCTAGTTATACGCTTCGGTAGTTGAAGTGGTAATAATATTTATAATTTCTATCGTGGCGGTATAATATACCTATCTTTGAGCCGGTTAGTCACCAGGCAGGTGCCATAGTTTTCCATAGTGAAGAAAACACTTACATTTAATAAATACTGTCGATAGCCCAAATTAATTTCATCTCCATAATTTACAATAGAGCAGGGTTGGATAGCCCTTGATAGATGACCCATCACATTTAGATTAAAATGACAGCGTGATCAGTGACAATGAGCCAGACTAATTTTCTCGCCTACCATAGTTCTTAGGTAACTTGCAAATTCAAGTTTTGTCCTAAATAATTCCCTTAGTTAGTTTTTCCCCGAGTTTCTAATCATTGTGGGTGAGCAATCTGACGTCTTTTTAATTCATCCTTTTTACTCGTCATCTTGCAGTCCTTTACTCACTTTTTTACATCCAGAGTAAATTGAACTTCAAATTCTTTTGGCCCAAATTATAATCAGTTGTAAACATGTACGTACAATCACGTATCTTAATTTTTATGTAACATGCTTATTACCTAACTATGACTACTATCTCTCTGAGAATACACTTGAAATACTGCCTACTCTCTAAGAGAAATTAAGCTAAATGTATGATCTGTCCTCAAGATCCAAGCTCTGTTTTAGTCCGGTAGAAATGTTTGCAGAAAGAAATCCAGTAGGTAAACATGATAAAACGCTTCGTAATCGTGTTAATAATATCTCAATGATTTAATGAAAGCGGGCGGACATAACATATTGCGATGTTTAGAAATTATTTACTTTAGACTAGCCAATTACGCGGCGGTAGTAGCTAGTAGGTATATTAATAATCAACGTGTAGGAAGTCTGATAGATTTGGTCAGGAAGTGAAATGAAGATTAATGTCTGTCTCTTGTCCGCTGCTATACCACTGATCAGAACATGATGGTTATCGCATATGCATTGCGTGGTATGAAGAAGATTTTATTAGATTTTTGGAAATGACTTTAGATCTACAGATGAATCGAGGCCTAAGGTTAGCAGAGGTAAGGGCATAGGTATTGGTAGGTAAATTTATTGGCGTATCCAGGTGGACTGTGATTAAGAAACAGCCTCCAAAAGGATTTTATCATTTTTTACTGTAAGAAAAATCCTAATGCGAATTTTACAAATTCTTAGATACAATAACGCAAATAAATTTAATCTTAACAAACATCTAGGTATAGGTTTCTTGAGCAATAAACTGTACATGTTTAAGTGCTTTTTCACTTTGTAATAGCATCCTAAAACGATATTTCTTAATTTGTTGCTACGTAATCCTAATATCAGCCAATAGACATCCTACTACTGAGCACAGACCTCAAGTTTCAAGAAAATTTGGGCATTGTTTACCACGCTAGCTCACTGCAGGTTGCATATCAGGGTGTAGACATACTTAGTAACAAAATATTACAGTGTGCGACCACGAGGCCATCAATAGCGCAATTTAAGCTTCTGAAACGGCTAACAATCACGTTATAAAGACAGTACAATTGACTACCCCTGAAGATAATAAACTAGTCTCAAAACATTACTAGGAAGTAATTGGATCCCGTTAAAGTCACGGTCACTACTCCAGCTCGCGTGTTATGTAACATACCGCTAGGATATTAACTTGTTTATTTATTGAAATTAATGTTAGATAAGATTTTTTAATTGAGGGTTTCGGTTTTGAGATTTTATTCGTCACGAAATTGTATCGAGATGAAAGGTTGCAAGCTTGCTTGAAATATTTGCTCTTAAGAATAGTTAACACGGGGAAATACTTATACTGCTAGATATTATTTGGTAGCATTGCATTTAAGTTTTCTCAAGAGTCCTTATTAGCGAAGCTTTTAGAATAGATGCGTAATGATGATGATGATGCACCATATATTATAACCTTAGGTATATATACCTCAAGTGTCTATTTCTTTGTTTCAAGTTGCTGCCAACTTTCGTTATCGTTTTATTTAAGCGTAGGTAGGTATATAAGAGTCATCAACTGCATAGCCTCATGTTGAGATCAGCTTCCAGTTTTATAGGTGGCCCGCGAACCTACCCGAATCCGACTTTTCATTGAAAGAGTAAAGAAATCCAGTAAATGGATTTATTTACTCTTTACATATTATTATCTTTATTAATAGAAATACTATTCTATAACGACTATTCCTTTGTTATGACTTGGCCAGGACGCTAGATTTAGATAGGCAGATAATAGTTGTTAGAGTAATACTTAGGAGTTAGTTTTTAGCTATAAACGTTTAACCGGCTTTAATTTTTAAACTAACCTTTTTAAATTGCTCCAATTAAAACCTTTTGACATTGGTCTAGAGTAAATTCTATTTTATCCCTTTTATGAATTTCCGAATTGCGAAAAAAATGTTTTAATTTTCAATATCATCAATATAACTAAATATTTTCATTTAGATTATACTTTTATTATTGAAGTCGGTTAAACTCAGCAAGCAAGCACAGTCTAAATAATGCAATAAACTTTATTATTGCCTAACTTTTTTGTAAAAATCAAATGAAATTAAAACAAAAAGCTTTTTGCAATTATGCCTGCAATAAACAAATTATAGGTCTTTGAAATTGAAGACTGAATGGTTTATGGTTACTTAATTGCTATTTTTTTGTTCGGTTTATAGCAGGTCACATTTTAACTTTGGATTCCAGATTTTTTTGCAGAGGAAAAAGTGAATCTTTAATGATAACCTACTTACTTATTTTCGTCAACCTTTTCTCTTGACTTTTGATCGATTAAGGTTTATTTTTTCCTTCAAAAGAGCTCGATTTGGGATGCAAAGCTAATATACTAAAAAACATTAACTACATATCACTAAATACCAAACCATTCTTTAAAATCAACTTCAAAAACCATAAGATAGAGACTGTGCAAGCTTTAACCATCCGAAACGGCTGGTCGACTGGCAGAGGTGTGCGCAGGTACCGGAGCGAGACGCAGCCGGCAACGTGATCCCCGCGTGGAAACGCCAGATGCTGGCCAGGAGGGCCGCGGAAAAGGCCAGGAAGGACCTGGAGAGGGAACTGGCAGGGGAAGCTGAGAGGAGGAGGGCAGCGGCCGTTCCTGCTTGGAAACGACAGCTCTTACAAAGGAGGGAGGAGGCAGAGAACAGGTTGAGGTCTGTTTTTATTTGGTAGGGTCCTTTTTTGGTTCGATGCCAAAAATTTTGTACACGAATTCCTCTAAATTACACTACTAGACAAGTGAACTTGTCTAGTAGTGTAATTTATTGATTAGCAGCCATGATTTTTTTGGGAACGAAATCTGGAGAAAGAGTGTGCGATTTAAGAGGAAGCCTAGTTTAATGGGATGCAAATTGTTTTATAGTGAATTACTTACGTTTTTAGTAGATACTCATTGTTGATGATCAAATTATGTAATTTCTTCTTATCCAGTATTAAGAGAAGAAAAATTCTATTCATCTATCTAATCATACTATTAAAACATTCCAGGCAATCGTTATACACCCCTAAGGTAGAAGAAACGAATGGCCAGTCGAACGGTGAATGGCGGTCGTACCCCAGCGGTACCCAGCGCGCCGTCTCCATCGACAACATCTCCATGTGTTACGACACTCCTGCGCAGCCCATGCGCGCACCCTCAGAGGCTAAACTGTCCAGTGATCATTGTAACGGTTTGTGTTTAAAACTTTATTTTCAGATGTACCTATAGAAATATTTTAAAAAGTTTTACAAGAGTTTATTCATGTATGTCAAATTAAATAACTATAAATATTTTTTACCGCGTAGGTCACCGATGACCGAAGACGATTCTCGATTGTTTAATGTTCAAATTGTTAAGATATAGACAACGAATAGATTAACCTGTTCTTAAATAATAGATCCTATAATAATTTCTTAACGATACAATTTTACAGGTCATTCGATGTCCAATGGCAAGCACGAAGATGAAGAAGAAGAAAAGGCAAAGATAATACCCTGGCGGGCACAGCTACGCAAGACCAACAGCAAACTGAACCTCCTCGAGTAGACCTCTTGTAGGACACAAGCTCCGCCCACCTCGTGAGGCGCCGCGTTTGAACCGCGCGGCTGTAGCCGGCCTAAACCCTAGGGCTGCCAATAGTCATAAAATGCTCAGAAAACCCGGAGGAAAGACGATTTAAATCATAATTTATTTAGGTTAGTTTTGTAATTATCGCTATTTATTATTTTTATATCACTGGAAGTTATGAGCAACACGAACGGCCAACGCGGCCGCGCGGTCTCACTTGCGGTCTAGTGGTATTTTAGTAAAGTTTATATCAAAATTCATCAAGCAACTTCGAGTTGAACTTACATTCGTTGTTTGATACTAATATAAACTTAATATAACGAGTCCAAATAATTGTAGAAGTGATTTAAGCGAAATGTATCGTATTTAATGTGTAAACGACATTTATAATAAGGAATGTAGATGAAAAGAGTTTCTGAGTCGATTAAGTAGATTTAGAATAATGTAGTAACTTCAAAATTAATGTTTTTTTTTAGCATAATGTTTTACATGAAAATTTATTGTTTTTTTGTTTTGTAATTGGACGTTAACTTTTTTATTATTTTTCAACTAAATTTTCATACGTATCTGATTAACATAGATACGTATTTTAAATTTAGTATTTAAAATTCTGTTAACGATTATGAAATTATAATTTATGTAGGTACTTATTTTTACTGTAGTCATGTAAAAATGTAAATCTACTTATAGATGGTTTTTGAACAAGTTTTGAATATTCTAGTTGTAATCGATGTTAAAAGATCTTGTACTACTTATTGTAAATCTTTACGAAAAATGGCGGGGTTCGAGAAATCGAATTAATGTTCGATTTTAATATAAATTGAACATAGGCCTTAAAACTCGACTTCGATAAACGTTGCAGAACTATTATGGACCTCTAAAAGAGGCGCCATTTTTGCTCAAACTAAACAATACTAACAAATCGCTAGGCAGAAGCTAGTTTCAGAAATGTCTTATTTCCAGCCAGGATAAGGATATAATAACGAAAATATACTTTAAAATGTATTTAAGGTTTTTTTTTATAATGCAAGTGATACCATTGTTGCAATATTAGTGTTTAAGCTTAAAGTGGGCTTTTGCAATTTCGTGTGACCTACATAATTATGTATATTACGATGTGTGTTGATTTTATTCAGAACTTCTGAATCTTATTGTAATGTTGTTAAATAAAATGCTATTGCTTAAACGTTGTTTTCGTCAACCCTATGTGAAATAAGGCTTTCTACAGACAGTGCAGTAGGTACTAGGATATTAAATTACACATTTTATTTTAATATGAAGTGTAAATAGCTTCCAATTTAATAGGTTTACACTAGTCATAGCTCAGATAATAATTTGACATAAAAAAAGATTTTTTTTATAAATAATTCGACGATAAATCACTTTGCTATAAAACGTAACTCGGACTCCATAGAGTCAAAACACAGGATTTCAACGAAACAAGTCAATTGAAAACACACAATGTAAGTGCATTTTAAGAACTAGACCGGATATAAAGTGGGCCGTAAATATTAAGTCCTCATAAAACTGTGGACTCGCAAATTGCAGGCACGCAGTAAAACGCGCCGTAAAATGAATTGGAACCCGATCAAGTAATAGTCATGATATATTTTGTATCGACGTTGAAAGGTAACGAATAATTATATTTGTTCTATTTTTTTTTTAAATATGCCCACTATTTCTTGGATTAGTCCGTTTAAACTATGGAAATAGAGGGTTCAAAAATCTAAATAAATAAATTAGTATCTTGTTCGTTTTTATAGTTTCACTGTTCTGTTTACAGTTCAGCTTTTAATATGGACCTTGGTATACGGATCAGAAAACTCAGACAGCATAAAAGGCCGCCTTCCAGACTTAAGCGTCATATCAAGCTTTCTAGAACAATTCCTGAAACCTTACATACAATCTGTTAAACATAACAACTTCTCCCCCTTCCGGGCTAGGGAGGAAACAGCCGTAGATAAAGCCATCAGAAAGAAAATAGAAGGATTAAAACCTTATTTAAATGATGAAGAAGATGACGAAAAGACTGTCAGAGCAAGTTTAAATGAAACGGATGACAACTTAGCTTTAGAAGGTAACGACGAAACCACAATCATTGAATTTGTGCCAAAAGCAAACATGAAACCAGAAATCAAAACCTACAAAAGCAAAATCTTACCCAAACAAAACACAACGAATACTACAAATGAACACAAGGATTCATTCCGAAGGAACATTCAAAAGTACAAAGAGTTGAGGGAAACAATTAAACGCTTGCTAGACAAGGAAGGAGCAGAGAGTAAGACAAAGAAGGTGATAACACAGACGCTGGACGATATGCTGTCGCAGATGGTGGAAAGGCAATGCACGTGGAAACCCCCAGACAAGGCTAAGTTACAGAGCCCTGTGTTCAGGGCGCAGAAGGACACACACAAGTCGTTAGCCAAGCTACACAAACTGTCCAACCAAGAATGGAATAACCTCAGAAAGCAGTACACGAACTTCCTTAAGTTCAGGAAACACCACGACGACTCTTTCATGACCCAATTCCACGATTTCTTCGAAAATATGATGAATGACACCTGGTTCTTAGCATCGAACTACAAAATCAAATGTCAGCTGGTCAAAAGGGAAGAAGATACACCACAACAAATCGTCCTCAGACAAGACCCAACATTGGACAAAAACCAATGCAACAGATTCAAAATTTGTTCCGGTGAGCTTAAGGAATTCTTAACGAATTTCTATAAGTACGTTAATGACACCGCAGTTAGTACGTTTAGAAACTACGCAGCCATGTACATACGAGACGTCAACGTAGACTTCGGTCTGGACAAAGATATCGTGGTGACAGTCATCGAGAATTTAAGCAATACGGTAGAGAAGAAAGTGAGTAGTTTATTCAGAAAGGAATTGGACAAGTTTAAGTTGGACGACAACAAAAAAAAGGATGAGAACATTCAGCATATTAACGACTTTCTTTCTGGTGTCATTGAGCGCTCTAAGAAGGCACTTAAGAGGAGTCTCGATCGTGAACTTGCAACGATGAAAACGAAACTCTTTGTCACTGTAAAGGACGACCTCAACGTCAACTTAAGGGTTGACCTGGACAACCTTCAAAAACTGTTCGTAGACAGAATATGCACCGTGTTTCAGCTGTGCAATGGTAAATCCTCAGGTAGGAGGCAACACGGACCATTTTCGTACAAAACTAAGGATACAAACAACATTTATGTGAAGGTTCAACTAACACTGGACGAAGAATTGAAAGACTCGATAGCGGCGACTGGTGCTTTAGTGCAAAGCTGGAACGGGACAGACCTGACCCACAGGGTACTCGAGAACCTCCATCAACAAGCAAGGAAATTCTTGGGTTTAAATGTAACTAGGACTACGATTTCGTCGACTGCGACGACCCTGGGTAACATCACGAAAACTACGTCGAAACCAACGAAAAAGAAAAAGTTCAATCAATGGAAAGTAAAAAGACCAAATCGTTATTTTAATTTTTTATAAATATTTTTACGTTTTAAAATTACAAAAATATCCGGCAGTCTTATTACATAATTTATTTGACTTAATATTATTGTACATGTGCCTTTAGGCTATTTCTATTTAGGTTTCTTGGCTTGATTGTACTAAGTTTTCACAGAGCAACAATGTTTTATATTTCCTTCAACTTTTCCATTATTGTTTACATCATATCAAAATGGTTTTACTTGTAGAAAAATAAAGGTTGTCCGAGAGAACTTAAACTGTCAAAAAAATATAATTCTTAACTTAATATAACCATTACGCATTTGAGTTTAATTTACATACATATTTTACTTATTAACATTTAATTTTGACAAGATACAAAGTTTGAATGAGATTTTTACTACATCTGTTAAAAAAAATGGGATAAATAAACATTAATAAAATACCTATCACGACTCAAAGTAAATTTTCTACATCATTTCCAAAGATAATCTTAACCAATGCATACAATACTTAAATGATGTCTCTACTCAGTGATAACTAATTTAAAAAATAAAATATTTACACAAACTTTCGCCCAGAAATCTTACAAAACTACAAAGAGGTAAGTATCAAAGAGTCCTAAGGCCGGTCTCATACACTCTGGGATTCAGAATCTGAAAGTCTGTTCTATATTTCAATCCAAACTACTTTCAAGTTACAAGTAATTCTAACCTACCTTATTGATACCGACACTAATATTATAAAGAGGAAAACTTTGTTTGTTTGTTTAGTTGTAATGAATAGGCTCAAAAACTACTGGACCGATTTTAAAAATTCTTTCACCATTCGAAAGCTACATTATTCACGAGTAACATAGACTATATTTTATTTTGGAAAAAAATAGGGTTCCGTAAGATATTTGGATTTTTCGGACACAAACTGAAAAAAATCAACCAAAGAAGTTACTTATTTTGCGTACGCTGCCTAAACTACAAACGATAGAACCATAAAATTTTATAATTAATTGTGTATAATACATTAATATTTCACCCGTGCGAAGCTGGGGTAGGTCGCTAGTTTGTAATAAAGAACCGACTATCAGATTATGAATTTCATACTGTATGTAGGCCTAATACAAATACTTGTGTTCAGTATCCGTCGGTGTATATGATAGGGAAGTGCTGCACTCTGCCGCTGGACCACGCGATGGTGAGACAGGCGCCCTCCGCAAAGTTCTGCTGGAAAGCCATGGTCGATGGAACTTCGGCCTCGATACCGCATATGAAACAACTAGAAGAAGGAAAATGTCTAAATAGAGATGTAAAATAGATGTTGGTCGATTCTGAGACCAACTGAAAGCATAAACAAAATTTCAAGAGAATCGGTCCAGCCGTTCCGGAGGAGTTTGGTATTTAACAGTGTTACATGGAAATTTTATATACTAGATTTTGTTAAGTTTAGGAAATACGGATTTTAAGCTTTGATACAGAGTTTTGTCAGCTGCAATATGTATTTGAAACATCATATGCAAGTAAAACATATGTGAATCAGTCACCAATAATAAGGTTAAATTGATGCTATAAATGAATTTTAGTTAGTTTAAAAAAGACGACTCAAGAGTTAGAATTTCCTTGAACATTTTATATGTGTTTTAAACACCATTATCTAACCTTTTCATTTTTTATTTCTATAGCTAAATAATAAATAAATATTCCTCAATATTCACACAACGCCATCTAGCCTCAAGTAAGTATACTAAGTAGCTTGTGTTATGTAACTACTTCCATATAGCAATTTAACGTCTGACAGGGGTTAGATCGGAAGAAAAAACGTGTTGCGCCGACCCCAAGTAAAATGGGATACGGGCAGAAAGATGATGATGATGATGAAACTCACCAAGGAGTTATCTTCAACTGCATCATCAGATGTGTGGTACAGAACACGGCGACTAGAGGTGACTCTTCGAACAGTAACGCCAGGTATCTGCCGGTGGGGTCCCAGCACATGTCCAGGATAGGCCCGCCTACAGCTTCCCCGGAAGACAGCTCTACCTTCGTCACGTCGAGGACTGGTAATGCTTTGCTGGTTTGAGAACCTGACACAGAAAGTAGTATGAAAGTATAGAACGCCAATGTGTCTGACGTATGATCCTCGTATAGGACAGGTCTATGTGTGGTTCACAAAAGCTTGTTCTAAGTTTAGGTACCTTTGTGTATAAGTTTTGGCTGTCTATAAAAACCCACAATACAAGACGTAAAATAGAAGCTACACCAGCAGTTCTCGAAAAAATAGGTGTTAAAGTTATAATGATAGTTACGCCTTAGCAGTAAGCTATATGCTATTTCTAAGTGCGCAAAACTTTACCATTTTTCTATTCCTATTTATTTAATTTACTCCAACACTACCTGCGTCAGTTGGATAATAAATATAATGTTTGAACATCCTTACCACTCATGAGTCCAGTATTAGTGAGTGCGTAGATCATGGGTTCTCCTTTAGCTGCAAATAGGAGAAGGTCCTTAGGTCCCCAGCAGGCCGCCACGACGCGTTGTCCGCGCGCACACCACCGCTCCGGCTGCCATCTTTTAGTGTCCCATACCCTGAAGTTATAAAAGAATTATGTTAAATATAAACTATACTGAAATAGATTTTGTTGCAGTTCCTATATAAGCTTTTGTCAACAAGCAGTGATAGGATAGTGGTATAACCATTGGACTGCCAACTTAGAGGTTGTGGCTTCAAATCCCAGCAAGAATGGAAAGCATGCAGCTTTAAAACTCTGCCACCAGGTTGTTGTTGGTACCAATATATGAATGGTTTCAGTTCCCTACAATTTGATTCTTTGCAGTTGTAGTGGTTAGTTGTAGATATTCTATCTATGCTTGTAGCAAACTTAGTGATTGATGTAAACTACCTAACTTTTAAGTAAATATTTCATCATCATTTAATATGCAACAATTTTAAATACATAATGAGCAAATGCATCAATTATTTGCCTATAATATAAATCTTTAGCATTAAAATGTTGCTACCTGACTGGGCCTTAACTATTGTATGCCAAAACAGGCTGATTGTTGTACTGAGTAGCATTAATCCTAACACCTGTAATATACTCAATCAACACAATAAAGATTACTTTACATCACTTAAAGACTCACTTACCTAAATATAATAGAAGATGTAGCAGCAAACACTTTGCTTGTGTCAAACGACCAGCGTGCAAACACAATGCCTCCTCCAGCCACCCTGCGGAGAGGGACCGCAGTTTCCATGGAGACATCCCACACCATCATGGATGTGTCAGCTCCGGAGCAACTAATAAGTAGATCACCATTCGGAGACCAGCTTACGTCGGTAACAGGACTGTGGCCAGGCCTGGAAATATATGTCAATAGTATTTAATATGGACAATATTTACATGCTTCTTGAGTCAAGGAGTCTGTTACATTGTTATCAGCAAATTAACTTACACAAGTATTCTAAAATTATCATCAATGTTATATTATAATTATGTCAATGATTTAAAAGAACTACCCTTTTAGATATAAAGTGAATATTGTAACTTATTTTGACACATAAACACACTATACCTTTTCAAAACAACAGCATTACTTGACGAAGGCTTTGTAAACATGGAATTTGGATCAGCGGTCCACACAATAACACCTTGTTCACATCCCACAGCCAGTTCTGACGCTGAGAATGGTCTCCAACTGAGCGACGACACATGCCCTTGAGCCTTACACTTCAATGTAGACACAAAGGACACTTCAGAGCAGTATATCCGCACATTATCATCAACTGTAGCCACCGCCATCTTTGTTGTATGGGGATGCCAAGCAATACATTTTATAGGACAGTGACCCCAATTCCTAGTTCTAGAATAATTTGCTACGATTTTAGGCCCTATGTCCTTCAAATGTGGTTGTAAGAAGTATCGGAATGCTGTGAACACATTTGCTACTTTTAACACGTATGAAGCGGCGAGCGCTAGCACTTGGCTTTCCCTGTTCACTGAAGGATCCGCGGCTACACCCAGAGCTTCAAGAAAACCTTGTTTATACCACACACTGGTTATCTTTTTGAGTAGATTGTCCTCAACGTCAATATACATAGAAATGTTCTCGTCTGTCGTTCTATGGTGGTGAATGTCCCGTGTCACGTTAATCACTGGATGGCCCTTCGTCTGAAACAATAAAACTCCAGTTATAATTGAAGTTACCACAAATATTTACAAAGAATAGAGGTTAACCTTACCGTATTGGTAAACGTCGATATATTTCCGTATTGTGTATTCCCACAGCAATAAACTTCGTTTAGTTTGCAGAGAGGGACTTCGTCTGGTCCCGGTAGGTCGGGAAATCCATGAAATGCCGACATTTTCGTTATTTAAATTAGAAATGTTTAGATTACAATAAACGACCGGCGCGCGAGTAGGATTCAAATATTGATGACAGAACGTCAGTGTCAATCAAATGTCAGCTTGTTTTAGTTTAAAGTTGCCATCTTAACGAATACAGTCAATTATTACAAATTCACGTAAACCGAAATATAAAATTACAATAATCACTATTTATAGTGAAATGGTTTTTATTAAAACAAACAAGTCGTAAAACGATTAATCGTGGCTATAGACGAGTAATTCATCGGAACAGAACATATAATAACCTTATTTTCCAATAATTGGCCATAGTGTTTGTACAGCTTACAAAAGCTAAGAGTTTTGTGAATAACTTTTTTTTTTTCAAATAAATTGTTATATTTTTTACCTGATTTAAAAATTACTTATTCAAATCATTTGTTTACATTATGCACAAGATAAATTCCGATCAGTTTCCATTTTTGTGAGTTTCAATTAAATGGGCTACTGGTTTTGAAAATACGGTATTAACATACCTAATGGAGTACAATCTTGCTATTAATAAAAGTTTGAAAACATTTATCTTTAACCAAATAATCTTTCAATTCATTGACGAAAACATTCTAAGCTTACTTCAACATAAATTTTCGTTTTCCACCGAACGTTCACCTATCTTCCTCAAACAAAGACTGGAATTAAAATTCCAATTTTCCTGAAAAATATTCTACAAAACGAATTGGGACAAAGATAAAAGATTTTCTGCTTACGTATTCAAAGTATAATAAGGATGCTTGGAGAATTTACTGCTTCACAGCCGAGATTTATGTAAATTGGTGGAACGGGGTGAGACATTTGGTAATTGATTCTTTACTTGTAGGTGTTCAATGGAAAAAGATAAATGTGCGTATGCTGAGATCTTATTAGGCGGAAACTCGACTGTTTTTATGCTTCCAGGACCGATTGCTGAAATGCCAGTAGCAGTCGATACGCTTTTATTACCATTTTGTCGATTCTCAACACCTTCAGTGGAGAATTATGAATTTACAGGTCCAACTGTATATCATGAAATAATCTTTTTCAGATAAGTAGTGTTTAAAAAGCGGAACTTTTATGACTTCTAGATAAATAACTACGAATTTACTGTACCAAGAATGCAGATAGTTTTTCTGGATAGATTTTATATTTCCTCACGATAATAATGATCATTACTGATAATTGCTTCTAATTTAAAATCCATCAGTCTTTAGCGGTGTTTGGCAGACATCTCGCCTACCTTAAATTCTGGCACGATTGAGAATTTTTCGTTAATGACTATTACTCCTAATTTGTGTTAAGATTTCTATCGGCACCTAAATGCCGACACCGACTAATTAATTCGAATTAAAAGGTCACAAGGACAAAGATTACTTAAGTCACTATTTTCATCTGTTTCTATTTAAATCAGAATATTATTTCCATTCAGTTTGATTTAGTTACTTAATACGTAAAGTACGTACCGAGATACTCAAAATAAAAATATTTAAGAGTACAAAATAAGTATCTGTTGTGAACTTCAGGAAATTGGAACGTTCCGGAAAAATGGGGTCATATTTATACTATTATCATAGCAGATACCTACGTCTAGGCTTTATAAAATAAGTCCATTTGCTAACTTGGAAGGTATTTTCTTTCTCTTGTTATATTTTTTACTCAAATTCCACGACATTTGTTACTATGAAGAATATTAATGTAGGTTTTTTTAACAGGCCATATAAACACGGATTGTTTATTTTTGTACAGGAACCTATTTTCAACATTATAAGGCTTAACGTATCCAATTCTGAGATTAGTTTCTTCTAGATCTGAAGACGGAACTTGGAACTCCAAAGGGATGGCTTTGCGGGATGAAATTGTCTTTTGTTATGTGTGTGGGTGTCGAAGTAAGTGTCGGATGTTTGAGGATGTTCAGAATTTGAGGCAATTAGAATTTGGGTGTTGTCACGTTATTAAAGCAGCATTTTTGTTTTCACTTCCCCCTTTTATTATCGCTTTTCCTTATTTTATTTTTTTTTATTCACTACTCTCTTTTCTTTTACGCACCTACTTCTGTATTTCTCTGCACCCCCCTATGGTTGACTGGTAGAGAATGCCTCAGGCATTAAGTCCGCCATTGTACATATTTTGTATAAGAAGTATAAATAAATAAATAAAGCGAGAACAAAAAATATCTTTACATACCGTACCGTAAAAGACGATACTCGCTTAAGACTGTACCTACTATTAAAACAAATATAAATTAAATAATCAGCTGATGTCGTTGATCCTACCCTTAGTATTCAAATTGTAATAGTAAATTCAATTAAGGTATTCTAGTAGCTTGACAACTGAAACTGCATACGAGTAATTCATCATCCTCATCATCCTTATCCCATTATACTTGGGATCGGCGCAACACTTTTTTTGCGTGTTTAATTAATCCAAAATAAAAGAAAACTTTAAATGAAATGAACTTTTCTGGTTGAAATAGTCCAGAGCTATTGATCGGTACTCAAAAATCTATTCTGACTTGAACTGTTAAAGTGAACACAGAGTCACAGAGTCTTTAATGCATTGCGCTAATTACGAGATTCGAGTTTCATTTGCAAGGGAATGGTTAAAACGCGATTTAATTTCAGGTCGATTGCTGGCTATTGACTTAAGCTACTCATGCGTAAACTATTGACAAACATGGAGTGTTAATGCTGGTAAATCGTTTTAAATTCGTAACGTGGGTGGTGATGTTTCCTCGCTTTTGCGACAGAATTGCTGAAATGGGGTAACCTAAAAATTATAATAGTCGTTTAGAAAGATTTCTAAAACTATGTTATTTTTTTTTTCTTTTGTCGCGTTAATGAAAATTAAATTGATAGCTAGCTATTGAGTCGAAATCTCATATGATGTTACTTCTCAGTACATTTTTGCAAGTGACGTTACTAGCCCCCACATCTTAGTACACACTGTACACTTCTTTGCATTTGCAGATTGATTTTAAAAAAGAAAAATACCTACGTATCCATTGTTTTTGTAAATTTATTTGTTCACTCCATTCCTACAATAAATAAATACCAACACCTACACAAGTAGGTATATATTTAGTGTGCAGGTTGCTGGCAGGGATCCGATATTCCAAAGATTTTCTAAAAGTTTTCTAAGAGCGTGCTCATCGCACAAACGTTTGTCTTGGGTGAGGATCGAACCCACGACCTCTGGTATAGCAGTCAGGGACACTAACCACTAGACTAATAGGCCAGTCTCATCATTCCCCTGCCCTTATCCCAATTATTATGATTTGGGGTCGGCGCAACACGTCTTCTAGACGCGTTGCTTAAAGTTTTGGCTATGGTTTTATAGTCGGCCGCCTGCCTGACACCAACCCTCTTTGGGAATGCGATTGTTGGTTGTTTACCCGCCACCATTCGGGTGACCCAAGGTGCTTGGTACAGTGCACTGGGTCTTAAGGTCCATTAGTCGCCTTTTACGACACCCAGTGGAGGATATGGGGTGGTACTATTCTTTATATCCGGACACCACACGGATTTACACAGGCCAGTCTAAGTTCAAAATTATCAAATAAGTTCTATAGAATAACACTCAAACAAAATTTAACAAGAATTTAGCAAGCGAAAATATCACAGAACTCAAAGTGAATTTCCAGTGAATATGGACTAATTGAAAAAATTGCGCGACTAATTTGCCGCGGACGCCGTAGCTTGCACAATTTGAAGTTTAATTAAAAACACACATTTTTATGTCCTTTTCTATGATTAACTATGTGAATGTCTGTATCATTGGATGATTTTCTCTGGTGTTGATGTTTCGTTATTTTCAAAATTTATTTTGGCCAACGTTGATCAAATTTGTGGATTGAAATGGATGTTTTGGGTAAGTATGAGATTTGTATTTCCTTTTTATTGATTAATTTAAAAAGTAGGGGTGCCGTCTACATACCGTTCAGACCGGACAGTTCTTATATTTTGTCAGTCCTCTGTTGGACATAGGCCTCTCCCAAGGTGCACAATTCGTGCCGATGCTCTTTCCGCAACCAGTCTGTAGCTAAATTAAGAAAAACCCGACTAATGAGTAAAATTCTAAAGAGAATGTGGATTCACTAGTTTAGTTGAGTTTCCTTCTTAAGACAAGATAGAATGACTAAGAAAGATTCGTTTTCAGGGATCGCTATCACCTTATCAACTCTATTCACTTTTACACAATGTGATAAAGAGGTTTTAGCTTTTGAGTTGAGTTTACCAGAAATACTCTCAAGCCTTACTGCAATGAACAACGTCATGGCCCCCTTACGGAACGATGAGGACCGAGATAAAGGCCGAGGGCAAATGATAGCAGAAAAACTGATTTCGAAAGTAAGCCAAAGAATCATATGTAAGCTAATACAAGACGATTTCTGTTTATAGGATTGTAACACTAATTTATTATACTTTTGATTAAATTAATTTATGCTCATAAAAATAACTTTTAATAATTAAGTTAGAGCTCCTCAATTTATCTTACCTCTAATTTTCTTATTGAACACGATTTCTGTATCCGCTACTGGATTGAGGCCTACCACTAAATAGTAAAGTAATATTATTGTGTGTGGACTGTGGAATCAAGATGGCTTCATCATCATCATCAGCCCGTTATAGTCCACTGCTGGATATAGGCCTCTCCCAAGGTACGCCACAGAGCCCGGTCTGCTGCTTTATGCATCCAGTCGCTGCAAGTTGACTTACTACAGTGTAAAACCGCATCTCCATTCCGGACCCGCAATAATATTACTTGAAATAGTGATAGTAGTTTGCCTAAAGTCTTCTTTTAACATACCCTGAATACTTTTCACTTATCATCATCTTCCTGCCCTTATCCCATTTTACTTGGGGTCGGTGCAACACGTTTTTTTCTTCCATTCTCCCCTATCAGACGTCACACTATTATTTACTCCTTTTTCATTCATATCGTTACTTTTCACTTATACTTGGATTAAATAATCTTTTCTGTGATCAGATGAAGACTTTCGCGCTCTTAGCTAAGATGCTGCACAGACGAACGACCAGAGAGGATATGGAAGATCAGGTAAGGCCGAAAGTACAGTTAAGTTCCGGAGTTCCCAAGTCTCCGATAATACATTATCCGAAGAACTTCTTTTCAAACCGGTTGAGATATCTCATCAAATTGCAAGAGAAACACAACAGGGAAAATAGTTTGAATCCACCGCAGGAGCCTATGTATTAAGAAAATTCGTTACGGCTGAAGCTACCGAGGACCTGTCATCATCTTTTAGATGACAAACGGGACTTATTCGCGATATAATTCGATATTTCCCGACGTTTCGATCAGTCCACCCGTGACCACGGTCCATGCAACTCAACCGAAACGTCGGGATAAAAGAAGTAAAAAATTATATCGCGAATAAGTCCCGTTTGTCGTCTAAAATATGTGTAAAAGTCGCGAAAGTTTAAAATCTATCATCATATCTCAACGTCCTTTCAGTTGTGAAAGGGAGATTTCAGATACATAGAAACGAAAAGAAAAAATCCCAAAAAAAAACTCTCAAATGCCCTCAGTTGATTAATGACGAGAATAATTCATTTAATAAGAAGACGTTTCTGTAACAAAAAAATATAATTTCTATTCGCAAAAGCAGTATTTTTAATATATCTAAGATGTTTAAACCTGTTTAAACATTACCTAACTTTTTTAGCACTTAAGTACGTTATAAACAGATGACAGTTTTTTTATAAATAAATTTGATTGTACAAGAGTGTTGTTATTTTCAGTTTATCTCTTCTTACTACTAAGTACTTTTCTTTACACAAATTGTCAAAATATTTCTTCTGGTACTTATTATTATATTATTTATATATTTATTATTTATACATAGATTAGGGACAGACAGCGGGAAGCGACTTTGTTTTATACAATGCAGTGATTTCTTCAAATACACGAGACACGATATTCCGTAACATTCTCACAACGCCAACTAGTCTCAAATTAAGTGAATGAGAGTAAATATTTTTATACATATTGTAGATAAACTACACCCATACACACAACAAATGATCATACTCATCACACAAACATTTAATTTTGTCCTGGCTGAAAATCGAGCCCACGACCTCTGGTATAAGAGTCTAGGTCACTAACCACTAGACCAACACGCCCGACGATTATAAACTTGGTCCTTAATCAAAAGCCACAGTGCAATAGTTTTATTTCTAGAACATTCTATTCTGAACTGTCCAGAATGAACTGTGGTTATTAATAACTTACAAAGGTGAGTGCTTTAATAAAACTCAGCTAAAAGTTGGGAACTTAAGCTAAGGGACTATTATTCAATGCAAAATCTGCATTTTACCTTTTCGTAATTACTGCAGTGTCATCTACTACAGTGAATATGAAGTTGATAATAAATGAGATTTGTATTGAAAATGTAGAGAATTTGTTAGGAGAAATAAATAAGTCAAAAGCAGAAATGTATTTTGGAAACTTTTCGGTTATTAAAAGGAATGTAATCTGACTCTCAGAGGTCATTAAATATTAAATAAAAATGGTCCTTCTTATCTAATTAAGTCACAAGTAAATAGTCATCTATTTATTGTAATATATTTACATATTCTGGAAATCAAAAGCAAAATGTTTTATACGAGAGTAACTTGTGTTATGAGAACTAGACAACTGATAAACATACTTATATAGTTCTAAATATATTCATATCATTGATAAATTAAACCTTAACACAGAACAAAATAATGATCGTGCTCATCACACAAACATTTGTTCTGGGTGGAAATCGAATCTACGGCCTCCGGTAAACCAGTCAGGGGCACTAACCACAAGACCAACAGGCCAATAAACAAGTTATCTAAAAACCAAACAGTCTCCGTATCACCTCAAGCTTGCTATCCCTACAGCAGGTGTCAGCTCTCCAGACACTAATGTGATTAACGCCAGTCTAGACAAACGCGCTTAAACCCGCCTGAAAAGCATTCACTTCCTTTAACTTGCAGCATTTGACTGACGAAGCTACTTTTAAACTTGTTGTAAATTATGGTGTTATGACAATTGCTGTATGGCGCGATGACCAGGAAAAAGAAGGATTTTTTAAACTGGAAACAAAAGGTGAAATAGTGTAAGAGGGAAGATGTAGATGGAGGTCTTTTTATGTAGACTGTATAAGATCCCACTGCTGGGCAAAGGCCTCCACTTTCTCCTTTCAAACCTCCCTGTCTTTTATGATTTCTGGCTTCGCCAAACTTCCGTCTTTTGCGATTTCTAGCCACGTGCGATCTGCATATCTGACAAGATCATCACACCAGATGGAGGTTATAGTAACATAAAGCATCCTGGGAGCTTAGTATCATGTCTAAATGAAAGGCTATTGTAGTTATGGAAGAAAGACTCTGCTCTACGCAGTGTATCTGCCATCTCTCTTTCTCAATGGCAGCAGTCTTACTTCTAGGTGGTATTTAGCGTTCTGATTGTTTGTAAAGGTTCTCGAACTGTCAAACCGTTTCAAATGAACACAGATTTTGGTTAAATTGAGCAGTGTCAGTGTAGAGTCAGACTCAGCCTCAGCCTCAGACTCAGTGTAGAGTTCAAACTAACAATATAGGTACGTACTTTTTATTATTCGGTGTTTCAATTGCTATAGTTTAGGACTGCTTGTAGCTGTAAAACGGACAGAAAGAAAGGTACCTACTACGTATGAAATATTTGTAAAGTAGTAGTCGTTTGTAGTGCTTCAGTTAAGACAAAGCCTTATTCAAGTTGTCAATACAAATGTAGTATTCTTCAAAGTCAGAAAGTGCATTATTCTCCTCTCATAATGAATTCTATTCTAAAACAAATGAGAAGTAAATATTGAATTGTTGTTGAAGACAAAGTAAATTTTGAATGTGATTTAATAGATTCTTTTGGATTTTAGCAAGGTAAGAAATGTAGCATTATCGACTTGTTTTCAATGGCATCTTAAGAATTGCACCTTGCTTAGCTGGAGCGGGACACTGCTATTTGACGGCTATGGGTTGAAAAGAGAGCACGAATCACTTATGCAGTTACGTAAGGCTAGTGTTTGTGGTATAAGGGTAAGTAGTTATAAACGATTTTATCTATAAAAGTGGTGTTGTTAAATTAATAATAAAATCGATCCCAACTGCTGTTCATTGACCTCTTCTCATATCGCTGCAAGTTGACGACATTTTATAGTTTTTGGGATACAGTATTCTTCAGGATAGTTTCTTTAATTTCTTTTTTTTTACAATCTATGTATTATTTAAAGACAAAGGGGAATAGCAGTAACAAAGGGAGGTATATGCCCAGCAGTGGGTGATTCAGGGCTAATAATAATGATGCAATTAAATGAACTGCCAAGCTTAAGTCTTAGTCTCTGTTGAATATTGCCCTGATAATAAAGAAGATAAATCAATAGCCCAAATTTATTTCATCTCCATTATTTGAAATATTTTTGTAGCTAGTTTGGGCCGTCCATGTCTGTTCTTCCATAGAGCAGATGCCCCATCACATTTTAGATTAAAGTTCTCAACAAGGCCTCTGCATGTTGGACCTGTGTTCCCTTGTAAGCCTTTAAAAAGGATCGGGTTTTTTCCCTTGAAGATAACCCGTTAATTAAAAGCGAAAAATGTTGATAAATCAGGCTTTTTATTTCAATCAATGAAACTCCTTACCCATAAAAATAAATACAACTAACTACAACTACTGTAGTCTGCTAAATAGTTTCTTTACGTCACTTGGTTTGTGGTGATCTGGCTAAGAAAATAGTTCTACTTCTACCCTCGCAGTTGAACCCAGGGGACGCAATGCTAGAACTTCTAATAAATTTACTTCGCACAGTTAGTCTCGAATGTAGAGGTTTGTTTGGAATTAATTTAACTCATTTGTAGCGTGTTTTTAAAACTAAAGTCTTTGTGGCCATTTTTTTTCTTGTTTCGTTACTTACAGTTAGTTTGTTTTCTGACAAATTGTGTCTAAAATCTATATCTAATGAGAGTGTATAGAATTTTGTTACTCTTTTTTGCATAAAGTATAATCACTTTTTGTTGAAATTTGTCTTATTGAAGTCTTATCAAACCATTCTTCAGTAAAAGACTTAGTAATGTTATAAAATATTACAAACGCATTTTAAGCATGTACTGACACCACGTATAAAAAAGTACCGAATTTTAATTACAAAATTCAATATTCAATCTATAAGAGACAGTGACCCCTGATTTTGATTTAACATATCTTCTCACGGTTATCAGATAGGAAATGTCGAATCCAGCGAGCTCAAAATATACATAAGAAGTGTCTTAGTGATAATATAATTATCCTAGTTACAAAACGAATGATTTCATTATATTTAACTTCAATTTGACAGAAGCATGAGAATGTATTCATTAATTTGAAAACATACGTCACGAATGGCTTATAGTTAGCCAGTTACTAACAAACATCGGATGTACGGAGCCGCGTAATGAATATCAATTATAGAATTTGTACCCACGGGGAGCCAAAGATTATGGTAAAAGACTTCTACATTGAATTAGGTGGGGTTTGTGCCTAATTTGTTTATTGACTTACTAGTTCTGTATTTTTGTGAAGATCAGAAGAATGCAGTATCAAATACTTCTGATACGAAATATGTATAATGGCGGACGTAATGCCTGAAGCATTCTCTACAAGTCAATCAAAACGTGGTGCAGAGAAACAAGAAGTAGGTTTTTCATGTAGGAAAGACGATCGGTAAAAAAGGGTTAATAATTAAAATGTATACTGAATAAGGGAACACTAATACATATACCTACCCAAAAAAAAGGTAAAGAGAAGTAAGTAGTAATATTTTATTTGAGTGGATAGCAAAAATGAAAACGAATAGCTATGTGCTGTAAATGGTTCTTTTTGCGGTATTAAAACGAGTCTTATGGACTTGTAGAGTAAGGTATGGGACCTATTAGGTGCTAGTAAGAATGTGTTGAAATAAAAAAGTTTTCAAAGAGTTTTACGATGTAGTCATTAAATTATATGTACTGCCTGTTTAAGAGTTAGCGAACTGGTAGCACAGATATTGACTGTCTTACTTAATTTTGTTTTAAAAGAGTTTATTAATTCACTATACGATAGTGAATTAATTAACCCTTTCCCTGTTAGTATTTAATGGAGTATTGCTTTTTATTAATTTGGCAGTTCTGATTCACTCCATACTCTTTGCTGACCGCATGTCACCCGGAGATCCTCGGAAACTATAATTTTATCGTCATTACACATGACAAGCGTACTCAACAAACATGTGTGCACCACCCGTTAGCTTTAGTGCTTATTTTTAATTATTTTCCCTCACAATAGCGAGGTATAAAACGAAATCCCTGGGTGATCCGATCTCTAGTCCGATTTCGTTCGCGTCTATATTAAGAACGCCTTCGGCTGGCCTCGCGATGCGTGTGCGCACACCAAACGTTCACACAATAAAAACCAAACGTAGTACATATTATATTTTTCCAACGAACCCGACTTAGCCGACTTCACATAAAAATTCACGTGAATTTTGTGATACGATTTTATTTCGGATATTTTAACGTAAAATGGTAAGTTGGTAGTAGTGTTTAAAAGTTGTATGAGAAAATCGGTCATATTTTTTCGTCGATCGTCACAAAAATGCTCGCGTAACAGCTATGATGGCTCTGTGTATCTGGACTGTGTTCTAATTGGCTTTCGTCTTCATTTTTCAGTCATTAAAGTGAGAAATAGTGAAAGTATTCGTGTATCTGTTAATCTGAAGAAGACAAAATGAAGTTCACTATTGACGTTCTGGGGATTTTTCTTAAAGTCGTTGTTAAGGTAAGATTTTAAATTATATTTTAATAAAAATATTTTTGAAAAAAACAAATTCAATAGTCAAGAAATGTAAAGCTAATATTTAAAGTGCTTTTAAAATGTAGTAAGCTAGAGTAAGAATTAATTTTAGAATATCGTGTAGGTAAATGTCTGGGCGAATATGTCGGCGACATGACAGATAATATATTACATCGTTTACCTAATTGCAGTGTTTGAAATTATTAATTTATAAAGATTTTTAGTGATTGTTTATTGTTTTTTCGAAATTGAAACGGACTTTTATCGTTATTCGTACATTATTGTACTGAAATTATTAAAATATTTTTTTTTTTAACTCAAAGTAGAATGTATTTCATTCTACTGTATCAATTCAATCAATTTAGCTGTTATAATAATAATAAATAAATTGTTAACCTTCCAAATGTTAAGTTTAAAATAGAGCCACATTTTTTGCTGTGCATATAATGACCAGATTTTTTAAGTATTTAGAAGAATTAATGGCGGATAAACAGTATTTTCGAACTTAGATTTCCGTTACATATTTTTTTAATGAATTCACACATTATTTTAAACTATTTACTAAACATCTACACACGATAAAAGTGGCTAATATTATAAATAGTAAAATTAAATGAAAGTGTGGTAGAACATAGAGTTCATACATAAATTTTAATTTAAAGGCCTTTCATATATTCCATTACCAATACAAATAATAGATTAAATTAACAACGAAATCGATGACCAATTAAAAACACAGCGTCATCACTGATTGATTTGTATGTGCTTCAGAAAACATTGACATGACAATATGTTTACTGCTGACCTCATTCTAGCTAGCGTAAGTCTTACATTGGGTTCAATAGCAGCAGCCAATTGACTGGCAAACCGGCCGCTATGCAGTTACAACTGATTCTGCCAACTGTTGCCAGTGACAGCTCATCCCACGATAAGACATTGGTTAAAAACTTTTTGGTTGCGGTTGAGTTAAGGGCCAAGTAGTGTAGGTAATTTGATTTTAGAGTGGTATTTGTTTTTTGGT
The DNA here is from genome assembly GCA_941860345.1 of Chrysodeixis includens. Lineage (NCBI taxonomy): Eukaryota > Metazoa > Arthropoda > Insecta > Lepidoptera > Noctuidae > Chrysodeixis > Chrysodeixis includens. The sequence continues at coordinate 1,863,312 of OW796107.1, read as the reverse complement.
GTGAGTCTGTTTGGTATCGGACTAAGGCCGCGTAGGTCGGTACAGTAAATATTTTTTTTCTTTCTTTAAAATGACTTTCGCACTTAGAAATGTTATCCTTGTATCGCAGGGGGTTTCACAGACATTCATTGCACATGCACGAATCAAACCCAGACTCAGAACAAATATTTGTGGAACGCACAAATTCTTGTCCTACGCGGGGATTGAACTCGCGACACGTCGCGCACTGTGGTACTTGGCGTGGTGACCTATACCACTCGGCTATCCGTACAGTCTAATCCTATCCCATCGGTGCAGAAGTAGACTTTGTTAGAAACATTAACGATGATAGGGATCCCTAGAGGTAACTCAAAAGTTGCTTAAATTCAATGCCACGTATCTGGCTATCGTAATCTGCATTTAGGTTTAAAGACATACCTATTACTCGTTAAGGGTACAAATGTTATACAGACATGTGCTCCATTGTTGGTTTATAATACTGGGACTAGCTATTAAAATATTATCCGTTGTTCATGTTTTAGCCAGTAAGAACTTTAGTACACTCAAGATACAGACTATTTTTGTACGATATCCACATAGACAAGAGCTAAATCTAGCAGAAGTAGTAGATAAATAGTTCTCCCATCACAGAGTCCCATCGGTAGAGGAACGAGGTCGCGGTCAAGTGCGGATACAGCACATCATGCGCTTGTGAAAGGAAATAGGTACAGTCAGCGTCAGAAGTCGGTTAACACACACCGATGCACAAAGTGTCATTATTTTTCTATGACATGTAGGAATTGGGGCTTAGTATGTTTTAACTATACCACCTTACCTTACCTTAATTTTTAGTATTTGTTGTAATAGCGGCGACGGAAATCCATCATTTGTGAAAATTTCAGCTTTCTAGCTATCATGGTTGTCATGAGATACAGCCTAGAGACAGACAGTGGAGGCTTAGTAATACATAAAACAAGCTCTGCTTAGTTTGAGACTAGATGACGTGTGGAAATCGTGGAATATTATTATATTATTTGATATTGGTTATTATCATCTATAATTCCAAGAATATTAATTTATGTAATCTCGATATACGGTACGAAATAATGTAATTAAAGTTACTTGACAAAGTACATTGATTAGTTCTTTATCTATTCATAAATTACAAAGGTTATTAGTGCATTGGTTGTAGGTACAAAGGGATCCTTGTCCTCAATCAGTTTTATCTAACGGTCTAAGTTTATCATGACTTGGTAATTATTTTGTACGAATAGTTTTAGTTGATTTGCATTATTTTGTTCGAATAGTTTTAGTTGATTTACCCCCGGTTTCTGGAAGAGTGGTGAAATAATTGAATCTGCTGTCAAATCAACTGATCACGACTGTGATTTGTTGACCATGAAAATTATAACCGATCACAGAGCATAATATGAGATTATTGGCGATACAAAAATTTCATTTTTTATCTCTGAAATGGCCGATTTGATGTACCTAATAAGGAGTAATTTAGGCTACTTTTATTTTAGAAAAAATATTTGTTTTTCAAAAGATAAACTAATTAACTTTTTTGTTACATTTCACGCGGATGAATTCACCGGAACAGCTAGTGGGGTATAAAAACACCATTTAATTTAGGCTAACTTTTAAACCGTAAAATATACCCAACATTTGTATAATTATAAACCGCGGGTAAAACCGTGGGGGGCAATTCATTACAAAAAAATAATATAAGTACTTCTTTTAACTTTTATTTAATACGATTTTAATTACAATACCTATTAGAAATTCCCTTTTAATACAAGTCGGCAAACCTGTTTAGATATTTCTTTAATTACACATACGTTTTATTAAAATCTTATTCTCAGTTAGTTACATGTTCTATCTCGTGATGGTAGAGTCAAAAATATCGTGAATATTATGGACCCTCTTGGGCAAAATATACTTCAGGCTGAAAATGGAACAAAGCTTGTTTATGTGTTAATATTAACTAGTTTACTATTGAATTTGACAGCTTTTGAAATATATTTCAATCAGGTTCGTAAGAATGAATTTATATTAAGTTATCACAAAATGTGTGTTGAATGACGAGCCCGTTGGTCTACTGGTTAGTAGCCCTGACTGCCATACCGAATGTCGTGAGTTCGATCCCCACCCGGGACAAATATTTGTGTGATGAGCACGAATATTTGTGTTTGGGTGTAATTTTTCTATAATATGTATGTATTTAGAAATATGTAAGTATATTTATCAGTTGTCTAATACACATAACACAAGTTACTCATAACATTAGACTAGATGGCATTGTGGGAATGTTGAGGAATATTTATTGTTATTATTAATTAAGTGCGTTTCCACATTACTTGATCTGATATCGGATATCAGAGTTACATCTCAGTTCAAAATACATTTTAATTTCGCCATTATCGGATCGTTATCCGATACCTATATCGTATAGTCATCCTATACGATATATGAAACCGCTCTTACGTTATGTTGTTATTGTCTTTATTGCTATCAATATACCACTATATATTCTCACTGCACGGATAGCCCAGTAGTATAGTTCACCAAGCCAATTACCCCTATGTGCGACGTGCCGCGAGTTCGATCCCCGCGTAGGACAAGTATTTGTGCGACCCACAGATGAATTTATTCAGTCTGGGTAGATTTGTATATGTGAATTTAATGTCTGTGAAACTTCCCGCAATACAATAATTAAATTCCTTAGTGCGAGCCTTTTTTAAACTTTTTTAAAATAGTATTCTATGAATGATTAGGTAATCAAATAAATATGGTAAATGAGTTATTTTCGTTACTTATTTGATGACCTATAATAAAATAGAATAAATCTTAAAAAGGCCCGTTTATATTGCCGTGAACGAGCTACTGTCTCGCCGGTAGGTCTTGCATTAACTACATAACTGCTCCAATTGAATTGCTCGGCTCACCGCGTTCTGCAATAAGGAAATATCGCCTGATAGATCCAGCCCATTGCGTCTAGTAGTTTATGTTTAATACTATATCAACAACGTATTGTGAATTGTGATTGTGAAACAAAACAAAATTGAAGTGCTGTGTGTAATATTGTGGTTTTTTTTTACGGATTTTTTGAAATGGTAACGTATATTTTAGATTTTTTGATAAACGATTGATATTTAAGTAGCTGTGTGTTTTAGAAGATAATACACCTTAGTATAAATCTACATAAGTTTCATTTTTGCCTTAAGTTTACTGTTTCAAATGATTGTAAATATAACATTCTTATAGGCCTATTCGTAAAACGGCTATTTAACACAATAATAATATATTTGTTTTGTTCACGCGTATTTTAAAATGAATAATAGAATGCCCGATATGGGTGGTAGGCGACGAATATTATTAAATACCAACGCCACATATATTTAACATACAAAAGAGGCCTGTTTACCATTAACTGGTCGCTTGAACACTGACCTTAGGCCGGCCCTGCATTGGTCCGCATAATTACATAATACGAACGAACACCAGTATTAAACGATGCCGTGTAGTCTGCAATCGTTTGTATGTTAGTTTATCAATACTAGAACTTACAAGTATGGGGAATTTCGTTTTAAGTAGAATAAGATTTCAATTTTAATGGTATTTTAAACCGTGAGTGGAAAGGTTGTGGGTGTAACCGTGAGAATGAACTACTTAATCAATCCGAAAAACGGGTATGCTGTATATTGCCCACCAAAACTATTACTTATATAAATATAACCTTATTTAAAACTATTGTTAAATGTAGGTATGTGTATAAATATAGTGGTGCATTTTCCTTAGGTATTACATGCGTTGGTAGAAAGAATTTTCCTCTATACGTAACTTGATTAGATGTATTCTCTTTAAGTCGTGATCTATAAAATTATTATTTTCTGGCTCTTAGTAATTGATACGAATACTCATAATTATTATATTCAATAAAAAATATAAGTATGCCTTTTATCAATTGTAACCTTATTGATAATCTCGTTTTCTGGGGTATGGGTATGAGTATGAATGTTGATAGAAAGAAAGAGAAAATGAGAAAAGATAGAGAGGAATTATATCAATGAAAAAGGAGTAAATGATACTGTGACGTCTGATAGGGGAGCATGGAAGAAGAAAACATTTTGCACCGACTCCAAGTACTATGGATAAGGGCAGAAAGATGATGGTAATAGAAAAATGAGACTTAGCAACAACACCTTTACCTGTATTTTTAAAACATGTTTACTCTATCAACAGTAGTTAATTAAAAAACATTCGTAATTTCGTCTGCGTTAAGACATTTGGCTGCCAATCTTGTTTTAGACAACCGTGGGTGTTACGATGCTCTCTTGTCTTCTAACGTCTTGCACCGCCTCATCACTTTATATAAACTTAGTTGCTAATGCATTCATGGATCAAAGCCAATACTGTTAAGTCTCTTGTCTCTGTCACTTTAAAGTGTAAAGTAGAGACAATGATATTGTTACGTTCAGGGTATTTCCGGTTAGATTCTTATTTAAATTAAATTCCCCTGACATTTTAGACGGAATTCTGTCAGTTCAGTATTTAGTCCGAAATAAAAAATATTGACAATTTTTTTGAACTTTGGCTGGACTGATTTTGTTGCCGGAGAGTGTAGTAATAATGCAACGAAGCACACATATCTTTCATACACGAGTGCGCCAACCCAACTTATATATTTTGTATGAACCAAAACGTAATTCTCCTTAAATAGTTACATGGCCTGATCCCGACTCCTACACTGACGCTTTCACTCAATGTGGTAACATTGGTTTGCAGCAAATTTTGCATACAAATAGCGCTAAGACTCGATAGCAAAATATACTAAAAGCCTCTAAAGAAGGACTATGTAAGACTAAATAGTCCTTGTATACATGATGAGAGATCTTTGCGTCGTTGTATGAAGTGACATATTGATATAAAGTAAGGTATAACGAAACAGGTTTGTCAAGTAACTAGCTATCTCCGTCGCACAGATCAATTGACATGATTGCATGTAATTGTAAAGGGCCAACGAGACAATCAAACATGTTTGTTTCAATGATTACGTGTTCGTTCTGTGCGTATGTCGTTAGGTTCGTATGTCCTGCGGCTTTTCTCTCTCCGGTCGTGTCGAATTGCCGTCCTATTGGGCTATGAGAATAAAGGAACAGACAGGACACCTATGTTTGTGCACACGCTTATAAAGATCCAACGTTTCGATTACACTATAGTTAGGTACTAACATCCTTAAAATGTGTTGTTCTATGTGTCATTGTTTCAAATTAAATACTAATCTGTACGATTGATGGCAATGTCAGAATTATTACAAAATACTGGCCTGTTTTCAGAAATTATGACTTGTTTTAAAATAAAACGCTATAAATCCATTATATTCTATTTATAACGTAAACAAGTAATAAGTTGCTTTATTTATTACAAACAAACGTGTGAATAGAATAGAATATTTATTTGAAAGAAGTTTATATTTATTTCAGTACATCGTGATAAATAAAAATACGTATAGATATTCCTGCTATTTATAGGCATGATTTGTTTATCAATGTATTTTTAAATTGGCAGACGTATAAGCACGATGTGATTCACACATACGTAACAGTTTATTTATTAACTTCAGTGGAGTTATCTAATATTACTTAGTAAATAATATAAGGGCAGTTTTAATGTTAATTAAAAGGCAATTCTGCCGTCCATAGACTATAATGCCGCTAACCCACATCAGGTCAATTTTTAGATTTTCTGCTCTCCTTAATAAGAAAAACAAGCTCTATCGATCTGTATTTACGGTTTATTTTTATCTGTTGTAGTTCTTGAGATAAATATGGTTAATATGCCGTTAAAAAACTTTTATTCATATTTTTAAAACTCTAAACCGCAGTTAAGTATATTTTGTAATCTAAAAAGTGGCTAAGACCCCTTAGTTCTGCATTTCTACTATTATTTTTTTCCAAATTGCGTAACTAAATTGTCGTTAACTGATTTTTGTACTCAACAGTGCCGTTAAAACTCTTTTACATTTTTGTAGATTAGCATTCTGTAATTTAGAATATACGCATTCCAACATTATAAAGCCGTTAACTAGAAATACTACGTAAGATTGCGGTTATAATCAGTTAACTGCATTTTAGCATTTTATTGAACATATATTATTTGAGACTTTGCATAATGTATACGACATTAACGTCATTTTCTAAAAAAGTGCCAAAAATATTTAAGCTGGTGTACAACACTAAATTGCGGCTATCTCACATTACTACACTAAAATGCCGATAAGTTGCTCTCGCGCCTTACCTTCATACCTGAAACCCTTTTAAGAATCTAATTTAACATTACCGTTTCCGAGGTCTGACTTCGAGTAGAACACCAGTTATTCTAAATGAAGTTTATATTTCTATTTCTTTTTCTCATTTGTTTTAATTAACAACTAGCCACCCGCTTCAGTTTTGCACGGGTGCAATTCTGATGTATTGTACGTATAAACCTTCCTCATGAATCATAATTATCTATTAAAAAAAGCCGCATCAAAATCTATTTTTCACCAGCCTATCACAGTCCACTGCTGGACATAAGCCTCTCTAAGTGTATTGACATTTTTAAAGATTAAGATTACATAGGGATAGACGAACAGCGGAAATCTTTTATTTTATTGATTTCCAGTAAATGTATGTCGTGAAAAAGTGTCATAATTTGTATTTTGTTTTAGCCCAAGCTATCTCTAGGTACTCCAAACTTAATCACTAAAAGTTTAGGTTTAGTTGCCAAACCGTCATAGTATACAGACTAATTGAGTAGCTTTCACATTCACGATAGTAATATAAACTTTAGATTGTTATATTTTTTTGCACAAATGTTTTTGTGTTAACGATCATGGTTATTATTCGTTTAGCTTTGAAAAACTAAATGTTTATATTTTGAGTGTGATGAATTAAAATCATTCCACAGGTTTTTTTTTGTTGTCAAGTACCTTCTCAGGTACATTTAAAACTTTAAACAGTTGTGATTATTGACTCTAGTTGCTTGGTTCCAAAATAATATATCATACCAATGGAGAGGGATCGGCAAGAAAACCTTTAAGGTACTCTTTTAAATTAAAATGGATACAATCCCGTACACACGTTTAAATAAAATAATATGCGTCAGAACCGCAGATTACAAACTAAATCGGAACGCTCAGAAATATTTTATTTGAATTCCGATAAAATGTATATATACATATTATGTTGATCATATTATACAACGTTGAAAAAAGCGAGAGGCATTAAATGAAGCCACATATTCTGTATATCATTATAAGGCTACACAACAAAAATCAAATCAATGTAAGCAATATTTTTATAATAACTTTCGTGAGGATGATTCATACTTAAAACGTTATAACGGTTTACTCACGCGTATTTATCGGGATAGCCCGACTAGTTTCGGACCCAACCGGAGCCAACTAGATAACTATGCCTATAAAACTTAATCACCTAATCAGGAAGATACAGCATGTTCAAACTAAAAAAAAACTAAAAAAATATCCTGTGACTAAACTATTGCTTACATTGATTTGATTTTTGTTGTGTAGCCTTATAATGATATACAGAATATGTGGTTTCATTTAATGCCTCTCGCTTTTATCAACGTTGTATAATATAAATAATATCGTGTATAAGTATCGAAATTAAATAAAAAAAAAGTTAATGCGACCTATGCGAATGTCTATGCTAGGAATAAATTCCTAAGTCGAAGTCGTAAAAAAGATCAATTCTACCATATTATCACAGTCTAAATATACTATTGATGTAGGCCAAACTTAAACAAACACTTTATCCAATACACTTTATGGAATGGAAGTTGATAATGTCTGAATGTTTGAATTTTTGTGAGAAGGATGTTTTTTTTTATCAGATAGACGTATTCGAAATTCAAATCCAAGGGCATATCTTAAAAATATGTCTCATGTACGAGTATGTTTTAAGCGCACCAATTATGACTTTTTCTATAAAAATAGTTTTGACGGTGAATATATAGTTTGCGATTTATGAACGACAAATATCTGAAAAACCGAAAAATTCTGACTATTGGATTCCGTAGTTCTCCCAAAGGTATAGACTCAGACAGAAAAACTAATCTTATAGCCAAGGTGTCTGATATAATTCCTCCACATAAGCTTATATTCTGGCATAGCTTGCCTGTAATTATGAACATTTAAATTAATCTGATAAAAAATACTTAAGACTGCTGAAAGTGTCATTTACCTTAGTTAGAGACCTTCCTTGTTAGTGATATTAAGTTTAAGAACATCATGTTTTAATTCTTGTTTTTTTTTCTTCTATTTTACATGATTGAAGGCTGTTTAAATAATAACTTTACATGCTAGACTATGTTTAACTTAACCTGTTATCAACAGCGCGTTACCAATTATACAAGACTTTTCTTACCTGTACTTATTTAATACTATGCTTTATTTGTATGAAAAATTACTACGATACTTATTTTATTCCATTGATACAGTGTTAACTCACTTTTCATTTTTGCAGTATAATTATGTACATTTAAATAGTATTTGCTTTATTTTGATTTACCTGTGAACATCCTATTAATAGTATTCCCTGAAACTATAGGCCACAATTACTACGCTAAAATGCAGTTACTTTAAAAGGTTTTGTACATAACGGCATTTTAGAAATGTAAAGTAAATCTTATTTCCATTAAAAAAGCAACATTAATTTAAAATACTTAAAACATTAGCCTAAAATGTGGCAAAAACGGTTTTACCCTTTTTTAGTCATGGCTTAATTGTAAGAATATTGCAACAACACAAAACTATAATGCCATTATGTGCTATAACGGCATTGTAGTTATGTAATAATCGATAAATTTATACAAAAAAAAAAGAATGTAATAGTTATGAAGATATACAAGTCAAAAACGCCGCTAAACCACACATAACGGCGTTTTAGTGTTATATTCAATAGTATAAAATTACCACATAACATAACTATAACGCCAAAATTGAATTTAAACATTATTACATAATGTCAATTATTTTGACTAAAATACCATATGATAGAGTTTTAAAATATCTATCTTTCCATATCAAAATATCTCTCATAAGTGAAATAGACATAAAGTGGCATCCATTTCTTTTTTTTTTTAGTTTTTTGCTCATATCTCAAAATTAGTATTTTGTAGATAACGGCATTATAGTTTATGCACGGCAGAATTTTGATATGAATTTTGTCTTTAGCTTCTATTTCACTACTTTTTAAGCAAAATATGAAGTTCGGCCTGTTGGTCTAGCGGTTAGTAACCCTGACTACTATACCAGATGTCGTGGGTTCGATTCCCACCCGGGATAAATGTTTGTGTGATGAGCACGATCATTTGTTCTGTGTATAATTTATGGAATTTATGTATAATATGCATGTATTTGGAAATATATATGAATGTTTATCTGTTGTCTATTACTCAGAACACTAGCTACTTTGGTATGCTTAAGTTGATACTAGATGGCGGTGTGTGAATGTGGTGGAATATTAGTGGGTTTTTATATATTTATTACTTAATTCTAGCAATATGAGCGAGTAGAATGTGAATGCAACCTCGGAGCTTCACTTGGTATTGAAATATACAAAATTTTAATTCAAATTACCCAAAACAGTACAAAGATAATAAATTCCCTGATTTCCTTACATACTGTATAAATTTATTTCAAAACAAATTTAAGGTAGCTGAGTGGAATACTCGAAATATCTCGAAGTCCGTAATTACAGGTATCTATGTAGTTTCTGAAAACTTTCAAAGTTGCCGAGAAAGCATTAAAATCGACTTCAAAAGTCCAACTTAAAGCCGTTTCAGTTAAATTCAAAATGAATACCTGCACTTCATAGTTGTTTAAATGTAACTGTTGTTTCTGAAATTCAGAATTGTATTGTTATAAATACAAGAAAAATAGAGTGCTGGGAGGTTTTCTAAAATTTAAACCCAGTATTAACGGTCTACCTAGTAACCTCTTTCAAATTATATTGTTTAAACAAAATTTACATAAAATTAATTTATTCGATTTAATCTACATTCTAATTTAATTTCTGTAACCTAAAATATTTAGCCAAGGATTGTTAGAATAATAATATTTATGCAAATCAAGTCAATTTGTGAAGTAAATATTATTAAGTATTGTAATGTAATACAATCAGTTTTTATAATTTTGTAACAAAAATTAGAATCGTATTATATTACTATAGAAAATTAGATTAATAAGTAAAGTTCGTATTTCCAACAGAAGTAATAAAACAGCCGATATAGGTTTTCAGCATTTGTTTTTATTTTCAAAAGTTTTCATTATGGATATACTCCTGGCCTTGTTTAACCTACTTCAAAAAAGGACGAGGTTCTCAATTCGGATGTATTTTTTGTTGTTGTAATTATTTTCGTAATTTAGTAAAACCTATTTTCTGTAAATATGTTTTATTCCAAACGTTGATATTTGAAATTGCCACCCTCCAAAAAGTATCTTCGACTGTATTGTCCAGCAAGTAATGTAAACTGATACTTATTCAATAAATAAATGAATAAATATTCCTCAAATTAATATTCCTCAACATTTTATTCATAACTAGCTGTCCCTGCAAACTTCGTTTCGCTGACAAAAATAATTTGAAAACTATCATTTTATTTATGACGAAAAATCCAAATATCTTACGGAACCCTATTTTTTCCAAAATAAAATATAGTCTATGTTACTCGTGGATAATGTAGCTTTCGAATGGTGAAAGAATTTTTAAAATCGGTCCAGTAGTTTTTGAGCCTATTTATTACAAATAAACAAACAAAGTTTTCCTCTTTATAATATTAGTGTAGATTAGTGTAGATTTACCCAAACCAGGAAATTTATTCCTACCTTCGAATTTAATCTAAAACATCCCATCAATTCATGACGTCACAACCCTTTACCATCCCAGTTTTAATTACGAATATCTACAGAGCTTTCACACCGTTATTTGGTAGCTCTAACCATGGGGCTCTATCGAATCTGCTTTGCTATCTGGTATTGACTACCAACTCTCCCAAAATAGGGTTTTGAAAAACATAAAGCTGTTTTTTCGCGGCAGACACGGAATAGATCGGTTGGAGTGGGCTTAGCTAAATTGTTTCTGGATGGGAAAAGACTAAAAAGTTATCCAAATTGACTTTTTGAAACTAGTTAGTGGTGTGATTGGATGTCGCATATTTTTGGGAAATGGTAATATTTTGATGCTTTGGCAAAACTCTTAAATTTGAAGCTGTGTTCTTAGATATATTTGTCTACCTATGATTTAAGTTATTAGAATGGATCTTTTTGACAATAATATCTGCAGAAAGACGGTTACATATTTCTGGCCCTCTTTTCTGCATCATTTCGATACCTATTGGAGAGAGAGTTCTAAAAATGAAACCAATGAAAAACATTGACTTCCAAAGCAAGAAAAAGAAACAAAAAACAGGATTTACAAAGCCTGTAAAGCATTTTATTCGCAGAGACAGATATCTACGTGAAACTGAGAAAAGTTTCAAAATATTCCTGTGACGTGGTTTCGGGAAAACAAGCTGTATTGAAATGTTGTTACCGTGATTCACTTTGTCACGTGATACGGTTTGTTTTGAAAAACTCGTCACTATGTTTTTAGAAACAGACTTTTAAAGCTTTGTGAAAACTCTTAGTTCATGGTTTCACGTAAATTTGGTTCGTGAACCATAGATTCACGTAACGAAAAATAGAGCAGTCATTCATGTCAACGTACTAACAAACCAATATGTATTGGGTTAAGTAGGCATAAAGCGGTTTATAAAACACACCATGCAGGATTTACAGCCTATTATGCTACTGAAGGCGCGAGAGATCAACACCACTATACCAAACTTCATAAATATTTCTTGTGAAAACTAAAATATGAATATAAGACTCAACATTGGACCTATAGTGACAAACAGTCGTATTATTATAATGTACAATAATAAATCCACAAACGCTTGTTCTGAGTCGGGGTGACTTTGTGCATGCGAATTAAATGTGTGTGAAACTTCCGCGACACAAAAATTACATTTCTTAATACGGGGTCATACAAAAATACTTTTGCATTAACTATTACTATACTACTATTAACGGAACAGCCTACAATGTTAATCCGTATGTCACCGAGCACATTTTGTCAATCATTCAACTGCAGGGTAAACATACTCAGTGCGACTGAAACTAGATTTGTCAACTCGATACTGCTACAGATATACTTGTAGGGTCGAAGTTGGCAGTCGGCCTGAGGTCACTCAACTTTGAGAATTCAGAGGACATTTGTTTATTTTACTACTCGTTTTTATACGAATGTGTTTGACATTGGATGTTAATCTTAGTTTATGGGGAGATATAGATTACCGCTATGATTTAGAGAGCTTTATTGATAAAAGAAGTCTCTTGCTTGCTTGTTCTCTCTATACGAATGACTTTTTGGAACTACGGAAGGGTTATTTCATGTTTCAAAAATGAAAAAGGTTTATTTGAATTATTATTTTTTTGTGTTGGCATATGTACCTAGTTAACTTGGCCCCATTAGAGGCCTTACTAGTGCAAGAAACGATAGGTTTATTCTGCAAATAGGATAAATGTTATCTCTTTTACACGTCATTTGTTTGAAATATAATCTCACTAGAATCGACATTTCCTAACTAGCTGCCCAGAGAAGAGACGTCGAAACAGACTCAGTGCAAGCTTCTACTACCCATGAACACAAAAAGAGGAGGCTTGAGTACGCTACCACTACCGTCCACGCAAAAAGAAGGTTGCATACCTACCTACCTGACCAATGGCGGGAGGGTAGCACGAACTGTTGACTGTCCCCATAAAACTACTCTTTTTACATTCTTTTTGCCTTAAACGGGTACGGGGTAGAGTTAATAAAAAACGATGGTTTGGATAACGTTTGCAGTGCTTTTTACGTCTGTTTTTCTTAACGAAGCCAGCGACCGGCCTTTCTGATGAACTTCTGAAGAGTTTTTTTAGTTTGGATTAATTTGTAGTTTGTATTACAAAGTTTGACTGGTTTGAAATTAAAAGTAACATGTATTGTGTAAAAGCATTTTTGTATGAATGGCTTCTTCTACTATCACAGTAAAACTGATTCTGATAAGAATAGAGTTTCTTGGCGATTTTTTTCCATAAAAATTACATTTTGGAACCGCGCAACTAGAGTCAGTAACATTTTAAAAGTGCCTGAGAAGCATTTTGATGTTTGTTTTTTTTTTAATGAGATAAAATATTTAAGGGAGCTTGCTTAAACACATTACAAAGCCTGGTAGGTATTTTACGTTAGTAGGGATGTTAGTAGGGAGAAATAAATTATCGTAAAATGCATAGTACTTCCTTTAATAAAGGTTACGTAGAGACCTAGATCACATTAATAAGTTGTTCTACTAAGTACTAGTTTTCCTACTGAACCGGGGCAAATTTCCAAAACTTTACTGCATTTATAACTTCACTAATATTCCTATGGGTATGTGAAAATAAAACGATATCAAGTAAAAAAAAATCATGCTGGCAGCAGAATGTTATGTTTTGGAATCCAATGCGCAATGCGAACTATTTTTATTTCATATCAGTTGAAATGTAGCTAAATTTACATATCATTTGGTATAGATAAGTAAAAAGAACGCATTTTACAGGAGAAGTCTGGTAAATAAATCGCAAACTCAGTCTCGTATTTGCCTTTTAAACGATTTCAAACTTGGTTTGTTTGTAGCTTCTGCAGATTTTGATAGCCTGCCTTGATTTTAGTGCCTAAAAGCTCCAATATTAATCTTTTTGGCCTTCTTTATCCCATATAAAAACATAAATACGAATATGTACTAATTAAAAAAAAACCTGTGAAGACAGTTTATCGTTAACGTGGCCTAAAAATCTTTTTTTTTAATTATCCAGTATACTGATAACAACCAAGGTTTTTAAAAATATTACATGAAGAATAGCAACGCAATGCCATGCACTGTCACCAAAAACGCGGATGACGTGGCATGGCGATTCAGGTTTAGTCAGAAAGAGTCACTAAACTGGGTTCCTCTGCCGAGAAAGCCTCCCTGTCCATGAGGATTCCCCCGCCTAAACAAAAAAATAAAAGTCTTACAAATATGTTTCCACTGCTGGACATAGGCCTCACCAAGTGCACGCCATTGAGATCTGTTTTTTTAAATTCTTCATCAAAATTGAATGTATTTGCCGTAGAAAATCTTCAAAGATGATCTTTAAGAAAATTCTATTACCGACTATACCGACGTTACATAATACTGAAAAACCAACTTTTCTATACGAAACAAGTTTTCTAGTTAGGTCTCAAAAACTTAGTCGTTAGACTGAAAAGGTAATCTAGGTTACAGCCGGTCTATGAATTATTTAGGACCCGATAATTTAGTTTAGACTTTCTGAGAAGTTTTTTTTTGATAATATTAAGTTTGAAATTTGTTTACGCTTCAGTGTTCTGAATAAATTCTTGTTGGCTTTGCTTTTACAGTCAAGCAGATTTAGGTTGACTGTCCATTTTAAATACCTGAATATTACTTTACTTAAATAAGCAAAGTGTACGAATGTGTCTTTATGTAAAGGTATACATAGGTTTTCTTAATCAATAAAATACTACTGACAAATAATTTGAAGGAAAACATAGTGAGCAAACCTGAGTTCTAAATGTTAAAATCGGAGAACAACATAAAGTGAGTTGATGTTTCGATTAATGCTCAAACCCTCCCTATAAGGGAAAAGGTCTGTGCATTGCAGTAGGATATTTTCAAACGACTTCAAGAAGGTCTCAATTCGTCGTCATCTTCTTTTAGGGTTCCGTACCCGAAGGGTAAAACGGAACCCTATTACTAAGACTCCGCTGTCTGTCTGTCTCCAGGCTGTACCTCCTAAACCGTGATAGCTAGAAAGCTGAAATTTTCACAAATAGTGTATTTCCGTTGCCGCTATTACACCAAAAATTAAAAAAAAATGTTAAGGGGTGTTCAAATACAATAAACGTGTTTTTTCGTATTTTTTTTTGCTCAATATTAAAAACGATAACAGGTAGCCGCTTTAAACTTTCGCTATGTATGTACGAAACCCCTTGTGCGCGCGTCCGACTCGCACTTGGCCGGTTTTTCCATATGTATAACCAAGCTTATTCAATGTTATGGTATTTAGTTTGAAAATTGTAATTTAATTCCTACGAATTTTATTGTTATTAATAATATAATTGGTATCTTAAGAGGAAAATGCAGAAGCGCCTACCTATGTAGCTAGTTTTATGGAATCATTAGACTGAATTGTTTTGTGAAATCTTCAAACTAAACTTAGATGTTCTCATGGATTCTGAAATGACTAAAATAACCTATTTTATGCACCTTTTCTCACTATTTTGTTAAATCTCATTAATAAAAAGCCATAAAAGACTGAAAATGTCGGTAGTTTTTGGTATACAAAACTTAAATTGAACTTTACGAACTAAAAACGAAACAACAAGCAATATTGCCGAAACCCGGGATTGAACCGGGGACCTTTAGATCTTCAGTCTAACGCCCTCCCCGCTGAGCTATTTCGGATGTGATATACAAGGCGAAATACCGGATCAATTAACACGACTCCGTTTTCAAACACATTCAGAGAAAAAAAATGACATTCAATTTTATTTATTAATCAGTTGTTTATAATTACCCAACATATAAAAAAGGAGGAAGTTCCCTATTCGGATGTTTGTATGCTTTCTTCACATGCAATTTTTAATGTCTTTAGGAAAAATCTTCCTAATTTGTCGGTAATAGGAATATATCTAAGGAATACCTAAATATAGATTTTAAAGACAAATTCATCCTTCCGGGGTCAGACAAAAATGGTGTGGAGACTTCATAGTGAAATGTAGAAATTAAAAACTGCACGGTGGGTTCTCATTACTAAACACAGTTATAGGAGTGGCATAAGGTAGGTTATAGTGGTACAAGGATCTCTTAGCATGTGGCCGAAATCAGAACTGAGTACATTATATATGAAAAACCATTACTTTTGATAGACAGTTGAGTTGGTTCTTGATGAGAATATGCACATCAGCGCCCTCTAGTTAACGTCTTCTGCGTGACAAATCTTTGTAGCTCTATATAGACAATTAAAAATACGTGTTCAAATTAGGTATCTTAATCATTTCTTATTTTTTTATGTGCTTGAAGCTGTGATAGCTTAGTGGCAAGACCGTAGGACTGCCAAGTCAGAGGTCTTGAGTTCGATCCCCACAGCGCGCACCGACTTTTCGAATATTGTGTGCGTTTAAGAAATAAATATCACAGTTTCCGTGTTTCGGAAGGCACGTAAAAATGTAGGTCCTGCGCTTGATCTCTCTCCGGTCGTGTCGGATTACCGTCCCATCGGGCTATGAGAGTAAAGGAACAGAGAGTGCACCTGTGTTAGCACACGCTTGTGCACTATAATATGTCCTGCGTAGCTGGCTGGTGTCATAGTAACACTGGCCGCCGTGGCCGAAATCGGTCCGGACATTATTATTATTTTTTTTTATGTATGTTCACCGTTTACTCAAAGACGCCTGGACCGATTTACAAAATTCTTTTTTATTTGATAAGGTATTCAGTCAGTACTCAGGTGATAATAATATGATGACACCTTTTGTCATTTAGATTATTTTTTAAGTTTTTGTGCCGTTTAAGTCGGATTTTATTATAAAAAAAAAATTAGTAAAATTAATTTATTTTAAATATTTTATGATGTTCTTTATGGTCAAACAATCTTACCCTCTAGATAAGAGATCTTTATTCCTTTGTAGTGATAAGAATAGCTATAAGGCAACTAGTAACGCCATTTTCGATAAAACACATATCATTGGCTTGTATCTGTCATTTCCATACAATCTAGCAGATTTATATGATCAGCGTTAATAACCGTAGAAATGACATTTTTCAACGGAGACTTGTCTAGTTTTCAATCGTACAACTTTTCATTTATTTTAACACTACACTTTTCCCACGCCTTTGCCCATATGTATGTCGGTTATATCTGCAAAATTTAACCCTTCTTTTGAAACTTTCAAATAAATAATGGTCGATGTGTTTATCTAAAGTTTTAGGTACTTGAGCGTAAAAGTATAAAAATATCAATATTCATACATGCCCACACATTTTTGACTTCATAATATTAGTAAGGAGCTATAATAGCATTTGTAAAATCACTAGGATGCTATAAACCACTTTTATTCTTACCATTTGTCCGATTACCAAACGAAATAATCTACAAATTCCTAGATACTATAAAACCTTAGGAAATCTAGTTTAGTCTAACAATATTTGTCGTCTGGGGTCGTTTCCCGGGCACATATTATTCATTCAATGTTTATCGTTTCGTCTCCCGGGGTATTTGCAGTTAGCGTACTGGCGTACTCCTCAACCATTATTTATATTGCCTTCACTGTCTGTTTGTTTGGTTGCTATGGCAACGCTGTTTGCAGATGACGTCAGAGACTGAAAGTTTAGTTGCTTTTATTTGCCACTTGAATTTTCTATTTATGTTCTTCATTTCAGTTCAGTTCGTGAAGTTGACTCATTTTTCTTTTATTTGTGAACTAGCTGTTGCCTGCGACTTCGTACGCGAAAAAAATAGGGATGAAAAATAGATAGTACCCGATTCTCAGACCTACTGAATACGCATATAACATCTGGTGAAAATCGGTAAAGCCGTTTCAGAGGATTACGGTAACTGACATTGTGACACGGGAATTTTATATATTAGATAAACTTTAGGTCAACAACAGCCTACAGAGCGTGGTGGAAGTAATTTTTCTAAAAATAGTATGTATTTAGAAGTACATAAGTATGTTTATCAGTTGTCTAGTACTCAGTCTAAGCTCTGCTTAGTTTAACACTAGATGGCGTTGTATGAAAGTCGTGGTATATTATTATTATTAACTTGCCAAATTCTTAAACAGACGTGTTTTTGTTTCACTTCGTCCCTTGTTTAGACAATGATGGATGGCCATCGCGAAGATATTTCTTTGCATCAAAACTTTTTGGATACATAAGTGCTTGGATAATTTTTCTTTATCTTTCATCGGTCACAGGGGACTTTGTTATATTTTCTGAGCTCTCTGGAAGGTTAAGTTTGGTATTATTAATGTTGAAGTACACTTTTTGTTAGAAGTTGGTAGAACTGAGTTTTTGTGATATTTTCTTAATAATCGTAACTAGTCTACCGCGGTAGGACAATAATTATACGCCTGTTAATATTGTTCTTTCTTTTTGAGAAATACACTGTTGTAAAAAAAGTAACGCGATTTTTTTTTTTTACTTCTAAGTGTTGAAATATTCTTATACGTAGTAAAAATATTTTATTGTAATGATCGATGACATTATCAGTTATGAAAAGGAAAATCCAAAAGTCCATTGAAAGAAATTTTCATTCAAAGTTTTGTCTAGTTTACGGCTAGCTATAACCTACATTTAACCTACAATAAATTAAACGACAGACTCGTATTTGTCATTACTTTTCCTGAAACCTGAAATACAAACACTTCAGGAATACTTCAGTAAGTTGTAAACAGTTGAATACCATTTTACAACTTGAATGATTGAAATCTTGGCTACAGTAATAAACACTTGAAGCTGTGTTTAATTTTCAACCGACTTTAAAAAGAGGTTTTAATGTCAACTGTTTATATTGACAGGTAAAAGAGGCTATTAGATGAATATGTGTAGATAGAATTTGCCTCAAGTATAAATCATGGCTATTTTGGCTAGAATATTATGTAACAAAAATATTGAATTATACTAAAAACTTAGCAGTAATTCGTAAACCTATAATATTGTATCTGTACTATGAATTTGATAAAATTGTAAAAAGTTTTACAAGTAGTACTACTTAAAATATTATAACAGTAACCAACTAAAAGCCCAGCGCCAATTCAATACTTTTCTACAAAAGCGTCTGTTGAAAGCTGATTGATGACAAGGTTTGGTTCAGCGTCAAACAGAATGTACCGTAAAGTCAGATTGGAAGGATCTCACGGTCCTATATTAAACTTGATAGGGCTGAGATAACTGCGTTACTAGCTCTCTGTGTTACTTTATGAACCCTTTGCCTGGTGGCTCAGGGTACTGTGAGATAGGATTTGTTGCTCCAAAGGTTTCGAATTCGATCTGAAAATTTTAGTTTACAGTGTAGGTGTTTTTTAGGCATACTGTTGTTGTGAGGCTTAGATAAAAGAAGTATCTAGTATTTTGTATGGCATAATATAGGCTTAATACATAAATTTGACGTAAGGATTCTGTAAAATAATCTTCAACCACAAAACGAAAAGTAGAATAGAGTCAGTAACGTTTTGAAAATGCCTGAGAAGGCCTACTCGAAATAAAAACTTTTAATTTTGAAACCAAACTGACAAAACCCCACCCATGACTTACCTTTGAAATTTTATTTCCAGATAAACAAAGTGACCTTCGCTCCCCTAGTGGTATCCACCCTCTTCATTCTCCTCACATCGCTGCTCGCCCACTGCGCGAGGAGGGTTGTCCAGAAGGTCGTCAAGGAACCCTTCGTGAGGCTCCTGTTCGAAGAGGCGATAGCCGCCGCGGAACTATGTGGCTGCTGCTTTGAGCTGATTGTCGGTGAGTGGAGTTTGAAGGTTAGGTCACATGTTTTTATAGTAACTTTCGTGAGGACGATGCATACTTCAATGATACAACGGTTTAGTCAAGCGTATTTATCGGTATAGCTCGACTAGTTTCGGACCCAACCGGCCCCCCTGAATGAGTCCAGGGGCGAGGGACTTGGGGAAGTCCCCGCCTCCTATTAGACGGACCCGAGGCGGAGGCGCGCGTGGGTTGTCGCCGCGTGCCTCTGAGACGATGCACGGGGTAGTTACACACCTCATTATCCCATGCACGAGGCGAGCCCCATTAGATAGAGCCGTTAGATCAATTCAAATGATTGAATGATTTTCCAGCGATAGGTTTTAATCTTGAACACTTTTGTTAAAGAACATAATTTTTTATAATTTCTAGTCGCGGACAACTTTGGTGTATCGACGTATGCGATATTCCTATTCGCTCTGACGATCTGGTGGTCGCTGAACTGGGGCGACGCTACCGCCTGTCCTTACACACACATAGAGGATATCATTGAAGGTAAGCATTAACAATCCACTTTAATCTTAGGATTTTCCACAAAATCACAACATTTTTATGGCCCTGCAGCTTATCAGCAACTGTCAAAGAAACGTTCTGAAAGAGAGAGCTCTACGGTGTACAGGGCATCTCGTATTTACAACAGCAAGATATATTTTACGAGATTAAGACAGGTGCTCAAGTAGAACCAGATTGAAATACTTTTAAGTGCTTCAACCTAAAAAAGTCTTATTAAAACTGCTAGTTTTGTCTTATTAGCACAAATTGACGAAATATGACGATTTTACTGATGTTTTCATATGGAATTTTCAGGCAAAGGCGACATCCGTAAAGCTCTACTGAAGACTTGGGCTGAACTGGGCGGAGGTATCCTGGTCTTCAAATATGTCCAGATGTACTGGGCCCTGGAGATCTCGGACACGCACAAGGACAAGGCGATTGAAGACTGTAAGGCTGATTTACAGGTACATTGACGAGTTTGTATGTGGGTATAGTTTGAATGATGAATTTTGTTCAGAATTGCCAGTAATGTATGGTATGATAGGTCATAAACAACGTTGTGTTTGAGTCTGAAATGTTTCGAGGTAGATAGTGACTGGGGCATATATTATGCAGTATATAATATGATGCAGAGAAATTGATGTTAAAGCAAATTCTTTACAAAGTTAAACAAAACGAAAAATGTGAACAATATTTGGAAATATCTTGATCATCAAAACAATATCTAATATTATAGGCAACATAAAAGTTCCTGCTTGAAGGCAGATCACGCATTGTAATTTATACTAAACGGTCGAAAATTGGCAACACATGGATGTCCCATGCAAAAACTTTTTGCTTTGACCTACATTGGGACAGATACAGCTGTTACAGTAAGCCGTAACTTCCTTTGGGTTTTCAAATACAAGGTTACGAAATATAAGGCCCTTTGTACATGACGCAACGAGATTGCGATACCCGACGACTTTCTTCCGACTTCGTCTCCAATTACACAACTATTGTCTATACACATAAATATTCTTCAAATGATCGTGACAACACACAAACATTTGTTTTGGGTGGGGATCGAACCCACTACCTCCGGTATAGCAGTCAGGGTCACTAACCATTAAACCAACGGGTCAGTCATATTGTATGTATGTATTATTATTTAAGTTTTTTTATGGTGGTAACCGGCTGGCATGGTATGAACATGTCATGCGGAGAAAAAAGGATCACGTGGTAAGAAAGGTGCTGGAAATGAATGTGGATGAATATAGGGGAAGAAGACGACCAAAGAAACGATGGATGGATTGTGTGAAAGATAATATGGCTGTAAAGAGTGTTACTTGCGAGATGACGTCAGATAGGAACGTGTAGAAGAAGAAGACATGCAGCACCGACCCCAAATAATAATAATTAGGATAAGGGCAGGGGAATGATGAGTAGCTTGAAAGCTAGGATCTTCAGGTAACACATTTTCAAAACAACTACTACGATATACTAATGAATTTGCTAGTATGCTGTTAGGTAACAAAATAGGTTTGACACCTAGTACTAACACTAATTCCTAAATGCTACTAAAACTTTTCGTACTGGCTAAAACGGTTTGTGTTAAACGACTTCAATTGCTGACTGTACAAGCGACATAACGAAGTTCTATTTGATTTGCGTGCGTTCTAATGGTTTGTTGTTTCACATAACGTGTTTGTTTTTGTTTAATCTGCTATTAATATGGGTTCAAATTTAATGGTAATGATATTTTGTACCAAATTAGAGCACAAACATGACGCATTGCAGAGTCATTATTTTGAATAATTATGATTGTGTTGTTCAAAATACACATGTATGTAAAATTTATTTACTTTCAGTAAAAACTCATGATTGATACGTAGGTTTAACAATAAAATATCGAGCATATAATTATACAAATTATTGTCCCGGGATCCGTTTTAAAATTGTCCTGTTTCCAATTTTCTTTTTACTTAGGAGAATTTTAACCAAAATACATTCGAGATAGCTGATAACCAAATAGTTTCGAAAGAGTTCCCTTTACTATACTTATTTACGTAATGGTTAGTTTTTAAATAGTAACAGTCCTCTTTTATATCTTAAATGAGATTGTTGGCTATAAATTCCATTCATAGCGTCACTCTTCTTGGTCCATCGCCAGCATTTTCCATGCAATCTTTAGTTTTCTTTTAAATCCTCTATTTTGTAAAACCTCTTTGAATGGCATTAATATTTTCTTACTGGTTAAAAGAAGTTTATTAAGCTATTTAGCTTAATAACGTCGGTACTGTAAAGCTTTGATTTCCAAGTAGGTACTGAAAATCTAAATAAATTTTTATAACCTTTGTAACTATGAACCATGCTGACAAATCAAGAAATTTAAAGACCTAGTAGTCTTAATAGCAACCTAAAAAACGCTTCAAAACTAAATTAGCGTAAAAAAAACATATCAGATTTTTTCGTATTTGTCAGATGAAACTTTAAAAGCTACACTTATCTTATAAATGATACGAAAATAGCAATAATCTAGCATGTTTAAATGGCTGAACTACTTAACATACTTTTATGAAACTCATCAAAGAGACAAAAGTTTAATTTAATTCATAACTAACATCAACAGAGACGAAACTTCAAAGAAAATCTATATATAACTCTAGAATATTTAATTAAAGCAACAAAAATGTGCTACAAGTATTTTCTCCTATCTCTTCAACCCACAATTCTAAGAATACCCTAGACTTCTGACGTCAAAATCATAAACCAGAATTTAATTAAGTCTTCAAAACAATATTCTTCGTATAAACTATATACAAACAAACTTCCAGACAACGTAACAGTTAATTAGATGAAAGATTAACTGACGGTTTTCTTCATACAATGTATGGGATATGTGTGGAACGGATGTATGGAATCTGGCAGATGTTATGCAGAAACTACGATGCAATTTGGAATAACCGAGTAACGAACTCTTGGTGGATTAAATTGTCGGGAGCTTCGGTGCTAAGATTGGATTAAGATAATATTCGAAATGGGATAATACTCTTCCGCTTTAGACTGATATTTTAAACTTGAGGATAAAGGAGTCTACTCATAATGCATGCTGTGATTTTGTCTACGTTCAACGTTTTATAGTATGATTGTGTTAGACTTGCTTTCAACTTAGAAATAGCCCAAATTGTAAGGTTCTCATAAGGTGCTTCTAAATTGGGATGAAATGATTTTGGTACTATCTTGATTTTATTGTGAAATTGGTCTATGTAAGCTTAAATAGACGCCCTTCCTAAATAAATAGACCTTACTTTGTTTATGACATTCTGCTCTATTTATTTAGTTTAATATAAAGTATTCTACTAAGTTAGAAGATATAGCTCACATTATATTATGTATAGTATGTAGCTCACAGTATATTATGTTAGTCACATTTGTCCTTGTTTTAATAATTTCAAATTAGATAACCCTGCTTCGTTACTATATTGGTTTTATTTAACAAATTGCCTTTCTAATCTTTAATCTAAAACAGCTTATTCGACATGCACCTAAAAACAAATCGCGTTCAATATAACGTTGATTTGGAAACGAGGTGCTAGAACAACATCCTACCCAGACAGGGCTGCATTTCCATAAATGTCAGTACTAGAGTCCGTTAGGTGACAAAAAAAATAGAAGAAGAATAACTCGAAACTTTACTTTATAATATAGTACATAAAGTAGTATAATAATATTACAATAAAGTGTATTGTAGTATATTATATTCAACCCCACAATGCATTTATTCATCCGATTGTCTATTGTCTTTATACGTTTATAATTAAAAAAATAAAAGGTTTCCTTAAAATGAGATGTCTACGAACAAACAATGATTTTTATTACAAAATCTCGATGTCACGCTAATATTCTGTTTCATGAAATTTGGTGTGCCATGAATGGAAACTGTTTAATATTATTTTCATAACTTTCAGTAAACAAAACTAATAAGGTTATCAATACAACGATAGTTAGCACACCACATGAGAAACAGATGTCAAACGAAAAAGTTCCTTAGTGCCACAATGGGCGGTCTTAACCCTAAAAGCGACCTCTTAATGACAAACAATATTTCCAGGTTCCAGTGCTATACGGTGCGGTAGTCGAAGGCATTGCCACCTGCCTTTGCCGCTTGGCCTCCAAATCTCTCGGTGACCTGAACCCTCGCTTCGCCACAGCCATTGACTCCTTCATTGGTACCTCCTTGGTTGTCGCCGGTAAGAACTTCAACAACGTTTACATCTTTCTGTACATTAATTTTGACAGTTCTAACTCAATCGTCCAATTCACACTGAGATTTAGGTACATGATTCAAAACAGCCACAAAATCTCACTCTCAGATTTTTAACCATATCTTTCAAAATTATCTACATTCTACTGTAAAAATCTTACATGACTACATGGTGTTTGACATGAAAGCTTACCCCTTAACACGAACACCCCGCTACTTTATCACCACTGCACTTATCACCAGCTGGTTTATTGGCTATATCTGGCTAATAACTCAAGTGATTAACAAGAATATAAACCGGAAAAAAATATTTAGTACCGACTGATGCCCAACTAAGATTTGGAATACTGTCGACGTTAACCGATTCGAAATCGTTTTTTTTTTTCTAATGATGATTTATAATCTCTTGAGTTATATAAACTGTGTCTCAGTGTGCCGTGCCACGAAATACTCACTATAGAAATGTCTCCTTGACACTCCGATGTCAGCGTACATTTCTATAGTAGTATCGTGACAGGCAATCTCTTTCGTTGATAAGACGACAGCTATAGTCAATAGGCCTATCACCAATACCACTCACATACTCACGCATAGCTATCAATGTTCCAGGAGTCCTCACTAGGCACACGGTATTCGTCTACCGCTATCAGGACAATAGTGCCAATGCGGACCTAAGCGTGTCCATCTTTTGCAAAGTACATTTAGGAAAAGGTACATACTTGTGTAACTAAATGTCCACTAACGTTAATACCATCGGTCGCTTTAATAGCTATGCATGGATCAGCATCATTATCTGAACGATCTTTATTAGGATCATTGTCATCAGTATCACACACTTGTACAAATGTATTCTCATCACAAGTCTCATGCCATCATTTTCTTTATTATCTTTGTAGGTTAGTCGTGGCTTTTGTAGTTCTTCTAGTTATAAAGGTTTTAATAATGGATATTGATGACTTATCCAAAACCCGAAACAAAAAAACAATAATTAAATTCCGAGTGATTTTCGTCACATATTACAGCAAAAACAATTATTTCGTTTCTGAACAACATGTTCCTATAAAAATCTATGTAAAACCTAATTTCTCTTTGCAGCCTTCGATTACTCCGGCGGTTACTTCAACCCTGTTCTGGCAACGTCCTTAAAAGCTGGCTGTGAAGGTCACACCCTCATGGAACACGCCTTAGTCTACTGGATAGGAGCGTGTGCTGGGTCTATCCTATCGGTCTACCTCTACAAGCTGCCAGCCATCCAGAAATTCGTCAGAGGATCAGCCACCAGCGAAGCGAACGGTGACAGCATTTGGGCTGACAAGGAAGACTAGATATATTTTTCAATTCAAAATCGATCTTGGATGATGCTGCAAAATTTTACGCAGTTACAAACAGTATTGTCACGTATCCTCTGGTTTCTGAACGAAGAACTGACTGAAGAACCATACTGATTCAGAGAAAATTCGGAATAAATCATTAACACGATTCGATTAAAACTTTAAATAATTAAATGCTGCAATAGAAACATTTTATATAATGAAATTCAGTTTAAAACGGTTTGCGAAATCGATACTGAATAAATAAAGATTCCCAGTATTTTAACTGCAAATACAAATAATGAATTCCCAGCAATCATTGCAGCATTTTTTCCCAAAAACCATTTCTAAAGTATACATAAAAACCTTTTACTTTGATCGTTTCAACGTGAGACTCGTGATTCAATAAAAATCATACAATACTAAGAATTTTCGATATCTTTCTCTTTAATTTGTATCGATTACGCTCGTTTGGTTTAATCAGATTCTTCGTAACGTGATACCCATGAATCTAGTCATTTTTCTAAGTATTGCTAATTAAAAAGTTTGTATTTATTAGGTCGTCTATCTTTCTTTTGTTTTATTCGAGATTTCGGTAACTGCAGCTAAGTACCATTTGAACTTGATCTTAACTAATATTTTGCCCTTAACTAAGGATGTCACTTATCAGATAACCAGTTTCCTTAGAAGAGGGACATTTCTACAACCATTGGACCACTTTTTAAGGGCTGTGATCAAAGAATCATGAGAATTCCACCATTTACCTAGACTTACATAACCTTTTCTATCCACGAAGCGTTTCAGTTGTTTCATTAAAATTTTCTTCTCTTGCCCTTTTGGTAGCTGGCTTCAAGTTGATCATATCGTTCAAGTGTATAGAAGTGACAAGTCCATTCGAAAAGAACTGTCATTTCCATACATTGGAGGTCTTGTCTAAATGTCACTTTTCTACCTGGAAAGATGTTACCACCTTTTGTACAAAGCTTTGATTAAGCGTTAGATTTTATATTTTTTCTACCCTCGTTATGTGTTTTGTTGAAGAATGTTTCCTAAAAATATAATAAGTGCTACGTACTCCCGTTGTAAATAAATGTTTAATTTATTACAAACGTTGTTTTTTTCTCTTTGTCTATTCTACTCTAAGTTGTATTGTTACATACATAGTAATTTGGAACCATAACAACTATGTATAATAAGTTTCTATGGAGTTCTATCAAATCAATATTTTTAGCAAAACTATACCTTCATAAGCATAAAATCTGAGCTATATCTGAATAAGATGTGCATACATAACTAACATAGCCTTTGCCCAGCAGTAAGATAGAGTACTAGCTTAGTATTATTTTATCACATTAAGTATTAGCCGTTGTAAAAGCCTCAACAAATCCAAAAACTCAGTCACCATCACAAAAATAGAAAAACAAAACAATTGCCTGGTGTTCTTAAATAATCAAACTAGTTACCTGAAAATTCTTCAATGGAATTTCTTCTTTATCTATGTACAATTACGTATCACAATTAATTGTATCCTCAATTACCTCCAAATATAACAGGAGGCAGTGAAATGTGCAATGATTTAGTATTCTGGCGAGGTTGTATGATTTATGCCGTCGACTCATGAAACACGATCGTCCCGAGAGCCAGGCTGTGTAGCTAATTCACTTGTAATATGAAACTGACATGTGTAAGCGAGTATGCGTGGTAGCCACCCAGAGGAATATGTACAGGGGTCTACCATAGCCTAAAGCAGTCGTGAAATGAATGCCGCTTTTCAAAATCAAAAGGTATTTATTTCGAGTAAGCCTTTTCAGGCACTTTACGCAGTTTTGTGTGGCGTCTCGATTTTTTTATGGAAACTTAGTTTAAAAGATGGTAGGAAGCTCAATAACGAAAATTATCAACAAAGAGTTTTTTGACGCTTTGTAAATAATTATGTTATTTTGTAGTTATCTAAGTTTAGTTTTCAACTAAGTAACCTGGATAAAAACCCGTACTGATGAAATTATCAATTATCGATACGAAGACTTTTTGAATAACTTTCGTGTTTGCGTTAATTAGTGTCGGTTAGTCGGCTTTGATATACAAATATTTATCCAGTATACCAAAATAACGATACAAAAAATACTTTACTAAAAATATGAAATAAATAGAAACTGTACCTGTAGGTTACCTATCGTTCTTTTACTTTTAACTTTTTATTTTTAGAGTTTCAGAATTGATCAACGGTACATGTCAGACGCAGACTCCTTTTATTCTCCTGGAAAATAAGCAACCATTTCTATTTGTTTTCAAACAAAAAATAAGGTTTGAAATATATTTTTTGCGAAACAAAATTGACAGCAAAAGGACGAACATTTTGGCCTTGTGGTAAATTAAATTATAAAATTGTGAAACGTTATTAAGATAAAAATATTTTACCAGAAACATATTTTGTGTTGGTTAGATGGTTACGATTAGATATATCATATAGGCTAATATTTATAGATATACAACGTTGATAAAAGCGAGAGGCATTAAATGAAACCACATATTCTGTATATCATTATAAGGTTACACAACAAAAATCAAATCAATTTAAGCAATATTTTTATAATAACTTTCGTGAGGATGATTCATACTTAAAACGTTATAACGGTTTACTCACGCGTATTTATCGGGATAGCCCGACTAGTTTCGGACCCAACCGGTGCCAACTAGATAACTATGCCTATAAAACTTAGTCACCTATTCGGGAAGATACAGCATGTTCAAACTAAAAAAAAACTAAAAAAATATCCTGTGACTAAACTATTGCTTACATTGATTTGATTTTTGTTGTGTAGCCTTATAATGATATACAGAATATGTGGTTTCATTTAATGCCTCTCGCTTTTATCAACGTTGTATATATACCTGTCCTAGCCGATTTCGGCTACGGTGACTGCTATCGTTTATACAAAGCTTTGGTGGAAAATGTTCGAGCACATTCAGCACACGTAAACACACCATCTACGTAGTTGTAGACTATGGCTATGGGTGGTCTAGATTTGAGAGTATCGGATAGTAATGACTGGACAGGACTGGTATACCAGCAATTCATGTAATAAAGTATGATCAATGAGGAAAAAAACAAGAATAGATATTCTATTGTTCTGTCAAACTTGAAAACAAAAGTACATTCCACTTCATTTTCATTCATTAACAACTCAAAGAACATAAAACAAAACATAAAGAGACTCACACAACTTTATTAATAACTTCCAATCTCGCTAAACGTCGAGTTTCATTTAAATCTGACCAATAGACAATCCCCTGTACCATACACTGTTAAAGAAAATCTATTGACATTGTGGGAGCGAGACAGCGCGCTAAACATCGGTGTATTAACATCTTGCTTTCACGACATAACAACGATAGTCTTACAAACAGGTTTCATGGTACAGCCTCAGATATCCACAAAGAAAGAAATGATTAACTTAATCAAACAAAAATGTAAGCGGATCAGAATTTATTGCAGATCTTAGTGAAGATTTCACTTCATTGCGGCCATGATCCTGAGAGGTTAATTAAAAAGTTACCAGCCCCGGGTTAGAATAGAATATTGAATATTATATCCCTCTTAACTTTTTCCTTTGAACAATATTATTGTTTTGTTTCGTCAGATGAAAAGAAGATCCTTGTGTTCTTTTTAGAGGCATTTGTTTCGACTTTTCACTTTTATTTCGGGCCAGTAGCTTATTAAATAGTTATTATTATTCTATTATTTCGGAGAATATCGTAGATGACTCTTAATGTGATCAACATTATATTGATAGTTCTGAAATAACGTTTTCTTTTGGTAGTCATAGATGAGCATATTTTAGAGAAAACGAACGGTAAAGTTAACGATTCTCAAAAAGGTAATTTGTTTAGGTGTTAAACGTAGTCTTATGTTTTCATAGAACTATTGTTATTTGTTAGAAAGGGATTCGTTTAAGTTATTACGTCAGACTTTTTAATTGATAGAATATTGTGAAAAGAGTTTGAAAAAAACCTAGCAGTAAGGTCAAATGATAGTGGAAATTTATGTTAAAATAATAGCCCCTATGACCGTAGGACTATTAAAAATCGGAGAGGGTGGTACGAACATAGAAAAGGCTTTTACAAAAATCATTAAGTTTTTTTATAGGCAAAATGGATAATTACGTCGCATGAAAATATAACAGATAAAGACAGACAATTAGAGCGTGCGTACCAAAAACATTTTTGACGTTAAATCGCCTAAAAGTTAAAACCGTTGTAACTTACTAAGTTATTATTTGAACGTGGATACGTCTGCGGTTACAATAAAACGTTGTTTCAATTTTGACGTATTTTTTAGTTTAAAACTCTTTGGTAATCAGCATCATCCTAATTCTGGTTGTTTTGAAAGATGTATTTTGAAGAGCGCTCTCAACAGTTTGAAAGTTAATTAGTGCTATATTATGATTTTAGGCTAGTGTAATAATGAAACACGTACTTATACATAATAATCGTGGATAGTTTTTGACCTGTAGCGATAATTTTTTACTTTCCATATCATTTTCTGGAACATTTCGTAATATTCCGATAACAAGGACAAACATAAATCTCATACATATTTTTATTATTTTGTAGTAATAACATACTTCGTGTAACAAAAAATGGTATACACGTGTTTAACCAAAAAAGATAGCTCGTTAATGTTTTAACAGTACATATATAAAGAAACATTACAAAAACAACTTCAGTAGAGAAAAAAACCTTCGCGGTTGTTAAAGAAAATAAACCAGGAGTAGAAGATTTTTTTGAAGATGTGGAGATTTCTCATTTGTTTTATATTAAATGTATTTTTAAGTGTTGATGGTACGTTATTGCCTAATAATGAAGCACCAATTTTAAACGAATTTGAATCTATAACCGAATGCATAACAACTTTGAATGGTTGGCTGCACATGAGTCCAACATTTGCTATACTGAAGCAAAAAGATGATGACAATAAAGAAAGTGACTTTATCAAGCAATTGATTAATAATCTCAATAGAAACAACGTTCCTCTAGCCATTCTTGAAGATGTCATTGACCATGATGAAGAAAGCCAAGATTTATACATCAATTTCTTTACTATCGCTTTCTTTGATTCGTGCGATGATGCTATTCAGTTTAATTACAAGAATGTTAACAATATAAAATATCTTATCATAATATCGGATCCCAATAGTAAAAATTGTGGAAAAAGCCTTCAAGGAATTAAAGAGATAGTTGGTGAATTTGACGTCACATTTGTTATTCAAGATTTCTTTAATGACATCAATAAGATTTACACGATATTTCCTTATAAAGACAAAAACACATGTGAGATGGTCCACAAGCTGACGCACATCAACACGTGTGTTAACGGTTCCTTAGAAACACAAAATGTTTTTCCAATGAAAACGCCCACGAATTTTAATAAATGTCCTCTTAGGATTGGAATGGCAACACTGTTCCCGTTCTCTACAATCAAAGATCACGATACATTGAAATCTTACGACCTACTTAAAGAGACACAAATTAAAGGATCCGATTTAGAAATGTTGAAAGTCATCGGCAAACACTTCAACGCGTCATTAGAACTGCGCTATGTTAATAGGAGTGAAGAGAATCCATATGTAGATACCGAACTTCTGAAATTCCTTTTCAACAACAGTCTTGATTTATGCGCTGGTGGCCTCTATAGAATTTACGGAGACGTGGTCGCATACTCAGGAATATACAGCCGACAAGACGTTCTATGGATATACTACGGTCAACGATCAGAAAGATCTTGGAATAATTTAATACGAAAAATGTACAGCAGTTACATCTTTCTCATATTCTACTTCTGCTACACTATTATTTGGTATTTAATTTGTGAATTCGATGGAAACTCTGTCTCGTTTACGAATACTTTGTTGTATGGCTGGGGAGCTCTTGTCGGTGCTACTTCTGTTCAAGAACCAAAGTCAGGAAAACAGAAAATTATAAATCTTATGTACCTAATCTTGTGTATATACTTGTCTGCTTTTGTGAGCATTCAACTGTATTCGTACCTGACTATCCAAGAACCGCCGCAAATATTTAAAACCAACGACGAAGTGATGGAGTCAGGCAGAGTGGCATACTTGAAACCAATCACGAAATACTTTAACAGAGATGAGAAATATTTGAGATTCGCAGACAAATCTGAAGACTGTACATCTTTTATGGATTGTATGGACAAAACTATAGAATATAATGGTTTGACAATTGTTCTCCAGAGCCACTACTTTGTCATGCAAGCAATGACTACTGTCGACGACGAAGCTAGAATTCTGAGAGCTTCTGAAAATGTGCTTACAGTGTACAATGAGATGTTGATTCGCAAGAACAGCTCACTTGTAGGGAAAATTCAGAAGATAATACCAAGATTGTTCGAAGGTGGTATAACTAGGAAGCAGTTTATTGAAGCTATTGGTCTCCAGGCGGTGGCTAAGGCTGGTATAGCTTATAGCAACACGATAACCAACAGCTACAGTTGCCAGGCTGGGTGTACGATCACTATGAAGCAGATTGCTGGAGCCTTTCACATTTGGCTTCTGGGATGTGGTCTATCCTGTTTCTTTTTTGTCATTGAAGTGCTTAATAAACGCAAAATAAAAACTATTTAGGCATAATTAGTGTAAATGTTGAAGTTGTCTGTAATTTACGGAGAGTTATTTAAACTAAATTGTCTTCATAAATCACTAATAGTATGAAACAAAACCGATTTCCGCTGTGACTCTGATGCGTCCTTTTTGAATAGAATGTTTTAAGAAGGTTTACATCTACAGGGTGACTTTGAAGTCGTGGGCAATATTTTAAACTAAGACACTATTAATGATACTAATTGCGTTAGGGCTATTTTTAATAAAAAAAAAAAATAATAATGCAGGTAGTTACCTAGTTCCCCCCCGGCGGGGCCGGGCATCCGACGCCCGGCCAGGCGCCGGAGGGGTCGCGGAAGTAATCGTCTTGGTTTCCTGTGACCCCTCCATGGTGGCGCACGCCGAAAACCCGGGGATTTTAGTGGGTACGGGGCCGCCTCACGGCCTAAGCCCCACACTCCACCATTTTTTTTTCTTTTTTTTTTGCGAAAAAGTAGCCCTAACGCTATTAGTATCATTAATAGTGTCTTAGTTTAAAATATTGCCCACGACTTCAAAGTCACCCTGTATAATACATCAGTATTACAACTGTGTGAACCTGAACCAGTCGCTAGTACTTAGTTATTATAAAAAATATATCGTAGCATAAAGTTATTGATTTTCATCAAATTGCTGTCGAAAGTTGTTGTAGGCTTTCCAAACTTTAACATGATTGACAGATGTGTGTAGGGGCATGTCAGGTTCAATTTAAAGTTTATTCGAGTTAACTTAATATGGTAATGGCTTCTGATTGCTTTTTTTAGCTCCTAAACTTGATTGTATTTTTCGATTGAGAATCGTGAATAAAGTTTTTACTTTTGATTGTTCTGTATAACTTTAGTATTTTGATTAGTTCTAATGGATTCGATAAATTATTATGTAATTTACCTTTCCGCCAGTCAATCATCTTTTCTGCTTTAATCTACCATTAAATACGTCATTACGGTAGGTTTTAGACCTTTATTAAAAAATAAATGTCAAGATTTGTTTTGTTAAATTGAAAATAACAGCAAAATCAATAATCTAGTGATGTTGTACCTTTAGATGCGAGAATCGGTCACATACTGCCCTCTTGCCACCCAAACAATGCATTTTCGACGCCTAAATGTTACAAGAGATCTATGTATATCTTAACTTATCACGTTTTTATTGTGCGCAAATTAAAATTTCAGAATATTCATAAAATACCAAACATTACTACAACGTTATTGAATGTTTATTATTGAAAACATAGTAACTCGTGACTATGTAGGAAATACGGAAACAATTTTCAATCTCGCTTATCTGAAATGTAGTTCAGTATTGGCTTTGCAATGTTCGGATCAACGACCATTCAGCTTATACGTAATGTATTCATTTTCATACGTAAGTTTTTGTTTACAATATAAAAATATTTTACGTTTGGTATTTAGTTTTTCCTGTTTCTGTAATCTGTAGATTAAAGGGATTTGTTAAAGAGATGGCCTAGGAAGAGGAATTTTATACGTATCAACGTATTTTCTGATGAAATATTTACTGAGATTATACACTAGAAAAGTATGTAATTTAATAAAGTTTACGCAGACAAATTTTGCTAAGGGCATGATGAATTTAGTGATTAATAACATGCCAGAAATACTGTACCGCGTATCACGAGTGCAATAGGTTCGCCATCTCTTGACTATACAGTAATTGAATTGAATCTGATCTTCTCTATCAATTTTTTCTACACTGTCGTAAATTAGGCCAGTGGAAATAACCAATATCCATCAAGGGACAGATAATTTATAATTTTCTTCTTCTTGTCCTTTTCAAAATTTCAAGGTTGTAGATGGCTTCCAATCTAACCAGGTTCAGCTAATCCTGAACTTTCCGTCCATGTATTTCTATCTGACGTTACTCTCGATCCTATGATGGGTAACTCGGTGTCCGATAGTTCTGGTTGTCAGAATTATATTGGTTGAAGGGCTGTCGAAATAGGTAAGGAGTGGTATAATAGTGCTACACGGATACTGGCACGTGGCCGATATCGGAACTAATGCCATCTTATAAGACGAACTATCACTTTTGCCAGACAGTTGAGTTGATTCTTGTTGATATGATTACCAGCTGTTCATGTTAATGCCACCTATGTGCCAAGATCCTTGTAGCTACCTAGTTTACAAATTATAATCTATCCACAGGCAATCTGCAGGCTATTTTATTAGTATTATAAGCGATTCAAACAAAACTTCTTTTTTTGTTAACAGTTTATCTACAAATCAAAATATCGGCGGCAACACCCTTAAAAAAACTGGGTACTACTAAAAAATGGCTACCAGATGCAACCTACGTCTTCCCTTTGATCCCTGGAAAAGGAGACTTGATGAAACGGAGACGAGCCATGCGGTATCATCACAAATTGCCAGCCACCACGCACTATGTGTTTAACAACAATAACAGAATCAAGAAAGAGCAAGAAAAACCATTTGGGGTTAATTTTCATAGGAAAAACTTTTCAATGGATGGGGAACCACTTTTGTTTGTGTGGAAAAAATAGTTTCAAATATTTTTGCTTTCGTTTTTTTTTGTATTGTTAAGACTAGGTACAGATAGCGGCAGTATTCAATTATAACTTCGCATTTTCATTACACTCTTTTTTAATTGGGACAAACCCACATACGCCTATCATTTATTTATTTATTTATTTACCGATTACCGAATCACTTAAGCTTGGCTTATCCCAGGGAAATGTTTTTGTTTTAAACGACTCCCGCACTATGAATTTAATCCTTGTATCGCGGAGGGTTTCAAAAACATTCAATTCACATGCACAGAGACACCCAAACTCAGAAGCATTTGTAGAACATACTCATTCCTGTCCTAGGATCGAACCCGCGACACGTCGCGCACAGTAGTAATTGGCGTGATGACCTATATCATTTGGCTATCTGTGCAGTAGATTATGTTGTCATAGTAACACTAGCAGCCGTGGCCGAAATCGGTCAGGACGTTATTATTATTTTACCATGAAAATGTAACACTTGTTTTGAGGTTCCACATAATCCTTATTGAAGTTATTAGTATTTCACCCAAGCAAAAAAACAAGCTAAAAATTCAAAAATGTCTGAACCTCAGCACGTTTAGTGATAAACATAAAGTAAATGTACAATTTCAGATAAAAATAAATTTGATTTCAATATTTTATGCATTATTTACTTGTAAACGGCGTAATAAAAATATTCGATCAGTTCCAGCTTATCAAAAACGGATTTTAGACATTGCCTTTAAAATGGTCGAGCTGGCTACTATAGGATATATTGCAAATATTTTTATGTTATTGTGTAAGTTTTAACTATAAATAAAATAAGAGTTTATTGCTGAGATTCCAACATTTCATTCAATATTACTATGAATTTGCATGTTTTACCCCGTGTGGCGCTGACTCCAAGTAAAATGAGATAAGGACAGACAGATGTTGATGATGATGTTTTACCCCAGTTTCCTTTAAGGCTTCTATAACTTCCACTTACCCTTGCCCTTCACAATTCTCATCAATTGTGTTCCAACACTTCTCTTTAGGTTACTTTTCCAGCATTTTGGTTGTCACCTTTTGCTCGTTATTTTATCTCTGTGAGATCATTCTGATATTGTATTTATTCATTTCCTATTTCTCTCTTAGTACATGACCTGATCCTTGTTATTTTATGTTTTACATAATTTCCTTACATCCTTAAATTTGGTTATTTTTTTTAATATTTTTTTCAATCTTTACCTATCTCCGCACTTATCTCTATACAGTTTGCCATTAATTTATTTATAACAATCACTTTACCATGAATGAAAAATATGTGTATAATCATAAATCCTAGGATTACTTGTCTAAACTGATTAATAAACGCAACCCTTACGAATGGGGCTAAAAACCTTAAATTTTAAGTGCAACTGCATGTATAATGAAATCGTTAATTTTTTTCCCCTTCCCATAGCTGTTCACAACAGATTTCTGAAACTTTCAACCCTAAATAGGTTGTAGAGGATTAGTGGATGCAGATTCAAAAATCCGTCTTACTAACTGTTATTTTCAGGGTCCCTTCATATCGGACCATCGGAATCTCTGGGAGCGATTGAGATTGTGACATACAAATCATACAAATTGCCCAAACAGAATTTTATTAACTTTAAATTAGTTCCTGGTAATCCACCACTTATACCAGTCAAAGATAACAGAAGGTTTGGTATGTACTAAAGAATACGAGAGCCTTAGAAATGTTTGGCCAGATGACTTGAGTACCAATTAATCAAAAGTTATAAATAAAATTCTTAATGTTTGCCGGCAAAATAAAAAAAAATGTAATTAATAAATTGTGAACTATCACATTTTTTTTTTTTTACATTTCCTGTCAATAGCATTACCATGATTGTAATACTAATAAAAATCGGTAGATGTCGGCATTTATAAGTTATTTGTTGCTTGATTAGTTAAGTGTTGGTCTGCAAAAGTTCTCCTTTCTAGCCCCCAGTTATGAAAACAGTGCATTAAAGGCGGTCCATTCTGTTTATAAAGAAATCCGAGAATTAAATAAATATTTCTTAAAATTCCCACAGCGCCATCTAGTCTCAAATTAAGTATTCAAGAGTAACTTGTGTTATGAGTACTAGACAACAAACATACTTACATTTTTCTAAATAATACATATTATAGCTAAATTATACCTAGACGTGGGAATCGAACCCACAACCTCCGGTTTAGCAGTCAGGGCCACTAACCACTAGACCAACAGGCCCGTCAATATATAAAAAAAATTCTTCAGCTACGCGAGAAGGCACTTTAACAAGATCCCAATAATTGCTTTAGCATAAACCCAAACTTTTACAGTCAAAAGAACCCCTACAACATATCCCTAAGTTTAATCAAAAAACATTCACTGAATAGCTAAAGTTTAAAATTAAAACTATTTTCACTGAAAAGCGAAAAAGGAATTACCGTTCCGAAAGAGCTTACTTATAGGAAAACCTTCTTGATACTTCCTTAAAGAGGCTTTTAAGAAAAATGTTTCGAACTTTGAAACTTGCAAGTAAAATAGCGAACATAAGTTAAAAAAAATTATGTAGGATGATTTTGAAATTATTAAGACGGTAATATATTGGCCATATGAGATCAGACAGCGGAATATTTTGGACTTATCAAAGTGGCAACCATGAGATAAAAGGAGAAGTTATAGGCAGACAAAAGGACGGATGGATGACATATTAATAAGAAAGGTCGGAGACCTTTTTTTTTGGTAAAGCGGGGGAATCCTCATAGACACCCGCGTCCCCGGGGGGAGCCGCGGGTAGTGTCAGTCTCTTACTGACTAAACCTGAACCGCTGTGCTATGTCATCCGCGTTTTGGTGTCGGTGCATGGCAGCACTTAGCATTACTTCATGCACAAAGGTCGGAGACCTAGCTGGCCACGAAAAGCTAAAGACAGCTGAAATCACTGGAAAAACTAACTGGTCACTGGAAAAGCTAACCACTAAACCGAGAAAACTGATGTGTTTATTTATAAGTTAGCGTTCATTACTTTATATTTAGTTTCAGTAAAAAGCCTTATTGGTATCGTATTCACGGGATAACTTCAAGCGAAGAAACCCGGTCCTTTTTAAAGGCTTACACGGAGATACTGGTCCAACATGCAGAGGTCTTATTGAGAATATAAATCTAAAATGTGATGGGACACTTACAAATGGTCATCCATCCCTGCTCTATGGAAGAACAGTCAGAACAGAAGGAAGAACAAGACTATTGTAAATTATAAAGATGGAACTAATTTAGGCTATTGATAGGATTTGTTAAATGTAAGCGTTTCCTTCACTATAGAAAAATATGGCACCTGCCAGCTTATTATTATTAATTTAAGGACCGTAAAAAGGACCTGACAAAATACACTACACTGAACGTAATTTTTCTATGCATACGAAATCGAAAACAACTCAATTGATAAAAGGTATGTATTGCCTTTCGACCCACTGTTATTTGGACATCACGAAAATATTTTAGGCACATCCCAAAACAAACATTGCTATTTTTCCTACGAACTTTCAAAATTCAGAGCAAATCTGAAACAACACAGAATAAAAATTGTTTTGAATATTTTTCAGTTCAAAAACTAAAAATAGACAATTTCATCGGAACTGGTCTGAAAACGTTCGTAAACATTTATTGTGTTTGCCAACCTCGTCGGAATATTATAGCGGTATCCGGAAGAGTCTAGTTTGCACAAATGTATGTACTACAAATATGTTCCTGCATACATTATTAAAATTGCAAGGTGTGAATAAAATATCAAATCTGTCTGTTGGTGTAAATGGCTCAAGTACTTATCGCATATTTTCATGACAATATTTTTTTATACCTACAGATACATGCTCGATCAATGCGGTATTTTATCGTATACGTTTTTACGTAAAGCTTATTTATTATACAAAAACATATATTAATGCATTATTTATTAATTGTAGTATAACGAAACACAATATATGTACGTAAGTGACTAAAATAATAAAACTTCTAACTTTACCATCAACAGACATGCCAACATTTTTTTTCCTAGCCTGTAGTGTCAAGCTGGGCAAAGGTCTCCCCCAAGTCCTTCCACGATTCTCTATCTTGCGTCGCTTTGAACCAGTCCTCGCGGTGTACATTTATTTCATCCCAACATGGAAGAGCTAAAAATATGACATGTCATTGCGGAGAAAAGAGAATCATGTGGTAAAGAAGGTGCTGGACATAATAATATAATATGTGAATGGATATAGAGGAAGAGGACGACCAAAGAAACGATGGATGAATTGTGTGAAAGATGATATGGCTGCAATGAGTGTCACTTGCGAGATGACGTTAGATAGGAACGTGTGGAAGAAGAAGACATGCTGTACCGACCCCAAATAATAATCGGGATAGGGGCAGGGGAATGAAATGATAGAAGAGACAAAAAATCTTGCAAAACTGAAACTACACGCCATTCACATACATTTAACTCCATTTCAACACTTAACATGCGCAAACAACGTCACATCAAAACACTATACGTAGCTCGCAATATTTATAGCTCCCATTTGTATCCGGCAGCTGATTTTAATTAAACCTAGTGTTTACATCGCATATGTTGACATCGTAAATGGCTCGGTTGATTGGAAAACTACTAACATGAGATGAAACTTGTGCGGATTATGAGCAATGGGACCAGTTGGAGCATATGGCCTCAATGGTACTGTGCGGCTATCCACTGGGTTTATTGAAAGTCGTGGTTTGTGTTCAAGTTAAAAATAAAGTTAGTCTAGAAAGTTTATTATTAAAATATCAGCAGATATGATAAAAGAAGTGGAGTATGAAACGTCTTACTTCTGATTGTATGCTTTTATTTATTTTTTGACTTATAAAAACGAATTTCGCAAAGGAATGATTTTTTTTGTCACAGAGGGTTTTACAAATATTCAATTTAAATACACTAAAACAGGCAGACTCCAAAAAAGATTCTGTGGATCGCACAATTAATTAACTGTCGTTGCGACCTATATCATTAGGCTATCCGTGCAGTCAAAAAGTTTGTACTTATCAAGTCTTAAAATATTACTATGGACTCATTGCAAAGGAATACCGATGTTTTCAAACTAAGAAGCATTGAGAAAACATTAAAAAGATATAACCATTGCCATTAATATACTTCACAAAATAAAAATAAACTCGAACAAAAGTATATCTTTAAGAAACTCTGGAGCAAGTTTTTTGCACAATTTACCCAACTTACAGTTAATTGCAAGTATAAAACTTAAGGAAACGGCTATAACTTACTTTATTATACACATAAATAAAGTTTAAGTAAAGAAAAGTGCTAAGAATTGTTCGCGAAAGTATTCTGAATATTTTTAGAAACAAACTTAATATTAAATAACCTTAAACATAATATATGCCTATAATTATAATCGTATCTATTTTCGATTGAGAAGAACAGACGAAACTGTATTTTAGAACCCTGTTTTTTTATATTTTAGACGACAAACGGGACTTATTCGCGATATAATTCGGTATTCCGTTTCTCCCTTTTCATTCAAAAGAAGGTGTTTGCAAAAGAGAATCCCGTGTCTCTGACCATAGATAAATAAGGAGGTGTCAGTTATTTTAGCCGGTAAGAGTGCAGCACGCTTTTAATAGTAATACTTTTTTGTCGAATTTTATATTATGTTCAGTCAATTCGAGCCTTCAACTCGCACATCGACCGAAGTAAGATTCAACTGATAGTGTTTATATGCACACATAATGTCTGCCTTAAGGCACACATATTTAACAACATTTTATTATGGTTCCTCAAAAAATTCAAGCTTGACCCTTTACCGACACATTATGTGTTATTAGCACATCTTTAAAATTCCCCGCACATCATTAAGCTAAAAGGCAGGCTTACAACAATTAAGATCTGAAGCCATCTTCGAAGTTAAACTGAAATATTTCCGCGTGTATTTTAAGTTTTTACCGCCAAAGACTTTAATATTGCAATTAGCAACTGGGATGCTTTAATTTTGCCGGCAAAGATAATTAGCATTTAAAAGTACAAAGCAATCAAATTATATTAAGTGGTGTCTTTATGTGAGTTTTGATGAAATAGCTGCAATTTTAAGGTTCTTTTTCGTTTGCATTTAGACTGTCGGAATCTGATAGATTAGTTCCCATTCTACCACCATTCACATCATATGCACTTTGAATATCTAAACCTAGGCTAATTTCACAGTTGTCCAGGGTAGGTACCCTTGGTAC
The DNA here is from genome assembly GCA_941860345.1 of Chrysodeixis includens. Classification (NCBI taxonomy): domain Eukaryota; kingdom Metazoa; phylum Arthropoda; class Insecta; order Lepidoptera; family Noctuidae; genus Chrysodeixis; species Chrysodeixis includens. The sequence goes on along the minus strand of OW796107.1, from coordinate 1,822,193 downwards.
ATGAAGTAATGCTAAGCGCTGCCATGCACCGACACCAAAACGCGGACGATGTAGCACAGCGGTTCAGGTTTAGTCAGCATGAGTCTGACACTACTCGCGGCTCCCCCCGGGGTCGTGGGTGTCGTTCTAGGTTGAGCCAGTAACTTTACTCGTGTCATCCTACCCGATCACTGCTGGCACTGGCCGGTAGGTCTCTCTTGAGATCTTTGTCTTTGGGTTATGATTTTTAACGATTGCCGATGCTAAAGACTCCAATTTTCGGTATCTGAAGTGTAAACAGTTTTTATACATAATAGTCACACAAATCATTAAGTTTTAATACAAAACTGGTTTTATTGTTAAATTTTTGTGGATCTTAAACCAATTGTCTAAGTGTTAAACCTTCGGCTTTGGCTCCGGCCGAAAGTTTCAATTACGTCCGAAGCTCTGGTCTCGTCTTTGGTGAATAATCGAACTTCGATCGCATACAATTTTTTTCCATAACTACTTTGTACAGTATTCTTTAATTTCCAGAACCATCAAAATCATATTTACAAAACTATTTAAGCAGACATTTATAAATTCTATAGATAATTATCTAATTTGTACGTATTTTTTTCAATTAACTTTTAACTGTCGAAAATAGCTATTACACCAATCATTTTTTTCGAATTCATTGTTTTAGGCCTTTTCTTTTACGTATTTTTGGGTATGGTGGCGACACTGATGTAAGGATTTCCCAAAATCTAGCCGTTAGTTTAGTAGTTGTTGGTTTTTTGGACTTCACTCTCCTAGCTACCGGTATCCAATTTATCTTTTTAACAGATACCGAAGTTTGAGGGCGTGTTTTAGGAAATTTCGGTTCCCCGAAATCTCGACTTGCCAGTTTTCTGGATACAAGAGGTGGCCATTCCCGTTTCTCGGTTACTAGTGGTTGCCATTTTTGTGTCCCGGATTTAAGTGGTTGCCATACTTGTTTTCTGTGTACTGGTTGTCGGAATGTCTGTTTTTCGTGTACTAACGTTCCAGGAGGCAGTTTTTGAATTGCAGGTTCTCGCAATGGAGGTTTTTGCAATGCAGGTTTTCGTAATGTAGATTCTCGCACTGCAGTTTTTTGCAATGTAGGTTTTCGCACTGCAGATTTTTGCAATGCAGGTTTTCGTAATATAGGTTTTTGCAATGCCGGTTTTCGGACTGCAGGTTTTCGTACTGCAGGTTTTTGCAATGCAGGTTTTTGCAATGTAGATTTTCGCACTGCAGTTTTTTGCAATGTATGTTTTCGCAATGTAGGTTTTTGAAATGTAGGTTTTCGGACTGCAGGTTTTCGGACTGCAGGTTTTTGCAATGCAGGTTTTCGCAATGTAGGTTTTTGAAATGTAGGTTTTCGGACTGCAGATTTTTGCAATGTAAGTTTTCGCAATGTAGGTTTTTGAAATGTAGGTTTTCGCACTACAGATTTTTGCAATTTAAGGTTTCGCAATGTAGGTTTTTGCAATGCCAGTTTTCGGACTGCAGGTTTTCGCAATGCAGGTTTTCGGGATGCCGGTTGTCTGAATAGTCGTCTATCCCGCCACTCCGGCGACTCCGGGATCGTGGTAGACTCCGTGATCGTGTTAGAGTCCATAGTCGGCTCTATATGCGGATTGTAGTAGTACTCCTCAGTTTCTTCGGAAGAGGAAGACGCCGTTACTGATCCTACAGGCGTATGGGATAGATGTACCATCGGTGGCAACGTGGTAGCCATTGGCTTTTTATTCCCAGATAACATTTTCCAGTATTCAGGTAGCATCCGCCAAAACAATATTGAGCCCACTCCGAGGTGGTTGTCCGGCAGAGGTGGCGTGTATGTCTCCAGCCAGGGGTAGTCGTACTCTCGTACGTAGTAGCTATCAATCCATCTGAACTTTGGAGGCTTAGTTCTCCTGGTCCATGAGGTATAATAAAAAAAGCGTTTATGGTTGCCAGGAAGTAATAAACTAGTAGTCCCGCCGCGACCAGGACGCGTCGAATTCGTTTCTTTGGCGAAATAAACTGAAATATAAAGCATAAATTTAACCACAGCGTTTGATAAGTCACGTGATTAATATTCAAGAACGACGCTTAGCTGACGTTTTAACATATATTTTTATAATGAGAAAACGAAATAATTAAACAAGGTTCAAAACAAAAAAATCAAATTAATTAACTTATTACAAAAACTCTAGTTTGTAATAGATATGAATAGCATGAAAACTTAAAAGAAAAACACTCACGAAAGAATATAAATGCGTAAAAATATTCAATTTATTCAATATTACAAAATATAAACGTTTTATAGTCTAAACATTAAGTATATCAAACGATTTAGTACCTATAACATAAATCGATTATTTGAAATGTTATTTTATGTAGGCGATTTCAAAATTTGATAAAAACATGTAGAGTAAAGCGAGGTATATGGGAAGGCCTAGGTGAAATGCAGACAAAAGATATTCTGTTATGTTATTTCCTACAATTGAATATGAAAAAATCGAATAAACCCGTCAAATAGATTATATTGAGACGTGACGTCACAAGATAAATTGTTACCCCGGTAACAATTTTCCGAAAAATTAGCATAAAAAACGTGAACCCACGTACCTACCTGCAACTGGACCTTCATAACAATCAAACTATATTAAGTGAGAGTTTCATGAATCTTTTAAGCTATTGCATAGCTTTTATCACGGGTCTTGAGCGTGGAGACCGAATCTAGAAATTCCGTACAAAAAAAAACCCCCCACTCTGACCGGCACAGCGGTGACGCTATTTAGTTTTGCCATCTATCGATGAATAGCAGAACTTTTAATGAATTTTCGAAATACCACGCTTGTCTCTTTAGTTAAGCAATTCGCCTCTAGATGGCCTTGAATGCAATGCAATAGCTTTACCGCGACAGTCTCCGAGTGTCACACATCTTTTAACTATAACTGCATATTCTATCGACTGTCAGAATTGAAATCAGATTTTAATCCCACAAATGTATGTGGTACAGATGTCACTCGTGAGGATTGTATAGCAGCACAGCACAAGCAGTTGCCGAGTAAAATTTGATCACTGGGCCCTGCAATCAAATTTCTACCTAATCTATACTTCATTTAAAGTTTGTAATTGCGCTTCCGAATTTCGTTTTAAAGCATCATACTTTTGGAAAAAATTCGGAAATATTTTTTTTAGTATACTTCCTTCTTCGATTTCCGGATACCGGGTTTCCGAATGCTGGTTTTCTGACTGTCTATTTTCCGCAAAACCACTGGTGTATTGCCTTCTTTTCAATACTGGCATTCGCAATGCCCGTGCTCTGGATACCGGGTTTTCGGGCACCGATTTTCGCAATACGTTTTTTCCGGAAACTGGTTGCGATGCCCGGCTTTCGGAAACTGGTTTTCCGGATACAGATTTTTGTAATGCCTGTGTCCAGGATATCTGTTTTTGCAGTGCCTGTTCCCCGGGAAATGGTCGCAGTGCCTGTTCCCCAGGTAGTGGTCGCAGTGCCTGTTCCCCGGGTAATGGTCGCAGTGCCTGTTCCCCAGGATATGGTCGCAGTGCCTGTTCCCCGGGTAATAGTCGCAGTGCCTGTTCCCCAGGATATGGTCGCAGTGCCTGTTCCCCGGGTAATGGTCGCAGTGCCTGTTCCCCGGGTAATGGTCGCAGTCCCTGTTCCCCGGCTAATGGTCGCAGTGCCTGTTCCCCGGCTAATGGTCGCAGTGCCTGTTCCCCGGCTAATGGTCGCAGTGCCTGTTCCCCGGGTAATGGTCGCAGTCCCTGTTCCCCGGCTAATGGTCGCAGTGCCTGTTCCCCGGGTAATGGTCGCAGTGCCTGTTCCCCGGGTAATGGTCGCAGTCCCTGTTCCCCGGCTAATGGTCGCAGTGCCTGTTCCCCGGCTAATGGTCGCAGTGCCTGTTCCCCGGGTAATGGTCGCAGTCCCTGTTCCCCGGCTAATGGTCGCAGTGCCTGTTCCCCGGGTAATGGTCGCAGTGCCTGTTCCCCGGCTAATGGTCGCAGTGCCTGTTCCCCGGGTAATGGTCGCAGTGCCTGTTCCCCGGGAAATGGTCGCAGAGCCTGTTCCCCGGGATATGGTTGCAGTGCCTGTTCCCCGGGATATGGTCGCAGTGCCTGTTCCCCGGGAAATGGTCGCAGTGCCTGTTCACCGGGTAATGGTCGCAGTGCCTGTTCCCCGGGATATGGTCGCAATGCCTGTTCCCCGGGTAATGGTCGCAGTGCCTGTTCCCCGGGTAGTGGCCGCAGTGCCTGTTCCCCGGGTAATGGTCGCAGTGCCTGTTCCCCGGGAAATGGTCGCAGTGCCTGTTTCCCGGGTAATGGTCGCAGTGCCTGTTCCCCGGGTAATGGTCGCAGTGCCTGTTCCCCGGGTAATGGTCGCAGTGCCTGTTTCCCGGGAAATGGTCGCAGTGCCTGTTCCCCGGGAAATGGTCGCAGTGCCTGTTCCCCGGGAAATGGTCGCAGTGCCTGTTCCCCGGGTAATGGTCGCAAGACCTCTTCCCCGGATGCTTGATTTTCGAAAACTGGCTGTTGCAATACCTGTTCCCAGGATACTGGTTGTCCCGCCAATGATGGTAGTTGGAATTCTCGTCTTTGTGATCCCAATCTCAGCAACGCAGATCGTTTTTTCGTAGTCATTGTTGCCACCGTGTGCGAAAGATATACCATCGGTGGTATGACCGTTTCTATTCCTTCCTTTCCCCGTCCAGTTAACAGTTTCCAAAACTGGGGAATCATTTGCCAAGCAACTATTTTCGAGCCAATTCCGACATGGTTGTCTTCGGGCAGTGGTGGCCTGTGCGTCAACAACGGGTAGTCATAGTCGCGTATGTAGTAGCTGTCAATTAAATGGAACTTGGATCTTTTTGGCATTATTTTCTTAGGCGCGGCGGAGAAAGACCAAAAGCGTCGATGGTTGCTAGGCCGTAGTAAACTAGTTGTACCGCCGCGACCCGGAGGTGTAGATCTCGTGTATTTGGTAAAGTAAACTGAAAATAAAACATAAAACCTTAACCGTGTCTTAACATTTACTGCTGTATGCAATAACAATTCTTAGCTCAATAGATATAAAATGTTTATTTGTCGTGACATTCCAATGGAAGACAGTACGACACATAAGGGTAACATTTTTTGCTTTTACTTCTTGAGTTCGACTGTTAGAATGAGTCTTCTATTCGTTATTGTAAGCAATTCCATTAACATCAACTAATGTACATAAATCTTTATTTTCGGCGGATGGAAAATTTTAAAATAGAAAAAAACACTTACGAAGAAATATACAAGAATATAAAACATCCATTTATTTCAAATTATAAACACAAAATATTTTATAACTGTAACATTATATAGTAAAACGTTTTGATAACTACAACAAGATTGTATTAAAAGTAGTATCAGAATATTTTATGATCACGATTTCTATAAAAGCACAGCACGTGGCTTAAATTGCTCGGTAAAGCAAGTCAAAATCCACAGATTAAAAAAAAAAACAAAATATAGTTAAAACATTGTGGCACGTTGGGGGAGATCTATAAACTTCTTTTTTTCAAGATGATTTTCAGGGTTCCGTCCTCAAAGAGTAAAACGGAACCCTATTACTAGCCCACACAGGAAAATACTTAATGGTTATACTAATAAAATAATAAACCAGCCTATATACGTCTCACTGCAGGGCACAGGCCTTTTCCCATATAGGAAAGGTTTGAGCATTGATCACCACGCTAGCTCACTGCGGATTGGTGATTTCAGATTTCAATATTTGGAATCCAGGTTACCTCACGATGTTTTCCTTTACCGTTTATCAGTAGTGTCTAAGAATGATTAAGAAAGTACATATAACTTTGCGCTGGGGATTGAACTTGCACCTCGTACATACAAATCCATACATAGAACCGCAGGCCACCACGACAGCAATGATCATACTAATTTAATGAATTAAGTTTTAATACCTTCACAATGAAAATTAAGCAGTCAAAAGCAGTTTCTTTAAGGAGCGCCTTCAGTTTAGAGCTAAGTTTAGGTTCTCTTTGCACCTTGGGTAGTTAGAGTCTTATTATTTTAATTCGATCTATGTTTTCGGCGACTTGCCTTGTAATGTGTGACGATATAGTTCCAAATAGTTGCGAAGACACTGTGTTAAACTATAACCCCGTACACCGTTTGTTTTATACACCTTATTCTTTCAGCAGCGAGAGATTATCTGTCTAACTACAATTCAGTCCTGGTGTTATAGTAACTTGGCCAGATTATTTACCTTTGATTATAACTAATGATGCAAAACCCCATAAAATTCAGTATGAGACATGTGCTACATTAATTATAGATATTTTATTAAAACTTACATAAGACTTTTATTTATTTTCTTTGCTTTTTCACTACGAGTATAACTGCATGTATTTCGGTTGGGAGGATTTTAATAAGATTATATCAATCTCTAGAGTGAACCATATTCTAGAATCATCAAAAACAGACTTTAATCAGACAATAATAATTGTAGGTCATAAATATGTCACCCGTGACTCGTGAGGATCGTACCCACAAGCAGTCGCAAAGAGTTGGCCACAGGTCCCTGCACTCCGTGCAGTGAAATTTGTACCTAATCTATACTTCGTTTAAGGCTTGTAATCACTTTTTAGTAGTTTTATCTTTTAGGCCTTTTCGTTTAGGCCGTTTTGAGTATATTGTTATTAGGATTTCCCAATGTCGAGCTATCAAGTCTGTAGATGGTGGTTTTTGAGATGTTAGTTTCTTGGTTACCGGTATAAGATTTAACGGTTTTCCAGACACCAAAGTTCGGGGCAATGTTTCATGGAAAGTCCTTCGTCCAGATTTGCGGGTTACTGGTTTTTGGATTGCCTGTTTCTCAGATACTGGATTTCGTATTACCTGTTTTTGTAACACTGGTTTTCGCATTGCCTGTTTTCTATCTACTGACTTTCGCAATCCCTGTTTTCCTGGTAGTCGCCATGCTTGTTTTCCGGATAGTTTTGGTCGCCGTACCTGTTTCACGGATACTGATTGTCGCAATGCCTGTTTTTCCGATGCATGTTTTCTAGAGAACGGTTTTTTGTTTACTGATACTGTCTGTTTCCCGGATGCCTTTTTTCTGTACACTTGTTTTCGCAATGCCTGTTTTCTGTGAACTAGTTTTCCCGGTAGCGGTTTTTGCAATGTAGGTTTTCGGGCTGCTAATTGGCCGAATTTGGGATCTCGTTTTTGGGTTTTCATTTTCTTCGCCAATCGCCGTCTTTTCTGTGGATATTCATCGGACTCCGTGGTCCAAGGAGGATTATAAGGCGTAGTTTCCTCACCCTCTTCAGATGATGTCGAAGTTTCTTTGGGAGCGTTATCCTCGAGAGAATTGTTTCCAGGTGTATGGGAAAGATACACCATCGGTGGTAAGGTGGTAGGTATTGGCTTCCCGCCCCCAACTAAAAGTTTCCAAAATTGAGGTAGCATCTGACCAAATACTACTGACGACGCTATTCCGATATGATTGTCATCAGGCAATGGAAACACGGGGGTCATCAAGGGGTAGTCGTAGTCTTTTATGTAGTAGCTGTCAATCCATCTGAACTTCGGGGGGCGGGTGGTCGTCTTTTTCTTAGGCGGCTTGGTAAAAATGTTCCACAAGAAGCGTCGATTGTCTTTAGGCCGTACTAAACTAGTTGTCCCGCCGCGACCCGGTGGGGTTGAATTCGATTCTTCGGCGAAGTAAACTGAAATTCCAAGTGAAAAATTAACCGTGTCGTTTAATAAGTTACGTGATTTACATTCGTATGTTACTAACGCTTAGTTTTTTGAGGTTCTTAAGTATATTAAGAATACGGGATACGGTGGTTTGCAAGGCAAACGCAAAGAAGAGCTCAGTCTGTGCGTGAATGTGACAATAATATGTAAATTAAAAAAAAAAATCACACTTACGAAAGAATATAAAAAAATGAAAGGATTCCATTTGTTCAATGTTACGAACTAAAATGTTTAATAGTATAGGTATTTCAAATGATTTAGTACCTATAACAAAATCGATTATAGAAATGTTTTTTTTTTATGAACGCGATTTCAAAATTTGATAAACACATGTAGAGGAAGGCGAGGTATATGGGAAGGCCTGGGTACAATGCAGACCAAATTATTATTAACTATTATTTCTAGCAAACGGCACAGCCTAAGGTCCAAATGAGTCGCGTTATAGTTAAAACAGAAAACTACCTTTTTCTCGCGGCTTTGCCCAGGGCAAATGATTGTGTCATGAGCACGATCATTTGTTTTGTGCCTGGGTGTAATTTATCTATAAAATGTATGTAGTTAGAAGTATATATATTATCTAAGTATGATTATCAGTTGTCTAATATTCATAACACAAGTTACTCTCGTATACTTAATTTGAGACTAGATGGCGTTGTGGGAATGTTGAGGAACATTTATATTAGTGTCAAATGAAGTTCTCATTTATAGTTTAAGCTCTTAATGTTCGTTGATAATACTGCCCCAGTCTCCTCATATTTCTATACATTTAATATTTTTTACGTTATCAACCACGCAATACAATTTTAAATTATTGAACACTTTGTATGTTATTTTTGATCTATTCAGAACTCTTTACTAGGCGTGATGAAGGTAAATGGTGTAGAGTAGAGAATGGCGACTAAGAGAATTGGACGACGAAATCATGGTAAACCGAATATCATCTCCTTGCCCTTATCCCATTTCACTTGGGGTCGGCGCAACACGTCTTTTAGACATGTTGCTTAAAGTTTTGGCTATGGTTTTATAGTCGGCTGCCTACCTGACACTAACCCTCTTTGGGAATACGATTGTTGGTTGTTTACCCGCCACCATTCGGGTGACCCAAGGTGCTTGGTACAGTGCACTTGGTCTTAAAGTCCATTAGTCGCCTTTTACGACACCCAGTGGACGATATGGGGTGGTGCTATTCTTTATATCCGGACACCACACGGAATAATTATTATAATCTGAAATCACCGATCCGAGGTGAGGTAGCGTGGCGATTGTTGTTCAAACCTTCCCTCTATACGGGAACAGGCACTTTACCACTTGTTGTATAGAACAAGTGAGAGTATACAAATATGTATAGAACATGTTACACGGGTTTTGAATCAAAGGATGTGATAGTCTCAGGAGCCCATTAGATACAATACCTACTGATAATAAAACGCGAAAATAGTATGTATACACCAAGTTTAATGGTTATAAATAATCATGTCATACAAAATAACGACGTTGTATAATCATCATTAGCCTTGATTAACCCACTGCCGGGCATAGTCTCCTCTAGCCTATGCTGTTCTTTCCTGTCTCTTGCAATAATCCATTCTATTATTGATACATTTTTTAGATCGTCTGCTAATCTCATTCTCGGCCAATTCAAAAATTGAATATCTAAATACGATACTTTTTCCTATGACTCTTTAGTTATCATACTTTCAACAATAATCCCAATTAAAATCCTCTCGTTTAAATGAATGAATCTCTAAACGGACGTCAAGTAGTTTTTAAAAAAATATAATAATGTGTCCGGACCGATTTCGGCCACAGCGGCCAGTGTTACTATGACACCAGCCAGCTACTCAGGACAAATTATAGTGCACAAGCGTATGCGCAAACACAGGTGCACTCTCTATTCCTTTTCTCTCATAGCCCGATGGGACGGTAATCCGACACGACCGGAGAGAGATCAGGCGCAGGACCCACATTTTTACATGCCTTCCGAAACACGGAAGCTGTGATATTTATTTCTTAAACGCACACAACATTCGAAAAGTCGGTGCGCGCCGTGGGGATCGAACTCAAGACCTCTGACTTAGCAGTCCTACGGTCTTGCCACTAAGCTATCACAGCTTCTTTAAAAAAAATAAAACGTTAAATAAGCTCAGAAAAAGGCGTGGTCTTAAATAACTAATAATAATAAAACATTCAATTGTTTTGTTGCTACCTTGGACAGTCCATGTCTGTTCTTCCATAGAGCAGAGAAGATGGCCCTTGGTAGATGCCCCGTTAAATTTTAGATTAAAATTCTCAACAAGACCTGGACAACATGTTGAATCTGTGTCCCCGTGTAAGTCTTTCAAAACGGTCTGGGTTTCTTCCCTTAAAGTTATCCCGAGAACTTAAAGGGAAACGAAACTTTTAGTATTAATATAATTATAATCGTCAAAGCATCAATTGGGTGCAAGGCGGTAACACTTGAGATTTTTTTGGTACCAGGTACCTTTCTTCATTGTTCGTTGATACACCCTTACACAAAAGGGACGCAAAAAACGCTAGGATTTCGGAACATCTACTAACGGTTGACTGTGGGAACTAAGAATTCAAAGGTGATGAAAAAAATGTTAAGCGAACAAGTAGTGACAAGTTGAAATTTTTGAGACGTCGTTTTATGTACTCAAAATAAATTACAGTTTCAATACTATGTGTCAGCTTCAACTGCTTCAATGTGCATCTTTTCCTGTAATTTTTTTGTTGATGTTGTTGGCTTCAAATACTCTCAGTTTCTTTATAAATACCTACCGTATTTAACACATTTGTTAAAAAAGCAAAGTAGGGTACATCTAAGTGAAAAGAGAATATATCTGTTTGTAACTCAAACTTACTAATTACTGTTGCCCACGCCCTCGGCCGCGCTAATGCAAAAACATTACCCTATCTGACGTTATAGGTTAAATAGTCGACTGTATCCAAGATGTCAAGTAACTACATACCAAAGTTCATCTAAATCGTTTCAGCCGTTTAAGAGTGAAAGAGTAACATCCATTCATTACTTAAAAACTTTTGCGTTTATAATACGTAGGACTTTGTTAACTAGCATTAAACCAATAACTTATACAGAAAACGTTAAAGAAAAAGTCTCATCTACGAAGGACAGTGCAGCATCGATAAATTCTTTAAGCGCTGGAAAATTCAATGCATCTTATAAAAGTCTTTCTATAAAATATATATCGCTATTTGTTACTTGCCCCTGGCTTGTTTATAGCAAGATAAATAATTGGTTTTAGTTTTCCTTCCTTTGAGCTTTTTGTTCTATTTGTGTAGACGTTTGATACTAATTTTGTATTAGTATATAATATGTCCGAACCGATTTCAGCCACGGCGGCTTGTGTTACTATGACACCAGCCAGCTACACGGGACATGATATTATAGAGCACATGTGTGTGTGCAAATATAGGTGCTCTCTCTATTCCTTTTACTCTCATAGCAAGATGAGATGGCAATCTAACGACGGGAGAAAGATCAGGCGCAGGACTCACATTTTTACGAGCCTTCCGAAACGCGGAAGCTGTGATAATTACTTCTAAAAGCCTTACAAGATTCGAAACGTCGGTCGGTGCGGGCCGTGAGGATGGAACTCGAGACCATTGATTTGACAGTCCTGCGGCCTTACCACTACCACGGCTATCATAACTTCTGTATCTGTATAAGTATGTAGCGTATAGTGTATATTTCCTCAAAATTTAAGAATAAGAAAGTTGAAGAACTCCGTTGCTGCTGCTTGTGTTCCTGACTTCTTTTCTTCTCTATAAGGGAGGTGACTTTTGCTAATAATTACTTTGAAAGCCCGAATTACATACGTTCGTATGTCGCAAACATTAGATACTGGCTTTTTTAATAATTTAATAAATCCACAGATAAGATGATTACCAACCCTAGTTTTTTTTAAGCCGATCTTATAAATGTCTTACAATCGCGAACAGTGTCTAAATCTTATTTGTAGCCTAGTTAATAATCATCAATCACACTTATAATTCTGCCCTTAAATTCAGTTCATTTTCATCTTTTTGCGTCTTGAAACACACAAAATTACAATGTTAAAAAGCATCTTATTTATTTAGCCCTCAAAAACGCTTGTTTCAATTAAATTCATTAAAGCACGCGAAACAAAACGAAAGCCACAAACAGCCGTAAAAGGATTTACTTGTCAGAACAACGTGAGGCTTTCGAATTTCTCCGTAATCCTCACTTGTTTTTCATGACGGTGCCTATTTTGTGAAGATTCTTCTTTTTCTACACATATAGGTACTATTTCGGTTAACATATACATTTTCTGTTCAATCTCCAGGGTAAGGTTAGTTGCAAATAGGAGCCTGAAAGCGGCTTTAGAACAATAAATAATGATGTCCCTTTCCATCGTCAAATAAACTATGAGATCGCTTGCAGTCTCCAATACTATTGTTCTGATGCTGCGCTTTTGCTGCAAACTGAATATAAAAATTTCACGCTCCAATCATCTTAATGTCGAAATATACCCCTCTCTTTCCTTCCCCGCACGTTTGTCACCCGTCTCACTCTGTTTGGAATCCTAGACGCAGCTCTGATATCGACGCAGCCTTATCACTGCCACGCCTACATTTTAATTTTACCTTTATTCTTGAGTGTGTATAGTTGATTTTCGTTTGCAGTGATCCCATCTCAGAGGTTGTTCACATACCTGAATGGCCGTAGCGTAGTATTCGAGAATGGGTCCGCTCACATTCACAACAGCAAAGTCAGTGTCGCTTGAGACTCGGTGGAGAGTGGACGTGTGCGCAAATTATCGCCGAAAGCCGGCGACCGCGTGTGCGGCAGAATCAAAACGAAAGTGACTATCTATCGACAGCCGACTCACATATTTAACCTTTGTAGTGAAGTTTAAAACATGTGTGTTTAGTTTAAGTGTTGTGATCGTTGTTTAGCTATCGGATATCTGTGTCTAAGGTATGTCAACCAGTTCTGTTTAGTTTTTAATAATTACTAGTAAGGAACGTACAAGACTGATTTCCTTTCTGTATGCAACAACCGGTTTTTCGTCCGGTCAACCGTGGGAAGGTATTTGGTTTGCAATTTTATGTTTGATTGCGTGCATTGTTTTGGTAACTCCGTTAATATTATTTTCACTGAATCCACCGAACATTACACGAAATGTTTGTTTGTTGCCATCGTATTATTTACGATGTTAGTTTTGTCACGTTTCCAACAAACTTTTGTGTTTTGCTTACAGAATACTTTTTCAAGAAACTCCATAATTTAAGGTTTGCAATTTTGCGTTGGTTGTGATTGTATCATTATATTGTGATTCATATTGTGTTATTATAGTCTCACGTACATCGTAATTTATTGTTTTTGCTTGTGTTTGAGATAATTATATACTTTTAGCTTCTGTTTCTGGAACCTTCTCGAATCCATCATCATCATTAACTTTAAGCCTAGATTATATTTAATTGCTATCATCTAGGTTTACGTTACCATCTCGAAAGCTAGATTACACTGAATGATGACTTTTTTTAATTACCTACCCTGGAAAAATACTAAGTCACTACGAAAGTTAGAGAGATTAATAGAAATCTAAATCTACAAGATAAGTACAAACTTGGTGTTTGTTTGCCGGGGTTTGTTAAATTAATTTGAAGGATTGTTGGATCAATTTCTGTTACTCGGTCGGGGGTCGAATACTTCTTAACTTTGACAATTAGGTTCAGAAGAACAAGAAAGTTTAGAAGCAAATAGTTGATAAATATTTTATTTGAATTGTTTGTGTGTTACTATGTGGTTGTTATATAACTTATAATAATAAGCTACCTACATATTTGTTACATATGTGGTCGATGTACGAAGTTTGCCACATTTTCTGAATAATTTTATCAGCTAAGCTATTAGTAGTAGTTATAAACAAACAAAACATTGGTCTTGAGTTTGCATCCTAGCCACGAAAAAACATCAACTATTAATTAAACTGTTTTGAAATTTTTGACTAAAATATGAAATTTAATCCGACCGATTAAATGAGAAACTGTTTTTAAGGTCTTCTAACCAACTAAAAGTTTATATTTGTAGTTCATGTAGCTATTAAATAGTAGAAATGAAAATATTATGTACCATTAGAATTATCTTACTCTTTATCGAAAACAATAAAAAGTCTTAGCAAATATTGTTCACAAAACTGCTAGCTCGCAATTACAACGCACATTTCGATCAGCTAGTGGCTCAGCACTTTATAAATTATACCAAGTACGAAGTATAATAGTAGTCCAGTCATTTGGTAGCAAATAAGGGGGTTACCTGGAAAGTTTTCCGGGAGTTTTGAAAATTTGGTATTTTATAGATTTGGATATGCTCTCTTCGAATTTTAACTTTGCCACCTCGTACGACCGCCGCTCGCGCCGCCATTTTGAAAAAATGGCGCCCAAAAACGGTTTTTTGGGAATATCTCCTTCCTGAGGCATTTTACGAAAAAAATAATTTCTACAAAATTAAACTAGAAAAAATTTCCTACACTTTTTGCCTTATTCACTTTTTCATAAAATCAATAGTTTTGGATGTACGAGCACCGCAAAGTATTACTTATTCATCAGCCACCACCACGTGTTTTTTGTATATTTTTCTAAAATGTTCCATTACAGCCGCCGGTTTTCAAGTAAATTGTCACAAATAAAACAATTTTCCGTATAAGAAGCCATAGATCTAAGAACATAATCAACACTGTACGTTTTATTGACGTACATTGATGATTCAGTCTAAACTAAATATTTCTCTTAATATATCTTCTACCAACAAATTTTTCGTTGAAGTTTCGTTCAAAGTCGAGAGAAAGGGCCCGATTCAAAAGTACATATTACCCTGACACCTACTTCTTAAAAACCGGCGGCAGTAATAGAACAGTTAACAAAAATATACGAAACACTCGTAGTGGTACAAATGAACAATACTTTGCGGCGCTCGTACGTCCAAAACTATTGATTTTATGAAAAAGTGAACTAAACATAAAGTGTAGGAAATTTTTTCTAGTTTAATTTTGTAGAAAACATTTTTTTCGTAAAATGCGTCGGAAAGGAGATATTCCCAAAAAAACGTTTTTGGGCGCCATTTTTTCAAAATGGCGGCGCGAGCGGCGGTGGTACGAGGTGGCAAAGTTAAAATTCGAAAAGAGCATATCGAAATCTATAAAATACCCAATTTTCAAAACTCCCGGAAAACTTTCCAGGTAAAAATACCAAATGACTGGACTATAGTTTGTCTTTATAAACTGGAAATAATGTTCATAATAAATAGGCCCTCAGGTGTCAGTCTTAGACACCTGCCTACCTTATTAACTACTTCAAAATGACAAATGATTACTGAGCTAACTGCGTGAGTAATGATCCAGAAAACTAACGCATTCTACTGAAACATTATGTAAAACTATAACTACGATGTTCTATTGTTTATTTCTTCTTTGTCTTTTAAACTATATACTTATGGCTATTTTTTAAAAGCTTTTATTTAACTTGCAATGTAAGGATATTTGTGTGTTCGGGTGAAATCTTTGAACTCAATTTTGAAGTAGATATAATCAACCGTTTGTGCTGAAATTTTGTGGACGCATTTTGTTTGGATGACAATATATGATAAGATATGTGACGTCATTCTAAATTCAATATGGCGGATCATACAAGATGTCAGAACAGTTATATTTAATCCACTTATACAATATGGGTATCAAATGAAAGGGCTTGTTAAGAGTGACTAGAAAAAGAATATGACGTCATTCTGAATCCAATATGGCGGACCATGCAGGATGGCGGAATAGTTACCTTTAGTCTACTTCTACAATATGGGTATCAAATGAAAGGGCTTGTTAAGAGTGACTAGAAAAAGAATATGACGTCATTCTGAATCCAATATGGCGGACCATGCAGGATGGCGGAATAGTTACCTTTAGTCTACTTCTACAATATGGGTATCAAATGAGAGGGCATTTTGAGAGTAATAATAACTTGAACAGACTGAGGAACCTAGCCAGCGATAACTAAAAAGTAAAAAATAAAAAAAATTAAGTAAAAAAACTTTTTAAGAAAAAGCTTTTATTTAAACGCTCTAAAAAGAAGAAAATAAAATATTCCTTTTGGATTATACTAACAACTCCTCATTATACACAATTTATATATAATAATAAAAGCTTGTCGCGAGGTTTACATACCTATCAACATTCCTTTATATCATAATTATTTGTGGTAAATCGAGCGACAAGCTTTTATTATTATATATAAATTGTGTATAATGAGGAGTTGTTAGTATAATCCAAAAGGAATATTTTATTTTCTTCTTTTTAGAGCGTTTAAATAAAAGCTTTTTCTTAAAAAGTTTTTTTACTTAATTTTTTTTATTTCTAATATTGCCAGTCATTTTATAAGTTGTTGAGCTCGCTCTTTGTCTCGCCATATTTGCAATATCTAAATCTTGCTAATAGGAATTATAGACGCGAAAGTTCGTAAGTATAGATAGATGGATATCTGTTACTCTTTTACGCTCAAACGGCTAGGCAAATTTTGATAAAATTTGGTATACAGTAAGCAGATACCGTAGATTAGCTCATAGGCTACTTTTGAACCGACTGCGTCATAGAGAGTTGTATTTTGCAGCTATAATCGACATTTACGCAAAAAGTAACGTACAACAGCTAGTTCTTAGATATTTTACTTGGACGGAGTGACTAACTGACCTAAACAACTAAATTACTTCTACTTATTTTGCTTTTAGTTATTCCTTTATTTTTTCCCGCAGCTTCAGACCCCGGTTGTCGGTTATTGAGCAAAAAGTAAACTAATTATTTATTTATTTATGCTTTTACAAATAATGTACAATGGCAGACTTAATGCCTAAGGCATTCTCTACCAGTCAACCATAGGGGGGTGCAGAGAAATACAAAAGTCGGTGCATAAAAGAGAAAAAAGTAGTAAAATAATACAAAAAAGCTATACGAAATAATAAGTAATTTCTAAGAATTCAAGCTCTCATTCCTAATAATCTCATTGAAACGATGAAGTGATTTACCCGTGAAATAATTACAGACAAACTTTCACATATTGTATAGGTTGTACAAGAATGTTTATTTTCTCTGTATAAACAATGAAATAAGTACATGAGGTCATTACATAACTAGTGACGCTAATATTAGCTACCTACGAAGATATTTTATAAGCAATAACTGCTTATCAAAACAAAGATAAAAGTGATATCATTGAAACCCACATTGTTACAATTAGACGAATATTATCTGTAGCCCGCGACTTCGTCCGCTCGAATGTCGGTTACAGCTGCAAAAACATTACCCACTTCTAAAGCAGTCGGTTAAAAAGTAGCCTATATGTTAAATCAAGGTGTCAGTTAACTCCATATCAAATTTCATTAAAATCGATCAAGCCGTTTAAGCGTTAAGGAGTACAAACATCTATCAATCCATATTTACAAACTTTCGCGTTTATAATATTAGTAGGATTATCAAACTTCCTATCTCGCCACCTACCACTACATCTTATAATAAGATTGTTGTTATTGTGGAAAAGAGACGCAGCTCTATGCTGTGTAGAGCGTTGTCTCGCTTCCACACACAACTGACTTTCTTTAAGAGTGGTAGGGCGATGATAAAGTAATCTTATATTGATAACTTCAGTGAAAATAATGTGGATTTAATAGCAGTTAATTTTTATGACGTTTCTGTGAATTAGGTTAGGTCGTTTAATCTTTATCAAATAAATGTTGCTTGAGTGTAACTGATAAAAATTATTTTACCGCCAAGGTGCAATGCTAAATATTTTTAGTTTTCTTTATATTATATTAAATAAATCACAGGACCTTGTTTTCTAATTCGGTTTGATACTAAAGAAACTATTTTTTTAATTATTTTTGTTTTATTAAATACAATACGGACAGTATTCTAATTAATTTAACCATTAATTAATTAGAATACTGTCCATATCATAAAATATAGCAATATTCTATTCCAATAATAATCATCAAAGTCAATAATTACAAAGATATCGCGAAACATTTCAAAGTATCCACTTCTTTTATAATCGGCTAAAAGATATGCCACATTACACAAAATTATATAAAATAATTACGTAGATAAACTCTAGAACAAATATGTTATAGCTAATTAAAAATAAAATAGTCTTAGCGGGAGTAATTCCTTTACGAATATAATTACAGAGTGTGGCCTGACCTAATTTCACACGTGCTCTTATCGGCATATAAATACATTTAAAACAAATGTAATAGTTGTTTATTGTTTATTTTAGTAGTAACTATCGACCCGATGTAGCTTCGCACGGGTGAAATAGTGGTGTATTTTAGATATAAACCTTCGTGTTAAAAGATTCTAGTTTAGTTATAGTATAGTTAGTCTAGTTATTCAAAAACTGCATCAAAATCCATTGCGTAATTTTAAAGAACTAAGCTTATACAGAGACGAACAAGCGCTGGTAGCGACTTTGTTTTATACTATGTACCAAAAGTGAATGTGTGTTATAAGAGAATGTTTTAATCAAAATAGTAATATACTGTGGTAATAGTCTCTCTTACAGAAGTTGTGAAGTTTATGTCAGCGATTTTGATTTCAAAAACGATTTTTGCGCGACGAGAATTTTGATTATTGATAGCGATATCCTTATCCCGATCATTTTGAATGATTCAGACAGACATTAAGAAATAATTTTAATTTTGTTTATTGAATTTAATTTTGTTTTTCAGTTTTTGTGCCAAAAATACCAATAGCTGAGGCAGATCTGAAAATTTAGAGTTAATTAACTCGTCAATTACGTGTAAAAGCAGAACAGACAAGTGAAGTTAGGATTGTAGAAAATGAAAATGTATTTACATTATACAGGTATATTATATAACATTTATTTGAGAAGTAAGTAAACATATTGCTCGGAAAACCTGTCAAGCAATGAGTAATAGATTCGGTTTTTGTTTAGTACGACAGGTGGGGACACAGGTCAGTACGACCGGTAGGCCTACTGGGAATAACTATGAAATATTACTTTTTTACCCCCTGACATTTTAACTAGGGTCGCATTGGATATTTCAGTATTTTTGTTATGGATCAAATAGCTAAAATACTTTTTGGTTTTGCTTAGGCCGGGGCTTTATTATGGTCAAACCGCTCTTTGGGGGGGGGGGGGGAGGTGACAGATTCTTTCTGACCCGCCATGTTACGTCATCCGCGTTTTTGGTAACATTTCGGGACATGGCATGGCGTTGCAGTACTATTGCAGATATATTTTCTTTTAGATAACTATTCGGCTGCTGATATAGTTTTATGAAAATAAGTTCAGACTTTTTAAAATTAGATTGAATTAACTGATTAACAGACTGTCAAATTCAAAAAAGGCAACTGGACTTTAGATACAGTTATCGTCCAACTCTATTATTGTGACAGCAAAACACACTTTATAATAATATATTCTGACCTTGTAATACTAAAAAGATAATGCCACCAATAAATTTTAATACACACAAATTCTTACGATTGCAATACTACTAATACCTAATTGACTAATCAAATGACATTTCTAAGCCGTTATAATATGTTAGGCCGAGACGACTTTAAGACGTCGAATCACCGAAAGTACTTATATTAGACCTTTGTTACTATTCAATACTCAATATTTAATTGCATTCTACAATGTAGGCTAAGTCTTTTCGCATTATAGTATGTATGAACTTGTAATAAAATCTTTCTATCTCTAATAAAATTAGAATTTGGAAATATGTTCTTTAAAATTTTAACTTTCAATTATACCACAACCAGCCAGATACAAATACTATAGCTAAAAAGATTTTATTACAAGTTCATACATAAGTACTATAATGCGAAAAAGCTTTTTCCCGACCTAATATTTATATTTATGCTAACATCATTAAAACTATCTTTCTTTTCTACTTAAAAAGAATAGCTATAGATATAAACGCGGAAGTATCCACTATCGTCTTTTATACTTTGTGTACAGGATGCTCATATCGCCTGCAGATTAGTTCCAGACAAATATTTGCAGTTCCACCAGATATCTTAGTGTGCTTGTCATAGTAGAGTCAATATAAACAGAAGGTTCACTTGATAAGGGATGTGAAATATTTTCAACGAAAATTGTGACATTTTAAGATTGGATTTTTTTTTATCTCTAATATGTATTTAGAAGTAGGTATATTAGTATGTTTATTAGTTGTCTAGTACTCACAATACAAGCTCTGCTTAACGTTTTCAACAGGGCCACTGCTTGATGGACCTGTGTCCTCATGTAAGCCCTTTAAAAAAGGCTGGGTCGCTTTCCTTGAAGTTATCCCGTGATTTAACAGAGATACAAATAATAAGTGTAAGACTTTTAAAACAAAAAAGATACATCATATAATTACATACAAATTGTAACTAGGAGTACAGGATCCCTTACCTTCATCATATTAGTCTGAGCTCCTTAATATAACGTACCGCATATTGTGTTAGACAACTTACAAACTACATGCAGTGTATTTCTTATTATTATATGCTGAGTTTAAGGAAACTACAGATAATTCTAAGAAAGTTTTGATGCATTTGAAGTGCAATTTAAATGTAGAAGAGAGTAATTTTTGGTGTATGTAAGATTGTTTAAAATAAAAATAGATAACTGTACCTACTGTTATTACTGAAGTAAATTTGCAAGTAATTCGATTGGTTGTTCATATTATTTTCGTGAACCATAACTGAGATTTGACAACGCCACCGACAACGCCACTATTAATAAACAGTTAAGTATTAAAAGAAAAAAAAAGTAGTCCTGTGAAGAATATAGAAGACATAGTTTAAATCATAAAGTTTTATCAAATAATGTGACAATAAAAAACTATTGTTTTCCACTTCACGAAATTACAATGCTTAATTATATGAGCCTATGCTTCAAATTCAAATCCTTTCACTCACTTTTTACAACCATGCAAAACTAAGCGATGTTCGAAGACGTTAGCCAGCTCTAAGGACGAGGAAAAAATTCTGTGTTTAAAGCATGATAAGACACACGAAACACGATAAAAGCATATACTTTTGTTTGTATCACGTGGGGCAAAGTTACAAACACAATAGTGTGTTTGTAACTTTCGTATTTATTTATCATCACGTTTCTTATCACGTTAGACCTTCTGCGTGTAATCTCACAGTGGCAAAGTGTTCTACTGTTTACACATGTTTGTGGTCTATACGAATATTATGAACGGGAATAGCGAAATGGTATTGTATAGATCTTATCAATAAAATACTGTTTACCTGCTATATGTTTCAGCTATAATAATCCTTATTACGATGAGTAAGAGTCTAATTTTGAATGGTGACTGATCCTTTGTTTGTGCAATAATTATTGTAATTCGTTTTGCAGTGTCGGTTGATACCGTATATGTATGAGTGATGCATTTTCCTTGTTATTGCAATGATTTAAAATACTGAATTTTAGGTCAACAAATAAAAATAATAAATAGTAGGTACATACTTACTGCCTTATTTATGCCTGTTTACGCCTGTGCAGCGACCAAATTGGAACAAAATATTTTATTTTATTCGTATTTTTAATGCCCACATACTATAAAGCAAAGTCTTTTCCCGCCGTCTGTCGGCCTGTGCCTATTATAATGCTTAGTTGCTTTGCTTACCTAGATCTTTAAAACTACGTAATAGATTTTGATGTGGTATTTTTAATAGATAGTTTTAATAGAAAGGTTTAAATAGAATAAATACATTTGTGTTACACCCAAGTTGCGGCCGGTCGTTAGTTAATAATAAATAGTAGAACCATATTTTTACCTACAGCAGAGTCTAAATTTAACCATAATCTCTATTTTTTTTCAAACCAGTTTTCAGTCTAAATCAAATTCATTTTCCACAAATTTTCCTTATAAAATTACATACCAAACCTTAAGTGTTATAGGTACTTAAGTATAACACACCTAGCTTTCTTTTTTCGTTTTCTGCACGTCAAAACGTGATCGATTGCCTAAATATTATGGTAATTTATCACCCCCATAGTTGACGTTTGACTTGGCAATCAGTGAAGGCGTATTGCCCGTAAATGTTACTATAAATCTTAGGAATTCTATAACGGAAAAGGGGTTGGAAAGGGGTAGATCAATCTTTTATATTTTTATCAAGGAAATCATGAAATTCGTGGATTTAATCAGGGTATATGGTTTAGAAATATTAAAATTCAATACTTAATTTCGCTCCACAACGTATTTAATAAAGGTCTTAAATATAACAACTTAGCAATTGTTGACCGTCGGTCGAAAATATATGAAAAAAGGAAGGAAGCTAGTTTTTTTGTTTACAGTTATCGGAAAGAATCTGATATAATATGGTTTAAAGTAAGTTGCAATCTAAAATTGTATAGAACATATTTAATAATACCTAGGTACAAATAAATTGCTTACAATTTAATTAAAATTATCTTGAATTAATCAATATCCTGTTAAAAGAAGGTAATTGGTGAAATTTACTTTCAGATTATAAACGTTCCACTGTATTAGATATGTAGGTACGGATATTGTGAAACCGGTATTTATCGATAACCGGAATTTTGTTAGACGTTCGGGCACAGTATAACAAAATGTACAGTATTAAGTCTTCATGCAAGCGGGCGCAACGAGGGTTATACCTACGATATCTGAACGTGGCATAATACAGTCGCGAGCGTGACGCAGTATCGAATGGACGGACAGTGTGTTGTTGACGTAATTAAAAAGCTACAGAAAAAGGTGGGTAGTCCTTTGGCTATTACATACCGCGTGGCTGAAGGCATTTATTTTTTAGAAACGGCCGAGTTAAACTACTGTATGTATTTGTACTGTGGTTCTGGTATGCTATAAAAAATAGGAGTTTCTAGATACGGTTTATTCGATGGTCGGACTTAACAGTTGCATTCTTTGTGGTCTAGAATATTTATAGTATGCTTTTAATTCTCGCTAAATGGCTTATTTGGGTTCAATAAACGGAGTGAAGTTTTATATTTTGCGGTAGCTACGTACATTTTGAGGGTGATTTTTTTTCATGTACAATCACGAGCAAAAACACGTATTCACGACCTAACAATTGAAGTTTAGGTCCTAATCAAATGTTGTGGAATCGTGAAATTTGCTTTCAAATTAAACATTTTTCGATTAACTTACAATATCAGGAATATTCCATAACAGCTTCAGAAATTTCGCATAAGAAAACTACTGTAACTGTTTGGTCGTGTAGGGTTTTGCTCTTGACTGCAACATTGGCTTAATCACACACAGTGTGACTCCATAACACCTGATCTAAATAAGTTTTTATTATCATGTAGTTGTAAAAACCAAATCTGCTTGTATTTACTTTTCTAGTAAAAAAACTGGAACAAAATGGGTTAAGGACTATAACTCTGGTAAAAATAAAGGTTTTAAGTAACATATTTTAGCTTTAAAATATATTGGACGGTCTACATAATACAAGGTACTAAGGCAGGCTGTTGGGTTGGACAATGTTTTAAGCACAAAGGGACAACTATCCTTATAAAGTGCAGGCTCCGCGATGCGTGTGATGTGAGGCTGACGGTCACACCGAAGCGTAACGTGGTTTTACAATACGCCATTATGTGGTATGTGCAAATAATGTTTTTAAAGTTTTGGTAAAAATATGTAATGATTGTGTGTTATGTGCTAGTGTGTGTGAGCAGCTTAATTTTATTAATCTGGCTTAGCGATTGATATTTTTATTGTACCTATTGTTTGTTATTTGTTGTCAAATAACCTATTTGAAGATATAATAATGCATACTATACAATATACATAAAAGATTTTTTACTTAATGTTTGTTAGCGATTTTTACACTTACGTTGCATCTTATGCAAGAAATGGATTACAATACTTTGTATATAAAAAATACTATAATGATTTATTTCTATAGTTTATTAACCGATCAATCAATATAAAAGCATCTAATTAAAGATACCCGTGTCCTCCTACACGAATGAAATAAAACCTCTATACTAATTTGAATATCACCTTACTTAACCTAACATGATAGAGGTGTGACAGATGTCGTGTAGGCAGTGTATCACACCGACGTGTGGGTATCACGAGCCTGTATTATAGTACGCTACACCGGCTATTTGTTACAAGATAGCTGTTGAACTGATGACTGCACGGATAGCTGAATGGTGTAGGCCACCACGCCACTTACCACTGTGAGCGACGTGTCGCGGGTGCGATCCCCGCGTAGGACAAGAATTTGTGCGATTCACAAAATGCTTGTTCTGAGTTTGGATGTCTCTGTGCATGTGAAAAAATGAATGTGTGTGAAACCTCCGCTCGCTTTAAAAGGATATTCCTTAGTGCGGGCGTCGTATACAAAAAAAACAATACTAAAAAATCTAGTGATAACGGATTGCGTCTGATGTCAAATATTACTATCAAGGGTGCTCACTGTAGCGCTTTCATTTCTTACAGCGCCAAAATGGCGATTGACGCTTCAAATTGTTACAAAGATCAGCTGATCCTTTCGTAAAAAGCAGCTAATCCAGTAAACTTGGGAAATGCCTCGCATTAGGATGGAAAACTTCAAATGTATGGGAATGACATTTCTATTTGACAAGTGACGTGCTTGTCAGTTCAATACACTGGAGTGGTTCAATCAACGTTAGAGTTTAGAAAAATGTATGGCCAATATAAAAAAATGCTTTTGCCGGTCCAGCGTTCTATAATAGAAGTTACTAGTGGGTATAATTTATAGTAAGTTTTATTGTTATCGCCCACTTGCGAATGAAACTGATTTACTGAACGTCGGCGCCACTTATAGCAAGGAATTTGAAGTATTTTTATTATGTTTACTTAGATTCACATCGAAGATAAGTCTGTTACAATTTGAGATTGTGCGTCATAATTTATTTTTGTGTTAACCTTGAATATGTTTTAAGATCAAGAGATTTCATTACCTTTTACCCGACGGAGTTAGTAAAGAGTTTCGAATCAATAAAAAAAAGATATAACGCATTAAAGATGGTGAATCGTATGGAAATGGGATGTAGCAGCGTCACTTATCAGTAAAAAGTGCAGTGACACGTAACGTCACACGAGATTTCAATTCTGTGAATTGTTTACATTTTTAACTACGCGATAAATGGAAACATCATCATCATCATCATACCCCTGCCCTTATCCCAATTATTTATTTGGGGTCGGCGCAACACGTCCTCTAGACGTGTTGCTTAAAGTTTTGGCTATGGTTTTATAGTCGGCCGCCTGCCTGACACTAACCCTCTTTGGGAATGCGATTGTTGGTTGTTTACCCGCCACCATTCGGGTGACCCAAGGTGCTTGGTACAGTGCACTGGGTCTTAAGGTCCATTAATCGCCTTTTACGACATCCAGGGGAGGATATGGGGTGGTGCTATTCTTTATATCCGGACACCACACGGAAACATACATGTTTAAATTTTAGAAATCTATCTAACAAACTAATTACATTAGTTGTTTTTAGTTAAAACACAATTGCATGAAAACATTTTGATTGTTTTTGGAGTAGGTTTCTTATATTTCAATAATTATATTGTTGTTTTGATGCATACCTACATACTGACGATGTGATCATCAACATTTGGTGATGCGTTTTATATTGCGTGCTTTGTTAAATGAAGTTCGTAATAAAGTCTTTTGTTTTATGTCCTACAGTGCATTGTGAAATTTGTGACTACAAACAAACAAAGGATTGGACGTCCTGACGAAACTTGTTTAAATTAATTGGCTTTTTATAATAGTTTATAAAAGGAAAATGCAGCTCCTTATTGTTTACTTTATTACAATGGTTTTATTATTATTTTGGGTTTTGTATTATACGCTGATATAAGTGATAAATAGAAAAAGGTTGTTAATTTGTGCGACACACTTCGGCTTAGGACGCATGTAATAATGATACTAAAAATTTTACGAAATGACAAAAAAACCTTCTAAAATTGCCGCTGTCTCTATGTTATATACCTAATTACTAGCTTTTTTGCCATTTTCTTGAAATTCTGTATATGCATTCAGTAGGTCTGAGAATCGGCCAACATCTATTTCGCTTCCCTATTTTTTTTTCGCGAACGAAGTCGTGGGCAACAGTTAGTAGTTATAAAAGTTTATTTATAAATGCCAATCTATTAAAAGAACCGCATCAAAATCGATTGCAGAGTTTATAAGTTTTAAGCATACATAGGGACAGACAGGCGGGAAACGACTTTATACTATGTAGTGATACTAGGCATCTGCACTTCGGTGTACCAGGCGCCCATACCTCGTAGACAGTGTGTGCAATGTTTATTTCATGCCGTCTACCGCTTCAGTGCGTCCCGGATTGATTTATATTACTGGCTAGTGCCATTGCTGCTTGTTATAGATAATACCGGGATAAATATGCCCATACCAATGATATAGTACAGGAATAGGTTGGAAATATAGCTGCAGTTTATAATCTCGTGGATTTATGATTTTGTGTTAAAATTTGTGGGTAGATTGAAAAGCTTGGGGTTTTGAAATGGAATTACTACAACTGGATAATATTCATCATTATTCCCTTGTCTCTCATCATTTCATCATCATTCCCCTGCCTTTATCCCAATTTTTATTTGGGGTCGGCGCAACACGTCTTCTAGACATGTTGCTTAAAGTTTTGGCTATGGTTTTATAGTCGGCCGCCTGCCTGACACTAACCCTCTTTGGGTATGCGATTGTTGGTTGTTTACCCGCCACCATTGGGGTGACCCAAGGTGCTTGGTACAGTGCACTGGGTCTTAAGGTCCATTAGTCGCCATTTACGACACCCAGTGGGGGATATGGGGTGGTGCTATTCTTTATATCCGGACACCACACGGACATATTCCCTTGTCTCTATCCCAATTATTTTTTGAGGTCGGCGCAGCTTGTCTTCTTCTTCTACACGTTCCTATCTGACGTCATCTCGCAAGTCACACTCTTTGCAGCCAATTTTACAATATTGACGTTGGAATTCTCGCTATGATGATGGCTACTATGCGATACGTCTATTCATAAAATTCCTGGAGCCAGTCGGGGCTTCTCTGATTCCTATGATTAGGTTCGGTTTCCAATCTTCGGGAATTCAACTAACTGTTTGTTATTAACTTTACCTAAGTTTGTATCAACCGTGGTAAATGATCAAACATTTTCTATATGAGAAGAGGCCTGTGCCTCCCATTAGATCATTTGGTATTTATTCATGTAACTAATAGGTACAACAATTAATATTCCCTAATATCCGGACTTATGAAATCTGCGTTAGTTAGGCTCTAGACAGTCAGACCGCATTTTAACTGCAATTCAACCGCAAAATGCCTTTCAGATGCAGTTTGAATACAGTTGACACGACTGCAATACAACTGCCAAATTGGTTTGCATACAAAACAATCCGTGCCTCCTGAGGAACTAACCTCCGTAGCGATTAGTTTGGAGTTCTATTGCAGTCATGTCAACTGCATTCAAACTGCAACTTGTGGTTGGATTGCAGATCAAATGCGGTCCATCGCTCTAGAGCCCAAAAGTAAACTCCAGTCCGCTAGGTCACTTAGGTCAAATATATCCTACAACCTACTACATAACTATGCAGTCCTCATTATCAATTCAAAACGCACTATGAATCTCATTACAACATACATTATTCACGTTGACTGCGATGTGACCATAACCACTAACGAATGATTAAAAGCTGTAACTTTGCACTTCACAATACGTGGTTTGCGGTCACCGCTTGTGGTGGCCGTAACTTTAGTACAGAAAAATATAAATAAAATCCTTTAAGGCATAAAGATGCATACTTTGAGATGAGAAAGAGTTGAGTTTCGAATTCGTATGGCTTAGATAATGTTATATTGCATTTTTTTTTGTTAATTTATTTAGACAGTCCAGTACTAAATTGCTTTTCGTTCGCATATATCCTATTTTTTCTAGCCTGTTGTGTCCTACTGCTGGGCAAAAGCCTTCTCCAGATCCTTCAGATTCTCTATCTTGCACACACCACTTCGACACTACACATCTACACTTGCATTGATGTACACCGCTTCGATCAGTCCTCGCGGTGTACATCCTTATTAAAAAATTACATCCATACAGTAATGCCACATTACGCTAACAAAGATTTGTAAAAATTTTGGTCCAATTGACACGATTTTTTCAATACACCTTAGTCTACAACAAAGTAGACTCCAAATTCCTCTACTTCCTTTCCCATAAAATACCTCACTCCATAAACTCTAGACCTTCATCTAGCTCAGTCCCATCATTTGGATTAGACTTCAGTAAAACCACATTGTAGGAACTATCGGTAACTCGTCAAAGTTTGTTTAAGACGAAGTTAGGTCGGGTGCGGTGTCATGGCGGACAAAAAACCGACCTCGATTTTGTTTTCTGACACTTTGAACGGTGTAATTTAATTCTTCCGGGTTTGAGTTATGAAGTTACATTGTTATGGATAAATTGACATAAAGATAATAATATGATAGACCAAATAGGGAAAGTCCTAAAAAAGGGTCAGGTCAGGAGTACCCTAAACCGACGGGCGTGTATGAAGCGACTGATGAGTGTGGATGAAGCTAAAGTGGTATGCCAGGATCGTAGTAAATGGAAAGATGTCATTGTGATCTCTGCCTACCCCCAAGGGAAAGAGGCGTGACGTTTATGTATGTATGTATGTATAATAATATGTTCGTGTTTCATCTGAGTCTAGTGGTATTACGAATCTTACTAATATTATGAACGCGAAAGCTTCTGAAATCGAAAACTAGTCGGACTATCCCGATAAACATAAGAGTAAACGTAAATGTATGGGAATGACATTCCTTTTCGACAAGTGACGTAACTTTGACTTGTAAATTCAATACATTTGAACAATTTGTCAGCTTTACCTTTAGTCTTAAGGCCAAGGCACTTTATTAATACTTTTACACTTGCAGAAACTTCAAAACTGTTGTAACCTCAGAAACAGTTGAAAGTCTCGTAAAATAACAGTTAATTAATTATTTTGTCCCTGAGACACTTTTGTATAATGGTTTGGATTAATAAATAATTAAGTAACACATTTTAAGAATTTATAGGTTACTCCATAATAAGAAGTATTTCTAAATTCTTCTTCTATAAATGCCACTTCAATTAATGGAGGTCGGAACCAGCTGTTGGGATGTATAGATAAATTCAGTTTCCATTTTCTGTCTATTTATTACTCTGCTACACCTAATCCACTTTCCGAATTTTGTCCCTTTGTAAGAAATAAATGAGCACCATCTTTGCTCCATACCGTTGAGGCAAGTGAACGAAATGTATATTATTCCTCAACATTCACACAACGCCATCTAGTATCAAATTAAGTATACGAGAGTAACTTGTGATATGAGTACTAGACAATTGATAAACGTATTTATATTTTTCTAAATACACACATATTATACTATACAAAAATTACACCCAAGCACAGAACAAATGATCGCGCTCTTCACACAACCATTTGCCCTGGGGTGGAAATTGAACCCACGACTTCTAGTATAGTAGTCATGGCCACCACTAGACCAAAAGGCCCATCATCACAAATACCAGAAAGATGACGTCATAGCACGTATTGAATTAATTTTCTTGGAGGTGTCAGTGTGGGCTTAATAACTTGCTGACGACATTTCCTGTCGACAAATCAGTTTGACTTTGGTCTTAGATATTAAGATAATATTGTTGAGCTTATTACTGAACGCTAGAGATGGGTTGAAAAACCCATAAAATAGGTGTAGCAACGAGTGCAATGCTAAGTTCTTCTTATGAGATGATTTGTACAAAATATGTTTTCATTTTAGTTTTAAATAATTTACCAAATCAACTGATTTGCCCCATTGGAATCATTTTAGTTAAATCCACATCTCAAAGCAAATTACACTGCCTGCCTAAAGATTCCTTTAAACTAATGCCCAACGACCATGTATAAAACTTTCAAGTAGAAAATGAGCAATATTGAGCTAGATCTAAAGAATTCGAGATATCGATAAAAAATCCCTCAAAAAAAAACACCAATATTGATATAGATGTAAGAAATTCGAGAAATTCAGAAATATCTTCAAAAAAACTCAGATCCAAACTCCACAAACACATATCCCCATCATCCGACAATCTTGGAACCACCAGATTTCTCTCTCATCTAATGACACAAATTGATGTTCGATTCGCAGATCCGT
Organism: Chrysodeixis includens; assembly: GCA_941860345.1. Taxonomy (NCBI): domain Eukaryota; kingdom Metazoa; phylum Arthropoda; class Insecta; order Lepidoptera; family Noctuidae; genus Chrysodeixis; species Chrysodeixis includens. The sequence goes on along the minus strand of OW796107.1, from coordinate 1,792,205 downwards.
CTCACTCCGCCCGTCTGATTCACAAATACACTAGATACCAATGCAAATCGTGCTGACATACCGACGTACACTAGAACAGAATAAATTATACGTAACTTGAAGCAAGGACATGCGTTTTATCGGCTGATAGACGACGAATTTTAATGTGTTGTGTAATATTGAGTATTAGGTAGTATTAGTATTTGAATAGCTTTAGAAACGTGACTGGAGTTTGAATGATGTTTGAATATTGGGAGGATGTAGGTCCGTATTACGAAATTTTTGAACTTTATTGAATAAGATGGTGTTGCAACATCAGCTTTCGCTCTGACTCTGCCGTGTCAATACCTTTTTCTGGAGTCCCATGATAACTATTTTTTTTTCCGAAATTTTTGAGCAATTTTGCTATAAAACGTATTAGAAACAAATTTCTTTCGTACGTTCGTTATTTATTTTGAATGGGTATGGTTCAAAACTTCCCAGAATTAAAATAATTAGATAGTAAATACCAAGGATAAAGAAATTTTTATTCTTAGTTGGTTTCGACCCCATTCTCTAATCATTAAAAGCGTTATCCTACCTTTACACTACTATTCTACCGGATGGACATCCTGTCTACCTAGAAACCCTATCCTAAACTTATAAACTTAGTCTTTCAATAAAATAGAAATACTCACGTTTATATCCGTATTATTTGCAACAAAGTGTCCGACAACAAATCATTACGACGCTATCCGCCACGCGCTTCCTCTATGTAAAATTGTCTATTGTTTACCAGAAACGTGATTAAGTAATAAAAGTAGACTTTCTCGTTTCTAATTTATGGTAGATCGTGTTTTGTCTGTTAGTACCTTTTGTGGAGTTACATTTTGCATTACGATACCGCCTTTGTTAAACTGTCTTTTATTGCAGTAGGTACCTACCTATGATAGTGTATACGACATGAAGTCTTCATATAAACGGGTGCAACGCGAGTTATGAAGTTCAATATGTGGATATTGGATCGTGGCATGACCGTAGCATGATACAGTCGCGATTGGAAACTAATGATGGTGTCATAACAATGATATTGTTTCGTACATGAAGGGTCTTCCATAACCTTATACGACAAGTATCAACTAAGAAATTACGTTTTTAGCATTTATCGCTTCTGTGTAATGAAACTTACCTATGTTCTGCAAATAAATAATTTGAATTTGAGAAACAAAAGGTCTATTCCGAAAAAAATAATGGTCCTGTTTTCCAAATGACGATCAACTGTTTCCATTTTTGGGATATTCTATTTTTACTCTTATTTTAGTTGTCTGGTATTCATTAAAAAAATTGTCCATTTATATTAACTAAACCAACTGCCCATTTGACCTTCTCCCTCCTATAATGTAATAACAGTAATATACCAGTTCGTTTTACAACATGGTTATTCAACACTCGGCATTTTAAACCAGTTACCGACTGTTGACATTAACTGCAGGTGCACGTAACTGTCGGTTAATTGTTGAAAAAACTGTTGCATTATGATACAGTTTGAAAGAAAGGTTAATTGTGTTATAAGGTCTTTTCTACTTTTTATTATGATTTCTTATTAGTAATGATATCATTAAGATGGTTTGCTGATCTTTTAGTTATTATAAAACAAAGTCTTCCGCCGTGTCTGTCTGTCTGTCAGCAATAAACTCAAAAACTATTGCACCAATTTTCATTCTGTTTTCACCAATGTATAGAGTGGTTCTCGAGAAAAGTTTTAGTATGTAATTTGTTAAGTTTTTGTATATATTTTCTAAAACATGAAACATAACATGGAAATGTTGCTGGGAAGTTATAACAATTGCGTTCGATAGAAAAGAATTGGGTAATGGGTCAGAAGTGGGTAATGTTTTTATTAATGCTATAACCGACATTCGCGCGGGCAAAGTCGAGGACAACAGCTAGTGTAACATAAACATATGTTTTCACTAAATAGTACATTCTGAATAAGGAGGTTTTAATATTACACCTTAACTGGCATAGCTGCATACCTCGACTTTACTTGTTACTTTTATGGACCATCATCATTTTAATCTAAAAAAAATTTCTAAGTTGCTTTTGAAAAGTGCTACTTAAAACCATATTTTGAATGAATAATTTATGATATTTCATTCGGATTTTATTATTTAATGAAACCTTCTTCAATAAAAAAATATAAATTAGCCTACCAAATTCTTTATATCAGTATAAAAAGTTAATATTAAAAAAGGTAAAATGAATTTCACAACAGATCCGGTATTTTATTAAAATTTTCCCGAAAACTCCTATTTAAATAAACTATGAAACCCAGATTTCCCGTGAAAAGTAAATAAATCTGGGCTTAAAAACCTTTGATCGCCGACCCGTGTGGCGATGTCATGTTATTGCAAAAAACCAGATAAGTGCGAGTCGGACTCGTGCACGAAGGGTTCTGACTATCATCTATACACAGCGAAAATTTGAAACGTCTACCTGTTACCGTTTTTATTATTGAGCAAAAAATGCATAAAAACCACGTTTATTGTATGGGAACCCACGTGATATTTTTTTATTAGTATTTGTTGTTATAGCGGTAACAGAAATACAACATTTGTGAAAATTTCAACTTTCTAGCTACCTCGGTTTGTGAGATGCAGCCCGGAGACAGACAGACAGCGGAGGCTGCCGTTTTACCCTTTGGTCAAGGAGCCCTAAAAATGTATTACATTTAGCTTCCACTTTTTTGTATGAGAAAACCTAGAGAGTTTTTATTCATGTGCAGCACAGTAATAAACGCTCCTTGACAAACAAACATCGTCCTTATTTTCGAAACCATGAAGTTCATTTTTGAATACCTTGAAAATGGTTCATGGTAAAGTTTTTCCCACTTCACAATTTCCTTTAGTTAAAAATGTAATTATTAAACGTTTTCATGGTATGGCTGGTATGTAATCAGTTTGTTAAATAGATAAGTGATTAGTTAATAAGATAACATGTTTTCGTGAGCGATTAGGTACTAAGGAAAACCAGTATTTATTTGAGTTCGAAGAAAAGTGTGATACCAGAGATAATTAAAAACTGAACAAGGTAAAACTGAATCTAAGAACTAGGTATTCAGATTCCTCTTTAATTAATTAAAATAATGTTTTAAATAAATTGCTTTTTTATCTTTTTCAAAAACTCCCGCACTAAGAATTTTAATCCTTGTATCGCGGGGAGTTACATGCATAGACACACCCAGACTCAGAACAAGCATCAAACCTGCGACACATCGCTCACAATTGTAATTGGCGTGGTGACTTATACCACTCGGTTATCCGTGCTTTATTTCAGTGAACGCGCTAATAACAGAAGCTACTGGTCCAATTGAAGAAATGTTTTTTTAACTAGCTATTCATTGTAGAAGACTATAATACAATATAATATAATAATTTATTATAGGTACCTACTATAATATTTATGAGTAGGTAAATACCATAACACTCCGATCAATAAAAGAATAAAGAACACAAGAAAAACGGCTTGATACAATTAGCTAAGCATGAGTAATATAGAGCTAAATATATGAAGTTAAATCAAAATCGTCGTTTTACAGAATTAGCAGTTTAAAGTTAACTAAACTTTAGGAACTAACTAATAGGATTTGAGTAGAACCAGGCGGTATATTTAACCTTCTGACCGTTAGAGAGCTAAGCTTCCTGCTTCCAGTAAAGTTAGCTAACTTTAGCTTTACAGCGTTAAGCTGAAATCTATTAGTACATGAGTAACTAAAAAATGTGTAATATTATTCAAAATAACTTATTCATTTAGGATTTTTGAGCAGGTTCGATCGCCAGCGCAGGTTTTACCAATATGACTTTTGCCAAGTTATATTAAGTAAGACCGCAGGACTGACAAGAAGGCCTCGAGTTTTGGAAGGCACGTTAAAATGTGGGTCCTGCGCCTGATCTCTCTCCAGTCGTGTCGGATTACCGTCCCATCGGGCTATGAGAGTAAAGGAATAGAGAGTGCACCTGTGTTTGCGCACACGCTTGTGCACTATAATATGTCCTGCGTAGCTAGCTGGTGTCATATAGTAACACTAGTCGCCGTGGCCCAAACCAGGCCGGACATTATTATTATATCAGCGATAATTAAAATAAAACCAGATTTAATCAAGGACACGTTTTATAGTTAATGTAGTTACCATTTATCAAATTAATCCGTATTACAAACAATTAGAGCGAATGTCCTATTGGCACAGTTATTTACATACCGGATTTATTTACGGAGTTGTTTGCCTCGGCAAGTATCAAAGGATTTATAATAAAATTTTAACCTCATTGTAAGCAATAAGTACTTGTTAATTGTTAGGCTGCAACTAAACCAAAGCGGATATGTGTGCGGTATGAAATGTGCTGTGCGAGAAGATGTCTTTTTAGCTGGGAACTCCACCAAAGCGGAGATGTGTGCGGTGAGCTGTTTACTGTCCGAGCGGAGATGTTTTTTTAGCTCGGGATACTTCACCAAAGTGGAGATGTGTGCGGTATACTGTGCGAGAGATGTTTATTTAGCTCGAGGGACTCCATTAAAGCGGAGATGTGTGCGGTGAGCGTGTACTGTGCGAGAAGACGTGTTTTTCAGATCGGGTGCAAGGCGTTGAGTGCAAGCAAGATAGCCGGCTGGCTGCGCGTCTACATATACACAGCTCACATCTCTGTTTCCATCGTACCATACAAATATAACTCACGCACAACGATCTTTACTGATGATGAGCGGAGAGGAGATATGTCAAAAACACAATTACATTGGTTGTTTAAATCATCTCGCCGGTGGTCTCGGCTGCGCTTTTTAAAAGAATATGAATCCTTTCAATAAATCCCACAAGGAGATCGTCAAAAAAAATTAAAATCTGACTACTAAGCTTGTAAAAATTGGAAAATAACGTCATACAGCAGACGTCATGGAATAATCTTTTCTTTTGAAGGCTTAATATAGCCAGTGTCTCACTCTGACGTACAGATTCTAACAATACCTCATCCTACGTAGCTGTGCTAATGTGTGTCTATTGTTTAGTTTATCATAAATCTATGGATAAAGTTTTGCGAACAGTGAAAGGAAATATTGTGAAGAAACCTGGATGGAGATCAATGCTCAAACTTTTCCTTTATAATAATAATGTCCCGAGTATTCCTATCAGTTGGGCGTGAATAAACTGGTTTATTACAGGTAAAGCTTTAAGACACCGTGACGTGTTGCATAATATGTGGGATCATAGTGCCTCCTTCCACCTTTAAAAGTTATATTATTGCAGTTGTGGAAGAGAGACGACGCTCTATGCCATATAGCCCGCTGTCCCGCTTCCACAATTGCAATAACATTACTTTAAGAGGCTGTGGTAGACCTCCAGTCCATCAGTACCTTAAGATCTACGGTGACTAATTTTCTCCAGTCTGTCTCTATCTCTGCAGAGGTTAAGTTTCACAATCGATATTTTATTATAACACTAAAGTCAAATAAAGTCAAAATGAATAGAAATGGATCAAATTTGAGAAGAAAGCTTTTGAAATACCTAAATTGTTTTGAATTGATACTCTGAATTAGGATCTTGAATGGAAGTTTATTAGATTTATTAAGTTCAATGCGAGGTTGTATTTAATTATGCAACTTCGGCAGCTAAATTTAGTTTGGATTACCTAAATTGCGATAACAAAGCGACAGTTATATTTCCGCGATGACACAGCGAAAATGTAATTTCGGATTAAAGCAAATGTTAGTTTAGAATAAAAAAATGTTGATAATTGTGTCGCTAAATTCTCGCACTCGAGTTGCGTATGCAGTTTAGATAATTCTCTTATATTTATATGACTACTAGTAGTACGCTTATACTCGTACTTATAAAATAACTAGCTGTTCCCCGTGACTTTGCCCGCGTGAATCTTGGTTATAGCTACAAAAACATCACCCCCGTCTCACGCAGTCGGTTAAAAAGTAGCCTTTGTGTTAATCTAGGTAACTCCACGCATACCAAATTTCATTAAAATTTCTCCAGTCGTTTGAGCATGAAAGAGTAACAAACATACATTCTTACAAACTTTCGCATTTATAATGTTAGTATAAAATAACATATTTACAAAGCGTCAAAACATATTTTATGTTATCTCTCATCTTTATTTTACAAGACAAATACAAACATCACTTTCAAAGGGTCGTTACCCCAAGCAAAACTCACTCAATTTATTAAGCGACGCAATATCGAAAACATTTTTCTATAAATTTCAGTCTACAAACTGAGATCGCAATTCCATCAGCTTTTCAAACTGCCCTACACAGGTTTAATCACTTTAATGCACCGTACAGTCGCGCACAAACGTTTCAATAATAAAATCGCTTAAATTGAAAGTGCTGGTTTTTCCACCGTAATTACGTCCTGCATCCTGACAGTGTACTGGTGCGCAGAAAAGTGCTTTCCATCCTTTTACTGAACGAAAAACTAACGAACTCTCAGCGTTGATTTGTGGAACTGTTTTCGAAAAAGTATGTTTTTTTTTCTCGTTTTTCTTTAGACGTTTTCGGTTGGTGGCGTTTTTGCTTTGTTTTTTAGCGATGGAGATCCTGCGTAACTTTTGTGTGTGTGTTTTTTTTATAAAAGTTGCACACGTTTTGTACGAAGTTTTATTCAAATTTGTTGACTGCAACTGGACTCTGTGAAGTTACTTTTTGAAACAGTGGGACAATAAACTGTAAATAAAAGTGCTATTTTGCTTTTGTTTGAAGACAAAAAATCTGAATTAAAATACTGGATTGTAAATAGAGAGATGAGAATGCAAAAATTACTTTTCCTATTATCATTTCAATCGTTTTAGTTTCTAATCAATAATTACATGGTGTGCTTAAAATTAACATATTACTACCATTTTATTTATTCCCTAAATAAAATTAATTTATTCCCTACAGTCAAATTGCCTGGTTGCACTGATATTTGTCATATTTTCGAAATAATTGACTATTACAAAAGCTGTTTGCTAACTACGACTTTATTATTGAAGTATGTGTGTCGGATATTTAACAATTGGCATGCATAATGATAAGTCAATAACACGATAAAATGCAACATTAATTTGTGTTTAATCAATACCAAATATCATAGTCTTAGTTACTATGAATTATAACGAAAGTAGCATGATATCTAATATATAAAATTCTCGTGTCACAGTTTTCGTTGCCATACTCCTCCGAAACGGCTGGCTCGATTCTCTTGAAATTTTGTATATGCATTCAGTAGATCAGATCTGAAAATCGGCCAACATCTATTTTTCATCCCAATTTTTTTCTTTTTTTTTCGCGAACGAAGTCGCGGGCAACAGCTAGTATATAGATATATTTTGAAGCACTCGTAAATGCAAGTGACCGTCGGCGAATTCAGATTCTTTTCCAAGTGACTAATAAAAAAAATCCCAAGCCCTGTTTTATGTCCTCAGTACAAACAACAAAGCAAATATTTTAAGACGAAACCAATATTTAAAGTAACGACAAAAAATATTATTTCGATCAAAAGAAATGAAAAACATATTTGCTTGCAATCTCTCGAATGATTTGTAGCTTGTCACAATAACAAATGAAAATCCGAACCGTTCTCTCGGAGTTACTCATTTTGACAGATTGAGTGAATGAATGAATGAATGAACGAATGAACTAGATATTGAACGATCGATCGGTCACTTAATATGCGAGTTTGTAATTAGGCGGAGCTTTGAACGTAGATAAGTTGTTGAATGTAAATAGATGCAGGATTTTATTGCATTGAAAAGGATTTATGAGAAGTTAATAGTTGAGTAGGTATTTATGCAAATGAAAGTATTTTTCAAATTGCTGAAAGTTTACATAGTCCCGTTTAGTTGTGAATATTTATAAGTAAGTATGTGATATAACAAAAAAATTCAAAGTTATTTTTTTGAGTCGGTAATACTAAAAGCTTTAATGAGATGACAGATCGAATATGTTATGTATTAGATTAGCAACGAAACGAAAAGAAAATTTAGTAAGAAAATTTACTACCTTAAACTCGTAATTTGAACGAGTTTACTGAAACGAAACCCAATAGGTTTTTTTAAGTAGCTTATAAAAGATCCCACTGCTGGGCAAAGGCCTTCCCCATAGGTTACTGAATAATTTTCTAAGACGATAAATCGTTTATAAAATCTTTCGTACTTTTGTGTACGAGTGTACAAGTAAGGTCTATACCGCCATACGCGTAGCACTTTCAATTTGTTCATTGTCTTTGAAAACAATGTTATGAAAGTTTCATGTCTCGTGTTTGTGTGTTTTTGCTTTATACGCCATCTATCTTGTGAGTGGATAGAAATGTTAGGTACTTACTGTAATGTTTTCTTACAAATTTTACTTCATTAAATTATATATTTATGGTGAAATTACAGAAACTACCTATTTTCATTTAAAAGTATTAAGTAAATATAAATAGAGATGGCACTACCGTTTGAGCTTACGCCCGTGTATTTAATTTTTTGTTCTGTATAAAGTAGTAATCAAAAAATGTTTGATGATTTCATAATACGAGCATGCAAATATCCTACAGATGGGCAAAAGGCACGGAGAGAAGTACTGGGAATTGGTTTTTTATTTTGTCATTCGATTCTAAAATAACTTATACGACACAAAAACTGCGAAATAACGTAACTTAAACATACTGAACAATACTATTCATCATTTCAATTATTGTTTGGGGTCGTCGCAGCATGTTTTCTTCTTGAACAATACTAATACGAAGTTTAAAAATACTTCTTTTAAATATCCCTTAAACGCAAGCTGTAAACTTTCCTTCCTAACTTTGATCTTCGTCAATAACACCCGCCATTTTGAAACCAGCCAGACAAGTAGCAGTGAGTAACACGTCATTCTAGTTTATACTATCTTTATCTAAGTCTAGATAAATTATCCAGGCACGTCTAGGTATGTCTAAAGCTGGTACTAGTTATAGAAGGTGTCTAAAGTTAGTAATTTGTCAAACGTTAACCTTTCGAGGGATTACGCTTGGTTTATTGTGAGGAGTAGATAATGATGATTAGCAGAATTTAGAGTGATTAGTTATGAGTACTTAAGTTTCGTTTCATTTCGTTAAAACTCCTGAATGAAGACCACATTTGGAATTGAAAAGTTATCTACAAATATCTGTAATTATATATTTTCCTGTTTCTTTTTTATATCAATTAAATTTTAGTAGATGGGTACCTATACTCGACAAAAAACACGTTTTCTAACGTTTCATTTACTTAATTAAATGTCATCTTAGTTTACTACAGTACCTGAAATCCAACTGCAAGAGAGCTTGGAAAAGCTCTCAGCATAATCAGTTTTTTTTAAATACCCTGATACCATCATTTAAACACTATACTACTCCAAAAATAGCAAACAATTTTAGTCAAACCATTCATCATTTTGCTTAAAAACTTCGTATTTAAACATAAAACACACGAAAAGTTCCGTACCTACATATAACACGTTTATTATTTTTGGACATTTAAAAAAAATATTATATGTATTTGTTACTATAGCGCGAGCGGCAACGATAATACATCATTTGTGGAAATTTCAGTTTTCTAGCTATTACAGTTTCTGAGATACAGCCTGTAAACAGACAGACAGACAGACAACGAAGTCTTAGTTATAGGGTTCCGTTTTACCCTTCGGGTACGGAACCCTAAAACTGGAAGATAATGCATCTGTCAATCCGATACTAATGGAGCGATAGTCGCATTCGTAATATCGATCTATCATTTAGCATTGCCATGAATCGCTCCGAGTCTGCTTGTCCAATATAACTAGCATTCAAACGCAACTAGAGTCTGTAACGTTTTGATAGTACCTGAGAAGAGATTAATAAAAAAAAAACTGTTTTATTCTGGGTAAACTAATTCTTGTATTAAAATTTTAATATCATTAATACAACAGTTAATCCATTTGCTGAATATTATTTACGTTATATATAGGTTTTAAACAGCCCTATCCTACTACTGCTCTATTGAGTAGAAACGGACCTCCCTCTATCTCGCTGCCTCCCTACTTGTGTTAATAAAGAATTTATTTTCTTCATTGTCATACCAAATTTTATCAAAATTGTATTCAACGTTTGTGGGAGACGAAATAACAAACAAACACAGTTAAAGATTCAGTGCAAAGTTCAGTAAAAAGGTACTGCTTTGTTATTTCTTAAGAAATTTCTGCTAACAGACCTGCGACAGGAGATTTTGATTCGATCAGCGTTTGATTCGTCTCAAGAACAAGCGGTGCGTGCGTTGCGCAACTAATCGCGATACAATAGCAAACACTTTCTCTAAATTGCCTGGGGTTCAACGCACGCGGTTCCGTTGCAGATAAAACACCCACACAATGGCGACATGCCGACTGTTAGTACTTAGAATGCTATAACTTAGGTTATTGTTGATCGAAATAGATGTATAATTTGATTAAATGTGTAATTGGAAGTAAAATACGCTCAAAATATCAAATTTATAAAGTAAAATAAAGTTTACGATCTTCTTTTACACTTTTTGAAACCGGAATTGATAAAAATGTATTACATAGTGGTATATAATGTATCATTATCGTCGTTAAGACGCCTGCAAAGATAAAAACAAAACAATAGTTTCCATCTACTGATACGTCTTCAAGTTCACAAATAGAACCTTGAATTTATCTCGTAATTAATTCCGAGAAACATGTCAATAGACATATTTTAAAACGTATTTACTTATACTTAGAACAGGAAGAAGTTTACTATTTATCATGCACAAACTCGTTTCTAGTCACACCGGTAAGACAGGACGCCATCTTGGATCCTTAGCCAACCTATCAAAGGTACTCACCTACGCAGGGTCTAAGCTAGTCGCTAGTGTGTGGGAGGCCTTATGCCAGATACTCGTAAACCATCTGAGATTGTTCAGAGAGCCTATTACTAATCTCGAAGTAATATAACAGCAATTGCGAAAGAGAGACGCCGTTCTACGTCGTGTAGTGCGCTATCACGCTTCCACACCCGCAATAATATTGCTTGGCTTAATATTGACTGGCCTGTTGGTCTAGTGGTTAGTGGCCCTCACTGCTAAACCAGAGGTTGTGGATTCGATTCCCACACAGGACAAATTTTAATGTTTGCGTGATGAGTTTGATTTATTCTGTGTCTGGGTGTAATTTATCTATACCTAATATGTAGATATGTATTTAGAAGTATTTAAGTATGTTTATCAGTTGTCTAGTACTCATAATACAAGCGCTGCTTAGTTTGAAACTAGATGGCGTTGTGTGAAAAGCTGTGGAATATTAAATTAAATTGCTTAGAAAGTTGGTAGTAGGCCCTTAGGTACTTACGTTGTTAAAGCAATATTGAATGAAAAGAAAATCGGAACGTTTCTCACGATATTAGCTAAAGCTTCACGCTGATCGAGTGTCTTTGTATCGATTTCCATTATAATGTATTCGATTCGAAAGATATCGATTAGTGATTTCGAAATCGGCTTTGACATACAATTTGCTTTATAAATATTTTCGAATTTTTGAACATCGTTAAAAAAACAAAAGAAAGAATACTAACCGATGGGGTGTATTCAGGCGGAAATTTCAGGATGAGTAACCTTACTCCTTCAGAAAAAGACATATCAAAGCTATAGAAAGAGATGGAAAGAAAATAGATGCCCTTTTCTTCTGTGGTAGGATAAAAGAGCGTGAAAAAAAAACGAGTTTCATGCAAAATTCCCAACCTGAAAATCCCAGTTTTTATTAAGCATACTTTAAGTAATAAAAATGCTTTAACAACATTTTATTACATCGTTCCACTTAAAATACGTAAGTAAATTAATATTGCATAACCGTGCACAATTACCATACTATAGATAATAAATTGATTATTTATTATACTGCACGCATTTTTGCACATACACTTATGTTCTTACATAATTTGTAGTAAATGACCTTTGTTTTTGGTACCTTATTTTCGAAGTTTCTTCTTCAAGGAATTTACTTTAATCTTTTAAAGCAAGACTGAGAGCCTTTTTTTCGAGGTAAAACGCTAATGACTTCAACCCACGCCGAGGGCACGGCGGCGTGGGGATATGTCGGACTCCCACCGACTAAAAACACCCCGGGCCCCTTCTACTACCTAAGCTAGCGTCACGAGACGCTCGCGTACGCTCTGCGTGACCCTGGCTGGAAAAGACTGAGGGCCTGCCACTACCTCTTGAAGTAATTTTACTACAGTTTTTAAAGAGTAATGTCACTTTATGCCGTGTAGAGAAGCGTCACGTTTCCAAAACTGCAATAATTAATCTTGCTTTAATACGTGGTAGTGTTTGGGGCTGTGATAGCCTAGTGATAAGACCGCAGGACTGCTAAGTTAAAGTTAAATTAATATTGTAATACTAGGTTAAAAAAAGACCTGAGAGCATTACGTCAGTATAAATTTAATATGAGATTCTTTGTCTCAAATAACACATATGCGTAATAAACAAGAATTACCAACATAATAAGCCCAATATATGTATTGTACGTCTATGTAACGAAACTAACCATATTTCACTTCAGTCTTCAATTAAATCTTACATTTTATGTAACCTGCCATCCCTGTTCCTAACCTTCTACCACCGTCTTCAAAAATAACACTATTGCAATTGTGGGAGCGAGACAGCGCACTATAGAGCGTATAACGCCATCTCTTTCACGTCCGTTGTAGTTTTACTTTAAAGAGTGGTAGTAGGGGGTACTGTATAAGATATTATGGGGAAGTTTAATCAATTTGCAGTGACACGCACAAAGCCTGCCGTGTTTATAGACCCATGAACATGGTTTATCTAGTGAGTAAGGACTTGTTAAATATGTTTACGTGAAACGGTAAGCGGTTTTCTGATAGGGTTGTCGACTAGAAAAATGTGGGGCCGTATTTTTGAATTGTTTGTTTAGTAGATAAGAATGGAGTTTTACTGGTTAGTCTAAAAAGTCTTGGTATGTCGAAAGCTAGCGTAAACCTTCTTTTTTAAACTGCTAATTGTGAACTAGATTTAGAAGTGATAAAAAAACGCTTGTTGTTAAGAAGAGTATGTATCAAATAGTATTGTAACAATAATATTAGAATTTATTAATGTTGGAATTGGGGTAATACCCCATAAAAATAGTTTCACTTTTTAAAAAACTGCATACATTTTGCAACAAGAAATAAAACACTGAATATCAATCGACCAAGCTTCAATTTCCACCGAATCAGTCGAATTAAAACCTTATTAATTTTCTCATTATCTTAGAAGCTCGATATTCAGTAAATCAAATACAAATAGCCGGTCTATCAGACCCTTATACTCCAAAGATTGACATTATCGAAGAAAAACGCTCCGACCGTAAAATTGCCTGGTCTGTTTTGTCGATAATTTACAAGTGATTCTGTAAATTGACTATGAATTTTCGTTGTTGCGTGCGAGATTTATGAATGGATTCAGTGAACTGGTTTTCTTTGGTGTTTTCCCCTTATATGGTATAGAAATATTGTTTTTGGTTTGTTGATAGTTTAATATGTTTTGGTTTTTGTTGGTGCGTTTCTAGAGAAAATGATTATTGAGTCGTATATGTTACATAAGTGAGAGTCAGATAATATTCCTACACATTCCCACAACGCTATCTAGTCTCAGATTAAGTATACGAGAGTAACTTGTGTTATGAGTGCTAGACTACCGATAAACATAATTAAATATTTCTAGAAACATACATTTTATAGTTAAATTACACCCAGACCCAGAACAAATGGTCGTACTCATCACACAAAAAATTCTCCTGGGTAAAAATCGAACTCACGACCGGTATACCAGTCAAGGCCACTAACCACTAGACCACAGGCATGTCGATAAGTAAGATATATTCGAGTCAGGGTCTGATACTATACTTTGAATAAAACCATCATCATCAATTTTCTAGCAGCTTTTGTTCTACGAAAAGATTTAAATTATCACATTTCTAACACGACTCTATTCTAACGCGTGTCATTGAGAGCTCGACAACAACAAAAGAAATAATTTCACCAAATAATTGCAATAAAAATCTTTTGAAACCAAATCAAGGGTACAAACAGGACAATAACCCCGCTTAGAAGGATCACAGCTACGATTCTCAGAAGCCCTTTTTAATTCAGTGTCAATAAACTCTCAATACCCAATAAAAGAGGTTTTATATTATCCGATACGATATCGGTATCGGACGGTGATACGATATAGCGAAAGTAAAATGTCAAACGTAAAAATATGATTACTTACTCAATATATTACCTACGCCTAAATTTAATACCTAATATTATTTAAGTTTACTTTTTATTTCATATTATGTTTTTATTTGAATTTTATATGCAAAAGTCGTACAATTATTTAATTAATACAGATGAAATGTTTTCCTTTTTCTGTTATTCAACTCTTAAATAAATACATTACTATTATTGTGTAGCTCTGATATCTAATAGGAAAGACAGACACATATTTAGAACAATAATGTCCAGACGGATTTTGACCACGGCGGCTAGTGTTACTATGACACTGATAGCCAACCACCGGTAGCCAGCTACGCGGGACATATTAGTGTGCACATGCGTGTGCGCAAACACAGATGCACTCTCTTTTCCACCGAAAGCTGTGATATTTATTTCTAAAACGCACACAACATTCGAAGCATATTTATACATTTAACTTCATCCGATCTCGAATCGGATAGTCTGAAAACGTAATAAGTCTAGCCGAGTAATCTCTTGTTTATTTCAAAGTCCATTTTGTATTATTTGAAAGGATGTTTAATGAATTCTGTGGAAACATTTCAGAGGATTCTTCTAACAATTATTTTTGGTTGAATGTCTATTTGAATGTAAAAGTCATTTCGTGGAATGGATTAGGTGTATTTGATGTTTAAAGATGATACTTGGCTAGTAAATCAACAATCTCTATTGTAATATGTTATATTGTATGCTAACTGTACCCGCGACTTTTTCCGACCTGGAATTTAACAAAAAAAGTAATTAGTAGATACATTTTTTTAAATTAAAGTAGCCTAAGTTACTGCCTATTACCTACTTTCCATTAAAAGTCCCGCCAAAATCACCATCAACCATTTTAGAGATTAGTGGGAACAAACAGACACATAAAAAAATCATATGCATTATGCGTGTATTAAAAGACGATTATATCAACATTACAAACATACATTCAAATTTTAAACTTATACATAGATTGCTGCTCTATTAGAATTGTAAATAATTTAAGCACCAATTGGTCAAATCTTCGAGTCCCGATGCTATCAATCATATACGACATACCTAAAGGTTACGTTAGTGCTGCAATCATTCAAATATTCTTCATCAAAATTAGCTATAACAAGCTCCAAATACACGTAAGTTTGACAAAAATTTTAAATCAGCTGTAAACCATCAAAGAATCGAGTCAAACAGTTGTAACTATTGTATTATGTACTGTTTAAGTAATTGGAATTCAGGTTTAAGCTAGTAGTTCAGTTCAGTTACAACTAATAGTTAAGATCTTTGTTTTTAGATAGGTATTTTATTTTATTTGAAAAAATAAACGGTTACACATTACATAATCTGGCCCAGACATCAAAGCTAAAAAATAAGATAAATAATATGAAAAAAAAACCAACACTATTAGCCACATTATATAAAAAGTTAAACAAAACAAGCAGAGCGTTCGACATAAAGTACGTGGACTAATTATTGAGATTAATACAAAAGTAAAACTAATCTTGAACAATAAAAAAACAACAAGAAATTGATTTTAACAAAAAATAAAAAGCGACTTCAAAAACAGCGAAACAAAAAACATGAAAATAATCTAAATGACAAAAGATATCATCATATCACCTAGGTACCTACTGACTGAAGTCGGTGCCAAATTAGTAGGTTTAATAATATCCCTTATGTATGGGGTTTTGTGTACCTATGTGTACCTAGGTTTTGACACCGACTATACGAACTGCGAGTTGAATCATCACAACCAGTCTCGGGATACCTTTGAAGATTGTTATCATAGTCGTTTAGTCATTATTTTCAAATCATTATTGCTTGATCGAGACCACCGGATAGCAATCCAAAACATTACTAAATAGCTCTTAATACAATAGGACCGTTTTTAGTTCAGATTAGTTTGACGTCATAATACCGGATGTTATTAGAAAATACGTCATTGTTTAATTTTATGAGTTGAATATTTTGGCTAGACCAATGTTTGAGAGACGTCAGAGTCTTAAATTTTTGTCTTTCAATAAGAAGAAGACAAAGTATTTCTTATTCTTCTGTCTTTACAGCATTAAATATTATTGAGTTGCTGATACCCGCGTCTTCGTCTGCGCGAATGTTGGTTATAGCTGCAAACACATTACCCCCCTTTTAAGCAGTCCTTTAAAAAGTAGCCTTTGTGTTAATTTAGGGTGTCAACTAACTCCATACTAAATAACATCTAAATTCATCCAGTCGTTTGAGCGTGAAAGAGTCACAAACATCAACCAATCCATTCTTACTTACAAACTTTCGCGTTTATAATATTAGTAGAATTAAATCAACCAAAGAATATGAATAAATTTTACTTTTTTACTCATAAATATACTGTTTATTGTTGCAGGTATGTACCAGGACAGCTGAGCGAACTAACTTAATTACAGACAGTTAATTAAGCGTCATAGTTTAATTAACAATTAACTTACGTAAGTAACATTACGCAATTATAAAGCTCTTCATTAAAACGCAATATTAAACTTGATAATATGATAGTGAATTAAAATTGCTGAAATTTCCTGTCAAAGTTTTTACGTATTAATATTAATAAATAATGTTTAAAAAACGCAGTGATGTGTGTGAAGTTTGTAAGGTAGGGTGATAATCTTGTCAGATATGCAGGTAGCACGTGGCCAAAAATTGCAAAAGACGGAGGTTTGGAAGGAGAAATTGGAAGCCTTTAGCTCAGCAGTGGGATCTTGTATAGGGTATATAAAAGGAAAAATATACTGTCTCTTTTTGTGAATTTGTGGTAGGAATGAAATACAAATCAGAATAAGTGTTTTTTTTTCTCATCATTACGTGGTGTAATAAAGCTTTTTTTAAAGTACCTACTAAAATAGAGACTGGTATCTGTGATAGGTAAGACCTATGATAAAGATAACTAGGCTACCCTCGTAGTGACAAAATAGTTTTATTTACTCTCAGTTACACATATTTGTATTCTGATGTTATTATAATAGTCAGAGATCAAAAATCAAATCTATTATTTTTTATTTCGAAGCTAAATTATATTTTTCTCCTATAATATAATATACTGAACATCTATCACCCTTATTGTAGCTAAAACGGGCAAAAAATAACAATGTAACAAACTTAACACGAACGAAATTCACGTCCCATCAATCAAAAAGTTGACGGTAAAAGATTGCTACTATCTTGATGCTTGTCCGTCAGAAAATATATTGCTAAAATCTCATTAAATTTATTGCTAAGTTAGGAAACTAATTTTGATGATTTTGGATTAAAAATAAATAAGTTACCTAAATTCTGATTCTAATACTTTCTAGAGAAGACGAAATACATAACCATAAATATAATCATGTATATTGGTCACGTGACGAAGTGCTAAGGCCATATTCAGACTTCAACATCAGACTTGCTCCAAAACTATCAAAACAATATTACATTCCAGTCGAAGCTTAATTGGCTAACAGTTCCTAAGCCCAAAAAAAAGTAAAAAAAAAGCTTCTTGGTTAAAGGGGCTAGTGGATTAGTATAACCGCGATTATTTGTCAGATCATACAAATAATCGCGCTTATACTAATCCACTAGCCCCTTTAACCAAGAAGCCAATTAACTAAATATTTATGTTATGAAACTTTGCTTACACGAGCTTCTAAAAACCTCTCCATTACTTTAATACTCCATAACTGCTCCCAACGATATCACCACACAATAGCTAACCAATCAAATATTAATATCGCTACTACACCAACCCCCCTCCTGTTTCCCCCACTGTACCACGTTAAGCAGACCTATAAATATTGTTATAGAGGATAAACTTTATGGTTCAGCTTGCAGTATCAGATGGCCTGCTTAGTTTCCTAGAATAATGTAATGTGTATTATGTGCGATAAGTTTTAACTAACTGATAACGGTTTCTCGCACATTTTAACTTGAGAAGAGAGGATTTTTACCTTGGTTCCTTAGTTTATAATTCGTTTAATTGTGACATGAAATTTGCCTTTCATTCTATAAATGTGTTCATACTTTTGCGACTTGTAAACATATTTTAGACGACAAACGGGACTTATTCGCGATATAATTCATTCTACAATATTTTGTCATATTTACTTAAAATATGACAATACAAGGCTAATTATAATAGTGACAATATATTGCATCCCGCCTCCAATTAAACTTCTTAAGACTTCCTTCTGTCCCACGAGAAAGAGCTCAATGAGTACATTTTTAACTAAAACCTTCTTACTTAATAAATCTAACCTGGGCAACCGTCATCCTCTCAAATCACTTTTTATATCTCATACTCCATAGGTTCCGTATATTTTAACACTAGTCTCCTCATTACTCATCAATATTCAGGTTAACAGTGACTGCCCAACAACTTACAAGGCATCTAAGAGTCTAATACCAACAAGGATTATGGACACGGCAATTACCATAACAATATTGTTTACAGCTAAAGATGGCTCGATTGTAAAGACACATTATCTTTTATCTTTCTATGACGTCATCATTTAGAAGGCAACCTCTTAGTCTAAGTACTATTATGTGATGACCGTGATAATGCTACTGATATAGATGGCACTTAGTAATTGTAATTAGGTTATATTGAAGGAGGTTTATAAGGCCGTGTTTGCGATTTTTGATAATGGTTAAGGACACTCAATGTTGAAAAATAGAAGGGCAAATTTCGCTTTTTGAACTAATAGATCGTTATTATTAGAAATGTGAAAGTTATCCCACTTATGCGTACCGGCTACATATGTTAAAGGTTATCTTTGTTGATAGAGGGAAGAAGAGGAAGGGAAAGGCTGGGATACGGAAAATCAAAGTCAGGACGTACAAGGAGGTCCAAGAGTGAACACTAAGTAGAGAGAGAGATGGAGAGAGCTGCACCAGCGAGCTAAGCTCTTTAATTGATGATGATGATGATCTTCGTTAAATTTCATTGTTTTAAATCATTAGTTATTAGAACACTCCCTTGTTGCAGGCACTCAGTCCATCTCTCTATCTCGACCTGTAGCGTTCATTTTAAGAGAAAGTAATGTCATAACAATTCCAATCCCGTTTAATAAAAGCTTCATTATAGTAGCCCATCAAAATCCCTAGGCAACAAAATTACAAGCGGACGGATCAAATCCTAAAAAATAAAGAAATAAACAGACTGAAGGAAAATACAAAACAATTTCTTAACAAGATACTATCGAATAAATTAACAATTTAGAGGAGGCGAAAGCGACGAAAATGCTATCAGCTCTAAGTACCTCGAATTGATGAGTTATGGGCAAGGAGGCGCAGACGTAAACTACGCGAGATTTAATACTGGACTTGTGTTTGTCTGACAGTTTTCCTTTTCTTGTGATTCAGGAAGAAAAGCCTGAGAAATTAAATATAATTTTAATATAGACTATTCGGTGTAGACAAAAAAAAATGTAATTAAAATTCACCGTTAAACGTCATAAAAGAATTATCGTAGATCCATTTTTAGGGTATCGTAGCCAAATGGCAAAAACGGGTTCGAAACTTTTATAGATTCGAAATGTCTCTCCGTATGTCACAGCCACTTTTTGCCGTAACCATAAAACTTATACTGTTGAATCGTGGTAAGTTGATGTATTCTGTGAAACGTACAAATATAGAAAAACAAAACAATAGGGGTTTAGGAGTCCCCATACTTTGAACTAAAGCTGATTTTCAAAAGTATTAAGGTTTCAGATAAATACTTAAAGACAGATCTAAAACACAGTTGAAACTAAAACCTCATTTAGTCTCTATCAACAAAATAATTCTAAAAATCCCAACAACATTTCTAATAAAAGATTGATTCTACAAGCGAAATTAATTATAATCGCTAGCTATCATTTGTTTCGGGCAACCTTTTCAAGCGGGCAAAAAGGTAAAATACCTTTTTGCACAATTTAATAGGCAATCGGTTAGTATGTAATCGAAACGCAAGAACACACAATTTGTTTCGTCCGAAAGGTTTTCGTCATGGATCGGGTAATACATTAATGATTCAAATTACATACGGGTTACATCACATGTGAAATACCAATATGTAAAAGTGAGGAACATTGTTTGAGGTAACTAAAATGACGGATGTTACCTACACCTAAAATAAGGGCAGAGTTGCGGGTTACCAATTCCAGATTCCAATATTTGGAAACAGGGTCTGTTTTCCTTTCCTGTTTCTCACTAATTTCTAAAATAATGAAGTGCTGCAATAAAGTTAAACGAATAGTTTATAATAGTCGCAAAAAAAGACATAAAAGTTATCAAAAGTCGCATTTTATTCATTGGGTCAAGCTGATTGTAATAATGTGGAATATTTAAATTATTAAAATTTTAAATGACAATGGCTGCCTTTGGGTTCCTGCAAAAACCACCACGATTTTTTCATGAATACTAATTCAAAGACTATTAAAAAAGGATTCTCCTTAAAGAGAAGATGATTACTCACACAAGCTATAATAACCTTATATTGAAACCAGACATCAATATCATTGACACGATGAAATGTGATCGAGCTCGGCATCGCAATATCCTAAGTTAGATTGCCTATTGGACTTTAAACTAATCACGTCCACAAGTCATCTCTGAAATTTCATAATATGGGATAATAATAATATAGCCCTAGCACTAGGAGTTAGCTAAAAATAAAGTTGCTTATAAAATGTAATCATTTATTCTGTAAGAAAGATAATTTTACCACTTTAACATGTTTCAAATGTAACACTTTTGTGAGCTTGCTGGAGTCGACGTTTTCTAACTGACTACCCTGAGAAGAAATGTCGAAACAAACTCAGGGGTCACTGCCTTTTTTAAAGTCCAGACAATTGTTGTTAAACGAGTAAAAGTGTATAAACAAATTCAGAGCTTGTTTACTGGTCTGGCCTTTTGAGGAAAGTACCAGGTCAAACTGAAGAAGCCTAAACCAGCAGGTGGTACGCATGCGCCGAATTATAGCTAATAGGGGTCAACAATTTTTGAGGGAGCCCTGCAATATGCCAAAAATTATAACCACCAGTGCCACTATCAAAAATGTCAGGCAAAATCTTACTCACCACATTAAAAAAACTATACCCAAGCACTAAGAGTTAGCTAAAAACAAAATGGCCAATGCAGAAAGATAACATCAAATGGGATTCAAAATATCTTCCAATTTCAGCCCAATATCTAAAAAGAAAGACCCAATATCCAATCGAACAAAAACCTCATCTTTTACCACATATTTTTCGGATGATCCCTCAAAAAAAATTGGGTGAAATGACTTACGTTAAAACGACTGGCAAAAACGAAATTACGCTTACTGTCACAGCCTCGGCCGTACTTTCGGACCTACTTATTATATGGCCTTTAAATCAGCGGGAAACGGTTCGGAATACGGCTAAATGATGATACGGTAGTTTGGTTTACAGCTGTGAATGTTAGCGCAAAAAGTGTGGCGTATATATAAATAAATGATCGCGCAGATTGCTGCGTGGTTACCACGCCAATTATTCTGCGCGACGCGTTGGTTTGATGTACACATTGGTTAAAAATTTGCTGTCACAATTGTCTGACAATTTTGATGTTTCTTTGTATTTCTGTGAATACCTCCCAAAACATTCTTTAAATTCCTAAGTGGGAAGGATGAATAGTATGTCGAATTTTGTGTCTACGTTACAATTTCGAAGATAAAAAGTGACTTATTTCTTGAATTTGAGATAATTTACATACAATTATACATTATTTTGATATTATAAACACGTTTGCCTCAAATCGTTATTGAATTACTACAAAGCACGCAACCACGTCATATTTCATTTATACATAATAAATCTAAGACTTTAACTGATTACACTATATTTTTTATGTACTGGTTCGAAGCGGCGCAGGTAGAGAATCATGAAAGAATTGGGGGAAGCTTTTGTCCAGCAGTGGAACACTACAGACTAGAAAAACAATGATATTTAGTAACCGCAATATAAATCAAAATATAGTACGGTCTACCTACTCAGATTGCAATATCCATTCATAAAAGAATACAAAGAAATTCTTTGCGTAGTCAACTGTTTCGGCCTACTTAACAGTTAGATCATTAATTACTGAATCCCGGTCACTTTCATTCAACCGACTCACTGAGGCGTTGGTAACTTTTACACCAGTTTTTTTGGGTGCCATTGATACAACCGCAGTTGGTTATTATAACCGCAATACTGGTATATCTGAAGCCAATAAGAATAATAACAGTGTTGTTTTTATTGACACAATAATATTTTGAAGAGTTTCTTCGATATATATTTTACGGATTTAGTCTAGTGGTGACAAACGAGACAGTCAAGCATAAAATCTTGAGTTCGGTTCCCGGGGAATTTAGACATTAATTTAAATAAGTAGATCGGAAATGGGATGAATAGAGTAAAACTAAATAACAGCTAAAAATATCTTTGTATCATCAAAAGATAGAAAATATCTTTGAATAAAAATACTTAGACAACATTGTACAAGAACAAGCCATTTCTTTTTAACTAAATTCTAACAAAACTAAGACAGATAACCCAAAAAGCCGTCTAATACTTAATTAAACAGAACAATAAGAATGAACTTTCACCGCTTATTTCGCGGCCTGGTCAAGTAGATAATAGTTTCATTTGTATTCTGTACGGAACCAGCCCCGGACACGGTGCGATCCCGGAAAATGACCGATGTCCCTGGACTGATAACTTAGAGGTACAGACAGCAACACAAGTTATCATAGTCAGATATGACTAGCCTGTTGGTTAAGTGGTTAGCGGTCCTGACTGTTATACCAATGGTCGTAGGTTCAACTCCCACCTAGGACAAATGTCTAATAATTCGTCAGGTTTCTCAGCAATTTGTGTTTAAATTTAATGGAATTTATTATCGAAATGAAAATCTCATTTATCGCCTAATTTGTCTGCGAATCTAAACTTAACACTTGCTAAACTATTTCTTTTAAAGCGAATGTATTCTAAACTACCTTTTCAGGTGATTCCCAAATCTAACCGTGTTCAACTTTTGCTGCTGACCGTACATCGTAAAGCCAGTGGATCGGTCACTCTCACTTATTCATTGCTATGACCGGAGTCCGTTTATCTAAAGTAGACCTTTAGATTATTACTTACGGCTTTTAGGCTACTCTTAATTGTTTTGGGAGGAACGATTTTTGGTACGGGTTTTTAAGCCCCGTTTAATTATGACTAATTGTCGTAAACGTTTGATTTTCAAAGATATTTTTTTGTAGGTTAATGATTTATCTGATTTTTTGGTGGTCTAGTAGACCGTGTAAACTGTATATATGTGTTTGTAAGTACAAACATGTGCCAAATAAAA
Source organism: Chrysodeixis includens (assembly GCA_941860345.1). Taxonomy (NCBI): domain Eukaryota; kingdom Metazoa; phylum Arthropoda; class Insecta; order Lepidoptera; family Noctuidae; genus Chrysodeixis; species Chrysodeixis includens. Next base: position 1,768,645 of record OW796107.1, on the reverse strand, counting down.
CTCGATTCCTAAATGTAAGCATATATCGAAAACCTTCAAATGGTCAATACTCATTGCGATAGCTTGTGGAACGAGCATCGTTAAATAAAAGTACGTAAACAATTGAATGATACATGCGACTGTTTCATTATTCATTCAATATCCTGAACGTAAGCCACTCAGTAAAGAAAATATCGAAAAACCTATAAAACAATACATCCTGATTGTTCGGAGAAACGTTTAAAAAAATACAAAAGGAAAGGGGATAAATCAGGGTATTGCATTTTATATTCAAAAGTGGATTCCCAGAATCCAGGGTGCTTGATCAGTCAGGCAAATCCGGCCTAAGCTTAAAAGCAAACGTAGGTAAAATAAAACAATATTACATGAACTGAATTTGGAATTAATTTCGGCTGTTTGTTAAGCAAATCCCTACTGGTTTAATGTTGCTATCGGCCTAAAGCTTCGTTCGGAATTTAGGTATCATAACAATGTCTGGAGATTTTGTGGTGCTGGAATTATTATAATCTTTGATGGACAATTTAAGTGGACTCTTCCTGTGATGAATTCCAAAAAATAAATACTTTTTTTGCAAGGTTAGCTTGCGAAAAGAGACACCGCTCCCTTCGATTGGATATTGGCTGGGAGAAGCAAACAACAAAGGCATCTGAAAGGAATATATGGTGATCTTTTCTTTAGCAGCACCCAAAAAAAATTACTTTGCTTATGAATTTCCGTTAACATTAAATAAATCAGACATGGTTACGTAATTTCTTGAAAGCGTCAAATCTGAAAGTTACCAATATCATCATCATCATTTCCCTGCCCTTATCCCAATTATTATTTGAGTCGGCAAATCACCATTACCAATCAACCAAGAAAAATAGGATGCAATAACTTCTACTTCTGCCGAACCCACAAAACAAAAGAAAAATGATGAAGAGGAAACGCAATCGTCGATAAAAGCTACTAAATCAGCGGCGACTCTTCCAAAACATTACATTATCAGCCATAACAATATATTCCATGATAAGGCGTTGTCATACGAATCCCTGGTGAGATGACTATTTTATGGGAAGCTGAAATGGTACGGCATGGTGTTTTGATTCTCAGACTTGGTGACAGTTTTGGGACAGACTAGAAAAGGAATTAAACGGTATAAGAATGAAAGACCGGACAAATCTTCTGCACATTTGATGCTTAAAGTAACTTAATTCAGCTGTTAAATATTTTAAAAATAAAAATAAGTTTCTGAGAACAGAAGCTATTGAACTTTAAATAGTACAATATGTTTTGATAGACACCATAATGTATAAACCTTTAAACGTAATTACATTAAGCCTTTCTGAAAAACACAAAAGTTCTACGTAACCTAAATTCTGATTGTCCTTTAGTAATACTTTACAAGCGAATTTGCATTGGACATTACATCTGGGCTTTTTACGAGGATTTTAAAAGGGTCTGTCGGATGCCCATTTGTTGGCTTTACTGAGTATCCGTGTTCATCTTAATTTGCGACTTATTTAGTTAAAAACTCTTTGTTTTCGCTTGTCGACAATGCGGGATGTATTTTGTAACAGAGCTCTTGCATTTAATTCTCATGCTTTTTGTCAGCTCCTATTTTCGTTTTGTTCTTGTTGTATTATGCTGAATAAAAGAGTAGTTTTTAAGCTTTTGTGATGAGTTTGCTGAGTATAATAGGAAATTGAGTGGTTCTGCACTATCTTATCCATTCAGTGAATTTAAAATCTACTAATATTGTGTCTTGATCATATGGCAGAAGACATGCTGCGCCGACCACAAATAATAATTGGGATAAGGGCAAGGGAATGATGATGATTGTGTGTTGGGTCAACCACTACTGTACTTCTACACAAATAAAAAAAAACTGGCTGGGCATCATGGACATCATTTAAACAAGCTAATAATAATATGATAATGGTAATTATTAAATTAAATACGTTTCAATCAAAACTAATCTAAACCACACCGAAATACGGTTCCTTTCACACAATTCGATCTGAAACATAAAATTCCTCTCAATATTAATAAAATATACTACAAGCGTATTATTTTCTTCTGTAACACGATCGACTATCGATCTGTCGACATAAACCTTAGATTTATTGGAGTCTTTACGAATAACTTGCCCTTTTTCTTGGGGTTTGCGTATAATAACTTTGAAAGCTCAAGTTTCTTGACTTTGAAATGTTTTAGGACCAAATATTAATAAATTATTTATAGTTTCATATATTTCGTCAATTGACTTTTGATTTACTGTTTTGTTTTAGACTTATACTTGAAATTTCTATAGTTAAAATAAAAGCAAAATTACCTCAATTTGATTAAATTTTGCTTTCTACTTTACAAATTCCAATGAATTTGGCTTTGTATTAATATTTACAAAATCAAAATACTTTTCTAATCAATCCCGATCGATTCCATATTTACCCCATATTTAGTTAGAACGTATCACATCACTCATCATTACACTTTCCGAAAATCCGAACCTTTACAACAATTATAAAAACCATCCATCACAAAAGATCATGAAAACAAATATTCAAAAACATTCCTATAGATATAATTCATACAGGTTCAAATATGAATGTACTCCATAAATGAATATAACCACAAAATTCCTGCATTCGTACTCTTTCCCATGAAGTAACTCTACAATTTCATGAAGGGTGAAAATGTCAAATAAAATTTTATTCTCAGCTTATCCTATCTGTTTTATTAGGTCGTGTGCGAGCCCTTTTTGTCTGCGGTACGAAGGCATCCGTATTCGAAATGTTTTATCTCGAATTAATACGACCAGGATATATTTTTGTAACTTTTTGAAATCCAATGTTTGGATACTTAGGAGTAGACATCATCAGAGAGTTTGATAATTTCGTCATTATAATCAATTGATTAGAAAGAAAGGAAAAATTGTTAATAACCTACTTCCGACACGGAGAAGGTTTTATGATCCACGGCATCACTAAATATTATAAAACTAAGTCCTTCACCGCGTCTGTCTTTCTGTCTGCTCGCGATAACCTCATAATCTACTGCTCTAATTTGTATGCTGTTTTTAACAATTTATAGAGTGGTTCTCGAGGAAGTTTCAGAAGAACATTTGTTAAGATTTTGTACATATTGACTGAAATGTTACTTTGTAACGTTGGAAATTTATAATAATTGCGTTTGATATAGTAATAATTGGATAACGGGTCTGAAGTGAGTAATGTTTTTACGGCCAACCATTACCAACATTCTTGCGGGCGAAGTAGCGGGCAACAGCTAGTATACTTACATACATTTTAGTAAAGATTTAATTTGTCACTTATTCAATTTCATACGAATCGTTACTACTTTCAATTTCAAAAACCAACCTTCCATTAATAATATCAATAACCTCTTTCTCCTGCTAATTAGCACTCAACTGGATATCCAAGATATCATTTCCTAAAAATGAAACCACACTCGCCAAGATAATGATTTAATAATGAACTTTCCAAGGTACGTCTCAATAGATTTTTTGCGCTCTCCGAAGAGGTTTCAATACCACCGCCATTTATGGGTCGGTTAATTAGGTGCGGTCTTCGTGGGATCCGCTTCGCACTGAGGATGTTGTAGGCTGGTCTGTAGGAGGCCTACAACCTACACCTTTACTTATGGTGTATTACTATAAAGAGAGCTAGTAGGTAGTAGCGGCCTTTCAAAGATCCGGAATTAATGTAATGGAGTTATAAAATAGTTAAATTTATGAACAATGGTATAGTGGTTATAGACCATTTGTTTTTTTAATGAACGACTCCCGCACTCAAGAATTTAATCCATGTGTCGCGGAGGGATTCACACGCACAAAGACACCCAGACTCAGAACAAGCATCTGTAGGTTGCAGAAATACTTGTCCTACGCGGGGATCGAACCCGCGGCCATCGCGCACAATAGTAATTGGCTTAGTGACCTATACCACTCGGCTATCCGTGAAGTAGACTCAGAAACTTAGCTCAAATAATACCCTTTTCACTAAAATCATGACTGCGAAAACAGTTTTTAAAACAACTGAACCTTGTCCAAAATACCTCCTTTTTAAGAGTTAGCAATCGTAGCACCAATAAAGTTAACACTTATGTAAAGAATTCCGAAGACTCAATATGTTACACCTGACTTCTTACGAAGCCAAGATGTCCGCCTCTCGCCCGATGAACCGTGACATTCCCAATCCTGGATTTATTTACGTATATAATCTGCGTACCTAGCTTTACAAAAGAAGATGTATTACTGTAATATGTTCCACGAATTGTTTTTCGCTACATTTTCTTTGCTTAGAGCAAGTTCGATTGAACGGTGAATATATCAAGGGATAGGATTAATGATTTTACGTTTTTTGGAGTTTATTGATTTAAATGGGTTGAAGCCAGAATTCGAAGCGGCGTAAGATAGAAAATCGTGGAAGGACTTGGGGGAGACCTTTGCCCAGCAGTGGGACACTATAGGTTAGGAAAAAAAGCAAGATTTTTTTTGGGAAAAAATGGATTTTGCCTACACTGCCTTTGTGCCTTAAGATGTTTTTACGTTCTGAAACGTTATAATAAGCCAAAAAATACCAATTACTGAGAATAAGGTAAGGATCTCGGATAGTTTGTTTAGCGTAGAAGGAAAATCTTGTACAAAAACCGTAAAATAATAAGTAATAATAGCTATTCAAGGCCTTTTACGTTTTAATGATTATATTAACTTGTATTTTTATTGTTGAATATTAAATATTGTTTACCAAGTTTTTATCTGACCTGCTTCAAAAAAGAAACCCAAAACACTTTAGGTCTAGAACAAATTTTGTTGTTATTAAATAAAATCTAGAATGAATTCAGTTTAATATGAAAAATAACGATTGATTGACGGATCAAATGATGCAAAGCCAAATTGTCTGGCCACTGCGTGAAGGTTTTAGGAAATTCATATTCCACAACAGAGGTTTTTTGTGATGGCCTTACTGGTATTTAAGCCTTTATCGCGTTAAGTCTGGATATTCATTTGGAAATAATTCCATTTATTCGAGAGTGGTGATCAATGCGTCTTTCAGTGAGATGAGGCTTTTGCCCGACAATGGGACAAGTAGAGCGGATTAGGAAAAAATAATGAGATCTGTTATGTGTTTGATCTACAAATCTGTTTTGTAAAAAGCTGAAAAATTTAAGAGATAGTTATTGGTGTTTATAGATATTGTCTTATCCATAATAGTTTTAAGACCTAAAAGAACTGAGCTCTTTGTATCTTTGCCTCTAAAATATCGGAAATGGTAACAACAGTATTTACCAAAAAAAAAAAAGACAATACATCTCCGACGAACTATAAAGGTATTTCACCTTTTGTTATACAGTCAAAGAACGGATAAATCTCTGATACCTCTATATAACACTGTACTAATGCGTTGTTCTAAATATATCACAATGCCTTTCAGTCCATATCATTGAGTTAATCTCGGGAAAAAATCCTTTTCCTTGAGAAAATGTTTCAATGGAAGATTAAATATATCTTGGTAGGAAACTCTTTGTGAAAAAGAATTAAACTGTGTGGGTATGGCGTGTCAATTTTTAAGTTGAGTATTTTTTGTAATGTATAGGTATTTTTGGTGTTTGAATGGAATTTTGCTAGTGTGTTAATAGTTAGTTGATGCTGAATATAAATAAGATGACGATTTTTCGGTTTCGCCTGTGGGAAAATGAAACCTTTTGGTCTTACATTTAGTTTGACATCTTATTCAACATAGAGTGACTGAGAATTTGACCTTTATAACCGTCTAATTGACCAATACAGGGAAGTTATGTTAATTACAGTTTTATGAACGCTTTTCTTGGACATTAACCAGTATAGCTTAGTACCTTTCACTCAAAGAGCGCAAAAAATGCATAAAAATATGTCCTGAACGATACAACCATGGCTAGTGTTATTATGACACCAGCCATCTACGCGAGACATATTTTAGTACACCTATGTATTAATCTAATTTTGTCATAATAATATCATGCCAAAGCCACAAATAGCATAACCATTTAGTCTCCAACAATAGCTACTAACATAACCAACAGCTCCAATAAATACAAACAAGATCCAATGAATTGAATCCAGTTCTCGTTGCACGTTGTCCAGTGGTCGGTAAATCAGTACTTTCTCCAAGTCGCGACTGATCGGTGTAGCAAGGAAGTGAAAATACGAGTACCGTCGGTAGGATGACGGTACCGCTAGCCTTTGTAGGATAGCCATGCCTGATGGGTTGGTGGAGACCAGGTCGGATTTTTTTTAGCCTGTGTAAGTTCCCAATGCTAAGCAAAGGCCTCCGATTTCGCAGTCGGGAAATACTTGTTGAAAAATCTTCTGTTATTTGTAGAGCTCACTAGAAAATGTTCAGGAAGAAATTTGAATATCAATTTGTGACAGAAACAAAAAAATACTTACATTTTAAAGTAAGCTTACATAATATAATATCAATTAATTAATGAAATGTACTTTTGGTTATTTCTAACTTACACAGAAAATTATTAAAGAACTTAGACATTTTCTCCGTCAACAATTATAACTGTTTTTATGAACTGACAGCCGATTTTGGTTGCAAAAAAGCTGGATAAAAGAAAATTGTTATTACGTTTTAACAACTTATTGGGTTTTATCACCTAATGTATATTGATGAATTGTATATAGTGGTATGCCAGGATCGTAGCAAATGGAAAGATGTGATCTCTGCCTACCCCCAAGGGAAAGAGGCGTGACGTTTATGTATGTATGTATGTATATTGATGGGTAGTAGGAAATAGTTTTTTATAGTCCGGCTATAGCGTGCAATCATGGTGATCTTCATTATAACGGATGCGCCGACTTAAAGCTCTTGATAAATAAATAAATAAATAAAAATGTGTTTATTTCTTCTAAAAATATAACAAATGCATTGCTGGGGCTTCCCAGTGAGTAGTCAAAGACACTCGTGTTGGGAATGCCTCGCTCTTCCATCTTGGGTTACATAACACAACTATTAGTAATTAAAACACAATAATTCTTATGTAAAATGACTACACATTTTCCATACTAAGAAAAGGAAAAACAATTTGATAAAAGGATAAATTAACAATTTAAGAGATTTAAATAAGTGTAAGCGCATGTAAGTCGTGTAGGCGTGTGTGTGTGTGTGTGTGTGTGTGGGTGTGTGTGTGTGTGAGTAAAATGTGAGCGAGTGTGTAAATTTGTGTGTCAAAAGTGTATTTAAGCTATTCTAGTCAGGATCTGTTCAGTCTCTTCGTAGGAAAGTCCTTTCAGCCACTTGGTTAGGGCCTTTCGACACGTGTAAATGTCCATTGGGTAAATTTTTAATATGCGGTTTATTTTATTATAAATATATGGTGCTTGAACAGCATATTGTCGCTGGGCAAAGACAGTGCGACACATAGGTGTAGGTGCAACAATATCATAACGTCTTTTCTTTTGAGAAGCTGGGTCAAATGGTAAAATCTTGTGGTAATTTAGCAGAGACTGTAGTATATACAGTTTTCTAACAGAGAGTAAATCACTGATGGTGTAGAGTACTTTGGTTGGGAATCGATATGGCTTATGGTACATAACCTTCAGTAATAAGCGCTGTGCTCTTTCAAGGTCTAAAAAATTTGTTTTGTTAGCTCCACCCCATACAGGGATGCAATAGACAATAACTGATTGGGCTAAGGCTACATAAACTCTATTCAGGACTTCCCTGCACATCACATCTCGTAGAGTCCTAAAGACCCAGATTAATTTTCTTACTCTGGACATGATAAGCTCGATGTGAGAGTGCCAACTTAACCTCTCGTCGACCATCACGCCTAAATACTTAGTGTGTTTAACTTTTTGAATGAGCGGACAGTCACATGCATGACGTCTTGAGTCAGAACAATGATGAATTTTAACACCAAAATCTGCTTGGGGCTGCGAACTTAAATAGGGAGCAAAACATATATAATTTGTTTTATTAATATTTAATTATTTATTTATTAATATCTTGATGGCTTCAATATATAAAGTGCCTTTAAAAGGTCTTAATTTACTAAATACTAATAAAATAGAGTTCATTTATTTTATTATCGACTTGTAGTAGTTTCGTAGTCTCTTCATTATTAGTTGTGTTTTATATAATGGCTGAACACAGAAAGAAGACAAATGGTCTTTAACTTTATTTTATTTTATGCTGCCTCTGTTATTTGATGGTGTAACCTAACTAAGCCCTACGGTTTCACTTGTGTTTTCCCGCTTACATTGAGTGTAGCATGAAGTCCTATAGCCTTTCCCATAAATGAACAAATTTTTTAGATTTAGTAAAAGGTATGTACTTGCTTTTTCCCGCGGTAACACCCGCGCGTATGTTGGTTGTAGCAGCATAATATTAACCTCCATTTACGCAATCGAGAAGAAAGTAGCCTATGTGTTAATCCAGGATGCCAGCTAACTCTATACCAAGTTTCATCCAAATTGGTCGAGCCGTTTAAGCGTGAAATAATGAGGTCCATCTACCCATCGATTCATTTATACTTACAAACTTTTGCATATTATATTCGTAGTATAAGCGATAAAACAACATTTTAATAGTCACACAGTTAATTTGCATTTCAGTTGTTGATGTTATGATAATAACCTTGCCTAGAGCTCTCTCACTTCGGAAAACTCCAAATTACAGCGAAAAGCCTTCATCTTTGTTTAACTTTAAACATCAATTCGGCGAAGCCTTTCAAAATTTAATATGAATTCTGCATTATTTTTCCAATAAATCCATCCTTTCCGTGAACTGGATAAAATTCAAACATTTTTCTTTATAAAATTCCCGAGAAAAATGTTGAAACTTATGTAATATTAAACGGGCTTCGCCTGGACAGTACGGAAAGTAAATATTGTCGGGCAACAATACGTATAATTTTCCTGAATAATACGATTAATTTCCGTGAATTACAGCTTCTCCGAATATCCGATCGGAAAACGATAAATTTACTCTACGCCACTTGTTAAACGATGTTTAAAATTAACATTATTGAAGCTGATATTTTGAAATGGTCCATTTTATCAGATAATAGCCATTAAAGTGACATTTTTACAAGGAGATCGTAGTAGTATTAAGTATTGTAAGGACTAGCTGATCCACTTGGCTTCGCCCGCGTGAATATTCAGCAAAACTTAACAGGATAGGCGGCACCATGACCAAACAGAACATTCATACTAACTTTGGAGCCCCCCTTTACTCTTTAAGAGATCATTTTAGAAAAAAAATATTTAAACCGTGCCTCGTAACTTTTAATGGGGAACCTTTACATTAAATTTCATTCAAACATCATCAAAAACGGCAAAGATTCACAACGCATACTCAGAAGAAAGAGCCGTGACTTCTGACACAGTTCTTTCTTCTGAGCTCTACAAACCATCTCAATTGAATCCCAATGCAGCCATAACACTACCAGGCCATCCATCACCATTTATCACCATTATGGAAGCTGTTACGATTATCCTTTAAGTGCGAGCATTATTTCACGTCCGTCTGGCGCTCGGCCAGGCTTTAAACGATAGACGGCCAACGCAACTCTATAAAACTTCAAGTTACGGAGTTAAGTGCGTGTGTGATGTTATGTGTGGAAATTGAGGGGTTTTGTATGGTAAATAGGTATGTAAATGAGGGGGTGAAAATTATGTAACAAGATGAGTAATAAGAACGAAAAGTTTGACAGTGAATGGACAGATACAGACAGAAGACGACCGATGAACTGACAGTAGTGTACAGTAAAAAATATATCATCATTTCCCTGTCCTTACTCCAATTATTATTTGGGGTCGGCGCAGCATGTCTTCTTCTTCCACATTGTTCTATCTGACGTCATCTCGCAAGTCACACTTTTTACTACTATACCATCAAAAAAATATACTCTATTCGACTGAATTCTATGATAAAGAGTAGTTTGAGTCAAATACACATATTACGTTAAGTGACAAAACGTTTGTAAAGAACTAATAGTTACTGGAAAAATAACAATTAGGTAGATGTATGGTTTTAATTCAGCAATTTACTGCTTTAAGTGCAATAGTCAAACTACAACCCACAAAACTACCACTCACATAAAAAAAATTAATCGCATACATTTCACCAAAACAATTCCTTATCTTCACTTAAATCTCGTAACAAAACGAAGCTGAGCTGTTCTCGACTGTACATTACTTCTGTGCTCAACTGTAATTAAAAGTTGTGTTGCCAGCTCAGTGCAAATGTAGCGTCTTCATTTCCGGTGGCAACACTGAATGTGTAGTGGCAGAAGCGGGAGTTTTAAGGGATTATTATACGCTATATTTCACCAGTGATAGTTTATGTGTTCGAAGTTTAATAACAGAAATTAAATGTTCTGTTTGTTGTAAAAGTAATTTTTTTAAAACTATAGTTTGCGAACGATATTTGCGAAGGTAAGTTATGGTATTTGTGATACAAAATGCCCTTTTAGGACATTGGACGAGAAATATTCTACAAGATAATTTTAATCCAAAAAAAAATATTTTTTGTAACGCTCCTTGCAGCTTTATAAACATAAAAAATTATGGAAGTTAGTAACTATTGCCCGCGACTTGAGACCTATTCTCAGACCTACTCAATATACTCACAAAATTTCAGGAGTATCGGTCAAGCCGTTTCGGACGATTACGGGAACGAACATTGATTGTGATAAGATAATTTTATATAGAAAGAGTTAGACATACGCTGTGGCCAAAATCGGTCAGAATGACATTATTAAGATTTATACTCTGATTTATTGAGTTAAGTAAAACGATATTTTTCCAAGCAATGAAAATAAATCCTACAAACACACAAGTTTACTTGGAACAATTACAACATTTTAAAATGCTTTTTTTTTCTACGGAAATTTGGCATCGCTCCACTGTGCACCGCGTGTAAGCAGCACACTGTTATTAATAGCCTTGTTGCCATTTTTCTTGTATTCAGTTCGATTCCCGGGTCGTGCATTACTCTAACGAGTTTTGAAAAGCCTTTCAAGTTGAGAAAACTGCTTTGTTTTAGTTTATAGTTGGCGCTTTACTTGTTTACCGAGTTTACAAAATAATGTAACTCATTTCTAGAAATATTACAATGTTACATTAAATAGTTCTCTAATTATAAGAAATGTCATTATAGTTAAAGTATTTTAATTTTCGAAACTACTTCGCCTAGGCCCCTAGGAGACTAGATAGCGTCGAGTAAATATTGAGGTATATTATGTTATAAGTCTTATTTGACCGCCAAAGATAGCATGCTTAAACAAATCATTGCATGTAGTGGATAGGTCACGTTTAGCGCCTAAACAACTTTTTACAACCGATTCAAACAGCGCAACGAACGTTCGTGAAAATAAAACACCAATAGACACTAGTTATAAATCACAAATCATTCATACTTAATGCTTAGTTTCCGGCATCCATGATTAATTTCATACATGTTTGGTTGAGGGCGCATCTGTGTCAGCCCCGCACATTTCGTCGCATGACGAACAACGCCGTCACAGTGTGGCTTTGTATGTCATCTATATCTGTGTGTAGAATAACAAGCAATTTGTGTTTATGTAGCTAGCTGTTGCCCGCGTCTTCGGTCGTGAAAAATAGGAATGAAGAATAGATAGTGCCAATTCTCAGACCTACTGAATGCGTTACGAAATCTTAAGAGAATCGGTCAAGCTGTTTTGAAGAGTACGGTAATTAACATTGTAACATGGAAATTTTGTATATAAGACTAGTTGTTTCCCGCGACTTCGTATGCGTTTGTAATACTGCCACGAAAATTAAAAAAAAAAGAATTCTTGGATAAAAAATAGATGTTGGCCGATTCTCAGACTTACTCAATGTCCTCACAAAATTTCAAGAAAATCGGTCCAGCCGTTTCGAAGGAGTACGGTAACTAACATTGTGCCACGGGAATTTTACAACACAATTTCTTTCTCAAAAATGTCTTGAAATTTTATTAAGGATGTGATTATTAATATCGGTTTATCCTATATCCATTAAAAACGGTTTATCCTTCAGTAATGTTTTCAGTAAAAAAATCTACATTATGATCATCTCAGAGTTCACAATACGTCGGTAGTAACTTAGATTCTGAACTCATGAAGTAAAAACAAACTTCTTTAGTTAAACGCTTATGTAGTCGTTTAGTATGACAAGAACAGCGAAGTTTTAACATATTTATAAGGTAAAGCTAAGGAGACAGACTTGCAGGCATTCCAGAACTTTGAATCTTTGGATACGCCATTTGACATAGACACTATTAACTTTAGCGTTTATTTTTCGTTGTACGAAGAAAAGAAAGGTTTAAAGCAATAGCTTGATACTTAAAGTATGTTGCCATCTACGAATACAGAACTGCAATGTTGCGTTTTTGGTGAACGAACTAACTATAGTTATGATGATTTAATGTCGTATTATAAAATCCATTAGCCAACTGGAGCCCTTTACAATTCAGCCAAAAGTTTTGGGTGTCGTCAATTGCGTAGTTAAGCTGACAACATCTTCAATTGAGTGATGTAGGTATACAAAGTGCAAAAACTTACGTATCTACATTAAAACTAAAAATGATTATGTAAACTTTAAATTTTTAGACTGACATTACTCTAATATGCATTTAAGACCACAAGTCAACATGGATAGATATTCTCCAGCGCATAAACTGCTTTGAAGAATACTGAAGATGTCGTTAAAGTAACATCAATTTTCGTCGCGACTTTAAGGAGCTACTTAAAGTTGCATCCCTTCTTCGAACGCTGTTTAAGGAGCATTAAACATTTTATAATATGCACACGTGGCTTGCTACTGTACGATCAAAGTCGTATGTGTCTATCTGCCTGTTAGCCGTTTCCACGAACACGACTGAGAGAATTTTGAATTTGAATTGATGAATCTAACTCGAAATTGATGAATCTATTCCATCCACCTGAATAGCACCACCCCATATCCTCCACTGGGTCTCGTAAAAGGCGACTAATGGACCTTAAGACCTAGTGCACTGTACCAAGCACCTTGGGTCATCCGAATGGTGGCGGGTAAACCACCAACAATCGCATTCCCAAAGAGGGTTAGTATCAGGCAGGCGGCCGACTATAAAACCATAGCCAAAACTTTAAGCAACATGTCTAGAAGACGTGTTGCGCCGACCCCAAGTGAAATGGGATAAGGGCAGGAAGATGATGAATCTAACTCGAAAGCAGTCTGTAGCCCTGGTAGACTGTTCTTCTTTTTGAATGGTTGCCATACAACCTGGTGTCAGAGTTTTGAACCATGTGAGACCTCTGACATGGACTAAACCATGCTTTTTTTAAGTTATCAGGCGTGCTGGTTTCCTCGTGATGTTTTTTTCGATAGAGTGATATGTAGAGCAACTTTTACATTACAACTTTACCAATAGACCAGTCTATTATACATGTTATTGTTGAAAAGTATGATAGAATGTTTTTCTCAGAATCAATTGGTTATTATATCTCGTAACAAAGCTTTAGTTTCCTGGAAACCTTAATAACAATATCCAGTATCGTTGTAGCACAGAAACTGACGTAACAATCTGGAAAGTTCTCGTGAATTTGAGATTATAATATGGCTTTACAATTAATTGTAAGCTTCAGATTTCAATACATAATAATAACACTAGCCAAAATTAATCCCAGCTAGGCTCACACCATCTTTACGAAGATTTTAGGAATGATCACCACCATCCAGTCAGGGTCGCTCAGAGCATGCGCGAGCGATCCCGTGACTCTGGCTCGGTAGAACGGGCCCGGGGTGTTTTTAATCCGTGGGAGTCCGACATATCCTCATGCCGTGCCCTCGGCGAGGGTTGAAGTCATTAGCGTTTTACCACGGAAAAACAAAAAAAAAAGAAATGATCACCACGTTTGCTCATTGAGGACGATTACAAAATTTTCAATCCAAGTTCCTGACGATGTTTTATTAACCGTTTAATTTCAATAAATACTTTATCATAACAGTTTATCTCATCTAAATCTAAAATAGATATTCCTAAGCATTTCCTTGTCATGTCCTGAAGACATCATTAATTTTAACGTGTTTCGTCCGCGCCGACGTAGGCCGCCTGCCGCACACAATGGCGACCAACGACACAGAATTGAAGAGAATATCATTATTTCTGCTTTACGGATTTAGTTGCTATGGAAGCTGCTTTGGTATTTATGAGAGCTGGATTTGTGGCTAACAATCTGAATAGGTATATCAAAATTTTAATATTGTAGGTGTAGTTTTAGAAAGACTTGCGAAGACACTGCTTTCAGAATTGGGATAGAGTTGAGTCACGACGGGCCTGTTGGTCTAATGGTTAGTGGCCTTGACTGCTGTACCAGAGGTCGTACAAAATTATTGTGTGATGAGCACCATCATTTGTTTTGTGTCTGGGTGTAATTTGTTTATAGTGAGCATGTATTTCAAATACTCATAATACAAGCTCTGCTTAGTTTAAGAAAAGACTAGATGGGTTGCGAAAATTTATAATTTATTTTTAGAATCAAACTGATTTAATTATTGATAAAACTACATGACATTCATTTTCAGACTGAAATTTTACTTCCGACCATGTTTTGATATTATATTACGCATAAATACAACACAATAGTTTCAAAAAATATCATCTATATTTTATATTAACCCAACAGGAATTTAATATTTACCCATCAAATAATAATACTGTACAAAAATTTAAACAAAAGTCGACATACAAAAATCCGCTCTCGGATTTTAAAATTCAATATCTCGTATTGAATTTAGGGAACGGTGTAAAAATAATTTATTTGCATAGGTGAGCACTGGCTAAGCCTGGTCGCGTTTTACCTTTTATTTTTGAACTGGTAACAAATGGGTTATAACTGTGACACCTACCGGCTAGAGCACACCGTTATGTCCTAGACCGGAATTCAGACTTTTATTTTTAGCTCTTTATACCACATATAACTGGATTTTTGTTCCTATTCATTATATTTGGTCAGTTTCCGAATCTTCATAAATACAGTGACCTTTGTTTAAATATTTAGCTAAGATGGGCTATGGGCTAGTGCACATGTATAATTGATAATTTTACTAGTCGAATAGTTCGACTTGCAATCCTGCCGTCGCGTCAGCTCATGATTAAGAACTCTGGTTGGGTCCGAAACTAGTCGGGCATTTCCGATAAGTGCGTTTGAGTAAACCATATAATTTAACAATTATGAATCCTTCTCAAGAATTATTATTATAATTGTATAGTAAAGATTTTGATTAAAACTACAACAAGACTTGGTCGCAATCGTTGCCCACAGTGCGTCAGATAAAGTCTGAATGAACAAAATCCAAATGTCAATTGGTTAAATTCAGTCCATTCACAGACAGAAACATACTCCTCGAACTTGTCTCTACGTATTGCGATCTCTCAACGGTAAACGATAGCAAAAAGTTTCAACGCTCTTGTATCACCAATAAGGATGACGCAGAAGATCCAATGAACTATATTTTACGGAACTGAGAATAAATTTGTTAAAAAGTAATTGTAACTTTATTTGTAGAATGTCCATAATGTGATTAGTGCTGCTTGAATATATTATTACGCAGAATCGAACTATGCTTTTGCTTAAGGAATTTATTCCTGCACTCTTTCCCAAATTTTCACTATATTAAACGTTGTGTGCGTACCTACAGTGTCCTTTTTTTAACCGACTTCAAAAAGGAAAGGTTTTTCAATTCGACCGTATTTAAATCATTTTGCTTTTTTACTTACCGGCTTATATTCCTGTTACACAAATTCAATATTAGGTACATATGCTTAGAGCAAGACATTCTCTTATATAACTGCCTCTACATTACTTACGAACGCAAACTTGCAATGGGAAATTCTTAAAAAATATTTTGGTGGAATACAAGGAGTGGATTTTCTTATTCTTCTGCTGTTTAGCACGGAAGCAACGGCACTTAATCACTGCGGTAAACGGTCGACTCTCGATGTGCAGTTGTGCCAGTATTTCACGCTCGGACGGCAGATGGCGCCACGGATACACTCAAATTTTTCAATGTCTACAAATCTCCGAATAGAATATATAACTTACATAATTTCCTCTACATTCCTAGCGGGTGGGAAATGATCTTTTAGATATTTAAAATTGATGTGTTTTTTTGTAATCTGCATAATTGAAAATTAAATAAATCGATAATTTGACGCGTTACCCCACCGCGACAGCTTTTGATTAAGGACTCCGGTTGAGTCCGAAACTAGGCGAGAATTCCCGATAAATTCACATCAGTAAATCGTACAATTTAACAATCAAAAAATATCGATTGATTTAATTATTATTTTTTTTATTATTCTGCTGGCTGCAGAACCAATTGGTCTAAATGTAGATCAAAATAAATAAATACCACAAACAGGATTAATTTTGCTATTGTTTGTTAAACAGAACGGCAAATCTGGAATACCAAAAACCAAAAGAAGAAACATTTTACTAAAGGAAAAGAATCAATATTTTCATCGATCATTAAAAGAAAATTTACGAGATATTTTTCCTACAAAAAATAAAGAAGAAAATCCTAACCAATATTTCAGTATCACAATTCACAAAAGATGGCTTTCCGTTAAACATTAATGCTTGATAAACAGGCTTATTAATTTCACCTGAGAGACGAACCAGTACATCATTTAGATCAAGGTTAAGAGGCTTAACTCATTCAAATATTTATGAAGGAAATTGTCTTGTAACTAACTGGAAGCTGCGAATTCTTTTAGGATAACTTTGGAATGTTAGGGGACGAAAAAGTGGTGTAATAAGTGTGCATCATCATTTAAAACTGTCAAAAAGTGAGGTTTGTGACCTAATAGAGTAGTAGTTAAAATGCAAAATTGAGTTTAACCCATTTAAAAAAGACATTATTACTTTCATGATTTCCCAGCAATGGCACAGTTACAGTTGAGTTTTTAGGACGCTTAATGCCACTAATCTCCAACCCTTTTTATTAGGCGTTGTTCTGGGAAACTAAGCCAAGGGCACGAGGATAAAAACACCCGAGATCTGTCTTTACCATTGCTGAAAACGCAAGATTATTAAAATGAACCTAATACTTCTTAAAAGTAGGTCTAGAATTTCCTGGCCTATTTCCTGTTTGTATAAAATCTGACATCTCATCTGACAAAAGAAGAAATTGATGACATTAACATGAGAGCATCGTGTGCATACTCGCAACAAGCATCAACTCCACTGTCTGTCAAAAGTGATGTTTTTCATATGTCAGGACTAGTTCCGATTTCGGCCAAGTGCCAAAAAAATCCTTGTAGCAGTTTGAAGTCCTACATAATTTGTAGCTAAATCACACGATACTTTTGTACAGTAGTCTTTGAAGACAATCAACTCAAACACAAACAACTTTAAAAAGAGATATAAAAGTACTCATAATTTAACAGAAACATATTCCCAGGGGCACCAAGAAGGCTTTATTATAATTACTAAGCTTGAAATACGTTTTTAGAAGTCCAATATAAAGGGCCTTGACAAAGTTGTTCAGTGGATTCCAGGGTTTATGAAAGTTAAGTTCTTTTTAAAAATACGACGCAATAAATAAGGCTCATAGCATAATGCCCGTGTGGAGTACAGTCGGGAATACAAGTGCTTTGGAAAATGAAATAAACAGATTTATTGTACGTAAAAATTTAATGTTTTATGTAGTGAATGAAATAAATAACTGGTTCGTGTTGGAAATTATTTCTGTGAGTTTGAATTTTGTTTTTTATGTTTTTTTTGTTGTGTGGTGTTCGCTTTTTTATGAACAATGTACTTTATATACACAACGGTTAGGTTAACTGCCCATAAAATAGCATTTGCGAACAAACATAACATCTGTATTTAACCAAACATCCTAATTCTCATCCCTACACCTTTTTCTCACAACACACAACTTTTCTTCACAAGCAACTTAATAAAAATGACACCTCCACAGTTACACCCCACAAACACTTGTCTACCGACCAGTACAGGGGGTGTAGATTTCATTAGGCGTCGCGATCGGCCGGCGTCCCCTGAGAATTGTCAATAAAATGTAATTGGATCGGCAAGGCAGCTGTGACGATCAATTAATAAGACACAGCTTCTATCCTGAATTTAGCTGAGATTTTTTAGGTCTTAGGTGATGAAGAGCTTTTTTGGAGGTTAGGCCTAGACCTTTGATTAATGCGGCAATTAGGTTGTCCTAGATGAAGGAAGCTTAATTCTCTCGTTTCTGAGTTTAAGAACGTGGAAGTGTTCAGTTTTACTAAATTGTGGTAATTCAGATACCCGAAATATTGTACTACTTAAGTCTTCAAATTCAGATACAAAGAAGATAATGAGATACAGTATGCAACGTTTAAGGCACTTAATTTTTCAACGGTTTCGTTCTGTTAATAGTAAAATGAAATGTTAAGTTAATATTCAAATTCTGAGCAGTTCAAGGCGATTCTGCTATTGTTTCTCAAAACGCAAAAACCTCTACCTATCAGCAAAGATAAGCTTGATAATATCAAAGAAAATTCCCAGTAATTTCATTTATCTCCGCGACGTTCGATCAATTTTTAAGATATTATTTATCAAGTTCACCTGACAACCACTATTAATAAAAAGTGACAAACCGTTAGCTTCCAGAAAAATATTAGGAAGAATTTCTTTTTTAGTCCTTTCTCGGTAAAAAGGTGGAGCTGAAGATGGAATATTTTGTATCGGAAATAGAATAATTGTACCTTTTCTTAAAAGTTTCTTAGAATTTTCTGGCAAATGAAATTTACTTGTAAGTTCTATACATTTCTGGGTTGGTACAAGTTTAGTTCCTGAAGGATTACAGTTCGGTCTTAGCAAAGAGTTTGGGAGATACAGTACGTTGAGTTTTAGGCTGTTTGTTTCTTTGTATAGCTTATATGTATAGACTAGCTTTTAGCATTGTGATTCATGAGCTATCGTATCCAAAACCGCGTAAAAATAAAAAAATATAGGAAATAAACTAAAACGTTATAGAATCATTTTGTTAACTGTCCAACCGTCAGTCCGTCCTTCTGACCGTTTCTGTGCAGTTTATTTTACTTTACCTTATTTGTACGGAACCTTCAGTTTGGCGAGTTAGATATTTTTTGGCTTAAATAAAATATGTTTGTATATGAAATAGAGAAAAATATATTTTTTACTGGCCTGTTGGTGTAAGGGTTCGATTCCCACCCAGGATACATTTTTGTGTGATGAGCACGATCATTATTTTGTTCTGTGTCTAGGTGTAATTTATCTATAATACTTATAAGTATGTATTTAGAAGTATATACGTATATTTATCAGTCGTCTAGTACTCATAATATTATACAAGCTCTGCTTAGTTAGTTTGAGACTAGACGGCATTGTGTGAATATTACTATTATAATTGTACGTAAGCAAATGCACCGTACAAAGGCAGTCTTAAAGTAAACAATTAACAAAAGCTCAACGTTGCAAGCAGTTACTTAGTTCAATTGAAAACAAATGTCTGATCCTCTCACGAACACATTTATCCAAGTAATTGTAGAAATTAGTTCGCAATTAGTTCACAAACAGCGCCAATTAATGATTAACGAAGATCGTGAGTTTACTTGAAGTTTCAGATAGCATTAAGCTTCTTAAACTAAAGGGGTAGGTAGAAATGAGAATTATACTTATTAGTGATTATTACAAATCATGGGATGCATACTGCCCTGGTAATTGATATAGCAGTAAGTCAGAAAAGGTGGTTTCGAGAAAACGGCGCGCAAAGTTTTTATCACAATTTGAGCGTTTGTGATAAAACTATACACTCGATTTTTATGTTCTATATATCAAAAGAAAGGGAAAAATGTGTTTGTTACTGTAAAGTTACCTGCTTTTAATATTTTTATAAGGGTTGTCGTAAAACATAAGAAATCGTGTCTTTATTAGCATATTCTTAACTAATTCTAAATAATATTTAGGTAAGAGGGCAGTAACTGCCATAGATACTGCACTCTTGCTTAGTAATATTTCAAACTGCTATATTGCTTACAGAATTCAAATAATAAATTCAAAATTACTACTTAAAACAGCAGTAAACAAGCATTATACTGCCCTTTACCTTAGATTTAGAAAATATTTTTGACTATTTCACTATACAGTAAAGGACGTTACTGCTCTTTAAAGAAGTATTTTATGTAAGGTGTTATCAGAATTTCTTGAGCAGTAAGTCTATAAATAGTAGGGAAAATAACAAAAAACCGTTAAAAATAATATCTAAGCTCGTTTTATTCATTAAATGTAACCAAAGAGAACCACAATATTAGTATTGTTATTTGGCATAACGCTAGATATTCTTATTAAAAACAGAAATCTTCTTTAAAAATATAATTATTGATCAAAGCTTAAGGCAGTCCTGGGTATTTTGAGAAGACTTGTGAAATTTTAAAACGGGGGTTGCTGATTGATTCATGTTTATGGTAGATTCTTCTCGATTGATGGTCACATTTATAATTTTGTCTATTCGCTTCATTTTGTAGTTATTTAATCTAAAACAAAAAAAGGAGTAAAGTGTATTAGGTATAAGCTAATACTGTATTTAATGTGTATAAGTGATAGAAGATTTACCCTATTAAATACAATTAAAAGCGTAACGCAAATATTAATTTAATTGCTCAAGTTTAGTGTCAGCATTAGAAGAAGTATCAGAGCACATAGTAAAACTGAGCCAAAAACACGCGGCGGGCATGCACGACTTCAGAGCACCAAGAATGTGACAAGCGAGCAGGAGGACAAACTCTGATATCAATTATTATTTTGAACGAATAAGTAATTAGCTTTATTTTAGATTTAGGTAATTAATTTATTTCACACAACAAATCATCACTACATAGTATAAAGCAAAGTCGCTTCCCGCGTCTCTCTGTATGTATGTTTGCTTCGATCTTTAAAACTACACAACGGATTTGGATGCGGTTTTTTCTTATACATAGAGTGATTCAAGAGGAAAGTTTATACGTATAATAACATGATTAATAAATTAGAGAACCATTGATAATTTCAAGAATTCTAATGCAAAGTCGTAAATAAACACATTTTTTCGCGCTTACTTTGCAAAGCAGGCTGAACCCTAAGAGATTCATCAAAATAATGTACTCATTTTTTGTACACATTGCAAAGGTCTACAGAAAACTCCGTGATGGTATGTGTCTATCTCTTATGGAAATCCAACAATATATTTTTTTGTCATTTACTTTTTACGACAAATGATGGCTAATTTTCGAAGCGATTTAAACCAATACAGCATTAATCCTTATCGAATTAAATACCTTAAATACATTGTTCAATTAATATAGATTTATATAACAACTTACAGTATATGATTTAAATGAATGTTTTCGAAGATATTACAGATTAAAAAATTGCGGGACATAGTATTTGCGGTCAAGCTGGAGCGGGCCGCTATGTTTTTATATACAACGTTCGCAGTTTTTCTAAAGTATATTTACTGTTTAGTATCAGCATAGCACCCGTGCAGGGCCGGGGCGGGTAGCTAGGATTAAATATAAGGACTCCTTACAATATTTATAATTACTCATCTTACACCTACTTGGCGCCAAAATTACTCGACACAAAATGGCGCGAACTAGATGAACGACACAAAACAATCAGACGACCATCACTCAGTCGCTCGAAACGATATGTCGAATATTTTTTTGATCATTAATATGTACCTAGTAGCGCAAAAACCACTTACTGCTCTACTGGTTTACAAAACTATTAAATTATAATTTTATCTTTTGCCATGTTATAAAAGCAGTAAAGGAAGATACTGTGTTCATATTTGTGTATTTATGAGACATTCATTGTAATTACTATCCTAAAAGAGCAGTACAGCTCCATACTGTAGAAGTAACTAGTAAAATTCATTTGGAACATTAGTTCATACTAGCGTAAAAAGCAGTATGTCAGAAATTTACTGCTCTTTTGTTAAGAAATATGTTAATACTAATAAAAAGGGCAGTATGTCCATGAAATTCAATGAATTACTGCTCTTTTACGTAGTTAACTAAATTAACTTACCGTTCTTACTGCTCTTTATCAAAAAATAAAATGCATTTCTAATATACGTAGAAGTATGAAACCCAGATAGGAAGAAAGATCGTTTGACGTACATTCCAAATCAGCAATAAAAAAAAATGGCCACCTTCGACTTACTGCCCTTTCGATTACCACGGCAGCATATGTTGCTAATGTTTATAAATAAAAAACGTGTGGAAAGCTGAATACACCACAATATCTGACTGATCGTTTTTTGCTATCTATGTCAATAAAACTACTTCTTGTATGTACCTATTATATCTCGCTGTGTAGCAAAATATTATTTTATATCGAATTTTCTTCTGTTATCTTTTGGGATTTGTCATCTCCCGTTCTTCTTACTCCAATCAGCCACTTATTAATCTGTCAAATATTTTAAAGCCACTACACGAGAAAGTAACTCCAAGCAGTCAACCTTAGTACTCGTGCAGTCTTTTTAAAATGAGTAATATCTGACTGAAGTAGTTCGTATACGACTGGCCGACTTATATTAACACAATAGATAGACTATTACACAACGCCATTACACAACAAAGAACACTCCCCAATGATGCGACAGTAGACAAAACAAAAGTTTACAACAACTAACATAGGACAAACTAACAAACTAAACGTCTAACTGCTAGTCACAACTGCTCAGTTAGCCTACCACCAACTCTTAAACTAATATCATTGCAAGTGTGGAAGCGTGATAGCGCTCTACACGGCATATATCGGCGTCTCTTTCCCACAACTGTTGTAATACTGCTTTAAGCGTTAGTGGTAGGGGGTCAGTTAGTGTTGGGAATCACGTCAGTGTGTAAACTCTATGGCGTTCTACATTGTGTGTCCTGTACTGTCTTTGTTCGTATTTGCTTTTATAATGTTTGTTATATTCAAGTGTTTACCATTAAATGGATGGTGAATTGATGAGTGATTGTACGTATCCTATTTTATTTGGCAATGGTATTTGTTTTAGTATCGCAAATTGGGTTGCGCAGTAGAAAGTAAAAAAAAACAGTATAAAATAAAATAAGTCTATCACGATTGGATTACCCCGTTTGTGAAAAAATACATAAGAATTGCGTTTCAGGAATTGGCTATTTAACCTAACTAATGAGTAGTGACCAAAATGCGTTTCCATTCTTTCGTAGCACTATAAAAAAATAGGTTTTAATAACTTTTCTAAGCCCTACTTTTCGTGTGAACCAAAGCAATTCCCAAATAACACTTAATCTTAAGCAAAATCTTTCATAAATAATATCCAATCTTCAGCCAACGACGCTTTATTTTAGAGCTGCTGATTTGGGACCACTTAACTAATGAAGCCGGACTCATAAGCTAAGTCTAAACGTATAATAACTCATACAATTCCGTGCTTACTTGTATTCCCGTACCACGAGACCTTAGAGAAAGACTGTGGCTATTGAAGAAGCGAGATAGCACCAATACCTTCAGATAGCGTCATCTCGTTTACACAACAAGGTTGCTCTAGTTTTTATAGTTGTTGGTACGCGTGGGGACCTAAGTTGAGCAAACTGATCGAGCCAACCGCTATTGAATTAAAGTCGTAATTAACAATCAACTAACTATGACCGAGTTCGCAACTTCGGCTTGGGATGTAGGGAGTGTATTGTTTGCTCTAATCGACTAGAGCTTGTACTAAATATAACTTTGGCTTCAATGGAAACCGTTATGCTAAAAAGGGGTCGATTTTTTAATCCGGCTGTTGTAGAAAGAGGGTTACGTTTTTGTCACGCTCTGCGGTATATTTCTTAATGGATATTAAGTTAAGAGTTGTCTCTGATTCGTCTTGTCTTTGAAACTTACGATTGGTAATAAAATGTTCCTATATCCTACCTAATATTATAAATGCGAAAGTGTTTAGGTATGGATATATATTAGTTACTCTTTTACGCTCAAAGGGATAGATCAATTTTGATGTAATTTGGTATGAAGTTAACTGTCAGCCTAGATTGACACTTAAGCTTCTTTTTAACCGACTGCGTCAGAGGTGGAATGTTTTGCAGCTATAACCAAAGTCGTAGGCAACTGCTAGTCTAGTTATATTATTGTCATAAGCAACGCATTCTAGCAATAAGCGACTTAATGAAACGCTCCGCCTTTAGTAGATTGAAAATTTGTTCGACTTTCACCACTATAAATCTATATTATAACATCCAATAAAAATCAATGGACTCAATTTGGGAGCTAAACAATTATCGGCAAACTGGCAAGTCCGATGAATGGGCTCGATATCAATTTGCGAATGAAACATTTACCCATTGGTGCGACGCGACAGCGAAACCCTGTACCAAGATTTTTCAACCGAAACTTTCGTCAGGGAGAAAACGAGACGCCACATGCAAAGTAGAGTGGCATCTTTCTCCCACAGCGGCAATAGTTTTGCTATAAGAGTTCATAGTATGCTCACTGGTCTTCGACGTAATTAAGTTAACTGTGAAGTGAGGTCTCGTAAAGTTTGTAAATCAAAGTTTGTGTTACCAAGTGGGTATGTTTAGAACTACCTACCGCTTGGAAACAATTAGGAAAGTAAAAACTGGTGGCTTCACCACACAAATAGATTCCTTAACCTCAGTTGAGAAGAGGCTTTTGTTGCTACTTACACACGAATTAAAACCTTTTCGTTTTAGGCCTTATCTTTATGTTTGGGGCATCTACTTTTAAAATGATACAAGTTCAAAAATCATTTTTTATAATTTAGCTTATATAAAACCCCACTGCTGGGTAAAGGCCTGCCCTTCGTCCTTCCAAACCTCCCTGTCTTTTGCGATTTCTGGCCACAAAAACAATAGCAAATCGGAAAAAAGGTCTTATCCATAAAAAATCTCTTCCACACAAAATTAGGTCTAAAGTTATTTTTAAAATACTTTTTTGCATTCTTGTTGGAAGTAGACATTTACGGACTGAAGAAGTATGTCAAATACTAGATTCGGTCATATAATTCCATTATATGTGAGAGGTATTTGGGCACCTACTTGGGTACAATTAGTTTAAAACCCCTGACATCCTAACAAGCTGTCCATTCTTATTTAGTTAGAATTCCGTAAAATGGGTGTAGGCCTAACCGAAATACAGCCTCCATTTATGTTAGGACTAATTTCTTTGGACAGAATTACTTACGACTAAGTAAAATGCCAATCAAAGCTAAAAGAAAACTTACTTTAAGACCTACTTGCTAGAATTATTGTAACTTGATTTATTATTTTTCTTTGAAAACAAAATCAAGATTTTCGTTTGAACTAGAAACAAAATTAGCTTTGACTTTCTTTTCAATTTTGGTGTTTTGTGTCGTCATATCTGCATCTTTACCAATTTATAAATTGGTTTTCTTATTACTATATACGTAAAACATTCAGTCGCAAAAGCGCAATATATGGGGATGACAGGTCTAAGTCACGTGATTTATCGAAACAAAATGTCATTTCCATACATTTAGAATTAGAATTAGAATGTTTTTAATTGACGTTAACAATTATAGAAATGTTAATTGGCTAGAGAAGCAGCTTTTATACATCCCACTGCTGGGCACAGGCCTCTTCCCATATACGGATGGTTGAGCATTGATCACCACCCTTTTTTACGGCAGATTGGCGATTCCAGGTTCCAATAGTTGAAATCCAGATTTCCTTACAATATTTTCTTCCGTTTTTCATGTTAAAAGCGCAATATTGTATAAAACTAATCCATCAAATGCGCTCGAAGTATGCTCCAAATCCAGATACACTATATTGTGGTATTAGGGTAACCTACATTTTGTGAACCTATAAAATATAACGAGTACTTTTCAAACCCTTTTGAATCCTAATAATCCAAGTTCTGTGACAATATTCTATTTTATTCTAGTCTTACTTAAGCAAGAACGATACTTAAGTAAGTGTTGATCTAAAACATCTACTTCTCTCTATTTTCTACTTAACAATGACAGAGATAGCACGATAGCTAAAGACTACACTTGCTGTGCATCGCATTGCCTCAGTAGCACATCTATTTTTAAAAGGAGAAGGTTGACTGACTAATTGACAATTAATACACTGAAAGGATTATAAACGTAAAAATTTGCCCAGTGGTTCCTTTTATAACGTAATTGAGAAAGGTTTTTTGACATTCAACTTCCAACCCATAATTAGTCACATACCAAACAAATTATCTCAACTAAAACGGTAATGTCTTTGAAAGTACTTCAATACAGCGAAACTTGTGTCCAGTCATAAAAGAGTATTTTTCCAGTCTAGCCAAAGTTCGGCCGCAGTTAGGATAGCCCACACATGTCGCGGTTACGAACTGGGAGAGCAAGAATAATAGCTGTAACAACTTGTGTTGATGACTGTACGTGAAGTGACCAAGGGCGTGACCTAATTGTGTTATTGTCCTTTTGTTGGGTATAGTGTGGGTAGTACTATTTATAGATATGTATACAAGTTCTTGGGAGTGGAAAGACTATTATAAGATTGAGGGTTTTCAGACAATATTATGAAAAGAGTTCCATAGGATATAGACACTTAATCAGTTTAATCTGTAATTAAATAATGTAGTATAATGTCCAGACCAATTTCCGTCACGGCGCGGCGGTTAGGGTTGCTATGAAACCAGCTACGGGACATATTATAATGCACAAGCTTATACGCCAAGACAGGTGCACTCTCTGTTCCTTTACTCTCATAGTCCGGTAGGACGGCAATCCGAAACGACCGGAGAAAGACCAGGCACAGGACCCACATGTTTACGCTCCTTCCGAAACACGGAAGCTGTGATATTTATTTAATGTACTTTTTAACTTTATGCTAAGACGCAAACCTTAGGTAACTCTTTAAAACATTTCGTCCAAATTGGTTCGGTAACAAACATACATCCATACAGTTTACGAACTTTCGCGTTTATAATAGTGAAGGATATTAACATCCTGAATTAAAGACTTATAACGTTATAATTTCGTTCAATTTTACTATAAAAAAAACATTAATTTAATAGTCCACAATTTCTTAATTACACACACTCAATAAATTTTTAATTCGAATGAAAATCGTACTTTAATTGAACAAACGCTGAATTAAAAGCACTCAACATAATTATTGTTTTTATGAACTTCGGTGCAGTCTTGTAGTAACATGATGCAGTACAAAACACTATAAAATGGTATTTCGATGGGATTTTTCCCTGCAATAGACTCCCATCATTGTTATTGTCTACCTAGGAAGTAAACATAGGAACTGTAAACATCAATTAATTTTATGGGTGTTTTTATACTATGATTGAATATATCGTGGTGGCCTTACGGTTCTATGTATGGATTTGTGTGCACGAGGTGCAAATTCGATCCCCAGAGTAGGCAAGTACCAATGTCACTTTTTCAAAGTTATAGTTTTTAATTAATTATCGTAGAGTTTAATTAGGTAAATGTTGATAAATATATATGAATGCAAGTTGTCTATTGGCTAGATATTGTCTTGTCTATTAGATCTTATGGTAAATAATGAAAAAAATCTCAAATATTTTCTTTATTATCGGAATACGATTAGGGAAATTTTGCATAACATGGGAATTCTAAATGGGTTAGGTAATTTTAATAAGACTTTTTTAATAGCAAACTTGAAAATTACAACATACTGTTATATGAAATCGTCAAAGTGTCAGGTGGAGCCACAGGGTTAGCTCCTCATGAATTATTTATATGAAACTTTTATACGTAACCTACATTATTTTAATAATAATATTTATTTACTAATAAAATAAATAGCGATACTACTTTTAATACATTTTTTGCAGCAATTAACGTAAGAAGTTACCAAATTTTGCTACTTGGTAACTGACGAGACAATTTTTTTTTATGTACCCAAGTACATCATTTTTAATGATGTAGAAATATTCCAGAGGTAAACAATATAACAATATTCGCAACCTCAGTTTATTTTGGTAAAGTTGTAGTGTTGAAAAAACAATTAAGTTCAATCAAAACTTAAGTATAGTGATACAAAAGACATTCAAATTAAACTTCTAAAGGACTTAGTGGTCGCCCGCAACTTCGACCGCACGAGTGTCGGTTATAACTGGAAAACATTGCCCTCCTCTGACGCAGTCGGTTAAAAAGTCTATGTTTTAATCCAGGTTGTCAGCTAACTCCATACGAAATTTCTTCAAAATTGGTTAAGTCGTTTGAGCGTCAAAGAGTGACAAACATTCAATCCATACTTATGCAACTTTCGCGTTTACTATATTAGCAGGATATTTTCAAATGTATAAAATGCATATTTAAACAAGTATGACGAAGGGTGTGGTGATGTGATGAGGCATTCGTATGAAGGGTGACACAAATCACCATTTAATACTAGTTGTAAAAATGTAATGAATTTTCCATCATCTGATTTAGACTCTAAGGTCTCATTGCCCTGTTTTTAGGGGTTGTGTTCCTTTTTTATACATTTAACAAGTTATGTACACAACTATACACTTAATAAAAGCACATAGTTCGAAAAGAGTTGCACAAAGGTATCTTTTTTTTTTTAAATACCTTTTCTAGCGGATCTGCAAAGGGAGAAATAAATTAGAAACATCAACGTACAAAAACTAGTGGACGTAACTGAACAGACGTAGCGTAACAGTCGTAACGACGTAACGAACGAACGAAAAAAAATAGTGGAATTGCTATTTATAAGAAAAATGACATGAAATTCAAGACAAGCTAGTCTTAAAAATAAAAAAAAAACAATTAGGTATTATCGTAAGAAAACCTCTTTAAAAATCAAACCTTTTTTTACTTAAAATAAGAATATTACATTTTTTTGTTTTATTATTTTTGAGATTGCAAGGCCAATGATTTTATTTTTAATTATTAAGAATGCTACTATCTAATAATAAAGTGTTATTTTGTATTTTAAATGTTTTTATTTAACTTCTTGCCACACTAATTTAAATATTCACAGTTAATAATAATACAGCAAACTGTTGCAAGTAGCTTTCCAGTACTGAGTAAACTGTTGTAAGTGTTAAAAAGTCGATAAAAGTAGATAAAAGTAGGTACTATTTTTAATATTATAACCTCATATTGGTCAATAACACGGAAATACTATGTTTAAAGAGTAAAATTCTTCAGATTTGCTTTATTATAAGTATAAGCAAGTACACTATATACTGGTATAAGTGGCCACTTGTATCAGTTTACAGGTTCTACTGTAGTAAAAAAATCAGGCTACATCAATGCAAGTCAACCTATTTTCCAAAGTATAAAAAAAGAAGAAAAACCAATAATGCAGTTTTATTTCTTAAATATCAAAATATAACATGCTAAAATTTCAAGTGTTTTTATTAATTTACGACAAAGTTACAAGCTTTTGAACCTTTAAACCGCTCTCTTGAAAAGTTGCATTTTTGCACTTGTACTAGTCTACGTAGGACCCGTCGATATTATGTCTAGTCATTCAGTCCGAGATCTAATGACGTCGGTATATTTTTATGTCGCGACAAAAGCCAACTTAAGTCCTTGAGCTAAACGGAGCACTAAGTCAGTGTACCCAGGAAAACAGCCGCGCCATAATACTAAAGTGAACTAAGAATAGCTCTGCACTTGTGACCCTTGCGATAGGGTTGGTACTAAACATTAAAAGTAAAAATATGAACTATTCAGCTATTGACTTGAAAATACACCAAAATGTTACCTATTCAGGTGTAAGACACCTAATTTAATGGTTAGAAATATTAAGTCTATTATGAGTCTGTTAATAATCAATACTGTAATTATACTCCACAATGTATATAGGTCAGCAACCATTGTTGCACCTGTCAGACAAGCATAGTTATAATAATTTGCTAGGCAGTTAACACGAAATTTCAAACACTGTTTGAAAAGCACTAAATCCCTATTAAATATCAACACTCAAAACTTACAAAAACCTAAAAAAATATATTAACCAAGTGACAGATGACCCTTGCACATACATAATTAGGTATATAAATAATTTATACGAGCTTCAAACAACAAACATATTTAAGTCCATCACCAACTTTTGAACCTCTCAAACACCAACAAATAAAATATGTAGAGTAAGTATTTTACGCAAACATTTCGTAAATATGTCAAGACTGTAATATTTACGTTCAACCCTATTCGGTTGAATGAAAAACTACAGCTACATAATGATTTATGATACCATAACGTGACTTATATTTTCTCTCAGTAGATTTTCCGAGCTTAGTCGTAAAGGAAAATAGAATTATCTCTATTAACCATTGTTTTAAACATCTCTTTGTAAATAAACAAGTTTGTGTGTAATTTGTAAGATTCTTTTTTTTACAAAGAACCAGAGCAAAATTGCATTTTATTTTTAGGTAGCATAAAGCTGAATTTGATTTGTTTTAGCTAACTTTTGCGCACTGTTTTGCCTGAATAAACTGATATATTTTTAAGACATGGATTTGCTATTTAAAGTGGTAATGCCGCTAGTCTCCTGGGCACATTTTCCGCCATTGACGGAGACGACGACATATTTTTTGAAGATTTGCAAAAATAATGTTATATTAAAATTAAGTTTAATTTTTATGTTTTTTTTTTGTTTAGTATAGTTTCTATCTCACATTGTATATCGTTTACGACAAGTTTTTTCATGAACTCCTTCAATTTAAATCATCCCTTTAAATATTTAATACTTACTATATTTTGATGCATAGTTTTTTTCTTTGTTTTATCTAAACGATATCGGAAGATTCTCATACTTTAGCATACCGCATCTGTTACAAAGCTCATGAAATACATATCAAAATATTGCAAACATCTGAATCGAGAAATACAGAGAAATGCACATGAATACTTATTGAAACGTAATTCCGTATGCAATCATATAAGAGCCAAATATATAAGTATAATGTAACTTATAACAATATATGCATATTCTTATGCTTATAACATAAAGAACAAATGGTTACATTATAAATTTATGTTTTCTATGTTATCAGAGTCGGTTTTAATCTTTAATAATTTATTCTTTGATTTTTTTCTACCCTTCTGGCTCTTACTGCTGGACAGTATTCCCTTCCCCGATATCCTTCCAGGAACCGCTACTATTCCCTCACAAATCTTCATATACCCAGTGTCATCCACTCCACATTTACATAATAATTCTAACTCATCAAAATCAGGTCAAACAATCAGAAGTAAATTTAAAAAACTCTACACTAAATTTGAAAACACAACTCTCCTTTTTCAGTAGCGCAAAAATATATTATTATCTATACAAGCCCTTCATATAGGACTTGAGTGGTTATTAGCCCTCGAGACAATCACCTTGCGTTATCACTTCGACGGGTCCTACGTAGACTAGTACAAGTGCAAAAATGCAACTTTTCAAGAGAGCGGTTTAAAGGTTCAAAAGCTTGTAACTTTGTCGTAAATCAATAAAAACACTTGAAATTTTAGTATGTTATATTTTGGTATTTAAGAAATAAGACTGCATTATTGGTTTTTTTTCTTTTATTATACTTTGGAAAATAGGTTGACTTGCATTGATGTAGCTTGTTTTTTTTACTACAGTAGAACCGGTAAACTGATACAAGTGGCCACTTATACCAGTATATAGTGTACTTGCTTATACTTATAATAAAGGAAATCTGAAGAATTTTACTCTTTAAACATAGTATTTCCGTGTTATTGACCTATGAGGTTATAATATTAAAAATAACATCTACTTTTATCAACTTTTATCGACTTTTTAACACTTACAACAGTTTACTCAGTACTGGAAAGCTACTTGCAACAGTTTGCTGATTATTATTAACTATAAATATTTAAATTAGTGTGGCAAGAAGTTAAATAAAAACATTTAAAATACGAAATAACACTTTATCATTAGAAAGTAGCATTCCTAATAATAAAAAATAAAATCATTGGCCTTGCAATCTTAAAAAAAAATGAAACAAAAAAAATGTAATCTTCTTATTTTAAGTAAAAAAAAGGTTTGATTTTTAAAGAGGTTTTCTAACGATAGTACCTAATTATTTTTAAGACTAGCTTGTCTTGAATTTCGTGTCATTTTTCTTATAAATAGCATTTCCACTATTTTTTTTTCAGTTATGTTACGTCAGTTACGTACGTTACGTCTGTTCAGTTAGGTCCACTAGTTTTTGTACGTTGATGTTTCTAATTTATTTCTCCTTTTGCAGATCCGCTAGAAAAGGTATTTTAAAGAAATTAGTATAACCTTTGTGCAACTCTTTTCGAACTATGTGCTTCTATTAAGTGTATAGTTGTGTTCATAACTTGTTAAATGTATAAAAAGTTACACAACCCCTAAAACCAGGGCAATGAGACCGAGTCTAAATCAGATGATGGAAAATTCATTACATTTTTACAACTTATATTAAATGGTGATTTGTGTCACCCTTCATACGAATGCCTCATCACATCACCACACTCGTCATACTTGTTTAAATATGCATTTTATACATTTGAAAATATCCTACTAATATAGTTAACGCGAAAGTTGCATAAGTATGGATTGGATGTTTGTTACTCTTTGATGCTCAAACGACTTAACCAGTTTTGAAGAAATTTCGTATGGAGTTAGCTGACAACCTGGATTAAAACATAGACTTTTTAACCGACTGCGTCAGAGGAGGGCAATGTTTTGCAGTTATAACCGACACTCGTGCGGTCGAAGTTGCGGGCGACCACTGAGTCCTTTATAAGTTTAATTTAAATGCCTTTTGTATTACTATACTTAAGTTTTGATTAAACTTAATTGTTTTTGCAATACTACAACTTTACCAAAATAAACTGAGGTTGCGAATATTGTTATATTGTTTACCTCTGGAATATTTCTACACCTTTAAAAATTATGTACTTGGGTACATAAAAAAAAATTGTCTCGTCAGTTACCAAGTAGCAAAATTTGGTAACTCCTTACGTTAATTGCTGCAAAAAATGTATTAAAAGTAGTATCGCTTTATATTTTATTAGTAAATAGATATTATTATTAAAATAATGTAGGTTACGTCAGATATCAATAACAAGAAAATAAAACAAAGTCACATGTGACTTTGTATACTACTACTTTGTAGTCCTATTGATATAAGTGTAAAATTTATTGAAAGTATAAAATAATAATGAAAAAAAAAACAAAAAACCCGACTGTAAAAAAACAACCACTAACTAAAAAAGAAAAACAAACTCTATAATTTAGTGTGAAGAGTATGCAGTACACCGTGCGTCTACGTTATATAATTTATACGTAAAAAATTAATGCAGGCGGCACAAACAAATCTACAAGCAGTACAATCTGCATCTTGCATTAGGCGAACATTAATTAAACCCTTTTGTAAAAATATTAGTACTGTCAATTTAGTAATTTGTTTGTCAATTTTTAACGCATAAATTTATTAATAATTGACCTCGTGAGCCCTTAATTGTTGTGAATTCTCACCACTACTTACTCAAAGCAAACAAAACTAATTAAATATGTAAAAAAGTAACACAACCCCTAAAAACAGGGCACGGAATAGTTTGAATACGTTAGCAGTTAACGCAGTTATACCAGTTATAACGTGCTCTCGACTCCGTCGCAGCGCGTATACTGGAGTAAATGGCACTTGCGCGTACGTCACGCGGCACACGCGACTACCTACACTGGTGCAAGTGACTTACATCAGTGTAGATAGTCGTGTGGCCGAAAATCATGTCACTTATATTAGTTTACAAGTTTGTATCTCTGAAATTACTGAATAAAATAATATAATTTTTACAGGATATAAAGTTAAGGTAATTTTAAGGCTTTTGGTGCAAAAAAACGTATTTTGGTGTTTTGCGGGTTACACCAGTCTACGTAGGACCCGTCGACTTTACGTTGCTCATTTGCGCATAATAACATGTCTGGAACAAAATCGATTTTCTCTAGAATATGAAATGTACATACGTTAAATGTAATTATAGCTGAATAATTATTATACGAGTATGAACACTAGCAATTCTCGCGATTTCACCTACACGGATTTTGGTTGTAACTACAAAATAGTAACCTTCATTTTCGCTGTCAGGTAAAAGCCTGCGTATAATATAGGATGTCGGGTAACTCCATACAAAATTTCATCAAAGTTGATCTACCCTTGTCATCATGAAAGAGTATCCATCTTTTCAAACACACTTTTAAAATAGAAGACTCGCTTATTTACCAGAAAATAGTACCTACGTGAAAATATTTCGCCTAAGACCTTATTTTCCTTTTCAATTGCTGAGACATCTCTAATAATACCAATTCTTAGACACAAACTAAATAACCACGTCGATTTTCGCGACCAATTTCAGTGGCATTGTATTTTATAAATGGCTGCTATTTCGCTAAATCCAGACATAAACTACAAATAAAAAGGCTCTATATTTAAGAAAGTGTATACGTGAGGCAATTTAGCTAATAGAAAAACACATTTTCAGTAAACAAAGGTAAACAAGTATCCATTAGAGAAATAAAATGGCGGCTTCTATAAATAAATGCCCGAATACATGGCTTTCAACATAAATATTCATTGGAAGAAGAATAATATTATTAATCTTGAAGATAATGTTATTAGTTTTCTATAAAAACAGCCGGTAAAAGGTATTCTTACTTGAAAGAAATTTTAGTTATACTACACACTGGTACTACACACTGGTGGTTGGTGTAGTGGTTAGTAGTCTTAACTGCTAAACCGGTCGTGGGTTCGATTCCGGGCTCAGGATAAATGTTTATGTGATAAGCACGATCCTATGTTCTTTATTTTTTTTTGTTGTTATTATAATTTTTATTTCTTCTTCCTATTTTTTTATCACATTGACTAAACTACAACGACTTAGTCTAAAAGCACGTAAGAGAAAAGTATTCCAAGATGTGACCACTGCTCATTTACTAAACACCCACACCACACACCCACCTACATCTAAGAAGTTTTCATCAAAACAGGATCGTTATAACCACCTATTGTCCGAGCAATGCTAAATAAACGTAACGACTCCTATATATTTTAACTAGAGGTCATTAGCGAACGTTCGTCTTGCCTCTGAAATGCCCCTGAAATGCCTCTGAAATGCCCTGAAATGCCCTGAACCGCCCTGAATAGTGCTATTGTTCTGCCAAAGTTCGCGTTA
Source organism: Chrysodeixis includens (assembly GCA_941860345.1). Lineage (NCBI taxonomy): Eukaryota > Metazoa > Arthropoda > Insecta > Lepidoptera > Noctuidae > Chrysodeixis > Chrysodeixis includens. The sequence continues at coordinate 1,733,463 of OW796107.1, read as the reverse complement.
ATTTTTTTATTTGGCTGTCATTAAGAATCACATTAGCAGGAAGCACGGCTATTAGGGAAAACGGGGGGTATAAGGCTTTTCTTTTATGCCTTTTTTATTTTAGTTTTGGGTCGATGGTGTAAACGTTTAATTAATGAGAGAAAATAATTACACTTACTACCGAAAAAAAATAAAAAAAGTTATTCCTGTTGTAAGTTATCCAATTGTTATCAGGATTCTCACGTCTTACTAACTAAACGAAAATTAGTATCTTAAATATTGAAATGTGGGCACACCTGCATCCGCATGCTCACATGCCATGAATGCACTTTGAGCCGCACAATTTTTTTTTAAATTTCTCTCGATTTCTCTGATCTGCCATCATCAGACCCTGATTTCCTTATCATTGGACCCCCTGGAAAGTATATCTTATCAAACAAAAAAGAATTTTGCAAATCGGTCCAGGCGTCTTTTAGTAATCGATAAGTAAAAATTATGACGAATTAAGAACCTCCTCCTTTTTAAAGTCGTTAAAAAACCTAATGCAATTGAAATCGATCTGACTTCGGAAAGAAAACCAAGCACCAAGCAGTTTTCAAGTAAAGTCATTAACAATTTTTATGGTACCGCGGTTGAGGAGAAACTTCGTGTATTCTTATTACTTACGATTGCCTGTCAAAGATAATATTAACAAATGTTTCTTCGTTGTTTCAGGTAAGAGAGGGGCTAGTGTGCCGCCCTGAAGAAACCCGGATACGAACATCTGTTAGGGAAAACTGAAGGTGTGTTTATACTGGTCTTATCTGGAAGTAGAATATTACATAATGCTAGCTGTTGCCTGCGACTTCGTTCGCAAAAAAAAGGAATGAAAAATTTATAGTAGCCGATTCTCAGACCTATTGAATTCATATGCAAAATTGCAAGAGAATCGGTCCAGCCGTTTGGGAGGAGTACGGTAACTAACATTGTACAACATACCTTTGCTGAAAACTTCAATCTTTTCATTCCCTTGTAGACCTCCAAATAGTTAATTTTCATCCAAGACCAAAATTTTAAAATGCCTCTTATTAGGGCTATTTACTGTGTAAATTTCATCAGGTAGTTATAATTATACATGTGAATGGTTCCTTACACGAAATATGTACGTTAATTCTATTCGAGGTGCCATTTATTATGTCTGGCGTAGTTGGCGTTTTGCCCACTGTGCGTCGAGGCCTCTCTTAATAAAAAATACTCGAGTTTGAGTTACACAGTGGGAGAATTATGTTCTAGGGTTCTAAAGAGATTTTGTTAACCTGTCTTTTTGGCTATCAGCCGAAAATATTTTGAGTAAAATGTTGTATTGTTCATTTTCAGGTAGTAATTGAATTTTTTTTTAAATATTGCAGATTGAGTAGAGTAATAATTGGGCGTATATTTTAAATTAATTTATAAACTATCCGTATAATATTTTTTTCTATATAAAGTTTTGACTGCATTTACAATTATTGTTAAAAGTTAAAATTTTGTATGTGATGCTATTCTTTTCTTATGAACTTAAACACCTAAACACCACTAATTCTTAATAACAACATTCATTGTGCAAACATAAATAACGAATATTAAAAAAAATCTTCAATAAATATACGAAAACATCTGGCTTAAGCGAACAACATCAAATTATATGTAAATTCTAAGCTCTCCAAATCCCATTATTTACTTCGTTTTTCTTCTGGCATGCATTATTTATTTATTATGGTAATATGTCTAAAAATACAATGTTCAATGGGAGGTATTGAGTTTTCTTTGTATATATTCCTATGCTTCTGCAAGCAAGACTTTGGAAAGCCGTTATAAGTGATACTTTTATTACTAGAACACATGTTTAAGATCAATATGTCGTAGCTCTACGATATATCGATGTTCTCTCTCCGGTTGTGTCGGATTACCGTCCCATCGGGCTATGAGAGTAAAGGAACAGAGAGTGCACCTGTGTTTGTGCACACGCTTGTGCACTATAATATATCCCGCGTAGCTGGCTGGTGTCATAGTGTTACTAGCCGTTGTGGCCGAAATCGGTCAGGAGACATTATTATATTGATGCTAGTCATATGTTAAGTCGTTACAATGCGTCCAATTATTTATATTTGATTGCCGCCCCTGTATGGGAAGAAGCCTGTACCCAGCTGCTGATATTATCGTAGGCCTAGCAATACTGACGACCAGTCTAACTAAGGGGTAATGTGTTACCTACCAACATGGATTGCGAAGGTTTAATAAAAGATGTTGCTTTATCAAGACTCGGTAATCAGTTAAAGTCAGACAGACAGAAAGTTAAAATATCTTGGGAATTAAAGAAGGAAAGAGATAAAAAATATTAATTTCGAAATTTGTGACGAATATCTAGGTTAATCTTGAGCCTAAAACTCAAAACTAAGTCAAGATCCTAATTTACTGATAAAAGTAAAGAAAGTTTTAGCACTCAATTTACATGTTGCGAAACTTCTTCCTAAAGGTTTCGCTTGCTTGGCTAGATTTTTTGCTACAGATCTTTCCGAAAACTTTTGGATTGAATACTCCTGATCAAGTTACAGTCAAGTCAGACTTTCGGAATACCGAAATATGGTTTCTTTAGTTTTATATTATGCTAACGACCCAGCTTTGCACAAATACAATACTGATATAATCATATCTTTACGTCTATACGTATAAATAAAATTATAAAATTGGAGGTGAAAATCCGTTGCATAGTTTTAAAGATTAATAAAGCATATAACGAACGGACGGACAGATTTGAGTGTGAATATTGACGCGTTGTGTGAATGTTGAAAGAAAGAGAAAGAAAGAACCAGCCTATATACGTCCCACTGCTGGGCACAGGCCTCTTCCCATATAGGGAAGGTTTGAGCGTTGATCACCACGCTAGCTCACTGCGGATTGGCGATTTCAGATTTCAGAATCCAGGTTTCCTCACGATGTTTTCCTTCACCATTTGTCAGTAGTGTCTTAGAATCATTAAGAAAGTACATTGGTACTTGCCTGCGCTGGGGATCGAACTTGCACCTCGTGCATACCAATCCATACATAGAACCGCAAGGCCACCACGACATTGTGTGAATGTTGAGGAAAATTTATTTATTTCTGTTATTATTACACATACAAACATACATATACGTCACGCCTCTTTCCCTTGGGGGTAGGCAGAGATCACATCTTTCCATTTGCTACGATCCTGGCATACCACTTTAGCTTCATCCACACTCATCAATCGTTTCATACACGCCCGTCGGTTTAGGGTACTCCTGTTGTTATTATTAACTGCATTATATGTATAATATTTCACCTATATATTTCTAGACTAATATTTCACTCTACACTGAAATTCATACTAAAATTGTTCCAAACCAGCGTGTTAAATATCTTATTTCTCAAGGCGAGTAATTCACGAAGGACTTTCTTACTTACTCCACGTTTACCTTAAGTTATGGCTCACTAGACAAGGTAATATATTGTCCTAATTTCAGAAGGGCCCTTTGCGAGTACCTGTGTACTGTTGAATACCCTTTTTATGCCCAATAATCGCGAGAAACAAGTGAATTTTAGCTGTAACTGTTACTGTATTTATTTTATTTCGTTTGTAGGTTAAATTATTTGTTGGATAGATAAAATATTTTAGATTATTGAGTTATAATAACTATCGTGAGGATGCTTCATATTAAAACAATGTAACGGTTTACTCACGCGTATTTATCAAAGTAGCCCGACTAGTTTAATTAAGGACTCCGGTTGGGTCCGAAACTAGTCGGGCTACCCTGATGAATACGCGTAATTAAACCGTTATATCTTTTAAGTATAGATTACTAGTAATTGGTATTAGCCTAAAACAATCCAATCAAACCTTCACTTATTATATTTCAAAACAACTTTGGTTACGTATTTTTCCCTTTATCAAATTAATAGTAAAGTACAAAGATATACCGAATCAAAAATGGTGAATACCAATTAATTGTTGTAAACAAGTATTTTTGCAAGTAAAGAAATTTTTTGATGCGAAGCTTAAGAGATAAAAGAGAATGGCATTAAAAAATGGAAATCTGTGATTAGCTGTAGGTTATTCAAGTTCGATGATGATGCTGATGTTAGAAGCGACAGGGCCTGTAGACATGTTACATTTCACTGTGAGCTAACACTGATTGAACCACTCCAATGCAGCAATGTATTGAACTGACAAGCAACGGTTTATACGTGCCTCAATATTCCTTGTTGTTCAGATTCCTATTAAACAATGCATACATAATTGAGCTTTTATAAATTATTAACACCAACCATGGACTTTTAATCACAATTATATGTAAAAACGTTCAAAATTACAAGTAGCACTGCTATAGTTTTTATTTTTTATTTTTTTTGGCGATAACGAATAAATTGTAGAGATAATAATATTATACCAGGTGAAAATTATTACAAAAAATTGTCTTTCAAAATGTACATCTAAAACCTAAAAATGAAGGAGAAATTTGAAAAATATGCTTAAGTAAATAAACATACATTCGGGTTTTACTAAAACTTTTCCAAAACAAAAAGTTAAAGTCTGAACCCAGTTGTTTCCACGTCGTGCCTATGCGTAGCTGAAGTGATTTATTTTTCAGATTCTAACCACTATTACAGTGAAACCATATTTCCATTTTCAGCGTTCCTTGTTGACAAAACTTAAAAACCTAGGAAACCTAGTCTTGATCCTTGAGATCCTTGAAGCATTATACTAAATGTTCACAGAAACTAAGAATTCTCCCCACTTGAAAATTCCACAACAATCTGATCCTGACATACATTATCAAATGAGTCCGGTTATTCTAAGCACTACCGTACGGTCGTGCTGTGGATGTTGACCGCGAACTAACGCAAATCCAGTCACCGCGACATTTAGCCCGGATCAATGGATGTAGGTACCCGTAAAATAAGTTGAATATAAACCTAAAATTTCTAGTAAATGGGCTTTTATATCGCCTATTACTATAACAGGCGTTTCGAAAGACCTGACCACTCGTATTTGTTTTCGGTAGAATATTTAGATTATGTATAGGGAAATTGTAGGAATTAGTTTGTGCCTAAGACTTAGCTGTTAGTGGAACCCGAGACAGAAGAAATCCCTTTTAAAACCAGTCTCGCAAGAATGCATCACTATTGTTACATGTGCTAGATCTGGTCTGGCATGGTGCTTAATTTTAGGCAAGCATCTTCCTTTTCACTTATAAAACTGATGAAAAACTATATTTATCGATGCATAAAAGAGTTCTATACATTCAAAGCGTTCTATATCTTAACCACCTTTGCACGTTAGCTCTATACCTCTACTGGACCGTCAGAACTCTACATTATTCAGATTGCTCAAGCTAACATGTTACTCTGACCATTTGAATGTTTATCTGTTTGTTTGTGCGAAGACCGCCATTGTATTGTTGTTTTACGTAAAAGTGTTTACGATATTCTTTACGTAAACAGGTATTGGATTTTATATTAGAGGTTGGGAAAATAGCGTTTGTCCTAATAAGAATATAATACAAAAATTAGAAACGTGAATACTTGAACAAAAAAGCGGAATTTATTTTATACTAGCTGTGCCCGCGACTTCGTTCGCGTGGTTGTCGAAACAAAACAACGAAAACGATGGATGGATTGTGTGAAAGATGATATGGATGCAAAGGGTATTGCTTGTAAGATGACGTCAGATAGGAATGTATGGAAGAAGAAGACATGCTGCGCCAACCCCAAGTAAAAATTGGGATAAGGGCAGGGAAATAATGATTAAAAGCGTTTATATATTATAAAAATCAGTAAGCAATCATGGCAAGAACACATAAAATTTATCCATCGATATCTTTCGATATGATTCCGATATCAAAGCGTGGATATTCGTCGCTGCAGTTCCGAATCTGACAAACACAGAGTGATACGATATATCATATCGAGGACAACGACGTCGATTTGACAATGTGCAACTAAGTCTTGTTATCAAACTAAACTAAACCAATAAAAATGAAAGCTTGGATATTTCTCATTGTTCTGGTTTTAGAATTATAGAGAAATTAAAGCTGTGCTCCATTTTGCCTGAGTATGTATCCTGCTAGAAATTATTTTCCCAGTTCTGTCCTACTTTGTTTTCTTTCAAAGCTTTTCGTAGTTTCTTCTCAGAACCTTGGTTTATAAACTCAAAGACTCACCTGAGTTTGATGGTTTATTATTTTTCGTAAAAAGGCTTTCCTCTACATACATTCTCCCTAAAATACAAACATAATGTCTAATATCCCAGTTACTAAAAAACAAAGCTATAAAATCAGTCCTTTTACCTCACAGTCTTTTCATGTTCAAAATTCAAGTTTCCTCGACAGCGTCACGATTCGGTCTTATATTTTGGCAAGCGTCCCAATGCAACGTGCAAGACAAAATGATGGCTTAGGGTGATGCCACAGGGGTGGTGCGAGTACGCTGCGACGTCGCTACGTCGTGATTTCAACGCAGCCAATGTTACACGAGCGCTATGTTGGTGTTACATCAACGCTATTTAATTCTGCGTTTTCCTCTGATATTTCAGCTTAATTCGGTACTGCAGAAACATTACTTTGAATGCTAATAGAAATTGCTAGTAGGATATTAAACTGTTAAGTTAGTTATCGAAAACACCCAGGCTCAGAACAAGCTTTTGTGAATCGCACAAATTCTTGTCCTACGCGGGAATCGAACCCGCGACACGTCGCGTACAGTGGTAATTGGCGTGGTGACCACTCGGATATCGCGCAGTTAATGTATTTATTCAGTGTTTGCATCGCTGTCCATCATTTTAACGCATCGTGAGGCATGACACAGTGGTGTTTCAATTTATTTACAGTGATAGAACGTCACCGCTTAGTCAACGCAACGCCAACGCAGCGCTCATGTGGCACCCCCCTTACATTGGTATCCACGGAAATCTTAGAACAAAAGATATGTGATAACTGTCTGTTGGTACATAAAATATTACATAACTGTCACATTATGCCTGTTTACTGTGGTTTACTCGGTATCTTTATGACGTCATTATGGACGGTAGTTTCGGTACAATGGGATTTATCTGATATGTTCACGCAAATGTGGTTTGAGTGCTTTTCTTGTGGATGGGTTGAAGTACGAGTGTCTGAGGAGGTAACGCAGGAAAAACTGTTGTAAATTGTGGTATGGGGTTTCAAACAAACAGTGTTTCGAAAGAAGAAAATTAGATCTTAAAAAAATTAAGACAAATACAGTCAAGACTACTAGTAATGATACCATTTTTTATTTTAAAATTTTGTTTATTAAGTTAAAAAATAAATAAAATATTTGAAGAAAATAAATAAATAAATTGAATTTGAATTATTTGTAAGTCTCTAAAAAGTCTAAATTATACATTTTAAATTTCTCGAAAAAGAACGTCCACTTTTTCAAACATATACTAGTATCCATCTGTTAGACTTGTTTGATTTCGGCCTAGATTTGCGTGCTCGCTCAATGCCTAATGCCTCTTAAGCCAGGGCTCACGATCGACCTAAATGTTGTCTATCGATGGCCCTACCCTCATGTGAAGATTCACGCTTTCAGAATTGATGTAGGTTAATATCGAGAAGAGTGGCGTAAGGAGTAAGGTTAGTGGCTTGTACCCAGAAGTGGATTGTAAAAGGGCTCATGATGAAATCTAGTGCCAAGTTAGCAATTGTGACGAAGGAAAAGATAATTTTGAAATATTATTTGCAAGTAGATTTTTTAATCGACTTTTAAAAACAGGAGGAGATTCTCTATTCGGATATTTTTTTTTACTTGTTTACTAATTCATTTGTTGCTAGCCAACGGATTCAATTTTTTTTTTTTTTGTAAACCTAGGGTATATGTCTATTGAGGTAGGTAGTTTATAGTTTGACTTTTAAGTTTTAGTGCTTTAGAGGTACCTATTGAAGTCGGTTTAATATTCTTCTTTCGGTTTAAAAAAATAATAATATGTATAATAGATTCATTTTAAGAATGTCAGTGATTCTCGGTAAAAGAAAATATCGTAATAACCCTTCAATGTAAAACATACATGAAACAATACAATATAATTTCTATTGCTTTAACAATATCCTGCCTGATATTTCTCACCATTTACAACAAACCTATACAGACGTTGCGTGCGAATATCCCTTGATACACACGTGTTCACACATCACTGAGGATCGACTAAAACACGCATTTCCCATGTATTTCCTGCACTAGAAACTAACAGAGTTGGTACTTATACTTACGTACGTACTTTTTGCGAAATCTGGTTGTGTTTAATACTGTTTTTGTTCTCGGAAATAATCAATTTCTAGAAGAAAGCAGATGTTTTTTTTTCTGAAAATTAATGTCAAGCAAAGGTCGCTAGCTGATGCAAATTTTGTGGTTTTTATTTAAGAATATTGATAATTTTTAAAGAAACACTTTTTTAAAAATATGTGGGATGATTATTTTTCAGACAGAAGCTTTCTATGATTTTTTATGGAATTATGTTCTACCGAGATTCATCTTTATGTTACCTTTTTTCCCCCTTTTTGGAAATTTTCTGTTACCAAAATTCCAGGAACCATATTGAAGCCCTAGCACTCAGCTTGTTCCCAATATTTTCACCATAATTTCCATATAAACCTATTTAATAGTACAAAGGCAAGAAATTCTCTACTTTTAGAACTACCAGGAAGCAAGGTTCTAGCAGTAAACTTGCTTTCCCAGTAAAATACAGGGTGCTTTAAAATATATTCATATTTTACACTAACCTTTCCTTAGAACCTTTTAAAAAGGCTTCGCTCTTCGTAAAATGCTGTAGTATTATGCAAATATTTATGGTGTAAGCAGGGAAAACGGGGTTCTAATCAAGATTTTATATAACACTAGCTGTTGCTCGCGACTTCGCTTGCAAGAATGTCGGTTGTAGCTGCAAAAACATTACTCATGTCTGATGTGCCGCTTTTGTATTTATCCAGGGCGTCAACTAACTCTAAAAATTTCATCACAATGCTCCAACCGTTTAGCCGCGAATGAGAAAAACACATCCATCCATCCATCCTTAAAAACTGTCGCGTTAATAATATTAGTAGAAAGTTGAATTGGTTAGATAGCATTGAATATTTTAACAAGTTTCGCTTTAGAAGCACTCGATATAAGTACCTACACTAATTTGACAAAATTTTTAAAGGACTGTATAAACATGCTTCTCAAAATTGAATCGTACGTCATTCATTTTAGAATACATTTCACCTTGCTAACTTAGTATAATCCCAAGTCTAGGTACTGCCATTAGTTTTTATATCTTAAATAAATGTCTGTTACAGTGATCCAGGTTGCCATAAACTTATAATAATGCCATAAGTATTCCGAATCACGTATTTAAGTTAAATCAAACTTATTAGTTCATTTCGTTTCCCTTATTTAGATAAATGGTACAAGCTCCTTTGGAATGCTAAAGAAGCACATATTAGAGCAAGCAGTATTTATTACCACGATTTATAAGTTTCGAATTTATTATTCCGCTGAACAATATCGCTGGGAAAGAAGGCTATTTTTATGTCTAGGAAATGGTCATTTAAAATCATTTTTGTGAGGTATATTTAAGTAACTTATTTGATTCTGTATTTTATAATTTAAAGTTTCGAATTTATTATTATGCTGAACAATTTCGCTGAGTATTTAGACAATTTTATTTCTCGAAAGGTGTCATATTTTAAATAATTTTTGTCAGGTTTTACGATGAATTTAAAGTAACTTGTTTTATAATTTATTTGATTTTGTATTTTAGTACACAAGTAAATTTAAATTGTACAATATTTTTTTTCAATATAACAAGATTTTTTCAAATCTCTACACTATTTCAGCTTTTATCGAACTCAAAAATAAAATTTCAGAAGGAATATTCCAGTCATTTCAAGCTTCAGTCTAAGCCCGTCTTGGCTTAAGCAATATTACGAAGTATAACCTCGACAGTCTATCTGCAGGCCAATAACGGTTTTAGAACTTGTACTATGTAGTACTATGAACGTCCATGGTCCTTCTCTTGACATTGTGGAAGCGAGACAGCGCTCTACAGACCGTAGCTCTGTCTCTTTCTCTCCAGGCGTTAGAAAATATTTAGCTCCCAGTCTGGTTCTAAGCTTTTTGATGCATATGAACACTGTCTATTACCAGGAATGATACTTTCAGTCAAAGGGAAGCTTTTAGGCTCTTTGTAAATGAAGTAACTCTTGTAAACGAAGAGATTCAGAATCACTGTCTCTTATACAGGTTTTCCTAGTACAGGCAGGGTTTCAACTTCTGACCTTAGGTATATGTACCATGGTACATAGACCTATGGTACATGTACCTATAAAGTTCAGCTCCATAGTCTTGTATAATGTAATGTATGATTAGGGTAAATAAATATTTATGATAGTTTGGTTTTTCATCTAGGTACCTGTACCATGTTTTCATGGTACCTATGCTGGCTTTTCTGGCTTTCAGTGGCCCTGACTGCTAAACCAGAGGTCGTGGCTTTGATTCCCACCCAGGACAAATGTTTGTGTGATGAGCACAATGATTTGTTCTGTGTCGGGGTGTAATTTATCTATGATAATAATATAATTTATGTATTTAGAAGCATATAAGTTTGTTTATCAGTTAAATAATACAAGCTCTGCTTAGTTTGGGACTAGATGGCGCTGTGTAAAAGACGTAAAAAAATATAATCTCATTGGAATTATGTAGATATCAGATATTAGGTTGTAACACGACGAGGGTGAAATTAATTGGTTTCCTCATAATCGAAGGAGGTTTGACTAGCTAGTAGCTTGTAGCTTATACTATAATAAATGTATTTTGAAACCGATGCTGTGATTTTAAATATCTATACATATAGGTACCTACCTAAATAGAATTAGAGGTAATTTTCTAATTCGCTGTCATCTTTAACACTATTTAAATATGTCATAGATAAGTCGAGGCTAGTTACCCACTTTAAACATAGCAAGGCCATATCTTATCAAGAATGACCTTACGAACATATTTAAGATAACACTAGAATTTGTCATCGAAAACAATTTCATAGAAACATTTAACAATCTTATTCTCTCTTTTACCCAAAAAGGGTCCAATTAATATAGAAACCTAGGTCTGACACATCAAAACAACCTTTACTTCATTAATATAGAAAAAAATAAAGTCACTTCTAGCGTCTGTCCGTCCCTAGGTATGCTTAGATGTTTAAAACTACGCAATGGATTTTAGTGAATAAATTGTTTCAATCGGTTTTTGTGTATAATACATCAGTATTTCACCTTTACGAAGCTGGGCCGCGTCGCTAGTATTTTATAATCTGCCAAACTAAAACTCGAAAGGCCAAAAAAAAGTAAAAATACCAAAATAAGTAAACACCATTCGAGGTGGATTTTCTCGTAATCTGGGCTGCCTGAAAGAGGCACGTGCCTTATGATATTAAAGTCCACACAGAGTCATGTAATCCGACCGAAATATGACACGTTTCTAGAAGGTTCCAGAGATTACGGACAAGGAAACTCACTTAGATGCACGACCGAACGCATTTTGAACCGATTCTATAGTAAGTGCATGGTTTTACTTTTTTCTGAATATTTTTTTGGTATAATTTTTAGATTACTTTGACTGGAGAGAGATATTATTGGTACTTGTTGGGAATCTACTGAGTTTGCATCAGTCTTATAATATTTAGTTTAGGTTTTTTTTGAAGTACTGGGTATTGAGTATTTAGAGAATGATCTAACAAGCCTCATTACAAGTTAAAAAGGTTTTAATATAGATAATTAAAAAATATCAACCTGCAGTCTTTCAATACTGTGTAAAAAGCACCAAAGGTTTTCTCCAATTATTTCCAAAGTTTAAAAAAAAACTATCAGCACATTCAAAGTACTCGACACAAATGTCAACAACATATTAATGTAACATCACCCGTATGTCAAAGCAATAAGGTACATTTTCCAATAATTTTAGGCAACATTATAGTGAAGTTGATCATACAATCGAACTTTTATAACAACACAATTTGTCTATTCGTACGTCAGATAACAAGGGCTAAAGTTTTTCTGAAGAGTTTCGAGTACTTACTGCATTATTTTTTGGATAAGGACTTTTCTGTTTAATACTTATAGATCCCGGATTTATAAGAAACGAGAGATAAAAGAGAATCCTTGAAAAATATCAAACTATTGTTATATTCGATATTTTTTTTGCTGTTGAGCTATCGGAAAGATTCAAAACCATAAATATCTGATCTTATTGTGCTCATTTTTACTTTTTACTTGAAACATCTACTCGTAAATACAAACTAAAATAAACTTTCAAAGGAAAAATAAAATAAAAAAAGAGTTCGGAACTGCTTTATTAGGTACTATTGCATTGGTTTCCATAATTTATCGCGGCATTTATCAGTGAGTGAAATCTGTCAACTATGATAAACAAAAAAAAACAAGACAAAAACAGAACATAACAAAGCAATCTACTATATTATCAATAATTAATTCAAATTTTAAATTACACAGCGGAACAAACTTTAATAAGATAAAACAATAACTAAAACCTATGTATACTTATATACAAACGAATAATTCTACAAAAAAATGTAAGCCCACCACACGAACGGCCAATTTATCCAGTGCAGGGTGTAAACAAGCATGCAACTCACTGTAAACACGTTAAAAGTCCAGATTGAATCCAACCCCGAACCGTACCCGCCTCTGTCTGTCGATGAGAGTGCTCCCGACGAGGCGCAGGACGCGGACCTCGTTGTGCGGCTCGTAGAACAACACGTCTTTCTGGAAGGTGAAGCCGCCGCAACGCTGGGAGTCCACAAATATTTTCAACTCCGATCCATTCTGGTAATTTTTGTGCAGTGCCAAGCTAACAGTCGTTTGCCCTCCTCGGCATCCCTCTGTTATGATAGTCCCTAATCGCAAATCCGGGGAGAATTGTTTGAAAAGGCACACCTGGAAACCAATCTTGCTGGCCGTTGAAGATAATATGAAGGTAGGTCTCTCGTACCGGGCGCTGATCGAAAAGTCTGGAGTCGGGGGATACGCCAGCGGCTTGAAGCCGATCTCTGTGCCTAAGCAGAACTCGGGCAGGATCTTGTACATCCACTGCGTCACCATGCGCAGGGTGTTGGGGTCCACGTCTCGCACTGAACATGAAATTGATCCGAGAGACTTATCGTTTTCCTTCTCGAAGACAATCTCAGTTTCTGAGGACACCAGATCTCTGATCCTCGACGTGAGTCGCATCTCGTACGCGCCGTCTAGCACCTCCTTGTACGTGGCGCTCGCGGAGCCGGCGGCGTCGATCAGGAGACCTTCGTCCGTGTTCTTCGGCTCCATTTCCTTGTGAATTAGCTGCGAGAAACACTTGTACGACTCCCGCGACTTCCCAAAGCTGTACTGTTGAACGAGTTTGACCTTATCCAGGATTTCTCTGAGGACGATCAATTTGGCACCTACAAAGCACTTCGGAAAGGCATTTTTTGCCTCGGCGTGAACGTCACATAGCTTCGTGAGTTTCGCTCTCTGTGGTTCTACGACGATAATTTCCTTTTTCTTTGGAAGCAGTCTTTGCAGTGAGGATACGAAGCTGCTCACTTCCTCCTTGATCTTGTCCTCGTTTATGTCCATTGTGTTGTATTTTATGTAGTTATTTTATTTATTGGATAACAGGTCAAACGTCATTGACCTGTCTGGTTTTATTTTTGTATCACTGAGCGTTGACGGCGTGTCCGGCCAGTCGCAGACTGCAAGGAGTTTGAGTATTTTTAGTTGTGTTTGTGATACGGTGAGCTTATTTTTGACAGCATCTTCTCTTAGTAACGTTACTAAATCGTGTTCTGACTATTCGGCTGAATCATTTAAAAATAATTTACGAGTGTTTTGTTCACACTATTACAAATAAATATTTTAAATTATTTCATAATGCACGGATTCATGCTCAAGTCGTTTCTATTGTTCGAGGCACGTTAACAGGAGTCACACTGATTCTATTCATCGTAACTCTGTATATCCTTCAAGTGGACAATAACCCGTCAGTCCTCTTGGTCCAATGGACCGTTCATTCTAATTCGATGACCATTCACGACACACTTGCTTATAAGACTGTGATTCTTGGAAACTCAATACCTTTTAGACTTATCGTCGGTAATCATGTTTCAAGGGTATTTGTTTATAAGTATGATATAATTATTGAAATATCTTGAAGTACTTTATTAAGTATTCTTGATCCTTTGATTGGATGACTCAAGTATTAAAATTGGCTCTTAAACCTTGAAAACAAGTAGGTAATGCATTGTACATGGTTTTATACCATCTAAACGTCATTAGTTATTAGCTATCAGCGTCAGTAATATCGCAAATTAAGAACAATAAACGCGTCTAATAAGTTATTGTCGGTAAACTAATCAAAAACGGCCCTCAAGCAAACATCTGAAAAAAAAGACTAATTCAGTCAATTCTTAGAAAAATAAGACACAAAAATGTTTTCAAAACTTACACGTAGGTACTTTTTGCTACACGGCGCCGTAAATTCAATTTAATTTATAACAATAGTTAACTAACTTTCGCTTATTTACGCGATACGGGTGTCACTGGCGATGTCTCCAGCTCGACTGACGATGTGCGTGATGCAATATGCGCACACGCACTGTAAAGTGTGGTTTATGTTAATATTTTATGTTTTGTTATTATTTAAATTAAGGAGATAAGGTGATTCGATAGTGTTTTAAACTGAAGTCATTGTTAGCGAATTAAAAAATAATAATTTAGCTAATTATATAAAAATAATAGGTAACGTTATTGTAATAGATAATTAAATTGTAGATAAAAAATTAAGTAAAGTGCACAAAAACACTGAAAATAATAATTTCACTGCTCAGGAATCGAATCTGCAAACACAAGCACTCAAACACGACCCTCGACTCTCCGGTTATTTCAGTAACCTACAAAAATAACCACTTTCATAAAAGTTAATGTATTTAACAGAAAGTGAGGCTAAAAATAGGCTGCGGAACCTTTGAAGGGCATTTCCTCGTATTTCTGAAGGTCAGGACAAATGGGCTTAATTATTTTAATAGAACTGTTTAAATGGTATCGCACTTCAGCTAAATTAAGACGCTTCGTTGTAACCTTTAATTAAAAATGAAAAAGCCCTGCTTGTTAATTTACATTGCACGGTTTTAGATTTTTGTAATAACGCTCATTTGTTTTAAGTAGCTTTGTGGTATGTTTTAGTACAATGCTTAATATTATAGTTTTGAATACACAATGATATGTTATTCAAATCATTGTGTATTAAAAACTATAATATTTATAAGCAAAACTATCGCCACACAGTGAATTCGCTATCAAGTTTTTTTTTCTTAGAAATAGATATTCCTCAACATTCCCACAACACCATCCAGTCTCAAATGAAGTATACGAGAGTAACTTGTATTATGAATCGTCATAAATGATCGAACCTGCGCCTCGTGCAAACAAATCCATACATAGAACCGCAAAGCCACCACGAACTATCTATTACCTCTTTCCCTCTCTAAACCATTTTTTTTTATGGTTTCGCTAGAGAAAAATGGCTTGTGCATCCCCTCCAAGTCGGAGGGGTATGTGGGGCTCCTCGAAAGCTAGGAGGCTCCCGGTATACTCACTAAAAACTCCCAGCGTTACACCCGCTTTGCCTTTATGGAGAAGGCCTGGGAAACTAGTTGAACCTTTACTTCCAGACCCTCTCCGGCGAGTACCGCCAATTCCTCCCTCTACCTCCTTTTTTATCCGGGGAAATTCTCATGGACTTTCAGGTGTGCCGGATTCCTACCAGCTAAAACCACTGGAGTGCTTCGCCCTTCCCTTTTACCAGGAACCTTGGAAAATATACGAAAACTACCGCGAATCCGGGTTCCTATACCTCCTACATCAACCAATTGATATATTTTCTCCCTTGTTACTTCAAACATGTGCTCAATTCTCGTGTGTCCGCCTTTCAAACCCTTTTAGCAGATTGCCGTGAACGTGACGAATATTACTGGGGTCGGGAGTACCGTTTATAGCCTTAAAACTGATTTGATTTTAGGCGCTGAGAGACTATCAAGTCTTCGGAGTATGGATGAGTGATTCCTCTTTGGTTATTGAGCTTTTTCTATGATAAGGTATTGGTTGTTTGTGTAAAATATCGTAGAGATTCGTATGAGCTTTATAGTCATTTATTTGGAAAAAGTATCATCATAGTGAACTGAAACGTGGTTTATGTATGTTCTTTTGTGGTTTTAACGTGTTAATAAATTAAATAGAAAATTAGCATTAACTTACGGACTAATATATCTTACATATTTAACTAGTAACCCGTTTTAGCTTTGTACGGGTGTATTATCATAAAACATAACTATAGCTCTTAAAACATTTTATGTATTGAAAAAATCGCATCAAAATGCATTGCATAGTTTAAAAGATCTAAACATACTTAGGAACAGTCAAAAGCTACTTTGTTTTATACTAGAAATAAATTTAATATACTCTTACTTATGTGCACTTATAAAAATCTAAAAACCTTATAAGTAATCCCAAAATGATCATTAACCACACCTATCTCTTTCACTTGGTCTAAATCTTTCCTAACTAACCATTGAAGATCAAAATCGTACTGTTTTTAACCGTAGCACGTGTGAAAGTACTTACAACGGCGGATACCATAAATATAAGGTGTGAATACCGCAACACCGCGTGTTTCCCGGTTCGATACCCGATTCGGACAATATTTACTGCTTTGAACATCTGTTTACTATTGTTTATTAGAGTAGTATGAAAAGAGGTTATATATTTAACCTGAGTGGAGAAAATTTTTTATAGTTAATGTTTATGGGTCAAATATTTTCAAAAATACATTTGTCCGTAATTTTGTAAAGATTATAAAATATTGTTTATGCCAATTTATAATCGTCCATAGTATAAAACAAAATCGCTGTCGCTGTCTGTCTGTTTGCTTGAATCTTTAAAACTACGCAACGGATTTTGAAGCGGTTTTTAATAGATAGAGTGATTTAAGAGGAAGGTTTACATGTATAATACCTACATGTAAACCTTCCTCTTGAATCTCTCTATCTGCGAAAAGGAATGTTGCTAATAAATAAAACGTAATTCACAAATGTTTATAACTCATGAATAACTACATTTCAACCAAAACATTTCAAAATAACACCAAAAAAGTTTCAACCGGACATCCCAAATGTTAACAATTTATGTGTAACACAGGTTCCGGGTTCGACACCCGGGTCACGCTTTGTTTACGTTCACATCTCGTTTCAGTTTAAATATAAATAACATTGAACACGTGTGGCTTACTAGTTCGCACGTGGAATGCTTAATGAATTTAAAAATACACTACTATAGTACTCGGTATAAACGTTAAACTGTTCATTTTTATCTAGTCAAAATGGTTGTTTAGTTTGTTTTTATTTCCTTATTTTTTTAATATTTATGTCACATAACTTAATAGGTGTAAAGGAATTCGTGTATTTATTTGATAAAACATATCGTATCGCATTCTGATTTCTCTGAACATAAAATTATTAGTAAACAGTTCAATTATCAATTTTAGGTATAATCAACTTTCACAATATATTACTGTAATCTGAGTAACAATGACTCTGTTTTTCTCTTTCTTTTTTTTTTGTTGAATTTTATTGAACTCTTAATACCTACGAGTTTTTTTTTTATTTTATTATTTTAACTTAGTTCATTTATACCACTACAAAAGAAACTACTTCTTATAACACGCATTCGATGTCAATAATCAATGTAATACACAAAAATTGTAACTTTAAAATCTGAATGCTGTACTTAAAATCTATAAGCCTAGCACCCGCTACCCAGTCTACAGCTACTTTCAACAGCTAACAAAGACCCTAATAATATCCATAATGGATTAATTCCTTCGAAATTACATTGAGAAATCGCCTTTCACAGTAACGCCAGATTTTCTTGAAACTTATTACTTCTATAGATCGTTTGACCTTTAAGTTTCTACATTTAAAGTTTAAATTTACGGCTCAGTTTTATTAAAATATCCTTCATTATAATAAGCTGGCTAAATAGCTTTTACTTACATTGACGGGCCTCTTGGTTTAGTGGTTAGTGGCCATGACTGGTAAACCGAAGGTTGTGGGTTCGATTCTCACCCAGGACAAATGATTGCGTGATGAGTACCCTAAACCGACGGGCGTGTATGAAGCGACTGATGAGTGTGGATGAAGCTAAAGTGGTATGCCAGGATCGTAGCAAATGGAAAGATGTGATCTCTGCCTACCCCCAAGGGAAAGAGGCGTGACGTTTATGTATGTATGTATGTATGAGCACAATAATTGTAATAGTTGTAATTTATCTATAATATGTATGTATTTAGAAATATTTAAGTAGGTATGTTTATCAGTTCTCTAGTACTTGTTTTCTTATGAAATTAGGTATATACCTAAATTATAGATTCCCAGTTTAAACAGTATTCGCGAATACCGGAACAGCGATTATCTAACGTGTAATTAACTAGACCCGTTTGGAATTAGATTAAATTTGATGACGTACACGCGATGGAACCTTGTCCAATTTGAGTTAACTTGTAATACCGTGTAGTAATCATGTAATATATTCGTTTTAATCTCGATTATATGTATTATTGATTATTAGTTTTTATTATTAATTAATTATCAATAATAATATTGAATAACTTGAGCTTTTGAAACACATCAAACATCCTGTTAGTAATTTTTGTACGAGTATGTTACTTGTTTATTTGACTATGAATTTCTTTGATTTTTTCTGTATAAAAAGGTAAATACCAATAAAGATAACATTGATTTTTTTGACTATTAAGAAAATATTTATTTAAAGTACTCTTATTCTCGTAAATAAAAATCTTTAAATAATAGTATTACAATACCAAAAAAATATTCTTAAGACAACAAAGTAGAATATTAACACACCAAAACAAAAGGTATTCAATCTGTAATTGTGTTTGTAACATGACTAACATTTGTTAATTTAATTAACTACAAAAGCCTCGCAAATTGGATCAGAAGTGTTGCTCATACATAATTAACGGGGCCATGTGAAATTACTTAAGTAGGAATATTCTACGCGAAACCAATCTAATTAAGAACATACGATGTATAATATTATGGTGAATATAAGTACCATTTGTTCTCAATATACAAAAGTATTATTGTGGACCCTATCAGTCACGGCAAAAGTAGGGCAAGAGAAGGCAACTAATTTGTACTTAGTCTATAGCCGGGTGGTATAGGTCACCATGCCAATTACCACTGTATCGCTGTGTCGCGGGTTCGATCTCCGCGTAGGACAAGAATTTGTGCGTTCCACAAATGCTTGTTCTGAGTCTAGGTGTCTTTGTGCATATGAATTGAATGTCTGTGAAACGCCCCGCGATACAAGGATTAAATTCCTTAGTGTGGGAGACGTTTATAAAAAAAAGTCTTCTATCTGTCCATTGCCCTGCATGCATGACGGGCCTGTTGGTCTAGTGGTTAGTGACCCTGACTGCTAAGCCGGAGGTCGTGGGTTCGATTCCCACCCAGGTTAAATGTTTGTGTGATGAGCACGATATTTATTTATTGCCCAATAATCTCCCAAATTATATTTGTCTTTTCTCTTTCCAGTTGTCACCATGTGGTCCGGCAAGAAGTGCTCGGACAGCGCCAGCACCCCCACTGCCGAGGAGGAGATAAAGGTGGTGCTGGTGGGCGACACCCAGTGCGGGAAGACCTCTCTCGTACAGAGATTCGTCTCTGATACCTTTATAGAGGTAAGCTCAAGTTTATTTGGTTCAAAAGATTAGTCGGATTTCGTATCCCTCAAAATTGAGTATATGTTAGTTATAGATGTCTATTAATACAGGACATTGAAAATCGTAAACCATATGCACTATTTTAAACCATAAAAAAAGTCTAAAACAATTAAACTGACTTCAAAAATACTAATTCCTATCGTAGCATAACTCCTAGTTCTGTTCTAAACCCTTGTTATTCATATTGTTCTTTTTGCGACATTTCTACTCGAGGTAGTGAGATAATAATATCTACTTCAGCGTACGCAATATTAAACTACAGTACATGATATGCGATATACCTGAATTGAATTAACAAATAGAAACAAAATCATCATCATCATCTTCCTGCCCTTATCCCATTTTACTTGGGGTCGGCACAACACGCTTTCCATTCTCCCCTATCAGACGTCACACTATCATTAACTCCTTTTTCATTCATCACTCAACAATTTTTGTGTGACACAATATAAATACAGAGTAGATACCTATACTATGGTTATAGTAAGTGTACACACATCAAGATGAACAAGTTATTAGCAAATTATAATTAATTTCAGCCAATCCTGATACAGATGTTCTCAGCGTGTTAGAAATTGGAATTACAATAGCCCGATCATTCACACGTGCTACGTAATCGAGTTGTTACGTAAATCCAATTGTAATTTAATTGATACATTGGTTCAGGATTAAATTATGTTTGTGACATAAAGATAATGGGTAATAGGTACAAAAGATATTGGCTAAATAAAATAGAAAAATAAGTCCTACCTTTATCTACTACTGTCGACATGTTCGGCAGTTCCCCAGGTTTGCACGGGTGTAACACTGATATATTTAACACGTAAAATTTCCTCTTGTCACTCTATCTATTAAAAAAACACGTTTAAAATCAGTTCCGTAGTTTTAAAGATTTAAGCGGACATGTAAAGCGAGAGCGACAGTGACTTTATTCTATACTATATAAAAAAATGTATACTAAAACCTTTCTTGAGAACCACTCTACACATTGGTGAAAACAACATGAAAATTGGTATTAGGAGAGTCTTAAAAAATACAAGCAATATCGGTCAGCTTTAGCAATTGGACAGATCGATCGAGAATAGATTTTATTATATTGCTAAAATATAAGTCTAGGAGGAAAATACTCCCGAAATAATAACGAAATATCGAAAATAATAATATAGGAACTATAGCCCTACGTTAAGCCACAATCCGTACACAAAACATACTAAAAAACAAAAGAAAATTAAAATTATCCAACCCAAAAATAGCTCACAGCCTCAGAAACAAAATCTCCATAATTGCTGATAAGACAGATAGATTAAATTTCACACACGCTAATCCCTGTCAAAATGACTGACAGTTTGACGTGTCGCCTCAAGAAAATTGTCTGGAGCAAAGTAAACATGTTTTGCCAACGCCAAGAGACCTACCACCCCCTCGCAAAATAATATTTTTTTAAATGTGTAAGAGAGACGCCGCTATATGCCGTGTAATGCGCTGTCACACTTCCACAATTGCAATAACATTAATTTAAAAGATGGTAGAGTTCGAAATGAAGATCTTTCGAACAAAACGTTTCGGTATTTATATTTTTTTGTTTGTTTTTCCTCGCCTTCATTTATTTTGCGATGAGGGTAAAATACGGTGGGGCTTGTCGAGATGTATTTGAAATCAATAAATATTGTGCCTGTGTACATACTTTTCCAATCGGCGTTATAAACAAAGTGTTTTGGTTGTTTGTTTATGTTTGTTGCTAGAATTTCTGATACTTAACGAATATAAAGTATATCAACGTTTTTTTTTTAATATGTACACGCCATCGTCGTGGTGGCCTTGCGGTTCTCTGTATGGATTTGTATGCACGAGGTGCAAGTTCGATCCCCAACGCAGACTATCATGTTATTATCATACGATACCGGTAATTGTAACAATTGAGCGTAAAATTAATAATAATAATAAATTGATACCAAAAAAATTATAGTCTCTAGCATGAATATTGTAAGGGTTCAAAATGAAAAAACTAAAATAAAACGTACCGTACGACGTCGAAAGTCGTATCCCGCGTCTGTCCGTCTTTATAACTACGCAATAGTTTTTGATGCAGCTTTTTAGTAGATAGAACATTTCAAGAGGAAGGTTTATTTGCACCATAAATCGTCAGATCCGTGCGAAGTTAAGGCCTGTCGCTAGTTTTAATTATGATAACAATTAACATACTAAATGAAACTTACCGTGTTTTAATATCCTTTGTAGTATTCATGCCGCGTTTAATCTAACAAACGCAACGTATACACAATTTCTAATTAGAAATACCTCAAAATTAGTTTCCATATATACGCAATAATTACAGTCCGCGGACAGAGCAATTTGTTTGACAACACGGTTAGGATGCGTTAATAATTTACGATCTAATTAACAATAGGTTATAACAATACAGTAATAATTAATATGGAATATATTGTTATTATCTAAAGTTTGGCATGTTGGTCGAGTGGTTAGTGAACCTGACTCCTTTACTAAAGGTCGTGGGTTTGATTCTTACCTAGGACAAATGTTTTTTGTGATGAACATGATCATTTGTTTTGTGTCTGGGTGTAATTTATCTGTAATATATGTGTATATATTTAGAAGTATACAAGTATGTTTATCAGTTGTCTAGTACTCATAAATTACTATCATATAGGTACTTAATTTAATTTTGAGACCGGATGGCATTGTGGAAATTTTGAGGAACATGTATTCATTTAATTTAGATTAATGACTTTTTGTTTTTTTTAGATAATATTTAAAACTTCTTAATTACATGTGGTGTGGATTTGTGGAATTCTGCCACTAATCCTAACCTCACACATCTTCCAACAAAAAAAAATCTACAGGATGTTATAATAAGGTCCTAAGTAAACATTCACGAACACTTACCCAACTTTGAAGGAACGAAGATAGTTTTTTTCTCTGTCTTTGTCTCAAAGATGTGTTAAACAGTTTCTCGTTATAAGCGTGATGTTTTTATTAAAACAGAGCTTTAAAATGTCGACTGCAACTTTTGTAGGAGAAAATTTAATTTGAAAACTGGTATTAAGTGCTGTGGTGTCTCGAGAAAAGTACTTCATATTGTTTTGTTTAGTTCTTTAGAATGTAATGGAAAAATGCTTGTAATATTATAAAAGCGAAAATTTTAGTATGTATGGATGTTTGTTACTCTGTCACGCTTAAACGGCTGGTTAAATTTTGTTGAAATTTGGTATGGAGTTAGCTGACACCCTAGATTTACACATAGGCTTCTTTTTAACCGACTGCGTCAGAGGAAGGTCATGTTTTAGCGGCTATAACTGACATTCGCAAAGACAAGGTCACGGACAACAGCTAGTAATTAATAATTTCATTTTAAATGTATTTCTTATAACCTATCTACATTTTAAACATAACATCACAGTACACAGTTAAGCAGCTTATCACAACTACACAAGGTTGATTTTCCAACTAATTGCTTCCATTGACATGCCGACTACACACGTCGCTAAGAGGATTCAGTTGGAACTAAGCGTAACGAACTAACTTGTAACTTTGTTTTGCAGTAAAGTGAAATTAACGTAGCTTGTGTACAGGACTTCTTCGGTTTAGATAACTAAGTGTTATTCTTTTGCTTGTTAAATGACGCTTAGGGTATTCCGTTTTTGAAGGCATTTATGTACACTTTTAAGACTTAAATCATCTGAATTCGTCCCAGTGCTAGGCAAACGCCTTGCAAATACCCAAAAAAAAAATCTATACGAAGTTAAATATTTTTGTTAAATCATTGGTTAAAGTTTTCGGATTTAGTCGGTAATTTTGCAGTTACTACTTCATACGCTAGTGTTATTTTGATTGTCATGCGACATCGGCAGTAAATTCGTATTCAACAATCCATGCTAGAGTTTTAAATGCGATGGTAAATATATTTGTTACACATTCACAAATAAACCGGAAATTCACAATAAAATTTCCGAACCATCGACGTTCAGGCGTTGAGAAGTGATGCTGAAGCGATTGACTGGGCTTCGATATTTACATCAGGGTTCATCGATAGCACAGTATCGTCTTTTAATTCTTTGATCTTAAATTTATTTGATAAGCACGCTCCTATACGTCGAATTAAAGTCAGGCACGACCCTGCCCCTTGGGTTACCCCGGCCATTAAGGAGGTTATGATCAACAGGGACAGAGCTAAGAGTAGGTACAAGCGGAGACCATCTGATATTAACTTGGCATTCTACAAATCTCTTCGTAACCGCTGCAATCGTCTGTGTCAGGATGCAAAGAGACGCTACTTCCACGACTCTCTTGATAAACGTAGTCCTTCAGACACTTGGAAATTTCTCAACAAAGTCGGTATTGGTAGAACTCCCAAACTTGACATTGGTAATGACATTGACCTCAATGATCTCAATCTTCATTTCTCTTCATCACCGGTTACATTGGGGTCACCTGTCAAAACCTGCACTTTGCATGAACTGTCCCGTCTACCAATACCGAGCTGTCCTCCCTTTGTACTCAACTCTGTCACTCATTCTGAGGTAAAGAAGTCTTTTCTGGCCATTTCTTCTACTGCTGTCGGCGTGGACAATCTCTGCTCGAGGATGATTACACCTATCCTTCCGCAATTACTTCCCATCCTCACCCGCATTTTTAACCTATCCATCTCCTCTTGCATCTTCCCATCACTTTGGAAAAAGGCGCACGTAATGCCTTTGCCCAAATCATCGAACCCTACCTCAGTCTCCCAATTCAGGCCTATAGCTATCCTTCCCTTCCTATCCAAGGTCCTCGAGCACATTGTTCATCACCAAGTTTCCTCCTTTTTAACCTTAAATTCTCTCCTTTCCCCTTTTCAATCGGGGTTTCGCCCTGGTCACAGTACTGTCACTGCCCTGATTAATGTCACTGACGACATTCGCTTAGCCTTGGAGAACAAGTGCCTCACGGTACTTGTTCTTCTTGACTTCAGTAGTGCATTTAATTCAGTGGACTTTGACGTACTCTTGGGTGTTCTCCGATCTATCAATTTCTCCTCTTCTTCTATAGCTTGGTTCTCTTCATATCTTCGGGGCCGTTCGCAGTGTGTTCGCCATGATGATTCTTTTTCTGATTGGTGTGACCTCGCAGCGGGGGTGCCTCAGGGTGGCGTTCTCTCTCCTCTATTATTCTCCATCTTGATCAACTCAATCACACGTGTAATAACTTCCAACTTCCATCTTTATGCAGACGACTTGCAAGTTTACCGGCACTTTGCCCCGGCTGATGCTGATGCTTCTATAAATGCCATGAACCTTGACCTGGCTCGGATAAGTTCGTGGGCTAAATCTATCGGCCTAAGACTGAATCCGAGTAAGTCCCAGGCCATCATTATTGGCAGTCGGCATCAGCGCAATTCCTTGAACATTGATGGCTTACAACAATTAATGCTTGACGGCATCCCTATCCCGTACTCCGATACTGTTAAAAATTTAGGTGTGATTATCGACTATAATCTTTCGTGGCGTCCCCATATAAATGAGGTTAGTCGCAAAGTGTATCACTCTTTCCACTCACTTAAAAGTCTTCAATACTTCCTTCCACTTAAAACCAAAATTTCGCTGGCTCAAGCCCTAATTCAGCCAATAATTGATTATGCTGACGCCTGCTATTTAGATGCCACTGAGGAGCTATTAAATAAACTCGAGCGGTTGCAAAACATGTGCATTCGTTTCGTCTTCGGGTTACGTAAGTACGACCACGTCTCCAACTTCCGCAAGGATCTCAAGTGGCTCCCTATTCGCCTTCGCCGGAACACTCGGATATTATGTCTCCTTTTCAACATCCTTCATAACCCTCAATATCCTTCCTACCTGCGAGAGCGTTTCTCCTACGTTAAACCTCCTGACGCTCCGTGCAGATCCCACCTTAAAACCCTCCTTAAGTTCCTTCCTCATAGCACGGATTTCTATTCCTATTCCTTCTCCGTGCATGCAGTCAGACTGTGGAACTCACTGCCGCCTGATATACGCAACTCTCTAACCATTTCAATATTCAAGAGACGAGTTAAGGAACACTATCTGTCCACTTAACTTCTTTATTTTTGTTTCAATTTTAATTATATATTATGCTTTATTGTTTGTCCTGACCTTCTTGTTATATTTGTATAATAGCTTTTGTCTCGTTGTTTTTTTTTTTCCTTCTTTTTTTATTGTACACCTACCGTTGTTTCTGATTTATGTCTCCTTTTGCAGGTCTGCTGGAAGAGATTTCTTGAAGAAATAAGCAGTACCTTTGTACACCTCATTCCTAATTAAGTGTTTCTGTATATATATTTGTGTACATAAATTGTTAAATAAATAAATAAATAAATAAATAAATCACCTACGCTTTTAAACAAATGGTATGAGCAAAACTCTAATGCTTACAATATGCTTTACAACCCAAGAAATGCTCTGCAACGCGCTATAATCGACCTATATGCAAGCGAAGCCACTAACAAAACACTACTTCAAAAATCAATTTGACAACTTTTAATAGTCCCGTTATAACAACCACCGGACACTGATCGACACTAAAAAATGGTCGCGTTACATCGACGGCTGGACACGAACAAATGACTGAATTACAATGCAATCTAACAAATTGGCCGGCAATGGATCGGTAGTATCGATTTTACAGCCTACAAACTATGTAGTAATAACAGAAGATCTGTTTTAAAACGACATTAGGTATATAATATCCTCAACATTCACACAACGCCATCTAGTCTCAAATTAAGCATACTAAGTAGCTTGTATTATGAGCACTAGACAACCGATAAACCTACTTATATATTTCTAAATACACACGTATTTTAGATAAATTACACCCAGACACAGAACACAAACATTTGTCCTGGGTGGGGATCGAACCCACGACCTCTGGTAAAGCATCCAGAGCCACTAACTAGACAAACAGGCCATTCGAGACATTGAAAGACTAGGACAGGTCTTGTGGACAAATTACTATTTTCAGAACGGCAACGTTACTGGTTCGCTCCAGTGCTGCTGTTTATTGAACTGACAATATATCAAATTCTTGTTAATTGTCAAAATAAGGAATGTTATATTCATACATTTACGTCTACCTACCTTGTGCCTCAGGGCACAAGAAATAAACTTTTACATAGACGTTTAAATCAATTTAGACGTAAATCCACAAGAAATATGATTCAATTCAAAGTCTTAAAACCAATATTAGAGCATTTAAAGACCAAAATAACTAAACATCAACCACATCACAAGCATAGTTTAATAATAATTCGACCGAAATTTCAGTTGATTTATCTATAATTTCCCAAATATTCCCACAATACCCATCCCAAATCGCTCCCTTTATCGAATATCTGATATTTGAGGTCAAGTATGAACGTCTAAACTGTTGCTAGGCAACTATTGGTGCTAGAGACCCCTCTAGGTGAAAGTTCAACAATTCCGAAGTTTCGAGACGGTGTAATTCAATTATCTAAAACAAAGTAAGCGTCTCCTTTTACTCAATTTGATCTGATCAAGTTATTTAGATGGAGCTGACAGAAATACTGGTCGGTTTATGACAGACAGACATCAGTTGTATTAAAAAGATTGAAATCAAAATCAACAAAAAAAACTTAATGTCGCGCTGTTCTATCTTTACAACATCTGAAAAAATCCATAAATTCTATCTAAAATGTGCTTTATTTAATCCTTTCTTTTTTTGTATTGAATCGAATACCGTAGCCATCAAACGGAACTAAATTAGTAGTCACCGTGGCCAAAATGAGCTGAAAAGAATTAAATTACCATCCATTCATTTATTGAAATTCAAGCTTTCGCGTTTACAATATTAGTAGAAAATACGATTTGTAGTCGCTTTTTACTTGTGTTGGTGAACCTTCTGTACCTACACATTTGTGGCGGCTCACCAGAGTTTTTATTGGGATTTCGATAGCACTTTTTGTTTGATGCTTGACAAATTTATGTGAACGGATGGAATTTAGCGCGCTTTGGTGCGGCGCGGTGGAGTATCGCGTGGATGTAGTCCTATCAAGGACTTTGCACGTGGCTTTTAAGCTTTTTCGAAACTTTTTTTGGGATTCAAAAACCATTTAGTAGTTCAATAGTGAGTTATAGGTGTGGTACAAGAGTTGTAAAAGAGACAGAATAACAAATGAGTCTTATCTCCAGAAATTCGAGGAGCAGGATTAGATAGAGAAAGGGGAAGACTTTGCCCAGCAGTGGGATCTTATATTAGACATATAAAAAAAGAATCAAAATATTTTTGTCATTGTCAACTGGAATATGGAGACGAATAGGTATTTTAAACCGTCACTTATCCAAGTGGCATTTCTCTTCTAAGAGCCTCTTTGAGTATAATACTTCAATGATACAAGGGTTTACTCACGCGTATTTATCGAAATAGCCCGACTAGGTCGCGAGTCGAACTGGTAGTTCAACTCGCGACCCCGCCACCGCGTCAGTTCATTATTACGGACACCGGTTGAGTCCGAAACTAGTCGTGCTACCGTTATACGCGTGAGTAAACAGTTGTATCATTGAAGTGTGAATCATCCTCACAAAAATAACTGTAAAAAAGTATGAGTTCTGTATATCGGTAGAAGTAGACCTAAGTCTATCCTATCGGAGGCTTGCGTAGTCTCGTGTGTAACGGCCTAACTCCACCTCACGTAGCACAAGTAAGTGAGATTTATATGTCGTAAGGATGTGGTACGCCACGCACGATTCAGTTGGAGAACAAACGTGTATATACCTGGAATACTGCCACTTTTCAAGTAATAATGTTGTAATTGTGGAAGAGAGACGCCGCTCTGGACCGTGTAATGCGTTGTCTTGCTTCCACTACTGCAATAATATATCTTAAAGTATTAAGACGTAGTTATCGGTCTGTAGCTAGATGGAAAAACAGTTTATAGTGTTCAATTTATTAGTAATTTGGTATTTATTGATTCTGTCTTGGTGTTTACGAAGACATGTAACGGAGTATCGTCCTTCGTGCTTACGATTGCAATTTGCAATCGGTTTTGACTCTCATACGTGGATCTTTGGTATGGAGTTATTAGAATTAAAATAAAAAGGCTTTGAAATACTGTGTGCCCAACACCTATAATTGTAGGAATAAACTATAGTTGTATGTAGAAATATGGTACAGGAAAGTTATTACAGAAAATTTTGTTCCATATTATGGATTTCGGGTCAATCTCGTTAGGCTAGAATCCGACCCAAAAACTCTTTCGAACTCTGTGAAAATAACTAACAAACAAACACGTAACGCATTTAAATAAATAAAAACATCCACATAATTTTCTTTCGTCAAATAATATTACGTTCATCATAAACTCTAGGCATTTCATACATATTTCTAATATTATATCCACATTTTATTGTGACAACCCTTCGTATATTTTATAAGGGATCTTAAAAGTAACTTGCCAGAGATATTATTTAATAGGGTTGTGCTGAACTTTGGCCGGCTAACTGAAATAAACTGAAATATTTGAGATGAAGACGTGTGGTATTTCGATTATTTCATAAAGTTATACGGATAGTTTGGCTTGATGTGTTATTTATTGAACGACGATATTTATTGCGGTATTTTATCATAATATTTTATTGCAAGTAAGACTTTAGTTTTTAATAGGTTTAGAAAAAGCTGGACAGAAAAGTTCCCGATTTTGCTCTTTTTCGTTTTCACTAATTCAATGTGTTAAAACAGACACTAGATTTTCAATACTTCTTTACATTCTTTTTTACCGTTATTGTTCACAAAGCAACTTCTGTGCCCTTCTTTTATAATTGCTTTTGATATTAAAGATGTGTGTGAGTGGTATGCCAGGATCGTAGCAAATGGAAAGATGTGATCTCTGCCTACCCCCAAGGGAAAGAGGCGTGACGTTTATGTATGTATGTATGTTAAAGATGTGAAGCATATGCATCCCAATATAACACACTTAAATAAACATAATATCTTCCACAAACAATCAAATTAAGACCGAAAACCGTACAAAAAATAACAATTTCAGTTCTACGCCCGTTAATACCCTTTCAAGAAAACACACAGCTTAAAAATAATAAGAAAAAAAAATATCCCAACTAAAAATCTTTTCAAATCAAAAACTCAATCAAAAACTCTCTTCTAAAGCAATAAAATTCAAATTCTAAGTACATTCTTCTTACTTATAATGGTTATTAAATCTATGGAGCTTTGTGAGAGGTCATTGAACCCTGTTGGTATTCAGAATGGAGTGGCAAGGTCGTCTGGGCATATTGGCACCCAACGACTAAGATTCTATGACCTGAGTAATTATGTTTAGATAGGTTTTTAATTAAGTGTATTTCATTTTAAATTTTGAAGAAGTGTTTTTCGTTTTGTATTTTAATAATAAAGTTTAAAGGTTAGGTTAGGTTTTCAGGATATTTTTCATATTTTGATTTTAATGTTTTTCGTTTAGTTTGAGTTAGGGTTACTTTTTAGTTTGTTAACAGTGTCAATTGTTTTTTCAACTGAGCCCATTGCAGCCCAACGCTGGGCATAACCTCTCTCCCAAGATATGGCACACTCTGCAACACTCTGTTCTCCGTTTTCCAGATCTAATCCTGCCTAGCTATCTTTTTCATACATCAGCAATTAATAGATTGCTGTATTACAAAATCTTTCTTTTCAAAGAATTCCTTCACGCATCGTTAAAAATCCCACCACATTTTTTCAGTATCCCTTAATACACCGATAAATTAAAACAACATTCTCAAAAGACATTCATCTTCTAAATAAGTTTCTATTTAAGTATCAATAAATAAACCGAGAGCGAGACACAAAAAAAAAGATGGCGCCGGTTTCTATGAATGGACCGTATACATTGTGTGCCTGTAACTATGCTGTTACTATGCAGACTTTGTAGAGAAATGTATAGAATACAATAAACAATTGCAGTTTTTTGTACATAAATAACTTGAGTTCAGTACAGGCGGTCACGTCACTATGGACGTTATGGTCACGTATAATTGTAGTAGATAGAAGTTGTGATAGCCTAGTGGTTAGACCATAGGACTGCTAAGACAAAGGTCTGGAGCTCGATCCCCACGGCGTGAACCGACTTTTCGAATAGTGTGTGCGTCAAAGAAATATCACAGCTTCCGTTTTTCGAAAGGCATATAAAAATGTGGGTCCTGTGGCTGATCTCTCTCCGTTGGATTGGATATGAGAGTAAAGGAATAGAGAGTGCACCTGTGTTTGCGCACACACTTGTGCACTATAATATGTCCCGCGTAGCTGGCTGGTGTAATAGTAACACTAGCCGCCGTGGCCGCAATCGGTCCGGACATAATTATAATGGCAGTTACAGTGGAAGCGTGACAGAGCTCTACAAGGCGTAAAGCGGCGTCTCTCTTCCTCTACTGAAGTAATATACTGCTGTCTTAGTCTCTCTCTGTTCAAATAAAATTATAGCTTTACAAAGTATACTACTAAATCGCAGTTACAAACAAAAATAAAAGTTCTTTAAGCTTGTTTTCAAAAGTTTCATAAAATACTGTTAAGCGGTTTACTTACCTTACCTAAGTACCTTTGTAACAAACATTAAATAAATATACTTTGTATGTAAATTACGATTCCTTTATTTAATTCAAAACATATAAAAAAATCATGAAATAAAAATATGGGTATTCTTCTGAAAATTGGGTAACTATTTCATACAGCATCTTTATTTTAAATAAAAATAACTAGAGACATTCACTGTGGTGTATGAAATCCAACGATACCCTACAAATTGGTTGTCGTCGTCGATCGTGCTCATCACACAAACTTTTGTCTTGAGTGGGAATCGAACCCACGACCTCTAGTACAGCAGTCAGGGTCACTAACCACTAGACCAGCAGGCCAGTCAAAATATGTAATAAGTCAGAAAATGCACAAACAAAATTAAATGAATACCAATGTCCCACGTTTGTCTACAGAATCGGATTATCCGATCTCATTACGTCACAGCGGCTAAGCCAATAAGCGCTCGTCTACACGACTCCTCTGATTTGCTCAATTAATCCGACACGATTTCCGATCGGAGCCGATCATAGCCGAAGAGGCACGAAGATTGTTTCATCTTGAGTTACACTGAACGCTTGTTTTCATTATAATCAGAAAGACCCCAAGTGATATTTCTATAATCGTTAGCGTTAATAGAAAATTCTCGAATTTATGGGAATGGCAGGTCAAGTCACGTGACTAATCGAAATGTCATTTTAATACATTTAAGAGTTTATTATCACTTACTTATTTACTCACATTAATAGTTTCAAGTTCCTCTATATAATCACTACTAACTATTTGTAATTATCAAGTAGTAGTCGACTACACGCATTATAGAGTCATTTAACTGCATTCCTATGCATACTGTCGATATTTTAATTACTCTATTTTATCACCCATCATAGACTCTTGAGAAACGTCAGTGTACCACTTGACATTTCTCACGTTATTGCACAACGAGCTCTTCTTTATTATTAATAATTGATTTACAACACGTATTAATTACAAGACGTATAATTTGACGCATTTTACCGCTTACACATGAACTATGAGAACAAAATTCTTTTACTTTTAGATATAATCAAATGTATAGATTTTATAAGTAAAAGTTAATTCAGATCAATACGCATAAGTAAGTCACTCTATTCATAACACAGTGCTGGCCAATGTTTTTCTTCAAATTTTTGTTTATGGCTCCTTCGTTAATATTCGAAAATGTTGCCAATGTCAAGATAGGAAATGACACTGTAGATCGGTAAGAAAAAAACACTATATTACTGTCTTAAAACCGGTAATTAGCTTAATTAGTAATGTTAAAAAATGAAAAAACCTTTTGTTAGCGTTAACAGCACAAGGGATAGAACATAAAACGAAAAATACCTTGCCAATGTTAAACACGCTTCAATTTTGATAGCATAAGTTGGCTAAACCAAAATCCACAGACTATACATCTACATATACATACCTACTTGTATAGCCTCAGACTAGACGTCTACACTGACATATACCTACCCTACCCTACCTACCTACTTGTATACACGCTTATCGGATAAGACTGTTTGTCCAGTGCAGGTCACAATTGTCCGGCACTTGAGCTAGAGTGTCGATCGAGACATCCTCCTCGTTCCACACTTCCTACCGTGGCTTCTTGACGACATACTCAAAGGAGGTTAGCCTCTGAGGTTTAGAGGTTTAAAACCTCTTTGCTAAAAATTCGTTGCAGAAATGCAGCTGAGTTGTCTGCAGGTTGATAAAATTTTGTATTAAAACCGACCGTAGCTGATGTTTAGTTTAGTTTGGATATTTTTCACTGCATTTTATATCATTGTTAAGGAGCACTTTAGGATATTGATAAATATTTATTTGTCGTTATTTCAAGCTTTAAAAGAACAGAGTTAGAATGAGATTTGACGATTACTTACTGGCATTTAGCATTTACCGATACCTACTCAAATTAGAATTATTAAATACCAAAAAATAAAACAAATTAGGTATAGTTTTACAGTCTTTATTGTTCCTACTTCGATACAAAAAATCATGAAAAAAAATCTACTTATTGAACTAGCTAAAATGTTCTCTAAAATGAACACCTCATTCAATCCATCAAAAAAAGCATCGTCCAAAATACCTGTCTAGTGATGTAGTTACATAGTTCCCGGAGTCCCGGCATTGTTCGCTCAACAGTTGTGAACATTCCCGGAATTCCCGCTAAGTGTCAAATTCTAGAGAGCACCACTAATTGTTACGTCACATCCTGTTAACATGAATATGAAAGTTCTCGGCCATTCATAGTCTAAAGCTATGAACGTTTTAGACTTCAACATAGAGAGATTAAAATACGTATTATGCGAATTTTATGCATAAAGCGATAAAAAAACATTTATTAATTAAACTTCGCTTTAGTAAGCTAAAATAAATCGATGCATATTTTTCTACTCTACTGCACAACAACGACCTCATGATTCTTTTATTTTATTTTTCTGTCGTAAGCTAATGCACAGTTTCTCAGTAAATTCAATTAAAGCAATAATTGTACAATCAGCCGATACATTGCAGACGACAGCTAAAGCAGACACATTAATTACATTTAACATAAAATTGCTTTTAAAAAACTTGCTACACAACATACGTGCTGATTGGCTCCGCAAACACACCGACGTTTCTGAACTAAATCTACGCTAGAGAGCTTAGTTCCAATTTACTTCGCAGTTACTTTCACAGAAAACAAGACTTTAACCACGTAGCAATAAGGATTATAAATGTGTACACAAAGTTTGCTGTCGCGTACCTGTTTTGTTCTCGTTGGTGTATGCAGTGGTGATTAGCCTTTTTGCTCGTTCGCTACTCACGAACGCGGCCGCAACTCGTAACAGAAAACAGACTGATTTTGCGGCGAAAAAAGCGCGGGTAACTTTATCTGAGGAGTATTGTCTTTGGTTTTTGTTGAATGAGTTAAATGAGTTTCAATGGATGAGAATTGAACATTGGTTTTGGTCTGAAGAATGACTAATCCATTTCCAAACTTTTTTAGCAACGTTGAATTAAAATTACCGTATTATTTAGAGATCATTCCTGCTTTAAATTAGTAAGAGCATTGAAATTTTCAAACCATAAACTATTAATACGTTTTTGAACGAATTAAATAGTAATTTATGATTTCCAATCTGTTTGCCGTCAGCTGTAAAATAACAATAATGCAAATATTATGTAAATTACGAGTTTGACTTATGTTCTCATAATAATGCGAATCGAATATTACAAAACGCGATAGTTTGTAAGTATGGATGGATGGATGGTTATTTGTTATTCTTTCACGCTCAAACAGCTGGATAAATTTGATGAAATTTGGAATGGAGTTTAAACTGCTACCAGCCCTGCTAAAATAAGTAGCGTCCCAAAAAAGGCATTGCGTCCAGTCAGTGACTATTAGCTGTTCTAGCTATATACAAATATGTATAGCGTTCTGTGGGTCAGCAGGACTGTCTATATTAGTATTTTTGATGATTTTATGGATTATCTAACCATTACCTTCGAATTCACCCGCGTGAATTCTGGTTATAGCTGCAAAATATATACTTCTCTGACGCAGTCGGTTATAAAGTAGCCTTTGTGTAAAGGATTAGTAGCCATTCCCTAGATGAACATATGGGCTACTTTTTAACCGACTACGTCTGAGGGGGGTAATATTTTTGCAGCTAAATCCGAAATTCGCGCGTGTGAAGTCGCGGGCAACCACTAGTGGTTTATTTAAATTAGACACCGCTGTATATCGCAGCCATAAATAACAGAACAACGCATAGATCAAAAATAAAACAGAAGCTGTCGAGTACTATCGATATTCCGTTGTATTATGTTGGTACTTCGCTTTTACAGCTTTAGTCTATGAATAACACGCTACTGTATTGATTATGTAAAAAAGGTTTTTATATCGATTTTATAGCTTTCGCTGCGATTTTATTAGCTTTGTCTGCTTGCAAATCTGCGTAATGGATGAAAATTTATAGATTTATTGAATAGTTACCATAATCTGTAGTTTGTACCTAGTCTTATAAATTCCGTGAGGTCACAAAAATCTATTTGCTGGACCAAAAATATTTGTAAAAATGTTTTACCTAAATAAACTAACATCAATTTGTAGTTCTAGCGAAAGTAAACAACAACAAAAGGACAAGCGAAAAATAGGCCAAACATTCCGAGAATCCATTAACAAATCTACAACACGCATAAAGCCGCCATTCACGACGCAGAAAGCGCGGCAAAATAAAAACCGGCCAAGTGCGAGTCGGAGTCGCGCATGAAGGGTTCCGTACTATCTATACACAGCGAAAATTTGAAACGTCTACCTGTTACCGTTTCTAATATTGATGATACGAAATGATGATGATAAAAAACACGTTTGTTGTTTTTAGTCTCCCCTTAATATATTTTTTTTAATTTTATTATTTTGTTGTTACAGCGGCAACGGAAATACATCGTTTGTGAAAATTTCAGCTTTCTAGCTATCACGGTTTATGAGTTACAGCCTGGAGACATACAGACAGACAGCGGAGGCTTAGTAATAGGATTCCGTTTTACCCTTTGTGGAACCCTAAAAATTCTTTCCTCCCACAAAACCCAAGTAAATATTTTATCAATTCAGAAATGTATTTCCATAAAAATCACTACACGTTCCGTTTACCGCAGTTATTACTTCCATTTCATTGCGGTTCATTTAGCTTGAATGGCTCCCACGCCATCTATTCACTCAAGTGCATTCATTACATCTTGCATTTAGTAGTGAAGTGTCGGCAGACAGCCGTCTTGGACCGCCGCCGTCGTCGTTCGCCTTCCATCTGACGCTATTTAACATTTTTTGCTATTGAAAAAATGCCTTTCGCTTTATCAACGTATTTTATTATTATTTTTGAATAGCCCGTATCGTCGAATCGATTTTATCGTGAATGGGAAGAATGTTTGTTCTTGTTTATGATTCGAATTTGTTCCATTTATAAATAATTCCGGTTTTGAATAAATGACGGATGAGAACGCATTTGTTTTTTCGATACCCGCGGGAATTCTATATCTAAATGGGAATTTATTTTACTGATATTTCCAGTACATTGGATATTACTTCCAGTTTTTTTTTGTTATTGCTTACTAAGCACAGTTCATTTCTATATTCGTATAAAAAAAAGAATTATAACATTAAGTTTAACTTAATTTCAATTACGAGTTTATCTAGGTCAGAATAAACAGGATTCTGGGTCTGTAAATATTATATCTAGATACCTTAATTAAGTCGAAGGTATACATTTTTCTAACGATGGTACGATAGCCAACATAATAATAATATTTACAACACTCTTACACAATCTACCAGTATTGTGGTACACAAAAATACGGGAGATAAAGTTAATTGAAATGGCAACACCGCGTGAAATACCACAAATTTATTCCGACACTCATTGTGCTCATAATATATGTAGATGGCTGTATAACGCAGGTACTAAATTGAACAAACTTTCGTTCACTTCAGCGCGGTTCACTCGCAAACTTTGTAATATTCTCTATACGTACAAATTAACGTACCTTACATTTATTATTATGTAAATAAGCCACGGTTCTGACTAATTGAGACGTCACTTAATAATTAGACCCGAATTAACGCATGATTCGATTATAATTATTAGGCTGAATGTTGCTTACCTTGGCGCTTTAACTTTTTGGCGCGATTAATGACAGATGTCAAGTAGCTTTTAAAACGATAATTTGACGTAATATTATTTTCAACATTGACCTAAAATTAGTATTTTAAAGGCAGATAATATCCGTAAGTATTCGTATACACCGTGTAACATAACTAACGCACATCCTGAAACTACTTTGTTCAGAATCGATAACAGAATCCATTTCATTAATAAAAATAAATATTTTTTTTTACCAAAAAATATTTAGAAATAATTAAATTGTAGACACTATTTTCATAAAGCACTCGAAGTAAACGAAAATGAGCCTTAAGTCGATGCAATAAGGCTTTAGCAATTCACAGCGGTTCACACTTTCAAACACACACAGTTTTGCCAATTATTTGTACAAATTATTCTGACAATATGTAATAAAAACAAATATCTAAGAAAATGATAAAAATGTTTCAATACATTAATTGTGGACAAAAAAGGATATTCTTTTTGGGGTGTCTGTGGATGTGCGTTATTTCCGTTACACGTTGTATATTCACAATATCAACCTATCCAATTTTATGTCTTTATAGCGCCTGTATTTTAATAAATAAGTTTTAAAAATTCATTTACCTACCTAAATGCTGTCGTTAACTTGCCTGATTTATCCTCTTGGCAATAATTTGACGGTTTAACAAATTGAAACAAAAAATGAAGCGGAAGATTTTAGGGGCATACACTTGATTGAGAAATTTGAACAGGTAGTTCCTTTTTTTTGTCCACAAAAAGAGTAATATGTGACTAACATCCGTGAGAAAATTAATCGCGGGAAAAAACTATGAAAACAAGAAATTTCTATGTGTCCTTTAACTGAAATCTGATGAAAAAATGTATACAATATTTCCAAAAGAGTAAATGAATTTCAAAAAGTTTATTCCCGTACCGGGAATCGAACCCGAGCCTCCTGGGTGAAAGCCAGGTATCCTAGCCACTAGACCATACGGGATGTGTTTGAAGTGGTGAAATTACTGTTTAAATAAAACTCGAGGCCACAAATTGCGTCATATGTTTATGACTAAGCATTTTTATTATTTCTTTTATTAAAAGCGATTGGTTAGTATTGATATCTTTTTTGCGTAGTTTGACGAGTAAAATAGTCTGATAATGACACAATACAGCGTAAATGTAGGTATACCTATATTTTATATCCGTTTTCATTATCTTAGAGAATAAAGAATTCTTACTATGTATAAGATAATAATATGTATTTTCCAAGAGCAATGCTCTCTAGCAACATAGTAACACTCACTTGCTCGGTCACGTACAGTTTATTGAATTCCCTCGCAACAGTTTTGTTAAATTTCCACAGTTTTTAAATTACACATTAGAACTCACTCGGCAGAAAACGATAAGTAATTCTATCTCATTGATATTAATTTGTCCATGGATTTGTCCGTGACATATTTTTAATAAACAATACTTTAAAGAGTATTTTGTGACCTTGGACAGCTATTGTACCAATTATAATACACGTCTTGAGTTTTTATGGAATGTAAACTTATGAGTCATAATCTTTAAAAGTAGGCTGAAAACGACATCGCAAAAAAAAACAAATGAACGAAGAAATGTGACAAAAATGTGACAGCCATTTTGGAATTCCACATTTAAATTTGTATTACCGATTTGATATTTGTGATCATTGATTTAAATACCTACACGTTGTGACGTTGTCGTGTCAGAACGACAACAGCGCATGTTACAATTTAGACAAATCACACAAATATTGTATGGACGAAAGTTTGTGAATATGGATTGAAAGAGACTGAACTCCACAACACAGGGAATCCTAGTGTGGGGTTCAGGGCTTCATCTATATTTGTATTTAATTGAGGCAGTAAATTATTTTTATTTAGGTATTTATTAATGTGTATACGATTATTACCTCTCCACCCTTCAAACGTCGGGAATTCGATAAAATCGATATGAAGGTAACTGACAGCTTGAATTAACCAAAAATCTACTTTTGTAGCTACAACCGACCTCAGAACGAAGTCTCAGGAAAACCTTACTCCTGAAATTTTAACACAGATGATAAATTAACAGTTCGTTGCCATGGCAACTAAAAATAGATTACAATATGTGTCCCAGTTTCCTTTAGAATAATTTTCGGGCTATTAATCATACTCGCGACCTCGTCACTCTTCAAGTCAGATTCAGGGTAGGTATAACCAAGTTCAAGTATTTCAAGGGCCGGAAAATATGCCCTAGGAATACTAGGCTAGAGTTGATACTTCTAGGTTAGAAGGGTTAGTATTGATAATTGTATGAGTAGGTAATTTGCGTCTGAAGTTTGAAGAGAATTTTGTAGCTAGTGTGAATGGTATATCTTGAAAGGTGACTTGTATCTTGGAAGTGTGGATGATAGGTCCGTTATCTTATGTAAGACTTAATAAAATTTTATACTAGATTTATTCATTTTAATATTGTTAAAAGGAAAATAAATGTACTTTTGAATGAGTTCTACGAGACCACAAGAACAGGAGCACAGTATATTGATTGCGTCATACATCTCCCAGTTTCAGCTGTATTTTAAATCTTGACAAACTTTTACGCGTCTTTTTATTTCTTGCATTAGCTTCACATCGTCATTCTCTGTTTCTTCTCTTTTTTCTTTAATATCGGTTTACCTCATGAGTGCCCTGTTTTGCTTTATCTATGAATAAGATGTTTCCGGCGACTTTGTCCGCATGAATGTCGGTTAATAAGTAGCCTATGTGTTAATCCAGGGTATCAGCTAACTAAAAACCAAATGTCATGAAAATTGATCCAGTCGTTTGATCGTGAAAGAGTAACAAACATCCATCCGCATTAACAAACCTTCGCGTTTATAATATTAGTAGGATGATCCTACACAGACTTTGCTCTATATAATGAACTCTACAAACACCGAAACCAGCTAATAACCTCACAAAACAATTTCAGCGTTACTGCATTGGAGCAACGTTCCATTATTATAAAGCTGCTAAATTATATTAACTCGCGTATAGTGGGGCGTTCAAATAATCGTTTTGTGTAAGCTCCTCTGTAAAAGCCCTTCGCATGTTGCCGGGGTGGCGGCCAATAACTGTAGAGCATTGCACTCTGGTACGTGGCCTGAAGTAAAAGAAAAAGCGGGTTTTATCCTACAAAATGTATAAACATTCCATCATCATCAGTTCCGATTCTGAGCATGAAAGCAAACTATTGATAGTAGCAGTTCAACTCACGACCCCGCCGCCGCGTCAGCTCATGATTAAGGACTCCGGTTGGGTCCGGAACTAGTCGGGCTATCCAAAAAAATACGCGTGAGTAAACCGTTATATCATTTAAGTATGACAGTAGCCATGCTAGGAATAGAGCTATGGAAAGAAAGACCTTTCTATAACACTATTAAATTAGCTAGTATACTAATTAAAGTAGCCTCTAATTTTTATAAAATTGATAGAACTCCGATATTTTAGATTTAGCTCTCATAAAAGTTTTAATACGTAGGTACAATACTTGAAAGGCACGTAACTGACCATCAATCTATGGATTTGCTGAAATGTTTCATATGGTTCAAAACTCGATTGTCGTTAACGATTGTAGAATCCCCCTGCCTTTAGATAGTTGGACTCTTTTTATCTTTTATTTATGAAACAATAGATTGGTTGTGAATTACTCTTTACATCTTGTAACTTGCACCAAAACCCTGTGGATTTGAACATCACGACATCGCTACAAACTCACTCTATCAGAGTTGATCTTGATAGAAATACTTTAAATCTGAATAAGAGTTAAAGCTCTGAATACAAATCACATTATTGTATCTTTTTAAAATGGAAGAAAAATAAAAACATAACTTGTCTTTTCTGCATGTCGTAGTGAAAAAGTATGGATTAGTAGCACAACCACCGACTACTGAATTCCAGCTGACAGTTTTATATACCTATATATCAGTTCATAGATATCTTACACCTTGATACTTGATACACTATTAGGCTATAAGCTACTTGAAACTGATTCACGTTCTAGTATTCTGCCATGCCTATAAGAGACATGCTATTCTCAAGTACAGTATAGTGCTACGAAACATCGGATATACCGTCATATATGAGAAAACATCACTTTTGACTCTTATTAACGCAAAAGCATGCATTGTCTCTGTAAACTTATATATGAAATAGGAGTTATCGTTAATGGGTACATTCATGAGCTCAAACATGTAGAGACGAAAAATCAGTTGCAGTAGATTTCTCATGCGAAATTTCTGAAGCTGTTATAGTATATTCCTGATATTGTAAGCTAAACATAAAATGTTTCATCAGAAAGAAAATTTCACGATCTTTTTTGACCAGGACTGAAACTTCAGTTGTTTGATCGGGTATACATGTTTTTGCTCGTGACTGAACTTGATGTACTTAAGAAATAAAACCTCCTTCATATACAAGAAGAAATAAATCACCGAAACGTATTCACAAATGGTGTGAGTACTTTAGTTGGTGAAAGTTTTCAAGATTAACATTTCGAGGGTGAAATGTGGGCTCAACACCGAACTTAAAAGATTTCCGTACCTCACCTTAATGGGACTTACGTGAAATATTAGGAAACTTCACTTATTTATCTCGATGCCGTATTTCTTGGGAAACGATTGAACGTTTAAGATTTTTTCCATTACCTACAATCTATTTTAACTAGTCTGCTGGATTTGCCAATGTCACTCACATTAATAACTTAAACCTCATTCACTGCTGGGTATATCCTCCTGTGTTTTTTTTCCTAGCCTATAGTGTCCCACTGCTAGGCAAAGGCCTCCCCCAAGTCCTTCCACGATTCCCTATCTTGCGCCGTTTCGAACCAGTCTTAGCGGTTTACGTTAAATTCTGTATTTAACTACCTACATTATTTTCTAATATTTTTTGCCAGTCGCATTCAATGACTTCTTACCATCTTTCTCTAAATCAACTTGTCAACCTCTCCCATATTTATGTCTCATAATCTCCCAGACAAATATAACAAATTCCATTTTTCTTGTTTCTACTGTTAACACTTCTTCTGCAGTACTTTTTGTTTATTGCCGTTGTCTGTGTTTCGTCGACCCGTTAAACCCTTTTTTCTCGTTGAGCGTTATCAAAGTAGCGAGTAGGTTCTACTTAGTCCACTTTGAGTTAGTGTAGGCAATCACCACGAGCATTGTAAACTGTCTTACCACTCAATAAGTTTTATCATCGACCTTATCATATACACTCCAGTCTTTGCCAAACCTATTGAACTAAAGAGGTCAAATCTCGTAGCTCAATCAGAAATCAGTGCCCATACATAGCTACATAGTACCCATGTATGGCTGCATCTAAGCATGACTCACTGCACTTAATACCACATGCCGGATTGTTGGTATAACTGGATCCGTCTCAAGTAGTAACCTTGTTCTTACGATTTTGTAACGGTATCGGTGTGACAGTTTAGTTTGTATCAAGGCGATTGAGTTGAATTGTATTGGAGTATTGGATCTGTTAAGATAAATGCGTTATTAATACTAATGATATCATTTATAACATCATTAGCTGCTGCGAAAAAAAATATAAAAAAAGATCCTGGTAATAATGCACACAAAAAAAGGTCAATTCTTTTCGGAGGAGTACGGGAACGAACTTTGTGACACGAGAATTTTAGATACATATAGATCATTAACAGTTTAATCTGATGTTTTAATATAACGATTTACCGAACCGTATCGAACCTACAGTCTTCTACAAAGCGCATGCGCTGTTCACAAACAGTACCTACCTTATTAAGACTAATACTGCTTAATTCACTTTCAACAGTAAATTCATTTGTTTTTTTGTATCCACAGGCTTACACACCGACGGGCTTCGAGAAGTATGGCTGCTCCTGCGCCGTCGCCGACTACAGAGTAAACTTCTCTGTATGGGATACATCAGGTAATTAATATATTCAAATTTATTTTATGAACATAGGTGTTTTTCAAAAGCTTAATGCACAAACCATGTCCCGCCGATAGGCACAGATAGCCAATTTTAGAATATTTATTATATAAAATGTACGATTGTAATATGCAAGTCAAACATATCTAAAAGAAACATTTAAAAAATAGACGGCCAAAATCAGTCCAATAGTTCTTATCGCACGTGTAAGAGAGGATCTATTGTTCATAGCTTTTATATTCAGGCTTTATGCTTAATGGGCAAAATTACATTAGAAACAACTGAAAAACGGCTCTCTTACGAACATACTAAAACAATATAAGCAAATTCAGTTAACTTAAACAAAGAAACCCTTTTATATTCAACCTAAACGTATCACAAAATACTGATTCAAATGAAATAGGCGACTGGCGACCGCTGCATACATGTAACTGTGGCTTGCAACTGGTTGCGGTCGCTAAATTTATTGCTGGTGAACAAATTGCGGTGGCCGGCGTGCGAA
The DNA here is from genome assembly GCA_941860345.1 of Chrysodeixis includens. NCBI lineage: Eukaryota > Metazoa > Arthropoda > Insecta > Lepidoptera > Noctuidae > Chrysodeixis > Chrysodeixis includens. Next base: position 1,689,946 of record OW796107.1, on the reverse strand, counting down.
GCATTCATTTACTGTAATGCCCGTTATCGTTATTGATGAGGTATATGCAGTTTAAGGTTTATACAGTTGGAGTTCTGATAGCCTAGTGGTAAGACCATAGAACTGCCAAGTCTAAGGTCTCGAGTTCGATCTCGTGCACCGACTTTTTGAATATTGTGTGCGGTTTGGAAATAAATATCTCAGCTGACGTGTTTTGGGAAGGACGTAAAAATGTGAGTCCTGCGCCTGATTCCTCTCCGGTCGTGTCATTGCCGCTAACGACTTCAACCCACGCCCCGAGGATATGTCGGACTCCCACCGACTAAAAACACCCCGAGCCCCTTCTACTACCTAAGCCAGAGTCACGCAATCGCTTGCGCATGCTCTACATGTTACATGACGTTACAATAGGAAACTCAAGAATTCTTTAAGAGTAAAAATGACTTTCGTTTCAGTCAAACAACGTGACTGACTTGTCAGATTAGTACATTAATGAAGGAATTCAATAGCTTTAGGAGACTAATGTTACTTGTCTACAACACCAAGAGCATTTTAATACTTTGAAAAATAAACAAACGACAATCACACAACCGTCTTACAATCAGTCAATCGCAAGTCACACAATAACGCCCCGATGTCAGGAGTTTACAACCTCGTAAAAGCCAGCCAAAGTTAACTTATGTTTATTTATTTAGAGCGATAATATTTTATTCATGTGCCGAATGTGTTCTATCCCTGTTTCAAGTTACGACCAGCCTTAAAGTTGCATTGTAGGTTTGCATTTATATAAATTGAGTTGGAAGTTTAAAAGTTTAGTGTTCTTCGTTATGTAGATATACTATGTTCCTGTTTGCTTTTATTTGTGTAATAATAATACTGTAGACTTTCACACAACGTTTTCTAGTCTCAAACTAAGCAGAGCTTATATTATGAGTACTAGACAACCAATAAACACATACGTATTATAATTAAATTACACCCAGACAACGAACAATAATGATCGTCCTCATCACATACATATTTGTACTGGACGGTAACCCACAACTTCTGGTATAGCAGTCAGGGCCACTAACCACTAAACTAACCGGCCTGTCATTTATAAACGTATAATGCTTGGAACTGGGATTTAAAACCAGTTATTCTACAGAATAATATATTTTCACTTCATTAAAAAGCAGCAATGCTTTTTTTGTAGCGAATTTAGTATTGTATAGGCCTGCAAAGCCTGCTCTCATACTATAGACCTGTAATAAAGCAGTAGATTTGACAAAAGGTTGAAATTGATGAGCCTTTCACAATCTGGGCCATATGCATATTCAAGCCATAATGAGCAAACGAAAAGGTCTCTCCATCCTTTTATGTTCAGGTTATTGGCCTCAAAAAGTAAGTTTCAGCATGTGAGCCTATCAAAACTTTTTAAGTAATAATGTAGTATTTGTGAAAGAGAGAAGGAGAGATTAAAGAAAATTTGTCATATTTGTTTTCTTTACTTAAATAAAAAAAGAAGATAACTATGTCTCCGCTCCCTGTCTCCATTTTTTATTCAATGCGATAATAGAACAAAATACATGTCTAATATTTGTTGAAACTCTATCTGACGGACGAATTAGTAGATATATTTTAAATACCCAAGTCACTCAACAACCCAATAGATTGCAAGTGTAGGTACAGCAAAATAGTCTTCGCTTGTAGTTAGTTAAAACAATTTCAGCCTTATATAACAGCAAACACATCTGCATTTTACACTAAATTAAATTAAAATCCTTGTTCAGCTTTATTCGGTTATTTGCTACGTGCGTGCTTGCCAAAGATAAGGCGTGTGGCGAATTGTTGGCGCTATTAGCAATTTCATGCTGCCATGTTTTGGTGGAAATGAAAATCTTTTTTGACACGCGATTTGTGTTGTTATTGTGATATAATAGAGCAGTGACACGTTATGTGTGGTGGACTGACCTTGGGACGACTTTGGAGTAGTTTGAACTGTGTAATTACGACTTACTTATGTTATAGAGCAGGTAATCCGAAATATACAACCTCTTTCTCCTCTTTATTGAAGCTCGTGGCTTCTAACAAAGCCTCTTTACATCTCTACATCGAATTCTGTCTTGTAATTTGTTAATTCACAAAGTGTTTATGGAAAATCCAAACACATGCGTTTGTTTTGTATTTGGTAGTTCCAATACCTTGCGAGTTGAACACCGTTGTAGTAATATCTTTTCATTCTTTTGCCATCGTATCCTATATATAGCATGTACAACTGCAATCCCAGGTCCGTACAACTCTAATTTCCCTGTCTGTAACTAACTTCTGAACAAAAAAGACCATTCAAATTTTAGTTACAAAAATAGCATTTTATGAATAATTCCGTCCGAAACGAATCCCATCACGTATTCGGTACCTACATACCTACATACGTAGGTACATACATACAGACATACATAGAGCTATGAGTATGCATTTAGTTCGTCACCCTATGTTGACAGACGAGCAGCTCACTGGACGAAACCAAACAAATGCCTGCGTGGAACAGCACGTTCTACTACACTGCAGGCTGTTAAAAGTGTACTACACTTTATTAAATATTTTACATATTTTTTTTTATACTGAAGCTGTTAGGTGAGATAGATTTCTGTGGAATTTGTTTAAAGATAGAGCTATGCGAAGTATTTTTAATTATCACTGCCTTTAAAAGTCGATAAAACTATTTTTGCAGTTTTATACGTTACACGGTCTTCCAGTTGCCATGATCACGGGCAGACGGTAGGATCAAATTAAAAACAGGTTTTTTTTGTTAATGTCTTTACATTTCTGTAAATATCAGAACACTTTACAAAAGATATACCTTTACTTACCGGTACTTACTGTTGATTACTGTTTTGTACATGAATATTATCATTCATGAATCGTTGTTAACAGCAAATAGAACAATGAGTGCATTTTGACAATACTTAATTTAATTAAACCACTTGCACAAGAAGAATTCATCTCATATGGATTGAAACAGAACCGTCTCGTAACTGTTACAGACAAGCTCTTTGCCTACATAGGCAGAGAGATACACACTAAGTACATAGTAATCGTTGATACACAGTTGACGTCGGACACGCCAAGTGAAACGGAGACAAGCGTTGAACATCATGTAGCTACACTGCAGGCCAAAAACATTTTACCTACAGTTATAAATAATAATATTCCATGACTTTCACACAACGCCATCTAGTCTCAAACTATGCAGAGCTTGTGTTATGAGTACTAGACAACTGATAAACGTACTTATATACTTCTAAATAAATACTCATTATGATAAATTACACGCCTCAATAAATGATCAACCTAGTTGATTTAACAAATGATGCAAACAACCTGAAATTATATTTTATTGATTATAACGAAACCTTAGAGCATTAAACCAACGGTTTAATGGCTGGTTTAATGCTCTAAGAACGAAACGGATATAAGAATGATTCTAAATTTGCAGTGTGTTGCAACTAATTTATATGTTTCTCATTTATAACAATAGGAAAATGCTATCTTCTCCCACAACTCCGCAGTTAATAAAATTCTTAAGAAAACTCAAATAGTTTTTCATCACATGACCCCACCCGCTGTGGGTGCAGCGGGAGGGAGTGTCAGACATTTACTGACTTAAACCCACTATGTTCCTCCTGGAGCCCTTTAAGTGCCAGGGTCGCGGTAACTCTCATCAGCATAGTTAGCCCTCTCAAATTCTATTCTAAATGCAAACTTTCCTTACTTGAAATTCGACTAAATAGAAACAGTGTTATGTGTGCATTTTATTTGTCCTGCAGTGTATAATGCTTCACTCTTGGGCACGGGAACGGATCAGTGATTTCAGCTGCCCGATACGTAGCTAATGTATATCTGCATAATATGTGTATGTTACAGGTAGGATGGGAAATAAGGTGGTGTTATAACTGTTTCTGAAATGCGTACAGATTTGTTCAACAAGGTATGCTTGAAGCTAATAATTAAGAATTGCCTTATATTATCTAATCGTAATGAAGTTAGAAAATTAACTGTATTTTTATAACTGATTGTGTGAACGTCCTATGTTCTCGTATTCTGTCTAAATTCAATATAAAAGTTCATAAACATTCCAAACAAAAAAGTGTTTTTTTTTAATATTACAGTAGTATCTGGTAAAAATGAAACACTAACGCGGGAAGTATTAGGTTAAATTCTACTTACTTGCCTAATTACAAACCTTTATAAAAATGCATTTCGAAGCTCTACACTTTACCAAATATCCTTAGCTGTACTGCAACATGGTTCACTGTATCCAAAATGTATTCACATGTATGTCGGAATGCTGAAATGTTTGATATTAAGCTACATCAATAACTTTGACAATTCTATCGAAACGCTGCGTACGCTACGTACCTTACGTACGCCACGTATCTACTGGTTACACCTAAATTATTAGGAATTCATGTTCATTAATAATATCTATACTAATATTAATGTGATAAATATTGTATAATATAATGTAGGGAATCGTCAAGGGATTTGGGATTTGAAAGGGATGTGCCACGTTGTGGGACACTGTCTGTTAAGAAAAAGTCATTACATAGTATAAAACGAAGTTGCTTCCGGCGTCTGTCCGTCGCTATGTATGCTTAGATCTTTAAAACTACGCAAGGTATTTTGATGCAGTTTTATTCACATGTTTCAAGAGGAAGGTTTATTCATATTAGTGTATGTCACCCTATAGCAAGTCCACAGAACGAGATACAACTACTTTAAGCAGTTAAATTGTCGCACCTATAATACCAAGGGAAAGAGGCGTGACGTTTATGTATGTATGTATGTACCTATAATACCTACATGAGAATTGCACCCGTGCGAAGCTGGGGCCGGCCGCTAGTATTATAAAGATGAAAATCCACGAATGTTGAAAAGTCAATGACAAAAAAAAATCTTTTTAACCAACTTTAAAAAGGAGAAGGTTTCTCAATTCGTATAAGCTTGTCTTTAGAGAGAGAAATCGAAGGGAACTTTACATTTTCACGCGATTTCTAAGAACGAGACAATTTTGTGTCCCGCTGTCAATTTCAGGGACACCGGGGCTCGTAATTGTAAAAAGGGACAGTCCCGTTCAAAACAGGACGTCTAGTCACGTAATTATAACGGATAACTTACCTTATGCCACTCCTATAACTGTGTTTATTAATGAGATCCCACCGTGCAGTATTTAATTTCTACATTTTACATTTTACCATTTTTGTCTGACCCCAGAAGGATGAATTTGTCTTTAAAATCTATATTTAGGTATTCCTTAGATTTATTCCTATTACCGACAAATTAGGAAGGTTTTTCCTAAAGTTATTAAAAATTGCATGTGACGAAAGCATACAAACATCCGAATAGAGAACTTCGTCCTTTTTTATTTGTTGGATAATTATAAACAACTGATAAATAAATAAAATAATAATGTTGGTTTCGGCATTTTAATATTTGTAGGATGAGACGGACAGGATATATATTGGCAGAGCGTTTAGATAGTCTTCATCGGCCATATTGAATGTCTTGTTGAAATAAAGTCTTCGTTACATCGCTTGATTATCGTTTATTACAATTACATGATTAGTTTTACAAACACGTGGAAGATGATAACAGATTATATTGTGAAACGCTGGCGAGTTCTGCACTTCCGTCCGTTCGCCTTCTGGGTTCATCTTCCAAGACTCCACGGCTCCGCAGTACAGACCACACCCAAGTAATTCAGTCGCTAGACTCCAACTGTCATACTTGACGTTCCACAGATAATCATCATAATTATTGTCACTGGCATCGGCGTTATACCACGCAGGTTGGATAGGTATAAGAACTCTTCGACATATACCACCTCTCCGACACGGCCTTCCTGACGCATCACACGTCCTCGTGTGAATCTGTAAAGGAAAATACCACAAGTAGTATTTACCACCGCTCGGTCATCTCTGACCAACAAAACATCGCTTTAAGACAATCACGAGTACTAATCCAACTTATACCAGAAACAATTTTCTCTTACTGACTTGTAATCAATTAACTTAGAGGGATTTCTGAAGCTCTCTCTCACAATTTTTAACTTATCATTATCACATCTCAACACATATCGCGACCTCATTCATCTCGCCTTTGGCCTCCTTGCCTCCGACCACCTTGCCTCAGGCCAGCTGCCTTTGGCCACCTCGCCTCGGGCCAGCTGCCTTTGGCCACCTCGCCTCGGGCCAGCTGCCTTTGGCCACCTCGCCTCAGGCCAGCTGCCTCTGGCCACCAAACTCAATCGCGCGATGTGTCAGATACCTGATCATTATCTTGATCAACCAATATGTTTACAACATTAAGAGCTTCAGGCGTCCTCCTCAATCTGACATGGGCAGAATCAATCTACCCGCTCGCCCAACCTGACAAGCTATGACTAGTAGTCGTAATGTTACTGTCATCAGTCATACAACTATAACTGTCTCAGAATAGAAAAAGCGTGTGTCCTTTCGACCACTCATGGACCGGACGGCACCTTTTTCTGATCACTTAACAACAATTTTTCACACAGTATCAATTTGGACCGGACGGGTGTGTCCTTTCGACCAGCCACACGTGCATGGCCCGGACGACACTGTCCCTTCGACCAATGAACACTTAAGGTTGGACCGGATGAATGTGTCCCTTCAACCAGCCGCTATCAGCTGCATGGCCCGGACGACATTATCCTTTCGACCACCTTCCACACACCACATTACTCGATGACTCTTCTCATTAGTGAGCCCTCAGCACCCGAATCACAACCACAACGGGACCGAGCAAGTGCATCCCTTCGACTGCCTACTGCAGACCGGATGACACCGCCCCTTCGACCCTTCAACGCATTTGGACTGGACAAGTGCGCCCCTTCGAACTTACAGCATAAGAACCGGGCAACACCGCCATTTCTACCAAATCGCATCACACAATCTGACGCTTTTTTTTACGGTGCTAACATAACAAACTGAAAACTGCTCACCGGATGCATCAATGTACGCAGGTGTTGGTAAAGTATCACACGTCGACCCTCCTCTCGGCAGCCGCTGTGACTGCAACACTCGTCGACTTCTCCATTCCCGTCGTAGCTACTCGTGTAGTGCTCCTCGGCGCGGCGCTGCGGCGCGGCGCGGCACGGCGACTGCAGCAGACGAAAGCCGGACTCCTTGTAGGTTGACTCCTTCGATGTGCTCGTTTAACATTGTGACGCTCAGTTCTTCTTTTGTTTTCATGGCATCTTGTCAAAAATTTTCGATTTTGTAGCTTCAACAAATTTCGTTGAATATCATCGTTGCTTCTATGTAGGGGCTGGCGAATCTCATTATTTCTCTGTGGGCAGCGGGCTTATCCCACTTCTGATGTAGGATGAGACGAGACAGGATATATATTGGCAGAGCGTTTAGATAGTCTTCATCGGCCATATTGAATGTCTTGTTGAAATAAAGTCTTCGTTACATCGCTTGATTATCGTTTATTACAATTACATGATTAGTTTTACAAACACGTGGAAGATGATAACAGATTATATTGTGAAACGCTGGCGAGTTCTGCACTTCCGTCCGTTCGCCTTCTGGGTTCATCTTCCAAGACTCCACGGCTCCGCAGTACAGACCACACCCAAGTAATTCAGTCGCTAGACTCCAACTGTCATACTTGACGTTCCACAGATAATCATCATAATTATTGTCACTGGCATCGGCGTTATACCACGCAGGTTGGATAGGTATAAGAACTCTTCGACATATACCACCTCTCCGACATATTTTTTTCTCTGAATGTGTTTGAAAACGGAGTCGTGTAATTTGTCGTAATTGATCGGGTATTTCACCTATAGTAACACAGCCGAAATAGCTCAGTTGGGAGAGCGTTAGACTGAAGATCTAAAGGTCCCCGGTTCAATCCCGGGTTTCGGCAATCTCTTTTTGCATTATCCTTCTATGTTTTTAGGTGATATTAGTTTTGTTTTTTCATTTATTCCATTTAAATGCAAGAATTTAAGACTTATTAAAAGTGATTCACGAAACTGAAAATATTTTCTTTAAATATTCATCGCGATATTCATAAAAAATTGCGATATTATATTGTTATATTTTTTTTAAGTTGATATTATGTTTTATAAGTGACAACATTAGATTTTTAAGCAGTGTGGTCGCTGTGTGACGTCATAACAGAATATTCAACATTGCTTTCTGCACTGTAGCGCCATCTATTGACATTTTCATAACATCACAGTTTTGTTTCGTCTTTATTATTTCTGTTTACAATAACTGTACGGTAGACTAAGTAGTACCATATTTTTCCATGTATAAATCATTCATGAATATAAAGTAAAAGAATTGTTTATTTTACATTTAAATTGTCAATACTTTCGATCTTCTAATATCTTCCTAATATTGTAAATTAAAAAGTTTGAGAGTATTCCATTCCATATGATATATGGGTGGTACATTTTATAGTCTAGAATCAATATGGACCCTATAGGGCACAGCTAAAATAAGTTGAAGGGTTTAGCAGTAGCTTATTACTAGAAGAATAATAATTCTCTATTCATAGTTTCCAAAAAGGTCTTTATACTTAGTACGGTCAACATCAAATGTCGATTAACACTTTTAGATTTTCAAACGAACTGTACACAATCGAATTCAATGAATTACTATTGTGTTATTAAGTATAGTAAGTGTTTCGGAAGGCACGTAAAAAATTGGGTCCTGCGCCTGATCTCTCTCCGGTCGTGTCGGGTTGCCGTCCCATCGGGCTATGAGAGTAAAGGAATAGAGAGTGCACCTGTGTTTGCGCACACGCTTGTGCACTATAATATGTCCTGCGTAGCTGGCTGGTGTCATAGTGACACTAGCCGCCGTGGCCAAAATCTGTCCGGAGACCTATATATTATGTATGTATGTAATAAGTTTTTTGTGTTTTGTTCACAGGTACAACAGCGTACGATACAGTAAGACCTCTGGCGTATCAAGACGCGCGCGTGTTCATGCTGTGCTTCAACATCGCCGAACCCGAGACCTTGCACAATGCTGCCGCCAAGGTATGAACTGTACTATAATATGTTAATGTAATCCACGTGCACGTAAAAGATTAGTTGCTCTGTATATTAATGCGGTCGCTACTTAAAAAGTAGAGTCTTGTCAATAGAATAGCTACGATTAAGTTTGAAATTAAAAGAAGGCTGTTGACATACATTTTACACTTATCCGTTTAAAAGTAGGTAAATCGTCGATTTATATTAATTAGAAAACCCTGCCGTTACCACAAAACTTGGCTTTAAAATGGCCATCAATTACTTGTAAATGATGTTCCCATGGTCTAAGTGTAGCCTACCTACTTACTGTGTAATAATATACTACGCCGGGTAACCCATCGTATTCCCATGAGGTAGGCCTATTCATTATCCTATATCTTTATCATAGATGTCAAACAGTCTCATAGTTCAAATCATAAGTTGTAATTCTGTGTGTGAAAGAGCAAATACAGGAGTATTTTAAAACGTTTGCAGTAAAGTTAGTACAATCTTTGTAACATTAGCACCAGACATTACAATGAAAATTTCGTCGAAATACTAATTACAGTCTATAAGTTCTCTGGAATATACCTAGCCTAAGCACCTCGATGGATATTTATTTATTACCATTGTAGATTTTATCTCACAGGAGTTACAATGACCATGTGTGGCTGGCATGTCCCATAAATAAAATGGCGACGAAAACAATGACGTACATTATTTCCAGTGGTTCCTAAGGATCTTTCATCATTATAGATCCTTAGGTTTACATAAGTTTGAGCGGTGAATGCGAAAACGAACCCCTATCCCCCGGCCACAGGCAGATGAGGACGCTCCAGTGGTTTTAGCCGGTAAAAGTTCAGCACACCTCTTCGTCAAACCCCTGACGAGAGACAGTACATGAGGATTTCCACTGGGATACAAAAAAAATGCTTACATAATGCAATGCCCATCTGTAGTGGGCTCCAATAAAGATGGCCTATTATAATAATCACATGGTAAGAAAGGTGCTGGACATGAATGTGGATGGATATAGGGGAAGACCAAAGAAACGATGGATGGATTGTGTGAAAGATGTTATGGCTGCAAAGAGCGTCATTTGCGAGATGACGTCAGATAGGAACGTGTGGAAGAAAAAGAAGACATGCTGCACCGACCCCAAATAATTATTGGGATGAGGGAAGGGGAATGATAATGAATGATGATATAATAATGTCGTTTGTTGTTTCCAGTGGTTCAGAGAAGTGCGGACCCACGGCGGCTCCGCGCCGGTGCTGCTCTGCGGCTGCAAGGCCGACCTGCGCCACGACAAGGAGACGCTCACCATGCTGTCCAAGCTCAGAACACATCCAGTCACTAGCGAAGAGGTAACTTATAATAATATCAGCGTCATAATAAAAATAAATAAATAAACCACCCTGTATATATTCTACTGCTGGGCACAGGCATATTTCAATGTAGGGAAGGTTTGAGCGTTGAGCATCACGCTAGCTCACTGCGGAATGGCGATCTCAGATTTCATTATTTGAAATAATTGGTAATAAATAAATATTCATTTATAATAGGACAGTATAGTTTATTTTCATCGATTTTAAAGTGTGTAGGTAGCAAAAGCTTGAATATTACATGAAGTAAGAAGTTCGCAAAGAGTTCGCGTCAATAAATTTAAAAATACACAATATCATTAATATACAACGTTGATAAAAGCGAGAGGCATTAAATGAAACCACATATTCTGTATATCATTATAAGGCTACACAACAAAAATCAAATCAATGTAAGCAATAGTTTAGTCACAGGATATTTTTTTAGTTTTTTTTTAGTTTGAACATGCTGTATCTTCCTGATTAGGTGACTAAGTTTTATAGGCATAGTTATCTAGTTGGCTCCGGTTGGGTCCGAAACTAGTCGGGCTATCCCGATAAATACGCGTGAGTAAACCGTTATAACGTCATCACTTTCGTGAGGATGATTCATACTTAAAAAAGTATGAATCATCCTCACGAAAGTTATTATAAAAATATTGCTTACATTGATTTGATTTTTGTTGTGTAACCTTATAATGATATACAGAATATGTGGTTTCATTTAATGCCTCTCGCTTTTATCAACGTTGTATAAATATTTATAAAAGTACTTCGCTTTGAGTATGGCGTGGGTTGAGTTAAAGAATATTGCATAAATGATAATAATATAAATAAAAAACAACTCAATCTAGCAATGAAATTTCCGTAATACATTTATCAATGAAATACAGACAAATTTGATTCTACCGGATAAAAATATTATGAGACTCCGAAATAAACAAATCTTGATCATAAGTAATCCCAAATCAAACCTTTTGAACACATGTTCCCGATAATTTGGAAAATCTTGCTCTCGAATTTTTGCTCCGAAATTTCATTACTTATTGCAATCTTCTACATAAAAGGCTCTACAAATACGATTTAACTTCATTCATCTGAATTCTAATCTAAATTGGAACATCCTGGACATATTTGTGAAATGTAACACAGGCAATTGAAAACTCGGTCGCCAATTCAGACTGGACGTCCGTATTAATTAGAGATCTTATTCAACTAGTTACCATTTAGTGAATGGGAACAGAATAATTGGCTCGCTCCCTGAATGGATGGAATTGACTCCACGAATCGGTGTGCCATTGAAATTCTTCGAAGCGCGTCTTGGATGAATAGTTGACGTTGTAATTGAGCGACGCTGTGATATGATATTGATGTTCAGTAAAGGCGAAAATTGGTAATATTGTAGTTCGGAATTGAGATGGCATTTGCACACGACACGGTAGAATAGAGCAAATATTCTACGGGTCAGCAGAGACAAATATTAAACTCTAACTCTAACTCTTTTCTATAAGTATTTAAAAAGAGTAACTTATGTATTTTCTTGGCAGTTTTTCTCAATAGGGATTAATATTTTGAAGCCGTGCAACTAGAGTTATGCATTTTGATATTGCACGAAAATTTACGATCAACTTCGTTTGAAAATTAATTCGATTTCTCTGTTCACAGGCTCTATCGGTAGCAAGACAGCTTGGTGCGATGACTTACGTGGAGACATCAGCCAGAGCTTCCACAAAAGGCGTAAAAGACGCCTTTGAAGTCGCTGCACTCGCCGCGCTCGGCAAACTAAATAAACAGCAAATGAAACAACAGGTATACCATCTACCAAACCACTGTACACATAACATATTACCTTAATCTTATCTTCCCAATCTTTTTCCCTTTCGTGCTGGACAGCATTCCAAGCGGATTCTAAAGTAGGTACGTAGACGGCCTTGAAGCTACATCAACTGTAGCTGAAAAGTTGAATTATTCAGTTTTATGTAGAGTATTGCAAGCGTTGAAATTTATTAAATAATCAGTAGATTTGATTTTACATTACTTTACACATTTGATATTTGTGAACTGTTGATGTAATTTTTTGATTGCTTTTTAACAGAAACAAGCTGGCCGTAGCAAAAGCAAGCGCGACTTGAAAGCCGAGCTGAAAGGGCGCGCGAAGAGTTGCTGCGTCATGTGATCCGTGGCCGGCCACCCCTCCCGGTGGCCGCACGACTGTTAGGCGACCACCGCCCCTCTTCTAGAACCCAATCGTTCCACACGGAACCACACCGGGCCTAAGTATACGCCTTGCGGGCCCCGACGTAATTTTTCACTGACGTTGTTCTCCAACTAACAAGTGAGAACAAAAATACGACACATGTATTAACGTGTCACTATTTATTATGTTAATGTGAAAGGACTACGTGCGAAGTGACGGAATAAATGTAAATGTAAGTGTGATTCGTTATCGAAAGCCTAATAGAGAACTATTATTATTAATGTATGGTAAATTTACAATGGGAGGGGAACGAAGTTCGTTGGTTTTTTAGGTGAAAGTATCAGTAAATAAAAAGGTGCAATGAAATTATAGCCCTCAGGGTTAGAGCGTGAGCCTGTGATAACGTAAAAATAGAAAATTTGCGAAGAAAAATAGAAATGTTAGATTGAATTAAACGGCGAGACGACGCTCATTTTTGGCATTATATTTATCATCAATGAATGAAAAACATTAATGTAAAAGATTCATGTTAGTTAGGGAGATATATTCGTTTTCATATACATGGACACAACGTAATCATAAGTGTAATTGATGTTTTTCTATAAGATAGCATTCATAATGTACAGATTGTATAATTGTTGTTTTATGTAGGACCAATGTTGCTAATGATTTTGATGTGGTGGCTTCATTATTTAAGGCTACAAGTTAAACATTTTCTTTGTGATATAAATACGTAAATGTAATTAAAATGCACAATGGTGGACAATACTAAATTACGGAGGTCCATTCAATAGTTAGTCACGTCCATGTCGCTATAGGTGTTAGAATTTTGTACGTTTACAATAATAATAAACAAATAAATGTTGCTTCTCTGTGGAAAACCGTAGATACATTTAATGTTAAGATCATTCTTCACTTTGCGATTATACAGTAATAAATTATTTTAATCTGTCACTTACTTTGATCAAAATTTTAAATATTACCAACAATTGTGTACGATTCCTAGTTTTAAAACCTTTTTACATTATCAGTGATAACTTTATTACTATTTGTGTCAAGTTGAAGTATTAATATCAAACTAAGTTTCACCTAGAATATCACTTAATAATTGCAAACGTTTCTACATTATGGAACTTATTTAGATAGTCCCATTGTCTGTCCTTTTCTAATTAAGTCAAAGCGAAAAAGATAGCAATGTCCTAATACAAGTTCAGAGCGTGCTCAACAATATCTTTATCCTTATTATTTCTACCAAAAGTTGCGCTCATTTTCATCTTATGAAACCTGAAGCGGGAAATAAAAGCGTTGAACGTAACAATTAGATTTCAAGTCACGTGTTCCGTTACTCAAGTCGTAGCTACTTTCATAATCCCTAGCGCAAAATAAAACTAAAAACCTGGCAAATGTGAGTCGAACTCGCACACAAAGGGTTCCGTACTATCATCTATAATAGAAAATCACGTTTGTTGTACGAGTAGATATACAAATTTTTAGTCTGTTGTAAAAGTAAAAGTTTCTACCTGTTTATTAAGATCGAGTAAAAGTTGCTTAAAAATTGCGTTTGTTGTATGTCACCCCAAAATTACGTTTGATTTTTTTAGTATTTGTTGTTATAGCGGCAACACCAATACATCATTTGTGAAAATTTTAACTTTCTAGCTATCGCGGCTTATGAGATACAGCCTGAAGACAGACAGCGGAGGCTTAGCAATAAGTTCCCGTTTTACCCTTTGGGTACAGATACCTAAAAATGAATAAAGCGAAAATAAATGAATAACGAACATCGTAGACTAGCAGACCACCTTGGTTTTATCAACATAATTATACTTGTACTCCTTGTAATAGACATGCAAAACGTATTTTTTCTCGTAATTAACGATACCTTTTTTTGAGACGGAGAACAATCAAATAAACTGATAATTATGAGAATCAGTCCTTTAATTCTTCAGTTTTAAATGGTGTAAATAACCAGACTATTTTTTGCAGGCGTCTTAAATAATAAATCGTGTAACTAATCACGTTCTTTTTACACAAAAGATATTAATTTCAATAGAATATTCTACAAGTCCTCTATAATTGTTTGAAACTTTTGAAGGACTTCAATTCTAATAGTCAGTTTCTTTGATTTAAAATACGGACAATGTTTTATAAGTTACTGTGACAGCGTACTATTGTAACATAGCTGAAGAGAGATGTACCTATTCTTTCAAAGTAATTCAAAAGCTTCTCTCGAAAACAACTTTGGAAAGAAGTTATTAATTTTCGTAATTAAACTTGCTAAATAAAATTATATTTTAGTTTTTAGTTTACTAGCTGTTGCCCGCGCCTTTGCCCGCACGAATTTTAGTTATACCTGCGAAATTTTTACCTTTTGGCACAGCCGATTAAAATTAAACCAAATTTCATCAAAATTGATCCAGTTGTTTGAACGTGAAAAAGTAACAAATATCCATATATAATTTGCGTTTATAATTATTAGTAGGATTGCAAAGTTTTTTCTACAGATTTTTTTTTTTAAATAGAGTAGGTACCATACATTTACATTAACAATGAAGTTTTTTATTAATTATTGACATGAAAGAAATCAGTGGAATATGTGCACAATTGTTGGTAAGAAAACCCTTGAAATGTCTAGATAGGTAAAAAAAATGCGTATAAATAAAAATAATTATTATTTTTATTAAAATTATTTTTTATTGTATTTGTAAGTCGATATAAAGCTTTAAATTCAATGTTAGCTTTAATTATCCTTATATTAAATATTAGTAGCATTGTTTTTGTAAGAAATCTGGCTAAATTTTATTTACCACATTTTTATTTATGAACAAATGTACATATCATGTAAGTTTTATATGGATAACGACTCTGACATCATAAAATGAACGTTTTTTTGTTTTTGGACTTTTACAAAAATATATTTTATAATGTCTTTTTTTATTATTATACAAAGTACAAAAGTCCGATAATGGCATTGTTAGTAACTAATATTGTTTTAATGATTTTTTTCAGATTTTTTTTTGACAACATAAATATGACGTCAGAGTTTTCACAATTGCCTTATACATTCTGATTGTTTTGGTAGTTTTGAAAACGATGTGCTTACTAGGTATAAACCAATTTACTTGACTGAACACGATATTATTTGTGTTCTAAAAGTGATCATCTTTACAAAATTTTCATAAAATTATACCTACTATTAATTTAACTTAAACAAGCAAACAATTTATTTTAATATTATTCATATTTTTTTTATAATTATTTCATAATACGATGTTAATCAATTTTGAACCTTATTTTGATTAACTTAAGACTAATATTACCTTATTGATAGTAAGCACAAAGTCCATCAAAACTAGTAAATATTCAGTGTGTATGTTAACACATAAAGTATTGTAAACAATGTTTTAATATTAGACGAGTTAACTTAATATTAGGCCACTTTGAATGTTGTTTCTAGATATCGAATATAGTGTTCAGTGTTTTTGATAATTGAGTTTTATTTCTCACCCCTTAAGATTCATATTGGCTTGAAAGCCATCAGTTTTTTTTTTTCAAATATTTCAAAAGACCAAAAATGTTAGACTAAATTCTACGCGAGCGAAGCCGCGGGTAAAAGCTAGTTATAGATAAATTACACCCAGACACAGATCAAAATCAAATGACCGTGCCCATCGCACAACAATTTCTCCGATCGAACCCACGACCTCTGGTATAGCAGTCAGGCCCGCTAACCACTAGACCAACAGTCCAGCCGAATTACATAAACAAATGCAACTTTCTTTACACACAGAATACTATTCCTAGTTAGTAATATCCTCCCGTTTTACTTGCCTCACAATCTGGCCACAACAGGCTCTACATTCGGAAAGCCCGCTCCCCAATACACATTCCCCAATATTTATGGCCTGTTAAAATGATGAACAGCTTCCAAGGTTCTCATGAATCCGATATCGTCTGTCTGTGTTTAAGCTGTCTCAGGATTTATACACAGGAAGACGGAGACAGAGGAAAATAGATGTCGATTTATGGATATTGTTTGTTATGGGGTGTTAGTTGCTTCCTGGGTCTACAACCGCGTGGATTGCATATAGTGGGTCCAATAAGCTGCAATTTTAGGAGATAAAAGGTTGTAGGTTTTTTTTACAGGTATGTATATGCAATTTTCTATTAATATTGGTTCAGGCGTTCGAGTAAGAAGAAATAACTGACATAAAATGTGGTCTTTATAAGTTTGAGTGGTTTAACCAAAGGTAAGACAGGTAGATGGATGGGATAAGAAGCTTTTAAAAGGTACGATTAAGTTAAAAGACTAAAAGCAAACTAGGTAGAGAACTGTACTTGGTTACACTGAGACATATTGTCCTTAATGAAATAGTTTTTTTTTACGTGGAACGTAGGTATCCATATCCACTACCAAGTATTGTTATTAGAAAAAGTAAAGTATAGCATACACAGAAGACGCCTCTCATCTAAAACACACCTTAGTAACACAAAAGTATACACAAAAACAAAACACTAACCACAACACAAAACGATTCTCAATACACTCGACAATCAAAAACAACAGCTATACATTACCGTTTACATTTACCTCAATTGTTTAACGTGCCGAACAAAAGCCGCAATGGTAGTAAAAGTAAATGTGAACACATCTCCGAGTTAGTTTTTGGGCTATCGTTGTTTATTTTCGTTACTGGTTACTGTGTATTGTCAAACCCATGGCCACCATTATAATTTGTGAACAACTTTCGTGATAACTGGCGAGAAAAGGACATTGTGGGAAAGGAACAGAAGATCAACTCAATTCTACGACTGTTAACCAGATCTAGGTCTTGAATAGTGAAACTCTACTAACTTACAAATTGCCCAGACAATGGAAGCCTTCAACTCATTTATAAATTGGAATACACCAAACCATCTCCAAAATTCAGCAGAATCCATCTTTTAATAATTTATTTTATAAAAATTCTATATAAATTAAATTAAATTATGATGGTAGTATTTTTTTCTCTTTTGTACCTACTCAATAAAATAAATGACTTCTCTGCCGAATGGTGAGTATTTTTACATCTAAAACTACAATAAAAATAAATCACATCATGGAAACAACAAAAACAAAAAATAAACCAGCCCTATTTCAATATCAAAACAAACCTACACTTCTGACTAAGCTATCCAGTGGCACCGCTCTCTTTTCCCTTGTAGTTGTTTTTATGACCGCTCAGGGAAGGAACACGTATCCCTAAGTGCCAGTTCCGGCGCTCCTCGCTACACAACCTCTCACAAGATGTCTGCCATTGATGGAGGAGTCGATCGACTCTTAAGTATTATGGCGGTATTGTTTTTGAAATTTAAAATGAGGAAAATGATAGGAAGTAGGTACTTACAATTTTTTTATTTAATTTTTTTACGTATGATCAGTAGATTTTTCCCTATTATTGTAAAAAGATATGCAAAGAATTTTTGTTAATATTATACCCAAAAAAACGTAAAATTTAGAAGTGAATTAAAAAAATAAAGTCTTATGTTATTTTTTTACGATTGTGTGTATAATACACACCAATATTAACCCAAAAATGCTCTTACCAACTCTTACAATCACACAAACGCCATCACCGTGCAAATTTTACCAAATGGTAAATAACCTCAAATTTTACCTAACTATCACTGGTAAACGATTATCGTTACCCAACAGGGCGGTAAACTGAGCGAAATAATCTGTTTTATATTGACAATTGGGTGCTTCATACGTGACAAGAAATCAAATGGTTTTGAAGATAATGACTCGAGAAAATTGCTTATGGGGATTCTTTGTCGAATTGCTATGGGATGTCTAATCGGGCATCTTTTGAGCTTTGGGCTTGGTTCGTTCATGGCTTATAACGTGGTGAATACTTAAGATGGCCTTGTTCTTCCCCCTTGCCCTGATTTCAGCTGAAGGGAAAAAAGAAAGGGCCTTTTTGTTTTCTAATAGGTATGCGGTTTTGAAATAAAGTGGTGAATTTGCATTGGGGAATGGTGTGTGAGATTAGTCGGTAAGTAGTTTATAATAAAAGCATATAGCCTGATTGTTGCCCTCCTATCGTTAATTATAGTTTTATAGTAGCTTTATGCCCAAAATGTCATTATTCGTTCGTAATTAGTAAAATGTCGTCTTTATACGTAAATGTGGTCACGTTAATTAGCCTCTAATCGTGCAACTTCCAACTTTTAAAACTTTACTTAGTAAAGAAACATTCGCCAGCCAAACATTTGTAACATACTAACATGCCAAAAAAGCAAAAAACTTTGTTATTAACGTATCAAATAAACCTGCCAAAACCCAATAGTTCTATTAGCAAACTAAAAAGTTTTACGCTTACGTATTCGCCGTATCAACACGACTCCAGAAACTCCTTCGTAATTCATAAAAGTTTTTTATTAAAAATAAAGGAACTTAAGGCCGACCATTTCGGAGACACCGGGATATTAGGGCCTGGTTGGCACGTGACACTATCCCAAGAACGTTAGCTCTCATTTTATTAAAAAAAGGACTTTTATGCGACGGTTGACGTCTTACAATTTGGTCGTAAAGTCTTCTTAATATAAGGTATAATATGAAGATTAAGTTGGTCTATATGAGAGTAAAGTTTTTACCCGATTGCGCTAGAAGGAGGGTTATGTTTTTCGAGAGTATGTATGTATGTATGTTTGTATAATTGTTTGGCACGCTCTGTAGCCTAAACGGCTCGATGGATTTTGGTTTGAGAGGTGTCGTTAGATTCGTATTGACTTCACAGTTAGATAAATGAATATTCTAACGAGGTACCTACAAACAAACCCACCGAAAATTTCTCTCCATATTCCATGGAAAATAAACCTCTAGCGTCATCTAAAATGACTAGACACGGAGGCTGCAAGTCTGCAAACAACTTTCCAGATATCTCCACGTAATTTGCGACTGTGTGGAAATAAATATATACGAACAGAACATGAATCGCTACGTTAGCTTACATCAGAGATACGGAAAACGGGAAAAACCTTCCCGTTGCTTGAACCAAGAAGTAAGCCGAAAACAACAGGTAAATTCTAATTATTTATTATTCTAGTGAGAATGGGAATGATAACGTCGCAATTGCGTTGTGTATTTGTTTTATGTTTGTAGGAATGTTCTTAAACAAAGAAACTATAGATGGATTGCGTGAAAAATGATATGGCTGCAAAGTGTTACTTGCGAGATGACGTCAGATAGACATGCTGCGCCGACCCCAAATAATCATTGGGATAAAAGCTGGGGAATAATGAATGTTTCTTAAACAGATTTCTATCAGAAGCAGTGTCTTTTTTAACTAGCACTCGTACTTCTGGTCCTAAGCCTGGCCAAAATCTTTTGTCTCTTGAATCTCTCTGCTTATGCGATGCGGCCAAGTGCACCTCGCATAATAAAATCGTCACACGAGAGTCCTTCCTCAAATATTTATGGTAATTTATCAAACATATTTTAGAGATAGATACCTAGATCTAGAGAATATACTAAAAGATCGTGACAATATTCCTTGTCTATTAGGCTCCAATTCAGGAAAACTTTACAAAAGTCCTCTTGTACTTTTTCCGAACCGGAAAAAGTACAAGAAGTTTTTCCTAGATCGTTCTGAGTCGGCATAATAACAACCTTTTCACTTAAATATAGAAGTAACTTTCCTTGAGGATGAAAAATGAATTTACAATAGTAAGCAACCATTTCGCAAGTTCTCAACGAATAGTATTACAATGTCTTAACGTCACCATAATTGCGGATTGCTTTCACAATGTCATCCGCCGCTTTTCCACCCCAGATTGCCAAGACAAAGTTAAGAATAGAAAATCCACAAGTCGAGATCAAAAATATAATTTGAAAAACCTGAAATGATGACAACAAAAAGTTCTGTTTTTTAATTTGAATATTATTATACGTTTTTGACGGACCTGTTGGTCTAGTGGTTAGTGGCCCTGAGTGCTGTACCAGAGGTCGTGGGTTCGATTTCCAGGAGCCCGATGATGACCATGAGCATGGTGATTTGTCCAGTGTCTGGGTGTAATTTATCTATAATATGTATGAAGTAGAAATATATATACCTAAGTATTTTTTTTTCAGTTGTCTAGTACTCATAACACAAGTTTCACTAGTATACTTCATTTGAGACTAGAAGCTAGATGGAAAGTTGTGGGCATCAGATATCTATTTCTATCGTCTCATTTAGTAAAACAAAATTCTGAATAGCTACAAGCTTACCAAATCCACCTCTTGGATATTTATAGTGGATAGCGCTTATTGTACAATTAATTTATTTTTCGAAGCTTGCCTTCTGAGAGTATTCTTGCTATGGCTCTACTCATTTGCTGAAATTCGCCGGAATAGTTAGTTAATTTAATTATCACGCTTTTAACTCCGGACGGCGCACAATTTGAATTCCTTTGCGAATGTTACAAATTATTGTATTTCGCTTCACGATGGACGTTAACTCTTTACTTTAAATAATACAATACTAAATACTTATATGTTTTAGCGTGGTGTAAATAAATAGATAGATTATAATTAATTATACATATCTAAATAAGATTCCATATAACTAACATTCTTGGGACTTACTGGGGAATTTACCTTTAATTTATTATTCTAATTTATTTGCTATTAATTTTTGTGTTCCCTAGTTTTTTTTATTATTATTATTTATTTATTTTCATTATTTTACAGATTTACACGGCTTGAAGCCAATTACATATATCACAGGAAAAACTTAAAGTAACACGCAAACTTTGAGTGTACATACCTATAATATTATGTGTGTGTACTTAGGGACATTACAAAAAAATAACAATAGAAGATTCGCCAGTAGTTTTCATATTATTTTTTGTTCTCCGCGGTCAGACCAAATTAGCAAGGCACTTAGTTAATTAATTTAACACTAACAGCTTATCTAAACATACAATAAACTTTTATGTCAGCACATGAACACAGCTCCCGCCAATTTTAACATCAGCAATATGGCCGGCAATCCTATTTAATAGCAATTTACATGCGAGCACACTCTTTATTAAAATACAGTATCAATACTGGGCCGAAACATGGAATTATCAATGCGATATCGTTTAATGACAGCCCTTAAAAATACGGCCATTTTGGATTCCGCCATG
Organism: Chrysodeixis includens; assembly: GCA_941860345.1. NCBI lineage: Eukaryota > Metazoa > Arthropoda > Insecta > Lepidoptera > Noctuidae > Chrysodeixis > Chrysodeixis includens. The sequence continues at coordinate 1,668,216 of OW796107.1, read as the reverse complement.
TTGAATTCCACGACTGTTAAGTGCGGGAAATGGCGCCATTTCTAAACGCAAAATAGTTTCCTCTCGCCGTGCGAATGGCACACGCAAACTTTATTCTGCCAATTTTTTTTGTTGTTTTTTTTTTATGCGAGGTACGTTAATGTATGAATGGTGAGTATCTCGTTTTTGTTTCATTATAGTTATTGAGGGCCAGGTATATTGCAAAAAGGGTCATATTTTGTAGGTGTCACTTTTCTCCCGCAAACCCTTAGTGGCACTATTCACACGTAACCACAGTTTGTCTGCATTTTATCAGTCAGTACCTACCCATATTGAAGTTGCCCATAACTATCAATGGGAAAACAGCAATCGATTCGTTTTAATGAACAATAAAATCTACATACATAACGTACCATTACGCTTCAATTGTACTCGTACTATTATCATATCATTTAAATAAAATTTCCAATTCGAATAAAATATCTGCAAACCGAATTGTCGATTTACAAAATTTCAAATTATCGATATCGATACTAAATCGTAGCGCAAGCACAATCGAATGCAAGGGTATACTACCACCTTTTAAAGTAATAATATCGCAGTAGTGTGGAAAAGAGAGGCCGCTCTATGCTATGTAGCGCGCTGTCACGCTTCTATAACTGCCATAATACCACTTTAAGTGTTGGTGGTACGAGGGCAGGTATCGGCTGTGTTTGCAAATCGATTTAATCATGATTCTGTTTGATTCATACTCGAACGTGACATTTCATCCGATTGTGGTATTGTTGTATTGTAATAACGTTTTGTTTTATGTCAATTTAATCAAAGGTATTTTAACTAACCGGTTTTGATAATCCTCTGTTTAAATCTAAATGTTATTGTGAATATTTTGCTCTAAATTTAATACTAGGTACGTTTATTATTAGTGTCTAAAATAGCAATAACAAAGAAATATCTGTAAAATAACATTAATCAAGTCACACTTGTACAGTCATGAAAGATGATATACTCAAACCTAAACGATCCAAAGAGATTAAAAAAATTAATTAACATTATTAATACATATTAAAAGCGGAACAAATCGGAAATGTAAGTATTTTTAAAAACTTTCGTGTTGAAGACGGTTTTCGTTGCATTATGTTCTAAAGTAATGTTTTGCTGCAATTTCATTGATAGTTGTAAAGATTTTACGCCTAAGTATACGTTATTGTATATCATTTTTGATGTGATTTCTCTTTAAGATCTGCGGAGGATTAGGCGAAATAACATAAAAATACCAATCTTCGCTCTGTAAAGTTCATCATTATCCCAGTCCACCGCTGGGCATAGGCCTCTCTAAGCGCACGCTACTAAGATCTGTTTGTAAATAAACATAAATTAAACCAAACTTACTAAACAATGCATCATCATGCGCGCATCATAATGCTAGCGACCTAAATTCTAAACGCCTACAAATTTGGAATAGTTTGTCACACATGTGACGCCGGCGCGAGTTGCTCATCTAAACTTAACAGGCGTTCAGTGTTGCGGTGTGCTGCCAAAGGAGTTTTGATAAACTTGTTATATACGGGGGCTTGATGATATTACCTTTAAAATGGAGGAAATATTAAATATAAAATTTATAAGATAAGATACGCAGTAAGTGCTTGCAGATTCTCCTTGCATACTTTGTCTTATTTATTTGGTTAGTTTGTTAATAGCAAGCGAAAGGGATTCTTAAAAATTCCTACCTGCCTGTTGCGGCTAAAAGTTGATTAGGCTTTCAAAATTCACTGAAATCTTCTTTATTTCCATCATCAAGAAACTAAATATTATATTCCAGTTTTAAGCTAAAAAGCAAATATTGTTATTACGTTGGATGACGAATCTAAAACCTATCACAACCAAAAAAATATACTTAAAAAAGATAAACGAAAAACTACCTACCATTTATGTTACAGAACCAGGAAAATGTGGACAGGAAAGAAATATTGGACCGACTCGAGAATGAAGGCTTCTTTGCCTGTAGTGTCCCACTGCTGGGCAAAGGCTTCCCCCAAGTCTTTCCACGATTCTCTATTATGCGCCCCTTCAAATCAGTCTTCGCGGTGTACGGCTAATTCATCCCGCCACTGCTATCTGGAATTTACGCTAATAATATCTTAATATCTATTTGTAGAAACTATTAAATACTGTTATGGAGTTGGTTGTGCTGTTTATTCTCCAAGACTAAAGTTAGGAAGTGGAGACGGCTAAGAGATATACACCGTGATTTTTAGGTCGTTTTAAAAAAGTCGTCCACACAATGTATCCGTCATAAAATACCTCTAGGCGCGAATATAATTTTTTTATCATTAATTAAAATAATATGCATGAAAAAAATAAATAATACATTGGAAATATGAAACATCCTGTTAAAAATGTTTACGTATCAAACTGTTGAAGATACATGCTACATACTTACTGCGAACATTATGATTGCAATAGTAAGACAGCTGTTTTACGCTAAGGTGAATGACCTGTGATAAGACGCCGCCGCGCCGCCCGCGCGGCCCCTTTGGCACAAGGTTCGGACCGCGCTCACTACAGAGTGTTCGTAAAACTGCCTTGTGTCATAATAATGAATAATATTTTTATTCATTCAAATCTTAAAAAAAACATATTTTTTTATTATAAACGTTTACTAGTCATTGGATACATGAACTGGGCTGTTTTTTTAAAACGACCTAAAAGTCACGGTGTAGAGTGTTGCTTGTTTATTTACGACTTTCAAAAAACGTTTTTAAAAAAGCTATTATCCTCATTTAAATATCCCTAAAGTGTTGAACTAAGAGGTTTAGAGCCAACACAAATATCTATTGATAAATATATTTCAAAAAGAGCAATTAGTATCAAGACTTTTAAACCAATCGTATTCTTGATACACATTTTGACGCTTAGATAAGTGACCTTTTAATATAACTACTAGCTTTCCGCTCGCGGCTTCGCCCACGTATAATTTGGTTATATAGCGTTTTTTAACGATCTTGACAGAGGTTTTTTCCACAGGCTAAAGACTTGTTACAATTGGAATTATATACGGCCTGAGTTACTCAGAGATGATGTAGCTTTCTAATGGTGAATATTTTAGGTTAGGTAAGGTTTGGTTTTTAGTAAGGTTAGGTTAGGTTTGATTTTTAGTTAGGTCAGGTTAGGTTTGGTTTTTAGTTAGGTTAGGTTAGGTTTGGTTTTTAGTTAGGTTAGGTTAGGTTTGGTTTTTGGTTAGGTTAGGTTAGGTTAGGTTTTTAGTTAGGTTAGGTTAGGTTTGGTTTTTAGTTAGGTTAGGTTAGGTTTGGTTTTTGGTTAGGTTAGGTTAGGTTCGGTTTTTAGTACGGTTAGGTTTGGTTCGGTTTTTAGTTAGGTTAGGTTAGGTTTGGTTTTTAGTTAGGTTAGGTTAGGTTTGGTTTTTGGTTAGGTTAGGTTAGGTTTGGTTTTTAGTTAGGTTAGGTTAGGTTCGGTTTTTAGTAAGGTTAGGTTAGGTTTGGTTTTTGGTAAGGTTAGGTTAGGTTTGGTTTTTAGTTAGGTTAGGCTTGGTTTTTGGTTAGGTTAGGTTCGGTTTTTAGTAAGGTTAGGTTTGGTTTTTGGTTAGGTTAGGTTCGGTTTTTAGTTAGGTTAGGTTAGGTTAGGTTTGGTTTTTGAATAGGTTAGGTTTGGTTTTTGGTTAGGTTAGGTTCGGTTTTTAGTAAGGTTAGGTTAGGTTTGGTTTTTAGTTAGGTTAGGTTAGGTTCAGTTTTTAGTTAGGTTAGGTTAGGTTTGGTTTTTAGTTAGGTTAGGTTCGGTTTTTAGTTAGGTTAGGTTAGGTTCGGTTTTTAGTTAGGTATGGTTCGGTTCGGTTTTTAGTAAGGTTAGGTTAGGTTAGGTTAGGTTTGGTTTTTGGTTAGGTTAGGTTCGGTTTTTAGTTAGGTTAGGTTAGGTTTGGTTTTTAGTTAGGTTAGGTTAGGTTCGGTTTTTAGTTAGGTTAGGTTAGGTTTGGTTTTTAGTTAGGTTAGGTTAGGTTCGGTTTTTAGTTAGACCTAACCGAAATGAACGAAATGAACGAAATGAACGAAATGAACGAAATAAACGACATAAACAAAATGAACGAAATGAACGACAAACAAAATTAATAGAATGAATAGATTGAACAAAATGAATAAATAAAATAAATGTATTGAATGAACGAAATGAAATGAATGGACAAACAGTATTCATCCCGCGCTTATATTAGAATTAGACGGTCAAATCAATCAATTTCTTGACTATCGCTCCCTCCTTAGTATTTTTTTGGTTGACATAATAATATCGCACCCCCAGAACCACAAAAGGCGTAAGAGCAGATACGTCATTTTTTTTATTGCATATTTGAATAGTACAAGTAAAAATACATATAATAAATATTTTTCGTGATTTTTTTACGTAAAATTAGGATTTTATAACAAAAAAAGTTTTTTTAACGTTCTAAAATTAAATTATTTTATTTATTAAAGAAGTCGATAAACCAGCATACGCGCGTAAAATTATAAGAAAATAGACCTAATCGTACTCAAGCTGTTGTTTCATTTGATAATACAAATATTTGATAAATGTAAACCCTATTATGCTATTTCATACTTAATAAAAAAAGCAATTTCCTAAAATAATACTGATTACATCCTATCACGCTCAGAAATAGTTAAACAAAAAGTGCAGTATTCCTTGTTGAGTAATACATTCGTATTACAGTTTAGAAATAATCATGCTTACGCCTTTTTTCCGTTCATAAGGTTAGGTTTGGTTTTTAGTTAGGTTAGGTTAGGTTTGGTTTTTGGTTAGGTTAGGTTAGGTTCGGTTTTTAGTTAGGTTAGGTTAGGTTTGATTTTTAGTTTGGTTAGGTTAGGTTTGGTTTTTAGTTAGGTTAGGTTAGGTTCGGTTTTTAGTAAGGTTAGGTTCAGTTCGATTTTTGGTTAGGTTAGGTTAGGTTTCCCGCGGTCGGTGTATGAAGTAGTACTATGCACTGCCATGCACCGACACCAAAACGCGGATGACGTAGCACAGCGGTTCAGGTTTAGTCAGTAAGAGTCTGACACTACCCGCGGCTCCCCCCGGGGTCGCGGGTGTCTATGAGGATTCCCCCGCTTTACCAAAAAAAAAAAAAGGTTAGGTTAGGTTTGGTTTTTAGTTTGGTTAGGTTAGGTTTAGTTTTTGGTTAGGTTAGGTTAGGTTCGGTTTTTAGTTAGGTTAGGTTAGGTTTGGTTTTTGGTTAGGTTAGGTTAGGTTCGGTTTGGTTTTTTAGTTAGGTTAGGTTAGGTTTGGTTTTTGGTTAGGTTAGGTTCGGTTTTTAGTTAGGTTAGGTTAGGTTCGGTTTTTAGTTAGGTATGGTTCGGTTCGGTTTTTAGTAAGGTTAGGTTAGGTTAGGTTAGGTTTGGTTTTTGGTTAGGTTAGGTTCGGTTTTTAGTTAGGTTAGGTTAGGTTTGGTTTTTAGTTAGGTTAGGTTAGGTTCGGTTTTTAGTTAGGTTAGGTTAGGTTTGGTTTTTAGTTAGGTTAGGTTAGGTTCGGTTTTTAGTTAGACCTAACCGAAATGAACGAAATGAACGAAATGAACGAAATGAACGAAATAAACGACATAAACAAAATGAACGAAATGAACGACAAACAAAATTAATAGAATGAATAGATTGAACAAAATGAATAAATAAAATAAATGTATTGAATGAACGAAATGAAATGAATGGACAAACAGTATTCATCCCGCGCTTATATTAGAATTAGACGGTCAAATCAATCAATTTCTTGACTATCGCTCCCTCCTTAGTATTTTTTTGGTTGACATAATAATATCGCACCCCCAGAACCACAAAAGGCGTAAGAGCAGATACGTCATTTTTTTTATTGCATATTTGAATAGTACAAGTAAAAATACATATAATAAATATTTTTCGTGATTTTTTTACGTAAAATTAGGATTTTATAACAAAAAAAGTTTTTTTAACGTTCTAAAATTAAATTATTTTATTTATTAAAGAAGTCGATAAACCAGCATACGCGCGTAAAATTATAAGAAAATAGACCTAATCGTACTCAAGCTGTTGTTTCATTTGATAATACAAATATTTGATAAATGTAAACCCTATTATGCTATTTCATACTTAATAAAAAAAGCAATTTCCTAAAATAATACTGATTACATCCTATCACGCTCAGAAATAGTTAAACAAAAAGTGCAGTATTCCTTGTTGAGTAATACATTCGTATTACAGTTTAGAAATAATCATGCTTACGCCTTTTTTCCGTTCATAAGGTTAGGTTTGGTTTTTAGTTAGGTTAGGTTAGGTTTGGTTTTTGGTTAGGTTAGGTTAGGTTCGGTTTTTAGTTAGGTTAGGTTAGGTTTGATTTTTAGTTTGGTTAGGTTAGGTTTGGTTTTTAGTTAGGTTAGGTTAGGTTCGGTTTTTAGTAAGGTTAGGTTCAGTTCGATTTTTGGTTAGGTTAGGTTAGGTTTCCCGCGGTCGGTGTATGAAGTAGTACTATGCACTGCCATGCACCGACACCAAAACGCGGATGACGTAGCACAGCGGTTCAGGTTTAGTCAGTAAGAGTCTGACACTACCCGCGGCTCCCCCCGGGGTCGCGGGTGTCTATGAGGATTCCCCCGCTTTACCAAAAAAAAAAAAAGGTTAGGTTAGGTTTGGTTTTTAGTTTGGTTAGGTTAGGTTTAGTTTTTGGTTAGGTTAGGTTAGGTTCGGTTTTTAGTTAGGTTAGGTTAGGTTTGGTTTTTGGTTAGGTTAGGTTAGGTTCGGTTTGGTTTTTTAGTTAGGTTAGGTTAGGTTTGGTTTTTGGTTAGGTTAGGTTAGGTTCGGTTTTTATTTAGGTTAGGTTAGGTTTGATTTTTAGTTTGGTTAGGTTAGGTTTAGTTTTTAGTTAGGTTCGGTTTTTAGTAAGGTTAGGTTCGGTTCGGTTTTTAGTTAGGTTAGGTTAGGTTTGGTTTTTGGTTAGGTTAGGTTAGGTTTGGTTTTTAGTTAGGTTAGGTTTGGTTTTTGGTTAGGTTAGGTTAGGTTCGGTTTTTAGTTAGGTTAGGTTAGGTTTGCTTTTAGTTAGGTTAGGTTAGGTTTGGTTTTTAGTTAGGTTAGATTAGGTTCGGTTTTAGTTAGGTTAGGTTAGGTTTTTAGTTAGGTTAGGTTAGGTTTGATTTTTAGTTTGGTTAGGTTAGGTTTTTAGTTAGGTTAGGTTAGGTTTGGTTTTTGGTTAGGTTAGGTTAGGTTCGGTTTTTAGTTAGGTTAGGTTAGGTTAGGTTTGGGTTTTAGTTAGGTTCGGTTCGGTTCGGTTTTTGGTTAGGTTAGGTTCCGTTTTTAGTTAGGTTTGGTTTTTAGTTAGGTTAGGTTAGGTTAGGTTTGGTTTTTAGTTAGGTTAGGTTAGGTTTGGTTTTTAATTAGGTTAGGTTAGGTTCGGTTTTTAATTAGGTGAGGTCAGGTTTGGTTTTTGGTTAGATTAGGTTAGGTTTGGTTTTTAGTTAGGTAAGGTTAGGTTTGGTTTTTAGTTATGTTAGGTTAGGTTTGGTTTTTAGTTAGGTTAGGTTAGGTTTGGTTTTTGGTTAGGTTAGGTTAGGTTCGGTTTTAGTTAGGTTAGGTTAGGTTTTTAGTTAGGTTAGGTTAGGTTTGGTTTTTGGTTAGGTTAGGTTAGGTTTGGTTTTTAGTAAGGTTAGGTTAGGTTTGGTTTTTGGTTAGGTTAGGTTCCGTTTTTAGTTAGGTTAGGTTAGGTTTGGTTTTTAGTTAGGTTAGGTTAGGTTAGGTTTGGTTTTTAGTTAGGTTAGGTTAGGTTTGGTTTTTAATTAGGTTAGGTTAGGTTCGGTTTTTAATTAAGTGAGGTCAGGTTTGGTTTTTGGTTAGATTAGGTTAGGTTTGGTTTTTAGTTAGGTAAGGTTAGGTTTGGTTTTTAGTTATGTTAGGTTAGGTTTGGTTTTTAGTTAGGTTAGGTTAGGTTTGGTTTTTAGTTAGGTTAGGTTAGGTTTGGTTTTTAGTTAGGTTAGGTTAGGTTCGGTTTTTAGTTAGACCTAACCTAACTAAAAACCAAACCTAACCTAACATAACTAAAAACCAAACCTAACCTTACCTAACTAAAAACCAAACCTAACCTAATCTAACCAAAAACCAAACCTGACCTCACCTAATTAAAAACCGAACCTAACCTAACCTAATTAAAAACCAAACCTAACCTAACCTAACTAAAAACCAAACCTAACCTAACCTAACCTAACTAAAAACCAAACCTAACTAAAAACGGAACCTAACCTAACCAAAAACCGAACCGAACCGAACCTAACTAAAACCCAAACCTAACCTAACCTAACCTAACTAAAAACCGAACCTAACCTAACCTAACCAAAAACCAAACCTAACCTAACCTAACTAAAAACCTAACCTAACCAAACTAAAAATCAAACCTAACCTAACCTAACTAAAAACCTAACCTAACCTAACTAAAACCGAACCTAATCTAACCTAACTAAAAACCAAACCTAACCTAACCTAACTAAAAACCAAACCTAACCTAACCTAACTAAAAACCGAACCTAACCTAACCTAACCAAAAACCAAACCTAACCTAACTAAAAACCAAACCTAACCTAACCTAACCTAACCAAAAACCAAACCTAACCTAACCTAACTAAAAACCGAACCGAACCTAACCTTACTAAAAACCGAACCTAACTAAAAACTAAACCTAACCTAACCAAACTAAAAATCAAACCTAACCTAACCTAAATAAAAACCGAACCTAACCTAACCTAACCAAAAACCAAACCTAACCTAACCTAACTAAAAAACCAAACCGAACCTAACCTAACCTAACCAAAAACCAAACCTAACCTAACCTAACTAAAAACCGAACCTAACCTAACCTAACCAAAAACTAAACCTAACCTAACCAAACTAAAAACCAAACCTAACCTAACCTTTTTTTTTTTTTGGTAAAGCGGGGGAATCCTCATAGACACCCGCGACCCCGGGGGGAGCCGCGGGTAGTGTCAGACTCTTACTGACTAAACCTGAACCGCTGTGCTACGTCATCCGCGTTTTGGTGTCGGTGCATGGCAGTGCATAGTACTACTTCATACACCGACCGCGGGAAACCTAACCTAACCTAACCAAAAACCGAACCGAACCTAACCTTACTAAAAACCGAACCTAACCTAACCTAACTAAAAACCAAACCTAACCTAACCAAACTAAAAATCAAACCTAACCTAACCTAACTAAAAACCGAACCTAACCTAACCTAACCAAAAACCAAACCTAACCTAACCTAACTAAAAACCAAACCTAACCTTATGAACGGAAAAAAGGCGTAAGCATGATTATTTCTAAACTGTAATACGAATGTATTACTCAACAAGGAATACTGCACTTTTTGTTTAACTATTTCTGAGCGTGATAGGATGTAATCAGTATTATTTTAGGAAATTGCTTTTTTTATTAAGTATGAAATAGCATAATAGGGTTTACATTTATCAAATATTTGTATTATCAAATGAAACAACAGCTTGAGTACGATTAGGTCTATTTTCTTATAATTTTACGCGCGTATGCTGGTTTATCGACTTCTTTAATAAATAAAATAATTTAATTTTAGAACGTTAAAAAAACTTTTTTTGTTATAAAATCCTAATTTTACGTAAAAAAATCACGAAAAATATTTATTATATGTATTTTTACTTGTACTATTCAAATATGCAATAAAAAAAATGACGTATCTGCTCTTACGCCTTTTGTGGTTCTGGGGGTGCGATATTATTATGTCAACCAAAAAAATACTAAGGAGGGAGCGATAGTCAAGAAATTGATTGATTTGACCGTCTAATTCTAATATAAGCGCGGGATGAATACTGTTTGTCCATTCATTTCATTTCGTTCATTCAATACATTTATTTTATTTATTCATTTTGTTCAATCTATTCATTCTATTAATTTTGTTTGTCGTTCATTTTGTTTATGTCGTTTATTTCGTTCATTTCGTTCATTTCGTTCATTTCGTTCATTTCGTTCATTTCGTTCATTTCGTTCATTTCGTTCATTTCGTTCATTTCGTTCATTTCGTTCATTTCGTTCATTTCGTTCATTTCGTTCATTTCGTTCATTTCGTTCATTTCGTTCATTTCGTTCATTTCGTTCATTTCGTTCATTTCGTTCATTTCGTTCATTTCGTTCATTTCGTTCATTTCGTTCATTTCGTTCATTTCGTTCATTTCGTTCATTTCGTTCATTTCGTTCATTTCGTTCATTTCGTTCATTTCGTTCATTTCGTTCATTTCGTTCATTTCGTTCATTTCGTTCATTTCGTTCATTTCGTTCATTTCGTTCATTTCGTTCATTTCGTTCATTTCGTTCATTTCGTTCATTTCGTTCATTTCGTTCATTTCGTTCATTTCGTTCGTTTCGTTCGTTTCGTTCGTTTCGTTCGTTTCGTTCGTTTCGTTCGTTTCGTTCGTTTCGTTCGTTTCGTTCGTTTCGTTCGTTTCGTTCGTTTCGTTCGTTTCGTTCATTTCGTTCATTTCGTTCATTTCGTTCATTTCGTTAATTTCGTTCATTTCGTTCATTTCGTTCATTTCGTTCATTTCGTTCATTTCGTTCATTTCGTTCATTTCGTTCATTTCGTTCATTTCGTTCATTTCGTTCATTTCGTTCATTTCGTTCATTTCGTTCATTTCGTTCATTTCGTTCATTTCGTTCATTTCGTTCATTTCGTTCATTTCGTTCATTTCGTTCATTTCGTTCATTTCGTTCATTTCGTTCATTTCGTTCATTTCGTTCATTTCGTTCATTTCGTTCATTTCGTTCATTTCGTTCATTTCGTTCATTTCGTTCATTTCGTTCATTTCGTTCATTTCGTTCATTTCGTTCATTTCGTTCATTTCGTTCATTTCGTTCATTTCGTTCATTTCGTTCATTTCGTTCATTTCGTTCATTTCGTTCATTTCGTTCATTTCGTTCATTTCGTTCATTTCGTTCATTTCGTTCATTTCGTTCATTTCGTTCATTTCGTTCATTTCGTTCATTTCGTTCATTTCGTTCATTTCGTTCATTTCGTTCATTTCGTTCATTTCGTTCATTTCGTTCATTTCGTTCATTTCGTTCATTTCGTTCATTTCGTTCATTTCGTTCATTTCGTTCATTTCGTTCATTTCGTTCATTTCGTTCATTTCGTTCATTTCGTTCATTTCGTTCATTTCGTTCATTTCGTTCATTTCGTTCATTTCGTTCATTTCGTTCATTTTGTTCATTTCGTTCATTTCGTTCATTTCGTTCATTTCGTTCATTTCGTTCATTTCGTTCATTTTGTTCATTTCGTTCATTTCGTTCATTTCTTTCATTTGTTTCATTTCGTTCATTTCGTTCATTTCGTTTATTACGTTCATTTCGTTTATTTCGTTCATTCCGCCCATTTCGTTAAAATCGTTAATTTTGTCCAAATTGTTGAAAATCATTCAAATCGTTCATTTTGTTCAAATCGTTGAAAATCATTCAAATCGTTTATTTCGTTCAAATTGTTTATTACGTATATTTTGTTCATGTCATAAAGAATCGTTCATTTTGTTCAAATCGCTGAAAATCGTTCATTTCGGTCATTTTGTTCATGTCGTTCATTTCGTTAAAATCGTTAATTTTGTCCAAATCGTAGAAAATCATTCAAATCGTTAAAATCGTTAATTTTGTTTAAATCGTTGAAAATCATTCAAATCGTTAAAATCGTTAATTTCGTTTATTTCGTTCTTTTCGTTCAAATCGTTGAAAATCATTCAAATCGGTAAAATCGTTCATGTCGTTCGTTTCGTTAAAATCGTTCATTTTGTTCAAATCGTTGAAAATCATTCAAATTGTTCTTTTCGTTCATTTCGTTAATTTCTTTCAAATCGTTGAAAATCATTCAAATCGTTCATTTCTTTCAAATCGTTTATTACGTATATTTTGTTCATGTCATAAAGAATCGTTCATTTTGTTCAAATCGTTGAAAATCGTTCATTTCGATCATTTTGTCCATGTCGTTCATATCGTTAAAATCGTTCATTTTGTCCAAATCGTTGAAAATCATTCAAATCGTTAAAATCGTTCATTTTGTTTAAATCGTTGAAAATCATTCAAATCGTTAAAATCGTTAATTTCGTTAATTTCGTTCAAATCGTTGAAAATCATTCAAATCGTTCTTTTCGTTCATTTCGTTAATTTCTTTCAAATCGTCGAAAATCATTCAAATCGTTAATTTCGTTCATTTCGTTCAAATCGTTGAAAATCATTCAAATCGTTCTTTTCGTTCATTTCGTTTATTTCTTTCAAATCGTTGAAAATCATTCAAATCGTTCATTTTGTTCATTTTGTTCATTTCGTTAATTTCGGTAATTTCGGTTATTTCGTTCATTTCGGTTATTTCGTTCATTTCGTTCATTTCGGTTATTTCGTTAATTTCGTTTATTTCGTTCATTTCGTTCATTTCGGTTATTTCGTTCATTTCGTTCATTTCGTTCATTTCGTTCATTTCGTTCATTTCGTTCATTTCGTTCATTTTGTTGATGTCGTTCATTTCGTTCATTTCGTTCATTCCGTTCATTTCGTTCATTTCGTTCATTTCGTTCATTTCGTTCATTTCGTTCATTTCGTTCATTTCGTTCATTTCATTCATTTCGTTCATTTCGTTCATTTCGTTCATTTCGTTCATTTCGTTCATTTCGTTCATTTCGTTCATTTCGTTCATTTCGTTCATTTCGTTCATTTCGTTCATTTCGTTCATTTCGTTCATTTCGTTCATTTCGTTCATTTCGTTCATTTCGTTCATTTCGTTCATTTCGTTCATTTCGTCCATTTCGATAAAATCGTTCATTTTGTTCAAATCGTTAAAAATCATTCATTTCGTCCATTTCGTTCATTTCGTTCATTTCGTTCATTTCGTTCATTTCGTTCATTTCGTTCATTTCGTTCATTTCGTTCATTTCGTTCATTTCGTTCATTTCGTTCATTTCGTTCATTTCGTTCATTTCGTTCATTTCGTTCATTTCGTTCATTTCGTTCATTTCGTTCATTTCGTTCATTTCGTTCATTTCGTTCATTTCGTTCATTTCGTTCATTTCGTTCATTTCGTTCATTTCGTTCATTTCGTTCATTTCGTTCATTTCGTTCATTTCGTTCATTTCGTTCATTTCGTTCATTTCGTTCATTTCGTTCATTTCGTTCATTTCGTTCATTTTGTTCATTTCGTTCATTTCGTTCATTTCGTTCATTTCGTTCATTTCGTTCATTTCGTTCATTTCGTTTCATTTCGTTCATTTCATTCAAATCGTTAAAATCGTTCATTTTATTCCTTTCGTTCATTTCGTTCATTTCGTTCATTTTGTTCATTTTGTTCATTTCGTTCATTTCGTTCATTTCGTTCATTTCGTTCATTTCGTTCATTTCGTTCATTTCGTTCATTTCGTTCATTTCGTTCATTTCGTTCATTTCGTTCATTTCGTTCATTTCGTTCATTTCGTTCATTTCGTTCCTTTCGTTCATTTCGTTCATTTCTTTCATTTCGTTCATTTCGTTCATTTCGTTCATTTCGTTCATTTCGTTCATTTCGTTCATTTCGTTCATTTCGTTCATTTCGTTCATTTCGTTCATTTCGTTCATTTCGTTCATTTCGTTCATTTCGTTCATTTCGTTCATTTCGTTCATTTCGTTCATTTCGTTCATTTCGTTCATTTCGTTCATTTCGTTCATTTCGTTCATTTCGTTCATTTCGTTCATTTCGTTCATTTCGTTCATTTCGTTCATTTCGTTCATTTCGTTCATTTCGTTCATTTCGTTCATTTCGTTCATTTCGTTCATTTCGTTCATTTCGTTCATTTCGTTCATTTCGTTCATTTCGTTCATTTCGTTCATTTCGTTCATTTCGTTCATTTCGTTCATTTCGTTCATTTCGTTCATTTCGTTCATTTCGTTCATTTCGTTCATTTCGTTCATTTCGTTCATTTCGTTCATTTCGTTCATTTCGTTCATTTCGTTCATTTCGTTCATTTCGTTCATTTCGTTCATTTCGTTCATTTCGTTCATTTCGTTCATTTCGTTCATTTCGTTCATTTCGTTCATTTCGTTCATTTCGTTCATTTCGTTCATTTCGTTCATTTCGTTCATTTCGTTCATTTCGTTCATTTCGTTCATTTCGTTCATTTCGTTCATTTCGTTCATTTCGTTCATTTAGTTCATTTCGTTCATTTCGTTCATTTCGTTCATTTCGTTCATTTCGTTCATTTCGTTCATTTCGTTCATTTCGTTCATTTCGTTCATTTCGTTTCATTTCGTTCATTTCATTCAAATCGTTAAAATCGTTCATTTTATTCCTTTCGTTCATTTCGTCCATTTCGTTCATTTCGTTCATTTTGTTCATTTTGTTCATTTCGTTCATTTCGTTCATTTCGTTCATTTCGTTCATTTCGTTCATTTTGTTCATTTCGTTCATTTCGTTCATTTCGTTCCTTTCGTTCATTTCGTTCATTTCTTTCATTTCTTTCATTTCGTTCATTCCGCCCATTTCGTTAAAATCGTTAATTTTGTCCAAATTGTTGAAAATCATTCAAATCGTTCATTTCGTTCAAATCGTTGAAAATCATTCAAATCGTTTATTTCGTTCAAATTGTTTATTACGTATATTTTGTTCATGTCATAAAGAATCGTTCATTTTGTTCAAATCGCTGAAAATCGTTCATTTCGGTCATTTTGTTCATGTCGTTCATTTCGTTAAAATCGTTAATTTTGTCCAAATCGTTGAAAATCATTCAAATCGTTAAAATCGTTTATTTTGTTTAAATCGTTGAAAATTATTCAGATCGTTAAAATCGTTAATTTCGTTAATTTCGTTTATTTCGTTCTTTTCGTTCAAATCGTTGAAAATCATTCAAATCGGTAAAATCGTTCATGTCGTTCGTTTCGTTAAAATCGTTCATTTTGTTCAAATCGTTGAAAATCATTCAAATCGTTCTTTTCGTTAATTTCTTTCAAATCGTTGAAAATCATTCAAATCGTTAAAATAGTTCATTTCGTATTTTTTGTTCAAATCGTTGAAAATCGTTCATTTCGTATATTTTGTTCATTTCGTTAAAATGGTTCATTTTGTTCAAATCGTTGAAAATTATTCAAATCGTTAAAATCGTTCATTTCGTTCATTTATACCGTTACCTTTTCCTTTTACCCTTTCCTTTTATCCTCTTAGGGGTTGAATTTCCATCCTTTCTTAGTGCTCCCCTACATATCTCAAGGAACCTACATGCCAAATTGCAGCTTTCTACGACCAGTAGTTTCGGCTGTGTGTTGTCTGTCAGTCAGTCAGTCAGTCAGTCAGTCAGTCAGTCAGTAACGGAAGAGTGTTATATTATAGATAATTCAAGCGCAACTGCTATCTTCACGTTCTACTTTTTGGTTTACCGGAAAGAGTTAATGGCATCAACTTTCAACAGCCTTATTTATTTTATTTATTTATTTATTTACAGTTTATGTACACACAGAACGATTAAGCAGGATACAACATTATATAATTAATGTACAAAGGTACTGCTTATTTCTTATAGAAATTTCTTCCAGCAGACCTGCGAAAGGAGAAAAGCATTAAATATAAGGCAATAGTGTGTAAAAATATGAAAAGTGCGTTAGTTATATATATAAAAAAAAAAGAATTCTTAACATGTATTGTGTAAACAAAAAGCAATAAGTAATAAACATATAAAAACCAATATGTATAATTATAAAGAAAGGAAGTGCTCTTTTACTCTTCTCTTAAAGACAGATATTGATGGTGAATCACGGATACAGGGTGGCAGTGAATTCCACAATCTAACTGCATGCACGGTAAAGGAGTAGGAGAGGAAGTCGGTGTTGTGAGGAAGGAATTTAAGGAGGCTTCTAAGTTGGGATCTGCACGGAGCGTCGGAAGATTTGACATAAGAAAATCGCTCACGGAGATAGGAGGGATACTGAGGGTTATGCAGGATGTTGAACAGGAGACATAATATCCGAGTGTTCCGGCGAAGGCGGATTGGGAGCCATTTGAGATCGTTGCGAAATTCCGAGATGTGATCATATTTACGTAATCCGAAAATAAAGCGAATACATAAATTTTGCAAGCGCTCAAGTTTGTTTAAAAGCTCCTCAGTGACATCCAAATAGCAGGCATCAGCATAGTCTATAATAGGCTGAATTAATGATTGGGCCAAATAAATTTTGGTTTGAAGGGGGAGAAAACTTTGTAAATGTTTGAGCGAGTGGAGGGAATAGTACACTTTGCGGCTGACTTCATTGACATGACTCTGCCATGACAGGTTAGAGTCCAAGACGACACCTAGGTTCTTGGCTGTATCTGTAAAGGGGATAACTACGCCGTCTAATACCACGTCTCTAACCACACCTATGTTAGCCGCATTGGAAAAGTGTCGACTGCCTATGATCATGGCCTGAGATTTCGCAGGGTTAATGTGTAAACCATAAGATTTAGCCCAGATGCTTATGCAATTCAGGTCGTGATTCATTGCAGCTATAGCAGAATCGGCATCACACAAAGCAAAATCACGATAAACCTGCAAGTCGTCTGCGTACAGATGGAAATTGGAAGAGATAACCCTGGTGACGGAGTTAATAAAAATAGTAAATAAAAGAGGAGAAAGGACACCACCCTGGGGCACACCCGCAGCGAGGTCACGCCAATCGGATAATGAGTCTTCATGGCGGACACACTGCGAACGGCCCCGAAGATAGGAGGCCTTCTGTAAGTATAGCAAAAAAATGAAGCGAACTTTCGATCAAATTGCATGCAAAAAGCTAAAAGAAAACTGTTATTATAAACACAAGCATATTTTTCAGCCAGAAACTATTCTCTAGACTTACAACATTAAATGTGCAGATAAGAATCACAGTTTCAGACGAATTTGAGCCTTATTGTAAAGAATTACAGTTTGGTTTATCTGAGTTGGCTAGCATAGCAATGTGGCAAATTGATTCATTATTTTTTGTGGTCTCTCACTAATGAGATTTCGCAATAGTCTTTTTTTAGGGATGCTGGGGGATTGGAAAATAGACGAGATAAGTCTAGAAAGGTATTAAAGAGGAATTGGTACTTAATTCTAGGATATAATAGGAGAAAAAACTCAAAAATATTTTTCTAGTTGTTTTTGAATGTGGGTTCTGCGTCTGTTCTCTCTCCGGTCTTGTCAGATTACCATTCTACCGGGCTATGAGAGAAAAAGAAACAGAGAGTGCACTTGAGTCTACTGTACATGAAAATCATCAGGCATTTAAAAATTAAAGAAACTTACTCACTTAGTCCTGAATCATTACAGTCATGTAGAAAGGAAATAGGAAATCCTCACAAAATAATGTTTTTCTCGAAAGTACACGAGGCGAAGAAGCCCCATCACGAGCGATAAATAAATAAATGTAATACAAGCATGAAGCATAATTATTACAAATAAATCATATGAACAAAAGGGGACCCTTATAACCCCCTCTCTAACCAATTACAAGCCCCTAAAAATGATATACAATCACTTTATAAAGATGTATGCAATGCCACACAACCGCAATGACTTACACTAAAGAATGTTATACACTGGCTAGCTTGATAATTTTAGTAAACTTAGTATGTAAAGTGAATAGTTTTTTCCGTACCCTTTTGTAAGTGGGTTATAGTTTCAAAAACATTAGCCTCTTTAATGCAGTTGGGTAAAAAGTAGATTATGTGCAATTCTAGCGCAGAGAACTCTAAGGCGAAACCGCGGTTCGATTTGGTAGCAAATTCGATCCCCGCGTAAGACAAGAATGTGCATGTGAATTAAATATCTGTGAAATCCTCTGCGATACAAGGATTAAATTACTAAGTACGGGAGACGTTTTTTTTTTAAGAATAAAAAACTTAAGCAGTTTTTCTAAGTCATTAGATCTACCTAAAAACCTAATTTTAACCCTCCGCAAATGTCGAAACACTCCACATCCATTATACCTAATTTAAACCACTCTTCCAAAAATGTAAACGTACCTTAAAAATATTCCAGAAAAGGGTATATATTACAGAAATTACGAGCTCAAAATTACAGGATTATCTTAATAAATGTGCGTGTAATGGTGGGAGGGGACATTAGAACGTCCGCGGAAACCGCGACGGGATATTTATTGCCCTACTTAACGCCTTTGTGTACAAGGTGGAGTTTCAGGAGTCTTAAGATGGAATAGTCGAGGTCTAGGAAATGAAGGTGGGTTTTATATCGATATGTCAAGTTTCGTGTCTTTAAAACGTCCGGTTATTAAGTTTTTCTTGATCAGATTGAGAAGAATTTTGCAATGAATTCGATGGTAATGATAATGCTATTTTAATGTTCAAACTTTCGGATCTCGTGTTGATTTAATATAGAAGCCAGAATGTGGTCTTAGACGCTCTATAACGAAACGAGTATTCCGTATATACTTTATGTTCAGAAGTCGTTTGGAAACTTCTATTCAAGTAGAAACCTTTTTTGACACATAAATTGACAACGATACATCGCACAGCCAAAACTGTCTACTTGTTCCCGTTAATCTCTGAAACAGACGATTTTGACGGAACTTTTATTGGCAGGTAGCTGATATAATAAGAAGAAACTTAGGCTACTCTAATTTTACAAAATAAACTAATTAACTTTTTTGTAAAATTCCTCGCGGACGACATCGCGGTTACCTACAGCCGGCAAATAATACTTTAAGACTCCACTTTTCTAGGTCAAACCCCTCCCTCTAGGGAAAAGCTTTAATAAAACAGTTCACAAACGAAAGCAGAATTAAAGATGTCCGACTGATTCTTAACGTAATTACTTTATGTATTTAGATTTCCCGGCTATTTGCATAATGGACAGCATACTTTGAGGCAATGAGGCTTGATACTAATGAATACTAATGATGGGGTTTGCGGAAGAATTTTTTGTCCTCTTCAGGTAAATTGTACTAGAATTATAGTTATCATTTTGGAATAGAATAGCAGAAAACTATTGTATTTAGTCTGTTTAGGAACCTAATTTGAAGCTTCTAGGCGGGCCTGATGGTCTAGTGGTTAGTGGCCCCGACTGCTATACCGGAGGTCGTGAGTTCAATTCCCACCTAGGGTAAATGTTTGTGTGATGTGCACGGTCATTTGTTCTGTCTAGATGTCATTTATAATAATAATATGTGTAATGAGGTAACGACTTTCCCCACGGGGCAAGTCGTTACCTCATCATGGGGATAATGCAAGACCTGAGGGCATATTAGTATGCTTTTTCAAACCTTGAGGTATAAATAAAAAATGTATCTGAAGGTCTATGTAGGAGCATACATCCGCAGGGCAGCTTGTGGCGAGCTGTTTGTGTGTGGCGACACAACGGAACCTGAATGCCCCAGGGGGTCACTCTTCATGAGGACTCCCAGCTCTTACTAGCCTTAACTAGCTGGCTAGAGAGGGGTTGCAAGAGCTATATGCTCGGGGGTGGAAGTGTCTAATGGCGTAATAACGAGGAAACCCGCTCCGGGTCTGTTACCCGCGATGGCGAAATCGGTGTCGCACCTCTCTACACCCCTTAGCCTTACTCTCTGGTGTTGCCCACCTGCTGCCTATCGTGGCGGTATAATAGGGGGCCCATCTTGGAGCCGGCGAGTGACCGCCTGCCAATTTTAATTGCATTTTCATGTGTTGAAAGGCAGGTGCCATAGTTTTCCATAGTGGAGGAATCACTTACATTTATCAAATTTCATCAATAGCCCAAACTAGTTTCATCTCCATAATTTACAATAGTCTTGTAGCTACCTTGGTCCATGTCGGTTCTTCCATAGAGCAGGGGTGGATGGCCCTTGGTAGGTGCCCCATCACATTTTAGATTAAAGTTCTCAACAAGGCCTCTGCATGTTGGACCTGTGTCCCCGTGTAAGCCTTTAAAAAGGACCGGGTTTCTTCCCTTGAAGTTAGCCCGTGAATTAAAAGAGATATGTATGTTTATAAGTTGTCTAGTACTTATAATATAAGTTACTCTAGTTAGTACCTATACTTAATTTGAAACTACGTGGTGTGTGAATACTGATTATGTACATATACATAAGGATTATATAGATGAAATGAAGTCGAAATAAAATCAGTAAGTATGTTCAATTAACATCGAGAGTCACTCGTTCGTCCGATAATTGTTTGAACTACCAAAATAATTAATAATTTATCTGCTCTTAATAATATGTTGCAATTATTGGAAAATTCAATACCTAAGTGGCCATGGCTTTCCCTATAGACTATATGAAACTAATTGATTAAAATGTCTGCAAACAAGTTGCATGTATTGCTGTTTCATTTTATGTATTGAAATTATAAGGTGTTGAAAAGAGATGGCGGTATAGTATGTTCTTTGTTATTTCTACTACATGAATTTCTTGCTTTTCTTTTTTATCTACAAGTAAAGGTGACTGCAAAAGGCTCTTGATGTGATCATTGAAAAATTATTTCAAAATCGTTTAAAGTATTTTATGTGTCAAAAGATGAAAAAACGCAACTTAAGTTTTTCCAACCATCTCTATATTTTATTATTAAAAAAAAAATTTTTGCTATTCAATCGCCAGTTAAGTTTACAAATACTTTGATAATATTATTATTGATACTTATAAGCGGTGGTGGAACATAAAAAAAACATGCGGATTTTTTCTTCACATACTTACTACTTATATACTAACTACATATACTTACACACACACTCAAAAAATAATAGACATTCAATATTACTGCTCGAAACACTTTTGTTCCGAAGGTCTAATATAAAACAGATCAACATAAAAACAAACCAGTTCCTTACGTAGGAATGTTGAGAACATTTTTGTAATAAAAAGACTGGAGAATGGCAAATGGTAGATGAACTAGACTTGCAAACCTGTAAAATTGGTTCTAGACAAAAAGAAAAAACTGGCCAAGTCAGACTCGCGCACGAAGAGTTTCGTACTATCATCTATAATAGAAAATAATGTATTAATTATGCTTGCACGACTACATCGATATACTTTAAGAGTTGTAGGCAGGCCCTTAGGCATGTTAAAAAAATACTGGCTTGCAGGGCAAAAGCCGAAAATACTAATTCTGAACACCTAACTTGCGTTATGATTGCTGCGAAGATCCAAGAGTGTAATTATATTGCCTCAAACCTAAGAGTAAACAGAAGTACACATAGGAGTAATTCAATTTGCTGGTTTAGCACCGACTTAAGCTAATATCTAGCTAATACAATAATAATATATTTTGTCATTTAGTTTATTTCAAGTTTTCAGATTCGTTGTTTTTGAAATCGGGTTTCCTTTTTGTTCATAATGTAAATATATTATGTAAAGTTTTGTTAGTTACTTACTGTGGTCATAATAACTTAATATATTATTGGTTTGTTACACTGTAGAGCTATTTGCTGTGGAGTATTAGGTATTTGCTATTTCTTGGTCCTATAATAGTCAACTTGAACCGGAGGGCATCCACCGCTGTGCAAACTCGTCTAGTCAAGTAGACTCCCTTACGAGATATTTTTAGTAAACTTGCATCGGTTAGAATAAAAAATATACATAACTAGCTGTGGTGCAGGACAGAAAAACGTTGAAGGATTTGGGAGAAGCCTTTGCTTAGCAATGGGACACAATAGGCTAGGAAAAACAAAAACTAACCGTTGCCCGCCTTCGCCCACGCGAATGTCGATTATAGCTGCAAAAATATTACCCCGCTCTGACGCAATTGGTTAATAAGTAACCTATGTTAGTTGACACCCTGAACAACCTCATTAATTTGGTGTCGTGTTTGGTCAATTATGTAGCTAGTTTCACACCAAAGTTATCAAAAATTATCCAGCCGTTTAAGCGTGAAAGAGTCACTGACATTCATCCATCCGTCCAGATAATTTTGGCGTTTAAAATAAGAAGGATTTGAACATCATCTATCGAAAAACCGTTTATCTTAACACAATACTTACAAAAGAAGCATCAGAAAGTCGAAACCAATTAAGCGGTCTTAATTCAAGGTCCCATGCAACTTCTACGTCACAATATTCATCCGAATTCTTTTTAAACCAGTTCTGTACACAGAGCAAAACATAGCAAACAACACTTCGTGGTTAATTATTAAAAACAAATTCCCACGACTACTCGTGTTTTATCATTAGCATAATATATACAGATATGTATGTATGTAGAGATAAGAGCACCATGCTCTTGCTCATGCTCTAGTCTTTAAATAAAAACATAAGTTGTTTGTAAGTATATTTAATAAATATACTTACAAACAATATATTCGACTTTATGATTACCTGTATCCGGCATTGCAAGGGAGAGATTTCTTTAAGGACCTTGTAAGCGCGGTAAATGTGAAAAAGGCAGATGAAAACACTCCAGTGGTTTTAGCCGTTTAAAGTTCAGTACCTATTTCAAAGAAATAAGAATAAATTAATCCACCTGTATCCTATCTCTCAAATCTAGAAAAAAATATTCACCAACTAAAAACGCTAAAACTTTTGGAAACAATTTTACTAACACATCAATTAGATAAGTAATTTTATTAAAATCGCCAACACTATTATGCAATAAACGTACATAACAGGCATTATAATGAGAGAAACAGGAAAATTGACCACTTAAAGGTACTATACAGGAAATATCCGTTACTTCGATGATTAGTACATCTACAGCAAATGAGATCACATAATTAACATTATAATGGAGAAACAGGATTGTCATTGTGTGGAGTGACAAAAATGTTTAAAGGAATGAGTTCATAAGAGGAAGTTTGAAAGTAGCACCTGTTACAGAAAAAAATAAAGGAAGTCGTCTGTCTTGGTATGGACATGTGATGTGGTGGGATGGTACTCATGTGACTAAGAGAGTGATGATGAGTATGAATGTTAATAGATGTAGATGAAGGGGAAGGCCAAAGAAAACATAATTATGGATTGTATTAGGAACGATATTATTTAAAAAGGAGAAAACGATTCTGTGATGTCTGATAGGGGAGAAAGGAAGAAAAAAACGTGTTGTGCCGACCCCAAGTAAACTGTGACAGGAAGGACAGGAAGATGATGAAACAAGATTGTCATTATGGTAATATAACATTAATAAACTATAGTAAATGATCTATTGGCTTTGTAAAAGCAAGACAGAACTACGGGCAAAGTGATGCACTATCCGTCTTCCACAATTTCAACATCCTCAATTGAAAACTCCCAATAAGGGTATTGGATTAGAAAATCGACGAAATAACTGTAGAGATACCTAACAGATTATTTCTAAAACATATTGCTAAAGCAAACAACATGACCTACAACTAACTTATTAAAAAAGGTTATATAAACTCGAAATTTTTCTACCAAGCATCACAAAAAGAAAAAAACTAACAAACTGGTCGTTTACTATCATTTTGACAATAGAAAGAGAAAGAACTATAAAGCTATATAGCTCTATCTCCTTTCCACAGTGATGTTAGCAACAGGTGCACATACAGAACCTGATTCCGTCTTACGCACACATATAAAGGTATATGTACACACATATGCGTCGCAGTATCATATACCAGTAGAGTCTATAGCCTTATGAAGGACAGACAACAAATAGTTATTAAAAAACTTAATATCGAAACAGTTTTATAAGTTTAAAGTGTTAATTTTGAGAAAATTTTGCAGTTTTTGTGTGAATTAATGGACGGTGTATGAAATAAATGTTTGTGTGTTACACAGTGCAAAAAAGTGTAGAGGTCATTTTATAAGGTAACAATAATTTTGATTAAGTTTTGTTTTTTCTCTTTTTGACATGCTGCAACAGGATTTGTACAAAATTTGCATACCTACATGATTATTTGAATTAATTACCATAAAATTAAATGGTATAGGAAACTGTTCCTAAACAACATTTGTATTTGAATTTTAGATTTCAATATAATTTAAAAGAAAAGTTTAATTGAAAACTTTATGAAAAAGTAAAACTAAGTGGGGGCATTCAGTGCTATTAAATATTTATCCTACAGACAAAACAAAAATCTAAAAATAATAGAAAAATATATTTACCGAGAGGTAAAATAATAAGTCACCATATCTTATTTTCAATCGACTTCAAAAAGGAGGAGGGTTCTCAATTCTTCGTCACCTTTTGTGTGTTTTTTTTTTCTTTACTAAATTTGAGGATCTAATACAAACTAATTTAATAAAATTCAAACTAATGTAATATGTTACATAACATATGTTACAAAATATTCGATGCTGAATTACGTATGGAAATAATTAATATCATGGCTCAGCTTATAGCATCTGAGATTTTATTATTTCGATGTTTTCATTAATGTCCATTTAACTGAGATTGTTCAATTCTTTTATATCTGCAATAAAAATAACGATTTTAAATAACCTCGACCTTTTGATTGAGACGCAATTACAATCCTCACACCATACTAGGAAACAATATAACCAAGATATTAAATATTATAAGCATTAAATAAATATTCCACAAAGTTATTAAATACTATAAGCGTTAAATAAATATTCCACAACATTCACACAAAGCCATCTTAGTCAGCCAGTCTCAAATTAAGTATACGATAGTAACTTGTATTATGAGTACTAGACAACTGATAAACATACTTATATATTTCTAAATACATACATATTACAGTTAAATTACATCCAGACACAGAACAAAATTAAATGATCGTGCTCATCACACAAACATTTGTCCTGGGTGGGAATCGAACCCACGACCCCCTGCATAGCAGTCAGGGCCGCTAGACCAACAGGCCAGCCAGTAGCCAGCCAAGTATTATATGCTTTAAGTATTTATTAATTGCGATAAACGATACCCATTGGCGGATGCAATAAAGACGTAAGCCCCGCTACGTCCTCCCGAAGTGCCAATTAAGTTTTTTTTAATTTTTCCGTAAATGTCCCCTTGCAGGGCAAAGACCCCACTTCCATACTTTAAATTCATCCTGTATTGTCCATATTTAGCGGCCGAAAATTGTTAATATTATCTTTATACAACCTTTAGTATCTAAGATTGTAATAAATAATTTTATTTAGTTAATTCTTTTTTGCTATTAATGAAGGACACAATACTATAAGTGGAGTATGATCTTAGAACTAAAAAACGTTGATTGTATTTATCATGAAAATTAAGTAACGAGGATGAGTTGCCCTCAACAGTCCCAGATCCTTTAACAACGTTACCACCAATTTTGTTTTCACATAAACTTTTCATTTTATAGAAAAAAAAAACAATACAAAAGGTTAACAAAACTAAAAAATAAATTAATGTTTTAGCATACAGGTGTAAGCAAAGTAAACCTTAACCTGCATAGATACTATACCATCATTTAAAATAAAAATATTTCGCAAAGAAGGTTCTACATAAAAACTCTGTTAAAAACCTGCAGACCCGGGTTCAGACATTGCAGTTAAGTGACGTCATAATAAAAGGCAATCGACATTTTTATGTCCGAATTTTGAAGGTCAAAAGTTTACGTAGCCAATATTATTCGTATACCTACACTTTTTTCATTCACACGCAGATAATAATTTCTAGATTATTCTTTAAGATGTATCTGTGGAAAGGTGATCTTTGATTTTCCTACTTTTCAAAAGCCTCGTTCTTGACAACAAGTTAAACGATGACGTTTATTTTTTATTTATTTATTACTATTAATTACAAATGTTATAACCAGTCAATAAAATAATTAAATTGTTAATATTTAGATAAAATTTTACCCAATATCAAATTAAAACTTCACGAACAAAAATAGATTAAAAAAAATACATACATTATTAGGACACTCGGTATCGACGGCGTTGATCACTGATAGTGTATTTTACAGTTAAAGACCAGTCTTACTTACACGTCTGTAGTACTCAGAAAAATGCTTTGTCTTAGATTCTGAACAGATGGGCCACCTTTTAACTGCAGTCCAACCTCAAATTGAAGTTCGGATGCAGTTAAAGAACAGCTAGAACTCAAACATCAATTTTTTGGTCATGTAAACATGTTTTTGCTCGTGACTACATCTACCCACTCTTTCAAACCATAAAAGTAACTTTAATGCACAATGTCAATCAATCGGTATAGGAGGAAATCATTAAATAATTAATACTTTATTACAGGAGTAATTTGTAAAATTTGTATTTAAACATATCATATTGTGAGACCACATAAATTATGATGTAATTTAGCTATAATTAAGGCAATAAGTCAATATACAATAAATAAAATAACATTTTTTTTATTCTTGTTAAGATTAAACATAAAAATAGTATCCGTTATTTTCGTTTGTTAATGATTAACGTTAACGATTTCAAAGTTATACAAAAATCAAAATTTATGCTGAAATCGATAGTCAATTCAACTAAATATCCGCAGACTAAACACCTTAATTCGTCCACCCTTCCCACTTTCGTCTTAGAAAGTTGAATTAAACAATTAAAACATCCTACTAATGTAATAAACGCAAAAGTTTGAACGTACAGATGGATATATAGTATGTTTGTTACCTTTCACTCCCAAACAGCTTTATAAATTTCAATGAAATTTGGTATAAAGTTAGTTGACACCCTAGATTACCACAGGCTAGGTACTTAAAGCGATTGGATCAGAAGAAAGTAGTTTATCGCGGACAACTTGTTTTTATTTTAGGGTCTCCAACAAGGAATATACAGAGAAAATAATAACACAAAACATCAGTACTAAAAAAGTGAACTCCCTCAAGTAGAGGAGACCACTTTTTACCATGACACCCCAGCACCAATAGTATAAAGCACAGTACACACGACAGTGTCTTCCCGGCACACCGCCAACACACAGATTTGGCACAAATAACCTCCACACTAAGCTACTAAATTACTCCCGTACCGCTACTTAAAGTTACATTATCGCAGGTGTGGAAGAGGGACGCCGCTCTACGCTATATAGTGCTGTCACGCTTTCACAACTACAATAATGTTACTTTGAGA
The DNA here is from genome assembly GCA_941860345.1 of Chrysodeixis includens. Lineage (NCBI taxonomy): Eukaryota > Metazoa > Arthropoda > Insecta > Lepidoptera > Noctuidae > Chrysodeixis > Chrysodeixis includens. The sequence continues at coordinate 1,641,269 of OW796107.1, read as the reverse complement.
GGTTGTGGTAGGGGGTTTGAAGCCGTGAAGCACAGGCTATACTTTGACAGCTTACAGCTAAGCTGCACCCGGCCATTCGGTTTTATTGTTACGATATTTAATTAAACTGTTCACCTGAATTGTTTTTTTTATTGAGCATTTTTTGTTAACTTTTCTATGGGGTTTCAAAAGTTGATTAGTTCTAGGATTTCTAACTTTGATTTAAAAACATCAGTTTAAAGTCTGAAATTATTAAATATCATCATCCTAAATATATGTTTATCATAATATATAGACCCGGAATTAAGATACCTAGTACTAAATATATGCTTCCTATTTTCCCGGAATTTTCGTCTGTCTAACGCGTCCCTTATCCAACCTAACTAGGTATTTATTCATTAGCCTAACGTTGCCTCAGACCTTATATTTTTTGGGAACTTTCTCATATTTTTTTACTAAACTATGATACACTTTAGCGTCTATTATCTTAAACAAACAATTATAATCGTTATTAAATGTCAACAGCAATATACATAGATAGAACATTCTTTATTACACACCACATGAAAAACAGATTTGACAAAAGTAAAAGTTACATAGTGCACCAAGGGGTGATCTTATCTGATCTCTTACAGACAACCTTAGGATGGACTTGATACTGAATGAGTAACATTTTTGCAGGTAGTTCGTGGTGCACAGTTGAAAGATAATCAAGAATATTATACATATATGAACTAACAGACATCAAATAAATAATATAGTCATACATATGTACAACATAAAACACGTCTAAGTAATTAATTCCATACCATCAACAAAACAAAACATAAATACTATTATCAAAACTTAAACAGTCCGTTTAACAGTTTTCCTCAAACTTATCAGTTTCCATCTCTTTCAGATAAGCCACAAGAAAAGAGACAAAAAATGCAAGCGAGACCTTTAGCAGTGATACCTGTATGTTTGTTTGCTGTCTTCGTGTTTTGGATAACAGGCTCTGCTGGTGAGGAAAATATTACATTTAATTCTTGTTACAAATATGCTAGCTTCATTTTCAAAGGTAATAAACCTGTTTGGTCAAAAATCGTGATGAAGACGAAAAATCTTACCCAATTAGGTTGTCTGGTCGATAGAATAAAATTATTATATTTTAATATTCGATATAATCATTGAACATCTCTTAGGTGGCAAAAGAATATTACCTTACAGGCTTTTGCCGTTTTGCCTTTGAGCCGTTTTGGGTTGAAACGCTTGGAACACGGGGGTCAGGTGCACGAGTTCTATATAAGGAACTTGAAAAGCGTTTGGTCAACCCGTGATCAGAAGGCTGGGCTGTATTTTGCGCAAAAAAATGGTATTGCTATTTAACGTGGTAATGCCGACAGTCTCCTGACGATATTTGACGCTTCGTAAAATTATTTAATGGGTATTAGTCTAGTTTTAAATGAAGATAGTTTTTGTTTAGTATAAGTTTTATGGTTTGTACACATTGTAATATTATTCATAAAGATGATTACATTTATGTTGAACAAACTACGTTTACAAAAACAAAAAAATACAGATTCTATCTTCCGCAGTCATTCAAATACTTCTAAAATTAATCTTATAGGTAAAATACAACGTAGGTAAATTAAAAAACTTGCCACGGGAAAGTCCCACGAAAAATTACTAATTTAAATTTTAGAAAAAGCTGATTTCAAAATGTCATTGACTTGTTTCGGATTTTTGATTCGTTTTAATTAAAATATACTTTTGAATAAGTTTGTTGCCAAGCACCGAAAATCGAATATCATTTTTTTTTATTGCTGCTTATTTTGTTGCTTGCTTATATTTTATAATATTATTTTTTTTATTTTTTAAAACTTCACAAGGAGGCCACATGCATTTTTAATTGGCATCCAATTAAAAATGCATGTGGCCTCCTTGTGAAGTTTTTATTAACCCTTAGTTACCCTCGCCGAAAGCCAGAATAATGAGCTTATAACGCATCGATTTAAATGCAAGAACCAGTTTTTTTTTTGTTTCAAGGAAGTATAGCCTGGTAAAATATCTAGCACAGGTTTTATTTATTTTAGACACCTGTTTTTATGTTATGAACACCAAATTGATAAGAGGGATACGAGAATAAAGATATATATTTTTATAGTTTTTAACTTTGGATTAAACTGACAAATGCCTTTGTTCGCTTTTATTTTTACAATGAACTTCGGCTGATTAATTTGTGTGGAACTCCTCGACCTCTGCGTCAGCTACGTGTTTCGGCTGTGTCACACTGAACGTCACTTGGCTTAGTAGAAGTCGAAGGCAAAGAAGTATCTAAGTAAATAACCTATCCTTAATCCTAACATATGTATATGTTACAGTCATAGTGATTAATGAGCGATTATACATAATGACTAGTCATTATGGATAATAGCTAAATTCACTAGACAGTGTAATAAATTAATCACATTATCTAGTTATTATTCATAATATCGTGTCAAAGTTAGCCAAAGTAATAATACGGTCTTTATCTTAGGTTCACCCTTGTTTGATCGAACAACGTTTGATATAATATTACTCAATCGAACAACGTTTAAGAAAATCATCACTTTGTATAATGTCGTTTGACATAATTTTCAGTTCGTCGAATATTTATTTGCTATATCAACATTTGCGCTAATGATCAAAAGGTATAATGTTCATTTGATATCCACACTCCTGCCTAAAAAAAAAACCTAACCTAACCTAAATTAGGTGAGGTTAGGTTTTCTTTTTTATTTGTTAAAATCTGTTTATTGAGGTGAAAATATTATCTTATGTTATTTTAATTGTTAAAATAATCTTTCTGATATGTATGCTTAAGGAAAATTGAAATACAAATTTATTCTTAAACGAATATCCACTTGTTTTATCACTTTATCCAATTCTTTGAAGATATTATGTATAATAGCTAGTTAATGTGATTAATTTTGTGTGAATTATCACTTTATCCAAATTGAGTAGATATTATTCATAATAGCTAGACAGTATACATAATATCTAGATTAATCACTTTGGCTGTAACATATACATTTCCAGGTATATTCATCCCGAATCTAACAGAGAAGTGCTACAGATGCCTGTGCTACGTAGCCACGAAGTGCGACATCAGCCACGAGTGCACGGGCGGGTACTGCGGGCCCTTCAACATCAGCAGGGTGTACTGGGTGGATGCCGGCAGGGTGGTGCTGCCTGATGATGACCCTGAGAGGAATCATGGTAAGGCCTTGAACTAAGAGACCGTCCATTAATAATAATAATGTGTCCGGACCGATTTCGGCCACGGCGGCGGTTAGTGTAACTATGACACCAACCAGCTACGCGGGACATATAGTGCACAAGCGCGTGCGCAAAATCAAATACACTCTCTATTCCTTTTACTCTCATAGCCCGATGGGACGGCAATCCGACACGACCGGAGAGAGATTAGGTGCAGGACCCACATTTTGCAAAACAGAATAAACAATACCTAAGGAGACTACACAAAAAACCTAGGTTCATAAAAAAGGTTTCTAGCAAAATAGAAGACTAAATACAATAACTTTCAGCATTATTTTCCTAGCAAATAAAGGAAAAGTAACTATATAAACAAACACATCTGGTTGTCTAGACTGAAACTAAAGTATTACCTATGTTTCAGGCTGGGAGGACTGCGCGCGAAGCTATCACTGCGCTAAGCGAATCATTGAAGGATATCTACAGAAGTTTGGAAAGGTAAGAGAAGAGACATCATTTATTGGAAGAGTATTTGTTTTTACTATAAGTATGAAGTCGTTGAATTTGACTTGAACTTGACTGCTATACCGGAGGTCGAGGGTTCGATTCCCACCTAGGAGAAATATTCATTTGTTCTATGTCTAGGTGACTGAACATTTATCAGTTATCTAGTACCTACTCATAACACATGTTACTATCGTGTACTTAATTTGAGACTAGAAACTTTAACGCCATCTAGTCTCAACCAAAGCAGAGCTTGTACTATGAGTACTAGACAACTGAGAAATATACTTACTTCTAAATACATAAATATTATAGATAAACTACACCCAGGCACAGAACAAATTTATGATCGTGCTTATCACACAAACATTTGTCCTGGGTGAGAATTGAACTCACGACCGCAGGTATAGCAGTCAGGATCACTAACCACTAGACCAACAGGCCAGTCAACTTCCAGTCAACGGCCAGTCAGATCACAAGACTACTAGGCCTAGTCTCACACTTGGTTTTGCCACAGTCCTGTGTTTCTTGCGAATGCTGTGTTCTCCTTTAATTGAGGAAGCACAACCCTAATGTATACCGTCCTCTTTTGTCTAATAATGTATCGTGTGTATTCTTTTTTTGGGTATTTTTATAGATTAAACACAAAATATATCTTCCAGGATTGCAACGGCGACGGCGTAACCAACTGCTATGACTACATGATGGTGAATGGTAACGGCGGTTACGGCTGCACCGCTCCCCTGAACCGGTCCGTCAACGGCAGACGGTGGCTGAAACGTTATGAGGAATGTCGAATATAATGCAACAACAATATCAATCAATGCTTACACGACAATAAGTTAATAATGCTTACCGATCTTGGGGAGTACTAGCATCTGTTAAAGTAACACAACTTCTTCTAGCCAAGTGACATCTTCAGGCGCTCCCTCACCACGAGCATTCGCGTGTAATGTAACATATAGATTCAATTTTGAGCATTACATTACAATACTACCTCCCTGACAGACGAGCGTTCGCGAGGCCAAACGCAACAAAAAATCGCATTGATATTACAAGTTGTCTCAAAATATTACAAATTGTATCATTGCAAGATGCGCATTGTCATGCTCGGTTATCCTCCGTTACCGATGTAATGCTCGACTCTGTAACACTAAATTACACGCAAATGCTTCCGTTGAGGGAGCGCCTTTATAATTCGTCAGGGTTGATAGTAAATAATGTGTAAAGAAACGAAATAAAATTTTCATACATTTAAGTGGTTTAATATCGCTAACGATTGTAGAAATGTCAGTTGGCTGAAGGGACTTCCAGTTGTGGAAGAGAGACACCGCTCTACTCTTTGTAGCTCCCTTTCAAAGCTGCAACAGTCTTGTTTTCAGAGGTGTTAGTACACCCCCTGTATTATAGTACTCTGTATTTTATGCGTCTTTGACTTCATTTTTTCCTTGATGGTATTTGGTAATTGCCATGTTTATGAAAGCTGTGGAATTCTAAAGCCCAGTAGTGAACCTCCTTTAAACTAATACCTGTAAGCAAATTCCTGCCATTTGCAATTTGATGACGTCACTGTAAGCCCACTAGGGCAATTCAAATCATTAGAAAATACTAAGCACTTATTTTATAAGGAGTAACCCAGTGTACTATAATGAAGGTCGGTGTTGGCCCTGCATTTAAATATAGAAGGTATAATTTGAATTACATTAATTTGAATGTCAAGTTGATTCAATGAAATTAAAATATTTCTTACTTTTTATATTTTTGTTTTTTAATCAACCTTTGCGGAATGGGTTAGCCGAGTGTCTTTTTTTATGTTTGTCAATATTAGTATAGCTTTAAATACGTTATTCCTAATGGGACTCGAACCCACGACCTCTGGTATAGCAGTCAGGGCCACACTCAAACTTACATCAACTTTATCAAAAAGAACCTCACACACGAGACTTTTAATTAGAAGCTTACCGCACTAAAAGTATAAAAGTTAAATAAAAAGATATCACGAAGTTATAAAGTGTCTGAAACTTTTGAACTTGTGACATTAACATAATTGGATTTTCGGTTTGTTACAAGACGGCATTTGACTAAACAAACTAGCCAAGCCATGAATATAACGAACTATTTGAATACTGTCGATACGTTCCGTTGGATAAGGAGTTTAGAGTCCATTGCGGGTTGGAGATAAAAACTAAAACTTGAAGAGGAAATTTTGATAAGGAATAACATTTGGACGTTTGAAGTTGAAAGTATAAAAAAGGGGTCTTATATGTATAATTGGTACGTGTATATGAAAGTTAAAGGGCTAGACTACAAACGAATCTCCTCGTAAAAGACAAGCCATCAATGAATTCGGAGCTTTTTTTTAAACACGATAGTATTTTAAATAGGTTTGTAGGTACTTACGAGTACCACTAAAAAAGAAGTTCAACTTTTTCTAGAAGCTTTAAATTCTCTGTTTAGACTAGTACTGTTTAATGAATACTGGCATATTCGTGGATATTCTAAAATATCAGGACCAAAACTAACCAGCAATGTAAATGCAACACGCAGGAATATCGCGACCCTCACCGGCGGTATCAAGCAAGGTAGACAAGTGACGTGAATGAATATTCAGCCAGGACGTGGTGAAAATTTAATGAGGAACTAGGCACAGCCACTCTGAATACATACGTACTGACAGCAACGAGAGCTTTCAAACTCACAAACACAACATGATCAGCCACAAAACGCAATTAGACGCTCAACGAATCGCACAAATGTATATTGCTACAAGGATCTTTGCTCTAAATAGCTGAAGTCGGAACTAATTCTGTCATATAATTATGAAAGTCACTTTCACTATCACTTTTGACAGAGGATTGACCTGATTCTTGTTGCGAACTTACACATCAATGCACCCCTCTGTACTCTCATCAGTGCTGTAATATATTCAACGTGCCCAAAAGATCCTTATAGCTATACATATAAATATGACAAGTCATAGTTGTCTTGTTGACTTGTAGAAAGGACTGTAATTTTTATATTATAAAGTATTGTAATTTTTGTATATTGAAGCGATTTGTTAGGCGGTAACACTTGAAAATTGTGATTTTACCACCGACTTAGATCTTCACTGAAAACTCAGTACACACCAAAGTTCTACATGTCATACAGTTTATTAAATTAATCAGAATTTTTTCATCGAAGAGCATGCTATCTGTACCTACAGAACTTACTTGTCAGTTTACACGTTTTTTTAACACAGGAGCGAAAGGAAGACGCTTGTTAAACTTGGATATGTTTGAGGGAAAGCTAAATATTTAAGAAAGACTTCGACAGTAAATTGGTAAGTTTCTTGTCTTATAAGGGTAAGTTGTGAAATATTGTATTTGATTATGTATTTTAGTTATTGTTCCTTGCGTTTTGTAGCTGTATTTTTCTTTGAAAAAGGTAGAATGGAAAAATGACAAAAAATATTACAAATTATCCTCATTAGATCCAATTTACCTTATCACACTTTAATAGGCATAACTTTCAAAAAGCAGTTGGATACCGACTGATAAAAAAAGAAACAAAAAACACTTAAAAAGTTATCTCCGCGGGTCGCAAAGCCCCAGTATGTGGTCCTAAATTACAACAAAAATACAAGGCAAAGGGAAAAGCGAACCGGAGATGATTTATTTGCAACATACCTACAAATGTAATTAATCTCCTATCCTTAATATCGTTGTATCACACAATATACAGGCATGGCGCTTTCAGGATAATGTCCGGATTAATTTGACTTTATCCCTATAAGCTACTGAGCTACCAACACCTCTGAAAGTGACTAACAGTTGTGGAAGCGAGACAGTGCGATATACGGTGGATAGCGGCATCTCTTTTCCACAACTGCAATAATTAATCTTCTATATAAAATTCCCGTGTCACAATGTTAGTTACCGTACTCCTGCGAAACGACTGGACAATCGGTCCAGTCGTTTCGCAGGAGTTCCCTTGAAATTTTGTACATGCTTTTAGTAGATCTGAGAATCGGCTGCTATCTATTTTTCATCCCTATTTTTTTCACGAACGAAGTTGCGTGCAACAGCTCAGTCAGCCACTACTACTGAGAACTAACATTATTGCACTAATTTTCTAATGAAATGCTCAACTTACGAAAGGTTTTGAGATATACTTACTCCGTACTCGTAGAAGAGCATTCTAAGAACCTAGCTACGCTTGTTTCATCTCTAGTAACGCAGCAGAAACATTACAGGGTATAATTATTAAAATACATGAAAAAGAACCCATTAATTATTCAGCTCACACTCAAAACAAGAAACCAAAGCCATAAAAGGCTTTGCAGACAACTAACAACCAACAAACACCAAACTACACTCCGGATAACATTTAAACTGAAGATATACAATCTCTTTGGTGTAGTTTAACCAAAGACAAAACAAGTGGGCGCATAAATCCTCAACTGTAGAGTGTTGAGGCAATTCTCTTGTTGGCGCGAAATCAAGGGAAGATGGCGGCGGTAGACCATGGTACTTATTTACCGCCTTAATTGTACTATTAGATTGATAGATGGCTTTTATTACAATGCTACGGAAATTAAATGAGATGCTTGTGTGCGCAAGTTTCTTAGTTATTATCTGATTAATGTATTTTGCATTGTTTACTATGATACTTTGATTCGAATACTAGTTTTTCTTTTGTACATTCATTAATTCAATTATAAATACAAAATTCGAGTCGACTACTTGACAGTCAATATTTTTATTTGTTGCTTGTATGATCGTACAAAAATCCGTCAAACTCTCAAAAAAAAATGATATATAATTTCTACCCATCAAAGACAAGTACCTACTTATATTTTTTTTCCTATAAAGACACACTCAAGACCTAACAACATTAGATATCATTACCTAACTGTAACAAAAAGCACATTTGCAAGCTCCAACAGCATTATTAAAAGCAACTACCAAAAACATAATATTCGAAATGACACCCATTTTCATTATAACTAAGAAGAAAAGGGGATTCATGCCGCGTCTAAAATAAAAGTAACGAAAATACAACAGTAATATTCTTTAGCTGTTACCGTTGGCGCGTCGCCGCCATTTTTACGCGGGGAACTCATTAATTTTAACAAAATAAGCAGACGTATTTGCACGCATCCTTTCCCTCGGTACCCGCGCACAGAAATGATACGTCACATAAATTTATAACGCATGGAAAAAAAAAAAAATTACGCAACGACCAGAAAAAATGTAATTTATAAGTTTAGGTTTTAAACGCTGGCCAGTTGGTCCTTTTTGTTTTGTTTTTTTTTTGTCAGATTTTACGGCGGTTTTTTCGGTCGGTGACGTTTTTGAGAAAGGTTAAACGAACAGGTATGTTTTTAATTTGGATTTACATGAGAAATCGGGGTATTTTGCAAAACTCTCTTTTAAGAAGTGGTTTATATTATGTGTTTGCTGTTAATTAAAAATATAAACTAAAATGTGTTAATATCATAAAAAAATAGTACTTCTTAAACAGCAAAATTACAACAAGTTTCCATGCAGTCTAACTTGGGAAAAATAAAAACTAGTCTCTCAACCCAAACACGTTTCAAGAAACAAGTTCTGTATGTGCTTCTATTCTTGGACTTTTTATATCTTTCCCAGGTACTACATACCGGTAATATTATTTATCCTATAAAATTACAGTAATCACGTCCCTATTATTTGTATTTAATAGGAGCCAGCAGATAGACGGCGCCGCAGAGGCCGGCCCAGAAAGCGATGGCGGGATGAATTAAACGTACACCGCGAGGACTGGTTCGAAGCGGCGCAAGATAGAGAATCGTGGAAGGATTTGGGAGAGGCCTTTGCCCAGCAGTGAGACACTACAGGCTAGCAAAAAAAAGGCCAAGACATAATAGTAAAAGCCCAAAGTACAGGCACAAAAAGAACATAAAATAATAAAAAATAAATACAACGCATTCCCAAGAGCTATAAAAACTTTTTAAAGCAATGAAAAGCTTATCCTATAAAGGAAAGTACGGAAAGTGCAGTAAACGCGAGTTCGTTAACAGTAAAACGAAACAAAATCCTTTGGTACAGTCTGAACTATGCCGGATTCTGCTAAACAAAGATCATAGCAAGCTAAGACTAGCTAAAACTGGCTAAGACTGTACAGTAATGAAAATAATCTAGATCCAGAACATCTACTACGAGCTCTTAAGAAAATACCGTTGTGAGTGTGGAAGCGAGATGCCGCTACATGCCGTGTTGTATGCCATCTCGCTTTTATTTTGGCAATAGTCTTGCTATAAGAGTGCATGGTATAGGGTTTAGCGTTATAGGTGCTTAGAAAGTGCTCGACTTTGTATTCTATACTCGATTTTCTTAGACAGGAATTTAATACAGCTTTAACACAAGGTATTTACGTTGGTAACTTGAAATTCATTGTTTATTTTATTGCAAGCGAATTCAATCGAAATATTAATGTACACCGTAGTGGTTAAACTTAGTTTTTTACTCCGATTTCAATAACACTAAGAAGAAAATGCTTATTGTTTAAAAATAATCTTAAATTAATTTTGTATTTTAAGCTTTTTTTGTTGCCATCTACAATTATCTAAAACACAAAAGCGCCTACGAATTCGCTTACGCTGTAAAATGAAACTCGTCGAAAAGAAAATTGCTATAGTTACATTTATACTTTTCTCTTATAGTCGTAGCTCTAAGCTAAAATGATAGAATAAAAAAAGTCATCCTAATTTAAAAAGAAATACAATACAGCAATCCGTTCTAAATTCAAAAAGCGCTGACAAAAATAGAACGCAGCAAAATAGAAATGATATTTTAAATAAGTAAAGATGGCGGCAAGGCAAGCGAAACTCGTATACAGCCAGAACAGCTACACAGCCAGAAAAACAAATATAAAATCAGGAGAAAATACCAGGTTATAACGTAAACGGGTCCAGTAGGGCCGTCCGGGGCTACAAATATACATTCAATGCTACGGACTCTGCAAACTTGATACTATCTGTGACTACCTTCTTTCTATCTCTTATTTCTTTTGAAATGTAAATGTTTTGCTTGTATTTGCATTTTTGTGCTTATTTTCATATATTTTTTTTATGTATTGGTTGAGGTTTTTGAAGGACACGAGTTGCGTATTTTTATTATCATTTTACTGGTTTTTATAGGCAATAAACTTTATTATTACTTTATTATCACAAACCCCATAAATATCCAACCCATTACGTAGAGGTGATTAATTGTAAGTAAATACATTTTTTTTTTGTTTTCCATATCGCTAAATTATTCGGTTTAAGTTGTCGCCTAAGTTTTGACTTTTTTCCTAATCATATTTCTACAAAACGTATTTTCCGTATTAAATTTCCTTTTAACCCAAAAAAAAAACAGGAAAAAAAACGTTCGGAATTTTATAGAACGCCGAGATTAAAGGCAAGGATAATATTATTAGGATCAACAGTGTTGCCACCCGCTAATAACACTCGGTACAGCCGGAATTCACCCGCCAAACGACTAAAATGGCGCCAACAATTTCAGATTGCGAACTGGACACAGAAAATAACCAGTTCCCGCGCACAACGACCCGAGGGACTCGTTTGAATAAAATAAAAATAAATGAGAATTAAAAAAGAAGTGCACTGCCCGGGAATCGAACCCGGGTCGCAAGAATGGGAATCTTGCATGATACCACTACACCAGCAGTGCTTGATACTTGCCGAGCTAAAATTAGATCGATATAAGACGGTTACGTTTGAATACTTAAAGTTTAATGGTGCGGAAAGACAAGTTCGTTTATAGATAGCTTGAATGTTCCTAGATACATAGATATGTGGAACTATTAATAGTAACTGCATATAATGTACTTACGGCCTGTATTATCATTTGTTCGTAAGGATTGTAGGATATGACGATGACGATGAAAGATATTTAAGGATTTTTTTTTTGCTTATTGTATAATATTCTATCAAAGTTTTGTGTTTATTTTGTGATTCTATTTTAATGCGGAACCCCATTGTTAATCATAATCACTTTACTTACGTAAGTATTAGATTGTTATTCATCTGAAATCTACAATCCGCTGTGAGCTAGAGTGGTGATCAGTACTCAAACCTTCCCGATATGGGAAGAGGCCTCTGCCCAGTTGTGGGACGTGTATAGTTTGGGTTATTTTAAGTAATATAATAATAATAATAAATTTATTTATTTTCACATAACAATTTACATTTAGAGTTACCATGTAGTAGACAGAGGCAACTTGCCTTATAAATTGTAAGTCATGATATTATAGATCTCTGGCACCCAAATTAAGATCAAACTTGTGTTATGGGTGCCAGGTCTCTCTCATTATGAACACTATATATATTAACTTATGGAGTTACATAGTATTATGCTTATAATAAATTTATTGTTAAGTTTACAATTAAAAGAAAAAGAAAAATGGTTTATTAAAAAGAGAAACATTAACTAACAGTAAGTCCATTATGTACTGCCTCAACAAGTATGTGTGTATACGCGCGCACGCGCACGTTTTTAATATAAGGGAGTATAGGGGTATGGTTGTGAGGGGGTGTGTTTGTGTGTGTAAAAAGGGTGTGCATGAGAGGGGGTGTGTGCGTGTGTGTGAGAGAGAGTGTGTGTGTGTGGTTGCGTATGTTAGGTGAATATGAAAGCAAATGCATATTATTATTTAATAAAGTTTTCTAACTCCTCATATGTGAGAGTCATTATCCATTTACTCACTATTTGTTTACAATTATGTTTATTTAATTTATATATGTTACATTCTTTATTTATTTTGTTGTAAATGCGACTTCCAAAAACTCGATAGTGACGTTGAGCCATTTTGGTTCTATGCCTTTCTACTGGGCAGACAATAAAAGAGCGCCTACGCTTCTCCTGGTACTGGTGTGAGTTATATTTTAGAGTAGTATGTTTGCGCAGTACAGTAGTGAGTACATAGAGCTGTCTCACGGTCACGACTTGGCAGTCCTTGTAAAGTTGGGTCGTGTTGTACCTAAAATGTTTGATAGTCATGACCTTGAGCACAGCTCTCTGCGCTCTTTCTAATTGTAAAATGTTAGTTTTAGGAGCACCGCCCCATACAGTAATACCAAAGGCTAGTATTGACTGGCATAGCGAGTAGTAGACAATACGTATAGTATCAAAGTCAGCACAAAAACGCAGTTGTTTGAAGATTGCTATGAGCTTTCTCACTCTACCAGTCAATGTTTTGATCTGAGTGTTCCATGACATGAGATTATCTATCATGATACCAAGATATCTGACATTGGTAGTTCTGACCAATGGTTGGCAGTCACATTGCTCCTGTTTTCTATCGCAGACATGAGCTCTAACGACAAAACAGTCATCTGGTTGAGTGGACGATTTCATGGAGAAGGTGAGATAGTTTGACTTCCCAACATTTAGGGTAAGTATATTAGCAGACAGCCAAGACATTACAATATGTAGTGAAGATTCAGCTCGAGTCTGAGCCTGCAGCCAATCCTTACCATGGACCAGAAGAGCTGTGTCATCTGCGTAGGTATATATAGTACAATTCGGTATGGATAGGTCACATAGGCTATTCACGTATATTAAGAATAGGGTAGGTCCCAAGATCGATCCCTGGGGAACACCAATGGAGTAGTTACTAGTTATCAAGATTATATTCATCGCTAACAATTTTAATTCAATTCGATATACTATTATTCATTATACACAGATTAGAAACTTTATTCAGCTAGGTATTAGTTATAGTTATTTCCTTTCTAAAGGAAGGCTGATTTCGAATATTTTTCTAGAAAATCTTGATTTCCAATTTCCCTCTTTTTAAAGATACGTTTTGTCTATCTGTCTATTAAATAATTCTAAATCGAAATATTAAAGAACTTAAACTTTACGATGATTACGCGAAGGCAAAAGACAAAGCTAATCCTCATCCTTTTTTTTGTAAGTATGGATGGATGAATTTTTGTTACACTCTCACGCATATAAATTTTGATGAAATTTGGTATGTAGTCAGCTAACACCCTGGATTGACACATAGGCTTTATTTTATCCGACAAGTAAAGTTCTGTAAACGACATCCACGTGGCAGAAGTCGCTGAAAAAAGCTAGTTACTGATAAATTCTTATAAATTGAACTCCACGAATTGAATTCAATAGTCTTTTACTTCTTTCGAAGTTAAAAACTGCATAGTTCGCAATATTCGTAGGAACTGAACGCGATACCGAGAACACGTTGGTTCAGCTAACGTTCCGGAAAACTTGCTTCTTTCCAACTCTTGGGAACCTATCACCAAATCTTAAAGTAAGACAGTTACAGTTGTGAAAGAGAGACAACGCTTTATACCGTGTAGAGCGCTATCTTTCTCCCACCACGCCAAGAGAACGGCTTTGTACGATGGTCGTAGGTTTCCCAGTACATTCTAAGAACTCCGTTTCGCCTTTTGCATAACAAAAATGCACGAAAGTGCTTCCAAGTTTATAGTTTTTGAAGTCCGCGGGAGAAGGAAATGGCACGTGTAAAGGCGAGTTACTGAGTAAAAAAAGGATAGTTGTATGAAAATAAGTAGAATAGTTGTATAAAATTACTGTCCGTGTTCTTGTCTTGAAAGATAAGTTGTTGTAAATGTGGCAAACAAACAAAAAAGTTATACTTAGTCTGGCCATAAATACTGTTACACTTAATTATAAAAAAATATTACATTTGAATTTCGAATCTGTCATTTTTATACGATTGTTCATTGTGTTTTCTCATTTTGGCGCCAATACATTGTAAAATATTTTGCGATATTAAAATGGTGTGGGGTGATAAAGAGAACCGAATCGCTGTGATAGCATTACACAAAGTAGGTATGGAGCCAAATGCAATTTTTAAAACTCTCCATACACTTGGTATTAGTAAAATGTTTGTGTACCGGGCTATTAATAGGTACAATGAGACCTCCTCTGTTTGTGACAGAAAAAGATCTGGCCGTCCACGTAGTGTTCGTACGAAAAAGGTGGTCAAAGCAGTAAGGGAAAGAATTCGAAGAAATCCTGTCCGAAAGCAAAAGATTTTATCTCGGGAAATGAAGATAGCACCTAGAACCATGTCGCGTATTTTAAAAGATGACTTAGGACTTGCAGCCTATAAGAGACGCACTGGCCATTTCTTAACTGATAATTTAAAGAAGAATAGGGTGGTAAAATCGAAACAACTACTGAAGCGGTACGCAAAGGGAGGTCACAGAAAAATTTTGTTTACGGATGAGAAAATTTTTACAATTGAGCAACATTTTAACAAACAAAATGACCGTATTTATGCTCAAAGCTCTAAGGAAGCTTCCCAATTAGTCGACAGAGTGCAACGTGGACATTATCCGACTTCAGTGATGGTTTGGTGGGGTGTTAGCTATGAAGGAGTGACTGAGCCATATTTTTGTGAAAAAGGTATCAAAACATCGGCACAAGTGTATCAAGATACCATTCTTGAGAAGGTAGTTAAGCCCCTTAACATCACCATGTTCAATAACCAAGTATGGTCCTTCCAGCAAGACTCGGCGCCGGGTCATAAAGCTCGGTCCACGCAGTCTTGGTTGGAATCGAACGTTTCGGACTTCATCAGAGCTGAAGACTGGCCGTCGTCTAGTCCCGATCTTAATCCGCTGGATTATGATTTGTGGTCAGTTTTAGAGAGTACAGCTTGCTCTAAACGCCATGATAATTTGGAGTCCCTAAAACAATCTATACGATTGGCAGTGAAGAATTTTCCCATGGAAAGAGTGCGTGCTTCTATTGATAACTGACCTCATCGTTTAAAGGACTGTATTGCAGCCAATGGAGACCACTTCGAATAAGCTTTTTATATTTTTAATTGTTTTATATTTATGTATTAAACTGACACACTGTAAAAGTAATAAATGTTATTTGCAGTTAACAATTTTCTTTTTTCTTTATTACAATATTTATGGCAAGACTAGGTATAATAGTCAAAAGATTTGTATCTGCATGAATGAAAGAAACAGATCTTAAGAAACAGATGAAAAGGATGGATTGCGCGAATGAGTATGAATAAGCAAGCAATAGTTGACAAAACGAAAACAAGAAAATTAAACTAGATTTTGAACAGGGATGTAGAAAAAAAATGCTATAACTATTTCAAGCAAGACTTGATCAACGAAATTCGTTTTATAGTAAGCAGTTTATTAAAACTCAGAATCTGTATTTCCAAGCGAATGGAATGGAATTAAATGCCTCGTAACTGTCTAGAAGCTAAATGCAAGCAAGTATTTATTTCATTACGAAGAAACAGCACAACACCTGCGCGAAAAACAAGACTAAGGTGGGAGGAATTTAACGGGAAAAACAATCTATACTAATATTATAAAGCTGAAGAGTTTGTTTGTTTGTTTGAACGCGCTAATCTCAGGAACTACTGGTTCGAATCGAAAAATTCTTTTTGTGTTGAATAGACCATTTATCGAGGAAGGCTTTAGGCTATATAATATCACGTTGCAACTATTAGGAGCGAAGAAATAAAGCAAAATGTGAAAAAAAACGGGGAAAATTGTTCATCCTTGAGGGCTTCCGTTGCGTGCGCTGCGAAAACGGTTCAAGATACACACAATATATGTATGTAAGAATTATTCCTATTAAAATGATCTAAAAAAATGTCCGCGACAGTATATGTCTATCTTTTAAGATTAACTCACTAGAACCGTTTTTATGGTAATCAAATTCGATCGAAATTAATGCATCAACGCACAGCCCAAACTACTGGACGGATCGGGCTGAAATTTGGCATGCAGATAGATGTTATGACGTAGGTATCCGCTAAGAAAGGATTTTGATAAATTCTACCCCAAGGGGATAAAATAGGGGATGAAATTTTTTATGAAACTTTGTCAAAATTAAACCGATCGGGCTGAGACTTTACATGCACATAGGTACTATAACGTAGGCATCCGCTAAGAAAAATTTTGATAAATTCCACACATAAGGGGATGAAATAGGGGATGTTTGTAGAAATCTTCTTAGATTTTTGACTAGCCATGACTATAAACAAGTCTCAGGGGCAAACTCTCAAATTTGCGGGTATTGACTTGAGAGAACATTGCTTCTCTCATGGGCAGTTCTATGTTGCTTGCTCACGAGTAAGTTCTCCCAGTAGCTTGATAGGTTTAGCGCCAAATGACAAATTAGTTAAGTATATTGTGTACAAGGAAGTTTTGTAGGCCCTAATTTTTACACTAACTTGCTAAACAATAATACTTCTTAACGCGTGCGAAGCCGCGGGCAAAAGCTAGTTAAATTATAGCTACGAAAATACTAGGTACGTATACTAAAGAGTTAAATTAAAACAAACACACAACCTTTCCCTAACTCTTATTCCTTCCGTCGCGAAAAACCGTCTTATTTCTACCGGAACGAAAACAAAAACATTACAATAAATAACAAACTTTACCCACAACTGTCCTTTAAACCTCCTTTAAAAAACCCCGTATCTACACGAACGGCCATCTTGGTAAACTTTAGTCAACAATCAACGTTACCAAAATCTAATATAATTACGGACGCCATTCCGACCTACCCAACAAGTCATCAATTCAAATTAAGTAAAACACTCAAAACCCAGGGCTAACGGTAATGGCGACCTTTCGAAATAATTCCCTGAATATTAAACGCAAGGGTTGGGTGAGGCCCTCTATTTTATATTTGTGTAATATTAATAAATGTTTTATTATTACCTTCATTATTTGATCTTTGTTTGAATCGTTTCACTGGGCGCTTTGTTGGGAACAGGAAATTCTTGGTAAACCGAGTCAGGAAATTGTGTAGCTATGTAGGTTTGCTATTAACTCATATTTTAATTGTTTGAAGCGAATTTATACGATCTAAAACTGCCAATGTTTTTTCGTGAATAAGTACAATAGTCTAAAACAACAGATGGTGTCTGTACTTATTTTGGAATGCGAAACAAATGAATATGTTTGTATTCTTTTACGGGAAAAAATGTACCCAATAACATAAAAATAAGTCCTGTTTCTTTATGAAAATAGTCCAATATCACAGGTATATAATAAAATCGTAATTCTTAGATACGATTGTTCCCTGAAATTATATCATATCCTATAAACGACTCACTATATCACCACTATATTCATTATATGAGAACTTACGAGACTCGTGCAAAATATCACTAGCTAGCGAAATTTATTCCACGACATTATATACCTACATTTTCTCATGAAAGGCAGTAATAATTCAGCTCTGTGTTCCGAAAGAAAATATAAATCCCACTATCTGTTACAAGGCTATCTGCATTTAAATCGTGTCTCCGAGAATGCTTGCCATAGACAAAAATGCAGCAATATTTTATTTTTATTTGAGTGACAAGAGATGTTTAACATAAATGCTCGCTACGTATGCAATGGCGGCTCGGTTTCCCGCCACCCGCCGTCCCGCGGTTTTCTTTTTTACATTTTTTTTTTTTTGTAAATGAATTTAATATGTAATCGTGTCGGAGGAGTAATAATGATACAACAGATGTACACAGATGTCTCCGTTTGTTTCTACTTGTTTTATCGGAGTAGAAAGTTCGTGTTATTGTTGTGGTTTGTAATATTCTTGGTCTTGTTTTCACGGTACTGAGGGGCCGCCCCGCCTTTTTTTTTTTGGAGAATCTAGACACAAATTAATGTTTTTAAGCTTTTGCGACTTGTACACATTTAAAATAGACATAAGTTACTTTAAAGAATCTGTCTTGTCCAGACTGTTATGAGATAGAAAAACTGTTTTTTTTAAACATCAAATCGTCTACATATACGTAACTAAAATTTAACGATGCATGTTCCAAGGGACACGCATACAACTATTTCCTGTAAATTATACGACGTGCCTTCAGAAAGGCAATTTACCCGAGTCAATACTCTCTTGAGGACTAATTTAAGTATGTTAGTCCTGACTTGGAACACTACCACGACTTCTTAAGACAAGATTGTGGCCGTTGTGGAAGAGAGACGCCGCTCTACGAACTGTAGTGTCATCTCACTCTCTCTTTTGCAAATGTGATAGTAGTTTAGGAGTTGGTGGTGGGCCTCTTAGATGCTAACACGGTGACACGGGTGCTAACTTGAGGGTCTACTACGATTTCTTTAGGCAAGATTGTGGCCATTGCAGAAGAGAGACGCCGCTCTACACACTATAGTGCCGGTTCGCTCTTACAACAGTAGTTTAAGAGATGGTGGTAGGCCCCTTGGGTGCTAACACGGTGACACGGGTGCTACACGACGAGAACTCGCCGGGAATTTTAATTTTAAATGTGTCACGTCTTTGCGGACATATTAAGTAAGTATATAGTATCTACTGTTCCGGTTTCCTTTCCTTACAGTAATATTTATTCTTGTAATAATATAGTAGGTACTGTATTTCTGAGGATATCAACGTGATACTTTTTTTGCTTAAGTTTGGTAATACCTGTGATAGGTTGTTGGAATAGATTGATTAGCGCAGGCCCTAACAACTATCAATAAAATTGAATTAGTAGATAAGTATTCATTTTACGAGTAAAACAAAGGTTTTGCCTGGTCCAGTACTAATATAATTAAAAAATATAAAAGAGATTCAAAATGTAATCAAAATTAAAATAATTAAAGGTAAGTGGTTCTCTAAATTAGGACGAAAAATGCAAATACCTACGTGAAAATCAGGTAATAATACTCTACTTGAGCTTAACGCCATCTTGCGTGTATCAAGGAAACGTTGTAAGGCTGTTCATGAGCTTAGAATTTCCCAGCGCCACCATTTTCTTTCCGCGTATGGAATATCTTTGAACCTACAAAATAGATGGCGCAGCGATCATTACAACCAAAACTCAAGCAAATTTAAACAAATGATAACAATAATATCTATAATTTTGGCTTTATTTATTTCTTAGTTAAATATTTTTATTGAAATTTAGTACCTAAGATGGCCGCCAGAGGCCATTCCGAGCGGATTCGTGCGCATGCGTAATAGCGACCCTTACTTTTCAATGTCCAACAAATTCATGAATGACGAACAACCTATCGCCAGTAGTATTAATGTAATTTGTAATTTTAACGTTAAAAAATGCTAGAAATAAACGCATATATTAACAAAAACGTACCAATTAGATAGTGTTCCGGCAAAAAACAGTGGAATTGCATTAGTCTATGACAATAAAATACTAAATAGTCGGTGAGTACAAATTCTCTATTTTGATGTTTTTATTACAGAATAAAGCTTGTTATGCAATGGCTTGGAGGTATTCTGCCAGCGTGCTTAAAGGTCAGTGTCTGAAGGAGGTTTAATGTCCATAATTATATCTCTTTTGTCAATGCTGTTCCCTCGATTTCCTTGAAAACAAAACTGCGGTAATTTTATCGATTTGACACTTTCGCCTTAATATAGTTATTGTGGTTTCTATGTGAACTCATCATTATAATAAATCAATGTTTTTAACATTTGCGCCGTACTCAAGTTCAGAACCAAGGTCCAGTGTTTGTTAGCTTTTTAAATATCCATGTAACTTGAAGTTAAAGGAAATATTGTCTCCGTTCTGTCACTTAAGTTATGTAGATAAGTTATTTAGGTCAACGGGAATGATCTAATAATAATTCTTTACTTTTCTACCTTTTTATTTTCAATTCATAGTGTGTATTTGATTTAAAAACTTTTCTATAAAAGTATCGTTCATAAATCGATTTAATAAATAGTATAATCGACTTTTAATGTATTTGACATTGATATAGTTTACTTACTAACGATATACCTGCCTATATTGTCATTAAAGTAGGTTACGTTTCTTGAGTGATCTTTGATTAGGAGACTTTCTTGGATCATTAAGCATTATAGTGGTATTCCAAGATCTTACGGATCAACAAAATTAAAAAAAAAACGTAACGTAATGTGTGAATTTTGTCTTGATATAGGTATCATTTATTTGCAACGTCTTGATAGGTATATCATAACAGTAATCGCATGGTGCTGCTACACAAACTTACGAAAAATCCGCATGATATTCAATAGTTTATTATGATGCCCTTCTCAGAAAGTATTTTACTTATACCTACTTCCAAAAACCAGGTTTAACTTTTTAGTCATAAAAATAGTCATTAATATATTTAAGCAATAGACCCAGACTAACACGTGATGTCTAAAAGACTCCTCCTCTATCAGACGTCACAGTATTATTTACTCCTTTTTCGTTCATATCATTCCTTATACAATCCATCTAACTTTTCTTTCGGCTCCCTTTCCTCTTCATCCATCAACATTCATATTCGTGATTTCGAATAATAATAATTGATCACCTGTCAAATCCGTCAAGACAAGTGTCCTGTTTCGTTGTCAGTCTTATGTGTTGACGTGTGTATTTTTTAGCTAAGTCTGATAACTGATAACACAGAAACTCGATACCAAAAACCGCATCAACATGATTCTTCTCACTATGTAAATAAGTAGGTCAATATAATTACACTAACAAATTATCTGTTGATTATTTGTAAGTATAATTTTATGAGTTTCTGCAGCAAAGGCTGAGGCTTGGCCTTTTGCCCACGACAACAATATCTGCGCCATCCAACATCCAGATATTTGTCCCGATTCCGGTTTGGAAATATATTTAATATCCGTAGTTTCATTACATACGGAAGGGATTCTGAGGGTGTGTATCATCAAAACATGTGATCATATTGAAGACTAGCTGTTCCCGCGAATTCGTCCACGTGGATATTTATGAAAAATAAAAGAAACCTAAGTTACTCCTTATTACATCAGCCATAAAAAGTCCCGACATTTCATCAGGTCCAGCCATTTTAGAGATTCATATTCATATTATTTATTGGCATTCCACAATGTATAGACTAGGTATTGCAAATGACTTAGAGCTAACTAGCTAGCTAGATTAACGGGAACAAACAGACAATTTCATTTACGTGTATAGCTGTTTTGTGACAGAAAGTCTTTTGCACGTCCCTCGTTTTTTCCTTATATAGAACTACAAGACCTTTATAATCTTTTGACACGTGGATGACGTTAACATGAGGGTGCTGCTGATGTGCATATTCACAACAAAAATCAACTCGACTGTCTGTCAAAAGTTATGGTTTTAAATATGAGAGGGCATTAGTTCTAATTAACACGTGCCAAAAGATCCTTGTAGCACTATATCTCATGTGCCATACTCGCTGCGTATTATGACGGCGCGGCGTTTCGAACTTCAGTTGTGGCTCAGTATTCAGAATATCAAAATCATTTTAAGTAATATATGTTTAACTACATACCTTTTGAGCCAGTTTTTCCCTTATTAGCAATTTGTAATGAACGTCCACGCGTCGTCGGTTATTAATTATTAAATTAGTTTTATTTCTTAGTAGTTAACTGTATAGGAAGAAACAAACATGTTTCGCCGACCCAAGTAAAATGGTATAAGGGTAGGAAGATGAAAATGATGAAACTGGTTTTATAAATAGTCTCTCAGCCAGTCAATGCACTTAAACCACTCCAGGACTTATTCATTAACGATTTAACAGAAGTGGCGAGTAGACTAACATTGAATTCGATTCGAAAATCAATAATTTCTTGATACCATCAACTAATTGTCCTTTACCACGGCTAATGTTTTACATCGCTAACAATATCAATCACTCGAATGTTTAGGAGGCAATATACTTAGGTCAGCAACGAAAGTCGATTTAAAACAAATGAAGATCGTCAATTGTCAAAAACGTCTATAAGATTGGTGTTTAGCGAATTTTCAGTTGAAGTTAGTTGCTCAAGCTACATTGTTTTTTAGTCTCCACTGGAAATTATTGTATTCATAAACCTTGCTATTATAATATGACAATGGTCATGAACTTCAGTTATTGACTATACTCGAATGTTTACTTACTTATTAAATAAAACTGTTTGCATGACCTAGACGCTGCGTCGACTTTAAAATCAATTGCTAACCATAAATAATACAGCCACTTTTCATGGTGAATTATTTTGACATTGGACTTAACTGTTTAAAAGGTCTATCGATATTGACATTCAGAATAAATGATACAATATCGTTTAATACACCCTTTACCTTAGTTCAAGGGCAAAAAATGTGTCCTTATTAATAATTACGATAGAACGGAAGGGAACAGTTACATTTAATACTCCTTTCTGTACAGAAATATACAACTTCAAGTGCATGGAGAGCCAATGACGAATTTAAAAACAATATATCCTCAAATTTATCAGTAGATAGGCATTAATAACGATAGAACAGAAGTTATTTTGACGGTTGCTTTCAAGGAGATGGTTGACCATTAATTTCTAAGATAAACAGAGGCACAACCATTAACACACTGTTTTTCTAAACACCGTTCCGTGTCATTGTAAGCAAAATTCAACCATCATCTTCCTGCCCTTGTCCCATTTTATTTGGGTTCAGCGCAACACGTTTTTTTTTTCGTTTTCCCCTATCAGACGTCAGACTATCATTTACTCCTTTTTATTCATATCGTTCCTTATACAATCCATCCATCTTTTCTTTGGCCCTCCTCTTCCTCTCCATCCATCAATATTCATACTCATCACTCTCTTAATCACGTGATCCTTCTCATCGCGTGTCCATACCAAGACAGACAAATGTAAACTAAATTCCACCAACAGGGCTTAAACTGTCACAATTGTCCCTCAGGCAAGATGTCTAGCAGTCCATTTCCCTACACCTGCGAGCTTTGCGGGGCCGAGGGCCTGACAGACGAGGGCATGCGCTCCCACACCCTCGAGGCCCATGTGAACGGAAGGCCCGAATGCCCCTTCTGCGACTGCGCAGTCCCACAACCACAACTTGTGGGCCACGTGCAGAAGGCCCATCTTCACTACCTGACACCTGAAAGAGAGTTGATGGCGTTCATTGATGATCAGAGCCCAAGGTAAGCAGTTCATGTAGATGGTAAAGAAAGAATGAGAATGGAAAGGTAGATGGCCCAGGAAGCGACGGCGAGATGAATTGAACGTATACCGCTTGGGCCCAGAAAGGGCCAAAACGAAATTGTATAGTTGAGAGCGGCCGTATGTTAAAGGAAAAATATAAAGTATACATTTTTCATGCACATTTTTTGTGTTTGAATACAAGGGTTTTACTGTTATTAAACACGGATTGTTTGAGCACTGTTTAGAATATTAATTACGAAAACATTGTGCATGTTTGTGTGGCCTTGGTTTAAGTGTTTGCACTTTGCAGTAAATGCATAATTAACTCACTTTCAAAGGAACACACAGCTTTGACTACTTACTAATAACTATAATGTACTAACTCAATTTTTTTTTTTAATTTACTGTACCAAACATTATCCACAGTTTCGATGAAGACTCAAAAATGACAACGACAGACAGTTGTAGCTACAACACTCCAGGGTCCATAAACGGTTGGCACAGCCCCGACAATTCCTCGCAGTACCACAATGGGGCGATATCCAAGAACATCAACTATTACAATGGGTACCAAGACAAAGAAGGCTACAGTAGAGGTGAAAAGGACGAAGAAAAGTGTTCACGTTCGCCAAAAAACATTAATCTTGTTAATGGGCTGAAAAATATTAATATTAGTAATGGTGTAGTTCATAAAAAAGCTCAAAGCAGACAAAATTCCCATGAGGGTGAAGTGAATGGGATTGATAAAAAAGGTACGCACAAATAAGTTTAATTTTTGTAGTGTGTTGAATAGATGTTTGTTTTCTATTAATTTATTTTTATTATTTCTCAGGTGCGAATTCTAGTCCAAGTCATAATAGTTCAGGTAGTTATGAGGGTTCACCAAATAAAAATAAGGTAATCTAGATGTTTTAAGCTTTTATTTCTTTTTTAATTGACAAAATAAGTTCTCAAAAAATATTTTGCGTTTCAGTTGTCTATGGCTAGTGCCGGGCAAGGATCACCTCTTAGATCTCAATTAGCTTTAAAATTAAAACCAAATACACCAAAGAAAAGTGCTCCGACACCGAGTCCTTCAGTGCAGGTATTTAATAATTTCATTGCAGGAATTATAGATTCACAACTTGATCATAAACTCGAGAAAAAAAGTACTGTCACTGTCATAATGAATGACACTTAACCTACCCGCCAAGATTAAAGATTGTTTTGAAATTATTTTCGAAATTTTAGTTTCAAATATAAATTAAAAGCACGAAGAAAACTATTAACAGGGAAAGTACTCTAACACAAAATTCAATTTCCAGTGTCTGTTGTGTGATTTTAAGTCAACATGTCCGAGAAAATTGGAGGAACATATAAATAGGGCGCATTTCGATCTTACATCGCCGTCTGTGAACGCCAATGCTAACTCGGACAATCCTACCTTGGGGCTGACGAATCCTACGATAACCCTGGACAACCCGACGCTGACGCTGAGCGCGATGGCCATGTCCCCGGGGCCCCACAGCTCGTCATACCAGTGCCCAATCTGCGAGAGAGAATTTGCTCATGCCAACGAAATAGAAATCCATGTTAACGTAGAACATCGAGATATATTGAGTCCACAGAAAGCAGTAAGTACTTATGTCCTAGAAAAATATTTTTAATTTACCTAACTTTTTTGTTTTCTAAATGTAATGAATGACAAAGAAACTGATTATGACAAGTCATTCTTCATTTACTAAACACTTATTTAAGAATATAAGATATAAACACCAATTTGAATGAATATAAGTGAAGACATCATCTTCACTTATATTCATTCAAATTTCTGCAAATTAGTCGCAACTTCAAATTCACCCACAAAACATTCTTTTCAATAACTTTTAAACCTAAATATCCAACCTCCCGGAGAAATAACCTGTTACAAGTACTCTTATTATTACAGGATCAAGTCGACAACGCCTCCTGCAATGAAGATGTGGTGATGATGGAGGAGAGTCCGGTCAGCAACTGTCCTGTCTGCTGCCAGCCCCTGCCACTTTCACAACACGAGCTGGTAAGAGATAGAACCTCATTCTGTGAGATTAACATTACAATTGATTGAATTTGAATTGGTACCAGTACCATAATCTGTTAAAATAAAATTGATGCCATATATGTTGCAGGTTCTATTGTTTCACTTTCTATACCATTAAAGTTACTTCAATATAGTAAATACAAAAATCTACAAATGTGCTGCAAAAGTTTCTATCTCGCTTGGATAGTTTTGATATAAATGTAAAGTGAATAGTGCATAATAATATGTTGATTCCTTTTCATTGTTTTAGATCCAACACATTGAGGAACATTTTGAGCGGGGTGAGGAGTGTGGAGCCACATCGGGCTTGTCTGCAGCCGAGAGGGAGGCACAAAAGAACAGAGAGGAACATGAGTTCCAAATGTTAAGAGTAAGTATATCTCTGTTATATTCTATGAATATATGTCATGCAATAGAAGGATGATAAAAACCTAACAAATATTATAACTGGTACAACTACAGTACTTTGAGGCAGTTTCCAGTGCTATTGCTGTTTAGTGAATTTATACTTGTTTTGTACAAAGATCAAGACTAATAAAATAGTTCTTAAGTGATCTTAAGAGACTAACAAATAGTAAATTAATCAAATAAATAGTAGATTAATCAAATAGTGCCAAGCAGTGGATATAGACAGGCCACCACTGTGCTTTATGAGACACTGACATTAAAAGGTTGGTACTTAGGAACTGAGACTATCTGCTGGGGGCGCGGTGAAGGCGAAAGTGAACTCCATACCCCCGGCCATAGGCAAATGAGGACGATCCAGTGGTTGTAACCGATAAAAGTCTGGCAAGTCAACCTCCTGACAAGAGACAGTTTATGAGGATTACCACTGCGATACAAAAAAAAAAGGAACTGAGACTATCCTGCAATATGTGGCCCTATTGCTTTACATATTTTGTTTTCATTTTTATTAATAAAAATCATGAAATCAAACAACATAGGTGTGTGTAACTTGTCTCTAAACTCCTCAAATTTATGTAATGGTAGCAATCCTATTACCCGGTTCCATTAAAGCTTTTAAATGAACTATCTATCTATCTTATATCTACCTATCTTATAATACCTAACTTAATGTGCTCCATAGGCTCAATACGGCATGGAAGAGGACGACGAGGAGGGCTACACGCACCGCGCCACCAACAGCCTGAAGCGTGCCGTGTACAGCGGCGCGCTGTCCGTGGCCGGCTACTACGAGCGCAGTCTGGGGCTGCGCAGGGCCGCCGCCTCCGGGACCGATACTGGCTCGTCTAGGACTACCGGTGAGATAACAACAACTAAGTTATCATGGTTTACAAAAAATAACGAGATACACGAATATCGTAACGTGCCAACCATCTACTGCGAAATAGAGAGGTTTAAAGACACATATGCAAACCGGCTCTCCTTTCATCCAAATATACACGCAACAGAACTCCTTAAACCCACAGTGCCCAGTAAACTGACCTCTACACCTTACCTGCCTTGAACATTCAGCACATCAGCTTATAGTCTGATTGCCGATACGAACGAAAAAAAGAAGTTATCATGATAAATATCAACAATTTATGGTTTTGAGTGAAGTATCGTGAACACATGTCGCACCTACAAACGAAGTAAACAAGATTTAGAACCCAAATATTACACTGTTAAAAAAACGACTGTCACACTAAAGGAACTAAACTGAACTTTAATTCACGGAGGACTTCATAGTTCACAGACATTCATTTCACATACACAAACACACACCCTGACTGAGAACAAGCATTTGTGGAACGCACAAATTCCTGTCCTACGCACAATTTCGAAACCTAAAAATAAGTTGATGACAAAAAAAATTGCATCTTATTTACTACTTTTTCACAATCTTATTATGTTGCAGGTCTCCTCGAGAGGATAGCTCAGCTGAACGCTCAGAACCCGAGCATAGTGAAGACGTACCTGTGCAGCGCGGTGGACCACTACGCCAGCACCTACGGGGACAGGGGCTGGGGCTGCGGGTACAGGTGATAATAAAGTTTATGTTGAAAAAAAAATAGTAAAAAAATTTGGTTTTAAATGGCAGAAAGAAAGAAATATGATTTTAATTCAATTAAAGTCATATTTCTTCTTTGGTTTAAAGTATTCCACAAAGATTATGAATATTAATGTAGATATTGACTTGTAGATAGAAACTGGTAAACAAAATCATTACAAAAACTTTTCTGAAATGAAATCTAAAATATCCAAACTGCAGGTAAGCAGATATGGTAATTGATGACTAATTTTTAGGGTTCCATACCCAAAGGGTAAAACTGAACCCTATTACTAAGCCTCCGCTAAATGTCTATCTGTCTCCAGGCTGTATCTCATAAACCGTGGTAGCTAGAAAGCAGTAACTTTCAAAAATGATGTATTTCCGTTGTTGCTATAACAACAAATACTAAATATAAAAAAAAAAATAGTAAAGAGGTCCCTATACAATAAACGTAATTTTTAAGCAATTTTTACTCGATCTCAAATAGGTAGATTAACAGACTAAAAATTAGTATACCTACAACAAACGAGCTTTTCAATTTTAGATGATAGTACGGAACCCTTCGTGTGCGAGTCTGACTCGCACTTTGCCGGTTTCTCTATTGGAAGAGGCCTATACTCAATAGGATAATTACCCCTTCTCCTGCACCCCCTTTTCCATAATGCGCGTGAGTGCGAAGACCATCAAAGCAGGCAATGAATTAAGGAGCTGACCGGCCACACATTCGAGATTCTTTGAAAGCTGATATAATTGGAGTTTATTTAAACCATATAACGCGCGTATTTATCGGGTTAGCCGGACCAGGAATACTAATTAGAATACGTCCTTTAGGAACATGCAGATGGTGCTATCGTCTCTAATGCGTGAGGCGAGCTACGCGGCGCAGCTGGCGTGTACGGCGGCCTGCGACTGCGTGCCGTCCATCCCGCGCCTGCAACTGCTCGTAGAACGCGCCTGGCAATTGGGCTTCGATACACAGGTATACAGGTGCTATACAATAAACCCCCACCATCCCTCCCCCGCCACAACATTCAAAATAATAATAATAACGTTGGTATGCCCTATCACATTTTAGATTAAAGTTCTCAACAAAGCCTCTGCATGTTGGACCTGTGTCCCCGTGTAATCCGTTAAAGGGACCGGGTTTCTTCCCTTGAAGTTAGCCCGTGAATTAAAAGAGATACAAATAATAATAAATATTTTTTATTTCTTTTCCACAAAGGTAACTTAGGCTTAGTTTTACATAATTGTTTTAAAATCAACCTCTGTGGGAAACTGGTATATAAATAATACTAGTAAGTAATTGATTAAAGTTTATATATAATTTTATTGTGGTTTACAGGGATCAGAACAACTGGGTTGCAAGCTTTACAACACGCGCAAATGGATCGGCGCCTGCGAAGTGGTCACCGTACTCTCGTCGCTAAGGATAAGGTAATACACCATATCCTTAACAATTTTCAAGTAGAACTGCTGCAAAAGTGGTCAAAATATATTAATATTGATATTAGTAATTTCATACAAAATTTCAATAAAAAGTAGTTTCCATTCACAATGTCCTTAAGTGTTACTTTAGTTTCTTATTTCATAGATTTTGTTCTAGTTTTATTAAGATATCCTATTTTTTTTATTTATTCTCTTTTAATATAAACGAGTGTCTTGATGACACGATAAAGTTTCTTGCCGGTTTTCTTCGATTGGAAAGTCATTTTGGAACTGCGCAACTAGAGTTAGAAACATTTGGAAAGTACTTAAGAAGGTCCACTTGAAATAAAAATATATTTATTTTGACACGTAGATTTGCCTAATGGAATAATTCCTTAACTGAAACTTGTCTATGAGCTTTCGCGAGAAACACTTTGACTGGCCTGTTGGGCTAGTGGTTAGTGATTGCTATACCGGAGATCGTGGGTTCGAAACTCACCCAGGACAAGTAAATGTATGTTTGATGAGTTCGATCATTTGATCTGTATCTGGATGTAATATATCCGTAATATGTATGTATTTAGTAATATATATAGTTATCGGTAGTCTAGTACTCATAATACAAGCTCTACTTAGTATGCTTAACTTGAATTTAGATGGCGTTGTGTAAAATAAATGTACATTTATTTATACACACATAAACTTATTCATATAAGTTTATCTGTGGAAACTATACTGTATTGCTAACTTGCTTTACCCAGATGTCGTCTGATCGACTTCCACAAGCCGACGGGCGCGGACGGCAGCCACCCGGCGCTGTTCGAGTGGGTGCTGCGCTACTTCCACGACGAGCCGCAGGCATTCAAGCCGCCGCTCTATCTGCAGCATCAGGGTATATACTATTGGATATAATTTATAGTAAATAAGCCAGTCATCATCTTCCTGCCCTTATCCCATTTCACTCGGGGTCGGCGTAACACGTCTTCTAGACATGTTGCTTAAAGTTTTGGCTATGGTTTTATAGTCGACCGCCTGCCTGACACTAACCCTCTTTGGGAATGCGATTGTTGGTTGTTTACCCGCCACCATTCGGGTGACCCAAGGTGCTTGGTACAGTGCACTGGGTCTTAAGGTCCATTAGTCGCCTTTTACGACACCCAGTGGAGGACATGGGGTGGTGCTATTCTTTATATCCGGACACCACAGGGTAAACACTACTAATAATAAATAATTAGTTAATAATAATAATTAAACTTGTTTGTACTAAAAGAAACACTTACACTTAACAAATTCTATCCATAACCCAAAATCGTTTCATCCATAATTTAAAATAGTCTTGCAGCTACCTTGGGCCGTCCATGTCTGTTCTTCCATAGAGCAGGGGTGGATGGCCCTTGGTAGATGCCCCATCACAATTTAGATTATAGTTCTCAACAAGGCCTCTGCATGTTGAACCTGTGTCCCCGTGTAAACCTTTAAAAAGGACCGGGTATCTTCCCTTGAAGTTATCCCGTGAATTAAAAGAGATTAAACTTGCTTTTACAATAGTAATACAGCTACCTTGGGCTTTTATAATAAACGAGCTTTGGCAAGCATTCAAACCGCCGCTGTGTCTGCAGCATCAGGGTAATGTCCATCATCATCTTCCTGCCCTTATCCCATTTTACTTGGGGTCGACGCTACACGTTTTTTTCTTCCATTCTCCCCTATCAGACGTCACACTATCATTTACTCCTTTTTCATTCATATCATGTCTTATACAATCCATCCATCTTTTCTTTGGCCTTCCCCTTCCTCTCCATCTATCAACATTCAGGGTAATGTTATTAATTTTACCCTTCTTTAATTTATCCCGATCTATGGCTGACAAAGGCCAGTTAACCCCCGACGACGCCAAACAGGGAACGGATAGACAGATTTGGATTATGTTTAAAAATTGAATCTTTCCAAGACGGCCTCTACAAAATTTGGCGTTTTTCGGGGAGATTTTTTCATAATTGCCTAAACATGAATATCAAATGAAAGCCTAGGACTATATTAAATTTCTTAAGTTTTTGTTGTTAAACGACTTAAGAATATTAAACCGGAGAAAACCAGTCTTAAAGTGGAAAAAAAAGAATTATTTTTGTAACCTAACTTAATCATTACTTGCAGGTCACTCAAGAACAATAATAGGCTACGAGAAGCATAAAGATGGGAAAGCTACGTTGCTTGTGTTGGATCCCTCGCATTCGCCTGCACAAGTAAGTTATTTACGTTACTATGCGATAGAGTTAAATATATCCTATTAAAAAAAATCTTCGAAAAGTTTAACTGTTTATTTTAAGAATAAATTTCGGTTTTTATAAAATGATGAGATTCTACATAGATGAACTTATCATTTTTTACGTTAGCTGGAGACAATTGTTGACTTGTTTTGTCTGTTTAATAAACAGCTTAGTCGCATGGAGTAGATCGTTTGCATATCGATTTATGAGCCAGCTAAAGTTAAGCTATGTATAATGCCAACAAATAGTTATTCAACTTAATTTCTTTAACTTGGCCTTTTTTTACAATTTTGATATGTTGCAGGATATATTACAAAATAGGGTAGGGTATAGGATAGATTGTACAGCTTTTCTCTAAGCAGTCTTTATCTTTACCAATATTGTAATGACTTACTTGAGAGATATTCCAGCATATAACAGCTTATCTCCCTGCTACAGGTCCGGCAGGTGGTGGTGGGTGCGGCGGCGTCGTGCGCGGCCGCCTTACGCCTGCTGCGTCGCGGCGCGGCGGCCCTGCGCGCCCGCCAGTACCAGCTGCTGTGCGTTACTGGGGTTATGGAGGATGATGCCGAGTATGAGGTCTGGGGACTGTCATCATCATTATTACTTAAAGCCTCGAATCTCATCATCATTCATTTAAGAGCTTAACTTTTTTCAGTACAGCTCCCTCTGTAGTTCTTTGCTTTGTGTAAACTCTTGGGCCTGACGTTGTACGTCCCAACCTCAACCTTCTCTTTTAATTAATAATCTAACTGTATCTCCATCTTCCTCTTCTTAATTATATTTTTTTCCCTTCTATTAAATTATTTATGTAAGTATCGTGATGTTATGAGGTTGCTAATCATTAGCTCCATCACCATCCATTCATTCTCAGATCTACTTGGCATAATTAAATTAGACACATTAAAAATTAAATCGACACTGACGACATTTTCTGAACAACACCCACTCATCTCTTACCCACAATTTTTGTCCACTCAAATGGGTAATCTGCAGAATAAACCTACTCAAATTTTACCAATTTTTGACTTTATTAGTTAATATTCTTACCATTGAAATACTTGTTATAACAAACATCGCTTTTTGGTATTATAAAAACGATCAAATCCTATGTATCCTATAATGCCTGCCACCAACTACTTCAATTTTTACCAATAAAATAATGTATTTATTCCAGGCAAGTAAAGTACTGCAATCAGTGCGGATTCCATAAGACAGGTGAGGGGGCGGCGTCCCCTGCGCAGCTCACACACAACCTACAACATTCACTTATACATTGCTAATGTTCTGAAAGGCAAGAAACTCAGGTAACGAAAATTATTGATAAACTAACCGTATATAGTCATTTTATGTTTAAAACTTAATCGCAGGTCGATTCAATGAACTGTTGAGATTTTGATCATTGTTGTATTAAATTAGGAGATGTATTTGTTATTGTAATTTACATCTTTTAATTTGTACAGCATTTGAACATATTCTAAGAAAAAAATGTTACACGTTATAAGCGAATACTGTTTAAAATTGTTTTGTTTACTATAGGAATAGGGAATAAGGAATATTTGTCAATAATTTTCGTACGATCATGTCAGATTGAATGACAATGGTTAGTTGGTTGATAAAATATTACCAATCAATCACTGTTGACATAAGATTTGACAAATTATTAATTTATTGAGCCTTTCAGAAATGTCACATTATTGTGTTTTTCATACATGAATGTAAAGGCGATGTTTAATTAATATTTAAAATTAAAACAGGTATAAAAATTTACAAAAAATATTATTATTAAATTAAATCGACATTTACAGTAAAAAGTGCTTTTAAATTGAGTATAAAAGTATAATAACAAGGATTCGTATATTGTATGCGCCTGCGCAGTTTATTAAGTTGCAATCATAAATATCATTATAATGAAAAACCCGAAAACAACAAAAACTCCAAATGTTCATATTCTATAAGAAAATTTGATTTAAAGTAATTTTAACAAATTTATTATTAAAATACAGTTTCTTTAGGTTTATTTAGGAATAAAGTAATTAATGTTATTATTATTAATTAATATAAAATCACTTTGAAACATATTATTTGGTCAATTACAGTTTTTGTTGTTGTCAATTGAATATTATTAGAAAATATTTATATCACCTTAAAATTGTGCTTTCGAATGTAAATATTATTTGAATGCCACAACCAGTGTCTATAGATACACTTCATACATACATTGATTTCTAAAAGTAAAATGGTCTTTGACACATAGATGGACAAAAAAATTATATTGTTGCGCTAAATTCGGTTAAACTGAAATAACATAGTTTAGAAAACAGTTATGCAAGATAAGCCATATAAACTGTCGTTGTTCCCCAATTTTAATATAATGGCTTTAAAACTACATATTACGACCCTGTGCCTCGGTTTAGGTCGTAAAGCCTTATAATTGAGCCTTAATCTTATCTGAAACCTTATTATTTTTTAGTTTAAAATGTTTTACTTGATCTTTAATTTAACTTGCTATTAATCCCGTATATGTTTTCTGTACTTAAAATTTCCATTATAAAACTTCGCCTAAGGCAGTCATAATTGATACTTAAATTAAAACAAAAATGAAAAAAATATTAGCAATTCTCAAAGATCAGAATAAAGGTTTTTCTACGTGAAAATTATATTCAAAACTATCAAATGCAAAGAATATAGCTTAACGAATTAATATTCAGCTTACAAAGCATTCCATACAACGATAATTTTATCTTACCCACAAATATTCAAATTAAAATAAGTAAAAAAAACCTAGTTTTATACCAAATTAGCCGGTTATTTCACGAATTGTCTAGTCAATATGTAAATCAGTTAGTTAACAGCTTATTGACATTGCCTTCAATTAGTATTAAGACCACTTAGACATATTAAATAGATTGAGACCCTTAAAATCAACATTTACAAAGGGTCTTGTCTATTTTGTAGAAAGTTTTAATATTAGACGCGAAATGTTTACATTCTCCGGTCAGAGTTAGCTTTAAGTTAGAATATACAATGGCCGGGTAATATGAACATTGCCCACATTATAAATAGCCGAAAAAATTCACTTAATTTTGAGTCGGCAACTCATACTCTGATGTACCTTAGAGTGAAAGAGACAGATAGAGCGCGTCTCAAATTTAAGTATTGTTTACGGTATAACTCATAGTGCTACACAGTATTCGTTTGCACATTTAAAATAGTTCCTAAAGGGATTGAGTACGAAATAGAATTGTCAAGAAAGGTGCTTTTGTTTTTAATTATGTATTTAGCACAGCCCTATAAGTGACATTTCTACAACAAAACTTAAAATTGATAAAATGTATGGAAGAGAAATGTCAATTCCATACATTTGCGATTTTATTGTTAGCTCTTGTGGAAATGACATTTTGCTTGGGTGCCAGCTTTAACACGCGAATCCATTGAAATGCCTATAATGTTCAAATTTTTATGTACGTATAGATAAAATATACTTTGGTACACGATTATTTATTACAATGGTTAGGACTGAGTAACATTTTGACGTTTTGAATTTGTAAAACGCGAATCTTACTTTCGCGTCGGAAAGTAAGATTCAGAATACTTATGTGGAAAAATAATAAATCAATACTGTCATATAATATTGGAAACCTATAAATAATTATTGTGTAAATATATTATGTTCCTTAATTTTCAATTTCAGTCCTATAATAAGTAAATATCGTGCACCGTAATGGTTCCTGTATGTAACACTTTGTAACATCCCTTATTCATTGGAATCTGAAACTTATTCTTGTATTCTGAGAGCTCAAAAGACCTCGTAAAGCAGTAATATTGTCTTTGTGGAAGAGAGACAACACTACGCACAGCGTTGTGCTCTGTCTCGCTTCAACAGTTGCAACAGACCTTCACCTGAAAAGGATAGGATAAAAGGATAGGTACACATAAAACAAATGTGAGAAGTAGACAATCAGTAAGATAAATATTAAAAGCAAAAATATCTTTATTGTTTTTGATGTGCAAATACCGCTGTGAGTCAAGTAATACAATAAAAAATCAAACTTTAAAAAGTACTCGAACCTACAACTCCAGTCTAAATGTGCTAGTCGTTTATCCAACTAACTAATGTTCTCAGTATACTTATGAATAAGGGTTAAATCTAAATAATATCAAATAATTTTAATTATATTTACTAGTAATTATACTTAAATTTTTCTTATACATTATTAAATAAATGTATAATTATAAAGTTACAAAGGTTGTATACAGGATGTTTTAGATCACAATTGGCGTTACATTTTACCCTTTACATATTGTTAATTATGTCAATTATTGATAATTACAAATATTTCTTCTTGTGTACATTCGTCTTTTTTGTTAAATTGTCTACTAAGTGTTCTTTGACCAAATTGTTAAGTGTTTGATATATTGTTGTAATATATTCGTTCCTAGTTCTATTTTATGTATGTTTTTGGAAGATGTTGTTCAAAATTTGATCTAATATCTATCGATATAAAGCTCGAAATATCATAATAACAAAGCTCTAAACTAAAATGACAAAAGAGATATTATTTCTTTTGTCATTTTAGTTTAGAGCTTATGTCAAGGGAATAAGGATAGTTTTCGGTAAAAACAAGAAAGCTTCAGAAATAAATACAATGATTCAATATTAGAAGACTTTGAATTCAATTTGAACCTTGTGAAAATGATACAAGGCTCATTTTCATTAGTCGAAAGTGTAAACAACTTCCAAAAATTATACAAATATCTTAAATTGTATAAACATTTTAAATGTGAACTAATTGGGTATTTTCTTTATTAATCGGTGTTATTGAATGTTGGGAACAAAACGGAAGGGTTGGGTAAATACGAAATATAAAGAAATGATGGTATCGGCTTGTTTTAAAATGTATTGTATAAATATACAATTTGCTTTAAATGTATACAAACGAAAAGGGTATTTTGTCTGATTCTGTTGTATGTTGTACAACATAATTTTCACGCAAAATAAACATAATAATGTCCTATTATTGACTGTCGAAAGTTGATATACATGCTTCTTTTTAGTCATATTTAAAAAAATCTATAATATACATTTAAATCGTTTGTAGTCCTTGATATTATTATAAAGTAAAAATTGGCTTCTATACAACAGAATCAGAACCATTTTATGTAATTTCATTTAAATGCACCAAGTTCACCGCTAAGTAAACATTAATATATAATTAATTTAGTTGATAATCTCAATCCTACAGACATAGAGTATATATTTTCATAACGATACATTAACGCGCAATACAATAAATACAGATTACTAAGTTATTTAATTTTGTTCTTGGGTTTACAAATGACAAACTAACTGAATAAGTGACATTCCTACAAGCGAATTCTTGAAACAAAAATGTATGAAAATGACAGTGTCCCAAGATTTATTGACAGCAATGTCATTTTCATACAATGTGATCTTAACATTTCACGCTTGCAGGAATGTTACTTGTCAATTTACTTGTGAATGAACATTATGTCAAATATTAATTTCTCGTTGGATATATTAATAAATTAAATCCAGGTTTTCTTTCTGTATTTGTGTACTTTAAAATGTATTAAACTTATGTGAGGTTTAATTGAGTTATAAATTGTTCATTGCGTTATTGTAAAAAACATTATTATTAAACAAGTTTTTTTTTTTAATTACATGTCGTTTGTAAATCCATAAGTGTAAACTTACTCATAAACTAATATTGTTTATGAGTAACTTAACACATTTGTAATGTTATCAATGTATATTATCCAGGTAATTATAAAATGTCAGAATATTTAACGAGACAATCATAACTTTTGGGATATTTGGTAAATTACCGGATTATATACTTTGTAACATAAGTAAAGGTATATTTTTACTATCAGGAAAATAAATGGTATTTATATGGATTTCTCAAAAAAAATATGAAAATTTCACTTTAACGTTAACTTCTATTTTAAATTAATAATTTTACTTGTCATAGATTTCTACGATATTTTCCTGATAGAAGAAATATAACAGAATGAAATATAGATTGTGTAAGGAAGTGACGTAGGGGCGGAAACATGCTTTAGTACAAATCGCTAAGAGTAAGTTGTGCTGTAATTTAGTTACACCTTAGTTGTATTAGCGGACGCTGGCGATGGTAATGTTTTAAACTAAATATGGGTGACAGAAAATAAAATAAAGATAATAAGATATGTACTCATAACACAAGGTACTAAGTATGCTTAACTTGAAACTAGATGGCGTTGTGTGAAAAAATAACCAACACATATGCATCCCACTGCTGGGCACAAGCCACTTCCTATATAGGGAAGGTTTGATCATCGATCACCACACTAGCTTGCAGCGGATGGAATGAAATAAAATTATACAACGTTGATAAAAGCGAGAGGCATTAAATGAAACCACATATTCTGTATATCATTATAAGGCTACACAACAAAAATCAAATCAATGTAAGCAATAGTTTAGTCACAGGATATTTTTTTAGTTTTTTTTTAGTTTGAACATGCTGTATCTTCCTGATTAGGTGACTAAGTTTTATAGGCATAGTTATCTAGTTGGCTCCGGTTGGGTCCGAAACTAGTCGGGCTATCCCGATAAATACGCGTGAGTAAACCGTTATAACGTTTTAAGTATGAATCATCCTCACGAAAGTTATTATAAAAATATTGCTTACATTGATTTGATTTTTGTTGTGTAGCCTTATAATGATGTACAGAATATGTGGTTTCATTTAATGCCTCTCGCTTTTATCAACGTTGTATAAGATAGTGAATTTATTAAGTTGTGAGATAATGGCTAACTTTGTATGTGAGAGCTTGAAGCATTAGTAAAAAGTTTAACTAATTGAGAAATTCGTTTAGTTCGTTGTATAAATGATTTAAATTTGATCGCCCAAATTATGTTTGAAATGTTACCATCGTTTTATTTAGCGTTCACAAACCTAGTCATAGTTAGTATTGAGAATGTTGTGTTAATAACTATGATATAATTATTATCTGCACTTCAATGAAAGATTATTGGGCATGTTGTGTAAATTGGAGAAAAGACAATAAAGTTATAATCAAGTGAAATGGTCAATGGCAAAACATATATTATTGCTATTTAAAAAAATCCAGAAAGTATACAGAAAATAATAGTAATATCATAGTTTTTCACACAGCATTTAAGTTTTAATTCAATTAATATATAATGCACTCATTTATGTGATATTTACTGAATACTATGTCTCACTTATTCATGTTTTATCAAGACTATACGTTGCGCATTTTTACATTCAAAAAATTTAATGAAATTATTCAAAAATTGTTGTTAATAAAAATGTATAACATTTTTGTATTTATGTAAAAATGCGGAATGTAAACTATGTATTGTAAATTGCTTACGTTCCAGTGATGTAACGATAGATAAAAACCTGTGATAAGACGGTAGTCTGGTCACCAGAGCCCATATGCAAGTGACAATTCTCCAAGCGTAAACGTTGATCGAATCTGTCAAATGTATGGAAATGACAGTACTATTCGACGAGTCACGTGACTTTGACATGTCATTTCAATACATTTATGTGAATCGATGTGAGTAAGTGCTCGGAGAAATGTCATTTGTCTAAACGGGCAGTTCACCACACTGTTTAGTTTGGTCGCTTCAAAGACAACGTTAGCATTACTGTACTTTCACAAATTAATACTAATAAGATACTGCAGAAGTTTCCAACCTTCATTGTACTAAATCAGATTAACCTACCTCTTTATTTTTAATCTTAGTTTTTAAGTCTTGTCTTTTCTCTCTCTTGTCTACTACTGAGACTTTGAATCAATCCTTACAATATTTTTCTTACCAAATCAATGCTGTTGCTAGCGTATAGTAAATGTATTAAGGTCAAAGACCTAATATTTCGACAATAATCTTTCAAATACTGTTTATTGTTATTTAAAAAAGAATTCATATCTATTAAATCACGTCTAGCTTTACATCCTGCCTCTTTAATATATTGCTAAAATAGCTCTTTGTTATGGCTGCAAAAACATTGCCCGCCTCTTACGCAGTCGGTTAAAAAGTAACCTATGTATTAATCAGGGGTGTCAGCGAACCCCATACTAATTTCATCAAAATTTGCTTTAGCTGTTTGAGCTTGAAAGAGTAACAAACATACATACATCCATTTATATTATTAGTTGGGTATTCTTTTTAATGGTTTTGTGTTGTCTTAGAAGCGACCAGACGTAGTAACGTACTCGTAAGTCGGATGTAATCAGTCACCATGCCTTGTATCGGTAGTGAGGAGCGAAAGCTTCGTAGGAACAGCTAGGCTACGCTAACATGTAATGTTTCTTCAATAAACATATTGTAAGTTACCCATTTATTGGTTTTATTTGATTTCCTCTTGTATTAAAGCGCCATCTATACTTGCAGTTTTAATTTCGATCATTGCGGATACTGAATTCTGGGCTACATTGGTCGCCTTTAGGTTACATTAAACCTGGTCAAAAGTGCTTATGAAATTGGCCTGTTGGTCTAGTGGTTAGTGGCCCTGACTGCTATATCAGAGATCGTGGCAGAAGATTATTTCAGACTTCTACGGGACACGATATAAATAAAAGCATATAAAAATATTTTGGTAAATTCTTTATTTTCAAAAAGAAAATGATTCACAAAATTACAGATTTGTCATGTGACATAACAATTTGTTACCTTTGACATGCATTAAATACGAAAATACATAAATATTGCCCTAAATAACATACTGAACACATGCATTACATTCATTCTTACTGAACTTGTCACATATACTTATTTAATCCTGTCTTACATATATTGTGTATTGCCAAATATAGAAACAGGCTCTTATTACACGAGACAACGATAATTTTCGATACCCGACAACTTCAATGCACTGTCCGACAGTAATTGTCTTTATAAGTTGGTAAGACACAGACTTAATCGTCTGACATTGGATATTTCTGTCGCCTTGTGTATAAGAAGCCTTTTTTAAAGATTTGCAAAACAGTACATAGATTTAATTTAAATTAATTGATACGCTAGAAAATAGTTGAATGATAGAATATGATGAGTTAATCTTGCAATTAATTCAAATTGAATATGGAAATAATATTTGATTGAGATTATTTGTGATAATATTTTATATTCAGCGATAGATATTGCGAGGGTTTATTACCCCAAAACTTTATCATTCAAGGTATGATTCAAGGTAAGTACATTAAAGAATATCGCAGTTGCCTGTCTAATAAATTTTCTTTGATGACAAATACCGATGTTTTTACTGCGATATATTTGTGTGAGTACATTTGATTTACGTGTCTCAGGTAATTTATACAAGAATGTTTACTAAAATACCCAAAAGCTCTGATTTATAAGTATTCCTCTAAATAGCCACTTATCTAAGCTATTTAATAAGGCAAGTGTAATTCATAAAACAATGAAAACACAACTTTAATTCATTTATTTAATTTTATTGTCGTAAAATATCAATTAGGAGGTCGAATACAAGTTTGCGGTAAGTATTATTATTACTAAAAAATCTAAAAATGCTTCGTGAGTTTTGGGATATTTTATATGACTTGCACATATGACGCGATTGTATAATACTAACATATGATGCAAGTTTCCACAGACATATTTAACTTAAGTAATTATTATTTGTTTATACAATGTACTCTATGGACTTAGTTACCCTGCAATCGTTGGAAGGAAACGGTCGTGTCTGTGGAAATAGTGATGGGAATAGACGGACGATGGTAAACAACGAAATAATTCATTAAATTATAGTGTAGTTTTCTGTTCAAAAATATAAAATCAAACTATGTAAGAAATTTTTCAAATTGTTTCCAAAAAATCTTCAATCTTAGTTGTTTTATAGATTTGGTTAGAAAATACACTATTGAAATATAA
Organism: Chrysodeixis includens; assembly: GCA_941860345.1. Taxonomy (NCBI): domain Eukaryota; kingdom Metazoa; phylum Arthropoda; class Insecta; order Lepidoptera; family Noctuidae; genus Chrysodeixis; species Chrysodeixis includens. Next base: position 1,599,961 of record OW796107.1, on the reverse strand, counting down.
AATTAGATTTTCCCTATAAATGGTACATTAACTAGCATTACTCTTAAATATAATGTATAAAACTCATTATCAGAGAGACTTATGCAACAAAAATAACATACAATTATAGACTAATACAGATTCTGATATGAATACAATATACGTGGACACTTGTCACTTAGCTAATACAGTAATATAGAGCTATAAGGATCTTTTGGCACATGAGGGCGCTGGTGTGCATATTCATAACAAGTATCAACGAAACTGTCTGTCAAAAGTGATGGTTTTTCATACATGACAGCATTAGTTTCGATTTCGGCCACGTGCCAAAAGATCCTTGTAGCACTATGCATACAAAACACTTCACGGTCCGTCTACCCAAAAATACAAAAAAAAGATCGGACGAAAACAAAACTTTTACGAAATACTGATCGTAATTTAGGAACTAAAATAGCCGTAAAACGATTCGTGTGATAATTTAACTCCATAGAATTTTGAGAGCTACGTTTGTAAGGGAACTAGCGAAGTCACCATAGACAAAGCTCTTTATCACAGTTGTTGAAATGCACACAATTACAATGCATTGTCCCTTGTAATAAAGCTAAGTGCGAACATGGCTAGCGGGTGGTCCCGCCGACGCTGGACTACGGTACTATTTTATTGAATGGAACATTACAATACTTCTATGTGATGCGACAATATTTTATGGAAATTGCTGTTATATCTGAGATGTAAAGTTATTACTTACATCATAATGTTAAATGAATGTAACTATATTAGAACTTTACCGTTTTGAGGAGTTTACATTAGCCTTAGTGCGAAAAAAGGGTTTTGGAATCATTCAATAATATAGCAGTAAACCTACATATCGGGAGGACCACCCTTATAATCTTAATATCTATGTCTTACGGTAAAAGTAACGAGACTTGCCTATGGTTGGATGCTCGCGAAGCTGTCGCTTCACTGGTAAGCTAAAATGGCTCTGAATTTTCCTAAACCTTCGACGTAGAAAAATAAATAAGATACTTAATAAAAATACTTACAAAATTATAATTCAAGAAATCATTGTTTTGTCTGTAATTGAGCGAAGGCACGGTTTTTAGTCGTGGTACCTTATGAGAATGATTTATAATCTCGTTTATTTGACAAGTCGCAGAGAACCGATGAACCATGTCTATTGTGAAATCGTGTGTTTAATAAACGGACAGTACAGAGGTCAAGATTAAGTATTGAGAACTAGAAATTATGGATTTAATTTGGACAGTCATTTGAAAATAACTTCAGTTTGATAGTAAAATTTACAAATTAACAAATCAGCTGCGACTCGCAAACATACAGTATGACACTAAAAGTACCGTTTATCTACAACTACGGCTCAATTACAGACAGCATTTTGTTGTCGACAACTTTGGTCCCCGGATCGGATCCGCCTTACACCTATCAGTACAATTTGGCAAGCGCTAACCTAACACTGGTATACCAGCCTAAATGAACGAATTGGAATGTATATGGTCGATATTTCTTAGTAACTACTAAAAATATTGTAATATACAAGGGGCAGACGAAAAGAGATCTTATTCCTTTGATATAAAGGTGTTGCGTAGCTACACTTCAAGACTTTTATAGTGCTACAAGGATCTCTTAGCACGTGGATGAGATTAACAAGCGTTGGTGTACATGTTTTCAACAGGAATCAACACAACTATATGTCAAAAGTGATGGTTTTTCTTATATGACGGTATTAGTTCCGATTTCGGCCACGTGACAAAAGATCTTTGTAGCACTATAACAATCACTAAACCCCTTTAGGTAACAACGATAGTAAGATACTTAAAGGCGACTTTAATTTGATTTGACATTTCAAAGTTTGACCTTTAGTTATAGATAGTGGGCCCTGGATATGAGTATTCGACCATTATCTTTTAATGGGTACTGGATATGCAATATTTTTAATATAACCTAAGATATACCGAACCATTTACATTCCATACCGCGTCCTCACAAATTGTCTAACATACTCGCATTACCAAAAGCGTTGAAGCAACAAAAATATATTGATTTGTGGTTAGGCGTCCGTAAAATTGATTATACATACTTAACCTACCAAAATTCATATTTTAAACATATTTTTATGGTATAACAAAATTACCATCTTTAACTAAGTCAAATTTTGTATACGAAGTTCTAATAGGTCTATTGTGCTATTTCTTGTATTATACCACTACTATTTTCGATACTTTTTGCTTAATTTATTAATTTTGATAGCTTGAACTCTTTACACAAAGTTATTATTGGATGTGTCAATTATAAATGATGTTATTTTTAAATACAGCTCTATTTCTCTTGACATGTTCCTTTATTTCTGATACTTTTTGGTAGTTTAAAGTGTAATAATTTACAGATACGTTCGCCTAACCACAGTACGTTGATTTCCTGACACTTATCGTTACGTATGAGTCGGGTTTCTTACGAACCAACCGTCAACATAGTCCGTGGGCGCGCCGGTTCCATATAATATAAATACATCACATTATATTTACACACTAAACAGCCTTTTTTTGAGTTTTTTTTTCCTTTATATTTTTAACAATACATAAGGAAGCATTTTCTCACTTGTAATTGTATTAGAAGTGGGAAAATTATTTCTTACGCTTTTCTTTTTCAGTTTTAGGGTTATAGCAGTTTTTTATTTGTTTATGAATATTGGAAATTCTTCACAAATATTAATTATCTATTTATTAATTAGCAATTTATTTTTTTATATTTTGTTGTTTTATTTAAATACTGTTCGTTATTATGATTTGTTGAAATAAAAACTGCTATAATCCTAAGATAACAACATGTATAAAATGGAACTAATTTCGATATATTTTCAAAATGTTCCAATATACGTTTTTGTGATAGTACGTGAAAATTGTAACAAGGTGTATTATTAACAATATTCAGACATGAAGGCAACAGTTTATACAAAGCTACGAAAAAGTTTAAATATATCAAAAACGCTGTAAAACTCGATACTTAGAAAACTTGATAATTTATTTGAAATACACTGCAAAATTTCAAGGCATTTCTGATTTCTTAGATTTTAAGCTGTCATGGTTTCGTCCTAACATGTCTGATTCCCAATTAATTCTTACTAACACCAGAATCAGAATTAAGCTCTTTTGCATGCGGAAGCGAGACGAAGCACTATAGTAATGCGCCGTCTCACTCCTCACAACGACAACCGTCTTGATTTGATAGGATTTTTTTAGTAATAGGGAGTAGTGGTAAACCTATAAGATAGACAGTAATCTATTCTAAGGACCTACCGCTACATCCTATAGTAAAATTATTGCAGTTGTGAAATAGAAACATTATACTACATAGCATAGAGCAGCGTTTTATCTACAACTGCAATATTTCTTCACGATACGGTAAGACCACAAGCTTACTTTGCAGAACTACTATAGATAAACCCTGAGGTGTACGGTCAGCATCAAAAGTCGATTTACTTCGATTTACATTTAGATTTTCAAACGAACTGTACACAATCGAATTCAATCAATGACTGTTGTGCTATTAGGTAACAAAATAGGTTTGACACCTGGTATAGTCAAAACAAACTAAGCACGAATTCCTACATGTCATAGAAAAATAAAGACACTTTGTAAATCGGTTTGTGTTAACCGACTTCTGATGCTGACTGTACTTAGTTTAACTATTCGGTAAAGCAAGCTTAAGGTTATGCCGCATCGTGAACAAATATAGCAGTTGTAGAAGAGACGTTGCTTTATGCTGTTTCTCTTCCACAATTTACTATTTTAGCATTTAATTCTGATCCTAGTACAACGTTCTCCAGCTTACGCCTTCTCGTCATTCAAGGGTTGTTCCTCGTGCTTGTCGGGCGTCACGCTGGCCTTAGGCGAGCTCCACGGCTGCAGCTCTCCCGAGCCGAAGCTCACGAAGCACAGCGCGCCTGTGATGTACGTGCCCGCGAGGATGTAGAACACGATCTTCCATTGTTCAGGGGTGTTCTGAAAAGGGTGGGGATTTAGTTTGGTGTTTCAAGGGTATGTTTTGTTAGACCTGTTTTTGGTAACAAAACTTGGAGAGGAAATTCAAGATTTGTTTCCTAGGCAGGAAAAAAAATCCAACGCAGGATAACATCAGGAGACTAAACGCAACCTATGAGCTAGATAGAAATCCTGCTCATTCTCAACTATTAATTTGCATTCTATCGCGAAGACTACAACTTAACTGTATAGCACATTTTCGGCTGTAAGAAAAGATACATATCGAATTTAAAAAATCAATTAAGGAAAGCGCCTGAATAAATTCAACTTTTGCGACCTTAAGTAATTAGTCTAGTATGAAAACTTCAACAAAATACTTGGATAGTTTCTCTAGATTTTTGAAGGAAAAGTAAATTAAAACTTACATTTTCCTTAGTGAGTTCTCCAACCATAAAGGTGGAGAGCCAGCCGCCGAACGAGGACAGAGTGTTGGCCATGCCGAAGATTGTTCCTGTAAATAAATCATACAAATAGGTTTCATAGAAAAACTTGGTACCTAACTGTTAATGTTCGACAGTCTTTCCACAACATTCACGCAATACCAACTAGTCTCAAATTAAGTATACAATAGTAACTTGTGTTATGAGTACTAGACAACTGATAAACATACTTAAATATTTCTAAATACATACATTTTACAATTTTTTACCGTGACACAGAACAAATGATCGTGCTCATCACACAAACGTTTGTCCTGGGTGGGGATCGAACCCACGACATCCGGTATAGCAGTCAGGGCCACAAACCACTAGACCAAAAGGCCAGTTTAGACCTGACTACATTCAGATTTTCGGACACTACCGTTAAATTAATTATTGATTATCTATGATAATGATAGTGTGCCGTCTGATAGGGGAGCATGGAGAAAAAACACGTGTTGCGCCGACCCCAAGTAAAATGGGATAAGGGCAGGAAGATGATGATGATGATTATCTACTATCTAGTAACTTTTATACAAGTTCTACTAACCACTGAAGTTAGGTGCGATATCCAGACCGTTGCCGAGATAGCCGGCGGTGACGGCGCCGTTGATGGTGAGAGCAGACGTGAAGATAGCGATGGACCACACGCGGTCACCGCCGAGATATGCTTGCGCGATCATGAGAAGACCTGGGGAGAAGATAAATTAAGACATGTATACGCAATTTAGTATAGAATATTTTTAATTTGTTAATGATAATTCTGCATAAATATTGGTAATTTTAAACCTTACGCGAGGTAACGCAGGTACCTGATAACTCCACTTTAGTTTCAATTACCGCTTGTTGATTGTAATAGTAACTTACTACTTCAGCCTCCATGAACGTTTGTTAACTGTTATAATGTTGATGACAAAACTCTGTGACTGAAACTGCTTTTAAACTAAAAGTCATCACGCATTCGGATGCTTGTTGACTTTACAAAAAAGAACTAACTAGACTAACATGGTCTCTTATTCGAAGACCCAAGTATCAGGGCAAAGCTGACACCACGAACAATGACTAGTGGTTTTTATGCAGTAGCAAAAAAAAACTTATAATATACGTTCAAATCGATAAACCTCCTCTTTTGAAGTCAGTTAAAAATAATAAGTAAGGTTAGATTATCATTACCTGGTAGTCCCACAGCGAATCCGGTGAAGAGTTTCCTAGCGGCTGTCGTGGAGAGCTTCCCGCTGCGGCGGAGCCAGTCGGCGAGCACCGAGGATGCCAGCGCGCACAGGTACTTGCCCAGGTACGGCAGGGATGATAGGAGACCGTTCTGGTTACAAAGTAATTACGCAATTAGTTTTTAAAGTCTTCGTTTCATACTTGACTAATTCTTTGCCAAATTGTTTAACTGATAGACCTCTGGTTAATTTGGCTTGGACTTTACAGAATATTGAGTAATTTATTAACCACCACTCATTTATAATACAGTACAATGTGTCACAGAAACTGTACTAAACAAAAAACTGTAAAATAACATATTTACAAAGCGTTAAAAAATATATCGTCATCTCCGTCAATGGCGGGAAACGTGCCCAAGAGACGATTCTACGTGTGATATGTTTAAGACAAATACAGTAGAGTTATATTAATCGATATGCAATAGATATTAACGTTCATAAGAAATCTTAGAAACGAAACAATTCAAAAACAATAATACTGATACGTTTTCATGATATCTACGAACAATTAACATTACATTTACAAAAGGCTTTTTTACAAATCACGCCGATATCCGCCCCAACTACCCAAACCACAAAACATTTAATCCACACATCAATCGTTCCAAACATCGATAGGTAAATAACCGATTGATGATACTAATAAAATAAACTGGTTAGCCCCAACTCCCATGACCTTATCTTCCCGGGGCATGCCGCATGACTAATCGGGCCCTCTTACTGCACAAACTGACGGGCACTTTGTGTTGGTACTGCAGCGATTCGTGAATAAATTGATTGATTGTTTGCTAATAGGTCGATGCCCTTTATGTCCTGTTCGTGTGATTTTATTTGAAGAGTTCCGTATATGTAAGGGTTTTTAGTAAAAATATTTGTGATTTAAGACGTCAACGATTAAGCCGAGATTGTTTGGTACTGATTAGAAATATTAGATAAGTCAACTCTTAAAACTTCTTTTCCAATGTACTTTATGACATCTTATATTTAGGGCAATTTATTAACTTACTTATTAGACTTGCGGAAATTCTTAAATTGTTTATCACAGAGACCTTTGTTATTTGTCCAGCAATAAATCCAGAATACATTTTTATAAGAACCTAATAAATAACAATTATTGCCTACAATACCAAATAACGTCTACTTTGTAGGTGGTTTTTAACAAATTTTAATTAATCGATTCCACTATTTTACACGTCATGCACTTTTATTTTCTTATAGTTAACATTGAAATCTGACAAAAGGCATTTCTGACCTAAGTACGATTCTAGTTAGTGTAACACACATGAATAGTTTGCTATAACAACAAACTTTCTATCATTAAGGAACCCCGGCGGTAAGTAGCATTGTGTAACAGTGTGGCGCCACTTGAGGCGTCATGCAAAGTATTATCCTGTTTTCCTTTAAATTTTCCTTATCTTTGAAGAATTGCGAATGTAATTATTTTTTTCTGTATTACAGGAAATTAATTAGGTTTTTTATTGGTATCACTCACGAAGTAGCTTATTATAATAATTAGATCTAACTCAGCCTGTGATTGCAGTATAGAAATATTTAGTTTATTTCAATAACCAACTTAAAAAAAGGTGGAAGTAATAATTGAGCAGTTGTTTAACAGAAAAATACAACGAATACCTATGTTTATGTTTTAATTGTAATATGATTGACGTATGTAATAAATTAATAAAAGTATAATACCTACACCAAAACACCTATTTTCCTGTTTTCATGCACGCGACATTCTTCATTAGAATTGGAAGGTATTCCTGTGGTTTTAAACCAAAACAAAACACAACTATCGCCTTTCGTGTAACCGCGAGTGTGGTTAGAATTATTATTGTTCAAATGCTCATCTGTCAGTTATTACAGAGTCATTTTCCTACGAACCTAATATGGGACAGACGGACAATTTGTGTGCTACTTATATGTATTATTAGTTCTGTGAATAATTTGATGATGTAAGGGTGCTTTGAATTCTAGATGCATCGTTGGTTATACTAGCGATTAAAGAGTTAAAATCATTATAAGGTTGACTGCACGGATAGGAGAGTGGTAGGTATAGGTTACCACGCCAATTACCACTCTAAGCGATGAGTCGCGAGTTCGGTCTCCGCGCAGGACAAGAATATGTGCGATCCAAAAAGGCTTGGTCTGATTCTGGGTGTATTTGTGCACGTTCATTGAATGTCGGCACAAGGATTTAACTACATTAGTGCGGAAGTCGTATTTTTTTAAAAGAAGAGGAAGGACAGAAAGAGTTGCTTTGTATTATTGATTAGAAAATCATTTATTCACTACATTAATTAAATAAATATATTTCCTTAAGATAATAACGCAGAAAAGCACAAGGTTTAGCTACATTCTACAAATAGATGGCGCTGTCTATAAATAGCTCATTTTAAATGCGTATTCAAGCGCTGCGGGCCCTTAATCACAGCTTATATAATTCCCGAGCTATTTATACTTCAAGGCACTATTTTTAAATCCAACCTTTTTTATCCTTTTTTAACTACGGAGGTCTTTAACTTATTCTCTAGTTTGTATCCGTTCGTGTACGATCCGCAATGGAAGTCGGTTTACAATTAGATATTTTTAATTGCACAATCTTATTCAACGAGTTGCTGATGTGGTATTAGGTAGTAAAATACTAGTATAGTTAAAATATACTGAACACCAATTCCTGCATGTCACTCAAAATACTGGCACCACATAAATCGATTTTTTATTTATTTATCACTAGCGACCTGCCCCAGTTTCTCACAGGTGAAATACTGATGTATTTATACATATAAACCATCACTCTATCTATTAAAAAAGTTTACTTCAAAATTCGTTACGGAGTTTTAAAATTTTAAGCGAACAGACAGGCAAACATACCTACAGACTGCGACAGTGACTTAGTTTTATACTAAGTAGTGATTCAACAACAGCAATAAAATATATTTTTTGGTTTTTAATCTCACACGATAGACCTAAATCGGACCTTGTCATTCCCTACGAACTTTTATATTTGTTAACAGACTTCTATAACCAACTGTACCATTATAGTGAGTACATTCGCCACACATGAGTCAGCTGTCTAGACGGCCAGTGAGCATGTTCTCTGAATTTCATTACGCCTTTATGATCCGTAGCGGCGGATTATCGCAACTATCTCATAAAGAGCTTTTATGGCAGCTCAGCTTTGTTTGAGCGACGGGAGTTTATTGGCAAGTTAGTAGCTTGGGGTGGTGTGATGGTGTTTTGTTATTACTGTGTTTGATTATTCTGGAGTAAAATGGAAGTTTTTTGTTTTATATTTTGTATGCTATTGACGTGGTGAAAATTGATGTGGTAAGTAATTAATACAGGTGACAATACCCGTTTCTACAGACTCTAGGCTAAACTCTGGAGGTTTTTAATGAACTTTTTTGTTTTATCATGGATTTCTTTGATTGCGAGTTCCAAGAAGATAAAGTATACATATTTCCATGTATGTATCATTAAAAATCGATTTTTACTTGCCTCTTAAACGAAACTTCATACATTTTATAAGAAACCTAGTTGGTACGACTTCGTTCGCGAAAAAAAAATAGGGATGAAAAATAGATGTTGGCCGATTCTCAGGCCTACAGAATGCATATTATACAATATTTCAAGAGAATCCGTCCAGCCGTTTCGGAGGAGTACAGCAACTAACATTGTGACATGAAAATTTTATATACTCGTAAATGAACAAACTTAAAGTGCTAACAATTTACATGAACATTCTAGTATTTCAACGTACACAATAGGAGTAGAGTAATTCGTTAGCAACTAAACATTTTGCAATGTCGCGCTTCGCAAGACACCATCAATGGCACTTGCACGGTATGGTTTTGCAACGAAACGTCGTAATCTTGGTGAATAGCCCTAAAATAGCTATTGCAATGGCTGTTTAGGTCTTGTAACTTGTGAGAAGTAATTATATAAATTTTGGCTCGTTTTTGAGGTAACAGAGATTGTAGGTTTGAGGAGACGTCGTTAAATGGTGTCAGAATATATCAGGTCACAAGGACACCTGTTCACATGGAATTATGTACCATTTTTGTTAAGTTTTAAGAGCAGATAGACATTTAGCTTTTAAACAAAAGCCGTACTGTTTAAACATTTAAATAAAATACATTTAAAAAATTATATTGAAAACTGCTAAGAACGTCAGTGTCTATTCAATATTTTTCCACATTACACACATTTCTGTACACAAATACGTATAGTCACGACGACTCACAGTTATTTAATTAACAAGCACCTAATACCTACGTAGCATAACATAAGCTAAGTATAATGACTAACCGTCCTACGCGTTCCATTATATCTTCATCCTACGCAAATGTCAAAATATGACTAAACATTACTATGCGAAATTTAGGACTTTCACAATATCAACAGCCTTGTAAAGCCCACTGCTGGGCATAGGCCTCCCCTTGTCAATGACGGGCCTGTTGGTTGGTTAGTGACCATTCCCACCCAGAACAAATGTTTGTGTGATGAGCACGATCATTTGTCCTGGGTCTGGGTGTAATTTATCTATAGTGTGTATGAATTTAGAAATAAATAAGTATGTTTATCGGTGTCTAGTATTTATAACACAAGCTACTAAGTATGCCTAACTTGAGACTAGATGGTGTTTTGTGTGTTGAAAAATATTTGTCACTGTCTGTCTGTATGTCACTGTCTCCGAGTCTGTCTCTAGCTTTCACTTGTCAAAGACCATTACAATTATACAAAGCCTTGGCCTACACCAGTTTATGGGAAAAGCAAGGCTCTTCGATGCGTCACATGTGATCTTGTGTAATTCTGCTTATTCCGCATAAACCTTGAGACTATTAATTAAAATCTCTTTAATGATATGTGAATGTTAATTATGACTAGTCTTGATGTATTTGTATCATCTGTCATGCGCAAGATACCATGTTCTGATTAGGATAAACATTACGAGGTATTTTGTTGTAGAATTTGCAAAATGGTAGTTAAGGAAATCGTCTCAATTACTTAATTAAACATAGTATTTCACGGACGAAAGCAATATGCAGGTCGCTACTATGTTTATATTACTTTGTACCTACATTATGATGTAGCGATAGGCCTCTACTTCGCAAAAATTATTTAAACCCTTTTCTTGTGTTACTATATCTATTAAATTCCGTTGTGTGGTTTTAATTTTCTAAGCATATATAGGGACAGACAGCGGGAAGCGATGAACCTATTAATGATATAAGGGCAGATTATGCATAAAGACAAGATATCTAGATAACTGAGAAACTTTTGTCACAATCTATACATATAATAAAATTATAAAAACCTCATGTCTGTACATTAAAGATATTAAAGAAAAACTTAGATGGGGGATCTTCATACAACCCATAGAAGCCAAAAATATGAAAAAAAAAAATTTTGTCTGTCTGTTTGTTGTCCGCGATTCACGCAAAAACTACTGGACGGATTTTGATGAAACTTTTTTTATTATGTAGCTATTAGTCCTCGCTAACATTTAAGCTATCTTATTTTTGGAATTTTGCTCTTTAAGGGGTTAAAAAGGGGTGGGTAAGTTTGTATATAACTCCGTCAGTTTTGAAGCTAATTCGATTTAAATTAATATTTGGCTATTTAGATAGAAGTTAAGAATGACGCAATAAGGATTTTTGGTAATTCTGCCTTAACGGGGGTGAAAAGGGGGAGGTACGTTTCTATGAAACTCCCGACTGTTTTGAAGCTACGGCGATAAAAAATTAAAGTTGTTTACGTGAATACTAAGCTTTTGTGCGTTTTGTGACGGTTACCTGGTAAAGAACTATTGGCATAAAATTGTTAAACTATCCGTAAATATATGTCCGGGATAATCCCAAAAAATAATGTACAGATTTCATTTCATTTCATTTCAAATTCTCAGAATATATTGACTAGAGGTCGTGATAACATAAATTTTACATATTATTGCGCTATTGGATATGGAGGGTGAGCAATCACGAATTTTATGACAATTACCGGCTAATCGAAAAAACTACTTAATATACATAAGTATGTTGTTCAAATTTTGCACGAAGATTAAGGACAGGTCTAGACAACATATAGGCTATTTATTATCAGGTTGTTAACTATGGGGTCTTAGCAATTAGCCTTTATTTTTAAAGAACACGTAACTGGTGTAACTGACAATGTCACCATAGCGACCAAAATACTGTTGCTATGGTTTTATGTTTTGACATTAATATTAACATGCTATTTGGCTTACAATATAGAAATTAAAATAGCGGGCTCAGGGAAGTACGAGCTTCGTATTTTTTTACTCTAAGTTCAAATTTCATTTCGACACACATTTTTTTAAATAATTTTTGAGTACGAATCGAATCTCAGTCAAGCATAACATTTTTTTTCTTCTATCTTTTTTGGTAGTGCAAAAGTATTGTAAGAAGCGCTAGGACTTTTTTTAACATACCTAAAATTGTTCTTTAAAATACTTTTATATGGTATCTGCCTATCTGGTATATGATACTTACTGTTTAAGCTAGGACAGTCTCATCCAATTCAGGAGGAGCTGTGGATATGAAATGAAAATACCAACTACAACAAAACAAAAAATTGTGTGGACGGTAAATGATTTACTTTACTTAATTAACTACTTAGTTGTTGACTGCAATTTTGATGTGTGTGACACGTGGTTTTGAAGATTTGATAGTACCTATACACTACAAAATTGTGCACCAATTGCGATGGTATAGGGTAGTTGCTAAGTGAAAGTGTATTCATATTCGAGCATTCATGTCTATTAAATCTCGAGAACGAGTATGCCCCGCACGCGTACTCCCGCGATTGTATTGTATGTGTACGTAACATTAACAGGCTCAGTCGGGTTAGCTCAAACTACTAGAATTAGAAACTTGGAACTTTGATAACCATGTAAGTAAGCACTAAGACATGATTTAAAAAAAAAACATCTGTCAAAGGTAGAAAGAAAACGAAATAGAAGATGAATGAGGAGCAGCGCCTGCTGTTCTCCGCACCACAGCGCACAGTGCAAACGTGTCGAATACTATCTGACTGTTAAGGACCAACCCCGCACAATAAGTTCTCCTCCTGGTTGGCATTGCTCTACCTGACGTTAGAAGAGACTTAAATCGGGTAGACTTAAGAGCCAAAAGAGCTTCTTTAGACATACACTGACTACTATTGCAACTCCAACTCGAGCTCGGTGCAAGATCTGGGCAGATCGACAACTACCACCTACTATCTATGTATCCACCTACTATCTATCTACCTACTTATGTCCTACGTCAGGAACATCTGCCGCCCGGCCTACCGGCCCACCTTGCAGTGGCCTGTTCGGAAAGCATTCAACCGTCTCAGAACCCAAATAGGTAGGCAAACAAAATTTGGCAAATTTAGGTATACAGACCCCTTTCACATCCAGTGCGAATGCGACATCTTCGTAACGACGATGTCACACCGACTAGAGTGGCCAAAATGTCCGCTGTTAGTTAGTGCGCCGTCACCAAGTTCTGCGAAAAAGTGATGACGCTCAAGGAAAAGTAGAAAAAGCACGGCAGGCTTCATCTGACCACCTGATCCATGATCGATGAGCAAGGGATAGAAGAAGTGGGCAGTGGCAAACCACCTACGCCAGTAGTCTCAGGGCAGTCTACTGTACTGGATAAAGGCAAAGACGGAATGCGTGGTGCTTCCACGCGCCTCTTAATAAGGGCTGGCAAAAGCTGGCTCCACATTAATGAAGAAGCTCCCGTTAAAAAGAGCTCTTCTGTCGGGGCTTGCGGTAGATTGCGAAAGCGTTCCCGTGGCCCCCGACAATAGGATACGGTGAAGCTCTCCGGCGGTTTAGCCAGTAAGAGACCAGCACACTTCAGATTCTGTGCCATCGCCCGTTCTCAAGTCCTTCAATCCAAATTGTCAAATCAGTGCAAGATAGTGGCCACAGCAAAAAACTAGCAGTGTTAACTAACCGTCAAATATGTTTGTAAGACTGGAGGTTAGGATTAGGAAGTTAAGAAATTAGGTAGTTTGGAACGGAACAGGATTAGGGAGCTGGCATTAAACATTATTTAGCTTTACTTTTTGTACAGCACTACATATCTTGAATACCACGCAGATGAAGTCGCGGGCAGCAGCTAGTTACTTAATAATATTCGTACAAATCCTGTTACAAATTAGACCAACAATAAAACAAGATACAAATCACTTGTCACAAATCAGATTACAACTTGAACACTTCCTGAAGATTACGACTTACGAATGGTACTTCAGAAACAAGTTGCTTTGATCGATAGGCTGGCGGAGTGGCGGGCACATAATGAACGTATTATACATTCATCATTACAGGCAAGAAAGTTATAATGCTATGCGATTATGGATCTTATTGCATTGTTATAAAGATTGTATCTATGCACTGGAGATTGTACAAGAATATTCATGCTATCCGATAATGGGTCTTATTGCATTGTAATAAAGACGGTTAATGTGTTGAAGATTGTACCAGATTATTGTAGCAATAGGAAACTAGTGTGTTATGTGATTGATATGACATAATAATGGAATCGGCTAGACATTTATTGGATATCCTTGCATTGAAACGGTTGCTGAAGTTTGGATTGACTGTGTTATGTCAATCAGAGTTATAGACAAGTGGGTGTAAAATAAAAAAAAAAACTGAATATAATGCTACAAGGATCTTTTGACACCTGCATGCCACTGAGAGTGCGTTGGTGTGCATATTCGTATAACTATCAACTCAATTGTCTGTCGAAGTGATAGTTTTGATATGACGGCACTAGTTCCAGCTAGTTAGTTACAACTACGCTACGGATTTTCATGCGATTTTTTTTAAATAGGTAGAACATGTTTTCAGAGGAAGGTTAATATGTACCTAGGTATAATACATTAGTACTGCACCCGTGTGAAGCTAGGACGGGTCGCTAGATATATCTAGCTATTTTACGAACTGGTCGTAACTAAAGAATAACTGTTTATTAATTTAGCGAGTCCACAAGACTGCATTCCTTTCTAAATATAGACAAAACAGAAAACATTAGCGTTGGGAAAAATTACCGGTTCCAGTGCGTACTGGGAATTTCAGGAATCTTGAACAATGTACTGGACGACTACACTAACACTTAATGGACAATGGTAGTCCTTATTGTAATGTAGTAAAGACTATATTTGCAGTGTGTTTAAGTTCTACACAACTTTAGTACATTGCGAAAAGAATAATGCTATAGTCCTTATTTCAATACAGATAAAGACTATATTAGTGTACTCCATCATTAAGCGTATGACAACTCTAGTAAATTTCGCAAAGAATAATTCTAGTCCTTATTGTAATACAGATAAAGACTATATTAGTGCACTCTATAATAACACTCATATTTGCACAAGTTAGTGCTTTCGTCTTTATTACAATGCGGTAAGAGCTATATTTGTAAACCAGATTGTTAGATAAAAATACTTCTATTAGGGAAGTTATTTACTACAATTTAGTAGTAATTATCTTATTAGTAATTGCAAAGCATTTGCTTGAGTTTCAACAATGTGTCTGGTAATTTCAACTACGTTAATCTATACCCGGCCTGAAAACCTTTTTCTATCTAAATTTTAAATGATTTTTCTATTATAACTTTGGATATAAATTCTTATCTTTTCCTTAAATTTTAACCTGGACACCAAAGACAAAGTACAGATCATATATATATATATCATATTAATTGTTTTCCACACTTGGACACAGTTACCAAGTATTTATTAACTGCACGGATTTGATCTCACCGGTTTGATTCCCGGCGGATAAGAATTTGTGCGATCCAATAATGCTTGTTCTGAGTCTGGGTGTCTCTATGCATGTGAATTAAATATCTTTGAAACCCACTGCGACACAAGTATTAAACTTCTTACTGTGGGAGTCGTGGAAAATGGGCAAACGTAACGCAGGCGTTCTCTCCAGTTAAAATAAAGATTACTACATAGCTTAAAGGTAAGATTGGTATGTGCTCTCGGTATAGAACCTCCATAGTTTATGGAGTAAACCTCAATTACGTTGATTGCGCAAGTCCAGGTCATTAATTACGATCCTCGCAGTAATAAAATCTTAATCCTACGTCATAGAATAAAGTTGTTACCATTGTTACGTCAAATAATAAAAATTTATATCTATAATAAAATAGATTGATTTTCAACCCAGATAATAAAGTGTTAATCATCACAATAGCACAATTTATTGGTAATTGTATTTCTTTATTAAGTATTTTATTGGTATTTTATTTTCAAATTCTTACCTTAAGAATAAACCACTAAGTTAATTAAGAGTTGTTGTATTGTGAAGATTATTTATGTTATTGATTTCGCAAATCAATAACATCAATAATCTTCACAATAAGTAATGAAAAAAGAGTCACTTGTATTATTTAGTATTAGGAAAAGAATAGTAACAACTAACTGTTGTCCGCGAAGTCGCCCGCGCGTATGTTAGTTATAGCTGAAAAACATTACTTCTCGTTGAAAAGTAGCCGGTTAACTCGGTACCAAATTGCTTCAAAATTGATCCAGCCGTTTGAGCGTGAAAGAGTATCAAACATACTTCCATACTTAAACTTTCGCGTTTTTACAAGTAAGATTTGTTTGTCACAGAAGAAGATTACGTTGCTTCATGATTCTTATCATTACATAGCTGTCATCACGAAAGACATTAGGGCGCGTTGATGACGTAAGTGTCAGTAAAATTGCAATATCACTAGCCTTGATACTAATGCCTTGTAGAACAGAGTGATTAGTGATCCACAACCTTGTGAACAACCGTTTATAATACCGGAACACTTTGGAGACGAGGTAGGAAACGTAATAAAACAAACAAGGTGATTTTACACAAACAAAATTAAATAAACTGGAATTGTCAATTCGTTTGTTTCGTCAAACGAAAATAAAAAAGGATCGCGAAAAGCGTAGTTCAAACGGTAGATGGACAATACTTACAACTCCGTTTTACATACCTACCTACTATCGAATGACGCACAAATATATCAATCGAGGTACTTCATTGATAATCGCCTGCTTATCAATGTAATATAAGTTCAGTACCTTTGCTACAAGTTTTTAAAGCTCTGTTGCGTTTGAGGAAACGCCCGTCAATTACTTATTCTATTTATTTATACTTCTTATACAATTATTGTACAATGGCGGACTTAATGCCATAGGCATTCTCTACCAGTCAACCATAAGGGGGTTTTATAATAACTTTCGTGAGAATGATTCATATTTAAGAGATATATAACGGTTTACTCACGCGTATTTATCGGGATAACCCGACTAGTTTCGGACCCAACCAGTTCGACTCGCGACCCCGCCGCCGCGTCAGCTCATGATTAAGGACTCCGGTTGGGTCCGAAACTAGTCGGGCTATCCCGATAAATACGCGTGAGTAAACCGTTATATATCTCTTAAACATAAGGGGGTTTATCTGCATTGAGAAATAGGTGCACTCCATTTCTCAATACGGCAGGTCATTGACAGTTAACGCGAGTTCCTCTCCGAATTGCGACAGTCAATAAGCAGATCTGGTGCATCCTGCCATCATGATTAACCTACCTATTGAAACCGGCGCAAAGCGGTATCGGACCAACTGTTGACATACTTGTTAGCAAAACTTCCTGAAGTTTGTACTTTTGTAGTTTAATCGCAGTTTCCGTATTATTGGTAGTAATGAGTAGTTAAGTATGGATATTATTTGGAGTTCCGTATAACGTGTTTAAAACCAACTCGGTTATATTTTGGAGACCGCTTATGTGCAAAGTGTGTAACTTTTTCAAGAAAAAATATTAATTCAAAAACAATATTTATTTATTAGGTAACATAATTTGACAAGTCTAAATATTACTACTCGAATTTATCTTTTTTTTTCTGAGTGTTGGGCGCGCGCAGCGTGTTAACCAAAGAAAAACTGTACGATCTTGATGTATAATAACATTCGAAACTATTCTTAAGAATCGTAAAATATATCCTTTGCATTTCAGGTCAAAACCATTATAAAATACGGCTTTGCTAACTACGTAACTTTGAGACCATGCGTCAGAGATCTGAGGGATATTTTTTATAAAAAAAAAAAACAATTTATTGATATAATAAAAAAACCCGAAGAATAATCAATTTATTGCAAATAATTCAATTAGGAAAACCCAAAACTAAAACTGAATGCATTACTGTTGTAAAAAATGAGTATGAATAATTAAAATAATTATGAACTACTAAAACTTGTGAAATAAAACACCGACTGAGAAATCCAGGTAGACTTGAGCAATTATCGGAAAAAAAGGCAGAAAACAATACGTAAAACTACTTTTAACTTTTTTGATACTAGTTCAGCGTTTTCATGTGCGAATACAAAGTTACTAAGTAGTAGTTTCTTATCTTAGCCAAATAGCAAAAGACCGGTGTATTAACAGCGGAAGTGCTACCGTTACTACGCAAGATAACAACTGAATCATATTGAAGTTATACTGATAAAGTTCGTGTTTGCAATAACTATGGTTTTACTAGAACGATCGCGGTTTGTTGGTTAGAAAAAATAACGATCGTTCTCGATGTTACTTATAAACGTCATACTAACATTGTAATGAAGAAAGTTTGTGTGTTTAATAGTTTAATTGGAACTACTTTATTAAAGTTAAAGTTTTTTTAATGAAGAAGTTATTTCGATACATTTTTTATAACAGATGAATATAACTGATATTATCATTCTATAAAACTTTTAGTGGGGTCAAATGAAAGACGAACCAATTATGAATTTATTTTCATCCTAACTAAAAACACAAAATCTAGTTAAAACTGGTTAGATCAATGAAAGGTCGTGGAAGGACATGTAAGTGGTTGCACAACTTTTTTCTAAATAAGTTTTAAGACAATAATAATCAAGATAGAGTATCGTGGAAGGATTTGAGGGAGATGTTTGGCCAGTAGTGGGACACAAAAGGCTGTGTAAAAAGTAGGTAAAGATAACTGGATTCATCTAGTTTAATTCCGTAACCGAATTGTAACTACCATTTCTATTAAGCAAAAGTCGTTCGTTTGCATTGGCATATAATAATAGATTTATGGTTATGCAAATTTTTGAAATAGAAAACTAAACTCACTTTTAAAAGGTCAAGTGCGAGTCAGAGAAATAACCTAACAAAAACAAATCTGCATACAAACAGTTATTTTTTTTGTACAAGTGAAGGTATTTGTAATCAATTCTAGCTTGTACACACGCGTTTCTGAGAAAAGCTATCTTGACAGACAGACAGAAGGATGGACGGACGGACGGACAACAAAGTTGTCCTATAAAGGTTCCGAAAATAAATCAACGATAATAATTTAAGGGCCCGAAATTATAGCCGATAAATTTTCCTACAAAATAAAATCATATTAATATCGACATTAAAAGCCAATAAACTTAATCTATTAAAAAAAAACTAATTTATATTCGCAGTTAAAAAGTATCACTGACACGGTCGTAGAAAAAAACGCAAACAAGCTAAGGTGACCATGTCGAAACCAGTTTCTCGGACAGTCCCGACTGAATGACTCATTAAAAATTAACTTTATGCGACAGTATTTCATATTAGATCTCATTTAAATGCATTTTCACCTTCAACGAAAATAAAATTATTTGGTTTTTTTTTTATAAAATTCTAGAGTCTGAATATAGATTGATGTTACGTAATTTTTGATTACAATTTCTTGTGCACTGTTTTTGAAGGGACGGAGGATTGTGCGATGTATTGAGTGGACCAAGGATGCTCGTCATTTGCATGCTCATGATTTTTTTTCTAAACTGCAAGGACAGCATTTCGTTCGAAAGCATTGATGTTAACATAAGAGATACGATGTATCGCACTTAGTGATGTCAACTGTTGCCACGAGCAAGTTGCCAATAGTTTTATAATCTAAATAGACAACTAGACTGCTAAAGTCAATTTTCAATAAAATTTGAATACAGCGTGCGATTGTGTGCGTGCGAGTAATTATTCATATAAATTAAGTTTTTTAATAGAATCCGTTTTTTTTTTTACTTTATTCAACCGATGAGCTACAAACAAGATAGAGCTTCAAGAAAACTTTTCAAATGCCTTATCGTAAAATGAGGTATTCGCAACAAATCTTTGAAGATACGCAGTTTGTTGCGAGTAATTGCAAAAGAAACTGGAGTTACTTGTCCTGCAAACTTTCTTCGCTCCGATCGATTTACTTTTACTGCCTTTACCTGGATGGTTTATATTATTTTAAACACGTTTTCCAATAGCATATAAAGAGGCAGTTTCTAGTTGTCTCATTGGGTATTACCATATGGCCTAGGCAACAAGGTGTTCAATGTTAACAATTTAATAAATTAAACTAAGCTGGAATCCAGTAGTCAACTAGTGAATACCTCAAGAAACCAATTAAGATATTAAAAAAAAGCAAATTAATTCACACAAAAATTAATATACATAACAAAAACTTTACGATTTAAACCCTAACGTATGGGTTAGGGTTTAAATCAAATTGAAAAAGGAAAGCAGAGGTACTGTCAGTGCATTTTTTGTTCAATTCAAGTGTATTTGACTGTCTAAAATTTTAAGAGTTGATGAAAGAGAGGAGGAGCTATAGCCATTGATTATATCAAACGTTTGCCACATCGGCACCGGTCGAGGTGTGGAAACCTGCCTTTACTGCTATTAAACCTACTTGAGGTTGTCAACTTTTTGGCTGATGCAATAGGGTGGCTGGCTTGCATGATGCTTGTTTATCCTTTGCAACATCTTGACAGCAAGCGAGAAGAACTCCAATGGGCTTTGATAAAAAGGTGAAAATTGTATGTCAAAGATACCTTTAAGTTATACAGCTGGGCTACCAGTTTGTATGATATTTGAGCACACATACATAGAACGATTACAATCTTACACAGGTTTGTGATATAACTGGATACTTTTAATTTAATAAACTACTTGCAAGTGCCTTGTGTAACTTCATAAGTACTTATTAAAACCAACTCTTGAATGAGCAAATCGGCGCTTAAATTACATGATTACAATTTGAATATGAAGACAATTGGCTAACTGCTAGAAAGTAAATAATTCAACACGGTTACGCTCCTCAGGGTTTTACAGATTTGCTTTCTTTGTATAAACGTGGAAATATCAATTATACTAAAAAAATAAGAAAAAGATGTTTAAAAAACATAAAAATGTAAAGATATTAAAAATAAATTACGCTGCAAAACATTATTAACTTAAAAAGGCAACTATCACTTTCAATAAAAACTAGATTTTTATCTATTTTTTATTTCATATCAGTAAAATCTATATAATATTATTTAGCTATATGGCCACTCTATTAATATTTGATATAGGTTAATAAATTCACAAGGATGCTATAAAATCCGGATCGAACTAGTTGAAGTTTTGACTTAACCAGTTCGAGACTAATTTAAGACCCACGATGTGGACACGTGCTTTAGTTTCTCTTAGGAAAAAACCGTAGCTTTTTATGTTTTTTTTTTTTTATCACATTATAATAAAAGGAACTTTTTGGAATGGAATCATTTCTATTTGAAGTATAGGAACAATGAAGCAGAACAGGATATAAGACTAAAATTAGGAATTTGCTATTAATTTGTGACATTTAAAATACATTTTGTTGCTGTTTAATAAGATAATATTCCACGACTTTCACTCAACACCATCTAGTCTCAAACTAAGCAGAGGTTGTGTTATAAGTACTAGACAACTGATAAACATGCAGATATATTCCTAAATATTACAGATAAATTATACCCAGATACAGAACAAATAATCGAGCTCATCTCACAAACATTTGTCCTAGTCGGGAGTCGAACCTCTGGTATATCAGTCAAGGCTACTAACCGGCAGAAAACAGCAGGTTTTACAATAGTTAGCAACTGATATTAATAACTAGAGCATCGGAAATGATTATGTTAAGAAAAAGAAGAGCCAATAGACAATGCTATGTCTTTCAATATCTGACTAATAATATGACTAATAACGCAAATTTATTCACATAATATACTGCTAGATTACTAAACACCAAGTAACTTTATATTGAAAACAATATACCTTGGAATAGCCAACACGTGCTTAGTCGATAAACAATGAAAGTTCTAGCAATAGATCATTTTAATAGCAGGATGCGTGTCGAGACACGTGGAGTAATAAATACTAATAACCATGTGAGACTCAGTAAATCATAATGAATATGCAACCTTGTAACTTGCTTAATACATTTGTTTTAATTTGTATTATTGTGACTACATTAATATATGTACAACATTGTAAAATCAAATCGAAATATTTTTTTTTCTATTTCAAGTAAGACTGTGAGTGTAGGCACTTTTGAAAAATTAATTCACTGATTCTATATGCATGTAATAATTTCATAGAAGGCGTGCTCATGTGGATATTTGCAGTAACTTGCAGTTCAACTTCATTTAAACTGTGTGGGCTGTTTCGTTGACCTCTAGTTTTTAAAGCTCGACGTTATTCCTCGCAATAACTTGCGCCATCTAGTGTCACCGTTGCAAACTGATAAAACGACTTGATTAAATACTCCAAGAACCAGCTATACGTAAAGTGCAACTCAAGTCCTGCCCTATACTAAATCTAGATTGCGAAACTTGAAAGGAACCGGTTTAAACTGGCCACTGTATTAAACCAGCCCGCAAGTAAGCTTGCTAAAGAATGGATACTCCTTATGAAACGTCAAGTATAAAAATGTATATTTATAATCAAGCAATTATTTAAATCTTTGACTTTAATTCACTATAATAGCCAACTATTAAAAATCATACTAAATATTACACTTTGCAATAAAGCACGCAACATTTATGTAATTTTTTTGCAAGACTTGTCTTCCCGCTAGATATAGTATGGTCACCTTCTGAAATCGCAAGTGCGCCTGTCGCGTTCGAGCGTCGCCAAGACCTGACATTCACATTATTTTAAGCCTTAGTCCTTACAAATAAAGCTCATTATCCCGTCAAACTAGGTAGGTTTTATAACACGACGTAACACGAAGGTCTACTGCAATTATGGACGTTGAACTCTCCATTTTTTCTCTACTTATTAGCGCCTTCTATTTTCGCTCTTGTTAATAAATTAGACACTTTGTGCAATAGTTAACCAACTAATTGGTTTCGTTTATAAAAGTTGGCATACCTGCAATTACGCTAAAGTATTCTTATTTTCTTTCTGAAAAATAAATTACCCAATTTATGAGCTATTGTACAAATTGCTTGACGGAGTTTAAAGAGCGTGTAATCAATGTTGACAATACCGAATGATGGACATTGACAATTGATTAGCACATGACATTGAGCTGTCGAACACAAAGGAATTATGACGTCACAGTATTCCAAATAGTTGGACATGTGGACTCGTGTATTCACGAATTTTGCAAATAAGACATCGTTCTATTTAGATTAGCTGATGATGCGTTAATATTTTAACCAAATATGGCGTTATTTGGTCTAAAAATTTGAACTACAGTTCGAAAACCTGTTGGAAGTTTACTTTTTAATGTAAAACTTACATGTTTAATGTTGAAATGCAGGATGCTCTCGATGTAGCTCGGCAGCTGGTTGACGACGGTGAAGTAACCGAAGACCGAGGCTCCGTGAGTGATGATGATGGCCCAGACTGGAGGAGACAGCAGCATACTCTTCCATGGTACTGGCATGTGCTATAAAGAAGAACAAGCATATTAGCTTTAGGCGCTTTACATTTTGAACTTAAATGATATAGCGGTTTATCCACGTGTATTTGTCGAAGTCTCTCACTTGCATCAGCTCATGATTAAGGACTCCGGTTGGGTTCGAAACTATTCGGGCTATCCCGATAAATACGCGTGAGTACACCGTTATATCATTTGAGTTTGTCTTTTGAAGTTTTCAAAAAAACAAAACGATTTTACTATGTTTTATTCCACCTAAGCTTTTCTCAAGCTACGCTGTTATCGGTTTCCAGTTTTACCGGATTTATTCAATTAGTATTTATTTACACGCAGCAAATAACTATTTGACCTTTTGCTACTTAATTTACAGGGTAATTTAATGTCCATTGGTTAAATTGATTATGCAATGACTACAAGACATAAATTCATAAAATATTGCTTCAGTAAAATCTCTGCCATCCTTCTATATTTAGAAAAAATGAAAGACTTCGCGAGTGAGTCACAGGATGAGGAAATGGTTAAGTTAACCAGCTGTATATTGAAGACGCATAAACAACTGTATTGACAAGTATCCTCCTGTATGCTAATACGATCAAGTGTGAATAATAGCGATATCCGAGATAACAATGTGTCATGTACATGTGGTATTTACCCGGTTATCGTTTGCTTAGGGATTACACAATATTTAGGTACCAAAGTAATGTGTTGATTTTTCCTATTATGACCACTTACTTTAAAGCTTAAAGCGCCTACTCCAATAAGCTGTAACTGGCTAGTACATTGCCTACTGTTTAAGCGTTATTTAAGTCAGATCTCATCGTAAGGACTTATACGTAAGCCATGAAATCAATTGGCTATGTTATATTTCTCAGAATTGAATCACAGTATGAAATAATGATGTAATATGCAGCCGCTTATCATTTACAGTTGAGTCAGAGTAGGTGCGATCATCGTTTTATACACATTTTGTAAGGGGTGCTACATTGTAAGATTGAATTGAGATTTAAGGTAAGGTAAAAAAAAACCGTGTGTAAATAAAAAGAAACAGCATTCGCGAACAATAGAGGTTTGGAAATAGAAGAGAGTGCCTTTGTCCAGCAGTGGGATTGTCTGTAGAAAAGTAAAACAAAGAAAAATTATCGAGAAGTAAGTTTTGACCTTATTTAATAAAGGCTAGTGAAATAAGCTAAGAAAGAACCAAACACGTGGCAAGGTCAATTCTTTTTATCAGATAATCCATGCCTCAACACCAAGTTTCATCCAGTTCCAGTGACATAATATAAGATGCGTCACCACCATAAATAGCTAACATCCTTCGGATATTCATTACTTCGCAGAAAGCGTACAAAAGGCGCGGTCCGCAAAAAAAAACGACGCCTGCCTACAATCAACATATCTGCACTACTAATGCGTTTCTCGGAATAGCTCGGAATTTACCCCGTAAGGAAAAAAGCGTTACAACCGTAATTACAACGAAGACCAATGTGCACTAGAACTTTTAATTAAAATTGAAATAAATCTCTGTTTACACTGAGTAATTGCTGCAATTAGCGTGAATAAAATATTTGTAATTTAAAACAATGCGTCGTAATCACAATTATTATAATTTATTTTGTTGTAACAAATGTTAATTGTTATGTGAGATGAATATCATTACCGTGCCTTTGTCTTAAGTTTTGTTATTTCGTTTGTAAAAATACCGGAAGCCATGGGACGTGTCTCAATTTGCGAAGACATATGGTCGTCCTACTTTATTTGTCAGTTACGAAGTTGCGGTTACGATTTTTTTTAGGCTACTTAATGTTATATTGTAACGGACAAAGGCGAGTTCGGTTGAAAAGGATTTTATACATAAATTGAATGTGATGTATGAGTATTCTACACTATCAGTAACGTTAACCTAAACCGCAATATCTACTTACAAAGGTAGTAACTCGAATGTATTTATTAGAAACAATGACTTTGTTTTTCTCACATTTTTATACAATTAGTAGGTACACTACGTACAATATTTTTGTTTGTCAAAACTGGATTTCCTTTTTTTTCCTTGAAATAAAAACATTCAGTTTTATGTAAATATCTAGTGTGTCATGTTCATTAATACACTAAAATAGTTTTTTATTTTATATTTTCTCTTTTTTGTAATGTTACCTAAAACAGTTAATTTAGGCATTGGAAACAACAACCACCTACAGTCTATTGCTATATTAAGGGTCGATGTTATCGAAATCGATAAGGACTGTAGTATATTAAGAATATTGTCTGAAAAGCAGCCTAAGCATAAATATCTAGCATAATAAATCCTACAAAAATTCAAGCAAATTTTACATACAATTCAGAATTTAGTCATAAAAACAATCGATGATTGGAAAAACACATAAAATAATACAGGAAATATCAAGAATTGCATTTTACATAACAGAAAATACCTACATGTTATTTTTTAGACTTTTTACGTAAGTACTAAACTAGGAACATTTTTATATCGTTTCAATATATTTACATAAGGAATTTTAATTGAATATAAATATTTTCATTCACAATTTTATGTTTTATTGTACTTATATAAATTAGTAGTGAATATGATAAGACTATCTACGACCAACGCTTAGTTGGTTGAAGTGAGACAGCGTTATACAGGGTATAGTCCCCCTTTCACAACGGCAACGAAGGTGGTGTGCAACTGAAATCTACAAGTTTTAACGATAGTATAATTTGATAATTTTTGGGTTTTAAGTATCGAACAACATTATTATTGGCCACTGCTTTTATGAGAATGGGTTGATCAATCGTTCTAAAAATCAAAATAGAAAAGTTTTTATTTCGAGTAGGCCTTGCCAGGCACTTTCAAAACGTTACTGACTCTAGTTATCCGGTTCCATTGTCATTCTTATAGCAAAAAACTTCATAAGTAACTCTACAAGAAGTTATTATGGGAAATTCTCATCACAGCTGTATTAAAATCATTCAACTCAGGCCTACTGGGCTATGGGCCTCTCGTCTCTTACAAAAATATTATTATAAACAGATCCTTGTATTTAATAATCTGATTTGCCCACCCATTGTTAGGCTATAATAATACTGAGGAAAAACATCGTGTATAAATAAGAAATACCTACATGGGTAGTGCAGTCACTAGCAATGCATTTTATTGAATATCGCGACGAACACTATAAAGTATTATTTGCAATTTTTACATTAAATCATAACTAATTTTGTGACTCATATGTCTGTATCGATAACTGTGCGGGCGTAACCCTGTTTCGGAGAGGGAATTTCGCTTTTAATAAACTATTATGGCAACAAAATAAGATGTAATAGAAGTTGACAAAATAAATTAACACAAATCGATACTAATCTAACCATATCATAACCAATAACAAATTGTTTTTTATTTAATCAAACAATTCATTAAATTTAGTGATATACATAATGTACTAAAATCGCTCGATACTTTGTAACGTAATTAAAAACTAATGCAAATAAAACTACTAAAATATCGCAAGACGTCACAATTTTGTAAATTAAATGCAATTTTTATGCGTCATGATTCTCATTACTAAGTTAATGTATTTCTAGTGAACAATACAATTTAAATGCAGTAAGAAGAACTTAATTTTGTAACTATGACACGTAATGGAAGCGAGCTATTTGTAGACAAAAATAATCTACAGTCAACAGGTGCCATACAATATAGGGTTCATCCATTAAACACGTGAGGCTTGACTTTGTGCGAGGGATTTGACAAAATCACAAGGGAAAGGGGTAGAAGCTATCTTTTTTTGGCCTGATGATTATGATTTTAAAAATCTTAACATTCTATACAATGTAGATAATATAAATACATGTGATGCTCGGTAATTAGATGGGGTTGTTTAAAACCTCACTGTGTGTCACCAAGGCACCAGCAGGAAATTAAGAATGCTAAAAAAAAACACCGCATTAATAGACGGCCCCTTAGCAACAAGTCCAAAGTCTCTCTCACACTACACGGACATTACCAACTTTATTATATGCAAAGCAGACAAGCCTTGAGCCCATAAAGTGTACAAACGATTTGTATTCATGATTTTTCGCTATGTAAAACGAATTTTAATGTTCTGCCTTGACGATTGCCAAAAAACTTCCATTGATGGGGCCGAAGAGATAATAAATCAAGAGGTGAGTGATTTATGAGACGTATGTCCGAAGAAATTTACTGAGGACCTACCACTGACTCTTTAAATTCGAACTGATGAATGTGGAAAAGAGACAGCGCTTTGCAAGACCTATAGCAGCGTTTCTCTTCCACAATTGCAACTGCCTTACGTTAATGGCTGGTGGAAGACATGACGAAGACAGATTAAATACAGGAAGAATTGATCGTATGTTCACGTAAGACCACTTTCTAAGGGGTGTTATTTAATTTGCAATACAATTAAATCACATTCCTTTCAATCTACGTCTTGTATTGTAAAGACAAATTAGCATGTCTTATTGTTTACTGGTGCATACGTCATTATTTAAGTATTGTACTATAACTATAGAACTAGCTGTTGAACGCGACTGCACCCGCGCGAATTTCGGTTATAGCTGCAAAAACATTAACCTCCTTAACGTAGTTGTTTTAAGAGCATAATGTGTCAATGCAGGGTATCAAGGTATCTAACACCATAAAATTTCATTATAATTGATCCATCCATACTTTAAAACATTCGCGTTAATAATCTCTATATGTATACAGAGGATTCTACTATCTTATACTCACTTGCTAAGTTTGATTTTCGTTGGAAGACTTTCTTACAACTGTTTTGTTACCAGTGAGCGAGAGTCACTTATCAGCTAGGCCATTTAGTAATTTTACAGCTCCAAGTATATTTATATAATTCTATAATGTTACACTCACCCCTTTGTTATTGCTGTCTTGTGGTAGAGCCTTCATGAGGAAGTTGCGTTCGGTCTCAGAGATGCGAGGGTGCTGCGCAGGAGTGTCGTAGACCACGGCGAACCAGGCCACCGACCACATCACACCGATTATTCCTGGGAGATAAAATAGGAGATTTAGACGGTACACGATAGATTGTCGGTATGATGTCAAAAACAATGGAATATTGCTTAATGACAAGTAAACCGAGTTTACTTCAGCTTGAAATATGTAAATAATAAAAAAATACAAAACTGACGGAGTATACTTATCTATAATAGCCGCTAATACATGTCCTAAATCTATACAAAGTCCTCAAATATAAAGAAAGAAAGAGCTTTGATGCCTCCGATTTTGTGATTGTGGGATGGAACCTGGATCCCATTTTAGAAGCCAGGATGCCTCACTAAGTTTACTTTTAGGTTTTAACAGATTCGAATAGCTAGTAGAAAGACGATTGAATCATGTTTGTTTGACTGTAAAATGAACCTATACAGGGGACACGGAAATCTAGAAACTTCTACGCCTTTTGTTCTACCTAACAAGCGCGATAAACATGTGGTTCCTCCTATTTTACTGAAGGCAATTGTTTCAGACAATGCCTTCGTATCATAGAACATCATCGTCTTAGCACATCATACGAGACGTTATGTAAGAAGGAAACAGTTACACAATTGTATATGTAGATGTATATTTTTGCATAATAGGATGTCTTAAAGAGATTGTTATTTTAGTTCCCATAAACGTCACTTTTTTTCAAGCAACCGAGTTATGAAGCTAAATCAAAGAAATAATATTCTCTATTTGTTGTGAAGCCAAAACAGTACACCCATCCCACTTCAAGACAAAGACGGGGAAAGACCTTCTTTTTACATTAATCCAAGGATAATAAGAGCTAGTTTGTATTTTATCTAAGTGACTAAGCTTTCTATGACAAATTTCTACAGCAAAATCGAAATTCAATACCCACAAGTCCCACAAACGACAACTTCAACATAAATCTAATAGAAACTTCTGGAAAGTGCAATATGGTTTTATGGGCTGTTCAATTCAATGTGTCAATTGTCAGAAACGGGCTTTATAAGTATATTAAACAGTACTGTTAACAGGGTGGGTGTGCCTGCGTGGGTTACCTGTGAAGTAGAAAGCTGACTCCCAACCGAAGTGCGCGATCAGGAAGCCGCAGATTGGCATTGTCAGCGCTGCGCCCAATGATGATGCTGTAAGAAATAGTATTGTTAATAAATAGAGCATTTAATTTTGTTATTTTGATGTTTAGTTTACGTGTTAGTGTTAAAGACCGGAATATCAGAGAGATAGCAAGAAATGAAGATTTGACATTATGCGTTTACTAATAGAACAACTATTTAGTTATACTGCTCTGGATAGCTCAGTCTCTTTCTCTCATTCAATGAACATAAAAATTCACATCTAACCAAATCGATGTAACAGAACTGTAGCGCGATCTATTTCGACGACAACTTAGTAATATCTTATTTCCAAATTCTTTTTTATTTTTTTTTATGACTAGATAGTAGTCATAAAAAAGTTATTTGGAAATAAGATATCTTAATACTAAAAATGGTAAACGATAAAAAACTGTTTTTAAAACATCGTGTAAACGTTCTGTATGAAACGATTTGGGAAAGTCCCGAAATTCCTATTTCAGGAGTCAGATCAGATACACGTAAACATTAATTGTTTTAATAAATGTTTTTATCCAATCAGTTGTAATAGGTAAGAGCTCTATGATATAAGAATCCAACTCTATTAGGGGAGTTCCCTAAATCTCTACATAGACTTAAAGATAAATAATTCCTATGACCCATTATTCTCAGAAAGCCTTGAAGACATAAGAGCTAATCTGTTTGCCATACAGATAATATTACAGTTAATCCACAGCAAGATAATCCAGCTTAAATAACATCGGTTTTATAGCAATAGGAGAATATGCTGTGACAATATTAGCCGTGTTATGTCAACTGTAATACACGTATAACATACACCTATTATGTCAATATTGACAGTAATTATAGATCTTGTTTATATTTTTAAACAGTTCGTGGGTATGGTACGACTATGTTTTGTTTTTATGTTTATTCTTCCGTGTGATTATGAGAAACTGAGAGTCAGTTGTGGGAGCGAGACAGAGCTACATTGGGTAAACCGACGTCTCTATTTAACTACTATAAGCTATATAAAATTCCCGTGTCACAATGTTAGTTACCGTAGTCCTCCGAAACGGCTTTACCGATTTTGGAAAATTTTATATGCGTATTCATTTAGGTCTAAGAATCTACTAGGCTTCTATCTATGTTTCATCTCTATTATTTTTATAATAAAAAAAATCTGCTTTTAATAGGTGAGAAAAAAAAACGTTGTAGGTATGAAAATATC
The DNA here is from genome assembly GCA_941860345.1 of Chrysodeixis includens. Classification (NCBI taxonomy): domain Eukaryota; kingdom Metazoa; phylum Arthropoda; class Insecta; order Lepidoptera; family Noctuidae; genus Chrysodeixis; species Chrysodeixis includens. The sequence goes on along the minus strand of OW796107.1, from coordinate 1,569,261 downwards.
TGTATATTTTAAAAATACTAGCATCGCTTAACATGTTTATTATTGACGTCAGCTCTACACAGCGGCTGATGCATTTATTAAGAGTATGATTCATTGCAACATGATATCTTGCATGATATAATCTTTTAGCCTGGCTTAATGTTTACAGCTTTCTAAGCAATTATAACATATTTATTAACAACTAGACCTGATTTTATTTATATCTTCCATTATCTACTAATCTAACTAGTTAATCTTTTGTTTATGCTAATATTATTAAGTGGTTAAGTATGACACGACGACGTAGGGGGGTAATCTTAAGATCTACTGAACCGATTTTGGTAATTCTTTTACCAATAGAAAACCACGATATTTGCGAGGGTCATAAGCTATATTAATTCCGTGTGGTGTCCGGATATAAAGAATAGCGCCACCCCATATCCTCCACTGGGTGTCGTAAAAGGCGACTAATGGACCTTAAGACCTAGTGCACTGTATCAAGCACCTTGGGTCACCCGAATGGTGGCGGGTAAACAACCAACAATCGCATTCCCAAAGAGGGTTAGTGTCAGGCAGGCGGCCGACTATAAAACCATAGCCAAAACCATTAGCAACATGTTTAGAAAAAAAACATGTTGCGCCGACCCCAAGTAAAATGGGATAAGGGCAGGAAGATGATGATAAGCTATATTAATCCAATAAATACCATCTAAAGAAGTTGACAAGGGACAGCAGCTAGTTAAAGAATATTTTGACAATGTGATTATGACAGTACGACATTAGTTTAAATACTTATACAGGATGTTATCTATTAATCATTCATGAAACTATCGAATAATTGACTAAGGGCCATAAAAATGGCCGCGATTACACTGTAATCGTGAACTTGGCAATGGTCCCGAGTAGGTCAGGCGTTGCCAGACCAACTATACAGTGACGTAATGTATTACAAGCGTCTGGAACAAAAATGCTGTTGAATGGTTTATGCTTTGTTATAATGCGCGTGATTTTGTGATTTTTTATGTATGTTTTTAAAAAGTAAACTTTGAGTGTGATGTAAATAAATATGTGTAATGGCTATCGTACACTGGAGAAATTTTTAAAACGATAAAAAAAAACTTACGGCTCTATACAAGTATGACTTTGAACGAATTAAATCATACTGTCTTGCAGTTTGATGTTATTGACAAGTGAAATTTAAAGAAAAAAATTTTTGAATGTTACTTAGAAAAATGTCTTCCTAAATATCAGCGTTTTAAACTCAACTGTCAAAGAAGGGTTATAAATAATATTAGGTTATAGTATATTTCAAGTTTAAGATATTTGGTTAAATACCACAAGTTCTTGATGTCCATACAAAGGAAAGTTCCTAGCATATGAGGTCAGTGCATCACATGACGTAGCATCGGTCCACATTGCTACTTACGAACTGTTGCTAACTAACCCGTCTTCCGTAATCTATTAGTTCTATTATCCCTGTATTCATATTGGCTGGTCATTTTCCTCATGGGAATTCATTTGTTTAGGAATGATCGAATTTTGTTTAGATATGGTACGAACTATATCAACATAAAAGTTATAATGGTATTATTATATTTGATTCATAATTGTTAAAGTATACGGTTTACTCACACGTATTTATCGGGAATACCCGATTAGTTTCTAAACCCAACCTAAGTCTTTAATCATGAGCTAACGTAGTAATGTTTTATCCACATTGATAACTCGGCGATTTAAAACATAGTTTTATTTTTGTAAACATTTATGCAATTTTTTAAAGTGAAAATAGTATTTTTTTTCTGTGAGTATTACTCAATGTTTAAAACTACCACGCATATATCTCGAAAATACCACAAAACCTAAATAACGATATGAAATACAATCATCGAAATGAATCACAGTGGAATAACCATAAGCTTAGTTTCACTATCAAATACCGCTTTATCAGTTCCACTACGAAACTCATTGATTCGAGTAGTACTCACATTATTATTATCAAGCTTGTCTGTAACCCGCAATATCAGTATTTCACCGATAAACGTGAAAGTCTATAAGATCTAGAGTTCTAGAAAGTTCTGAGCTAGTGTAATACAAGTTTCCTTGAATCGTGTGGATTTTACAGCATTTTCTAAGGATTAATAAATTACTTTTATGTTTAACATTTATTTACTTAAAGATATTACTTACTGATATTTATGAAAAGAGCTTATTGCATTAACGTAAATTAGAAAACGTACTGTTGTTAAAATATTCATATCATCATTTATCAAATCAATTTATTTTCGTGATACAGGGTGCGTGATAGTTGTTTTACATATATTGTTTCTTTGAGACCGGGATAATTGAACAAATAAAATAAGAAGCATATTTGTTTAAAAATTATTAATAATATATTTTACGGAAATTCCTAAACAGATATAGATTTCTAAACCGCAAAAAGCTCTTGACTTCACTGAACCGGTCTGAATATAAAAGTTCAAGGTACATATATTATATAGCTTTATAATTATTCGAAAAGGCTGCAGTTTTCCTCCAAAATACCTAGACCCACTTGATAAGGACAAAACGAAGGGCGGTGTGTCGCGTGACCGGATTTAAAAACATCATTTTACGACCGGATACTTATATTTAAGATTGTTTTTTTAATGAATAAGCACAGTACAAACTCATGCAATAGTTTAACTTGGCTGTTTCTAATAAAATAATGCCTACAGCCGCGCAGTATGCAACAACGATTGGGCTACCCAGCTTCAGCCTATTTACAGCATTTTAATTACATCAGCAACACACAGTTTGTTTACCACGGCGACATGTTAGCGACTATATCATGCCACGGTAATGCCACGATCCGATAGCGTAGGCATAAACAATGGGGTTGCACCCATTGTTTATATGACTTCATACTGTACATATTTATTGTACTGTGGAATAACCACCAGTATTATATTTTCAAAGTACTTGTTATACAATATTTCTGTTAAATATTATTGCCATTGACACGAGAAGAAGATACTGCTAAAGATTTATATCATCACAATTCCATTACAAATTGTTATCATAAATCATTTATTTCAACAAGATCTTTTTTAATCATAACTGTCTTCAGTAATTTAATCAGTAACTTGATAAAGTTTAAACAAAACACTACTGTAAAGTAGCCAGTACTCATTTGTATAAAGTGACAAATTAAAAAGCACTAATTGTTTTCGCAAACTGACCGTAATTGTTACGGGTATAAGGTCTACAGTAACTGCATTTGCGCTTAGCTGAACTTCTAACCTGGTGATTTACGAACAATGCTAGTGGTCCGATTCCATTTCATTCATTAATCAGTTGGTAACAAGAAAACATAGGGTCACCACGCTACTACACTGTCCCAAAAAATCCTAAAACATTAAGACTTGAATTTTATCACGTGTGCGAGTACGATGACGCTGATTTCACTTTTCTTTTTACAGTTACGCTAAGGCACGCTATTGTTCTGCCAGAGGTTATGTGACCATGTTTCAGCTCATTATAATGGACTTGTCGCGATAACCAAGTGATTTGGAAATCAATTGAAACTGTTTAAATTTAAAACAAGGTAATTAAGTATGGCTCGTGAATAACAAGGGAAGTTAATGCGAGATTTATTTAAAGGCAATTAACAATTGACTTGAGTGAATGACCGTGATTGGAATTCGATGAAATGTAGAAAACGATTGAAAAACAAATGCATAAATAATTGTACATTCTCTCACAGCTTCAGAGAATGTTGTGCGTGTATACAGAAAGAATGCGTGCCTTTTTGTACAAGTCTTGATATGCATAGCTTCGCGACCTCTGCCCTGGAACGATTCCAATACAAACAGAGTCTTTACGCAAATGCAAAATATATTTTTGATTGCACGGACGTCGAGCGATTCATACGCAATAGCTATCGTTGATAATCAGTTGAAGGAAGCTCTTGTGGGGAGTAAACATGATAAGGATTTATTGCTAACTGTCAGTTTGTAATCGACCTATATTTTGTACACCCGTTTGTGGATTTAAGTCTATTGACTTGGTAATGAGAAACGTGGAACTGTAAAGTGTAAACAGATTACGTCATGGTGACTGAGACAGTTCGAACTTGTAAATATTGGAAGACGTCCATTTAAAAATATTTGCGTTTACTTTTTTAAAAATAAAACAAATGATACAACTCTATTTACACTACTTTTGCTACTAAGAAGTTTAGATAAGAAATTATATCAAGTATTTGCCGAAGATACAGTGAAATTTAGGTCATTTCCTGTCTTTCCTAGCAAGTAAACGATGACTCAGACAATAGCGCGATCTAAAATTGATAGCATCGAATCGATATTGTGTAACTGTAAAATTTATACTCTTTTTAGTTATATTAAACTTATTAAATATCTTAATAGCCGTATAAGGTTTGTCAAAGCAGTTCATTAGTCATTTACGAGCGTATAAATAACTAACGTTTCCAGTTGAGTAATTGTGACAGGTAACAATTTATTGTTATTATTATAACATCGTGCGTTCCGTGTAACGTTTGTGTGAATATATTATTTTAACTAAACAAGGAAATGCATTGCATACGTGCCTGTGCCCAAGGTTGTGTTAACCGTGAATTTATAATCAGATATCATAATAATGGTGTTTTAAATCAGATTTCTTGTTATGATTTTTTTGTTTAACTGTATTATGATACCTTATTATGAAGACTGACTCAGATATTAAACATCGGTTCAGTATTCTCACAATGCATGTAAACTTGATGGTATAGGGGTATAATAAAGCCCGCAGAGCATTCCTAACCTTGCCGGCAAGCATAGTCGCCGCAGCCGCCACGTGACCACGTCCCGTACTAAAATATAACTAAGCCGCGCTTCTCGGAACTGGTTAACTGCAGCATGGCAACGGTTGCGCAAGGTTAAATCGCGCGGTCAACTAATACCGGCCAATCACAGGCCGCGGATGCCGTGACGTCAGCGACCACGCCTGCGCGCGCCTCCGCCGCCATATTGTAGCTTTCAAACAATTGCACGCATCACTGCGAAATGTTTGCGCCACGGCACGGAGCGATAACAATCCGAGCCCTCTTTACGTGTATGATATTTCGTGACACGATATCTTGCAGACGTAGGATGACGATTGTCGCGGAATAGAGGCCGATCAAGGCTGTTACTCATTTAGATTTATGGCGCCCTATTTGAACTGTACAATTTGCTGGCGTAATTAAAGCTGTTTCGCCTTATTATAGCGGGGCAAATTTGTTATTATCACGCAATATTGTTTAGACCTAGTTACACATAAATAGGACAGATCATTAAAGCAATAGGTGAGCACTTACCCATCATATTGGACATGAATTTCGATCTGTCCATTGGCGGGATCCATTTGGATGCCATGGGGAGGATAGCTGGCCATGTCGCTCCGAGGAGGAATCCTAGCAGGACCCTGACAGCTACGATCCACCCGAAGCCAATGGCAGCGGCGCCAGGAGTGAGGAGGGTGAGAATACTGGCTAGCAGGGTACTGTAGCCGAACACCCGTCTGTTGGCAAAAAAATAAAGATAAATAAAGTTACGAATATACAAAAGAGTTTAACCATCACCTGTAAAACTTATTTCGCAAGGCTTGATGACTAATAAACCCGCAGTAAGTCAGTAATACGATTATGCTAATTTCCAAATAAATAACCTTAATACTGAAACACGAAGCTTAAGATAAGTATAAATCACCGCATCAATTGTTAATAAAGTTAAACGTTGCGTGTCTTTATGACAGGCAATCTAATACGAGGCACGTCAAAAATCCACCGCCCGCATCGACGTCTGAAGCTGACACGCGAACATTTCACGAGTGATCACACACAATACTTCATAAAGCGTAACGCATGCCGCACACAAGAGAATGTGTTTAATATAGACTATCAATAAGTAAAATCCCCCACAGGACACCTAGGTATCGTATAAGGAATGATATGAATGAAAAAGGAGTAAATGATAGTGACGTCTGATAGGGGAGAATGGAAGAAAAAAAAGTGTTGCGTTGACCCCAAGCAAAATGGGATAAGGTCAGGAAGATGTCGATGGCATCTATTTCAGATAATAGAATCTTTCCTCAAAGTAAGTTTCAGTATTGAAAGTCCGACCCAACATAAACAAAACCACATTGGTTAATGACACCAATGAAAATAAAATAATCAGAATACTTGCTAAACTTGATTTCAGCGTCCTCAATATAGTGTTATTCACACAATTAGTCATAAACCGGTCTTAAGCCGGAGTAAGTGCAGTCGTACCGGCTATTTTATTCAATAAGGAATATTATATTTACTCTCGTACCACAGATTTATTTGACTTTAATAGTGCCAACTATCGATGTGTCCTGATTTCAACCGCACAGGTTACGGCTATCGCGACATTAACCTGATTTTTATATAACAGTTTCGATAACTGCTACTTATATCTGCTATTTAACATACATAGCAGTACTTCATTGCTATGCAAAGTTTTGTGCTATGAAATCATTCCTGCGTATACTAATAATAGTTTCAGTAACTGTTCAATTATGTTTGAGTGATTATCATAGTTCAAATCGATGGCAAGGACATACAAAAGCATCAGGCCAATCAGCATCGTTGACTCCTCCTGACCCTTCTATTAATGGAGTCTAGAAAGTTCGACGCTAAAATTATTCGGACACACAAATTACCAGATGCGTATAATTTAAAACGAAATAATGCTGGTACGCTTGATTGCATCGCGAAAATAACTAACGTCGAAACGAATATACCTCAAATAATTGTGTGAAATAAAACGTTGAAAGGAACCGGTCTCATAAAATGAGAATTGCATGGCCAATCATATTTCAAATTCGGAATGTAACATTGAATGACGATCATTTCCGATGCGGTGTGCGGTCGCCGCCCTTTTTACTTCGCTACTTTTTTTAATTCCCCATCATTATACTTGGTAACATGGAGTTGCGAACAATGAATGGCATAGTACGTATTAAGAAACTGTTGTTTACCATTCTGGGGCCAAGTTTTTGTTGCGGACTGACACAATAGCGAGTATTATTCGCAAATTGATCTGCATTCCGGTTGAGATGAGCCTGGGATTGGCTGGGCGCGGTACAGTTATGTTTGCCAAATGCTCTTTATAAATCAGCCTGGAGTATATTCGCGTCGCAAAAACGTGACTTTCTCACGCGATAACAATAATTAGGTAATGTGTTATGATCGTGACAAACGTGCTTATGAAAGGCCACATGTTCTTCAATGTATAATTTAAGAGGTGGAAAAACCTACAGCTTATTACATTGTATGAGGTGTGTTAAGCCTTCTGTGACTTATTTGGCAAGATGCCCGTTGCTTACGCATGCGAACAGCCTTGCAACTGGAGATAACATTGAAATATAATATTTTATCAACATCTGGAATTCCGTTTTGGCGAGTTCTATTCCAAGGGTATTTTAATTTATCTCTTGCAGTCAATCCGGATAATATTACACTTGGCTTGACTAGTGTGTCTATGAGGAAAGGAAGCAAACTGACAATGACTACATTGAATATGTAAACTAGTAATATTCCTTACTTGATAAACGATTATATCCTCATTTGTCGATATCAAACATGGCAATAGTAATTCATGAACTTGGCCTACTTATTTAATTCACTTTACATTGGAAAACCAGTCGTAATCACGAGATATCGTACGTAATATTTAATTTATTTGAGTCAACTTGGTATTGCTCGAGAAATGTTGATTACGTAGGTTGATATATTCATAGATTTCTTTGAGCTTGAAGAGAACCACTGTATCAAACAACTTGTACTATTAGTGAAGAAATCATGACATTTTGAATCTAAATGACGCTAAATAGTGTTAAGTTTCTTGAATTAATTTAACATTAAAATATGATAAAGTCCGGAAAAAATACAGATTTCTTCTGTCTTCTTGTACAAAATTAAGTATCTTCTTATTTCTTACCTAGCTCCAATGATTTCTGCCAGTCTACCGCCTGGCAGTTCTGTGAGCACGTATCCCCAGAAGAAGCAGCCAAGAAGGTGGTTCTTCTGTTTCGTATCCCAGTGGTAGCGAGTTTGTTCAATGTGTTCTGGATGCTATGAACAAAAGAAAAAATATTAGGCAAGTTATCAGCACATCATCATTATCATCATCATCATCAGCCCGTTGCAGTACACTGCTGGACATAGGCCTCTCCCAAGGTACGCCACAGAGCCCGGTCTGCTGCTTTATGCATCCAGTCGCTGCCGGCCCTCTTGTGTTTCAGCGCATGGTTGTGTTTTATCAGGGCAGATTAAGACAGTATTTGGAAATCTACCACCACCTTTGAGAGTACTATTATTGCAGGCGTGGAAGAAAAACGTCGCTCTATGCCTTGTAGTGTGCTGTCACGCTTCCACAATTACCGAAAGACAAGGTAAATACAGTACAATACAGGTAGGTACATAAAGGAGATATTTCGTATGAGGATAAAGTAAAAAATATAGGGTATACACAAGCTGAAGATTTAGGAGCCAATTTGGGAACTGCTTCCTGTATAATTTAATGGTACGTTGACTTAAATTCCCGTTAGCTGAATGATTGATGAAGATCATTCTTTACAAGGGTTTCGCCTTGCAGGGGTACAGGATAATTTCAAATAACATGTTTTTGTATCTTGTGCAACTAAACTTCAAAATGCAAGGTCTACGTAATTCACATTGCCTTCGAACAAAATTTTGTAAGGATAATGCTATTTATAGAATTCAGTATTGATATGTTGTTTTTGTATATTAGTTTGAATGTGCTGTTTGTTGGTATCGTAAAGGAAACGTATATCAGTTTTGCGGTCAAAGACGGGAATAACCCGAACCGAACGAAATAAATGTAGTGTAAGTTACTTATACGGCAAAAAGTTACTCATGGTACTTAATAGTTAATTATAGTTTTAAGAAATAATGATAAAAAAAAGCAATTTTGTAGATTGTTTAAGAGTATTGTAGCTATCAGATATAGTTTCATGGAATCTTCTATAGCATTGTTCCTTCATCATTTTGCAACAAACCATAATTATAGAAGTAAACTTTGGAGGCGAAACTGATATGACGAATGGATGAAAAAGGAATGGAATAAAAGGAAATAATGATGAATGGATGGAAAAGAACATATAGCAGACTTAAAATGATCGGGATCAGGAAAGGAAAATAAGATCAAGATATTGCCAAAGTAAGTCCTCACCTCAGTAACATTGTGTGGGCCAAGCGTGATGTTCGTCACAGTTTGATTGTCGTTATCATCGTAGATCATCTCGACGACCGCGATCGTGAGGTTCACTCTGAGCGCGTAGTTCAACATGAATCCGAGGAGAACCATTATATTCAGCACTTGGACACATGTTAGACATCCTGAAACAAAAGAAATTGGAAAATTAATAGGAGATACTAAGAATTTAATACCTGAAATAAAGCCTGCGATGGTTGGTTTCAAATTTCGGGATAGGGTTTAGAATCTTTATCGGATTGAATCGTGTGATACCGACGCGTAGTAAAACGGCTGGTTTTAAATTCTGAGATAGGCATTGAATTCTTTTTGGAATCGTATCTCGAAACACCGACTCATATGAGCTTATATTTAAGGAATCCTATTGATCTATGCTAGTAAGTAGTTCCCTCTGATATCCTCATGTGAACAGTTATTAATTGTTTAGGTAGTATTGCAAAGTTTCTTGTGTCCACTATGATGACTTACTTAAACAAACAGAATTAGCTTAATTGCGCTCTTCATTGCGGAAGGAAAAACATATTAAACAAGTAATAATAGTTCAGGAAATCAAACACCCTAAAATCAAGTTATCACTAACATCGAATCCGACGTAATTATTTTTAATTCAGTTATCTATCAATCAATCAATCTTCTCACGATAATAAAATAAAAATCATATCTATTAAGTATCATCTTGTTTACAATTTACGAGTATTAGTCATATCTAAATGGAAAGAGGAAGTATTTTGTGACATTGAAAATGTTTTGAAACTGTTTTTTTGCCTATGAGCATGATATATCAGTTTGTGAAAATCTGGATTTGGTATAGAGCTACAAGGATCGTTTGGCACGTGGATGACTTTAACATGTGGCTTACCGCTTGTGTGCATGTTCGTAACAAAAATTAACTCGACTGTCGTCTGTCAAAAGTGATGGTTTTTCATACATGATGGTAATAGTTCCGATTTCGGCCACGTGCCAAAAGATCCTTGTAGCACTATAATTCTATTACGTCTTGGGCAATATTCGCGATTACTCAAGATTCTGTTATGAGGTGTAGTAAAATAAAATTACAATAAGAATGATTATGCCATAATGGATATAAATCAACGTAATGTTTAATGATTATTAAGATAAGGTACTCCTTCAGTTGAATCAGTTTCTTATCGATAATGTGCTTCAATGAGCTTCTTTTGAACTGGTTGGTTAGTAAATAGTATTCAATCGTAGTCGAGATGTAGAGTTTAGAGAATTCCAGAAAATACTCGTATGCTGAAGTAATTTATGAATAAAACCACCATAAATACGTAGCGGTATTACGCAACTATGCACAATTATTACGTTCTTCGAGTGCGTTATAATTATTACGTAATGTGATACTGTTAAAATAATATTTATTATCCATTTTGACAGCATTATTTGTAGATTTTTCAAACTGCTGTACAGTTACAAGGATATCTTAGAACTTTTCGAAAATCAGAACTAATGCCATTGTATACGAAAAACTGTCGTCTACTTTTTACAGAAATTTGAGTTGATTTTTGTTGCGAATATACACACCAACGATCTATTATGCTACTGTCATCGAAGTACTTAAAAAACCCATGTAGCTTTATATCGTTTTACCTTTCCACAATACGTGACACTGGTACCGTTTTCTTTATCTTTAAAGGTTTTAAATCTCTAAAAATAAACTATTTCATTTCTAAGGCGTTTTAAAGATCAAGTATGTTTTATTCAAAACCACGCGCAATGCGTTATCAACTCGCCTCATTTAAAACTACGATGACTAATTCTGACCTAGATTTTACGGTTATTCATCTAATATGAGGATAAGCAATTTTAATCCCAGAAATAGAAAATTCATAATGGTAAAACCACTAATAAAATATGTTGTTGAAATATTTATAACGCTGTGTAAACATGGTAAGTGTTCATATTAGAAATGTAACAGGAAAATATTTTGGGAAAAGTAGACAATATTCAGGACTTAATAAGATCTAATATTGATCTATTCCGGTCCAATCCCAAAAACTAATACCACTTGTATTTATTTCTTATCGCAGTTAATTTCTATTCCGAACGAATCCCACTCATAAACGAATCCCAAAATTAGTAAAATGGTTTGAAGGTACAGTCAGTAATAAAGGCTTAAGGCGCTTCGTTTGCTCAACGCTTGGCTGTGATTGGTTGATTAGGATTTTTAAACAATAAGATTCTCGATAAGACAAAATGTGTTTGTAAAGATTTAGGATTGAATTACGATCATTATATTAAATTATTAAAAAGCAAAATAAACTTTTTTCTGTGACTGTACCAAAAGTTATGTTTTGGGATTCGTTGGGAATAGATTAAGTACTTCATTTAAATATTTGAAATATGGTCTTCGTTTCAAGCAAAATAATAATTTAATTTCCGAACTAATACCAGTGGTATTAGTTTTTGGGATTGGACCGGAATAGATCATAATATTTATACTTGTTAAAATATAGTCGAACTAAAAGCGTTTTGATGTAGTAACTTCAAGACTTATAAATATTGAAAAACAAATGCATATTCGTTTGTTTCCTTTCGTATTTCACACTAAAATTATTCTAGTTAATAATAAACTTAAAAGTTTAGCTTATGAATTTACATATTTACTGCAACAACAGATAATCGTCTCATTACACAAACATTTGTCCTGGGTGGGAATCGACCCCACAACCTCTGGTATAGCAGTCAGGGCCACTAACCACTAGACCAACGGGCCGGTCAACTACCCTATTATACTATTTAATTTCATCAAATTTCATGTCAATCAAACATCATTGTAGTCAGACATGTCCAGTTTGCCATTAATCTGTAGTTTCGTACAATTTGTCCATACATAGCCTGTCAGCTTTTAATAGTAGGTAGCTGGTATATGATCGCTGTGGGAAAATCTATTTTGAGACATTGTTAGCACCGTGATTCATGTTATTACTACGGATGTAACAATAGTGCTTTATGTTAGTATTATTCATCGAATTAAAGACTTGTTCTGGGAATCAATGTTTATCTAGTCTCTAGGTATATGTATAGACTGGCTGCTGCCCGATTCTATTCGAAGGTTTGTGAGTATGGATGGTTATACATAATTATGGTTATGCATTATAATATAAGTAGGATATATTCAATATCTACGCGGGTGGTCCCACAGGTAAAAGCTAGTTTAGATAAATGTATGTCTGAATACCTACTTAATCGAATTACGATGTTCCTAAATAAAATAATATCTATAAAATCAGTACTATCTCCACGACCCAGGTAAGCTTTTAACGATTTGATTAGAGTTAGTCTAGAGTCATTAATGCACACTACACGCTCGTTCTCGATCGCGATCCAAGACCGTTCCCGTTTGATTAGATCCAAGAAAAAGCAGTGATTTGCGACTTAAAAACACGTTTTTACAAAATCTAGACGCCACCAATATTTCGCGAAGTACAGCCAATTTACTAGTGCTTAACGGTCCACAATACCATTAATACAATTCGCCACCAGCCGAACTTATTTACTTATCAATCTGTCACAACCGTTATGTTCTATCTAATATTCTAATCTAAATATCGAATTAGGAGTTACGAGGTTAACGCATCTGAGCAACCCACTTGGGAACCGGTCTGAGGATATAACCATTCATGAATATTGTTGACATTACGCAACTAGTTGGCGAATAGACCGACTTAACAACTTAGACAAGGACGATATCTGGTTTTGGACAAATTCGTAGGTAACGGTGTATTTTTTTGTAACAGTATTTAGAATGAGATTTTAAAAATAGGTTGTTCTACGATATAATTGGATTAAAATTTTATAACATCCCAGTTAAAACGTAAATAATTTAGAAATGTTTTAATTGTAAGCTACAATGTCTATATAATATTTCATTATAGCACTAGTTGACCCCACAGTCAAATCATTGCTACGGTTTTGTGGGGTTTTAGCGTGGGTTTTAGCTTATAAGGTGACTTACCTTTGTGAAATAAAGATAAATAATTTAGCAGCAAGGAACGCAATATGTATACAAAACTTTAAGTTAATAACCATTGCATACTCAAGTCTTAGTAAACCCTTGCTAACTCTCAAGTTATCCAAAAAGTTGCGAGTTAAAAAAGGTTCAACCACAACGACAGCTTGACAACTACTCCCGATCGATTTCATGGCATAAGCTGTCAGGTTTTCCCCTTCAAGTCGATTCTCAGAAGCAATTCTCTTCGACCCTAATAACAAGGGGCATAATAGCTATAAAACTACAGCTATATTAACCAACCCTTCCAGGAAACAGTACGTTGTAATTTGGTTGATAACAGTAAAAATGTGAGCAATTTAAAAATAATGAATTGACCATCTGCCTTTTTCCGACTTGTATAAGTGAGACATCGCTTTACGCAGTGTAATGCGCCGTCTCGCTTCCACGACTGCTACAGTCTTACTCTTATTGAAAGAGGTGGGGGTAGGCCCTCAAATATGACAGATACTAACTGATCAAGTTGCAGTTATTGATCTATACAAAATGTATCGGATGAGGTAAACAGTAACTACAAAGCAGAAATGACGAATCGTTGTTCGCATTTAGAGAAATCAGGATGAAAGAAAAGTAGCTAACGCTAAAAAATCATTAGTCAGAATATTATCTACCCAAGTACCTACATACAACTGCGCATTTGCTAAAGCTATTAAATAATTCCCATCAAAATACGAGACAAAATGAGTCTTAAAGTCATGCACAATAACTGTTGAACGGCTTTTACTGTCATATAAATTAACAAGTATTGTGAACATAATTTTGGCACAAACAGACACCTTGACCTAAAGTTTTCTTTCTAAAATCTAAACAAATATTCAGAGTCCTCTAAAAACCGTTTCATAGACTAGCCACGTGTATTTTTAACATTAAAAATAAGTTTCTTAGTATATATTTGCGTCACGTCGTGTTTTTAAAATTCACGTGTGTGAGTCGCATATTACAATTTACGACGATACGCAAAAATGTTAAAACACGCGATATTTTACAGATTCATAATAGTCGCAAGATTTGGAACTGATTCCGTACAGAATATTATACTGTAACTACGCGTGTAGTCGAAGCATAATAATGATATAACTTATTATAATTATTCTGATCAAATATAATGGATTGTTTAGTTGTTTGTTTACAATATGTTTTTTTTTAAGACGAAAACATGCCACTGTGTTGCGGCGTGTTGTGACGCGCCATAATCCAAACGTAGCACACCATTGTCGACACAACACGAACTACAAATATGTCTCTAACCGTTTTAAATGTATGAAACCGATTAGCCACTGGCGCGTCACGACATGCCACGATACAGCAGTATGTCTCTGACTATATTCACAAAAACACAGACAACGTGGCATATTTTAGTATCTACCGTTTCCGTCATTTACTAGACGGTATCCTAAAAATATTGGCAAAGCGTGTAACACGTGCGCATAGCACTAAAATAGCCGGCGGTAATGATTTGCGTCGGAGAAAGCTTACGGGCTTCGAATAACTTTATATCACACCATCTCTTATGTAATTGGTATTTAAAGCACGATTATGTCTACGTATTTTTAGTTTTTACATGTATATGAATAAAGAGCTTAAATTTTTACGTGATCGTAATCCCAGTAAATAAACAGAATCATACTTGAGTTTTTTTACGATTCGTCGACAAATTGTGTCAGTTAGAGTCAAGTATTTATGCAATCCATAAAATTCTTGGTCGTAATCGGGGCACAGAATAAATACATTATCATAGTGTGGTCTAAGTGGCTTTGTGTATTCGAAACCCCTGGACAAAATACGTGCAAAATTTAAGGCAGAAGTTGATTTAAAAAATAGGTTTTATAGTTGAAACATAAGTGAGAAACCCATCGCAGGAATGCCGAGAATAATACAGCATCAAAAACGAAAAATAACAGCAATAAAAACTACATAAACACGGTATTTCATTTGCTTTAACTGCATGTTTATCGCAATAAGCGTGTATAACAGCATTAAAAGATTTTAATCTACGTTTTATTTCTCAAATTATTACGCGAAAGTTACAGCTGTAGTCCTACGAACAACTTTAACACAGACTGAGATGAGCGCAGCGGAGAAGACTACCTTTAAGGCACTCCAAAATAAACATAATTGCTTTTGTAATAAAACGCAAAATTGCTTGAACCTGAATGAAGTTCTTGCAGGGCCTCAAAAAGGACAATCATTTATGTTCTTTACACCACTACTCTTAAAGTTTGTTTTTAAGTGGCATGAATAAATCGCCGCTGGTGTCCTCTCTTCTCCGCTACCTTTTAAGTTCTCATCAATCATTAATGACAAAGTTAATTTAATGCGAGGCTCTAGACTAGCGACTTTCATCCACCCACAATACAGAGGCATAAGGCTTAGGATAGAATACTTTCACTTATTAGTAACGAACCTTATTAGTGAAATGTATAACGGTATTAGTAGTAGGATATAATTGGCAAAACGTTACACACATACGCAGTGATAAACTATTTCATTCTTTCCACCAGACTTAGATACACTTACACAATGACAAACTATTTCATTTTTGCCACTAGACATACATCAGAGTATGTACGTAGGTACTATGACTTGTAAATTACGCCCTTAGCATGACTATGGAAAAGTGCTAATTGAATAGATATCAATGAATTATCGTTCAACCGCAAAACAGATAAGAGGCCATCCCTCGAGAATGTTATACGTACGCCGGAAACGGCAGAATATTATGGAACAAAATTTTCTGTAACATATTTCTACAAATAAAGATTATTCCATCTATTCTGATAAAAAGGATGCATATTTTTCATAGCTTCAAGTGACCTGACCTGAGTATTTGATATAACTTTATGTTATATACTTGATAAAAAAATGGTCTTGACAAACATACGGACAAACGGACGCACTGACGGATGAACAAGAAGAGATCCTGTAAGGTTTCCGTATATCCTTTCGAGATACGGACACTTAAAACAGGTTACATCGAAGTGCCATTCCAACTGAGAGGTCCTATATCTACTCACCGTTTATTGACAGTTCCATGGCAGCACTGTTTAAAACGTGACTGCGTTATATGACGTCACAATATATAATACCGTAACGATTGTCAGTTTCGATCAACGATCATTTAGCTAACCCATTACGTGTAGTTACAATAGAGTTATTACTAAGCTATTAAAGTTAATACGTGGTTCTCTACATTTGTAGACTATACTCGATAATGCTTACGTCATTGCTGAGAAGTGTCAATGCTCTTCCGATATGTGAAATATGGGATTTATCAACTCAATTTTTAGTTGCCAGTTCTATTAATAACCTTCGTGACTCAGCAATTCTTCGACAATTTGAGCAAAAAATGGAGGGCGCTATACATGAAACTAGTACAGAAGTAATTCATTTAGTTCTAGATAGCTTGCCAGAAAAGAAAGAGATAGACATAACTCAAAACTGTATAGTAAGTAGCATCCGTCTAGCTTCCACAAGAGCAGTAGTGCCCAAAGAGGCGACGGTAGGCCAGTTTATCGTATAACATTAGACAAATGATCCTCGCTGTCAAAACCACGTGTGGGTTTTGCCGTTTGCCAATTTGGGAACAAAAATAATTACCGCTTTGAAACCGATGCTTAAAGTACTGAAATACTGTCCCAGTTTCATGTAACTGTCGTTATTCTTCGAAACGGTAGGCGGATTTTATCTTTAGATTGTAAGATGAGGCCTTTGCCGGAAAGTAAGACAAATAAAAGCTGCCATTTTTAATGTTTTTGGTAATACATATTTAACACCTTTACTTAAAGAACACAAAATCTATAAAAAAACTTCCTAGGATATCATTTTTGTTACAGGAGTTGCGAAAAAACAACGAAAAAAACATTAATTAAAGCTATTATTTTCCTACACAAACATCTGTCCAAAATATATGCAAATTCTCAGTGCTTGCTTACAATTAACAACAGTTGTTCCGATCACATGACAACAGTTAAATATAAGTTTAACTGTACAAATATTGAATGTCTGTTAACTTTGTCACATGACTAATACGTCATGTGTGGGCTTCAGAAACAATACCGATGAACTGTACCTTGCCTTTGAACTACGAGCTTGAATGAGACTTCTGCTATTGTAAGAGCGAGAGAGCGCTCTATACTGTGTATCTCGCTATCTCGCTTTAACAACGGCAGTCGTGGTGTGAGAAGTTGTAGTATTCGCGCTGGTCAGTATAGTATGTAAATAATATGTAAATCCGTTACAACTCGTTTGAGAGTCCATTGTAGCTAGGGTTTATTGCTCGGTTTCATAAGGGTTATTGGATGATTGACATGTGAAGTTTTGCAGTTGAAGAATGATGTAATTGATATTTTTTTCGAATTGCATTTAAATGTAATGGTAAAAAAATAAGAGGGTTATGATTGGATTAACCCCTTTTTTCATTTCAATAATTGGATAATGCCAACCCAAACTTATCTAAATCATTTTTTCCTGCCTAAAAGTTCAATCACCTCAAAAAAAAGTGTTGTCATATTTTTTTTTAAATTAACGCCCTTTACAAGAATATAAGAATAACCTTCAAGCTTCCTCTTTCCCCGTATAGACCTGCATAACATTACCAAGATCGAAATAAGTATG
Source organism: Chrysodeixis includens (assembly GCA_941860345.1). Taxonomy (NCBI): domain Eukaryota; kingdom Metazoa; phylum Arthropoda; class Insecta; order Lepidoptera; family Noctuidae; genus Chrysodeixis; species Chrysodeixis includens. The sequence continues at coordinate 1,551,357 of OW796107.1, read as the reverse complement.
CCACGGCCAAAACGTTAACGGTTAAATAAACTATTTGACATTTTCAAAAATAGCACCACCTACAAAACGAGAAACAAACAATTATATTTAGTTTGAGCACGTGTAAATATTGTCAATGAACGTCTAGTATCGGAATACCGGTATATTTTTTGCAGACTGCCTGTACTCAGAGCTTTTAAATGCAGAACTGTGGAAGTTGTGGAAGCGAGACAGCTATCTATACTGTGCATAACTGCGTCTTACTTTTACATCAACAACAGTTTTGCTAGAGTTAAGTACAAGACTGCTTTGAAAAAAAATTACAAGGAAATACGTAGTGACTAAGTGCGAAAATTGGAATGGAAGCTTCGAAATGCATATGCAGATATTATTGATAAACGGTACCCTAGCTCATTATATTTTTAAAAATATCTATATTGTTTTGAACTTAAGCTGCAGAATATAAATGTGGGCCAGAAATGGCGCCAGCGATTTTCAAGTTATTTTTTAAACATCGCGATCGTAAAGAACAGTTATTCGTTACGACTTTTTTTATGCAAGTATCATATCATCGTACAACTTAATTAAGGATGCAATTTGTAGTTATTATCGATTGATTGACGATCGACATGCATTTTGGAATTTACAAATAATCCGACAGGTTTAACCAGTTTTTAACGGGTTTAAAGAATTTCCCTAGCGTCTAGATTGGTATAGATTATAGTAAAAAATAAATAAAATTCTTAGAAAATAATATCCGGGTTCAGGTAACACTTTGCAGGTCTTTGACCGACTTGATACGGTGTTATAAAGAGAACCGTTGAGAATCATTATTTTTGGAACTTTAATAACTTTAATCGGTCTGTAACAATGTAAGGACCAAGTAACAAAAAGTCTAAAAGTACCCGAGACTAAAATTAAACCAACAAAATTACAATTATTTATTACACTAACCCATAATCTTATAGTGTATTATATCGGTAATAAAAAGTAGGTTTTACCGGAATAAGCAGCGAAACTTTAAAAATAAAGTCTTATTTTTAATTTGCAACACTGACTAAGCTTTTATGTGATGGACACGATTTTTCTGTGGAATCGTGACAGACAATGTTAATGGCAGAAGCTAATCTAGTGGCGTCGTCTGGTATCATATAGATAGCATCTTTATAGGGATTTTCCTGTTTAAAATTGCTATAATTATGCATTCTGCGATAATAAAATACAACAAGAGCATAAGTTTAATTAGGACCAATAAGAACGTAATTAAACTACGATATTACTAATTTTTGTGTTATTTTTTTAAGAAGTTCCAACTTTTTGTATTGGTTATTGCCTTGAGTGCGAGTAAAACCTTTTAGAATATGCGTTTAAGATCGCTAATGGGAACTAAAAACATTCACAGCAAATAACATCTTCGCTAATCTGTATGCCAAGTGAATTCCAGTATAAGTTCCTTCAAAGTAGATGTAATTTTTGTACCTAACTTGCTTTTATATCGACATCATGTTTTTCAATAAGCTTATCTCACATAAGGCCTGTGATATTTATACATTTATCTTTATTTCTAAAAGGTAAGTATCTTATAAACTAAGCCCCACATACCAAGGGAATGGTTGATAAATTACATTTCTCTAGACATTGATGCCCAAAATGACAAATCGCAAATGGAAGTAACATTTCTTTTCAATAAGACATGTGACTTAGAGCGCTTACTTCCATACATTCTAACGTTTCGTTTAGCGTTAGCAATAGTAGAAAAAATTACACTTATCCAAAATGATAAAGTAAAAGTTTGCCATTCAACTTTCAATTATTATCAACTGTTCTGTTATCGAACATTATTAGATAAGGTACTCGAGATGTATGTATGTAATTGACATTAACTTGACAGTACGTTCCGTTACCACTTCACGTGGTATGCTATTAGCCAGTCGACATTAGTATGCACTTTATTTACCGTTCAACATATCGTAACTCATCGTTTGGTTATAGGCTGGTTGGATAAACCTTTAAGATGATTTCTGAACGATAATCCACGTTCTTAAACTACATAACATTTTAGCTCATAAATGAAAGTAGTTTAGGTGTTTCTAAATGATTGGTCTTGGACATCGGCAGACATTAAGCAAATATGTTATATAAAATAGTTTTATTTTTTATTTAAGTTTTTATTAACTGTCTTAAATAGAGTGTAAAGTGAGAACTATTATTAAATTCCAACACAATATTCTTGAAATTTTAACACATAGTAACATCGCTAAAACGCCAAGTTTAACGGTGGACATTATTTGAGTAGGTACCTAAGTTTAATGGAAATGAAGACGATGCTAATTTTACTTTCAAACAAAATGTATTTCTAAGTTATTTTCATAACACGTGTTAGCTATACAGTAATTCTATGAGAGTGGAATGTTAGAAAGACACTCAAGTTAAAAGATTTTTGGCGTTCCAACATAGCTTAAATTTTGTTTTCAATAGATTTAGACTGAAAGTAGGCTGTGATGTATTTTACGCACAATATTAGTAACATAAATTGCATTGGTGAAACTAAATATAGACCCGTTTAATTTTGTTGTTTACATCGTAATAATAAACACCATTGTATGATGTCTATTGGATTTTGTTTAATAATGTAACAAAGGTGTTATATGGGCGGATGCTTTTAATAAAAATATTTAGTATTACGTGTTGTTATACCATTGTTTTACAGAACTGCTGATGATGAGTAATCAAAACTGGGATGGATCAATTAAGAAAATTATCAAGTTTTTTTATTTATTTTATAAGTGCCACTTTAATTAATTAAGGTCGGATACCAGCTGTTAGATTCTCTTATTTCACTGATGGTTGGCAATACTTTTAATTCTGCTGTTACTTTAACAAACATATATTTTTTTTTGTCATAAGCTAAAGTTTGTGGACAAGAAATTCCACAGAGAGTTTATGGATTCTAGTAAGGATTAGAAGCCACCGTAGATACCACAAATGAATTGCAAAAAATCTTGTCACAGACATCGCAATGCAAACAGCACACACAACATGTTTTTATCACAATTAGATACTCATTATTTATAATAGAAGTAGTTTACAATGTCAAGGTGAAAAATACGTTCGCATATCCGGTTTTGTATATAGATGGTAACTGTAATTCAAATGATGGCGGCGCTTCGCCAGATTTTTTGCTTCATCAATTACTTGCCTGCCAAATCATGCGTCACTGGCATGTCTAGAATTTAAATTATCATTTTAATTATCAAGGTTAGTCAGATTTAGAGCAAGACTTTCTATCGTACTGTTTTTAAAATGACTTTTTTTATAGAGAAGCTGTAAGGTTGAAAGGGAAAGTGGTAAGCCTTTTTTTTGTATGCCAGTGGAAATTCTCATGGACTGTCCCTCGTCAGGGGGTTGACGAGGGGGTGTGCCGGACTTTTACCGGCTATAACCACTGGAGCGTCCTCATCTACCTATGGCCGGGGGTACGGGGTTCGCTTTCGCATTCACCGCGCCCCCGGCAGAAAGTGGTAAGCCTCGAAGAGGTTGAAGGGCAGAAGATGGAAAGTTAATATGATGATGACGACAACAGCTTATTTTTAATTGTTACTATGGTGTGTTCAAATTAATCATTATTAAATAACTCTTTTACTTTGACATTAAAACTTTAATATATGAATAGCCGACGTATATGTATTTAATGCTTAAATAGACACATCGTATTATAGATTTTATTTGTAAATTTAAATACAAGACGAACAGTTGATTACATAATCTCAGATTATGCGATGTTATGTAATAAACTACTGAAAGTATTTTCAGTCGTAAATTGTTTATTTTCAGACATTATCTCAAACATTTGCGTAGGTGCTTATAAAATGTGCAATTCTCGTAAATATTTTCCGTCTCTTTGAGATTTCAAGTCATGATTTTTATATGTGATTCGAATACTAGAGACTTAAAATGCGGAACAAGCAACTTAAAGCGTAGGTAATAAAAAATCTTGTAGATTTTGATTAGGTATGCATTTTATGGGCATTCCATAGCTATCTGGCGTTCAACCTTGTAATAGTATTAACTTTACTATGTAGTTCTGAATACAAGGATTTCGCGAATTTATGACTCACGATTTACTTTTCATTTTACTTCTAGTTATTTTAAGGGATTCAGCATTGCGCGGTTAATAAGTTTTTGAGATCGCAACAGTCAGCCTCTCCAAAATGGAGACGCTTTGCCAAAAAAATCGTTAATTTACTCAAAAAAAATATTAAAAATATTACGATAAATTGCAAATAATGATTTATTTTTTGTACCTACAAGCAAGCATTGTTAAAGGTGTTAAAAGCAACGCGACGTACGTTACAAAGTTCTTTCATTTGATAAGGCCGCCATTGTGATTCTCAGCTGGGTTTAATGGAACTATTACGAGTACTCCGGACAGCTGTCGTTTGAGTTTTACATTAGATGAATGACGCACCCTAATTGTACAGATAGGGGTGCGTAAGTCTCACTCACTTGGTAAGATTAATCGTACTTTATTTGTTTAATTAAAGTATTTGCTTCAGGATTAATAGATTTGGGTATAGGCGATTAAGAGGCAGATGCAACAGACGAAAGATATTTAATATACTCGTAGTACAGCAGAATTTGGAGATTTGTAAACGGCTTTTAAGGTTTTAGACCTTCGGGTCACACTTCATCAGACCGCGTTGTCACAATTGTGCGGAAAAATCAACCTTAGAGCTTAGAAAAACGAAGCTGCCAGTGAACGTCGATGTGTGTTTGAGTGCAGACACACTTTATTGAAATCCCGTTGGCAAACACTCAAGAAACTACTGTCAACAACTCCAATCACTTTTTTATTTTACACCTAGACAACATCACAGACGGAGATAATAAATAGAAATTACAGTATGCAAAACTCGAGGTCTTATCGAAAACCGGAATTACGATTATGCACTGACAAGAAGGGACACTTTGGCGCGTTTATTTTTAAAATGGCGACGTGCCAACACGTCATACGTCACGACCGCCGCCATTAAATGTTGCCATTGTTGCCAAGTATATTCTCCCACATTCGCTTTGAAAGTAGCGGAGATGTATCGGATAAACATTTTTGATGTGCGAGCTTCCGTTTAGTAAGTTTTTTGCATTAATTAAAACATTTGAATAGTGTTTACTTGTTCATTTCCTGTTAGTTTGAACTAAGTATTCTTATGATACTGAAGGATAGCCGCTCTGAATATAAGATATCTTACGTGCCTTTTACTATGAAACCTTTATAAATATATTTTTTTATTTATTCTAAATAAAAAAACTAACATACCTGTAAAGTTTCTCGGAAATGACTTTTCTGTTTTGGCCATGGTGCGCGCCTTTGGAATGATAGATCTGCAAAAAAGGAAACAATCCATTAGCAATCTTGTTAACTTGTCTATCAAATGATTTTATCTTTTATAAAAACTACAATAAAGTGGTAATTTAAAATCAGATAAGAGCTTTATAAAAAAAGGGTTTAGAGTTGCCACCGACAAAATTAATTTATTAGTAAGGTGTGAAGGTATTTTTACTGCATTTTTAAGGTTGGCCTTAAACTTGACGATCGTCAAAACGCCATAGTGACCTCATTACAATCATTACGCAGCCATATCGATAATGAATTTGGCCTATTCATTAAAACTGATGGCCAGTGACAAGTGAGATTAGACCTCGTTAGATTTTTTTCTTACATTACACACACGTTTATGTCGTACCACCATGAATATATTTTTAGCCGTCTTATTGAATGGTTGGACTTATGCCTGCACTTCATTGAGACATGTCTAATGAGGCGAGAAAGTTAAATAAATGACATCTAATTCGAAAGAGCCAGGTCTACAGCGGTTTTTTAGTATACAGAGGATTTTTCTTGGCAAGGTTATTGTGAGAAAGAGACGGTGCACTACACGGCGCAGAGCGGCGTCTCGCTTTTACAACTACAAGTCTTTATGAGATGATGGCAGCATTTTACGATACTTGCACGTCAATACTGCTAATGAATGACGTTCCAATGGAAAGTATAGTGTCAAGACAAACGGACCCATAGGTGCGAGATCTACGGTCCGGCCGTAAGTCCGTGACACATTTACATCGTATTAGCAAATCATATTCACACTTCTGTCTTAGTTACCAAATTCAACTGTATAAAATTTTTAAACCAAAAATTGTGAACATGTATAGGAGCTTTTGAAATGTTGACTTAAATATTCTCATAAAATCACAAGAATATTCTACTTGTAAGTAATGTCTGTAATTACAGTTAAAGTATCTAGATAGTTATGTAAATTGCAAAGCAGGCGTCATTGAGTCACCACAAACGGTCACCAAGCGGCCTTTTAATAAGGATTGCAATGAATTTGTCAAAGAAACAAAGTTTGCAACGTTGACAAATATCCTGCAGTTATTAGATTTAGACATTGCTTGACACTTGGAAGTAGTTGGAAGACATAAGGAAAACATTTACATGAACTTAAAGTAATAAAATTCACCGTTAATCGTCAAGTAAGCGACGAAGGCATGGCGCCAGACTGTAACGGGCAAAGGCGTCACCTTGTACAGCCGACCGGCGAAAAATGTTGCCATAATTACCATTGGGATGAGCAAATTGCCGTCTGGGATATGACCGATATTCAAATCTTTCATTTTCAGAGATGAAAGGATTATTAAATGAGATCTTAGAGGTTGGTGAACTGTTTATGAAAAAAAATAGGACGGGGCAAATTGATATTCAAATAGGTTTGCGAGTTTTATAGTTGAATTTATTTTCTGCTTACTTTAGTTCGGCCATAATGAATATTTCTATAAATTGTTGACTTATGGAGACAAGATTTATAAAAGACCTAAACAATTTATTTCGCTTTTTTCGATCGTTGTATGGAAATTTTAGGCACATACACTACACTCATAGTTTAATAAAATCAGAAATCACTTCACAGTTAATTAATAGTAAAAAATAGCGTGAATTAAATACCTTCCGTGCAAAATACGGTCAATAACCTACATAGAACAGACCATATCATTTAGCTTGAAATGCCGAACTAATAGTTCACAGAGTGCAAAAAGGGACATCCAAGAAAAATTGTTTTTGCTTTGAAGCATGACCGGGGAACAATGTTGTAGCGAATCTCGCGAATCTATTTTGATATGGTACATTCAAGGTTAGACCGTGTTCCGTCGTCTAGTTTCTGCATAATAATATGTTGCTAGTTTACATTTTGTGATCAAAATATTTTGTAATTTTAGAATCTAGATACGAGGGGAACGTATTAGAGAAACCAAATGTGGTAAGCTGTTTTCTCGTGGTAAATTTTCGTTTTTATTAAATTTTATTTCCGGCCGCTCCTAAGTGCTTTTTTATTATTTAGTTAATGTAAAATATGTAGAGATGTTATTATTTTTCCTATAAGAATAAAATGATAGAGAGATTTTAGCCTATCAAGGACAAGCTGGTTTTAGCGTTAATTTAAAAGCCAATTAAATGTATTTTATAAGACAGACAACGCTACTTCGATCCAGCGCAATAAAAACTTTTTGCATCAATTTCTTTTGTGTGAACACCACAGAGTAAACAAAAAAGGAACAAATCGCTTCTTATCTATGGTTTCACTTCCTCATATTCTTCCGCAAATTGTTTTCTTTCCGCTGTTGGCTGCAGGCTGTTATCATACAACGCCCGCAGTTTGCTAATTTCAAGGCTAAAGTCTACAGTACCGGCGAAAATTGTACAATTTTCATTATTTCTATTTTGTTTTACAATTTCACACCACCACGGGTCATAAGTATCAAGGAATAAGGAATAGATTATAATAAAATGACAATACAAGTAAGTAAAAAAAATTACCCACACGACTTTAAGCAATTGTGTATTTTTTTTTATGAAAACCATTAGTATTAATAACCATTAATTTTGAGGTAAATTGAGGAGATATTAATTTGGTCAGGTAGATTATTACGGACAAGATTTCGTAGTTAAAAGAATTTTCTAGAATTTGTAATAGGTGGGTATCCTGTGTAATTTTACCTACATTAAAACAGGTGTGACTACAATCTTACCTACTTGCTAAACATATTCCGAAGATTACCAATTATTAAGTTACCGCAAAAACAGCTAAATAAACATAGGTTATGAACTAGAGATTATAGTAATTTGTCACTGTGGCAACAAAATTATTTACCTACGTTTAAAATATGACTTAATACCTACATATTTGTAATATTTTTAAATGAATTATTAGTACTTGCGAAAGTTTTTTTTTTAAGAATTTTTCGTTGCTTGTCAGTGCCTCTAATTTATGTTTAGGTAATTTTCTAATCCAGAAAAATGTATTTAAAATATATTTTACCTGTGATTAAAATTTAAAAGTAATGAATTTATAACCTAAGTAAATCACAGGATACCACCAACTGCGATTGAGATTTAAATTAAAATAAGAAGGTAGATATCATCATCTACGCAAATCTGTTAGAAGTGCAAAAAGACAGAAAATAATAATAACATCAATACACAAATTCTAATATTTAATTACGTACGATGAGTATACGTTCTGTTACCAACCCCTCACGTAATGAATTGAACAGCTGCAAACTGAGCAAGCTTTCGCGCCAAAACATTATTGTAAAGCCAGATTTTGTGTAGAACATTTACTTTAACAATTTATAAAGCTTGTATACACTTTGTAATACTTCGGTATGGAACTTAAAAGGTTTAAAAGCGTAACCATACACGGCTACAGGCAAAATTACAACACAAAATCGTACACAGCAATGGCACGTTTTATCGATTTACCTTCCTACGCGGCTATAGTGAAAACAGGACGGATATTAACGAACTTGTATCATATTTATACCTTAGTAATTTTATAATTTATGACATAGGTTGTGTAAAAGAATTTCAAGAATATAAAACGTGATTTAGTGGTGAAACAATATGTCGTTGCCGTGTTGTTAGGTCGCTTCGTTAGCGAACAGCTGTTCGTGCGAGAAAGATACAGCCGCAACTTTGTATTCTACGCTACATCGAAATGCAGTAAAAGTTTTATATAGAGAGTAGAATGGTCAGTTATATAAAAGAAATTAAGTATTGGATACTCACCGACTTATTTTTAAACACTTATTAAATAGAGGATAATACACACTTTACGTAAAATTGACACACTTATAAATGATTACACTTTACTCTTAAAATAATTTAAATAAAGCTAAGGCTATTTTAATTAATAAATATAAAATTTTAATTAACTATGACACGAATTCAAGAGTCGAGGAAGACGCACACCCAACACCGGCAAGCGCAGAAACCCGACTGACGCGACCTCACGCGGCGTGCGCTCAAAATATGTTTACAGAACGTTCCGTTTCATAATGGCTTCATTCTTAAATAAGTGATATAGTTTATTAATTATAATACGTACTTACGTTTCCCCTTTCATTAAATGCAGCTTTGATTATAAACATAATTTATTAGCATTATAAAAATAGGTTCTTCAAGACATTTCTGTATAAATCAGTATCTAATGATAAGAGAAAACATGACCACTATTAAGAATATCTAATATTCTAGTTCCGATTAGTTAAAATATTTAATATATTTAAAAATATAGGATTCCTAGTTTATTATTCATAAATTTATTACTAAGTTACTTGAATCTTGTTGTATAATTTTTTATCTACATACAAAAAAGAAGTCCAGCAAAATTAACGGGTTGGCGCCGTCTCGCCGCCAGCCTATGGCGGCGGGTAGAATTCTTATTGGTTGTTTCAAGACGGGCCTCCGTGTTGCAAACGATACATTTTAATGTACTTTATAGATTTATTTTTACAGCCTACCTTAATTTTTTATCTTTTAAAAATTCTAATGTAACGGTTTTTCTTGGTATAAATAAATACTTAGATAGGTATATGGATGTCTAGGGTTACCTACCTATAAGGTGGAATGTATTTAAAATGAGGGTGTCTGGTCGAATAACCGTAAACCAACCAAAGGTATTGTTACAACTACCCACATTTAACGCTTAACTATTCGTCGAGACTTGGTACTAAGACTATTGAAGCGTTAAACAGTACTCGGTTTCGGTCAACCAATACGCGAAGTAGTTCTGCTATTCGTAGCCACGTGAATTAAATTTATTAGGTTGTATTAATTATGTACTAGACAATTAATTTTATTTATTCAATAATTAATATTATTTGACCGTTATTTTATCGTTTATTAAACCAATTGTTGCGAAATTTAATTAGCTATGGCATCGACCAACTATTTAACAGTGAAAACGCATTTATCGGAATTTAAACATAATTCAGACAAAGATACATTAAGTGAAGTAAGTTACATTTTCTTTTATTCTAATTATTCTAGTATTCATTTGAACATAAGCGTTGTATCTGCAAATTTTTAAAATAAAAAATTAAGATATCCGCCATTTTGATTCAACTAAAATTAAATCTCTGGTACGGAATTACAAACTTCGATCTGGATATTGGTAATATCTAATCAATATTATTTACTTGTATTTCAACCTATTTGGGTATGACCATTATAGGCTTCTGGAAGTGGAACGAGTAATTCCGTGACGTCAGCAGAAGACCTACAGAAATTAGCAGTGATTCTTGGGTTAAACAGTGCTGAAGATGTGTACCAAGAAAGATTTCGTGTTGACCGACGTCGACTGGAAGCTATGCTGGCTGGTAAGTAATACGAATACAATCAAACAAACTGCATAGGTATCAGAAAGTAATACAAAGCTAATATTTCAGATAACTTGGATGAAACACAAACGGCTCAAGCATTCTTCCACCGAGTAAGCATTTTCGAAAAATCATACGCCTACTATTTAGTAAAAAAAATAATTATTTTTAAGGTTCGGTAACATTTCAGGTAATGACTGATACTAACACATTAATCAATTGGCCGGCTCGTCTCAAAATTGGTGCTCGTTCAAAAAAAGGTAAAACCATTTTAACTTATAATGAAACGTATTTCATTCATAAAAAAAATAAATCGCTATTTTTATGAACGGATAAAATTTTTTTTTTTTGAATTTTGAAAATAACCGCGCACCTGCATTTTTGGCGGGCGCGTGACGGCGCCAAGTAGACTAGCGTATCGGCGCCAGCCTGGCGCTCTTTCCAAAAAAATATTTTAAATAGCATTTGCGCGTGCGACAGTTACATGAAATAACATATTTTTAATCAATTTAACGTTTTAACTATATTTAATGAAGTAACAATGGTTTTTAATGATTATAGTGACGATTTAGTTTATGATGTTATTAGACAAATACGCGAAAATAAATTTATTGATCTTTTTGAAGGTATTGGCTTCTATTACAAGTTTAGTGATATGTTTGTATTTTTATGTGGTTTTGATTGTGATTATTGTAATATTTAGATCCACATGTGAGAGTCGCTGGACGAACTGATGATGTGAAGCTGGCTCGCGAGAAAATTATTCAATTATTGGATACAAGGGTATGTAATTAAATAATTTATTGTAACACGGTTGCGTCATAGTATTTGTCTTTGTATAATTTAGTAGGCTATTTAGCCCCTTTGTGTATTATTGTAAATTTGGTATAAAATTGTTACGCATTTTTTTCAGCGGTTAACTAATTAACACGAGTCATTAATTTATTTGCAAGTTTTTTAAATTTTGTTATTTTTTGGATAAAATGTTTAACTAACAGGTATCATGTATGTACATATGCCTAATTAATTATTATTAAATCAGTCCTATTCATGACTAATTTTATATTAATTAAATTATGCATAATTTATTTTTAAGCTCTGAAAGGTTAGACTTTTACCAATATTAGTATTTTATTTAGTGTCTCGTAACTACCCTTCACACAAATCATAACGGGATTTAACAATTCTTGAAATATTTGATTGTCATGGCGCTCACCCATCCAAAGACTGACCTCGGAGCGGGCGGCTTAACTTTAGCCTTACTTGCAACTCGTTGCATTTAAGTTAACCTCATTTCATGATCTTCGGTCTACAATCAACAAGCTATGCTTGTTAAGTCCTAATGTTTAGCTAGACTAGTAGTTGTAAGTACGTGACACGTACAACAGAATCAGTGTTATTTTGAATGTAAATTATATTAGACTCTAATACCTAAGCAGAACGGCGCGGCGGCGGCTGACTGACCTTTTTCAACTCTTTGTGGGTGATTAATCTATCAAATAAGGTATTTGCGAGTAGGTATAGGTATTTGTAACTATGTGAATAGGCAAAGATCATTGACCTCTACTACGTGCGAATTTAGTTTAAAAAACAAAACACTAAATTGTTCTAATATTCAGTATACGATAGATCTAAGTTGAACATAAAGCAAGCAAATTTTTAACAAGTTCTAGTCTATTCTATGATCAAGTGATCGATATGTCTGTCTTCCAATAAAAAACACGTAACGAGAGCAGTTTCTCACTTTAATTATACGGTCATTAGTCAATAAGCACATTCATTATTTAGAGCTTGCTCTCCATTCGATCAAAATATTAATTAAATTATATTTTTCAGAATAACCGTGTTACAATGAAGATAGATGTCAGCTACACTGACCACTCGCACATCATAGGAAAGGTGAGTTTTTTTTTTCTTTTTTATCTGTCAAAGGCATCGTTCCACAAGGCCAATATGAATGTCTGTTTAATCTGCCTATTTGCGCTCGCTCATTTGCAATCGCGTCCTCGATTTGTTTTTTCCGCGTCGTTTACGAGCCCACATTAGTGTCGTAAATACTTACATACCAACGATCTTTAGTTTATTAGGCCAGTCATCAAAGGAGCTTGTTCGAAGCAATTTGTTTTTTTGCTGCAATGTACAAAGAAGGTTTTACATTTTTTTTAAACTTACAAGTTTCCGGCGAAAGCTTGCGTCTTGATGCGTCCTTTTCATTAAAATATACAGCATTTTAAATTATTGTAATATACACCTATTTAAGAATTAAATTATTCCCAAGCTTTCCTTGTGTAATGCTGTTATTCTGTTTTTCTTTATGATTAATAGAAGGCTCTGTTACGGTGTTACCATTATTTTGTACTCTAACTCGACTACGAACTATCTAATTTATATTTCTTGCTGAAACGCTATTTTTAGATGATTTAGCATGTCTATTAAATAGTTATTAACCATAAACAATACTTACCTACGAACTAATGCGCTGACAACAATACAATTTAAGACCAGCGGCATCTAAAAGTTCAAATGATTTGAACTTATTAATTACTGTACATTGTAATGAAACAGCACGTCAAGTGTCTCTACCTCGTTTTAATCATCATCAGCAGTATTAATATTTATTACATCATTGATGAATGACTGCCATCTTGCCATGGCAGGGTATTTCCGAATACCGAACTTGAGGCGTGAGAAATAAATTAAAATTACCAATTCTGACTTTTTATACCTGCAATTAACTACGTTGATTGTTGAGAGTCTATCTATAAAGTTAAAACTACAGACTACACATTCAACTAGATGCTTTTGATTTATATTTTATGGAAAAGCACTGTATGTGTGTACTTTCCCATGTAACAACTATTATTTATCAACAATAAAAAGGCAAACTTCATATTAAAAACATCACTTAAAAGTCGACGTGATCAAATTACACTTAATGATATGTTACCATTTAAAATCTACGTTTAATGTATCTCCCTTAGTATCAAGTTGCAAACTAATGTTCTTTGAGTGCTAAAATTTATCAGAGCGACAGTGAAACTCGGCGTATTAGACCTGCGATACACCCCGTACCATGATAATTTACAATCACATTGATGACCACAAAAGAACAAGATAGAGATACATTGATGGTAGTAGAGGTATAAAGCTATCTCTTTTTATCGAGAATGGAGGTAGAGGTTTTAAGTTTTTAGGTTTTTAGCCAAGTTGAGTGTATCTCGTCCCATTTGTAATCCTGACGCTAATGATTTCGCATCAATTACTATTTCTCGTGTATTCTCGAGTTAGTGCTACCCGCTTATTTGTTGTAATGTTCTTGGAATACCTACATTACAGTTTCATTGCTATAGAGTGTAATAAATTATGTTTTGTAAAGGTATATAGTTTTTTTTTGGCCTTATGATGTACTAGCTGAATATCGGGTTGCACTGACTTCGACTTACTTCTCTTAAAGAAAATGTTGCGATGTGATCTTGTAATGTGCTTTTGTCGAAAATTGGGCAAATTAAAAAGTAGAAATGTCTTTTCTTATTTCCCATTGATACGTTTACAATATAAACAATTGTAATTTATCTGTCCTAAGGTTAACAAACGCGTGAATGATCGCGTTAAATCTCTTCAGCTTGTTATATTCCTATCATTACCCTAATTTAGCACTTTACCTTCAATAAACAGGCAGGAAGACACGATCTTTCAGAGCCAATGAGAATATACAATGTTATAAATAAATGCTTTTACATTATCGCCATTACAATCCTTGGCCACCACCATTGTTTTCATTTCAATAATAAATAACGTCTGCACTACCAGGTGTTGTTAACAAGGCCTTGTATTTGCACATTATGAGTAGTTGTAACTGTTGTAAGTTGTAACAAATCTCGTACTTCCCTGTTTACTTTACATTTTAAAACGTTCACACATTTCACACGCTTGTGTTTTGTGTTCAGCATAACACGCTAACAGCATTGTTACAGGACCTACAATATAATCATACGCGTTAAACTGAAGATAATTTTAATCTTGATCACGATAAGAATCGACCATAGATCTTGTTTACAGATAAATAAATATTAATTTAAAAATTACAAGTACTCACCTGCAATCGATAAACATTTATTATTAGTTACGTGTCGTTAACTAATTATTTTATTAAATGCGTCAGTATGTACCTTGATTTGCAAGTTAATACGGGTATCCATACTATAATTACATTAACTGGTACCATCTGTAAGGTTCTTTTAGTAATAAAGAATAATATCTACGTGAATACCTAAGAATAGTATTATTTATTTGCTTTGATTATCGGTAATACATTGAAGTGTTACAATATGATAAGAAGGTTTATACAATCTGCTTAACGGCATGCAACATTTTAATGTTCTTACAAACTAAATGATTTTAAACTTTCGCGACGTACATATTTTTATTTGCCGAATAGGTATATATTTTTTTCCGAAGTTTAGGGAAAAGTCGGGAGAAAAGAAGTATCGTAAACCTTTATAATTACAACGCGAGTAAGACCCGTTTGTTGTCTAAACTACATTTTTTTTTGAGAAGAGTATTAGAAAAAAAATATAATGTAAATTGGAATGTCTGTAGTATGGAAAATGTTGGCCTTGTAGCCATGATTCTATTCTCTTTTTAATGGTCATTACTCATTGGACTTTACTTTGTTACTTGTACTTTAATCTTTGTACCTTAGTGGGTAAAGTGTTCAAAGATTGCGCTCAGCACGGCAGGTATAGGTAAATGTAGTCTTACACAGAATTTACAACTCCGAAAGTGTTATTTTTATGTATCAATGTTCTAATTAGACCGTCATTATGTCTTTACACTGTATGTAATTAATTTCATTGTAACTGTGATAACCTGGTGGTAAGACCATAGGACTGTCAAGTCAAAGTCTCGAGTTTCATCACTTTCATCCCTATAGGGGATAGGGACATTTCGAATGTTGTGTCGAAATAAATGTCACAGCTTCCGTATTTCGGAAGGCTAGTAAAAATGTTGGTCCTGCGCCAGATGTCTCTCCGGTCGTGTCGGATTGCTATCCTATCGGGCTATGAGAGTAAAGGTATAGAGAGTGCACCTGTGTTTGCGCACACGCTTGTGCACTATAATAATGTCCTGTGTAGCTGGCTGGTGTCATAGTAGGTAACACTAGCCGCCGTAGCTGAAATCGGTCAAAAGACATTATTATTATTTATTAATCAATTTCACTACATACTGTCATTCTAATCATTTCTAATGTGTATTATAATTATATAAAGAATATTCTATCTAACATGATGTGTTGTTAGGGTGGACTAACAATAAAGCGCGTGATGGAGGAGACGGGCTGCCACATTCACTTCCCGGACTCGAACCGCACCAGCGCAGTGGAGAAGAGTAACCAGGTGTCCATCGCCGGCGATATGGAGCGCGTAGAGCGCGCTAGGGCACGCGTCAGGGTGAGTTACACATTACTTAATAATTAAATTATTTTTTCGGTCCCCCTATAGTTCATAAAAGAACTGCCATAGTCAGAATATATTCAGACAGGTTGTAGTTACTTCAATACTGAAGTCATTATTTAGTTGAATAATGCTGGTGGAAATTCCATAAAATAAACAACACCTGTAGTATTTATTATCATAATTATACTGATTTACTATTAATTTAATCAATAAAGATCTAAGTACAAAGGTAAAATCTTCTTGTTATATCACCATAATAAAATATACTTATAGGTACAACTTGGGACTCTTATTAATTGTTTTAACGGAATTACTTATATTAGCATTAATTTCTTTATTGACGTTTTATTTTTTCTGAGCGTAAACGTAAAATTGCTACAATACGCAGTGATAAAATACTAGCGCCTGATAAAACTATCTTAGTCCCGTTTCTCTTGAGTAATTGCATGGACTAAAATACTTTTCACATTTTTTTTGTGGGAAATCATCAAATGACCCCGCCCGCTGTGGTCGCAGCGGGAGGGAGTGTCAGACTTTTACTGATTAAAACCCACTATGTTTCCCTTTAGCCCTTTGAGTGCTGGGGTCGCAGTAACTCTTACGAACATCCCGCAGCCCCGGCAGGGATTCTTTGATCCTTGATTTTATAACTAGTATTGATGTAAAGAAATATATATTGAATTATATCGCGAATAAGTCCCGCTTGTCGTCTAAAATAGTATTGTTGTGACAGGCCCTCACACCGCTGGTGTTTTCCTTCGAGCTGCCAATAACGCACAGCTCACAGCCGCTGCCCGACATCACCTCGCCGTACGTCCTCAATATCCAGGACCAATACAACGTGCAGGTTAGTGTTTGAAGCTTAGAAAGATACTTACTAAATAAACCCTATATTTGTAGATGTCTCTTTTGATTCTCAAGATAACTTCAAGGGAAGAAACCTAGTCCTTTTTAAAGGCTTTCACGGGGACACAGGTTCAACATGCAGTGGCCTTGTTGAGAACTTTAATCTCAAATGTGATCTATTATTATTAGTATTTGCTATCGCTATAAAACACTGAAACTTCACAAAAAAACATATTATTTGTTGTCTGTTTTTAATTTACTACTACTTCCCTAATAAAATAGATTTGAGTACAAATTGATAAAAAAGACTTAGAATTGTTATTTTCTGTTTAATATATTTTGTAAATTAAAAGACTGGGGGATTTTATTGCGCCGTTTTTTCTTCCGTCGATGGAATGCTGTCTATAATTTATAAATCTTGACATTCAAAAAGTGCTACATTGTAGTCTAATTTGAATAAATAACTTGATTTTGATAATAACGAATTTTATAGACACTTTTTTACGCAACTGCGTCTGAAAGACCCATTACATATTATCCATCTTCTAAATTCGGTCCTCTATCCTAGGTTATGTTACGCAACCGTGCCAAGCTGCACGCGAATCTGCTGGTGGTGAAGGGAGTGCAGTGGGAGCTGCACGCCACTATGGAAGCTACTAATCTGTTGATGAATTACATGTGTGGACCGTTGGCTGTGAGTATAGTATTGAATAAGTCTTAGAAATACACTGACATTCATAATTAGATAGATAGATTGAATATTCTTTATTAAACACTACATGAAAAACAGATTTGACAAAAGTAAAAGTTACATGGTGCCACAATGGGCGGTCTTATCGCTAAGAGCGATCTCTTTTTGCAAGAAAGTATTATTTAATAGTAGAAAGTATTATAATAGTAATTATTGTATATTTTGATATAAAAAAATTGTTAAAGTTTGTCTTTTTGACGACTTAGTCTTAGCAGACCAATGATTCCGTTCGGAAGGGCATTACGCAAATGGCTCATTGATAATCCCTTTTATTCTATTAAAAAAATTGTACATTATAAGTAAGTTCCCGAAATTATTGTATGTTTAAGATAAATATGTATTTAGCATGTCAATGTTATGACTAAATACTGAATTGCCTGACATTTCGTAACACCTTTCATACAACTGTATTCATTACCAAATAAATCTTCGACTTACCAACTTTAACCCTAAACCAACTCTTTTCAGAGCCAAACCCAAGTACAGATGTCCTTGGAGATCTCTCCAATGCACCACAGCGTGGTTATGGGCCGTGGTGCGGAACAGCTGAAGGTTATCATGAAGGGTACCAACACACAGATCATGTTCCCTGATGCCGATGACCCTAATATACCTATGATCAAGAAGAGCTGTGTCACTATAACTGGGAACATTAAAGATGTGTACGCGGCTAGGCAGCAGTTGGTGGTATGTATTATATCTTGTAGTCGGTAGACGTCGGTAAACACAAATCGATTTACAAAGTATCATTATTTTTCTATGATATGTAAGAATTGGTGCTTAGTATGTTTTAACTATACCAGGTGTCAAGCCTATTTTGTTACTTAATAGCACAACAGTAATTCGTGTACAGTTCGTTTGAAAATCTAAATGTGTTAATCGACTTTTGATGCTGATCCTACCTAGTGCTTGATAACAGTATGCACTTTTTCCGTGTAAATGACATTGACTTGGTTTATGTTATGTTATGATTAATATGTATACAGCTCAATCAGATCAATTTTACACGTATGATTGATTAAATTGATCGTTGTAAAATTGATCTTTGGTTTTGTCACTTTTATCTAAATAGTCTGCCTATAGACTCTACCTCATCAGAATCATGTCTACTCATTAGCTTTTCGTTGTGCCAATCAATTGTAATTGTATTAATTTAGTAATTGTTCACATCCAAACCTACAGTTTAGTGAAGCCATCAAAGACTGAAGCTAACTTACGTAGAAAACAACGTAGAATTTACAAGCATAGGTCAATAAAAAATATACACGTTTACATATTAATCTTCATCAATTCCCTCCATCTTTCTGGTAACAGGGCAGCCTACCTCTCGTGGTGATATTCGACGTGTCGGACGAGGCGTGCCGCATCGAGACGGAGACAGCCAACAAGCTGATGCAGAAGTATAACATCTACATCAACTTACGTCGCAAGCCCAAACAGGGGATCACTTCTGTGGTTATTAAGGGGATTGAGAGATGCGCTGGTATGTGGATTTGATTAAATTTTGAAGTAAAACGTGTATATATTATTATTAAGCATTTACGTACCGTTGTCTTGTAAACCAAATGTTTTAGCGTTGAAATAAACAGGCATTGTCAAAGGCTATGAGCGAAATGACAAGCTATTAAAGAAAATGTAAGTTGCGCATTCATCGTCTAAACCAAATGTTTCGGTGTTCAAATAAACAGACATTGTCAAAGACTGAGCGAAAGTAACAAGCTATTAAGGAAAATCAAGTTGATCATTAATTTTGCATTTAGTTTTACCTCAACAAATAATGAGACAGTAAACCGTTATAAAAATAAAATAATTGACAATTTTAATCAAGCTTGAGTCTTAGACAATTAGAATGCCTTTCCTTCTACTTTACTAACAAACTATTACCATATTTAAACATATAATTAGATCAATATAATCAACAAACACTTTAACACATCCACTTTCAGGTGACATCTACGAAGCCCGTCGCGAGCTACTCAACGACAAAGAACCAGTGATAACCGCCGAAATCCCGGAATCCTACAACATTCCCTCTATATCCGCAAACAGTTTAGGCCCATTCGGCATGTACAACCCTTTCTCTCCTAGTTCTGGGTCCCCATTCAACATGGGGTCGCCGTTACTAGCGCCTTTAGCGTTGTCCCCGCTTTCCCCGCCGGTGTTTGCAACGCCGTGGGTTTTGCCGTCGCCGCCTGCTCTGCCCGCGCATCCCGCACATCCAAGAGCCTTCCATTATCCCAGCCCGAATCTTATTCCGAATCATAATAATGTCATGTACAAGAATCAGCAGGGGTCTTGGAATAGTAAGTTGATACTTTTACATTTTTAGTTATAAGTTACACCAAATATGTTACTGTGTTCCTTGTAGTTTGACCGCTCTGTTTAACAGATGGCCTACCATTACACCTTATTGTCTTGTAACATTTTATTGGAACTGTGGAAGCTTGACAGAGCAAAACACCTTACAGAACAAGCGTCTCTTTCTTTGCTGTAGTTAGAATAATATGTATTTAGTTTTTGTTAGTTCTAAGTTTTTCTATAATTTATGTAATTGGCTTCAAGCCGTGAAAATCATTAAATAAATAAATACCTAAAATATTTTTTTAGGAAATATTGGGCAATTTCGTCGACCGATACTTTTCATGTTTAGTCTGCGAAACTACCGGCACCAAAACGTGTGTGTCTAGTTTTACAACTATAAACAGTACTTACCGCATGTTTTTTTTTTCAGTGATGTCAAACGGCGCAGAAATGGGCCATCCACAGCAGCAGATGAACATGATGCAGTCTCAGTACCAGCAAATGCCGGTTGATAACAGACCTGTTAGTATTGCAAACACACCTCTTTTTATATCCGAAGTCAAAAGCTAATAACTTTAACCCACACTAACGACACAACATGGGCCATGGATGGGGATATGTCGAACTCCCACCGACTAAAAACACTAAAAATACCCCGGACCCCTTCTAATGCCTAAGCCAGTCACGGGATTGCTCGCGCATGCTCTGCGTAACTCTGCCTGCATTACAAACACACCTAACCAAACCTTTTTAGCAATCGTTGAAATATACTTTAGATACACACACACACACACACGCAATCGCTCACACACACACACACACACCCATGCACACACACACACATCTCCAGAATATTTTTGTTTTCTTATGTGTTATGTTCGTCAATATTTGAGAATATACTATTGATCCTATCCTATAATAATATCTATCTGACTTTTGCAATTCAGATCCTCAAGATACAGGCTATAGTCTAGTTTGAGGGTCACTGCAAAAACTAAAATAATTATTTTTACTCTTCTTCTTTACATATCTCTTGTTTTTTATATTTCTACTTTGAACTTATTTTATTTGTATTGCAGACAACCCTAAGTCAGATACTGAACTCAAGCTCGCAAGCAAGCAGTGGTTACCAAAGCAACTTCACGGGCAGCTCTGTATCTCTCGACGCACAGAACTTATCTGGTAATACATTCCTACTAATATTATTTATTAATTGAATAAGTAACTTTTGTGAGGATGATTCATACTTAACTGATGCAACGGTTTACTCACGCGTATTTATCGGGATAGCATAGTTTCGGGTTTAATGGCCGCCTACGGTAGTTCGACTCGCTTGCCCGCCGCCGCGTCAGCTCATGATTAAAGACTCCGGTTGGGTTCGAAACTAGTCGGACTATCCCGATAAATACGCGTGAGTAAGCCGATTGCATCATTTAAGTATAATATTAATAAAGTTTTCAATCTAGTTTCTCTATCATCAATTTAGAAACTAGGGGGTAAAACTTAGTAATAAAGAAACTTAGTAACAAAGATTAGAACTGATTATGGTAAAAGGATGCTGACATATTATGAAGGGGAAAAACTTTATAATAAAATACCCTCACACATAAAAAATGTAAACTCATTTAATGTATTCAAAACTCAATTAGCACAATTTGTAATTGCAAACAATAAGTCTCCTCATACTCATACATTAGATGTGTATTAAAGAAACGACGAACTGTAAACATTTGTTAAGATAATTATGTTGTTCTCAAGTAAGTGAATCTGTATTTCTTTTATTGAGAATATAAAAACTTTAAACCCAATAAATTGGGCTTTCTGCAGTTTCGTTTTAATTATAATCCTTACAATGTTTGACACAGGTGCGGACGGTAGCAACGTGGTGTCCCCGTCAGTGTCGCCGATCAGCAAGACTCACAGCAGTCACAGCCCCGCGCCCTCCTCCGACGCTGATCGCTCGCAACAGGGTGCGTATTATATGCTCAATTGATCAAGTTACTTAAAAAATCCGTAAAACATTTGACTTATTACGACCCATGCCAAACATATAAAAGGACATGTGACTAATGACTAGTGACTACAGTCGTGTGATCTTCTCGTATGTAGCTTTTTTCTAAGACAATCTATGTTGGGGTCAGCTGCCAGTCTTATCGAATTCGATAGAATACTGTATTTTACATAGATATACTGGATATCTGACCTTCGCTCGTGTTACTGGTATCATTGTAGACCTGACGTAAAATCTCAATAGAATTTGGTTTAGACAAAATAAAGACTGATAATTATTTTTTAACTAGTTTAATCGTTGCACCTGCATCAGATGGTTAGTCAAAACTGTCTATACATTATGCTTAGCCTCTCCATCATTTCTTCTTACTCACAACTATCTTAACACACTTAGTATGTCCAGATTACATTATTCATTACCCTATCATTCTTCTTGTTCTTACTCACGTATATCTTAACACACTTAGTATGTCCAGAGCTGGCGAGCATCATATCGGACTTGCCGCTGTCGGACCGGCGCGCGGTGGGCTGCGAGAAGAAGACGCTGGAGACCCTCAACAAGCTGTCCCCGCTCTCCGAGTACAGGAAGATGAAGGTGGAGGCTGGGAAGGTGAGGAAACTATTGAGATAAAAGCTATAGATATAGACATGTTTGGTCGTTTCAAACGTCACGTGACAGAGAAAAATCGTCATTTTTCAAGGGAAGGCCCTTTTTTTTTGGTTAACCAACAATTGCTTACAATGTACGTTTATAATTTAGTTTGAAATTGTATTTATAAGTGTAACAATTAACGATTTTAAACTTTCGCGACTTGTAGGACATATCTAAAGTAAGTGTAACAATTACTTAAAGGTTAACACCATATATAAATGACAAAATTAAAAATATATTTTTGATGCGATATATCGGGTCTTGTGCCTATGTTCTCCTAAATTTGGTTTCTGTTTGATCAGCCAACGATATCGTGGGTCTTTTCACATGACCGCGGAAATTACGTGAGGCGTAATAATAAATAAGGGAGGTACCTAGGACCAACGGTGTGTGCGAGAGCCTATAATCGGATTAACACAATCTCTAAACTTAGTAAACCTTAAAATAATACTATTTTGAGTCACAAAGTACCGACTTAAAACTCAAAAGTTGCCAATAATTCAATAAGGAAATATATAAAAAAAATATTGCAATATCACCCATCGCCCTTCCGAAATAATTTACAACTGCAGCCTTCGCACCAAGGTTTGTGGTACTTGCATACTAATCATATCAATGGTGTTAAGGTCGGGGCAAATTATTTGCCTTAAGTGCAAGCCATGCGCCCATGCATTATGCAACGTAAGTATTGTTACTGTCAATATCAAGGAGGCAGTTTGGTGATGTAAGGTGACATAACAATGTTGCAACAAGGATATCATTTCGTTGTGCGTATGAAGTTAGTATGAATTAAGTTATGTGTGAGAAAATCGTGAGAAGTTGTTGATTTGCAGTAGGCATGTAAATGTACCTGATGCAGTTTTCCTCAGATCAAAATCTAATCATGCATATAGGTAAAACTAACTGCGCGGATAAATGGATGCGAATAGGCTGGGTTTCCACCAAGGGTGCTTTTTTGGAATCTGTACGTGAATGGAAGCGTGTGTGAGTCTAAGCTAGACGAATAGAGCTAAACTAGTAGTTCGGGGGTTGCACCATTAGACTGCCAAATCAGAGGTCGTGAGTTGAAATTCCGACACGCAGTAATTTCTTTTCGAATTCATGTGTGTATTATAAAGAAATTATCGTTTTTTAAATCGGTGCAGGAAAGATCGAAAACCAGCACACCGAAGAATATTTCAAGGGAGTCTATCGTCGTCAGAGGCCTACGCACTTTAAAATTCTGACACTAGACTGTAAACCAACTATACTATAACAAAAAGTGGTACGGGATTACGTTTTAGCGTAATATCCAAAACTCCCCAAACTTGATTTCTAATTTCCCTAATATCATACCAGCAAAACCTAATTACAAATAACATTGTTGTATCTAGGCTATGCGTGAGACTGTAGGCAGTGCATACCGCGTGCCGACGCCGCGCTGGTCGGGGTACTACTTCAGCCACACCTCGCCCGGCCCCATCAACCTTAACGAGAACCAGGACAACGTTACTACTGTAAGTTTACACTTTTATCTGTAGTGGAACAACCATCATCATCATTATCTTCCTGCCCTCATCCCATTTTACTTGGGGTCGTGCAACACGTTTTTTTCTTCCATTCTCCCCTATCAGACGTTACACTATCATTTATTCCTTTTTTTAATTTACGAGAAAGGATATAACCAAAGATAAAAATGTTAAAAATTGTAATAAATTTTGTAATGAAACAGCCATTTCATCTTATAGGCGTAGGTGGAGAAGAAACGATAATTTTCTCATTATACGTGCTCACTTGCACAGTATGTGCATTCCGAAATTCTTTACGATATTATAATTTGAATGTTATAAATACGAAATCGAAGCTTTTTGGTAAAACTTCATCATCTTCAGCCTCTCGCAGTCCATCGTTGGACATATGCCTCTCCAAATGCACACCACTCAGATCTGTTTTCAGCCACTCTCATCCAGCTCCTACCATAAAACTAAGAGCCAGTACTTCATTTTTAATGAATCAGTCTCACGATTAATGAATCTAGCTTACATTGTTACTAAACTCCTTAAACCTATGTACATACATACATACATACATGTCACGCCTCTTTCCCTTGGGGGCAGGCAGAGATCACATGTTTCCATTTGCTACGATCCTGGCATACCACTTTAGGTTTAACCCTTATCATAAATGCCCCCATAGCCTGAGAAGCCCTGGAACCGCTCGGAGCTGGTCCGGCCTAACATCGCGGAGCCAGTGTGCTCGCCGCCCACGCCGCAAGCGCCGAGCCCCGCCAACACCTGCCGCTACCAGCAGCTGTCCGCGCTGCTAAGAGATGTTGGACTACATAAGTATATTG
Source organism: Chrysodeixis includens (assembly GCA_941860345.1). Classification (NCBI taxonomy): domain Eukaryota; kingdom Metazoa; phylum Arthropoda; class Insecta; order Lepidoptera; family Noctuidae; genus Chrysodeixis; species Chrysodeixis includens. The sequence goes on along the minus strand of OW796107.1, from coordinate 1,526,317 downwards.
GTAAGGATTAACATCCCTAGATAATACTGAAAAGGTAACGTAATGGTGTTGCCATGTAAAAAAATTGTAGGAGTTACGATGTCGGTTAAAAGCCGTCAGTCTCCCTGGCACGTTTCCTGCCATTGATAGAGATGTGGACATATTTTTGACGCTTTGTCGATATGGTATTTTATAGTTATATAAATTTAGTTGTAAATGTAGATATTTTCTTGTTATTTAATAATACTAAAAGAGCTAAAAAATAAACGTTTTTGTCGACAGCTGCAAGGTTTGTATACGCTTGCATGATCCTGAATAAAAAGTGTACTTCTTCATTAACAAACCCACTAACTAGCCAACGTATAATTTCAGAAATCAGGAAAATACAAATCTTGTAGTATGCGAAAGTGTTATTGACATAACTCTTTGTTTTGGTCAAAAAAGCTCTAATCACTACAATACTACCTACTTTCCATTATAGATTTGTTCAAGAAGCACGAGTTAGACATGTCGACGTTCACATCACTGAACGAGGCAGACCTCGTTGAGATCGGCATCACCGCGTTCGGCGCCCGCAGGAAAATGCTGCTATTGATAGCAGGTACGTACTTATTATTTTTTAATTTTTCCCTAGTCTGTAGTGTCCCACTGCTGGGCAAAACGGGGAATTTTTGCCCAGCTGTGGTTCAAGTCCTTCCACGATTTTCTATCTTACGCCGCTTCGTACCAGTCCTCGCGGTTCACATTTAATTCATCTCGCCATCGCTTTCTGGGCCAGCCTCGGCGAGGCCGTCCATCTGCTGGCTCCCATTGTGTGACGAACTTCGCCCAACCGTACCTACTTGTATATTCCATTATATACTTTTGCACATCGTAGTAGTATTTTTGAGGGAAAACTGCAGCCATTAAACTTAGATTACAGGTATATGAAAGACAGTAAATTCGTTTCTACGTCATTCGCGAAAAAATAGACTCGTTTTTAAACGTGACTATTTTTAGAAAGACTTACAAATTAAGCAAAACATTTTATTAGTGAGAAAACTAGGCTGCATCCCAATTCAATTCTTTCTTCAACTATTTGATTGTCACAGATCTCAAAAACCAGAAGGGCAGTTACAACGGCACAAGCTCTGACCGTCAGCTGGTGGGCTCGCCGTCTCGGTTCCCGACGCTGACACAGGACAAATGGTAACACGCAGCAAAGGACATAGGTGCGGTCGTCGCTAAATAGCCACCAATCGCATGTACAATCAAATATATTCAAATAGTCTAGAGTCTCGAATGCAATTAATTAAAAAGTTTGTTATGAGATAAGCAAAACTTATGGCTATTTATCATGACCCACCTTACCGTAACATGCGTATAAAGACTGGAGACAAAAGACTGATTCGAAAGTACAAATTAATTATGAGTTCTAAAACTCTCTTCAGTCCACAGACTAAGTCTGATTTTGTTCTTTTTTTTAATACTCAATGCAATGGAAAGGTAGACTTCATATTTGAGACTGATGCATTTATCTTTAAGATTTTGTAATGTACTGATATATGATTTAAACTACCTTTGTTATAGAATTAAGATATTGCAATGAGCTTGTTCCTATCACGTTGATTTTTTGAGAATTTTATCAAATGTAGTCCCTAAGATGTTTTTTTTTATATAGATTTTTACGATAGCTAAAAGCAACGACGATTAGATCTCTACAGACAATTGTTGAAGTAAACGGGCCAAGCGCCGTAGAATTTTAGTTTTAAGTATTTTTTTCTTAATAATTTTAATCGTAGAATAGAAAGAGCATGTTTTATTTTTTAACCCATCGTTTACAATGTTTTAGCGCACTATATTCAGACTATTTTGATTGCCATATTGAGCTTTTAACGTTTTATCAACTAGTGCTAAGGAAAATGTTTTCGTAATCATGTGTGCATTCCTTCAATTCCATATTTGGCAAAATATGATTTTCAAGGACACTTTTTAGGTCGAAATTGGAAAATCGCACATTCGATTCTTGTATTATTCATTAGATTTATACCACTGGGTCGGACTGGCCTCGTTCGAAGTGACATTTTTCAGTTTAGATACAAAAAAATCTTATAATCGATCATTTTCCGCACAATCGGCAGAAACAATTTGGACAGCTAGAATTGACTTGATTTTAAATACGACTATTTTAATACTGTTCGGCGATAACTTATGTGACAATTATGTATCAACGCGCGTCACAGTGCTGCATTTTAATCAGTTAACATTTTAATAATGTATCCTCCAATCATTGTGTTTGTGATTATGAATTTAAGTTTTTTACTGCATTTTTGATTTTAACTATATTAACATGCTAATTAAATGTGAATGCTTTTTGTTTTAGATTAGATAGGTGTATTGTTTTACATAGCCACGTAAGGATTTGATACATAACTGTTGCGAACTTATAAAACTCTCCAGTCTTCAGTTCAACTCCTCCTCATGATTTTTCCACCAAGGAGTTATGTATCATTTCATTTACTCTATGATTCCTACTTTTATAAGGTCATCAAATGTAGTGTAATGTTTTAATCATGAACTTGTGATTACGATCAATCTGTTTTAAAGTATGATTATGAGATGTTAGTATGTAAAATTTGGTTTTTAGATTATGGAATATTACAATTTAATTTGGTATGTTTGTGTTTTAAATTAAGAGGCTCTAGTTTTAGTCATTTCGGTGTCAGGTTGTTTATTTCTTATGTTTATTTTTTATATTTCCGGTAGAAACGGGAATTTTAACTCTTTATTTTAAGTTTTGCTTGTCTAATTAAAGTTTGAAACTAGTTAATCGTTTTATTTTCCTCCCATTTTACCTATAGCGAGCTTTACCAAATTTACTGTTTATTTTACGATTAAATTAAGCTACATTCTTAGATGATTTGCAACTTGGGTACCCAGTTATTCATACGCAAATAGCTATATTCGTAAACGCACACAATGTTGACAGCTACAGCCATGGTATTTTTGACATGTGACAGCTGTCATAAGTGTCAAGTGTCACTGAAGGTCGAACTTTGCGTGCAAGTGCGAGTTTGCATTATACCTATAAATTGCATCAGATTTTTAAATTTACCTAAAAAATGGGTAACGCGGATGCTAAAGCTGCGGACGTGAAAGTAGAGGAGCCCACGGCACCGGCAAACGCCGAGAAACCCAAACTGAAGCCGTGCTGTGCTTGTCCGGAGACCAAGCGAGCGCGAGACGCATGGTAAGGTTATAATTCAATTCCTGTTATTACGCAATACAGCTTATTCTAGAATAATAAATACTAGACTAAATCTAGTGACTATTTTATAAAGCACACTCTTGTTAAAATTGTAATTTCCTACAAAGATAGGACGTCTTATCAAATGTTATTTTTATTATTAGTTCGGCTCGAATTTTTTCCGGTGCTATTTTATAGTAGTAGTGCATACCTAATTCTGATTATATGAGAAGGAATAGGTATAGGCTTCAACAGGTCCACGCCTGCCTAAAGAAAATCAATACACACAAAGATAACTGAAGTATGTAAATAATAATAAACTCAGAGCTGTTTTTGTCTCTAGATGATGTAGTGAAATTAGGTGATATTCTTGGGCAGTATTATTTTACCATGTCCATCATAGAGTAGTATTTATTGTTCTTAATTATATTGGTTAATGGTTTACTCACACTTGTCTATTGAGAGACCCTGACTAGTTTCGGACCCAACTGGAGTCATTAATCATGAGCTGATGAGGTGGGGTTGTGAGTCGAATTGAACTGTAAAACATTAACATACAATTATGAATCAATCTTGTAAAAGTTTCATCTTTTTCCTGCTAAACTTTATAGATTTGCCGTCTTTATAACTTAAATTAATTATTGTTGTTTTAACTTTCAGCATTATTGAGAATGGTGAGGAGAACTGTGGCCCGTTGATAGAAGAACACAAAGCCTGTATGAGGAAGATGGGTTTTAACATCTAATGTGATGACTGTGAACAATTAGTACTTAATTGAGGTTCCTTTTAATTCTATTTAAATCATTCTTGGCTAAGCCATCTCATATCTTGGAACCACTAAGATGTAAAAGTATGCAAAGAGGTTTAGTATGTGCCATAGAGTAGAGACAAGGCACTTTTTATTTTTTCATAAATTTATGCTTCATGTTAAATATTTTTTTGATGGTATTTTCTGTAATAATGTACTCTTTTTTCTTCAAAATATAGTAATAACTTTTAAATAGCAATACCATCACTGTGTAATGTGATGCTAAATAGTTAAATTTCAATTACCTAGTAGTTCCACTATAATTTTTTGCTAAGACATTGTTTCATTTCTTTATACTGCCAGTAGTAAACCACATAATTTAGGAAAACAAGCACAGGAAAATAAATGATTTGAATAGAATTTAAAAAGTGAAAAGGCATAGACATAACTTATTGTTTGTAATTAAAATTATTTATTTAGTGAGAAATTAGTATTGTATGGGTTACAATAATTTGCTTTAACAAACATAACTGGCCATTGTATTTTAAGAAAGTTTGGATATGTGTAAATGAAATTGTATGAATGGAGTAAGCATTTTATTATTTATTAAGTTGTCAGTCACTATCAGTAGTAAATTAACTGCCAAAGAATATTTCATCTTTTATTTGTTTTACCCTATGGCTCAAAAGGAGGGTAAAGTGTTACTGGATTGTTATTAAAAAACTTAATGAATATACTTCAGCTATAGTAAACATGGAGTTCTGTATAATACTTTTATTTTTAGTAGATGCCAAATAGTACGAAAAATTAAGATGAAAAGGGAGTTTGGAAAACCTTGAATATTTAGATTATTTTTATTGCAGTGTAACAATGACTGATGCCTTTTAATTAGTTTCTTTTATTTATTGTTAGTAGTAATGCTATTGTAAATAAATATTGTTATTAAATTATTGTTTTATTTTTACACTACACACATTACGCACTTAATCAGAAAGTTTACCAGGTGATGAACACAATGTTTGCAAAATACTTACAAATTGTTCGAAGTGAACTGTAAACGCAATCTTTCACCTTATACATATAAACACTACATTGATAGCAAATAATATTCAACAAAAAAATCTTCCACATTAATTTCTTTGTAATACTCGTAGATATAAGCAAAGTTCTGTATTAAATATTTTGACATTGGAGTACTCCCATTGCAGAGGTGGGCGCTAACAATTGCGACACAGTTTTTTTTTAACTTACTGGTTTTTGTTCCAATAAATGATTCTTTGATTTTGAAATATAAAAATATCGTGACAAATTAACTCTCGGTCATGACAATGGTTTTCGTTACATACAGATTTCTCGAACGAGCGTAGTTCCAATTCGAGACACTGCACGAAACAGCGCTAGTGTCGAATTCCAGACTACCTACCAATTCTCACAGAATCAAGGGCGTCGCCAGCCGATGGCGCAGGGGGGGCAAGTTGACTTTACATACTACAATTCATACTTTTCTCATTCTCTATGAATAAGAGTTGTAGGTATTCTGTGGCAGTACAGAGTCCAATGTGTAAAGCTACACGGGGCGCGGGCGCCACGCGGTTACATGTTGCTTTGCTTCCCCACTCCTTCTCTCCCGCTTCAACGATAGAGTAGAGCAGAGCGCAGCGTAGTACGGAATATTAAGAGTGGAATTGGTGAATTCATTCGAGTTTCGACGCACGGGAATGATTGTTCAAGGCTTGAACTTCTGGCAAATCAACTCAAATACTTAGGACTTTGGTTGCATTATATTTTGCAACTTTTTTAGAATCGCTAGGGGGGGGGCAGCTGCCCCTCCCTGCCCCCCCTTGGCGACGCCCTTGCACAGAATTGCTGCCTATTGTCTCCTTGAATCTATATACCTACTGAGATTAAAAAGATTATTATAGCAAACGGTCTTGTTATTTTCTTAAATGTTTTTTTTTTGTATGTTGCAAGGCATTCGTGAAAAGCCGCGTGATCATCCTATCAGGCGCTGAACAGAATTCTTATCTTAATGGTTTAGCAAAAAATTCATAATTTTTCTTCACTAATCTGGAAAGGTCGCGAGGTTTATCATAAAAATTTTGACGCCGCCGCGCCGTTACTGTTATCTACCGTAGTTTTATAGTTAGGTAACATGTTTTATTTGTTACGTAGATACGATGGTTATGAACGTTGGAAACTGCACTGCGTTCCAAATTAAACAAGTGCTCGTGACTGAAAAAGCTAAGCTTAAATGAGACTGTTTAAATTAATGGCACATGCCTGGCACCACTAAAGTCCTTATGTGGGCACTGGCCACTGGCAACATAGACTCCGTGGCTGATATAGCAAAAGATAACTTCATGAATAGGAGCGAGGGCCTTCCTTCGGTCCCATTCGAAAATTTGCAAAATGAGGCAAAACTAATAGTCCTGAGTCAATATTACGGCTAGTAAGTAGTGTAAGTGTGGTCTTGTGTAAATGTATGTAGTAGATACTTAGATCTGGAAATCGACGTAAAGATAAAACGTAGTAAAGTTACTCAAAAACAAAGAGGGATATTAAAGGAGAATCATTACCTAAACTGAAAGTAAATTTATTTATTTAAAGATAAGTAAGTAATCCTTCTTGAAGGCTACATTATACCGGCCGGCTAGACAGTGTTTAACAAATAATATCTACAAAACCAAGTGAAAATAACTTTAAGCTTTGTTATCTGCCAATAGCAGACTAGCAGTGTGAACTCAGGGCACGGCTGTGGCGCCTGCGTCTTAAACAGCCTAAATTAAAAAAATAAAGTAATACAGATAATAAATTCATTGAAGTGATGAGGTACGTCGAGAAAATAATGGCGCGAACGCGGGAAGACGACTCAGCAGCGAGTTCTTTGCGATCTACGGATAGTTACGAGTAAGTGGCAATATTTCTATAAAATTTACTTTATTACACGCTAATTTGTAGATTAAACATGTTTACTTTGTAATAAAATATTTTATTGCTTTGTTCGGTGCTCTTATCTCTAACATAAAATTTCGTCGTCTATTTCGCGTCTAAACATATCGAAAAAATTGTAGATACTTGATGAACAGTGTTCTGTGTTCCTGACATGTACCGATACCGAAAATGTTTTTAATTAGGAATAAGTAACTATACCTACAGGGTCTGTTGCAAATAAATGATAGAGTATTAAGATTATTAAGTATTTAGAAAGTTCCGTAAATACATAGGTACCTAATATACCTACAGGAAATATAAACGGGTCAAGTCACAGGTTAATAATTATAATCTAAACAAGTATGATGCAAATTAATAGATTTCTTGCAGTATGCTGTAATATCTGTCTAGCCTGTCTTTAAACGTGTTTAAATGTTTTATACTGTTAACTCCAAGTTACGCCTAAAGAAATGTCAAACAAACGCCCTAAATCATCTGCCATAATAAGAATATCCAATTTCCAAAACAACGTCTCGATAGTATAACACTAACAAACGATACTTATTTCGATAGGGATCATTAATATATGAGTGTAAATCTAACTGTTGCCCGCGCGAACGTCGGTTATCTACAGCTTCTAAAACATAACCCCCGTCAGAAGCTGTCGGTTAAAAGGCCTATGCGTTAATCCAAGGTGTCAAGATGACAAACTGGATCAGCGTCGACACTGTCAACTAAATCCATAACAAATTTCATCGAAATTGATCCAGCCGTTTTATCGTCAAAGATTGACATCCATCCTCACAAACTTTAGCGTTTATATGCTTGTGTAAAATTGTAAATAGTTTTATTTACTAAGACTAATGTCGGATGACGAAACATAGATAATAATGTCGTCAGCCGAGCCCCCGACCCCACACGGCTATATTTACTTTCATATAAATCAAGATGCACGTATATGCGACGTCACTATGGCTAAATTTAGAAAATCATTTATGAACTAGATAATAGCAACAAAGAGAGAACGGCTAATAAATTATTTGCTTTCAACCACTTCTTATGTATATATTTATTATTTTAGCTATCTTCTTCCAAAAATATCTTGATCTGAGTAGTGAGTTGCTATTAGGTCTTTCTACTTTTGCCAGAGTCGCGCAGAGCTTGCGCGAGCGATCCCGCGACTCTGGCTTTGATAATAGAAGAGGCCCAGGTGTTTTTGGTCGGTGTAAGTCCGACATATACCCACGCCGTGCTTTCGACGTGGGTTGAAGTCATTAGAGTTTCACCCCGAAAAACAAAAAATAAAAGTTTTTTCTACTTAATTGTACTTGGTTTGGACATGACTGTTTATTTGTAAGCACATACAGGTACAGACCTACATCTGTACTCCTTTACTTGCCCTAAATGAGACAATATTTTAATGGCCGATAAAAAATACAAAGAATGAATGAAGATAGTACTCATTGCCAAGTCATTATCTGGACAAAGAATTTTAAACACGCCCAGTAGCGATCGTTCAACTGGCCCTAAGTACTAAGTATCATTAGTGATGGGATCAAGGCAATACGGGGTAGCCAGCCTTGCATCCTTTGTCGTGGTTCATGCAAGCTGGTGGCGTTATCAACGTCCGCTTTGATAATTAAATTACTACAAAAGTACTCTCTTCTCTTTACTATAAGTTTGTAAAGCAAGACTTTTACCGTTGTAGAAATGAGATAGCACTCTACACTGGATATAGCGTCGTCTTACTTCTACAGTGGTAAGTCCTGCTTTTAGAGCTTTTAGTAAACGAGCAGGAAGCTTTTGATTGACAGTTGATTGCGGATTTTCTGATACAACCAGATGAAATATTGCGTCGTGTACTTTTTAAACAATTCGCTCTGTAGGGTGTTCAATTTTTGTATCTCGATTATTTTTGCGTTATCTATTAAGTATAGATTTGCAGGAGTAACGATTTCATTAAACTGCATGGATCTCGTAAAGACGGAAAGAACTGAGGATGAGTTGAGCCTGTAAGCTTCCAATGAAACTCGCAAATTTGGGTAAATTTAGTTAGAGGCCGATGCTAATAAGCCACAATATTTGTCACCCGATATTTTTTTTTATAAATGCACATTATTAAAAATTTTCCTTACAAAGGTAATTGCACGGGAATGAAACCTGTATCTGGTCACGTTTCCTATCACGAGATAGGTTCATAACTCAGTCTTTATCAATAAATTGTTCTTTCATAGTTACACCGTATTTAATTTTCTTTTAAAACATTACAACAGATAATATTAATTACCTATTATACGCGTAATTATAAAACACATGTTAACTAAGAGATATGAATAATTTGTATAACTTTTATAACAATTACCGCTCGTTAAAATCTGTCATTACCTACGTTGAGTAGATACAAAAAGTTGATTTTAATATCTGTCTAATTTATAATTTGCGTGCAATGAACCTGAAAACGAATTTTGTCGATGTAATCTATAAATGTCGACAGTAAATACCGAGAACCTGGCAGGTAAAAGTTTTATAATTCCATTGATTTTCAATTAAATTTTAAAACTGAACTAAGAAATCACAATTTCGGCCAGTGTCGTGCACACTGGCAGAAATGGTTGCAAAAATAGAAGATTGCCAAATAAAAAAAAAACCAGAGAAGAAATGTTTCAATATTAAACTGTAGGAGGGTAGATCGATAAAAATTGTCAGAAATGTCAAATTCAAAGGTATTCAAGCAACTTCTCTACTTCCTTGAAAGAATTTTAATTGAATAAACTGCAAAACAAAGATCATTAAAAATAAAAGCGATACCCCGTGACGTACACAGATTGTCAGATAAAAACAGTAAAACGTGCGTTGATTGTAGTGTAAACGGCCAGTGTTAATCACTTGACGACAACATACCGACTTATACACGCAGTTTACATTATACTTTAATTTTTAATTTATTATCGATTTTATTCTAAAAGTAACTGTTGTTTTAAAAGTGGAAGTTATCAATTTAATTTTCTTTTTTAAAGTCCTCAAGTCAATCTTATTTTGGTAATTGTTTTGTGTGTTCTTTAATTAAATGTGATTCCATAGTCGATATATTTTTTAAATTCAATTGCACAGTTTTTCTTGTGATTTTTTTTATTTCTTTTAAAGGTTTTAGTAAGCAGTTATTTGATAAAAGTTTATGTGTTTGTAGAATATTCGGGAGTGCGTGTTCTGACTTAACGGACTGTGAATATTGTGAGGATCGGAGAAGATTTTACGAGAAACATAAAAAGTAAGTTTAGTTGTTTTTATTTTACAGATATTTGCCGAGAATTGTGTTATTTTAAAATCAGTTTTTATTATAATTTCGTCAAAATTGACAAGGAATCCGAACTAACTTACGTAGTCACTTGTTTCCAGTTAGTTTCTAGTAAAATGCCTTTACTATTGGCGTCAAAATTGTAAAAAGGCAAAATATTTAATACTTAAGTGCTGACGCACTAACGTCAGCCCTTGTCAGATATTTTGCCATTTAATTAATTAATTTACAAAAGTTAAACTGAATGTTAATTATTTCCCTATAGTTATTTCCATTCACCAAGCATCGCCAGCCACAGTTACTACAGCGCCATGTCGCGGGCGGAGGCCGAGCCGCTGCTGCAGGGCGCCGCCACCCCCACCTACCGCGCCGTCAGTACCGAGAGCATAGACTCCTTGGTGAGTATTACCATAAAATGTAGGTCCTGCGCCTGATCTCTCTCCGGTCGTGTCGGATTACCGTCCCATCGGGCTATGAGAGTAAAGGAATAGAGAGTGCACCTGTGTTTGCGCACACGCTTGTGCACTATAATATGTCACGCATAGCTGGCTGGTGTCATAGTAACACTAGTCGTCGCCGAAATCGGTCTGAAAATTATTACTACCATTCTACCACCAAGGCAGGGTACGATCTGGGGCCGTAGTGAAGGCGAAAACGAACCCCGTGCCCCCTGCCATAACCAGATGATGACGTTCCGGTGTAGTCCCCCAGACGGAGGATAGTCCGTGAAGATTTTCACTGGAATGCAAAAAGTAAAAGGACAGGGTACGATCACACAGGGTAAAATGTTTGATATGGGTAGCAGTTAAAACCAGCCGATAGTGCGTTTGAAACATCTACCAGGAAGTCTTTTAGAAACGATCGCGATATTTGTTGATTCTTGACAGCTTTCTAAACTTCTAGAGATTGCTCAATAACAACTTCCCAAAATCCTCTGTTTTATTCCTCATAAAAAATTTTGTTCTACGATGAGACTAGACCATTTCGCATTTTTTTGCAGTCTCCAAAATAATATAAAAAATCATAATAATAAATATCGTAAAACAGCAGATTTGACTAAAATACGGAAAAAGACTCAGAAGATCAAACGTTATTGCAGAGACCTCGAAATCGAACACATATCAAGAAAATACCTAATCAAACAAAGTAACCATTTTCTACATTGTAAGCGCGTGATAAATAAAGGCAAAACCTTGTCACTTATATTTAACTAGTTACAAATGTTATTACGTAGATAATGCTCTTTAAGAGGTCAAATCCGTTAGTTGCCATTTTTATCGGGGAATGATAAGGTTTAAAACGTGGTATGCCCCGTGCCCGAAATAAAACAATGTATTGCTGTATCACTGTCTCAAGTTGCTATGACAACGCTGTGATTTGGGGATGTCTTTGACCCAGCAGTCAACTTTGCACGGGTGAAATACTGATGTATTATACTTATACGGTCTCCTTGAATCACTTCATCTATTAAAAAAAAACTGCTTCGAAATCCGTTGCGTAGTTTAAAAGATTTAAGCGGACATGCAGCGACATCCTTAACCACAGCGCTGATCTTTATCCCTGTTAGATATAACTTGTAGAAATGCACTTCTTGGGTGGTCTCCGACAACACTTATCAACCATAAATATTTTTGTCAAATCCGTGCACAGGAATAATCGTAAAAACGGATAACAGATCGTAGGACATCCGTTTTAGAAGAATGAAGGTCTGTTAAGTCCTTAGTCTATTTTTGTAACAAAAGTCAAAACACACAAAAATCATCCAGAGACACCCACATCGTCTATTTTCCGTAACTAGATAAAGCGCACGTACCATAACCAGATGAAGCCAGTTAAAATTGATATACTACTGGCCTTTAAATTACTATTATTAATTTTAAACTGCACATTATTGCTTAAATGGACCATCTATATTTAATCAAGGATACTATTTCGATAATAACAATGTTTGTAGCATTTATCTCACGATGTTTTGACTGAAAGACGCCAATAGTGAAATAATCGCAATATTAATTAATTAACGTAAATGAAGATATCGAGTAAGATAAGTTATGGCCCTAATTATAACGCCAGTTAATGTTGACGTTTGGATATTTGAAATAAAATTACTGTCATCATCATCTTCTTCCTGCATTCTTCCTTATCACATTTTTCTTGGGGTAGGCGCAACACGTTCTTTTTCTTAAAATCCAAGGATATAAAAGTTCTAAAATCGGATGGAAAGCTTGCGTTGGATCCACAAAGGGTCCGGCACTTAAAATTCTCATCACTTATAGAAAAGGCAAAATAAATCAATATTGGACGATCAATAAATCCTTTTTTTTTCCTAGCCTATTGTGTCCCACTGCTGGGCAAAGGCCTCCCCCAAGTCCTTCCACGATTCTCTGTCTTGCGCCGCTTCGAACCAGTCCTGGCGGTGTACGTTTAGTTCATCCCGCCACCGCTTTTTGGGTTGGCCTGAATCAATAAATTAGTAACTAAAAATACAAACAACTGGAGTTTAGTCGCATCATCTTTAGTTAATTAACAAAATAATATAAAAAAAACAATACATTCATCTTCTCGGAACATTCAAAACATTTAGCACATTGAGCTGTTAACTCAATCATCAGACGATGTTTCATATAAACATAGGTATCATTAATTACTTATACGCAATAAATACTATAGTAACAACGTAATAAGTATTATGTTTCATCATTATTGTAACTTCATAAAGTAATGCGTCTTATGGTCAAAGGTCTTAAACTTAATTTTTACAAGATTTCTTATCGTTTTATAATTAAAAAGACTCGTGACAATTACGTGTGTACGATATTTTAAATATCAAAAACAAGGCAATTATTTGCGTATTTATTTGGGGCAAATTTTGTTTCAGGGTCCAGCAGAAATTTCGGCAAGAGATATTCTGTCCACATTTAACAAAGAATATGAGAAATCGATAAAACCGGAACGAAATAAACAGAGTTCTCTAGTCACTATGTAAGTATAAATATTATATCTAGCCAAAACAAAAAGCATTTTCTTAATTAGGTACTTCTGAATTTAAACAACCTTCCTAAAATCTATCAAGAAAATTCCTCAAGAATGTAAATTGAGCACTACACAAAATTGATATCAGGATATCCAAAATTTGCATTACAGGACCAACATGTTCCTTTAAAAATTAACAAGATTTTTTTTTTCAATTTTAGTAGGTATTTGTTGTTATAGCAGCAACGGAAATACATCACTTGTAAAAATTTCAGCTTTTTAACTATCGGTTTATTATTGAGCTTGGAGACAGACAGACAGACAAACAGACATACAGACAGACAGACATACAGACATACAGACAGACATACAGACAGAAAGACAGACATTCAAACAGACAGACATACAGACTGACAGACATACAGACAGACATCGGAGGCTTAGTAATAGTGTTCCGTCTTAAATGATCTTCCTTAATGTTCGTATTTACCCCAGTTTCTCAGTATGGAACACGATAATGGGCTCGTCTCTCCTGACGATGGCGTGGGGCGTGGAGCGCGCGGGGTTGCCGGCCGCGCTCGTGTTAGTGGCCTTCATGGCCGCGCTCTGTCTCTACACAGCATACGTGCTGCTCACCGTCAACAAGCATCATGGTGAGTAGCTTACTGCTATGTAGCTAAAGTTTGTGTAATTACTTTTGATTTCTTGAAGAAGGAGATCCTTATTTTTCTGTGGGAATATCTTAGGTCTAAGCTTTTAAATACACTGTAATATGTCCTATAACAATTTGCAATCCCGAAATTTATACCGAACTGTGCGTTGCGGGTTTGAATGTAAAAACGGTAGAAGACCATTTTTCTGTTGCTCTCTCGTGTGAACTTTTCATAGACTTAACTTTGATTTTCCCACAGTTTCGCCTGCCTTCTGCGATATTAACTCCCTATACCATAATTATTTTGTTTTTATTTGTTCTTAAATCCAAATCGTATGTGCCGTAAAACTAATTTCAGCGATAATCTGAATTCATTTCGAAAATTAATAAGACCCAAGTGAAAATTAAGCTTCCGAAAGTCAAGTTAAGTTACACACCTTCAGACAGAAATTTAGCAGAAAGTCTCTCACAAATCCTTCCACAATTTTATCGACCAAACTATTCACCAACACTAGCACTTGATTTCCCCCGGTCCACAGGCAGTGAGAGCTGCGAGGTCCCCGCCCTGTGCCGGCTGCTGCTGGGGCGCTGGGCGGAGGTGGTCGCGCACATGTTCAGCCTGCTCGTGCTGCTCGGAGCCAACATCGTCTACTGGATCCTCATCACCAACTTCCTGTACTTCACCGTCAACTATCTCGTCGGTGAGTCCTTAGACATGAATAGTGACAAGACCAGAGGACTGCAAAGTCAAAGGTCTCGTGTTCGATACCCACGCTGCGCACCGACTTTTCAAATGTGTGCGTTTTAGAAATAAATATCACAGCTTCCGTGTGTAAAAATGTGGGTCCTGCGCCTGATCTCTCTCCGGTCAAATTGCCGTCTCATCGGGTTATGAGAGTAAAAGAACAGAGCACCTGTGTTTGCGCACACGCTTGTGCACTATAATATGTCCTGTATAGCTGACTGGTGTCATAGTAACACTAGCCGCTGTGGCCGAAATCGGTCCGGACATTATTAGATCACAATAACCAATAAACCTCATCACTCCCACAGACCTGAACACATCAAACACTACAGTATACAACACGTCACTCCTCTGCCCTCACAACGCGAACCAGTCCCTCATGCTAGCAGAGCCTGAAGCAGACTCTGTGTACTGGGGGCTCCACACCACTGTGCCACTCTATGTGGCGCTGATTGTCTTCCCGCTGCTCAACTTTAGAGATGTCTCGTTTTTCACCAAGTTCAATTCACTAGGTAAGTTTGGTTGTTATAATGTGTTTTTGGTTGCCTGGTCCCCAGAATAAAAAAGGGTGAAGCATTCGGATGCTTGTAGTTGGTAAAAATCCTGGAGGCAGTCTGATTCTCTGAATTAGTCCGGCAATCCCCTACGTATTCTCCAGGGCTAAGGTAGTACTTAAGGATTTTTATTAAATTACAAAAAAAAATGTATTATTTATTTAAGTTTGGAGGACAGAAAGCAGTAGTCTTTTGTATTCTGATTCCTCAAATCTTTTCTCCTTGCCTTTTTTAATCTTAATTATATGTATATAAAATTCCCGTATCACAATATTAGTTATCGTACTCCTCCGAAACGGCTTTACCGATTTCTTGAAATTTTGTATAAAATATGCATTCAGTAGGTCGGAAAATAGGTCAACATTTATTTTTTATCCCTATTTTTTTTCGCTAACGAATTTGCGGGTAACAGCTAGTATTTTATAAAAGTCCTTATCACGCATTTCTTATCCGGTCTCATCTAGTTCCAAATCAAAATCAGACCATTTTCTTAATCTACGATCATCTTACGAGTAAACCCTCAGGATATAAACATACAATAAAACCACCATCTTTACTCCAGGCACACTATCAGTAGTCTACCTCCTCCTCTTCGTGCTCGTCAAAGGCTACACTTGGGGCATCAACATCGGCACAATCTTCACAGAGACGCACCCCATCCGGAACGCGGCCGTGCTCAGCGGGATGCTCGCCTTGTCCTTCTATATACACAACATTATTATCACCATCATGAGTAATAATGCCAGGCAGGATAAGAATGTGAGTTGTGGTGGTTGTTTTAAGTTTTTTTAGAGAGCTTTGTAGACAAAAATCGCAGACATAAGCTAAATTGCCCTTTTTAGGGTTCCGTACCCAAAGGGTAAAACGCAACGGTCCTTAAGGCAAGGAAGAGGTCCTTTCCTATTATTCGGTCTTCATATCCAAGCAGAGAAAATATAAAAGAATATATTTTCTTACTGCACGGATAACCGAGTGGTATAGCACACCACGCCTATTATTACTGCATGACATGTCGCGGGTTCGATCCCTGCGTAGGACAAGATTTTTTTTAAATCATTGATTCTTGTTCCGAGTCTGGGTGTCTATGTGCATGTGAATAGAATGTCTGTGAAACTCCTCGCGATACAAGAATTAAGTTACTTGGTGCGGGAGATATTTTAAAAAATCTAAATTATACTATAAGATTAACACAATATCTTCGGTATGTTCCAGGGCAGAGATCTAACGATAGCCTTCTTACTCGTCACCGTGACCTACACTCTGGTCGGAGCTGTCTTCTACATTTGTTTCCCTCTCGCCAAGTCCTGTATTGAAGATGTAAGTCATATTTTTCATGTTATGTATCATATTTCTATATTTATAACGATATGATTTCGTATTATTAACAACTTTGGTGATTAAATTATTTACCTTTACAACTTTCGTTTACAGAATTTGTTGAACAACTTTGAAATGCATGACGTCATGACGGCAGTGGCTAGAATATTATTACTGTTTCAAGTAAGTAAAAACGTTGTTAAACACATGTTTAAGTATACCTTTCTAAACCAAATGGAAGTGCTCGGCAGTTTAAACTATCATTTCCTCTAATACTAATTTTACTGCCGAAACGTAGCTCTTCAGATTAATCCAGATTCTCAACCTGTCCACATTAGGCAATTTTATCATGATCTGTTTACCTTGTAGGTGGTCACAGTATACCCTCTCGTGGCCTTTATGCTGCGTTCTGAAGCCATACTCTTACTACCGCTGAAGCAGTCCCGCTGGCTCACCATCGTCATCAACCTGTCCATCATGAGCATGTGTGTGCTGGTCGCCTGCTTCTGTCCCAGCATAGGCACCATCATCAGGTAAGGACTTGACTGGACCTAGACCTCGTTCTGAAGCCATACTCTTACTACCGCTGAAGCAGTCCCGCTGGCTCACCATCGTCATCAACCTGTCCATCATGAGCATGTGTGTGCTGGTCGCCTGCTTCTGTCCCAGCATAGGCACCATCATCAGGTAAGGACTTGACTGGACCTAGACCTCGTTCTGAAGCCATACTCTTACTACCGCTGAAGCAGTCCCGCTGGCTCACCATCGTCATCAACCTGTCCATCATGAGCATGTGTGTGCTGGTCGCCTGCTTCTGTCCCAGCATAGGCACCATCATCAGGTAAGGACTTGACTGGACCTAGACCTCGTTCTGAAGCCATACTCTTACTACCGCTGAAGCAGTCCCGCTGGCTCACCATCGTCATCAACCTGTCCATCATGAGCATGTGTGTGCTGGTCGCCTGCTTCTGTCCCAGCATAGGCACCATCATCAGGTAAGGACTTGACTGGACCTAGACCTCGTTCTGAAGCCATACTCTTACTACCGCTGAAGCAGTCCCGCTGGCTCACCATCGTCATCAACCTGTCCATCATGAGCATGTGTGTGCTGGTCGCCTGCTTCTGTCCCAGCATAGGCACCATCATCAGGTAAGGACTTGACTGGACCTAGACCTCGTTCTGAAGCCATACTCTTACTACCGCTGAAGCAGTCCCGCTGGCTCACCATCGTCATCAACCTGTCCATCATGAGCATGTGTGTGCTGGTCGCCTGCTTCTGTCCCAGCATAGGCACCATCATCAGGTAAGGACTTGACTGGACCTAGACCTCGTTCTGAAGCCATACTCTTACTACCGCTGAAGCAGTCCCGCTGGCTCACCATCGTCATCAACCTGTCCATCATGAGCATGTGTGTGCTGGTCGCCTGCTTCTGTCCCAGCATAGGCACCATCATCAGGTAAGGACTTGACTGGACCTAGACCTCGTTCTGAAGCCATACTCTTACTACCGCTGAAGCAGTCCCGCTGGCTCACCATCGTCATCAACCTGTCCATCATGAGCATGTGTGTGCTGGTCGCCTGCTTCTGTCCCAGCATAGGCACCATCATCAGGTAAGGACTTGACTGGACCTAGACCTCGTTCTGAAGCCATACTCTTACTACCGCTGAAGCAGTCCCGCTGGCTCACCATCGTCATCAACCTGTCCATCATGAGCATGTGTGTGCTGGTCGCCTGCTTCTGTCCCAGCATAGGCACCATCATCAGGTAAGGACTTGACTGGACCTAGACCTCGTTCTGAAGCCATACTCTTACTACCGCTGAAGCAGTCCCGCTGGCTCACCATCGTCATCAACCTGTCCATCATGAGCATGTGTGTGCTGGTCGCCTGCTTCTGTCCCAGCATAGGCACCATCATCAGGTAAGGACTTGACTGGACCTAGACCTCGTTCTGAAGCCATACTCTTACTACCGCTGAAGCAGTCCCGCTGGCTCACCATCGTCATCAACCTGTCCATCATGAGCATGTGTGTGCTGGTCGCCTGCTTCTGTCCCAGCATAGGCACCATCATCAGGTAAGGACTTGACTGGACCTAGACCTCGTTCTGAAGCCATACTCTTACTACCGCTGAAGCAGTCCCGCTGGCTCACCATCGTCATCAACCTGTCCATCATGAGCATGTGTGTGCTGGTCGCCTGCTTCTGTCCCAGCATAGGCACCATCATCAGGTAAGGACTTGACTGGACCTAGACCTCGTTCTGAAGCCATACTCTTACTACCGCTGAAGCAGTCCCGCTGGCTCACCATCGTCATCAACCTGTCCATCATGAGCATGTGTGTGCTGGTCGCCTGCTTCTGTCCCAGCATAGGCACCATCATCAGGTAAGGACTTGACTGGACCTAGACCTCGTTCTGAAGCCATACTCTTACTACCGCTGAAGCAGTCCCGCTGGCTCACCATCGTCATCAACCTGTCCATCATGAGCATGTGTGTGCTGGTCGCCTGCTTCTGTCCCAGCATAGGCACCATCATCAGGTAAGGACTTGACTGGACCTAGACCTCGTTCTGAAGCCATACTCTTACTACCGCTGAAGCAGTCCCGCTGGCTCACCATCGTCATCAACCTGTCCATCATGAGCATGTGTGTGCTGGTCGCCTGCTTCTGTCCCAGCATAGGCACCATCATCAGGTAAGGACTTGACTGGACCTAGACCTCGTTCTGAAGCCATACTCTTACTACCGCTGAAGCAGTCCCGCTGGCTCACCATCGTCATCAACCTGTCCATCATGAGCATGTGTGTGCTGGTCGCCTGCTTCTGTCCCAGCATAGGCACCATCATCAGGTAAGGACTTGACTGGACCTAGACCTCGTTCTGAAGCCATACTCTTACTACCGCTGAAGCAGTCCCGCTGGCTCACCATCGTCATCAACCTGTCCATCATGAGCATGTGTGTGCTGGTCGCCTGCTTCTGTCCCAGCATAGGCACCATCATCAGGTAAGGACTTGACTGGACCTAGACCTCGTTCTGAAGCCATACTCTTACTACCGCTGAAGCAGTCCCGCTGGCTCACCATCGTCATCAACCTGTCCATCATGAGCATGTGTGTGCTGGTCGCCTGCTTCTGTCCCAGCATAGGCACCATCATCAGGTAAGGACTTGACTGGACCTTGTAAAAGACCTATACGTCTGAGGACTTAAGACTTTACTGGACCTTATAAGACAGGACCTCTGAGGACTTAGGGAGTCACCAGTTTTATGCTTTTGAGCAATTTGATCAGCGTTAGCGCTGAATAGAGTGCGCGCTGTCCTACGGAGTCAAATCAAATCATAAGTAATTTATTCCAATTAGGTTACGATATAGCACTTTTTGAATGTCACATTAATGATAGACCCCACCCAACGCCCACACTTCACCGCGTCCTGTGCTTTTGCTACAGGAGAAAAAACGGCGCAACAAACTTCCTAGCAGCACGTTGTTTTTCCTATACATTATAATAATACAGCTGGTTGGAACCGAGTTGGTTACCACAGCTCAAGCACTTACGCAGAGGTGAAGAGCTTGCGAATTAGGGTGCTTGTTTAGTATAATTTTTACGTTCCAAAAGTGCTAACTAGTCGCCTAATTTAAATAAATCTTTTGACTTTCACCTCAAGACACTCAATGCTTCAACCAGTTCTGTTTTCTGTTACAATATACCTATTTTTTTTAAGAACCTGATCTCTGCAATGATCATACTTTATTTTTTCTTGAATGCTCATCTTATTCCGTATATTTCCCCTTCAGATACACAGGAGCAGTGAGCGGTCTAGTCCACATCTTCGCGTTACCCTCGTTCCTACAAATCCGTTCACTTCAGCTACGCGGCGAGCTCACCTGGTGGAAGACTGTCTTCTACGCCGCCATCGTATTATTCGGCGCTGGCAACTTATTAATGCAGTTCTTTATTAACGAATAATATTGTACTCTAAATGCCAAAAAAGTTGGAAAATTTTTGTCAGACAGTAAATTTAGATCTTTCTAGATTTATCTGACAATAATTTTCTTTAATGTGAAAACACTTTCTCAAGAATGAATATGGGTCAGGTGATAAAATCTTATGAGAAAAAGAGAGACTTTATCAGTTGTTCTGTTAATATTAAAAAACTAAAACGAGTCAAGTATCATGAGCTCTAATGAGCAAAGAGTCTAATTCGTTTTATTGTTGGCATCAAAGTTTAAGAACCATTGTCTTCTATCGATGCAAAAGAAATGCTAACTATCCAGTGTATAGATGAGACAATTTAAAGGTTATTTATTATTGCTTCTTTTTAATTATTTATCCTCGAATATTGTATACGGAATTAGTTAAGATATGCCCAAACATGGCAAACATTCATACTTTCGAGAGTGCAGCAGAAATGTTGTCCTGCAAGCACCAAGTGCTCCTACCGCACAATTATTGGATATTTTTATGTAATAGTAAAAAAATATATAGAAAAATTTGTGGAAAACATAAATTGTATGGCTACATTGAATGCTTAAAGTATACCAAATACGTAAGGTACCTAAATGAGAATTTATCTCTTACTTTCTTATTCTTAGTTTCTTGGTCCTAGTGAATTTTTAACCATAAGTTTCGAACTCACTTTCCTGTAAATAAAAGTTA
This sequence comes from Chrysodeixis includens, assembly GCA_941860345.1. Lineage (NCBI taxonomy): Eukaryota > Metazoa > Arthropoda > Insecta > Lepidoptera > Noctuidae > Chrysodeixis > Chrysodeixis includens. The sequence continues at coordinate 1,505,248 of OW796107.1, read as the reverse complement.
ATTTTATATTACTATACTTGCTTTTACAATAAATTCTCGCTAGGTACACCAAAGTTATATCTAGTCATAGTCTTATATATAAGTCAAATTAGGTTATAATTATTTAAAAGACATACTTGTAATACAATCATTTATTAATAAACAATTAAATATAAAAATAGATTTTTGTTTCATAAAATTACAATTTGAAATCTTTGGTTGAATATAAATAATGCAATATTATAGTAATATTGACTAACCACATTGATGTGATAAAAACCAATTTGTAAAGATTAATAAATACTATATATTGTGATTAAATTACATATGTGACAATAAACTTATAAATATTTACAGAGAATAAATACAAAGTAAAATCTGTCTTTTCTTAATTATTTATAATTCATTTTTACAGGAATCTCTCGTTAATTATTTTAGCCACCAATTTAAACTTAACATTCAAATTAAAACAACAATTTAACAAACACTTATATCGAAACACGTTTTTATTAATATGCGATCACTTTCTATATATTTTATCATTATATTCCACAACAATTGGACACAGTAATTGTTCCATTGTTCACAAATCAAACGATAAAGTCGTAAACATCATGTAACAAACATTCTTGATTATTATATTTTGGTACTTTTCAAAATGTATAACAATAGCCTTCATTTAGTAAGGCTGACCGCACATTGGAGTCAAGATTGTTTTAAGACAGCCTATTGCTATACAAAACATATAAAGGTGCGCTTACTTCAAACAAAACGTCTCATAGACAAAATTGTCCAAATCGCACCACACGTCTGAATAACGTTTGTCGGCTATCCTTTTTTATTTATGCGGGCGCGCACATCAACGACAAAACAGTCTAGTCAACGCAGGTATAAGGCAGACTTGTCTATGTGAGGCAAGTCTGTCTTAAAACTGTCGTGACTCCAATGTGCGGTCAGCCTAAGTGTACATTATAGTGACCCACCACCACCTCACAAAGTATTGGTTATATTATTAAAATATAAATTTGTGTTCAAGCTCTGTGATTGGTTGTCAGTTTTAAGATCAACCAATCACAGTCGTGATAAATTTAACAGCAGATTCAATTGGACAACCTTCTAGAAACTGGGGGTAAGTATTATAATATTTTATGGGTTATCAACATACGTTTTAAGAAGTTTACGCTTAACGCACGAAGACAAGAGATAAGCGATATTGTGTCTTATTCGAATCTACATAAGGTTTCAAATCATATGACACAAACTACATGGCTACTTTCTCTCCATCTTTATATTCTGCTTGGGCGATGGTGGTGGGGCCTCTTATTTATTCGTAGATACGCGATGACAGTGGGAGCGTATCTGCCAATGTATTTACGCTTTTATTGAAATAGATATAAGGTTTAAAATCATATGACACTAAAACTCTCCGTCTTTATATTTTGCCTGGGCGGTGGTGGTAGGGCCTCTTATTTATTTGTGGATATATAAGAACATTACGTGATGACAGTAGGAGCGTCCCTGCCGGTGTATTTAGGCAGCTGTGAGATCTTTAACGCGACGTCGATGAGCGGTTTCAGCATAACTTGCGCGTCGCCCAGCACGTTCTTAGCCTCGTACGAGTCTATGTATAACCTGCAACAACAGTTAATGTAGTAAGATATTTTTACAAGATGCCTATTTTTTACAATTTCTGAGCGTAGACTGTCAACTTTACTGGACTGTCTCAAATAAAAGTGTTAACGTCAAATAGAGAACCAAGAAAGAAACAGTTATTTTTCCCGCATAAACATCAAATAACAGATGGATGGATTGTCTAATTGAATGATGTGAATGACAATGGAGTAAATGATACTGTGACGTCTGAAAGAGGAGAATGGTAGAAAAAAACTAAGACCAAGTAAAATGGGATAAGGGCAGGAAGTTGATGATGATGAAACATGACTACAAATTTAGCTCCGCATAATCCTGTTACAAATTAATTGAAAAGGTGGATACAGAATATGATAAAGAGATACTTTTATAACTTCAAGATTATACAAGCTAATGTGTTTCTTTATTAGCACGAACCCGACTATCAGTTCGACTCGCGACCCCACCGCCGCGTCAGCTCATGATTAAGGACTCCGGTTGGGTCCGAAACTAGTCGGGCTATCCCGATAAATACGCGTGAGTAAACCGTTATATATTATGTACGTACCTGACAGTGGCTCCAGAGCTGCCAGTACCGCTAAGTCGCAGCACGATACGAGATCCGTCTTCAAAGATGATGCGAAGACCCTGCGAAAAAAATCGACTGAATTTAGACTTTGTATTTATCAATACAAAAAACTGTAACTACTGAACATTAGGCATGCCTTCAAACTAACTTACGACGTAAGTATATTAAAATAAATAAATATTCCTCAACATTCACACAACGCCATCTAGTCTCAAATTATACGAGAGTAACTTGTTTCATGAGTACCAACTGATAAACATACTTGTATATTTCTAAATACATACAAATTATAAATAAATGACACTCAAACACAGAACAAATTATCGTGCTCATCACACAAACGTTTATTTTGGGTGGGAATCGAACCGACGACCTCCGGTATCGTATCTAACAGTTAGGACCACTTTTTTTTTGTTTTCCGTGGTAAAACGCTAATGACTTTAACCCACACCGAGGGCACGGCATGGGGATATGTCGGACTCCCACCGACTAAAAACACCCCGGGCCCCTTCTACTACCTAAACCAGCGTCACGGGATTGTTCGCGCATGCTCTGCGTGACCCTGGCTGGGCTAGTAACCACTTTACCAACAGGGCCGTCAAAATATTGTTTATTTTTCAGTTTAACAATTAATCCAAAGTATAGTGTTTGTTACCTGTTTCATAGCAACACTCTGATCGATGGGGTCCATATAGGAGAAGTTGTCGGCCTCCTTCACTATATAGGTCTTGTCTCCACTGGAGTGGGAGGACCCCACGAAGCCAGGCGAGGTGATGGTCTTCTCCAACACCTGCATCATCTCGTTACAAGGGTCGCTGGCGCATTCCTCGTAATCGTATCTAAAGAAAAATCATATAAATAAATTTTCCAAGACATTCAGACAGCGCCATCTAGTCTCAAACTAAGGAAAGCTTGAGTTATGAATACTATACAACTGGATATAAATGTGTACAATACAATATCATTATGATGCAAGATGTATGAAGAATTTGTTGTTATTATACTGAATCCTGTTTTTGAATAAGTATTGCAGAGTTGTAGGAGGAACTTAAGGAAAGGGTTCATTTTGATATAGAAAGTGACATCGGCGCAGGAAGTCAACAACTATGGCAATAATAATGCCTCCTGACCGATTTCGGCCACGGCGGTTAATGTTACTATGACACTATGATGGGACGGCAATCCGACACAATCACAGAGATCAAGCGCAGAACCCACATTTTTACGTGCCTTCCGAAACATGGAAGCTCTGATATTTATTTCTAAACTGCACACAACATTCGAAAAGTCGGTGCACTCTGTGGGGATTGAACTCAAGACCTTTGACTTGGCAGTCTTATGGTTTTACCACTAGACTATCACAGCGTCTATGGCAATAACCAATTGCACGCTATTATAAGCTTACCTTGTAAAGTAGTTTCTGCCGAATTGCGCCCAGTGCGCTTTAAGGATCTCTTCCACTGACTGTCCTTTAGCCGCGAGTACAGAGAGCCACGCTAACGCCGCCCACAGCCCATCCTTCTCCCTGATGTGGTCAGATCCAGTGCCGAAGCTCTCCTCGCCGCAGAGGGACAGGCGACCCGCGTCCATCAAGTTGCCGAAGTATTTCCAACCTAATTTGAAAGTGTGTAAGGTTCATATTTGGCTGGCAAACGGATAAAGATGATCTATGGATAGTATATGTTTATGGTTGCAGTAGTTTTTGCCCTTGTACCACTTGTTACATTTTAAATGGGTAACTTAGAGTAACTGGACTTGCTTTTAAAAGGGTAACTTATGGAGTTTCTGGTCGTTTCCTCTCCATAGGATTGACATTGAATTGTTTCAAAAGAAACATTTTGATTTAACTAATTGCAATAGTGACCAGTATTCCATTCATTATTTAGATTAAATAAAATGACGACGGATGGACTAAGATTTGATTCACATTAGAACGGACCGACAGTTTTACCGCTGGCCTACTGTCGAGTATTGCTTTTCACACTAGAAGCTGCCAATACGACCTTATGGCGGCGCTTTACTTGCCAGTACACTAATATTACGTCCGATCCGATAAAAATTGAGGCTGAACGTCCGGTAAATATGTCTTCTTGAGTTTTATCGGATCGCCCTAATGAAATACATATGGCAATATGCATCCAAAACGTCTGTTGTGTAAAATTTAATTCATGTTTTACAATGTCATATTTGTATTTAACATTACTTTGTCATTATCTAAACTTTAACTAATTAGTATAACGTCATGCTGTGCTTACCTATAAGAGATTGTTACACAAGTTTTGTATTATGATATGTGTTTAATATTTTTGTCGTGTAAACAATTGTTGGTGAGCCAAATAAATAAAATAAATTTCTCACCAGTAGGCACTTCGAACATCTCGTTGCCAGTAGCAGCGGCGACCCTGTCCACTGCGGCCGCGGTGGGCATGCTGCGGGCGAAGCCCTTCACGCCGGTGCGTTGGAAGTACGGGATGTGCTGCAAGTGGTTAGCCAGCACAGCTAGCGAGTCTGATGGGGTCACGAAGAACGCGCCCCTACCGATTATCATGTTCCTGTCACCTGTACAAATCAAAATCAAAAGGTTTTTATTTCGAGTAGGCCTTCTCAGGCACTTTCAAAACGTTACTGACTCTAGTTGCGCGGTTCCAAAATGTTATTCTTATGGAAAAGAACCGGCAAGAAACTCCATAAATAGATTGGATCAAAATTTATTCTAATTAGGTCACAATGTAGGACTTTTTGAATGTCAAGATTTATAAATAGACAGCATCCTATCGCCCACTTTTCACCGCTTCCTGTGCTATTGCTACGGGAGAAGAAACAGCGGAACAAAGGGTGTCTATCAAATTACATTTATTCTTAGATTTAATTTAAATAGAAATTTATTGAAAACGAAAACTTGCAACTAAATAGAATTAAATACGTAAAGATATTAAAGTATATGTTATGCCTATATGATTTAGATGCATTGTTTTTTTTATAAATAAAGATATTTACAATAGCGATTTCATGGACTACAATATAGTTTCAAAATAAACTACTTTCACGGCATAATATCTGAATCGATTTTAATTACAAGTGTAATATACCTATACTATGTATATGTTACAGCCAAAGTGATTAATCTAGATATTATACATAATGACTAGTCATTATGAATAATATCTACTCAATTTGGATAAAGTGATAATTCACACAAAATTAATCACATTAACTAGTTATTATACATAATATCTTCAAAGAATTAGATAAAGTGATAAAACAAGTAGATATTCGTTTAAGAATAAATTTGTATTTTAATTCTCCTTAAGCATACATATAAGAAAGATTATTTTAACAATTAAAATAACATAAGATAATATTTTCACCTCAATAAACATAGATATTATAAAAAAAAAAAAAAAAAACCTAACCTCACCTAAAGGTTTTTTTTTGGCAGGAGTGTGGATATCAAATGAACATTATACCTTTTGATCATTAGCGCAAATGTTGATATAGCAAATAAATATTCGACGAACTGAAAATTATGTCAAAATTAAAACGTTGTTCGATTGAGTAATATTATATCAAACGTTGTTCGATCAAACATGGGTGAACCTAAGATAAAGACCGTATTATTACTTTGGCTAACTTTGACACGATATTATGAATAATAACTAGATAATGTGATTAATTTATTACACTGTCTAGTGAATTTAGCTATTATCCATAATGACTAGTCATTATGAATAATCGCTCATTAATCACTATGACTGTAACATATATATTTAGAAGTAAATAAGTATGTTTATCAGTTGTCAAGTACTCATAATACAACAATGCTGCTTTGTTTGGACTAGATAGCGTGCGAAAGTCGTGGAATATTATATTAATTACACTTAAACCCTAAAAATATCTAACACCGAGCAAAACTGCAGTCAAAACATAGTAATAAAAATCAATACATATTACTTTAAGCACAACGTGACGTACATATATGGACATTGGAACTTCTAAATACAATCTTTAGTATCAAAGATAGACAAGCAGTGAGTAGCTATATGTATACCTGTTTACATAATGCTGCGTCATTGTGACCGAGATTTATTCGAGACTTCACTACATCAAGATAAGTGGGTAATTTATATGTATAGCATACAAAAACATACATAAATAATTGTTTTTTTTATGTATTGTTGAAGTAATGTGGAGGGTTAATATGTGAGAATAGTCGATTTAAAGTGATAATAAATGTTAGAAACTGCGGTTGTTTTATAGATGGTCATTTATGGTTGGTAAGAGACTGTAATAGAAGATGTCCTAGGATTATGCTATTTTGATAGTAGTTATCATTTATTGATCGAGTGCTACCGAAAATATGTAGCTACATAGTATAAATAACAGTTATTATTTTTTAACAAGTGAAAGATGCCTATGTTAAAAATTTATCTAAGACTTCAATTCAAACAAATCAACATAGACTTATCTTTACCATAATTTCTGCATATATCTATACAAAAATTATGGTAAAAAAAATCTGACTTACACATATAGTTCAACCTTGAAAATATACCAAAACATTTTAAGCGGTTATTTAATTACTTAAACATACATACCATCGCCATCAAAAGCAGCTCCTAAATCATAATCTCCATTCTTCACGGCGTTCACAAGGTCAGCGGCGTAGGTGAGGTTGGGGTCCGGATGGGCGCCGCCGAAGTCCTCCAGCGGTATGATGCGGCGCACGTTGGCCTCTTTAGCGCCCAACTCGTCGATAAATATGCGCTTCACGTAGGGACCCGTTACTGAGGAGTGAAGGGATTTGGTTATAGGTTATTATTAAATAGAAAGTTCAAAATTGAAAAGTTGTTTTTACTTTTTTAAACACGGCAACACCTCCAGGAAATTGGAAAAAAACTTCTTAGTAAACTTTCAAATTAACAAACATTTTTGTAACTTAATGAAAATCCTCATCCATTTTCGCTAGTCTGGGCATTTACGAGGGAAGTAACTACACCGTGTAACATAATTAACGCACATCCTGAAACTACTTTGTTCAGAATCGATAACAGAATCCATTTCATTAATAAAAATAAATATTTTTTTTTACCAAAAATTATTTAGAAATAATTAAATTGTAGACACTATTTTCATAAAGCACTCGAAGTAAACGAAAATGAGCCTTAAGTCGATGCAATAAGGCTTTAGCAATTCACAGCGGTTCACACTTTCAAACACACGCGTTTTGCCAATTATTTGTACAAATTATTCTGACAATATGTAATAAAAACAAATATCTAAAAAAATGATAAAAATGTTTCAATACACGAATTGTGGATAAAAAAGGATATTCTTTTTGGGGTGTCTGTGGATGTGCGTTATTTCCGTTACACGTTGTATATTCAGCTAAAACCATTAGAGGTGTCCTCATCTGCCTATGGTCGGGGGCACGAGGTCCGTTTTTGCATTTACCGCGGCCCCGGCAGGCCTTGGCCCGTCGCTAATAACTACTGATTGCCTTAATGAAGGATTGGAGAAACTAACAAATATACATTTTATTGGTTCTGTTCGTCGCGTTTGCTTTCGAGGTCGCAAGGTCAATCCCCACAAAGGTAAATGTTTGAGTGATGATCATTAAATTTGTTCTGTGTCTGCTGTAATTTATCTACATTACGTATGTATTTAGAAATAAATAAGTGTTTATCAGTTGTCTAGTAGGTACTTATAACACAAGTTACTCTCGTATACTTAATTTGAGCCTAGATATCATTGTGTGAATGTTGAGGAATATTATTATCTTTAAATAATAATACCACCGACGAATTACCAGGTATCTGCTAATAGCATCATACTAACTAGATTATCAATAGGTATGTAAACATATTTTGCAAGCTCATGCTTAAAATTAGGGTATGACTGCACACGCCCACAAAACATCAAGTCATTTACCACAAGCGCGTCATAGACGGCTATCAGACAATTCGCTACCTGTGATACGGACGCGGTAAATATAGATATACATATAGTAGATATGAAGGACAGTAAGTACAGTATAGGTATATGTAGATAATTATGTGACGATATGTTTCAATCGATAAAAGAACTATACCTAATTAGAATGCAGTGATTTTTACTAGGCTCTGTGTCTTTAAATGTGTGTTTTAGTCGATGTGACGGAATAAATAATTAGTTTATTTTTGGCAAATTTTGATACTCTATTCTTTAAATTTCTTCGTTTTTAAATTCGGTAGATCTGCCATCTCCGGCCTAGTGCCGATAAATAGGTCGAATTCAAAAGCTTACGATCCTAGATGATTTTAATAGGAGTTTGTCTAATTTTTAAAGTCAATTTAAGTAACTTATGTAACATATACCTTAAAATATCTGCATAAATTCAAAAAGTGTACTGCGATAATTATATCGGTGCTAAGATCTAAATATAATAATAAAAATCATTTATTTGTTTTATACAAATAATACCATACAAACATTAACCCATCAAACTGTTACTATACATACGGAAAAATATTAAAGAATAGCAAAATTTGCATCGACAAAAATTGCCTATTCACTATTACCATCTAAAAATCAGAGTGATTTATCATAAGGACGACTCAGGTGGTATTTTTCTCAATATTACATCAGACATTAGTCAGCATTTTATGTTATGTAATTATATTACCTACGCATTTTGCTATTTTCAAATCTGGCGTTGTCGGAGCTTACTTAATCAAACGCACGAATAAAGTCCAATAACCAAACGTTTTTTATTAAATAATTTATTATTAGCCTAGCACCCTTTCAGGAGTCAACGTTTTCGTAATATTGAAACGCAACTTAACTTGACTTGACAATTTTAAATATCAATCAAACGGAAATTTACACCTTCAAGTGACTTAGATAACATGACACTTAAATGTGAATTTTAACTAAATGACATTTGTGACTGTATTAGTCTTAAAGTTTTGAACGCCGTGTGACTCACCGGTGACCGATAAATACCTAGTGCACAGTTCGACTGGCGACCCCGCCGCCGCGTCAGCTCATGATTAAAGACTCCGGTTGGGTCCGAAACTAGTCGGGCTATCCCGATAAATACGCGTGAGTAAACCGCTATATATCTCTTAAATATGAATCATTTTCACGAAAGTTATTATAAAAAAATAAATAGTACACATTTTATTGTTCGGGTTAAGTGTCTTACCTCCGCTCATAGAGTCAATGAGTACGTTAAAGGGTTTCCTCTGGCCGGAGCCCTGGATGAGGGTCTTGATCTGCGCAAAGTCGAAAATCTCCTTCATGAAGGCAAGGTAGTCGTTCACTGGGTCAATTACTTCCACTGTGAATTTGTTGCCAGCAACCTGTTGAAAAATATACAGAATTACATGTTGATTACACTTGATAAAGGTTGTATGGATTCTACTAAAACAAAACATGTTTTAGTTGATTTTAACTGCCAGGATTTGATAGTATTATCATTGAAATTTAGCATTCATCAAATTCAAGAGGTTTGAAGTGCTTCATGATTCGCGTATGACCAAAATGTTTTTAACCAGCAGCAGCTGGCTCTATACAAAAATGTTTGATAACATACAGGTCAGTTATTTGGGCCGGTAAAAAGCCCAATTGAGTTGGAATGGACAATACGGTCTCAGACGGCCTTAGGAATTAAAAACCTATAAAATATCATCATCATCTTTCTACCCTTATCCCATTTACTTGGGGTCGGCAACATGCTTTTTTCTTCAATTCTCTCCTATAAGACGTCACACTATCAAAATCAAAAGCAAACACCAAAAAATCTTACCTCATAATTACTGACTCCAAGTTTACTAATATCACAGGCAATATCGGGGACTATCTTATACTCTTTAATGGCGGTCGTGAGGGCGTATATCTGGTTGGTGTTGGCGTCGGGCGCGGGGCCGCCGTTGGCGCAGTTGAACTTGATACCAAAGTCATTGTCGATACCACCAGGGTTGTGGGATGCAGTGAGGACGATTCCACCTGATGGATGGACGAAGTGATTAATAAGACAGCTAAACACAAGTCTGATATTAAAAAGATCTAATAGTAGTAAAAGAGAGATCTAATAATAATAAGACAGCGAGACAAGTCTAAGTCTAATAAAAATCTGACTGAGCATAAGAGGTATTCGAAAAGAGACATCTGAAAATAATTAACCTAATAAAAAGGTAACTTGCTTGAAAGACAATGAGAAAATTTTACTAGTTTTTTGGACTATACAAGCACCTTGAATAGGAATAGAATTCATGTATTTACGCCTAACTGGATCAAATTTTAATCCTCAACCCAAGCAATCATAAACATAGTATCAAACATCTTGGAAGGCTCTCTTAATTTAAGACTACACTTATAAACTAATAAATAAATAAATACTAGAATTAAATATTCTTACCGAGTGCTTGGTACTTCCTGATGAGGCATGAAACAGCAGGAGTTGACAGGATACCATTTTGACCAACCAGCAGTTTTCCCACCTACCAAAAACATCCAAAATTAAAAAAAAATACAAATACTATTTAATTGACTAGCCTGTTGTTCTAGAGGTTATTGGCCCAGACTGCTATACCAGAGGTTGTGGGTTCGATCCCCACCCAGGATAAATGATTTTAATTTTGATTCCCACCCAGTTCAGATGATCACAATCATTTATGTGTCTAAATGTGATTTATCTACAGAGAACTATATAGGCATATCTATCAGTTGTCTAGTACTCATAATACGAGTTCTGCTTAGTTTGAGACTAGATGGCGTTGTGTGAAAGTCTTGGAATATTTATTAAATACCTATGAAATTCATAGGTATTTTATATTCATAGTATGAATAGCAAATTTAATTGTAACTACATTTACTGCGTATTTATGTCGTTGCCATTTTGTAAATTCGATCCCTTCATGAAACACTTGTGTATTTCATAAAATGGCTGCATTTTATAAAATGTTTTACTGTCTATTGGCCACATAATATGGATTGGGCAGATCAAGGATATAACTATAATTGAATTATAGCACTACTATTATTAAACCAAGCAACAATTATTTTTATTAAACTACTAGCATCCTGGTTCAGCTTCGCACGGGTGAAATACATATGTATACTACATCAATATTTCATCCGTGAACTTAGCTTGAGAACTTAAGAAGCATTAAAGGTAAGGTGAAAGATGCTTCATTTTCTGTGTGGTGTGGATATAAAGAATAGTACCGCCCCATATCCTCCACTGGGTGTTGTAAAAGGCGACTAATGGACCTTAAGACCCAGTGCACTGTACCAAGCACCTTGGGTCACTCAAATGGTGGCAGGTAAACAACCAACAATCGCATTCCCAAAGAGGGTTAGTGTCAGGCAGGCGGCCGGCTATAAAACCATAGCCAAGACTTTAAGCAACATGTCTAGAAGACTTGTTGCGCCGACCCCAAGTGAAATGGGATAACGGCAGGAAGATGATGGTGAAAGATGCTTCATGGTCTAAAAGAATAGAGGTTAAATTTTTTTAATGATCCTGGAAAAGAATAGAACATTGAAGAAATCAGTGATAATATTATTGACCCATATGGTATTATTTCTGATAACAATGCCTTATTATAACTAATCATTGGCTGATAATGCATTAATGTATTAATTGGGGCTCTTAATGGATAATACTTGAGAATTATATTGTTTTGACCATTCTTTGCAATTCAGACAAAATAATTCACAGATGTTTGGTAGTAACAAACAATTGCACCAACCTTTAATGGTAGAATATAGTTTTAAAGGGGAAATATAGTATTAAAATTGAGTAAAATATATATACAATTCAAGTAATAAGTTATTTAAAATGACATGTCTCATAAAAATCCAATACTAAAATATTGACTTAAAAGTGAAAGAAACTAGCAGAAAACTTTTTACAAACATCGCTGAGATTTCTTTTTGTTTGAGGTTTATTAGGTATATAGATTTTTTTTTATGTTGCGTTAAACGTATTATTTTATCACAATGCTCGTGTCATTGCAATGTGCATTGTTGGTTGATGCTAATACTGTTTTTTAAATTTTACTGTTGGGTTATCAGTAAAAATTGCAGAACATTAGAGATTTAAAACCTGTAGCTTAACCAACGAAGGTTTATGTACAAAGTCTTTAGGTATATAGGTATGTAATTTAAAAATAAATTCGGTCACTCACCCCGTTGGCAGCTGAGATCTTAATAATTTTGTCGACAGTCTCCTTCACGAGATACCGGCCGTCCCCGCCAACAACTAACGTACACCCAACCAAGGAGTCCTTATTAGAATCTAAAATAGCTTGGATAAAATTCTCCGTATAGTTTTCTTGAACAAAAACTTTAACTTTTTTACGTAAACCACTTGTACCCGGCTTTTGACCCTCGTAGGGGTTAGTATTAACCGTAACGACACCAGGCATTTTTTTTAAATTAAAGAATGTTCTAGCTAACAAAACGAGCTATCTGGGCGCTCTGTTCTAATAAAATAACATTTATTATCGGAGTTTGTAAGGTCACGAAGATCGCGCAAAGTTATTACAAAACTATTGTCATAAGTGTCAAACCAATGTCAAAACAAGGTCATATAATAATGCGTTCATTAAACCTAAAATTATTCATGGTGTTTTATTATTTTAGGTCAAACCGTATTTATAGTCTTAAAACTTATTGTATTAAGTTAAAACATTGAAGTCATTGTATTTAATACAAGTAAACGATATATATTATCTGTCAATAAATTAAGTTTCAATATAACCTAAAGCAGAATTTTAAAAGAACGCACTATTTGGAAGCCTTGATTAACACGATTTTACAGTTTGATTTACGATTAATCTCAACAACAATGATAAATGTAATTTAATTAGCGATAACTGTTATCTGTGCAATGCAGGTTTTGCGAGTAATGCTACGTACGGACTATTACTACTGTACTACCCGAAGTATCAATGCTACTAACGAACTAACGTTGGTTTCAAGATTATAAACTAAGCACGGTTAAACGCAGATAATCAATATTATATCTACGCACTAACAATTTCTACAAACGTTATAGAACTCAGTACTTTATTGCATTCATCAATACGAGTTTATAGGCGGTAAAGATGATACCCTAATCTTAAACGAAAAGGATTAAGAAAAAGACACAAAAGTCGTATAAAAAAATAATATTTATTTATTCTTTTTTTTTAGTTGCATATAACAATAAAGAACAATTGCGCGGTCACGGGTAACCGGCCGACTTATAACTTAATCTATTTGAGTTTGCAAACCCTGACGGCTCCGCCGAACTCCTTCTCCAGATACTTGGCGACGGTGAGGCAGAGCGCGTCGTTGTAGGGAGCGGCCAGGACCTGGATGCCCAGGGGAAGACCTTGCGAGTTCACGCCGAGAGGAACCTGGGGGTAGAATCACGTGTTAAAAGGTGCTATAGGAGTTGCTGGCAGTATGAGAGTGTTCGGATACCAATAAAAGGCATCTCTAATTGATTCTCGATCTATTACATATGGAGGCGTTTCATCTCCGATCTTGTACTTCGCTATCAAAACCTCAGCCGGAAAGATCATTTAAACTGAGATAAAAGTGGCCCCACAGTAGAAATGGCTCTTTCGGCCGAACTCTAACCATTATAAAGTTTTGTTTGTCTTCAATATAAAAGAAACAGGCTGAACACTCATAAAAGTAAATGAATTCTGGACGCCTCCAAAAATATCGAGCATGTTTATAGACAGCCAGAATTTATTTTGTAATATTAAAATTCACCAAAATTATATTAAGGTACACTTATGAACTGAATAGATTTTGCCACTTTCCAATTGAATGTCAATATATGGCAGAATACTGTATGGCAGACACAAACTACACATTACCTGTGTAGCGGGACATTTGAGCGCGTTAACGATACCCCAGTAGGAGGAATTGTAGGGCCTCAGGAAGCAGGAGTAGTGGTAGGGGGCGGGCTGAGGGCCGCTCGGCAGCAGCAGGACACCGTTGTCGCCCAGCTTACTCTGTAACAGATATAGTGAGCTATTTCATCCTGCCGCTGATTGATGATCTTTATGATAGAGCTTGAGTCTCGACAGAACCTGGGCAATTAGTAATGTTTTGGGGTTACTTCAGCTAAGTGGACTTAAAGCTTACCTGTTTCTTCAAGCCCCTGAATTTGTGCACAAAATCACGTAGCCAAATTAAAAAAAAAGTTGTCATACAAGTTAATCAGCTGGCTCCAATGATTCTTGGAAATCTATCTAACGGACTTATTATTATTTTTTAGCTGAATACCCGTGTGTGGTTAGACCATTCTGGGATATATCACTTACAAATAAGTCCTCCTTCAACTCCTTGGAGATCTTCTCAGCCCACTCGGAGTCGACCTTGGGCAGGTACTGATCCTCGATCAGCCGCATGATGGTGAACAGGCAGTTGTGGCTCAGACCCACCACCTGAGAAATAATAATATTTTAAGCATTCAATATAACGTTATGTAGTGAGAGCGATAGAATAGGTCAAATGTAGTGCGGAATTTAGGAGACAGTCTGAAAATGTGACTTATTGTAAAGCGTTAAACTTTAAACGAAATTTGAAAATATTTAAATGTTTTTTCGGCGAAACAAAACTTTTTTAGCCATTGTAAAAATTTCACTTAGGTATTAAAAGTTTTAAAACAGAAGTAAAAATATTTGTACGTCTTTTTGGGGAACAAAATGCTTTTTAGCACCTCATCGACATATCACTTGTCAAGGAACTCAAACAATATAACTTTTGTGTCTACCTTCTTAGCCAACTCCACGAGTCCATTAGCAGCGCCAGTTCTGGTGGTCTGTAAGAAATCTTTATGATCAACCTCCTTGGTGGTCCAGTACTTCCAGATGTTGTACATGTGGTCGAAGCCGCGGTGGTAGTACGGCTCGGGGGCCTTGTCTGAGGACGTCGTCTCCTGGCTTATCCTGGTTATTACTCTGCAAAATAATAGTTTAAGATGGTTGATGTTGGCACTCAGATGTTGTCCGCAACTTCACCCGCGAATGTCGCTTATAGTTGCAAAAACATATCGGCAAGTAGCCGATGCTTTAATTCAGGGAATCAGCTAATTGTATATCAAATTTTATCGAAATATGTCTAGCCACTTGAGCGTGAAAGAGTAACAAACATCCATTCATACTCACAAACTTTTGCTTTTATAATATTTTATTTAGTAGGATAATAATGTCAGTATTGGATAAAATCCTTGTTCTAATAGAGAAGAATTAGGCATTGAACACGAAATCACGCGTTGTTTTGGTATTTACCTCTTCATCGCGCCTCTCAGGTCTGCACTGATTGTGCTCAGCATCAAATCATTGCTCGACTCCATGTAATAAAACTTGATATCCTGTAACAAAACCATGGTATTATATCACAAACATTCAAATCATGCGATCCACTGAACCTTGTCAAGTAATCATCAAAAATAAAAGATTATCTAGACTTAGAACCAGCTGAACTTAGATCACACAAATACCCCAGAGTTTCAACCAACATTACGTAACCGCCAGATAATATTTTTGAAATGAAAACTTCTTTAGTGGTCGCGAGTCAATACCGTTGTATCATTTAGGTATGAATCATCCTCACGAAAGTTACGAATATGTAATTAGCCTGAGCTCAGGGTTTGACTGCTTTACTAAACCATTAATGGGCTGACCTTGGCGTGAGGGATATAATGAGCGTACCTTGATATCGACGACTCTGTCCAGCTTGAGCTTGTCCGCCTTGTCCCCGGCGATGACCTTGGTGAGGGGGCCGAGGTCTTCCGCGTGCTTGGAGATGAAGCCCAGCGACAGCATCGTGTCCTCCACGTGCACTTTGTGGAAGTAAGTTCCTGGGATGATGAAGTGGAGAATTAAGTTATGATGGAGGGCAACCAAAAAGCACTGCTTTGTTTTTTGTTTTACTAGCTGACTCGGTTAATATTTAGTCTTACAAAAAAATCCCTTATCCTTATCCCTCCTTAGAGAGTGTCAGACTCTTACTGACTACTACCCACTATGTTACTCCTGGAGCCTTTTGAGTGCCAGGGTCGCGGTAACTCTAATGAACATCTCGCAGCCCCGGCAGATCTTTAATCCCCTCAGATTTTGAAAAAATCCCTCGGGCTTATTATCAGAGCTATAAAAATTACACTAATACATTTCTGACATTTAACTAGATATTACCATACCTTTTGAGTTAGTGTTGCCGGGAGTGGCGTGGTGTCCGAAAAGGCCGCAGTAGAACGCGGGCATACGAGTCGACCCGCCGAGATCCGTGGCTGGAAAAACAATAATGGGTTTAGGTTGTTGTAATCAACTAGTCATTATCATCTTCCTGTCCTTATCCCATTTTACTTGGGTTAGGCGCAACACTTTTTTTCTTCCATTCTCTCCTATCAGACATTTATCTACATCAATTACTCATCATTTCATTCATATCATGACTGTGGTTGCAGGTTCCAATCTATTTGCCAGAGTTGCAGAGCGAGCGATCCCGCAAATCTGGCTTCGGCAATAGAAGTGGCCCGGGGTGTTTTAGTCGGTAGGAGTCCGACATCCTCATGCCGTGCTTCGAAGTCAAAATATTCGGTACTTCACCTCCGAAGACGAAAAAGCTCCAATCCTTACACAGCCTTATTTATAGTAACTCACAGAGACTGACGACGGAGGCGCAGGAGGCGGCGAGCGCGGCCTCGGCGCCGCTGGAGCCGCCGGGCGAGCGCCCCGTGTGGTGCGGGTTGCGCGACATGCCGTACACCGGGTTACGGGTTTCCTGCCTGCGATACAAGGAAATATCATCATCTTTTTACTAACTTAATCGTCATGATCAAAGTCCAGTGACTTTGTTAGGGTGAGAAGGATATCTGGGGCTCGATAGCAGACTGTTTTGTAGGGGGGAGGACGGGGGCGGGGTCCTGCCTGGGATACAAGGATACATTTTATTTATATTTAGCAAAGATATCTATTATTATCATCTGTGTCGGTGTTAATGCGGGAGGAGAGGGGACAACCTCCAAGGTGCCAGATTTGGAGGATGGAGTGGGTGACGTAACCTGATATTTCCTGCCTAACGTACTTAGTCTGGCCATAAATACTGTTACACTTAATTATAAAAAAATATTACATTTGAATTTCGAATCTGTCATTTTTATACGATTGTTCATTGTGTTTTCTCATTTTGGCGCCAATACATTGTAAAATATTTTGCGATATTAAAATGGTGTGGGGTGATAAAGAGAACCGAATCGCTGTGATAGCATTACACAAAGTAGGTATGGAGCCAAATGCAATTTTTAAAACTCTCCATACACTTGGTATTAGTAAAATGTTTGTGTACCGGGCTATTAATAGGTACAATGAGACCTCCTCTGTTTGTGACAGAAAAAGATCTGGCCGTCCACGTAGTGTTCGTACGAAAAAGGTGGTCAAAGCAGTAAGGGAAAGAATTCGAAGAAATCCTGTCCGAAAGCAAAAGATTTTATCTCGGGAAATGAAGATAGCACCTAGAACCATGTCGCGTATTTTAAAAGATGACTTAGGACTTGCAGCCTATAAGAGACGCACTGGCCATTTCTTAACTGATAATTTAAAGAAGAATAGGGTGGTAAAATCGAAACAACTACTGAAGCGGTACGCAAAGGGAGGTCACAGAAAAATTTTGTTTACGGATGAGAAAATTTTTACAATTGAGCAACATTTTAACAAACAAAATGACCGTATTTATGCTCAAAGCTCTAAGGAAGCTTCCCAATTAGTCGACAGAGTGCAACGTGGACATTATCCGACTTCAGTGATGGTTTGGTGGGGTGTTAGCTATGAAGGAGTGACTGAGCCATATTTTTGTGAAAAAGGTATCAAAACATCGGCACAAGTGTATCAAGATACCATTCTTGAGAAGGTAGTTAAGCCCCTTAACATCACCATGTTCAATAACCAAGTATGGTCCTTCCAGCAAGACTCGGCGCCGGGTCATAAAGCTCGGTCCACGCAGTCTTGGTTGGAATCGAACGTTTCGGACTTCATCAGAGCTGAAGACTGGCCGTCGTCTAGTCCCGATCTTAATCCGCTGGATTATGATTTGTGGTCAGTTTTAGAGAGTACAGCTTGCTCTAAACGCCATGATAATTTGGAGTCCCTAAAACAATCTATACGATTGGCAGTGAAAAATTTTCCCGTGGAAAGAGTGCGTGCTTCTATTGATAACTGGCCTCATCGTTTAAAGGACTGTATTGCAGCCAATGGAGACCACTTCGAATAAGCTTTTTATATTTTTAATTGTTTTATATTTATGTATTAAACTGACACACTGTAAAAGTAATAAATGTTATTTGCAGTTAACAATTTTCTTTTTTCTTTATTACAATATTTATGGCAAGACTAGGTATGTACTGCATACTTTAAATAGTGGGATTTAGGCATAACGGGTTGGTCCCTGATCACGTGTGAAAGTTTGTATTACTTTTTGCTTTCAAAATAATACTTTGTTGAAAATAATGTGATAAGCGAGATTTTTTGTATATATTTCTATCTCTTTCCTTCTACACTGATTTTGGCGATAATAGCTGATTTATCAGCAGTGGTTATCCTTGAACTTTGATACAATGAGATAATCATGATAACCAACATGCTTGTGCACGGAGCGAAGTTCAAGGTGAAAACATAAATCAATATCTCAATAAGATGTTTAATTCCACGCACATTATCGATATGATCAACATTTCAGTTAAGCGTGCTTATCAATGAAAGGGAATTTATTCTTCTCATGTGATGTTGATTACTTTTAACAATATCTTTACTAACGTTGATCTTTGGTATATCAATATTTAGTATACTTAAACTGATAAATTAATGAGCATGCTTTGGAGTATGGACCACATTAGGAAATCTTTAACAAATATACGTGGCAAATAAGTTGAGAACTAAAATGGTGGATTGGTATCCGTGTTCCCAGATCTAAAGAATGTAAAACATTACGACTTCATCTCATTGAGATTCTTCTTCTTCAAATTGGATTTAAATTGTTACTATGGATAAAAGGCAATCTCATTTAATTCGCGAACCATCTCACTTGAAAAAGGGGAGAGTGACAATGATTTAACAACCGTACGCAAGTTTCGCTTTTAATTTATCCATGCATGGCTCATTATCATGGCATGGTATTGGTTGCCACAAAGCCAGACCATTATATTAATGCACATTCTCACCAAGCCAGTTCCGGCAAGTTGGTAACAGCTATAGGAATGGCTCCAGCTGCCTTCAGCCTGACGACGGCCTCGCTGTCCTCAGTGGCCACCTCCTTGCGGCGCCACCACAGCCCCAGGGTGAAGGGCAGGCCTTTCACCGCCACGCTCTCTTTGGATGTGAATGGAATACCTGGGGAGAAATGGCGTTTAGTTTTGGGGTATACAATAATATGTACGTCGTTAAAGAAGTTCAAAGTCTTTCGGAGCTTGGAAAAATAAACAGTTTCTACGTGTTTAATAGCACGTTTGTGCTTAGAGAGACGTTGATTGTCACGTCCATCAGTAATCTGGATACGATCACGAAAAATATTAAGTCCAGATAGATACCTAGGAATGGTTTCTTGCTAGCCTCCTCTTCTGAGATGCCGCTGGCAATGAGCACGTCCACCTCCTTAGCCTCGGCGATCGCAGCCTCGTATCTATCCGCTACTACAGCATTTAATAAGGGGTTCACCTGGAAATTACCAAAAAGAAGCCACTCTAGTATATATGTTACAGCCAAAGTGATTAATCTAGATATTATGTATACTGTCTAGCTATTATGAATAATATCTACTCAATTTGGATAAAGTGATAATTTACACAAAATTAATCACATTAACTAGCTATTATACATAATATCTTCAAAGAATTGGATAAAGTGATAAAACAAGTAGATATTCGTTTAAGAATAAATTTGTATTTCAATTTTCCTTAAGCATACATATCAGAAAGATTATTTTAACAATTAAAATAACATAAGATAATATTTTCACCTCAATAAACATAGATTTTAACAAATAAAAAAAAAACCTAACCTCACCTAATTTAGGTTAGGTTAGGTTTTTTTAGGCAGGAGTGTGGATATCAAATGAACATTATACCTTTTGATCATTAGCGCAAATGTTGATATAGCAAATAAATATTCGACGAACTGAAAATTATGTCAAACGACATTATACAAAGTGATGATTTTCTTAAACGTTGTTCGATTGAGTAATATTATATCAAACGTTGTTCGATCAAACAAGGGTGAACCTGAGATAAAGATCGTATTATTACTTTGGCTAACTTTGACACGATATTATGAATAATAACTAGATAATGTGATTAATTTATTACACTGTCTAGTGAATTTAGCTATTATCCATAATTACTAGTCATTATGTATAATCGCTCATTAATCACTATGACTGTAACATATACATATACACTGATTCGTGCTAAGATTGCAATTGAATCAGGAGATTTATTAAAACTACAACAATTTCAGTTGATGTTGTCTTCTTTGAAATTACAAAACACATTTAAATACTTAAAACGTTATAACGGTTTACTCACGCGTATCATCCTCACGAAAGTTATTATAAAAACACATTTAAATAGAATCCAGACTTAAACAAAGACACAAAAACAAATTCTTCAGCACTGCCATATCTTAATATAACTATACCTAATGTTTTTGCGATGTTTCCAGTCCGGGTAGTTTTTATGATGAAATTGACGTCTTTTATTTTTCTAGCATCACTAACTAAATCTATTACTCTATAACATGAAATTTTAAAGATATTTTTGTACTTGCATCTTTTAGGATATAAATTATACAAAATGTCTTACAGTGATGGATGCCTAGGCTAATGACTATCACAACGAAGTCTACGTGGTTTTACTACAGGGTAGAATCTTATCCTCCTAAGCCAGCTCACCTCTTTAATCCTTTCAATGACAGTTCTGACGAGGTCTTCTGACTTGAGTTCCTTCTGCCGGATCTTCTTGGCGAGGGTCAGCGCGCTCTCCGTGAGCATCGCGTGCTTCTTGTCCAGGTCCGGGATGGGCTTCTTCCTTCTGTCCCAGTACAGCGAGAAGAAGAAGTCTACGACCAGGTCGAAGGCCAGCCTCGTGTAGAGGTAGAGAGTTGTCCATATGTTATTCCCCATTTTAGGATTTTGGTTTCACCTGTAAAGATCGATGAACCTTAAAACTTCTCATACTTATTTTAAGTCTGCTATTACCTGCCTTAGTATTTCTGAGGCCCAACCAACATTTCTAAGAATATAATTATTACTTTTTGCAGTTGAAAAGAGACATCAATGCAGTGAGAGCTGGTCTGCCAGGACCGTGGATTTTTTGACAGTATTTTAGGGATAGTGTTACGAATTTTAAAACGTGAAATAACAATTGCTTAGACGGCGACAGATCCATCTTAATTATTAAAACAATACAATTTAACCTCCACGTAAGCCCATGAAGACCTTACACAAAAGCTGTCATAGTGGAATGACCGTAGGACTGCCAAGACAAAGATCACGACTAAGACCTCTTGTGTGCGCACCAACATTTCAAATATTGTTTGCGTTTCAAAAATAAATAAAACAGCTTCCGTTTTTCGGAAGGCACATAAAAATGTGGGTCCTGCGCCTGTTCTTCGGTCGTGTCGGATTGCCGTCCCATCGGTCTATGAGACTAAGGTAAGACAGTGCACCTGTTTGGCCAAATGCTTGTGCATTATAACATGTCTTGCGCAGTTGGTTGGTGTTTTGCGATAATAGCCAGAATGGCAGAAATCTTTTATTAGGACATTTTAACTATTCTATAAAAGCAAGTCTTTCTCGACGAAGTAGTGGTAGTTCCCCTTATCTGGAAGGTAGTCCACCCGGTTATAAGACCGAGTAAATAAAAACCAACTACATAACTAATTTAGGAGACGTTTTCTAAATATTTTTACTCCGAAATATTGTTATACAGCGCACTCCTTAATTATAAAATTTAAATATAATGTAAGCACTCTTTGCCTGAAACAGGTTTTTACCTAATTAAAGTTATAGTCAGTACACTAAATTACTTAACAAGATTCTACTATAAATAGCCTTTGAGAACAATGAAATAAATGATTTGATTTGTTTTTTGCTGTTTTGATATTATCATGTTGCTTTTCTCAACTTCTTGCGTCTTTTAAAACTTTGTACGCATTTTTTTTGTCAAAATGCATTTGTGCTGATGTCATGGCTAATTATAATTACATTCTTGATTATATGCAATACTAGCCGACCCAGCAGACTTCGTTCTGCCCCAGTCTAGTCTATATAGTCTAGTCTATCTTTAGAAAAAACTTTATTTAGAAAACGTTATATGGAAAAATAAAAGGGCTGTTTTTAGGGTTTGTCCGGCATATACCTATTTGTTTTTTTCTTTATTTCAAACCTTCCCTAGACCTCCACGAACATTTCAAGACAAAGATAAGATAAATTCGTTCAGTCGTTCTCGATTTTTATCGAGACCAACGAACAGCAATGATTTTTATATCTATAAGATGATTTGATAGATTGTAAAGTATTTAGCATGATAAAAATTGTTTAGTATGATAAAGAAATTAAAGTTTCTTGTTTTTATACACAATTAATATTGATGTTTGTTTTTACGATTCGAAAATCAAATTAATTATAGGGCTGTTATAAAAAGTGAGCGTTATTGTTATGAGTTTTTTTCACTGATTGTTACTATAAAATGTTTAAAGTGCGAACGAAAAGAGTCGAATCGTGTGAAAAAGTGTCGAAAGTCGACAGTCCACTATATGATGCTATTAATATGAGTATAAGAGTAGATACTTTGAATAATTACTGAGTAAGAACCTAATGAACAAAAAACAAGTTTTATCCACATGTGCCGCTAAAGTGCTTGACTTTTCGAAGGTATACTTTTCATACTAAGCCGAGAAATCATTATTAAATTAAAAAAAATGTTTATTACAAATAGGCTACTAAAAAGTAGGTTTCAAAGTTCAAAATATAATAGACAGAACCCCATCGCCCACCCTTCATTATAGATATATCGAAATACACGGCAAGGAAAATTTCTTTGATAGGTATACATATTTTTTTAGGAAAATTGAGCAACTCTGCATAAATCTGTATAATGATATTTTTTATTTTATTTTTTATCCTCCTTATACTTAGGAATTTGGTACAACAACTAAAAAGAAAACATTGTTTTCAAAACGATTCTTTTCTCAACTTTTAAAATGATAAAAAAAAAGAAAAAAAAAAACAAAAATCGACGTACACTTTGCGCGCGAAATATTGAATGTTGACACTGTTGACAGCTATGTTGCTATCACTATAGATAATCACTTTAATAAATCACAGCCGAGGTCACGCGTCCATTCTGCCTCGCGTTTCAGAAGGTACTGAATGATATAGTTTGGTGCTTTTATTTTTGTCCATACTAAATATTTAGGTACGTGTTTCGTAATATTTAATGCCGGCCGGTGAGACAGGTGAATTAAAGGTAAAAAAAACATAATAGACAACACTAATGGCGCTGGCGCAATAGTTATATTCGATGTCATGAGAAATTTTATAAACAAAGCATGAAAAGAGTTTTTGGGTGACATGATTAGAATGTAGAATATTAGATAATTAAAAAGAAGTACCATTCAATATACCTACTCGTTGGTTAATTATTGAATTATATTATTGATTTTAAGTTTCTAATATTTATATAGAAGACTTATTACCATTTTTCAAAGCCTATCCATAGATACCAAATTTCAGTTCTATGTATGGGAACCCCCAATTTTTTTTTTATTTTTTTTTTCTATTTTTGTGTAAATATCTTAATACAGATCATAGAATACATAATTACCATTTTTCAATAGTATTCTTAGTTCTTAAAGTTTAGATAAACAAACAGACAGACAAGACTAATTTATAAGGGTCTGCTTTCGCCATTTGGCTACAAAACTTTAAATAGGACAAAAAAAACAACATGTCTTACAAAAAAATATTAAATAATATTTATTTATCCTTCACATTTGTCATTGACGATAGTAACATAGTATAATAGCGAACTACTTATCGGTCACGGGTGACCGGCCGACTTATAACTTAATCTACTTGAGTTTGCAAGCCCTGACGGCTCCGCCAAACTCCTTCTCCAGATACTTGGCGACTGTGAGGCAGAGCGCGTCGTTGTAGGGAGCGGCCAGGACCTGGATGCCCAGGGGAAGACCTTGCGAGTTCACGCCGAGAGGGACCTGGGGGTAGAATCAAGGGTTAAAATGTGCTTGGTAAATGTCTGTTACGTGAAGACGTGTTATGATTTCTTAATGAATACATTAATGTCTAACTGGCCTGTAACAGTTAAAGGTTTTTACGTGTGGAATTTAACTGCACAGAGAAATATTTTTTACTACCCTATCAATCGAAATTTTCGGAACTGGAAAGGCTAGATCAGGTTCAATGTTCAATTACGAATTTTATAAAAAAAACCGCTAATCAGCTCAACTTTAATGCACTTGATTCAAATCTCTCGACACCTCTTGAGATATTTCAGTAAATCTTTCAAAAACTTTTTGTATGTGATCAGAAACCCACCTAAATAGTCTAACCCCAAAAAATATTACTGTATGTTAACGTGGACAGTACGATACCTGAGGACCTTGGGATCCTCAAGTAACCTAAATGGTACCAAATGCAACCTTTTCAC
This sequence comes from Chrysodeixis includens, assembly GCA_941860345.1. Classification (NCBI taxonomy): domain Eukaryota; kingdom Metazoa; phylum Arthropoda; class Insecta; order Lepidoptera; family Noctuidae; genus Chrysodeixis; species Chrysodeixis includens. Next base: position 1,480,346 of record OW796107.1, on the reverse strand, counting down.
CAAAAAGTTATTATTCTATTTGAACATAATAATTACCTGTGTGGCGGGGCATTTGAGCGCGTTAACGATGCCCCAGTAGGCGAAGTTGTAGGGCCTCAGGAAGCAGGAGTAGTGGTAGGGGGCGGGCTGGGGGCCGCTCGGCATCAGCAGGACACCGTTATCGCCCAGCTTGGTCTAGAGGAAAAAAAGAAAGACATTGTAGATGAAGATATAGGTACGTTATACACATAAAGATAAACATATTGAACAAGAAGATATAGGTCATAGATATAAAGAATTTTCTCCAAGAAAGCAACAGTCTATACCAAAATTAAAAAAATTGGTTGCTCTGACTATAGTATTTTTGATAAATTGTGCTTCTGAATCAAAAGTGTACTAAACTGCTTTATAAATATGATCAGACCGTTACCAAATACGGTACATTCAGGGTCACCAACATTAGTTACAAAAGCACTCCTCATCATCTTCCTGCCCTTATCTCATTTTACTTGGGGTTGGCCCTACACGTTTTCTTCTTCCATTCTCCCCTATCAGACGTCACACCACAATAGCACTTAATCTATAACAAAGAGGCCGACTTACAAATAAGTCCTCCTTCAACTCCTTGGAGATCTTCTCAGCCCACTCGGAGTCGACCTTGGGCAGGTACTGGTCCTCGATCAGCCGGATTATGGTGAACAGGCAGTTGTGGCTCAGACCCACCACCTGAGAAACAACATTTTAAAGGTTAAATAACTGTAGTCAAAAAAATCATAATAAAGAAGTATTTGACTGCATGGATAGCTGAGTGGTATAGGTCACCACGCCAATTACCACAGTGCGCGACGTGTCGCGGATTTGATCCCAGCGTGGGACAAGAATTTGTGCGTTCCACAAATGCTTGTTCTGAGTCTGGGAATCTCTGTGCATGTAAATACAAGGATACAAGGATTAAATACCTTAGTGCGGGAGTCGTTAAAAAAACAAAATCTATGCCCATAATGTAACTGTAAATGTGTCAAAAACCAATGTTTTCCACATTATTTTCACACGACAGCGCTTTTAAAACGTGATATTTTTTTAAAGGTTTTTCAATCAACTCACTGTCAGGTATTACAGTTTAAATGTAATCTAGAAATAGTAAGTTTTATCTTTTAGTGACTTTTGAAATATCATTCATTTTTGAACTACTTGGAGGTGGGAAGAAAATATCATATCAAAATACCTTTTTAGCTAACTCCACGAGACCATTAGCGTCACCAGTGCTGGTGGTCCGCAAAAAGCTCTTGTAGTCAGCCTCCTTGGTGGTCCAGTACTTCCAGATGTTGTACATGTGGTCGAAGCCGCGGTGGTAGTACGGCTCGGGGGCCTTGTCTGAGGACGTCGTCTCCTGGCTTATCCTGGTTATTACTCTGCAGAAAAATAGTTTAAGTTAGCTATAAAATTGAAATTAACTATTCCGACAGATAATTTTAAAAAATATTCGATTCATATTCATCATCATCATCAGTCTATCTTTTTATTCATGTCATTCTTTATACAATTCATCCATCTTTTCTCTGGCCTTCCCTTTCCTCTCTATTTCATAAAGAATTTTCTAAATTGAGAGGGCCGGTACTAATTTGGTTTACGTTCTTACCTCTTCATTGCGCCTCTCAGGTCAGCCCTGATTGTGCTCACCATCAGATCTTTGCTCGTCTCCATGTAATAGAACTTGATATCCTGAAACATTAAAATAATGTTAATAGAAAAGTTGTTACCAAGTCTTTCTCTGAAATATGTAAAACTTTATAGCTAGCCCGCGATTTCACCCACGCAAATTTAAGTTAAGCCTTAGGTTAACTAACTTTAGTTTTAAAATAGCCCTCTGATGCAGTCGATTAAAAAGTAAACTATGTGTTAATACAAGGCGTCAGCTAACTCTATACCAATTTTCATGAAAATTCATCTGTTTGACTAATGAATTGATTAATGATCTAGATGTTTGAGCGTGAAAGAGTAACAAATATTCATCTCTACATCCATCCATACTTACAAACTTTCGCGTTAATTGCGTAAGTCAAGCAAACCATCAGAGACAGATCCTTCCATTTAGCCTACATAAAAGCTTCGTAAATCACCCACATCTTAGAGATCCAACTTTGAGTTGGCCCTGGTTTATGAGTTTCGCAGTAGTTTGTGAAAGCGCTGTGGGTGAGTTTTGCAGTAGTTTCGTTGTGGGTGCAGCGGGAGGAAGTGTCAGACTTTTACTGACTAAAACCCACTATGTTCCTCCTGGAGCCCTTAGGGTGCCGGGGTCGCGGAGTAACTCTCACGAACATCCCGCAGCCCCGGCAGGTATTATATGTATGAGCTTACCTTGATATCGACGACTCTGTCCAGCTTGAGCTTGTCCGCCTTGTCCCCGGCGATGACCTTGGTGAGGGGGCCGAGGTCCTCCGCGTGCTTGGAGATGAAGCCCAGCGACAGCATCGTGTCCTCCACGTCCTCCTTGCGGAAGCACACTCCTGGGAGAGAAGAAGTGGAGATTTTTTGGAATTGAGTAACGATGGAACCAAAAAAGCACTGTTTTTCACATCATCTTTGGCCTACTAGCTGATTCAACAGATATTTTGCTGTATAAATTATTTCTCCCGAAGCTGTGATAGCCGCTGTGGCCGAAATTAGTCCGGACATTATTATTTTTTCCATCACCTAGGGTTTTAAAAAATGCTTATCCTCAATGCTACTAGATATTTCCATACCTCTTGAGTTAGTGTTGCCGGGAGTGGCGTGGTGTCCGAAAAGGCCGCAGTAGAACGCGGGCATGCGAGTCGACCCGCCGAGATCCGAACCTGAGAAAATCAATACAAATAATTGTGACATTGGATCATTATTAGCTAGAACCAAAAGTATAATGGATTCGAACTCTGTCACTCCCTTAATCACATGGGTCTCTCTCATCACGTGTCCATACCAAGACGATTTCCTTTCTTTTTTTCTGTCCCAGGTGCTACTTTCAAACCTTATCCATTTTTGTCACACCACACATCCATCTCAACATCTTCATCTCTGCTAATGGATTCGAACTCTTGGTAGTATATTGGTGCGTTTATTCAGCATTTACAGGATCTCATATTGTCTGGTATAACAAATGGATAGTAATAAGTATTGTAACTCACAGAGACTGACGACGGAGGCGCAGGAGGCGGCGAGCGCGGCCTCGGCGCCGCTGGAGCCGCCGGGCGAGCGCCCCGTGTGGTGCGGGTTGCGCGACATGCCGTACACCGGGTTACGAGTCTCCTGCCTACGATACAAGGAAATATACCTAATAACTAGCTGTTGCTCGCGAATTCGTCCGCGAAACAAAATACGGATGAAAAATTTATGATGGCCGATTTTCAGACCTACTGAAGGCATAGATAAAATTTGAAGAGAATCGGAAAGATATGAGATAAGATGATTAACTACAATCTTCATGATCAAAGTCCAGTGACTTTCTTAGGGTGAGTAAGATATCTAGGGCTTAATAGCAGACCGCTTTATTGGGAGGATGAGGGGGGAGGGGGATTTGAGTTTCCTCGTACGATCAATTTCGATAAGCATAAAGTTGAAGATGTTATAGTTTGAGAGAAGAAATGGTACTGTGCCGGTTGCTTAAAAAATAAAAATTAATGTTGTCTGTATTATTTTCTGCATATTTCCTCATCATCATTCCCCTTTTTTTTTTTGGTAAAGCGCGGGAATCCTTATAACACCCGCAACCCCGAGGGAAACCGCGGGTAGTGTCAGACTCTTACTGACCAAACCTGAAACGCTGTGCTACGTCATCCGCGTTTTGGTATCGGTGCATGGCAGCGCTTAGCATTACTTCATGCACCGACCGCGGGATCATCATTCCCCTACCCTTTATTATTTTTCGGCATATTTGCTGCTCTTAAATATTTAAGTCAACTAAACAAATGCTTAAATTCGGTATTGTGTCTATTTCTGTGCCTCTAAAGAAGATATTTTTTTGCCGTGACAGCTAATGTACCTACTGAACGTACACTGGGCGAAGTTCAAGGCGAAAGCATGTATCATCATATTACATCCTTCAAAAAAGTTGTTCATTGCCGCAGAATAGGTATTTGAAACATGATAAACATTTCCGTAAACTTGTTATCGATGAAAGTAAATCCATTATATTCATGAGTCAACAATAACAAGGAACTTTATTCTATCTTTATTTCGTGCACTTAAACTGATAAATGAATGCATACTTTGGAGTTTGGACCACATTAGGGATCGTCCATCGCAACCAAATATTTATTTATGATTAATTTATATCCTGGTTATTTGGGTAAGTCTCACGTGATGAGATATCATAGGCGTTATTTCACACTAGCTTATACCCGTAGTTCCATCTGCATGTTTGGTTAGGTGTAATTTATAGTAACCTACGTTCTTCGTTCCTCTTGAAACATTCTATCTACTATAAAAAAGCTGCATCCAAAATTAACAGATAGACAGACAAACAATGGAAAGCGACTTTGATTTATACTATGTAGTTGATTTTCTTGAAAATAACATGTAGGACTAAGCATTAATGCTAAGTAGACACCATCTAATAAAGTCCAGAATCAAAGCTAAATGATAAATGAGAGGAGTAAATGATACCATGACGTCTGATAAGGGAGAATCAAAGGAAAAAGTAGTGTTGCGCCGACTCCAAGTAAAATGGGATAAGGGCAAGAAGATGATGATGTAGTAAAGAATTAAAAACATATCAATCCACATTCTCACCAAACGAGCAGTTCGGGCAGGTTGGTAGCAGCTACAGTGATGGCTCCGGCCGCCTTAAGCCTGACGATGGCCTCGCTGTCCTCAGTGGCCACCTCTTTGCGGCGCCACCACAGCCCCAGGGTGAAGGGCAGGCCTTTCACCGCTTGACTCTCTTTCGATGTGAATGGGACACCTAGGAAGCAGTGCCAGTATTATATGTATTCTAAACCAGTCAACAATAATATAACACCTAAAAAAGCATTGAGCAAATGTCTGAAATCTTTAGTAGGTCTCAAAAAATGTGTCTTTATTGATCCCCGGCCATATTAAAATTATCATTTCTGGCTAGAAAACCTCATGAAAATGTTGATTTTAAAAAACTTTGAGCTTTCCTTATATAAATGTCATTAGCTGAATGAAATTTACAAGGAAGTCACAAAAGACTTGGTGTCTTTAATAAAAATGTTTTTTAAATTTCGCGACTTGTACACATATTTTAGACAATAATTCGATAATTCTTTTCTCCCTTATAAGATTTCTCCCCTAGGAGATAAGAACCATCGAATCACATCGTGAATAAGACCCGTTTACTGTCTAAAATATGTTCTTTAGTCTCTTTCACCTTGCTTTACCGAAACACTTTGCACTAAGTCCATATTTACCTAGGAATGGTTTCTTGCTAGCCTCCTCTTCCGAGAGTCCGCTGGCAATGAGTGCGTCCACCTCCTTAGCCTCATAGATTGCGGCTTCATACCTGTCTGCTGCTACTGCGTTTATCAATGGATTCACCTGGAATTTACGGATGACAATGATGACGGTTGCATCTTGTAAGTTCGTGACTATAGACTCCTATTGATTCTGAAAAAATCAGTACTAAGAAATACGTGATAGGAATTGAGTAGGAAATTTATACCGCCCTCTGAATGTTACGCTACACAAATAGTTTATAAGATGTACACAGAACATGATAAAGAGAATATAAGATAGAAAGAGGTGTAAGGCAGGTGTACTCCCTCACTTACAGGAGACCACAGCATTCATATAAAGTAGAGTACAACTAAGTCATAGTGTAGTTTGTATATTGTAATAATTGACGTGATTAAGTTGCAGCAGATATAATATATTTTTATTCAAATGCATGAAAATATGTAGTTGAAGGAGATTCATTTGAATTTACGTAAAAATCTCATTAGAATAGATCCAAAATGGAACAATTATAGCTCCGCTATTGCATGAGACGTTTTTGCGTTGATTCCAATCGCTGCTGTCTTTGCCTGATATGATCGACGTGCTTGGTTTTTGTAACTTTACCTACTCAAAATATTCCACTTAAAACTGTAAATGAATCTATTTGCGGAAGCAGCAAATCATTCAGTCGATAAATAGAAAATCTAGCATCAGTATAACATTTTTTATAAGTAGGTATGACAAGAATATACCTACATGTAAAGGAATTGTATTATAACTAGGGCTGAAAGCAAGCAAAGCTCCGAATGTTAACACTGATCGAATTACTCAAATCGATTGATCTGATAACGAAAAACCACGCCAGGTTTCAATCAGGGGTCAAAAAAATCTTGAGACTACGTTAATGCGATCTAATATTGCCTAGGCCGTCTAGGCTACTTTCCATTACAACAAAGTTGAAATACTTGACTCCGATAACCGAACCACTAGGTTTTGTCATAATCCCAACTCACCTCTTTAATCCTTTCGATCACAGCCCTAACCAGATCTTCTGACTTGAGTTCCTTCTGCCGTATCTTCTTGGCGAGGGTCAGCGCGCTCTCCGTGAGCATCGCGTGCTTCTTGTCCAGGTCCGGGATGGGCTTCTTCCTTCTGTCCCAGTACAGCGAGAAGAAGAAGTCTACGACCAGGTCGAAGGCCAGCCTCGTGTAGAGGTACACAGCTTTCCAGATGTTGTTCCCCATTTTAGGATTTTGATTTCACCTGTGAAATAAACGAAATGGCTCTATTACTGGGAGTATTTGAATATTTCTAAACCTGATTGAGATGCCTAGCTTTCTCTGGTTTTATAAAGACGTTTCTTTTTTCAGGCCAGAGGAAGGTTTTACACTTTCTATTTGGGGCAAGGAACTCACTCAGAATTTTGCTATGTATCTAAGCAAGTGATTTAAACATCGCCAAAATTTTATCTATTTATTTTAGGGGTCTCCAAGAAAGAATACACAAAATACATTATTAGACAAAAGGGGATGGTACATGACAGACATGGACCTATACATTTAGGTTGTGTTTCCTCAATTAGAGGAAAACGCAGAATCTGAGAAAGCGGAGAGTATTTTCGCCCCATTCAACTGTTATCCATCAGAATTACTCAAATCTACCATGTTACTACCATCTAACCTGTAGGTAAATAATTTTAAGTTGTTTCACTTTGGTTTATACTTCAGAAACTAAGATTGCTACGATACGACTCAGGTAATTAATACGTATCTTCAACATAATGAGCGGTACCCAATTAGAGAACGTAATTAAAAATTAAGTAATGCCTTGTGTTACTATGTGGCAGAATACAGCATTTGTCCCTGTACATTGATCTCTTAAAGAAGTACCGGTGTGGAAGAGAGACAGCGCTATATAAAACCTAGTAGCGTCTCGCTTACACAGTGGAATAAAACTTTAAGAGTGCATGGAGTGCACTGCGCAGTGCGTGGGTCGCGGTCGTGCATAGGTCATGGAATATTTAATTACTCTAAAGAACAATTTACGAGACAGTGTTATATGCGTATAGAGCAAGCTTACCACAACCCTTTACGGTTATTTTATTGCTGTAGTGGGAAAGAGACTTCGAACTACACGGATAGCTGATATGGGTCATCATGCCAATTACCACTGTACGCGACGTGTCGCGTGTTCGATTCCCGCGTAGGCTAAGAACTTGTGCATTTCACAAATGCTTGTTCTGAGTTTGGATGTCTCTGTGCATGTAAATTGAATGTCTGTGAAACCCCCCGCGATACAAGGATTAATTTCCTTAGTGCGGGAGTCGTATTAAAAAAAATAAAACACTAGTCGACGTAGAGCATCTTTCTTCCACAACTGAAATGTGTGGGTCAGGATGACTGGACCAAAAGAGATTTTTGAAGTTTGAGCAATACCAAGTTTTACTACCTATTGAGCTATAATCTATACTACCCGCTGTGATAGCTTAGTGGTAAGACCGTAGGACTGCTAAGTCAGAGGTCTTGAGTTCGATCCCCACGGCGCGCACCGACTTTTCGAATGTTGTGTGCGTTTTAGAAACAAAAATATCACAGTTTCCGTGTTTCGGAAGGCACGTAAAAATGTGGGTCCTGCGCCTGATCTCTCTCCGGTCGTGTCGGATTACCGTCCCATCGGGTTATGAGAGTAAAAGGAATAGAGAGTGCACCTGTGTTTGCGCACACGCTTGTGCACTATAATATGTCCTGCATAGCTGGCTGGTGTCATAGTAACACTGGCCGCCGTGGCCGAAATCGGTCTGGACCGCTATTATTATACTACCCGCTGATCTCGAGGGCCGCTTCAATGGCCATTATTATAAAATATTAGCCTACTGCTTAAATCTAGAAGTTTGTTAACTGTTTGTTCATAGTTTAGTTTCTTTATATATCTAATCAATTCAGTCTGGAGTATAAAAGTGTTGTCAAATACAAAACCTACCTTTTATCTATACTCAGTTAAAAGAGAACAATAGGTAATATTTTTTAGCTTTTTCCACAAAATTGACGAACACAATCTGGCAATAAGTGTTTGCTGTGATTATAAAACTAAATTGCCTTATCACTAAAAGTATACATTATTGATATCTGTACAAGCATATTGAAGCATAATTTTTTTTTTGTTGTGTGGCAAAAAACTGTGTAAACTATGCTAAACAAAAATGTACATTTAAAACTAAACTTATATTACTTTTTATGTCTAGTAAATCTGAGGGTCGACCACCGGCTCCTAAAGCAATCTTATTGCAATTGTAGAAGCGTAAGTATTAGTGCAGTAGGCCTAGTGCGTTTTCTCCCTCCCGCAACTGCAAAATTATATTTCTTTCTCTCTCTCTTTTGGACGCGGTGGTAGGCCTCAAGACGAAGCCTGCGTTTGCAATGTAAGTCATCATCTTCCTGCCCTTATCCCATTTCACTTGGGGTCGGCGCAACACGTCTTCTAGACATGTTGCTTAAAGATTTGGCTATGGTTTTATAGTCGGCCGCCTGCCTGACACTAACCCTCTTTGGGAATGCGTCTGTTGATGGCTTACCCGCCACCATTCGGGTGACCCAAGGTGCTTGGTACAGTGCACTGGGTCTTAAGGTCCATTAGTCGCCTTTTACGACACCCAGTGGAGGATATGGGGTGGTGCTATTCTTTATATCCGGACACCACACGGAAAGTATGTATGTTTGCAATGTTAGTGGGAAAATAAATATAATTAACGACATCATATTAGAAACCTCAAAAATAACAGTATTTTTCCACTAATTAACGGAAGTTATTATACATATATTATAAACCTTCTTCTTGAATCATTCTATAGATCTATCAGAAAAACCGCATCAAAATCCGTTGCGTAGTTTTATAGATTTAAGCGGTCGAAGGGACATGAGGACAGAAAAAGCAACTTTGTTTAATACTAAGTATGTTGTGATATACCCCGTGAAAGAAGAGTTTTTACTGTAATATTTTCCTAATCAAGATTTGTTGAACTATTAGTCCAACAACTTTTTAAATGCATTACAAAATCTCGGAACCGAGATTTTTTCAAAAAATGTTATTTTAACACCAGACCATCAGACACGATTTCCAATGTACAGGGTAGGCAGCCTAGGTAACAACAAACATCACGTAACACAACCATAGCGCGATTCAGACGGCTGTGTACAGCGCCATCTGTTACGGCGCGCAGATAACTGGTACCACGACCAGTTGGCGGACTGGTCGAGGGCGCGCAACTGTTGTGTCGACTAGTTTGCGGACTGGTCGAGGGTGCTTGCAGCTGGTGTGTCGACCAGTTGGCGCACTGGTCGAGGGCGCTTCACTTTTACCTATCCTACACCATCGCAATTGGTGCACAATTATGGTAGTGTATAGGTACTACCAAATCTTCAAACAACAAAATTACAGTCAACAGCTCGTTCAAAAAATATAGTAAATCATTTACCGTCCAAACCATTTTTTTTTGTTTTGGTTTACTGTTATTTCAGTAAATATCCACAGCTCCATTTAAATCGGATGAGACTGTCAGAGTTCATTATATTGAAGAACAATTTTATGTTAAAAAAAACCAAGTGCTTCTTACAATACTTTTGTACTACCAAAAATGATAGAAAAAAAGAAAATGGCTGAGATTTGAATTCGTACTTTGAAAGATAAGCATGCATCCATCCATGCATACTTACAAACTTTCGCATTTATAATATTAGAAGAAGGATAATACACGTTTAAATCCTATTGTTTCTCAAAGGCTTATGGCTATCAAAACTATTTAAATCTCTTTCTAATTGGTCCCCAATTTAAAAATATACTTACTTTTCGGCTGTTTATTTTCACATGCATTAGAAAAGCCGTATCTCATTACCGTTATATACTTAACCGGGTAGTTACACAAGGCACTGAAGGCGGAACTTTCCAAATGATCACAATTACCTAAGTCGGCCGTCGAACTACCAACTTACTGTATTGCGTAAATTGCATGACATGCACTCATGCGTATACGCAAGTAGGTAGCTAATTTCACGTGTGTGGGTTATACCTAACGTGACCAACTGACCATTTATTATTTGGCTCAAAACGGGATATTTGTATTAGGTTAAATAATAAGTAGTCAATGAAAAAAAAATGTCTTTTAACCAACTTCAAAAAGGAGGAGGTTTCGCAATTCGACCGTATAAGCCTTTTTTATGATTTTTCGTGGATAACTTCGTCGTTTATGAACCGATTTTGATAATTCTTTTTTTGTTGAAAAGTAGACATATCCAAAGTCGTCTCATGAAAAGGAAATCAGGGTCGGATGATAGAAGACTGGGGACATCGAGGAGAACTTAAAATTTTCGCGTGGTTTCTGAAAACGGGACAATTTCGTAGCCCACAATTCATTTCGAGGACACCGGGACTCGTAACTATAAAAAAGGGACAGTCTCGTATAAAACTGAGCGTCTGGTCACGTCAGTCACACTATTGCTAAAGGTAATATTACTACCTAATATAATACGTGCATGTGAAAGCGTGACAGCGCACTACGCGACATAGAGCGGCGTCTCTCTTTTGTACCGTTTCTTTTTGAACCTAGTGAAAATCCTCATTGAGTGCCCTGGTCAGGGGGTTGACGAGCGGGTGTACCGGACTCTTACCGGCTAAAACCACTGGAGCGTCCTCATCTGCCTATGGCCGGGGGTACGGGGTTCGTTTTCACATTCACCGCGCCCCCGGCAAGCTTTCATTTATACCTACAATTACGTGGTGGTGGTCCGGGTTCTGGTTAGTAAGTGTGGATGACAATTATTTTTATGATAAGTTTGTGTAAGGGACACATAAGTAAGCAGTTCTTTGGCAAAAGGAGCTCCCCTACCACTTTTAAACTGTTGCATTTGTAGATGCAAAGCAAAACTGTACGTGCAATGCGTTATCTCACTTCCACAACTGCAATAGTGGTACGAGGTATTTTTATAATAATAGTTAATTACCAATGAGAAAAAATTAGGATTGAAGTTAAGGAATTAGGATCATGACCATCATCACCATCTCGGAAAAATCTTAGTCATATGACATTTTACAGTATCTTCAAACGTTACATGACTGACCTTCAGATGAAGTACTATCACCTTTTATCGCAAATTTCGATAAATTTCGCAAAGGATGTATCTATGTGTCCGATATTTTAAATAATCAGAGATAAAAAGTTTAGTCATCGGGATCTTAGTCCACATTTAATCAATGCGGATATTATCATTTCTTTATATTTCTTCCTTATTCTTTATTTTTATGAAATACAATTGGAAAATACCTTAGTTTTTTATACTGGTAATTACATCCAAAAATTATACAGTTGCTTACCAAAAATATACTTATTTTTAAGTTCGTCATGGTCGAAAGCATGTCATGGCTAGGTTGAGTTAAAACAGGATTTCAAAAAGGCAAAAATGGCACTCATGTGGGTTAAAGAAAACTTAAAGTTTTAAGTCATTTTCGTTTGGCGAAATTATTGTGCACTAATTATGCCCCGTTACCGGCGGATAAAAGTCAGTCTTTCCAGGATTATAGAAATCCCTAAACAAAATTTTGCTAAAGTCATTAAGACATTAAATCGTGTAGAAATAACGAACTTTCATCTACTTTGTAAAATAAGTATTTTCCAATCGGTGTTAGTCTAAAATTACTATACCTAGTACTAAAAGTGGACATCAAATTATGTAACACTACACTAACTAGGTAAATACTAGAAGTAAGTGTCGTATCCATATTTGTTTAGCTAAAGAGCTTGACTTCCCACACTTAGCCCTTAAGAAACCTTCTAATAGTTACCTATACGCACTGTGAGAGAGAATGTTAACTTATTCAAATTAAAAAGTTAACTTAGTGCCTCATCTGTACTTTGTCTATTTGAGAAAAAAAGAAGTTGTCAAAGTACCTAAACTTCCTTCCTTTTTTTTTCTGAAAAAATTCCGTTGTAAGGCGTTACCACATCAGTCAATCACTCTTACTCTATACAAATATGTATCATTGATATTTAATACTGATCGTTCTCGAATAATTCATTTATCTCGATCGATTGCTATGGTAGCACCCTAGCATCACATGCCCCGTAACACCGGTCGTTGCCCACGGCAAACCTTAACTGTCTTATTGCAAAATGTGAACTAAAAATAGTACTAGGTTGTACCTCTCATATCCGCTGGTTCATAATAATATCCTCAAATAAACTCTTCTTACGAAACGAAGATTTCTTTACTTAATAAAGTAGACTACATTTGTTAAAGTTTGGGTTAATATCCAATTTAAGGAGTATAGCAAGCATTATTTTCAATGTAGATACATAATTGAATTCCCTAAAGATGTTTTATATGTAGAACAAGTGCTGTATGTATTTATGTTCTAAGTAATACGTAATACGTATATAGTGCACAAGCGTGTGTGCAAACACAGGTGCACTCTCTGTTCCTTTACTCTCATAGCCCGATGGAACGGCAATCCGACACGACCGGAGAGAGATCAGGTGCAGGATACGATTTTTAATTAATGCAAATTGACATCGACAAGTTCTTTCAAAATTTTCCTAAAAGTAAGTAGTAAGTAGATGTGTATAGTATGACAATACTTTAATACTTTAAAATAATGTGTTTTATTTGGTACGAGACCCTTAAACTACTGGCCTTCTTGCACTCGCAGTCAAGGTGAACTAGTGATGGCGTCAAGTTTACGCCAAACAAATAAATGCACGGACGTACGTGATAATTTAATCAAGCTATTTATAGTATTGGTGATTTCGATAAGTAATAAAAAATAATATGAGGTAAATTATTTTTGGGAGCAATTTTTTTTTATATTGTGTGAAGCTTTGGCTGAAAAGGATCGGTTTTGATTTCGAAAAAAAAAAACAAAAGACACTGAATTTTTCAAGAATAGAAAGTTTTTTTTTTTAATTTATTTACCAAAATTTTTAAATAGGAAATCACATGATATTTTTTGATTCAAAATAATTTATAGAAAACATATTTTATGCCTTTGCTAGTCATTTTGGTGGCTTAATCGTATAACTACAAGAAGTACTTGACACTAAAGATTTTTTTATACTTAAAAGTACCAACTTAATTGACGGAGTGGTCTATAACCTTAGCCGGGTACAACGTCCATATTTATTTCCTCGTTCATCTGATGAAAGACTACATCTAAACTATACAAGAGTCGTTTTGTATTGTATGCAATGCATTATTGTCTCCCATGTGTTACGAGTTTTTACAACACAATTTAGTAATAAGGGCATTAAAATTTTCACACATATCATTGCGTTTTAGTTCTTACACGCAAGTCAGCATTTTATAACAATGACGCTCGTAACTTAGGTACAGTCACGAGCAATAAAGTATTCACGACCAAACAGTTGCAGTAGATTTCTTATGCGAAATTTCTGAAGCTGTTATGGAATATTCCTGATATTGTAAACTAAACATAAAATGGTTAATTTAAAAAAGATCGCTATTTAATAATCATTTGACTAGGACTTAAACTTCAATTGTTTGGTCGTGTATACATGTTTTTGCTCGTGACTGTACGTATCAGTTGTTTTTACCTACTTGTTTATTTCCAAACTGAAATTGTGATTGCCTTGCGGTTTATTCAGTTCAATGACATTCTACCACATTGTCCGATTACCTACGTCTAAAATATAACAGTTTTGAACTTTTTTAATAAATAGCTAGGTATATTTTTGCAAACCTTTTTGTTCTTTCTGTTAACTATTATTTATGTACCACAGATTTAAAAATATTTGTAAAGCTTATTCGTACACAATCAATAAACAAAAACTTAGAAACACATTTAAGTGTTGCTAAGCGATGCTAATGATTGCTAATTATAATTAATTAGCTAAGTAAAGCATTTCTAATTACTCGAACATGATATGAGCATTTTATGGTCAGAGTAAAATTCAAGAATTTTGCGTTTACAACAACGAATTATAAAAAAAAATAATAAGTACTAAATATGCGTGTGACCGAATACAGCCAATCGTGTCGGAATAACTAATTAATACATTCATGTTAACTAATGTGCATTTTTTGTTTCCAAAGTCATTAAATGCCATTTAATAGCAGACTCGATTGACTTTTCAACTGTTTATCAACGATATTTCTGTCTTTATCTTTTATCGCCCTTATACTTTTAGGAATTTCTTACGATAATGAAAAATAAATAATTTTGTTTTAAAACGAACATAACAAATTAATAAATTAAAACTGTAAATAAAATAAAAAGCAAAAATAAAAAAAATATATAAACGTACACTTTGCGCGCGAAATGTAGATTGCTGACAGCTACCACAATAAATAGAACACTTTTTTTTTAATAAATCACAGACGATATCACGCGTGCATTCTGCCGCGAGTTTCGGAAGGCACTGAACACTGAATGATATAGTTGAGCGCCTTGATTATTCTCCATTGTACGTATATGCACGTATTTCGTAACATTTAATGCCGGCCGGTAAGTTAAAAAAAAAACATAATAGACAACTCTAATGGCGCAGTGACTTGATGAACGGACTGTTGATATGTGGTTTCTTTGGTTTCGGCTTCTGATTTATACAACTGTTACTATGAATGTCATTTTCATTTATTCCCGCTTCCGTGAGAATAACATGCGTATAAAATCTTTCGGCCTTTTGGAATTCTGGACTTTTTTATTTACATTTACAAAAAAGTATGGATGATTAAGTACAATTTTGGAGACGCACATGTCCATAATACAAGTGGATGAGTTCAATCTATTGATTTCTCAATATATGTATCCCGAGGATCGAAGTTCGATTCATCGTTCTGTTGCGTAATTTCATGGTATCGTATATAACTTACAAATTATGAATTTCACCGAAACCTAGGTACATATTACAAGTTTTCAGTCATTCGTATGCTTTTTTTAATCCCTATCTATACTGATACATTATCCTATGACAATATGACACATAAAGCAATTGCAAACAATCATTAGAGCACTTAACCACTGATATAGTAAACCAGTTTAATTGTCACATTAAATACATGAATCACACCAAGTTACAAAAGAAATCAAGCAAGGTATAAGTTGTTTTTCACACTTATATTAGCAGTGATAGAAAAAACTAAAAACACGTAAGTTCAAAGAGATATAAATGAGTTTTTTAACATTATTTACCACCTAACTTATTAACATCTAAAAGCAATAAATTGCTTATCAAAATACAGTTGTTTGCACATGCATGACAAGGTAGAAGACATTGTTCACCGTGGTACGGACAGCAACGTAAGTTTCTGAGCTAAGACAGATTTACAAACTGCCATGCAGACATAAGTCTTCAGGAAACCGGTGCGATCTCTACAATATGTTTAGTAAGTTATTTGTATTGTTTAAAGCTATATTGTTCCCTATTTCTTTGTTTTTATTTCCGCACTAAGGAATCCTTGTATCGCGGGAGGCACCACAGACATTCAATTCACATGCACCAAGACACCCAGACTCAGAACAAGCCTTTGTGGATCTCACAAATTCTTATCCTACGCGGGGATCGAACCCGCGATACGTCGCTTACAGTGGTAATTGGCGTGGTGACCTATACCACTCGGCTATCCGTGCAGACATTTCGAAAACTAACTTATTGCATTTTACTGTTATGTATTGTAAATCTCATGGGCTTTTAATCAATCTGTACAAAGCAAACTGTTACATACGTAAACTCTTTTCCAACAGCCCTGACAATTTTAGTTCTTAATCATCCTCAGAGTTAACTTACTTTTTTCAAGTTATTTGAAAAAGGCTTGTTTGGTTCCATTTAACATTGGAACACCATAGACTAGAAAAAAACTACTTATTTCTATAACCACAGACATAACTGTGATGAAAATTTCGTAGAGTTAACAACAATGCATGCAACGGTTACCGAGAGCATAGTATAATATAGTTATAAACGAACTATGACTAACGGCATTATATATTTAATACTTTGTATAGTCCGGGCGATGCATCTAAGATGTTAGCCTCATAGAAAGTAGAATGTAACAAGGGTAAACGACCGCAATGAAAGCATTGGCTGCAGTGCGGAACGTTATGCTACATAGATGGCGGATAAGCAGAGCAATTTGCAGCCTTATGACCAGATCATGTTTAATTAATTATACTTTCATAAGATTTCTTACTTAAAAGTGTACAATACTTACAGAATTTCGGTACAGTCTCTTTTAGGAAAGGTCGATGCCGAAAAAAATAACCTATCTCTATGGGGCTACAAAGTTAGCATAGCTATGTCTATGTTCCTCTCCATGTTTTATCAGTAAGTAGATGGATGTCTAAAACACCTCTGTTTTAAAAATTCATGCAAAAATACTTAACGCGCATATTGCTAATTATATACCATATAGCATAATATAGCGATATTGTCGCGATATAAAGTGTAATGAACAGGTAAACAGTTTAATAAAAACAAGGTAACAGAAAAACATGCTTATTAGTAGATAACAGAAGGTGGGAGGTCAATAATTAGGGCTTTCACCCCTATAGTATACTTCGTACGGCTAGTGCTTTGATGTTAGTTATTTTTAGTCTCAATAGTATAAGCACTTGTGCTAAACTTTTGCTTATGTCCACTTTCAAACATAAAAGATCCTATTTAAATATATATATATATATATACTAGCTGCTGCCCGCGACTTCGTCTGCGTGGTATTCAAGATGTGTAGTGCTGTACAAAAAGTAAAGCTAAATAATGTTTAATGCCAGCTCCCTAATCCTGTTCCGTTCCAAACTACCTAATTTCTTAACTTCCTAATCCAAACCTCTAGTCTTACAAACATATTTGACTGTTAGTTAACACTGCTAGTTTTTTGCTGTGGCCACTATCTTGCACTGATTTGACAATTTGGATTGAAGGACTTGAAAGTGTACTGGACTCTTACTGGCTAAACCGCCGGAGTGCTTCACTGTATCCTATTGTCGAGGGCCACGAAAACGCTTCCGCAATCTACCGCAAGCCCCGACAGGAGAGCTCTTTTTAACGGGAGCTTCTTCGTTAACGTGGAGCCAGCTTTTGCCAGTCCTTCTTAAGAGGCGCGCGGAAGCACCACGCATTTCGTCTTTGCTTTTATCCAGTACAGTAGACTGCCCTGAGTCTACTGGCGTAAGTTATTTATGGTGGTTGGAGGAGGGCAAATAAGGCCCTTCTTCTATCCCTTGCTCATCGAACATGGATAAGCCTGCCGTGCTCTTTCCACTTTTCCTTGAGCGTCATCGCTTCGTCGTAGAACTTGGTGACGGCGCACTAACTAACCGCGGACACTTTGGCCACTCTAGGCGGTGTGACATAGTCGTTACGAAGATGTCGCATTCTCACTGGATGTGAGAGGGGTCTGTATACCCAAATTTGACAAATTTTGTTTACCTACCTATTTGGGTTCTGAGACGGTTGAATGCTTTCCAAACAGGCCACTGCAAGGTACCTCGGGGCGGCAGATGTTCCTGAGGTAGGACATAAGTAGTAAGTGGTAGTTGTCGATCTGCCCAGATCTTGCACCGAGCTCGAGTTAGAGTTGCAATAGTAGTCAGTGTATATCGGAAGAAGCTCTTTTAGCTCTTAAGTCTACCCGATTTAAGTCTCTTCTAACGTCAGGTAGAGCAATGCCAACCAGGAGGAGAACTTATTGAGCGGGGTTGGTCTTAAACAGCCAGATATTATTTGACACGTTTGCACTGTGCGCTGTGGTGCGGAGAACAGCAGGCGCTGCTCCCCATTCATCTTCTATTTCGTTTTCTTTCTACCCTTGACAAATGTTTTTTTTTTTAAATCATGAAGTAGTGCTTACTTACATGGTTTTCAAAGTTCCAAGTTTCTAATTCTAGTAGTTTGAGCTGACCCAACTGAGCCTGAAGAAGGTTAATGTTACGCACACATACAAAACAATCGCGGGAGTACGCGTGCGGCGCATATTCGTACGCAATATTAAACAAATATTAATAATAACAGCCTATCTTTATAATACTTTACCTGTGCAACTACCCTATACCATCGCAATTGGTGCACAATTGTGGTAGTGTATAGGCACTATCAAATCTTTACAGCCACGCGTCACACACACCAAAATTGCAGTCAACAGCTAAGCAGTTATTTAAGTAGGTATAGTAAATCATTTACCGTCCACACTATTTTTTGTTCTAGTGTAGTTGGTTTTCCTTTACTTCATATCCACAGTTCCTCCTTAATTGGATAAGACTGTCCTAGCTTAAACAGTAAGTAGGTAGATACCATATAAAAGTGTTTTAAAGATCAATTTTAGGTATGGTAAAAAAATCCAAGCGCTTCTTACAATACTTTTGTACTACCAAAAACGATAGAAGAAAAAAATGTTATGCTTGACTGAGATTCGATTCGTACTAAAAATTATTAAAAAATAAATTTAAAAAATTTGTGTCGAAATGAAATTTGAACTTAAAAAATGAGTAAAAAAATACGAAGCGCGTACTTTCCTGAGCCCGCTATTTTAATTTCTATATTGTAGCATGTTAATATTAATGTCAAAACATAAAACCATAGCAACAGTATTTTGGTCGCTATGGTGACATTGTCAGTTACACCAGTTACGTGTTCTTTAAAAATAAAGGTTTACTGCTAAGACCCCATGGTTAATAACCTGATAATAAATAACCTGTTTTTTTTGTCTAGACCTCTCCTGTACCTTCATGCAAAATTTGAACGCTATATATTAAGTAGTTTTTTCGATTAGCCGGTAATTGTCATAAAATTCGTGATTGCTCACCCTTCATATCAAATAGCGCAATAATATGTAGAATTTATGTTGTCACGACCTCTAGTCAATATATTCTGAAAATCTGAAATGAAATGAAAATGAAATCTGTACATTATTTTTTTGGGATTATCCCGGACATATGTTTACGGATAGTTTAACAATTTTATGACAATAGTTCTTTAAACAGGTAACCGTCACAAAACGATGGGCAGAAAAACTTAGTATTCACGTAAACAGCTTTAATTTTCATCGAGTTAGCTTCAAAACAGTCGGAGTTTCATAGAAACGTACCTCCCCCTTTTTTACCCCCGTTAAGGCAGAATTTTCAAAAATCCTTATTGCGTCATTCTTAACTTCTAACTAAATAGCCAAATATTAATTTTAATCGAATTAGCTTCAAAACTGACGGAGTTTCATACAATCTTACCCGCCCCTGTTTACCCCCTTTAAGGGCAAAATTCCCAAAAAAAGCTAGCTTAAATGTTAGCGAGGACTAATAGCTACATAATAAAAAAAGTTTCATCAAAATCCATCCAGTAGTTTTTGAGTGAAAAGCGGACAACAAACAGACAGACAGACAAAAATTTTTTTTTTCATACTTTTGGCTTCTATTGGTTGTATGAAGATCCTCCATCTAAGTTTTTCTTTAATATCTTTAATGTACAGACATGAGCTTGTTACAATTTTATTATATGTATAGATAATCGAATTAGCTTCAAAACTGACGGAGTTTCATACAATCTTACCCGCCCCTGTTTACCCCCTTTAAGAGCAAAATTCCCAAAAAGAGATAGCTTAAATGTTAGCGAGGACTAATAGCTACATAATAAAAAAAGTTTCATCAAAATCCATCCAGTAGTTTTTGAGTGAAAAGCGGACAACAAACAGACAGACAGACAAAATTTTTTTTTTTCATACTTTTGGCTTCTATTGGTTGTATGAAGATCCTCCATCTAAGTTTTTCTTTAATATCTTCAATGTACAGACATGAGCTTGTTACAATTTTATTATATGTATAGATAATCGAATTAGCTTCAAAACTGACGGAGTTTCATACAATCTTACCCGCCCCTGTTTACCCCCTTTAAGAGCAAAATTCCCAAAAAAAGATAGCTTAAATGTTAGCGAGGACTAATAGCTACAGAATAAAAAAAGTTTCATCAAAATCCATCCAGTAGTTTTTGAGTGAAAAGCGGACAACAAACAGACAGACAGACAAAAATTTTTTTTTTCATACTTTTGGCTTCTATTGGTTGTATGAAGATCCTCCATCTAAGTTTTTCTTTAATATCTTTAATGTACAGACATGAGCTTGTTAAAATTTTATTATATGTATAGATAATCGAATTAGCTTCAAAACTGACGGAGTTTCATACAATCTTACCCGCCCCTGTTTACCCCCTTTAAGAGCAAAATTCCCAAAAAAAGATAACTTAAATGTTAGCGAGGACTAATAGCTACATAATAAAAAAAGTTTCATCAAAATCCATCCAGTAGTTTTTGAGTGAAAAGCGGACAACAAACAGACAGACAGACAAAAATTTTTTTTTTCATACTTTTGGCTTCTATTGGTTGTATGAAGATCCTCCATCTAAGTTTTTCTTTAATATCTTTAATGTACAGACATGAGCTTGTTACAATTTTATTATATGTATAGATGTTAATATTAATGTCAAAACATAAAACCATAGCAGCAGTATTTTGGTCGCTATGGTGACATTGTCAGTTACACCAGTTACGTGTTCTTTAAAAATAAAGGTTTACTGCTAAGACCCCATGGTTAATAACCTGATAATAAATAACCTGTTTTTTTTGTCTAGACCTCTCCTTAACCTTCATGCAAAATTTGAACGCTATATATTAAGTAGTTTTTTCGATTAGCCGGTAATTGTCATAAAATTCGTGATTGCTCACCCTCCATATCAAATAGCGCAATAATATGTAGAATTTATGTTGTCACGACCTCTAGTCAATATATTCTGAAAATCTGAAATGAAATGAAAATGAAATCTGTACATTATTTTTTTGGGATTATCCCGGACATATGTTTACGGATAGTTTAACAATTTTATGACAATAGTTCTTTAAACAGGTAACCGTCACAAAACGATGGGCAGAAAAACTTAGTATTCACGTAAACAGCTTTAATTTTCATCGAGTTAGCTTCAAAACAGTCGGAGTTTCATAGAAACGTACCTCCCCCTTTTTTACCCCCGTTAAGGCAGAATTTTCGAAATCAAAAATCCTTATTGCGTCATTCTTAACTTCTAACTGAATAGCCAAATATTAATTTTAATCGAATTAGCTTCAAAACTGACGGAGTTTCATACAATCTTACCCGCCCCTGTTTACCCCCTTTAAGAGCAAAATTCCCAAAAAAAGATAGCTTAAATGTTAGCGAGGACTAATAGCTACATAATAAAAAAAGTTTCATCATAATCCATCCAGTAGTTTTTGAGTGAAAAGCGGACAACAAACAGACAGACAGACAAAAATTTTTTTTTTCATACTTTTGGCTTCTATTGGTTGTATGAAGATCCTCCATCTAAGTTTTTCTTTAATATCTTTAATGTACAGACATGAGCTTGTTACAATTTTATTATATGTATATAGATATAGATAATCGAATTAGCTTCAAAACTGACGGAGTTTCATACAATCTTACCCGCCCCTGTTTACCCCCTTTAAGAGCAAAATTCCCAAAAAAAGATAGCTTAAATGTTAGCGAGGACTAATAGCTACATAATAAAAAAAGTTTCATCAAAATCCATCCAGTAGTTTTTGAGTGAAAAGCGGACAACAAACAGACAGACAGACAAAAATTTTTTTTTTCATACTTTTGGCTTCTATTGGTTGTATGAAGATCCTCCATCTAAGTTTTTCTTTCATATCTTTAATGTACAGACATGAGCTTGTTACAATTTTATTATATGTATAGATATATAGGGCAGTATACTAAACTGCTTATAAATTACAATAGTTTAACATTTCCATATCGTTTAGTGAACAAAGCTTCTACAAATTATTATCCTTTAAATTACAACCGAACTTCATATGAATAAACAAAGTGCTAATAAATTCTCGCAGGCGCTTCAATAAATTAAATCAAAATACTTTTCATATTACATAGGATTTTTTATTTATTTGCGTACCATTCAGAAGCTTGGAAAGATTATAATGGGATGTTTTGAAATAATCCAGATTTGACATTTTCGTTTACGTCAACAACGATTGACAGTTGACAAATGACATTAGACAACACAACAAACAATCCATCATTCGTACAGTTTTATTCTGTTCGTATCGCAACCTTGAACTTATTTCCATACATTTACTAGATACACTGTGATTTGATTGTTACTTAATTTAGCGTTAATTAATTACTCAATTGATTAAAAGGTTCAATAGCAGATAACGGCTGTTGAGATAGAATACCAGCAACGGCATTCATTCATACAATAAGTTAAAGTATATGTTAGTCGGAATCTAATTAAAATATTTTCATGCGTTACCTTAGTTCGCATCTTAATATTTTACAGTTCTATACACTAGCGTCAGCGATATTCGAAGCGCACTTTTTGCTTGCGAAGTTAAGTACTGAATAACCGCGCGTAGATATTCAATGTACGTATTAAGAGTTCCGATCGAGCGATGAGTTCGACAACCAGCGCAAAGAAGGAAGTCACGGAGGTACGTTAAATGGTTATATAAAATAAATAAAGTGTCACAGAAACCTGGAATAATACATGAAATGTGTTAGCATATTAAAAAAAAAAAAATTTTGTCCTTGCACTTGCATAGTTCAATGATCTTGACTCTAACAACCAGTTTGGTACAGAGGTCGTGTATGTCCAATGTTAGCTACTTAAATATTATAATTTATGTCTGAAGGGAACAATTGCTCGACTCACATTATTTTAAAACTTGTGGATATCGAGTATATATGGCTAAATGCTTATCATCAGCATTATCAAATCATAAAATGTTATATTCCTAGTTTATTTGCTAGTTATAGTTCAAACTTCAACAGTGCAAAAGTGTGGTGTGTGTGTGTTGGATATTTATTCTATAATAAAGGTAGAATATGTTTTAGAATTCATTATAATAATGGATTGCACAATTGAATCAGTAGATTTTTAAAATGCAATGACTCAGTACTTTTATATCATGTATTTTTTTGCTTCATTGTATTTATGTCACTTTTATACGAAAATATTAAAAAGTACAATGCCTATAAACACAAAAAAAAACTTGCATAGACCATAAACTTTTTTTTATAATTGTAGAATCAAATATTTATTGCTGTAATTCTTGTAATAAAGATTAATAGTAGTATGTACAATATTATGCCTTATTTATCTCCTTTATAATCAGAATACCATATTATTTAGTATCTAGTGGGAGTTGGACCAAACCCAACAATTTGTGAATAGGCTGACGGCCATTCAAAAATTGTGGAGAATAACTAGGTAGGTTAGGCTAATTATTAATTATATACCTTTTTCATTGTGTATGGTGTATCTCCATGTAAAAAAATGTACATTTAGTTAAAAGTTTTTAAAAACAAATGTCAAGTCACAACATATAATGTTACTTTTTTTTTTATCTATTATCCCATTTTCCTTATTATTGTACTTTATTTGTTTTATATAGTTGTTGGCAACTTGCTACCTTGTACAGCACTTTCAGCTAACAAGCGTTTTACAATTTAGTTTTTTTTTAAAGGAAAACAAATATTGTCATTAAAAAATAACACATCAATTTGAATGTGGATATTTTTATCATGAAATGTCTTATCTTATGGTCTAAGTCATGCAAAGGTGATGTAAGATGAACAGTGATAAGAGTCTTCATCGTATGTTACATACAGTTCATATGCTACAATCTTTTTAAATATGTTCTTTTAATTTAATATCTATTTTTCCGTAAATTGGACTTTGACTAATTAAATATTAATTGGACTTTATTCACATGATAATTAGTAAAGAATTACGTTAAAAATAGATTTTAAAATTTTTGATTTGCTTTTTTATGTTATAAAAAGGTTTCAAAGACAAATCATCAAAAATATGATTTTCATCCCAAGATTATTAAAAAAAAATATTTTCTTCAATAACCAGTCAATTTCCAGTCTTAAATAAATATTTCTTTCAACAGTATCATAGAAACAAACCAGACAAGATCTTCATCGGGATGGCGACCAATATTCTAAAACATGCCATCATCCTCTACCGGATATTCGTGGACTGGGTCATCGACCTGGTGTTTGGTTACTACTGGGACAGCAAGAGAGTCAAGATCCCGGACTTGGATAAGAGGCACAGCATCTTAGCGGAGAGTGCAGTGGATATAGCAGCCAAGATCAGGAATAAACAACTAAAGTCTGAAGATCTGGTCAAAATTTGTATTGAGAGAGTGAAGCTGGTGAGTGTCCTGTTTATTACCAATTTTTTTAACTTTATTTATATTCCATTACACAAAGGCCTCCTCTTTTTTTTCTTTTTAGATATTGATATTGATGATACCTTTGGCTTTTCTGTCTGTCGGTACAGATAACTTTCAAATGATAGAATTACTAAACCTCTCAAATAATTAGATTAGATTTACTATTGTATGTAGATAAAAAAACAAGTTCTTTTTGACTGAGTTTTCGACGTTAATATAAATAAGTTATGATGAGGACCATACTAGGCCCGGCTCCTTTTTTCTTTAATGAATACAGTTGTTTTACTGTTTCGAATATAGGTACGGTGTGTTTTTATTATGATAGCTTATGATTGACTAGCTTAGTGGTATGGTACCGCCAGACTGTCATGTCAAAGGTCCTACATTCAAATCACATCACGCACCAATATCATTTCGAATTCATGTGCTTATCACATAAATAATTATCACTTACTAAAAACGGTGAAGTAAATCATCGTGATGAAACACCACACCTAAGAAGTTTTCAAGGGTGTGTTTAGCCACGTCGGAGGCCAACAGGTGGTTTAAACGCCATATAAAAATAAAAACCATATAGAAGTAAGAAAAAATCCATAAAGAAAAAAATAAAGAAATATAAACCATAAAGAAAAAAATAATAATTTGTGTTTGTAATAAGTTCATCATCATCATCAGCCTGTTGCAGTCCACTACTGGACATAGGCCTCTTCCAAGGTACGCCACACAGCCCAGTCTGCTGCTTTATGCATATGAACAGGGACTAGGTCCAGTGCTCCCCACAACCGAGCTATTAATAACATGGCCATACTCTTAGTTCCTTTAGTCAAGTAGGTTCCTATCTTTTTACCGATGTAATTGGTAAATCGAAGACGAGTTCTTTTTTTCATAACTGTTAGTTTTATGTTATGCCCCTTTACTTATCTATAAGATTATATAAAGTTCCTTATGCATTATTTAATATTAAATTATCATAGTACCTATTACCTAGAAACGATATAAAATACTAAATTAATCTGTTTGATATCAGTACAGTTATAAATATTCATAAACTCATAAAACTGAGTTCACCTTTTTATTGTAGATGTGATACTGTGACACAGTGTTACCTAATGAATGATAATTTATTTTGGGTATATTAAATACTAGCTATTACTGCAAAAACATTCCCCGCCTCTGACGCTGTCGGTTAAAAAGTGGCCTATGTGGTAATCCAAGGTGTCAGCTAACTCCATATCAAATTTCATTAAAATTTCTCTTGCCGTTTGAACATGAAACAAACATGCATACTACTTACAAACTTTCGCATTTATAATATTTGTAGGATAAGATGATGGTAACACTGAAAACTAGCATGGTGATGTTCGTTAAAAAAAGAAGAAGATGCCTAAACGCTCCTGAGACGCTGTCACTCTTCTTATAACTATAATCTCTTAATCTCAAATACGTAATGATTCCCGGTACAGCAACAAAAACGTCAAAACAACAACAACAAAACGTCCCGTCTGACGCTGTCGCTTAAAAAGTAGCCTTTGTGCTTAATCAAGAAATTCGGTAGATATGGAGTCTACTGAATTTCTCAAAATTGCTCTAGCCGTTTGAGCGTGAAAGAGTAAAATACGTCCACGTCCATCCATCAGGGTGTCAAGTAATTCCATACTAAATTTCTACACCATTGCTTCAACGGTCTGAGCTTGAAGGAGTAACTAACGTCCATCCATCTATACTTACTACAAAACTTTCGCGTCTATAATATTAGTAGAATATGATTTCACATCATAAAGGGCGACCTGTACTCGTCCATCGGGCCTTTTGCATAGCAATATTTAAATATCCTTTAAAGGAGAGCTAGTATTAGGCGCGCATTCCCCAGATAACCAGCTTTAGTCTATAGGACATATCTAGGTATGTCGTGGTAGCGCAGTGCAATGACCGGCTGCGAATGCGCGAGGTTGCGGGATCTCATCCCGACCTTTCTCAACTTGTATTATATACTGCCTTAGTTTAAGTTATACAGGAACGATACTTTTGCAAGTGGCTTTCTAAATGCAATTAAAGATATATTGTTATTTGTATCTCTTTTAATTCACGGGCTAACTTAGGGAAGAAACCCGGTCTTTTTTAAAGGCTTACACGGGAACACAGGTCCAACATACAGAGGCCTTGTTGAGAACTTTAATCTAAAATGTGATGGGGCATCTACCAAGGTCCATCCATCCCTGCTCTATGGAAAAACAGACATGGACGGTCCAAAGTAGCTACAAAGCTATTGTTAATTATGGAAATAAAACGTATTTGGGCTATGGAAACGATATGTTAGATGTGTTTCCTTCCCTAACTATTATTATTATTACAAAATATCTTTCGTTAACAAAGACAGAATGACTGCCGAATGAAGGGTGACATTTTGCTATGCGTCGTTCTTGCATACGCCTGCTAGTACAGACCAGTGTAATAATTGTGTTAATTTGCAATTATTATATTTTATCTCGTACCGTAACGCTTGTTATATATCTAAGCTACAAGTAATAAAATTGTATATGTGAAAGTAACTGTTTTATTTGTTACGCTTTTATGAGTAAACCGCTAGACTAATTTTGACAGACGGACAACACACTAATTCGAGGCAAACGAGGTACGAAACGAATTTTAGGATTTTGTATGTGAAATCACGCACACTTCCCCGCGTCGAATCGTCTAAATCTAAAAAAATACATATTACATCACTACATAGTATAAAGTAAAGTCGCTTCCCGCGTCTGTCTGTATGTATGTTTGCTTAGATCTTTAAAACTACACAATGGCTTTTAATGCGGTTTTATAATAGACTAGCTGTTGCTCGCGACTTCGTTCGCAAAAAAAAAGAGGGATGTAAAATAGATGTTAGCTGATTTTCAGACCTACTGAATACATATACAAAATTTCAAAGGAATCGTTTTTTTCCGGCGGAGGAATATGGTACCTAACATTGTGACACGGGAATTTTATATGTAACGTTTCAAGTTTACACGTTAAAGGTTTATTTGTATAATACATCATAAACACCCGTGCTAAGGCTCGTATGAGAAAAGACAGTTAAATAACCCAAAAACCGCCAATCAAGACTAGTAATTAATATATTAACAAATCGAAAAAACAATAGAACCCATCAACAAATTCGTAAAGATCATATCGTATCGCATACAAGTATTATCTAGTATCTATGACAGGCTAGTCCACAAGTGACCTGATAAGTTTTACAGCTGATATCAGTACTGTATCATAATCGCTTGTACGGCAATAACGGTAATCTTTATTGCAGGTTAACCCTATAATCAACGCGGTTACGGATGAGAGATACGATGCGGCGCTCAAAGAAGCCCGCGAAATCGATCAGAAGATTGCCAGTGGACTTTCCGATGAATATTTCAAGAAGAAACCGTTTTTGGGTAGGTATTACATGTTAACAAACTCTTTTGGACGAAAATCCACTTTTGGAAGGCGTAAGAACGTATTTAAAGTAATGGGAATTTTATTTTAACTTTTGCATCAGTATCTAAAATGCGGTCTTTATGATTGTTTCTGAATTATGTTAATGATTGCCGTGACCGTTTGTTACTTTAGTCTTTTGAAAAACCAATCACAGTCGTGATTTGAAACCGAAACACATTCATTAGACTTTAAAAATCGGGGGTTAAAAGTTCAAAGTCAATTGCAATAGACATCGCCATCTTTGTTAAAAATATTTTAGAAAGAAAAGTAGAATATATTCAACGCTTCAGCTAATCTACAAAATTTCTTAGTATTTTAAAGAAATGCTGTTTAAATTAGATCTTTGTCAGTAGTTAAATCTCTATACAAATTCGCCCCATACATGTCAGTACTTATCTGCAACCGTTCTATAGGTCGTTTTGGTAAAAAAAAACCTCAAGATCTTTACAGTTAGTAAGTGAAGTGTAAAACGTGCGTCATCTATGTATGTACTTAGCTAGCTAGCAAGCGCGTTTAATTTTCGATGTTATTTTGTAATTCGGCTAAACAATGTATTACAATTATAGAATAACTAATAGATAATGAAGCGGGAGAGTAATTAATTTTCACATAGTAAAAAGCTTACCAGACTTAACCAGACACAGGATTATGAAAACCAAAACGTCCTTGTAGTCAAATTCCTTAAAATATCGGTCTTTCGTTTAATTAACCTTGATGCGACCAGCAAGGCGTTTAAGTGTCAAATGAGTCTTGATACTTTTAATCCATCTTCCATATTATCAATGGTTCTAACAGGATAGAGACATTTGGACCTAGGTCTTTCTTACTCATTAATGTGATATCGCCATGGTCATAATAACATTCAGTGTATTTTTATAATAACTTTCGTGAGGATGATACTTAAATGATATAACGGTTTACCGAGCGACCCCTACTCGACTCGCGACCCCACCGCCGCGTCAGCTCATGATTAAGGACTCCGGTTGGGTCCGAAACTAGTCGGGTTATCCCGATACATACGCGTGAGTAAACCGTTATATCATTTAAGTAACTTTCAGTGTAGTCACATCCCAGACATTCTAATGGAAATAATTTTCTTTTGAAAGTGACTGTGCCCCGGTTAACAAGCGGACTGTAGTTAGAAAGTTCTCGTTAATTACATATTTTATATCTAATTAGAAATAAAACTCTTTGAAGTAATTAATGTTTATACTACTTTCATTGTATGCTATCTAAAGTAATAGTTTCGTTTGATTGTTGAAATTATTACCGTTCGCTGCTTTATAGTGGCGTTAGAGAAATCGGAATTAAATCTGTTTTAGTATTTTATTGATGTATCGAAACTTATTGGGGACAACTTTTCGTGCAATTATTAATTACGATACAAATCGTCTTATAATTAATACATTAAATATCCCTTGTAAAAAAGTAAATGGGTTCCAGACATAGTTAAAATGTCATTACCTGGTCACGTACAATTTGACCGCCATTTGGCTACGCCACTAGGATGCATCCTACGGCTATCCAAACAAAGAATAATAAAAAATAATAAATAAAATTTCGATCTCGGAAAAAATATTTGTCGTTGAAATATGATGTCGCCGAAACCCTGCCCGTGCGGCAAAGGTAAAAAATGCTCTTGCAAATCAATTCTTTACGAAACATAAAGGTTAGTTATCTACACAGTCTTCCGGATCCGAAACGACCATATGGCAGAGATAGATGTTTACCGTATGCATTTCGCCAGAATGCAGTGCTCTAAAAATATGTTACGGTATACCTGTAACGCTGTCCGGGCTCAACTCGGAGTGGGCCACGTTTGGACCAATCTGCGTTGCTGTGACATGATGTTCGCGCGCTTAACATGTGTTACCGTTCCGGGAACTCATACGTTTGTACCATTCAGGTCTTCCGGATACCTTTGATACCAGCCTTTTTTTTCCGTGGTGATACGCTAATGACTTATATATCTTGACTATGACGAATATCCCCACGCCGAGGGCACGGCGTGGGGATATGTCGGATTCTCACCGACTAAAAACACCCCGTTCCTCTTCTACTACCTAAGCCAGCGTCACGGAATCGCTTGCGCATGCACTGCGTGACCCTGGCTGGATAACAGCCTGACTTGTGACTTTCGTATACCAAATGAACTTTGTCCTTTTCAGGCGTGCCATTCACAGCCAAGGAGAGTCACGCTGTGGCAGGCTTGTTACACACGCTGGGCGTGTTATCTCGTAAGGACATCCGCGCGCACGAGGACGCGGAGTGCGTGCGGCTGATGCGCGAGGCGGGCGCCATACCGCTCGCTGTTACCAACGTGCCGGAGATCAACAAGTGGTGAGTGCTGTCCCCCAGGCGTCACGCTCACAGCCAGGGAGAGTCACGCTGTGGCAGGCTTGTTACACACGCTGGGCGTGTTATCTCGTAAGGACATCCGCGCGCACGAGGACGCGGAGTGCGTGCGGCTGATGCGCGAGGCGGGCGCCATACCGCTCGCTGTTACCAACGTGCCGGAGATCAACAAGTGGTGAGTGCTGTCCCCCAGGCGTCACGCTCACAGCCAGGGAGAGTCACGCTGTGGCAGGCTTGTTACACACGCTGGGCGTGTTATCTCGTAAGGACATCCGCGCGCACGAGGACGCGGAGTGCGTGCGGCTGATGCGCGAGGCGGGCGCCATACCGCTCGCTGTTACCAACGTGCCGGAGATCAACAAGTGGTGAGTGCTGTCCCCCAGGCGTCACGCTCACAGCCAGGGAGAGTCACGCTGTGGCAGGCTTGTTACACACGCTGGGCGTGTTATCTCGTAAGGACATCCGCGCGCACGAGGACGCGGAGTGCGTGCGGCTGATGCGCGAGGCGGGCGCCATACCGCTCGCTGTTACCAACGTGCCGGAGATCAACAAGTGGTGAGTGCTGTCCCCCAGGCGTCACGCTCACAGCCAGGGAGAGTCACGCTGTGGCAGGCTTGTTACACACGCTGGGCGTGTTATCTCGTAAGGACATCCGCGCGCACGAGGACGCGGAGTGCGTGCGGCTGATGCGCGAGGCGGGCGCCATACCGCTCGCTGTTACCAACGTGCCGGAGATCAACAAGTGGTGAGTGCTGTCCCCCAGGCGTCACGCTCACAGCCAGGGAGAGTCACGCTGTGGCAGGCTTGTTACACACGCTGGGCGTGTTATCTCGTAAGGACATCCGCGCGCACGAGGACGCGGAGTGCGTGCGGCTGATGCGCGAGGCGGGCGCCATACCGCTCGCTGTTACCAACGTGCCGGAGATCAACAAGTGGTGAGTGCTGTCCCCCAGGCGTCACGCTCACAGCCAGGGAGAGTCACGCTGTGGCAGGCTTGTTACACACGCTGGGCGTGTTATCTCGTAAGGACATCCGCGCGCACGAGGACGCGGAGTGCGTGCGGCTGATGCGCGAGGCGGGCGCCATACCGCTCGCTGTTACCAACGTGCCGGAGATCAACAAGTGGTGAGTGCTGTCCCCCAGGCGTCACGCTCACAGCCAGGGAGAGTCACGCTGTGGCAGGCTTGTTACACACGCTGGGCGTGTTATCTCGTAAGGACATCCGCGCGCACGAGGACGCGGAGTGCGTGCGGCTGATGCGCGAGGCGGGCGCCATACCGCTCGCTGTTACCAACGTGCCGGAGATCAACAAGTGGTGAGTGCTGTCCCCCAGGCGTCACGCTCACAGCCAGGGAGAGTCACGCTGTGGCAGGCTTGTTACACACGCTGGGCGTGTTATCTCGTAAGGACATCCGCGCGCACGAGGACGCGGAGTGCGTGCGGCTGATGCGCGAGGCGGGCGCCATACCGCTCGCTGTTACCAACGTGCCGGAGATCAACAAGTGGTGAGTGCTGTCCCCCAGGCGTCACGCTCACAGCCAGGGAGAGTCACGCTGTGGCAGGCTTGTTACACACGCTGGGCGTGTTATCTCGTAAGGACATCCGCGCGCACGAGGACGCGGAGTGCGTGCGGCTGATGCGCGAGGCGGGCGCCATACCGCTCGCTGTTACCAACGTGCCGGAGATCAACAAGTGGTGAGTGCTGTCCCCCAGGCGTCACGCTCACAGCCAGGGAGAGTCACGCTGTGGCAGGCTTGTTACACACGCTGGGCGTGTTATCTCGTAAGGACATCCGCGCGCACGAGGACGCGGAGTGCGTGCGGCTGATGCGCGAGGCGGGCGCCATACCGCTCGCTGTTACCAACGTGCCGGAGATCAACAAGTGGTGAGTGCTGTCCCCCAGGCGTCACGCTCACAGCCAGGGAGAGTCACGCTGTGGCAGGCTTGTTACACACGCTGGGCGTGTTATCTCGTAAGGACATCCGCGCGCACGAGGACGCGGAGTGCGTGCGGCTGATGCGCGAGGCGGGCGCCATACCGCTCGCTGTTACCAACGTGCCGGAGATCAACAAGTGGTGAGTGCTGTCCCCCAGGCGTCACGCTCACAGCCAGGGAGAGTCACGCTGTGGCAGGCTTGTTACACACGCTGGGCGTGTTATCTCGTAAGGACATCCGCGCGCACGAGGACGCGGAGTGCGTGCGGCTGATGCGCGAGGCGGGCGCCATACCGCTCGCTGTTACCAACGTGCCGGAGATCAACAAGTGGTGAGTGCTGTCCCCCAGGCGTCACGCTCACAGCCAGGGAGAGTCACGCTGTGGCAGGCTTGTTACACACGCTGGGCGTGTTATCTCGTAAGGACATCCGCGCGCACGAGGACGCGGAGTGCGTGCGGCTGATGCGCGAGGCGGGCGCCATACCGCTCGCTGTTACCAACGTGCCGGAGATCAACAAGTGGTGAGTGCTGTCCCCCAGGCGTCACGCTCACAGCCAGGGAGAGTCACGCTGTGGCAGGCTTGTTACACACGCTGGGCGTGTTATCTCGTAAGGACATCCGCGCGCACGAGGACGCGGAGTGCGTGCGGCTGATGCGCGAGGCGGGCGCCATACCGCTCGCTGTTACCAACGTGCCGGAGATCAACAAGTGGTGAGTGCTGTCCCCCAGGCGTCACGCTCACAGCCAGGGAGAGTCACGCTGTGGCAGGCTTGTTACACACGCTGGGCGTGTTATCTCGTAAGGACATCCGCGCGCACGAGGACGCGGAGTGCGTGCGGCTGATGCGCGAGGCGGGCGCCATACCGCTCGCTGTTACCAACGTGCCGGAGATCAACAAGTGGTGAGTGCTGTCCCCCAGGCGTCACGCTCACAGCCAGGGAGAGTCACGCTGTGGCAGGCTTGTTACACACGCTGGGCGTGTTATCTCGTAAGGACATCCGCGCGCACGAGGACGCGGAGTGCGTGCGGCTGATGCGCGAGGCGGGCGCCATACCGCTCGCTGTTACCAACGTGCCGGAGATCAACAAGTGGTGAGTGCTGTCCCCCAGGCGTCACGCTCACAGCCAGGGAGAGTCACGCTGTGGCAGGCTTGTTACACACGCTGGGCGTGTTATCTCGTAAGGACATCCGCGCGCACGAGGACGCGGAGTGCGTGCGGCTGATGCGCGAGGCGGGCGCCATACCGCTCGCTGTTACCAACGTGCCGGAGATCAACAAGTGGTGAGTGCTGTCCCCCAGGCGTCACGCTCACAGCCAGGGAGAGTCACGCTGTGGCAGGCTTGTTACACACGCTGGGCGTGTTATCTCGTAAGGACATCCGCGCGCACGAGGACGCGGAGTGCGTGCGGCTGATGCGCGAGGCGGGCGCCATACCGCTCGCTGTTACCAACGTGCCGGAGATCAACAAGTGGTGAGTGCTGTCCCCCAGGCGTCACGCTCACAGCCAGGGAGAGTCACGCTGTGGCAGGCTTGTTACACACGCTGGGCGTGTTATCTCGTAAGGACATCCGCGCGCACGAGGACGCGGAGTGCGTGCGGCTGATGCGCGAGGCGGGCGCCATACCGCTCGCTGTTACCAACGTGCCGGAGATCAACAAGTGGTGAGTGCTGTCCCCCAGGCGTCACGCTCACAGCCAGGGAGAGTCACGCTGTGGCAGGCTTGTTACACACGCTGGGCGTGTTATCTCGTAAGGACATCCGCGCGCACGAGGACGCGGAGTGCGTGCGGCTGATGCGCGAGGCGGGCGCCATACCGCTCGCTGTTACCAACGTGCCGGAGATCAACAAGTGGTGAGTGCTGTCCCCCAGGCGTCACGCTCACAGCCAGGGAGAGTCACGCTGTGGCAGGCTTGTTACACACGCTGGGCGTGTTATCTCGTAAGGACATCCGCGCGCACGAGGACGCGGAGTGCGTGCGGCTGATGCGCGAGGCGGGCGCCATACCGCTCGCTGTTACCAACGTGCCGGAGATCAACAAGTGGTGAGTGCTGTCCCCCAGGCGTCACGCTCACAGCCAGGGAGAGTCACGCTGTGGCAGGCTTGTTACACACGCTGGGCGTGTTATCTCGTAAGGACATCCGCGCGCACGAGGACGCGGAGTGCGTGCGGCTGATGCGCGAGGCGGGCGCCATACCGCTCGCTGTTACCAACGTGCCGGAGATCAACAAGTGGTGAGTGCTGTCCCCCAGGCGTCACGCTCACAGCCAGGGAGAGTCACGCTGTGGCAGGCTTGTTACACACGCTGGGCGTGTTATCTCGTAAGGACATCCGCGCGCACGAGGACGCGGAGTGCGTGCGGCTGATGCGCGAGGCGGGCGCCATACCGCTCGCTGTTACCAACGTGCCGGAGATCAACAAGTGGTGAGTGCTGTCCCCCAGGCGTCACGCTCACAGCCAGGGAGAGTCACGCTGTGGCAGGCTTGTTACACACGCTGGGCGTGTTATCTCGTAAGGACATCCGCGCGCACGAGGACGCGGAGTGCGTGCGGCTGATGCGCGAGGCGGGCGCCATACCGCTCGCTGTTACCAACGTGCCGGAGATCAACAAGTGGTGAGTGCTGTCCCCCAGGCGTCACGCTCACAGCCAGGGAGAGTCACGCTGTGGCAGGCTTGTTACACACGCTGGGCGTGTTATCTCGTAAGGACATCCGCGCGCACGAGGACGCGGAGTGCGTGCGGCTGATGCGCGAGGCGGGCGCCATACCGCTCGCTGTTACCAACGTGCCGGAGATCAACAAGTGGTGAGTGCTGTCCCCCAGGCGTCACGCTCACAGCCAGGGAGAGTCACGCTGTGGCAGGCTTGTTACACACGCTGGGCGTGTTATCTCGTAAGGACATCCGCGCGCACGAGGACGCGGAGTGCGTGCGGCTGATGCGCGAGGCGGGCGCCATACCGCTCGCTGTTACCAACGTGCCGGAGATCAACAAGTGGTGAGTGCTGTCCCCCAGGCGTCACGCTCACAGCCAGGGAGAGTCACGCTGTGGCAGGCTTGTTACACACGCTGGGCGTGTTATCTCGTAAGGACATCCGCGCGCACGAGGACGCGGAGTGCGTGCGGCTGATGCGCGAGGCGGGCGCCATACCGCTCGCTGTTACCAACGTGCCGGAGATCAACAAGTGGTGAGTGCTGTCCCCCAGGCGTCACGCTCACAGCCAGGGAGAGTCACGCTGTGGCAGGCTTGTTACACACGCTGGGCGTGTTATCTCGTAAGGACATCCGCGCGCACGAGGACGCGGGAGTGCGTGCGGCTGATGCGCGAGGCGGGCGCCATACCGCTCGCTGTTACCAACGTGCCGGAGATCAACAAGTGGTGAGTGCTGTCCCCCAGGCGTCACGCTCACAGCCAGGGAGAGTCACGCTGTGGCAGGCTTGTTACACACGCTGGGCGTGTTATCTCGTAAGGACATTCCTGCCTTGTCACTTTTGTTTTTAGCAAAAACAGGGGTGGATAGGAAATAGTTGCCCAAAAATGTCCAGGTCCAGTCCCATTTATACCCACAACCGCAAGCCTTCTAAAACCTTCAATTTGCAGTGACGACAGAGAAAAGGTAGCGGTAATCTTTCAAATACCCACGATGAATTTGACCACGTCTGTCCCTGAAAAAGACTCATCTAGGCCGTTCTTCCTCCACGATATATTAACCTCCATAACACCCCACTCCCTCACAGGATGGAGGCCCGTAACTACGTGTTCGGACAGACGAACAACCCGCACCACACAGGCCGCACGGCCGGCGGCTCCAGCGGCGGCGAGGCGGCGCTACATGCCGCTGTTACTGTGCCCATCTCGCTTTGTAAGTCCATTTAATAATTAATAAATAATGTACACATAAAACAGGATGAAAAGAACACAACATAACAAACAAGATGTACAAGGGTACTGCTTATTTTAGGCTCTGTGCCATCTTTCATGCTAATTGTGGCCTTCTATAAAAAGTCCTTTTTCTTCCCACTCTAACGTGCTATAAATCCGTCGATATTCTGGTATTGGTTCGATTAGAGAAAAAGGAAACCTGCCCAGAATTCATCTATATTCAGGGTTGGTTCGATCAGACAAAAAAAAACATATCCTTGATTGAGGAATCTATCGTTACTAACGTTGACAAATCGTTTTCCTGAATAGGAAGTCTAGTTAAGCAACTTTTTTTTTTCATAGGTTCTGACATCGGCGGATCAACCCGCATGCCTGCGTTCTTCAACGGTCTGTACGCGCTCAACCCCACTCCTGGACACACCAGTCTTAAAGGTATTGTAGAAAACACTTAATAAAACACATTCTTGATATTGCTATACTTAATTTGTTTATCGATATCAATGCTCAAAATGTTGAGTGGACAAACCGCGGCCCTTTTCATTATTAATTCAGCAAACACTAAATGACATTTGAGGCACTGTAAAACCAAACTTTTTATAACACGAGCCATAGATGCCTCACTTCTGAGCTACAATTACGAAGTCCTACCCCCTATCTCCTATCCTGGGTTAAAGTCTCCTTTATTCTCATTTTGACAAGATATAACCATTCATCACCTCTCTTACTCTTTCTCTCATGTCTTCAATACCAAGTCCAACTCCCTATCTCCTACCCTGGGTTAAAGTCTCCTTTATTCTCATTTTGACAAGATATAACCATTCATCACCTCTCTTACTCTTTCTCTCATGTCTTCAATACCAAGTCCAACTCCCTATCTCCTACCCTGGGTTAAAGTCTCCTTCCTTCTCATTTCGAGAAGAAATAACCATTCACACCTCTCTTACTTATTCTGCTGATATCTCCAATACTAAATCCTCACCAATCCCCCCAGGGTCTGGTCTCCGCACTGGCGACGAGCCGACGATGGCGGCTATCGGGTTCTCCAGCCGCCACCCCGGCGACCTAGGACCTCTTACTAAGATCGTGGCCGGAGATAAGGCGCATCTGCTCAACCTGGATAGGGTTGTTGATGTTAAGGTAACAGGACTACATAACTGTTTTTTACGT
Source organism: Chrysodeixis includens (assembly GCA_941860345.1). Taxonomy (NCBI): domain Eukaryota; kingdom Metazoa; phylum Arthropoda; class Insecta; order Lepidoptera; family Noctuidae; genus Chrysodeixis; species Chrysodeixis includens. The sequence goes on along the minus strand of OW796107.1, from coordinate 1,442,899 downwards.
TTTTTTTAAACAACTTCTTCTGCTCTAAGGAATTTAATCATTATGTCGCGGAGGGTTTCACAGAAATTTAATTCACATACACAGGACATCCAGGCTTAAAATAAGCATTTAGGGATTGCACAAATTCATGTCGCGGGGATCGAACCCATGACATAGGATGTTGACAGAGTACGAAAAGTAAAAATTCTAATTAGTCTGTCAGGTAGATAAATAAAAAATATCAAACATGCATATTTGCGTTTATTTGAACAATAAAATTTTCCGAAGATAAGCTGCTTAAAAGTTTAGCATAAGTGGCTTGTTACGTTGAATTCGCAAAATTTATACAAAAAGGTGACTTCACGTGTAAGTTTCATTAACTGTACTTTGTGATTATGAGACAAGATAAAAAATACGTATCCAATATTATTCATATAGTATGACGGATACAAAAAATGTTGTGATTATCTCTATTATATGTGTTACAGAAACTGAAGTTCTACTTTGTGGAGAGCTCAGACGACTGGCGCCCCAGCCCCATCTGCGCTGACCAGAGGAATGTTATGAAAAAGTACGGAGGACACTTATTAGTTTATATGAAAATACATTATAATTTATTAGTAAACAGTTGTCTCGTAAATTTTGTGCGAAATCTTGTTTTAAAACTCTTCCTTTTCAGGTTTTAATTTTTTGGTTTGTTTTGGTTTTGTATTGCGCATATTGCTTACTATAGTAGAGTGCTTCATTCTTTAGTGAATTAAATGCTATTTCAAAATCTACCATCATCTACCATCATCTATTACCAATTTTTTAACTACCAAGTTCTATAATTAGGATTTTCGTTTGTTTTATCGATCAATCTTTTCTATGCTGGGTATAGGCCCGCTCTTTTCTGCTAGTATTCTGCGTAGTGCGTACCTAGACATCAAATCTTGATGGCATTTACTTCACCTTCCTTTTGTACTATTCTGTGTAGTGCGTAGTATTTCATTGATATCATCACCTAAACATCAAATCCAGGCCGCATTTACTATAATACCTTCCTTTACACACATTCGCAGGGCCATAGCCAAGCTGACAGAGGACGCAGTATCAACTGCCCACGTTCCCCAGCAGTACTACCACACTGGCTTCAACTACATGTTCCTGCTGTGGCGCTACTGGATGACGCACGAGGTGGAGGACTTCGCCTCCATGATCACCAACCGCAAGTCCCGCGCTAGCTTCTGGAGGGAGCTCGCTAAGAAGGTACACAACCATACTATCACACTGGCTTCAACTACATGTTCCTGCTGTGGCGCTACTGGATGACGCACGAGGTGGAGGACTTCGCCTCCATGATCACCAACCGCAAGTCCCGCGCTAGCTTCTGGAGGGAGCTCGCTAAGAAGGTACACAACCATACTATCACACTGGCTTCAACTACATGTTCCTGCTGTGGCGCTACTGGATGACGCACGAGGTGGAGGACTTCGCCTCCATGATCACCAACCGCAAGTCCCGCGCTAGCTTCTGGAGGGAGCTCGCTAAGAAGGTACACAACCATACTATCACACTGGCTTCAACTACATGTTCCTGCTGTGGCGCTACTGGATGACGCACGAGGTGGAGGACTTCGCCTCCATGATCACCAACCGCAAGTCCCGCGCTAGCTTCTGGAGGGAGCTCGCTAAGAAGGTACACAACCATACTATCACACTGGCTTCAACTACATGTTCCTGCTGTGGCGCTACTGGATGACGCACGAGGTGGAGGACTTCGCCTCCATGATCACCAACCGCAAGTCCCGCGCTAGCTTCTGGAGGGAGCTCGCTAAGAAGGTACACAACCATACTATCACACTGGCTTCAACTACATGTTCCTGCTGTGGCGCTACTGGATGACGCACGAGGTGGAGGACTTCGCCTCCATGATCACCAACCGCAAGTCCCGCGCTAGCTTCTGGAGGGAGCTCGCTAAGAAGGTACACAACCATACTATCACACTGGCTTCAACTACATGTTCCTGCTGTGGCGCTACTGGATGACGCACGAGGTGGAGGACTTCGCCTCCATGATCACCAACCGCAAGTCCCGCGCTAGCTTCTGGAGGGAGCTCGCTAAGAAGGTACACAACCATACTATCACACTGGCTTCAACTACATGTTCCTGCTGTGGCGCTACTGGATGACGCACGAGGTGGAGGACTTCGCCTCCATGATCACCAACCGCAAGTCCCGCGCTAGCTTCTGGAGGGAGCTCGCTAAGAAGGTACACAACCATACTATCACACTGGCTTCAACTACATGTTCCTGCTGTGGCGCTACTGGATGACGCACGAGGTGGAGGACTTCGCCTCCATGATCACCAACCGCAAGTCCCGCGCTAGCTTCTGGAGGGAGCTCGCTAAGAAGGTACACAACCATACTATCACACTGGCTTCAACTACATGTTCCTGCTGTGGCGCTACTGGATGACGCACGAGGTGGAGGACTTCGCCTCCATGATCACCAACCGCAAGTCCCGCGCTAGCTTCTGGAGGGAGCTCGCTAAGAAGGTACACAACCATACTATCACACTGGCTTCAACTACATGTTCCTGCTGTGGCGCTACTGGATGACGCACGAGGTGGAGGACTTCGCCTCCATGATCACCAACCGCAAGTCCCGCGCTAGCTTCTGGAGGGAGCTCGCTAAGAAGGTACACAACCATACTATCACACTGGCTTCAACTACATGTTCCTGCTGTGGCGCTACTGGATGACGCACGAGGTGGAGGACTTCGCCTCCATGATCACCAACCGCAAGTCCCGCGCTAGCTTCTGGAGGGAGCTCGCTAAGAAGGTACACAACCATACTATCACACTGGCTTCAACTACATGTTCCTGCTGTGGCGCTACTGGATGACGCACGAGGTGGAGGACTTCGCCTCCATGATCACCAACCGCAAGTCCCGCGCTAGCTTCTGGAGGGAGCTCGCTAAGAAGGTACACAACCATACTATCACACTGGCTTCAACTACATGTTCCTGCTGTGGCGCTACTGGATGACGCACGAGGTGGAGGACTTCGCCTCCATGATCACCAACCGCAAGTCCCGCGCTAGCTTCTGGAGGGAGCTCGCTAAGAAGGTACACAACCATACTATCACACTGGCTTCAACTACATGTTCCTGCTGTGGCGCTACTGGATGACGCACGAGGTGGAGGACTTCGCCTCCATGATCACCAACCGCAAGTCCCGCGCTAGCTTCTGGAGGGAGCTCGCTAAGAAGGTACACAACCATACTATCACACTGGCTTCAACTACATGTTCCTGCTGTGGCGCTACTGGATGACGCACGAGGTGGAGGACTTCGCCTCCATGATCACCAACCGCAAGTCCCGCGCTAGCTTCTGGAGGGAGCTCGCTAAGAAGGTACACAACCATACTATCACACTGGCTTCAACTACATGTTCCTGCTGTGGCGCTACTGGATGACGCACGAGGTGGAGGACTTCGCCTCCATGATCACCAACCGCAAGTCCCGCGCTAGCTTCTGGAGGGAGCTCGCTAAGAAGGTACACAACCATACTATCACACTGGCTTCAACTACATGTTCCTGCTGTGGCGCTACTGGATGACGCACGAGGTGGAGGACTTCGCCTCCATGATCACCAACCGCAAGTCCCGCGCTAGCTTCTGGAGGGAGCTCGCTAAGAAGGTACACAACCATACTATCACACTGGCTTCAACTACATGTTCCTGCTGTGGCGCTACTGGATGACGCACGAGGTGGAGGACTTCGCCTCCATGATCACCAACCGCAAGTCCCGCGCTAGCTTCTGGAGGGAGCTCGCTAAGAAGGTACACAACCATACTATCACACTGGCTTCAACTACATGTTCCTGCTGTGGCGCTACTGGATGACGCACGAGGTGGAGGACTTCGCCTCCATGATCACCAACCGCAAGTCCCGCGCTAGCTTCTGGAGGGAGCTCGCTAAGAAGGTACACAACCATACTATCACACTGGCTTCAACTACATGTTCCTGCTGTGGCGCTACTGGATGACGCACGAGGTGGAGGACTTCGCCTCCATGATCACCAACCGCAAGTCCCGCGCTAGCTTCTGGAGGGAGCTCGCTAAGAAGGTACACAACCATACTATCACACTGGCTTCAACTACATGTTCCTGCTGTGGCGCTACTGGATGACGCACGAGGTGGAGGACTTCGCCTCCATGATCACCAACCGCAAGTCCCGCGCTAGCTTCTGGAGGGAGCTCGCTAAGAAGGTACACAACCATACTATCACACTGGCTTCAACTACATGTTCCTGCTGTGGCGCTACTGGATGACGCACGAGGTGGAGGACTTCGCCTCCATGATCACCAACCGCAAGTCCCGCGCTAGCTTCTGGAGGGAGCTCGCTAAGAAGGTACACAACAAATACTTTAAAAGTATAACGGTTTACTCACGCGTATTTATCGAGATAGCCCGACTAGTTTCGGACCCAACCGAAGTCCTTAATCATGAGCTGACGCGGCGGCGGGGTCGCGAGTGGAACTGATGTCGGCTGCCGCGCATCTCGCTGCGTAGCGTCGCGCTCGCGCCGAGGAAGGCGCTGGCGTCGCGGGTGGCGCGAGTGGGGGATCGAGTGGCAGCGAAAGTTATTATAAAAACAGTGTACAAATAGTCTTGTAATAATTATGACCACTAAAGTACTACTATAAAGTTGAAGATTTTTCGTGTCTACTTATAGTTTATAGCCATTTTAGAGCCAGTAGATAATAATATTAATAAACCAGTCTATACACGTCCCACTACTGGGTACACGCCTCTTCCCCTATAGGGACGGTTTGAGCATTGATCACCACGCTACCTCACTGCGGATTAGCGATTTCAGATTCTAATAATTGAAATCCGGGTTTCTTCACGATGTTTTCCTTCACTGTTTGTCTGACAATGTCTTAGGATAATTAGAAAGTACTTGGAGGAAGTATATCACTTTGAAAAAGTCACATTGGTACTTGCCTGCACTAGGGATCGAACTTGCACTTCATGCACACAAATCCATACAAGAATGAACATTAATTTAGAACCAGTATAAAATTTTATTGTCAAATAGCTTGAGTTATAAGAATAAGGGGTACTTATGGGATGGGGAATATCCCTATCAGCCAACAACTAGTATATAATTAATAATAATCATCTATCTTATTTCATTCTTTCCAGTGTGTAGGCATGTGTGACTACACGTTCCCGGCGCTGATGAAGCTGTTCGACGAGCAGGTGGTGCCGCCTGTCAACAAGGACTGGGCCGAGGCCACCACCACGGAACTCAAGGACGCTCTACTTGTGAGTACTAGTTAATTCTGAGTGGATAAAAATGTTTTGGACTTGAAATGTTTCTAAAAATGGGATTATTGGGAAAGCAAGTTGTATTAAACTCAAAAATATTGTTTTGCTAAAAAAAGGTGTTTTGTTACTGTTGTGTCTATCAAACCTTTATATGAGCTTGATTCATATTCTCAAAACTGGCCCCAGTTAGCCATAGACCGGGATAGATGGAAAGAAACCTTTGCCCTGCAGTGGGATATCAAAGGCTAATAATAATAATTATTAAATCAACCAATGCGAGAGTTATTAAAAAAAAACACAAGCGACGACTAGTCTGCTGGTTTAGTGATTAGTGACCCTGACTGAAGATCGTGGGTTCGTTTAAAACTAGATGGCGTTGTGTGAAAGTCATGGAATATTTATTATTATTTAATTGACATTTTTATGATATAATGTAATATACCTTATTAACAGGAGTTGCTGGGCGATGACGGCGTGTTGTTATTCCCTTCGTGTCCTCTCCCCGCGTCGTACCACTACGCGCCCATCCTGCGCCCCTTCAACTTCGGCTACTGGGCCGTCTTCAACGCACTGCAGTTCCCCGCCGCACAGGTAATACTTACAAATAGTCTTGTGTACTTGAATAGGTTTAAATTTTACTGAGGTTATATGTTGACTCTGGTATATCGTTAATGGTCTTTATGGTATTCTCGAATTTAGCATTGATCCAGATTTTTCGGCATGACATGTCGGTTTATCAAAGGTCTGCAACAACACTCAAGATCTATCGAGACATTTTACTCAATAATATTTTTTTTAAACGGCTCTCGAACTTGGAATTTAATTCTTATGTCGCGGGTGGGTTTCCTAATATTTAACTCACACGCACAAAGATACCCAGACTCAGAACAAGCATCGAGATCACACAAATATTTATCCTACCCGGGGATCGAACCCGCGATACTCTTCGCGTACGACGGTAATTGGCTTAGTGACCTCTACCACTCGGCTATCTGTGCAGTCATAAATAACATCAATAAATCTATCCAAACGGTATAACTGCATACCATTTTGGCAGAATCACAATAAACTATTTTTATCAAACATTTTACCATTAACTGTCATACCGAAAATTCTTCCTTATAATACTAACTTCACTCCCAGGTGCCATGCGGTGTGAACAGCGACGGCATTCCGCTCGGCATCCAGGTGGTGGCCGCGCCAAGACACGACGCCCTCTGCACTGCCGTGGCCGCGGTGTTAGGACCAGCACTAGGCGGGGCCCAGCCGCCTTGTAAGATAGACTAACAAGCGATAACTAGGTAACGTAGGCAGTAAGAACGGGTAGAGAGGTCTTAAGCAAACACTTTCAGCGCCTTAGACTCGCCCGCCGAGTTCAATGTGTTTGCTTTTTTTTAACGTACCGTAAAATGAGATGAATAGACGCATTTTTAGGGTCAATGGAAACACAGTTTTTCTTAAATTTTGCAAGTTTTAAGAGCAATTATTTCAAGATTCTTAACTGTGTAATAAAATACAAGTAGACGATAGTTCATGTAAACAATGTCCGATAATTATGAAAAATGATTTAATGCAACCTCAGGTAAACAATATTGTGCAAGTCAAAATTTGGTTGTATGACCTTTTGAACCTGCACCTTATTTTACCTAAGCGACGAATACTAAAATAGAGCTTGAACACATCATCTATAATGTGTGAATAAAAATGATATCTACAGTAGGGCCTAGTACTCAAATTGTAATTAAAACCTAAAAAATCGCATTTTGTAGCATTATCACTACAAATTTTCCTTTATTGAGAATGTAATAGACAACCCCGAATAAATTAATAACCGTAATGTAACAACTACCTAGACCAGAGATACATGTCAACCATTTTTAACAAATATCGATGAATTTTACCCATGAATTTATCATATTTCTACTAAGAGCAAAGTAAATGGCAGACATTCGAGTTTGAAAAGGAAGGAATTTGAAAATTTTCTGCTCTAGTATAATTTTGTATGAATTGTTGTAAGAAAATTTTACACTTACTAAGTATCCTTGTTTAAATATAAACAATAAATTGGTGCCTTGTAGTCATAAGTTAAATAATATTAATACCTAGTTATTATAATTCTCACTCACTCATATAAATGCTTTGGTTGTGGGAGTGCATGAGATATACTATTTACGAATCATTGTAGTAAAGTCTAATTAGTTTGTAAGTCTTGAATTTTATTTATTAATTTATACTTAAAATCTTGGCTAAAGATATTTTTTTTAATTGAAGATTAAAACCAAAGGTGCATTGGAATTGATGAAACAGTCTTAATAATATGAAAAATAAATGCAAAATTACATTTTTATACTAATTCAAATTCCTATTCATATTTATTATTTTGTCATGACTGTGTAATGTTGAATGTAAGTACAGTCACAAGCAAAAACATTTTAACTCAATTAGTCAAGTTATAGTCCTAGTCAAATGATTTACGAAATCATGAGTTTTTCTTTCAAATTAAACATTTTGTGTTTAGCTTACAATATCAGGAATATTCTATAACAGCTTTAAAATTTCCCAAAAGAAATCTACTGCAACTATTTGATCGTGTATACAAATTTTTGCTTGTGACTGTATATCTAAAAATAGCACTTTATTGTGAGAACAACTGTTTTGTACAATAATATAGTAAAAACAACTGTTACAGTTCATTGCCGTCCTACAGTATGAGTAACAGAACAATAATAATATATTTTCACAAATGTTTTCATTAAAAAAATGTTATTAACTTTTTGGTGTTGCAAATTCTTCATAAAAATAATTATTTATTTTGTTTATATAATTCTTAATTTTTTTAAATTAATTTCTTGTTGTAGTAACTTAATCAATGTATTTATTATATCTAACTTATTAATTTTTAAATACGTATATAGGATTTAGAGATATATTTGCATAATTAATTATTTAATTTAAGACTGATGTCAGTTCAGGTGGAGGATAAGCAGTGGAACTTTGTTTACTCAATAAATATACTCTTTTTGTATTCAATGGTTTTATTTACCCTTTAAAACCATACTTCAATAGATTTATTACGATTGTCGAGTAAATTTTGCTACGAGTATCATATCGACTTTACTACAAAACCAAATTAATTAAAATCAAGACATTTATTCAAATTAGCCTACAATGTAGCACCTTATGAACGTCAAAATGATAATAGACAGCACCCCATCGCCCACTCTTCACCGCTTCCTGTGCTTTCACTACGGAAGAAGAAACTGCGCATCAAACTTCCCAGACGTATATTAATCTCCCCTAGGTACGAATATTAAATAAAGACTACGAATGTCAATTCGTTTTGGTATTAATATCAGGTGAACTTTACACACGTCAAGTTAAATGTTTCTTTGTCCAGAATTCTGAGTTATCTCTATTAATGGATAGATTTCAATAAGATTTACTGATAGGTGTTGACTTTTTAAAGATAATTTACAATTTTTGGCGTTCTTTTTAAATTGGCTGCGAAATCAGGGTTAAAAAAAAGAAAAAAAAACTGCAATTAAGTCCATTCAAAATGGCTTTATTTAAAATCCAATGGTTACAGTCACAAATTTAACTCATTTTCCCATAACAGTCATCTTAATTAATAATCTTTAATACAAAGATTTATAATTTTGTCCTACAAACTATCTTCAATAACGGAATTTCGGTTCAAAAACAAAAAAAAGGTCAAATACAGAAACATGTCAATAAATTTATAATTGTATATTTATTTATTTATAAGATACATCACAACTTTCTTTGTAATCCTTAAACTTATGTACAATAAATATGACATCTTTCTTAATATCTAGTTAGTTCAAGGGTCTACGTTACGTTACGTTACATTACGTTTACAATAATCTATTCAATGTTGAAATAAAATTCGAATGTTTGGAGTGTATATCGTTTAATAGATGTGGTGTGTGGCTAGCTGCGGGCCGGGTCGCAGCACAGCAGGCGCGCGGCGCGGCGCAGCAGCGGGGCTCAGCTCGGGAACTTGCAGTACAGCGCGTACTGCAGCTCGTAGCCCGGGAAGCGCACGTGCTGCGACTCCAGCGGGCAGTACGCGCCCAGCGCCGGGAACTTCTTCAGCTGCCGCGCCGCGGACGCGCCCGGGGAGTCCTGGACGATATTCATTGTTAGTACACAATATATTATTACGTCAATTACAGCCCTATGCAAAAATAACACTTAGCTAAGTGTCTTTTTAGTGCTACAAGGATCTTTTGACACGTGGCCGAAATCGGAACTAATACCGCTGTCATGGGTTCGGTTCCCGAGGACAAATGTTTGTGTAATGAGCGCGATTATTTTTCTGTGCCTGGGTGTAATTTATCTATAGTATGTATGTACTTAAAAGTATAACAGTATGTTCATCAGTTGTCTAGCACTCATAATACAAGCTCTACTTTGAGACTAGATGGCGTTGTGTGAAATATCATATTATATTTTATTCACACTATCCATAACACTTGAGAGTATACTTCCAGTTCAGATAAAAGGTATAGTGTTCATTCAATTTCGACAGGCCTGATGGTCTAGTGGTTAGTGGCTCTGACTGCTATATCATAGGTCGTGGGTTCGATTCCCGCCCAGGACAAATGTTAACGTGTAAAAGCTTACCGGCGTAGCAAACACGGTGAGCACGAACTTGGCGGGTCGGAAGGCCTGCAGCACGCGCGCGATCACCTCGTTGTAGCTGGACACCGGCACGTTGGACTCGAACGACACGTACGAGCAGGACCGCTCCGGCGTTATGTGGATCGTCATGTAACAGCCCTGCGTGAGGAAGGTAGTATTAGTGAACAGTTATACTAAATTGGTGGAATATAATGAGATAAATTAATATTTGTTTGCTGACTTGATTGTCACATTACAAGTTATATACATATCTACCTATATCTCCTTCCAGTTTTGGTCTCAATATCATAATTACATATTTTACTACCCCACTATATACATATAAAATAATAGTTATATGTATATAGTAAATATTTTTTGTGAATCGACAAGTAACTTGAGTAAATTGCAAATTGCACCTTTGCAGTTCATGATACTGATACTTTTATGGAGATAATATTCACATAATTGCAAACTTCCTAGTTTTACTATTAGGTATCTTAAAATTTAAGTATCGTCTATTAAGAATGTGTAAAACATAATTTTAACACTATACTAGAAACAAAATCACTACTACTCTACATCACAAACAGTTTAGAGCAACATACAAAACTTGTAGAACATTTCAACAGATTAACGTTGGAGCCGAATAACTTACAGATGGCAGATCCTTATCTCCCTTAGCAGCGTGAACAAATACCAAAGCGTTATAATCTCGTGTTTAACTTATAAACAAACATACATTCAAACGTGACTTGAGAAAATACGGTTGAAAATACTATGGAAACGCAAGCACAAATGCAATTTCATAAGTGCAAAAAAAGGCCTACGTCGAATAAAACGTTTTCAGATTGATTTTTAACTCTAGTTAGAATGCTATTTTGGTAACATCTAAATTTTAATATATAATTATCAAAAAATTAAATAGTTTTTTCTATAAAACTGTCAAAAAATTAAACTTAGCATATTTTTTTGTAGGGCGAAGGATTTTAACATGTTTTCTACATTGAGCTGAATAGAACCAAGCGATTTCTTACTTGCGTACGAAAAGTAGGTAAAGTAGTAATAATTAACAACATTTGTAAACAGAATCAAATCTATATATATAAAACTCTTCCGTTACTGACTGACTGACTGACTGACTGACTGATCGACAACGCACAGCCGAAACTACTGGTCGTAGAAAGCTGAAATTTGGCATGTAGGTTCCTTGAGATATGTAGAGGTGCACTAAGAAAGGATTTTTGGAAATTCAACCCCTAAGGGGGTAAAAAGGGATCATAACGTTTCTATGAAAAATCTTATTCCTTGGGTTTATAAACTTGAAACTTAGCACAAACACGTATATGGTCAAGTAAATAAGTTTGGCATAATTATTTTTTCCAAACTACCCTCCAATCGTGATTTAGGGGGTTGCGATTGGGTGACTGATAGACTTTCGCGCAGCCATAACCGCTCGGTGTAGGAGTCTAATATTTTGAACAAAGCTTCCTTTACTGACAAAAGTGAGCATTAAAAAAAGATTTTTGGAAATTTACCCCCAAGGGGGCGAAAAGGGGTAAAAACGTTTCTATGAAAAATGTTATTCCTTAGGTTTATAAAGTTGAAAATTGGCACGAAAACGTACATAGGCAAGTAAATAAGTTTGGTAATGTAAGTTTTTCCAAACTACCCTCCAATCGTGATTTCGCGGGTGTGATTTGGTGACTGATTGATTAACGCACAGCCGAAACCTCTCGGTATAGAAGTCTGATATTTTGAACAAGGCTTCATTTAGTAACACAATTGACCACTAAGAAGGGATTTTAGGAGTAGCAAGCCCTTAGGTGGCGGGCGGGGGGGGGGGGGGGGGAGGAGATCAACTGATACTTTTAATTTTTCTAGACGGTGTTTTTGTCTCGCTTTACTTTTTGTTACATAACGTAATCGACAAACTCCAAAACTACTTATCGTTTTCAAATATTCACCATTAGAAAGCTACATCATCCATGAGTAACTCAAACTGTATAATATAATTCAAATTCTAACAATTTTTTAGCCTATGAAAGAAAGTCCTGTCGAGATCATTAAAAAACGCCACAATCCCAAATTACACGTGGGCGAAGCCGCGAGCGGAAAGCTAGTATTACAAAATTTCTATCTAAATATACCAGAAGTTTAGTTTGTCTCGAGTTATGTACATACTCATACAGTCACGCACATATACATAGTCAAATAGTGTATCTAACTACTCACGAGCTGTTACTATGTCTGTCAAGTATTGTTCGACCTATCAATGAGTCGACATTGTTTTGTCTAGGTCTCACAATACAACTTAGGTGCTAAATACCAGTCTAGCCTTTTCTGAAGTTATAGAGGTCGACTTTAGTCTTAATGAATTCACCTGAATATCGTTTTTTATATAACGCCAGTGATCTCACAACCCATTTAACAGGGCTACACGATATCTCTTAGTTAATTGACCAACCAAAATTATGTACCTATTTAAAAAAGTTTATTTTCTGAAAATTTTAACACTAGTCATGATGACACTGAATCTGATGGATGGACTGGACTGGATGGATTGTATAAGGAATGATAAGAATGAAAAAGGAGTAAATGATAGTGTGACGTCTGATAGGGGAGAATGGAAGAAAAAAACATGTTGCGCTTACCCCAAGTAAAATGGGATAAGGGCAGGAAGATGATGATGATACATATAAATAACTTACATCTTTAGCGACTCCGTTCATGGAGTATCCGCAGGGATCAAACAGGAAGTCGTCTATGACCATCCCTGGTATTATCTTGTCTATGCCAGACTCCTGTGAACAAATAAAAACATTGTAATTAATATTTATTATACAATAAACTAAATTGATTGAAGAACCGTTGGCCGCTTTGTTTTAACATGACTTTACTTTCTATATCCATATTAGTGTAATTATAGCTATTGTAACACTAGTAGCGTTCTGCGATTTCACTCACTTTTCGGTAGAAAAGTGTAGGCACAATAGTTACCCATTTTTTTTTTTAACTTTATACAAATGAAGCAACGAATGTTTGTGTTGAATCTATTAAAAATTTACATATTTCTAATACCTTCGGTCGGGAGCAAACTATCTCATCTATATCAGCTATTATAAAAAAAGTATAGTTCTCTGTTCCTTTACTCTCATAACCCGATGGGACGGCAATCCGACACGACCGGAGACAGACCAGGCGCAGGACCCACATATTTACGTGCCTTCCGAAACACGGAAGCTGTGATATTTATTTCTACAACGCATACAACCTGTATAGCAAGTAACTCGAAAGATATCATTTAAAAAGTGGGCACAGGTGAGCTAGTTTCTAATATCTAGTGTTCTGCTTACCTTAGTAGCCTGTGCAGCATCAGCGGAGTACTGTCGCGTGAAGATGTCCATGACGGCGGGGTCGAGGTCCGACATGAGGATCTCGATGGTCTGGTCGGGCTCCGTCAGGCCGCGGCCCTCGCTGGCGTCGCTGTGCTCCTTCTCCAGGGCATCCACTGTGCCTGCAATTGTAATATAGATGTTAAAAGCTAATACAGAGTGGAATCTTCAAAGGAGATGATAGAATTTTTGTTTTAAAACTTTTGTAACTTGGACACATATTTTAGACAACAAACGGGTCTTGCTCGCGACATAATTTGATATTTCTTTTGTCCCGACGTTTCGTCCGTGACCACGGTCGGACAAGACCCGTTCGTTGTCTAAAATATATGACGTAATTTGTTGATGCCATCCTTGCGAATTGGAAGGAGGTGGCACAGAGTCGGGAACGATGGAAGAAAAATGTGGAGGTTTTCGCCCAGCAGTAGGATAGCAATGTTTGATAAAATAATGATAAGTTCGTCCAAGAATGGATAATTATCCAGAAGATTTTTTGGAGCGAAAAATTTATAAATTTTACCTTTTCCAAAAAAACTTCTGGCATCAAAGAATCTAGCAGGAATATAAATAAATGGCTCAAATTATTTGTTTTCTGCAAGTTAGCATAAAATGAATGTCACGTACCTTCAAGTGGCAGTAGTGTGTAGAGATACCAGCAGTCCTTCTCGGGGCCCATGATGTAGGCGCGCCCGTCACCGAAGTAAGAGTCCAGGAGTTTGACCTGAAGACAAAGAATAGTCACAACATATAGTAGAGGAATATCATAGAACACAGCACCTGCACGATATAACAAGACATGATCTTAACAATAGGAAATAATCTCATCTTTTGCTTGTTTTTGGGTATTTTTATTTTTGAAGATTTGTTGATTCTTCATTAAAATGGTATCTACATATTACGACCTACGTAACCAACGAAAGGCACAACCTCCAACGTCACCGGGAACACAATTCCTGTGTAGATTTTGCGACCGGCGTTGTCGCTCCTGTTTAGCCACCAGCGCAAGTGCCAAAAGCAAATAAATTAACACGGCTGCTGTTTCAATCATCTGTCATAGAAGTTAGAGGCCACTGATGATGATACACATATTAAGTGGAAAACCTAAAACACAACTCCCAAATTTCATCGACAAGAAGAAAATTACCCAAATCTAAAACCTTAAATCCTAGTTTACACAGGTTTCTTACATCTCGCGACACTTTAATTGAACAAAGCCGATACAAGACGGATGGGTATCGCAGTAACTCGATTCTGACTGCGATACCGTTTCCTGCCGCGTAACAAAGGTACAATGAGATGACCGCCACTCGCCACTCGGACACTAAGACACAGCTGAATGTGTAGTTTAGATATTTTTGCAACTAGACCAATACTAAAGCCAGCTATTCAACTGATTCTACCCAGAGACCCGCAAATAGTGGCTTTATTGCGAGATGACGTCAGATAAGAACGCGTGGAAGAAGAAGACATGCTTTGCCCACGAACCAAGAAGCATTCATCATTCCCCTGCCCTTATCCCAATTATTTGGGGTCGGCGCAGCATGTCCTCTTCTTCCATACGTTCCTTTTTGACATCATCTCGCAAGTAACACTCTTTGCAGCCTTATCATCTTTTTCCAAGAGTCATTACAGAATTAATTAGAAGTTGTTAGGAAGCTAAGATATTACATAATTTTGCGTCAGACTCCAGTGTACGCTTTATCAAAGCTTTTATCACCGGCATAGCCTTGACTATTGTACACTTGATAACTGTCTCGAATTAGTTTCAAATAGCGACCCGCCCCAACTTCGTACCGGTATAATACTGATGTATTATACATGTAAACCTTCCTCTAGTTCAATTATTAAAGGTTTAAGCGGACATACAGATAGATAGCGACGAGATGTCGAAGAAACGATGGATGGATTGTATGAAAGATGATATGGCTGCAAAGAGTGTCACTTGCGAGATGACGTCAGATAGGAATGTTTGGGAGAAGAAGGCATGCTGCGCCGACCCCAAATAATGATTGGGATAAGGACATCCCAATCGACTTTGCGACTTTGTTTTATACTATGTAGTAATTACGAAGTTGCAAAACATAATGCTTCATAATGCCAGAATAAGAATATATTTGGTTGAATACAACATAAACTAAGTTCTACCCTGATAGAACTTCGAGAACGGATATAACACTGGTAAAACCGCATGTCTTGACAATTGTTCTAATATTTTTTTTAATCGAAGTGTTTTTATTAGAACATTTTACAAAGAAACTGTTGGCGTACTTTCCAATGCGTAATTATTGTAATAAATATGGTGAGTTTCCTTGTATAAGCTGCTATGGTTTTCACGAATTACACGTTACAATATCATGAGACGATTCTGACACTACGAGTAGTCATTTTTAAGTTCCTAAATTATTTACAATTATATCTGTCTTTTACTATGTTAGTAATTTAATTTATCTTTTGCCAAAATCCTACGAGTTTCAAATCGCTGTTTGGAATACATTACATTTAGCTGTTGCCCGCGAATGTCAGTTATTGCTGCAAAAACGTTACGTGTGATAAAGTAACAACCATACATCCATTCATACTTGTAAACTTTCGCATTTATAATATTAGTACAATGATTAGTAGGATGAGAAAATTGCAGAAAACATTATTCTCCAAAGCGTTTTAGAATTTTTTCTTACGTCGTAGTTTAAGAACATTAGCTACAAAAATAAATCAATTTCTAAATGTGAACAGTACTGCGGCATACGACAAGCAAGTTTGTCACATAAGGCTGACCGCACATTGGAGTCAAGATTGTTTTAAGACAGACTATTGCTATACAAAACATATGAAGGTGCGCATATTTCAAACAAAACGTCTCATAGACAAAATTGACAAAATCACACACGTCTGACTAACGTTTGTCGGCTTCCCTTTTTTATTTATGCGGGCGCGCACATCAACGACAAAACAGTCTAGTCAACGCAGGTATAAGGCAGACTTGTCTATGTGAGGCAAGTCTGTCTTAAAACTGTCGTGACTCCAATGTGCGGTCAGCCTAAAGGAAACACGGCATGGCTTGAAATTAACACGCAACTTGTAAGCATGCTCCGCTCTTACTGAAATAGAATTACTGTTCGAAGTATTGTAAGCTGTGCTTTGACATGTTAAGCATACAGGCATACTGAGAAACTTGCGTTATGAGTACTAGACAACCGATAAACACACTTAGGTATATATTTTTAAATACATACACGTTGTGGATAAGTTATACCCGGGCACAGAAATGATTGAGCTCCTCACACAAACATTTGTTTTAGGTAGGGATCGAACCTGTGTGCGTTTTATAAATAAGCGTGCTTTCCGAAAAACGAAAGCTGTGACACAGCTTCCGCATTTCGGAAGGCACGTAAAAATATGGGTCCTGCGCCTGCTCTCTCTCCTATCATGTCAGATTACCGTCCCATCAGGTTATGACAGTAAAGGATTAGAGAGTGCACCTGTGTTTGTGCACTATAATATGTCCTGCGTAGCTGACTAGTGTCATAGTAAAACTGGCCGCCGTGGCCGAAATCGATCAGGACATTATTACATATTAAAATTTGTGTAAATCAGCGTTTGAAGAACTGTCTGTAAATCCCTTAGCTTGCCGAAAAGAAATGCTGTTACTATAGACTACTATCATCATTAAAGCTTATTACAATTTGGGAATCAATTACAATAATGATGTACCACTCGGTATTACGTACACATTACTCACTGATAAGTGTCTACATGCAGTTCAGTAGGTACCTACGATAAGCTGTGAATTGCGAGATGATTCAATAAGTTCACACAATAACCTTTGTGCTGACATCACAGCACGGGTATAGCTTATCTGGTCTCTTATCAAACTTCGATACTTTACGCAGATCGTGAACTATGTGTGTGTTGTGTTATTTGTTAGTTTTTGGACCACAAGTGAGTTTTGGAATGACTAATTCAGATCAAATTAGTTTAAATAAAAAGTTTTTTTTAGACTTTCACAGAACGTCATCTAGTCTCAAACTAAGCAGAGCTTGTATAATGAACTGATAAACGTACTTATGTACTTCTAAATACATACATTCTATAAATAAATTACACGTAGACACTGGACAAACGATTGTGCTCGTCCAAATATTAATACTGGGAAGGGCGCGAACCTACGACCTTTGGTATAGCAGTCAGGGCCACTAACCACTAGATCAATGGGCCAGTCAAATTTTCTTCCCTCCGAGGGGCAAGTTTCATTTTTGTATTATTATCAGTATTTGAGTGAGTATTTTAGATCTTTCTACACTCCCTAGTGTAGAAAGATTTAAATTAGTCAATTCAGGCAAAATATGTCGTTTCCTGTCTTCCCATGCAAAATATCTTACAGCTGATAGTAATTTTGTAGAAGAAGCTATTGTTTTTTAATGTATCCCATACTTAATACATGATATCATGGCTTCCTAAAACGCATTGTTTATCAAATCTGAATCATACAATGTTATCAATAAAAATGACGACTTCCGACCTGCTTGCATAACAAAAACAAACAATGTCACAGACAGTCACAGTACTTTCTATTACTAGGTATAATTGTCCAGATAACTATGTACGGAGAATTACATTCACACATTGTAATGTTATCGTTACAGGGAAGCTTGTTCAGTGCCGGCCGTTTGTCTCTTACTACTTTTAAAGGAGTTACATTACAAAACATTATTAGTGCTTTATGTGTCACTAGAAATCTGCTCCCGGAATTATGGTTTTCCGATGTACGTATGTTCCTGAAAACTGGTATAGATTTTATTATTCTAGTTCTATCGCATGAGTATTAATAACTAGAAGATTTTTGTGTCGTTAGTCCGGCTTCGGGTTCCAAAGCTATATGTAAGCAACTCTTAAGTAGCATGTTACATATCAATCAATTAATTAATTAGCCTTCTGCAGGCTTTGTTAAAAGACTGATGGCCGTTGTAACAACGAGACTTACAGTGGAGTCCGTGAGAAGACAAATGAAAGATGACGATGATGATGAAGAGAGGCTGGATTCGGAAGGCAGTGGATCGGCTTATGTCCAGCACTGGACTAGACATATCCTAGCAGTTATGTAAGGTGTTAAGTACTAAAGCTACTAGGCATTAACGAAAAATAATTGAACTTAAGAATCGACCTGAACTGACCTTTCCATACTTCGAATATTGGACAAAGCCCGACCAACACATCGCTAAATATAAATTTAAGCTAGACGAAAATTTTCATTTCATTAGACTAGGCGTAAAAACCTCGGTCGAAGCGTGAATTAATCGGGGACTTGAACATTGGTCTACGTGTGGCGGCTAATAACCGCTTCATTGGAGCGGGGTGCCTCGCCTGATCAAGTAGGTAGGTAGCACGGAATCAATCACCAAGTGCAGTGCTTATTACTGTGCTAATGACTGGCCTGTTGGTCTAGTGGTCTTGGCCCTAACTGCTGCACCAGATTCCCACCCAGCACAAATATTTGTGTGATGAGCAACGATAATTTGTTCTGTGTCTAGGTTTGATTTGTATTAAGAAGTGTATAAGTATGTTTTTCAGTTTGTATTATGAGTGCTAGACACTCATAATACAAGCTCTGCTGAGTTTGAGATTAGATGGCATTGTATAAAAGTCATCGAATATAATATCATATTATTGCTGCGTTAATTAATGGCTTTAGTGTAAGAATCCAGTATAGAAGATAGGATGCGAAAGGGGGCTATTTCACCGTGTTAGAAAGTATAAGGTTTGAACCGGTATCCATATTTAAAGGGTTGTATCACCACGGCTAAAATGTTTCCAGCGAAGTAAGAGGTCTCAGGTGTGAATTTAATATTAAACTGCCTTTACTAAGTGAAGTCGCTTAAATACGAAATATATATCCCTAAGTTTACGTCAAAAATTGGTGAACAGAATAAGTTTAGAATAAGTAATATGAAATTTTATTTTTTTGAACAAATTGCATAAAATTGTTTCAGAAATTTCAGATTCTTACTTCATAGAGTTAAACCTTCAACTGTTAGGTTAAACGGAATCACCATGACTTATCTGGGTCTTCCTTGTCGAACAACTACCAATTTCAGATTTCTGTAGTTTGCATATTATTAACCAAACTTTCAGACTTAACTCAACTTACTTCAGAATCGAAGTTATCATGCGGCTGCAGCTGAGCGGCCGGGCGCGCGAACTCGCGGCGGGAGTAGAAGACGTTGTGCACGCGCGCGTGGCCGGCCACGTCGCGCGCGAGCCCCAGCACGGCGCGCACGCAGCGCAGCGGCGTGGTCGTGCCGCACGTCTTCAGGATCCAACGGCGACGGGACACGAACATGCTGCTCTCGCTGAAGACAAGACATCAAAGGTTAAGTATGATTAAGTTAATGTACGGGAGGAATGAGTTCTGGGCAAAAACAACCACATATTGAGTGGCAAATAAAGGAAGAAGACCTCGCGGTAGACCCAGGAGATGGCGAGATGAGCTCAATTAATTTGCACAAAACTGCCCCCAGTTAGCCATAGACAGGGATAGGTGGAAGGAGGGAAGGGATGCCTTTGCCGTGTAGGACACTAACGGCTAATAATAATAATGAGATGAACAAATTTGTCAAACAGATCATGTATCAAATCAAAGTAAGATATTTTGGCGATTTGAAAGCACCTTCGAAATGTTATATTAATTAACCAAATAGGAGAATCTTTAAGATACGAAATAAGTATGATGGGAAAAGCTTTTTCTAAAACCAGCAGACTCTTTAAATTAGTTTGACCTAAATAACTGCAAGTGATCCTATTATTTTTATAATGGAACGTTGTAATAAAGTACAATTTTCTTAATGATTGATCTAATAACACAATAATAGCGTAAACAATTTGGGACGGCAAAGCTATTAACACAAAAAAGTAAATCTAGTTGGATCTGCTTATAGAACAAACAGCAACAGACACATAATACTATAAAGACTTTCATTAAAAAAGTATTAATTAATATTATATAACAAATAATAGAAAAAAACCAGCCTATATACGTCCCACAGCTGGGCACAGCCCTCTTCCCAAATAGGGACGGTTTGAGCATTGATCACCACGCTAGCTCACTGCGGATTAGCGATTTTAGGTCCCAATATTTGGAATCCAGGCTTCCTTATTATGTTTTCCTTAACCGTCTAGGTATACTATAAACCTAAATTTATGGTTTAAAATTATAATTAGAACATTGTTAATTAGTATGTGTAAACACTAAATTAAGTACCAGAAAACATGTTTATTTAACTATTATTAAATATTATATTCGTTTATATATTTAGGTACTAAAATATATAAATACGCATTATGATAGTTCGTCTAATGTCTTGTGTGTACGCGATAGCTTAATGAATAAATATTTGAGAAGTAGTTAGTAGTGTCTGGGACAGATAATTATAATATTATTATTTAACTTTTATGCACTTAAGGTCATTGTTTTCTAAATGAAATATGGTATCCGTTAATGAAGATGGATATGTTATTGAGAATTTGAGCGATATTCGATAATCATTCATTCTTAAAATCATGTAAAAGATTTTAACTAAACAATGGAAATCGCATTATGGACTTAACGACAGTAGGTGTGTAGGTATAGGTACTTATGCAATTAATACAAAAGGTATTTTTTGTTTTATTATAAGCGTATATTACCCCACGGTGGGCAACGGCCTCTCCAACATCTTTCCATTTATTTCCTTCAAAATGAAATGTAGCCCATTCATTGTTACAGTAGAAGGATGAAGCAGACATTTTCTGCTTGAAAATATAACTTAAATAAATCAACGTTTTATTAATCAACCAATCACAGAGCTAATTTGAGATTTGACTGACGTTTAACTATATTTAGTGTTGATCAGCGTTTGAGAAACTAGTGGTAAGTACCTATCTACATAACACTATCTTTACGAAGATCAGGTAATTTTAATACTTTGTACATTGTTCATTACATGTGAGGACAAATAGCTTAAACGTCGATATCATTTACTTGTTAAAATTATGTACATTTGATACTACCTAATACCTCGTATAAAAATAAACGATAATTTTGTATTCAGAAAAAATAAGAATAAACAAAAAAATCTATTAATTAATAATAATTAAAACCAACCTATTGCAAAGTTTGGCATAACATTTCCTTATAACAACGATAAGGTGCTGATAAATAGGTATATTTAAAGTACGAGCGTACTACAGACCTCTATCTGAGGTCAATATTAATTGACCTCTAGTCATATGATCCTTCAGACCTTATCAGGTAGAATGATAACACATCTGTGCGTCGAATTCGGGTTTATACGCATTACACTTCCCATAACGAATTGGACATTAAACTTTGATTACATGATATCAAGCTTTTAGGTCAAATCGGGGTTAAGTTAGAAGATAAACCTAGCAAGAAATGGACCCCACGCAAATATGTTAATTACAATTTACGAAACGGAAGAGGTTAAGTTAGCTGTTAAATTTTGGCGGTAGTTTAGCGTTCCCGTGGCTCCCGACAATAGGGAACGAAGAAGCATTCCGGTGGTTTTAGCCGGTAAGAGTCCGGCAAACCCCTTCGCCTTCCCCAGGGCGATGGAAGTCCATGAGGACTTCCACCGGGTAACAAAAATGAAAGCTGTTAAGTTTAAACAAACGGTGCAGTTACTATACTATTTACGCAAGCAGCACTGTTGTTATTCTTGAAGCAGGACAGCGCACTACAGCGTGCGTAGCAATGTCCCTTTTACACAACAAACTCATTCCTGCCTTATCGCACAAAATGTCTTTACAACACGTTATGAAAACGTGTCAATACCAGTTCCCAGATCCCCAATAGCTTGCAATAAATCAAGTGAATGTATCAATGCATCCGTCTTGCCACACACACAATCAATCATACACACAATCACACAAATTACATACAATGTATTAAAGCAACACTCATCGCTGCAGTGAGACGGGTGTATACTATGTAGGTATGAAACAGAATGTTTACTCCGCGCGATTTCGAATCACCCCCACGTGTCGCATTCCCTTCTTATCGAGTTTTAAATACTAGTAATGTTTATACTTATGACATTGGGTAGTGGATAGAACGATGACAACAAAGTTATTTACGCATCTCTACGTAGTATAAAACAAAATCACTGTCGCTGTCTGTCTGTATGTCCGCTTAAATCTTGACAACTACGCAACGAATTTTGAAGCGTTTTTTTTAATAGATAGAGTGATTAAAGAGGTTTATAAGTGTAAATACATCAGTATTTCACCCGTGCGAAATTGGGGCGTGCCGCTAGTAGATGAACTGAAATATGTACCATCAAAATAACATGCTATTTCGTATGTTTAATAATATTAGGTAATTCCTCGGTGTGGACCTTTTGAGGTCTCCCCGTGTGGCCGTACGTGCACTATCAATGCCAATGTGAATGCTTCGCGATAACTATTATGTAATATAGTAAACACGATTAAAATTAACACGTTCCCGGAGTGTGCTGCGAGTCATTTCATTGAGTTAATCTTATTATTTATTAGTTCAATTCAATTGTTGAAAAGTTACTGCTTTCTTATTGTGTGGATTGCATTTTCAGTTTCTCTATTGTTAATTCTAACATACAGTTTTCGGAAGCAATTACGATAACGTTATTTTGGAATTTTGTGGTAATTGCCGATAAAAAAAAATACCTATACTATTTTGCGACAGTTGACTTATAGTTTTTCTGTACATAATAGCACAAACGATTTAATCGAATGCATAAATAAAACTAGTTAGTAGTGAATGTTCTCTCCTCCCGGTAATGTACATAAACCTACCAAAGAAAGACCAAAACCAACCACAGAATACTAACAAAATCCTCGAAAAAGGCTCTACATTATACATATAAAACGATCCCTTTGTCCCGAGCACGAAACTTACACCCAGACCTACAGGTAAATACCTAGTACCTACCTAAGTACGAACTACGCAGGTATATCACAGCTGCCTAAGGCTGACCGCACATTGGAGTCACGACAGTTTTAAGACAGACTTGCCTCACATAGACAAGTCTGCCTTATACCTGCGTTGACTAGACTGTTTTGTCGTTGATGTGCGCACCCGCATAAATAAAATAAAAAAGGGTAGCCGACAAACGTTAGTCAGACGTCTGGTGCGATTTGGACAATTTTGTCTATGAGACGTTTTGTTTGAAGTGTGCGACCTTTCATATGTTTTGTATAGCAATAGTCTGTCTTAAAACAATCTTGACTCCAATGTGCGGTCAGCCTAAGTTAGGTTCAATATGGAGGGAGGGGGGGATCCGTCACTATGACAACCAGACGAATCGATGCGTTGCATGTTGCATCTCACTTGGACGTGACTGATTTCATCTCGTCCCGATATTGATTTATAAAGGGCGTTTGGTTTATGACTCGCGAATATTGTTTGTAGAATGAACTTTGATGTGGTTGTTTGTGTTTTAGTAGGGTTTTGTTTTTGTATTGTTTGAGACACAATTATATAATTGTTTATTAACTGATTATATGTGTAATTGAAATGTAAAGCTCTTTGTTGATAAATTACATATAATATCTTACCGGGATGGAATGGAGGGAAGCCAAAATATATTGATTTTTTTAAGATACTAATTAGGACAAATAAAAAGGTTTTTATTTCGAGTAGACCTTACTAACTCTCTAAACGTTACTAACTCTAGTAGCGCGGTTCAAAAATAATTGCGGATCATAAACAAATTAGGAATCCATATTCCTAGCTGTATATGAAAATCCTTAACACAATTCTTATGACCAAAGAAAAGTTACCACTCTATGTACATTAGAAACCAGTTCAGAAAAGATGCAAAACAATTCTCGCGATTGATCCAAATCGCCGTATAATAGCGAGTCAATTGATTCACCGCTCCTATCCGATGATTACCGTCCCGCGATTGATCAATCACGCTCAATAAGAAAAGTGCGCTGGAGCACGTGGTATGGCGACCGACTGATTATCCTGTTAGGACATAAATAGACCTAGCTATTGTTTGAATGTATTTTTGTAACTTCAAATTTATAAAGACTTTATGTAGTTTCTTGTAAGTTTTGGTGAAAGGGTAAGTAGTTTTTTGTCGACCTATCAGTAGTGTTAGGGTTTTCGTCACTATAAAACCCACTATAAACTTAAAAGTAATCAGAATGACGAACGAAATATAGTATCACATCGATTAAGTTATCTGCGTCGAGTAAACTTTCTTAATACTTATAGACACAATTTCTAAGCGGACTTCCATATCGATAACTTAATAAGGCAATATTTTAAGTTTACTTTGGAGTACTTTTCATTTTTTGAGCACAAATTCCATGTAAAGCAACTTGTATTTAACTTAACTCTATATTTTCCCAACTTCTCATGACACAGCATCCATCGTTTACGAATATGTTGTACCAGTAAAAAACTAACAGTTCCTTATGAACCAACCTGCTTTCAACATAATTACACGGGAGAGACTTGGAACACAAGCCGGTTCTCAAAACTGGGATAATGACTGCCAAAATTGTAGTTTTTCCTTACACCCGGGCATCGACAACCGATTGAACCGAATAAGGTTATGAACATTTTAATACGACTCTTTAAACGGTCTAAAATTATTTAGTAATATTTTTTACCTAGTAAGAACAATTGACTGTTGTTTTCATGATGTATGTTCGTTTTTAAAGGTGATATTCTCATTATTCCATAGCTTTTCACTTATAGGACGTTTTGCTTTTTTCCCCCATCAAATTGGCAAAGCGTTGTTTTTAAACAGATCTATACTATAGATCTGTTTAAAAACAACGCTTTGCCAATATAGATTCTATAGTAGTAAGTACACAGCAGTTTAAAAGATTTAAGCGGACATATAAACAGACAGCGATAGCCATTTTATTTTATACTATACATATAACAAATAACGAATTATATACTAAAACCATCCTCGAGAACCACTCTATACATTGTAAAAAACAGCATAAAAATTGTTGCAGTTTTTTTTGAGTTTATCGCGTACAGACGCACGGCAGAGGACTTTGCCGTACGACTTATAATACGTAGTGACATATTATTATGTGTATGTAAGTATATTATGCATATCTGTCTGGTCCCAGTGACACAATAACACCAAGTAAACTGAACTTGGTCCTCACACGCTTCGCGGCAGATAAGTGACGTCCGTATGACGTGCATCTTACATATTATAATTATATGTTGTAGGTATAATTACTGTGAACGTGTCGATTTCGCAAAATTCCACATCAGTCAATCTGCACATGGTATGGCACGTTGGCTTTTGTTATGATTATATTAATTAATCGTTGTGTTTGTTCTAAGCGGTCGCACTTTGGATGAGCGCAAACTGTATAACTTCACTGGTTAAGTCGTATACGATAAAACGCAAGTGGTGTATACCTGTCAGTTTTAGTCTACAAAGCATTAAACTCATACAAACAATTAGAAACTTCATGCGTAGCTAGAGACTATTCTCGGGTAATGAAGACATCTTAAAACTATGCAATGGATTTTAGTGCTGTGGTTTTTATTAGATAAAATGTTTTAACAGGAAAGTTTACATGTATAATACATCAGAATTGCACCCGTGCGAAGCTGGAGCGGGTTGCCCGGCCCCAAAAAAATAACTAAAAGAAATTACTCGTTCAAAAGATGCATCCAAAAATAAAACTAGAAAACAAAATACATTGACATCCGATAAAATAATGACAAAGGAATATTAGCAAGTATTACACAACACAACATCAGCTTAACGAACATATTAATCAAATCTATTGCTGTTTATTTATATGTACGAGATTTCCCAAGTGATATCGTTATCACTGCTATCTCTTATCAGTTATCATTTAAGCTGTGAGTCAACGTCGCGGTGTCTAGAACGTTCGTAACTGTTAATACGGTGATAAGGCAGTGGGGTAATCGTGGCAGATGTATGTCCCATCGTGATATGGTGGCTTTCTTATTAACACGTTGACTGCCGAACAATAACATGTGTATTGTTTATCGGTCACCGGTGACCCCCACGGCGTTCAATAGTTGCCGGATTATTTTTGTAGGGATACGGAGAGATAGAGATCGTGGACGAGCTGGACTATTATAAGATAATCTGGAATATAGGTGAGGAGCATGGCAATGGATAAAAAAAAGGCTAGAAGAAAATTGTCGAGACTTAAACCCTGCAAAAGGATAAAAACGGGTAGGAATAGAAATAGTAATAAGTAGTTAATAGTGGTATTTTGTCTGAAGAGGAAATTAATTCATACGTGAAGTAAACAAGATAGGCTTGGGTTGTTGCGTAGGAAGGAGATAACAAACTCAATTTCGCCTGTCTGTCTGTTCGCGATAAACTCAAAAACTACTGCACCAATTTTCATGCTGTTTTCGCCAATGTAAATAGTGGAACCCGAGAAGATTTTAGTATAATATGATTTGTTAAGTTTTTGTATATATTGACTAAAATGTAACGATAGTTGTTGGAAAGTTATAATAATTGCGATCGATATACATGTAGAATTGATTATGGGTCAGAAGTTTGTTATTTTTACGGTGTGGGGGAAGTCGCGGTCAACAGCTAGTATTGAATACAATTAAAAAAAAAAAACAATATACTCGATAAACGCGATAGTAATCTGCCAATACTCCTATCCTAATATTCACAAACTCCATAATACTATTACTACATATTACAAAGTCGTAAAGTATATCGTCGTTCCAACTGTGGGTATTAGTCATACAGTGACCTTGCTGAAACTTGGCCCGATTAGCTGAAATGTGACCAATTTGTATACAAATACCCGACTTTATGATTTTAACACCTCAATAGATTTATTCATTAACCACACGAACGGTCTCAGTGATATGGATTTTTCGTTGTTCGTAAAATTTTCGTGGTAGGTCAAATGTCAATGTGACCTTTATAATGTAAGAATAACTGCTTTTTTAATGTTTAAAAATATAATATGTTACATCACGAATTCAAACCTAAAACGCAATGAGAGACTAGGTATTTAATAAAAGCTTAGAGGGAAGAAATTATCTCTAAATTATGAAAATAATTTGACCTGATGAACCATTGCAAAATATTAAATACATACTTCGAGTTGATACAGTCATATTTCTTGGAATATCCCCAATTACTTTAGAAGACGTACATATTATAGCTAGAAAAAAAACCTATTAATATAAACATCCTGTTAAATTAATCAGACTTGCAAAACGTATCACTTTACGTAGAACACACCCGATAAGTCTTATATCACAAGTGGGTCAAAAGTTCGCGCGAACGCAATAAATCGGTATGTTATTGAACTCTAGTATTCCACTCGGATATCAGCCAGTCAATGAATGCAGAGCTCGCAGATTAGAAACTAGACGAGACCAGATAAAACCAGATTCAAATTCCAGAAAATTCCAGATTTCAAATCGCGATGTTCATTTGTTATATGTTGTAAGTGATTGCATAATATCATGTCGTGTGCAGGTGTGGGGTTGAACGCCCACAATAACATTATCTGTACATACTTGTCAATACGAAAAGCTTCCTTCCATTCGTTAAGACGAATGTAATTAGAGCAAAAAAAATATCAAATCATAACGTATTGAGCGATACGGGTTGGATATTATTCGTTCTCGGAAAAAATCTTGAGTATAGAAATAAGCTCCTTATTGGCGCAATCAATTGGAGATTTCTAAGGATCCGCTTAATTGAAAACCTTTCCAGATACTTAACAAATAAACTGGGACTTACAGATAGGTCAACAAGTATTCAGCAAAATTATGAAAATCAGAAATTCAAGAGCCTACTTGAAGAAGCTTAAATCTACAAGTGTTTACATACTTGAAAATAACAATGTTATGAATTATTTATCGAGATTTCGTTTAATAAGACACAAGAGGCTACATATCAAGAGCATTTAATAGCTTTTCAAGTGTGTTATAGGCTGTAAAATTGTGCAAAAACCTCATGTTTATTGCTCATTGCTGCCAAATTTCAAAGCTCGCTTAGATACAACCAAAAAAGCTCATAACCCGACAGACAAGTGTTACACAAAAGTATGGAAAGTCATGCCACCGCTGAAAAGAGTTAGTATACAGTTAGTTACAAACAGACTTTAACAACATCACCAAATGGGCACACGACAATGGTATAATATTAAACATTAGTAAAACTAAACTTATGCACATATACTCACCACATAACCAAATAGCAAAAAATATCTCCATATCAAACTTAAGTATACAGGGCCACACATATGAGTGCTTGCACGCGACTTATATAAACTGTAATTGTAAAAAAATAGAATACGTCAAAACATTTAAATACCTAGGTCTATGGGTGGACTGTAACGCTAACTGGAAGACTCATGTTGATTCAGTGTGCACAAAACTTAGAGCAGTCCTGTGCAAGTTTCATGCTTTAAAGGCACCTTTAAGTAGAAAGACTCTACGTATTGTGTACTTCGCATTGGTTGAGTCATTAATTAGCTATGGTCTGAGCACATATGGTCGGACATTCAAAACTTATTTAGATAGTATTAAGTCACTACAAACCCGCTTTATGAAATTCCTTGTTTCTCCTAAAATAAAACGTCAATGTAAACATAACTACGAACAGCTTTATCAAATATGTAAAATACTTCCTATTCACGAGAGGGCCGAATATTTGTTGATATTAGAACAATTTTATAACGATAATTTTAAGGTAAAAGTTAGTAATAGATATAATACAAGACGTGTAAGAGAACAGCATTTGATCCGTCCATCGATAAAAAATTATTATGGAAAAAGAACCAACAAATATTTGATCCCCTCGGTTTATAATAAATATGACTGGATAAGAAAACTAAAAACTAACATAAGTAAATTAACTTTAAAAAATAAGTTACGCAGTATGTATTATAAGTAGGCAGCTATAGTTAAGTAGTATTAGTATATATTATATAATAATTTTGTGTTTCTTTTTATTTTTTGTACTTTTTGTATTTTTGTATTCTGAAACAACCGTTAATATTTATCGAGCGCTATTCCCGCCGACAAACTGTCTCACAGTTTGGTGGGTTTAATAATTTGTGTAAATGTGTTTTTTAAACCAATAAAAGATTTTATTATTATTATTATTATTACATAAATAAACAGTAGCACATGGCCGGGAGGTAACTGCGCCACAGCCTGTTGCTTGCAGGGAGCGCGCAGGCCCCGATCGATACCGGGAGCCCGCGCGGGACGCGACACTACATCAATTATATGCACCGAGTTCTACAGCTCTACAGAGCTCCACAGTTCTGTTCCACCGGTTTCTGGAAACTTCTACGGGGTGAAATACTGCGCAGTTGCCCGTGAGGGGTGGGGGTGTGGCGTCGATCAAAAGCTTTGCTTTGCTTTTCAACGTTGTCTGTAGTGATTTGTGTTGTAGGTTCATGGCAGTAGTTTTAAAGTGCTATGAATATGAGTGACTCATTTGCGTTTATGGCATGTGCTATCACTAGTTGCTTTTGTTTTTTCTTTTAAAATATTGCGTTTTATTTGACCTTTTTAATATTTGACCCATAAACAAGAATAACTTTATAGGGGTTGTTCAAAAACTGTTCTTTTGTCAACTTTCTCTTTGCTGTTTGTTAAGGCTTCCATTCCAGAAAATTGTACGCAATAAAACGTATTAAAATAAATAAATTTCAAGAATGAAAGAAAAACGCAATTTTGGTCTGTTGAAAAGGAAAAAGTATAGAAGCTTGAAGCTTTCAACATTTAACCAGGAGTAACGATTACGCAACATTCTGTCAATACAAACGTACCAATTGCATACATATAACTTATAGATAGGGATGGAATTGCGTTGCTGTGGAAAATAGGTCATGTAGTTTGCAATACCTTTAACTACGTTCAACGTATAGACTAGTGATAAATCAATACCGTATGTAGCTTCCAGAGGCAGGTACTCAAAGATATGTTTTATAGCAGGGCTTTAAGGCTGATAATGAAATTGTAGATTGCATAGCGACGGGTGATTTGAATCATTTGCGCAAGGTTCTAAATGACAAAGAATGTTTTTCTTTCGATGACTTGTAGGTTTAAAAGAGCTTCGTAAGGAGTATTTGTTGACGTTTCAGGTATCAGACAGGTGCCGGTTAATTAGTCACGGCGCTATACTGATTCAAGGAATGTTTGATAATGAAAGCCTGCAGTTTTGCTTGAAATACGAGAAATTGCATAATATAAAATTGATGCCTTGTACGGAATTTTATTCAAGATCTTTTATGTAATTTATTGAAAGAATAAACTTTACAGGATGCGATATAATCGGGAGAATTTTCGTATTCGTGAAAAAATGGGAAAAAGCTTCGTATATACAAGCTATCAACCTATCATAATTAGCTATGCACGAGCCAATAAACGTGTTTCTAAAAGGGTAAAATGATTAACCAATATTATTAATAGAGGTGCTTTACAAAATAGCCGCAGCAACACGTGCATCTAATCAAGAAGCACTAGAATGTAATAAAGTTGAAGAAAATTTATTTTTTCCTTCAACTTAATTTATTATAATTTTTAATTACAATTTAATTTGTGGATAGTGCATGTTCTGTCAATGCCTTGTTAAGTGTTTTGATTTTTAATGGTCTCTTTAGAATGATTAGAAAACTTAATTGACCATTACACGACTGTCTCATTGCCTAATGATGATCAAAACCGTCTACTTACCTAAGGTTATTTTATCTCCAATGTCCACGAGTATTGTATTAGACGACATAAATGTGAATTAAATTCGGAATTTAAAAAACGTTTTAATAAACCAAAATCTACTATAGCACAGCTACACAAGCACGACGACGTTCAAACACTTTTTTATAATTTTCTAAAATTGACCAAAAATGTCGATTCAGAATTTGGCAATCTCCCATACACCCGCCGTATATTTGGATAGCGTGATGTAAATACCGGACAAACTAATATTAGTAAACGAATCTAATAACGTGATGAAGTAAACATAAATGCTGTATTTATTTACAAGTGTTGTTTTTAAGAGAGATGAACACCCTGAAATCGTAGATTTATAAAACATTCTTTGACATCTTTAAAGGCTTTAAATAGAATATAGCTCTAACCCCTGGTATGTCAGTCAGTTAAATCTCATGTTAAGATCTGTGATTGTTTGTCACTTTTACGGTCAACCAATCACAATCGTGATCAGTTAATTTGGAAGTCCATGAAGATTTCCATAGGGTTACAAAAAAAAAGCTTAAAACTTCTCAAAATCATTTCGAATATTTTCGATACACGATCAAAAGTATAATTTGCAAAACACAAACAGATTTGACCCTGATGCTCCAAAGTAAACGGTCTCAGATGGTAACAAACCAATCTGAACTGGAGGCTGTTGCAATAGACTGCTGAAAAGGCAGATTTCGAAAGTCAAGATGACCCTGAATTTTGTATTCGTTTATTGTATAGTCAACAGGTTATGATTATTTGATCAAGTTGAGAGAGATTACGATGGTGAGCCAGAAGCAATCTTTATTCATCAGTAAGCGGTCTAGTATCTTTAACCAAATATCACGGAATTAAAGTATTTAAAACTTGCAACAAAAACGAAAGTGAGAAGACAGTGACATGTAAAGGAGCGAAATATAAATAGCATGACGCGAATGGACAAAATGTTTAAATTCTTGTTACATAATGAACGACACAACCAGACGACCTTCAAGGTGATTTAAAACATATTCAAACATATTATGCAATTAATTATATTCATCATTCAATAAAAATGTTTTTGCGAACGATTCAGATGTGTTTTTGTATCTTATATTTGGCCATTGAACCGTAGTGATATCATCCTTGAGCATTTAGATTGTTAGCATTTTGTAGGCCATAGCTATCAAGACAATAGCATAATGCCCGGGAAAAAAATCTTTGTCAGAATAATGGAGACATAATAGGAGATTACATAAATTATAGGTACCGAATCACGATAAGGTTTTAATATTAAAAGTGGCTAAGAACAAAGAGCAGTCGAGATAAAAGTCTGCCTTTTATGTTATAAGGGTGCTTCACTTAAAATTCGACGGTGGAGCGTTACACAAGAGGCCGCGATGCATGCTCGTGTGGAGTACCTGCATCAGCATCTTGAAGTGCAGTGCGCATGCGCGGCGGCGTCTACCTTGACCTTACCCTCGCCCAACCCCTGCCACCCCCCACCCCCCGGGGAGGCCTGTTGGTAACGACGCTACTATGTTTCAAGACGGTGACACACACGACGATAAACTCTTTGTTCTAGTTTAAAGGATTGAATAAATCAAAAGTTAGGATCGCAATCTCGTATATGGGTCACGTAGATAGGAACTATCTTTTTAGTAGGGTAATAATTCATAAAAACCTTGATGCATTACTCACAGTTGCGAAAGTTTTATTCAGAGAAATAAATAGATTCGCAAAAACATTCGCTGACAACAATGCTTAGTAGTGGAAACACTTCCTAAAGATAGTAACAGTTAGCTAATTTACTTGGCAGCGTCTTAAAATAAATGACATAACGCCTACCCGTTCCGATGTTCCGTTTTTATCGGCGAGGTAAACAAATCGATGGGTAAGGGGCATTCTCAAGGACGTCTGCCAAAATGTTGGCCCAAACATTGGTGCATGTGTACTGGCGTACATTTCTTATGCTTTCACCGAACTTTCTGGAAACATGGGGCCCAGTGTGATGCCTTGGTAGGAAGGAATTTAGTAGTTGATTTATTAAATGCGTTGATTTATTAAAGTAGTGATAAATCAATTTGATGAAGTGATAGATGAATTTATGTTGATCTTCACTCCACGTGTCATATGTGCTAGTAGAATCATTGTGCATAATCGGTGTGTTTTCATATTTGAAATGCGTCGTTAGCGTGACCCAGATTTAGTAGGAGCAGAATGTGAATACCTTTATTTATGTAAGTTCAGATATAGTCATTCGGAGAGTTGCATCTGCTTTGCATAATACATCTTAGGATCAAACCAAGATACGAAATCTGTGAAATTATGGATATGTCTAAAATCCGTAGGCATCTAAGAAAATGTTGTTCTTCCAATGGATATTTCCTTGAACATTTTCATTACTGTGTGGTTCCATTTAAGTCCAACCAACAGCAACCCCATTAACTTTACGATTGCGGCGGCAATAAACATTGTAACTAGTTTTGTGTGTAACACTCAAATCATGAGTTTTGTTACCATCCGCCATATGTTGAATGAATGGAAAATGTTTATAAAAACAGCGGAACATACGTTGTGAATTTAATTTTTATTGTCGTTTTGAACGGAATGACTTTTATCCAGTAACAGCAAAAGCTATTAAACAGAAAATCCTTTTTTTTTTCAATTAGATTGTAGTTAATCAAAGCCTTATAAATTTTCCCAACTTCAATTACGGCAGAAGAGTTAGCAAACAGAATTTCAAAAGGATTTCTTTCTTAGATACGTTAAGTTTGCCTGATAACAAGTGGATGCACTCAAGCAATCGATCATTGACATTAGCTGATAACAAAAACTACTATCAAGGCCGTTGAATTCAGTGAATACATCGTCGATATCAATCCCAGACATAGTAGTAAACTAAATATTCTTAAAGAGGTAACATTAATCAATCAGAGCGCAGATTCAACTTCATGAAAAACAAATATTGGCAACCAATTCACCAATATTGGACCAAATATCTGTATCACTTATGATTATTCCATCAAACGAAGTGTTTTATACAGTCATGGAACTTTCCAACTACATACAGAGCATACAGTTTGTTTGCCGAAAGCTGTAAACAATGTACGCATGGGTAGTCAAAACGAAATGTTTTCATAGAGATATCTACGCTGGAGTTTTCAAAAGTGAAATATGTTTTAATTTAAACTGGAGCGCGGTAAGCGAAATTTTGTTTGATATACGTACGCGTAGTTTTTTGTAAAAAGGAACATTTATTTTAATGAAATGTGTCACAGCTGTGAACTTTTATTTACTTAAAAGTTTTTTATGCCTGCTTATCGCTTATAGTGAGAGCAGCATGAGAAAGAGATGTAATATCTATTCAAATCTGATAGACGTATCAATATTTGAACATTAGTAATAGGCAGTATAATCGAATATTTGAGTTGAGGAGGAAAAAGTTTTAAAAAATACTTAAAACATTTTTTCCAGAACAATTTAAAACCAGCGGCTACGACGTTGACATCCATTTATTAAGTAAAATTTCTGGGCAAAGGCGTCTGTTTACTCGCCAATGTGACGCCAAACATAAATGTGACCCGAAATTTTACGTCAGACCACTTTCGCGTAAAATCTGCACACACGTATACAACTCGACGCGAAGTAGCATTGCAAAACTAAAAAGCAGCATTTTAGTGTAGGGGTGCTAAGAAGGCGTTCAAAAGACATACCCTGATTCAGTGAGAAATGT
Organism: Chrysodeixis includens; assembly: GCA_941860345.1. Classification (NCBI taxonomy): domain Eukaryota; kingdom Metazoa; phylum Arthropoda; class Insecta; order Lepidoptera; family Noctuidae; genus Chrysodeixis; species Chrysodeixis includens. The sequence continues at coordinate 1,408,109 of OW796107.1, read as the reverse complement.
CCCGAATGGTATAAATTATTTCATTTCTTTATTAATTTCATTAATAGTTAAAAGGGTGGCTTGTTTAGTTCGTGATTGTACAGTATTTTGAATTAAAGCCAATTTTAATGATATCCATTGGGAATTGCGTGAGCGGGGGCCACTTAACTGACGTGATACTATTTCTTTCTAATGTATCGCTATTTGTTTTGATTTGAATGGTAAATATCCGGTACGTTATTATACTTCATCAATGTAACGATTTAATAAAGTACGTTGATTGTATTTCAATGAACCTCGTTTAGTAGTTCTAAATGTGAATCAAGCGTTTGGTAAAATTTAGAAATAGTGCCTCGTAGCTGCATAAGTAAACAGATATTATTTATTTTTTATCTAACTTGGATGTTCTTTAACCAATAACCAAATGTTTATCAAGCTTTAAGCCTATGCCTATTTAAAACAAGTATAGGTACAGTACGAGTAAAGTTAATAGAATTCAGTAATACAATGTTGTTGTTTATGTTAAACCGTTTGTGGTACGATCAGAACGCGCGCCAATAATTTCAAGTTTACGGCTAAATTCGTCAACTCGTTCTTGTTCGCTATCGTCTTGGCGAAGCGTTTAAGAAATATTTATAAAGCTTACCCAGTTAGTAGATCTTATGGGATGTATAACGATCAAGACATATATTATTATATCCATGGCACTGATATAACAAATGTAACTGTTTTTTTCTATCTGTTGCACTTGCACGGGAAGACTGCTGGAACGGTTTGATAAAATGATACTCTAAGCTCTAAGAAAGAATATTGCTTGCGACAGCCAACATACAAACGGAGGAGAGAGAAATACGGAGAAATACGGAGCCCCGAGCAAGAGTTAATAGGTACCTAAGGAAATACCTACCGGTAGGAAATACCTACCTATTAACTGTCTACTATTAACCAGTAGTGCAGTGGTATCTATTAGTATAGCTAGCTTTAATACTGGTAAATACATAATACAATAGATCCCGCGCACGTTATAAATAAAGACAATTATCACTCGTGTAAATATAACCGACTATTACCAGTATGATAGCTGCAATCACATTGCTATTAATACAATTGGAATAGTAACAGTTTTAATTGTTATTTTGATGTTTTTTTACGCTAAGGGTTGAGTTAACCGTTTCCGTGCGGATGATGCCGCACAGGCACCATGTAAATCTATTGCGTATGGCGTATGGTGCCCGAGAGGATACAAAACTAAATCATACAAAACTCGGCTTAAACGACATTCGTCAAAAGAGCCCCCTAAATAAAAGTGTCTTTATTTGTCACCCTTATCATGCCCACAGTGTTCGTTTTAAGTAATTTCGTAAATTAGCTGACATCAGGGGTTGTAAACCAAGTTGCCGACACATTTTATTATTGATTATAATTCTAACAGCCCACTTTCTGGAATGTTTCTCAAAAATCTAATGCTTTTGTCATAAGGTTCATTGTTGCCTAAAAACGTACAAAGAGTGCGCTGTTCGCCGGCCCTTCGCCTACGAAGTACCGTATTTCCTTGCGTATACGGTTGATTATTGTTTAAAACTACAATATTTTTGATTCATTAGAATCGGACTTCCCATTCAGTTAAATGTTCTACAGTAATCCAGTATTTTGTAGAGAAACAATTTTATCATCAAAATAGTGAAGTTAAAATTGTTTCCCTACAAAACACTGTATTATAAATAATAATAAATAAATATCACCTCGCGACAAACTCAAGTGGTACGTGTATAAATTATTTACAACACTTGAATAAATAAATCCATGAAATAATGCAAAAAGGTTTACGACCCCTAATATAAATTAGTCACTTACCTTCCATTTCCATAAAAACACACAGATCGTCACTTTTAAACGCACTGAACGAATTTACTGACTGCCTACGTTAGATACACAATGTCAAATGATTATTTTAGCAAGTAGAAACCCGAAAACAAGCTAAAAGTGACAATTCATGGCGGATGATTCCCCAGGGGAATCATCAAACTTTCTGGCGCTTGGTGCCTCAGAGGCATCACAGAATTTTTGTTTGACGCCAGGCACTAATGATTGCTAAAAAGACTTCCGCACGGAATCGGTTAATCGTGAATTAGACTAGATTATAATATTACCAGTTTAAATGATGTTCAGATAAGGTAACAAGAAAACAATCATAATCTAATTTTCGTAAATCCTAGGTTAGGTTTTCTAGGTATTTTTTGGGGGACTACAAAATTAATCTACAGTTTAAAAAAATAGGTATCAGTAGTTTTTCATCATAAAGAAGTCATCCCGTCTTAATAATTCCGAATAAAATTTCCATCACAATTCAAAAATACACTACAAAAAAAACAATTGACAGTAAGTAACGATACAAATGCATACATTCCTCCAACAAAAGGTAACTTCCAACATTAAGTTCAGCCGCTTCTAACCGCTTATTGATTGCAGACAAACACCTGCTATCAAGGGCAGACTATTCACTATTCCGTCTAATACGAACAATTAATGCCGGTCTACACGTGCTAAGCTTGCTCGCTTGATTAACAATTAACGCATTGTTTACTATAGAACAGCCAGTGTGTACTATGCCGTATGGGATTATGATGCTATTGTAAGTTGTTGGTGTTCTGTAATATAAATTGTTTTATTGTTTTTGTTTTATAGGGTTGACAACTGGGCTGTTTTTAGAATAGTTGGACAATATGAAATATTGTTTAGGGTTGAATGACCAGTGGGTATTGAGACACAGTAAGAGTTTACAGTATTAACATTTGTAGACCTTTAATATGCTTCAAGAATTAATAAATAACAATGAGACGAAGAGGACAAGTCAGAAGGAAGTATATAGACTAGCTGAAGGAAATAAAAGTGACAACATATAAGGAAGTAGTATTGACACAGAGTGAAGAAAGATGGAAAAAGTTCAAGGGTTAATAGAAAATGCTCAATTGTATGGCAATGACATTTCATATCGAACAATCATGTGACTTCTACCTGTCAATTTCATAATTACATTGGGGCGTTTTCTGTCAACGCTAAAGATTGCCCAAATGTAACTTGGTTACGGGAGACTGCAAAGAGAAATGATGAACATTGCGATTAAAACTTATATTATATGAGCTTATAGATAGAAAAAGGGTTGAACAGACGCCCCAGGACACGGTTTTGATTGAAGTTCAAATTGGAATATTGGATAGAGATTGAATTTAAACGACATTTTCGGAGGGGTAAAATAATTGAAAACTAACATATTTAGATTTTGAACTGTATTGTATGGTTGTTTGACACAATATTATTATTTTTTTAATTGTTATTTATTCGTTTTATTTTAAAGAATCGGTAGTGCGGGTACAATAAAGACTCGATTTCTTGCCTTTTTTTAATACAAAATTAGTTTTTTAAAGATTTTGAGATAGGCGTCTGTTCAGTGTCTGGAATACGGTACCTTAATCGGTAGGAGCTTGATGCGAGTGGCTAAAAACAGTTCTTAGTGGCATGCACTTAGAGAGGCCTATGTCCAGCAGTGGACTGCAATAGGCTGATGATGATTATGATGAAGTATTACCTTCATTAAGTCAATATTCAAACACAAGTTATCATAAGGAAAATTTCAAATATACTTAGGACATCCACGTAGGTCAAGTCCCCGTTGTAATTATGAGCCTTTCGATACGTACACAATAAGCTATTAGAGCTGAACAGATGGACAAAAGGAGAATCGTAGCTGGAGTTTCCAAGTGTCATATTAAAATGATTTCATAGTAGCTGTTGTGTAAGTAATGATAAGTAGACATCTGGATAAAAAAGGCACATATAGTGACTGTGTAAATTCTTTATTATTTTAAAATTAGCATAAATTGTTGAGATGAATCTTTAATTAGTATAGGTACTGTCGCTCAGTCGCCATTCACACGAAGCAAGCGTGTTTTTAATATTTGTCTCTCACTACAGTAAATTCTCGCCATTTAAACGTAAAAGTAGGTACTTCTCGTCAATCAGGATTCAAATAAAGATTTTACAGAGAATAATGTCGCACCACGGATTGTCCAAAGATTTGGACTAGTCAAAACCAAAAAAAAAATACTAGGTACCTACACGAGGAAAGTCCCAAAATAATCTAATTAGATAACCCGTATAAACCTAAACATAACATCCAGACTTAGACGCTTTCACTCGCGCTTGGCGGTGCGCCGACCTGCGTCACTCATACGCAAGTGACGCAAGTGACGCAGGTGACGCAAGTGACGCAACACGCATCACCGCTACGCGCTCGACGCAGACGTAGCCAGGCGCGTAGTGCACCGCATCGAACCCAAATATTTATTTCCTACGATACTATATTTCAAGTTTACGGCTTGTTTTGATTTGAGAGTATAATCGTGTTATGGTGTTATTTTTAAGTTTGTAAAATTATGATGTGAATAAAACTATTTTTAGAGCAAACGCGGTTTATTATTCAGTTTCGCTGTTGACGTTTCGACGCGTTTGCAAGTGTCATGGCCACGGGCGGACTAAATAAATCATAAGCCGGCGATAGAATCAGATTAGAAATCAGAATATGCGACAACTAGAACCCAGCTTTAAGTAAAAAGTCATAATTAACTATCTAAAGTATTTTTTTTTATTGGAACAATGATTTCTTCTAATTTTAGGGTTAAATACAAATTATCGATTAGTCTATGTAGATGTAATTAAACAAAGTTATCTAAACGACAATAGTCTTTGGTTTACTTTACCATAGATAGTAGAATTGGAACTCGGACCTATTAACAATAGACGTACAAACTGTTGCAAGGCAAATTATAATCGCTCTTCAAATTAAAATTCTCCTATCGCAAAGAAACTATCGGCAAGAGTCGTTAAAATATCGTTAATACTTTAAATCATTTTATATTAAACTTCGCGAACTCAAAAATATCATTTTTTTACCAATGTATAAAGTGGTTCTCGAGGAAGGCTCGCGGGCGAAGTCGCGGGCAACAGCTAGTTTGAATATAAAATCATATCGAGACATGTAGCTACCGTATAAAAAGTAAATGGTCTATTAGATTACACATGTGCAGTTTGCACGGCCGAACCATAAAACCATGATTCATATCAGAAAACAATATAACCTTCCCTATAAATCAACTGCAATAAATTATGTAATCAAAACCAAGCAGCCGGAGAAACAATAAAACTACACTATTCACCACTATTGCAACTTTAAGTGGCGTCAAGTAAGGGAGCCCGCAGACATACAATTATAAGTTGGCCAACTGAATCGCAGAGTATACCAATAGGTATAATGACATATGCTAGCCCGCACATCTTGTCCAACTAAATCGTCCAACTAACTTATTGGAAACCGATCGTATCAGAAACGAGATTCCCTTCCGATTACGCACAATTAACGCGGCTTGTTACCAATAAAATAAAGTTGGTCAACTAAATTATAAAAGTACGCAATTTAGTTGTTCGATAGTCGGCCAACTTACAATTGTATGTCTGCGGGCTCTCTAATCAAACGTCAACAACATTGTCGTGTCAAGTGTCCGTCAAATCGAGACTGTAAATTGTCAGTTATTGATTCAATCGATTTCAATGAGAGCAATCGATATTGCACGAAAACAATTGGCTGCAGATTGATGCACCAATTGAGCTGTGGTTATTTATTTGCGAAATTGTTGTAAGGATATGTTTTTAATAAGTTTGTTGTTCAACAATGGCTGAAAAAGTAAAAAACAAAATAATTCTCTACATAGTTCCGCCAATTAAAATATCACCACTTAACACCGAACTTAAATTATAGTTAAACAACACTTCACTGTCAAATGTCAAGTCATAGAAAATTCTATCTATTCATACACTTCCAGTCTCCCATCTAAAAATACAAATACTCGTGATTAAAAAAAAAAAAACAAAATCACAAGAAACAACCAGCTAGCAAGAGTGTGACGATTTATTTGTATATCTCGATTGCACATAATCTTTGGCAATCGAAAACATCCGAGTTACTAAGCGTTAAATAATGTGTATTATTCATACATTCAACGATACTATATGAATTCACACCGACTTATTACATGTCGAACTAGAAGCTTCGATCTGATTAAATAAGACAAAGTTCTTTATTTTAATTATCTTAAAAAAGATACACGTCGACTGTTCATTGGTCTTAAAAGACCTCATTGCTACTCGGTACGATAACCTTAAAAACAATTGCCGATAACCTGCGTTGTCCATGGCACTGGGTGGCAGTAGTGACATAGGGTTAGTAAAACTATAGTTTTAAACTGATAGGCACGTGCCGTTTTGTCACCATGGCTACAACGATAAGGAATTATATAATGCAATCGCGAATTTAAAATCATGTAATTGATTTTCGAAACATACATCCTACTTAATGTTATTATTGCAAAAGTATTTAAGTACGGTTTGTTACTTTTTCACGCTACGGCTGGGACAATTTCAATTATATTTTGGTATGGAGTTAGCAGACAGCCTGGATTAACAGATAGGCTAATTTTTAACTGAATGCGTCAGATTTTTTCAGCTATAATCGACATTTACACGGGCGAAGTCACGGGCAACAGCTAATATCTAACAATAAAGTAAATTAATTAATATTGTAATAGTCATAGACCCGGAATCTTTGTGTGTCAGAAAATTATTGAAGTTAAGATAAGCGGTTAAATTAAGACAATGCAGACGACCTTTCGATAACAATATCGTGAGAGAGTTCAACGTCAATTAATTGGGACTTTGAGGTTCTTTCCAATAGTTTCGTCACTTAACCAGAAATAAATATTTATGCAACACAAATATCATCACTTTACAGAACCTTTTCAAAATCAAAAAGGTTTTTATTTCGAGTAGGCAATTTCAGGCACTTTCAAAACGTTACTGACTCTAGTTGCGCGGTTCCAAAATGTCATTTTTATGGAGAAGAACCGGCAAGAAACTCCATAATTTTTCCTAAGCTATACTATACATATAATTCTAGCCTAATTTCCCAGTGCTGGGTAAAAGTCTCTTCCCCTTGAGAGAAGGGGGCGAGGCATTAATCATCACGATTGCTCTCTACAAGTAAGTATGCGATTTCAGATTCGAATATAAGGAGTCCAGGTCTCCCAATATTTTACTTGTTCCTTACGCTGTATTCCCAAGATAAGTTGGGATCTGCTCCAGTAGCTTAAAAACCGGGCAATATTGAGTCGGACTTGCGCAAGACTTGGAGACAGACAGACTGCGGAGGCTTAGTAATAGGGTCCCGTTGTACCCCTCGAGTACGGAACCCTAAAAACGTATAGTAATCTTATTTCAACAGCTGTCTCATTACGAATTCACTTATCCAACCCCCCGGTAGCCGGTAACCGTCAAATGTCTGTAAGGTCACAAACAAAACACGTATTCTGAAGGTCAGTTTGGCCGTGCATCGTTCAATGGACAGCTTTGCAATGGTGTTTGCACGCTATTAAGGTCATTATTTCGAGTACCTACTTACATTATTATTAGGAACATATGGAAGACATGCTGCGCCGACCCCAAGTAATATTTGGGATAAAGGTAGGGGAATGATGACTTGCTTATATTATTACACTCAAGTTGATCAAAAGATGAATAAGAGTAAAGTTTTAAGTATGGAGTAAATAAAAATTTAGATATTAAAAGGAGTTGGACAACTAGAGGCTGGTATCATAATAATATTTATATTTGTTACCCCTTAGAATTGTTAACCCCTTCTCATCAATGTAGTATCAAGGATAACATAATTTAAGTAGATTTTTATTTTATTTATTTTAAGTTACCACATGTCTGCGAATGTTGATTCACCTGTAATTGGCAACTGTATAAGCCCTTTACTCGTTAAAAGTATTATTTTGCTAATTTATACAATTCCGCTGTTGTAGTTCATTTTGATAATAAATATATAAAACTATTATTAATTTCGTGTTTCGTTCTGAAGAATCCATTAAGAATGCTACAAACCTGGTTAAATATTTGACAACAGAGTGTTAGCAATCAAAATAAAAAAAGATTACACAACATATTTGCAAAATAGTATTTAACCTATTAACGTGTCACATCACTTGATACATATGATAATACTTCAGAAAATAGGTCAAAATCCGAAACAACGCCACGGTATTTATTTCCATGACTAATTTGAGATAGTATCTTATTCACGCCAGCTTCATTTTCCACTAAATGTTTTTGTTACGATAAGGATTTACGTGAATGTAGATTTTTTAAGAACAATATTTAGTAATACCAGCCTATAATTTTGCATTTTTCCCATAGCTATTTTTAAGCGATACTATGTAACTTTAAACATTACAATCTAATTTGTGAAAGCAACATGAAGGGTGCCTTCATTTTCTCACAAAAAAGGTATGAAATTTAACATAATACCTATACTCTTAAAATTTTCCTACACTAATATTCTATGTTAAAACAATAATCAATAATTGTACAATAGCATTACAGCGACGCTAGTGAACCAACATCTGGTGCTTATTTTCTCGCGCAATTTCTCAGCGAACAAACCGAATAAAATCGATAAAGTCAGCGAGAGCCCGTAAACGGTGTGCTAAAAATAGCCTAGCTACGGTCACAACGTTACTTCAACTTACTGCAATATTCATTTAAACATACATTTCTTGTAGCATCTAGAACAAAGAAAATAGTGGTCGATCAACTATCGCCTTGCAAATGTCAAAACTATCGAGAATCGAGTACTCGATTTCACGATTCGATTATTCGATTTAGCATTATCAAAAGTTTAAAACTCACAATCGCTATACGCTAATATTAATTCATTTCTTAATACACCTTTAATAGTCTTAATTTTAAATGCAAAAACAACTCAATCACAAGCAACTTTACTTTCATGTTTACGATTCTTACGTATTCTTTTAATGGGGAAAATCGATGTGAATACAAGTCAAAGCCACGTGTAATACACGAGCTATGTATACTTGTATATTATATGTATAGTTAATAAACATGGTACACTGAATAGATTGTAATTGACAATTAACGGGTACATGTATATTCGTCGTTAATACGGCTATTTGAGTCATTCCTTTAGACGACAAAGAAATATTAAGATCGTATTTGTTATGTGTAGTGTGTGTACCTACATTGGACATTTACATAATACTATGTATATAATGTGATGCGTTCACGTAATATCTAATCGTTCCCGAACGGTACAGTTTTTGTACGAACGGAGTTTATTTTACGTTCTATCCATCTTGGACCACTTCTAGACTCTAGGATTGAAAAGAGTCTAAAGTATGGGCCATTGGCCCAAAATTTTCAAATTAAATAAAAAATGGTATAAACCGAATAGAGACTTCATTTTCTTTTTATTTAACTAATCTAAAGCTAACTATTCAAGATCCAAACTACGTTAAGCTAGCTCTTAGGTTAAAAGAGTTTAATTGGATCACATCGACACGAACAGGGGACATAAAAACAGAAACTAGGTTGTACGAAATGGAGAGTGGAATCGATCGCTTAAAACAAGGTTATTATTTACCAGGAAATATTGCTCGAGACATATTTATTACTTTTATTTATAGACAATAATAAAACTTTTTGACCAGGATTTTACCACAGTTTTATGTTGTCTAATAATAGGCTGGTAATTGATTAATTATCGAGTTTATACTTTATGGCAACATTAGAAATCAATCAGAATAACATTACACTTATCTACAATAATTTATTTAAATTTAATCACTGCTCGTTTTTAATTATACACGTTGTACAACAAGCTTCGATGTATTAGATTTATAACTTCATAAAGACTGTTTCCCTTGCAAAATGAACCGGTTTGCCCAAGGTCAAGATCGAAACGGTAACTGCACATCAATTGTATCATTATAATGCTAATAGCGCATTTGTTTGATAGTTGATAAGGTTGATTTTACTATGCCTCTGTGACCGTTATTTTGCGGCCAACGAAATATAAAAACTTGGTATCGTTGACAGTAGGCGAGCTATTTTTGGCCGACCATGGCGAAACTAAAAAGGAGTCTTTACATCTATTTGCCGTAAGGATGTCAGCAAGGATAGTTTAGGCCTCTGGCCATGAATATATTTGAAACTATGTCTGTAGGTCGTTTTTGTCTCGGAGGCAAGAACGAGTTGGGAGAATTTCTAAGTTAATATAACGGACCTACAATTTTTACGATCGATGTGACCTATGTGTCGTTTTTGAAGCAACGAAAAACAACAGTTTGTCTGGAATTTATTTATTTATTTATTTATTATTATTAAGGCATGTCAACAGAATAAACACCAACATTCATAAAATACAAGATAAAGACACAAAGTAACAAACTAAGCTGAAAGTAGACCGACTATAAACTTTTAATTTAGCCGGTATTATTTCATAATATTCACTATATTCAGATGTTCCGGACACCGCAAACACCTAGCACAAGATGAATTTTCGCATTATGTCAAAACCTACATTATATGAATAACTTAATCTATAGTACTTTTGTGACAGTTACGACAGGAATACTTTTTCCCGCGTCCTTAAGTTGTGTGAAACTTGTATTGCTAGACCGCAAAACCTATCAAGACACTGAATAAACATAGTCAAAATTCCAAACAATTTCAAATCAAATAAAATGACTAATTGGCAAAGCAAAATTGATACTTAAATACACATTATTAAGTTATTAGAGAGAAAATTTACGATGTTAATAACATCAAGTTATCTACACTTGTGTACGTAACGATAATTATTATGTAATGTGATCGATCGCGATAGCCGCCGTGACAGTGACCCGGCGAGTATGACAAGACTCGTCATTCTTAAAAGGCGGCAAACGACTTAATCAGACAAGTTGAAATACATCGCTGGCGTTGGTATATTATTCTGGATGTTAAAGTTTCGCGGCAACGCAATGTATGGCAAATAGATGGATATTGTTGCCTTGTCTAAACGAGGCTTAACGTTAACTCTTTTGTTTTGAATCACGAGTTGTGTTCGTGGTATATCTTTACGACTATTTGAATAGGAAGGGTTGGCAGAGACTACAAAATAAATCCAGTGTAATTTTTTTTATGTTTTTTTTTTTAAACTGACCTCGATCATATTCGTAATCCAAGATGGATGCAGAACAAACTTTTTGAAAGTTAAGGAAGAGTTAGTATAATAATTCTTATTAGATTTGATTGTTTTATTAGAATTCAGTTTAATAAGAAGATAAATATCATGGATGTTGGAAACTGTAATTGATTATGTTATTATTAAATGTTGATAAGTAATATTGTACCTATTTGGTTTTGAGATAAAGTTGAATGTTATAACTTTTATAGGTACACTATACTCCATTTGTTTAGGTAATTAACTAAATGTAAACAATTTTGGTATGTCTTTTAAACAAAATGTGATCTTGAAAAATGTAAAATACGTTTTATAACTTGAAATACATTCAGATTTTCCAAAACTATAGTTATCTGATTTGTAAGTAGTAATATCCAAATTAAAAATTACTTTTTTGGTTAAAAAGTAACGCCAAGATTGTTTACATTTAGTTAATTACCTAAACAAATGGAATATAGCTGTTGCCCGCAACGTCGTCCGCGTGAATATCAGTTATAGCTGCAAAAGCATAACCCCTCTCTGACGCAGTCGGTTAAAAAGTAGCCTATGTGTTAATCTAGGGTGCCAGTTAACTCCATACCAAATTTCATCAAATTTGATCTAGCCGTTTGAGCTTGAAAGAGTAACAAACATCCATACATCCATACTTACAAACTTTCGCGTTTATAATATTAGTAGGATTAATCTAAAATTTAGTTACATACTTAACTATCATCTCAATTATTATGCTAACATAGTAATAAGTTAGTCACTTTTAATTTCTTTCTTTGTTTTCCAACTAATTATACATTACAATGTTTTAAGTAATTAAAAACAACAAAAATTAAGCTAATGATGTAGGTAAACAAATAGTTACTTGCTTATTTAACATTCTTGCCATATTAGTTGTCATCTGAATGGTTTTTATTAGATTTGAGTTTGATTATTAACTTGTTTACTAAATGCTTTTCATAGGATTTGTGTATCATTTATCACTAAGACTGGATTTATAGATTTTTAACCAACTTCAAATAGTAGTAGAGTATCAATTATGTTATGTTTTTTGAATAATACTTATAAACTAATCTTACCTGAGTACATATGCGTCGACTTGCTCGCTCTGTGTGAATGAGATGATCTCGCAACGGACGATCTTAAGTACATTGTCCCATTGTTGACTGTAAAAAAAAAACAATTTAAAATTGTTTTAATTATTTTAGTTATCTCTGGTAAAAGGAAGAGGAGATTAGAATAAACAAAGGGTGGTCTATGCCCAACAATGAGTCTTTAGAGTTTACAATTCTGTTGATAGTTATTTATGATAAAGTTTAGTGTTTATTAATTTAAGTATTTAAGTTAGTTAAGGTACATAATGTATTTATTTCATACAAGTATTGATCTTGGTTTTATTTTTATTACAATCATGATTTTATCAATACTTAATTTTATAATTAATTTGAGTCTTAAGTATTTGAAAGTTATTTTATATGAGTATCAGAATAATTTAACTCATGTTATGATTATGAGTTTAGCATTTGCAGTGTTAATTTATTATTGGTATCTTATTAGAAAGTCAATATTATGTTGATTAAGACTCTTGTATTATCAAATATGCATTTCAAAATTATTTAAACAATATTCTGTAAAATTATAGAGATTTTTTTTATTTAAATTGTTTGTTTTACTTTGTGTAATAAAGTTAATCTGCTACTTTATTTGGGGTGCACAATGCAATGATTTTTGAATTTCGCGCGCCTTTCATGGGGCCGTACAGACATGAGCCCAGGGCCCGGTGGCCAACCACGGCACGGGACGACCCTGCTATCACCCAATTGCAGTCAAAATATCCAAACAGCTGATTCCAGAACTTTCCAAAATAACGATTAAAAATTCGTACCGTAAACATAAAATTAATAAACAATAAACAAAAATATACAGGAAAAGTACGAAAATTTCATAACAGAAAATTACCCAACTAAAGTTTTATTTTCTAGTGTTTAAATGTTAAGGTTATGAAAACATAAGATTTTGCCGGTAACCTGAACACAAAGCTACTAATTACGTAATAATTAGCCAGTACAGCACAGGTAGGAGAAGGAGAAGAGACACAAGAGTACTCACCGAGTGATTTTTCTTAAATCCGCATTTTTTGCCGGTGTAAACCAAATTTCTATGAGCTTTTCGACACCCTCGAAAAACTGCTCGTTATTTCCACTATTAGATATTATTTCAGTTTCAGCCATGGCTATTTCTTGTTATTTGTAGTTTTAAAGAAGCAAAGTATTTAAATTGGGATTATTTCCACTGAGAACTTGGCGCACAACCGCAATGTTCAGACGTCGGAAGTTGACTGACTGAATGAAATAAAATTATTGGCAAAATGCGGGAGAAAGAAGAGATGGATGTATCAACATCTCTTTCTTGCAGAGCGAGCGAGCCGGCGCGCGTTTGCGTTCGGAAGCACGGATCAAGAATAATGTCACTGCCAGAATGTCTTTATATTTTATCGCAACTTTGTATTGCCAATGCGTTAAATAAATAAACATTATACCGTACTCTTTGCTCATTTAAATATTACAATAAAACCATCATTTGCGTGATCAATTCTTCAATACGGTTGGCCTCTTTAGATTTTTCTAATCAATATTAGGGTTTTCCTGAGTGAAATTAATAGTTATATGTTAGGAAAGACACGTAAATAATTTTCTTTCTTTGTAGCACGACAAATTTATTTTCAAAAGTTGTAGCCAAATATCATGTTCCCTTTTGATTTCAGTTGTTTAACTAAAAATAATAATGAATAGATTTTTGTCACACATGCATTAGAAATAGTTTAGTGTACATTTCTCACATCTTAGGTATCTGATATGATCCTAATAAAGTGGAACAAGGTACTAAGAGTACATTGGCAACATTTAAAGGTCATAGATCATTCATTAAATCTAAAACATTTTTTTTTTCTCATCTTATCGTTATCACAAAAAGTTCTTATATTTCTGGAACATTGATAAGTGATATCAAATAGTAAAAATAAAACACATTTGGCAGTAAATAACTCTAAAATATATTAATAATACAAAATAACACAATAAATTACATAACAAATTTTAATATAAAATAAAATGTTTGTCATAAATCTTCGAAGGCTGCAACTAATTTGTGTAAGCGGTTGTCTTCTACTTTTTTAATCGGTTTGAATTTTGGTTTGAGCACAGGTATTGTTGGTGGGGAGTCTACTTCTATCTCATCCTCATAAAAATCTTCAATGTTTGGTTCCAGATCTCTTTTTTGAGAAGTAATACTTGATGCTCTTCTTTCCTTTCTACCTTTAGAGTTTTCCACACTTGCATTCAACTCTATGAGATTCCTGTATATTCTATCATTAAAATGAAAGTTCAGTTTTTTCGTCATCTGTGAAAATAAATTTTAATTCAATAATGTTTTGCAATGCATAGTATTATTTATTTCTTGTTCTCTTAATAATTAAATGCTTCAGACAGCAAAATGATTATCTACTAGATTAGTACTGTTGTTATGGAAACTGTAAAAGGTTTTAATATAAGTATGACTATAACACTTTGATAAGATAAACAATGTGGATACAAACAATTTATAAGTAACTGCTCAACTTTTTTTTCAGTACACTTGAGAATATTGTAGCTATAGCACGAAACAAAACGTAAATCATCAAAGAACTGCCAAGAACTTACTTTGGCACATAGCTGCCCCTTGTCAACATTCAAATCATCAGAAGAAACGGGCTTAGCAGGCTGTTTCTTCACATCAGACAAGTAATTAGCTATAGCTCCGCTTGAACATAAAGAAGGCTGGCATAATTCATTCTCTTTTTGCGAGGACCGCGTCTGCGCAGTTAAATTTGAAGAACTAGCGGTATCATGAACAACTAACGGCTTTCGCATTGATGGCCTCACTTTAAGTTCATAATTTCGCAAAAGAGTTTTCTTAACTTTCGGATCAGGAGCAGACTTGTTCATATTTCTAATATTTATAACAATTCTCAAATAACTCTTTGTTTACTGGAAAATTCAAAACAACTCTCGATGTGAGCATGACAGTTGAATTGACAATTCGTTTCAGGGCTACCAGCAGTACCAGCAATCGATTATAATAGCCAGGACAATAATTATAAAATTTATCGGAGATCGATTTAATTTTGATATTCTTAAATTTTATATTTATATAAAATATACTCTTTAAAATTATTACAAATATTATATAATTGTAAAACAAATGCATTTTTAAACGAAAATAAAATTTCACATGCGTTCAGAACCTACCCATCCGTCCATGTCAATAAACTGTCAAAAAGTATAAACGAAAGTGGAAGACTTGTCGACGATTTCAATTTTACACCATATTTATCAGCTATCTATAATATTTAATTATTCTTCAAACTATAAGTGATACATTGACTAAAACAGTTCAATATCACCGAGTTACCTTAGACATGTCTGGCAAAAATGTTGAGTTTAGCGTGAGTATTTGTGAACTTTTGCGAAGTGTGGACGTGCTTACACATTTGAATTAGTTTCAATAAAGTCAAAATACCTTTTCAGAACCCTGACAACTTGCCGGTTGAGAAGTTAACGTTATCAGTAAAGAATGCCGGCGTCGTGCAGGAAATCAAGGCTCTCGTGAGTAAATTACTGTGGTCAAACATAATATTGTGAAATAGTACCTACTCCGTGGTGTTACTATAAATATCAGTGAATTCCCTTCATAAACTTTTTATCTTTGAGTTTAACCGTTGAAAAACTTTGATGTATAGGTTTTTCCCTTGATGATAAACACACCATGACATAACTTATAAATACTGTACCATTGGCCTTGAATAGATTAACATTGTTTCGGAATTACTGTTCATATACTCTTACAAGGTATATGATTTATTTCGAAAAAATAATTCTTGATGATCTTACACTCTGCCTTATTATTCTATAAAAAAATTAGTATTTATTAATAAATTAATTGGACACTCTTACCACTTCTGTCTATGTGACAATGGCTGTTACAGCTTGATATTTATTTTTCACAGAGCAAATTCCTTTCTTCCTTAAGCTATTTACCATGTACCAAATATTCTGTTATAAGGAACATACTTATTTTATTAATTCATTTAATTCAGGCAACTAGGGTCCATAGAAAATACAATACTTATATAACATAACAATATCTATAAACTAATACATACAATTATAAAATTAAATTAGTATCAATATGATGATGTGTCGGCATCATGTTACTTCCTCTGAATTTTTGATAGAAAACACCAAATTAAACCCTATGTAACTGTTTCAGGATCCATATTGGGTTGAGGAGAGAGAGTTCACGATATATGAGAGGCCACCGTCAGGCAGTACTATTGTGCTGGGTGCCATAGACACATGGAGGAATCGCATGCAGGGGTATTTAGATGACGTCAAGTGGCTGCTAAGTTTAGAACATTATAGGTGAGATAGAGACCAAACATGTATTCAGCTATCAGTATAAGGGGCCATTCAAATACTGGCAGAGATTATCACCAACAAAGTGTATCACAGTTTATACAAGTAGTACAAATAGAAAATTTATACAAGTGAATAGCACGTGGTAATTCCCCTTTTCAGTTCTAAAGCGAGAGCCTAAACATACACATTACTTGCGGGAATTCCCGAAAATGTGTTTCGTTTTCAAGCTTAGACAATGTAAGGGTTGCCATTCATGTTAAAAAGTAAATAAGTACCGATGATGACAAGATATGTTGTAGAATCACATTTGGCATACAATATCCAACATTTAAATTAAAAAAATAATACTTGTAAGTTTTAAAAAAAGAAATTAAAAATTTTTAGTCTTAGGCTGTCAATGGCAATAGAAAAAAATTGGTATATTCAATTATTTACAAAATTCTTTCTGTTTACTCCTTCAGGTTTTGGAGCACAATCCTCTATCACCCACAGTGTATGGACTCTCTTGTATCATTCCTACAAGAGGCCAACCCACCGTACCTGCCGCCACACGAGTGTAGAGATGTACAGAAACTGTATGAGGACATACGGAGATCAGTGCTGGTGGCGTTTAGTAGACTGGTTACTAATAAGGAGAGCAAGGTTAGATGGTTTTGAAGTTATGGAGCATTATTTTAATTAGATGATAATATGGAGCATTATAATATTAGTAGGGTTACCGAAAATTTTCGGTACTAATACTAATATTATAAACGTGAAAGTTTGTAAGAATAAATAGATGTTGGTTATTCTTTCAAACGGCTAGATCAATTTTGTTGAAATTTGGTGTAGAGTTAGCTGGAACCCTGGATGCAAGGCATGCAAGCTTATCCGACTGCCAGCATCAGAGAGGTATAATG
The DNA here is from genome assembly GCA_941860345.1 of Chrysodeixis includens. Taxonomy (NCBI): domain Eukaryota; kingdom Metazoa; phylum Arthropoda; class Insecta; order Lepidoptera; family Noctuidae; genus Chrysodeixis; species Chrysodeixis includens. The sequence goes on along the minus strand of OW796107.1, from coordinate 1,390,653 downwards.
TTTTTGCAGCTGTAACCGACATTCGCGCGAGCGAAGTCGCGGGCAACAGCTAGTAGAAATAGAAATTTGATAGTAGATTGCTACTATGCTTATACTATGCCTCGATTGTAGAAAAACCATAGTTGTTGATAAAACTTAGCTCACTACCCTTTATAAATTTTATTTAAAAATCTTTACCTTAATAAATTAAATAAAATATATCTTAGAAAATATCTCATATTGAAAATGACTACTCCCAATATACTAACACAATATTTATACAGTAACATCCAACAAAAGACTAACGAACAACACCTTTACAAAGAAAACTCACCCATTACAAATAATTAATTAAAATCAATTTTTCTTTTACAGTCACAATGGATGAGCAAAGAATTCATGGCGGATCTCATATACAATAAGTTTATATTCACGATACCGATAGTGTGGGACTTGTGTTTGACGTACGGAGTGGATAATGGTAGGCATGTGGCGCGGGTGCTGGACTGTGTGTTCGGGCTGCAGCCACGGTATCAGGGCGATGCGATGGCTGCAGTCGCTTTTGTTAAGGAGGTAAGGTTTCTTTTATATAGATGTAGGTAATTGGCTATGTTTATTATAATACTTTGTAATAAAATGTTCAAGGAATGTATTATAATCTTGAATTTGCAATTCCTTACTATTTTTGACTGGTATGTTGGTTTAGTGGTTAGACCGTGACAGTTTTCGATCCGCACCCAAAACAATGTATGTGTGATGAGCATGATCATTTGTTCTTTGCCTGGGTGTAATTTATCTATAATATGCATATATTGCTCAGCAGTGGGACACTAAAGGCTAGGAAAAAAAATACATGTATTGAGAAATATATAAGTACATTTATCGGTTGTCTAGTACTCATAACACAAGTTACTATCATATCGTTAATTTGAGACTAGATTGCATTGTGTGAATGTTGAGGAAAATGTATTTTTAATTTTTATTTATTTTGCATTCACACTACGCCATCTAGTCTCAAATAAAGCATACTAAAGTAGGTACCTCATACACACTATAACAAAATCTTTAAAATCCTTCTTTAATCTATCCACAGGCTTTCAAATACATAATACTACAAGTAAACAAAAACTACGATAGTGATGAGCCCCCGAACCTGCCTGAAACATTCAAGGGATTCAGTGAGATCCGTCGCCCGACCAACACGAGAAATCCGGACAAACTGACTTTCGATATACTGAAAGACTTGGTCATACATCTGTTAGATACCGCTATGACCATGAGGATATTCATTGAAGTTTACCCCAAAGGTGTTGAAATATTTAGGAAAACGAATTTTATTATTAGGTGAGTAAGGTCCTGTTTTGTTTGTCATGGCTGATTTCGACCAGATATCTTCTGTTAAGTCAATGTTACCAAAGCTCAAATAAAACACTGCATGTATTTCCTAATATGAGCAAAATGTACTGACTGCCACTTAAAGGCTTTCCACCACAGGCGCGTATTATAGGTTGATAATATCACATGCGGTATTGCGATATCTGTTTTCAGTACATTTTGTATTAGGATGGCCATGTAGTTAGACACTGCTGCGATAGCCAAAGAGTATAGTTGGCCGCCTATGTTTTCCCATACATCTGCCCATTTTGGATTGTCGGCGGTTGACATTATTCTATACACTTCGTTAGAAAATGGGTTTAAGAGTGTATGTAAGATAAAGGTCTACTTTTCACTCGACTTTCTAGTAACACGTACAAAATTAATCATATTTCCGTACATACCTATCCCAACTAAACTCACATACAACCTATTGTTTCAGTATAGTCCAGCTTTACGAATACGGCGTCCCTCTCTTATACGAGAAGTTGGAGGAGACGGGAGACCACACCAGCGTAGTGTTCACCGAGATAGAGGGATACATAGACAGCGCGAGGGCAGAGATTATTGATATATTCCGAGAGATACTTGCGGTCTATAAGAATGCGATTTTTAGTGGAGAGTGAGTATGTTTTACGTTCTCTAGTTCTTTTTTTTTTTGGTGTTATTGGTAGAAGATTTTAAGATATGTGCTGAGTAGTTACGATTGTATATAATTGCAAATATTATATAATAAATGTAAAGAGTAATAAGTGTATTGGTTTGAATTTTGTCTGCTTTGCTAAATATCGTAATGCAGTTTTCGAGCGTTTAGAATTCATACTGTACTTCTAAATTAAACTATCAAACCACATTTTTGAGACATTTTTGGCTCTTGTGACTAGAATTTTTGTCACTTTTGTTATCGCTATTATTCAATAAGTAAAGACAACTAAAAGTTGCTTGCTCGGTTCCTGAAATATAAATTAGATAGTTTATCGAACTTAGCCATAGCGAAATATACCCCTGGTTTCTCAAAGGATGATCAAACAAAAAATTGTTATTGCCAACCAATCATAGTTATAATCAGTTAATTCAACAGGTTCAATTGACTAGCCTTCCAGAAACCGGGGGGATAGAATATGTAATATTGTCTATTCTCATGGTAGACAGTTAAGAAATGTTGAAACCTACGAGCTATGTTAACAAAAATACATGCAAAATAGATAAAAGCGGAATCCAACAAGCTTGTTAAAAAAAAAATTACATGTTAAAAAGATCACATTTATCCTTTTTACAGAATAACCAAATTTCTTTTGGGATATGATGTGCTGTGTTTTCAAAAGTCTTACCTCACATACCTATTCACAGAGGCAGTATAGAAACCCACGTAGAAGACTACTTAGCGGTGATGATGGACGGGCTCTCGGAGCGACTGTTCATCAAGGACTACCAGGCCTGCTACCCCGTGCATGACGACCTTGAGATAGTGCGCCAGGCATACCCTGACATGTATCCTTTTTGTAAAGAGTAATAATAATAATATCCTTCTTAAATTGACTGCACGGATAGCCGAGTATAGGTCACCACGCCAATTACCGCGGAGCGCCACGTGTCGCGGGCTCGATCCCCGCGTAGGACAAGAATTTGTGCGTTTTACAAATGCTTGTTCTGAGTCACTGAGTTACTTAATGTGGATAGATAACGGGACCGGACATACAAAAAAGTAGTCAACAACTTATTGAAAAGCTTTCCGAAAATACTTGAAGCTATTTCTACCTTTATAGGCTTTTGACTGCCACATTGCCTTTTATCGATTTCACAACTAAGACCGCATTTTATCAATCAAAACATTATTACCCTGAACAAAACACAGTGACACAGTAAAGACTGACTTCATTCTTCAAGCCATATACTCCAATTTAGACGAACCAGTGCCAGAATTAAGCGCACCTCCCCCCACTCTGACCAACGGCCATGTTGACCCTATCCCCCCCACTGTCCCCCCTCCAATGACGAATGACGCGGAAATACCTGACAACGTCAGAGAGGAGTCATTGATCAGTGAAGTGAAGGATATTCTCCCACATTTAGGGGATGGGTTCATTTTGAAATGCTTGCAACACTATGGCTTTAATGCGGAAAGAGTTATTAATAGTGTATTGGAAGATACGTTGGCGGATTGTTTGAGAGGTATGTTGGTGTTTTGTATATTTTTTAATAATTAATTATTATTATAATGGTCTCAATTTAATGGTATGAGTTGGTTAATGGTGTAAGTTGATTAAAGAGGGGGAAATTTGTTGACAGAAAAATGTAAGGGGTTCAGTCTTTCCATATTTAATGTATGTGAACTTTGAGCTGTTAATTTTAGGTATTTAAATTACGAAAGTTATTTAATTCAATACATTAATTCTTATAATTTCTACTGATGCAAATAAAACACAAATTAATAATGTGGGTGGATATGTAAAAATTAAAAATAAACGAACAACAGTATATTGAGTATGAGCTAAACAATTAAAATAGGCGCACATTTATAAATTCTAATTAATTATTTTATTTTTTTCTTTACAATATTTGTACGTCCATAGCGTTCTAATTATACATGTATACCGAAGATTTTTATTCAGTTAATACCTATGTTTTACAAATAAACATGTTCTATTCTATTTTATTTTTAGGTATAGACCAAACCCTACCAATAATCCCGGAAGATCCATGCGATAACGCGTACCTAGAGACCGGTATACAACGCCTGAATGTGTTCGACGGCGACCAATTCGACATCATGACACGTGACGATGTGGACGTGTCGAAGATACACGTCGGCAAGCGGCGCTCCAAGTACAAGGATCTAAAGGATATGCTGGATGATAAGACTGAGATTAAACAACGAGAGGATATTTATAGCAAGTATAAGTGAGTAGTATTAAGTTATTTTTTGTTTGTGTGTAGGCATGTTTTTTTATTTTTTTTTGTACTTAGGTCTTAAATATTTTGTGTTTGTGGCCTATAAATGAAGTTAACAATCTCACAGCTATTAATATGTAATTATGATAGGTGATAATGAAATCTAGCTATCAATATATTGGCTGAAAATTACAGCCTTACAATGGCGGGCAATCTGTGAGATGAATCGTGAGGAGAGTTATGAACGCAACATTTCGGGGTTCATTTCAAGGCTTATCTCGTCCTTTGCATCCGAGAGTCTGCTCTGGATTACGATTTTTGTAAACAAATCAAATAGACTCGGGAGCGACGCGCCTAGTGTGTTTGCACGAGCCGTAACGTTTTCTTTGCCAACTAACACTTTTACGGTGTACTTACTATATTTTTTTCGTAATAGCTTGGTGTGCGACGAGGTGGACATGTACTCGGACGAGTACGACGACACGTACGACTCGGACGGCGTGGCGCCCGCCGCCGACACGTCGGACGAGCGACGCCCCTTCGTCACGCCGAGAGCGCTGCGGGCCAGGCACGAGACTGAGGTCAGTACTGTGCTACATACTATACTTAAACTAGCTGTTGCCCGTAACTTCGTACGCATTCGTATTACTTCCGCGAAAAAAAAATTGGGGATAAAAAAATAGATGTTGGCCGATTCTCATAGATTCCGGATAAGCATAAAAAAATTCATCAAAAACACGAGAATTTTATATATTAGATGATACAACGGTTTACTCACGCGTATTTATCGGGATAGTCCAACTAGTTTAGTAGTACTGTGCTAGCTTGACGCGTACGATTCGGATGTGTTTCAACACGTACGACGCTTTTGACGAGTTTGACTTGTTCTATGACAAGTACTATTATTTCGCAAGATATTGCGGCTGTCTAACGCTAAAAAATCGACGCTTAAAATAACGTCCGACACGCCCGATGAGGACAAAGGTCGTCTGGTAAAGTTTTCATTCATAATCTCGTGTTGTCTCGGTGATAAGTGACTATAAATACAAAAACTAAAAATACATGAAATACAATAACATAAAAACATCTATTACAGGAGGAATCAGAGGAAGAACCGGAGCCAGTTGAGGAAGAGAAGCCGAGCAGCAGTAGGAGTAAGATGGACTTCTGCGTGAACCCCGAGGAGGTGCGCGCGCGCAGGGAGGCCGCCTTCCACGCGCGCCGGGGCCGGGGGCACCGGCCCGCGCCACTGCCTAGGTAAACACATAAAATTATTGTAATAAGTTGACTGGCCTTTTGGTCTAGTGGTTAGTGACCTGACTGCTACACCGGAGGTCGTGGGTTCGATCCCCACCCAGGACAAATGTTTGTGCTTTTACAAAATATGGTTAACTTGAGACTAGATGGCGTGTGTTGGGAAATATTCATATTTATTTTAATTTTTAGATCCTTGTCTTGGGGAGGCAGGGGTTAATTTAGCTTACATAGACTCTTGTGGGACTTGCAACATTTAGCTCTGCCATTAAATGAATGGTGTCTTTCGTCGCCGACATTTCTGATATTACAAATGTCATCCATTTAAAAATATATTATTGGGATGATTACAAGAAAAATCTTGCTAATATTTCTAACGTCTTATCATTTTCACAGAAATACGGACGTAACAGGCAAACCCAAAGGGCAGGGTCAAGAGAAAGAAGTAGTCCACAACAGAGATAAGAAAGAGAAGCACAAGTCTGCGCGCGCGAATCACAACCGACGGCAGGGGGCGCAGTTCAAGCGGAGCCAGGGGATGATGCCCTCCTAAATCCTGTTTGGGGTCTTGGGGGCTAGGGGCTGGGGGCTAAAGTCGCCAGTCTACGGTGCCCCCATAATATCCCTAGGAGGCTTGGGGGTCGGGGGCTGGGGGCTAAAGACGCCAATCCACGGTGCCCCCTTAATGTCCCTAGAGGACTGGGGGTTCGGTTCCTTGGGGGCTAAAGACACCAGTCTATCGGGGGTCTTAAAAACTATGACCAGAAAATGGCCCTTGATACGTATATAGAATTTATTAATTTATACTCTAGAGCCTGGCTCAGAGAAGGGTAAGAACATGAATATACGCTACAATAGGCTATTTGACTAAAAAAAATCTAATTAGTCCGTCAGGTAATTTAAAAAAATATTGGATTCGTATTTTCTATTTTATTAGATCAATAAAAAAATACAAGGTAAATCGCAACAAAGTTACAGTTACAAGGTAAAACGTATGGAAGTGGGGGCTACCAACGTCACTTGCCAGTGAAAAGTCAACTTGTATGTGACGTCACACGACATTTCAACTGACCGTATCACCTTATTTTGTTGTTAACATAACTAAAGAAAAATGTGTCCAATATTTTTTGGAAATCTGTCTCACGGACTAATTAGACTTTTTTAGTCAAATACCCAATTGGCAGAGTCAGCTAGGGAATGCCGTCTTAATATGCCTAAAGTTTAGTAGGGGGCAAAACACCAGTCTAAAGGGGGTCATTAAATGTGGGCCTTGTCTCTTGTACAAAGGTTGAGACACTTCGTCTTAAGTCTGTTTGAGCAATACAGTAAAATGAAAATATTTATTCACAGGTTATCTAAAACATAAAAATCGGGTGTATATTCATGTATATATTTTTATACAATAGAAAGACAGCGAATTCAAAATTTTATACTTAAATAGTAAAGCTGTTAAAAAAAATTGTTGGCTTGCTAGGAAACTGATAAAATTGAATAATTATGATGATTCACAAAGTTGCTGTATTTTTTAATTTACCAATTGGTAAAGATATAATAACGAATGAATAATACGGCGAAGTATTTCTTAAACAAAAAATAACGAATTTTTCATTAATTTTGTTTCAAAATATTGTAAAAATATTGTCACATTTGTAAGCTTTTGATGCTTTTAATGATTCAATTTTTATAATCATGTTTTGTCTCGTAAATTACACACATAAAGGATTGTCTTTTATTATTTACGTTTGTAATATAAATTATATTTCAAAATATACGTGCAGGGCACGCAGTTATATGAAGCGAGTGAGATCACATAAAATAGGCTATTTGACTAAAAAAATCTAATAAATCCGTCAGGTAGATTTCAAAAAAATATATTATACGTATTTTTTATTTTCTTCAATCAATAAAAAAAATACAAAGATAAAACGCAACAAAGGTGGTGAAAAGTGTGGAAGTGGGGGCTACCAACGTCACTTGACAGTAAAAAGCTACTTGTATGTGACGTCACACGAGATTTCAACATACGGTATCATCTTATTTATTGTTAACGTGATAAAAGCAAAAAATACGTATCCAATATTTTTTGGAAATCTATCTGACGGACTAATTAGATTTTTTTTAGTCAAATAGCCTATTACCGCCATCTCTTAAAGTAATATTATTGCAATGTGGAAGAGAGACGCCGCTCTACGCCGTGTAGTGCGCTGTCACACTTCCACAACTACAGTAATTTTTCTTCAAGACCTTCAAGATCTTTTGGCATGTGGCCGAAATCGGAACTAATAAAAAAAAAATGAAAAATAACCTACCACATTTGACAGACAGTTGAATTGAATTAAAGTGTTACGAATATGCACACTAGCGCCCTCATATTAATGTAATCTACGCGCCAAAAGATTCTTGTAGCTCTATAACAGTTTTGCAATAGGTGTAATTATTTTATATCCATGTGATTCGAATTGTGATTAGTGTTACATTGTGTACAGTTATTGTAAATTAAACTATGTAGTGTTTTGTTATTTATATTCACAATGAAGTTGTATTTATTATGCACTTGTTTTATTTCTACTGTATTTTTTTGACTCTTCCCAGGTAAAGGCAAACCTCGTTCGTATAAGGCATTAAACTTGTACAGCGCCATCTGTTCCCACTAAACGAACTAAGTTAGTCCCTAATAAGATTACAACTACGTTAAAGTTTATAAGTCATTGTAGATGTCACTACTATACCTTAAAAATACTAGAGATTTTAGGATTAAGGATTTAGGTATTCATAAAGGTCAAAATTACAATAGTTTGAAAACTGAAAGGTAGGCTTAAGATCATAGGTTAAAGCGCAGGATATTTTCCTATTTGTCATATTCGGCATGCAGAGAAATGAAAAAACTATGATAGAAGAGAAGGTTGTTATTAAAATTCAAAATACTGAATATTTTTTTCTTCCATAGGCATTTGGCTATCTTTCCGACACGCTTAGTTTTCTCCTTTAAGTAACATACACGCCCCATCGATGACAATTTCCCAAATGCACCCAATTCGATCTAGACGACTTTCCCTGACCTAGGATACAATATTTTTCATCTCAAAATAGTTTTGCCACTGCTGAATTTGCTGCTCTCATACACATTTACATTCTACTTGATTCTCCATCTGAAATATCGATGAAAATTAATACGGTCTCCAATCTAAAATTATTATTGTTCAATAAACAACACCGCACACGAAGTCGATCATTACAAATATAAAGGACATTTACAATAACATTACAAATAAAATTCACGAGAGGAGCGGAGAGTGCGGCGATTAAACGTCGGCTGTGAATAGTGGGCACTTGGCCAGTGAATCGCGCGCGTGTCCGGAATAGCAATAGCTCATCTTTGTGATGCGCTCGCGGCGGAGAGGAGGGACATGCGGTGGTAAGCGGAGCGGAAAGGTGAGGAGTGTGCAGTATTTTGTTTTGTGAGGTGTAAAAGTCTTTCCTTGATGACTATTTTATCTTTCTTTTTCGTGTTGATTTTTTGTTTTAAACAGGAAATCAAGTTTTGAATCCATAATGCGTTTACAAGTAACCTTTTCGCTTCTACGGAAACCTTCAGTGAGAGAGGTTGATATAGGTAGAAGGCGGCAAGAAGTACTTACGGGATCGATTTTAATGCTTAGGTGGCAAAAATATAAATCCTTTCTTGGAACCAAATTTTTTGACCGACGCGACAGTACAGACATAAATATTCTTTCACAATCATAATGTTAGTATGGAATAGATTAGTTATGTAATCTAATACGTAAACATTTTCCAAACCATTAAAAGCTACCAATAAAATCATTACATACCAACGACACTTCACACTTGAATACTTAAATCACAGTCGCACCAACGCCTGACCCTTAGCACAAAGCCGGGCCGCGTCCATAAAAGTCATAAGTACAGCCCTAACGTCATGTCGATGTCTTCATGAGGCTCCATAAAACGCGATGCGCCAGCCCTGCGCCCTGTGGCACTGTAGCTAGCTGGTATGAGTTGTGTGGAGCTAATATCGGCCTTAGAGACACTCTTTCGGTCATCGGTTATGGATGCTAGATATTGCTTGATTAAATATATCTATTATTACATGTACCTAATGTCTATACATTACATAATCATATATCAGGACGGTTCTCTATCGACTTACTTGGGTAGTAGAGTTTGTAGGAATTCAAAGAAAATTTTTCTCAACTCCCAAATGAAAAATGTTATAATTATTCAGTAGATGACTACTTAAACGACAAATTTTGTAATTTTTAACTTAAATATGAGACCTAGAATTGAAATGTATTTAGTTTTTTTTGTAATGTATTTAAAACGCTGTTTGTAATGTAATAATTTTCGTTTGTTTTAAAATATTTGGACACTGGAAATAGCGGAATATTTTGGATGAATTAATGGAGTCGCTAGATTAAAGTCTCTAATTAATACAAATATTTTTTGTAATACCAACGACAGTATTAAAAAATTGGCATTAAGAATTGTTTTAGGAAATCATCAAGATGTTCTATCAATTTTTTGGTGTCTCCTGTCTCCTCTACATATTTCCCCTTCTCCCTAGCGACTGGTCGTGTAAATAGGCATTTCTGTTTTAATTAATTGATTTTAGAAATTCAATAATCAATTCAATAAAGAAATGTTAAACATCTTAAATGTTTAACATTTCTTTAAAGCTGGCAACACTACACATTTCTCCTTCTCCCTAAAGATTGCTCCAAAGCGCTAGAGAATATTAGACATTAAAACACGTCTCAAGCCATTCCCGATCACAATCAAAGCAACATAATAGTCTGGAATAATTACAGCACAATCGTTACAAGCCTTTACAACACGAATCTATTAAGATTCCAGTGATTCCACGTCTTAATGTCCCTTTTAAATTGTAATTAAACATTTTGCAGCGACTGTGAATTACAGAATTAGTACTAACCTTTGACCCTGTAGCCGGCATAGACTAGCCGTGTTTAGTCCGATTTATTTCTACGTAACACAGCACAATAATAATTACAGTATGATGTCTCGAGTTCGACTATAGTTTTACCTAGTTGCCCACGCTTTCGGATCGTGGCATCCGCTAAGAATCTTACAGTCGCAAGCATCAATATCTACTTACTCTTATCTATGATCGCGAACGTTTTGCAGTGACGAACGGACGGTGTGCTGTTGACCACAACACACCGTCCGTTCGTCACTACATCATGTAGGTGCCAGGTGGGCAGGATTACTTTTCGCTAGCGCGTAGCTTTAAGGCATTATTAATTTAGAAATGGCCGAGTTTATCTACTGTATTTATTAATACTGTGTTAAGTATAATGTTATGGCCTGGTAATGTCTAGTTAAGTATCAGCTGCGCCGCCACAACTAATGGTAAGTGCGGGGAACGATGTAACTTCGGGGTGGATTAATGAAAGCTTTAGGTTTATCGTTACACCATACTTACTTAAGAAAAGATAGTGTTTTACACACGAGGAACGTTTAGTAGACATTCCTGTCGTTAGGAAACTTGTGTTACTTTATCTTTCGAAATTATCTAACTTAATATTTCTGTTTTTTGCCACTGGATTCCTAATTTTTTGCAAGACTTAGGTAAGTTTATATTCATCGCAAGATCTAATAGATTCGGATCAAGTTTGAACCTTAAAATATCGCGTGAGAAAAGCTCTTCACTGTTTAAAATTCCTTGTCTATTTATTTATCAACGTGCCCTTTAAGAAACCTATCCACACAACTTTATTGTAAGAAAAGTTTCTAACATTTTTTGCTTTGATAACTTTCCTCAGTACCATTACTAGTAAAGAAAAATACATAATTCATTCCACATCAAACATAGGTGTAGATAATAAAATAAATAAAATACATTAATGTCACTTTAATGACAGGAGTGGTTTCGATCGGGTGTTTTATTATATTACCTGTAATAGGGGGCATTAGGGCGGGGCGGAAGGATTTAATAACTGAGCGGCGCGCGCGGCGAAATTGCGATGTTCGCTGCGTGCGCGCACCGCTTCAGGCGCTGTGAGGGACGGGAAAGGGTAACTGTCGACAATTTTGCTGGGAGAATTTCTAAAGGTTGGTTTTTAAGAATTGGTTGAAAGGTAAAGTTTCTTAGAGGTATTGGTATAGATAAGTTTAATAAAGATTTAACCCGTTATGAAGTTAATTCTTGAGTAAAACTACGCAATGCGATTGAGTTATTTATTCAATTAATTTACACTTAGTATACCTACGTCCGTAAAGTAGTAATCATTTTACAGTTCCAATTTTAAAATTAAGTAGGAAAAAGGTAAAATATTACCACTATCGTAAAACACTGCAGATATTTGAAAAATTAAAAACTTATCGATATCTTACAATATTTCCAGATCACGATCACATCCTTACTGGCGTCGTGTGTAATTTATTTCCCATTCAGTGTACTTGCGTCGATTATTATTATTGTTCCACGAAACTGCGCCGGCGCACACAATGTAGCAATATGTCGCTCTCCGCAAAGTTATTGTTTCATACAAATTGCTGACGAACACGAAAGTATTGGAAGGGCAAGCGTAAACTCGAGGTGGAGTTTGGCTAGAACTTAGTAAGAAAAAGAAGAAATACAATTGGTTGGTGACGTCAGAAAAGTAGTTTTAAAGTCAGCGCAGGTCGAGTTTTTCAATAATATCTATAGGAATTTATTCCCTTACTTTAAGTTTCGTTTTGTTTTTGACCACAGGTGAATCCTCACCAAGCCACCAACCTGCCAGAAAGCCAAGTAAGCTTTTTATCCAAAAAGCTTACTTGGCTTTCTGGCAGTCTGTTTTGAGATGGGAACAATGGTAATAATTTTGAAGAGCTGTATAAACCTTTATAGTTTAGTGTAGATAGTAGGTGTCGATGAAATATACACTGTTACATTGTCATGTAATAGGTACATAGTAAGCCTTACATACAGGCTTATACACCTATCACATCCAGATTGTAATGATTCATGCCAAGAACTAAACCTCCGTTACAAATCGCGGAAAAATTCATCATCATCACAGATTCCTTCCCTCATTCAACGATAAAACAAAATTCGTCCAATCATCGCCGAATCTTGTGTGGCCGCGGATCTACAACATAGAATTTCAAGAAGAGTAGGATGGGAATACGAATTTCGGTAAGTGCGAAAGTGTGAGCAATATGGGGGCATAGATTTATCTGCGTAGGGCAGGAAATGAGACATCAAAGCGGTCGGTAGTGACCGAGCCAATTAGATAGGCCTGACTGATGTGCGGGATACCGCCGGTTCTAGGAATATAACAAAAGATGAGCGATGACGTAATTGTTAGATGGAGCCGTTATTAGCGCGATTCGTGAGATTGGTATGAAATTGCACAGGAAATAGGATGGATTTTTTGGTGTTATTAAAGAAACGGACGAGAGACTGCTCTCGCCTGTGTATCCCTTAGTTGATGTTTGGTAAAAAAAAATAGGCATACCATACCTATCTATATGTATTATCTTATTCTCTTAATGTCAGAGGCATAAACTTACGCATCTGAATTGTAATTGGTATAATCGATTTGGTAAATTACCGCACACCTAAAACGCCTACGCTTTTATAATAAACACGCGCAGAACGACACGTCCGTCTTTTTCTTGGCCTGTAAGCTGATCGGGTAACAGGGTGCCCTCCCTGCCACCCGCAGGCCCGACCTCACGGAGGCCACAGTTCGATAAGCTGCAGTTGCTTCTCCTTACATTTGCAATCGCGCAAAACATTTCCTAGATAGGTACCTACGATACGTGTGAGACTGTACATACGATAGTCGTACACAACAGCTTCGGTTCACAAGGTCTAATGTTAATTGTCGTCTGGGTCGCTCATCCTCGCTGTAATTATGCAATTAAGAGCTATTGCTGTAACACTACAAATAGATACGCCGTCTATCCCGACAATTGTCATAGATATCGTTTTATTGCCCATAAATCAATTGAGATGACTATTTGTGAGAATTTTGCTGGTTCTCAGTAAAAGTTATGGAATTGTGTGTTTAAGAGTTTATTGCTTTTTAATTGTTGGTCTGAGAATTTCGAGAGGCAGAAAGTGGAGTAATCAAAGTTGTAGATAAAAATAAACAGTCGGTACTATTATTTTTCATAACGACTCTTAGCAGAAATAGAAGCGTGTCGAGATCTCCCACATTTGAGATTCTTAGATTATTATCTACAGAGGGATCAGCCATTTGCCAGCATGCTAAATGTGATATTACTAAATAACATAAAACAAAGTCGCTGACGCTGTCTGTCTGCAAATCCCTTTAAATCTTTAAAACTACGCAACGGATTAGAAGCGGTTTTTTTAATACATAGAGTTATTCAAGAGGAAGTTTTGTATGTATATTACATCAGTATTTCACCCATGCGAAGCCGGAGCAGGTCGCTAGTTAACAAATAATTGGCTAGTAAAACCTAAGCGATAGAAGAAGTTGCAGAATTGTTGTACCAATAATGTACAGAAATATTGTTCTCAATTGCTTCGCTTTTCGTAAGGTACACTATACTATAGTCCGTGCGTTATAGCATGGTGCGGGTGACAGTTTCTGTAACGTTTCGTGTCACTCTTGAAAGTTGCTGCGATGTAAAAATTATGACTTATTATTGTAGCTGTATCACATTCGTATTATGCAAAATCGTTTATAACTGTAGTAGATTAAATTAAAGCCAACCAGAATATTCTAGGCTTCAAATAAAATCGAATGAAATGAAAAATAAAGTAAAGTGTTATGCGTATAACGTAACGTCATAGATGTATATAGTGATGGGATTTACTGCTACGATGGACAGGCTGTCGATGTTATTTTGGAATAAAAAACGAATATCGTGCGTAGTTTAATTTTTATTTAAAAAAAATGTTTAATTATATTGATGAAATATCGCAACATTTAAGGATTGGTTATAAAGTTCCTAAGGAAAAAACTCAACAAACTAAAACCAAAAATGAATTAGAACAAAATATGTGTCGCATACAAGGCGCTAGCACTCGTACTGTCTTCTACTAGTAAACAAAATAAAAAAGAAGAGTAAAAAAGAATCATAAACCTCGTTCCGATTGTTATATAATATACGAAAATCGACAACAATAAAAAAAGATTTTTCTAATGCCCATCACTAATCATGTGGCACTGACAGACGTCAACGTCAAACAGGCAAGTGTCACCCGCACCATGCTATAACGCACGGACTATAGCAGCAAGATATTTCTTTAAAAAGCTATCGCAGGTAATAAACTTACTAACAGACAGACAATAATTTATCTATTGGCAGAAGTATACATCACTATTTATAAGCGTCAGCTCACAATACACGTATACCGTTAGCGAGTGAGAAGTGCAAGTAGCAGGTAGTTCCCAGCGCAGCTTGACCTGGCAGATGGCAGCACTGAGCCCTGTACGAAGCCTGTACAATAGACCCACCGGCCGTCAGACAATCATTTATGATGATTATACTAACTGTTCCTTGATAGGGTTGGCTAAAATAAGCGAATAAATAGGTTTAAGACCTTTTTTTTGTGTGCGCTCGAGCTGAATAATTGTTGACTGTTTATCGTTTGGTAAATTGGTACTAGATTTATGGCACACTAATCCTTACACTGAATTATCATAATATGATATTGATAGGGTAAAAAAGAAGAAATTTATTATTAAAATTGCAATTAAAAAACAAAAAAATAAAAGATGCAATTAATTATTAAAATTTAAATGTTATTTATTTAATTTATTTTAAGGAGCTTCAACCAAGCATACACAGGATATTAATAAATTTTCTATTTAATTTGCGTTTTTCAGATATACCTAAGGCCACACTTATCATTTTTTCCCTTCCTTGTTATTGAAGTTCTGTATTTTGCGAGGGCAAAATACAAAATAATTGAAGACGATTAAAGATCTTTTTTATCACAGTCAGACTCCAGGCGATTGCTCTACATTTACAAACTAAGATACTTACAATTTTTACGACTCTTTTCATTTGTGCCTAAATCCAATTCCATTTCCTTGCCAGCCCTGTGCATCCAATTTCAAAGATGGCTACTACACAGATCGTTTAGATTCGCGGCACTTGACCGCCCCGTACAAACACATTAGTACAATTACAGATACACACAATATCTCACTGAATGCTATCTGGTTAGTGTTACTGCATTATTAACAAGACAGCTCGGATTGGAATATTTATTGGTGTATCATTCTTGAATTGAGAGCTAAAACCGAATTTTCACTTGACTGCTGGTCTTGGCGAAAAAAGCCAAGACCTCGATATATGGGAATGGAGATCTATGCACTTTAGTTCATCAGTTGACTTTTGATTATAATTCCTATCGATCGATATAGGCAAATGACGATTTTCGTATTTTTTAACTCTATCAAAAGGTTTTTATTTTATGTAGGCCTGTTCAAATCGTTACTGACTCTAGTTGCCCACCTATTTCAGGTGAAGTTACAAAAAAAAATGCGTCATCAATTGGTATTTTCAAACTACAGAGACAGAATTGTAAGAGAGAGTAAACAAAGAGTTTTAGGCTGTTGTTTCAGTTTGTTTTATTTTGTAATATTTCCTGTAGCTTAATAATTGTTATAACCACCCTACAATAGTAACAAATGCCTTGTAATAACGCGTGTAATAGCATGGCAGTGCCCTCTCCCGGGGCACTTAGCCGACATAATCGAGTTACATGAAACCAATTAGTGTTTCTGTAATTGCCGGTCGATACGTGCCTCTCTAATGGTTATCTGTTTTCTGGAGCCTGGCATTTTATTGCCACGTTCGAAGCAAACCGTTGATCTTTCTAGCTTCCTGATGGGGAACTGTTTTAATAGTTTTAATCGACTTCAAAAAGACGTACCTTGGGACAGGCCTATGCCCAGCAGTGGACTGCAACGGGATGATGATGATGAACCGACTTCAAAAGGTGGAGGTTTCTCAATTCGAGCGTAGATCAGTTCAAGAATAATTAATATACATATGTCGCAAGAGAATAATTCAAGTTGCTGGTTTGGCTACGACTTCAATTAGTATCTGGTTTATATTTAAGTTTTTAGTGCCGTTGTTTTAGAAGTTGTTTTTTTTTGTTGTTGATTTGTTTCTATAACTTACTATAACGAATCCATCGAGTAAAGTACAGCTTATATTAGAATAAGTATATAATTACTTGGCTGTATACCTGCCGCAGTTCCCCGTACTATTGCGAATGTTCAATAAATTGAGCCTCTCGACGTGGGGTCGCCGCGCGCAGTAATGTACGCTCGGGTACATAAACAAGTCAGAATGCAGGGATTTTTATAGAGATTTTTTTCTAGATTTAATTATTTATAGATAAAGAGTCAAAGAGACGTTACTGACGAAGACTGGACTCTATGTCTTTTGCTGCTATTGTAAATTTGTGCTAAGAAACATTTCGATATATTTTTATTACTATCTAAAATTCGCAACGTCTTCTCGTATAGCTTATTACATATACCTACTCATTTTTACCGGTGATACATGCTTTTTTGAAGCCCAGTGGAAATCCTCATGGAAGGTCCCTCATCAGGGCGTTGACGAGGTGGTGTGCTGGACTTTTACCGGCTAAAACCACTGGATTGTCCTCGCGTAAGGGGTTCGCTTAGCATTCACCGCGCAACGTCGGTCGTTGGGCTAGGGACTTCGTGCTTGATCATTTTCAAAATGACCACATGAAATATACACAATACTTTAATGACTGTAAAGGTCCAAAATTGAAGGAGTGTGAATAAATGACATGAGAACATAACATCTGAAAAAAGTGGTATTGGGCGGTGGTTATCGACGAGATATTGGTGGCGAGAACGATTTAAGCAGCACTGTAGCCTATAGATTTTTGGTGATAACGAACTCAATAACGCGCCAATCCGAATTGCACTTGCCTGATTTTTTACTAAATGAATACAAATTAGTAAATGATTACAAAAAGAAAGTATAATACTGCGAAGTTATTTTATCAAATAGCTTTATTAAATAAGCATTGTGCCTGCATATCAATCGAGGTCCCATCTACACTACGTAAGTTAATATCACGAGTAAGTACATAAATATCATCAAAGTAAATACCGCGGCGGACGCGCTCGGCTCTCGATCGCCGCTCGGCTGCGCAGGAGTCGACGCGGCTTGACGTAATATTATTGAAATTGTGGAAGAGAGAGGCTGCTCTATGTCGTGTAGTGCTGTCTCGCTTCCACAGTTGCAGTAATATTACTTTAAGTGCTGGCGGTAGGTCGTCAGGAGTCGCCGGACGCGAATAAATTGCCGCGCTATCGCTCTGACATTTATCGTAATTTAATTATGCGCGGGCGCAGCGCTGCGGTGCATGACGCGGATTTGCCTGCCTCTACCAGTAATATGGTTTTTATGTAGCTGTTTATTTCTTTAATTTTTTGAGTGAATAAAATGTTGTTTGTCATTTATAATTAAAATGGAAAAATGTTTTTTTTTCGTAATGACAGTTTTAATTAAGGTAAAGTTGTTGGTTTATGAAGTCATTTTAAGAAATACTACAATTTGTTAGTAAAGTTTTGTGTTACAGCTTTTGGTAATAAATTAATATTATTTTAGCAAGAAAGGATTTAAGGTAGATGTTCGATTGTTTACCGGACGTTACAAAATCCTTTACAGTAATATGCCTCCTCACTTAAAGTGTACCTGTACACATTCAGCAATTTCATTTTATAAGCAGTATTATTGTCAAAATTCTCTAAGAAAACAAGGAATAAGTAGACAGCACAGTAATTGCCACTTTATCATTACTAAATATTAATTACAAGACAAAGAAGACTAAAATCCCTATAAAACATACCTACTTTCTGCTAAACATTCTAAACACAACTCTTCAGCAGCGACCACACGTACTCATCCATACATCCATACATACATACATACATACATACAACATTTGCATGACTCGTGACAGCGCGATCGCCTATCGATGCGGCGGCGGCTTTGACGCGCGCACACCTGCACGGTTTTAACATTATGTAGAATTTTTTTGACCATTCCCGTTACAGTAGCATCCGCGGAGAGGTCGTTTTCGGCCTTGAAACGAATTCATACTTACGTACGTAACTCTCAAAAAGAAGAAAGGTTATCTGATTTGGCTATGCTTTCCATAGAAAAAAATGTATTGCTTAAAATTAAAAATCAACCCAGCTTTTACGATAATGTGTTAGCGCATTTTGTAAAAAAGAATAGACGAATACCTTTAGAGTATAAGTAGGAAAATAGGTAGTTTAAAGGATTATGTGACAGTAAAGTAGATACATATTACAAATTTCATTTTATCGTATCATAATAATATAGTTTATGCATGAAGGAATGCGTAAGCGTATAACTTGTAAACCTAAAGTTGCCCATTATGTATTGTTTTAGATAGTTGTGGCTTTGCATGGCTTTTAGTTACTTATGTGTTATTTTTAATTTATGCATGAAATATATAGAGTAGGTTATTTACAATTTTAATTTCAACACATTCATTGCAACCCATCCCCAAACGGCTTTTCTGAAAGCCATTTTTATTATACTTGCAAGACACTGTTTCTATCTATCAGTGCTTACATGTATAGTGAAAGTGAGCTAAAGAAACCTCGTCAGAAGTCAGACACAGGGCCACAGCTATAGTAACTGTAATTCGCGCATCGCACTTCGACAAGGTAAGCAATTTTTGCTCCGGCTTCCCTTTTAAGAAAATTCACCCTTCGCCACTGGCGCCTACTATTAAACATTATTATACACTATTAATATTGAATTATCTACATTTTCGCAAATGTATGTTCGCTGTTTACTATGTACATACATACATACGAGTATTATAACGTTTTTGCACAAAAGCTTTGTTTAAAATTGCAGACAGCTGAACATTGCAATTCGCTTTCCATTTTATAAGTGTGTAATTTATTGTCTACATAAATATGAAGATATTTTAATAAATTTGCTTAGAAGTATCTTTATATAATACAAAGTTGCTTCCCGCGTCTGACGCTACGTATGCTTAGGTCTTTAAAGCTACGAAAAGATTTTTATTGCGGTTATTTTAATAGATATAATGCTTCAGGAGGAGCGGAAGCTTTATATGTATAATGTATCAGTATTGCACCCGTGCGAAGCTAGGCTCTAGACTCGTTAGACTAAATACATAATTTATTGTCAGTTGTATGACTAGAACAACTTGACAGATTTATCTGATTTTTTCTCGTATTATAGTTATGTAATTAGAATTGTTAAATTAGGTACACGGTACGGTTGCACATGACCGCAACTGTAGAGTCATCTTGTGGAATATCAAATTAACAATAAGATAAATCGTTGGAAGAAAATCTTAGAAATAAACTAATGTAACCTAAGTGGCACTTTAAAACAGTTAGCCATCTAATAAACAGTTATAACCTAGGTAGGTATATAGTCTTGCCTGCATCAATATAATAGTCATTATTTTAATGGTATTTTAGCGTCAGATTATCATTTACAAAGTACTTTATTCAAATCATTTATTAAATTAATATAAACATCCTTTAACTAGGGCCCGGTATAAAGAAGTATTAAACTAAGGTACCTATTGCTTATATTGATGACTACTTAGTGATGTTTGTATAATTATAATTATATTATTTATTTTATGTAAAAAATAGTTGTAATATTTTCTGTATGTACGAAAAATTTTACAGTTGTTAGGAAACATTAAATATTATTCCTGTAGCTTTTGCTAGTATTTTAGTTTAGCCATAAACAATAACTATTTCCTGTCTATCCTAATATGGGATTTTCTACATCTTTCGGATATAAAATGATATATTTGAATACTGAGAAATTTGAATTTCTAAGACACGACCGACAAACGGTGAACGAAAACATCGTGTGGAAACCTGGATTCCAAATAGTGGAAGTGCCAATCCGCAGTGAGCTAGCGTGGTGATCAACGCTCAAACCTTCCCTATAAGGGTGGAGGCCGTTTTTTAAGCGAAAGTTTCAAATCATATACATTCTCTAAAATATTAGTAGGATATGAATCAGAAATATTAACAGCAGATGTCCATTTACCCCCACAGTGAATTCAATACCCTCTTGATGAGTGTAACGAAACCATAGACCATTGTGAATTGTCAAAACTATTCCAAAATGTCACTATCCATTACATGCACCAAAAACGTCATTCAACAACTTCAAGTGGATCTAATTATCAATGAAAAAGGACACAGGGACCACCATCACTGAATGAAAGATTAATACAGCTGTGTAAGCGGGACAGAGCACTACACGGCGTATAGCGTTGTCTCTCTCTTCCATAATTACAGTCAGCATCACAAGTCGGTTGCCACAAACCGATTTACAAAGTGTCATTTTTTTTCTATGACATGTAGGACTTGGTGCTTAGTATGTTTTAACTATACCAGGTGTCAAGCCTATTTTGTTACCTAATAGCACAACAGTAGTTCATTGAATTCGATTGTGTACAGTTCGTTTGAAAATCTAAATGTGTTAATCGACTTTTGTTGCTGACCGTACAACAGCGGTATTAGGGTTTCTGGGTCCATTAAATCTCCCAGAGTCCTAATATCATCTGTCCACGCCCAACAATGGGCAATTATATGAAGCCGCATCACCCTATGTTTATTATATAGTGGGCTAAAGTGTAGGAAGTGTATCAGGGTTGTCAAGTACTATTTTTTGTTCTCATCCTGTTCAGGGTTGTCACATCGATCGTCACGGCGGACTGAGCACAATATACGTGGGACTGACTGTGTTAAGTGTAGGGTTGTCGCATATATGTATAGTAGTTTTTATTTTAGTTTTGAAATGAAATTAATATTTGTGAGATGTTTGTCGTCATTCGTTATCATTTCGAGTAATCCTGAGTTTGGAATTGATCAAAATTTTGACGATTTTGTCCATAATTCATGAGTTTTAAAAACCCATTTACCATTTCAAGATAATTACAATGTCCATTGTAAAAGCGATGCATGGTGCATTTTACCGCACGATTAAATGTTGTTAATTCGATAATGCCTAAAGTCTTTCTTCTGCAGCTCAAAGTAAAATCAATATGGTAAAAGATAGCTTTGAAGTTCTCTTTCCTTAAAATTATCTTGTACGCACATTACAAAAAAAATATCTTATGTTATACCAAAAAAAAAGGTGCTTACAAACCTCAAACCACCTTTAATAAAAGCAACAATTTTCACCACTAAAATAAACACCTTTGCAATTATAATTTAACAGGACACACAGCTTAAGATAATTATAATTAAGTTGTAATTAAATAAGATAATTGCGTCGGGACAGCCCTAGCGTCCGGCTGGCTGCACAAAGGATGCCGACAAGGCACGGGCGGGTTCCGTACCTCGCGATGTCTTCATGCCCCGTGTATTGCAGTTTTTAACTTATTTTATTACTGTTTGATATTATTTTATTGAGTTGTAAGAAGTAGGTACATATATTTTTATGTGGAAATAATAATTGACGATCTATAGAATAATATCGTACACATCATTTTCATTCCTTTATTTCTTTATTCAGTATGCAGATATATTATAGTAAATGCAGTCTATGAGAATGTTCATACAAATGTATTTTGTGACTAATTTTTTTTGTTGGTATACGTTGTGTTTACATTTATAGAGATAAGATGAGAGATATATTTAAATATAGTCAGTCTTACTCGTAGCAACGTAAATTTTTGGACTGTCGGGAAAAATGTTTTAATTCGCAGTAAAAATGAAATCTACGTCAGCAAATCCCCGTTCAAAACCTAGTATTATATTAAAAATAATCTTCCACTCATTTATCTAAAATATCAGCACTATAATAATCTTTCTAATCCCTCTTTTATAATACGGAAATATCTCGTTACATTGACAGTGTAGATGGTATCGTTAATTCAGATCGGTGACAAGAGATTGTGTGATATATCTGACGGTGCTCAGCCAAGCTTGAAGTTGGGAAGCATAGCCTGCTGTGCAACTTTCTATCATACAGGATATAGGGAAGCCTTAATCTGTGTGACGAGGCTTTTGTTTGATGTGGCAATTTTTAGCAATATTAGTCCGCGATTCTATCAAAGCGGAGACGAGAGGAGTGGAAAGATGTTTTTTATAACTACTAATAGGGTTGTGTTATTGATATATTTAGTCTCCGCTCAGTTTCAGTGGAGATCGCTGTGCGTTGATGAGTAATATTTGTATGGACTATGGTGTGATGAAAGCGGAGATGTGAGCTGTGCGCGGACGAAGCGCAGCCAGCCGGCCATCTTGCTAACACTTAGCGTCTTCCATCCCAATGTAACTACTACAAGTTTCTTTAAAGTACCTCAGCAGATACTAAAAGCGGTTTTCTTTTTCAGTTCTTATTATTTTCTTACTTGTGAAACAGATTATCCCGATTCCCACAATTATATAACGTCCAGAATTACGATAAGCAAATATCTGAAAGCTCTACCTTTTTGTTGACCTCTCATAACTAGCCCTGAGAATCAAACCAGAGGCCAAATTTCAACATATTTAAACCCATCATTAAAGGTACTCAAAAATGTCATCTATCTACAAAACGACGCATTTATCTATTTAGTTGGAAATCCCGTCGGAATGACAATGTACGGGACAAAAAACTTACGTCCTCCGGCGACTAAATTACACCTATAATCGCAGTCAACTTATAACTGACGCGACGACTACGACACGACACAGCAGAACTTCTTTTTTAACAAATTCATGCGTGTATTTGAACGCAGTAACTATGGATAGTGGAAGAAGTTAATACATTGTCTAACTACTGTCTTCAAAATGTATTTATTTGATGCAATTCTGCGTAGAGCTGCAATCAAGCACCATTATTTTTTTCCAGACCAGTACCTCGCAGGCATTTTTCCAAGGTATATTTTAGTTTGAATTGTACGAACTCTATATTTACAGACGTAAAAAGACACTGTTACACTCAAGTTACTATAAGACTAGAGATACAAAAACTATTTTTTAGAAAAGTACATTTTCTCCACAGCTATATCACTTGGCATCTAAACCGCTTTGAAATGAACCTTTTAACCTTCGTAAAGATTTAATCTATTTGTAATCGATTTCTGCGGTACGTCTTAACTTTGTACGTTCTTGTAAACGTCTCACGATAAAACCCGTCAGTGCCCGTCGCCGGCAAACCATGGCCACAAGGCTAATTATTTTTTTATTCACATCAAAGTTTGGCTTATTTTGATGACACATAATAACAATAAAAGTATCCTGGCATCGCGTGGGATATTTTTGTATGGAATAACATACGTTTTTGTTTAATTGGGCCCTTTTGTTTTTGTATTGAACCATTTTCATGGCAATTACCGAGTTGTTAAAATGTCAAAGGAATAGCGCTAAATTATCAAACCTGCTCCCTTATAAGTTATGATAAAAAGTATATTTTGAACGGTAAGGTATTGCTATTACTTCATGGAAAGGCAAGGAATTATCTACGGACTGATCTTCATACAGCGATGATGGAAATCGGAAGATTGGTCAATAAAATCAAGAGTTCCGATAAACATTCTGATAGTAATTACGAACGCATTTTATTACACATTTTGAATAAGTTTTGGTTAAGTTTTACAGTATTAACAATTTTATGGTAGATGGGAAATGAGAGGATATGAAACGTAGAGCTTAATTACTCTTTGCGTCTGTCCCTCGAGGGATAATAAATAGAACTTTCTAATTCCTATAAATTAATTAAATTAGCTATATTCTCGCATATTACCGCTAAGTCATTGATAAACGACGAACACTACATAAAAATTATTCAATAATATTCCTACGAGCTAAAAAAAAAGAGAAAAAAAAAACATCTACTTCGGTGATTTTTATCTCAAAACTTTTTCAAGTTACATTACAATCTAATCCATGATAATCTTCACAAATTCGTATTTTTGTCAAACAATCAAACACAAGGATGGCAATGCTGAGATATTAAAAGGCAATATCTTGATCGTAATGGGCAGACGGCGGTCCGCGCGCGGCCGGGAGCGGGCCAGCTCTAATGACTCGTAATTACGCCTGCAGTAATGGACGCGGTAATGGCGGCCCGCCACAAAGCAAGCCTCCCTCCATTTTGTTTTTTATTCTTTTTTTATGATGTCTCGGCGATGCGTTCCGATTCAGCCAGTTTTGATGTTATAAAATGTGTGAAGGTTTTTTAAGATTAATATTTTTTGATTTCGTGTTACTATTATTTGTTGGTGTATTGTTGTTTTGGAGTTTTGTTAGAGAGGTGTTAGAGTTATTGTAGACGGTTTTTGAGTAGGTTGTAATTGATTTTCTGTATTGAGTTTTTTAATATTTGCTTCATAGTTTCATTCGTAAAAAAATATAGGTAGGTAAGTATAAAAGTCTAGACAACTTTAAAAACAGTTTTACTAAACTAATCGGCAACTATACTAGTTACAAGACCTCTTATATTGCAATATGTGCTGACATAATAATATGTGTAAAGCAAATCACTGACAAACAAAATGTTATTCAAAAAGAAACTTGTAATTCGTTCCATGACATTATGTAACAGACAGATAACATTGAAAAACGACAAGCACTTAACAAATGCTAAAGCACTATGTTGCTATACAACCTGCACACTAAACCTCTTTGGATTAATGCAATCTAAGGCAGTAATTACATTCGTACCCATGAAACGAGTAATAAAATGGAAACAATTAGAAAGGTTTTTACTGGAGCATCCAACAAAAACATTAAATTAACTTTACACCTATCACGAAAGGTATATAAATTTATTTCTCTATATTTTTTACAAATTGCCTCCTAGTTCGGAGAAGTCGGATGGAACAGCACGCACCCCGCCCCGCGCGTGCGGTGACCAACCTACGAGGTGAGATTAGGATATTGACCTGACTCATAACGACCATGTTTAAATTGCCTTTTGCTACAGGTAATTTTATTTACCTTAATATAATACGGAAAGTACATACGAAAATCAGAGCTGTCTAATTATATTCTAACCAGAATAAAAGATGATATGGCAGCAAAGAGTGTTGCTTACGA
Organism: Chrysodeixis includens; assembly: GCA_941860345.1. Lineage (NCBI taxonomy): Eukaryota > Metazoa > Arthropoda > Insecta > Lepidoptera > Noctuidae > Chrysodeixis > Chrysodeixis includens. The sequence continues at coordinate 1,365,082 of OW796107.1, read as the reverse complement.
GATGACGTCAGAGAGGAAGAAGAAGACATGCTGCGCCGATCCCAAATAATAATTGGGTTCAGAATCAGAATCAGAATTTATTATTTGTAAAACATAGGTAAACAGAAAATACAGATCTAAATACAGAGCGCTATGTTTTGTCTTTGGCAAGACATATAAATATATGGGTAAAAGAATATACAAAATCTAGGGTTAAGGGCAGATGAATGACGAATTATACTAAAGGCTTTCTATAAAAGAGAATAAAGTCAGTTTAGTTGTCAGAGTTTACTCATTATAACGTCACAAAGTTTATGTGTTATATTAGTAGTATAGATAATTTTATTTTTATCCTAAGTTCTACATACAGGGTGGTGGTTATAGTCTGCCCCTCGGCTCATCAGGATGATTTCGTTGTTTTTGTGTGTCGGCCTGATTGGTGAGTGCGGTTGATTACGGCGGGTTACGATATTAGACGCCCGTGTTCACGCTTCTAGCGGATGCTGTTAGTTTATATCTGACTCCTGTGCAACTAATATATCTTTGTTATCAAAATGTGTGAAAATATGACATTTGAATGTAGCGTTTCTGTTCAAATCCAGCTTATAGACATGTTCTGGGCACAGCCTAGGTTTCTTCCCATATAGGAAAGGTTTGAGCAATGATCACCACGCTAGCTCACTGTGGTTTGGCGATACCAATAGTTTAAATAGATACAGGTTTTGTCAGAAGTGTCTTAGTATAATTAAGAAACTACGTGTACCTTTGAAAAAGTTACATTGTTAAGTACCTGCGTTGATATCGGACCTGCACTGTGACCTCATCTATTATTTTATTGTCTGAACACTTTACAGTCACGCCATTTTAAATGAAACAAATGAAACTTTGCTTAATAATTTTCATCCAAGTATTGAGCAATATATTTCATACAAAAAATATTATCTCATACCTTTGATACATCGATTAGTTCTCAGCGCTCGGCAAAAACTACTTTCAAAGCTCATATTTAACCCGATATCGATATTAAACTCGCCGAGATTTTTTATCGATTAGAAAAAAATATGCCGACGTCACTGCATTGACCACGAAGTCATTGGATTAGCGTTGTGCTGGATAAGAATATAACATTCAAGTATTGTGGAGAGAGATTTTAAAATGCCTTCCGCAACACGGAAGCTTCGATAATTATTTCTAAAAAAACACCCAACATTCGAAAAGTCGGTGCGCGCCGTGGGGATCGAACCTTTGATTTGGCAGTCCTACGGTCTTACCACTACGCTATTACAGTTTCGATTTCAGTAATAATTACTAAAAGAAAACATCAAAAAGTTATTAATAGACCACTTATAACTATTTCAATACATGCCGCTAAAAAGCATAATCATGTTCCCAGAACATTTTAATCACAGTTTCTATTTACCGAAGCAATTATAAAATGATAACAGATTTATTTTGATAAGCTATCGCTGATAACGGTCACGAAACTGCAATAATTCATCTGTTTCGATAAATGGCGATAACTTTGAAATGAGGTCAATTAAATTTAAAAGCTATTTTGTGTTGTATTAATGGTATATATTTACTGATTATTTTAATTGTTGCTCATTATTATTATCGTTACGGTTTACCTGCACGTGTGACTTTTAATATTAGTCAAAATTCATGACATTGTCGTGTCAACATTCTATGGTGGCTCTTTAGTCAGCTCATCCCGGTCGAACTTATCCCGCGGGATGAGTGGTCATATTTTTTTTAAATCGAGCAGCTAATCCCAATTCACAAACTAAATACTAAACCTCAACAGAAACCTTTAAAACTGCTTAAGTCAATTAAACATCGTAAACTCTTTGTCAAATTCAAAACTTCTTATCCAACTCCTTCTAATCTAAGAAAAAATAAACCATAAAAATAATCTCGTGGCATTCATTAGCCGTCATTGAAAGCTTACTCGGATGGCTTTAATACATTCTATATAGCGTTGTTTTGTTTCAAAAATCGCCTAATTACGCCTCTCCTTGTAAGGGCGGCCATAGAGAATAGGCGGCCTATTGTGGGGCGAGTTTAATTAAGACTATTAAAGTGCATTGTGATTGACAATGGAAAGATGATTATTACTAATTATTAGTTGGAGTTTAGTACGTTATTAGTTGGTACCAAGAGAGTTGAGGTGATGAGGTCTCTATAAAATCAAAATCGAAATCAAAAGGTTTTTATTTCAGGTAGCTTTGCGGTTCCAAAATGTCTTTTTTATGGAGTAAAACCGGCAAGAAACTCTATAACAGAGATTCCAGAGTACAGAGTTTTTGTAACGGCTAATGTTGAAGATATTTGGGAAATGATATAAAATGTGCTTGTCTTTTATAAATTTCTCTTATGAAACTGCAGAATAAAAGTTTTAATATTAAAAATAAAATATAATTTAGTTTCTTCCACCTGCCCGTAAAAATGATTCAAAGTTTCTAATTATGTGTCAAACATACGATTTATGTAAGAAATGAGGAACTGCCCCGTTCGAAAACAGCTTTATCGAATGCTTCGTAATTCTACGTTATAGCCATAAAAGTGAGACGTGGCCCGAAGCACAACGTTTAGAATTAATTAACCTACCATAAATCAAACTTCGATCTACTTTTTTTTCTAATCACAGTAATTCAATTACGATAAAATCTTGTTTGTATCGCGATAAAAAAGACAAAAAAATATACAATGCCAAGCTTTAGCCAGTATCATAATTAAAAATATAAAAATACTTCTTCGTCCGCGATATTTGACACAGGAAAATAAAGGATTAAAACTTAAAAAGTATATGTCCAGTGTAGATAATAAAATGTCAATTTTACAAACACTTAATCGCTATTCGAGCTGAGCTAATTAAATCGCTATAGTATAGCTTTTGTCTGGCATTTTGACGTGTTTCCCTTGGCAGGGACGGCATTTTTAATTAACGTTAAATACTGACCCAGAAAAAGGTTTTAATTGCTAATTTAAAAACGTTTATGATGCTAAAACATTTGCATCGAGTAGTTTATTATTGTGTGCGCGACTAATCGGCCGACAGTCGATTTCTTTAAGATATAAAAGGATAGGTGCATATTATAAATACTATAAAACTTAAGCTTACAGTCCTTCGGCTCTCCTTGAACTTTTGAATTTAGAACATAAGCAGCCATGATGGAATTGTTTTTTTTTTAAACCATAGAAATTTTTTCGTTATACGTTTGTTTGGTATCATGCTATTTGAATCACAATTAAAAAAAACAATCGATTCATCAGAACATCTATAACATCAAAGACGAATCAAACCTTTATTTTATAGGAATGTAGAAGAAGGGAAACCATTCACAATCATTTTATTTCCTGAATTATGTAACATTAAGATATTTATTGCCACATCTGCCGTTAAACCAAAACATAACTCGAATGTGGCTGTATAGCATAATAGCGGGGTCGGGAATCGAAGCCGCACCGCGAAGTTGCACAGAATCGATTGGACACACCTCACTGCGGACAGAAAGCAAATTGCTTGCGGCCATCGGGCAAAAAAAAAAAAAAAAACGTCGTTCCAAGAATAAGCAATGTGAAGATAATTCATTGATTGTGCTTATGCTATACTTGCATGTATGATTTAAAAAAAGATTTGTCAATAGTCTCTGCTTTCAACGTGATTCGCGATCTATGGTCTTTTTGCGAATTGTTGTCTATGAATAGAATTGAAATGTCAATGTGTTCTGTCTCATGCGTGAAGTTTAAAAAATGGTGGTAAATTTTGACGACACTATAATTAATGGAATGGACATTACTTGGGATGCAATAAACGGTATGAATATGGATATATTTTAAACTATAGTATTTTAGATACTTACTATCATTGATACAAACATTCGAACTAATAATAACACATACACGCATTTATTTTATTTGTATTTTTGTTAATTATTATCACGTCAAGCAATCACTAAATTGAGATAGCAGAATTTAATTATAAACTAGATACAATAAAAATAAATTGAAGTCTAAAATTGCCACTTAATTAATCTAAAGATTGCTTTTATTTTGATTATCGATTAGATAACGTTCGTAGTTAAGAGATAAAATATTTTGCAATAAACAAATTGGGAGTGTACGAATTTAAAATTACCTAGTTTCCTGTATCAAAATACAATTGTAAAAAAAAGGAGAACGTGGTAATGCCGCCAGTCTCCTGGGCACGCCATTGACGAAGAAGACGACGTTATTTTTTTACTCTTTGTAAATATGTTATTTTACAGTTTTATAAGTTTAGTTTAAAATGCAGATATTTTTTGTTTAGTATAGTCTCTGTCACATATTGTACTGAATTTGCGGCTATAACCGACATTCTCGCGGGCGAAGTCGCAGGCAACAGCTAGTAAAATCTAGCTAGCCAATAGCTATAGGTATGTGTAAAAAAAGAAACGAAAACATTAATTTAAAACGAATAACGTTACCAAATTAATAACTTAACGAACATTAAAATCGATTTAAACTTCTGTAATAACTTTAAAAAAAAATACGAATAAAAAAATAAAAGTGAAAGTGTTTTAATTAAATATCTACCAATATTACAAATGATTACCATCTGCATTTTAATGGTATTCGGTAAGTGTTAATTGCTATTGCCATTTGACAGGTGCTATTTCTATACATATCTGTATAATGAGGTTCTGCAAAAAGTCCCGCCATTTTAGCAGGCTGGGTACTTACCAAGTCATCTTACAGTAAAACTGTTGGAGTTGTGTAAGCGAGACAGAGCTACACGGCGTAGAGCGGCGTCTTTCTTCCACAAATGCAACAATATTACTTTATTACGTGGTAGTAGGCACTCTGGTCGTTTCTTTGTATCAAGTGATTAGGGGAACTTTCTTCGAAGCAATTTCAACGACATCTGTGGGCTAAGGAAAGGATAATTGATAAAAATTCTTGATAAACACACAGGCCGAAACCTGTGATACGTAAGGTTTTTACCTAAGCATTTAAGGGAATATTTGGTTTTTATAGAACATAGCTTTATGTATTTTTATGAATGAATGAATTATTTATTTATTCTCTTTAAAATACTTAATACTTAGTTGTAGTATCTCTGAATAGAAAAGTAGCCTATCTAGAGCATGTATTAAGACATGAGGGTTATCACCTTCTCCATATAATAAAGAGGGAAAAGACGCGTCGGACGAAGAACGTTATCCTGGCTTCGTAATATCAGACAGTGGACCGGTATCACCAACGTGGAAAAACTCTTTGGTCTCACCAAAGACGGAGAGTGGTATGCAGAGCTGACAGTCAACCTCCAGTAGTGGAGTGGCACCAGAAGAAAAATCTCTTAAAGAAAAACTATTTTAATATGAATTACTGATAGGACTCCTCAAAGATTTTCCTTTGAAAGTAATATCAAAGGAAAATCTACACAATTAAGTTAAAAGGAAATTAACTTAATATTGTCTTTGGCGAACTCATAGTGCATATATTAACCCTATAAAGGCGTTACTGAAGGAAAACTTTCAAAGTGATTTAAAGAATTTCAATTTTAATTTCAATTTTAACAATCCTCTCAACTATTTCCCAACCCGGAACAAAACTAGGACCCAAAAAAATCCAACTCACACCTCTGAGTACAAAAAACTTGATCACAATGGTATATATTCTCGCATCCCACATAATTAACTGAAAAACTCCCAGACAATAGTAATTACCTCACAAAATCTATAGTAAAAAGAGAATGATACAAACGTATGTATTAAGGCGATATTAATAACTACTAGAGGCTGGCATAAGACAGTTATAGGTAAAAAGGTTCATTCGTAACAAGATTTGGATAGATTGGGCAGCAATAGGGATGATGACAATTTTAAGTTAAAGTAGATAAAGATCTTAGCGATTATTAACTAATTTAATTGACGAATCAGCGTGTAGAGTGTGATGACAAAAATAGAGCTCTCAAATCGTTGAACAGATTACAATTAAGCCACGTGACGCGGCAACGGTAGGTTATGAAACCTATGAGTGATCTGTGATGGTATACAATGATTATGGAAAGGTTAAAACCTTAGATCGGGCCTGGAGAGGCCTTGGCTCAGTAGTTGGGTGGGATAATTCAGGAAGGCAAAAGGAACAGATACTAAGTTGCGCATTCCATTCTAACTTCTATAGAGCTTTCCATATAGTTATCCTTCTGTTATTCCTCTTCACATAATGATTGTACAATCTGGCGAGTATTATAATAATAAAAAGTAATTTGTGTGGCGCATGCGCGGCGCCGCGGGGCGTGTCTCGAGGGGGGGGGGGGAGGACTAATGCACACGATTGTGCGCCTGATCATAGGGTACGAGGCGTGCGCACAACACTAGCCTGGCTAGGGATGTACCATCTGGAATATGAGCTGATATACAATAATGTGTTTATTAGCGCTTTTGTTTTACAGGTTATGAATTAAGATTGTGACTTTAAAGTCTTATCCAATGTTCTTATTTTCGGTTTTCGGTAACTAATATTCACGCCAAAAAAATAAAATAATATGCACAAGTAAGCTACAAGTAAGAGAAACAAATTGACCAAAATTTGTGAATTACAAAATTATAACAAATTAAACTCATCATAAATTGTTATGCCATCCCTATCGCCCTAAGAACGTCCCTAAGATAACGTTCGTCTCACGACACAAGATTGGCTACTATCTGGAGACTGTAGTTTTACTTCATATTTTTATATCACTAATTTTGATTTAGGACTTTAAAAACACAAAGACTTGATTGAATGATCTAATGCAAATTAAATATTTTAAGGGCTCTCTGATTAGTCAATTGTTTTACTGCATTGAAGTAGACTTTTAAAGCAAGACTTACATTGTCTACTGCTGTCAATTATCCTAAATTACAGTACCTACAAATGGGAGGCTTATTGACTGAAATTCGTAAAAATAACTCAGTCTTTACCATGCAAATATGCAATAGAGTTTATCACCTTTTGCTCATACATTTGCTAAATTCGTAACACCGCTACCAATCTTCAAATTTAAACGAAACAGTGGTAATCAAAATTAAGTAAAAGGGTAGTTTCGGATCTGACAAAGACTAACACACGAAAATAAAAAAAGCACATTCCAAAGCCTTAAGACCAAATCTTAAATTAAGATAACAGAAACAAAAACCTTAAAACCATTTGCAATCTAAATAAACAGTAAAATATATCGAGCATTATTAATTAATCGCAAACGCATTCATCTTATCTCAAATACATAAATAATGCGAATGGGTACCATCGATCCTACCACAGGCTCTTAGACTAAGAACTTACCAGTTGTGGGAGCGAGACAGCGATATACCGTATATAGCGTCATCCCTTTCCGACATCGACAGATTTAGTTTTTGGAGTGGTTAGAGGAACAAGTATTCGTTATAAACCCAGTAAAATGTCAATAAGCATTAACTTAGCGATATCATGAAGCTCGGATTTAACTTTTATTACTCTTTTGAATGTTAAAAGATCGAAGAATGTAGTCCAGGAGCTTGGACACGAGAATTTTGCGTCATGTTATTTGTTTAGTAAATGTTTTAAAATAAATTACTATGTATCATCAAAAATATAATATTTTTCACAAGAAAATATAATACACCGTGACTTTTAGGTCGTTTTAAAAAAGCAGCCCAGTTCATGTATCCAATGACTAGTAAACGTTTATAATAAAAAAATATGTTTTTTTTAAGATTTGAATGAATAAAAATATTATTCATTATTATGACACAAGGCAGTTTTACGAACACTCTGTAGTGAGCGCGGTCCGAACCTTGTGCCAAAGGGGCCGCGCGGGCGGCGCGGCGGCGTCTTATCGCAGGTCATTCACCTTAGCGTAAAACAGCTGTCTTACTATTGCAATCATAATGTTCGCAGTAAGTATGTAGCATGTATCTTCAACAGTTTGATACGTAAACATTTTTAACAGGATGTTTCATATTTCCAATGTATTATTTATTTTTTTCATGCATATTATTTTAATTAATGATAAAAAAATTATCTTCGCGCCTAGAGGTATTTTATGACGGATACATTGTGTGGACGACTTTTTTAAAACGACCTAAAAATCACGGTGTATAATCACACAAAATAATAGATTCAATATTTACGAAGGTATTATTCCACTGCTAGTCACCATCTGAGCTAATATCTAAATCTATATTTTCTCAAAATAATTCAAAGTTAATCATTACATCTAAGCCAATATACATATAGTCAACCTACATTTTCTCATACAATTTACATGAAAATCATTAATATTCTCATCACACATGACATTTAAATTGAGATGAATAAAAATGCAGTATTATATTGATATCGTTGCTTCGCCATAACTGGAATGTTACTCTATATTATATTAATTGGCCAATTAAGTCCCTTTAATATGGCTAATTACTAATTAGTAGAAGGACCGATAAATAGGATAGTTCTTTGTAGGTTGGCTTCAAATGGCAGGTATTAATTAATATCTACTATTACGCTAGTAAAAGTCGGTTAGTTGGTAAAAACTAGAAAGATGGTCATTTTGTCAAAAAAATATTTTTTTTTCATAAAATTGAAAAGATAGTGCTTGTAAGGGGAAAGTCTGAAACTAACAAAAATAATCCAAATTAGTAAATATATGGGTGATTTTTTTTTCAAAGTAAAAAATATAAGTATGATCTCGGGATCTCGGTACTTTCCCACTTGTAATTTATGAAGCTTCAATTATCTAAGGCTAGTCGTCTGTTAAGCTACTACAATCTGAATAAGCTTATATGCTAAATAAAAAGAATATATAATTCTTTCAGGCTATAGGCTTTAACTTGATAATTAATATTAATTATGAATCTGTTTGTGATCAACTGGCCTGTTCGTTTAGTGGTTAGTGGCCCTAACTGCTATACGTGCGACTGCTATATCAGAGTACGGAGGTTCGATTCTCAGGGTAAATGTTTGTGAGATGAGCACAATCATTTGTCCCGTGTGTGGATATAATTTGTCTATAAAATGTATGTCTTTTTTAATATATCAATGTGTTTATTAGTTGTCTAGTACTCATAACATAAGTTATTCTCGTATACTTTATTTGAGACTAGATGACGTTGTGGGAATTTTGATACAGATACTTATAATAAAAAGCCACAAGTAGAAACACTTGAATTAGTTATTTACGAGAAACACAAAACGTTTTATCCGGAACATCACATTTCAATTAAATATAAAACTAAACAATTTACAAGTGTCAACTCCAACTAAATGGAAACCGTAACAAAAACTTAATACCAATTACAATATCATTAAAACAACACTTTTCTGCCTTATTTGTGTTCTTAGGTCATATTGTTAACTGGCAATGTCGGCACGCTACCCTTTAAGGCGTTTAAAAACATGGTAAGAAAAGTATTGCAAAAAGCAGGCTTAAATGTTTCGCCTTCTAATTATCTTCTTTAATGACTACAATTAAGTATCGCTCCCTCATTGTCGCGTCTTAAGGGCCAGTAATTACTTTGATGTTGTTCTTAGGAATCAATTTAATGTAAAATTCGCATTACTTCGCGCTTGCCACGTTCGAACGCATTTTTGTGGATGATTACTAGTTGGAAGGGGTATAAAAATAGCGACGTGGTGAACACGAGAGTCGGTAGGACTGGGTATATAAAAAGATCTGTTATTGTCATTAAACGGCATCTTATTAAGAGAAAAAAAAAACAAATAGCAATCGCCATGGCAAAATTCGTTTATTTCAGATAACCGTTCTAGTTTTTTTTTAATAAGCAAAGATTTTTTTTTTATGGACAATACCGTACCTTTTTTGAATAAAGCAGACAGTTTCCTATGAACTTTATTTACGTGCCCAGGAGACTGATGGCATTAAATATTATCTCAATTAAAAGAAAACTTCGATATTTTAAAAATCAGTGCCATGAAGTTAAACATTTTGGACGTGAGCTCCCGGCCTACACGGCTTCACAAAGGGGCCGGATATAATCGAATTGATTCGTTAATTACTTGCTTTATCTTGGGCCACCATTAGCGGAGCCCACGCATACTAAATTGATACTCATTTGAGGCCCAAACTTAATACCGATGAGTTTATGTTAGATCGATGCTCAGATTGTGCTGTGACTGCTTCATTTTGTTTGCCGAATTTTTAAGTGAGCTTTGATGTTAAGCCAAGTATGGATGTAGGTATGTGTGTATGGTTAATAATTTTGTTATAAATTATGACGTTGGTACTTATTAAATATTCGAAAAACTTCACATGAATGTAATCAGTTTCTGGTTTAAGTTTGTGAAATACTTAAATTGTTTTTTTTAGCATGAATAATAGTGTGCAGTTGGCTACATATTCATAGTAAAACTTAGGAGGTCTAGCCAAAAAAAACTATCACCGTTTTAGACAAAATAGTTCAAATAGTTACAATATGAAAAACCAACCCTGTTGTCCGCTGACTGATGCGTCAGTGAAAGACCAAAGCCTTATTTATCTTACAGATAAAAAGTAGTAAAAATTATACAGATTTTAATAAAACATTTCCATTTAGAATCGAGTTACGAAATCGAGACGAAAAACAACAACCAGTGAATTCAGGAAAATTCAATTACATTTTGACAATTGAATTAGAATTCAATTACAATAAATTAATTGAATTATTTAGGTTTATTGAACTGAATTCGCCGACAGAATGTTTTATTGTCGGCACTCCTTCGGTCTTGCGGTCATTGGAATGCTTTGCTTGTTGTGGTACGGTTAGCAACAGAAGTTGGGTAACACAATTGATGTCCAAAAAAAATATAAAAAAGGATATACGTTCCAATTGAGAAACCTACTTATTTTAAGTCGGTTAAAAACAACCATTTTGAATAAAATTCAGTTTAATTTCTGTTGTAATGTTAGGTAACAAAAGGGGCCAAACAGTTAACACCCAGTACAGTTAAAACACACTAAACCTCAATCCATATATGTCACTGTAACATTGATATACCTTAACCGACTTCTTTTGCTGACTGTACTTTACTATAACTGTAACATTGTGTAATTGTAATAAAGCGATTACAATTCAAATTAATGACCTCTTGAACTAGTAGGTACACTATGATATTACTGAATATAAAGCACCAGCTATGAAAGACAAACTGTCCTGTTACGTCTTACAGGTTTAGCTGGCTGTAAAACCAGGCCACGAAACTTATGAGCCATAAAAACAACTGATTATCGAATTCATTTGGCTTAAGCTTTTTCAAAATCGGAATGAAATTTCTATTGTTAAGTTGTAAAAATAGTGATTGTTGGGCTAAGGTCGCCGCATTTGGAGCCAGCAGATGGACGGCACTGCCGAGACCGGCCCAGAAAGCGGTGGCATTTTTTCTAAATATAGCCAGGTATAAGCTTAACATCAGCAACTCAACCAAGCATTCTTACCATTTATTTACTAGTGAAAGTAAAATACGACCACAAACCGTCTAGACACTTCAGATTTGCTTAACGAACCTCATTTAACAATTATTCGTATCGGGACCACAACTCCTCAGATATCGTTGAGTAACGACATTTGTCTCAGCAACAAAAACTCCAGCCATTCTTTACGAACACTTTACGAACGGTGTCTCTCTTCCATAACTACAGCAGTCTTGAGGTGGTCATAGAGCCTTTGGTGGCATTCTCTTACGTTTTCCTTGGCTCTCTTTACGAAGCTATTTCGTTTCACATATTATAAAACATATGTTAAAAACTATGTAATATTGATTTATTTGAGTTTTCTTGAGATTCCTACCAACTGGCAGGTATCCTTTCTTCCTTTTTTTCCTACCTTGCATTATTAAGGTTATTTTGCAACTTTTTTTTTTAAGCTAACTGACATTTCAGCTATTTAAGCGCATGGCTCAATTGCTAAAATTAATAAAATTTGTTCGTAGATAGTGCCGACAAACTTTAGACGCACCATAAACATGAACACATCATATACAAAAAAAACTTTTACTGAATCATTTCATTTTTTCTTCATTTAGATTCGCGTATTTTTATACCTAGCAATAAATAGTACATAGTAGTCAGCTCCACCGTGGCAGAGCAATCTAAGATGGCTGCCGGTCTACACCGGGTCACAATTACGCGCAATTAAGCTATCGTTAAGAGTTGTTTTTCTTAGCTGCGCGGGCGCTGCAATTTGTCACGCACGATTCTTATATGTATGGAAGTTGTTACAGAAGTTCTATTTATTTCATTAAACTAAGCTCCTGTATGTGAGAAGCGTCATAAAGAAACTACATATTTGCTTGTATAATGTTAAACAAATATATGTTTTTATTTTGATATCTTTTAAAAAGCATTTCTACTTAGGCTAGGTGTTTACTTCTTTTCGTTTATTTAGATTGATTAAGACACTAACATAATTTTAACCTCCATATTCACAATTCATCATTCCCCTGCCCTTATCCCCATTATTATTTAGGGTCCTCGCAGCATGTCTTCTACTTCAAAAAAATCATGCTAAAAACTCTTCTATTGAAAAAATTGCCACAAACTTTTCGATTTCGTTTCAAATGAACCTTCTATCTTATCCCCTTTAACCTCTCACGAGACTGCCCGATCTCGGGTCTTTGAGGGGGGGTATTAATTATGAAGAGCTTCAGATAGGCATTAACTGCTCTGAGGAGCCGCGCCGCATAGGAATGCCTATCAAGTACCGCTCCCCGTACAAAGACGGATTGCGAATGAAACGTACGGACGGATAATAATTCGTGATTGCGAATATATTTGGTGAGGAATGTATGTGTGTGTTCTGTGGATGTTGTGTATTAAATTTATTTTTGTTGAAAGTATTAAAGGAAAACCGTTCCTACAATATACGGTATACTAGCTTTTACCCGCGGCTTCGCCCCACGGGAGTCAAATATTATTTTGCACGCTTGCTTGCAGGCAAAATACAATTACTTTTAGGCTGTTAAGTCTTCCTTCGAAAAATATGAAATATTTTAAAATAAAATGAATTTGAATTTGTAAAAAAATATCAGCTACAGACGATTGAGGCTCTCTCTCGTGAAGCAATGAAGCTTTTTACTATCAGTATTAATTTGAAATAGATAAGATAAACGTATTTTCCCCAGAGTTATTTTCGATATTTCTTCGTCGACTGAGCTCAAGAGATTGAGTGTATAACATACAATATCAGTTCGATTTGCATAATACCTAGTTAATTTCACATCCCTTTCTTTTGACATAACCTTACCATTATTTACTTATTCCTAGAATTACTTTCATAATTAGAGATGATTTTCTTGTAAAATATAGATTACTTACTACAAATTACTATAGAACTTTCTTCCTAATCCAACACAATAATTTCGGCAAACCGACCATTCTATACATCCATTCACCCCTATTATATTAGTATACCCCGAAACTCATTAGTTACAATAAAAACTGCAATAATACAACATTCTAAGGCTATACAATGGACCGCATCAATGAGTGCAAGCGCAATTAGCAAACAATAATTGTTAAACAATAGCATTCACAAAATGTAATTGTTTGAACTGAGGGCCCACCGCCATCTTTTAAAGTAATAAAACTGGCCAAGCGCGAGTCGGACTCTCGCACGAAGGGGTCCGTACTATCATTTATAATGGAAAAAGCGTCTACCTGTTACCGTTTTTGATATTAAGCAAAAAAATACGAAAAAAAACACGTATGTTGCAGGAGATATTTTTTTTACATTTTTGGTATTTGTTGTTATAGCGGCAACGGAAATACATCATTTGTGAAAATTTCAGCTTCCTATCGATCACGGTTTATGAGATACAGCCTGGAGACGGACAGACAACGGAGGCTTAGTAATAGGGTTTCGTTTTACTCTTTGGGTATGTAACCCTAAAAATTTATTTGTGGAAGCGAGACAGCGCTCTACACGGTGTAGTGTCATCTCTTTCCCACAATTGCTATAATTATTGAACAATGGCTTTCGTGAAATGTGATTGTTGTTCGAAAATGTTAAAACATTTTGAACTGTTTCTATGTATTGTAATTATGATTGTGTAAGGCTTAAGTTATTGTTTAATTTTTGTTGGTCTCGTTTTTTGTTATTATGGGGTATTTCGGAAGGATAACAGATTCCTTAGTGAATGGGTTTTTTTTTTAAATACCAGTCTAGTTTGAATATAGGGTTACAAAGTCGAGTAAAAAATATTTTTTTCTATAAATGCAGACTAAATTACACTAACAATATACACTATAAGACATGTGGCGCATCGCAAACATATTGCAACCCCGGCAGGATTTGTGATTATACCTAAGTTTCATATTTGGCAAGACTCTTCAATACATAAGCAAATACTTCAGAAAATAAGCTAAGCTATGAAAATCAGAAATTATTACAGTTTCCTAAACTTCAATTAGACAATCCTATGCTGTATCAGCCCCACCAAACCATAACTCACACTCCTTCCAACAAAATCTATTCTAATAACTCATTTTCAAATTAAAAATTAAACAATATAGCAATTTTAATTAATTCGCTTCTACATTAACATAATATATACTCATAAAACGCATTAAACCGCCACAATATTCATTGTTAATTTATTAATTAGCTATTAACGCGGTGATAGTTGGTCTCACGCACTAATAACGTGTATAAAGGGGCTATTCTTGCCCCCACCGGATGCAATTCGATAAGGCTACATAATAAAGCGATAAAAGTTATTAAAATGCAGTTTGGTTAAGAAATGTTGCGCTTCGCTGGGTAGGAGAATAATTCAGTGTGGAGTTGCGTTAGCTTCTTCAACCTTTTTGCTTTTTCGCAGTTACTGGCTGGTTTGATATGTTGTTTGAGAAAATTAAAAACTGAAGTATGGTTCTGTCACAAAGTGCATGCCATGCGTTTTTATCATTACAGATTCACATATGCACATTAATACCTATTGCATTACTAATATAGCTAAAAGTTAGAATAAGTTTATCATGTAATAATTAGAACATTTTAAGTTAGTAATATAAGGGAAGACAATCTAAATGAAAGAGCGTTATCATCGTCAACGAACTGTCTTACAGTTTGGCGATTTTTTGTTAATTGTAGACTGTTTGTACTTTTTTGATAAATAAATAAATAATAAACTATCATTACACAGTATAAAACGAAGTCGCTTCCGCCTTCCCTATGTATGCTTAGATCTTTAAAACAATGTTGTGGATTTAGATTTGGTTTTATAAAAGATAGAATGTTTTAAGAGGAAGGTTCATATGTATAACTAGCTGCTCCCGGGACTTCGTCCGCGTAGAATTTAACAAAAAAGTCATTTTCATTCTTGGCTTTACCATTTATGCACATTATTTTTATTCTACAATAAATCTAAACCTTTTAAAGAAGCCTATAAGGCAGAAATCCAGAATTCTTAAAAGGATGTTTTAATTACTTCACTTATGTAAAACAAACTAGATAAGAAAATAAACGGTTTTTTTTTCTGTAACGGTCGATCAGGTCCACCTAGTTGACTAGACCTAGTGTTTATAAAAACTAGTAGTAATTGCAGGCCCTTAATTACCCTTAGTAATTAAACCCTAATGACTATTTAGTTCAGATAGTTGATATATTACACGTACAAGTTAGTTTTTTGATGAAAAAATAATTAATTTCTTGTCAGGCTGGTTGGTATAGGGTTTTTTTAGGGTGATTAAGAGTTTTTTTAGGAGAATATTGTCACAATTTGTGTATGTAAAATAAAATCAGTATGTTTCAATTGGATCTATCAAATAAATTAATTTAGATTTCATTTCTTTAAGACTCCTCTAATGGTTTTCTATTTTATACTTGATGCCTTAGAATATACGAATTACTGCCGCACTGTAGCTATTAATCCTTTAAACACGAGGGAATTTACAAAAAAAAAAAACAATTCCCATGCTAGTTAAAACACTTTCTTTAATATTATGTAACATTGCGTTAACCTTAAGTCATAACAAAGCTAAATCCTTTTTTCTCTACAATATAACCCTATAACCCATTTACCTTTAACTGAATCCTTCCAATAATTAGTCTGTTACACAATAAAGATTACAACTTGTATTAAACAATAAGATACCGTGTAATGTTCTATAGATGTGAAAAAAGCATGAAGACAATAGTTATAGCGATCAAAGGGTGCACAAAGGTGTGTTGTACAAGTTCCAGTGGCCTGCCCGCCGGCTGTGCCCGCCCGCTACATCAAAGGCACCGCCGCCCTTTGTGTTCGCCGCCCCATTGTCCCACACATGTTGTTTTAATACTCTTAATTTCGTGTTGTCATGTTAAAAGTTTATTACGGTTTACTGCTATGCCATTTTGAACCTTAATGTAAAAGTATTAGATGTTACTTTTTTGTCTACAAATTATTACTTAAACATATCAGATTGTTGATTTTCTCACGCAATTTTTAACTTTTTCTGTTCGTGTTAAGGTTGATATTTCAATGTTTTGTGTAAGTACATATTTTTTGTGACGTTTTTTCGTGTGTTTATAGCAGTTTTTAATAGCGGAAGTGTTAAAAGGGTTCTGTAAAGGAGACGTGAGGGTGTGATGACTTATCTATTAATACTAAATATGTACGGGGAAGCATTAGCGGGGACACGTTATGTGACGTACGGAAATGTATTAGTTTTATTAGTAAGTTGCTTTGATATATTTGATATTTCGACTTTTATATGATGTTCTTTGAAATAATCTTAGTCAGACATTAATAAAATAATCTCAAGTATGTATAAAACTGAGAGTCCAAAAAGAACTATATTGGATTGGTGGAATATTCGCACTGGGTAAGCGAAATGCACAATTTATCCCTGGTTTCTCAAACACTGATCAATACAAGTCTTAGTTAATCGTCATTTAAATCTCATGTTAAGCTCTGTGATTGGTTGTAAGTTTTATGGTCAACCAATTATAGTCGTGATCAGTTGATTTGACAGCAGATTCAATTGTTTTTCGGAAACCGGGGACTCTACATATAGTTACCTTTTGGCCAAAAACATATTAATAAATTTCTAAAGGATTGTTTTTAGGTTACAAGTCATTAGTAAGTTCTAAAGTCATTACTACAGTACTACAAATACCTTTGAATATTTCTACTGTGATTTGAATTTCTAAATTTTCATTAACTTAAAGTAATTATCATTGCCCTTATTACTTACAAACGTTGTATTTTATGCCCACAATTAGATCCTACATTGTAGCCAACCATTTAGACGGCAATTTACGTTGCCATATAGTCTACTAGCTGTTGACCGCGACTTTACCCGCGCTAACATCGGCTATAGCTGTAAAAACATTACACATCTGAACTTGTCTGTTAAAGAGCAGCCTATACACCGTGATTTTTAGGTCGTTTTAAAAAAGTCGTCCACACAATGTATCTGTCATAAAATACCTCTAGGCGCGAATATAATTTTTTTATCATTAATTAAAATAATATGCATGAAAAAAATAAATAATACATTGGAAATATGAAACATCCTGTTAAAAATGTTTACGTATCAAACTGTTGAAGATACATGCTACATACTTACTGCGAACATTATGATTGCAATAGTAAGACAGCTGTTTTACGCTAAGGTGAATGACCTGTGATAAACGCCGCCGCGCCGCCCGCGCGGCCCCTTTGACACAAGGTTCGGACCGCGCTCACTACAGAGTGTTCGTAAAACTGCCTTGTGTCATAATAATGAATAATATTTTTATTCATTCAAATCTTAAAAAAAACATATTTTTTTATTATAAACGTTTACTAGTCATTGGATACATGAACTGGGCTGCTTTTTTAAAACGACCTAAAAGTCACGGTGTATATTAATCTAGAGTATCAGCTACACATACAAACATACAAAATTTATTAAAAACTACTTTAATCATTTTAGCGTGAAAGAGTAACAAACATCCATCCATCCGTCTTTACAAACTTTCGCGTTTATATTAATAGGATATATTACATACTTAATTGTATTTTAGTAAATACCTACTACAGGTTTAATATTGTTCTCAAACACCTATATTTTATAGTTCGAAGCATTCGAGAGGTCTTGACGAATTTCACACCGACATTCGTCTCCATTCAACCTCTTTTGTTATATATGCGATATTTACCACAACAACAATATCTGAAAATACCTTTATATATACTCGTACATGAGATTTTATACCTTGTGTAAAAGGTATTAGAGATGAATTTTGATTGGTTCAAGTTTTGGATTGTCTTCAGTTATTTTGTTATTGTTGTTAGACCGCGGTCGAACCAAAAGTGTAGTTAGTCTGTTTGGTATGTGTATTTCGCTAACGAAAAATACTGTATGATTCCACGTTCACCCTTTTGGTCTTGGACCAATACCTATTCACAAAGGTCCGATCCGATCAGTTTTAAGTAAACAAGTAAGTAATCGGAATATCAGGCTTTTACTTGTGTTTCTTGATGTTCTCAAATACTTAAAAGACGCTGTGATGATTCCAATTTTATACCATTAAAAACTTAAGAGACTTACTGCCTATGTCTTGCTGGTCCAACTGACTTATTACTAGGATCTCTGTCGTCTACTGTTCCGAAAAGGAAGAAGCAAGGTGACTAAATCGCCAGTCATCGTAATATTATAATGTGGTACCGTGAACAACGAAAGTAGTTGTGTACTATGGTTAGCAGTAATATTAAACAAACCATGGTTTACAAATAGCCATGTTTATAAACATCTGTAATGTATTCCACGACCTGCTCACAGAAAAAAATATCGTGCTCATCACACAAACATTTGTCCTGGGTGGATATCGAACTCCAACAGACCAGTGGTGTTCAACAAGATTACAGAGCATATGTACATCTTCAAGCAATAATATTGTAGTTTTGGCTCAACACGGCGTAGAGCGGCGCCTCTCTTCCACGTCAGCAATAATATCACTTCAAGTCTCGGTGTTAGGCAATTCGATAAATAAATAAACCGGCCTATATACGTCCCACAGCTGGGCACAGGCCTCTTCCCGTATAGAGAAGGTTTGAGCATTGATCACTACGCTAGCTCACTGCGGATTGGCGATTACAAATTCCGATATTTGGAAATCCAGATTTCCTCACGATATTTTCCTTAAAGACTTATAGTACTTCAAATTTAGTTGCTGTCTGTATATTTCATAAACAAATCAGTGTTACATAACACACAATGTGTGGCTCCCGGCGCCGGCCGGCATGCATTATGCAGGGACTACCGCCACTCGTCACATTGTCATCGCGACACGGATACACCCGGGGGTATATACTTGTTGTTCTGGTTAACAAAAACTGTAGCCACTGTAGTGCAGTAGTAAAGTACAGGGCTGTTGAGTGTTGGGTATTGCAAGACCGGATACTTATTTGCCAGATAAATGTTTGCGTTTTTCTTGTGGCTCGATTTTTTTTTTCACTTTCACTGAATGGATCAAAATCAAAAGGTTTTTTTTACGAGTAGGCCTTCTCTTTCAGGCAATTTCAAAACGTTACTCACTCTAGTTGCACGGTTCTAAAATGTCATTCTTATGGAGAAGTACTGGCAAGAAACTCCATATATACTTAAGGCTGCCTGTCCACCAGAGCAAGGTTAGACTACGGAGCGGAGAACCCGAGAGATATTAACCAATGGATTGTGGGGAGCGGAGATTTTGTGCAATACTATTGGTAAATATTATATCCCAGTTTCTCCGCTTCGCAGCCTAGCTCCGGTCCAACGGAGGGCAACCTAAGGAGTCCAAAAAAGCTCTTTTTGTTTGGTGAGACTCATTCGTGTATGGTGAATGACGTTCAGAAATATTAATTTGTCCCCATTAAACAGTTATAGGGGTTATAATGACCACCATAGTACCCAGAGGTCTTGATCAATCGACATGAATTCTTAAAACTATTACGTAACAACAAAAAGAATATTTATACCATATTTTAATACACATTTCAACCCAAAAACTGTATAATAAGCACGAAAACTATCGAATAAATTATAATTAATACATTTGTTGACACTTTTATCCCCTATTTAAAAACAATAGCAAGATTAATGAATACTATAAAGTCACGAACAAAGTTGTAGACATACATAATAATATATAAGAAGCAGCGGGTGGTCGGCTTGCGAAGCAATTTGCTTCGGACAACTTGAAAGCGAGTGTTTCGCGATTTAGACTTAATTAATTTTCGCAGTGATTTATAAACTCTTGCGCACTGGCCATGTGATTTATAAATGTTATTACGTTTTTGGTTAGACTGGTTGTGGCTTATAAATATTTAGGCTGTAGGTACCTATTTGGTTTTGTAAGTATAAAATTACAGATTAATATTAATTATTTTATAAAGTTGGTAGTCATTAGTTACAAGTTTTACCACATCCCACTTATAATTATACATAATTATGTGTTTTACTAAAAAAGTGTATGCAAACTTTATGTAGTGAAAATTAATTTTGATAAAGTTTTTTTTCTGTCATATACATACAACAATTTAAGCTCCAAAAAGATAAATTAGCAAAGATTCTTCTATAATACAATTAAACTGTATCAAACAACAAAAACTCCTTTAATTCCGAATTAACAGAAGTAATAAAAACCTTTAATTATTAATCAAACCATTTACACAAAAAAAATACATAAAAAAGCATCACAACACGCATTGTCTATCGATAAACGCGATGTTGTCGACGCGTGCGCAGCGGCGGGGGAGCACATTAACACCTACTCGCGCCCCATGACGCGCCTGCGCACTGCACGGCGCACGCTGCAGTGTAGCGTGCTTACAGTAAACAGCTTTACACCTATTATGGTGGGTTCGATAAAGGATACTGGGTGACCTCCCATGTTTTGTTAAAAATTAAACATTTGAACTTAAGTTAGTAAAGATGTAAAGAATTTAAAGAATATTGAGATCAGAATTTAAAGTCATAAATATAAAATTTGCATGCCGGTAAAACGGCGAGACATGAGACACTTATACTTATTTTAACGTCTTGTTTTACCATACAAGACGTTAAAGTAAGTATATTATATATTTTTCATATTTATATATTTTATACATATTTCTAGCAAATAAAATTTTCTTTCTTTGAACGAAGCACACAGATGTCTTAAAATCTTTATCTACTTTAAACAGATACACATCTGCAACTTATTAGAAACCTCTTTAGCGGGGTTAATGATTGTATAATATATTCTTTTAACTATAAAAAAGGGTATAAACATGTTCTACGCATAGGCAATGCTTTCAATTCACTTTTTGCGACTAATAAGGATATTTTATTGTAAACAAAAACAGTCTGAAAGGGGAAACTTATAAAGTACTTACTAAGTTAGTTTTTTATGCCTTTTACAGAGTATAATGTTTATGTATTTTTTAGAACGCTATAAAATTGTGTTTTTTATGCGTTATCTTTGTACACATCGTAATTACGACTTAGTGCTGCAAAAAGGTTTTAAATATAGGTATTATTGTGTGTCAAGAATGAAAGTAGTTTGTAAATGTCACTGAATGCGTAACTCTGTTTTGAATACTAGGTACTGAATAAAGTCGGTGCCAAATTAGTAGATTTAACATCAAAAGTGACATAACATCACAAGCAATGTTTTACAACTTATACCATATATCTCTTGTAATAAAATATAAATAAACCAGCCTATATATGTCCCACTGCTGGGCACAGGCCTCTTCCCATATAGCAAAGGTTTGAGCATTGATCACCACGCTAGCTCTCTGCGGATTGGCTATTTCAGATTCCAATATTTGGAATCCAGGTTTCCTCACGATGTTTTTCTTCACCGTTTGTCAGTAGTGCCTTAGAATGATTAAGAAAGTACATATAACTTTGAAAAAGTCACATTGGTACTTGCCTGCGCTGGGGGTCGAACTTGCACCTCGTGCATACAAATCCATACATAGAACCGCAAGGCCACCACGACGTTTCACGGTATATTCACCACGATGTATCTCTTACCATCTAAATTATTTAGGTTACGAAAAACCTTGTCATCACTACATCTTAGAAGACATTGGGCAGAATGTTCCGTGTGCGTGGAAGTTAGAGTAAAGTTAAGTTTTTGTGGCGGGCGAGTCCGCGCGCGTTCGTCATAGTTTTTACGTCACTGCGCTCCGCCGGCATTCCGCTCAAATTATACCGACGACCAATGCACCATGATTCGGTAAGGACAAGGGATATTCTTTCCTTTAAAAAAAAGCTACCACACTAAGGATGTTAATTCCTTGTATCGCGGGGGGTTTCACACATGCACAAAGACATCCAGACTCAGAACAGGCATTTGTGGAACGTAAAAATGCTTGTCCTACGCGGGGATCGAACCCGCGACACGTCGCGCACAGTGGTAATTGGCGTGACCTATACCATTCCGCTATCAATGCAGTCGATATTGACTGGCCTGATGACTATTGCCATTTTCAATGATCTATCTGTCGATGTATCTGGCTAAGGTCATAGGTCGTAGGCAATAGGTCATCGTACTATCTCTAGTAATAATCCTCCACACACCGATTTCGGTAAAGGCGACCGCTTCGACTCTCTATTGGCGTGCATGTGCCCGTACATGACTAATATACCCTATTTTGTGCGTAAAAGTCCGCGCACACTGCGGACATGTCAGGGTACCAGCCACAAAATTGTAGTTGATAGCTACAGGTGGTCGAGCTATCAATTCGTCACGTTTGGCATCCAACTCAGAAAGCCGGCGCTTTTCAAAGTCGGAGACTTTTTCTCTTACGCGGTTTCTCCAGTCCCCGCGGTTGGATGCCAGATCCTCCCATTCACACGGACCGATGTGGCATTTCTTCATTTGGCGCTTTAGCACATCCTTATATCGTAGCAGCTGTCCGCCACGTTTTCGCTTGCCCTCCTGTAACTCGGAGTAAAGGATGCGCTTGGCCACTCTGTTGTCTGACATGCGCGACACATGTCCGCACCAACGAAGCTGTCTCCTCATGAGGTATGCTTCAATGCCACCTACATTGGATCTTCTCAACACTTCTGTGTTTCGCACACGATCAGACCAATGGATGTTGAGAATTTTGCGCAGGCATTTAAGGTGGAAACGGTCTAACTGTCTGATGTGGCGCTGGTACGGTGTCCATGTTTCGGCAGAGTACAATATGCAGGGCAACACGACTGCCATATACACAGAAACCTTTGTGGATACCTTTAAGTTGTGTGAGCTGAAGACCTTTTTGTCAAGTTTACCAAAAGCAGAAGCTGCGGCTCCTATCCTGCTATTGATTTCGGCATCAAGGTCACACTTTGATGTTATCAGGCTCCCCAAATACCGAAACTTGTCGACCTGCTTCAGTACATCTTCACCAAGCGTGATGGTCAGGTTTTCATGACCATGACTGTCTAGTGACATCACTTCAGTCTTTTTGACACTAATCTTTAGGCCAAATCTAGAACACTGTTCGTGAAGGTTAGTAACTAGCTGTTGCAGGCCTCCTGGGGATTCAGCTACGAGACACAGATCGTCTGCGTACATAATGTCCTGTATGTGTGCATAAGACACTTTTGTTGTTGCCCTAAGTCTGGCCAAATTAAAAAGTTTGCCGTCAGTCCGATAGCGAATACGAATTCCGTCAGAAGAAGAAATCAGTACCTCTCGGACTACAACCGCGAAATATAAGGCAAACAATGTCGGAGCTAAGACACAACCTTGCTTCACTCCACAAGTGACGGAAAAGAAGCTTGATTGGTCACCATCGACAGCTACACAACATTGCATATCGTCGTGCAAGAGCCGCAGAAGCCTTGTAAACTTGTCCGTACACCCCAACTTTGACAGTACCTTCCAGAGGGCCTCGCGAGGAACGCAGTCAAATGCCTTTTCTAGATCAACAAAGCAGAGGTACAAGTGCTGGCCCTGCTCTCTACTTTTCTCCTGCAGTTGACGGACTGTAAATATTGCCTCACAAGTACCTCTGTCTGGTCTGAAACCAAATTGGGTTTCTGGCAGAATTTTTTCGGAGAGTTTCCTGAGGCGGTTTAACAGTACTCTAGCGAATACTTTCCCAGGGACAGAGAGAAGTGATATGCCGCGGTAAGAACCACATTCCGACCGGTCGCCTTTGTTCTTATAGAGAGCCCTAATGCGAGATAACTTAAAAGTTTCGGGAATCTGCTCTTTCTCCCACATAAGCACAAACATTTCCCAGATACGCGAATGCAATTCCTCGCCGCCGTATTTCAGAAGTTCACCCGGTATAAAGTCTACGCCAACCGCCCGCTGGTTTTGCTGCTGTTTGATGGCACAGAACACTTCTCCTTTAGATAAGGCATCATCTAATTCCTCTGCTACTTGAAGTTGAGGAAGACCGTCAATGTATCGTAAATCAGCTGATCGATCTACATTAAGCAGGTTATTAAAATATTCTGCCCAACATCTCAGTACTTCCTCTTTGCTCTTAAGTAGCCTATTACCATCCAATGACTTCAGCGGTACCTTTGTGAAATTGGTAGTACCAGTGAGTTTGCGAATTTCACTGTAAAATTCACCGAGTTGATTACTATCAGCAAGCCACTGGATGTATTGAGCCTTTTCTTTCCACCACTTATCTTTGGTGTATCTCGTGAGCTTACGCAGCTCACGGCCACTCTCTCTTATTCTCGCGCTGTTGTCGTTGCGTTTCAAAAGATCTCGGTGTTTGGCAATGGCTTCGGTAAGAACTTTGTCGTTGTCATCAAACCAGTCTTGGTTTGTTCTTATTTTCAGGCCTACTGTGTTAGTAGCCACATCTAGAATGGACGACGACAATGTTTTCCAGTCAACATCAATATCACCAGTATTTTTACTAGGGAGTACATCACATGCTAGCGTTTCAACGTAATTGCTCCTGACCTCCGGATGTTTCAATTTCTCCACGTTTATATTCTGAGGCCTATTCCTGTTGGCTCTAAATGGTCGTCGAAGACAAAGACGCATTTTTGTGACAATAAGTCTATGGTCCGTCCAGCAATGTGCACCGCGCATAACACGAGTGACTAGGACCTGAGAGATGTCTCTCTGTCTTGTGATGGCATAGTCAATGAGGTGCCAGTGTTTAGATCTGGGATGCATCCACGTAGTTTTGTGCTTGGCAGCAAGACGGAACATAGTGTTTGTGACTGCAAGTTGGAACTGAGCACATAAACTAAGCAGCAATTGGCCGTTGGAGTTGATGTTGCCTACTCCGTGTCTACCCAAAACTTTAGGCCAGGCTTCATAGTCTTGACCTACTCTGGCATTGAAGTCCCCCAGTATGAGGATTTTTTCCCTGTTTGGTATTTTATGAAGAAATTGCGTAAGTTCTTCATAAAATTTATCCTTAATGTCATCAGAACTATCCAGCGTTGGCGCATAAATACTTATGACATTAAGAAAATTGTCATCGTCTAAGTGAAGACGTAATGTGGTAATACGGTCCGAGATGTGGATGGGACATTCTTGTAGAGTCTTCACTAGGTTATTCTTGATCGCAAAACCAACTCCCGACCTTCTTGGTTCTGTTGCAGCCGTGCCCTTCCAAAAGAATGTATAACCACCGCCATGATCGACTAGCTCGCCCTCTTCGGCAAGGTGGGTTTCGCTTATAGCAGCCACATCTATATTGTACCGGCGGAGTTCTCTAGCAACTATGGCGGTCTTTCGTTCAGGGCAGACGTTTGTGTCGCGGTCAAGAAGGGTACGTACATTCCATGCACCAAAAGTCAATATAGGTGTTTTCAATTTACTTCTATTGTACCGGCGACCACGAGTTAACAGATGCGGAAGCAGCCGTGGTTACTACTATCCGAAGAGTTTGTTGGGGCAAGCATTTTTTAGGGCACCTTTTCTAGCCCCCTCCCAGGCTGAGCAGGGAAAGCAGTGCTCCCCTAAAAAGGGCTGCTTTGTCACTTTGGGTGCTGCCGGATTCCCTCTGTCACCCCAGTTCAAAGAGAAAACGACCACGGCGTGTACTCACACCCCCAAAGCCGCTAGTGTGCAGGCCTCAGACAAAACTCGGGTTGCATCAGCCCGAGCCTCTCTACCTCAACCCATCGCCACTAGGCTTCGCCGAATCGGAGTCCATCGTACGGAAGCAGTCAGATGCGCAGGATATATTATAGTGCTCAGACGTACGCGCAAACGCAAGAGCACTCTCTCGTCTGATATCTCTTTGTCTGATGGAACGGAGGACCGTTACGATCAGAGAGATGCCAGATGCAGCAGTGAGACATACGATAACATGATCCCTATCGCTGCCTTAAGGCTTTCCTGCCGTTGCCTCGGTGTCTTGCCACCGGAAGTGGTCTGCTATTCAGCCAAGACACAGTTTCGGGGGATATCCGATAGACTTGGGCGATGTTGTTGCCCAGCCCCCTTCTCTAGGTTTAGCCCACGAGCCGACGTGGTTACCGGGGTGTGGCCGCTGCGAACAGCTTCTAGGAGCCACTAGAGAAGAGTTGTAGGCTGCCGACGGGTTATCTGTTCTTTGTCACCTTCATAAGGCGGCTGACAAAGTTCAACGCAGGCAGTCTACTACACCCTCAATCTCTAGTAGAGATAGTACGATGACCTATTTTATTTTGAGTATATTTTCATAAATAATATCATGACTGGCCTGTTGGTCTATCGGTTAGTGCCCTGACTGCTATACCGGAGATCGTGTGTTCGATTCCCACCTAGGACCAATGTTTGTGTGATGAGCTATTACTTCTATAGTCTTGTACTAATGTTATTATTGGTATGATAACAGTTTAATTTATACACAACAATAGAATAGAATAAACGTTTAATGTACAATATCAATATTAAAAAAATTCTTGACTGTACACATTGTAGTGTTAATAAGAGAAAATTAATTATTTCAAGTCTATCTGGTATTTTATTGCGTGTTGAACATAAACCTAAATTTCATATTATCAAGACTGTCTTATAAAGTACCATAGTATGGTCACCAGACCCTAAGGTTCGTCCTCAGTTTTTATAGTCTCTGGCAAATTCAGTTAATTGTGTCTGCGACCCCGCGACTCGCGAGATACGCGGTAATTGCTGGGACCTCGCAAATACACTTTTTGGACCCTCATATTATATGTATACCACTAGCTTTTGACCACAGCTTCACCTGTATAAACGACGGCTATACCACAAAAAGTAACCTATATCCTTCTTTGTGGTTTGAACTATATTCATACTAAATTTTATCAAAATTGGTTGTGTAGTTTAGACGTAAAAGCGTAACAAACAAAAAAACAGACAAACAAACAGACTTGCTGTTGTATTTTGTATTAGGTAATGTTTCGGCAATCCGACTTTTTGTTGTAACACCGCGGTTAATTGTCTTTAGAGTTATTAGTCCAGGAGACATCACGTCGTTAGAGGAGAATTTAAATTATATTTAACTGTTATTATATTAATTTGGTCTAATTGCTTGTCAGGTGGAAACTGTGTTTTGTTTCAGGAGTAATGGTTGTTCGTGATTCTTCTTATTATTGAGTATAGTGCTACAAGGATCTTTTGACACGTGGTTAGAAGTGGAACTCAGTAGTTTGTGCTAAGACAAACCAGACAGACAGACAATTCCGTTGGTTCTTACGAATATGCACAGCGTAGCACAGTATTCCTTAGTAAGGCTGGTTGTCAGAATTGTATTGAATTAACCACTATTGGTACCAACGGCTTTACGAGCAGTCTGAGGCACAGTGGGTTAAAAACATGTACATTTCCTGACTCTGTAATTAGTAGGTATTTTTGATAGAACCCAGTTACAATTTAGAATAATCCTAGTACGAGTATATTTTGTCACAACCTAAAATAATCAAGATAGAGCTTAAAATTAAGAAACTTTTCGATTTTGCATCGGATAGTCTAGCATATACTGGCAGCTTGGTTTCGATCATGTGCTTAAATATGACTTGCGACACTAAATTTGGCCTTAAAAACGCGGACACAAGTAACTAGCCCAGTAAAGTTGTCCTAGTGCATTGCATTAAATACGAGTGTATAAGTTAAGTTTACTTTTATTATTGCAATATTCATTGATAGTTTTATTCATATCTTCATAAATAAACACAGTAGCAGTCATTAGTCACCCTCGGCCGTTCCAGTCTGTTGCTCGCGACACTTAGCGACCCGCAACCCATAACAAGGGCAACCCGTGCGGACAACCAGGGTAACCCGCTAACGACAACCAGGTTGCTATAATTATGTAACGCTAAAAGCAAATGCGGTTACTAACAACACACGAGCAGCTGCTAGCTGTGGACATTGCGTTGTACTGACTTGTATTTGAATTGATTGGTTTACAATTTTAATACAATGATATTGATACTAGCTAAGTACCTAAAAAGTTTTTATAAATTGTGGATGATTGGTAAAAGGTAAGTAATTTATTTAAAAGATAATTCGTCATTGACGAGTGGATGTCAGTTATCACTGCAAAAATAATGTGTTAATCCATGATGTAAAAAAATTGATTTAAAATCGGTTTAACTGTTTGAGAGTGCAGTTTTAACAAACATACTCACAAAAATGTCGTCTTTCTCAAATTACTGGAAAAAATATTCTAAACGTCATCTTCCTAGCCTGTAATGTCCCACATCTAGGTAAAGGCCCCTCTCCAATTTTTGCACGGTTCTCTATTTTCAGTTTATTAGTTTATTAATAATAACTATCATATACATACCTTGCTGGAATGCCCAAAGTGTCCGCAACTCTGCACTTTGGAGGATCTAATCCTAACCAATGATGTTACAATTAGTACAGTAGCAAAACCTTTGCGCATCTAATTTAAGAAGGCCATATCATAAGCACGAAAAAATAAATAAATTACATACCTAAAGAAAGATAAAGAAGAAGGATAATCTAAAATACAAGTGTTTTTAAAACCATAAAACTTTAACACGAAAGTACGTTCCCCTTTGTCAAACGCGTTGATGTCTTTTCTATGAAGCATTAATTCTAAGGCTGTACTCGCATTGTAACCGACATTAATACTCGCAATCAAGCGAGAGTTTATTGCTGTGGTATATCATTATAAATAAAGGAAGGCTTCGACTCGTATTACTGGCGACAGTAAAAATAGAAATTTAATGTTTATGTCGCGAATTAATTGTACAGAAAAACTCTACCATCAAAAGCATTCCTTTCTTTGACTTGTTTTTCTATTTTTCATTGCCTATGGTGGTCTGTTTAATGAGAAATATCTTCTAAGTTGTATGCAGTATACACACTACCATTTTTTAATTAATAACCCACTTTTTAGTGAAAAGACTAAATTTTTATCAAAAAATTCAGATTCTTATAATAGTTATTTATAACAAGCCACCAATGCGATTCTTCTTCCTTTTTTTGCGCATCGTTATTTTAACTATTACACTGTCCTAATTAAAATTTTCATTATTTCACCTTTTAGTAACAACAAAATTTACCTCAAATCTTCAACCCATCTCTCCTTCCTTTTCTCCTCATTCTAGCTATACAATTATTTGTGTCCAATCTACACAATAATATGCTCACATTCAAATCAAGTTATTACTCATCAACAATAAATATTAAGTACAAAACTATAAGTGATACAATGCACGTCCACCATTGTCACAACACCTCCGCCATTGACCGGCGCAGGCGCATCAAAGGGCGGCACTTGTCATCGCCGGGTGACGGCGATATCGTGGCGATGTCATGGCGATATTATGGCGATATTAATATTCGTTTAGTATGTGTCTTCCTGTCGAACAATTGGGCTGTATTAGCATTTGGCGCGGATCGCGGCATCAGCGCCGACGCCGCCATATCTGATGTTTTAATTACGATTCCGGACTGTATGCGAGGTGGGTAGAGCTCCAGTTGTGGAGATTGTGTGGCCTAAATGAATGTGAGGAATATGCTTTTGTTGATGAATTTGAGCTCTATTGCAAGTATTATTATTATATCCAACATGTGTTACCATTTACATTAATGATTAATAGATACAAATTGATAAAAAAATCTTTTGGCTCGTTTGATCTACTCAAGGCAAACGTTCACAAATCTGTGAACAGAAAATCAAATACTTTACTATTATACACGTTCGCTATATTCACACACTTTTTTCTCGCCAACTCTATTTATCCATGCCTGAATCCTACCACATACCTCTCACCACCCGCTCGTCGCTCCCAGTGGGCCCGCTCCCCGCACTAGTCCACGCATGCGTCCTTAATTAGGCATTCCCGTGGCGTCCGGCCGGCGTACGCGCAGCGTGCAGGCGGCGCCTTTGACACAACCTCGCGCCGTCCCGCTCACACAATGCAACTATTCATACTATCCCACCAACATAACTTAACCTCCCAAATCCTTTCAATACCAAACATACTCTCTAAGAACGGCAGGTCAAGTTATACTAGGCAAGATATCTGGCAAAGATAGGAATGTGTTCAAAGAAATTTAGACTCTACGGTTTGAAACATAAGGTTGGTTTTTAGTTGCGGTGTATGCTAGTATCAAAGGTGTTATTGGAGTGATGTAATGAAGGGACCTAATTGTGTATTCTACTTGGGAAGCGCTGAAAGATAAAGGCACGGCCCTCGGCAGAAAAGACGGCGCTGGCTCTTTCACCTAGCTCTACATTATCTCGAGTATTGATATCATATTGAAAGTTGTATTCTAATTGCAGATTTTTTGCTGACTGTCATGCGAAGGTCATCAACCCCTTACAAAAAAATATGTAAAAGTTTCTCGAAAGTTATGTCTCCTGTAAAGTGCAGAGGTTTTATATATACTTTCGTATCTTTATAGATAGGATGTTGTTGGTCTCATTAGAAAACCAAAGTAATAAGCAAAAATTAAGTGTTATTAAAATAGCTTCAACTAAAACCACATCATTTGGCACAGTCAATCTAACTTACATTACCACTAATCATCAAATATCCATTTACTTGACACTAAAAAATAAACCACTAAAACCTTTTTTCAACATCTCAAATTACAAATTCCCAATTCGTAAAAACAATGAGTACAAATACATTAGCTGCAAACAAAGACAAAATGATTAATAAATATTCCATTACAAACCATTTGTCAATAGTGCTTGCAAATAACATCGATTGGTTGGTCAACCGCGCGGTTGGAGGCAACTAATGAACAGACTCTGAATATATTACTTTAATAAATGTCTCTTACACTGTAGACAGGTTTTTTTTATTAATAATAGCGCGCGCTGTCAATTTCACTTAATGAGCACAATTTCATTAATGATGCTTCAAATAAAAATTGGCACGAGAAAATGTGTTTTTTTTTCTGTAACCTAATTATGCCTCAAGAACTTCTTTAATGAATTCCGCACATCAATCAAATGGTTTCAAAAATGATATTATGATAAATTCGTAATCGTAATGACGTAAGCTATCCAATGATATATTTTTTTATAATTTTCATTCATTATTTTAAGAGTTATAAAGTTCGAATAAAGTTTTTGCCACGCGGCATACCTACAATAACGTCGTACGAACACATGAAGCGATATTCTCCGTCCCGCTCTGGCGTTCCTCTGGTGTTCCTTCTCAACAACGCACATTATTCGACGGAACACAGACACAGTAGACAGTATTTAAGATCACATAAAACATTATTCTACCAAGTTGCCGCGTCGTATTAAACTTAAGTGTAATCCACTACAATACTTTACTGATAAGTTTCTAAACATGTTAATATACGATAAAACATATTTATTTTTTTCCCTAATTTTGTAGTTTCTTATGCACATATTATATTATACTACGCATAATTATATCTTCTTTTCGTCAGTACGTACACATGAAACATTATTCGACCAATTTTTTTTTTAAAGTGTGCGTCGTAAGCGCTTATGCTACTTTTTTCTGTTAATTAGTTTTTCGTAAAACATTATTCGAAATTTAAAAAGGTTATAAAATTATTAAATACACTTTTAATCGTACACAGCTATTCTTAATAACTAATTTTCACCTGAATGTACATAAATAACAATAAATTTTAAAATTCTAATGTCGTTTAAAAAAAAATAGGTCTAACTTCATAGTACACACAGCCGTGTGTGCTAAACATGATCAGTCTAAGCTGGCTGCGCGAAGGTTTCATAATACAACCAAACGCGAGACCAGCTGACACTGGTTCTAGACAGGTTGAACGGTAGCCGTCTGTACATTTGTAAAAGATTTTTTTTTTTACATTTGCTAAGAAAAGCAACATGCTACCCTTTTGGCACATCAAGTGATGTTCCTGACGATTCTATTTGTCGTGATGGATCAGCGGATCAATTAACGACTCTTACTGAACTGCGTCCAGTAACTCCGTTCCAACTTCAATCTGCATCCAGTTATAAAACATCACCTGCTGTCAGTATAGCAATGATTACAAGTATAGTATCATAAATTTTTATGTTAAATATTGTACCACCCCCGTATCACACAAAGTGTTATAATGATTTTTGTCCAATATATTCAGAACAGTCAATTGAACATGACACATGTTGTGATGAAATCATATTCTCCAGCAGTCGGCTAAAAAAACGCCATCTGCCAGTGAAACATTCAAGACAAAGGTATTTAAATAATATTGGCAAAAAGTATTGGATGAAACTGCAAATAATTCAGTGACGCAACAGAATGCACCCGTCATTGAATCTTGCTCAAGTCAGTTCAACACTGAGAGTACTGTGAAGGCAGTACACGCTCTTTCTGATCAAAGTCAATCGCTTCATTGTATAGATCGCTCCGTTTCTAATACTGCCATACCACTCCAATCACAAGTGCAAGCTATCGAAGAACCTTCGTCAGAAGGTCCTAATCCGTCTAACTCTATGAAGCCACAAGATTCTCCCATATCCCCATTGCTCAATCTTGTCCAACTCGGTCCAACAATGAAAATACTGTGATGGCATCTCCCGCTCCATCAGCCCAAAGTCAATCATTTTATTGTTCACATAGCTCTGTTTCTGAACTTGCAATACCACGCCAATCCAAAAACGCTGTCGCGATAATTGTGGATGTGTAGAATGTTATTCTTGTCACATGTGGCGAGCTGTTTGAGAGTAGCGACACAACGCAACCTGAATGCCCCGGGGGGTCACTTTATGAGGAGGCAAGAAAGAGCTGGGAGCTCTTTCTTGCCTTAACTGGCTGGCTAGAGAGGGGTCGCTAGAGCTATACGCTCGGGGGTGGAAGTGTTTAAAGACGTAATAACAAGGAAACCAGCTCCGGATCTATGATCCGCGATGGCGAAATCGGTGTCGCACCTCTCTACACCCCTAGCCTTACTCTCTGGTGTTGCCCACCTGCTGCCTATCGTGGCGGTATAATAGGGGGGCCCATCTTTGAGCCGGCAAGTCACCGCCTGCCAATTTTATTGCATTACCATGTATTGAAAGGCAGGTGCCATAGTTTTTCATAAAGAAGGAAACATTTACGTTTAACAGGATTTGTTAAACGTTATCAATAGCCCAAATTAGTTTTATTTCTATAATATACAATAGTCTTGTAGCTACCTTGGGCCGTCCATATCTGTTCTTCCATAGAGCAGGGGTGGATAGCCCTTGGTAGATGCCCCATCACATTTTAGATTAAAGTTCTTAACAACATGCAGAGGCCTTCTCTGCATGTTGGACCTGTGTCCCCGTGTAAGCCTTTAAAAAGGACCGGGTTTTCTTACCCTGAAGGTAGCCCTTGAATTAAAAGAGATATAAATAATAATATTATGTTTAAGAAAATAAATGTGATTTTATGCTAACTGAAACACGCTGAACTGAAGCTAGATTTTATTGTGATTTTAGAATTTTTTAAATTAGTACCTACAGTCCTCAATATTTACTTTTTATTTTACAGCTTAATTTGTTAAATTTTATACAGATTATATTAAAGAATAACTTGTCAACTCATTGCTTTCCTTTGTTTAAAGATAAATTGGTAAGTACGACTAAACAAGACAAGTGTGTAGAAAATTCATTACTTGTAAAATTCACGTCATTACTTACGTTTATACCTACTTAACACGAGCGGAGCCACGCCGAGAAGCTAGTATTATATAAATCATCTTCACGAAAGACATTGACATAATTTTGGAATTCCGTAAAATATTGTTTCATATGCAGATATAACGTGACTAATTTGGTCAAATAACGTTCCATGTGCTCAAAAGACAGCTCTTGAACGGTTTTTGTTGGCAGTACAATGTTATGTATGCACATGCGACCCACTATCTACGCACAGGAGTAGTTTTAAGAATAAATAATTATAACAATAAAAGCTGTATTTACGTCTATGTACATTGTAAAAATATGAAATGGCTAACGTCTTCCATTAAAGAGTTAAGCCAAATAATGCACGCGCAAAACTTCAAATCGCTCTACTGAAAAGTAGACATTTTGCAGATAAAACATTGTTCTACTAATGGGACGAAATGTCCTATTTTATGTGTCTAATATAATCATCATTTGCTAAATAATTCGACGCTCTATTTTTCAAAGATTGAGTAGAGTTCGTAAGCTCTACCTTAGATATGTATATCTAAAATTCGTTTCAGTAAAGCGAAATGTCTTTCTATATTCATTACATTGCACTAGCTCTCCCTCAGACAGATACAATATGAATAACTTGTGGCAGAGCTTACGTGATCCCGCCGTCAGTAATACATTACGTGTAGCATCAACCGATGTACCTACAACGTAGTAACGTCCAAGCTTTGTAATAAAATTTTAGAACCTCTCAATTACCAACACTTTTATTGCAGCAATTTCGTAAAATAAAATCCAACCTCATGGGCAGATACACTTAATTTTATACGTTCTTCATTGTTCTATCCGTCCCACTTCATCCCGAATTAAAGACAGAGACGGCTAAAATTACTCCCACTGATTGCAGTGAGCCGTACACGAATTAGGCCCTTTTCGTTTTTTCTTTTCATCTTAATGCCCTGTTCATGCGTTCAGACCTTTTATCGGAACATATGCATGTTTCTGAACGCACCGGCCGACCGGTTTCGTTCCTTTGCCTTTGAATTGAAACGCCGCGCCGCGTTCGAAATTTAAATCAGTCTGCGTCGAGCTATAGACGAGAGAGGGTGTGCGCTTGTTTTTAATAAATATAAAATATGTTTACGATTTACCAGTGTTTACTAATAGTGTTTTTGTGACTGAGTTGATTGAATATGACATGATACACCAGTGATATTTATTATTTGTGAATAATACACGATGGCTCGGATTTTCTGTGTGCTTCTGCTTGTGTGGCTGGTGTCGGCTGAGCAGGAAGAGGGCGAAGGTGGCAAGTGCGAGAGGATCAAGCTGCCACTCTGCCAGGATTTGGGATACAATTGGACTGCCATGCCCAACCTGATGGGCCACAAGGATCAGAAGGAAGCAGAGGAAGCGGTAAGAATTACTTTTAATTCATAAACTTGTTTAAAACTTTTGGTAAAGTAGAGACTTTGTAGACAACACTTTCTGTCTGTTGAGTATTCAATAGAAACTAACTTAAAACATTAAAAAAACATGAAAAATAACATTCTTAACTAAAACATATATCAATAAGAAAGGTAGAGTCAAAGTTTAAAACTCTACAAAGGTTTTAAACACAACTTTAGCAGAAGTTAAAGGCAATTTCGTACAACATTTGCACATACTAGGGGTTTGTATCGATATATCACTTATAATGTTATGCTGTATCATATGTTAGGCCACCCCATTGTAACTGGTTGATTTACAATGATAGTTGAATAGATTTTATGGTTTGTCAAACTGATATGCGACTTGTAACGCGATGTTCCCGAGGGTCCTATTGTTGACTTTCGCTACCATATTTTTAACGAAGGGTGTCAAGTACGGTCCCAGTTTTCGCCCTTGTTTCGACAGTCACACGGGAAATTGTTCATACAGTTATGGTAAAGATAGTTTCATACAAGCCATTCCTAATCTAAACGAGAACTGTTTACAGTTTTAGAACGTTTGTTTTGTTAAAATCTCAGCGGCTTCCTATATTGTTTCCACTTAAGGAGATCTTACTTAAAAAAACAACTCATAAAAAAGTATGTTTCCGTTGATAATCTAATTCGTGTTCCATATACATAGAGTCTTCGCTATTGTTTACGCGATAAATTATAAAGAGTGGGCGTCGGACGACAGACGTGAGCGATAGCGGGCAGCAACTAGCGGTCCCTTATCGGGCGGCACATCAAAGCCGCAATCTTGTATCGGCACCGCGCTAGCCGCGGCCGGCCGCAGCCAGTGCGGCCACCTGTCCCGCCTCGCCAATGTCGCGCCAACAACGATACCATCAAACTTCTCACTCTCAAGACCCGATAAGTAATCGCCTCGCTCCGGCCCCCTTACTAATAATCCCACTTCCCGAGCTGTAAATGATATTGCAAATGACAGGATTAATATCGGTGGTATGGCAGCATTAAATCAATAAACACACTACCGGCACTTTCATGCGTGTACTATCGCTGATAGCAATATCTTTACAACGGCATAACGCAAGAGTAACCATTTATTTTTATTTATATCCGTTATCGAGGCGCTGCTATCTTTGCCTTAAGTGCCGATGTGTATCGGTTAATGCCACTTTATCAGCGGCATCGCTTTAAAACTCAATATATCTGATATCTTTAGTTATATATGAATTTGCTAAGCCGATAGTGCAAGACACTATGATGCCGTTGTTTTTGTGTACATCACACATTAACCAGTTAGCGATAAAGGTGGTAAACGTGAGGTTACGCTGGGAAGTCCGGAATTGGCACAATATTAGCAAGCTGTAGATTTTTTTTGCAGATAATCCAAGAGTCTGATTTCTATGAGCCCCAAAATATCCATGAAACTGTCCCAAATAAAAATCTGAAATCACAAAAACACATTTACGTTATTTTATCAGTACAGAGATAAGTTCTTTAATGGTAGTACGCTATCTAGTTTTTTATTTTATCGCCTCTAAACAGTGGTTAATTAATGGAACTATTGGAATTCTAATTGGCAGCGATTATCTTGGATCCGAGAACGATTGGCTCTTATGAATAATCATGTCGATCGCGCTCGTTACCATTTAAGCTATATTAATCAGCGGTTAACTTCTACCACATATAATTGCATGTATTTCATTAGTTCTATCAACTAGTATGATACTAGATCTATTCTAGTCCATTGTAATTTTTGAGAGTCACGTTTATTGCTCTATGGTCCAAATTTCCAAAAAAAAACCACGACTCTACATCTACAATCTCGCGGCATCGCACTCCCACGTGCCTCTTTATCGCTACCAAAATGATCTCAGTAGTTGTTCCTCAGAGTAACGTTACCACGACACAAAAGTGTTGTCTTTCCAGAATTCTGTGGCTCTAACATAACTCCATCTGTATCTCGATTAGAATCTCAGAGGTGAAGTAGGCCGGTCCATTCACGAGGTCTGATGTTCGCGCCGCCCGCGGTCGTTCACCTTTACATTGGGCAATTAATGTTACATTTCTGGGCCGATGATTTGTTACGTGTAATATCATAGAAACAATTTAATGTCTGTTCAAAATCACGTTCTCAAACGTCTTTGTGTTTAAAACCTCGTCTTTCTGAACTTTAATGTGTTTGTACAAACGCTTCATGTCAACAATTACAATTTCCTCTACATTTTTTGTTACAAATTCTAAATCCCGTACAAACAGTCGTCCAAGGCCAACAAAGACCGGCTCTTAGCTCTGGAAGGTGGTAATGAGCTAATTTTGAGGCACCCACACTTCTCGGCTATTAACACTGTGTAAAACTAACAAACCGCTCCGACTTTAATACGGGCGTAACAACTAACATGTATACTTTATGATGTACTGTTGCGATTTGTAGCCTATAAAGCACATACAGGTATTCCTGGCGGCCGGTCGGAATAACTCCGATCAGGAAGTGTCGACTGTGAAGGCACGCTCTTTTGAAGTCAATCCTTTGAACCGCTATTGCACAACTTACCTGCCAAATACAATGAGTTGCTGTTTAAAATATTCATAAAGCATTATCTCGCAATACCGTTTCGGTAATATCTCCGCAATAAAACAATCAAGTGTGTTTAAAGAACAATAAAGTTGCGCACAATTTGATAACCCATTTCCCTACATCGTCGGGCGCTTTGTGGGCCGCGCTCAAATTACCGCCGCTTTTTTTACGGGTGTTTCGCTGGCACCAGGTACTGGAGGTGTTATTGAGAAGTCCCCGGTGTTCTTTGAGCCGCACCCTATCATTAGAGCAGGTATGCGTGTATAATGTAGCATCATAAAAGGCCGGGTGTCTCACGGATGAAAGAAAGTTTTTGATGCAGTTAAATCCTCTTTCGTCATTGTTAAGCTCGTTATTTTCGTCCGACGCTTCCTCGGGATCAGTGATGAGGGATATCTTATCTGTTTCTTGATTATCTTTTTCGTTGCATATCTTTTTGTGTCATAATCCATTATTGCCGATTTCGCTGTAGGTCACTTGACTCATTTATGTTGCTATTTTGTTATATTTAAATCAAAATGTATAGGAATTACGAATGGTCCATTATGCAAAAACTCATTCGATGTTTTTTGGTTATGTTCTTTAGGAAATGCGAGGCTAAATCTTAATTTATACATCTGATGGAGCTCGGAATCATATTTATTGGTTGCGTCGGACCTGTTTTTGAATAACTTAGCACTTTTTATAATAAAAAACTGGGCACTTTGTGCGGCCGCCTACCTGAGGTAATTAGGGGCGGCAATTTGTGAGTTCTCCGCTTCGTTTTTGCCGTTTTAACTGCGCATGCGCCGCGGGGCTTGTCTTCGTCAGTCGGAGCCATTCTCAGCCTTGGACTCAAACTATCACAGAGTGAAACAGATCTATAATTATAGGCCTTACGTGTGATGCACTTTATGATGCATGACTCTTGATGATCTGGATGATACTTACAGGAAATCATAAAACTCTCTGCTTTATGTATCTTCCAGATTATTAATTTCGGAGTTAATTTGGATTCACATAAAATGTTTTCGAGTTACAATAGGTGCGGCAGTTAGGTGGGTATTAATTGTAATTAAACCTCTGATAGAAGCCGCCGCGAATCCATCACGCGTAGCTTCGAAAGGGCGAACGATTCTCATATTAAAGACGTGCACTGCAGGCCATTTTAATTGCACTTTAATTATACCGTTAACAATCACAAATTACTTGTAATAAAGTCGTAGTTAAGTGCGTTGCGGGGGAGGGGCGCGGCGCGGAGGCGGCGGGCGGCGGGTGGCGGCGAGATCAAAGGCGCGCGATTACCGCACGATGCGCGAGCGCATTCGTTTCGTTTTATTGCGTCGCTCGGTGCGTCGACCCGCGCGATGCGATCTGGATGCGTTCACTATACCTACTCGATGCCGGATCGATGGCTCGCTTTTAATTGTAGATCTTTGTCGGCTTTTTGTTTTATTATTTGTTAATTGATGAGTTGTGTTTAAGACTTTTTTATCGTTGATTACTAAGTAACTGGTTTTGCTAATGGGTGAGCAATTCACTTAATTAAATCGAAGCTCTTGATACAAAAACTTCTACATATTACACAAGCAAATCATACAACTTAACAATACAAACGACTATTATCTTAACGAGTTTATCATTAAAATTCGGCCTCGCGAAATTTCCTAGAACTAGCATCGAACCCCACACCCATGAAAGCGGCGTATCATGCCGTCGTACCATTCAGGAAGGGCCGGTGGGAGGGCGAGGAATGTTGCCCAATTAGATAGATTCCGACTCCTATCCGACACGCTAGTCATTACTAACTTCAGATTATACACACATTTACAACACGCCACGCCATACCGGTACAAGTTTTGCATTGAAACTTTGTTGTATTTGACATATTTCATAGTAAGGTTGTAGAGTTTAAGGTATGCATTAAAGGTTATAAATAAAATAACCACAATTTATATCAAAATTTACAGTATTTTTATTTGGGTTGGTTTGTACCTTTTAATTATAATAAACAATTATGATTTAATGTCATTTAATTTGGTCCGTTGTTTTTTGTTGCGATTTTTTTTGTGTTACGGTTTCGTAACGTGTCGTATCGCCAGTATGTCCCGCTGTAGGTTGCGCGCCACTCACCCGTATCTAAATAATGTTCAGTTAATGATCTATAGATATTGCCGACGTTGATTGATATTTTTATCGATGATAGCCCGATCGCTATCGCACGATATGTCGGTTACGAATAAAATAAGTACTTATACACTTATTGTCGCTGTTTTTCGATTTTGGCAATTTATATAATTCATTCATTCATACAAAACTTTTTCATTCATGTTAATGCATGCGCTTATTGCTACGGGATAAGCACTTACGCATTTATGTGATAGCGATCTCTCCCGACCACTTACACCGTCACCATTCATTAATCGATCGAATAACCGACAACTCGATAACTTTAAATTGAATCGATATACATGAATGCTTACATTTACGTTCCTATAGATCCGATACTTCGATATAATTGTAAAGGAGAACGATCGGGAATCGAATCACAGCTAAACACGGGTCACTGCTCGCCGCTATACAATGTAATCGATTAAAACAGTTAAAAAGGTCGCCGGTATTGGCGAGTATTTAATTCAACCCGTGCCTTTTAGAGGATGCTCGTTGGGACCGGCGCGCGCGCATAAATAACCATTAAAAACTGTTTATCTCTGCTCACGACAACGCCGACTCGTTCTCTTGTCAATTACACTTCCACAGGGGACGCATACGTTAACTGCCATACCAGTTGAATGGCTAAAACCTTTTTGTTTGGCGGCATCGGGTTTTACATGTGTTTAAAAATAAATTAACTATCAAATGAACACTAGAAATGCAGAGACACGCACGCACCGCTTAATTTATTCGCTATACTTGTCAATTAACGAGAACAACCATCGGGAATTAACATGCATATCTTTTGGAGCATATTCGAGTACGAGTAGGTATCGCTCGGAGACGTTTAAAGACGAGCCATTAATTATTTTATCCGAAATAATATATAAAATTGATGGTTATAATGAAACCACATTAAACAGAGATAAAACGTTAATGTTTTGAAGTTATGGACATGTTTAAAACAGCCCACTTTAGAGGCAAGCCGCAGCTGACAAACTTTATTCACCGTCCTATAGAAAATAAAAATAAAAACTGGACCAGTATATTTTAAGCACACAATAATATTGAACTCTACATTTTTAAAACTTGATTCTGCATTATCATTTCTCAGTAAACACTTACTGGGTTCACAAACCAGTATCCCTTCACAATACTATTAATTATCTGTGCCGGCTGACTGCGATATGCCATTGACCGCTCGCTATGAAATAATGAGTGGAAAGCAATAGAAAGTCATTAGTGCAACGGTAATGGCGGCAGATAATCGCAGCAGAATGCTATAAATCCGGATTTTAATCTGAAACCAGGTATTTATGAGATCTACCGATCTTTAAATGACGATTGAGGTTTTCTTGAAACTATAATCTCTTTTTTGTGTGAGCATTTGTCGAGCTTCACGCGGTAGTTTAATGTTTTTGCATAGGAATTGCAAGATTATGCAAAAATGCCTTTTAATAAAGACATTACCGATTTGTTAATGCCACTTGGCTTTTAAATAACTCGGCAATTTTTATTCCGACTACTACGATACTTTTTACAGAGGAATAAAAACGTTGTTTTTATAAACATCTGGCCCGCAGTAAATAATCGGAAATAACAATAGATGTGGCTCGGCGGAATAGCTTTCGGTTTTATAGGTGGCCATTTCCTTACGACATAAATTACTCGGTCACTGCCTCGCTTGCCAGATGAACTACACCATCTTAAAATGTCAAATTCGTAGGATTTGGCGGCCATCTTGGAAAGTAATAGTCTGTTCGTGAGTTTTTACGTCTGGATGTATTATTGGCAAAGGTATTTGGCAAGCTGGCCTAGACGTTGTTTGAAAACAAATAATGGATATCAGTGCGTGCAATGTTGACACAGACGATTTTATTTGAGGTCGTAACTGTACGGTTTTTGCTGTAAATATGAAATGTTTTCTTGGAAATTAGTTTTCAAATAGCTTTATTATTATACCCGGACAATATAATGCTGGCACTGTCTGGTTCCTTATTATTTTCTTGTAACAATTCGTTTGAAGAAAGTAGTGTGTAGTTATTCGTCATTGTAAATAGTTGTCTAAGCCTCATTACGCAGTAGTCAGCTACCAAGACACACAGACAGAAGCTCAGTGGAATTTAATTTTATAACAACTACGATAAGAGACATTTCCTCCAAATGTTATAAAACTAAGTACTTTATTGTGTTTATTCAAAAAAGAATTTAAGAGTGAATGTTTTAAACTTGTGCTCGTCCTAATTAACGTTATCAGCTGATAACCGCTGGCGCCGTCCGCTTGTAACCATTCACTATACGACTTTTATCCGGTGTTTGGTACCTCGGGGGGTTATAAAACAATTGTGTTGTCATGTTCCCTCGTATTAGCAGCCATTTGCTTGCTAATTGCTGTGATCGGACACCTTGAGTCGGCTAATAGGGAGAGGTAATAAATGATACTATTATGCTTATGTTGTGCTAAAGGCTTATGGCTTTGCAAAGGTTAAGCTTATAACTCTTGAAGGTAAGCATTGTAGACTTTGTACGATGACATTGATCGATTTTATCTGTATTTTACTGTTTACATGTAATTGCGAAGAATTCTAGCAAAACCACCTCACTACCACTACTTAGTTAGTTTATAATGCAAGTTAAACAGGAAAATAAATTGAAAAGACATTACATTGTCACGTCTACTTACAATAGCATCTAAAAATAACGACATTTTACTCTTTATAGCCGATTTAAGTCGTCTTGTGAACAGCCAGCTTTATTCGTAGAGATACGCTAATTATCTCCGCGGCTATAAAAGCCAAGATGTGAAACATTCAGGCGAGCACTTCACTACTAATTGTGATTTACACGAGAAACACCATAAAAGCTTTTAATTAGTAGATTTCCGTGGTTTTACTGTAAATGTTCTCACAGAGCGAGACGAGGGACAGTTGGATAATAAATTGTTTGAAAAAATAAGAATTATATTGCACCTACATAGCTAAATAAATTGGTGTTTTCGAAATTTAATAAAAGTTCAACGAAAAACAATGTAGATTACAAAAAAAAACAGAATTCGAAATCATTTTTATTTATATTGTTTTTTTTAACTTTTGCTAGAGAAATCATTATTTTGCCTCTACTTCTTTATAATATAATAATAAAACAAGGCTAGGCACAGGCCTGTTTCCATATAGGAAGGTTGATCACCACGCTAGCTCACCACGGATTGCTGTTTTCAGATTCAAATATTTGGAATCCAGGTTTTCTCACCGTTTGTCAATAGCGTTTTAGAATAATTAAGAAAAATACATAACTTTATTAAAGTCACATTAGTACTTGCCTACATTAGCCTGCCTGTATCTTTGAATTAATAAAATATCCTCCAAGGTTTTCATCAAAGGAGTTTATAATACTTTGCATCATGTCAGCCATGACAGCATGATGTCCATAGGCGGAAGGCGATTCGTCACTTCCTACACATTCGTGACGCTTCAGAAACTACTGAGCCATGAGTTTTACGAGCTGCCTAACGACTGAGACAGCCTGTAAAACGTAAGGTTGTATATAAATAGACAGACATATAGATAAATTATTAGGACTCCAATAATGAAGATAGAAAAATAGGAACAAACAAAATAGTAAGTTCTAATAAGTTTTGTAGTATTAGACTGTGGATTGTATAAGGAATGATATAAATGAAAAAGGAATAAATGATAATTATGACGTCTGATGGGGCAGAATGAAAACATCACGAGCAAAATCATAAAATACCTGGCAGTCACAAAAATCCTCCTTACTCTGTAAAATGCAGATACATTTATATTTTAACGTAAAAATATTTCACACGACATAATATTTAAAATTAACATACATCATACCTACATAGTTTAGATTTCAACACGATACATTTAACACAACATTATTTTAAACAAATGCTACGTGACATTCGCCTAACCTTAAAAAAGTTTAAACTGTCACTTTGTTATAATATTATGGCCGACAATATAATCTGTCATCAGCCACAAAAAAAGAAATAAAAACATGTGAAATACTTTATTGTCGCCGGCCAGTAATCTACGCGAATTTAAATGTGTAATAAAAAATATAGTGTTCTAGATTTGAAATTGTTTTGCTTGTACATTATTATTTTGTTTTTAAGAGTTTCTATAATTATATTCAATGTCGAAATTGTGGCAATTGAAAGTTGTCTTTTTACTGATCTTTGTAGTTAATTTAAACAAAGCTTAGGCCTTCAATGTTTCACCGGACTATTAATGATTGAATTTCGGTATATAGCGCTACAAGGATCTTTTGGCACATAACCGAAAACGGAAACGATACCGGCTTATATGAAAAGCTATAACTTTTAACAGACAGTTGAGTTGATTCTTGTTGCAAATGTGCCACCAATAGTCCATAAGATCCTTATAGTTCTATGCCAAATATATCAATGAATTAAAACTGCTATAATCTTGGATAGATATGCTTCTATTGTCGCCGTGGGAATTTCGACTGCTATTCAGACAAAGCCGCGATCAAACGTTAGTGTAATATAAATAGCCTGAGTTCTCAGCTTTTCTGTCATCAGTCAGGGACTCAGGCGCCTAATCCATTGGCTTTCGGCCAGTGCACTTCAATTGACGAATTGCTTGCCACTAACATGGTGTTTCAAAATAAAACATCAATCTT
Source organism: Chrysodeixis includens (assembly GCA_941860345.1). NCBI lineage: Eukaryota > Metazoa > Arthropoda > Insecta > Lepidoptera > Noctuidae > Chrysodeixis > Chrysodeixis includens. Next base: position 1,320,346 of record OW796107.1, on the reverse strand, counting down.
ACTCTTGTTGCGATTAAAATGGATGGATATTACTCTTTCTGTGACTAAGTAATTATTATTTTTCGTATTCAATGTCAATTTACTTCTGTCTGATATTTTTGAAACAGTATTTTTTGTAACATTGAAACATCTTGTACTTTTTCTTTATCCCAAGTTCAAACCGAATTATAAAATAATTTGTTACAATATATTAAATTTCTCTTACGAGCCAGCCTTACAATGATATACAGTATGTTGACAAAACAATTCACACACGGCTTATGACCCGCTAAGTGCACACAAAACGGACCGCCGTTAACCGCTTTTAAATATTTTAGCACAAAACGTAAATACTTTTATAATATTGACGAGGTTCTGTGTAAATATGTCGCGGTACTAGATACTATAAACGGAGCAAACGTTACCGGTCGGCGTCTTTGATGTTAACTGTAGGTGTGAAAACGTTTTATCTACATATTGCTGGAAATGAAAATGTGTTTTTACAATGATATTGTTGACGCTGAGTCATTTTTACACAACATTATCGTTGGTAATCTTTTTGACTGAGGTAACTTTTTTGGTTGTGTAAATGACTATTAAATTTGACACTTAATGCTTATATCTAAGATACATCATCATCGTCATCATCATCTTCCTGCCCTTAACCCATTTTACTTGGGGTCGACGCAACACGTTTTTTGTTTTCATTCTCCCCTATCATATATCACATTATCATTTACATTTTTAAATTATATACTTTCTTTGATATTTTTTTTTGTATTAATAAGATAGTCTATAAATTTTAGACGGCTCTACATTACACGACACTGACATTGTTACTAAAAGGATTATTACTCCTCACTACAACATTGTAGTCTAAAAACGTTAGTGCTTACAACAAAAGTTATCATGAACATAAATCTTTAATATGTAATATTACCAGCAACAAGGGGTCATCACTCCGCACAGAATTTCCTTTAATATCTTCATGAATTAACACGCATCAGGGAACTGCCGCAATCACGGCCCGATTGTCTTCAGAGGAGCCGCCGCGACGAATCTTACCATCTACAACATTACTGCACCCAGCACAAGCAAAAACCAACTCTAAAACAACGTAATACAGACTATACTAACCGCATTAAAACATCCAACTGGAAATATCATTGGTGGTAGCCATTGTGCTAGTGACAAAGGATTTTGAGCTTTGTTTTGTTAAGCTTAAGGTTCATATGGAAGGTGTTTGAGTCTGGTTAATGGATACCATCAGAGATAGTCACGAACGGGGCACGATTATTATGAATTAGCCACGCTTCAGCGGGAACGCGCAGTTCGTTCCCGACTGTGTTACTGAACACAGGTAGTTATGGATTTAACTCTGTACCTACTTGTTTCTATACAGAACTTCTTTATTCTTAGTTAAATTAGATCTGTTGATATCCTCAGACATCAAAAATCTTCTTTTTTTATGATATTTTGTCATACCTAATTTGGTTCACATCTTGAAAGCTGGTTTGAGAGGATAAACTGGACAATATTTTAACTTAACAGTCGTAAGTTCAAGAAAACGTGTTTCTATTAGTTTCTAGACAGTTAAAAAGTAGATGAACTATAGTTGCACCGTTCCAATTTGTAATTCAGTCAAGACTCGACAAAAAACTCTACATAATTCTAACATTTAACACAAATAAGTTCACCATATAAAATAAAACCATACCATTACTTATGTAATCCTACTCTACATGTATACATACTCGGTACTAACACGTAACCGACACCACACATCAACATTCTGCATATCACTAGCCGGACACCAGGTGTCGCTTGCCGTGCAGATACCTCACACCTCCATTAACATTATCCAGTGACGGAATCTTAGTAACATTAGATGTGTAACTGTAGAGGGCTTTACGAGGGAAGAGGGGGGATATTGCAACCTCTTAAAGTAAGATTGTACTGGTGGAAAGAGATGTCGCTCTATGTCGTGTAAAACGCTGTCTTGCTTACATAAGGGAAAAACTTTTAGGTTAATAAGTAGGTATTAATAGGCCCTTAAGGCAAGGTGGTTTGGTAAATAAATGCTCAGTACAGCTGATAAAAACTGTATACTTGTATCTGTCTAAATATTAAAAATTAATTTGTTTTTTCGCATTATACTGAAACACTAGTCAGTTTTAAGACGCCAAGCTTAAAGTTCTTTGTAACTTTCATAAAGCTATTTGGGTTCGATACTACTGACTAGCTTTTTTTTTCTCTCCTAATATTTTCGTGCCCGACAGGGTCCACAATTGCAACTTTGTTATAATTTATGACCTTTATACATTGTGGAGCAAAATAAGGAATTGATTCAAAGACCATAATTTATTCAATATTATCAAACACGCAGATGACAAAATAAAATCCGTATAATATATTTTAATGAATACAGAAACAGTCACGAATTCTTGAAAATCTGCATAAAATGTAATAAATAAAGATGTCAACGTGACATTATGTCATTTTAATTAATAGATGCCAATAAATCAGTTGTAAGACATAAATTTAATAGTAAATAAATCTTCCTATACCACTGTGGCCGACTGGGACTTCATATATCAGAGACACTGATTAACTAAAACAATAGTTTATCAGTTGCCTTGATTAGTTGGGCCGAAGTAATAAAAGAACAAATGTCGGTCGTAAATCGGCGCAGGCGCACGCCCTGCTCTCCTGCGGCCTGTATGAGATAGAGCAGTATATCCACTCTGTACAAGACATTGTAGCTGTTGAATATGATATAGGAATTCTGTTATTGTATAGTGAAAAGTGCTGGTTGCAAAATTTTACTTTTTATATTGTGTCATTCCTTTGTGACTAAAACAAAAGGTAGTTTTTGTTTTTTGTATAGAAATAAAAAGAGGAAAGGGTGGTCATTGGCTTTATAGTATAGGCTGTATAGTAACCTAGTTGATGCCTTAAAAAAATATAAGTATGCTTTTTGAAAAAGTATCTATAGTTACTCTATAGTTTTTGAATCTTCTGTTTTTATTATTATTCGTGTCCAGGCCATGAACCGCCAATTAATCGGTGATGGGGAACAGAGGGCTTTCACATTTCAATCCCATAGTTTACGGTGCGCATGCGCCACGCATACATCACGGAGCCGGAAGTGCGACTTGAAGCGAGTCAGCTGTAGAAAGTGGGGCACCGGGAGATAGAACACCATACTACAAGCACTTGCTTGTCTGAGCCGTTTTGGCGCAAATACATTAAATGTTTAAAAATACAGCAGTGTGTAGTGTTAGTTTTGGTTGAAAATGGGGCATGGATAATAACCCGATTAGAGCGATCCTCTATACCCCTTTTTTTAGCTATTCTATTTTAATACTCTAATTTTCTTAAAATGTTGTATTTTGGTCCAGAGCATCTAGCATTATCTCCTACAGTATGACTTGCCTTTCATTCTTTTTCTTTGCCACTAATTATACATAACAATATCTATGTTTTCTCACCAAGAATAGGTATAGCAATAAATCTAAATAGTCGTGTTTATTTTGATAGCTTCGCACACATTACTGCCGTGTGAACAATTCGCAGAAAGCACGAGTTCTAAATAAGTCGTTTAGTGCGTCAGGAAATTACCCTGTCCGTTCTAATTGTAGGTTTATAGGTCATTTTGTGGTCCAAACTGATGATAATACGTATATTAGTAAGGTGCAGTGTTTTTTATTGTATCTCTTAATGTTTTTTTCTCATTATGCCAATGGGAGCTTTTCTCTCGTCTTTTATAAGCTCTGTATTTTAATCAAATCAGTTTTAAATTTGATAAAAAAATGTACATAGTAAATTGTACAAATGTTCAATATTTTTTTTATATAGGGCTAAGAGGTAAGAGATATTAGTATCGTAATGAAACACAAAACTGGCCTATCGAGTAGAGCTAACATCTTACAGCTTTCATTTCTGAACATGGTATATCTAAACCGCTAGCGAAGGCAGTAAAATCGAAAACATTCCAATTACATAAACCATAAACACTATAAATCATTATAAAACTACTGGTCTATGGAAGCCGACGATCGGTAAAAGAAAATCAATTAAACTTGTAACCAATAAACCAATTTGGGGCAATATAAAGAGGGGAATGACCTCTGTGAGATCGGTCTATACTCTGTGGAATCGAATTACGTAATTAGGTTGTTAAAAAATTAAAGAATTAATATTTTTTGTTGGTTATAGTTTGTGAAACTAGTCTGCTATAATTTGTTGGGTTTAAGAGTTGCATCAGGTGGATCCTTGTGGCTGCTGTCTCTACACATAGAGTTGCACTTGTACAATTGTTTCAATTGATAGCATAGCAATGTTGACTGTGAAGAAGAAAAATAAAAACTTCTGCCGAAATGAAAAGCTAGCCAACTTGACAGCAAAAATTTTTACTATCGATTTCTATCGTATTTTTTTTTTCAAAAGACCCAAAACCGTTGCCGATATTACTAGTAACTCAGAACAAGTCAAACTAGATCCCAAATTCTAAAAAAAAACATCTAAAGTGAAGTAAACGATCCGTACGAAAATTGTTGCGCTTTGTCGGTATATAAAAGCGATTAATTCCTTCGTAGGATGGATTCGCGCGTGGCGCACACGCACGGTGCACAATCAAAATAAACGTTGTTTCGTTGTTTTTATGACGCCGCGTCACTCGCCGCTCGCTGTGTTTACGTGCCGACAAACGCTTTGATGTTGGTGGACTTAGGGCTGGCGGGCGTATATCTATTTGTGAATAACTATTAAATTGGTAAAGTTGGTTTTTTGTAATGATAACAATTAACTTTAATTAAAGGCTATATTGTATGTCACATGCCAAACATAATAAAAAGTATTTTTACAAAAAAAAAAAATAGTGATGATTCGTGTTTTTTTTTTCAATTGGTGATTTCATTGCAAAACTTTAAAGGGCAAAAATAAACAACAATTATAATGCGCGAGCAAACATCCTTTCATTCAATTTGCGAAGCAATTCAAACGTGCTATTTTTTTACACATTTTTTACATAGTAAGCCAAAAATGTCCTACTTTTTGTATTGTGTCAGCCCTACGGCATGCGTAAGGTTTTATCCACGCAACTCTAGATCAAAGGGCTGGCGCATGGCGGGCCTAATGAAGTGATAAATAGTGGAGCCATTACCCGCTAGCATTATAAATAGATATCTCGCATCAATTGGAACACCCTGTACCCGTGAATGTGATGCACTTTATCATAAGAACATTGGTTATGACATTTATATCTTACTAGGTTAGTTTATATTAAAATTAATTAATTTTGATTGCATAGCTTTCGCCTGCGATTCCGCCCGCGTGTATGTTGCTTACACAAAATGAAACTTAAACTGTCTTTGGTTTGTGTACCAAGCTTCATTGCATTGTTATTTTTGGTCTAAGTGCAGATTATTATTACTGAACGAAGTACGAACACTATTTATTGGCTCTTGACAACTCTCTTAGTATTGATCATGTATTAATTATCGTATCAACTGTATTCATGACTATCACTACATATTATTACACAAAGGCGCTGTCGCTGTCTGCCTGTCTATCTGTTCGCTTAAATCTTTAAAACTATTTTAAATCGTTCAATCGGATTTTGAATCGTTTTTTTTTAATAGACAGTGCTTCAAGAGGAAGGTTTATTGCTTAAAACATCAGTGTTTCACCCGTGCGAAGCTGAGGCAGGTCATTATTTAATTGTAATTATTATAAAAAATGTAAATAAACTTATCACGTTCTTGTTTAGCAGATAATACGCTTTGACCTTTACTCCAGCAAGTGTTTGAACTATTGTAATCAAATTAAACATTGTCATTGACATTGTATTATGATTATCATTATTATGTCTCAATTGTTTAATAGTATGTTTGGAACTTACATTTAACATCCGTATCGTGACTGAATAATGAGTTTCAGTTTTCCTCAAACAATCCAGCCTATACCTACGTCCCACGGCTGGCCAACCGGCCTCTCCCTATACATATAGGGCAGATTTTGAGCATGGCTCATTGTAAATTCAGATTTAAATATTTAAAATCTCTACAATGTTTTTCTTTACCTTTTTTCTGAGATTAATTAAGAAAGTACAAATAACTTTGAAAAGTCACATTGGTACTTGCCTGTGCTGGGGATCGCCACCTGCGATAGCACCTCGTGCATAAAAATCCAAACTTAGGAGCGCAAGGCCAATTTTTTTCAAGAGATAAAATTGTGTTAATTTTCATACAATTGTCAATTTTCCGTCTTCTGCCCAAGGATAGGTCAATGAATTTGATCGTAAAACAAACAATTTCAACGATAAAATATTACTAAAACTACTTAACAATATTAAACAGGATAAACCGATATTATATTTCATTACATTTGCTAATAATACGTAGCTTCTACATCAGTATGAAAATGCAAACGTTAGCTAAAACAAACTCCATTACCGTTTGATATTTAACACTCGGTAATACAATGTCTTGCATCATAAATTCGCGCACTTCAATCTGTAAATCGAAGCAGCTATTTGAACCAGCTAGTTCAAAGTAAACGTATCGCGGTCTGTTTGATCGTGTCGCGGCGAGGCGTGGCTGCCTTTGATGTGCCGCCATTCAAATTAAGATGTGTACATGGAACAAATATGTATGGTTTAAGATATTAATAGATCATACGAAGAAATATGTTTGTTTAGATAATATTTGATTTAGAAGTTCTGCTTTTGATTGTATGGAGTTTGTTTTTCGTGGTATTGCGGTGGATGATTGATCAATCTGGGTTTTATCCTGCTTTTAGAAAAATCATTGTTCTTTTGGTACAGTACCGATTATACAGATGTTGTTTCTTCAGTTCGATCATCATTGATTCATCATCCGATCAATAATAATTAAAAATACTTTATCCGTAATGTTAATTTCACTAATTATCGTTAATAACCTGAACTCTACATTATTCGAAGTCTTGGCAATACTGAGCAACTAAATACAATAAACTAAGCCACACACTCTACCCTTGACCATGACACCCGCAAAAAACGTTAAAAACCAAAACATAACTGTCTAACATTCGCATATACTTCTAAAATCATTACAAAATTAAATAACCCTCTACATAACAATACAAAAAACCAAAGCTTCAGTAGGGTTGTCATCTAAATTCAAACGACCACCCGGCTAATATATTTATGAGTCTCTGTTCTCTAATATCTACCGTAATACCGCAATACCATATACCAGCTAGAAATGCCACTACCGGCGTCAACTGTCCCGTGAACACATCTAAGTGTGCGCCCGCGCCGCTCCGCTTCGGCAACGCTCGGCTACTCTCGGCTATTTTCGGAACTCGTCTGTAATTAATTTTTTGTCATCCCTTTGTTGTTCGTAGATGAAGTTTTGTCGTTTGAGTATAAAGTTTTAAAGTTTTGTTAGTTTATGTCACGGAAATAGTTTGATGGTTTTTTTAATGTTCGCTTTGATATTGAATATCTTGTACAATTTCTGTGAAACTTTATTTTGAAGTACGAAATTGGAAATCATAGAGTTAGCAGATACTGGAATAAAGAGATTATTATTGTAGAGCAATTTGCTTTAGGATGAAAGACGAACAAAGTTATTTTTCGCGTTTTTTTAAATGTTTTATAGGCCACACCTAAGTCATTATGAAGTTGTTAAAAACTAAATCTTTGGCAAAGGTTATCATGTAATACCACCTAAGCATTTCTTCCTAAGATTTTTACCGTCACTATACATATTACATTTCTGTACAATATAAATCAAATAAGTGTTATAGGCACAAATATGTACACTATGCAGTTATAAAGTTTAAAATCGTTCTAGTTTCACCGCCACCTACCCGGCTTATTGTAACAGCGGCCATTGAGAGCTAGTCAAATAAAACCTCCTTTGTCCGGCGATGACGTCATCAATCAATCCGCCGCTATCGTGTGTTTACCCAAGCAAATAAATAATACGACTCCAAGAACTAAATACTCAATGGCTTAGCTAAAGTAAACAATTGATACAACTTTAAAGCCAGCACTTGAACTTTATTACCTGGAGATAAGGTCGGTTTTACAATGTTTGCTGGGATTATAATCTTGGTATTTATATCAATGGGAACCCTTGTATGTGATCCAAAAACATCCGATGCCTCTCATATGGGCAAATGTTTGTTAAGGCGACGTAACTAGCTAAACAATGTGATGGTTGAGTTTTTGAAACTTGAATTGAATTAAACCAAAAAAACAAAAAATGTTTTATACCTACATTCGAAGTAAATAAATAATTCTATTCTATAAAACAAGCTTCTTTTTGCGGATTCTTTTGGCTTTAAGTTGTCTCAATACCAAAATTAAAGAAAATCAATTGAGTAGTTTACCCATAGTAGGGTTAACTCATAGTAGCAAACAAACCAAGACATATTTTTTTTTTTTATAATGTACTTGAAAAGACTTAAGCATAAAAATACAGATTAATGTATAAGCTTTATAGCTATTATCAATTATTTCCAGTTTGCAATAAAAGGCGGTCCAATTCCTTGTCTTTTTATGTACTTATTATGATTGCATTTAATTAAAGACTCTTTAAAGACTCTTTAAATGGCATTGAAATCTATATATACATTTAAAATTGTCAACTTAATTGAACTGAAATATGATAACTAAAGGATACAATATTTAAGAACGTTTTTAATTAATTGCACCTGTTTATATAATTACTTGTTGTAGTTGTTGTGAAAGAAACATTATGGCCTTGTTTTTTTTTATAAAGAATGCTAAGTATTATTAGTAAAAAAATCACAATAAGGCCAAGAATTCAAATTATCAACAAAAATATTTTATAATTACTCCTATTTTTTGACTCGTTTAAAAATAATAGTAAACCATAAACCAACATGACCTTAACAAAAATATCTTAAGTGCCGCCTAAACCTTTTGGAAAAGCAAACAACTATGTTAGCTCACAATTGTTAGCTTAAAACGAAGCGTTTGAAGAAAAAACACGAGAATATAGGTACTTTATTTCGAGTGCAATCTACCGTTCTAATAGGATATTACGCAGGTAACTGTGCTCTCAAAGTAATCCCGATCGATTTGGCAAAAAACTTGAGTGCTTTTATTATTTTTTTTAGTTTTCAACTGTTTGTTGTTGTAGGGGTAATGTTGGGTGATGTATTGTTCAGTTAGTTTAGTGAAAGATATAGCTACTTATAGTACGTTTAGAAGAATGTTTTGGTATGTTTACGAATCATAATTATACACGTATTGTGTAAGATATTTGTTTTGCAAGAATGCCTTGTAGATCCTTTCGATAAGCGTAGGATGGCAACCACTGTAGTGATCTATATCTATACTATAATAAAAATGGTCGGGGTCAAATTCTGTACATTGAAGATATTAAAAAAAAAATGAGTGGGGGGCGTTTTATTATCGATACTGAAGTATAAAATGCAATTAAAAAAAATTTTATCTGTCTGTCTGTCTGTCTGTCTGTCTGTCTGTATCTTGAACGCGAATCACGCAAAAACTACTGAACGGATTTTGATGAAACTTGGTATGGTTATAGTACCTACTCCGAGGAAGGATCATATCTACTTTTCATCCCGGAAACCGATACAGGGGGGGAGGGAGGAGAGGTGAAAGTTTCTCCCGCATCACGTAAAATCTACGAACTCAATGCAGACAATGTTTATACACAAAAATTATACGCAACTTGAGGTATAACTTAGTCTTTGTTTGATCAAAATCGGTTCACTCTACCAAAAGATATGATTAATTAAGTGAATTCAAGAAGTAAAATAATTTAACGTAATTATTTTACTTCTTGATTTCTTGAACTAATGTTGATAGATAAATTCTAAATCCGATAGATGGCGTTGTGCAAATTTCGTCGTTTTCTGAGTCGCGGTGTTAAGATTTGACACCATTATATTATTGCCGAAGGTCGGGCTAACATAAATACTACAATAGTTATCACTAACATAAATACTATAATAGTCAATAATAACTAGGGCTAACATAAATACTATAATAGTCAATAATAGTTACCTATCTATTATCTACGCCCAAAGTAACACCACAAACTGCCGTTTTGATATACTAGATGGCGCAGTCACGATGACGTCATATTTCTGAATCGCGGTGTTAAGATTTTCCTGCATTTAATGACCTCTGTCAAAATATTTATTCTATTCATGCAGCTCCTGTCTCTAACAAGGTGGGTCGCATCATTAATATACTTTAAATTGTGATCCAATTATTAAGTACTCCACTGCATGCCCAGTGTCACATTCCTGTGCACTTCCTACTAATATTATAAAGCTGAAAAGTTAAGAGTTGTATCAACGTATCAGGTTGTGAAGTCAAATTAATTATATTCTTTTAAAAATTTTAAAACTAAATTGTCTAAAATAATAACAGAAAATGACGAGGACAAAGTCGTGGGTAACAGCTATAATTTATAAAGATAAGAAGGTTGACCGCAAAAATAAATGATGCCCAAAATAATTATTCCACGCGGACGAAGTCGCGGGCACAGCTAGTCTTAAATAGAATTTCAGAATATTGACTATCGTATAAACCGCACGTTTCTGTTGTGAACTAAAATGTTAAGGTGTATGTACAGTGAAAGATGATCACATCTTTCACTGATCTTAATCTCTGTTTAGTAAGAGACTAAATTCGTTCGGTATTGACTTTCCAAGGGTCCCAAAGATGAGATACTACTTCCTGTTTAAATAACCAGTGACCTAGAATCGAAATTGATTTTCGACCATGAGAATGAGGTCTGTTAACTTCTGGCAGAGTCGCACCATTCTCGCCAGGAAATCCTTATGGCTTTATAGAATTGATTAAAGACTTCTTGATTACTGACATTAGCGTACTTTTGCCGAAATGCGCGGAACCTCTCATCTCTATAGGTGTTAATTAAGGAATACATACGAGAGTTAAAGATTGTAGATAAAAATATTCCCGTTATACTTACTTTTTTTCAGACAAATTATTTTGCACCTTATTTTAATGAACTGTTCGTTTTTTTCACCTTTGTTTTGATAGGCTGGTCCAGATAGGAACATTTTTTTTTAAATCTATCACATTTTTGTCACATATCCTGGAAATTCTAAACTCAATATGGATGTTCCATGTGGACTCTTTAGAGGGTCATGAACCGCTAAAATTGATCGGTTAGTGAAGTATTTAGCCATAGCCTCTCTTCCACTTCTTCAATTTGTTTTTAGAGCATACACTACAGACTAGGGACACAGCTTTGCGAATTAAACAAGTGCTTGTAATATAGGTTAAGTGGGATTACGTTATCACAGATTATGCCGAGCGATGACCTTTACACAACAATCAGTTTACAATTCATTTGTAAATTACAGCTTATCTTTGATTAGATAGAATCGTCGTATTTGCAATATCTGATGCTGGTGCTAGTAGGTATAGTATAATGTGGATAGTTTGCTGCAGATTCTGAAACAAAATATTGTAACTGTATAAAACGGGCTTGCATATAGTGGAGTATCTTAAAATATAAAATCAAAATCAAAAGGTTTTTATTTCGAGTAGCTAGGCCTTCTAGGCACTTTTAAAACGTTACTGACTCTAGTTGCGCGGTTCCAAAATGCCATTCTTATGGACAAGAACCGGCAAGAAACTCAATAAATAAGTAACCAACGCTAAAAGCTTGAATAGCGAGACTGAATAGCAACGGACCTTTATAAAACCAAGTGTACACAACACAGAAATAGTGTTGTGCCAGCAGATTGGAAAACGAATCAAATGCCAAATGGAATCGATGCCGTCATTATCCGATCACCGGAATCGGCGTAAATTGAAAACGACGTATTAGGGTCCTGTTGTAATGACAAGAGACTTTAAAGCACTTTAATGGCCCTGTTAGCTCTGTTAAACAGTTAGTGGTCATCTTAAGGAAAGAATGGTTGTTTAATGGTCGTCTTCAAATATTAACTGCCTCCGTACAAGGAGCATTGCGTGGTTTGATCACTTGAGCTGTAATTGGAGAGGCCAGAGATTGATTGCCGTCTCAATGTAATTAAATAGGTTTATCACTAAAACGGCAGTTGACTTCAAATGTAAACGATGTTTTTCACAAACCAGTGTGTTTGAGAGTATTATGAGAAACCAATGTCATAAAAACAACCGCGACGAATCAAACTAAGTATCGAGAGGCATATAAAAACTTAACGAAACCAAAGTGATGAGGTAATTACCATTTCAATAAAAACTGAGATGATATATGAATATCTAGCTTTTTTCTTCAATTTAAAACGTAGTAGCAATAATAAATCGGAGTCACAAAAGTTAATGATCAAAAAAGTTTATTTCAAATTAGCCGATACGAAATTAGTTTCGGGACGTCATGTAATCAGTTCCAAGGCCGGTCGTTTTGAGGAATAAAGTTTTTGCCGGCGCGCTGCCTCCGAGGCAATTACCCACAACAATGCGACAGACATTGAAAAAACCATTGGAAACGCTCAGCCGACCGAGATGAACGATCCACGGAATATCTCTGGCTTATATTTAAGTATTTGTGGTGCATACATTGTCTTGTACATTGGTTGAAGGTTTAAAAGTAGAAAGTAATCTATACCATGTATGTATCTCTTGCATAAATACTTAAGTGATGTGTGTAATAATGCCGGGTATAAAAAACTAGATATAAAATAATTATAATTATTATAAACAAGCTAAATCGCCATAATTAACTGTCTATAATTACATACCTACACTTAACTTACGTAAATATAAACTTTATAGATGGCAGGAAATGTGAAACTTGAGCATGAAAAAACTAGACACTCGGTATCCGTTACAAGGTACAAGGAATTTAATAAATTGGCGAGCTAGTAGCGTGTGAGGTGAAGAAGCCGCCAGTGTCGAGTTACCCACGAACTGACCTCAGAATGTTCCCATAGCACATGTTACGTGTATAGAAATATGATCGTAATAGTTGCTATTATATCAAATCAATTTAAATTTCAATCAAACTCTTGCGCAACTTAAATTGCGCTCGGAAATTAAGCTTTAAAACGGCAATTTTAAGCTCGTTAAGAATCATCAAATCAAGTTATAAAATCAATCTTGATTTTCGTATTTAAAGCCCCCAAACCGAGTCCTCCGGCCTTTGATTCGACAGCGTGACATCCGCTCTCGCTCCAACAAAAACAAGTCTCTCCAACGACCTTGCTATTGTCTCCCAACCTGTCATTTACTGCTTTTTGCTCGACCGCTCCAAGCGCGGAGGCTTGGGAATACTGCCCTTTGTAGAGGGTTTACTACAGCAAAACAAAATAACACTTCGAGACGAGCTTTCGAGAACGTCAAATTATATTTTAACCTGCAAGCATAACTTAAGAGCAGCATTTAGCAGCGGAATAAATTGTTTCTTTAAATAGTCTCAGTATAAATATTCTAAAGTATTATGTTTTGTTGTTACAGATGATGTCGTTCGCGGGTATCCTGTCGAGCGGGTGCTCGGTGCACGCGCGGTTCCTGCTGTGCTCGGCCTTCGCCCCGCTCTGCTCCGAGGAGGTGTCGGGCTCCGTGAGTGCGTGCCGCGCGCTCTGCGAGACCGTCGTGGACGACTGCAAGGACCAGCTGAAGCAGATGCTGCCCTCAGTGGTGCTCGACTGCTCTGCGTTCCCGCTCAGAGCTGACCGCAGGCTGTGCATGCGGCCGCCCAACGCTAGTGAATCTGAGCCTGAGCCGCCGCCGCCATCGCGGTGGCCGTTTCATGATCATGAGATAAGAGAGCACGGCTGCCCTCCGGCCCACACGCGGGCACCCACCGGCGAGTGCTGGCCTGCCTGCGGACAACACGCCAGATACAGTCAGAGCGAGAAGAGAAAAGCAGAGATATGGATGAACACTCTCGCCTGGTTCTCCCTGCTGTCTACGTCATTCGCTCTGCTGACGTTCTGCGCGGAGCCCTCGCGGTACAGATACCCCGAGCGGCCGGTGGTGTGGATGGCGGCCTGCCACGCTATCGTCGCCCTGGCCTACGTCACGCGAGGGTGGCTGGGAGCCAAACTAGTATCCTGCTCCGGGGCTACGCTCGCCGTCGACGGCTTGGCCTCGCCCACTTGTGTGGCCTTCTTCTCACTCACGTACTACTTCACGCTGGCAGCAGATGCATGGTTTGCTAATGCTTGTGTCGCGTGGTACCTGACTGCTGCGAGTGAGTGGTCTACGGAGGCGTTGGAGCGCGCCGCAGCGTACCTGCACGCCGTGTCGTGGGGCTGGGCGGGCGCGTGGACGGCGGCCGCCCTCGCGCTCAGGAGAGTGACGGCTGACGAGCTGACTGGCACCTGTGGAATCTCTGATGCGGCGGCCTCGGCGTTAGTGGGAGTGCCGCGCGGCGCTCTGCTGGTGACGTCGGTGGCGCTGGCGATCGGCGCGTGTCCCGGCATCATGCGCGTGCGACGCGCGCTGGACTCGCGCGGCGCGAAGCGGGTGGGGCGGCTGGCGGCGCGAGCGGGCGCAGCCGGCCTGCTGTACTTCATCCTGGCTGCCTTAGGCACGGGTGCGCGGCTGTTAGAGGCGCGCTCCAGAGACACTCAGAGTGGGCTAGGGTTAGTGGTGGCGGTGGACGCACAGCTGGCAGGCGGGCGCGCGCAGGGCGTGTGGGGCTGCGTGTGGCTGGCGGGCGGCGTGGCGGCGGGCGCGTGGGCGTGGTCGCGCAAGTCGGGCGCGGTGTGGGGGCGCGCGCTGTGTCCGCCGCGCAAGGCGCCGTGCACCGCGCCGCCGCTGCTGCGCGCGCACCACCCCTACTACAAGCGCCCGCTGCACGTGTCGCGCGTGTGATGTACACTACTCTATAGAGGACCTAACGTTACTTGTAAAGTGTGAAAAGTGCCTGATTATGCCTTCTGTGAAGGCGCTCTCGATATATTTGTACAATTTGTAAATACTGTAAATTTTATTAATATACTGTTGTTTTTTATATATTTTCTTGGTTTCATTATGATATTTCCACTTACAAAATGGACTCACCTGTGTGACGTGGTTACGAACTACAATCAATGACATGATAGCAGACCGATGTGTCACACCCCACTCAGGTGACGAATCCAGAACATTAACGATTCCTGAATGGATGTGGCACAGTGGTCTACTTCTGTTCCGCAGAAGACAGCTCCAGTGCAACCTTGAACACATTTATGGGCATATGTAACCTGCAAGAGCAATATAAACTCATCCAAAAAAGAAGTCGATAAACCTTTCATAGACTAAAATAGTAGATACTAGTGACCCGGCCCCGCTTCGCACGGGTGCAATACTGATGTATCATAAATATAAACCTTCCTCTTGAAACTTTATATCTATAAAAAATAATCCATTGCGCAGTTTTAAAGAAGTAAGCATTCAAAAGGACAGTCAGCGGAGCGACAGTTTTAGTGGAGTAGAAACACAGTATATGTTAAAAACATTTTATTAATAAATTGTTAAACATTATATTACACTGATACAATATTAGTTATATATGACTCTCTATACAAAACGAAACAGATAATTACAATTTACATGATCCCTCCGGTCCGAAACACTGCAAACCTTATGATTTTATCTAAAGAACATTGATAGGACGAAATAACTTACATCAACATTATAGCAACATATTACAGCTTTCCTACTAGACAAGAGATATTTTTACAAACGCTACCAATAGATGGCGCTGAATGAAATCTTTTTAATAGATCACGTGACTTTGACTTGTCAATTTCTTGCGTTTGCGCAATGCGATCAGTGTTGTAAGAATGTCTTTTGTCTAGAAGGTAAAAATTAACTTCGTGACGAACAATAGGAGTAGTTTGCTGAAAGTTGCAGTAAGAGTATGGCTGATAGCACTTTAGGTAAGTACATTATTTCAAAGTAAGTACAAACATACTGGGAGAAAATTAAAGGTAATAAATGTATAATCCAGCAGAAGAACATAATTATTATGATAGTTTCTTTTGGCGCTTTTGAACTTGCACTTATTGAATAAGAGAAAAGAATTACGAAAACTTTTAAGTTTTATTTTTAATAGTCAAAAAAGGAGATTATTTTTTTCAAGGAAATTACTAAAATTGTAAAAAAGCGACTGAAAGTTTGCAAACGCCCCTTAAAGTTCGTCACAAAGTTGATATGAGCTTTAAATAAATATAAAATAGATTGGCCTGGAATGTCATACTTAAAACAATATATCTAAAATAAATTATAATTCCCAGTTGTAATTAGGCCGATACGAAGAAATATCACTTGAAAATAATTTAAAAAATTGATTAAAATAAATTCTTAAATACCAAGGCTAAGTATACATAAATAATGGTGATTGCCCTTATGAAATAGGACTTTATTTTAAAGGTGGTAAGGCTAATAATCCCATGTACATTTTAATATATAATTTAATTAAACTATATTATAACATCAAGTGTATTTTCTAACTAGATCGTATAATTAGACCAGAAATGTATTTTTCGACTTTGCAAATATAAGTATGGAAAATGTAACTTTTTGTATACAAATTGAAGAAAAAACCAGCAAAATTTTGGTATTTACATCTTTAACTGTCTTTTATGATATATCTAAAACTGTGGTAGAACTTCTGGCCTTACTTGGTTTATAACCACGTGCCCGCGTCGCGGTCGCTCGGCTATCCCTCCTGCGTGGACATCAGCGTGTCAAACACCTCGGAGCCCGGCCCTATCGCCTCGCTCACCGACCCGAAGTAACTCGAGAAGTTGAACATCCCTGAATCCTGCCGCACGTTATCGCTCGACCCAAATTGAGCCTTATTCACACTATGCATAGGTGTTGTATTTGCACTGAAGGATTTTTTATCTAGAACGTTAGCTAGTAAGGGATTTTGTTCGGGATTTTTTGGGTCTTCAGGGTCGTATAGGGTTGCCTCTTTTGACACGTCTTTGATTTCGCTGTAAGGGTTGGTTAGGTAGTCAGCGTATAGCTCGCTGTGCGCGACTTTAGTTTCTGGGGCCTCGTTGTAAATGTATGGCGTTTGTGTGGCGTCGTGTTGGACGAGGTTGATCGGGTAGGGCGTGGGGTAAGCAATGTTCTGCATGAGGTCTGGCCGGGTCGCCTGCTGGTCTGGTTTAGGTATGGTCTGGGTTTCAACGCTCTGCGGGTATAGGATCGGCATTTGCGACTGTATCGACATGCCAATAGGGGTCGATATCATCTGAAAAAGAGAGATGAAGTTGATTAGAAAATTGTAGATGTTAATTTTCTTTTGTTATAGAAAAATAGGCTCTGTAATAGTCAAGTTAGAGTGAAAATTACCCAAATTAGTTTTGATTATATTTTGAATTTCGTTTAAATTTCGACGTACCTCATTCAAAGGCTGCAGTAGCACAGAGGACGTTAATCCGGCCTGATCGTATAAAGGGTTCCTAATCGGGACCATCCCACTGATTGGCGTGGGGGCGACCAACGTTGGCGTGTTGGCGACTAACGGCGGTGTTTGTACGATGTTAATAGGGGAGTGAGGGTTGGGCATGTTGGGTATGTTGGCCACGTTGGGTGGGAGTGGTGTGGGCTGTGGGAGGGGTGGGGATACGGGTAGTAGTGTGGGCGTACTGGCCGCGGACACGGGGACCAGCGCCGGCAGTGACGGAGAGGGGCCCTGCACGCTGGCCAAGCTGCCGGGCGGAGGGGCCGTGTCTTTCACTGGAACAAATAATTCACCTTAAAGAAAACAATCTCAAAATAATAAAATGCAGTCAATTATGAGTAATATATGGTGGTCGCCATGTTCATATATAAAATAGTTTTAATCAGTTACCTTGTGGGAACAGTTCTTCTTTCAAGTTCGGCAGAAATTCGTTAATCTTCTCCCAAGTTT
This sequence comes from Chrysodeixis includens, assembly GCA_941860345.1. NCBI lineage: Eukaryota > Metazoa > Arthropoda > Insecta > Lepidoptera > Noctuidae > Chrysodeixis > Chrysodeixis includens. Next base: position 1,302,500 of record OW796107.1, on the reverse strand, counting down.
GGTACCATAGTTCGTTGTAGCTGTCACCGTTGCTGAATATCTGTAAAAATAGTATAACTTATAGAATTTATACTTACCTATAAGAATTTATATTTTTATACTCTCAGAATAATAATCTGGCTTTAAAAGCCCATATATTACGCATATAATAGACGCAGTATTTAGTTCAATGAATCAGTCAAAGCCCATTCAGACTAGCTGTAGAAAATCCTTTTTTCATACATAAAAACAGTCGGGTAAAAAGTAGCCTTTTTGTTTCAGCCATTTAATCGTAAAACAGTAACAAACATCCATCCATTCATTGATTCATACTTACAACCTTTTCAAGCGTTTATAATGTTACCAAGATTATTGCAGCTTAACAAACATTCATGCATCTGTTCATCTATGCCAACAAACTTTTACATTTATAACGTTAGCAAAAAGTGTAGATATAGTGATAGTCTAGTTGTAGTGTAGTCTCGAGCAAAAACATATACAGGGTTACAGGAAAAGTCGTGCTAGATCCGTTAAGGGCGTGGAGTACCCATCATTTCTGACGTATTTCACTATGAAACACCCTACCCTAAACTTAACCCTTTTCGAGATATTCGACTTTTAATTTTCTTATTGAAAATTGCCGATTTTTTGGCTACTAAATTTAATTTTGCTTATTTTGTGTGTCTTATTATTATTATTATTGCATGTTTACATCTGTAATAAGATGCTTTAGGACGTCAATCATTAAAATAGTGCATAAATTAATTGAACAGGCCGTAGTAGACAAGTTAAAGTTAAGAAATGAAAAAAAAAAAAATGAAAGTTTTTTTTTCTCTAAGGAATATTTTGAAAAAATATTATGGCAGTTGTTCGGCAGATGTGTTAAGAAATATCTACGTCTCATCAGCTATCTAACAAGGTATAACAATCTAGGGTTTTATTTAAACGCATTGAAAAAACTTAGTTTCTTAGGCGACAGTGGAGAAGAAAAATACTTAGCCCTAAAAAGTTAAAACAATAGGTAAGCATGAAATGTCATTTATTAAGTCAGGTTTCGACACAACTTTTTCTTACTCTACAGTTCATGTTCAACATGGCCGCCTCTGTTTCTGATACATTGTCGCATCCTTCCACGGAGACCAGTCTTCACTACTCCAGTGGTCAACGTTGTCCTCATTTGATTTGCTGCATCCACAATCCTTTCTCTTAATTCTTCCACAGACGAAACTGAATTTGGCTCACTGTAGACAAGACTTTTCATGCGCCCCCACACATAAAAATCCATGGGGGTTAGGTCCGGACTTGTGGACAGATGAATCCAAATGTGATAAAGATGGCATAACTAACTATCACAGAAGTTAACACATCTGCCGAACAATTGCCATAACATTTTTTCAAAATATTCCTTAGAGAAAAATAAACTTTCAATTTTTTTTTTTCATTTCTTAACTTTAACTTGTCTACTACGGCCTGTTCAATTAATTTATGCACTATTTTAATGATTGACGTCCTAAAGCATCTTATTACACATGTAAACATGCAATAATAATAATAATAAGACACACAAAATAAGCAAAATTAAATTTAGTAGCCTAAAAATCGGCAATTTTCAATAAGAAAATTAAAAGTCGAATATCTCGAAAAGGGTTAAGTTTAGGGTAGGGTGTTTCATAGTGAAATACGTCAGAAATGATGGGTACTCCACGCCCTTAACGGATCTAGCACGACTTTTCCTGTAACCCTGTATACACGACCAAACAGTTGCGGTAGGTTTTTTATGCGAAATTTCTGAAACTGTTATGGAATATTCCTGATATTAGAAGCTAAACATAAAATGTTTATTTTGAAAAAAAAAATTACGATTTCATTAATCATTTGACTAGGACTTAAACTTCAACTTGATCGTGTATAGATGTTTTTGCTCGTGACTGTACGTACCCTGACGGAGTCCATGACTAGGATCATGTTCTTGAGCGACTCGAGCGCGGCCTCTGTGAGCGGGTCGTCGGGCGGCGCGGCCAGCAGCGCGCGCTGGCGCAGCACCACGCGCGCCCACACGCCCGCGAATGTGCTGCGCGCTGATAGTGCGGATAAGTGCTGCAGGAACACCTAACCAACACAACAGATAGTTGTTTAATTAGTCTTAAAAAACAAAATCCTAAGGAGCTGTCTCCACGAGCGAGAGAATCGCGGCGATATCATCGTCGTGCCACACCTATACACACTCTAGAGAGCCGTCTCCAGACGGCGATATTATCTCCGCGATGCGACGAGTATTAATCAAAAATGACTCTTATAGTCAAGAATTTAAGGACAAAAAAAGTTAGACGACTTAAAATACACATCCTAGATAAAAAATAAAAAGTCATTTATTCAAATAAGGCTATAATGTAGCACTTATTAAACGTCAAAATTGTAATAGACAACATCCCATCGCCCACCGCTTCCTGTACTTTCGCTACGGGAGAAGAAATAGCACTTATATTATACACATGTAGTGCGATTAGCAGTGGTTTCATTGTACCTTGCACGTGATGGTGTTGGCCCGGGCAGTGGTGTCGGCTCGCCGCGGCAGCTGCTCCAGCAGTGGGAACAGCACGCTCTCGAAGCACGCCTCCCAGCCGCTGCCACCCATTGCGGATAAACCAGGCACTAGTAACGCCCGCTGCAGATATGCTATAGCACTGTTTGCTACCTATAAGACATTAAGTGTATTCTAAAGACCTGACTTATTAAGAATGCCAATAACGAACAAACATAGTTTTTTTTTTTTTTTTTTTTTTTTTTTTTATATTGGGACTAGCCCACCACACATGCCCGTCATTGCAACTCCTGTAAGCCAGGATCTACAATGAGACCAACGAATACCACCGAAACAGTGAAGCTCGGTGTGTCCCAGGGGAAATGATTGACTGTCTTGGAACCCGCAACGAAATTAATCAGAAATAGTAAAAAAGGAGGAGTAGGAAAAAATATATGTTCCACTTCCCTCCATTGCAAGCGGGAGACAAAAAGAAATAGCTAATATTAGCAAGAAATAGAGATTTAACAACTGAGTTAGGCCCAGTTGCCAGGCACCACGGATTTAAATTTACCAAGTGTATGGGTCCTATGATTTTAGGAGCTGTTATTTTGATTCCAATAATAGGTATGGCAAAAGCGTCTGAAAGCACGGAAACAAACAAACATAGTTGACATTAACAGATTGTTGAGGAATGTGTTACCATGGGAGTCCCTTATTTTTCGTGGCAAATCATTAAATGATGTGCCCCCCCTCCCCGCCCGCTATGGGTGCAGCGGGAGGGAGTGTCAGACTTTTACTGACTAAAACCCCCTATGTTCTTCCTGGAGCTCTTTGAATGCCAGGGTCGAGGTAACTTACGGACATCCCGCAACCCCGGCAGGCTATGGGAGTCCCATAGGTAACGTTTTTGCAGTGTTTAGGGTAAAATTCTGTTGCTGTTCTGTTAGAATTAAAATAAATCACATAGAATAATAAAATGTATCAGCTCACCTGTTTACGCCTGTCTGTGCAGAATTGTGCGATACCTTGTAGTAATGGCTTCCACGCTACTTCCCAGAGGTCGTACTCTTCAGCACCTATAGCCACAATAGATAAGACATTTAATATCAACAAAAACAAATGCAATCTTATATCCATTTCCATCAATGTCTGTATCCATTATATCAATGTCCATTGTTATAGTTCCAAAGTATAATTAGGTAGACTTACTCTGACCCTGGTCGGCCTCGTCTCGCCACCATTTGAAGATCTGTGCGGTGCGGCTGTGTAGCGTGTGCATCAAGTCTAGTAGCTGTAAGGAAAATTATTCTTAGTCTGATTTCTTGTTCATTAAGATGATGAACAAAATGTTTGTGTGATGAGCACGATCATTTGTTCTGTGTCTTGGTATAATTTATCTATAATATGTATGTATTTAGAAGTACTTATAATACAAACTCTACTCAGTTTGAAACTAGATGGCGTTGTGTGAATTCGTCATCATTCCCCTGCCCTTATCCCAATTATTATTTGGGGTCGGTGCAGCATGTCTTCTCCTTTCATACGTTCCTATCGAGAGTTGTGTGAAAGTCGTGGAATATATTTATTATGTATGTATTTACCTGTATGCTGACCATATGGTACTGGTCGAGTGTGTCGACCTCCTCGTCGCTGGACTCGTCGTACTGCTTCCGGCCCGAGCTCGGCCGCGACTTGCGCCCAGAACGAGACTTGCTTGATTTCTTGCCTGTAAATAAAATACTACTTTAAATACGTACTTAGTGTGTGTGATGTTGGACTTAGTAAAAAAGAATGTAATTTGTGTACTGTCCAGCAATAGATAAGTAAAACCGCTTCTTTTGCATTTTTTATATTGTTTTGACGTCGTATTCGTAGCTAACGGGTAGTAACTTATTATATTTACACTTGCAAATGCGTCTAGAACCGTTTCAAAACGACGTCATTGTGTGCTCGTGGCACACAAGAGAAGAAAGTGGCGCCATCTACAATAAGGAGTAGGGAAGAAACCTGACTGGCTGTATACTGTTTGTATGCGCTGTATACGGCGAGGGCCCCGGCGCGGTGAGCCCGCAGCGTGGCGCCCTCTACACTAGGGAAGGAACCTGCCTCGCTGTATGGCTACATACCGTCATGCAGCGTGGCTCTGGCAAACAGCCTGACGGCCCGGACAGCGGCGCGGCAGTTGTAGGGCGTGACGTGCGCCACGTCCCGCACCACCAGCGCCAGCGCCTCGCAGCAGCGGGCGAGGGCCCCGGCGCGGTGAGCCCGCAGCGTGGCGCCCTCTACACTAGGGAAGGAACCTGCCTCGCTGTATGGCTACATACCGTCATGCAGCGTGGCTCTGGCAAACAGCCTGACGGCCCGGACAGCGGCGCGGCAGTTGTAGGGCGTGACGTGCGCCACGTCCCGCACCACCAGCGCCAGCGCCTCGCAGCAGCGGGCGAGGGCCCCGGCGCGGTGAGCCCGCAGCGTGGCGCCCTCTACACTAGGGAAGGAACCTGCCTCGCTGTATGGCTACATACCGTCATGCAGCGTGGCTCTGGCAAACAGCCTGACGGCCCGGACAGCGGCGCGGCAGTTGTAGGGCGTGACGTGCGCCACGTCCCGCACCACCAGCGCCAGCGCCTCGCAGCAGCGGGCGAGGGCCCCGGCGCGGTGAGCCCGCAGCGTGGCGCCCTCTACACTAGGGAAGGAACCTGCCTCGCTGTATGGCTACATACCGTCATGCAGCGTGGCTCTGGCAAACAGCCTGACGGCCCGGACAGCGGCGCGGCAGTTGTAGGGCGTGACGTGCGCCACGTCCCGCACCACCAGCGCCAGCGCCTCGCAGCAGCGGGCGAGGGCCCCGGCGCGGTGAGCCCGCAGCGTGGCGCCCTCTACACTAGGGAAGGAACCTGCCTCGCTGTATGGCTACATACCGTCATGCAGCGTGGCTCTGGCAAACAGCCTGACGGCCCGGACAGCGGCGCGGCAGTTGTAGGGCGTGACGTGCGCCACGTCCCGCACCACCAGCGCCAGCGCCTCGCAGCAGCGGGCGAGGGCCCCGGCGCGGTGAGCCCGCAGCGTGGCGCCCTCTACACTAGGGAAGGAACCTGCCTCGCTGTATGGCTACATACCGTCATGCAGCGTGGCTCTGGCAAACAGCCTGACGGCCCGGACAGCGGCGCGGCAGTTGTAGGGCGTGACGTGCGCCACGTCCCGCACCACCAGCGCCAGCGCCTCGCAGCAGCGGGCGAGGGCCCCGGCGCGGTGAGCCCGCAGCGTGGCGCCCTCTACACTAGGGAAGGAACCTGCCTCGCTGTATGGCTACATACCGTCATGCAGCGTGGCTCTGGCAAACAGCCTGACGGCCCGGACAGCGGCGCGGCAGTTGTAGGGCGTGACGTGCGCCACGTCCCGCACCACCAGCGCCAGCGCCTCGCAGCAGCGGGCGAGGGCCCCGGCGCGGTGAGCCCGCAGCGTGGCGCCCTCTACACTAGGGAAGGAACCTGCCTCGCTGTATGGCTACATACCGTCATGCAGCGTGGCTCTGGCAAACAGCCTGACGGCCCGGACAGCGGCGCGGCAGTTGTAGGGCGTGACGTGCGCCACGTCCCGCACCACCAGCGCCAGCGCCTCGCAGCAGCGGGCGAGGGCCCCGGCGCGGTGAGCCCGCAGCGTGGCGCCCTCTACGCCAGGGAACCCAGAGGCAGAACCCGACTCGCTCTTCACCTGATGAAGAATAGAGAGTTCTATTGTACACCAAAAATTGCAACACTAACATCAGTCTGCTTTGTGCCACATTCCGATGCGCATCCCTCGCCCCGCCTTGCTACCAGTTTCTGCAGCCCTAGCAAAACCTCCAAACAGAGATTTTTCCAGCATCACTGCGAGCACCCCTGTCACCCTTAGTACGAAGCCGGTACTAGAAAACCACCAAATAAGGATGAAAGTGATGATGGTTTTGTTAGAGACCCCCCGTCGTCGGCGTCGCGTCGCCGCGGCGTCGACGTCAGGAGGACGTTGCGCGGACGCTGGCACCACGACGACGCTCGAAAGACGCTAGTGTGGGGGGTCTCTAACGGTGCATAGGAAGAAGCGCCGAATGCGAGCTAACAAGAAACGCTACGGCAAGGCTCATGTTGGCGTTGCATCGCCGTGGCGTCAGTTCAACGTTTTTTGTGAGCAACAACGGCGACGCGTAGCCAGCGCCGCGCACGCTCGGCGTCGACATTGCGCGGACGCTGGTACGACGACGATGCTCGAAAGACGCTAGTGTGGGGGGTCTCTAAGGCGGAGGACATCGTGGAGTACGTGCGCCGAAAGACGAAGTACACGCCGAGAGTGCAGCTACTGGAACGTCAACTTCAAGGCGTTTATGGTGCGTGTACCGAATTGTTTCTTGCCTCTCGTCACGGAAGAAGACTTTTGGCTAGACGGCGTGGTGTTCCGTCGCTTCCGCGGACAAGTGCCACAGGACAGCACAAAAAAATCTTAGTGCAAGTGGAAGTCATACTAACCTAGTTTTAAGTTTTTTTATGTACCAACAATTTTGTAATAACTGTATATATGCTTGTCTGTAAGGCTTGTATATAGCTATGGGCCATAGATGCCTAAAAATATTCATATTTCTTAGTTAAAATTGTCTTGTAAAACTCACCAGTATCCATCCTTGTGTCTGCGGCGAGTGTGACAGTTCGCTCTCCGAGGAGACGCTGGTCGGTCTGCGGTCGCTTTCATCTTCCGAACCTTCAGACCTACTTGATGCAGCCGGACCTGACACAACACACATTCATCAGTATTTAATTTTATCTAATCATCAAATCAGTTAACAAAAAAGCTCTTTGATTCCTTATTTTTGCTTTCTATAAAAATTTGGAACAATATAGAGTTAAATCGAGTGAAAATTTTCTTTTTAAGTCGACGAAAATGTGCAATATACTCTACAAAAAGGAGGCGAGCCAGTATATTCACAAACTGCTTGTAATGTCCTACGATCTCCACAGTATTTATTGACATTGTTATAAATCATATCATCCGATAATTCCCTCTTGTATAATAGCATAAATTATATTTTAACATATACTAAGAACACTTACTAGTAGGTTGCGCATCATTAGGCCAGGCGCCGGCACCCGCGGCGCACAGCAGCGCGAACACGATGTCCCACTCCTGCGCGCTGTGCACGTTCTGTGCAGACGTCTTCACTATCTCGTACATGCCGCACGAGATCTGCACGAGCACGGTAAGTTAGTAAATAGAGTACATTTTCAAGGGTGTTAAAATTGTGAACTAAAGTCAATATCAAAGAATTTTAGTGGCTTTCCATCCCGAGAACATGCTATATGCAACTAACTTATCGTTGGCGAAATCAGTGGACGACTAAGCTATTATCAAAATGCCTTAAATTTTGTTTTGAAAACCGTTATGCTTTTACGGATCTAAACCATATCAACAACCTTGTCAAGATCCCTTGACCTGTCAATTCACTAAAGACGACCATAAAAAGAACCGAAAACTCTTTTACTTGTTATTATAAGTCATTTACTCGACTATAAACTAAATAATAAACTAAAACCCAAAAATAAACGACAAAATCTTCAACTTCACTTACAACATCAGCCTGTTGATAAAACAGCTTATACGGCAATTGGAACAGCAACGTGAGATGGTGTAACACATGCGGAGCGGCCGCATCGCATCGCATGAGTCTCGCTGCGGTCCTGAGTAAGGCCGTCACGCAACGTCGTAATGTCACTGTCCCGCGACGTGACGACCATAGCACGCAGCGTTGGAGGTGAGCACTAGCTTCCTCCCATACACTTAGGAGACGATCCCTGGTGGAAGAAAGGGGTATTACATACATAAAAATGTGTGAAATTAGTTGTCACGAAATTATAAAAAAAATACTTACACGATATTATCGGAGAAGCTGTTTTAAATGTGCAATGTGATTTATTTATTTATTGTTAAAAAGGTACATTGTAAGTTTTATAACGTAAATAATGCCTAACAAAACTACGAGTATACACATAGTTTTGTCTGTTGGAGCAGAGAGAGATAATATTACTGAAATTGTTAACTGTGTGATATTAGGGTAAATTTTGTGAGCTGTATTAGATATTTATCGAGTTGCAAATAGTTTTTTTTAGTTTAATTTACCTGTTCTGTATAAGAGTCTGTCCGAGCAGTTCTAGGAAGAATATGGTGATGTCTTCTAACTGAGGGTTAAGCTGCAGACTGTCGGTGTCAGGCGGTGTGCCTACTATTACCATGGCACGTACTAATTCCTGCGAGTATTATAAATTATTTAAAAATAATGACAAAAAAAAACGATTACCATATTTGGCAAAAAAATATTGAAAATTTCCAAAATTAGAAAGACAAAAAATTATCAAAAAGTATTCTCTGATCTATATTCTCATATAAAACGATGTCAAAAAAGAAGTATTTTTTAACAACGTATTGTCCAATAGGTAGTTAACGGTAACAGTAGCCCATTCATATTATATTGAAACAATCAAGGCAATTTATTATAAAAATTTTAAGTTACAGTTGGTTTATTGAGGTTACCGTCTGATACCACTGTACAAGTGTACATACGGTAATTAGATAATCCACCACCCTTACCTGCAAACTATCAAGCTGCAAGAACTTGGTCTCAGTTATCAGCAGGCCAGGCAGGTTGCACTTGGCCACGCACTCTGTCGCCGCGTCGATCAACGTCTTCTCATGGGGCGTAGGCGTTCGCATACCTATGAAAAAATGAATTTTAATACTCTATTGAGATAGGCAAATAATTCTGAATTTACAACGAAATTTACATTAAACAAAGTATACATCATTGTCCTCTTTTTGTCTGTAGTGTCAAAACAAAAAACATTCTAGGTAATAAAAGATTGATTAAATCTTATTACATATTAGACACAAAAATACTACAAATATCATAGAAAAAAAGAAAACACCCAAAATAAGGCATTTTTACCACTAGTAAACACGTTCACACAGATTGCCGCTAACACAATACACATACATATTTAAGGAAAATACTCTTTACCGGATCTTAAGAGCTAGTGCAAATTTTTTCAAACGTATCGAAATGTATGCCCACAATTTTAAAATCTGCCACACACGCCTTCTAACCCCCATTGATCTAAAAAAATATTAAGTCCGACATCATCAAAAACTGTATATTCAAGCTTCTAAAACCAGCCTTAAAACCCAGCAATAGAGTATCTTTTAGTGAAGCACAAATGAACAAAAATAAATTCTTCTGGTCTCCTGGTTCCTGTGGCATACTAGGAATGGGCGAAGGTATGTGTCACGCAAAGAGTATTTATATCATCCTTTACGCGCCACGTACCTCGTACCCATCCCAAGTTCTTTCTTCAGTCTTGAATGGTGATGAAGACGAAGAAATATTCTGCTTACAAATGATAAAAAAATAGCACACATATTAAATACATGGTTCGTAAAATGTCTTATTTTAAATCGGTTTTAAATATAATACATTCTAGGTACAAAACTTGTTGTGAATTAAAAATGGTCGAGGAAAAAACAGGAGACATACTTTTGATAGGAGTTGCTAGTGGTAGTTTATGGAAAGTATAAAAGACATTTTTACAATTTATATAAATTTAGTGTATTTCTTCAAGATCGCCTAACTACTTTCAAATCTTATCAAAATCTCTTCGAGTCACATCACCATGCTAGCTCATATTTAGGGCTCCGCTACTTTAGCCCTAACAAGAGTCGTGTCGACAAAGTATTCATATCTTTATCGTCACAATCAGTATGAGTTATTGTAAGAATCCGTACTGATTGCAACGAATTTGATTTGAATGCTTTGATAGTATGTTTAAAGTACATAAATACACCGTTTCTTAAATTTTTCTTCTATCTCAACTGTCAAATATTGTTTTGTGGTAAAAATTCTAAAGAAAAGCATCCCTATCACGTAAAATATAAAAATGATGATTATCCGACCTGCCAAATGTATACAAACATTATTAAAAAAAATAACAATCCGTTTTAAATTCGATAACAAAGACTGTGGCAACAGAATTTTATACAACCAACCAGAGTCTAGCAACTAGAGTCAGTAACATTTTGAAGGTGCCTGAAAAGGCCTACTCGAAATAAAAACATTTTGATTTTGATTCTTCTAGTCGATGTTTGAACCATCCTTAAGTATTTCCAAAATTACCGACCTATTCGATCATTTTGGAAGAACTTACGGACGGGTGGACCGGTTTGCCTGCTTTTAGTTTTTAAGTACCTACCATTACAATCATATGAAAGAAAACTAATAGGTCGGGGAAAAAGTCTTTTCACATTATAGTATGTATGAACTTGTAATAAAATCTTTTTTTATGGATGTTGTTCTTTAAAATTTTAACTTTCAATTATACCAAAACCAGCCAGATACAAATATTTTAGCTAAAAAGATTTTATCACAAGTTCATACATACTATGGACTGGTTCGAAGCGGCGCAAGACAGAGAATCGTGGAAGGACTTGGGGGAGGCCTTTGCACAGCAGTGGGACACTATGGGCTAGGAAAAAAAAATACATACTATAATGGGGAAAAACTTTTTCCCCGAGCTAATATTGAATAGTACCATGCAAGCTGGCAACGTACCTGTTTCACCAAGAGCTATGTAGGAGTAGATGCTGGAGAGCAGGCCGGCTTCGGAACCTCTCGCCGCCTCTCTGATGAGTGAGACTGTGCCGTTCGGGGCTAGGTAGTCCTCTGCTTCTATTAGACACTGTAAAATAGAGACTTTTGAATTAACTAAACGCTGAATGTTTGCTACATGTCGTAGTTATTATTGACTGTTAATATAGGTAATATTAAGAACTAAGTGTTCGACATTTTTGAAAATACATAAAGCTGTCGATCAAGACACATTATTATTCATTATTTATTGTTACACACTGTGTCTATGTTTCTTCCTGTCGCAGGTCTGCTGGTAGAAATTTCTTAAGAAATAAGTACCTTTGTACCTATTGTTTTTTATTTATATCATCTTATCCTTTCTGTAATTTGTGTGAACTTAAATAAAAAAATAAGACACTCACAGACCAGCCCACAGTTGATGAATTTACACTACAAAAACTGCGTTTATTCTATCACATAAAAATTACCGTACCTTAGGTAAAAGTCGTCCAATATAAAGCGTCTTAACAATCTCCAACAGATGTCGCCACGAATCGCGCACGCAATCCGCGTGTCGCGCCGCCACTGCGCATGCGCGGCGGAGAGCCAACTGCGCCTTGCTGGACTGGCCCAGGGTTACGCCTGTAAATAATATAGAACATATAATCTTAAATGCGAAAATAAATAAGAAAAAAATACAATATAAGAAATTTGACTAGCCAAAGAATAAAATGTTGCGAGATTTGACGCTAGTCTGATCCCCGTATAAAACAACTATTTGTGTAATCTATAAATGACACAAGGAATGAAAGTGCGGATATTGCTGTTTTACTTTTTATGTCTGGCTTTAGTCAGTTATAAGTGGCATCTTGGGGTTTAAAACAAGTCTTACCTATAGCAATATAGTTGGCATACTGCGGCGCCAACAACCCCGTAAACTTGCACAGAGTAAGCAGTAATGTATCGAGGGTTATGCAGTCGGGAGGCAGCCTTGCGATCAGGGAGGCACAGCGTTCGAGTCCGTTCAGCGACATCAGGGCTCCGGTCTCACGAGACTTGTTGGTCTCCAACTCTTCAACGGTCGGTGGTGATGAGCGCTCAAAGGCTGCAGAGAGGGCCGTCACCTGGGGACATCATCGTTGTTATTAGGATGTAAATTAATAAAAACTTATATGGTAAAAAAGGTTTTATTATTAACAAGTTATCTCATAAAAAATAAGACGGGAAAGATTGATACATAATACGCTGAATAAATTTCTTTGAGACAGATTTTTGGCACCCAAAAAATAAAACAAAATATAAGTATACATATAAGTAGTGTGTTCTTTAAAGTATTGCTGTAAGAAAGTTCACGATACATTGTACATTACATCGTTTTACACATTCACTTACATACATCAAAATCAAATAACATAATAGGCATTTAGAAGTATAAATTTCACCTGAAAAAAAAGAAACTTACAAATACACTACATATTTTACATACAATCCTGAAAACGTACATAATTTTTTAAAACACAATTATAAAGAAATTTATCCTTTACAACAATCTATATCACAAAATAACGGTAGACTCAAATGATGAAGAAGACCCGAAGACGAAGAATATCCCGATGGCGCTGATGATGTGTTTAAATCGAATACGTCAAATGGTCCCTCTAGCAGGATTGGAGAAAACGTCCGATCCTGCGAAAGGGTTCATCTGCGTATTGATAATCAGGTTCTTAAAGCTCCGCTGTCATTCTCATCTTGCCGTTGTTGCCGTTGCTCAAAGCCGCATGTGTCGTTGTATAGCCCAGCACACCGTAGACGATTTTGATTTAATCGTTGAAATAGATAGAACGATTAAGTCAACACCGCCAACGGGATGTCGGAAGGTCTGCAATCGTCGTCTCTTGGAAAAATCTGGTGCTCTGTTTGATCATAATATTGTAATACATGCGTATATGTACAGACAAACATAAGAATCCATAATATACGATACAAAAAAATATTTAGAATTGAATAGGATTACTGAAAAAAAAAAGATTCCGACGTATAGAGAACCTCCTCCTTTTTTTAAGTCGGTTAAAAACGAATATAAGGTATACGTCAAACAGATTCTCTGCAGGCCAGTAAGATCCATCCAGACATACATAAGGATACATAATATTATATGCGATACAATCATTAATCATAACATATAAAAAGTATTCTTCGTGATCTTGCCTTATTTCTTACAGTATGTTGTATAGCCCAACACACCGTAGACGATTTTGATTTAATCGTTGAAATATACAGAACGATTAAGTCAACACCGCCACCGGGATGTTGGAAGTCAGCTGGTCTGCAATCGTCGTCTCTTGGAAGAATCTGGTGCTCTGTTTGATACATAAGATCGGTACATAAGACGTACAAAATGGAGTTTTCGTTAACTGCCCTTGCTGCATGAAGTAGTATGTTGTATATCCCACCACACCGACGACGATTTTGACTTAATCGTTGCAATACAACGAACTCGAACGATTAGGTCAAAACCGCCGCCGGGATGGGGGATGTTAGCCGATCTTCAAACGTCTCATCTCATCTTCCTGCTCTTATCCCATTTCACTTGGGGTCGGCGCAACACGTCTTCTAGACATGTTGCTTAAAGTTTTGGCTATGGTTTTATAGTCGGCCGCCTGCCTGACCCTAACCCTCTTTGGGAATGCGATTGTTGGTTGTTTACCCGCCACCATTCGGGTGACCCAAGGTGCTTGGTACAGTGCACTGGGTCTTAAGGTCCATTAGTCGCCTTTTACGATACCCAGTGGAGGATATAGGGTGGTGCTATTCTTTATATCCGGACACCAAACATCGTCTATTGGCAAAAAAACCTGTCAAAATTTACCTAAGAATTCATAGAATGGAATATGCGATAAAATCATTAAATATACACAAGACATACTAAATGGAGTCTTCACTAACTGGTTTTCTTGCATGAAGTAGTATGTTGTATATCCCACCACACCGACGACGATTTTGACTTAATCGTTGCAATAGACCGAACGATTAGGTCAAAACCGCCGCCGGGGTGGGGGATGTCAGCTGATCTGCAATTATCGTTTATTGGTAAAAAACCTGTCAAAACTTACGTAAAGATTCATAGGATAATATACGATAATATCATTAAGCACACATAACATAATTAATAATCATTAACCCAAATAACGGAAGAAGACCTCGCGGTAGACCCAGGAAAAGATGGCGCGATGAGCTCGACTCATTTGTACCAAACTGGCCCCAGTTAGCCATAGACCGGGATAGGTGGAAGGAGGGAAGGGAGGCCTTTGCCCTGCAGTGGGACACTAACGGCTAGTATTAATAATAATACATAAGATATACAAAATGGAGTCTTCGTTAACTGGCCTTGTTGCATGGAGTAGTATGTTGTATAGCCCACCACACCAACGACGATTTTGACTTAATCGTTGCAATAGACCGAACGATTATGTCAAAACCGCCGCCGGGGTGGGGGATGTCAGCCGATCTTCAAACGTCGTCTATTGGCAAAAAAACCTGTCAGAAGTCGCGGGGCGAGGCGGGGGAAGCTTCGGCCGATGTGATTTGTCCGTTCGCTAGTGTCAAATTCGAATTCAAATTTAGATCGAACTGTCTGAAACACATGACATTAATATTCAAAGATGTTTCATTGTTTGGTTCATGCAATATCTCGTGATGTTAAGACATATTTGATAAATTGTTTACAGCATTCAATAAATTCAATTTTTTAGTAAACCAAGTTCTAATTTGAAATAAACTTAGTTAAATCTAACTATATTTCATTAATATTTAATTAAATAAGTAAAATACATTATACACCGTGATTTTTAGGTCGTTTTAAAAAAGTCGTCCACACAATGTATCCGTCATAAAATACCTCTAGGCGCGAATATAATTTTTTTATCATTAATTAAAATAATATGCATGAAAAAAATAAATAATACATTGGAAATATGAAACATCCTGTTAAAAATGTTTACGTATCAAACTGTTGAAGATACATGCTACATACTTACTGCGAACATTATGATTGCAATAGTAAGACAGCTGTTTTACGCTAAGGTGAATGACCTGTGATAAGACGCCGCCGCGCCGCCCGCGCGGCCCCTTTGGCACAAGGTTCGGACCGCGCTCACTACAGAGTGTTCGTAAAACTGCCTTGTGTCATAATAATGAATAATATTTTTATTCATTCAAATCTTAAAAAAAACATATTTTTTTATTATAAACGTTTACTAGTCATTGGATACATGAACTGGGCTGCTTTTTTAAAACGACCTAAAAGTCACGGTGTATACACCGTGATTTTTAGGTCGTTTTAAAAAAGTCGTCCACACAATGTATCCGTCATAAAATACCTCTAGGCGCGAATATATTTTTTTTATCATTAATTAAAATAATATGCATGAAAAAAATAAATAATACATTGGAAATATGAAACATCCTGTTAAAAATGTTTACGTATCAAACTGTTGAAGATACATGCTACATACTTACTGCGAACATTATGATTGCAATAGTAAGACAGCTGTTTTACGCTAAGGTGAATGACCTGTGATAAGACGCCGCCGCGCCGCCCGCGCGGCCCCTTTGGCACAAGGTTCGGACCGCGCTCACTACAGAGTGTTCGTAAAACTGCCTTGTGTCATAATAATAAATAATATTTTTATTCATTCAAATCTTAAAAAAAACATATTTTTTTATTATAAACGTTTACTAGTCATTGGATACATGAACTGGGCTGCTTTTTTAAAACGACCTAAAAGTCACGGTGTATAGTTAAACGAAGTAAAATACTTAGGTGTTCTTATTTAATTGATTTCAAATTAACTAATTAACTTTAATTAAATAATTTAATATCGTAAGATCTATCCGACAATATCGATCTCATGTGAACTCATGCACTTTTTTTCCCGGCCCCCACCTCACCACGCATACCTAAGGCGCGGTACAGCGGCTATGGTCAAACTATAACTGGCCTTGTTGCATGAAGTAGTTTGTTGTATATCCCACCACACCGACGACGATTTTGACTTAATCGTTGAAATATACAGAACGATTAAGTCAACACCGCCACCGGGATGTGGGAAGTCAGCTGGTCTGCAATCGTCGTCTAATGGCAAAAAAACCTGTTAAAACTTACGTAAAGATTCATAGGATAATATACAATAATATCATTAAGCATACATACGATAATAAATAATCATTGAGCCAAATAACGGAAGAAGACCTCGCGGTAGACCCAGGAAAAGATGGCGCGATGAGCTCGACTCATTTGTACACAACTGGCCCCAGTTAGCCATAGACCGGGATGGGTGGAAGGAGTGAAGGGAGGCCTTTGCCCTGCAGTGGGACACTAAGGGCTAGTAATAATAATAATACTTAAGATATACAAAATGGAGTCTTCGTTAACTGCCCTTGTTGCATGAAGAAGTATGTTGTATATCCCACCACATCGACGACGATTTTGACTTAATCGTTGCAATAGACCGAACGGTTAGGTCAAAACCGCCGCCGGGGTGGGGGATGTCAGCCGATCTGCAATTATCGTCTCTACGAACAAAAAACAGAGAAAAGCACAACATGGAGTTGTAACAAATACGAAAATATAGGAGCATAAAATGCAGGCCAACAAAACTGATCCAGACTCACATAAAGATTCATAATATGTGACACAATAAAAAATCATAAGATATTAGTAAAAATCTTCGTGATCTTGCCGTCGGTTCTTGAAGAAGTACGCAGTATACGCAGTTTACTCACGCGTATGGATATGCCATGTGGAGAAAAGAGGATCACGTGGTAAAGAAGGTGTTGGACATGAAAGTGGATAAATATAGGGGAAGAGGACGACCAAAGAAACGATGGATGGATTGTGTGAAAGATGATATGGCTGCATAGTGTTACTTGCGAGATGACGTCAGATAGGAACGTGTGAAAGAAGACATGCTGCGCCGACTCCAAATAATAATTGGAGGAAGGTGGAAAAACATGGTTAAGGAGTCGATTGAGTCGTCTAATCCAGCAATTATGAATTAACCTCTAGTTGTTGGATTATACGACCCAACCGCCTTTTTAAAAACAACTGCAATCTTCATGATCTTGCCTTCTTGCTTAGAGCAGTATGTTGTATAGCCCACCACACCGGCTATGATTTTGACTTAATCATTGCATCAGACCGAACGATTAGGTCAAAACCATCGCCGGGATGAGGACTGTCAGGATCTTGGTCTGGGCGTCTTCAAAACTTGAAGGTTTTCTCTTCTCAGATTATTTTTAAGCTAAAGTTAAGTAACATTACATACTTTTGTAAGGACATGCTAATAAAAACAGAATATACATTTCAAAGTACAAAATAGTCTTCATTCATGGGAAATTCTTCTCTTAACGGTTAAACTTATATTAATAAGAGTTAATAAAACACAAAGTCAAGAACTGACTACTCGTGTGTACGGTAGGTAACATAAATTGGTCATCATAAACTGTACAATCAAATCCTCTTAGTTGATGTTGTGCTATTAGATTGCTAACGTCTGTTATAGTCAAGAGTATGTTCAGTGGCTTACGTCAGACCCGACAGAGGCACTTTGCCGAAACTACCATGACCGGTCAGCACCTGTGTCAGTCGGTACGTCAGACTTTCGTACCCTTTTCGACAAATATCAAGACCGCGGTGGGATACTGCTAAATACATTAGCGATATCAACGGACAGTGCAATAAATATTTCACTTTACGCAATTGCCTCTTAGTGTGACAACTCAATTTTGCCCACCTCGTCCAACAGCACAATGGGGCTCTAACGACGGTTACCAGGGCGAGCCGTACAATTTCAGAAGGACCATATTTCCCAATTTCCGTTTTACGTAAACCTCGAGAAATCTCAAAAGACTTGCCAAATTACATCGGTCACACTGTACACTGGTATGTGGTACTCACGGTTGACGGGCATATAGGTGGCAGATGACCGCTTTATTGGTTATATTTAATTTCATACAAAATTCTCATGCCATAGGATAATATGCCATAGTTACTTAGCAATTTTTATTAATTTCTATGTACATATCGATTCGGTCTGAGAATCGGCCAACATAATGTATTATCCCCGTTTTTTTGTCATTTTTTTATTACTACGAAGTCGAAGGCAACAGATATAGTACTGTGGCGTTATGACCTTGATAGTCACATGAAGGAATGGACTACACTTTCTCTGCACCACCCTATGGTTGGTTGTTGGGAGAGAATGCCTCAGGCATTAAGTCCGGCATTATACATTGTATAAAAAGCATAAATAACAATAGGTGTGGTACTCACAGTGGGTGGGCAGGCGACGGTGAACAGCCTGGCGTGGTGGTGGTGATGCGCGGGCACTGCGCGGTAGCGGGCGCCGTTCCCCGCGCCGCGACGCTGTAACACGCGCCACAGGTACGCCTCGCGGACTAGACCTGTGCGCTCGGCTGGCATTACCATCTCTTCATTCCTGGTGAGAAAAAATACAAAATAAAACAACAAACCCTTTGTAAGATCTGGTACCACCAGCATTATATGCAAGTAAATGTTTCTTTTTTTTTTGTAATAAATTTCGTTGCAAGTGAAATAGTTTCAAAACTTGTTACTTGTCTGACTCTTGTCCTACTCTTAGCATAATTATGAGCAAAACTATTTTTAACGACTATTCAAAACTAACTGAGCACACCATTCATCAAATCTCAGTACAAGAAACAAAACTAATACTCACTTGATAGAATGGAATATAGCCTCCAGCATACTCTGGTCGAAGTCCTCAGAGCCGTTCAATCCCCTGAGGTTCTTGACGAAGTCCTCCACAGTCATGGGCACGTTGAGCTTCTTGGCGTTGTGGTTGTGCTGGTCCATGTTCAGCATTATCACTGAGTAGGCTAAACGGAAGGCCGCGTCTGTGTTCGCGAATGGTTCGCCGTTCGTGCTCTGTAGAGTAGATTATGAAAGATACTGGTTTATAAATTAGTTTTTGGAGGTAGTCATACTTAGTTGAAGAAAAAAAAGATATTTTAATTGTTAATCCAGGTTTTGAGTCAATGGCCTAAAGATCTATTATATAGTCATAGTTGATAACCGTAGTTAAGATACATCTAGACGTAGACTCGTAAAACGTTTTAGCAAGGATAGCTTTTCCCCTTTTGAGAATAGATAAGATAAAACTAATAGACGGATTGTGTGAAAGATGATACGGCTGCAAAGAGTGTTGCTTGCGAGATGAAGTCAGATAGAATCGTGTGGAAGAAGAAGATGCTGCGTCAACCCCAAATAATAATTGGGGTAAAGGGCAGGAGAATGACGATGATGACGATGACAGTCAACCCAGTAGTGCAGAGTCGAGGTAAGAAGATAAAATATACTCACATGCCACCGCTCAGCGAATCGCTCCATGACAAGGAAGATAAGTGGCGCTTCTCCTGGCAGCCTGAAGGTCTCCAGATACAGCCGCAGCGCCTGGTCGATCCTCAGGCCGGCGTAGTCGAAGCTGTCAGCGAAGGCGCCCAGGACTGAGGGGCCACCGTCCTCGTCCTCACCGCGAGAGGAACGCTTGCAGATGTATTCACCTGAATAAAATAGTAGTATGAAATCAGACCAGGATATAGTAAATTTTCTGCACAGTTCCCACAAATAGAATGCGGTATCATGTATAATTCTGGAATGTTTCTATGATACTTTTATAACGGGTTAAGGGTGGGCGATGGGGTGCTGTGTATAATTTACAAATCTTGACGTTCAGAAAGTGCTACATTGTAGTTGAGTGCTAATTTGAATAAATGACTTTTGATTTTGATTTTACAGAGACAGATTTTTATTAAACTGGAATCTGAACTGAGGAAGGCTAGGAAAAGACGAAAAAGATATACTCTTTCTCGGCTTTGCCTAGCCTATTAAAGAATGAAAATTTAACTTACATATGTGAGTGACTGTATGTGTATTTTTAGTCGAATGAAATTCATATTTTTTGAATACCAAAACCAAAATCATACACGCGATCAGTTTCAAACCAAAAAACGTTTACATCAAACCTAACTTACTCAACACTTCACTTTGACCCCATCAAGAAAAACACTGGAGATGACATATCATACATCAATTAAAAAAACTACGAAAACCACTCACCAATCATTTTCTTGTCCAAATCCGGGTTTTCTCTTAGAAAGATGGCGACTTCGTGCGGGTCCAGCGGCGAGGTCAGCACCCCGTGCTCCTGCAGGAACTCGATCCCGCGCTCCGGCTTCTGGTTGAACATCTCCGTGCCTTGGCTCACCCACTGTGCGAAAGAGAAAGAAAAATCAACATTAGTTCAAAAGATAGGCCATCGGTATACTAAGGGACACTGAAATAATCGTCTACAGTACCGAGAACTGGTCAAAATTTAAATGTTACGTTTTCAATACTTAGAAGATTACACGTTTTCTTAAAATTAGCAAATATATTCAATTATAATTTTAAAACACAGCACAGCAAATAAACTTAAAGAAAACACGCATTTTTGGAATTAATTTAAAAAAATAAACTACCGTTAGTAATACAAAAACACACACATAAAAAGTAGGTATTATCGACAGAGTAATTTCCCCTGAAACGTGACACATTAAATACAATAAAAAATCACATAAATTTTGAGTATAATCTTCTGTTGTAATTTTTCAGGAAGTAACCTTCAGCGCTACGGACGTATTATTGAAGTTAGCGAACAAACAGCAAAAAAAAACGTTATCTCCAATAAGACGCCCGGAGAACCAAAGACAGCAATCTTCTGTTCTTCACGGCGATGGATCTTGATCTTGAAATATATGATCTTCATCTCGAAGAAATCCTTTAGCGCTCCGGACGTATTATTGAAGTTAGCGAAAAAAGAAGTAGAACGTTATCTCCAATAAGACGTCCGGAGAACTAAAGACAACTAGAAGTCTTCATAATGAAGCATCCACTTCTTAACGTAGTAACGTACACGTCTTGATAATCTTCTCGAAGTAATCCTTCAGCGCTCCGGACGTATTATTGAAGTTAGCGAAAAAAGAAGAAGAACGTTATCTCCAATAAGACGTCCGGAGAACCAAGGACAGTATTCACGATGATGTATCCAACATTAATCATAGAATCTTAAAATATAAACATAATGCTTTTACAATTATCGACTTGATCACAAAAAATCTTGTTATTCCTAATTGGTGAAAATAACACGAGTGGTATTGATTAATAAAGTTAGAAAGAATATTATAGATAACTTCATATGTTGTAATCTTCTGGCAGAAAAACTTAAGCGCTTCGGACGTATTATTGAAGCGACACCGTACTATAACGTTATCTTCAATAAGACGCCCGAAGAACTAAAGAGATCTTCAGTTGTTCTTCTCATGGCAGAAAGTTTCGTTACAATTTCCTGAAAATTCGAACACAAAAATACGATAGCAATTTAGGCAACAATAAATGCTGACGTTTAGCCAGAGAGATTTTACAAGACAAGAAGCTGAATTCTTCATCTACTTAATTCTTCTGGAAGTAACCTTTAGCGCTCTGGACGTATTATTGAAGTTAGCGACACCGTCTTGCAACGTTATCTCCAATAAGACGTCCGGAGAACCAAAGACAGCAATCTTCTGTTCTTCACGGCGATGGATCTTGATCTTGAAATATATGATCTCCATCTCGAAGAAATCCTTCAGCGCTCCGGACGTATTATTGAAGTTAGCGACACCGTCTTACAACGTTATCTCCAATAAGACGTCCGGAGAACTAAAGACAACAGTCTTCTATTCTTCACGATGAAGGTTCTTCTTTCTTTTCAGTTACCTAGTCTGGGAAAAACATTATCTAAGAAGACCACAAGAAAATTCCACGTTTCAATCAGTAAAATACGAGTACATTACATAGTAGCTAAAACACATCAATTTGCAAATTACTAAAGTCAGCAAGACATATAGGCACTGTTATCTTCCATAGTACGACCAGAGAACTGAAGATAGCAGTTTTCGCTACAGAGTATCCCATTATCACACGGGGAGATATTAAAATGTAAAGTTGGCAATTTTAACTTATAGTAATTCTTCCGACAGAAAGCCTTTAGCGCTCCGGACATATTATTGAAGTTAACAAATCAAGAAGTGCCCCATGTTATCTCCAATAACTGGTCCAAAGAACCAAATATAGCAATCTTCAGTTCTTCACGACGTTGAATATCGATCTTGAAATATATGATTTTCATCGCGAAATAAACCTTGAGCGCTTAAGGTGCATAATCAAATTTAGCGAACTCGTAGAAAACATCAGATTTATTTAGACGTCCGGAGAACTAAAGACAGTAAGCAGTCTTCACAATTGAGAATCCAGTTCATAATCATAGCAATGAAAAAAAAACACAAAAACATTTGGCGTTCCTGTAAAGGACCGTCACATGAGACGAGCATTTTATAAAAAAACAAGAAGAATCTAACAATTAATATCTTCAAATGTTGTAATTCTTCTGGCAGATAACCTTCAGCGCTCCGGACGTATTATTGAAGTTAGCGAAGAAACTGAAAAAAAAACGTTATCTCCAATAAGACGTCCGGAGAACCAAAGCCAGCAGTCTTCTGTTCTTCACGGCGATGAATCTTGATCTTGAAATATATGATTTTCATCTCGAAGAAATCCTTCAGCGCTACGGTCGTATTATTGAAGTTAGCGAAGAATGCGATAAACAAACGTTATCTCCAATGAAACGCCCGGAGAACCAAAGACAGCAATCTTCTGTTCGTCACGGCGATGGATCTTGATCTTGAAATATATGATCTTCATCTCGAAGAAATCCTTCAGCGCTCCGGACGTATTATTGAAGTTAGCGACACCGTCTTACAACGTTATCTCCAATAAGACGTCCGGAGAACTAAAGACAACAGTCTTCTATTCTTCACGATGAAGGTTCTAATTCTTATCAGTTACCTAGTCTGGGAAAAAGCATTATCAAACAAGACCACAAGAAAATTCCACGTTTCAATCAGTAAAATACGAGTACATTACATAGTAGCTAAAATACATCAATTTGCACATTATTAAAGTCAGCAAGACATATAGGCACTGTTATCTTCCATAATACGACCAGAGAACTGAAGATAGCAGTTTTCGATAGCAGTGTATCCCATTATCACACGAGGAGATATTAAAATATAAAGTTGGTAATTTTATCTTCATCTATAGTAATTCTTCTGGCAGAAAGCCTTTAGCGCTCCGGACATATTATTGAAGTTAACAAATCAAGAAGTGCCCCATGTTATCTCCAATAACTGGTCCAAAGAACCAAATATAGCAATCTTCAGTTCTTCACGACGTTGAATATCGATCTTGAAATATATGATTTTTATCGCGAAATAAACCTTGAGCGCTTAAGGTGCATAATCAAATTTAGCGAACTCGTAGAAAACATCAGATTTATTTAGACGTCCGGAGAACTAAAGACAGTAAGCAGTCTTCACAATTGAGAATCCAGTTCATAATCATAGCAATGAAAAAAAAACACAAAAACATTTGGCGTTCCTGTAAAGGACCGTCACATGAGACGAGCATTTTATAAAAAAACAAGAAGAATCTAACAATTAATATCTTCAAATGTTGTAATTCTTCTGGCAGATAACCTTCAGCGCTCCGGACGTATTATTGAAGTTAGCGAGGAAACAAAAAAGAAAACGTTATCTCCAATAAGACGTCCGGAGAACCAAAGACAGCAATCTTCTGTTCTTCACGGCGATGGATCTTGATCTTGAAATATATGATCTTCATGAAGAAATCCTTCAGCGCTCCGGACGTATTATTGAAGTTAGCGAACAAACAGCAAAAAAAAACGTTATCTCCAATAAGATGTCCGGAGAACTAAAGACAGCAAATAGCCTTCAGATTCCAATCTACAGAAACAAAAAATACACGAATATCGAGTTGTTCACAAAAATACAGGGATTTTCACATGAGACGCACAAAATATTAAAATCAAGAAAACCTAATTATCTTCATACGTTGTAATTCTTTGGCGCTCTGGTTGTCTTACTGAAGTCTGCAAGGTATATTTCAAAACCTTGTAATCTTCATTAAAACACCCGGAGAATCAAAGACAGAAGTATTATGCTAGAATAATAAAAACAAAAGTCATCGAACTTTATCAAGTTGTTCACAAAAATATTTGGCATCCGTGTAATCAGTTTAATCTTCTTCAGTAGTGTTTCTTTTGCTAGATAACCTTTAGCGCACCAGACGTATTATTGAAGTTAGCGAACTTTTGGCAAACGTTAGCTCCAATAAGACGTCCGGAGAACTAAAGACAGCAAGCAGTCTTCACAGCGGAGAATCCGGGTTATAGCATATATCTATTAAAAAAAGGTTTGTGACACGAGACAGTATAATAGAAATCAAGAGGGATATAACCGTTATCTTCATCCTTTGTTCTTCTTCTAGACGTGATCCTTCAGCGCACCGGACGTATTATTGAAGTTAGCGAGGAAACAAAAAAAAAACGTTATCTCCAATAAGACGTCCGGAGAACCAAAGACAGCAGTCTTCTGTTCTTCACGGCGATGGATCTTGATCTTGAAATATATGATTTTGGTTTCGAAGTAATCCTTCAGCGCTACGGACGTATTATTGAAGTTAGCGAAGAATGTGACAAGCAAACGTTATCTCCAATAAGACGTCCGGAGAACTAAAGACAGCAGTCTTCTGTTCTTCGCGGTCATATAGTTAATTTTCTCTAAAGAACAAAATAAGAAAGATATATGCAGCATTTTACACAATACACAAAATTGTAATCAATTGTTAAATAGATCAATGTCTCACAAATAAAATTCATCCATCCAATAACATGTACATTCATTTATATTCAAAATGGGTCTAATTTATCATACAGACCCCCATTTGTTCCTAGCAGATATTATTTTAAAGTTTCATAAAGTGGCTCTTATAATATATAGGTATGTCTCCACTGTCCGGGCAGAAGAGGAATAATTAAGAAGACTTGTATGAGCACCTTTATTCAGAAGGGGGTTGACAGAAGCGCCATCTCGTGATGATTGACAATTAAACTCTCAGAAGCTATTATTGAAATAACATGATAATAACACTGTTAAAAAATAATAATACCTTCAGAGAGAATAATTTATTTAATCGTTCTCTTTGTAGTTTTGTTTAACAATATCTAGTTCCTGCTTTAAATAATCAAATAAGGGAAAGAAGAAACATGTGTATACATACAAATCAAATAATTAAGCTGAAAAATCCATCTTGAAAATATAAATCACGTAATACAAGTAAAATTAAGAATTATTACATCATAATTATCATAGTACCTAACTCACATTGTAGCAAAGACCATAAAAAAACATTGTTATGCATCAAAATATTCCAAAGGGCATTGGCCAGGCTTGAGATGTGTCAGATCTCAAGAACAAACTTGATAATGTTTCATGCCTGGAACATAATCAAGATTGTCCTGAAGACCAAAAATATATCACGAACAAGAACCTAAAAAACGTGGTCAAGTTTTGCAAAATTGAGTAACAATGAAAACAGATCTGAAAATAAATGATTAGTGAGACATGACACATACATAACACAATAACTTCACAGTTAGCACACATATGAGTACAGATACATAAAAACAGATTACACAATAAAGATCCCATTCATGGAATTCAGAGCTATCTTTGAAAAAGTTACAAAATATTAGACATATAAACCTGAAAACACACACAAAAAAGTTTCTTAGGAACAATTAAAACACATAAATAATCCAACATAGCAAAGTGAAGATAATTAGTAACATAGATATACAAGGAATAAAACAAATTACACGGTAAATATAACAACAGTATATTAATATCGTAACCTATAAAGTTACAAAAACAGCGGAAATATAAACCTAAAGAACAACCCGTGAAATCCGTAAAAAGAGTTTGATTTCAACAATTAAAACATTACCCGATAAAACAGAAGTATATGAAAATTCAAAATCGACTTCAAAAATACAGAAAAAAGAAATCGCTAAAGCACATGACACGATGTAATGGAAAAATTTAAACTCTCGGTCAGTGACCTCGACCCATTCGTACGTTCAACCGGGAGTTTAAATCTATTTGTTGCAAAAAAAGTGAAAGAATTAATAAATCTTACCTTTTTCATGTTCTTTATGTTGTCGAGCTCCGCTTCTGATGGCAGGTCCGTCGAGGGCTTGTGCCGCCCGGTGCGGCCGCCGCCGAAGTACTGGCTGATGTCGTGCGTCACGTGGTCGCTCACCACCGACACGTCGTCCAGGCCCCCTAGCTCCAACGACACGTGCCCACCTCGACCATCCCTCTCTCTCTCTTCCTCCCCATTTGGTATCTCTATCTCTGTTTTCACTTCCTTATTTTGATTGCAACCCATTTCGATTGCTTCGATAATAGTCATTAAGGCTTCTAAGGAAAGGGAGTGGATGTTGTACGACGTTGAGGAGACTACGTTTTTGGAGAGCAATTTCGTGAGCTCTTCGAATATATCCATGCAGTATACGTCACAATCATAGTTCAGGTATATTTCTGCACAGAGGCCAGGTATCCTGAACATCTGTGCGAGGCTCTCGAGCGCGAGGTGGTGGATCTCCTTCAGCTCGTAGATGGCCTTCGTGGTGTCAGCTGATATTATCTCTATGATCTTTTTGTAGAAGGCTTCCATTTGGAATTTGAGGTGGGTGCGAAGAGCCTCGAATAGCAGGAATGACACTTGGAGGTCGAGAGCAAATATTGATATCCTCTCCGTACTCAGCAACTGTAAAAAAAATATGCGTGAGATTCCTGCTAGAACTTACATATTTTCTACACAGCTTATAAATTATAATTATACAGTGTTACAAGTATCCAGTTATAATATTATCAAAACGTAGAACCTCTTGTAGGAAGAAAAGATAGCGTCTTAGGAATATATTGTACTGGTCCATTGCGACGAGATCTGACTGTATACTTATAAATAAACAGTTAGGAACACGCTGCGATACACCAGCCACAGTGCAAGCGCTAAATCTCTAATAACAAACGGATGAAGTTACACGAAATCTTAACAAACATATCACTTTGGAATACTTAAAAAAAAACGGTCACAAAATGTGCCATATTTGTGCTTGAAATTTACAAAGTTCACATTAAAAAATCTGATGTATTGTATGATATCATTTAGATGATCCGATGTATGAATGATGAGTAACTCGTAGTCTCAAGGAGCACAAACACAAGACCTAATCTCCGATGCAGCGCTCAGCCTGTATCGTAGATTCGGTCTTGTCTTTGATATTCCTCAGATTTGCATCAGTATCCAAAATAACTCTAACCCGAGCAGTCATACAAAAATTGTCGTCGAACAAAAGTCTGCCTCTTTTATTGCCAGGCAAGCTTGCTTATCAAGGTATTGCAAAAAATATTTTTTTCAAACAAGAGTTTTTCAGGCACTTTCAAACCTTACTTATTATTACTTTAGTCCTAATACTTATTAGAATCTATTCGTTACACAAATTAGTAGAGCAATATTTCCATGGTACTGAAATCTGGAAGGTTGGTAGTCTGTAAGCATTAAGGTGGTATGGAAGAAATTACTAATTGTCGCGACGGTACCGGGATTGGGAATTTCCTCCATGCCATCGTCACACTTCGTCGGGACCTTTCCCCTTTCCTCTTTCCCTTTATTGCCTATGTCCTAGCGAAATTATTTGAAAAAAAAAACTGCAAATTCAATATAATTAATAGTAATAATGTCAGGCAAAAAGTTGCTTCAGGTTTTTAAAATGATATTTGATCCGTAGCAACTATGGCAAAAAGTTATTGGTCATTAAAATTTACATAAAATCAAGCAGTGTGAGCTAATTAGCTCACACTGCTTACTCAAGGTTACTCCTTACTTTGACGTCTTGAATCTACGAACGAATGAACGGGATTGAATGAGTGAGGATGAATCTTCTGGTGTGGTCGAAGTCTGATGTCTGTAGATAGCCAACCCCCCACCCCTCACAGGACGTGACTACAATGGAACAAAAAAGTTACATCCTGTGAGGGATGAAGACCTGACATCTGTCCATTGTCTTGCAGCATTACTCCATTGTAGACCTAAATCCTTTATAATAAAGTCACTTTCACCTTTAGCTCCCCTTGTAGTAATATCGGCTTTGGCGGCAAAAATGAAAAGTTACTCTCATTGTGGGCAAACATGTTCTCTTTTTAAGTTTAGATATTTAATAAAAAGTTGTTTGTTTCAAATAAATTGGTTTTTCGAACTATTTGATAACATTATTAGAAAAGGCATTGCTCAGGCTTCCATGACTATGACTCATCTATACTTTTGTTTCTGATAAAAAAATGTTTTAAACAGCACTGTAAATTACATATACTTTATGTTTACACACCCATAAGCAGAGCATGTTAAAACTACATATTGTATTTACACCTAACTAAACATTTTTTCACAAATAAAATATCATCTTATCTTCTCTTAGCGAATGCTTAAATTTCAGGACTTAAACGACTTTTAGCTCATCGCCAGTTCAATCATAAATGCAGGAGGAGCCACAGGCGAAAAGAAGTACACACAAATATGAATAAAACCGACCACAATAAGCACTGCAAAGTATGTAAAAAAAAAAACTTAATAATCATTAAAAAGTGAATGAATTTCACAAACTTTCATCTGTTTATAGTGATCGGTTTTATTATAAAATAGATCATTTATTATAAAATAGAAACAGTTAAACGATAAACCATTTTGTTAATAAGTTACCTTTACATTACCCTTTTAAACTTCTATATCCATAGTGCAGTCTAAAAATTAACCGACGGTTCTAGAATATCAAATCCAAAGTCAAAATACAACATCACGTAAAGAGCTGTGATTGGTTGCGAGTCTTTTGAACAACCAATTGCAGTCGAGATCAAGACATTTAAGAAAAGATTAAATTGATCATTCTTTCTAGAACCGTAAGAAAGTTGAGGAAAAACATGAAAATGCATATAAATATGAAAGTTATCCACGATTATCCAGCGCCCTTATAATCCGACATGTCTAATACAAAATATTAAGCAAATATTTACAAATAATGTATGACCAAAGAAATGACGGAAGGATTGTGTGACAGATGATATGGCTGCAAAGAGTGTTGCGAGATGACGTCAGATAGGAACGTGTAGAAGAAGAAGACATGCTGCGCCGACCCCAAATAATAATTGGGAGAAGGGCAGGAGAATGATGACTGTAAGTAATGCATACAAAATAATAATTGAACAGGAACAACATTGTATACGGCATCACTACACTGATTTGTAATTGTTGTAGACACTCATCTATAGCAACAAGCTCGATAGTCCAACATTACTTAGTAAATTATATATCAGACTAGCTGACACGGCAGACTTCGTACTGCCCCAACGATAAATAAAAAAAAAGTCGCACCTTTTAAACCTTCCCTAGGCCTCCACGAACAATTCAAGACCAAGATGAGCTAAATCCGTTCAGCCGTTCTCGAGTTTTAGCGAGACTAACACGAACAGCAATTGATTTTTATATATAAGATAACTGCGGGCCCACTGCAAATAAAATTCAAAGTTAAAACAAAAATACTTACACTCAACAGATTTCTGCAAAGCGGGTCTTTAACCAGGTACAGCAGGGAGGGGTACTTCGCCAGCTGGTCGGCGGACACCTCTAGTGCTGTCCCCACTAGAGACAGCCCTAGGTGCACCATGCCAGATGTGTTCTGACTGTCCAGTGGGTTGCATAGCGAGATTAGGAACCTGGAGAAGAAAAAAAATGAAGTTAGGTAAGTAAAATAGGTTTAACCATTTAAAACTTTCACGACTTATACACATATTTTAGACGACAAATGGGACTTATTCGCGATATGGAACGATATTTCTTTTCTCCCGACGTTTTGTGACCACGGTCGGTGCAACTCGATCGAAACGTCGGGTGAAATAGGTTTAGACTGGTCTCTGGATGTAGTGGTAGGTAACTCTGCTTGTTAAACTTATGACAGTGGGTGCGATTCCCACCCTGGACCAATATTCGTGTGTTGCGTCGGTGCTTGTCTAGTATCCAGACGACTAATTTAAGAATGTATTTAAAATAAACAAAATTTAGACATTCTGCTGTCCGATTTAAAAAGTGCAGGCTCTACCTAGTTTGAGAACAGAGGGTTGTTCGTAAGTGCAAATAAAATATTATATTATTATTAAAGATTTCATTGTAAGTAAATTCATTCAAGTTCGTTCGCGGCGAAGGTGGTGCGACGATTTAGTCAGTCTAGATCTAGATTTGCCAGCAGCTCCGTCAGGGCCAGGCCACACGGTGCGGCACCGCACCGCACCGCATTACTCCGCACCGCACTGGCGGCCACACGAGCAGTGCGGCGTCGCGATATTCTTACGGCGCCGCTGCGGCACCGCAACAGGCTTGGCTTGGCTTGCCCAGTTGAAATATAAACAGTATAAACAACTGAGCGGCTTGGCTGCGGCACCACACTACTTGCACCCCTCCCCGCCTCGTCTGCCTCGCGCCGTTGTCCGGTGCGCCTGCGGTGCGGGCGTGCCGTGTGGCATACCATACATTTTTATATGTAGGAAACCGTTGCGGCACCGCACAGGCGCCGCGCCGGAGCCGCACCGCACCGTGTGGCCTGGCCCTCAGGCTACCTGACACCGCAATAACCCACTACCTATATCTTCCCACCTAACCTTTGCAAGACTACAAGGTACTGACCTAAACAGCTCTCTAACGCAGACCAAGCCGTACGGCTGCAGGTTGGCGTCCTCCTGCGGCGTGAATCTGATTCCGCGGTGGTTGACATACTCAGCCGGCTTGTCACTAAGGTTCTCTGTGACTGGCTCCGGTGAAACCTTTTGAAAGACTACAAGGTACTGACCTGAACAGCTCTCTAACGCAGACCAACCCGTACGGCTGCAGGTTGGCGTCCTCCTGCGGCGTGAATCTGATGCCGCGGTGGTTGACGTACTCCGCCGGCTTGTCGCTAAGGTCCTCTGTGACTGGCTCAGGTGTTGTCGGTTCTAGACTCTCTTCAATAAATACCTTGACACCGCAGTTACTCACTACCTACAAGTTCCCACCTAACATTATTAAGACTACAAGGTACTGACCTGAACAGCTCTCTAACGCAGACCAACCCGTACGGCTGCAGGTTGGCGTCCTCCTGCGGCGTGAACCTGATGCCGCGGTGGTTGACATACTCCGCCGGCTTGTCGCTAAGGTCCTCTGTGACTGGCTCCGGTGTTGTTGGCTCTAGACTCTCTTCAATAAATACCTTGACACCGCACTAACCCACTACCTATAAATTCCTAACAATTTGCAAGACTACAAGATACTAACCTGAACAGCTCTCTAACGCAGACCAAGCCGTACGGCTGCAGGTTGGCGTCCTCCTGCGGCGTGAATCTGATCCCGCGGTGGTTGACATACTCCGCCGGCTTGTCGCTGAGGTCCTCCGTGACTGGCTCCGGTGTTGTTGGTTCTAGACTCTCTGGCTCGGCGATTGGAGCTTCGATTTCTGAAGAGGATATTTAGAAAAGTAAAGTATAGGGAAATTATTGTTGCTTCAGAATATGTATGACATATAGAGTTATTTAAAATATTATCAAGAATTTTGAGTGAACAAGGAACACTCAAAAAAAATAAAAATACTACACCTTGATTTTAAACTTTGTTAACACATAAAAAAACTTTAAAAGATCTCATCATTGCTCACATCATAGCCATTTACATAGACAGGCCTTTGGTCTTGTAATTAGTGGCCCTGACTGCTATACCAGAGGTCGTGGGTTCGATTCCCACCCAGGACAAATGTATGTGTGATGAGCACGAGCATTTGTTCTGTATCTGGGTGTATTTTATCTAATATGTATGTACATATTTAGAAATATACAGGGTGACTTCGAAGTCGTGGGCAATATTTTAAACTAAGACACTATTAATGATACTAATTGCGTTAGGGCTATTTTTACGTAAAAAAAAATAGTAATAATGTAGGTAGTTACCTAGTTCCCCCCGGCGGGGCCGGGCATCCTACGCCCGGCCAGGCGCCGGAGTGGTCGCGGAAGTAATCCTCTTCGTTTCCCGTGACCTGTCCAAGGTGGCGCATACCGAGAACCCGGGGGTTTTAGTGGGTACGGGGCCGCCTCACGGTCCAAGCCCCACACTCCACAATTTTTTCTTATTTTTTTTTTTCGTAAAAGTAACCCTAACGCAATTAGTGTCATTAATAGTGTCTTAGATTAAAATATTGCCCACGACTACGAAGTCACCCTGTATAATTTTAATTATAAGTTGTCCAGTACTCATAAAAAAAGCTCTGCTTAGTTTGATACTAGATGGCGTTGTGTAAAAATCATGAAATATTAATATATAGGCAACTTTTTCTATCTGAAAAAATCCTATCAACCAAATACAACCACCCACCTTCCTTCTCCACCTCCTTGACCTCCTCAGTCTTCTCCTCCTCAGGTTCCACCTTCTCATCAGCGCTGTCGGCACTGACGCACTTCTCCAGGAGCTGTGTAATGGAGGTGTTCCCATTGGCGGCGAGGTCCATGGATGAATGCCGGCCGTGCTTCTTGACCGGACTCTTCAAAGAGTCGACTGGTTCGATGGTGATTTCAGCTTCGTTGAGAAGGTGTTTGTCTTGACTGTAGTTGGAAAAGATTGAGTGAGATAGTATGTGATACTATGTAATGTAAAGGAGTATGCAAAAAATTGTATGGGCTCTGTCCCAAACACCAACAGACTTGGGACTAATTTTAATATAATTATAAAGTCCCATACAACGACAAATATCGATTTTTGGTCCGTAAATATATGGGATTATTAAATAAAAACATTTTAGTTGAAAAAGGGTGTTTATTTTTTTAAATAACTACGTCTAGTTATTAATTACAACACACAATGGTTCAGCTGAACATTTTAAGTATTAATAGCAAAAATATTCAAGTGTATTATGTAAGTATGTATATTTTTGATAAAAAAACAACATTTTAGGTTAGTATTTTTAAACATTTTTTTGTTGTTGTTAATTTACTATCAAAGGGCCCAATAAACAAGCAGAGGTCAGCAATAGCTGCAAACAAGCCGATATTGCACAGATAAACAACGTGAACACAGCGGAACGTACAGGACACGACTGAGGTGCGCGCGCGCATGTTAGCATGGCAAGGGGCGAGGGTACAGTGAGATTAGACCGTTATTTTATCTATGCGTCTCACGGCTGTTCTCTATCAATAGCTTTTTTTATAGTTAAATAGTGTGCCTAAAAAATTTTGTACTGAAAAAAGTGAACAAGAATTGTTTTTTTGCACGTTAACCCCATGACTTACGATAATGTCGTCATAATAAAAAATGATCATGATACCATGATGTATTAAATGAGATACGTTTGAAATCTGTTGGTGGGTTGGGACGATTTTTTGCGTGGTCATTTATATTTTTTTTTATTCAGGCATCCATTTATTTCAGACATCAAGGCCCATATAAATATATACAATACAACTTAAAAATACTAAAAATATATATCACATAATTATCGAAACATAAAGTTTTGTTATTGAGCTAAAATATTCTAAGTAGTGTAAATTATTTGTTTAAATTGATGCAAATGTAGTGGATATTTTTAATAGACCCCTTACTGTTATATTATAGCAAAATCACAGATCATTGAATTATAAGTTTTTTTTTCATGTTTAGATATTCAAATAAATTTTAAAATTGATAAGGTTAGATAAGATGTGTCTATAAAATATCCCAAGAATATAATTCTTAAGAACTCAAGTTGTATGTTGAGACTAACGATTTTATTTCCATACCTAAAGTGAAGATGGCTAATTAACATTACATGCCACTTGTTTGCAAAGAAATAGACTAGAATAATCTACATAGTTATATTATTTACCTGTGTCGGAGGTCAGCTTTACTAGCATCAGTTTCTGCTTCTAACTCCGCCGCGGGAGTTGTGGGCTGTTCACTTATTGATGATTTCCTTTCCAAAGTACTGGTAGCGCCTGAAACAAATTTAATATAACATGTTAAGATTGTGACTTTCTTTTTCAAATCTAATCAAACCCATGTGTGGTTTGTCACAGGTAAACAGGTAGTTCTTACAATATTTGAAAGGTAAAAGTGCACTAAACATTTCAAATGCGCTCCATCTGAACGAAACAACATCAAACTAGTACTAGTTCAAACAATCTCTAATATTATATAATTCCTATAAGCTTCCACTGTCATTAAATGATTAATAAAAATCCAAAAAACCGGCCAAGTGTAAGTTGGACTCGCGCACGAAGGGTTCCGTACTATCCATCTATAATAGAAAATCACGTTTGTTGTAGGAATACAAATCAAATATTTAAGTTTCTACCTGTTTATTAAGATCGAGCAAAAAAAAATATTGCTAGATATTTATATGTGTATTGATAGTCAAAAAACATAATTAAACAATGTTTAATTAATTATATAGTTCTCAAAATTATAGAACATCAACAAAACAATAAAAAAACCAACAAACAAGAAATCTAAGCACCATTGTCGCAAATAGTTTTCCACACGCCACACTAGATGGCGCTGTTTGACTAGACCGTCCTGAATCGCGCTATGGTTGTGTTACACGGTCGAGTATAAATACCGCGAGCGTCGCCCGATCACTTCAAAAAGGGTGTTTGCCGCTTAGATGGCACACGCACCGGCAACGGTGCGTGGGGTATGGCTATCAAGACATACTCAACACATAATTTTTGTAACGGAGAGGCAGTTGGTCACCCTTAAGAGCCGGCGCCTCCTCTCCAGAATGCCTTTGTAAATACGACTATGACGTTTATCCGGTTTGGCCCGCAACGGACGGGATATTATTATTACAAGCTTATACGTAATTTCCCCGTTCGTTAGTAATAAAATCTTACATATTAAATCAGACCCAGTTCTAGCTTTCCAATTAAGTTAAAATTTTGCTTGCACATGTATACAGCGTGACAATGCATTATTTTGATGGCATGGAGTTGATATGATGATGGAGCCGGAAGGTAGCGATAGGAACTCCGCAATAAAACGACACTACCTCATCGAGTTTGGGCTCATTTGATTCGTATTGATGAGAACTTTCACCACATACGGAAAAGATGCACTAATTGTGAAGCAGGCGAGTGACCTTGTGAGCTCCGCAATAAACGATAAATTTCCATAGCGATTAATTTCATTAACTAATAACAATAAAATATTTTTTTTCATTAATTTAAATCTTGTTGATTTATCTAAATCTAAGATGGCTTGCTTACCTTTTTAGGGTTCCGTACTAAACTCAAAAAAAATAAATATCAGAACTATACATTTGCGTAAATCTTGAAAAATAGGTCGATAATCTCGGCAAAAAGTTTGTTCGTTCTATTTCCGAACTGTTTTGGGTATGCGAATCCAACTCACAGCCGTCCGGTTTGTTTTGTATTATATCCCCTATGTTAAACAGGGGTCACCGTTGTTACCTATTTTATTTTTAAATCTTTTATACGCACTGAAGGGCAAATAAAGTATTGAGCATGTAATTATGTTTGTTTCGGTAGTATCTTACTTGGACATGTTTAGTTGAGCGATATCATTTCAAATATAATAATGGCGGAAGACCCGAGAGGATTAGGATTTTTAACGCTCAGCGGTATTAAATGTAAAGAAAAACAAGGAAAATAAAGTGACATAACTTAATCCAATATGGGAGGGATTTTAATTTTGAATGATTTTTACAATATGGTTATCAAACGAGCTTGCGGAGGTTACTAATGCGAGTTAAACGTTGTTGCTCCAAGCCGACTGAGTATTTGGTGTACTGCGATTTTATAAGTACTTGATAACGAGATTAAATTCGAATTGTTCCAGTATTTTATCAGCATTGTTTAGTGTTTTATCATTGACTTGTATGGAAATAATATTATAGTGAGATATTTGAATAGCATTAATTTACTTCCTTCATCTAAAACAGAAAAAGTGCCAAAGCCTGTCGCAAGGAAATTAAATACCTTGATCGGATTGATTATGATTTTAAAAAATAACCGGACGAGTGCGAGACCGACTCGTATATCGAGGGTTTTGTACGTGGAATTATTATCATAGTTTAAGAATCGAATTCCTTAAGCATCGTTTTTTCAGTTTTTTTTTGTCAACATTATTTAAAACGTTAATGTTAAAATTACATAGTTTTGCGATTAAATCTTGATTATTTTCTTGATTTCCTAGATTTTCGATTAGCTTAACGGGAAGTACCTGATTTAATTGAGTGTAATGTTTAATTGATATGTGAATTTTGTACTAGAATAACGGCTATTTTTATTTTATTTTATATGTGATTTTTAGAACTTCAGGAGGCCGTAACTTTAAGTATATGGTTAAAATTTACCTTGTTACGCGTTCTCGAAATAAAAGGTTTTGACAGACAGACGCGCACCAAAGAGAGCTTTTTAGATTCGGTTTTTCATTTCGTGGTACTCAAAATACGAGAACTTAAATATTGCGATAAACTTCTGTATTGCAAAATTGTTTAGTGATGAAAGAAAAGAACTAAATGAGTAGTACATTTTTACTCTTCATCATCATCATTCCCCTGCCCTTATCCCAATTATTATTATTTGGGGTCGGCGCAACACGTCTTCTAGACGTGTTGCTTAAAGTTTTGGCTATGGTTTATAGTCGGCCGCCTGCCTGACACTAACCCTCTTTGGGAATGCGATTGTTGGTTGTTTACCCGCCACCATTCGGGTGACCCAAGGTGCTTGGTACAGTGAGTCTTAAGGTCCATTAGTCGCCTTTTACGACACCCAGTGGAGGATGGGGTGGTGCTATTCTTTATATCCGGACACCACACGGATTACATTAGGACGTACGGAGTACATTTTTACTCTTATTAGTGTTTAAATAATAGTATTGTAGTATATATTAATAATAATATTGTATTGTGTTTGTATTTTGACATCGTGCCTACTAACATAGTTATAAGTTTCTTTTGTTACTAACCATTATGGATCACAGTTGTCTGATATGATAAAAGAATTGAATAGCTTCATTAAAGTAGTAAAGTATTATTATTCTTATTTTTTTTTACTACTGATATATTATCAGCCAGTAGGTATAGAAAACTAGTTTTAAAAATGTTTTCTTGTTTTTTTATTTAAATGCCGATACATATTATAATCTCAGTTCCGCATTTAGATTAATGATTTTATTAAGTTATTTATGCTCAATTTATTTAACTACTGTCTTCATTTAGCGTATTTAAATAAAAGTTAATTTTTCATTACTATTTTGTTTAATTATTTTTACGTTTAAACGATAAAATACGTATTCTTATTTATTCGGTTCGAAGTCTAGGACACTCATCTAATATAGTCCTAATAAATATGTATTATTTTCTTTACATTATTAAAAAGAAGGATATTAACAAAAATTGAGACATACATATAATAGTCAACAAAATATTTTAATCTTCACAGATTGATTGCTCGCGTGATCAATGCAAGCAGTTTGAAATGACATGCGCACGGAACGTGTTAGGGGGTAATAGATGCGCGCGTCGATGCGATCCGAACGTTGCTATGCAGGCCGGGGGTGGTTGAGCGGGGGGACGCAACAAAAAGGGAGGAGGGGGTGGCGCGGACGGGACGCGGGATCACAAGCGCGGCAGGGGGGGGGGGGGGGAAATGGACAAGGATGCAGGAGAGAGAGACGAGTACAGTGAGTGACACTAGGTGGGTGGGGGTGTAAAAGGATGCAGGGAACGAGCGGAGCGAGCAAAACTGAGCGAATGAGGGCGTAAAGAGGCGAAGAAACTAGGCGAGAGTAGTAAGAGTAGACAAGGGTACACGGGAGCGAGCGGTGCGAGGAAACTATGGTGGTGGACCATGAGCGGAGCGATACGTAGGCAAGGGTAGGGTGGGGGGACGGGAACATCAAAGGAATGAAATTGGATGCGATAGGGGGAGGGGGAGGTAAGAGGGGCGGGGATTCAGAAGGATTTCAGGGCGTAATATTTACAGACTGATGAAATCAAGAGGTGTGAGGGCTCCGAAAGAGTGCAATGGAAAATCAATTTAGGTCGTTGATAGAGGGTAAAGAGTGGCTTATAGGCGTGGTCGGCAAGATGAGCGAGGAAACGTAGCGGAGCGAGAACTTGAAATGAAAGGAGTATTTGGTGTTTTGGTGAGGTGGATGCAAACACAAAATCTGGGTGAGCGGAGCGAGAAATAAGTGGGGAGCGGAAGGGAGATAGAACAGAGAGCATATATGTAAAAGGTAGGGTGGATGCGGGTGGTCAGTTAAAAATAAATCAAATATCGCCGCATGGTAACAAAATAAATTAAAACAAGTATGTGAGGGACGCGAGAGTGTAGTCTGCGAGGAAAGTGAGGGTGGGGTGGGAGGGCCATCCACATGGCAGGTGATATGGCGTGGTAGATAATTAGATATGATATATGGGGAGGTATGGTCGGCCATTTAATTTGACGAGCATGTGTCGAAAGTTACGGAGGGATAGAGGTTTCAATTAGCGAGGATATTTAGGGTGTGGTACATGAAATAGTCGAGGAATAATACAAATGAACTCGAGCGGAGCGAGGCCGTAAACACCATTGTATTTACGGCCTCAATCGATCAGCATCAATCCAATTAACAGGGCGGGGGGTGGGAGGTATCGTGCATATCGACGTGTCAAGAGGGTGGTAACACGGGAATGGGTGGAACGGTAAGGATAACAAAATGGCGGACGTACACGAGCGAGTCATGGCGTATGAGGTAAAAAGAGCGAGGAATAGGGTTATGATAGATGAACGGCGTAAAAAACAAAGGAGTCGGGTAACGAGTGGATTAAGTAAAAAATAATCAAGTAAGCCTTGGCAGATGCATTGATTTAGGAACAGGGCGTAGATGATAAATCAAGCGAAATACACAAAGTAAGTTCGGGAGAAGACATATTGTCTACCATAGGACGCGCGAGGCAGACTAGGAAACAATAGGAGGAAAAATTGCGAGTGGTCAGCGTGCGGAGCGAGATTTCGTAAGAGCGAGGGGAAAAGTGTGGGACATCAAAATGAGCGAGCAAGTGGATAGGGAGCGGTCCGAGCACATGGCTAGGGAGCGGAGCTAGAACGTGGTTTGGGAGCGGAGCGAGGAAGAAAGGGTGTGGTCGGATACAGTACAAAAGGCGAGCACATGTACGAAGTAATTGGCATAGCAAGCGTAGCAAGTATAATAACGTCTAACCACCTGGTGCCAAAACCAAGGTTCTCAATAACATCTGGCTGACGTCCGTTTAAATTATTAACAGGTTTAATTGGCCGAAATACGATTCCCCCTAGTACTTGCAAACGCAAATACCAGGGGTCAATTTGTCCGAGAGAACAGGGGACGGGGTGGACGCATGCGCGTCAGGAATTCAATTATGTATCGGTGCAGTATTGATCGCCGCCAGGCAACATGGATATTGAAATGTAA
This sequence comes from Chrysodeixis includens, assembly GCA_941860345.1. Taxonomy (NCBI): domain Eukaryota; kingdom Metazoa; phylum Arthropoda; class Insecta; order Lepidoptera; family Noctuidae; genus Chrysodeixis; species Chrysodeixis includens. The sequence goes on along the minus strand of OW796107.1, from coordinate 1,262,822 downwards.
TAAAAGGAATGCTACGCCCGCCAGCCAAACCGAATATTTAAGGACTACTTATTGTAAAAAGACATATGTTACGCGAATTTGAAATTAAAGATCAGCGCAGCAACGTGGTTATTAAAATTCGAATAGAAAAGATATTTGAACGTTGATGTGAGGACAAATAATCGTTAACGTCAATGAAAACAGAAAAGTATTATTCCTTAAATTGTATAAAAGCCGAGTGGGCGAACGCCCACAGGGATTTCTATGAAAATATTTGAGTCTATTTTTAGAAAAGCTTTTTGCACAATAATTTAACATTCTCGTTATAAGTGGAATGAGAAAATTAATTAGGTAATTTCCGGAAATTTTGTTTAGATCTATTACGAGTACTTAAATATTTTTGCAGTCAGGCAGACTACAATTTACCGATTTTTACGAAATTTAAAGTCGCGAAGTAAAATTTACCAATTTAAAAAGAGAATAAGGAACGCTCGATGTTAAATGGAAATTCTAGTCGAGTTAAATAAAACAGTCGCAACGACATAAAATACGCGATAGAAAAACAAAGAAATTGCAATAAATCGAAGAAATTCTGCATTTCCCGCTGCCGCTCTGCTCAACATCAATCTCTAAAAAAGGACACAAAATCGAAGAAATCACGCCGCTGCTCTCGCCAACCCGAAGATATCCCTAAAAACTTAATCTAGGCACTTACTGTTAATGCTAGTCAAACTCTTCTTCTTGCTCGTCTTCTCCCTCTTTTTCAGCGACAGGCCCACGGTCGAGAAGCTCGCAGAGGCAGTATCTTCTGGCGGGAACTGCGGCAGCCGCATGAAGATCAACTGCGTCATATCCCGGAGACATTGTTCCGCGTTCCTCCGAAGCAACTCTGAAAACGAACAAAGCATTAGTAAAAAAATCACTAAAATCTATTCAAAATGACTGGAAAAGAATAAAATAATTTGTAGCAAATCCAAAAATATTCAAAATTATCGTTAATTTGAACTACTATATAATACACACCTTTTTAAACTAACAGCTCTATTTGAATTTTGATTCACTGAATTTACTTTTAAAATGTACAAGGACTTGAATATAAAAAGCCCAACTGGAGCTTATGCAGAAGGCACGTCTGACCCCGACGATGGCTGTAGCAGCTCTGTTCGAATCCCGGAGCGCGCGGCCCTAATAAGGGCTCCGGACAGATGCGCACGAACCTGCGCGAAGGGTGAAATTTGTGGAGAGGGAGGCGTCGGTAGGGGGACAATCAATAATGCCGTCTGGTTTGGTACCTACAGCCTCCCGCGCTGGTAGTGCTCCCCTTATATACTTACCTGAGCTAAGTAAAGCCTGTCTCGATATTATATTTCGAAGAATCAAATTACGCCCCCTCTGCCCTTCGTCTGCCTTTGACGAGATTATTAAAGGACGTCTGAATACAATTTAAGGTTATTATGAGTGCTTATTAGTACTTGTAAGGAATTTGTCTGGCAATTTATATTTTCGGTTTATTGAACATACATAAATTACTAGGTACATATTTATAATATTCAAATTGTTACTGAGCGCATATTCTGGAGCTCTACACGATCCCCACAATAGCAAAAGGATTTTTTGGTAAATAGACTATTTATTTCTGAAATGCTCATTTTCAACAAGTTTTACGTTTTTTAAAGAAAGTTTCAAAACAGACACTACAATATACCTTCATTTAAGTATTTGAATCATACAAAAATCTGAACTAAAATGTCTTTAACCTATTAAAAGCTACCGAAATATCCGTTACCAATTTATAACACGGTTTGAAATGAAGTTTATATACTTGTGTCATACAATGCTCCTTATTCAAGCCCACGTGGACTGCGCTAATGACGCTGTAGTGCAAAACGTGAACAAGCAGCCGATGCTACGCAACGTGTTACGGGTTCGAGACCCGACACGTGGAACAAAGACGTTCTCTAAAATATTTGAAAAGCTTAGGTACTCTTATACTAAATAAACTAGCTGTTGCCCGCGACTTCGATCGCGAAATAAAAATAAGGGATGAAAATATATGTTAATCGATTCTCAGACCTACTGAATGCATAAGTATACAAAATTTCAAGAGAATCGGTCCAGTCGTTGTGGAGGAGTACGGTAACTAACATTGTGACATGGGAATTTTATATATTATATAACAGTTCGATACCTAACAAGTAAATAAATTATTCAATAGGTACATAAATATGGCCGCGACATGCAGCAGACGCCACGGTTTGAAGGGGTGCGCGGGGAGGACGCGGTTTGCAACAGACGCCACCAATTCAGAGGGGTGAGGTAGTGCGCGGGGCGAGGTAGGGTAGGCCGCGTGCTTTCTAATTAATGATTACTCTTGTATATCAAAATAAGTACAATATTAATTTGAAAAATTTGACTACTAGACAATTTCTATCAAAAAATTCCAAAAAATACGCATATAATAATTCGATACCTAACAAGTAAATCAATTATTCAATAGGTACATAAATATGGCCGCGACATGCAGCAGACGCCACGGTTTGAATGGGGTGCGCGGGGAGGACGCGGTGTGCAACAGACGCCACGAATTTAGAGGGGCGAGGTAGCAAGGGCCGCGTGGTTTCCAATTTAATTATTACTCTCGTATATCAAAATAAGTACAGTATAGATTTGAAAAATTTGACTACTAGACAATTTCTATCAAAAAAATCCAAAAAATACGCATATAATAATTCGATACCTAACAAGTAAATCAATTATTCAATAGGTACATAAATATGGCCGCGACATGCAGCAGACGCCACGGTTTGAAAGGGGTGCGCGGAGAGGAATTTAGAGGGGTGAGGTGGTGCGCGGGGCGAGGTAGGATGGGCCGCGTGGTTTCCAATTAATTATTACTCTCGTATATCAAAAATCAATCTTATATATTAAATTCTCATGTCACAATGTTAGTTACCGTACTCCTCTGAAACTGCACTCTTGAAATTTTGTATATGCGTTCTATAGGTCTGAGAATCGGCGAACATCTATTTTTCATAGCAATTTTTTTTTCGTGGGAGTATTAATTATCATCATCTTCCTGCCCTTATCCCATTTTACATGGGGTCGGCGCAACACGTTTTTTCCTTGCATTTTCCTCTATCAGACGTCACACTATCATTTACTCCTTTTTCATTCATATCGTTTTTTACACAATCCATCCATCCATTTTATAAAAAAAAAAAATGTCGCGGGCATCAGCTAGTATAAGTATGGTATCGGTCTGCACAAGTTGGCTACTAGACAATTTATGTCGCGGAAAGGTTAAGATATTTCTATGTAGTCGATATGGTAAGTACGAGTAAGAGAATGGAACCCCAAGGCCTAGTGCTCAAAGACAAAAAAATAAAAAAAGTATTTGAAATGTTCATATGGAATAATACAAAGATACGACAGTGATTTTAAGACTTTAACTGGCCCCTTCAACATAAAAAGACACACATTACTTTGTAAGATATCTTCCCAACCAATAAATTGTCAAAAGATATATGACTAGGTATCAGATTCTCTTTCTCCTCTCTCCTACTATTGTTATATACGTTAACTACTATCCTTATATACTGTGCCCGACAGGGTCCATAATTGTGACTAAACTATCCTCTATTCCAATAACCTGTATACCTTATGGTACGCAATAAAGAATTAAGAATTGAATTGAAATCAGTATAATACTAAAGTGCAACTCTATAAATAAAATTAGATACCTAAATGTTACTACATTATTCAAAAATTACGAACATGTGGACGCGACATGCATCAGACGCCACCGATTTCGAGGGGTAAGCAAGGGTAGGGCAGGGTGTGGTCAAGCCGCGTGCAGGGGACGCGTACTTTTAGAATCATTTATTATTCAACAGATTTTGATATGTTGGGCGACTAGTTGGTAGACTAGTTTGACAGCATAATGTACGAAGTCATATATCTTTTTGAAGGTGGTACTATTGTTATATCTATAACTGTGGCTAAATTATTATATACCAACTACCTGTATAGATAATGGTACGCAATAAAAAATTGAGAATATCTTGCTATGTATGGGATTCAGAATTGAAGAACTGAACCTACGAACACGTGCTCAAAAGACAGACTCCTAGCTACGAGAACTGACGCTAAGCCAAGTGTTACGGGTTCGACCCCGGCGTGGGATCAAGTCTATAAATAATTGTATAAACTATATGAGCTTTGTATGGTGCTCTAATTATACTTCAAAATATTAAATATAATAAATACTATATTTAATATTTTGAATTCATTCATTCATTTCACATCATTATAATAAATACCGGATATAATTTTAAAAATTAACTAACTAACAGACTTGATGCTTTATATGAAATCATTTGAACGTAATTTACACTAAAAGAGTATGTTAAATATAAGCATAATGAGCACTAATATGTTACTTAATTATTTAATACGTATACGCAAATGTACAACAGACGCCACATATTTAGAGGGACGAGGAAAGGGGAGAGGATTGAGCGGGGGGTGAAGCAAGGTGCGGTACATAGTTTGCGTTATAGGAAGTTTCCAATATTACAAGGTACTCATCAATATAGATAGTTTCATACGAATATGTCGACTCGATAATTATTATTGGCAAATACATATCTATCTAGAGGTGTAAAGACAGTAGATAAAGTGGGCAAATATGTAAGTAATACGAAAGTTACAAACACAAAGCGATGCGAACCCCAAAACACGTGCTCAAAAGACGGACACCTAAGGGAACCGTTGCGCAACGTGTTACAGGTCGGCCTTGCAATGGGACAAAGAAATAAAAATAAAATCCATGGTCAAGTGGTCGTTGAATGTCTAACCCTAAATGTTTAAGAAAGTATATTCACAAGTACGCGAGCGAATTTAAAAATCAACGGACCCGACATGAGACGACTTAATTTAAAATTCAACGGACCAGACGCTGAACACGAGATAAATTGTAATTTTTTTATGCTCACAAAAGATATAAAGTACCAGTAAAGTACTCTAATTCGAAGTAAGCTTATAATAATTTTGATAATTAATGAAGTTGATTATTGTATTGCGACATTAACACGAACATGATGTGCAGCAGACGCCGCGGAATCAAGGGGGTGCGCGAAGGCGAGGGGGGTGTAGCAGGGTACGGCACACCGCGTGCAGTATGGGAAGTTTCCAATTCCAATTATTAGGTATTCTGTACTCATCATAATCATTTAAGTTATTGTCTAAATAGTTTGAGTAAACAAACTAAATGATTTAATTGTATTCATATAAGTAAAGGAAACGCAAGTATATACATAATGCGAACCCCAAAACCACGTGGTTCCATCGCATGTGCGTCCACAACCAGGTGGGACTCCTAGCTATAAGAAATGACCCGCCACGTGTTCATGGTCAAGTGTTCTTTGAATATCCAACCCCAAATGTTTAAGAAAAAATTATATAAAAATGCGCAAGTGAATTTAAAATTAAACAGACCCGCGACTTGAGCTCGATACTTTACAGCTTGTTAATTATCAATACTAACAACAGATACAAAGTAGCAGTACGAAAAGTATTCCATACTCAAGTATGCATGTAACATAATGATACCTAATTAGTTAATTAGCGAACAGGATTTGTACAACACCGTGGGATGACAGAGGGGTAGCAAGGGTGGGTGTGGGTGGAGGCATGGCGCGGGACGCATAGGTTCCAATTATCGAGTATTCATCAATAGTGCTATAGATAGCTAGATAATATAGTCGTACGAACATAAATATCTTCCTATTTGAAGGTGAAAATAAATAAGGAAAACAAAAAGTTAAATAGAATCGAACCCCAAGACCGCATGCTTCAAAGACGGACCTAGTAGCTACGAAACGATTTGAAATCACACATCAGACTGCTAGCATATCCTAAGAATTCAACCCCAAATAAGCCAATTTGCCAATAATAATATTTTCATATGTAATCAAAGACGACAATTATTAGATCGACCTCCTAATAAAACATCAAATAAATGGCCAACCACCCCCGACATCTAAACAAAAGGACCTACACAAAGAATAAACACCGTCAAAAGTAAATAGAAACACCCCTCCCACCAGCGACCTCCCACCTCCCACCGCCTCCTTGAGAAAACACGACAGCGACAAGAAACCTGATATAATTTCCTATATTAATTACTTACCAAATGTAATAACTGCGCTGCGACCACACGCGACACAGTCCACACAAAGGGACGGTACGGAAGCGACTGGATCTAGAATCCCGGGCACAGGGGTGCACGGGCTCGGTGCAGCCGGGTGGCAGGGAGAGCAGGGGTTCGACCCCCCGCAGCTCAGTACAGCTCTATTCAATCTAGATACCTATGTATCATAAATCAATTTCGACGCGCAGACTCCATAAAGCGAGGGGAGAGATGTTAAGGGTAGAACTAACTGTTCTGTTTATGATAAGTGTTTTATCTGATTTTGATTTATTACCAATTTTTTGATTGATGATTGGACCGGAACTTTCTAATATTTAGTTTTGCCTTGATTGTTCGTCAAGTAAACGTTATTTTTGAAATGGAAAAATAAAAAAAAGCGTTTTTATACACTCGGAAAACAACATTTGGGGATGTCACAATCTGGATCGATACCGCATCAAGAAGCCGATATTTGGGCGGGAAGCGAAGATCCCTATTATGCGTTTGAGTCCTTCCGAAAACGACGATTCTTGCACGAATCTCAAGTAACCACAATAATTCCAAAAGCCAAAATCGTATTTCACCTACATTCACACAAAGACATCAACTTTAAACACATTAATCAAAGTTACTACCCCAAAAACAGCTATTTATGTTTGGTCATAAATCATAACAAACCACTCGAATAAACCTACCCTTAAAATTTAATTATCTAGCCAGACAGGCACTCACAAAGGACCCGACAGAGGGGTCCAGGTAAATACGGGAGTCTATAAGCTTTATTAGGTAGTACATACGTCTGCTATGATCGATCGCATCTCCCCTTGTTGATAGATAGACAGGGGGGCATGTAATTGGGAACCAGACGTTGCTATCTCACTTCATCACCTATGCAGTCGGAATGTCGGATTAATCTCTCGTTTGAATAAATTAAGAGGGTCCGAAATGTTGTTGATGGGTGAGTCACGAAGCTCGGACGATGTTTTGAATTGCGTTTTAAAATGTTTTGCGAATTTGATTTCGGATTTCGTGTGCGGTTACTTTATTGAGTTGTTGATTATGATTATTATGATGTTTAGTAGCTGATTTAAGTGATTAGGGTATATTTTTAGAATGAAAATCTCGGACAAGAAAATGAGGAGTCTTGTCTTATATTATAGGAATGCAGATTGTTGTTGAATAATTAAAAAAATCGTGGTAATTTACAAATTCGCGTGCAACAGATGATAGACTCGATCTTAGGCTAAAACCAACGTGCCTTTTTTTAGTTTTATTTTTTCTTAGACACTTCAAATCTACGGAAAAAGGGTGAGAATTAACACGCTATCAAAAATAGGCATACATACCAGTAATATAATTTGTCATGTATCTTTTATATCTTCTTTGTATGTATTACTGTTGGTGTACCTTACAAATAAATAAAAATAACCAAACGTGCAAACGAGCCAGCGTGCTCATAAATTATGTTTGGTCGTTTTTCAAAGGGAAGAAGGGTTTACCCATAATAGGGTAATTACAGTCCAGAAAGACCGACAGCCTAAGTGCCCTAAGTGGCATTGACCAAATACATTAGGACATGAAACATGCAATTACAATGACCTAACTGCCTGTCAAGTATGCTTAGTTTAGTGGTCGGCGCCAACTGCATGAATAGTGCAGTGATGTAGGGGGTCGCCAGGGTAACCGACACGATGCAACGTGGTTGGGGTTTGATGCCATCGACGGACAAATTGATATTGGGAATATTTATGTGGGAATCGAAACGAGTGTAGACTGGACAAAATTATTTATTTAATTACGAGGCGAAGTTCCCTTGTTTGTCATGGGGAAATCCTTTTGGTGTTTTTCCAGCCCGGGAAAGGGGTAGAGGAGTATAGAAAAGTTTTCCAATCGAAACCACAAGCATAGTTCTTTTCTTTTCGCTTTAGACATTTAAAGGCTATTTAGTTAGAGCTAATAGCATATTTTCCACGTCAAAAGCAGTTACATTTAACCGCATCTCAAGTGCTTTTTGGAGAAGAAACGACGTAATAAACGCTCCAACAAAGATGTCAATCCAAATACAATCAAATCGAATCAAAATCAAAAATCGTTTACTCAGACAGTATACATAGATGGACCACTGTTAAAATGCTTGCTGAGACAACTACCAACCTAACACTATATATGATTAACATCTTCACGGGACCATATCACCGAAAGTATCTAATATTAATAAACACTTTAATAAAAAAATCTTGTCTTTAGTAACATACCTGTGAGTCTCGTTTCGAAACATATTCGGAAGCAGCTGAGCATGATCTCGCAGACGCTCTCGTCAGTCAGCATCGCACCTTCGGGGCTCAGCATCAGCGTGCGAAGGACCTGAAATATGGCTAATATTAAAATCTTGACATTTTGTTACTTTATATCGGGTGTGTCATACCTAATGACATTGACCCGTTCATGAGCGGCTGGAGAAGACTTGGATAGAGATTGACCACTGTGTAGCCCAGTTTCTTACGGGACATGGTAATTTTAAAAGCAAATTATTTTCATTTAAACTTGTCGTTTCACCATTGTGTCAGTGTTCGACAGCAAACAGTGAATATGAGCAAAGTGCACATCATATTCTGTGGGAGTGTGGTCTTTGGCATGACGAACGTAACGCTTTACTAGATAGTTTGCAACCGACATCCGGTGTTGTTTACTATGAGGATCTTGTTGCCACCAGAGCAAATTTCCGTGCTTTCAGACGCTTTTGCCATACCTATTATTGGAATCAAAATAACAGCTCCTAAAATCAAGGGACCCATTAAATGTGTAAATTTAAATCCGTGGTGCCTGGCAACTGGGCCTAACTCAGTTGTGAAATCTCTACTCCTTGCTAATATTAGCTATTTCCTTTTGTCTCCCGCTTGCAATGGAGGGAAGTGGAACATATATTTTTCCTACTCCTCCTTTTTTACTATTTCTGATTAATTTCGTTGCGGGTTCCAAGACAGTCAATCATTTCCCCTGGGACACACCGAGCTTCACTGTTTCGGTGGTATTCGTTGGTCTCATTGTAGATCCTGGCTTACAGGAGTTGCAATGACGGGCATGTGTGGTGGGCTAGTCCCAAAAAAAAAAAAAAAAAATAATGACATTGAATCGTATCACATATACTTTAAGGTATTCCATAACGAATTCCAAAATTAATTAAATCCACTCAGTGGTTTAGCCACAGTAATTATTTTTCGTTTTCATAATTTTGAACATCATGTATAACCTAGAGATTTAGAAATTCGTAAGTGTCAATGATGACATTGCCGCTCCTACAACACAAGACTGTGACTTATTAAAATGGTGTTTTAATTCTCGCACATTTTTACTCCATTTAATTCGTTCGAAAAAAATTTTTTTTTTTACGTGTTTTTATTTTTTCTTTGTGTTAATCGACATAATATTAGCGTATTTAATTTAATGTGATTAGGTATGACACACCTTGTATACCTACATGTTCATATTCGTTTTAGGACATTAGAATTTGTCTTTAAATTATTTTTAATACTTAACCAATGGTAATTCTAATTTAGTAGCCGTGTGATACCATAATCTTAAGCAATAATATTGACATTATATAACAACAGTGAAACAATAAGGTGCACTGAAATAGGTGTTTTGTGCATGTAATTTAAATATCCGTAAACCCCAAGCGAAACACGGCATAAATTGTCTTAGAAGATTAGTTAAAAAATGTTTATTCTAATGCATGTGGATACAATATTGCGCTATGTTTAAGATGGGTATGAGTAGCCTAAAATATATCTTCTTATTATATTATTTCATATTATATTCTTATTTAATTATATAAAAGAACGGAAGAAATATAATCCCCCAGTAAAAGTACTCCAAAAACCGAGTAAAATGGACAGGAAAATGATGATTTAAAAAAACAAAAATAAAAATTCCAATAATTAGAGAAGTAAATCTAAAGGTTTGATGTGCTGTAATATGTTATGCAAAAAAAACAACTGTATGTGCTATTTTATGTAAAAAATAATTCAACTGTAAAAATAACCTTAAAATATTTATTAAAGCGCTTGATTTCTTAACTTAAATAGATTTTATAAAATACAGTATTGGATCCAAGTTCTAACAAAAATATTTATTATAATTTAAATAAGAACTAAAATTTCAACAAAAAGTACTTGCCTACTCTATTAAAAAAGTATAATGGTTCACGATAAGCGATAACGCTGAAAAAATATACAATAGAAATCTACTAAAAATCAAACCAGTAGCTTGTGGATTTGAATTCAACCGCCAATACATTTACAAAATGTTTACATGAAATCAACTTGGCAACAAGATTTAACAAAGAACCATCTCATTTTAATGGCGCCCAACGTGGTACAGCTAGTAGAGTTTCACTTCGGGTATGGCGCCGTGAAAATAATTATAGTTATAGTTGTGTAATAATAATGATAATACTCTATTGTTCAAAAATACATTTTATTACAATGGTTTGTCACTATCTTCCACTAGATTCCAGGTGTCATAGAGGCCAATCTCATTCTTCTCAAAAATACAACTAATAAATTTACTACTATTTTATTTACTTATCGTTCAGTAATTCTAAAAGTGAAAAGATTTAACGAGAAAGCGTTATCTACTGTTATTGAAATAGCGTATCAGCTTGGTACTTGTGTATTATGTTTATAATGACGACTAATCTCTCAAGGATTTTCTCACCGATCTATAAGAAACCTATATGAAGTAAGTTTGAAAGTAGCACATGTTACAGAACAAATGAAAAGAAATCGTCTATCTTGGTATGGACATGTGATCAGGAGAAAGGAGACTCATGTGTCTAAGAGAGTGATGAGTATGAATGTTTATCGATGGAGAGGAAGGGGAAGGCCAAAGAACAGATGGATGAATTGTGTATGGAATGATATGAATGAAAAAGGAGTAAACGATACTGTGACATCTGTTAGGGAAGAATGGGAAAAAAAGCGTCTTGCACCGACACGAATTAAAGTGGGATAAAGGCCTTAGTCACAGAACGCCTTAGATGACGATGATAAAAAACCTTCATAACATTACTAAAAGTGAGACCTCTTTAAACTGCCTTAAAATGCTACTTTTTATGGAGTCGTAAAAATAGCCGCTTTCTTTTAGGACAAATATCATGTATTCGATAATCATACATTGCAATAAAATGGCGGAAATAATACTACAACAGACAACAGCTGTTGTTAACCACAAACGCATCCGCTAATTATGACAACTGTGACCGCAGCACCCCTAGTACTCACGCTATCGATAATATATTTGTATCGAATATAATTGGTACTGGTAGAGAATGCCTTAGGCACTAAGTCTGCCATTATACATATTTTTTTGTATATGAAGGGTTAATTCCCTGACAAATGATTTGTACCGAGCAAAAGCGCAACATACGACGATACAATTATACAGCAGAAACTAATATTGAATGGCTATCAGAATTTATAATAAGCTTCTAAACAACCTAAAAGGTCTCAACATAACGTGTTTCAAAATTAAATTATTTGATTTTTTGATTATTAAATGCTATTTATTATAATACTTAAGAATTTCTTGATGACAAGAACATTGTTATACAGATAGAATAGTGCATAATTATAAGCCTAATATTTGTACATTGATTCGGTAGAATGTGTAAGACTACCTATATTATACATATTTTACATAAAACACCTCACTTATCACTATTGTAACTACATTCTGACAGATATTTTTTTCTTTCTCTCTTTAATAAATAAATAATTTGTAGTGAGAACAGTATAGTAATAATCTTCATACTACTAATTAGAACCTTGCAAAGAAAGATATTCGATATCTGGCAATCGAGATTTTTTGAAGTGGCGCTTATAGCGGAAAAATAATTTGCAAAGTTTTTTTTTTATATTTCAATAATATACGTTAAGAATACTTTGCTAAGTTCAGTATACAAGCATATTTTATCATCGTAGCAGTTTTCAGCATCTCATGTTACTTTATTATAAACCATTAGAGTCCCTTGAGCCACAAACTTAAAATCGTGCAAAGTAAATTGGGAATCATTTCAGAGCAGTCGGCCGTTTATTTGGTGAGCCCACCCTCCGACAACAGATTTTGACTAGTATTCAAAAGTGAAATCTGATCTATTCTGCACGGATAGGCGATTAATATAATTTGTAGGGATACTACTAATTAGATTTTACATTGCATGTGCCGTGTGGTGTCCGGATATAAAGAATAGCACCACCCCATATCCTCCACTGGGTGTCGTAAAAGGCGACTAATGGACCTTAAGACCCAGTGCACTGTACCAAGCACCTTGGGTCACCCGAATGGTGGCGGGTAAACAACCAACAATCGCATTCCCAAAGAGGGTTAGTGTCAGGCAGACGGCCGACTATTATAGTCGGCCGCCTGCCTGACACTAACCCTAGATTTGGCTATGGTTTTATAACCATAGCCAAATCTATTAGCAACATGTTGAGAAAAAAAAAAAACATGTTGCGCCGACCCCAAGTAAAATGGGATAAGGGCAGGAAGATGATGATGATTGCAAAGAAAGATATTCCAAAATCTAGTAGCCGACATTTTTTAAAGTGACGCTTATAGCGGAAAAATAATCTGCATTTTTTTTGTATTGCAGCAATACACGTTAAGAATAATTTACTAGGTTCACTATACAAGCATATTTTTTTATGATAGCACTTTTCAGCACAGGCACTCTACCATCTGCATAAAATCATCTCAGAATACTTTATTAAGAAGAATTAGAGTCCCTAGACCCTACAAAATTACTATCGTGCAAAGTAAATCAAAAGAAGTAAATACTCTGCATTTGTTTAACACCTAAACTCGTTAAACAATAATTGTCTGGACTTTAAAAGAGACAGTGACTCCTGAGTTTGTTTCGACATTTCTTCTCAGGGTAATCAGTTACGAAATGTCGAATCCAGTGAGCTCAAAATATACATAAGACGTAAAACTGATATAATTATCCTAGTTACATAATGTTGATATAATTATTAAATTGTGAATCATTTCAGAGTAGCCAACCGTCTGTTGGCTTGGTGAGCGCACCCTTCCATTATTTTGACCAGTACTCAAAGCGAAATCTGATCAAACCGGCTCGTAACAATCTGTATAGCGAGTACAAAGAGATTTTATTATTAAACACTAAAGAACCCCTTTGTGCAAACGACACACGCTGGCTAGTAATCATCAAAATACTGATTGACGTAATAATAAGTAAGAGCACACATCTGCCTACCCTTTTTCGCAAATAAAAGAGAGTCGCTTTGATCAACATTATTACTTAGTTCAGAGTGAGGGGAAATAATGAGACCAGCAAAAAGTGTAGGTACCTAGTGTATTCAATAAGGGGTCAGTTGCTATAGGTAACGGTCAGGGATGTCACCTTTGTGAAATATCCGAAATTCTCCTTAATATCGGTAATATCCGATAATTTCGGATACTTCTGACACGTTTTTGATAAACTTATAATTACCGAATACGGTAAGTTTATCCGAAAATATGTCCGAACTGGAGTATTTTTTGTATAAAACCGACTAGAAATAATACATGAGTCTGTCTATATCCGGCAAGAGGAAATAACTTACTGCCAAGTGCCAATCCAATTGATTTATCAAGATTCACACAAAATCAACGCCAAGCCGAAAGCCGGTGAGAAACCATTTCCAAAATGTTATTTCTTATTTCCTTTCAGAAATGTGTTGAGAAATCTTGTTCATGGCATTTTAAATGACGTGCCCTAAATTTACCTAGACCTTTTAAGTAAATTTAGGACTTGAATTGCCATCACAAGGGTATACATTTTTCCAATACATTTTCGAAGTATTCATTCAATAATTGTTTGATTTCTGGGCCCATGTAGGTATATCCGTTACACTAAAACTATCTAAAACATCCTATTCAATACTATATCATATCCGAAACTGGTACCTCTTAACAAGTTGACTTATCTTAATTCATATCATAAATCAATATCCGAAATATTACCTGTTCACAGCCCTAGGATTATGAATACATCTCGACCCCTCTCGAAATAATAACTAAGTACATAGATAGCTATATAAAACATAAGTACGTCTGATCTGTACTTGAAACACGTGTATGGAATTAGGGATAAAATTACTAAATACGACCCTTCAACATATTCAAGGATTTTGTTGCTTTTTAAAGGGAGAGACAAAAGCTAGGATTGTACTTGAAATGGCTACTGGTACGGTATTCAATATGTCTTTTTAATATTTTTTGTTTACACACCTAATTTCAGAATAAAATGCAAAATGAAAATTAATTAACCAATCAAATGAACTGCTAATTTGAAGAAAGAATAGTTTATTTGATTAAGGTGTAATTAGTCATATCAAAATTGTTTATCATTAGAAATTAGAAGTACCTACTCGATTCAAGTAGGTACTTCTAACAAGTAGTTCAATAATTGACACATTTGCAGTTTTAGATTTGTCTTTTCGAATTCATGTGCGTAGTACAAAGAAATTATCACTAGCTAAAGACGGTAAAGAAAAACATCGTGAGGAAAACAGCACAGCTGAGAAATTTTCAAGAGTATGTGTTGCCAAGTCAGAGGCCTTTAAAACTCTAACACCAGGTTATAAACCAACCATACGATAAGAAGAAGTTTCAGACATTAAAATTGTCAAATCAATGTGAAATTTATATGTATGTATATATGTGTATGACTACTTTGTATACAAAACAAAGCGATTAGTATAAATTGAACACCTCGATAAACTACAAAATAACTTTAAGAAAAAAAAAATAAGAATTACAATGCGGAAATCGAACCGTGATTATTCCCTTGGCGACCTATACAATTTGGCGACTTATACTAACAAATAAATATCTTGGGACAATATCATCATATTATGATCCCAAGTTAAGCAGAGCTTGTGTTATGGTAATACACAAACCACCAATTATACCTCGTAACACTTACTTGTAGTATCTTCATAAGGACCACTCCGTCAGAGGAGTGGTCGGTGCCGACGAAGCGTGCGTGTGTCACCGCATCAGCTATATCCTCCACCGTGGCTGGCACGCTGGGGTGCGTCGGGTCTGGTGACAAAAGAATATTTAAATTAAAAATCTTCTTTAATTAAATGAAATCGGCAATTGGCTGCAGAAATTAAGACTTTTTTGTTGACTTTTACTAGATAGCGGTGTATCTAGTCGAAGCACTAGCACACTAAGCAGAGCTTGTATTATGAATACTAGACAACTGATATAGATACTTATATACTTCTAAATACATACATATTATAGATAAATTACACCCCGGGACAGAACAAATGAGCATGCTCTTTAGACAAACATTTGTCCTGAGTGGAAATCGAACCCACAACCTCTGATATAGCAGTCAGGACCACTATCCACTAGACCAACAGTCAACATTGAATTAGTTACAAAAGCTTATTAAATATAACTACTTAACATCTAAAATACTCGTAATCAACTTTCAAGTCAGACTATTTATTTCTTATCTCATTTTCTGAAGTCTGTTATCAAATTGTATAAGGCATTTCTACAAATCAAAATATTGATCCTTCCGAGATATCGGACAAGCCTTTTAAGTTTGTTTGGAAGATTAATTAAAGATATTGGATATGACTTCTTAGCTTATCATAAAGTTACGCGATATTTCAATCAAATCATTGTTTATAACCTATTTCATATCTGCGGTGTTTTTAAATATAGCTTATCGTAAAGTTGATAATTATTATTGTAATAGGTATTTACTATTTAATACCAGACACTTTCAACAAAGCAAAACGTGGGGTATGGACGCTGGACATAGGCCTCTCCCAACGTGCGCCATCTTATGGTTATGTACAATGAATAAATTTCGCTCTTTTTAGATGCCTATATTCAACCCGATCTAATTTATTTTCTTTATAGTTACAGCTAGATGCTAGTTAATTCTTTTTAATAGTATTATTTCCAGGTTCTTGCTTAGCCATGCATTTTTTATTGTGTTATTTTTTAAAAAATCGCCAAAGTGTAAGATAGTTTGTTGGCGATAAACAAATTATATATTCACGATAATATATTTTATTTCCAACTATTAAACACTGTCACGACTCACGACAGATCGAAAATTTTGCCTGTTATGTTAAAGCGCCATCTATCGCAAACCGTTGGCACTACTGTGTCAGGAGCTTTCCTACAAAGGGCTTTGTTTGAACAAGTTTACATGCTTGAGCTGAAGCCAATAATGTCATGTTTTACAAATTACAACTGTAATTATAATTTCATGTATATTTATAGAAAAATGCGTATTCATTCCATCAAAAGGAAACTGTTCTTATCACAGATTACAAAACATTATTGTAATAACATTCGAATTGGGAAATTGCGACATTACTGCCACCGAGTCAACTACGGTTGGACCTGAAACTAATGGGGTCGAAAACGGAGAAATAGGGGTAAATAAGCCATTGTGTTAGTATTATGGTTTTGTTACGAGTATTTTAATAATCCCAATTCAATATACGCGAAAATAAGTTAGTATGGATGGATGTAATTTTGTGTAGCTTTCTGATACTCTCATTTTAACCGACTGCATCACAGGGTAATGTTTTTGGAGCTGTAATCTACGTTCGCGGGAGCAAAGTCGCGTGCAACTGTTGTTTAATTATAAATTCAAATTAACTTATTAACAAATTAAAATATAAATATTTCTTAGTATTCCTTAAGTACAAAGTAGAGAACATTAAAATTTCAACTAAACATGGTTTTATCAGTGTTTAGTAAACTATTGTTTTCCATAGATTCAATAATCTTATAGCAATAAAAATATTTAATGATATCCACAGTTACTTAGTGGCCGTTCCTAATAAGATTCTTATTGGTGGGGTAAATGCAAAATTAAATATTAAACAAACAAGTGGTGTATTTTTCAAACTACGCGCATATTTTGTTATTGATGCTTTTAGCAATTGAACCACCCTTGTGGCACCATGTAAATATTTATTCTATTAAATCCTGCATTCACAGCAAACACAACTAAGTATATCCTACAAATATTATAAACATAAAGTTTGGAAATATGGATGGATGGGTGTTTGTTACACTTTTTCCCACTCAAATGGCTGGATACAAGTTGATGAATTTCAGTATCAAGTTAACTGACATAATGTATTAAGATTTGACATAGACTGCTTTTCAAAATTCTTTGCATAATTCTATAGATCCAAGCATACATAGATACAGATAGATAGGCAGCTGAAATAACTTTATTTTATATAATACTAGCTTTCCACTCGCGGTTTCGCCCACATGTAATTTAGGATTGTGGCGTTTTTTAATGATCTTGACAGGACTTTCTTTCATAGGCTAAAAAATTGTTAGAATTTAAATTATATTATACAGCTTGAGTTACTCAGGGATGATGTAGCTTTCTAATGGTGAATATTTGAAAACGATAAGTAGCTTTGGAGTTTGTCGATTACGTTATGTAACAAAAAGTAAAGCGAGACAAAAACATCGTCTAGAAAAATTAAAAGTATCAGTTGATACCTCCCCCTCCTCCCCCCCCGCTGCCTAAGGGCTTGCTACTCCAAAAAAGGAAAAACTTACATTACCAAACTTATTTACTTGCCTATGTACGTTTTCGTGCCAATTTTCAAGTTTATAAACCTAAGGAATAACATTTTTCATAGAAACGTTTTTACCCTCTTTTCGCCCCCTTGGGGGTATAATTTCCAAAAATCTATTTTTAATGCTCACTCCCGTCAGTAAAGGAAGCTTTGTTCAAAATATTAGACTCCTACACCGAGCGGTTATGGCTGCGCGAAAGTCAATCAGTCACCCAATCGCATCCCCCTAAATCACTATTGGAGGGTAGTTTGGAAAAAATTATAATGCCAAACTTATTTATTTGACCATATACGTGTTTGTGCTAAGTTTCAAGTTTATAAACCCAAGGAATAAGATTTTTCATAGAAACGTTATGACCCCTTTTTACCCCCTTAGGGGTTCAATTTCCAAAAATCCTTTCTTAGTGCACCCCTGCATATCTCAAAGAACCTACATGCCAAATTTCAGCGTTCTACGACCAGTAGTTTCGGCTGTACGTTGTCTGTCAGTCAGTCAGTCAGTCAGTAACGGAAGAGTTTTATATATATAGATGTTGTAATATTCTAAACGAACTCATAGATGATGACAGTCAGGTACAAAAAAAGCACCTTAGCTCAATAATTATAAAACAAATGTTTGTCCTGAGTGGGAATCAAACCCACAATCTCCAATTCAGCACTCATGGTCACTAACCAAATTTTTTAGTATAGAAAAAATTCCAATTTTTTACCTTGACGGCAACAACAAATCTCTTCAAGTAAGGCAAACATATTCACAGCTATTCAAATAAACATTCTTTAACTTATCACATAAAAATATTTTACTTAAGTATACTATTGTAGTATATTGATAGAAGTATAAATTGAGTAGAACATTAATTAAAATGCAATTATTCTTAAGCATTTAACAATTAAGGTGTAACTGTAACGAGTTAGTTGCAAATAGTTTTAACTATGAAACTGGTTGCCAATTTTAATTAAATGTCAACTTTAATTTTTACTTATTGTAATCACTTCATAATATAATACAAAGTTGGTCCCCGCTTTCTGTTTGTCCGTCCCTATGTATGCTTTGATCTTTAAACTATGCAATGATTAATTAATCTTTGTGAAACACCCTGTCACAAGGATTTAATTCCGTGCTGCGGGAGTTGTTTACGAAAATGTATATTGTGTGCGGTTTTTTAATAGATAGAATATTTTAAAAGTTTATGTGTATAATACAAGCTAGGGTGTGCTGCTAGTTTATTTGTAATGTTAGAAAATATCTGATTTGAATCTGTATCCTCAGTCTGTATTGGGAATAGAAGATCTGATTGAAAGATAAATATTAGAATTATCAAAACAATACATGCGGTCCATTGCATTAATATTTACTGGTATATGTCTGTGTGGACTAGAAAGCGGGATTTATTTGAAAGTTCCAATTCTAACATGCAGAACAAATAGTGAGTTGTATGTGTGTGGTTCAGTTTAATAATCAACAATATTAAACTAGACAAGTACATCTATAAAGTTTTGTATACTAATGAGCCATTATAATATTATTATCATGAATAGTGAAAAAATAGAAATTTTAATGAAATTGATACTTAATGAACCTTTAATGAGAATTTAAGCATAGACCATTATATCCATTTTATCCCCTTAAATATTCAATGCCAACTGAAAAATGTAAACAATGTTTTTGCTTCACGGACAATATAAACAATACAATATAGGTTTTAATGGCAATTGAACAACACAGTGAGCTACTACATTGTGATATTATACTCGTAAGATATTCGTGAATACATACAGTATGCTGCTATTCAAGTATCAACACTTACCTATTAGTCCATAAGATAAAAACTTGTGTATCGCAGAAAGTGCAAGGCTGGTCACTGGACCAGTGGTCTCCTTGCTTCGAATCACTTCCAGGAAGGGACTCAGGTATGTTGCGGGGTCCAGGAGCCGCAAGTCATCCACTTGATTCAAGATAGTCTTGAGATCTTGAAAGGTTCGCATCAGTACATCGTATTCCTCGTTTGGGAACGTATGGGAGCCCCAGCGAGTACTCCGTCGCATGGCAGTGACGAGCATTGCCATCTCGCCCTGCACGACGAAGATTCCATTACCGGGAAGAGACATTTTGCCAGTTTATCACACTAAAAGCTGATCACCATCAACAACTTCTGATTACACTTTATTTATTTGAGCAAATACCAGCAAAATTTATATTTTAACCACATAGTGCACAGTGTCACAGTTCACAAAAGTAATTATTATTAAAATATCTGCAAATTTCGACGTAATTTTTTAAAAAATCAATGAAAATTCACAATTTGATTAGCAGATTCCATCACGATCATGTTGACGTTTCAGAATTTTAGTGGCACTATTCATCGATAGATGGCGTTAATGTAGAGATGTCATCTGTGTGCAGTTAGTTGACACTTGACAGCGAAAATTTCCAAATAGTCGATTTTCGAATGACAGTGTGGTCGTGGGATGGTGTCTTTATTTTTTCTTTTGTTATATTGGTAACATTGTTAGGAAAGATGGTTGACGGTGGTACACTTTTCTGACAATTTTTTGGAAAAATTAATCTTTTTGTTATTCTAGAAGTTCTAAACATAGTTTTTAGCCGTCGTATGTAACAGTAAGTAGGTAATATTTTTTATATATAGCCTATTGGCATGTTAGTACTTTTCCTGAAAGGCATACGCGATGAATGTGCGTTGTCACGCGTGCAATGGCTATCGACACAGATTTGACATTTTATTCTTTTTGTGTTAGTGCGGTTATTCTTACCACATGTATCTTGTTACGTATTGCAGGCAGTTACATTGAGACGTGACAATGGTTAAGAAAAAGAGACAGAGCGATCCTGGTGAGAACGGCGACGAATCTACAGAATCTTGTGATGAGAACGTGAAGTCCGCATGTCCTCATGTAGCTAAAGCTGTTGACCTCACTCAGCTGAAGAAGTCGCTAAAGACGGGAGGGTTCCTGAAAGAATGCTCTGAATGTAAGAAAACGTCAAAGAACGAGGTCTCTGACCCCGACTACGAGGAGGACCTTTCGTTATGGATGTGTTTGCGCTGTGGCAGTCAGCTGTGTGGCAGGACGCGTAACAAACACGCTCTGAACCACTTCAAGACGCCGCGCTCTGACTGCCATGCACTCACAGCCAACACAACATCCTGGGACATATACTGTTACAACTGTAACAATGAAGTTACTGCTTCAAGTGCTAAGAAACTTCATGAATGTGTTGAGTATCTTAAGAAACAAGCAGTCACTGGTGGGAGTGCTAAATCACTCCCAGCCATTGAACTGCCTTATGATGAAAACTCTAAAACTGACTTACCAGCCGTAGAAACTATTATTAAGATAGACCCATTATTAAAAGGAAAAGATAAAGTCATGCACAGTCTCCCGAGGGTTAGGGGGCTTACAAATTTAGGGAACACATGCTTTTTTAACTCAGTAATGCAGTGTCTAGTGCAGACACCTTACTTACTGCAAGTTCTTCAGGAGATGGCCAATCCTGGAGAGAGGTTTTTGTTACCTGGTGGAAAGTTAAAGCTGAATGGTGATGGTGAAGAGAGCAAGGAGGTTGACCTGCCGCCCATAGCTGGACAACTAGCAGAGTGGGGAACCTTGACTAGGACACTGGCTGAAACTTTAAGTGAGCTGCAAGCAGGTATGTAGCATCAGATTTTCTGTATTTTACTATTATTTATGACTAAACTACAAATAAATGATTATAAATACTATCTAAGTTGAATCTTCAGTGAATTTCCTTTAAACTTTTTTCAAATTATAATTTAATCATATCAACAAACAATTAGTGTTAATCATGATACCTCTGTTATCATGTTGCTATAAATAGTCGGCACTTTTTATATCTAACCGTGACATTGTGTTGCCTTTGTTTATATCTTCAGTAACTTTGATGTAAAAATAAAAAACCAAGGCGAAAACTGAATTTATTACTTAACTACAATTTAAAGATGTATGTCTTTGTTTAGATCCTTATCAACAAGGACTGGAAGTAAACGGTAATAATTATTAGACTTCTCTTACAATAAATGTGTCTAATCATCATTGTTTGGCCCTAATGTTGTCCTCTGCTCACATAGTCCCTCCAACCTCAGAGTGCCAGCCAATTTGACTAATATGTAAATAAATAAACACACAATCAGGTCAGTTAACAAAATAAAGAATAAGGTTAATTAAAGTCATTAGGCATTAATGGATAAAGGCATTTCGCAATGCCTTCATGAAACTGATTCAAGGTAACACAAAGGATGTAAGACTCTGTAGCCATTATCTCCGCAATCATTGCCAAACATTAGTACTTGTGTACTAATAGTGCTTAATGCGGTCTCGATTTTAAATTAAAGTGCACATAGACACAGACTTTATATAAATTCAGTACTGTGACTTTATAAAGATTCAGATTTTAAACAGTAAGGTATAATACAAAAAAGTTTTCATTAAATCAGAAATTGTATTTTTTATTTATCAATCTTAAAAAGACAAATTATATTGTAAAGTTTAATAAGGTAAAAATACAGTATGCAGTAAATACAGCTAGTATTTGCCCTTGATAAGTTATAATGTGTCATACTAAATGTAGCACTGGCCCTTTGTTTTCTTTGTTATGGTCTCAACAATTAACAAAGACAACTTGATATGATACAGATTGTGGATTATCATAAATTGCTTGTATGGAAATGAGTTAATGATTTTATACAATTTTGATAAAGTTGCTTATATCTTTGTTTGTACACACGCACAAAATACAGCATTTGCTTGTATATACGTTATGCTGTTTTTAGTGTTTCATTCACTATTATACACCCTAACCGGAAAGAAATAACATAAAACTTAACAGCAACTCAACATTAATGCAACAATTTAGTATTTGGCCTCACAACTGCTAAAGTTTTATATAAAGCTTATGACGATGGTTTGTGTAATTGTTTACTAGACAGTGAGCCCTATAAAATCAGCATGAGTAAACAGCCAAGCACAGACTGTGTCTGTTCTTATTTCCTGTTGATATTATAAACTCATGTCGGGCTCATTGACTTGAACTAGTGAATGGTGAATCAAAATTGTAATTAACAATAATTGTATGTCTCAAAATTAAGTTTAAAAGAACAGTATTTTTGTCTTTGTAGTGTTTTCTTTCTTTGTGAGTTTTGACTAACCTAAGACTAGAATTTGGTCTCAAAACTGTAGGTCACTATGAAAACTCGAAAATTAATATTGTACAAAATGCTGTAATAACATTCATCTAATATATAAAATTCTCGTGCCACAGTTTTCGTTGCCATACTCCTCCGAAACGGCTGGACCGATTCTCTTGAAATTTTGTATATGCATTCAGTAGGTCTGAGAATCGGCCAACATCTATTTTTCATCCCTATTTTTTTTCGCGAACAAAGTCGCAGGTTACAGCTAGTATATTATAAATCTTTGAGTTTAATTACAAGTTGGCTGCCCAAGCATCCCTGCTCCGCAAGCTTGTTCTGACACAGTTCGTGCGTCATCCACACTCTATATAGAGTATATAGAGTGTCTCTATGTATAGTGTTAATAGATTAGTGTGTACATTTCGGAACCAACCCACACGATAGGTTACCTATATTTAGAGAGTGACCCGATTTCACGCTTTCTCCGTCTGGACTAGCAGTCAGAACATGTTTTAAATATATTTTTCCACATTTTGTGTCAAATTTAACACATGATTAATGAATGATCAAAATATATGAAGATTTTAAATTAATCTGTTTAGTTTTTTGATGTGCAATTAATATGCGTAGTGGTCAACAGCCCGTCTTAATTAATTAAGTTGATTGGAATAATGCCAGAATAATGTAGTATCTACAATTAATGAAAAACGTAATTTGTAGGATGTTGTTTTCGGCGTATCACAGAAGAAAACCGATCAAAATAGCGTGCAATTGGAGAGGCCCATGTATTCAACAATGAACTACAATGGGCTGTAGATTTGTTGATGCTGTTTTGAATATGATAATAATATGTTATTTCTTTACCCTGCTTTTGCACGCGGTTTGGCCTACGCGGATGTTAGTTATCTCGGGAAAACTACCTATCTCCTTTAATAGCATCCAAGCTTAATAACGTTGAAAATTTTATTGAAATCGGTCATCGGTTTATCTGTAGAAACCTAACAAACAGTTAATATCTCAAGTTGTAATATAGAGCAAAAAAAACTATCTACTCTATACAATTATATCGTATAATTTATTGTAAACTATAAACTATTATTACATAAGTTATTATTACAACATAATAATATGAAAACATATGTATGTATTACGCATTCAGATAAGGACGAACTGTGAAGATAATTAAATTATCGTATTGATACAACTATATGCGAGATCGTCAACCCCGCGCTACTGTTGTACGACTCATTTCAAACTGCACTCGATAATAGCACAGTTTAAATGTATACAGTAGTTTAACTTGGCCCTTTCAAAAAAATTAATGCCCAAAGCCGCGGCGCTGAACGTAACAGCGATAGGGCTGCCCACCTACAGGCTACATCATTTGAATTAAATCAACAACACACCGTCCGTTCGTCACCGCGACACGCTCGCGACAGTATAATGCCACGATCATGCCACGATCCGATAGCGTTAACATAACTCATTTTGCGCCTGTTTATGAAGACTTCATACTGTATATATTTATTATACTGTGATAATAGCCTCGCCCCTAAATGGACCTAACGCACACAATCCTTACAGTTCGTGCCTAAAAGGTTTTTAACTGTTCAAAGCATAAATTATAATAAATATTTTGCATTCAAGGCCATACAAAGTGATTTACGTTGCTAATACTGCATCGTTGTCTATAAATCACACAAATATAAATAGCAATTCAATAAAAATGTTGGTTGTGCTAAAAATATATACTGACTAATAAATTATTGACTGCAAGGTGAAAGTCAAGTAGCACACTTTTTGCTAACAGACAATTTTACAGATCACAGTTTTTGTCACTAATCACAATTTCGTAGCAAAGGAAAATGAGTTTAAGAGGTTAAACGGGCAGTAGCTTCGTATTCAATACAGGATCCAGCTGATTTCAGTAGGTTTGACTGCTAGCCGACCCCTAACAGCTCTATAAAGCTAGATTATTATAATAACTTTCGTGAGAATTATTCATATTTAAGAGATATGTAACGGTTTACTCACGCGTATTTATCGGGATAGCCCGACTAGTTTCGGACCCAACCGGAGTCCTCAAATCATGAGCTGACGCGGCGGCGGGGTCGCGAGTCGAACTTGTTCGACTGACGGTGATTAAGGACTCCGGTTGGGTCCGAAACTAGTCGGGCTATCCCGATAAATACGCGTGAGTAAACCGTTATATATCTCTATAAAGCTAGGCTTAATGATTGACATGTTTCTAGATTCATTCCCCGTTTAGAATACAGCCTTGAGCGTAAGTAATGTAGTCATATAACAGTACTTTTTACACACGTAACGTATTCTTCCTACCAAGCGGTCCGTTTTCACTCTGATAAACATTTAAATAATTCAGGTCACTGTTACATTTAAATATTCTGTTTATTTATTATGTAATTCGACGCTTTCAAAATGTAGCCGTTTATAAATTCTACGGCCTACTGGACGCTTCGGTAGAAGTTGAATTAATGTGTTAGGGTAATTGATATTCAAGTGACAAATATTATCAAGACCTTTTTGTATTTATCACAAATCAGATTATAAATTATGTTTTACATTCTAGAAA
This sequence comes from Chrysodeixis includens, assembly GCA_941860345.1. Classification (NCBI taxonomy): domain Eukaryota; kingdom Metazoa; phylum Arthropoda; class Insecta; order Lepidoptera; family Noctuidae; genus Chrysodeixis; species Chrysodeixis includens. Next base: position 1,237,244 of record OW796107.1, on the reverse strand, counting down.
ATTGCAAAATTCAATTTCTTTAGCTTTGGAATTACAATTACATTACAAACTCGAATGTAAATAGATGTCCTATCAATTTAAGAAAGTTTTTAGAATGCCTATTTAATTTACAATTAGAGACATTAGCCTAGATATTATCCTTATAAACCATTTATTACTATACTTAGTAAAGTTATACGATTATTAACACTACTAGACAAGACTGTAGTATAAATTTGCGTAAGCCGTTTACACAGCGTAACCCTGAGCAATGCGTTTTCCTTGCCGATTGCATAAATACTATATAATCGTACCAACGTAAGCATGCCCTTGCCCTGAACGAGTTTTTACTAATGCGGGCATTAGGTACGATTCTTTGTTGTTTTGTATAACATTTTATTAATATTTCTGGATATAATTATTTAACTCAATTGATTATTTTTTTTAACTAACTACGCACGGAAGAGTATTTAATTATATTTTTTATTATCCCAATTATCTCTTTTTTGCCTGACTGTATCTGAAAAAGGATGAAATGTTTTATTGTCTAATAAGTTTCGTTAGACGGATCCGTAATAATAATGATCTGTTCCCCAAACAATTTACTTATGACGACGTTACCGAGGTCAAACCAGAAAGCGATTCCGGGATGAATTTAATGTAAACCGCAAGGGCTGGTTCGAGATGGCGCAGGTTAATTAATGAGGGTTTAAAGCAGCATATTCACTTTGCCCACCCGTGGGACACCGTAGGCTAGTAAAACTGCTTTTCTAAGATAGATTCTCTTCCCTTGGTCAGTCAAGGGAAGAGAGATCACAGGGACTTAGAAAAAAGTATCTCTAAGCAGTAATTATTCAATGGCATATATCATTAGTCAGCCACGCTAACAGCATTGTCGTTGGCATTCTACAGGACCTCGTCTCTCTCACTCTCTTAGTTTAGGTTCTGATTAAAACTATTGTAAATGATGTTCATCATAAGTAATAATACCCCAACTATTTAAATTTCAGGTGAAGGCGGAGTTTACACCCCGAGGAAGTTACTTTCGGCGTTAGTAAACAAACTGCCGCAGTTTGGCGGCGGTGATCAACACGATGCGCATGAACTGCTCAGGCATTTACTGGAGGCCGTCAGGTATGGTCATATAAAAATATAGCTACTGGTTTCGTATAGGCCTTGTTAGCCACCAACGCAAGTGCCAAAATCAAATAAATTAACACGGCTGCTGTTTCAAACATCTTTCATAGATGCTAGAAGCCAATGATGATGATGACTGGTTTCGTATGAGTATGTGTTTTGAAATTGTTGGGAAACTGGCAACAAAAAAATGTGCATTGTTTATGACCTAGCGATATCCTTTGGCCATGAAGCCTTTCAGGATTTTGATTGTCCAATATCCTAGACAGTTATTGCTCCATGATACAAAATGTTTTTGTAAAACTGGGCAAACGTGATTTGATTTGAAACAAATGCTTGTTCTGAGTGTCTGTGCATGTGAATTGAATGTCTGTGAAACCTCCCACGATACAAGAAATAAATTTCTTATTGCGGGAGTTATTCTTAAAAAACAAACTACTGGACATAAAATTTCTCCCAATGTGCACCATTTGCGGTGATTATATCTATAATACTATAGGTATTTCGAAGTCAAATTCAAATCGTTTATTCTGCAAATAGGATAAATTTTATCTCTTTTACATGTAATTCGTTAAAAATGGAACTCGCTGGAATCGAAATTTCCTAGCTGGTTTTCCTGAGAAGAAACGTCGAAACAAACTATTAACAATGACATCCTGTTTCCAGGTCAGAGGACCTACGGCGCTACCAGCTGGTGATCCTGAACAGCCTCGGCATGAGCTCCAAGGTCGAGCCCTCGAAGGTCGACGGGGAGGTCAAGCAGAAGGTCAAGTTCTACGGACAACAGGCCTCAGATACAATGCTCAGACCGGAACAGGTAAATTGTGATTTCATTTGACAAATCTTTGATATTTTATGTGAAAGATTCGGATTTTTTTGAGACACTACTGAATTTTTTGAATGAAACAAAGAAAAGTAGAAGAAATCAATAATTTTATTATAAACAAATGTCGTATGTTCTTAGCACTGTATTATGTTCAAAAAAGACGAAAAATTTAAGTCGAGGGCTTAGCTTATCAGTTTAGGCTTCAAATATTTTGTTTCGCCCAGGTTTCACCCTCCTTGCTCAATAATGAATAATTATAATAAGTCAATACACATACATACCAGGATGCATCAAGCAGCAGACAGGGCTCTGTGTACCTTGGGAGAGGCCTATGTCCGCAGCTGTGGACTGTAATGGGCTCAAAATCAAAAGGTTTTTATTTCGGCACCTTCTCAGGCACTTTCAAAACGTTACTGACTCTATACTCCATTTGTTTAGGTAATTAACTAAATGTAAACAATCTTGGTATGTCTTTTAAACAAAATGTGATCTTTAAAAATGTAAAATACGTTTTACAACTTGAAATACATTCAGATTTTCTAAAACTATAGTTAATTGACTTATAAGCAGTAATATCCTAATTAAAAACTATTTTTTTGGTTAAAAAGTAACGCCAAGATTGTTTACATTTAGTTAACTACCTAAACAAATGGAGTATAGTTGTGTTGGCTGATGGTTTAAACATTATATGGTGAAACATTATCCCTATAATACTCTTTACTAACCACCATCTTCAATTCCAGGTGTTCCGCGGCTTCTTAGTCTCCACTCTCGAATGTCAGGAGTGCCTGCACCAGTCTGACCGCGCGGAGTATTTCCTCGACCTCTCCCTGCCGGTGGCGGCCAGTCGCCCGCAGCCGCCCGCCGTCGTCCGCAGGAAAACGCCTAACGGTACGTTCATTGTCACAACTAGATCTGGTTTGGACATTTTTCTAAGTGTTAGAAAACGGTATTGGTTACCTGTCGCATTTGTAAAGGAATTTGTGGTGTTTTTTTTTTTGTTGTAGCTTTAACTGTTGTGTGTGTTTTAGTAGGAAACCTTTCTTTTTTGCTTACGTTTTTGTAAGTGAGATTCGTTGTTGCAAACATTGGTTGTGCTTTTTTTTGTGTTGCATAAATGTTTGCTTTTGATGTTTAACTAGGTGAAGTGAAAGCAAATTTCCAAGACTTCTGATTTGCTTGCATTAAATATGTTTTTTCGTTCTACCCTCCCATTGCCCAAAAATCTATGTCGTGAACTCTTGAAAACCGCATGCTTTGCTTAACTGTAACGCATACTGTGTAGTAACTAAGGCATGTAATGACAAGAGAACATATTTTCAGAAGAGAATATGTACAATACGCAAGAGGAGAACAAACCTTCCAAACATCAGTTGAAGAAGGAGCGGATAGCAGCTCGCAAGGCTGCCAGAAAAAATAAAGGTGGTACTGACACACTTTATTTTTGTCATTAAGCCATATTTCATCCTGATAGATGGGTCTACATTATAATCAAAACTACCGTATATTATCGACACGCGACACCGCATTATAGCCATACAGTAACACACATGCTCGCTACATAACTGTCACCGTCATGAATGTCGCAATCAATATGAGTAGTAATAACCGGCGTTGTTTGCAGGTAACTCGACGTCGAAGGACGAGCCGTCGGGCGAGGCGAACGGCACGGGCACGGACGGCAAGTCGTCGTCGTCGCAGTCCGACGCCGACGTGGAGGACAACCTGGAGGAACAGCCGCTGCGCGCCGACACGCACGCCGTGTCCGTGGCCACGCAGGCCATCGCGCACACGGCCGCCAACTTCGCCGCCTACCACATGGAGTCCGGCTACAACTCCGAGAAGGTCATCAGCTCCGACTCCATCCGCACGTCGCCCGTGGACCTGCACAAGGAGAAGGCCGACGCCGCGCCCGAGCGCCCCGACAAGGACAAGCTCGAGTACGCCGACAGCGCCACCTCCACCACCGCCATCCCGCTCGAGTACAAGCCGCTCGCCTCGCGCGAGAACCTCTCCAACCCCGACTCCGGCGTGGCCAGCCCCGAGGCCACCAAGCACAACTCCACTGAGACCGTCGACAACGTCGACTCCCCCACTAACGGCAAGGAGCTGGGCAGTCATAGCTCCCTCTCCAGCGAGATCAATCTGGACCTGTCGAGTCCGCAACACAATAAAATGTCCCCCGTCAAGACGGAGTTTGAGAGGCCAGTGTCAAGAATATCTTTTGTACCAGAATACACCAACGAAGTCGTCTCACGAGGCATCAGCGTGCAGGGATGTCGAAGCCTGTTGGAACACAGTGGTGAGAGCAGTTATGAGTCCTTGCCAGAGAGCAAGACTTTAAATGACTTGAATAATCATTTGGATAAGCTTAATCTATATATGGATGATTCTAAGACTAAAAAGCCAGCGTTGCCTTCCCCCGTGGCCGTGGAGGCCCCGGTGGACCCCCCGCCGCCCGCGCCTAAACCTAAGGTTAATAACATAGAGGCCGAGAAGAACCAGCGAGACTTCATGCCGTACTCGCGGCAGAGCCCGCTCTCCCCGCGCTACGTCTGCGACGAGGACGAGTGTAGCATTCAATCGTGTCTCAGCCAGTTCACTGCCCTGGAACTGCTCACGGGAAATAATAAAGTGGGTTGTGAAACCTGCACGGAACGAATTAACGGCAAAGACGGCAAGACCGTGTACACGAACGCTACGAAGCGGTTCCTGGTGTCGAGTCCGCCGGCCATCCTGATCCTGCACCTGAAGCGGTTCCAGATCGGGCCGCGCTGCATGTTCCGCAAGATGTCGAAGCACGTGGACTTCCCCACGGTGCTGGACCTGGCGCCGTTCTGCGCCATGGACAAGGTGCGCAAGCTGGACAACGTGAGCAAGTCGCAGGCGTCCCTGCTGTACTCGCTGTACGGCGTGGTGGAGCACTCGGGCGGCATGCACGGCGGGCACTACGTGGCGTACGTGAAGGTGCGCGCGCGCCCCCCGCGCGGCGGCTGGTTCCTGCCGCGCGGCGGCAACGCGCCCCCCGGCCCGCGCGCCCGCGCCCCGCCCGCCGACGACTCCGACCTGTCGGGCTACGAGTCGGGCGAGGCCGCGCCCGCGCCCGCGCCGCCGCCGCCCGGCCGCTGGTACTACGTGTCCGACAGCATGGTGAGCGAGGTCAGCGAGGACAAGGTGCTGCGCGCGCAGGCCTACCTGCTGTTCTACGAGCGCATCCTTTGAGCGCGCGCGCGCAGCCCCCGCCCCCGCCGCCGCGCGCTATGTGATTACTTTACTTTATTAATGAATTGTTTATGTACGATATTGTCTCGTCCCCTATCGCTGGTTGTGAGACGCCTCCCGGGGTGTCTGCCGCCGCGGGCGTTTAGTTTACGCATTGTTACAGTATACTCTTGTTACCATGGGTGCTAAACATAATATAACCCGACCTAGATATAAGATAATAGCGGAACATTGTTTTACAACCAGCGGTATCTCGACACATCCTAAGCTTGTTATAACGAACCAATAGTTTTATATGACGAACTTGAGAATACACGTTACTGTCCACAGCCTAATCTGTGCTCTCATTAAATTATGATTTTAATAGCATTTGATTTTTTAAACTATAGCTATAGTATAAATCGTCACTTGTCCTAACGATGCGATGTTTTCGAATCGATTTCGTGGCGTATTTTACACATACTTGAATATAGATCATAATCACTGCGAAAGATTACTTCGTAAATGTAACGGAATTGACAGTGCATGCGATACAAGGGCACTTTACATTGTACGTCACAGTGGTGCATAGTTTCTAATATGTCAATGTAATTGATAATTATGTTACGTTGATAAAAACGAATATTTAAATTCATCTCATTAAGATTAAATGTTTCACCCGAATGTACGTAACTCGACGATTGTTTTCATGTATTTATTGTTTCTGGTGTTTACGCGAATATCACTCAAATGAAACTTCGGATTCTATCGCGATTTATTATTTTACGTCCCGACGTTGAACCCCTTACTTGATCAACTATCATTCTTTATTATTTATTATTCGATCTAGGCACTAAAGTTTTTGGGTTTGAATGGCTGGAAAAATAAAAACCGCGATAGAATAATTTTTATTTACACTATTTATTTCGTGTTCTGTAATCTTGTATTCGCCGATGTCGGGAGTACGACGCGCGAGTCGCGTCTTGTGGCGGATGACGGCAGGCCATAAGGCCCGCTCTCGCCGCGTCTAACTCCTGAGGGGAAATGTCTTCCAACTAGGTGTCAAATGTAACGTTACAATACCAACATTAATATCGGCTAGCAAACGTTTTCACCGCATTCGATAACCGCTTTTAACGAATTAGATAAGTTATTTATTAAACAATGTTTTGTCTAAAACCGTCAATTTTGGACTACATCGCCCTAGTTTTAAAGCGTTTCTTTTTTTTAATAAATTCAACCACAATATGTATGGATAATCTCATAAGATGTATATTTTAACTTTTATCTTTGCGACTATATTTAATGTTATCCAAATAATCATTTAATTCGATTAAAATGTACTGAATGGGGTGTTTGGTGCGGTGTTTATCGAGTTTATGAATAATTGGCTGAATATAGTGACTAGTTATAGTATATACACACCCTGGTCGGTACATTTGTATATAATGGAATATAACAATATACAATTTTAGATCTCTGTGTGATCTCGCGTTTGTTGGAACATTCTAACCTCGATTTATATCATTTACGGTGCCATTTTTATATGAAAATGGAATCAACTCCAACACGGACGCGCCCCTATACACTATTGTTTGGGAATACAATTATCAATATTTGTTATGTTTACGGCACTTATTTTAAAGTGTCCAAGAAAATTTCAACAAAATGAGTTCAATCATTTGATTAAATTTGGGAGTAAACAAGTGTTATTTTATTCATATCATCCTGTCATTATGTAGTAGGTTGTACATACACTTTTTATAAAGGTTAGGCTACCTTCACGGTAACGGCTGGGTCTACTGCCTGGCTCCGTATGTCTATTTAATTTTTATCGCATATTAAGTTTTAAAACAAGCATTATGTAACATTGAGTGCTCAATTTAGTTGTTGCTTTTATCGTGTGCAACTAATTATGTTTTAAGAACTTGTTACACGTTTCATTGGCGTTTGAGAATAAAATACTTTGAACTTTTTGTATTCTGGTACTGGACGAACTTGGTTGTAAGAAACGATCAATTTTATCTGCTAATGTTTCGATCAATGTACAGTTTTTGCTTGTAATACTCAGTCATTAGAAATATGCTCAAATACTCTTTCGTTTAGATGAGCAATGTTGCTACAGCAAAATAAATGTTACCATCTTAAAAATATCATTGATGTTCACATTTTACTTATAAAATTCTGATTAATTCTACTACCCAGCGTTTCACTTGCAGTATCAAACATTCTGAAATGAACATGTTCAATTAAATCGACTTATTTACTAAATATTTGCATTTGTTATAAAACTATAAAGTAATTTCTTCTCGAACGCTAAGTGTTGTGTTGTTACACGTTACAATAGACGTTTTTTATGATTGCATTTGACATTATGTTAGTCGTATACCGTTAGTTAGCTTGTGTTAATTATTTGATATTTTTTGTATATTATTAATTTCACATAATTGAGTTACGAAAGTGTATTAAAATATAGTTGTAAAACGTCTGTATTGGGTTTTTATTGATATCCTTAGAGTAGACTGACTTACGCCTTGCTATCACTTAAAGCATCTGAATAACTATACAAATACCTATAGAAAATCCTGTCTGCAGTTTGAGGTTTTAGTACACAAAACACATTAAAGCCAAAAACATTCTACTGTGTCGTGGAGTGTTGTCACGCACCATAAAACTACATGACCTAATGACCAAATGTTTTACCATACTGAATGTGTGAAAACGAACGCCACTGACGCGCCACGACACGACACGACACTGCAGCTTGTCTCCGGCTGTAATCTCCGACGACGAAAAATATACCTCAAGAAGTTTTAGTTGATAGTCTCTTGAACACAAGACTTGCAGTGCCTTGTATAAAGTTAATTTTCCACTCACTTTTGTTACTAACCACTAGTGACTAGACCATGGCCCTGACTGCTATACCGGAGGCCGTGGGTTCAAGTCCCACTTGGGGCAAATGTTTGTGTGATGAGCACGATCATTTGTTCTGTGTCTGGGTGTATTTTATCTATAAAATGTATGTATTTAGAGATATACAGGGTGTAAGGAAACGACTATAACGATCGTGAAGGGGCATATGTAGTCTCGTGTTACAAACACATTGCTGCGACTTTTACTTCGATACGTGATTATGATTTTTCCCCGTTCAAATTAATTCATAATGCTAAATTTCCCCACCGCTATTACTGGCCACACTGAACATATGATAACGTAAGTATGTTTATCATTTGTCTAGCGCTCATAAGACAAGTTGCTCCCGTATACTTAATTTGAGACTATTGTGTTGTTGTGGAGAAATATTTATTTTATAAGATGAAACTCCCAAATTAAAAAAAATATAAACTTTAATACATTTTAGTTACAAACTCTTAAAGCTTAACATTCAAATTGCTCTTCTATTCAGCTGGTCGATGTGTGAGGCATCAAATGGAATAAGGTCCGTTATTTTGGGCACTTCTAGTATTGTTAGCTCTATGATACAGTATAATACTTGCAGACTGTCCTTCGCTTTTTGGAGAGCCTGTAAAACAATTATTTTTATTTTAAAACTACTGAAATAAAGGCAGATGTTACTCAAAAAAATTTTAATAATCCCTAAAGTTGAAATTATAAAGAAGTATTTTAGGTAAGACTGTCTGATGAATTAAATGTATGTAGACGAAATTGATGAATAAATTACGTCACGCATTAACTCAAGTACGTTGAGCACGTAAAATATTACTTATATATATATATCATTGTCCGTTTTTCCGCCTGCTTTAGAAACGGACTATAGATATTTATGAAATACACAAAAAAATCTTAACACAGATATAAAACACTTACAGATATAGCCTTCAACTTCAACTCCGGTTTCTCAGCCATCTGTTTCTTCAGCGCATTCATCTCTTGCGGAGTATAACCGACCAGTTTCGATAGCACATCACTTGTGAACTCCACATCTAGGTTTCCAGTGCCATCTACAATAGTACACTTGAGACTCCAACTGTCTTTGCCTACAGAGAGTTTCGACAACAGTGTCATTACTTGCCCTTTCACCTTAAATACTTTACCCACTTTCTGCGACTCACTCTTTTCTTTTATCTGCCTTATATACACGAATGGAGCTGCTGGTACAGAAATTGGACCTCTATTCGTATGAACGTTAGGTTGAAAATCGTTTGCGTCGATTTGCGCTTCGATTTCTCTAAGATATTCTTCGTCTTCAAATGATATATCATGCTCATCAGGGTAGTCGTCTGGTTGGTTAACAATTTCAGTTTTGAGTTTCTTTTCTGGGTTTCTTGTGTCTGTGTTTGATGGTCTTTTGACTGGTGCTTCGACTATTTGAGCTTCTAAGGCCGCTAGTTGGTCCACATCGATGTCGTCATCAAAGGTGTCTGACTGGAAGTTGGTTGGTGGATGTTTGCCGAATGTTTGTGGTGGGTTGTAGGCCGGCAATTGGTTGGTTGGCAAGTGTTGGCCAAATGTCTGTTGTGCTATTTGTTCTCGTGCGGGGTTGTATGCTGGCGGCATTTCGTCGTGTGGAGTTGGTATATTTGTGTTCCTAGTTGTATTGAGTGATGAGAATGCAGCTTCTGTAATATTAAATTATTTTTATACATTATTTCACACTTAGAAGTAAGTGTTATGTAGGGTCTACAAAGTACAACTTAGATCAAATCCCTGCCATAATTTATAACATTTATTTTGTTAGATTACCTTATACCATCACTCCCTATTTTATACCTTCCATAGTTATTGTAGCTAACATTCAAAATATTTGTTTTTTTAGCTTACCTGGTGAGATGGCAAGTCCTAGCTTAGCAGACAACTGTCCAGCCAGTGAGTTGGTTATGGCTATCTCTTGTACTTCACCCCCCAACAGATCTATTTTATCTTCCGTTAAAAGTAGGACGCCTCGACGACATTCGATAGGCCCTGTAATTAAAAAAATTCTATTATATGCTTTATATTAATTAGCATAAGTATCAAAGTCCTACAATTCTCTTCTATTGACTCCCTCAGCCCTCCCTAGATCTATAGGCCCATCAATTCTAATATTTTTGTTTGAATTAATCTATCTTAGATAAGGATTATTTAATAAGTTGGGTCTTTAAATAAAATAGGGTCTTAAAGTATAATATATGTAAACATTATTTGGCGGGCCTGTTGGTCTAGTGGTTAGTGACCCTGACTGCTAAGCCGGAGGTCGTGGGTTCGATTCCCACCCAGGACAAATGTTTGTGTGATGAGCACAATTATTTGTTCTGTGTCTGGATGTAATTTATCTATAATACGTATATATTTAGAAATATATAAGTATGTTTATCAGCTGTCTGATTACCATAACACAAGCTCTGCTTAGCTTGGGATCAGGTGGCCGTGTGTGGATATTGTCCCAGGATATTTATTTATTATTATTTATTTATTAGCTCTGTTGGTAGGGCTTCAAATATTTCTTCTGGAATACCATTGCATTGAAAAACTAATTCAATATAAAATTTATAATAAGTTGATAGATATATACCTTTTAGTAACACTTTTAATCCAGGAGTGATATCACAGGTCAAGTTCCTCATAGGCTTATATTCTATAGCACAGATTTCTTGAACACCATCAGTCAGGCACAACTTCATCATCCTGTGAATAAAGTAGCTATATAATATAATGATGTAAGGGAACATATTTATTAAATTGTAAATATAGAGGCCAGCCAAGAAAGTAGTGGTGGGATGAATTAAACATACAAGCAGGGACTGGTTTGGAGCGGCGCAAGATAGAGAATCGTGGAGGGACCTGCTGGGCAAAGGATTTGGGAGACCTTTGTCCAGCAGTGGGACATGACAGGCTAGGAAAAAAAAAGGAATGAACAACAGGCATGAAACTAGAATAATCCCTAGCTGTGATCAAACCAGCACTTACATTTGGGAAGTGATAGATGTGGTACATCCAGGACCATTGTTTAGGGAAAAATAGGAAATCATTGCCTCTGTTGGTAGACTTTAGAACGAAAGATACTGAACAAGAAGTCTAAGACGCAAGGTGCACAGAGGCACGCACTAATGTAAAATCTATACCAAAAACCTTAAAAAGAAATGTATTTTACTTTTCAAAAGTCTAGTCTACCAATATGACGGAAAGTATAGCAGACCTACGGCTAGATATCCTGTCCTCATAGTTAGTTGTCGCCTCCACATTCTCCAAGTTCACCTTTTGCAGCTTCTGATACTGCTGGTACGCTGGAGTCCCTGCAAATATTAATGTAACTTGTATAATTTTACTGGTTAACTTAACTTGTTTATTCCGTGTGGTGTCCGGATATAAAAAAATGGCACCACCCCATATCCTCCACTGGGTGTCGTAAAAGGCGACTAATGGACCTTAAGACTCAGTGCACTGTACCAAGCACCTTAGGTCAACCGAATGGTGGCGGGTAAACAACCAACAATCGCATTCCCAAAGAGGGTTAGTGTCAGGCAGGCGGCCGACTATAAAACCATAGCCAAATCTTTAAGCAACATGTCTAGAAGACGTGTTGCGCCGACCCCAAGTGAAATGGGATAAGGGCAGGAAGATGATGATTAACTTGTTTGTAAACTGTTAACTTTAAGTTACAATCATGGAGTGTGCAAGTAAACCTTCATCATTTATGGTAATCTCAAAAATGAAGGAAAAAAAAAATCTAGACATTTTATATTAGATGTGAATGGATGGCACCACTGAGGCTGGCCCAGAAAGCGATAGTGGGTTGATTTTACCACACACTGTAAGGACTGGTTAGATAGTGAGATAGAGAAATGACTTTGCCTAGGAGTAGGACACTATAGGCAAAGTAAAAAAAATGTTATGATATCCATAATTTCTATACTACATTTTTTTAACTACAGAAGACCTTTCTGCAACAAGCTTCTATAAGAAATCCAAATAAAAGTATTTACCAATATCTATAGCTGCATTAACCTGCAGAGCAAACTTCCCTTGCAGAACAGTCCTTTGCTGATGTTTCAGATTTGCAGGTAAGGACCCTGGAGATATCTCCTTCAAATCGTTCAGCATCCATTGCTCTTTAGCAAGGTTTTGTATTTCACTCTCACTGTAATTTCTTTCTGTATCTTCAGATAAATAATCAAGAAAACTGAAACAGCACAAAAAAAATAATAGTAAAATGAAACGAGCGAAAGAAAGGACTGCAGTTCAGGCATATATTCATTACACACTTAATATAATTCTGTTTGTTGGATAATTAATAAGAAAGTAGAGTAATAAGAAGCAGATAATAAAATACAATAACATACCCAGACAGCCAATCGTCAACAGCATACATGTGGTGTGCTGCTAAATAGTTCTTGACTGAATTCATAATGGATGATAACATGCTGATCTGCTACAGCTTTACATTTATTATTCGACATAGCAAAATATTATCCGAGAATCACAGTTTTCGTTTTCCCACTATTTATTTACAAAATTACCATTCAAATTAAATGACAGTGACAGTGTCAACTTTCAAACTTAAGTATTATTATTTGGCACGTTTCCCGCCATTGACGGAGATGAGGATATTTTTTTCGACGCTTTGTAAATATGTATTTTTTTTTAGTTATATAAGTTTAGTCATAAATGTAGATATTTCTTGTTTTAGTATTGTTTCTGTTAAATAAATTACTAGTATTATATCCTTGCCAGCATAGAAATTTCATAAAAAATTATTTCGTGTTCTGTTTTATTTATGTAAAGCTATTGCCGTAGTGAGATTAAACTTGTACTAAATTTAATTTAAAGCAGAAATATTCGTTTTAGTATATTATGCGTTCTTTTTACTGTATTGCCCTTTTAATAGGACAGTACCAAATATACATATATTTTTTCCACCTTGTGTTGCCCTGGTTGATTAAAAACTTGATAATAGACTTGCACACGAGTTGGTATTCCATAATTTCTTATTTGTAAATCTTCGATTCTAGTCACAAATCTTGTCCATTGTGTTAAAAATAGAAATTATGTTAATATAACAATTACCCATTACTACCAAATATATATGTATAACTATTTATTTTATATTTAAATTCATATTTGAAATAAAATGAATGTTTTAAAAGTGGTTTAAAACATCCAATAACTTTTGTTTAATTATTTCATTGATCATTTTTTTTTAAGTTGGAAGTCATTTTATTTACAATAAAAATAATCTTGTAATGATAAAAACTTAACAGTGTAAGGTTACATAATTATGGAATGTAAGTTTTTCAAAAACAATTAACAAATTGCTTTTATAGATTAGTATAATATCGCATCCAATATACCTTCTATAAAATATTAATAACTTGACATGTATGTATGATCTATTTATACATCTGTGACGTAGATATAGTGCGTTTCACGAAAGAGTTCCCTTCGCCGTTTTGTTGGTACTACCGACTGTCAACTACTGTCAAGTACGTCAAACGCTTTAATGCATCAGTGTTTTTTAATTGTTTTACGGTGTTAATCATGCCGAAGACCCTTAAAAGTGGTAAAAGAGAGTTGGTGTTGAAAGTAAAATCATTTTGTGGAAGAGAAAAACGTAACAAGGAACCAATAATTCCATTAGAACGTGTGAGACTCCGCGTCGCTACCATGTCAGGTTTGTAATATAGGGTTACCAGAACTTTATGCTATTCCCCATTGCTACCCCGGTATGTCGATGTCGTGATATTGTATGTGCACATTTTTATATTATGAAGTATACATTCTTGAAATTGTTGCATACAACCAGAAACGACACTTTTATGAAATAAATACTATGTTGACTGTATTTGTTAAGTGATTTCATTTATTATTTATTGCTCATTATTAAAGTAAATTAAATTTTAAAAGAGTTATACATATCACAAAAAAACATATCGAAATGTTAAATATACCAGGTATTTAACAGCTATGTTCTATGAACTTCCTTCAATAATTCTAATTTCGTTAAAAAGACTTTTAACTCACTATTATGTAATAATTATGTTTGTTTTAGATATATCTGAAAAAACTGTTTCAAAAATTACCAAAGAAGGTGAGGTTGCTGCCAGTACAGCAACCGAAATTTCAACTCCAGGAAAGCATTTTCCTAGAGAAAAAGGGTTGAGCTGGACGATTTTGAGCTTTGTGCATTACGTCATAAAATTCATGAATTTTATGTTGTAAAGAAAGAGCTACCAACTCTTACTAAACTGTTTCATGAAATGAAAAATGAAATTGATACCAAAATGACACTTCTGACTATAGTGACACTGGAGATAGTGATAGCAGTATTATATCCGGTGTTGGGCATTTACACGAGCATAGTTATTCGAAAAAGTAATATTGTTGTTGCAAATAAACAATTATTACAGTTAAATGACATGAGTTTTATTTGTATAAATATGTTATACACCCCATTCATAATGCTAGGTAATCATTGTAAATATAAAAAAGATATATATAAATATAAAATCTATTACATAACTACATCAAAATATTATAGTATGTATTTTTCGCATTATTGTATGTATGAACTTGTAATAAAATCTCTTTGGCTATAGTATTTGTATCTAGCTAGTTGGTATAATTGAAAGTTATACACCGTGATTTTTAGGTCGTTTTAAAAAAGTCGTCCACACAATGTATCCGTCATAAAATACCTCTAGGCGCGAATATATTTTTTTTATCATTAATTAAAATAATATGCATGAAAAAAATAAATAATACATTGGAAATATGAAACATCCTGTTAAAAATGATTACGTATCAAACTGTTGAAGATACATGCTACATACTTACTGCGAACATTATGATTGCAATAGTAAGACAGCTGTTTTACGCTAAGGTGAATGACCTGTGATAAGACGCCGCCGCGCCGCCCGCGCGGCCCCTTTGGCACAAGGCTCGGACCGCGCTCACTACAGAGTGTTCGTAAAACTGCCTTGTGTCATAATAATGAATAATATTTTTATTCATTCAAATCTTAAAAAAAACATATTTTTTTATTATAAACGTTTACTAGTCATTGGATACATGAACTGGGCTGCTTTTTTAAAACGACCTAAAAGTCACGGTGTATAAAAACAATAATTATAAAGAACATAATTTCAAATTCTAATTTTATTAGAGAGAGAAAGATTTTATTACAAGTTCATACATACTGTAATGCGAAAAGACTTTCCCCGACCTATTGTAATTCCCCGATTATTAGGTTAATACAATCATCATTACCTGGCCACACTCAATTATGCGCTACCAACATAACGGCGAAGGGAACTCTTTAGTGAAACGCACTATACTTTGTTTTGTTATGGATGGTTTTTGTGTATTATTCTGGCAACATCTAGTGTGTGAGTGAACGCAAAAAAAGCTTGCCGATATTTCATCCATCTCCCTCGTAAATTTTGGACACAGGCTGATTGACAACAAAAGGCACTATTTTGAGGATCATTGTTGTTTTAAATGTTTCCTTGTAAATAAGTGTTGTGAAAAGAGCGCCTGTATTCGTGATTTACACCGTGGATGAAAAAATATGAAGCGGCGAAATGCCGAAACTGGGAAGTTGCGGCGCCCCTTGAAGCGCACAAAAATCACCGAAGGAATGTACGGAAAGTGAGTGGATACTGTTTATGTTGTTCATTTTACACGAGCGCATAGTTCTAAATATCCAGATACATATAATTCTGTGATAAAGTTGACAAAAATAACTTGAATTGTATATCCGTGGGTAGAAAGTACCATCTGGCGATCATTGGCCACCTTCTGTGTGGAGCGAATACAAAAAGAGGATTTTTTTTCTTTGAAAATGTGTGCGAAAGCGCAACATGTGTGGACTGCATGTTACTATTGTCTTATTTCTTATGTTGCACAAGTCGTCCATAAAAAGCGCAATACATACCTTGAATACATTAGCCTGACAAATGTAAACATAGTTATGCCTCTACATTCGCGAGATGTAAAAACAGAATAGATTAGAGTGAACTGTATTATATTTGAATAATAATCGAAAGTGAGACTTCCTATTGAATGTGTAAACAAGTGTTAACACATAAACAAATAACTCTACAGAGCTGGATAATGCATGTATAGCACATATATTGCAATCACTGCAGTTTCTGATGGCTAGGGGTTGACCTGCATATTATTTTCATAATTGTTTAACTAAGCATACTTGTAATAATAGTGCACTAAACATAACCACAATCTTTCCTTCTATTTTGCAAGTATTTTCTTAATTTTTTAACATAAATTAAGGTTTAAAAAATACATTGTGTAAAAGAATTTTTTGTGCTTGTAGTGCACATCAGAAAATATTAATTGACTTTTAATAATATTATTGTTAGGGCCTAGTTCTCTAATATGTATAGTCTAAATACTATTCCAATCTGCTTAGAAATATTATTCAAAAGTTATTTAGTACTTTACAAAACAATTCAGATGCATTCAAGCCTTAAAAGCAAATAGTAAAGTTTTCTTCTATAATCATGTTAAAAAAAAAAACTTGTTATAAGGTAAGAAAAAATATAATAAAAGTTATGGTGTACTTCTACAAAAAAAG
Source organism: Chrysodeixis includens (assembly GCA_941860345.1). Classification (NCBI taxonomy): domain Eukaryota; kingdom Metazoa; phylum Arthropoda; class Insecta; order Lepidoptera; family Noctuidae; genus Chrysodeixis; species Chrysodeixis includens. The sequence goes on along the minus strand of OW796107.1, from coordinate 1,220,571 downwards.
GCAAAAACAAGACCTACTGTCTTAGTTATTTCTACTCCACAAAGAAATGAATTTTCGAGATTTATTATAAATATTTCATCTACTTTACCTTATTGAATGATGTAGACAAAATAACAATAGCTGTTTAAAATTATAATAATACCATTAAATAAGTGCTTGGCCTTAAAATATATTGTACCCAGTAGTCCAATCATATAAATGGATGACATTAATCAAACATATATGTAATATGAATAAATTGTTCTTTGTTTATGTCCAAGAGACTACTATTTTAATATACTTAAACTACTGATTAATTTAGAATGTATTTTGTTAGTTACTAAGGAGAAACTGTAACACTACAATATGTGTATACATAAGTAATACTCAATTGGATTATTAATTTCTAATTATTTTTCAAACATGCTTTAAAATCCTAAACATTATTGGTTTAGATCTTCTTGACTAATCTCCTTGATCCATTAATTTTATTTACTTCAAGGGTCCTTATTTACGAGTACAAAATAATAATAATAAATCTTTATTGCACTAATTGTGGTTACAATATATTATGGTCTTAATATAAATTTTGAAGCTCTGCACAATTTACCTACATAGGCATGCAATAGGACACTTGTGTCAGTGTTTACATTAAGAAAAACTTTTATAAAACTGCATTAAAATATTTAAGAGATGTATAATGGTTTACTCACGCTTATTTATCGGGATAGCCAGACTAGTTTCGGACCCAACCGGAGTCCTTAATAATGAGCTGACGCGGCGGCGGGGGTCGCGAGTTGAACTGTTAAAATAAATATATAATGTTTTAAATAATAAAAATAAATGTTAATTGTTGTATATAAATTCTAGTTCAATGCTGTACCTGAAGTTTGTGATGATTTGGGCAACAGTTGTGATGGCCGACTACATGCTGGAGTTTAGGTTTGAGTTCCTCTGGCCCTTCTGGATGATGCTGAGATCAGTATATGACTCATTCAAATATCAAGGACTTGTGAGTATACCTTTAGTAATAACTAGCAACTAAACATGATATATTATACATATGAAACTTCCTCTTGAACATTTTATCTATTAAAAAAACTGCATCAAAATCCATTGAGTAGTTGTAAAGATCTAAAATACATAGTGACAGACATTCAGCAGGAAAAGACTTTGTTTTGTACTATGTAGTTATTATACAGGCCAGTTTTACTGCTGGATACAGGGTTTGGGTAGGGGAATTTATACTGGTATTGTAGAGAGATTTTGTGTGTCTGTTACTTCTTCACTCTAAAAGATCTGGACCAATTTTGATAAAAATTGGTATGTATGGAGGTAGCTGAGATTTTAAATTAATAGTAATGTAGATGATCTCTTAAAAAAGATCGCCAGCCTTCGATTCCCGCCATTGACAGATATGACGACATTTTTTTGACGCTTTGTAAATATTTTTTAGAAATGTTAATTATGTGACAGTTTAATCTTAACAGACCCAAAACCAAAAATGGGTTTTGTTGCGTTTTTTTCATTTGAAATAGGCATAGGAAAAGATTTTTATATTAACTTACGGCAGTGCAAATCATTGCGCTAAAAATTTTTGTAGTACAAAAATATTAAAACTAATATTATGATCATGTAAACAGTTATGTCCTGAGAACGAAATAAGTATAAATCACTAAGAAAGTGCAAAAGTCTTTGTTTTACTGTAGTACCAAAACAATGCTTTATGATTACTATCTGACAAAAGACAACTGTAAAAATTAATCACATTAACATATTAAATTCTCAGGCTCCAAATTTGTAAGAACTAGGTACTTTAAAAAACAAAGATTTATACACAAGATATTATCTTAATTATAGTAACAATTTGTGGACTTATTTCGGCGATAGAATTGTCGAAGATTTTTATAAAAACCTATAGAATTAAATGTGAATAAAAACAATTTCTACCTCAATTTACTCAAAGCTTTTGTACGTGTCATCGGCCGCTTGAATAGTTTTATCGCGGCATAAAATGGTCCATATCCTTTCTTAAAGTTTAAACTATTCCTAAACAAAAAATCATCAATTTTCTTTAGTGGTTTAGCTGTGAAAGTGTAAGATATAATCATACTTACATTCACATTTATAATATTAGAAATAACGATCGATACCAAAAGAAATAACATTTTTTTAATTTGTTTTATTTCGTGTTTATGATCTCCAAATAAGTTTTCTTTTTTTAAGGTAAGAACGTTATTAACAATATTACGTTTGTTCCAGGCATTTTCCGTATTCTTCATCTGCATAGCACTAACTTCAGACATGATATGTTTCTTCTTTATACCTCTACAATACATATTCTTCGCAGCGAGTACCTATGTATGGGTACAATATGTTTGGTACACATGTAAGTCCAACTTTATTTACGTTACCCTTTTCCTTTTATACACTATTTTTATTTTAAAACTGATTTACCCACAAAAACATATCAACTTTTATATTAAAAACCACCAAACCGTTTAGTAGTTTGTTGGCGCTAAAGGCGCTTTTATATTTATACAATATTGTTACTTATTAATTACTAAAATATGATATGAACGGAGAACTAAGATATAAATTTTATTTAACTTAATACATATTCATTACATTTTTAAATATATATAAAAAAAAAAAAAAAAAAAAAAAAAAAAAAAAAAAAAAAAAAAAAAAAAAAAAAAAATATACACTTAAAAATATAAAAAATAGTGTCCAACCGGCATCGGGAACAGGGTCCAAGCTGCCGGTGGTCAGGGCCCCAGAGAGAGGAACCTCCTCACAATACGCGCCGTGTCAAGAAGTACTGCCTTCTGGATCAAGCCCTTGACCCAGACGCCCAACGAGAGCCTCCGAAGGTGTTGGTCGAGGCTCTTGGCTATTAAGCCATTGGCAGTAACGACTATCGGCACAATGATTGCTGAGTCCACCTCCCACATGTCAACAACCTCGTGAGCTAAGTCCAAATATTTTATTTGTTTTTCTTTTTCTGCTTTCACGAGGTTCTCATCATGCGGGACGGTAATATCAACAATCATTGCCCGACGCTCTGATCGATCTATCACCACTATATCAGGCTTATTGGCAACAATAGTCCTGTCAGTGATGATAGATCGATCCCAGTACAACGTGACATGACCATTTTCGAGAACTGGGTCGGGGACATACCTGTAGTACGGCACTTCAGATTCCACAAGTTTGTACTTCAAAGCAAGCTGCTGGTGGATAATCCTGGCCACTTGGTTATGTCTGTGCAAGTATTCGCCGTTAGCAAGACGGGAACAACCCGAAACTATATGCCTCAAGGACTCACCTGGGCAGTGACATGCCCGACATATGTCAACTGTACCGTCCTTAATTATATATTTCCGGTAGTTGTTCGTCATGATAACTTCGTCCATAATTGCACATACAAACCCTTCGGTTTCTCCAAAGAGATCACCGAAGCGTAGCCAGGCCACGGACGCTAGAAAATCGACATCAGCTCCGTGAAGAGCTCGATAATAGCGCCCGTGTAGCTCCTTGCTTTGCCATACATCCTTGCGGTCTTTGACGCTTAGTACGACAGGTGTGTGCCAGTTCTCTTTGCCAAGAGCGAGCGGGGTGAGGCCCTTATCCACTGCCACTACATCTCGATGCATCCCCACGTCCACCTGGAGGAAGTACTCCCTGAGGTTACATATCTCGCGATTATGAAGGGTCTTGGCATTCAGAAAGCCTCGACCTCCACACTTTCGCGGGATATATAACCTCATCACAGATGACCGTGGGTGGTGCATTCGATTGGCAGTGAGCAGTGTCCGGACTCTCCTATCCAGGGCGTCCAACTCAGTCTGAGTCCACTTGAGTATGCCAAAGGAGTACATTATCACGGGCATGACCCAACCATTAAAGGCACGCACCTTGTTACCACCCGATAAGACACTTTTCAGTACCTTATTCAGGCGGCCAAAGAAACGTGTCTGTAATGTTTGTTTCATGTCAGCAACACTAATGCCTAACGCCTCTGACATACCCAAGTACTTGTATGTTTCCGTTGCAGAAAGTGACCTCAGGTTTATAGAATCCGAGAGCTGAATGCCCTGGGATTCCATAATCCTACCTCGTTTTACATGCATGACTGCACATTTGTCAACACCAAATTCCATTCTGATGGAATTACTGAAGCTTTCAGTGATCTTTAGTAACTTCATCAGTTGCAACTCACTGGAGGCAAATAATTTAAGGTCATCCATGTATAACAAGTGGGAGATTACCTGGCTACCTCTCCGCAACGTATAGCCTTGCCCTGAACCCTCAAGCAGAGTGCTGAGAGGATTCAGGGCTAAGCAAAACCACAGTGGACTCAAACTGTCACCCTGGAATATTCCACGCTCGATCTTAATAGGTTCACCTCTCCGTCGGATATCCCGACATCCTGGATAGTGAAGTACCGTACTCCACTGCCTCATACATGACAACAAGAAGGCGTGTAAAGTTGTATTAATTTTATACAGCTCCAACACCCTCATGAGCCATGTATGCGGCACCGAATCGTAGGCCTTCTTATAATCTATCCAACATGTTGATAGATCCTTCTTAGAGCGGCGAACCTGTTGGCATATGGTCATGTCAATAAGGAGTAGCTCCTTAGTACCACGGGATCCACTTCTACATCCATTCTGAGAGGCAGACATAATAGAAAAGCTATCTATATGATTATTAATCTTTTCTCTCAGAATGGATGTGAGAAGCTTATAGATGGTGGGTAGGCACGTAATAGGCCTGTAATTTTTAGGATCCGTGGTACTACCTGTTTTATGGAGCAGATGGGTACTACCTGTAGTCAAGAACTCTGGGAGCGACCCCGATTCTACGGCAGACTGGAATTGAGATGCCAAGCAACCATGCGAGCTCTGCAGCCATTTTAACCAAAAGTTCTGCAGTCCGTCCGGTCCTGGTGATTTCCAGTTGGACATTGGACAGACTGCAGAGGCTACATCTTGGGGGCTGATAGTAATTGCCCCCATCTCCTGTATATGCTCACATGATCGCTCAACCTCTCTCATCCAATCGCCTTCAGAGTGGCTGACGGGCGCCGACCAGATGCTCCGCCAGAATGAATTCGTGACGTCATCATCCGGCAGGCACCCACCATCCACACCATGATCAGGTTGCTCCCATGCCCTATGTACCCGTCTCTGATCTCTCTGGAACATGTGATTCAGGTGATAGCGCTCCACCCGACACTTATAACGTCGGATACGGTTTGCCCATGCATACACTTTTTGTTTGAAAAAATCGATGCGCTCCGTAACACGAGCATTATATTCGCTGGGACCAACATTAGTCCCAGCAAATGCCCGCTTTACAAAGCGCATCACCCTAGGCCGAAAATTACCCCCCCTAAAAGCAATTAATTTTGCAATGAGTGTCCTAGCCCCAGCGACACGCAGCTCTATCCTGCGCTGCCAAGCTGGAACGGCTGGTTTTGGTCGTGCAGCTATGTTTCTTGGACTAATTGCAACATTAGCTACACGACATGCCGTTAGAGCCGCACAGTACAAGATCGAGTGCGTGTCGATGAGGTTTTCACTGCTCTCAAAGTAGGTCGGGAGCAGCGAATCCAGGGCACCCACTATAGATTTATTTTTATTATGCATGGGCAAACGAGGTATACGAGGTCTCAGATCGGGCGGTGCACTCCGATACTCCCGAATCACATCCTCCAAAGTACTCCTTATAACGTTATTGCACTGGGTACTTACAGTTATAACACCGTCGTCATTTTCCCCGTCAGCTGGGTTGGTAGGCGGCGTGCTAGGTACTGGCACTACCGCTAGTGACTGGGTACAGACGACAGGGTTAATCTGCTGTTCAGAGCGTAATCGATCAAGCGTCGCATCATCCAACCTATGGCTACGTTGAATGACACGCACTTGATCCGACAGTCGTTGTGCCGAAACGTTGACGTCCGGTTCAAGCACCTGAAACAGAGCCAGCATTCTCGCACGGTACGCGGTGAGGTTAGTTCCTCCCCCTGTAGCCCCGTAGTACGCGCGCATGACGTTCTCATTAATGCTTTGAGTCCATTTCATGCGCGGCACTTCACCACCGGGAGCGGGAGCCCTGTTCGAGGCCGGTGGGCCTGAGGGCGCCAAGCATCTCGGTGGCCGGCGCCTCCCCTGCCGACGCACAGGTGTTGGCGACGTCGGCGGGGAGTAGTACTCGTCGCTGGAGCTCGACGCAACTGCAGGTGCCGGACCTCGGTCCGGCAGCTGCGAGGCGGAGCTCAGCGACGAGCCCGGAGATGGTGGGCGTGCAGCTCTGCTTCTTGTCAACATGTCTTCAATTCATATTTATTTAGTTATTTTATAATATTATCTTCATTTGATGTTATCTTGACGTAAGTCATTTTATTCATTATGTAAGTATAAATGTAATAAGTTTGTATATATTTTAAAATAATTTATTAAATATGTTTTGTAAAAATTTGGTCTTGACAGTTGACAAGTTTTTAAATTTTATTATTATTAGTTGATTGGATCCTGGTAAGGTCAATGCCTTATGACGTCAGGAACACAATAACTTGTAAGTCGTAAATAAGATACATCGTTAATTGAAGTTGAAGATAGTACTTTAATTAAGTTGAGCTTAATATTTATGTAGAGAAAAGACTTAACAAAGCTCTAGGTCTCGCTCGGCACGGACATTTTTGTGACAAAAAAAAAAAAATTTTTTTAGTACCACATATTCTATTTTGTGTATGTTCGTCACCCTCTGTGACATAGGGTAATCTAATCAATTAATAACTTTGTGGTGAAACATATAAAAATACGTTTCAACAAAAGTTTTCAAAGCAAACAAAGATGAGCGCCATGAATTACACAAGTTATTTTAAAGCCACGTAAATTAAAACAAACAGACTGTCATACTTTAAAATTAATTTTATATCCGTGGGAACATTTCGGCACATACATTTACCAAACTTTACCGATCATATAATTTTATGTGAGTACACAAATAGCTCGCCTTTGGCTTACATACAAAAGTAACACTTATTACACTCCGTTCTATTTATAGAATAACGCGATAATTTTATAAGGATTACGGCATTGTTTTTGTGAATGTTCATAAGGTTCAATTTGCTTTTTACGATTTCTGTTTATATTCGATCCCATATGGTTGTGTAAACATTGACTGTCTAAATGTTAAGTGTTAGGGTAAAGTGTTGCTTTTTGACGCGGATTGTAATGAAGTCACATAACGACTTACATCATTCATTTGTTTATATTCGCGATAAAACACGTCATATGATATGAAACTAGCGTAGGCTGTTGGTATTTTTTAACTAAAACATTAGCTTCAAGTATTTTTTTCGTATTGAAATTTAAAAAATCCGATCATACATTTATGATGCATACAGCATCTAGATTTCAAATTATTATTATTTTTAGACTCAATGCAACAGATCGATTTAACTGAATTGAAAGTATCTGAATACCCATTTTCTTTATTTTAACAAACTAAATTACGACGCTCAATGCTTAGCATGACTTTAGAGACTTCAAAATCAAGAGTCAAATTCAAATTCGGCTACGTAGCACTTTTTGAACGTCAATATTCATAAATTATAGACAGCACCCCATCGCCCACCCTTAACATATTATATGAATTAACAAATCGAATTTCGTCTCACAGTTGCAGATAAAGGCATCTGCGTGCCAACAGTAGCGATATGCTGCCTGCTAGTGTACGTGGAGGGTCTGTGGCGCGGGTCGCGCGGCGGCGGCGGCGAGCTGTGCCGGCCGCTGGCGGCGCACTGCGTGGGCTACCCGGTGGTGACGCTGGGCTTCGGGGCTAAAGCTCTGCTCGCGCACCGCCTGCGCCAGCGCCGCCAGCGACACGTGCGCGCCATGAACGAGTTCTACTACCAGCTCATGCGGGACGCGCTGCCTGAGACTGCGGTGGACCAGGTATACTTAAAAAGCTCTTACTTTGGCAGTATATAAGGAACGATATGAATGAAAAAGGAGTAAATGTTAGTCTAGATTTAATAGGGGAGAATAGAAGAAAAAAGCGTATTGCGCCGACCCCAAGTAAAATTTGATAAGGGCTGTAAAATGATGATGACTTTGGCAGTATATCTTCTTACTTAAACCATACAACAGGTTACTCACGCGTATTTATCGGGATAGCCCGACTAGTTTCTTATCCAACCGGAGTTCTTAATCATGAGCTGACATATCGGCGGGGTCGCAAGTCGAACGTGAATGAATCATCATCACTATACTATATCTAAAATTGTAACGATACAGAGGTGACTACTATTGCTCCTGAGCACACCCAAAATTGAGAAGCGTTACACAGTTTTTTGTTTGCTTTCCCCTTGTCCTGCAGCAAGAGAGGGGTGAGGCACTCTGGTGGTTTTAACCGGTATAAGTCCGGCACGCCATTCTGCCTTTTCGCCTTCCCCAAGATTTCTACCGACTCACAAAAAAGATGACCTAAAATGTGACTGAAAGTAATATCTTCCTACACATTTATTTTGTTATATTTCCTAGACACAGAGTCAACAGCAGCCTCAGACAGCGGGCACGAAGGAAGGCGTGGTGGCGAACGGCGGCGCGGAGTGCGGCACACAGACCGCAGCTACGTCACAGTCGCCGCCCGACGTCAGGCACATGAACGGCTCGCTCAGGCGCTGCCGGCTCAAGCCCGAACACAACGGACACTGTCCGCAGGAACATGCCACGCTACAGGCTAAGGTACGTACGCCACTGACGTCATACACTCTCACCGACACACGTGTCACACATGAGTTTACAATCATACTCATTTTCAGTCACACACGCGCTGACAATCACAAAATACTCACATTCACAGATGCGTTAACAATCTGACACGTATTCACAGTCACATATGCGCTTACAATCACACACGTACTCACAGTCACACATTCACTTACAATCAAACAAGTGCTCACAGTCACACATGCGCTTATAATCACACACGTTCTCATGCACACCCCCGTTTGTTATCACACATATACCAACAGCCACACGCGCTTACAATCACACACGTAGTCAGTCACAAGAACACAGTTAAGGTTTATCACATATTGTTTTAACGATTTTAAACTTTGGCGACTTGTACAGATATTTTAGATGACAAACGGTCAACAGTCCAACCGTGACCACGGTTGGTGCAACTCGATCGAAACGTCGGGAAAAAAGAAATATCGTATTACATCGCGAATAAGTCCCGTTTGTCGTCTAAAATATGTTGTTTTAAGTTTTCAACTAATCACAATTTTTTTCAACAGCTAGAGAAATTAGAAAAGCACTTAGCATCGCAGACGGTACACCGCGAGCGGGACAAGGCGGGCGGCGGTGGTGGCGGGGGAGCGGGGGGGCACCGCGCCCAGCTCGTCCGCCAGCTCCAGCGCCAGCTGCTCCAGCTCGCGCCCCGTCAGCAACGGGAAACGCGCTGCACGCAGACGACGACGATACCAAAGGTCAGCATTATAATACATAGATGGAATATTTATTTATTTTTTATTTATTTTTATTATGGCACTCCAACGACTTATTCACTAATACAATTTAGAATACTGTAACATATAAACTTAAAATCTAGAGTGAATTTGTTAATTACAGGTGTGCACAGCACTTACAGATATTATAGATCATGTATGCTAAACAAAAACTAAATTAAAATGAAAGTAGAATTTACACACAATAACGTTACCAAGTCTATCTTGATGCTCAAAATTCGAACAAAACAAAAAACTCAATTAAAATGGCAAAGCGTAAGTAGTAACAATACGTGAGAATCATTTATTAACAAGAGACAAAATACTGTAAATATTCTTTATTGCACACCACATGATAAACAGATTTGACAAAAGTAAAACAACAACAGGTCTATCGACTTACTCAATCAGAATCGAGTTCTATTTCAATTGAGTTGGTGCTCTGAAACCCGATACTAGCATTAATTCGTACTGGCACCAGTTGGAAATAAGCTCAATCGTGGAATCCATACATCATTTGTTTCGATTTAATTCGAGCATCCAATTGAGAACCGGATCAAATTTGAATCAAATTCAAAAACACTTTCATACCAGTACCAGTAAACCTTTTGTTGCTGCTACTAACGGCACGAGTGCAGCTTACATTGTATTAGTATCAAAATTTCTTCATCAATGTTTTCTTTAAACACATTCATTCAGTTATCTTTATTCCAGGTGGTATAAAGTTGTCGAAGTTGGAAAAGAAAGAGGCTTATAGTACATTAAAAGAAGAAAAAAGAAAGAATAAAAGCAGAGATAAAGATAAGGAGAACAACGATAGTCATAAGAGTACAGAAAATAGTGAGTATACAAATTTACAATAGTGGGAGTTGGTGACGTCATTAGTCTATGACGCTGACCGATCAAAATGTATCGGTTAGTGACACAGCGAGTTGGTTCAGTAAACTACCTAATATACAATATTAATAACTGTTAACATCCAGTATTTTAGACAACAAACGGGTCTTACTCGCGATATAATTCGATACTTCTTTTCTGCCGACGTTTCGGCCGAGTTGCACCGAGCGTGATCACGAGTGGACTGATTCCACCTTTGAGAATTACATCGCGAATAAAACCCGTTTGCTGTCAAAATACTGCCCATTAACTCATAAAAGCCCTTTTGACTCAGTGTTATTTTTTATTTACAGCAAAAGAACATATAGTTAAAGATAAAGATGTAGAGAGTACAAAAGAGTGTATAAAACTTAAGGAATGCAATAATAAAGAGTCTAAGGAGAAGGAAAGAGAAAGGGAAAGAGAAAGAGAAACGAAGGAAAAGGAGAAGGAACGGGAGAGGGAAAGAGAGCGGGAACTGGTGAGTTTGTCTTATAATACAACTTGTCTTAAACTGATTACTAAAACCGGTGTAAATTTGTTTTAATTGTGCAATACGATTCGGGTTTGAAATTCCCACGGCTCCCAACATTGTGGTTGGTGTTGCATCGGGGATGCCCTTGCGACTGCGTTTTTGCACGCTAATGTCACGTGTTCGATCCCCGCGTGGGACAGAAATTTGTGCGATCCGCCGATGTTTGTTTTGAGTCTAGTTGTGTTATTTTGCAGGTGTATTATTGTGTATTAAATGTCGTCAAATCCCCCGCTACATAAGAGATAAAATTCGCGACGCGGGATTTAATTAAAAATAACAACATTGGACGTCGCATTCTATGAGTAGTTGTCGCCTACGTCTTGCGGCAGACGAGTGAACGTAATACAGAAGCCTGTAAATGTCACTAGGAATTTAGAAGGCCTGTGACTGGCATTTTATGAAACCGTGATACACATGCCTGTGGGTTGCGCAGTAGTTTCTAATCCTTTATCTTAATTCGCCTTTCCATCTTCCGGGCGTACCAGGGGTGGTTTTCGAAAGGATCGTGGGATGTCCCATTAAATCTGTAGTTTTGTTAATGTTTTAGAACTCTCGCGACTTGTACACATATTTTAGACAACAAACGGGTCTAATTCGCGATGTAATTTGATATTTCTTTTCCCTCGACGTTTCGGCCGAGTTGCACCGACCGTGGTCAGGGGTGGACTGATGATAGCTAGTAGCGTCTCCGTAAAGTGCAGGGTTTCCTAACTAACTTTGGTCGTTCCAATTTTTACTTTTTTAGATCATACTGTCATTTACCCTACACACTACATTGACAACATCTTTTTGCCGGCTTTGTGTATCTTTTTCGCAACGATGACAGGATACAGCCGACTTGTTTATTTGGCAGTTTTTTACAGCTGCGATGTGTTTTTTGACCAACGATAGGTCTGTCCAATGTATGACCTACCACAGCAGCTTATCAGTTAGTGTAACTAGTTTTGTAAGCCGTAGGAATGAATATAAATAGCCGGGTACTGACTGACCGAGCAGCCTCGGTCGGACTACCGCGCGATGCAAATGCTCGGCCAGTTAGGACGGGCCTCGTCCGAGGCGAACGCGCCCGAGCATGCCGCGGACTGAGCCGAGCGTTGTCAGTTTTTTTTGTTGTGTTCAAAGGCGTCTCAATGCATTTGCCGGTTGTGTTTCGCCTCGCTTGTTCGATGCAAGCTACCGTCATGGATAAAGATATAAAGATAAAGATAAATATCTGTCTGTCACACAGGACACTGTCCTGCGGCAATCGTCTGAGGCTGCCGCCCGAGGCCCGTCGGTCGACTTGTGCACATATTTTAGACGATAAACGGGACTTATTCGCGATATTAAACGTTATTTCTTTTCTCCCCGACGTTTCAATCGAGTTGCACCGACCGTGGTCACAGGTGGACTGGACCCGTTTTATATCGCGAATAAGTCCTGTTTGTCGTCTAAAATATGCCCGTCGGTCAGTCAGTACGCGCCTAGTAAGTAATGTTTCTTGTTGTAGCGCTCTGCGCGGGAGTGCAGCGACGAGCTGAAGCGCGTGCGGCAGGAGCTGAGCGCAGCGCGAACAGCTGAGGGTGAGGCGCGACGTGCGCTGGCCGCCGCCGCAGCCGCCGAGCGACAGCGACGCGCCGACCACTGCCAGCTCAAGCAGGCACACGCCGCGCTGCAGCACAAGTAACTAGGCTTCTGTACATACCTGTGCACACTAACACACGCGGGCCGACCACTGCCAGCTCAAGCAGGCACACGCCGCGCTGCAGCACAAGTAACTAGGCTTCTGTACATACCTGTGCACACTAACACACGCGGGCCGACCACTGCCAGCTCAAGCAGGCACACGCCGCGCTGCAGCACAAGTAACTAGGCTTCTGTACATACCTGTGCACACTAACACACGCGGGCCGACCACTGCCAGCTCAAGCAGGCACACGCCGCGCTGCAGCACAAGTAACTAGGCTTCTGTACATACCTGTGCACACTAACACACGCGGGCCGACCACTGCCAGCTCAAGCAGGCACACGCCGCGCTGCAGCACAAGTAACTAGGCTTCTGTACATACCTGTGCACACTAACACACGCGGGCCGACCACTGCCAGCTCAAGCAGGCACACGCCGCGCTGCAGCACAAGTAACTAGGCTTCTGTACATACCTGTGCACACTAACACACGCGGGCCGACCACTGCCAGCTCAAGCAGGCACACGCCGCGCTGCAGCACAAGTAACTAGGCTTCTGTACATACCTGTGCACACTAACACACGCGGGCCGACCACTGCCAGCTCAAGCAGGCACACGCCGCGCTGCAGCACAAGTAACTAGGCTTCTGTACATACCTGTGCACACTAACACACGCGGGCCGACCACTGCCAGCTCAAGCAGGCACACGCCGCGCTGCAGCACAAGTAACTAGGCTTCTGTACATACCTGTGCACACTAACACACGCGGGCCGACCACTGCCAGCTCAAGCAGGCACACGCCGCGCTGCAGCACAAGTAACTAGGCTTCTGTACATACCTGTGCACACTAACACACGCGGGCCGACCACTGCCAGCTCAAGCAGGCACACGCCGCGCTGCAGCACAAGTAACTAGGCTTCTGTACATACCTGTGCACACTAACACACGCGGGCCGACCACTGCCAGCTCAAGCAGGCACACGCCGCGCTGCAGCACAAGTAACTAGGCTTCTGTACATACCTGTGCACACTAACACACGCGGGCCGACCACTGCCAGCTCAAGCAGGCACACGCCGCGCTGCAGCACAAGTAACTAGGCTTCTGTACATACCTGTGCACACTAACACACGCGGGCCGACCACTGCCAGCTCAAGCAGGCACACGCCGCGCTGCAGCACAAGTAACTAGGCTTCTGTACATACCTGTGCACACTAACACACGCGGGCCGACCACTGCCAGCTCAAGCAGGCACACGCCGCGCTGCAGCACAAGTAACTAGGCTTCTGTACATACCTGTGCACACTAACACACGCGGGCCGACCACTGCCAGCTCAAGCAGGCACACGCCGCGCTGCAGCACAAGTAACTAGGCTTCTGTACATACCTGTGCACACTAACACACGCGGGCCGACCACTGCCAGCTCAAGCAGGCACACGCCGCGCTGCAGCACAAGTAACTAGGCTTCTGTACATACCTGTGCACACTAACACACGCGGGCCGACCACTGCCAGCTCAAGCAGGCACACGCCGCGCTGCAGCACAAGTAACTAGGCTTCTGTACATACCTGTGCACACTAACACACGCGGGCCGACCACTGCCAGCTCAAGCAGGCACACGCCGCGCTGCAGCACAAGTAACTAGGCTTCTGTACATACCTGTGCACACTAACACACGCGGGCCGACCACTGCCAGCTCAAGCAGGCACACGCCGCGCTGCAGCACAAGTAACTAGGCTTCTGTACATACCTGTGCACACTAACACACGCGGGCCGACCACTGCCAGCTCAAGCAGGCACACGCCGCGCTGCAGCACAAGTAACTAGGCTTCTGTACATACCTGTGCACACTAACACACGCGGGCCGACCACTGCCAGCTCAAGCAGGCACACGCCGCGCTGCAGCACAAGTAACTAGGCTTCTGTACATACCTGTGCACACTAACACACGCGGGCCGACCACTGCCAGCTCAAGCAGGCACACGCCGCGCTGCAGCACAAGTAACTAGGCTTCTGTACATACCTGTGCACACTAACACACGCGGGCCGACCACTGCCAGCTCAAGCAGGCACACGCCGCGCTGCAGCACAAGTAACTAGGCTTCTGTACATACCTGTGCACACTAACACACGCGGGCCGACCACTGCCAGCTCAAGCAGGCACACGCCGCGCTGCAGCACAAGTAACTAGGCTTCTGTACATACCTGTGCACACTAACACACGCGGGCCGACCACTGCCAGCTCAAGCAGGCACACGCCGCGCTGCAGCACAAGTAACTAGGCTTCTGTACATACCTGTGCACACTAACACACGCGGGCCGACCACTGCCAGCTCAAGCAGGCACACGCCGCGCTGCAGCACAAGTAACTAGGCTTCTGTACATACCTGTGCACACTAACACACGCGGGCCGACCACTGCCAGCTCAAGCAGGCACACGCCGCGCTGCAGCACAAGTAACTAGGCTTCTGTACATACCTGTGCACACTAACACACGCGGGCCGACCACTGCCAGCTCAAGCAGGCACACGCCGCGCTGCAGCACAAGTAACTAGGCTTCTGTACATACCTGTGCACACTAACACACGCGGGCCGACCACTGCCAGCTCAAGCAGGCACACGCCGCGCTGCAGCACAAGTAACTAGGCTTCTGTACATACCTGTGCACACTAACACACGCGGGCCGACCACTGCCAGCTCAAGCAGGCACACGCCGCGCTGCAGCACAAGTAACTAGGCTTCTGTACATACCTGTGCACACTAACACACGCGGGCCGACCACTGCCAGCTCAAGCAGGCACACGCCGCGCTGCAGCACAAGTAACTAGGCTTCTGTACATACCTGTGCACACTAACACACGCGGGCCGACCACTGCCAGCTCAAGCAGGCACACGCCGCGCTGCAGCACAAGTAACTAGGCTTCTGTACATACCTGTGCACACTAACACACGCGGGCCGACCACTGCCAGCTCAAGCAGGCACACGCCGCGCTGCAGCACAAGTAACTAGGCTTCTGTACATACCTGTGCACACTAACACACGCGGGCCGACCACTGCCAGCTCAAGCAGGCACACGCCGCGCTGCAGCACAAGTAACTAGGCTTCTGTACATACCTGTGCACACTAACACACGCGGGCCGACCACTGCCAGCTCAAGCAGGCACACGCCGCGCTGCAGCACAAGTAACTAGGCTTCTGTACATACCTGTGCACACTAACACACGCGGGCCGACCACTGCCAGCTCAAGCAGGCACACGCCGCGCTGCAGCACAAGTAACTAGGCTTCTGTACATACCTGTGCACACTAACACACGCGGGCCGACCACTGCCAGCTCAAGCAGGCACACGCCGCGCTGCAGCACAAGTAACTAGGCTTCTGTACATACCTGTGCACACTAACACACGCGGGCCGACCACTGCCAGCTCAAGCAGGCACACGCCGCGCTGCAGCACAAGTAACTAGGCTTCTGTACATACCTGTGCACACTAACACACGCGGGCCGACCACTGCCAGCTCAAGCAGGCACACGCCGCGCTGCAGCACAAGTAACTAGGCTTCTGTACATACCTGTGCACACTAACACACGCGGGCCGACCACTGCCAGCTCAAGCAGGCACACGCCGCGCTGCAGCACAAGTAACTAGGCTTCTGTACATACCTGTGCACACTAACACACGCGGGCCGACCACTGCCAGCTCAAGCAGGCACACGCCGCGCTGCAGCACAAGTAACTAGGCTTCTGTACATACCTGTGCACACTAACACACGCGGGCCGACCACTGCCAGCTCAAGCAGGCACACGCCGCGCTGCAGCACAAGTAACTAGGCTTCTGTACATACCTGTGCACACTAACACACGCGGGCCGACCACTGCCAGCTCAAGCAGGCACACGCCGCGCTGCAGCACAAGTAACTAGGCTTCTGTACATACCTGTGCACACTAACACACGCGGGCCGACCACTGCCAGCTCAAGCAGGCACACGCCGCGCTGCAGCACAAGTAACTAGGCTTCTGTACATACCTGTGCACACTAACACACGCGGGCCGACCACTGCCAGCTCAAGCAGGCACACGCCGCGCTGCAGCACAAGTAACTAGGCTTCTGTACATACCTGTGCACACTAACACACGCGGGCCGACCACTGCCAGCTCAAGCAGGCACACGCCGCGCTGCAGCACAAGTAACTAGGCTTCTGTACATACCTGTGCACACTAACACACGCGGGCCGACCACTGCCAGCTCAAGCAGGCACACGCCGCGCTGCAGCACAAGTAACTAGGCTTCTGTACATACCTGTGCACACTAACACACGCGGGCCGACCACTGCCAGCTCAAGCAGGCACACGCCGCGCTGCAGCACAAGTAACTAGGCTTCTGTACATACCTGTGCACACTAACACACGCGGGCCGACCACTGCCAGCTCAAGCAGGCACACGCCGCGCTGCAGCACAAGTAACTAGGCTTCTGTACATACCTGTGCACACTAACACACGCGGGCCGACCACTGCCAGCTCAAGCAGGCACACGCCGCGCTGCAGCACAAGTAACTAGGCTTCTGTACATACCTGTGCACACTAACACACGCGGGCCGACCACTGCCAGCTCAAGCAGGCACACGCCGCGCTGCAGCACAAGTAACTAGGCTTCTGTACATACCTGTGCACACTAACACACGCGGGCCGACCACTGCCAGCTCAAGCAGGCACACGCCGCGCTGCAGCACAAGTAACTAGGCTTCTGTACATACCTGTGCACACTAACACACGCGGGCCGACCACTGCCAGCTCAAGCAGGCACACGCCGCGCTGCAGCACAAGTAACTAGGCTTCTGTACATACCTGTGCACACTAACACACGCGGGCCGACCACTGCCAGCTCAAGCAGGCACACGCCGCGCTGCAGCACAAGTAACTAGGCTTCTGTACATACCTGTGCACACTAACACACGCGGGCCGACCACTGCCAGCTCAAGCAGGCACACGCCGCGCTGCAGCACAAGTAACTAGGCTTCTGTACATACCTGTGCACACTAACACACGCGGGCCGACCACTGCCAGCTCAAGCAGGCACACGCCGCGCTGCAGCACAAGTAACTAGGCTTCTGTACATACCTGTGCACACTAACACACGCGGGCCGACCACTGCCAGCTCAAGCAGGCACACGCCGCGCTGCAGCACAAGTAACTAGGCTTCTGTACATACCTGTGCACACTAACACACGCGGGCCGACCACTGCCAGCTCAAGCAGGCACACGCCGCGCTGCAGCACAAGTAACTAGGCTTCTGTACATACCTGTGCACACTAACACACGCGGGCCGACCACTGCCAGCTCAAGCAGGCACACGCCGCGCTGCAGCACAAGTAACTAGGCTTCTGTACATACCTGTGCACACTAACACACGCGGGCCGACCACTGCCAGCTCAAGCAGGCACACGCCGCGCTGCAGCACAAGTAACTAGGCTTCTGTACATACCTGTGCACACTAACACACGCGGGCCGACCACTGCCAGCTCAAGCAGGCACACGCCGCGCTGCAGCACAAGTAACTAGGCTTCTGTACATACCTGTGCACACTAACACACGCGGGCCGACCACTGCCAGCTCAAGCAGGCACACGCCGCGCTGCAGCACAAGTAACTAGGCTTCTGTACATACCTGTGCACACTAACACACGCGGGCCGACCACTGCCAGCTCAAGCAGGCACACGCCGCGCTGCAGCACAAGTAACTAGGCTTCTGTACATACCTGTGCACACTAACACACGCGGGCCGACCACTGCCAGCTCAAGCAGGCACACGCCGCGCTGCAGCACAAGTAACTAGGCTTCTGTACATACCTGTGCACACTAACACACGCGGGCCGACCACTGCCAGCTCAAGCAGGCACACGCCGCGCTGCAGCACAAGTAACTAGGCTTCTGTACATACCTGTGCACACTAACACACGCGGGCCGACCACTGCCAGCTCAAGCAGGCACACGCCGCGCTGCAGCACAAGTAACTAGGCTTCTGTACATACCTGTGCACACTAACACACGCGGGCCGACCACTGCCAGCTCAAGCAGGCACACGCCGCGCTGCAGCACAAGTAACTAGGCTTCTGTACATACCTGTGCACACTAACACACGCGGGCCGACCACTGCCAGCTCAAGCAGGCACACGCCGCGCTGCAGCACAAGTAACTAGGCTTCTGTACATACCTGTGCACACTAACACACGCGGGCCGACCACTGCCAGCTCAAGCAGGCACACGCCGCGCTGCAGCACAAGTAACTAGGCTTCTGTACATACCTGTGCACACTAACACACGCCCAGCAGGACACGGGGTAGGCCTGTGTCAGACTCGCACCGGTGTCTACCAAATAACTAGTTAAAATTATAAAGCTGATGTCCTACGACCTGACATGTTAAGGATTTGCCTTGTACCGCACCAGCGTTATCACAGACGACAATGCGTCCTGATGCGTAATGCCCAGTCCGGGCTCATCTGCAATATCTCTAATCGATGAATCCCTAAAAGACTAACAAACGTCCGTCCATCCATCCTTTTGCGTTTATGATATTAATTAGTTCTACATTTATCTATATTTCAGACGAGAAACGAGATTTATACCCGATAATTCAATGTTTATTTTCTCCCGACGTTTCGGTCGAGTTGCACATATTTCGTTTCGGTCGCATTCGTGAATAAGTCCCGTTTCTCGTCTAAAATATGTTTAGTAGTCGCGAAAGTTTAAAAATCGTCTGTCGCCGGTCACAGTATAACATAATAAAAGAATACTCAAACTTAGGTTTTAAATAAATAACTAATAGTAAACGACCGTAGAGTCTTCTAACTGAACGAACTTGCATGGAAGATTCATCGCTTGTCATAAATACGCGCGTGTAGCTTGCCTCGTATCGCATTCCATCGTTATGAGGTCTTCGACCCCAACGAAATAAATGTAATACTGGCAATTTCATGCCTAGACTGAATAGACTTGTTTCCAAGCCAAATATAGGAAAAAAATGTGTTACACTAGGGAATTTAATCACAACAAATCCGAAAGTTTTAAAGGTTGATATATTTTAAGACTACTAAGTATTATGTGCAACAACATTCCTCATTAAAATTAATTAAAGATTGAGGTTAAAAAGTAAAATATATAAAACGTATTGACAATTTCATTTATTAAAACCAAAATCAAAAAGTAATGTCTCAATCACAAAGAACTTTTTTAACTCGTAATACGTAATACAAAAATTATCTTAACACCGACACTTAGAAGAACGTACAACGGAATTCATCAGCACACTTAGTAGAGTCGACACCGAACTTCCTGTGGTACCAACACACCCAGCCATCGTTCCTGTACCTCGAGCTCGCACTCTCAGGCCTATTCATCTCGCAGAACTGAGTCAGCAACGTCTCAATGCGACGCAACACATTCGTCTGCTCCGATATCAAATGACTCATCTTCGACGTCTCCATATCATTCAAAATCTTCACAATTTTCTTTTCCTCACTCACGTTAATTAAACGATGCTTCAATGCATCATACTTTCCCGTCCTGGGAGGGTCGAAGAGAATATCGCTGACTGCTTCAACAGTTTCTTTATCCAGTTTCGATACGACTAAATAGTACTTGTTTTTATCATCTTCCTGTTGGAGTGACATGTAAGCTTCGAATTGCTTGAACCATACTCTGGGTGATTCCGGCCAGAATTGGGGTATTTGTAGGTTCATCGCCGCGACGGACAGCTGGTGGCTGACATTGACAGGTTTGGCCTCCGGAGATGTGGGTTTTGTTTTTTCTGTATCAGGTTTTAACGGATCCATTTAGTGGTCGTGACCGCGTGTGTTCGTTGTTGTAAATGAGCGGCAAGTAACATGAATACCTTAAATGCTGACGCGGTGATAAAGGCACCTGTACATTGGATTTATCGTTGGTTTGTTGGCCCTTTCGCGTATTCTTTGTGTTGTTATATCAATTTGCATGCTATGATCGTTTCAGCATCATTAGCCTCAATAACCCACTGCTGGGAATAGGCTGCCCCTTGTTTATGCCATTCTCCTTTGCCTCTTATGTTTCACATCCATCCCCCATTATGAAATGTCACTAAAAAGCACTTCCATAGATATTTGGAATCTGAATCTTAACTTTTCATAAATAAAAGTCAAATAAAATCTGACACTGACCTAATAGTACATTGTTTTTTAAATCCCTATTCCGTACGGTAAGTGTGCTAGTGTGTAAGGTACTCACGAACGATATTAGTGCTTACAGTGTCCAGTTACAACTCTTATCTTTACTTGGAAGCGCCTGCGCATTATTTTTGTAATGTATCGTATAGTGTTACAGCACATTCACTTATAGTGTTTATGTTTGTATGTGGATTTTATGTTATGTGTAGTTGTGATTTGTGTATTTTATTAATGGAAATTCGAATTTGCTAACATTATGGATTTTATTTACATTGATAATTCAGAAATATTGTAAGGTAAATTATGTATGTCATTTAATATTCACCCTAAGAAACGTTGATATAGTATTTTTTGGCTTTCTTCCTATCGAGAAAAAAGATTTCTCGATAGGAGGGAAAGTATAATATTTTTGCTAACTTGATTTATGTAGTAAACAACTTCTATTTCTATGCTTGAATGAAATAATTCTAATATCGTTCTATAATCTATAATTATAAATTCTATAATCACAAAATACATATATTCGTTTTTCGTTTTGTTATTTTTTTACAATTCGAGTCTGTATCTTGTCGATTTAATATCTAACCGCTACGTATAGTCCTATACCTCTATATCGTCCTGTGCAGACTGTCTACGTGGCGTACAACAGAACGCGCGTCGCTAGAGCGGCGGCTGGGCGAGGAGAGACGCGCGCGATCCGCCGCTGAGGCGCAGCTGTTGCGCGCCAAGCACGCCGCGCGCACGCCCAGGTACAAGACAATACCAAGCTAGGACTATTGTAGTTATAAGGGTCATTAAGTAAGGTTTTTCTAAGAATATAAGGGGGAGGTACGATGTAAGGCTTTGGGCAGACAGACTGCATTACTACCCTTGGATTACAATTCAGTCTAAAAGTGTTCATGCTTTTAAACTTTCGGGACTTGTACACACATTTTAGACAACAAATGGGTCTTATTTGCGAAGTAATTCGATAATTTTTCTACCGACGTTTCGGCCGAGTTGCACCCACCGTGGTCGTGCATCGCAAGTAAGTTTGTTTTGTATACCGTAAGACAATCCTGTACAGCATTTTGACTTTTATGACTAAAATCGCAAAAATAAATATTCATCAGAACATACAGAAGTGGTTAAAGACAGTTTCATATTATACACAATTGTGTTCCATATAACAATACACCCATATTCCTGTGTAGTGCGGAGTGCGAAAGCGAGTTGTGTCGGTCGCGTCGCGCAGCGGGTGAGGCGGAAAGCGCGGCGCTGCGGCGCGAAGTAACGCGTGCGAGGGAACGCGCCGCGCAGCTACAGCGGGACCTCACACTCGCTACGGAACAGGTACTGCCTAACGATAACACCGCAAGACTGACAACTCAAAGGTCGATCCTCTCGGAGTACACCGACTATTCCAATAATGGGTACTACTAGCCTAGCGATAACAACACAGTACTGACAACTCAAAGGTCACGAGTACGATCCCTTCCCTCCCTTGATGTGTGCATTTTAGAAATAAGTATCGCAGCTTTTTTTCATGTTACGAAGTCACGTAAAAAGTTTCCTGCGCGGTCTACGAGAGTAAAGAAATATATAGTGCACCTGTATGAGCACACACGCTTGTGCATTGTAATTTGTCCCGCATAGCTGGCTGGTGTCATTGTAACAGTAGGCACTTTGACTGAAATTATAAATTACAGTCACACGAAACCCACCCAATATAATCTAAATTTTCAATTGAACGCTCCCAGGTGCGGTCATTAGAGTCGCTAAAAGAGCAGCACTTAAAGAAAGTGGCGGCGGCTGCAGAGCTGGAGCACGAGTACAACAACCTGCAGAAGAACCACACGTACCTGGAGTCCTCGCTGTCCTCCGAGACGCGCGTCAAGCTCGACCTGCTGTCCGCGCTCGGCGAGGCCAAGCGCAAGCTGCACATACAGGAGGGTACGTACACTACATACCACAAAAATATGCCGTTATAGTTAGGTACATTGGCCCCTTTATCTTGTTCCTCGACCCAAGCTTGTGAGCTTCTCACACGTTGTGTTCGAGCTATCAACCATAGGTATAAAAAACAACGTCGCTGTAAAAGATGGCCAAAAGCTATGAAAGCGCTCCAAACGCGAGCGCTGCGAGTGGTAAGACGAGCGGCGTGATCATATGATCCAGTCCTAAAGTACCATGTTTCTTCCAGACTTAATATCCCGGCAAGACAAGGAGATGGAGGAGCTGAAGGCGCAGTTGCTGGCCGTGATGCCGCCCGCGTTCGGGGGCGCGGGCGGGGGCGCGGGCGCGGGCGGGGGCGCGGGGGCGCAGGCGGCGCGGCGCCTGGACGCGTCGCCGCTGGACCCCAACGCCTGCGTGTACACGCCCAAGCAGCTGGCGCTGGCCTCGGACGCCTGAGGCTGCTGGCCGGCCCCCACCCTGACTGTGTGCCACTTGTCTAGACTAGCATCCCGAACAAACGAGCCCGCGATACGCGACTCCCACCTCTTCCGCCGCGAGACCCCGCCCCCTAGAATACAGATAGAAATAGTATTTCTTATTTAGGTTCAGAATCAGATTCTACTAATTGTGTGCTGAAATCTAGACGATCACTTCGATTCGAGGGTCGATCCCTGAAGTGTAATTTAAGAGAAGATCTAGCGCGTACTTAGGTCGCGATGTACCGAGACTACCGAGCTTTGAACCCTACCCGAGCGATGCTGGTCTTTGTATGGGCGTTTCCTGATCTCAATTTGTTTTTTTTTTGTTTTCTAATTGATAATGCAAGCTGACAGTTTACATGTTTTCGTTAATTTATTGTGTTAGTTAAAATTAAAAGTGATTTTTTGTAAGTCGGAAGCTAGGCGAGTGATTAAAATTCTGTGTTCATTTTGAAATTACGTATCGTTTTATGATAGTTTGAAATTATAGATGTAAACGCCATTTTAGTTCGTAAATTATATGAATCTGAAGTTTCCTTAGGCGCGTGTCGGCCGCTAAATGTCCATACAAATATCGGTAATATTAATATACTGGATAAAACCTTAAAATAATACAAGTGTGTTAGTTTTGTAACAGTGTACGTACATAATGTCGAGACAGAGCGTTTATTTTTTCATATATATATTGAAATATTTTGAATTACACATATTCGTGGTAACTTTATGCTATCACTAGATTGCCCCGAAGTAATCGATCCTAGTGTTGCTGTTCCGTGCTTCCGTCGGTCAGTTTTAGCCGGGGAAGTGCGAACAGCTGTGGTGATTTCTTACAAACTTTGTACCCGAGTGTATGACGCTACTTACAGACACATCACTAAGAGATTATTATATGTGTCTTGTGTAACGTCAGTCACTCGGACGACAGTGCATTTTTCGGCATTTCTACACGTATTAGGGCTAAAATGATCTCTTCAAACTTGTATAGATACGAGTCCTCGTGTGATGCTGCTGCAGTCAACTAAATACGTGTTCTTTTAAATTTTATGTGATAAATTGTACAAATTAAGATCTGAGATCGAGTTTCTTCCTTGTATATTAAATTTGTAGTTTTATTCGACGTTTTTAGTCTAAATTTGTCTGTATTTATGTGTGGCGCCACCTATCGGTACGGTTGTAGGACTTTACGTGTGGCGCTTACATTTTCTTGTTGAACATTTGAAAGCTGAATATTGTTTGACGTGTGACAGTTTTTGACAGTCGATTGAACCATGACAGTTGTGATTTTGACAGATGTTCCGGTTTGACAGTACCTGCTTGTTAATAATTCTATGGATGTCTGTGTATTGGGAATTTACTTAAATTAATGTAATTTAAAAGAAACGTTAAATATATTATGTGCAATTTTAAAATCGTTATTAGTATTACAAAACAAGAGAGAAAATATTTGAACGAATACATCTCTACTGGCAAGTATGAAACCAGATACTAAAGTGTTTACAAAATCATTAGACAATTGAGAATTTGACAAAAATAAATATAATTAATCTGTCAGATAGATTTCCTGAAAAATATTGCAAACGTATTTTTTTTTATCATATCAATAAAGAAATATACGCACCAAAGATGGTGAATTGTTGGCCGTTGTTGGGTATAGTAACGTTACTTGTTAGTAAAAAGTTTACTGAGATGTGACGTCACACAAAATTGCAACTCACTGTATCGTGTTCATTTTTTATTGCAATAATAGAAAAAACACATGTCCAATATTTATTGGAAAAGTATCTGAGGAACTAATTAGCTTTTTTTTGTCAAATACTCAATTATTTTAATATACCCAGTAATTTCCTAACATGGTGATTAACCAATTTTGCTGAAGCAGATGTCTAAACTGATATTACAAGCATAATACATTTTTCCTACTGAAATCTTAAGCTCATTTATTAGTTAAGAAATATCTTGGGGATACCCACATTGTCCTTAGCCACTAGACCAAATAAGATCCAATTCGAGAGCTTGAAATTTCATTGGATTTTACGGAGAAATCAGAGACGTAGTACAAAATTTACATTGAGACAAGAATTTGATTAATTGTAACTAAAAACCTAACTCTGTATAACATATTAAAATATATTTGGTGACAAAATATGCCAGTTGACGTAATAACAATAAAACTTTAATTTTGTCTCATTAACTGTTTCTCATAGTGTTAAAACGCATTAATAAAATTAACGTCTCTGTGTTTGCAAAAAGGGTTCAAAATACTTCCAAGTAAAAAATATGGCCAGTATTAATAAAAAACAAACATCCATAGACTTTATTCTGTGTTGAAATAAGGTGTATACGTATTTGCGTAATGTTACATTGTACCTAAATTTTATAGCACTATCGATGAGTGCTTCGTCTGAAATATCTATGAACGTCACATAACTATAAATTGACGACATACCCTAAATATCGACTCTTTACTAGCGATAAAAATAAACCAGATTTCATATAGTAAAAATATTAATGAAATCCGCGAGTAAATTGTCCGTTTAACTAAATATTGTCCAGGTTTGCCTTACATTGTAATCAATTTTAATACTTACATTCAATTTTACTAAATAGAAAAAGAAAGAATATTTATTGACACATATTATTATAGTAGATTTTACTAGAGATTTGCAGAGGCTACATCAATTAACAAGATTCATTGATATTTCGGTCGTATTATAATAATTTTTGTGCTGTTTACACCCGATTTATAGTTAAATTTGTAGCGTGATGTTTTGTCAAGTTTAAAGCACGTGTTGGTGGAAAATGTCCCATTGTTATGCTGTAGAAAATTATTTGTTATTAAATCCATACTTCTGGCAAGCGCAGTGTAGGACGTCCACTAAACTATACTAGTATACTAGGTGGTCAGAAAACTTTAAAAAGGTCGTCGGAAAACGCTGGCCGCTTTCTACCGATCTTTCTAGAAATCTTTGGAGGCCTATGTCCAGAAGTAGACGTTCTACGGTTGAGATTATGATGAAATCCATACTTGAAATACTATGTCACAAACTAAAATATAACGAAGAGCAGTGCGTGTATTATAAACTCTTTTAGCAGGACAATTGCCACTGTGTAAACAAGATGCCGCTACGCGTAATTCAATGCGCTGTCTTGCTTTTATAACGGCAAGTTTTCTGTTTTAAGGATTCATAGTAAAAGTGCATATTTTTTATGTTTTCCAACCCGAACCCCCTTATGTCACAATATTTTATTAAATTTAACATTGTAATATCGCGAATAATTCTGTAATGTGATATTTTTCGGTCACAATGAACTTAATACCTTGATTCCATCCATTCTATACGGTATACTACTTGGTATCGCATCTTCCATCTCGAATACAGCTTCCAATCTGTTGCATTTACATAGTACAATTAATTTTACTACAACTACGCCTACTATCACCTTATAAAGTAATATTGCGGGTGTGGGAGTGCGATGGCGCACTACACAGCGTAGAGCAACGTCTCACTTGCACACGACCATAGTGTTACTTTTAGAGATGATAGAAGGCTCTCTGTACTGGGTAAGAATCGGAATTTTGTGTTTGTTTAGAATTAAATTGCGCGGCGTTACCATAAAACTTTGCCTCAGTACTTAAAGCTGCATACTCTTTCATATATTTGGTATACTTTCTTTGCGAAAACCCTAAACCGATTAACGTCTTGAGACGAAAGCACAAAAAAAGGTTTAGTTCAGAGTAAGTTATAAAGGGCAGAATTTTATGATAACACCAAAACATTTAAACTATTGTATTGCACAGAATGTTAACCTAAAATGTGATTATTTAGAACCTTGTTACTTTAAACGAAACGGTTGTATGTGCCAATAAAGTTGTAAGTCTTGCTCTTGTTCTTTGACAGATTGAAATGTTACTTGGTGTTCAAATATACTAGAATCTCAGGTTTCTGTCATTAAATTGTGTTTGATAAAGGACCTAATTGATGTTAAACGTACTTATGTGTAACTGTTATAATACACCAAGTAAATCTGTCGAAATAAGATTTCTGGGCGGCGAATTACTATCATATTTTCAAATTAAAAACAGTATTTTATGTCAGTCAACAAGAGAATATTGATTGTTCAAAATCTCATTATCTACATTTTATTATGTAATCGCCAACCCTCATAAAGCAAGAGTAAAGAGCATTCAGACAATATTGACAAGCGATGAAACGCACATTGGTTAAAAGTGATTTATTCTGTATTATTTTGAGATTTTTGTAAAATAAAACGTTCACTCTAGTCCTAAACAAAGGTCGATTTATCATCGTTCGGCGGACCACGTCACTAGTCAGTTGTATTTAATATCCGCGGTTAGCACATGCGCATGTGTTTACTTATAATCGACTGTACGTCATTGGCAAAGAAATAACGTCTTTAACGCCGGGCACTAAAGTTGATTCTCCCGTGACTTGACGTACAGTCGACCGTAAGAAACCTGATATTTATTTTCTAAGGCTACATAGGTTGTCAACACTATTTTGAAGTAGTAGTTCAGTTAAATATCGTCACATGCACATATCACAATACCTTGTGTTCATGAGTGAGATTACGGTACCGGAAAGTCGCGGACGTGTGAATTGACCTTTACAATTAAACCTTATTTTTAGACGTTTAGTTTTTAAATCAGACTGCGCACTGCCCACGAAGTTTGACTTCCGAGATCCGTTCTATAGTTTGAAACTACGTAAAATGATTGTGAAAAAGTACTTAATTTTTAGCTTTAGACTTGATGTGATTTTTGTTCGGAAATAATGAAATCTGTCTGCAATACAGACGCCGATGTATATTTTTTCATGAAACCGGATCAATACGAGAGCGTTATCGTAGGAACAAACGTACAATGGAACGATCTGAATTTTCACTAGTGAAATGTAAGTGATAATGTTTGTTTGTATCATAAACAGATGCTGTAACAGCAATAAAAAAATCAGACTTGCAAAAGATGTTTCTTTTTCCTTTCTAGTCTTATCATCACCTCTGTACCACTTATTTGACCAATGGAAATTTCACTTCCTAATACCTACAGGGATTTAAGAAAACACCACCATTAAAGCAAATTCATTTTTAAATTACACACATTTACAATATTTATTTAAACCTCCATAACAATGTTACAACAGAACAGACAATCTGTTTACAAAACATTTTTTTAAACTGATAACCAGGGTTGCAATGTTGCCAGAAAGTCATCAGCTTCTAGATAAGTGTTGTACTTTGACTTAAAATTATTTACAGTTAATAATAAAATAAAAAGTAGTTAATGCTTTCCATTTAATCCTGAGAGTCTTGCCTCACTCACAAGGCTCTGAATCTCAAGTTGTACCCTCAAGGCTTTCTGGAGATCCATCTTCCTCAACTGTGAAGCAATATACTTGCCATAGATATCAAACTCATCCTCTTTTGATGCAGTCTCTGTGGAGTCTATACTCTCCCTGAAGGTTCTATCAGAAAAGTTTGTGCTTGGCCTTCTATGCTTTATTTTTTTCTTTTTACTTTGATATCTTTCAATGTGGGAGACCTCCCGTGGTTCAGTTTTTAGAATAAGGTTGTATTCATCATCTGCCTCTGGGAAAGG
Organism: Chrysodeixis includens; assembly: GCA_941860345.1. Taxonomy (NCBI): domain Eukaryota; kingdom Metazoa; phylum Arthropoda; class Insecta; order Lepidoptera; family Noctuidae; genus Chrysodeixis; species Chrysodeixis includens. Next base: position 1,191,764 of record OW796107.1, on the reverse strand, counting down.
GTCCAAGGTTTCATCCTCAATCTGGTCTTCGTTTGGTGACAGCCATATTTTTTGACAAGGGTCATCTGCTGAATCTTGGTGCTGGAAAGGAAGTTGAATATTAAGGTAAAACTTCTGATCTAGTTTTAAAAGGTACTACTACAATAAAATTACAATAGTTATAAAGCTATTACACTAGGATAACTTCATCTGATCATGACCCATTTGTGGTTTAGTTCCGAACTTACATTTTCAAATGAGGAATCATCCGTGCTTTTCTTCAGAGCGCCGAAGCATTTATGCCATTCGCTGAACCATTTCATGTTCGGTTTGTACGTCCATTCCGGGCCGGAACGCTGCTTTATTTTAGCGATCTCTTGCGAATATGTAGACCTGAGATTCTTTATTTTCATCTTTAATTCAGTTTCGTTTAGTAAAATGCCTGTTGTTTCATTTAATTCTGCGATAATATCTCTATAAGCTTTTAACCTTTTACTTTTTAGTCTATAGTTTGTATGCTCCGAATTCCACAAGAATTCGTGATTTAAGTATATTTTGACGAATTGATATGTTTCGTTTTCACTCCACCTCATTTTATTTATTTAATTACACAACCGTAACGATAATAAATTCACTGGATATTTATTTTGACAACAATAACATTGACTGTCAAATCTACTGTCACTTTGCTTTGTGTGAATGTGGTAAGCATAAAAAAATATTCACTGGGCTCTATATAATTGAATATTTCTTGATTATTATATATATCAAGCCATATAATTTTTTAGATTAATGTATCAAAGATAGCTGGATGTGTACCTACATATCGAAATACAGAAAACTTGAGTTGTGTTGGCAATACTAACAGGAACCAGGAGAAACAAGAAGAATGCATACATAATAATATTGCACTATTTGTTTATTATTTACATACAATATTTAAATCTTTGGTTTAGTATTTGCACTTTGGACATAAATTCAATCTAGTTATAAATTGCACTAATTACAAACAAATTAACAATGTAAACAAAAATCTATTCTTAACAAAAATCTATAATATATCTTAATCTAAATACTTTTAATCGCTGGAAACTATATCTGAGATCCTGGCTTCACTGACAAGGTTTTGTATCTCCAACTGAAGTCTTAGGGCTTTATGTAAATCCATTTTTCTCAGTTGTGAAGCAATATACTTGCCATAGATATCAAATTCATCATCTTTGGAACAATCTGAAACTGAATCTGATGAATAATTTCTTATTGGGAGGCGGTGCTTGAGTTTTTTCTTTTTAATTTTCTTGTAATAGACTGGGGAAGACTGCCTTTCTAGTTTCACTTTAGAGATCTGTTCATCAGGTTTCAGAGAGTCATATTCATCGTCTGTTTGTGGCACAAGCGGGTCTGGGTTTGTTTCATCCAAGTTGGCACTTTCACTTTCCTGATCAACCCAGATTTGGCATGATGAGTCGATTTCTAGGCTCTCTTGGGGCTGAAATAACAAATAGATCATTTAGATGTAAACAATGGAGAAAACAAATTCAAAACAATATTTTTCGTTAGCATAAACAACTAATGACTCTCGTTCATAATATTAAGTTAATATTAGTTAGGAGAACTTACATTATACGACGTTGAATGTCGGTTACTAGAGATATGCTTTAAACAGCGATCCATTTCATGAAACCAGACTAAGGAAGGCTCGTAAATGGAATCTGGACTAGACTTTTGCAGTATCTTATGTACTTGTTGTGCGTAAGTAGTTCTTAAGTTTTTAATCTTCATTTTAACTTCAGGAACCGTCAGCGACTTGGTCGTCATGAATTCTGTACTTATTTCTGAGTAGGCCTTTTCTCTCTGGTATCTTAATTTGTAGCCAGGATGTGCGGGGTTCCAGAGACATTCATGCTTAATATATATTTTCACAAACTCTAGAGTCACTGCTTCACTCCACCGCATTGCGAATTTGATTTAAATTAATAAATAGCATGTATTTGTTTTCACTGCTATTGTCAGCCATTTGACAGTGACACAAAGTCAAAAAAACAAAATAGAGTAGTTTGACAGATGAAATTTTGTACGTTCTGAACTTACGATTCAACATAAATGTATAACTAAATTTTAGGTATGTGTGTATAACTGTATAGTGTGCGCGAACATGCATTTGTCACATCCTAGCTCCTGAAGTATGCGCGCGGCAGGACAAGGAAGGATACCACTGATAGTCTGACATGAATTTGCAGACTGTATTCTCTCCACATTCTCTGTTTTGCCGCTCATGTACTCCAGGAGGCGACTAGGACTTGCGCGCTTTTTATTAAATATTTAGTGAGCACATTTGGAAATAGATAGTTTACTCTGTACAAATAGTTTTATTACATTGTAGATAAAATAAAATTTAAGAGTCTTATAGGGTGTAACCATTTGCTAAGAACGGATTTTATTCCGTCCATAGGGGGGTTAAGTGGAGGTTGAACGTTTGTTTGAAAGTCATATGTATAAGTAAGAAAGAGACTTAAAAAATCAAATGTAGGTGTGCTTTAAAGATGGTGTGGAGGTGCACTCATAATATATCTTTAGATATCATACCCTTTTTGGGGGAAGGGCAATTGACGCCAAAACCTCACAGCTGGTGAAACTGTGGAAAAAAGACGTATGTACCACAGCCTACTTTCCGTTTGCAAAAAAATAGGTTACGTCGATCGGCCCTGGAATGCTATAAATGATTTCTATTTTAAAATTATTCAAGTAATGAAGTAAAAAAAAATCAAAAGACACTTATTTCTTTATGGCAAAATACAATAACCGTAATAACCGTGTTTAATTTTTATGATCTGTTGTCAGAAGCTCGTACCAAAGAACATAAATCCGAATTTGCATTTACATTTGCGCATAACAAAACAATACGCTGGCAAGAAACTTCAACCGAAATAGACTGCTCTGAAATTTAACTATCTGCATGAATTTAATGTGCCACTTCGTTCAATGTAGATTTTAATGTTTACCCTTCCGCCTCATGTAAAACTATGGCTCCGTTTGTAGTTATAACATTAGAAATTGTAATGAGAAGCGAAGCTATGGAAAGCGACTTATTTGTCAGACTGTTACAAACGCAGTATAAACTTTAGGAGATTCTTAAGATGCTTTGATTCGTTAAACTTAAAGTTAAGTAGGTATAATAGGAATCATGACTAAGTACGAAAAGTAAAAATCTGATTCGTTCGATAGATACGTAATTAAAAATAAAAGTCACGTTTTTTGACTTAATCTAAACATTTACAAAAATAAGCAGCTTTATAGTTAAGGAGAAGGGACTTGTGACGCAACGAATTCGTAAAATTTATACGAAAAAGTGACGTCACGCGTAAGTTTCATTCACTGTAGGTGATTTGGTGAAATTGTATTTGCGAGAAAAAATATGTTTTAAATGATATTTATTAAACTAAGTAACCTTATTAAAACTACGTGGGTACGTAACTATGTAACCGAAATTAAGAGATTTATGAATTGCTACCACTTTATTTTCCCAGTTGTTCATCTCAATGTTCTCCTAAACCAGTCCCCAATAACTTACGGTGTTCCTGTGTGTAATCTAAATTACACGACACCTTCCCGAAGTATCGTTATCTCAGCGAACGTGTACCAATTCCAATTGCGGTTTTAATTAAACCGAATAGGTAATTAGTCAAGGCGGCCATGCGTTCCTACATTAGCTTTAACTGACCGTAACTGTAGGAGCCAGCCAAACAAACTTATCTCTGTATGTTATAGATAGGTACTTCAATCTCTGTACCGCTGTTAAAGTGAGACAGCGTTACACCAAGCGTTGTGTCATCCCGCTCACACGACGGCTTTAGTCCTGTTTCAAGAGTTCATAGTACTTAAATTTAGTAAACGATCTAATACCCACAAGGGTGGATGAGCAACAAATTAATAGAATAATAGATATAGTAATCTTATAATTTATCCGCTGCGTGGCTCTCTCGCAATTTATCTGTGTCAAGTTTGGTGGACAAATAATAAAAGTTTGGCCGCTGTGGGCCCGCATTCTTTTAGACTTTGCTTGTTTTCCGGAGCCATTTTGATACATTTTAGAAGTCTCTTATAAGTTACTGTTACCGAGTTTTGCTTGTAATGTACTTTCGTAAGTATAAGTAGACAGAATCATGAAGTGAATGCCTAATTATATTCCATAGATTTATAATTCAGATTCAAAATTGCTTAAGTCGTATTCCATTATGGTAATGCTTGCCTAGTACCTAATATCAAACTAAGTACTAATGTTTTCAAATCAAATCAAAAGGTTTTTATTTCGAGAAGGCCTTTTCAGGCACTTTCAAAACGTTACTGACTCTAGTTGCGTTTGACAAAAAGGTCCTGAAAAGTTCAAAGTGTACACTAGGTATGCGACGTCATTGCTGCCTTGAGTTAATAATTCAATAAACCTCGTTAATAAATTAATCTTTGATAAGTTTCTTTAAAACTCGGCGGCAGCGTACCTAATCATTAACATCAATTTAAAGACAGTTTTCCACTAGACAACATAAATATAAATCAAACAAACAGTTCGTAACTTAGACCATCGGGCGAATAACTAAAAGTGTGTGGTCAAACACTCCTAGACTCTTACTACACTTAGGCGCGCGCCCCGGCGTCACTCGTGCCAAAATAAACAATGTAGTTCCATCGCGTCGCCCGCCGCCGAACTTTAGCACAATTTGTGTACACTGCCCAAAAACGATGACATTTATTTCGTTCAAAGTTAAAACACAGAGTTTCTTGTTGGGATATTTTACGTGATTGCTGTAGCGGACGTGTTTTGTTTACAGTTTGTTTATGTTGTGTCGTTTTGATAGTTTATTATTGTGTTATTAAGAAGTCAAGAACATTATAAATATACAGTTTGCGTAGAATGCTCTACATTGCATGGTGTGTTGGACAAATGTACAGTTACTATGGAGCATGGGGTGACTAGCAATATTTGACAGCGTAGCCAATTATAATTATTTGCATTTCTGAACTGGAGTATTGTCAATTATCTATTGCGCATACCCATCATTTATAGATTCAGAATTCTAATATCTATGTTACAGTCATAGTGATTAATGAGCGATTATACATAATGACTAGTCATTATGGATAATAGCTAAATTCACTAGACAGTGTAATAAATTAATCACATTATCTAGTTATTATTCATAATATCGTGTCAAAGTTAGCCAAAGTAATAATACGGTCTTTATCTTAGGTTCAACCTTGTTTGATCGAACAACGTTTGATATAATATTACTCAATCGAACAACGTTTAAGAAAATCATCACTTTGTATAATGTCGTTTGACATAATTTTCAGTTCGTCGAATATTTATTTGCTATATCAACATTTGCGCTAATGATCAAAAGGTATAATGTTCATTTGATATCCACACTCCTGCCTAAAAAAAAACGTAACCTAACCTAAATTAGGTGAGGTTAGGTTTTTTTTTTATTTGTTAAAATCTATGTTTATTGAGGTGAAAATATTATCTTATGTTATTTTAATTGTTAAAATAATCTTTCTGATATGTATGCTTAAGGAAAATTGAAATACAAATTTATTCTTAAACGAATATCCACTTGTTTAATCACTTTATCTAATTCTTTGAAGATTTATGTATAATAGCTAGTTAATGTGATTAATTTTGTGTGAATTATCACTTTATCCAAATTGACTAGATATTATTCATAATAGCTAGACAGTATACATAATATCTAGATTAATCACTTTGGCTGTAACATCTATACAATTTGGCTTTTAAATTACAGCTTATGACACTAGATTTTTTTTTTCTCATCAAGTCTATGACAATTAAATTGCCACAAAAATAACCCTACTTATAATAATTATTAATTACTACTTATAATAATTTAATTATAGGTATTTACACTTACACAAGTATTGCCGAGAGCTAAAACTAAATACTTACCTACTCAACCTTCAGTCAAAAGTAACAACCAAAGCTTCAGCAATATTTGCATGTCGACTTCAAGACATTTTCGTTGTAACCCGTGTAACATAATTATCGCACATCCTGAAACTACTTTGTTCAGAATCGATAACAGAATCCATTTCATTAATAAAAATAAATATTTTTTTTTACCAAAAAATTATTTAGAAATAATTAAATTGTAGACACTATTTTCATAAAGCACTCGAAGTAAACGAAAATGAGCCTTAAGTCGATGCAATAAGGCTATAGGCTATAAGTAACGTATTGAGCAATAGGGCGCCCACGCGTTTTGCCAATTATTTGTACAAATTATTCTGGCAATATGTAATAAAAACAAATATCTAAGAAAATGATAAAAATGTTTCAATACATTAATTGTGGATAAAAAAGGATATTCTTTTTGGGGTGTCTGTGGATGTGCGTTATTTCCGTTACACGTTGTATATATTATAAGGTTATACTATATGAGACACGAGTCGCCAACTGCTCGAGATTCATGAATATAGATGGGAATATAAAATGGCGGACAGTAGTTCTTCTTCCGAGGTTATTGTGAAATCATGTGCATTGATTATGTGGACCGGGTCTTTGATTGAACATGCAGACAGATATTATTATTTAAAATGACTTTTGGGAAATAATAAGTTTAAAGCAAAAATAATCCTGTGCATTTATTAACTAAATGGCGAAACCTTGGCACTTTTCTTATCAATTACCACTTTTGGAAGGTTTATCATTTAGGTTTAAGGTAATAAGTGCAAACCTATTTAAATATACCTTCCTATATCATTTTTAGCCTTAAGACTTTTTTACCCAACCTAACCATATGAACAGGGCCATCGATTCGTCCACCCTTCATCGCACCATGAGCTACAGAAAAAGACGGAAAATCTTCAAGTTAATTCACATTATTGGAACTAGGTTTTGTTTCGCTCATTCCTTAAAATCCAGTATTACTTATCATGTACTAAATTGACTTTACCTATCTTCTACTACATAACCTTGTTAATTAAAATACGAATAAATATATCGAACTCATCAAGACAAAGTTTCCAAACTACAGAAGAAATTTAATTCAACACACAATCTATAAATCATTTGAGGCGGAAGCTGTCAGCTTTTTCCGACAAAAGTTGATTCAACTATTATTTATTGATGGCCTATAAACAAATATCGTAAAACAAACAGTTTAACAAGACAGATGGCGCTGTGCGACACTGCATTATTTATTGCCGACCGCGACGCGTCGAGATATGATAAGTGGTTGCTATTTCTTTGGATATAGATCACAAACTTAACTTTGCTGGCCAATATCGCTAAGTTTACTAATATTAAACCTTATTCCCTTAGTAATAGAGTTGAAGGGTGAGGTTGTGAGGGTTTGTTTATACTTGCATTGCAAGTTTCGAAGCGCAGTAGTCTCGTGAAAGGCGCAGAAATATTTCTTGGTGAATGTGGCTGTGCGATATTCCGAGGTTTTGTTGTGTTCGATGGATTAATAGATTTGTAGGTTTATAGAGGTATATTGTTAGCAATAGTTTGTGCCAACGATTTTTTGATGTTTCTTGACGGTGATTGTTGACGCTGACTATGTATTCCTCAGTTAGGTACTATACATTAGATCTATAGATAAAGAGCATATTCACAACAGGAATCAACTCAACTGTCACTTGAGTGATAGTTTTGCATACATGACTGATTTCTTCCAATTTTGGGCACGAGACAAAACATCCTTTTAGCTCTATCTGTAACATCCACTGTCTTAACTTAGGTGACGTTGTCTGTCTACATTAAAAACAATTACAACGAAAATTTATTTGACTTAATTCTATGGAAAAATAGATCAAATAACAATACACATTTGAGAATAACACATATTTGTAAATAGAATAGAATATTATATTAATAGAATACTTTTTTATTGTACACCGTAGTGCAATACTCTTTAGTTAAACATTTGTGGATGCCTTTAGCGCTCAGCGCTCAGCATCAATTCTTCTTGTACAACGTCCTTATCTCCAAGTCTAAGTAACCTGCTATTACAGTCTCGTCTTTTCCATGCGAGTTAACGCTCACATTGACGAACATTCGCCCTTGCTTGTAAGGGAAATACTTCGGTATCGACGATACGACGACCGTCAAATTGAAGTGGTAGAAACCCTAAAAAGAATACGAAAATGTAGATGTCTCTTACACTAGTTAGATTTTTATGGGAAATAATGATAAATAAAAAATGGTGGTATGACGACTGTTGCGCCAACCCCAAGTAAAATGGGATAAGGGCAGGAAGATGATGATGATAATGATGGGCAATAAGTTATCAGCAGAATCCTGGCAGGGTCGCCATGTAATGTTGGGAGTCTTGGGAAACAAATGAAAATATTGCTCTGTCTAATGTCAGGTTACCTTATAATATGTGGGAGGGGGGGGGATGCGTCACACACTACAATACGAAGCTTAAAGAAAACAGCAAACACTTACTGGTTGATAAGGACAGGTCCTGTTTCCCAAAGACTTCAGCAAGGATTCTCCAAATATATTGTGTTTTTCAACAAAATCACATATTTTGTCACGAAATCCGAACAACGTGAGTGTATATCTGTTATTTTTGACCTGGCGTAGGTCAAAACTCATCTGTAATGTAAGACAACGTTAGTTATTTATCAACTGTACTCAATACTTTAGTGCCTAAGAGAATAGACATAAAGATGGGAATAATTCTTTCTGATTTGGCACCGACTGCAATCATTGTCTAGTTGATATGATAATATCTATTTATTTTTAAGTTTTCAGTGCCGTTGTTTTTGAAGTCGGTTTTTAATGTATTTTTGTTTTTGATTCTGGATGAACACATTAAATATTTCTTTAGAAAATTGGCGCGTTTTACGTGTAGGTTCGCCATTCGTGGTCTAGAGGGACTCTAGCCAACAGGGAGAGTCCTATTTTCCCATAGGAATTATTTCTCCTAGAGAGCGCTAGAGATAGCGAAAGCACAGGAAGCGGTGAAGGCTGGGCGATGGGGTGCTGTCTAATATCATTTTACGTACAAAATGTGCTATATGTAGCCTTATTTGACTAAAAGACTTTTAATTTTTAACGTCTCACCGTAACATTGTCACCAAATGGCTGCAATAAGTCTGTCTCGATGACCAGATAATACGAGGGGTCTTTGCGGCTGTATCGACGACTCGATACCGTTAGATTCTCCATGTACTGCGTATCGTAAAACGTAACTTGAGGTCGCTCAAGGGCCACATAAGGTATCTGTAAAGTATAAAAGACTTAAATTTAACCCACGCCGCAAAAACCGAAGTTTTAACTAGTTTGACTAGTCTGTGTGTGTCTGTCTGTGCTACTGTAGCTCTTGAATAAATATATCGATTTTGATTTTGTTTCTGCAAAGGTCCTGTTTAAACCAAATGAATTGACAACCACTAAATGTATGTAAGTATGAAAATGATCACTATTGGCCATTATTGTCAGACAGTTGAGTTAAAAAGGAGTAAATGATATTGTGACGTCTGATAGGTAAAATTAAGGACAGGAAGATGACGATGATGAGTTGAATATGTATACCAACCTTTATTTAAATATTTTGGCATGTGGATGACATACGATATCACTTCAATGACTATACGATACATTGAAGTGACGTCACGGGTAAGTTCTAATTTAAGTTAAAAAAAATACTTATTAAACTATAAAAGAAAGTACTCACTCTAACTGCAGTGTTCGTTTGAAAATAAATGAAAATATAAATAAAGGTTCCAAATAAAAATCTATGTATGACATTCATCGTAATATTACAGTAAAGTGACTAACTACCTACCCTGGTAAGTACTAGAATTTTATCATAAATATGATCGATAAACGTAAATTAAATGCTTTTCGGAAGAACGATAACATCCGCCGTTTAATGTTAGTTTAGCCATGATTAAATAGTTTGGATATGAAACTTATTGTAGTTTGAAAAAGAGACGTCGCTTTACGCCGTGTAGTTCGCTGTCTCGTTTCCGCAACTACAGTATGGTTATCACGTATTGGTATTTCTTTATTACCTGTAATGTTCAAAAATTAAAAAAAAACGACTGCCCAAAACCTGGGCTCAGAGTACTTGTGTAAAGTTAAACTCATGCCCTGGCGGATTTTGCCGTGACTGAAAAATGGATGTTTTCGTATTCAATCCGCGTTTTCTACACACAGTATTATTTTTCGTTTTTCTAATCAAAAAAATCTCAATGTATATAAAATTTTCGTGTCACAATGTTTGTTCCCGTACTCCTCTGAAACGGCTTGACTGATTCTCTTGAAATTTTGTAAGCATATTGAGCAGGTCTGAGAATTTGCCAACATCTATTTTTTATCCAAAAATTCCTTTTTTTTACTTTTGCGGGAGTACAACTAATGCGTACGAAGTCGTGGGCAACAGCTAGTATCCATATAAATATATCTCGTAGGTAGAAACTTAGGACTTGGAAACGGAAAGACCTGAAAAAACATATACCTCACAATTCACATCACAGCAACCATTTATTATCCACCCAAACTAAAGGTTCATCGCCCTACATTAGCGATTAATCTCAACACAAATAAGATATATAGCTCCAGTAATCTCGTTCATTAACCATCTAATCTCAATTTTCAGTGAATTGTAGGATAATGTAAATCTATGGTCCGTGAATAGTTAGGAGGTAATCTGAAGCATTAAATTTTAGGGATCACGGATGAGATATAGCCAGAGACTTGTATCTCGGAGTCGCTGAATTTGGGTCAGAGGTCCTACTACCTCTTAAACTAAGACTAGTGCTTTTGTTAGAGCGAGATGCCGCTTTATGCAGTATAGTGTCCTGTCTCGCTTCTACAATGGCGAAAGTTTTAATAGCTAGTACTGGTATAGGTTTGCTTTTGTGTGTTTGGTTTGTAGAAACCTGAATGGAGGTTATTTCTATAGTATTTGGCCTATTTGTAATGAGTATACAGAATGTATGGTGTTATGTTGTCTTTTATTCTGAAATAATGTAATATTATGTACTAAAATAGATAGTACCTAGGTACTTGTTATCAAGCTCACATTCGGCAACAACGTAGAGTGTAGTAAGTATTTACTAAAAGAAACAATGGGTAGAGAATAATTCCCATTTTTTAATACGTGTTACGGTAACACATGATTTTACACCTTTACTGTTCTAATTAGGTCGTTAACTAGAGATAATGAAAATCATTCCATTAAAACCAGAATCAAAAACTTTAATACATATTTTTTTGTTTATTTAATTATCAACAAAAATCGTATTCTTTTTTTAAAACAAAACATAAATAGTCGCTATTATTTTAGTGATCTTTAAAGTTAAATAAACAATATGTTTTATATTAACAAAAACGTCATTAAACTACGGTCTTTCGTAACTTCATTGTAAACTTTTGTGAAAGTCTACAAAATTTACTGTTTGTAAAACGGTTGAGTATTTTTTCATGTAGTTAGGTACTTTACTGGACACTAGGTACCAATAGTTTTCACAATGGAATAAATACTTTTTAGCGAATGTAAATAGATTTTTTTGTTTCAGTACGCCAAATAGTTGCTCGTTTATGTTTAACATTTGATTTTAATTACTTTAGTTTATGGTGCGTATTTGATCAATCCTACTTTATCCTACTAATATCATAAACGTGAAAGTTTGTAAATGAATGGAACTCGATGTAAAAGAATTTGGAATGGAGTTAGCTGACAGTTTGACAGCATGGATTGCTACGTAGGCTATTTTTAACTGACTGAGGATGTTATATTTTTGCAGATATAACTGGCGTTTACGCGGGCGAAGTTGCCTGCAACAGCTAGTAAATAATATGATGCTTTATATAATTATGACGGCATTAGTTCCGATTTCGGCCACATGCCAAAAGGTAACTACACGCCTTCTGAAGTCAAAAATATCAAAAAATATCGTCACAAGTGAATACAAATTTTAATAATTCAGATTAAACAAAAGTGATTGATCCGGGATTGATAAGCCACAATCAAAATAATTAGTTATTATCTGATGAGGATAATTTCCGGTGAGCAATTCGCAGCAGCGGTACTTAATCGCCTCATTTCCGGCTGTGCGGCAACTGCCATCAAATAGTACTGGTCTATGAACATAAAACGTGTCTAAGGCGCTGTCTCCACGAGCGAAAGAATCGGGACGAGTCCGCCCTTATATCGCCGGAGAATCTCCACGAACGAGCGATAATTCCGACGCGTATTGTCCCGAGTCGTAACGGAATCGCAGCGTTTCCGCGGCGACTCATTGTAGAATGAAGGCAACGCTGAAATGCCGCTGCGTTTGACAGCGGGTCCGCTGCTAGTTGCGACGGGCTAGCTACGTTCCAATGACGTTTCGCGCGCTCGTTGCCAGACGTTGCATCGCTGCGATAATATCACCGTGTGGAGATGGCTTCCTAGAGTGTGTATAGAAATACGTGGCACGACGATAATATCGCCGCGATTCTCTCGCTCGTGGAGACAGCGCTTTAGGAATAAGTATAAATGTAGTAAGCAATTAGCAATGCAGTTGTTAGATGTGAACATTTTTTTGTTAAACAGGATTTTATCTTTTATGTAAAGTTACAAGCGAAAACTTGTTAAAAATCACAACAGTTTTTCATACTTGAAAAGACAGTTGCAGTAGATTTCGTATGTAAAAATTCTGAAGCTTTTATGGAATATTCCTTATATTGTAAGCTAAACATTTCATTTGAATAGCTTAGTGCAGATGTTGTTTAAAAAAAAGACTATTGAATACATGTGGTTGTATCAGCGTTGGTGCCGAGAGAAATTGAACTTGCTCACTTTTTTCAGGCTATTGCCTGTATTGGTTTCAGGGTCCAATCAACTTACAGAACATGGCGGTGAACCTCAACGCAATGAAACCCAGTGGGTTTCCTTTCACTCGGAGTCGGATTGTACTCGTAGCTAACTTTATACACCCTAAACCCAAGACTAGAGTTGCCGATGGTTTCGTTCATGAAGATGGCCTAGATCATCATCATCATCATTCCCCTGCCCTTATCCCAATTATTATTGTTTGAGGTCGGCGCAACACGTCTTCTAGACGTGTTGCTTAAAGTTTTGGCTATGGTTTTATAGTCGGCCGCCTGCCTGACACTAACCCTCTTTGGGAATGCGATTGTTGGTTGTTTACCCGCCACCATTCGGGTGACCCAAGGTGCTTGGTACAGTGCACTGGGTCTTAAGGTCCATTAGTCGCCTTTTACGACACTATGGAGGATATGGGGTGGTGCTATTCTTTATATCCGCCCACCCCACGGATGAAGATGGCCTAGATATCGATAAAAAATACGCTAAGCATTTGTTTTTTAATGATAATTGCCGCTGAGTCATGCCGCTGTTAAATATTATGCAGTACTAGCAGCCCATCCCGGCTTCGCAAGCGCATATTTCGTGAAGGATACTCACACACCCCTTACTGGCGCCGTTGTAATACATGCTGTATAGGTATAAGAGATGACGCTGTATGTGAAAAATGATTTTCCGTTTTCCTACTTTTCTTTAAAAAATCCTAATATTTTTTTTTTGCTATAAATATCATAGAGCTCAAGACCTTTCCAACGAATGGAAAACCAAGTCAAACAAAGTCCAAATTGAAGTTATAGCGTCAGGAAGGAAAACCCAACTTATTTTTATTAGATCATTATTTTTTTTGTTTTATTTATATCTCCCTTACTACTATAATCACAGATATATTTTTTTTAAACCTGCCACACATACACATTATTGCAACTCCTGTAAACCAGGATCTAGAAATCAACAAGTACCAAATAGCACTTAAGCGTGTGTCACAGAGAAACGATTTTTAAATGTTTTGGAACCCAGTTTTTAGTGGCCTTGACTGCTTTACCAGAGGGTTCGATTCCGACTCAGGACATTTTTTTGTTTGATGGGCACGATCATTCGTTCTATGTCTGGGTGTAATTTGTCTATGTGTGTTAGAAGTATTCAAGTATGTTTTTTAGTTTTCTAGTACTCCTACCACAAGCTACTTAGTATGCTTAGCTTGAGACTAGATGGCGTTGTGTGAATGTTGGTAAATATTTAAATATTTATGATGTGCTGTTTGCTCATACTCATTATTTGATGATGAACATTGACACAATGGTGAAACGACAACCTTATATGAAAATAATACATTTTAAAAGTTACCATGTCCCGCAAGAAACTGAGCTGCGTATTGATCAACCTCTATCCAGGTTCTTTCCAGCCGCTCACGAATGGAGGGAAAGAACTGGTAATAGTGACGGTCCGTAATCGACGTTTCCCATTTAACATCAACCATCAGTTCCTCGTAAACGTTCGTTTACACAAATATCCTTGCCTAAGTCTTCAGACTTTACACCTTTATATTTTAAGCTCTTTTTGCTTTTTAACCAACTATTAAAAAAAGGAGGAGGTTCCCCATATTTACTAACTCGGGATCTGATGATGAAATCTTGGCGAAATCGTGATAAATCTTTAAAATTAAATAAAATAAGTGTTAAAACCTGATCTCCATTCCTCAATTAAAAAGTTCTATAAAAAGAAATAAAGTTTTTTGTGTAGCGAATTTTGGGCCCCAGTAGAAAGAATAACATAAAAAGCAAACAAATAAAAATGACGAAATATTTTTTTTTCTTTTAAAGATCCTTCATTTAAAAGAAAAAAATAATTATGCTTTTCTTTTTGAATTTACACTGTCGAAAATTCTTTGAAATGTACATCATCATTCGTATCGTCATTCGATACAATTGGGTTAGCGAACCTATAGGTATCAGTGTGCCAATATTTTGAAGAAATATTTTATGAGATCATAGAATGTGCCCCTGAATTTAAAACATTGCTCGCGCATGACGCAGATAAATTTTACAACATTTGTTTTTCTAAAACGTATTTTGAAAATTGATCATATTATTATACTTAACTCTAAACACTTTTCTTCTTAGTACATAATGAATTAAGTGATCAGTGACTTTGTAACTTATGGAGTTTCTTGCCGGTTCTTCTCCATAAGAAAGAAAACCAAAATGTCATTCTTATTAAGAATTACATTTTGGTTTGGAACCACGCAACTAGATGGTTTGAAAGTGCCTGGGAAGGCCTTTTCGAAATAAAAACCCTTTTGATTTTGTTTTTCTTAGTGACGTGCCCAAACATTGTGCTGTGCCCCATATGTAGCACGCATGCCATTAGTACGTCATTACTGCAATAACTTAATTGACGTGCCTATTTTCAAGTCCAGGGCGATGATTTGAACACAAGCAATAACAGTGAAATGATCCCTCAAAAGTGCTCACAAATTACATTATCATAGATCGCATAGAGGATTTCAATTAACCTTTAATGACTTGCAATTTACTATGTATACGATGCATAAAATACGTTTTTGTTTTGTAATAAGTTATAAAACCTTCAAATTGTATCACATTTGTGTGAATTCCATCCTAGAGGCAGCACCGCTATGGCAAAGTATTTGACAATCATTTGTTGCTTTATGTTGTGTTTGTATTATAGTTATTCTGCGAAAGAAAAGGTGAGATGTATCCTGTGTGTTGCACATTCAACCCTTTACACGAAGTTCATTTCTGCACAGACAAAATTTATAGAAATGTCACTTCTTGTCAAGCATGGTTTTTAATTTTTTTGCGATTGCATACGAATCTATCCCGAATATCTGTATACCTTGATTCAAATGACATGGTACCGCATCCCTAATAGTTATACGGATTGTTCAAAGACGTTATAAACAAGCGCAATATTTTTTCCCCATAAGCCAAAAATTTTTAAACAAGCCAATTAATTTCGCAGTTTTTTTTAATTCAAAACTTAATACAAGCCATCACTTTCGATAGATTTTCCTGTTCTGAATTTCTTAACAGGTAATTGTCTGGCTATCATAAAACCATTGTTTCCAGATTCAATACTTGAGCGTGGAGCATCCTCAGGTGACGTATTACAACCCCAAGTACTTGAACTACGCCAACCTGACCACTATCAGGTACGGCCGCGCGAACCCCATCTACTACGTCGGCCTGAACCTCGACCTTCACGTCACCTTCGATTCCAGCATCTATGTAAGTTATTTATTTATTACAACATGGAAAACTTACAGCTATATAAAAACTAACAATAAAAAGAAGTCATAGTCGACAGAAAGCCAATTAAAAGTCTTCACTTATAATGATAGCCTAGAAGTAATGTGAACACGCAACAATGCACCGTTTTAACAAGTAAAAATATTTCAGTATAACTAAGAAAGTAATTATTTGAGTATTGTACAGCGGCAGTTTTCGATCACAAAGAAAGGTGGTAACTTAATCTGCAAATCGGGTCACTTGAAGAACTTAAGGCTCAGGGACCTTCTGATATTAGACCTTGTTCGAAACTCAAAGAATTAAAAATTGCTTTTTTGAAATAGGAACTTTGCTGGACAATCGTTGCGTTACATTCCTTCATTAGTGAAGAAAAATGAGTACCAACAAAAACTTGAAGCTGAGATAGTCTCGTGGCCACCACTGCTAAGTCAAAAGTCTCGAGTTTATACCTAAGCACACGCATCGACTTTTTAAGCGTGGTGTGCGTTTTAGCAAATAAAAATCGTCGCTTACGTGCTTCGATACGCACGTCAATAAAAAAAAGGTCCATCTTATTTCACAAGACAGTGCAGAACTGCTTCTCTTACTAAACAAGCTTGTTTCACTAAGGTTCTAGCTGTTTCCTATTATTCTTTTACCAGATCGACGTGTATTTTTACGAGCTCCTGACTGGGCAGTACAAGAGGAGCTTCATAGAGATGCACTTCAACTGGTGCCACCTCGTCGAGAAGGACATGTTCTTTGGAGCCGCCATGAGGAAAGCAGGGCTTACCAAACCCTGTCCTCACCCCCCGGTAAATAAAAACAGGATTTCTGTCATTTAGTCGATTTCACAGCCGTCGGGCAGGCCCCTACGGGCCAAATGAATGACGATACAGTAAAACGGGGTGATTAGAGATTACAGATTTAAGGGGTAAATAGAAAAATACTATTTAAGTTGCTTTCGGGGTGTCGCAGAAGTTTGTTTACATGAACTCTCGTCTACTTGTATTTCATCACACAGTTAAGAAGCTTGAAATTATAATTTTATCTCGTAAAACTTGCAAAATTTAAGAAAAACTGTGTTTCTATTCACCCCGTTTTACGGTATACATGAAATGGTAGGACATCATTGTAAAGTGCGGAATCCTTCGTGCGAAACCTGCTCCAGGTTGCGTCCGTATAGAACAACCGCAACCGTATCGTACTAATTATCAGAAAGCTCTCTTCGATAGCTGTGTAACTAGCCATACGGGAGCCTACCATCACCGCTTAAAGTAATGTCGTAGTTGCACTGCACCTGATGGTTCGATCCCTGAGAAGGACAAGTATTTGTTTTATCCAAAAAATGCCTGCTACGAGTAAAAGTCTGGGAATCATTGTGCAGGTGATAAAAGTGTCTGTAAAACCTTACATTATCGATTGAGTAAAAAAAGACAGTTGAATGCACGTGGTTCCGTCAGAGTGGGTGTCCAGAGAAAAGGTACTTTTCTAGAGATCCTATATTTGTTTCAGGGTCCAATCAACTTACAGAACATGACGGTGAACCCCAACGCAATTCCTAATGGCTTTCCTTTCACTCGGGGTCGGATTATAGCTAACTTCACACACCCTAAGACCAAGACTAGAGTGGGTGACGGCTATATAGACATGAGGATAGCCTACGTCGACAAAAAACACGCTAAGAATTTGTTTTTTTAAATAGTAATAGTTGTAAAATAAGGTTCATGCAGCTTTTATAATATTATAAAGTATTAGTTAAATATTTTTTATTTATGTCTCCTTACTACTATATTTGGTTTGGGTATACAAGTTTTGTAACCGAATGCAATGGTGGCCTCGGTCAAGGCTAATTTCAGTCATACTGACCACGAGATAAGATAGACATTTGAACGTATGAGCTTTTAAGGTGCATTCTATGACAATGCGTAGTTTTGTATACGGCGCCGCGGAACCGTCGGTGCTGATCGTCTCCAGGGTACCTTTGTCTTCAGTGAGCCAGAGAGCGTCTTAAGGTTGAACAGAGCGGATATCGTCGGTAAGAGCATTATTTTTTTATTGTATATGTACACCGCGGTGATCAGAAGTCTATATCTATAGCTAAAATTATTTTAAAAGCACGCACTCCAGGATTAGTAATAACAAGCTCGTTTGTTTAGAAAAACAAATGAAAATTCCATTGCCGCCATGTCCTGGCACCGGTGACGCCAAATATAAAAGGCTGTTGATTGAAACCCCATTTTGTTTTTACTTTTTTACCAATTTTCACACTGCGCGATACCGCGGTCGAACAACTAAACGAATGGAAACAAAAATAAACAATTCTAGTTTATGCCCCCGTCGGATTTCAAAAAAAGAATGATTTGCACATCTCTCTCGACCATAGTTGTTTTTCTCTGGTATTCGATTATGGTTTCGAATTTCGAATCAAATGTTTTATGAATTTTGTTTTAGTTTA
This sequence comes from Chrysodeixis includens, assembly GCA_941860345.1. NCBI lineage: Eukaryota > Metazoa > Arthropoda > Insecta > Lepidoptera > Noctuidae > Chrysodeixis > Chrysodeixis includens. The sequence continues at coordinate 1,173,234 of OW796107.1, read as the reverse complement.
GAATATGAGCATTGTTATTTTAAGCTGAAGATTGTATTTTGGCTTAGCGAAAACAAAAGTTGTTTTTACAAGTACCTATCTGACAAATAGCTGTTTGTTCTCTTTGAACATATTTTTTAAGATTTTATTTTTAATACCAATATAACTCTTACGTCTTGATACCATCAACTTGTGACAGATAGGTAACACAACTATGAGAATATTTCCATATTTCATTCGATATATTCATTAAACACAAAGCTACCATTTAAGAAAATAAGGGATCAACGTTTTATTACGGCGGCCTAAAGAGCGGTTACCACTGAGGGTAGAATTCGGGGATATGACGGATATGACTCTGTTTTGTAGCGAAATTATGAACGAATAAGATGACTGTAGGAATGTCTAAGAGATTCGAATTGTTTCCATATTTCATAGCTGTATAGCTGCATATTTCACTCGTTATATTTTTACGTTCCAGTTGTTCCATTAGTAAATCAGAATGGGTTTGGTTTCTGACAATTCCTAAATTCATTCAAAAGCAGCGGCACTAAAAACTTGAAAATAATGTAAATGACAAAAGATATCAACATTTTACCTAGGTACTGATTAAAGTCGGTGCAACAGCAATCAGTATTATTATAATATGTAGGTTTTAAGGACGTAGGCACAAATAATTACAATATTTACAAGCATAGACATATCCCAGTCTTCTTGCATCCGTGACGTCACGTTAACCTGCCCAACTTGTGCCCATTAAATTAACTACCGCCATTGTTTACGGCTCCGCGTAATCTTTTCAATTATTTTTTGTCCTCATAAAATTTGTAATTACTGCGCCCGTCTGTTTCCTAGACCCCCACTGAAGTGTGGGCGTGTTGGTATAAAATATGTACGGGATTAGCGCCATAATCAGGCAGGTTTGTATTTGATCCAGCCAGGGTCACGCAGTGAATGCACAAGCGATCCCGTGATGCTGGCTTAGGTAGTAGAAGGGGCTGGGGGTGTTTTTAGTCGGTGAGAGTTCGACATATCCCCACGCCGTGCCCTCGGCGTGGGTTGAAGTCATTAGCGTTTCACCACGGAAAAAAAAAGTTTGTATTTGATGTCCATTTCAATTGTACGCGCATTTGTTTAGCCAGGTTTAACCCACTTTTTTTTAAAGTCTTCCGCACTAAGACATTTAATCCTGTGTGGCGGGAAGTCGCCCGGGCGAAATCACGGGCAACAGAATGTCTCCCAACTTCGCCCCCTATATAGGTTATAACTGCAAACGAATATCAATAGTATAAAAAATACCAAAGTTATGAAAACTTATTTCACTAATGTTGTTCAAACTATCCATCCATCCATACTTACAAACTTCCACGTTTATAATATTAGTAGAATTTTATTATCATAATGATTTTAATTTCACGACCGTGAACCAAATGTACACAAAATTGAATATCGTTTACCCGAAAATACGTCAACAAAATGATCAAAAGCATCTTTAAACAGCAACTACAGTTCCTTTGAACAGTTATGTTAACGACTTTGTCTTGAAAACAAGCCATCAGAGAATCAATCTCAAAAATGATTCAATTTCGTCCCCCGTCCCTAACGATCTCTCAGATTGTATTTGTATTAACAATGTCAAAACAAAGCTTTTAAAAAGTTATTTTTGTTATGTTGGCAACATTGGGTATTAGTTAGATTACGGATGTTGGCTGACTTGTTTTTGTTTAAGACTTTTTATTTAATAACTTCCTTGGAGAGTATTTATTTGTTTGTATTTGGAAGTAATTTTAAAAGCGTATGGATGTGGATCATCGAGTTTTATAAGATTGTTCGATGTTAGACATACAAATTCTTTTTCTCTTCTAGTAAAACTGGTTTAATGCTCTAAGAGTAAAACTGAAATAACCAACCAGTACCAGTGGCCAGTAATATGTTTTAAAAATAAATCCGACAGTGTCACACTGCCGGCCAATAAAAAAAATAAAACATTTGATCTATGAGGACTAGACACTACTTTTTAATTTTTGTTTTTTTTTGCAATCTGTGACAATAACTTAAAGCATAAACTGTGTTTAGGTACCTAACCACAAATCTGCATGATAGACCTACCTTAATATTCTACATCTAATAAAAACTAATCAGTTTTAAAAAAATATCCGCAAAACTTGAAACAAATTGTTGAAAATGCTTAAAACATCGGAAAACATACAAGTCGTATGTTTGTCCAACTGTATGAAACTTGTGTCTGTATTTGTTGTTTATGTGTGCCCCGCGGATTTCCCCGGGGCCCACCTGACCGCAGTTACAATGTTTAAACTCCCCTTATTGCTATTTCACTTGTTTTGCACAATCTGCTCCGATACACCTTTTTGTTTAGAGTGGAGTGAGATTTGGTTTGATGTGTTAACGAATCTTTACAACCTTTTTTTATATTGAATTCTTCTTTTAGTTTATGGCTTCATAATAATGTCTCTCCTGACCGATTTCTGCCACCGCGGCTAGTGTTACTATGACACCAGCCAGCTACGCGCGACATATAGTGCACAAATGTGTGCGCAAACATAGGTGCACTCTCTGTTCCTTTACTCTCTTAGCCCGATGGGACGGCGATCCGACAATTTTCACATAAACCATTGGTGTTATACTTTGTTTCTCTTTTAATTCACAAGCTAACTTACGAAGACCCGCAGAAAACTAGAATTAGGAGGGAACTTGTTTCAAAACTAAATTTCTATCGATAAATTGCATTATCGATAGAATATTAAATATTAAAACGTAGTAGTTGTAGTAAGTACTTCAAAACATTTTAACGAAGAGAGATCACTAGAAACGAAGCTTACAATAAGCGCAGCCAAGCTTTACTCAGAGATAAATGCTCAAACCACGAAGATCACGTAATTCGATCAAATCGTAACAGTTCAAACAGACTGTAACAATGATGGCACTGCCACAGTTAAATAATCCGTCTTCCTAGAACAAACAAAAACTACTTATTAGTTCAGAAATTCGCTATTTCAGTGTTGTTACAAGGTAAACAGTGAGAGGCTTAGCGGGATTTCGGGATGGAACACGATTAGTTTGTTAATATCGAAGAACTATAGTTATTAGATAAGACAGATGGAAATAAAGCTAGAATTGAAGGCGCCTTTATTGCGTAGTGACTTCAAAGAGATGTCAAAGTGAAGTTTCGTGGTACGATTATTATAAGATACAAGGAAGATGATTATAAGATTGTTTTAGATCGAAATATTACTATTATTATTTCAGCTACGAAAGATGACCCTTGAGTTTGTTTCGACATTTCTTCAGTAGTACTAGTAGCAGTTCTTCAGGGTAGTCAGTTAGGAAATGTGGAATCCAGCGAGCTCTAACTATATAGGTATTAGACATGTAAAAGTGATATAATTATCCTAGTTACAAAATAAACGATTTCATTTCATTTCATTACGATATAAAAAAATAACAAGGAATAAGTCCAGTGTAAAAAAGAGAAAAAGATTTTCTATTTTTATAGAAAATTCATTATTTAGTTTACTTAGAATAAGATACGCATTGTTGGACGTTACGCTTCCAGTGACTTATCTCCGTGTTTAATGCTATTTGTTCAGGACAGGACAAGTTTTTGACTGCTTCCACATTATATTAAAAGCTCGTTAAACTGAGTTTGTTTGTACACACCTGACTACTTTGGGCCCGCACAGATTTCATTCCGAGCCGGGAGCAAACAACTCGAATGTAGCCGTAATCAACAGACTTTCTAAGAAACACGATATATTCTACCAAGATACCTCTACAACGAAACATATTGTTGCTCTTCCCTCTTCCATTGCTTGGCACCTTGATATCATCAACATTTTTCGCAAGTAAACGAAGCAATGGATTGCAAAGTGATTTAGAAGTCGCGTTTGTTGTCCATTTAAGTCTTTCCATACTGTTTTCTTTGGTAGTTAGAGTAATATTTGGATGTGGTCCACCCTTTCCTTGGCCCAACTCTAACACTAAATATCAGGTGTTCTTAGGGCGTTTAGTTTGTATAACATCTTAAGGACGTCGGCTGAACTAATTCCAAGAAATATCTTTATGTAGGTCGAAGTCAAGAAGGTTAGGTACTAAGATTAGTATTTAATGCAAAGAGAAAAAATCTGTAAAATGAGGAATGTACAGTCACGAGCAAATACATGTATGCTCGACCGAACAATTTAAAGTTTCAGCCCTAGTCAAATGATTTATGTAATCAAGGAGTCGTGAATACATGCATGCTCGTGGACTATACATCACAGTCGCATGGAGTATGCATAATTATCTTAATCAAAAGCTCAATAAAATCCAGTAGTTTTCACCAAAGAAAAATTGTAAATTTTATGACCTAAAATTTTACCCAATAAATAATTTCAAGGGACTTTGTCGACAGATCCTTTGTTACATTTCCCTCTATACTTCACAGCGGCAGCTACCAGGCGCGCAGACGTTTGAGGAGATGTAATAGCGCCCATACATGGACAATTTGTATCTATTGTGGCGCGTATCGAATGTCTATGCTCTGCGTTGTTATGATGTCCTGGTACCTTCGATGCGGTATCGAATTAAATTATCTGGGTTTTGGTACAAATGTGATGATTGATGACTTTAATAAAGTTGGTAGGATAAAGATTTAGATTTCCCAAACGTAATCCAATAATAACAGTTCTATAAATGAACTTGCTATATCTGACTGTATGTAAAATATTTACATAAGTAAGTATATGTACTGTGATATTACAAACTCAAAAATTTGGCAGAAAACCTACAAACATGAACAATTCTCATGGAAATTAATAAATATAAAAAATCTACAGCCCATTCACGTACTACAGATTACATAAAATAAAATAATAAAACATTTAACAAGCACTACAGTGTCACGTGAATTTTAACTGTCCCTCCACTGGACATCTCGTTTGCATATCACATAAAAATAATATGTTAGCTACCCATGTAATGTGTGTTTTAAAACTACGGGAACAATGGATCGCAGGGTTGAGCACTTCGTTCGTTTTAATGGACGAAGTTAGGTCTACATTTGAGTGGTGATTATACTTTATACAGCTATGTATAGGCAAGTATTCAATAGAATTGAGATTTTACAGCATTTAAATAAGCTGAGTGGTTTAGGTTATTACTACTGTGCGCGACGTGTCGCGGGTTCGATCCCCGCGTAGGACTAGAATTTGTGTGTTTTACTAATGCTTGTTCCGAGTCTGGGTGTCTCTGTGCATGCCAATTGAATGCCTGAGAAACCCCCGCAACAGACGAGAAATAAAATACACGATAAAAAGAAGATGTGGCAGATATTCGTTTTACTTAATTTTTAATCTCGAAGAGAATTTCGGTTACAAGGAGAAATGGCTCGTTGTACTATAAATTAATAGATCATGATTCTTGGAAAGAGGATGAAAAAGGTATAATAAGTTTTGTAAATGTGCAAGAGCAATGTGTTTGTTAACTTTGTGTTAAAATGTAATTTTGTCTTTGTGAAACATACTACACATATCGTTGTCTTGTTGCCATAACCAGATATCTAATACCAATACCAGGATTATAGTATCTTTAACACATGTTGTCATTTAAACTGAAAGTTATCTAACAATGTGTCGCTAAGTTTTACGAACGAACCGGAGATTAACTAGGATTAACTATAACCGAGGATTGAGACACGCCTGTCTACTGTGTTGCCAGTTCCGCCAGTCGAACGTTATTATTAGAAAACTTTTAGCATCGTAAACGTTTTCATAAAGAATTGCTAGAAGTGCCAATGTATTAGTTGTAGGCTAGTTTTGTTTGAGTGTGGTGATCACTTATATTCTTTTCATGCGTGCTTCTATTGAAGAAGGGGAAGAGCAAAGAAAAAAATGATAGCTTGTGTAAGGAATGATATGAATGAAAAAGGAGTAAATTATTCCGTGACGAATGGGGGAAAATGGAATAAAAAATCATGTTACGCTGACCCTAAGTAAAATGGGATAAGGGCAGAAAGATTAAGATGATGATGATGGTTATATCGAGATTTTTAGGCTAGAGTTTTGCCGAAGCAAAACCCCTTTTTTATTTTACCTACTGTAAAAGCTACTTATAACCCACGCCAAGTGATGCATAAGTCCTGAGGGACTCCTTCTCGAGGACCAACCCTCATGTCTCATGATAACAGACGCTCAGAACGATGTGCTCGTCTTCTTCTTGGTCTGTAGTGCCGTGCAGCTTATAGCAGTATACCATTTTACTTACATCACAAACAAACCGTCTGTTCATCACTGCGACGCGCTCGCGACCGTATCATACCCCGTGTTTCCCCATATATCGAATAGCGTAAGCATAACTCACGTTGCGCCCATTTATATGAAGACTTCAGACTGTTCTATATTATTATACGGTGAAATTTTAGACGAATTCTCGGAAACTATGTCCCATCTTGTTATGTTACATGTTCCCTGTATTCCGCTGTTCATATGCTCCCTCTAATAACAGGCTCAACCTTTGATCTTCCCTAAAATTAACTATTACTAACAACTTCGGCTTTTGATTTTGACTTTTGAAGTATTTTTTTACTATAAGTAAAGTGTTGTTGTTAAGACTGGAATATCGGAGAAATAGCCCTAGGAATAAATATTTCAGAGATTAGACCTTATGTGTATACTAATAGAGTTTGGTACCTACTAATGAAACAACTAATTAGTTATACTGCTCTGGGTGGTTCAGTCTTTTTGTCTCTTTCTCTTTCTCTCTCTTTGTCCCATTTATTGAACAAACAAAAAAAAACACACTTATTCAAATCAATGCAACAAAACCTTGGCGCAACCTATTTTGACGCCAACGCCATCTAGTTATGAAAAAGACAACTTTGTTTGGTTTTGTCCTGATGAGCAATTATTGATCAAGATTATTAACAGTTGTGTTAAATAAATTTGAAAAGGTTTCTGTAACACAAACAATGAAAACTGTTAATTTTAGAATTAACTTATTTAAGTATTTACTTCCTTTTCAAACGTAATTTAATTGCATCATAAACATTTTCGGAAACAAAATAAAAATCATAAAATAATTAATTATTTATTCCCAATCCCATATACAACATGTTTAACAAGATCACAGATATTTTTATATCCCCTTTATAATTATGCATGGAAAAAAACAACTTTATTTAAGAAAACCTATATTTTCTAAGATAATAGACTGATTATAGTACAAACGTGACATGGATAGGATATTTTAAATGAAAGTCTAATTAATCCGTCAGATAGATTTTCAAATGGAAGTGAGGGCTAGTAACGTCACATGTCAGTTAAACGCGTACGGAGACGTGACGTCACACGAGATTTCATCTCACCGTATCGTCTTCATTTGTTATTTGCGTGGTACAAGAAAAAAACCATTTCAAAGTTTATATACTGGAAAACTATATGACGCACTAATTAGATTTTTTTAGCAGTTTACCGTATTGTACAAAAACTTAATATAATTTCGGAAACAAATGAAAAGTTTAGCCAAGTAACATTTCAACAAACGAATAAAAGTAATAGGGAATGTTAACGTCCATAGAATACGCTCAAATGTATGGAAATGATATTTCGTTTTGATTAAACACGTGACAGGACTGTCATCTTCATACACTTCATTATTTCTTTGAGAACGTTAACATTTGCTATATTATAAAACAGTTACTGGAATTTACATACAAGTAATCCGCACATTGCTGACTACCATTTATCAACTACTTCTCCAATCGCGGGTCTGCTGGGAGAGATTTCTTTAGAAATAAGCAGTACCCTTGCACATCTTGTTTGTTACATTGTGTATTTATTACCTGTTTTGCGTCTACATAAATTATTAAAAATAAATAATAATTATACATATTACGCACTTGGTTTGACTTTGGTAGTTTTCAGTTCGATATCGATGTAGCATAAGACCATCAGATCTTTTACACCGGCATCAATATAAGTGGCGTTTAAAGTAATCCTGCCTTTTGGAAAGGGGAACCCATGCGGTGCTATGGGAAATAAATTCATGTGTTGCAAATAGTACGTCCCCTGAAATGTAAAAATACGTTTGGGCTTAAAATGTACTTTCCACCAAAATTTTCTTTAAAATGTATTTTTTTGAACGGGGAGTCTCTCTTTCACATTTGACAATTAAATATTTTTCTTATGACTGATATAATTATATCCAGGGTTTAAAGTGTGTAGTTTATCGTGGCTTGAGTAACCAAACTGAAAAAATATACGATTTTTTTTTCTTGATAAATTATTCTTTCATCGTTGTTAACATCAAGATACATGATCCTAGTAATTTTTACCGTTGGAATCAATTCTAAAAGACATCAGTATAATCATAGGTTTTTAAATGTTATTTACTTTTAGCTTGAGCGCAGGCTTTAACTGCTTCAAGCTGGTTATTGGCGAGACTTCATGAGCCTTCAGTCAGAGTAAAGATTAAAACTACGTTAGCAACTTTACTAAAAACTAAACATTACTAAGGGCTTTGCGGGGTTCGAGCCTCGATTTAATACGTGGCTAACAATCTTAAAAAAGCAAATAGTGATCTAAGTCACTTCATAGTTTTTTTTTTATTATTAAGTGAGGAAGCTACTTACAGGTGCAAAAGGGCATGTTTTATTTTTTAAAGCTTTTTTGAATGGAATCCCAATGAACTTGTCATTTTTTAGCAGCACGCACAGTTCGCACTGCAACTCAATGAAACTGCGACTATATCGGTTCGTAAGGAATTCGCTGAAGTAAATGTATATCTGTAAATTAAAAAGATTTATAAACATAGAGATTTTTACGTTGTTATTTGTCTGAGATATCAAAATGGAGACTGCATCGCGGCATGAAGACATCCTAAAATGTTGACCATATCAAAATGCTTGCTGAATAAAGCAAAACTTGCATAATTTGGTATTCGACTAAAAAAATCTATTTGACTGACTGCTATGCCAGAGGTCGTGGGTTCGATCCCCACCCATGACAAATGTTTGTGTGATGAGCATGATTATTTATCCTGTGTCTGGGTGTAATTTATCTATAGTACGTATGTAATTAAAAGTATATTAGTATGTTTATCACTTGTCTAGTACCTACTCATAATACAAGCTCTACTTAGTTTGAGACTAGATGGCGTTGTCTGAAAATCGTGTAATAATTATTTAAAAATAAAATAAATGAATAAGTCTTCTTACCAAAACTTGGTCTCCAAGAGTGGTGACGGTATCGACGAACACATCTGTGTAGTACCTTGGGTCTCGGCGGTTTATACGACGGCTAATCGCACTTACATTTCTAATATAATTAGTGTTAAAGTATTCTATAACAGGACGCTCTGTACTTATGTATGTATACTGCAAGAGAAATAAGGCTTTTAAAATTACAAAAAAGTATCTGCTAGGACTGGTTCGAAGCGGCGCAAGATAGAGAATCGTGGAAGGACTTGGGAGAGGCTTTTGCTCAGCAGTGGGACACTATAGGCTAGGAAAAAATTATCTACGATATGAAAATAATTATAGTTAATACTCACGGTCTCAACGAAAATTCTTTGAAATACAATGCAGCAAGAAAGTATAAAGAGAAGGTTCAAAATCATGTTAACGTGAAAACTAGTCAAATAATATCAAGTCACACGTTTTGGCAATCGTAAGTTGCAATGATGCTATGATGCAGATGATAACAGAAATGTTTAGTCTAACTGCAATAGTTTAGTTAGTATTGTTAATATCAACCACCCGTGAAATTGGTACTTACTTTGCTTATCGTATAGACATCTAAATGTTGTTCGTTTTTGATCCCATCTCTACAGTCCAACTATTCATTATATAAAATAGTTTAAATAAAAATGTAATAATTTTAATTGCTCTCCACATGAGTACAGTAATTTGATAAATAATTATAGTTAGGTACATGGTGAACATGGGCGGTCTATTTCAGCTTTTGTACGGACAAATATTTGAGTAGGTAGTCCGCACAGCACAGCTTGTAAAGTTGCAATAACAATAATGATAAACAAGCAGACCAATAAGAAATAATTATTTATGTAAATATTACAGTTGCTGCATAAGCTAACTGTCAGCACCATCACAATGTCATCAACTGATGAATCTGATAAACCCAGCGCGAGTGCCAATACTGTGACTACACGGATAGCCGAGTGGTACCACGCCAATTACCATTGTACGCAACGCGTCGCGGGTTCGATCCCCGCATAGAACTAGAACTTGTGCGATCCACAAAGGCTTGTTCTGAGTCTGGGTGTCTCTGTGCATATGAGTTGAATGTCTGTGAAAACCCCCGCGATGCAAGAATTAAATTCCTTAGTGCGAGGGGCGTTTAAAAAAATACAATAATGCAGAATTCTTACATACACACATGTCGACTGGCAGGGATCTATGTATTTTTACTGGGTTTACATTATTTGTACTGGGAATGGTAGGGTATAATGAACTGCGAGTACGTCGAGAGTTTGCACTTGTTTCGTACTTAGTAAAATTACTTAGGGGTATATTATGCAATCCAGGAGTTCTCCAGCGCTTGAGCCTGAGTGTTCCGGATCGCTACGTGTGGAGAAGACATCGCCCGCCATTACTGGCAGTACCAACAGCCAGGACCAACTTACTCGCCAAATCGGCTGTGACCCGAGCAATCCGGATTATTAATGAACTGCACTATAAGACTGACGTATTTACGTGTAGCATTAGTGATTTTAATAGAAATTTGTTATTTATCCTTTGTTATAGTATAGAATAGATACCTATATATATTTTTTTATGAAAGTAGGATTAAAGTTATAATAATATATACAATAGCTGTAAGTTATAGATACATATTATTTAATTTAAGGTATAAATTTAAGATTTAAATATATATGTAAGTATAAGAAACATAACTGTCGCATTAGGTGATAATCTGCCTGTAATGACTAGTTATAAGTTGGAAATAAATAAATAAATAAATAAATAAATAAATAAATAAATTTTGCAGGTACACTTGAGCTGATGGACGCTAGGCGCAGTGCCACCTGCGGCTGCAGTCTGCAACCCGTCGTGGACATCTTAAGTTAGGAAAAGCCTTTCAAATAATTATGTCCTATAATAACTGTTTATTATCCCGCAAATTAATAGCCACCATTGAGCCAAAAGAAAAGGAAGGTGGGTATGAACTCTCTTGTAACTGGGCACATAGATTTTTATATTTAAAACATTCATGTGAGTATCTAGACACACGGCAGTGTGTCCGCCAAGTTCGAGCAAAAAAGCGACACACCGGCCGTGGTTTATATTACACGAACCATTTCGGACCAATTTCGACCCCCCTATAACTCAAAATCTATTTTACTTACGCATATCAAATTTCTAGTATCTGTTGAGACCCCCTTACTTATCTAAAATACAAAATTTCATTAATATACCTATTGTAGGTCTTGAGATATTGACGTCAGAAAATCGCTATTTTTACTATACACTCACTGACTCACTCACTCACTCACTCATTCACTCACTCACTCATCAAAAACCTAGACCACTTCCAATGGTCGTATTGATTTGAAATTTGGCATAGAGGTAGGTCTTTAGGTCAAGGTAAAGGGAATAATCTGAAAATGGTCAAGTGTGAGTCGGTTTCAAAAATAATGAAGGTGTAAATTTATACCCCTTAGGAACTAAAACGAACTAAATTTATTTATATTCATATAATATTATTATATCTTTGAATGATCGTACCGACCTGAAAATCGGTACGAAGGTTTGTATTTAGTCAAAGTAAAGTATAAATCTGAAAACGGCCAAGTGTGAGTCACTTTCGAAAATAACGAATGTGTAACTTTGATCCACTATAAGTATGGAGTGAAAATGAATAAATAATAAGTAAGTACTTATTTAAGTTGGTACTTACATGTATACTCATAAAGATTATTGATAAATGCGCCCGACACATGACAAACCTCTGTGTTTGTCTGTCGCGGGAATCAAACCCGCAACGATATACGGCGTGCAAAGCAGGGTCACTACCAAACCAATACCTATGCGCTGAATCCACGGTTAAAAAATCAAGAAAATAAAGTTGTCGGTCGGATCCGGATATTTTACTTAGCCACTCGTCAGTAAATGAGTCATTTCCTTGACTAACTTAATCACACTTGGCAAGTTTATAATTACATAATTTTAGTATTTCATTTTTTAAAGAAAATTATATACAGGGTGGGCCATAAATTTTTGCACATTTGAAACATGAATAGAAATCAAACTACAAATGTTATTTTATTGATCATTTATTTAACGTAATAAACATTTATTGAAATTTATTTCTTAAAAATGACATCGTCGAGATGTGCCCCGTCTCGTCGTTGGCACTCCTGCAATCGACTACGCAAACTTTGGAAAACTCGCTGACACATGCTGCGAGGAATCGCGACTATCTCCTCGCGGATGTTTTCTTTTAATTGGGACATGGTCGTCGGTTTATTAATGTACACTCGACTTTTTAGGTATCCCCACAAGAAAAAATCGCAAGGTGTAAGGTCCGGGCTTCTCGGAGGCCATGGGATATCACCTCTGCGTGAAATCAATTTGTTAGGAAACATTTCTTTGACCACCGGTTGAATGTAATCGTTTGGTTTCATCTCCTGCACAATTTGAAGCTTATATGGGTGTAGTTTGAGGTCCAGATACAAAATTCGCCGCAGACTAGTTCTTGGTATTGCCAGAGCCGCCGAACGCTTACGCGTAGATGATTCTGGATTGTTCTTTACGGAAATTTCAATCACTCGAATGTTCTCATCGCTTCTTCTTGAACGTGGCCGCCCTGTTTGTTTAATATTCGTTGTCGATCCCGTTTGCTCGAACTTCTTGACCCAAGCCTTGATTAAATTAACACTTGGACACTCACTTACACGGCGTAATCCGTATTCAATTCTAAATAGGCGTCGTACAGTAACATAGGAATCGTTGTTTTTGTAAAATTGTTTTACACAAAAAGCACGCTGTTGTCCCGTGAAGCGCTCCATCGTGACTAAAATTGCATGAAGCGAAGCACAATTCCCCGCCACCCGCACGCCCCTCCCTCTAACGGTTTTTGAGAAATCAAGTGTTGTTATTTGCAAAAATTTTTGGCCCACCCTGTACTTGACTCATTGCGTTTAGTAGGTTTATAACAAAGTGTGTGAAAACTTGCCAAGTGAGCATTCCTGTAACTATTTTTAACTGAGGTATGTGTATAGAACTTGGTACTTATTCAGATCTCACTTCTTTTATAGGAGAAGCATTCTCATATTATCGAACTTGGCAACCTTTTACATTAATGTTTTGGGTGGGATATATTTAACTCTTAAATTAATAAAAGCAGCATAAACAAAAATACACAGGATCAACAAATTATTCGCAATTATTGCTGAAACAAAACATGTTTCCTCAGACTTAAACATTACCTACTAATGATATTCTAAAAACCTGAATAATCAAGTCTATATAACGTCACATAAATAAATCATAATTAAGCTCCAAATACTACTTTTATTATCTCTAAATTGGAGGCGAGCTAACTAATTTACAGACATTTGTACAATACGTGATTAACTTCAGTGTAACCAAGAATAATGTCTTAGCCAAACAATTACTTAAGAACGAAGTAATTACGCTGTTAAAGGTACATGTGAGTCACATTTGCTGAATTATCTATAAACTAAACTTACTTTTGGACCAAAATAGCTCACATAATTAAACTAAATATTCTTAATATAAACTGCAATCGTGTATTAACAATCTTGTTTCAAAATTGTAAAATAAGAGTATTAGTTTAGGTTAGGTTTAGGTTAGGTTTAGGTTAGGTTTAGGTTAGGTTTAGGTTAGGTTTAGGTTAGGTTTAGGTTAGGTTTAGGTTAGGTTTAGGTTAGGTTTAGGTTAGGTTTAGGTTAGGTTTAGGTTAGGTTTAGGTTAGGTTTAGGTTAGGTTTAGGTTAGGTTTAGGTTAGGTTTAGGTTAGGTTTAGGTTAGGTTTAGGTTAGGTTTAGGTTAGGTTTAGGTTAGGTTTAGGTTAGGTTTAGGTTAGGTTTAGGTTAGGTTTAGGTTAGGTTTAGGTTAGGTTTAGGTTAGGTTTAGGTTAGGTTTAGGTTAGGTTTAGGTTAGGTTTAGGTTAGGTTAGGTTTAGGTTAGGTTTGGTTTAGGTTAGGTTTAGGTTAGGTTTAGGTTAGGTTTAGGTTAGGTTTAGGTTAGGTTTAGGTTAGGTTTAGGTTAGGTTTAGGTTAGGTTTAGGTTAGGTTTAGGTTAGGTTTAGGTTAGGTTTAGGTTAGGTTTAGGTTAGGTTTAGGTTAGGTTTAGGTTAGGTTTAGGTTAGGTTTAGGTTAGGTTTAGGTTAGGTTTAGGTTAGGTTTAGGTTAGGTTTAGGTTAGGTTTAGGTTAGGTTTAGGTTAGGTTTAGGTTAGGTTTAGGTTAGGTTTAGGTTAGGTTTAGGTTAGGTTTAGGTTAGGTTTAGGTTAGGTTTAGGTTAGGTTTAGGTTAGGTTTAGGTTAGGTTAGGTTTAGGTTAGGTTTGGTTTAGGTTAGGTTTAGGTTAGGTTACTATATCCCGACTATCCCTAGGGAACTCTATCCCGGTTATCCGTCGGGAACTCTATCCCGGTTATCCCTCGGGAACTCTATCCCGGTTATCCCTCGGGAAATCTATCCCGGTTATCCCTCGGGAACTATATCCCGGTTAACCCTCGGGAACTATATCCCGGCTATCCCTAGGGAACTCTATCCCAGTTATCCCTCGGAAACTCTATCCCGGCTATCCCTAGGGAACTCTATCCCGGCTATCCCTTGGAAACTCTATCCCGGCTATCCCTCGGGAACTCTATCCCGGTTATCCCTCGGGAACTCTATCCCGGCTATCCCTCGGGAACTCTATCCCGGTTATCCCTAGGGAACTCTATCCCGGTTATCCCTCGGGAACTCTATCCCGGTTATCTCTCGGGAACTCTATCCCGGCTATCCCTAGGGAACTCTATCCCGGGTATCCCTCGGGAACTATATCCCGGCTATCCCTAGGGAACTCTATCCCGGTTATCCCTCGGGAACTCTATCCCGGTTATCCCTCGGGAACTCTATCCCAGCTATCCCTAGGGAACTATATCACGGTTATCCCACGGGAACTCTATCCCGGTTATCCCACGGGAACTCTATCCCGGTTATCCCGGCTATCCCTAGGGAACTCTATCCCGGTTATCCCTCGGGAACTCCATCCCGGCTATCCCTAGGGAACTATATCACGGTTATCTCTCGGGAACCCTATCCCGGCTATCCCTAGGGAACTCTATCCCTCGGGAACTCTATCTCTCGGGAACTCTATCCCGGCTATCCCTAGGGAACTATATCACGGTTATCCCTCGGGAACTCTATCCCGGTTATCCCTCGGGAACTCTATCCCGGCTATCCCTAGGGAACTATATCCCGGTTATCCCTCGGGAACTCTATCCCAGCTATCCCTAGGGAACTATATCACGGTTATCCCTCGGGAACTCTATCCCGGTTATCTCTCGGGAACTCTATCCCGGCTATCCCTAGGTAACTCTATCCCGGTTATCCCTCGGGAACTATATCCCGGCTATCCCTAGGGAACTCTATCCCGGTTATCCCTAGGGAACTCTATCCCGGTTATCCCTCGGGAACTATATCCCGGCTATCCCTAGGGAACTCTATCCCAGTTATCCCTCGGGAACTCTATCCCGGTTATTCCTCGGGAACTCTATCCCAGCTATCCCTAGGGAACTATATCACGGTTATCCCACGGGAACTCTATCCCGGTTATCCCACGGAAACTCTATCCCGGTTCTCCCTCGGGAACTATATCCCGGTTATCCCACGGGAACTCTGTCCCGGTTATCCCGGCTATCGCTAGGGAACTCTATCCCGGTTATCCCTCAGGAGCTCTATCCCGGCTATCCCTAGGGAACTCTATCCCGGCTATCCCTCGGGAACTCTATCCCGGTTATCCCTCGGGTACTATATCCCGGCTATCCCTAGGGAACTCTATCCCGGTTATCCCTCGGGAACTCTATCCCGGCTATCCCTTGGGAACTCTATCCCTCGGGAACTCTATCCCGGTTCTCCCTCGGGAACTATATCCCAGCTATCCCCAGGGAACTCTATCCCGGTTATCCCTCGGGAACGATATCCCGGCTATCCCTAGGGAACTCTATCCCGGTTATCCCTCGGGAACTCTATCCCGGCTATCCCTTGGCAACTATATCACGGTTATCCCTCGGGAACTCTATTCCGGTTTTCCCTCGGGAACTCTATCCCGGTTCTCCCTCGGGAACTATATCCCAGCTATCCCTAGGGAACTATATCACGGTTATCCCACGGGAACTCTATCCCGGTTATCCCACGGGAACTCTATCCCGGTTCTCCCTCGGGAACTATATCCCGGTTATCCCACGGGAACTCTGTCCCGGTTATCCCGGCTATCGCTAGGGAACTCTATCCCGGTTATCCCTCAGGAGCTCTATCCCGGCTATCCCTAGGGAACTCTATCCCGGCTATCCCTCGGGAACTCTATCCCGGTTATCCCTCGGGTACTATATCCCGGCTATCCCTAGGGAACTCTATCCCGGTTATCCCTCGGGAACTCTATCCCGGCTATCCCTCGGGAACTCTATCCCTCGGGAACTCTATCCCGGTTCTCCCTCGGGAACTATATCCCAGCTATCCCCAGGGAACTCTATCCCGGTTATCCCTCGGGAACGATATCCCGGCTATCCCTAGGGAACTCTATCCCGGTTATCCCTCGGGAACTCTATCCCGGCTATCCCTTGGCAACTATATCACGGTTATCCCTCGGGAACTCTATCCCGGTTATCCCTCGGGAACTCTATCCCGGTTCTCCCTCGGGAACTATATCCCGGCTATCCCACGGGAACTCTATCCCGGTTATCCCTCGGGAACTATATCCCGGTTATCCCTAGGGTCCTCTATCCCGGTTATCCCACGGGAACTCTGTCCCGGTTATCCCGGCTATCGCTAGGGAACTCTATCCCGGTTATCCCTCAGGAGCTCTATCCCGGCTATCCCTAGGGAACTCTATCCCGGCTATCCCTTGGCAACTCTATCCCGGTTCTCCCTCGGTAACTATATCCCGGCTATCCCACGGGAACTCTATCCCGGTTATCCCTCGGGAACTCTATCCCGGCTATCCCTAGGGAACTATATCACGGTTATCCCTCGGGAACTATATCCCGGCTATCCCTAGGGTCCTCTATCCCGGTTATCCCACGGGAACTCTATCCCGGTTATCCCTAGGCAACTATATCACGGTTACCCCTCGGGAACTCTATCCCGGTTATACCGGCTATCCCTAGGGAACTCTATCCCGGTTATCCCTCGGGAACTCTATCCCGGCTATTCCTAGGGAACTCTATCCCGGTTATCCCTCGGGAACTCTATCCCGGCTATCCCTAGGCAACTATATCACGGTTATCCCTCGGGAACTCTATCCCGGTTATACCGGCTATCCCTCGGGAACTCTATCCCGGTTATCCCTCGGGAACTATATCCCGGCTATCCCTAGGGAACTCTATCCCGGTTATCCCTCGGGAACTCTATCCCGGCTATCCCTCGGAAACTCTATCCCGGCTATCCCTCGGTAATTCTATCCCGACTATCCCTACCTTTATAAGACTCTCAGTTAAAGGCTGCAGTTCAAAGAAAAAGAATAAAGATACTTACTTTTGTTGTTTAAAGGTGAATAGATTACCATATTGCTGGATATGTATATTGTTTCAGTAGATAAACTTACCATAATAATGTCCGGACCGATTTCGGCCACGGCGCGGCGGCGGCTAGAGTTACTATGACACCGGGCAGCTACGCTGGAGATAAGTGTATGCGCTAGCACAGGTGCAATCTCAGCCCTCGTACTATTATAGCCCGATGGGACAGCAATCCGACATGGCATGAGAACAGGCGTAGGACCCACATTATAACGAAACTTATCATATATCGGTGTACGGAAAGAATCATCGGTGGCGGTTTATCATATCGGTGGAGACCACAATAAAAAACCGAATTTTCTTCCTAGTCTTAAATGATACGATGATGAGAGATATTTAATATTCTAAAGATAACATAGAAACCTGAAAAATAAACAAAGGCAATAAAAATGTTTTGTCATTTATATTTTAATTATTATTATTATACTAGCTGACTCGACAGACTTCGTACTGCCCTGATCGAAAAATAAATGACCTAAACTTTCGTATAGGGAAAAAAAGATTTCAATTATTCGACTTTTTCTCACCTTTTAAACCTTCCCTAGGCCTCCACAAACAATTCAAGACCAAGATGAGATAAATCCGTTCAGCCGTTCTCGAGTTTTAGCGAGACTAACGAACAGCAATTGATTTTTATACATTCTGTGTAATAAGTATCGGGAATTTTTTAATAAAACAAAAAATACTAATTATTCATCTAAATTTATTTAATCGCCGTCAAAGTAGGCCCCATCGCTTGCAATACAACATCTCCAACGCTGCACCCAGTCTTCCATACAATTTTTATAGGCTATTTGCGGTATGGCCTTTAGGTCATTCGGCGAATTTTCTTTTTTGGGTTTCGGATCGTTTTCGAGACGCCATTCTGAAGACTGTTGGCTTGTTTGCATGTCGTACTCATAAACCCATGTCTCGTCGCCAGTTATTATAAGTTTCATAAAGGTCGGATCCGTAGAAGCTCGGGAAACCATGTCTTCATCGACATGCTTTCGCTGCGCTTTTTGAACAAAATTGAGCTCTTTTGGAACTAGTCGAGCGGCAACGCGTTTCATGCTTAAAATGTCAATGAGAATGTTGTGGACGGACTTAAAAGATATGTTCACTTCACTAGCCAACTCTCTTAAACCCATACGTCGATTTTCGAGCACTACCTTCTTGATTTTGTCGATGTTTTCTTTTGTCGAAGCGGTTGAAGGTCTACCAGAACGAGGCAAGTCTACTACTACTACTCGGCCTTCTTTAAAAACCTTATACCACTCATAAGCCCTTGTTTTCGATATACACAATTCGCTGTAGGTATTTCGCAACATTTTCAGTGATTCACCACACGAAATACCATCCGAAACACAAAATTTAAGGCACACTCCTTTTTCAACAATATTTTCCATAGTAAAAATCGCCGAGAACTCAAAACTATGACCAACAAAAAGTGTAGTTTAAGACAAATTAAATGACAAATCCCTATCAAACTTTGCACGCTAAATCAGTACAGTGCTACCAACATGCAGTAAATTCCCGATACTTTTTACACAGAGTAGTATATACAGTATGTATATTTGAACGACGGACTTATTCAAACCACCAATAGTTCATGCATAGACTTCACCAATACACGTATAAACAATAAAAAAACCCTGATTAATGACGAACAAAATCGTTCCAAAAAAGTCCTAATAACTTCGCAACGTTTTAACACCCTCGCGCTTATCGATCATATGCGCGGTCAATGACCGACGCCGACGTATGTATGAATGCATTTCACTGCGCGGCACTCGTCGTCGACATCACAAGGGGCGCGGGGGGGCTTGCGCGCTCGCTGCCTTAGCGGCGGCACGTGTTTGGCGCGTGATATTAGGCATTTTGCGCTCTGTGTTCATAAATACTGTATTTTATCGGATAGTTATATGAAAAATTAAGGTCATAGTTTTTTTACATATTTGGGACGAGAATCGAATACTGACCACCGTCCTTCAATAAGTCCGTCGTTCAAATATACATACTGTATAGAAGATTGTTCACCGATATGACAATAAATGACATTTGGTGGAATTCACCATTAAAATAAAAATTAATTAAATCAATAACTTTATAGTACCTATTTTAATAGTATTATGTATACAATATGATTTTAATTAATAAATAATGTTAAATAAATTAAAAACCTTGAATAAATTATAAAAAGTTTATTCCCAGTCCCACGTACCAGTCCAAAAATGCCCTGGACAGTTGAAAATACCTCGGACATATACAAGCAGTATTATCTAAAAATAATGTTCGGCTGACCATAGTTCAAAATAAATCAAAATTTGTTTGTTTATTTTCCCAACATTTCTTACACACTTGATTTCATTTTCGCTGTTTTTATCTCGATATCCAGATAACCATGAGCGGCGTAATCGATGTGATCACCATCGTGAAACGTCAAGTTTGCAACGATCCTGCCCTTCGTGAATGGGAACCCTGGTGGCAGCACAGGCAATAAAGTCATGTTCGCTAGAAGGTATTTTCCCTGAAAAATGAAGACATTTTCAATAGAATACATAGATGACTACCTAATATAAGACCTATTGTGAAGAGCAAATAAAGTATTGAGTAATGTCTCCGGACCGATTTCGGCCACGGCGGCGAGTGTTACTATGACGCCAGCCAGCTACGCAGGACATATTATAGTGTACAAGCGTGTGCGCAAACACAGGTGCACTCTCTATTCCTTTACTCTCATAGCCCGATGGGACGGCAATCTGACACGACCGGAGAGAGATCAGGCACAGGACCCACGTTTTTACATGCCTTCCGAAACACGGAAGCTGTGATATTTATTTCTAAACCGCACACAACATTCGAAACCATGATTCGTTTTATCATTGGAAACTGTTCATTCGTCATCAGTGCAATTACAGTTGATAGAAAAATATCATTGTAATAAAGTACTTACAGGCGGGAAAGGACATGTCTTATTATGTAAAGCCATTCTAAACGGAGATCCCATAAACTTGTCATCTTTTAACATCTCGCACAGTACAAAATTCAGCTCAATGAAACTGGGACGATACCGGTTCGTCAGGAATTGGTAGAAGACTATGCTGATCTGTAAATTAAAAAATGGTTCATAAACACAGACTTCCCTACATACTACATAAGCTAAAATGTCAAAAGGAGCACCTCTAAAAATCTTGACATTTTTATTTAAAAGGACACCCGCACTTGGGAGTTAGTTCCTTGCATCGCGGAGGCTTCACATACGTCTAAATCCCATGCACTCAGAAGAAGCCAAAATTCTTGTTTAACGCGGGGATCAAATCTGCGATACGTCGCGATTTCTTGTAATTGGTGTGGTAACCGATTCCTCTCCACTATCCGTGGAGTACTATAAATTGACGTTTTGAATAAATTGGAGTGCTCGTAAAATAATTGCCTTTAGTATTCGATTATTTTTGAAACGCTCATCTTTCGCCATTAAAATTCCACCCGATTTCACTATTTTATTCTCGCTTTTTGTCCCCTTATACATATTCGTAGATGAAGTAAAAAATAAATGGTCTTACCCAAGTACGTTCGTCAAGAACGGTTTTAGTTTCCATATACAAGTCTAGATAGTACCTCGGATCGCGCCGGCTGATGCGGTGACTAGTCGCATTAAGGAATTTAAAATGCTTCAGATTGACATAGTCCATAACAGGATGCTCGATGCTTACGAATGAAAACTGTAAGAGAAATTAGAATTTAATTCCAACATTTAGATGGATGGATCGTGTAAGGAACGATATGAATGAAAAAGGAGAAAATGATAGTGTGACATCTGATAGAGGAGAATGGAGGAATAAACGTGTTGCGCCGACCCCAAGTAAAATGGGATAAAGGAGGAAGATGATGATTTAGAATAAAATACGACTTTGCCGCGACAGCTCACAAAAAAAGTATTCTGGTTTTGCCCGAAATTAGTCGTGCGATCCCAAAAAATACGAATGACTAAAAAACACCAAATAATGTGGATGGATGGAAAAATTATAAAAAGCCTAGAAAAGGGCAAGTAAGGACAATTTTTTTGGTTTTTTTCACTGACATTAAAAGAGTAAAAAGTGGAACAAAATTGTACTAATGAAGTGAGTGCCTCATCGTGACTGACCACTCTAGAGAGTGACACTCTGAAAAGAGAACTCAAGTATACTAGTAGGATTGAATTTCAGTAATATAAATGTCTAAGTTAAAACAAGAGAACAATTTTGGAAATCTATTTTAAAAGCAACCTGTACATACTTTACCTAAGTTCAAACATAAAAAACTATTTTGAAAATAACCACTCGATATTTACCGTCTCCCCAAAAAATCTTTGAAATTCAATACACCAAGATATTATGAGAAGTAGTTTCAAAATCATGTTTGTAACTGACTTTAACACAACTTTCAAAGTAACATAGAGAGAAAAGTGTAATGCAGATACACACGTATGTAACAAATATTTTTTGTTCAACATCCAATCGTTTAGTTAGTGTTTTAGATCGCAACCACCCGTAAAATTGGTACTTACTTTGCTTATCATAATAGATATCTAAGGCCTGTTGTATACGCACTTTTGGAACATTAAGTCTGTGAAAGTAGTAGTAGAAGTAGTAGTAGTAGTAGAAGTAGTAGTAATCAGTAGAAATAGATTACTCGAGTAGTTAATATCAACCGATAGAAGCAGCCATAAGATGCTTAAACATTACTTTATCGTTATGTATCAAGGATAATCTAAATACTAAAATAATAATCAGGTTGAAAAGATTTTGCTTTTTAATCATTTCGATATTTATTGTGTGGAAGAAGAAGAAATGCTGCGCTGGCCCCAAATAATAATTGGGAAAAGTTGAGTTTTAGTTTAAGCAATATACCTAAATATGATATGAATAGCGGCTTAAATAATGTAGCAGAATGATAAAAGTTTAGCAGCTATTTTTAAATTTCAACTTGTACATTTTTATCAATTTGGTTAATTTTATATGTAGTAAATACTTATTGCATTTGATAGGAACACCTTTTCAATAAGTCACAAAAAATCGCATTTATCTATCTGAACTAACTACAGCAGTGATTGATTTTGATTTAGATTGAGTATAAGCACAAAAGTTACGCAAATTTAGTTAAAATTTATGAATAAGTCTTATAACTCGGAAACAACAAAGAATCGCGGACCATACATGGGGGTGATTCGAATCCTCTATCACTGGACACCCGAACTTCCACCCTTTATATTATTGTTAGAGGAAAAATACGGCAGCCTATAAAAGGAGGACGCTTGACAGTGCGCGTCATTATTTTTCATCGGCCGGCAAGTCAAGAAGCTCTGCCCGAATTTCGAATCTCTGTCATTTCTGTCAATGATTATTTTCAAATATTAAAATTCTTTGGTTGTTTGGTAT
Source organism: Chrysodeixis includens (assembly GCA_941860345.1). NCBI lineage: Eukaryota > Metazoa > Arthropoda > Insecta > Lepidoptera > Noctuidae > Chrysodeixis > Chrysodeixis includens. Next base: position 1,150,095 of record OW796107.1, on the reverse strand, counting down.
TTAATTTCAATTTGTAACATCAGAAGTGGGATTCGAAGGCTGAAAAGCCGTTGAACGCCCTATATTTCTGGTCTTGCAAAGGGAAATTTGAAATTCGTAGCTAATCTTTAACGTTGCCTAGTTATTTAATATTCGGGTGGAGTTTTTCGTACGCACGATGCCTGCCAACAACGATCGCAGCAAACGAAAGCGCTGTGGACGCACCCCTTCGCCCAACCCGATGGAAGAGATCTTGAGGACCAGCCCCGTGCGTCTGTGGAGACGCAAGCCATCGCAACGACCAGTGCCGGCGTCAGCCATGACGTCGTTGCACAATTGCCCACGACATCACCGACATCCGAGCTTGGGGCGCCTACACCGCTGCGCGAGCCCGTGGCGAGGACGCCGACGCCGACCCTGAACATCAGCAACATGGGTTCAACGCAGTCTGAAGACGTGGTGACGAACGCTGCAGAGCGTCTTTTGACCGCTATCAACTGTGCTCAGGTCAGATCCAACCGATATTTTGTCTCTGATTTTGATCCGAGTGTTCATGATTTCGACACGTGGTGTGATGAAGTTGAAAAAAAAGATAGTCAGGTTAGGCCGAGTAGTTATAAGATTGATGCATTAGTTAAATCACCTCAACCCAGTAATGTCAAACAGGTCCGCCAATTTCTTGTTCTTGTGGAAGGGTGAATGGACACCCGATACTTGTGCTGCTTTTTTCGAAGGTGTTTGTACAATTTGCTTTATGGTTGTTTTGCTAAGCTTATGTACTTGTACACGGGATTATGTACCAGTCAAGCCATGTGGGCTTATTGATCTTAGCGATGCTAAGTGTCTTGAGTGTGTTGTGTGTAGTGTTCAGTGGAACAGACCCATGTAAATCCGGTGCGCCAAGGTATTGGGGTGACCCTGACACTGGTGGTATCGGGGTGAGTCGTGGCGCAACCGACAACAGACCTGTGTAAATCCAGCCGTCAATAGGATTTGTCAGTCGTTCGTGTTGTTAGATGTTTGTCATTCGTCAGTCGTTCATTTGTCAGTCGTTCGTGTTGTTAGATGCTTTTATGCACTATATGAATTAAAACCCCACTGTTTACAATGTAAATGAGCATGTTTCTTAGACTGTGTGTTTCTTCACAGAAACCGATTAGATTAGTTAGATGATGATGGCGTCGAGCAACCGTTGGACGCCGAGGGTGTTGCTGGACCATCCTCGAGTTCCTGCTGAGGGCTTCGAGCACGCAGCCCCGTCAGAAGAGGCCGTGTTAGAGGAAAAATACGGCAGCCTATAAAAGGAGGACGCTTGACAGTGCGCGTCATTATTTTTCATCGGCCGGCAAGTCAAGAAGCTCTGCCCGAATTTCGAATCTCTGTCATTTCTGTCAATGATTATTTTCAAATATTAAAATTCTTTGGTTGTTTGGTATTTAATTTCAATTTGTAACATTATAATAAAAATTGCGCGAACTAAGCACCTAATAAACAACGCTCAATAAAAACACACACGGTTTTTGATTGGCTCTTACAATTTAAGTCTGAGAAAGATATAAAGAACTTTAGGCACGCGGATTACATTAACATGAGGGCTCTAGTGCGCATATTTGCGACATGAATCAATTCAACTATCAAACTATTCTTTTGAATATATAACTATATTCAAAAGAAAAGGTTTGCTATAATATGAGTTCGATTTCTAGTTTTGATTTCGGTCACGTGCCGAAAGATCCTTGTAGCGTTATAAAAGCTTTTTCAGCTCAAAGCGCTCAAACCACATTTTTCAAAAACTATCCTTTTTCAAATGCAAAAAGATATAATAAGTTAACAAGATGTGTAAATAAATGTGGCAAAAAAGAAATTTACAGTGGTCGGTTTAGGGGACGCCGGGTATCGATCCCGGTACCTCTCGCTTGCTAGGCGAGCGCTCTACCATTTGAGCTACGCCCCGGGTACTCGTAAGATCGAAATAGTTGACTGCTATCTAATATTAACTTTTAAAAGAGTATTGTAGTAAGTTATTTAAAAAAAATATACAACACTTTTGGAATTAAAAGAAAACCCTTTCTGAATAGTGTATTAAAAAGAAAGAAAAAATATTTTTATTAGGTACCTACTTATAAGACGTAATCACGTTACAAGAAGAAGGCCCCAAACTAGGCAAGCCTGTATCTTGGGTACCAATTTCGGAGGGTTTACCATGAAAACATTTCTTATGTTACGTTCGCATATTACTATAACGAAATAAATTATTAATTTAAAAGCTAACAAAAACCATATTTTTTATAAGTAAAGAGAGAATACAAAAATAATTAATTTTTAAAACAATCAATATTAAGAATAAAATTCGCTACACAGACGTACAAAAAAGCTGCCTGTGAGAAGCTAAAAATTAGAGACCGAGAGCGGGCGGCGAGCGAGAGCGGACATTTCAAATAGTCCATGTATTTCTCATCTCGTGTATAGCCAGCCTAAGTAATGACTGTTTCTGCTATCTATATAATTAAATAAATATTCCTCAACATTCACACAACGACATCTAGTCTCAAGTTAAGCATACTAAGTAGCTTGTGTTATGAGTACTAGACAACTGATAAACATACTTATATATTTTTAAATACATACAAATCATAGATAAAATACACCCAGACACAGAACAAATTATCGTGCTCATCTTAGAAACATTTGTCCTGTGTGGGAATCGAACCCACGACCTCCGGTATGTCATGCGAAGAAAAGAGGATCACGTGGTAAGGAAGGTGGTGGACATGAATGTGTATGGATACAGGGAAAGAGGACGACCAAGGAAGCGATGGATGGATTGTATGAAAGATGATATGGCTGCAAAGAGTTACTTGCGAGATGACGTCAGATAGGAACATGTGGAAGAAGAAGACATGCTGCGTCGACCCCAAATAATAGTTGGGATAAGGGCAGGGGAATGATGATGATGATGTGTACTGCTACAATAACAGGTGGACCTATGAGCTGATAAGTGATTAGATAGGGACCTCTGCAGTCCTCTTAACAACCTCAGAGGAGGCGGGAAAACTGAACGCTGAACTTTTTGCTGTAAATAGTGAGGCTCAAAGAAACCCCTTTACTTTCTTCCCGGAGAAAAGCTAATAGCGGGTGTTATACATTCTGGGATTGTTCTACTCTGAGGTAACATAAACTTACAGTTTGTGCTGATGATGACCAAAGAGGCTTTACACTATCCAGTCTTGTGGACACACAATTTCGGGCACCTTTAGATTTCCCATAGGAAAAATGGTAATAATGACCCTCATGACTTTCGTATAGTGATATTTTGGGAGCTAAGTTGATAAAGCGACTGGCGCGTTAAGCTAGGAGTCGTAGGTTCGAGTCCTGTTTGAGGTTTGAAGTTTTGTAATTGTAATATCTGATCCGCAGCGATTTGTGCATATTATTGATCATTTTGAGGTGGTTTTATAATTTTTTGAAAATGGTTAACTCACGCGTCCTTATCGGGCCAGCCTGATTAGTTTTGGAACCTACCGGAATCCTGAGAATGCAATTATGCAATGATGCATCTGGTACAATCAAATGTTTTTCGTTAAAATTGCAATCGTTTAGTTAATATTTTACATTGAAATTGGTCCATGAAATTGGTGCTTATTTTGCTTATCATAATAAGTATCAAGTATTTACTATAATCATTATTTCTGATCCTATCTATACAGTCCGACTATTCATCATTTATAATACAAAAATCAAAATCAAAAAGTTTTTATTTCCAGTAAGCCTGAAAATTCTCTTTATAAACTCTAAAATAACAAGCTACTCTAGCTGCTCACAATTTTATTGGTTGTTTAAAAAACATTCTCCACTCTTTTCGTCTCCGCTCTGGAGACCAGGCCTAAAATAGAGTCTTGAGAAAATGGGAGTATAAATGATAGAAATGGCGGTAGGTCTTCTGTCTGTCTTAATATCACTTTGTTGCTTAGCCGCCATAAAACACATTAAGAAAAATTATACTTTTTCCACTATAACAAGCCTATCTAAACCATTAATTTGGCCACAAATTATCAGATCTTCGAGCAATTGTGTCAGCGAAGTTATCGCATCCATCAACCGTAAGACGACATTAATTAGTCGAATTAACATTCCATCCAGTTATAATTACCCCCTACCCCCCCTCCCCTAGACCCCGGACCCCTGGGGGCCACCCTAATAGCCCCCCGGACTTTTATAGGCCAAGTTTTGGTAAAATTACGAATTAATGCTGATTTTCGTTGGTATTCAATTAGCATCGGGCCATTGGTTTGGCACCAGCTGGCCCTTTGAGGTGAGATTCGTGAAATGAAAGTAGATAAGGACCAGTTTTTTGGTTTGTTATTGTTTTTCGTATTCTGGTAAGGTAGGTAGCATTTGATATTTTTTTTTTACTCCTTAATAGACTGGTTGTTCTCAATGGCAGTTCAGATTACAATTTTCTTCAATTCGTTTTCGTTCAAAACTGCTTTATACAAAAGTCAAGTAGACCTTTTTGGGGAATTACGAAACTTGCCACTACCACACTAATCACTTATTCTAGTTTCTAGTTCATTAAACAGCTAATGACATACCTAAGTGAGTAATACTTCTAGTTTAGTAGTCGCGTCGTAAAATTAATTTAAGGACTGAATGCAACACTAAAACGCATCGGCAAATGATAAACGCGCAACACTTTCCACGTTTTTAATTTAAAAAAGCACCGCCTTTATTATATTTTCACGTCACAATTTAACACAAAGTAAGGATCTCTATCTCTTTTCAACTTGTTTGTGGATGCTATAGCTGTCTCACGTGTTTATGAGAGGTTCTGAAAATAGTATATTTTACCATGAAGACAGTTCTCTGTAGGGCTGTGTGTAGAGACACTGATTAAATCTATTGTGTGAAATAAAGTCTAAAACACGTGTACCAATGGAATTAAAGTTTCATTAATTTGGAGATTAATTTTGAATAGCCTGTTGGTCTAGGTCGTGGGTTAGATTCCCAACCAAGACAAAATATGATTGTGTAATCAGTACGATCATTTGTTTAATGTCTGAGTGTAATCTATATTATGATTATTTTTCGAAATATGTTAGTATGTTTATCGGTTGTGTAGTACCTACTCATAACACAATCTACTTTAGAGTAATTTAGGACTAAAAAGGCCTACTTGAAATATATATTTTTTTACTTTTAAATTTTCCTTCCTTGCATAAGTTTTGTTATAGATATTATGTAACATATGATACTGTATAGATTTTCATAAAATAAACATTTTCAGAGATAGGATCATAATAGCAACAATACATATTGATTACATACCTACTTAATGTCTAAAAACCTCTTTGCCAACATTTTTATAACAGAGTGTACGTAGACTACGAAAACATTGATTAAGCGCATGATTTGACGTCAACGCCGAACTACACACCACTCTAGAGCTGCAAATATATTTTGCCACGTGAATGACATTAACTTGAGGGCGCTAGTGTGCATATATGCAACAAGAATCAACTCAACTGTCTATCAAAAGTGATGGTTTTCCACAAATGACGGAATTAGTTCCGATTTCAGCCACGTGCCAAAAAGATCCTTGGAGCAGTATATTTCATGAGCTACTTTACAATTACTTTTAATCACAATTATAAATTCCGAATTCTAAAGAGAAAAAAGCGATACCCGAAAATCAAACTTTGAAACAAGCGTAATTATTTAATGATGCAACATATTAAATTGCAAATCCGAGTGTCAGCCCTACGGCGGGAGCGAATTTACGGAACTTTTAACGAGTTCACCCTTTGTCCGCGTGGCAATTAGTTATTCTTTTCAAGGGTACAATTAATGTTTAATATCTGTAAAAGTTGCAACTCCGCTTTCCAATACCGTATTTTAAAAGTTACAAGTACCCGGAATTTTCATGGATCAAGGATTTTCTAATCAAAGGGAGATTGATTAATTGTGGTTGGGTATTTTTTTCATATGTTTTCTGATATTTTGTCTTATTGAAAAATGTTCTAGCTTATTGGTAAATTGCGTTGCTTTAGCATGAGGACTTTGGTAGTGCCTAAGGTTTTTGGTTTTGGTTTGACCCCTGTGAACCTCGACTAATGAGCAATGTTTAAGTATAGACAACTACACATTTAGGCACAAGTAACAAATAAGAAATAAATCAATCAAATCAAATAGCCTACTACAGTCCACTGGTGGTCATAGGCCTCTCCCTATATGGCTTTTTATTCTCCGCCTTCCGTATCCAGTCTGTCCCAGCCATTTTAAACAAAAAATAAGAATAATAAGAAAAAATCTCTACCGAAATAATGTCCAAAGTAACGTTATTTTGGTAAAGTTTAGTATTATTTATGTATTACATGCTCTAGTTCTTGACACACAACACTTAGCTAGAACAAAGTATATATCTAAAAACATTAGCCATTGACATTCAGGTATCGAATAGCACTCATTCAGTAACCCGAGAATCTCTCCCTCAGACACAATATACGTCACTACATCGCGAACCCGAGACGCAGGAAAAATCATTACGCAAAAACGTCTGTTACCTTTTCTAATGTTTCATTAAGATTGTAATTAAAACTCCGAATGGCCGTCCCTCCTTTAATTTGGCCTTAAGAGGTCAAAAGGGGACAATGGGCAACGGAAACAAACAATTTTTCTCGTAATAAAAATATACATTTTCATTTATTTTTTACCATTGTGCTTCAATGCTTCTGTTGTGTTTAAACTTTATTTTTTTACCTGAAATTGTATTTTTGTACGGAGCTTTGAAGTCGGAAATCATTTTTATTGTAATTGCTTTGATTTGCTTTTGTATAATGGACGTTTAAGGTGTTTTATTGTTTTCGATTGATTTAGAAATTAATTGACAAATAGGTCGTCTTTTGTTTTCTTTGTTTGCGTAGGCGTAGGTTAAGTGTTGTCAGTGAATACGAATCGATTCCTTATCACCTTAAGTTATCAATATAGAAGCGTGGTAAGGTGAAAATGATCTTCAGAATATACATTTTATGAGTATCACACTAATATTGAAAAGGCGATAAAATTATGTGTGAGTGTTTGTATAACCAACGAAGCTTTAGAACCTGGGCGAAGCAGCGGAAAAAGTTAGTGTATCTACATTTATACCAGTTTCAATTTACCTAACTAAGCTTAGTATTTAGACACAATTCGATAGGATAAAATAGTTTAAGACAGGTTTGTTTTGGAACATAGCAAAAAAGATCTACTTGTCACGAGTTTTTAATTCTTTTATAGGTAGAATAAAACGGATAAAACCCGCTTGGTTTATTCTCAATAAATTTATATCTGTTTAATGTTGATCTTTAAAGCTAAAAGGATCTTAAGGCACGTGATTGGAACGAATGCTGTCATATACTGTAAAGACATTACATGTAAAAATATTTGCAAGAAACTCCTACAACTCTAAATTCAAAATAGACCTAGAATAAAGGAAAAACACCACGAAAAATTGTGGTTAGACGTATTATACTATGTTTATTTAAACAGTAAATAAAGTTGTTATAATTGAAATGACTGCAGGCTACAATTAAGTAACAACCCAAACCTACCGCAGTCAAAAGTAAACAGGGAACCCTCAATATTTTAATAGTCCGGTAATAACATAAAATCGTAGAAATTTAATATAAGAAAGAGAAGACAATATTAACAGCGGAGACCCGACTTAATTTTCAAATTAGTTGACAATTATGAGACGGTGGAACGCGCCGCGGGAAGTTAGGCGGGGTGTACACTACATTATCTAAAAAAAACATCTTTTCAACTTTTGCAGATAAATCAAAAACGAATTTAACAGTTTGTTGGACTATAGGTATAATTTACTCATTAAAATCAACAAAACCTAATTATTTAATCGTTCCTCTGTAACCAACAAAAAATAGAACAAATATGCACTCGTATTTTAGTATTAGCATTATATAATCGTTCCACAGCTGGGCACAGGCCTCTTCTTATATCTAATAGGAAAGGTGTAAGCTTGTATCATGGTGATTTCTGATTCCAATATTTGGAATCAAAGTTTCCTCACGAGATTCTCCTTCACCTCTTGTCAGTGGTGTCTTAGAATAATTAAGAAAGTACATATAACTGTGAAAGCACTTTAGTAATAACGTCTCTTTTTCATTTTACGAACATACAATATATTAATTAACAAAAAGCGCAAAAATTGCACAAAATATGTGAAAGAAAAGCATAATTTTATAAAAATGTTGGACAGCTTGTCACGCGACCAGCTGGAGTCACTTAGTAATATTGTATTAGTTTCCTAGCACAAGCCACGTGTGCACCCGCCTTAACGACAAAGCAACACAGTTTGTTCCTAACAATTTCATTTAACAATGAAAGAAAATAATGTTTTCTACACAAAATAACATTTTATTTTACAGAGCGAGTCGCCAAACGTTTGTGTTTTGTTTTTGTAAAATAAAAGGGGAATTCTGTAGTCATAATTGGTTATAATTGCTTCGTACGTAACAAATTGTTCTTGTTAAAAGTTGTGTGTGTAGTTAGAAGGTGTTATTTGTTGCGAAGAGGCGGTGAAAGATCGATCGAATTTGCATGACGTTATTCCAAGAGATTGAATAAATAAAGAAATATTCCACGACTTTCCCACAACGCCATTTAGTCTGAAATTAAGCAAAGCGTGTATTATGGGTGCTAGACAACTGATAAACATACTTAAATATATATGTTTCATACATAAAGTACACCAACGTGCCTCTTTTTCAATTAAATGTAGTAAAATCTGCTGAATTAAACGTTACTGAAGTTCAATCAAGGATTATGGAAATAATACGATAATAATCCGGTTTAAAAGATTTTGTGCGAGCTTTTTAGGGTTTCGTACCAAAAGGATAAAACGGAACCCTATTACTAAGCCTCCGCCGTCTGTCTGTCTCCAAACTGTATCTGTAACCGTGATAGCTAGAAAGCTGAAATTTCACAAATGATGTATTGCCGTTGCCGCTATAACAAGAATTAGAATTAAAAATTAAAAAAAAATATAAAGGGGACTATACACCGTGATTTTTAGGTCGTTTTAAAAAAGTCGTCCACACAATGTATCCGTCATAAAATACCTCTAGGCGCGAATATAATTTTTTTATCATTAATTAAAATAATATGCATGAAAAAAATAAATAATACATTGGAAATATGAAACATCCTGTTAAAAATGTTTACGTATCAAACTGTTGAAGATACATGCTACATACTTACTGCGAACATTATGATTGCAATAGTAAGACAGCTGTTTTACGCTAAGGTGAATGACCTGTGATAAGACGCCGCCGCGCCGCCCGCGCGGCCCCTTTGGCACAAGGTTCGGACCGCGCTCACTACAGAGTGTTCGTAAAACTGCCTTGTGTCATAATAATGAATAATATTTTTATTCATTCAAATCTTAAAAAAAACATATTTTTTTATTATAAACGTTTACTAGTCATTGGATACATGAACTGGGCTGCTTTTTTAAAACGACCTAAAAGTCACGGTGTATAACTAACGTAATTTTTAAACAATTTTTACTCGATTTTAATAAAAAGATAGGCGTGCCTTTGGTAAACATGGTTTACTATTATAATAGGTCGGGGAAAGTCTTTTCGCATTACATTATGTATGAACTTGTATTAAAATCTTTCTCTCTCTAATAAAATTACAATTTGGACTTATGTTCTTTAAAATTTTAACTTTTAATTATACCAAAACCAGCCCGATACAAATACTATAGCCAAAAAGATTTTATTACAAGTTCATACATACTATATTGCGAAAAAACTTTTTCCCCGACCTATTATAATAGTAAACCATGTTTACCAAAGGCACGCCTATCTTTTTATTAAAATCGAGTAAAAAATACTTAAAAATTACGTTTTTTGTACAGCCCCCTTTATATTTTATTTTTAGTTTTTGTTGCTATAGCGGCAACGGATATAAATCATTATTGTGAAATTTCAGCTTTCTAGCTATCACGGTTACAGATACAGCTTGGAGACAGACAGACGACGGAGGCTTAGTAATAGGGTTCCGTTTTATCCTTTTGGTACGGAACCCTAAAAAGCTCGAACACAATCTTTTCAACCGGATTATTATCGTATTATTTCCATAATCCTTGATTGAACTTCAGTAACGTTTAATTCAGTAGATTTTACCACATTTAATTGAAAAAGAGGCACGTTGGTGTACTTTATGTATAAAATATATTTAAGTATGTTTATCAGTTGTCTAGCACCCATAATACACGCTTTGCTTAATTTCAGACTAAATGGCGTTGTGGGAAAGTCGTGGAATATTTCTTTATTTATTCAATCTCTTGGAATAACGTCATGCAAATTCGATCGATCTTTCACCGCCTCTTCGCAACAAATAACACCTTCTAACTACACACACAACTTTTAACAAGAACAATTTGTTACGTACGAAGCAATTATAACCAATTATGACTACAGAATTCCCCTTTTATTTTACAAAAACAAAACACAAACGTTTGGCGACTCGCTCTGTAAAATAAAATGTTATTTTGTGTAGAAAACATTATTTTCTTTCATTGTTAAATGAAATTGTTAGAAACAAACTGTGTTGCTTTGTCGTTAAGGCGGGTGCACACGTGGCTTGTGCTAGGGAACTAATACAATATTACTAAGTGACTCCAGCTGGTCGCGTGACAAGCTGTCCAACATTTTTATAAAATTATGCTTTTCTTTCACACATTTTGTGACGGGTTTTACGCTTTTTGTTAATTAATATATTGTGTGTTCGTAAAATGAAAAAGGACACGTTATTACTAAAGTGCTTTCAAAGTTACTCATGTACTTTCTTAATTATTCTAAGACACCACTGAGAAGAGGTAAAGGAAAATCTCGTGAGAAAATTCCAAATATTGGAATCAGAAATCACCAGTGGGTTAACGTGGTGATCCTAGCTTTCACCTTTCCTATATAAGAAGAGGCCTGTGCCCAGCTATAGGACATTATAAACTGGTATAATACTTAAATGCGAGTGCATATTTGTTTTATTTTTCGTTGGTTACAGAGGAACGATTAAATACCAAAGTTTTTATTGATTTTAATGAGCAAATCACACCTGTATTCACTCAAAATGTTAAATTTGTTTTTGATTTATCTATTCTTATTAAAATCTTATTAAAATCTTTCTCTCTCTAATAAAATTACAATTTGGACTTATGTTCTTTAAAATTTTAACTTTTAATTATACCAAAACCAGCCCGATACAAATACTATAGCCAAAAAGATTTTATTACAAGTTCATACATACTATATTGCGAAAAAACTTTTTCCCCGACCTAATAGATGATAGTACAGAATCCTTCGTGCACTTGGCCGGTTTTTTCTAATCGTTTCGATATTTACTGCCTAGAATTGAGTTTGAAATTCAAGTCTCTTGGGTTATATACCTAGCAGCTAAAATAATGTAGCACACTCTTAAAAGTTTTGCAGTTATATCAAAACTTTAGAAGTTTCAACTTAAACATTTTTATTAATACTGTTACTTTTAAATGTAGGAAATACTATAGCGCCTAAAAGACAAATCTTTTAAATGAGTTACAAAATAATTTCGTTTATGTATCTGAATAAACTTCAGTAGTATGAGCACATAAGTTTCACAATTTGAAATTCGGTTAAAAATCATGGAAAAGTCTTTTCGCAATACGAACTTTAACAGTGCGCTCAAACCAGTTTAAAAAAACTATACATTTCAAATGCAATGAAGATGCAAAAATGCAAAGACATATTAAGTGTTTAAAAAAAAATTCTTGCTGTGTAAATAAATGTGAAAAGGCAAAAAAGAAATTTACAGTGGTCGGTTTAGGGGGCGCCGGGTATCGATCCCGGTACCTCTCGCTTGCTAGGCGAGCGCTCTGACCTTTGAGCTACGCCCCGGGTACTCGTATGGTCGAAATAGTTGAGTACTATCTAAGATTTACTTTTACATTAATTGTTATTTAAAATACTACAATACTCTTGGTATTAAAAGAAAACATTTTTGAATAGTGTATTAAAAATAAAATTCGCTATACAGACATACGTTGCATACAAAAGCATGATAGCCCAGTCAAATTAGGAGTTTCACCTCGGAATGAAAGATAATAAGCTGAAAATTGGTGAGAACCTTTATTTGGTCGCCTTAAATATTGTCTCAAAAGTCACAAGTTCTATCGTGTCCGCGTCTTAAGATATTCAAGGTCAAAGGTCACGAAAAACATTTTTTTGCGAATATCTCGGTTCTTATTGCTAAAATGATATTTTCACCAATTTCAAAGTTGTAGAGTATAAAATTCTCTACAACTTTTGTCTAAACTTTTTTTTTATACGATCAACCGTTTTTGAGGTAGAGCGCGACGAGTGCGCAGCGTACAGTCATATAATACATGAGGTAATGCAGGGTCAAGCGTGAGTTTCGGTTATCAGTACGTTGTATAAAGTCAATTATTGACAAAAAAAATATAATTATTAAGCAATGCCTATTATTTCTGAACATAATAGGTCGGGAAAAAAGTCTTTTCGCCTTATAGTATGTATGAACTTGTAATAAAATCTTTCTCTCTCTAATAAAATTAGAATTTGGAATTATGTTCTTTAAAATTTTAACTTTCAATTGTACCAAAACTAGCCAGATACAAATACTATAGCCAAAAAAAAATTATTACAAGTTCATACATACTATAAGGCGAAAAGACTTTTTTCCCGACCTATTATGTTCAGAAATAATAGGCATTGCTTAATAATTATATTTTTTTTGTCAATAATTGAATTTATACAACGTACTGATAACCGAAACTCACGCTTGACCCTGCATTACCTCATGTATTATATGACTGTACGCTGCGCACTCGTCGCGCTCTACCTCAAAAACGGTTGATCGTATAAAAAAAAAGTTTAGACAAAAGTTGTAGAGAATTTTATACTCTACAACTTTGAAATTGGTGAAAATATCATTTAAGCAATAGGAACCGAGATAGTCGCAAAAAATTGTTTTTCGTGACCTTTGACCTTGAATATCTTAAGACGCGGACACGATAGAACTTGTGACTTTTGAGACAATATTTAGGGCGACCAAACAAAGATTCTCACCAATTTTCAGCTTATTATCTTTCATTCCGAGGTTGACCCCTTATTTTACCTAATTTGACTGGGCTATGAGTATTTTAAGGGACGAACGTGGGTGTAATTTGTCTATGTTATGTATAATGTATCTATCTAGAAAGTTGAAATTTTTATAAATGATGTATTTCCATTGACGCTATAAAAACAAAAAATATAAATTTAAAAAAATGTTAAGAGGGGTCTAAAAACAATAAACGTGTTTTTTCATATTTTTTTGTTCAATAATAAAACAGTAACAGGTAGGCGTTTCAAACTTTCACTGTGTATAGATGATAATACGGAACCCTTCGTGCGCGAGTCCGACTCGCACTTGGCCGGTTTTTTTATTAAATATGGATATTATTATAATAACTTTCGTGAGAATGATTCATATTTAAGAGATATATAACGGTTTACTCACGCGTATTTATCGGGATAGCCCGACTAGTTTCGGACCCAACCGGAGTCGAGTTCGACTCGCGTTATATATCTCTTAAAAATAAATATAGATAGTTCAAGTTCACAAAATTCTAGCATTTCATTTGTTTGAAGCACGCGTTCCGTAATTTCACAATCTCTTAGAGTCTATTTTAGTTTATTGACATTCAAAGTTTGATAATTAAATGTGATATTACGGAAACTTGAAACAATTAATGATATGCGGAGGTGTTTACTTGTTGAAATGTCAACTACATTGCTGCTGAAATGCTAAAAGGTCAACTAGAAGATGACACAAGATCTCTGTTTGAGAGGTCTTTGTTTCTATTTTTTTTTTTATTAAAAAGGAACAGCAAACGGTTACATTATACAATCTTACAACTAATAAAACAATTCAATTTAGTGGTCATAATGTAACCCACAACGCTGTCCACAAGTAGACATCCAAATTTTAAAAAGAAGAATTTTAATCCTAATCGCTAGGAAGATTGATATACGTGTAACAAAAAACTTCAGTATAAATTTGTTAGTAGTAATTTGTTTAGTAGTTTCGCAAATTTAAGGTTCAAACATATGTCAAAAACGATCTTTTTTGCTGGAACCGAACATAGCGTATTAAAAATCGAACTCGAGACCTTTAACTTGGCAGTCTTGCGGTCTTACCACTACACTATCGTCTATGAATTTATTGGACCTCCTACAAATATCTAGCTACCTCATACTAATATCTATACAACTGTGAACACAAATAGAGTAATTTCAATAGTAATGGATGTTAACAGACCGCGAATGTGCGACACATCTCATTGCATTGATAATTTAAAATTAATGATCGCTATGATTGGTACAGTGGTCGTTACAGACAATTGTGAATGGTTTTCATTCGATCGGTGTAGTTGTGAGGTAATTGTTTAGTTATTTGTTATTAGGTTGATTTAGTTTGCAGTGTAGTGTGATGATTAAAATTAGTGAGTCTTTACAGTCGGTGCGCGACTCATGGGTCGATTAAGTTTGTAAAATTTAGTGTTTTAAATTAAAGGGAAAATTAAGATTTTAATTGATTTCTCTTCTTTCTTTTTGAAAATTCTGTCCCCTTTTATTTCATTTGGTTCGCTGTAAAAAGCGCCTTTCAATAATTAAGTAAGTAGGTAAGTATCATTAATTATTCATCATCACCGTTAAACAACACATTACTTAACAGTAACCCTTAAATGCTTGGCTATTTAATCGCCAGGTCCGAAAGACCAACAAACTAACCAACCCGTTTTGGAAATAGACAAACTTCAGTCGTCCGTTTTAATAAAAGGCAGGCAGGGCAGAGAGCAAACACAAGGTCCAGTGAGCGAAGTCCAACCCCCTCTATGTCAGACTTAATTAAAACCAAGTCCGGATCAAATTAGATTTCGGAAAACAATCTCGGAATTTACAGGTTAACTCGTTAGAAGCTTGATGTGTTATAATTTTGTGGTCAAATGTGAAGCGGTGGTTTAGGGTTGATTGTTAGTTGAATGTACTTGTGGTAAATGATTTGTATTAGGAAATAACTTTATTGTATTGATGGCTGATAATGATCAAGGAATACTTCGGTGTTTTAAAGGGTGTTTTCTTACTTGAAGCTGTGTCGTCCCCCATGCAGAGGTTTTGTTGAGAAGTCTTTATAGTCTTAGCCTAAGAGAAAATCTTTCAACACATGATGTAGGAACTAAATAAAAAAAGATATATTGCATCCAAGATGTTGAATCATATGGAAGTGTCAAATCACCTGTCAGCAAAAATTGTATCATCTTCATTTTTTATTTACAAAACTAGCTGTGCCCGCGACTTCGTTCGCGTGGTTGTCGAAACAAAACAACGTCGTTTAGATAAGAGTAGGCTTTATACATATACCTTGGCGTGAAAATAGATGACGAACTAAGAATATTATTAAGTAAAAAATGTAATACCTAAGCTTCAAAGTTCCTATTAATATTTTAAGAGTTTTTTTTTTATGTCACAGCTATGGGTTAACATTCAAAACTCACTGAGATAAACTGGAAGCTCTTCAAAATAGATTTTTAAAACTACTTATTATTACTAAAAATACAAAAGCACATGTAAAGGAGATTGTAGTACCTAAATTATTTGAAATAGAAATAGCTGTTGCCCACGACTTTGTCTGCATGGTATTGAAGATTAGGTAAATTGAAGATGTGTAGTGCTGTACACAAAGTAAAGCTAAATAAAGTTTAATGCAAGCTCCTTAATCCAGTTCTGTTCCAAAATTTCTTAACTTTCTACTCATAACCTTTAGTCTTACAAACATATTACTTGACTGATAACACTGCTAGTTTTAAAGGTTAGTCCAACATTCATAGGTTGAAAGGTCGTATTATATTGTTGCTGTGGCCACTATCTTACACTGATTTGACAATTTGGATTGAAGGACTTGAAAACGGGCGATGGGGAAGAAGTGTGCCGGATTCTGACTGGCTAAAACCACCTGAGTGCATCTCCGTTCCCTATTGTCGGGAGACACGGGAACACTTTCGCAAACTACCGCGAACCCTGACGGGAGAGATCTTTTTAACGGGAGCTTCTTAATAGACGTGGAGTCAGTTTTCCCCAGCGCTCATTAAGAGGCGCCGTGCATGCCGTCTTTGCCTTTATACAGTACAGTAGACTTCCCCTAGACTACTGGCGTAGGCTATTTATGGTGGTTTGAGGAGGGTAAATTTGTTCTTTCTTCTATTTGTTTCTCGCAGGGCACGAATCAAATGGTCAGATGAGGCTTCCTGTGTTCTTTCTGCGGTTTATTATTGAGCTTCATCACTTCTTTGCAGAACTCGATGACAACACACCAACTATCCTTGGTTACGGCAAACTAATACCCTCTGGAAACACTAAAAGTAATACTTAATGAATTAAATTATGTTGTGGAGTTGGTTACGCCGTTTCTTCTCTATTTTTAAGTTTAATTAGAAAAACCTTCTTTTTCTTTTCGTGTCAATTGTACGTAGTATTTGGTGAATATTAGATCCTCTGAATTGCAAGTGTGCAGACATTTTCGTCACTATAGGTGGTGTGACATCGTCTGTACGGAGATGACGCATTCTTACTGGATGTTAGAGAGGTCTGTATACCTTAGTTTGCCAAATTTTGTTTGCAGCGACCAACTTGGATTCTCAGATGGTTGAATGCTTTCCAAATAGGCCACTGCAAAGAATTCCGGGCGGCAGACGTTTCTGAGGTAGGACATAAGTGGCAGGTGGTAGATGCTGATCTGCCCAGATCTTGCACCGAGTTCGAGTTGGAGTTTCGTTTGTAGCCTGTGTACATCGGAGGAAGCTCTTTTGGCTCTTAAATCTAATCGGGTGCGAGCTTTGGTATTACATAGGGGATGTCCGATGTCGTGTGTCTGATTCCTCGACGTCTTTTTCGAGCGCACATGCGACTTCTCTTCTAACGTCAGCTAGAGCAATGCTAACCAAAGGGAGAACTTATTGAGCAGGGTTAGTTTTAAACAGCCAGATATTATTCGACACGTTTTGTTGAGCGCTATGCACTGTGGTTTTCTATTTCGTTCTCTTTCTACTCCTTGACGGACGAATTTTCAAAAATCCCTTCTCAGTGTTCCCCCTCATCCCTTCTTAGTGTATATGGTTATCAATGTTTCAAGTTTCTAATTATGGGAGTTTGAGCTGAGCCAACTGAGCCTGAAGAAAGGTAATGTTACTCACACGTAACAAAACATTTGCGGGAGAATGTGAACGGGGCATACTCGTACGCGAGATTAATTATATTAATAACAGTCTATCAACACACTATTACCAATGCAAGTACCCTATAACATCGCTATTGGTGCACAATTGTAGTAGTGTATAAGTACTATAAAATCTACAAAACCACGCGTAACACACAACAAAATTGCAGTCAACAGCTAGTTAATAAAATATAGTTGTTCAGGAGCTCAGGGAGATGTAGAAATAACGTGGACTGTATTTTAGTGTAAAATTGAGTATAATACAAGTAACAAAGAAAGTAGCGGTACAGAGACGTTAACTAGAAGACAAGTGTTGGTTTTGCCGTCCGCTGGTGAAGTGGCCCCCTCCAAGCTCGCCGCTCCCGCTCGTCGCCCGCCGCCCGCGCGCAGGTCTTCTACCCCGCGCCCGCGCCTCAGCCGTCGGTGACACCCGTTGACATGATCACGCGGTTGATGCGTGAACATCCTCCCGCCTGTTGACATCTTCGAAGGGAAGAGGGCAAAGATTGTTGAACCCTCTCGTGATGACTCCTCTCTTTGTCTTCACGTCTGCTACGCGTGTGATTCTGTCGACGCCCGCATAGGTTCGCACTACACGACCTACTGCCCAAACAAGTGGTGGAAGCGCTTTGTCTCGGATGAGCACAAGAGCTCCTTCTATGAGTTTCCTATCTGAAACAACTGACCATTTGGTTTTCTGTTGGAGTGAGGAAACATATTCATTAGTGAACCGCTGCCAAAAGTGTTGACGGATGTATTCGATCCTTTTGAAACGGTCCAAGCAGCTGATGGGCTTGTCAGGAACCTGTGAAGACGGCAAAGACGTGAGTGTTCGTCCAATTAAAAAATGGGAAGGAGTAAGGACAGACAAATCAGATGGATCACAGGACAAGGGAGTTAGAGGACGGGAATTTAAAATGGCTTCTATTTGACACAGACAGGTTGCTAGTTCCTCATAGGTGAAGTTGGTGAGGCTTAGTAACTTTCTAAGATGGGTCTTGGTAGACTTTACTGCAGCTTCAGCCATGCCATTAAAGTGCGGAGAGTAAGGAGGAGAAAAAATAAATTT
The DNA here is from genome assembly GCA_941860345.1 of Chrysodeixis includens. Lineage (NCBI taxonomy): Eukaryota > Metazoa > Arthropoda > Insecta > Lepidoptera > Noctuidae > Chrysodeixis > Chrysodeixis includens. Next base: position 1,131,734 of record OW796107.1, on the reverse strand, counting down.
AATGCCTTGCTGTGCCATTTCAGATGCAACATTCGAGTCAGTAATTATTTCTTTTAATTCGTTATTAGCACCTACAAAATTGGTGCCATTATCTGACAATATACTTTGGGGTTTACCCCGACGAGACGTGAAACGATTCAGAGCCGCGATAAAGCCTTCTTTTGTAAGGTCGGTGACGAGCTCCAAATGGACCGCCTTTGTCGCATGACAAACAAAGATGCATAAATAAGACTTTGTAAGCTTACAACCGCGACCTTTTCGGTCAGCTATCAGTACTGGGCCAGCATAATCAACACTAGAGTTAAAAAATGGATACTCAATATTGGTTCTAGAACAAGGAAGTTGACCCATGATTGGTTGTAAGTTTTGACATTTAAATCTAAAACATTTTAGACATTGTTTGACGACAGCCTTAGCAAGGTTCCTGCCGCCTAAAGGCCAATAGTTGAGTCGCATATTTGCCAACAACAATTGCGGACCGGCGTGGAGCAATTTTTTATGTTGCATATGAAATAGAATTTTTGTAAGGCGATGTTTACTACAAAGTAAGATTGGATATTTAGTATTATACTCGTAGGGTGAGTTGTCGAGTCTGCCTCCCACGCGTATAATTCCCTTTGAATCTACGAATGGTGTCAATGAAATTAAACGATTTTTATGAGGCAGAGATTTTCCCAACTTTAAAATATTGTGCTCAATTGGAAACATCTCTGCTTGTGCACTAAGTAGTAAACATGTTAAAGCGTTATCTAATTCATCACAAGAAAGCGAACCATGCAATTTGCAATTAGTATTTTTTACATTATAAATAAATCTATTGATATAGGCAATGATTCTTTGAAGACGATTGAAATTAGAATGCTTGTGAATTAATGACTGAATGATTGAACAATTATTAGATGATTGATTAGAATTAATATTAATACTATTATTATTTTGATTAATGAGATTACACACTACTTCAGGTAAATCTTGTTTCGCGCTATTACAGGGCATAATAGGCCAGCTACTTTCGCAGCCTTGCAAGAAACTAGGGCCCGACCACCATAACGAGCATTCACCGATAGAATCGGCCCTCGCCCCGCGGGAAACAAGGTCCGCCGGATTGTCCTTTGATGGCACATACCTCCACCGATCTCCAGCAGTACTTTCCTGAATTTCAGCGACTCGATTGCGTACAAAGGGTTTCAGTTGGTTTGGCAATGTATTAAGCCACCCCAATACGATCATCGAGTCGCTCCAAAATAGTCGCTTAACTATAGGCATAGTAAGGGATTCCATTATGGTGGTACACAGTCTTGCACCCAATAGCGCAGCACAAAGTTCAAGGCGCGGAATGGTTACAGTCTTTATTGGTGCTACACGATTTTTGGACACTAAAAGTTGGACATGTACTGATCCGTCACTACATACTGACCGAACATAGATGCATGCACCGTAAGCCCTTTCTGAGGCGTCACAAAAAATATGCAGTTCATGTTCTATGGCTAAATTACAGCTTACCCAGCGTGGAATAGTTAATTTGTTTAGACTGGGAAGTGTATGAACAAAAGTAGACCACATTTCACCTAACTCAGGTGAAACTTCGTCGTCCCATTTGGACTGCTCAACCCATAGTCGCTGCATCATTAACTTTGCTTCAACAATACAAGGGCCAACCAGTCCTAAAGGATCGAACACCTGGCTGATCACAGAAAGAATGTGTCGTTTTGTTATTTTATTATTTGGGGAGATATTAATTAAAAAAGATAAAGTGTCAGTATTACAAAACCAGTGTAAACCTAAAGTTTTGGATGACTGGGAGTGACTGGACAAGTCTAATGAAGTAGATTTTCCTGAGTTACCTATTGCTTCAAGGATTTCCGGACTATTAGATTGCCACTTTCGCAAGAAAAAATGAGCTGACGAAAGTATGGAATTGATTTGTTTCACCATCTCTATAGTTTCCGGTATTGTCGAACTACCACCCAAGTAATCGTCTACATAGAAATCCCGTGATATTGCGGACCTCACGTTGTCTGTGGTAGCGCTATCCGCAAGACTTACTAGACACTTTGTAGCTAGGTAAGGTGCAGACGATGTCCCGTAAGTGACAGTATTTAATTTATACGTCTTTAATGGTTCTGTGGGATCCTTTCTAAAAATAATCTGCAGTAATGATCGTTGTGCATGAGTTACTTCTATGCAACGATACATTTTTTCGACGTCACTAGTAACAACATATTTGTGTTGACGAAATCTTAATAAAATTGAAAATAAATCATCCTGTACCTTGGGCCCTACCATTTGAATATCATTAAGAGATACTTTGGAGGAAGTAGTGGCAGATGCATCAAACACAACTCTCAGCTTCGTTGTCGTACTGGATTCCCGAATTACTCCATGGTGGGGAATGAAATATTCCACATACTTGTTTGAATGAGGCCTTGACTTGTCAACTTCACTCATATGACCAAGGCGTTCGTACTCATCCATGAAATCTATGTATCTGGCCTTGAATTCAGGTTCCCGTTGAAAACGACGTTCTAGTGAAAGAAAACGTTGTCTTGCCATATTGTATGAGTCGCCCAAAACGCTTGGATCGGCTTTCAAAGGCATGGTAACAACAAACTTACTATTATCATTACGAACGGTGTTTTGTTTAAAACTTAATTCGCAATCCCGTTCCTCTTGAGACAGAGCGTGCTTAGAAGAAATGGAGTCCAACTCCCAAATTCTCGTTAAATCAGGTTGCTCGATTGAATGGGTGAAATTACAAAAATGTGAGTGATTTTTAAAAGACGAACGAAGCTGAGGAATTGGTCCAGACACTATCCAACCAAATTTGGTGTCGCATAGCTTAGGCATGCGCTTGCCTAAATCAATCGTAGCAGTGCCTATGACGCTCCAAAATATTTCTGCGCCTACTAAAATGTCAATGTCAGCAGGAATATTAAATGTAGGGTCTGCTAAACGAAGACTTGACGGAATTGGTATATTCTTTACATCGACGGAAAAGGAAGGCAAACGTTTTGTAATCTCAGGTAAAATTAGACAGTCCAATTTAATCCTATAGTCACCATTACAAGATTCAATATTAAGACTGCAAGACTGTGTACAAGAGGAAGACTGTTGGTTGATACCTGTAACAGTGGAGGTAGTCTTACGTCGTAACAAATCCAGTTTGGTGCAGAGGGTCTCCGTCATGAAGTTGGCAGTGCTACCGTTGTCAAGCAGGACTCGGGCGTTGACTCTTTCACCGTTGTTGCTCACCGCCTTGACAATAGCTGTGGACAGCAATACATAGGGTGTGCTATTATGGTGTAAAGAATCAGCTGCTAAGACGACACTATTTGAAGTGTCGATTGGTAAGGCGACATTATTTGACGTTGAAGGCATGGGATCTTGAAAAGGTTGCTCAGTCGGTTCAACATGCAAGAGAGTATTGTGTCTGGATTTGCAATATTTACAACCAGCCAATCGACAATTCTTGGTTACATGACTAGAACGCAAACAATTTAGACAGACATGTAATTCCTTAGCCTTTTGTATACGTGATTCAGTAGGTAAACCTTTAAATAAATCACAAGTGTATAAAAGATGATTATTAGAACATAAAGGGCAATTTAATTTATTTTGTAAGTTATGTGATTTTTTATTTTCTAAGTTATTATTTTTTTCTTTGTAATTATTTTGATTTTCCTTTGTACTTGAAATTATAAAACTTTTTTGTTTGTTCTGATTAACGCTTGTTTTATTCTGATTAACCTCTAGTGTTTCTAATAGATCAGCCCTACTACTAAGAAATGTAATGAATTTTGACAAAGTGGGAGATTCCGACAATGTATTGCGGTACTCTTTCCATTTGCAGTTCGTATTCAAATCTAATTTTCTTGACATCATAAATATTATAAGAGTGTCCCAATAATCCGTCGGCTCCTTTAACGTCTTAAGTGCCCGTATATTTTTATTAATGACATCAATAAGACGTCGCAAACAAAAAGATGATTCTTTAGTAATAGCTTCTATGTCAAACAACGACTGTATATGATTATTTATTAAAAGGCGATTGTTGTTGTATCGATCACATAACAAGTCCCAAGCAATTACATAATTTTCACCCTTAAAATCAATGTTTTTAATTACTTCCGATGCCCGCCCCTTAAGGGATGCACGAAGATAATGGAACTTATTAATGCCATCGATACAATCGTTGTTATGAATTAATGAAACAAAAGTGTCCCTAAATTCTAGCCAGCACTGGTAACTGCCGTCAAACTGTGGTAAATTAATTTTGGGTAAGCGAACAAAGCTATTTTTAAACGATGCACCTGGTTTAGAGTCCATTGTAGTGCCCGTCTCCGAACCCTCACGCTCAGCGCAGCTGATCTGGAGCTGACTGCGCGCCTTGGCGATCAATGAGTGGTAACGTTCTTCGATCTGATTTCGTTCCACGTACTCGTCTTCGGGATCCGCCGATGCTAACTCGATCTCCATCTGTAATGCATCGAAAACATCGTATAAGGCTTCAAATTTACTCAAGCGGCTTTCTAAATCTATCCGTTGTAGATCGGATATATGCTTTGAAGACGAAAGAACAGTTATATATTTTTCAAAGTTGGTAAGCTTTGCTTTAATGCCACTGCGCTGTTTTATTAATTTATCGATGTCCATGTTGCACTTATATTTGAGAATTAAAAAAACTTTAAAACTTTTAAGACTTGAAATTAATTCGAAGCAAAAGAAACCGTTATTTTAAAGCAAAAGAAACCGTTATTTTAAAGCAAAAAACTCAAACAAATCAAGTAGCAATTGTCGATTAAATCAACTTAAAGGAACAGCCAGCTGACTAATTAACAGTTATATTGCACACAAAAGTTAAGTCGGTAGCAAGCACAGCTGATGCAAGAACAAAGGAGATGAGTCACCGTGCGAAAAAAACTGTCAACGTGAGGCGTACTGACTAATCGCGTTAACTGTTGCACGGCAAAACAGGCCCGATAAAGCTATTGCAAATTACTTAAACACTGCTTATAATAGACGAAATGCTACCAATGCAACTGTCTTTTTCAAATAAAAGCGAAGTAAGCGATAGTGGAATGAGAAATTGATTTTAAAATCACACTATTTCTGAAATGGATGTGTTGGAAAAGGTAAATAATTGGAACGAACTCACAGAGGCCCTTAACCGTTACACTAGTTGACTTCTTCAAGCTGCGACGATGATTTTTCGATCGATGACGGTTGATATTCGAATTCTCTGCAACGGTTCTCTTGAAGACTACTTCTTGTTGTTTACTCCTGGATGTTTCCCGGTAGATGGACCATGTTCAGGAGCTCAGGGAGATGTAGAAATAACGTGGACTGTATTTTAGTGTAAAATTGAGTATAATACAAGTAACAAAGAAAGTAGCGGTACAGAGACGTTAACTAGAAGACAAGTGTTGGTTTTGCCGTCCGCTGGTGAAGTGGCCCCCTCCAAGCTCGCCGCTCCCGCTCGTCGCCCGCCGCCCGCGCGCAGGTCTTCTACCCCGCGCCCGCGCCTCAGCCGTCGGTGACACCCGTTGACATGATCACGCGGTTGATGCGTGAACAATAGTAAATCATTTACCGTCCAAACTATTGTTTTTGTTTATTTTGAAAAACAATTTTATGTTAAAAAAGCCAGGTACTTCATACAATACTTTTGCACTACCAAAAACGATGAAAGAAAAGTAAATGTTTGTTTAGTAAAATTTGTATTAAAAAATTATTGAAAAATAAATTCAAAAAGTGTATGTCGAAATGAAATTTGAACTTGAAGTGAAAAAATACGAAGCTCTTATTTCCCCAATCCGGCTATTTTAATTGCTATGCTGTAAGCCAAATAACATGTTAATACAAATTAATGTAAAGACATAAAACCATAGCAACAGTATTTTGGTCGCTATGGTGACTCGTACACAGCTATAGTGACAGTAGGAAAGTTACGAAAATTCGTGATTGATCACCCCCCGTATAGGATATCACAAAAATATATAGTATTTATGTTAGCCCGACCTTAAGCAATAATATAATGGTGTCAAATCTTAACACTGCGATTCAGAAAACGACGAAATTTGCACAACGCCATCTATCGGATTTGAAATTTAGCTGTCAAAATTAGTTTTATTTTTTGTCATAAGATGTCGTTGCATGTACTACACTGAATTGCGTAACGTAATTATTTTACTTCTTGAATTCACTAAATTAATCATATCTTTTGGTAGAGTGAACCGATTTTGATCAAACAAAGACTAAGTTATACCTCAAGTTGCGTATAATTTTTGTGTATAAACATTGTCTGCATTGATTTCGTAGATTTTACGTGATGCGCGCACATACAAACAGACAAACAGACAAACAGACAAAAATTTCAAAAATGATGGAAATGGGTTCTGTTAGTTATATTTTCACACCCTGGCTATTTTTTTTTCCAATTTCTTCAATGTACAAAAATGACTTTTCTACAGATTTATTATATGTATAGATAGATAATAGAAAAAAATACCTGTGCAATATGTTTTGGCATTCTGTCAGATGAAACAAGTTTATAATCAAATTATCTAATATTAGCCCAGTCAAATTAGGTAAAATAAGGGGTCAACCTCGGAATGAAAGATAATAAGCTGAAAATTGGTGAGAACCTTTGTATGGTCGCCCTAAATATTGTCTCAAAAGTCACAAGTCCTATCGTGTCCGCGTCTTAAGATATTCAAGGTCAAAGGTCACGAAAAACAATGTTTCGCGAATATCTAGGTTCCTATTGCTTAAATTATATTTTCACCAAGATCAAAGTTGTAGAGTATAAAATTCTCTACAACTTTTGTCTAAACTTTTTTTTTATACGATCAACCGTTTTTGAGGTAGAGCGTGACGAGTGCGCAGCGTACAGTCATATAATATATGAGGTAATGCAGGGTCAAGCGTGAGTTTCGGTTATCAGTACGTTGTATAAAGTCAATTATTGACAAAAAAAATATAATTATTAAGCAATGCCCATTATTTCTGTACATAATAGGTCGAGGAAAAAGTCTTTTCGCATTATAGTATGTATGGACTTGTAATAAAATCTTTCTCTCTCTAATAAAATTAGAATTTGGAATTATATTCTTTAAAATTTTAACTTTCAATTGTACCAAAACCAGCCAGATACAAATACTATAGCCAAAAAAAAAATATTACAAGTTTATACATGTACTGTACGCTGCGCACTCGTTGCGCACTACCTCAAAAACGGTTGATCGTATAAAAAAAAATTTTAAACAAAAGTTGTAGAGAATTTTATACTCTACAACTTTGATCTTGGTGAAAATATCATTTAAGCAATAGGAACCGAGATATTCGCGAAAAAATGTTTTTCGCGATCTTTGACCTTGAATATCTTAAGACGCGGACACGATAGAACTTGTGACTTTTGAGACAATATTTAGGGCGACCAAACAAAGGTTCTCACCAATTTTCAGCTTATTATCTTTCATTCCGAGGTGAAACCCCTAATTTGATTGGGCTATATCATCAACTTTCAATCTAAAAGTATGTAGGATAAAGAAACAATGTTACATAAAGAAACCAAGAAAGAAAAAAGCACTGCGTAATAAATCGAAATCACAAAAATCTAAATCCACACACAGATTTATTTAACGCGGTCTGAGTGCTCTCGTAGGGAGATCTGAGTCCCGGTATTATTACACCGAACTTTACGTCTTGATTGAAAAACCTCTCAAACGCCCTCCGATATCTTTGGTGAAGCAAATTTTATGAGAGCCCCGGCCAAAGACGTCGCATTTTGATGCAAATTATATTCAAACACTCCACCTCGGGCGAAGACTGACAAGATTGAAACAACTGCTCCGGATTGATGCAGGATTAGATTTTTTCTTCAAGAATTTTCTTTAAAATCGTGTATCATGTATGGTTTGACATTATGGATTGGATAGAGAACTTGTTTGATGGGTATGTGATGCTGATAAAGTAAGTTACGGAAAGGACAAATTACGTTTTTTTTTAAGGACCTGAGATGGGTGAAGTGTATAACGATTGCATTGCTATATTAATTGATCCGATTCCGTTCAGATTTATAACATTACACATTTTCACACAGAATAAAATAAAGAATTACATCCACTCACAATAAAAACAGCACTAAAAACAAAGATAAATGAAGGTGAGAAAAGCCATAGCAATAGTGAACTGCGAAACATAATAAAGGTTAGTGTACCGCCAGTAAATCTCGGCGATCCCAACAGAAAAATAACTGCTAACAAAAATTGGAAAGAAACATTTGCTTTTATCAATAGTCCGGTAGAAAGGGCAGGCAATAAGGCTGTATTTTAGCGGCGCCATTCCCCAAGACAAGTGGGCAAGCGTCCTGGCGGTGAAATTGGATGTGTCCATCGGTTTATTTATGGCCCCGCGATCTGTTCTATTGAATTGCGTATTGTATGGCCAATGGAAAAATACCAGGGAGACCTGTTTAGTGAAAGTTACTGGAAGTGAATTTCTTTGTTATCCTACAAACACTTTTTTGTCGAAATTTCACTACTGAATTTCAGGGAAGGGCTGGTACTGGCACCAAGTGTACATTTTGTCGATTCTTTTTATAAATTAGCATTTTGATCATTTCCACATTTAGGTAACCCCGCAGAACGTAAGTATGTAGGTTCGATTGTAGTGGTTAGCCAACACGACGAAACGAATTTACTCTCTAGAAACAAAAGTGTAGTGAATTTAAGCTTACGCTACTAATCCGGTCAAAAATAATTATTTGAAAAACTTTTGATGAATAATCATAATCTATTGCAATCGCTTAATAATAAGTAAATGCTTCTTCGAACGGCAGCCACTTCTAGTTATTCTAACTCCTGTACAGAGGGGAGATCGAAGGATAGATTTTGATGATACCGAACGGATAACAATAGACGAGCTTGTCTGTGGCTAATTAAAGTACTATGTGTTGTCTTTGGTAATCTTACAACGTATAGAATACATTTCTTATTCTCATTTAGAAAATTCTTCGACGAAAATATTGTGAAGAAGGATATGAGTAATTAATTTGATCGTTTTTTGGGTTTCGTACACAAAGGGTAAAATGGAACCCTATTACTAAGCCTCCGCTGTCTGTTTCCAGGCTGTGTTTCATAAACCGTGATAGCTAGAAAGCTGAATTTTTCACAAATGATGTATTTCCGTTGCCGCTATAACAACAAACTCTAAACATAAAAAAAATATTAAGGGGGTCCCCATATAACAAACGTAATTTTCTATTATAGATGATAGTACGGAACCCTTCGTGCGCGAGTCCGACTCGCACTGGGCCAGTTTTCTTTGGTTTTTTTATTTGCTTCAAAGTGTGACAAGTATCATCTACTTTTGTTTTTCTACAGGCTATTCTTTTGTTTTTGATAACACAAATAAGATAATATTTCTATTTATCTTCATCTTAAAATGTGATACATTTAAATTGCTACAAATCCACATCTAAATATGTGTATTCCATTAAACAGATGCCGAATACGTGCTTCGATACACAAATGTACTTCGATTGATTTAGGAGTAGATCACCATATCTTAAAGTACGCGAGTGGAAGCGAGATAGTACGCTACACGTTGTAAAGCGGCGTCTCTTTTCCACACACGTTATAATATCACTTTAAGCGATGGTGGTAGACTCACAGATATTAAAGCAAACAAGATCTAGAACAATAGCATTCAATTATTACGAATGAACACGTGTTTGAATCCCAGATACAGTTACGAGATTGGCGTACATTTTGTACTAGATAATTGACGCCATCTTTTATATCTGCCTTTCGGGAATGCATATAAAGAGATGTTTTTTAGTTGTACAGTGTGATAGAATAGAATCGAATAGAATTCTTTATTGTGCACTATAGTTATTGCATTATAAATTACATACAGTACCTAAGGGTAGAGTGGCGGTTTTGTCGATACAGATAGCAGGCAAGTATGTTGTTGTTAATGAAATATTTATACTACAAATATATTGTTCAGCGGAGCTTTGAACATTAACATGTAGAAAGATAAGTAAATACGGCTCTTGGCCCCTACAAACGCATTTCTAAAAGTGTTACCGATGACAGAAATCACAGAAAAGAATGGAAACAGCCCTTGTAAGCAAACCCCTTTTCAAAGAGTTTTCAATGACAGAAGACACAGAAAAGAAGATTTTTTTTTGACAAATTCTTTGATTTAGAAGTGTCACTTTACATTTGAGCTTACATTTGAATAATTCGATGGTCGCTATCTTGAAGGCAGCCACTGTTTGACTTAAGCTCATCAAATAAGTATGTTATGAGTAAGTGCAGGCGTCAAACGATCGTTTAATTACATTCATACGAAACTCTTAAAAAAATGAATATTCGACCAACTTCCGCATAATTAAATCTTTGATTTTAGACAAAAATTTCAAATCAAGGTTTGAAATAACAATGGGAGATATTCATTAAGAATGTAATCTGAGTCGTGAACACTTGAGGGCCTGGGGGGCTACCACCAAACTTTACAGTAACATAACTCTTGTTGTGCAAGAGAGATGGCGCTCTACGACCTGTATATCGCCATCTCTTTTCCACGTTCACAGTATTATTACTTTGAGAGTTCGTGGTAGGTCCTCAGGAAGCTTTCTTGCCCGTTCCTTGGCTATGTTTTTACTGGAGAGTTTATTTAAATCCATAATTTAAATGCAGATGAGCAGTGGCCCGGCTCGGGCGTCGAAACTCTAAGAATTAGGATAATTTCTGCATAAATCGCTTTAGACGTTTTAATGATTAGATGTTTTACTTTTTTGTTCTTTTTTTTTGGTAAGATTTTATCTTCGGGTGTAATCGGATTTATGGATTCTAAAAGGTTTAAAAATTGGGGTTATTCATTAATTAGTTGCTATGAAAAACGACAATGTTTTATTTGGCAAAACAAAGTTTTCTTTTAAGTAGTTGTAATGTAGGTTATGTTAGTCAATGTACAGTCAGAAAAAGAAGTCGGTTAGCACAATAAGATTCTCAAATGAACTCTACATAGTCAAATTGATTGAGTCCCTTTTGTAAGTTTTATGGTCCATCTATCAAAGTCGTGATCAGTTGATTTGATAGCAGATGTCACTGAAAACTACTGACACTTTTCTTTCACTTTAAAAAGTGGCCTCCGCACGAAGGAAATTAATCCATGTATCGCGGGGGTTTTCACAGAAATTCAATTTTCATGCAAAAAGACATCCAGACGCAGAACAAGAATTTGTGGGATGCGCAAAGTCTTGTCCTACGCGCGGATCGAACACGTGACATGTCGTGCTCGGTGGTAAGTGGCGTAATGACTTATACCACTCGGCCATCCGTGTAGTCATACTGCACTTTATTTGTGTGATTGTGGTAACCAATTTCTGCTGGTGACTGTTCTCGTATATTTTAAATGATCAGTTCCGAAATCAAATTGATTAGATTTAAAACACGCATTCTGTCCTATAACACACTAAAAGTACAAACACCCCATGATTACTTACACAGAGTAGACATAGTCATCCAAAATTAACCCGTACCGAGAGCAGTAGATATCCACAAATGTAGCACAAAGCAGCTAAATTCCCTTTGTTTGTCACACGTCAAACGCTTAATATCCTGAGTGAGTCTGACTGGAACGCTGTTTCATTCAGCTAAGCTTCGTAATTGGTGTAGAACGGATATTACAGACGTAAAAACTGAACTAAGAGTATTTCAGTGCTAGCTTAGGCTAGGAGGAAGACTTAAAAGATTAAATAAGACGTAATTAATTGTATTCTTTTGTATCGGAAAGTAATATTAATTTCTATATCTTTGTCTTAATAAAGAAATATTTTATTATAATTTTAAGATCTTTGCAGTTAGGCTTAGGGCTGATTTCGACTGTTTGAATGAACTGTAACGTTAAATTATAATTACTTCTTCTTCTTGTCGTTCTTAGTTTAGTCGTTTTATGCCATTTTCACCAATGTATAGAGAAGTTCTGGAGAAAGATTTTAGTATATGATTTGTTAAGTTTTTGTTTATATTCACTAAAATATAACGATAGTTATTGAAAAGTTATAATAACTGCGTTTGACACAGATGAATTGGGTAATGGGTTTGTAGTACATATTTCTACCAATTACCTTAAAGCCATTTATTTTAAAGATATTTTTTTCTCTTCATAAATAACGCCATACCTTTCTATAGTCTATAGAAGCTACGTATATTGCCGTAGCAACACGTAATACCAACTTTTGCGGTGAATATTTGAACGACAACACACAATAGTTCGTTGCGGATATTTTTCGCACAATTACTCAAACACATGCAGTTTCTATACCTATGTGTATATTAGTTCAATTTGAAGTTACACGCTCAATGGGCAGAACCTGGAGGCTAACTATGTATTGAACAGTCGTCGACCTAATATTGATTTGTAAGCGCCACAATTTTGTAATAAGTAGTTGTTAAATGTTTGACTGGCCAGTTGGTCTAGTGGTTAGTGGCCCGGACTGCTATACCAGAGGTATAGTTAAGTTAACAAAACTGTTAAGTTAATCATTAAGTCGGGAATAAAATAAAAGTGAGTCGTGGTTGCTACAGATAAGTATAATTTATAAGTTTGACAATTACCCACAAATATAGTCAAAGTAAATTCTAACTTCAATTCCAACCAACGAAATCCTTTAAATTCAAAACTATAAACAAATAATGGAAACGATGAAGTTGCCAAGAATTGACAGCACAGCCGGTGAGGTCAATGCCCTCGACAAACAGACGGCTAGCCAGACATTCCATATCAATAGAGTCGCACTCCTCACAATATCAACAATTCATACTTTGCTCAGGGAAATTGTGTAGAGCACTTACGATCAAACCGAAACGTGAAGCGGCGCGATGTAAAACTGGGTACAATGTTGTCCCGAGGGGGTTTAATGGGGAAGAGTTAAGGCTGCTTCAAATATCACGTCACTATTTCGATTCGTGTCACTATTTTTGGCGTGGCTTGATTTGCTGCCTTACGAGTAAGCAGTTTTCTTTTTACAGAGTCGATAGCAATTTGAATAATCAGCGTTGTAATTTATGTTGCTGGCCAAATAATGTAGATATTTAGTGACTTAATTTTATCAGACCAAAAATTTGGCTTAAGTGAAACATTAGTACTCTCCAAATGCTTTTTATTATTGCAATGGTAAACAAGATTGATGTTTAAAGAAATAAAGTCGATATAATGTGAGTGGTTTGAAATCTCGAGTGACGTCACGTCCTAGCACAGCGTTTACTGGCAGGTGACATTACTAGTCCTAGTACTAGTACTACACTTCCAAACGATTCACCATCTTTGAAGCTTTCTATTTTCGAATTTTGACATTAATGTGATGTTAAAAAAAAACGCATTTCAACTTTTTTGAAAATCTAGCTGCCGGACTGATTACTTTTTTTACCCTGTTCTTAAACTAGTTATTTCAATTATTATAGAAAGGTTACAAGTATACCGTCAATGTAATTTTACTGACAACGAACCGAATAACAACGGTTTTGTTTGGAGCGATGCTGAATGGCTCTATCCTGAATTCCCACCTAAACTCAGATGTAGTTCCATGCTGTAGGCACTTTGAGATTGATTTTAGTGTGTTGTCGGCCGCGATCTATTGTAGGAAGAAATAGAATTCTATGTATCAAGGTCGTTTTGGATAAAAAAACTGGTGTTAAAAATGTGTATTGTATGAATGTTTTGAAACAAATAAGCGCCAGCGAAGTAGTTGATGAAGCACTAAAAAGTCTTTCATTGAATAGAAAGCCATTGACATTTTTTTGTATGCCTATTGCGTAATCTTAATTCGAAATCAAAAGTTTAAAGGGCCCAGAAGGAAATTACACATAGAGGTGTCATAACTCTTTACATATTGCAGCAAAATGTTTAATTACTTGCTACGTAGATATACCAATATTGTAAGCAAATACTCGTCGAATCGATGTAAAGGCTAATGAACGCGCGGCTTAATAAATACAGGATGGAACAGAAATGCGTGGGCTTATTATTGCTAATAATGGTGTTTTAAATTGTTCTATATTTAAAACACTGTTATTAGTAAGTCTTTTAACACTTTATATAATAATATTTTACTTATCATTCCCTTGCCCTTATCCCAATTATTACTTATCCCAACTATTTATAACAAAACGTTGGTCTGTCTTAGGTACTCTATGTATGCCTTGGTATTTCAAACTAAGGAATTCTTTTTTTATAGATAGAACTTTTCATGGGGAAGGTATAATACATCATTATTGCACCCGCGCGAAGCTGGAGTGGATCGCTAGAAGTTTATAAAAAGTAAGTGAATCTGAATCTTGAATAGAGTAGTCGAATTTTACAGATAGAAATAAAATTTCACTTCGCATTTTCGTCACACCCTGTCAATGAAATCTTGAAGACGTTTTCTGAAAACTTAACATTTTAATAAACATTGAAGTCTCCCACATTTCACGCTCAGACACCCGTCATTTTAATCATTTCGTTCCTCGCCGGGGGAGAGTTGATCCCGGACGCGGAGTGAGAAACTTTTTGAATGGTGATTTGTGAATGAAGGACTTATTTTTTAAGTCGGTTTATCGAAAATCTTCTTTATGAAAACTTATTTTATAATGTCATACCTATATTTTAATTGTGATGCTGAACATTTAAATAGCCTAAGTAATGATAGATAATGTGTGTCATTACATAGAAATAAGTAAAATTGCTTACTGCTGTTTGTCTTTATATATGCTTAGATCTTTAAACCTACGCATTGGATATAGATGCGTTTTATTAACAGATAGAATGTTTCAGGAGAAAGGATTATATATTGTAAGTCTATTCTTGGACTTGTGTTCACACAAAAGTACACAATTTGCACGAGTAGAGCCTAATGATTGGCCCACAGTTGAGCAAACGTCAAAGAAAAAGCTACATAATTGATTTGACTGACTGTATGTATGACTTACACATGTACCTTAAAAATAAATCATAACTAAAATTCATTGTAAATTGAAACATTTATACAATAACTCGCTTCACACTTTACAACAGTTTCTATTAATGTTCACAATTCACTAACTCTAAACTTTCATTTGGGATTGCAGCCCCGACATAACTTTGCCGACGTCGTCGCGACGTCGCCGCGTCGCAAGTTAAATAATTTGTTAAATTTTAACACAAATACTTAGTTCTTGGCTAAAATATGAAGCTACCTGCGGATACGACGGGAAAGTTTGCTGTACAGTCGGCAACGAGCCGTTGAACTTTAAACACTTTACTTTGTTTTGAAAGGAAAGACTTTTGTTGCTGGCTGTGCGTGAAAACGGTAGTGTTTTTTTTTGTTTTACTTGAGTATTTTTTTGGTTTTAGTAAATCTATATCGGTTATAGTTTTAAATATCTTTTTGTGTTCTTCTTAGTTTTTTTTTCATGACTAGACAACGATTATCGAGTTTTTTTTTCTTTTAATTATCAAAACCGAAACCGAAACGATTTTTTTTTGGTAAAGATACAATCTCTATATTACTGTGAGAGAACTAGCGAAATATTTTGGAAAAAAAATGTAGATTCGTCGTGTTGTACACAAAAATTGGAGTTATATTTTTTTCTATTTTGTACCATATGCCTGTCAACATCCCCAAATAACAGCAAGATATAAAAGAAATACCATAGAGCATTTTAGCAGAACGCCACGGGATTACATTGCAGTGGTATGCGGTGCAACAATATATCATCGCATCCTATAACAATGTCCCATATTTCTTGCCGTCATGAGGCGTCTCGCACATTCCAGAGAAAACAAAAGCTACGTAGAAAACATTGGAACTAAAATGACTTCGTTAATAGGATATGTTGCAGGTGGCATTTTTGGCAAGGCCTGTGCCCCAACAGTGAGACGCTGGACGGACGGGATAAGTTTAAACGCGGCGAGATCTGTACTTCCGTCCGTTCGCCATCAGGATTTATCTTCCAAGAATCCTCCTTATGGCTCACCACAGACCGCACCCAAGTAATCCTGTCCGTTGTCTTCCTTGACGTTCCACAAAACAATCTCGTATTGCCGCTGTCATCGGCGTGATTCCACAGAGGTGCGATAGGTATAACATCTCCCGGACATATACAGGGTGGCGCTACCAGCGCCAAGCTGGACGGAGGAGTACGGTAACTAAAATTGTGAGACGGGTATATTAAATGTTACCGGCTTAACCCACTGGAGCGTCCTCATCTGCCTATGGCCGGGGGTACGGGCTTTGCTTTCGCATTCACAGCGCCCCCTGTCGTAGCGTCCCACTGCTGGGCCTCCCCAAGTCCTTCCACGATTCTCTATCTAGCATCGCGTCGAACCAGTAAAGTATAATAAACTAACCTTATATCCGAGTCTAGCCGGTTTCGTCCCGGACTCTATATAAATTTTCACACGACATTACAGAGGGCGATAAAAATTCCGAGCTCTGGTCCCGATCCTATCCTTCTATAGCTCGCATTAAACTTTAGAGGCTTTTAATATTTATATTATTGGTCGAGAGAGCTCTTTATAATCTCGTGTGATTGTGGTCTGAATTTGAAAATTTTGAATCATATGTTATGACTTTTTGGGACTTCATGCTCATTTTAGGATTTAATACACATTGTTACAGCTGCAAAAACATAAACTTCTTTGTAAGTAGTTAGTCGCTTTAAAAGTATCCTGTGTTTCAGAGTGGGATCTCAACTAAGTATACATAATTTCATCAAAATGTTGAAGGTGTATGAGCGTGAAGAGGTAACGAAGACAAACACGTATACATACTTTTGCCTTTATAATATTGAAGTCACAGTCGGATACTCATTCTTTCCAATAAGAAACAACATTCACATTTTAAGGTAGTAGTTCAGTCATTTGGTAGAAAATAAGGGGGTTACCTGGAAAGTTTTCCGGGAGTTTTGAAAATTTGGTATTTTATAGATTTGAATATGCTCTTTTCGAATTTTAACTTTGCCACCTCGTACGACCGCCGCTCGCGCCGCCATTTTGAAAAAATGGCGCCCAAAAACGGTTTTTTGGGAATATCTCCTTTCTGAGGCATTTTACGAAAAAAATAATTTCTACAAAATTAAACTAGAAAAAAATTTCCTACACTTTATGTCTTATTCACTTTTTCATAAAATCAATAGTTTTGGATGTACGAGCACCGCAAAGTATTACGTGTTCATCTTCCACCACCACGTGTTTTTTGTATATTTTTCTAAAATGTTCCATTACTGCCGCCGGTTTTCAAGTAAATTGTCACAAATAAAACAATTTTCCGCATAAGAAGCCATAGATCTAAGAACATAATCAACACTGTACGTCAATAAACGTACATTGATGATTCAGTCTAAACTAAATATTTCTCTTAATATAGCTTCTACCAACAAATTTTTCGTTGAAGTTTCGTTCATAGTCGAGAGAAAGGGCCCGATTCAAAAGTGACATATTACCCTGACACCTACTTCTTAAAAACCGGCGGCAGTAATAGAACAGTTAAGAAAAATATACGAAACACTCGTAGTGGTGCAAATGAACAATACTTTGCGGCGCTCGTACGTCCAAAACTATTGATTTTATGAAAAAGTGAATAAGATATAAAGTGTAGGAAATTTTTTCTAGTTTAATTTTGTAGAAAACATTGTTTTCGTAAAATGTGTTGGAAAGGAGATATTCCCAAAAAACCGTTTTTGGGCGCCATTTTTTCAAAATGGCGTCGAGCGGCGGTGGTACGAGGTGGCAAAGTTAAAATTCGAAAAGAGCATATCGAAATCTATAAAATACCCAATTTTCAAAACTCCTGGAAAACTTTCCAGGTAAATACTACCAAATGACTGGACTATAGGTACTCTAAATACAAAAAAGTATTTTCTCCTATTCCACTAGCTCACCTGAATAAGAAGGTTTTGTATAAATATTTACGGCACGGTAAGCGTTTTATAGACGTAATAAAATCACTCGGTACCGTACTAAATTGGTAGAGAATTACCCTTTTCCGCGGGTTTCCTTCGCGGTACTAATGCTAGTTGATAACCTCCCCCTATTTCGTTTATAGCCACTTGTAATAGGTTACTTTAGGTCCGTAAATTAGGAATAAAGACGGTTTTTGCTTTTGTGTCTTATTTAATTGCACGGTGAATTGGAAGACTGGTAATTAGGTAGATTGATCGATGTTTTGATTAATAGTAAAAAAAAAACAAAAGTGATCAAGTCTTCTATTTTGACATACTAACTTATTCATTTTATTTTTAACATAATTACACCCAGACACAAAATAAATGATTGTACATACAAATATTTGTCGTGAGAGGGAATCGAGCCCTCGACCTCTGGTATATCAATCAGGTAACCACTAAACCAACAGACCAGTTAAGTCAAAGTTTTCATAATCTTCAATTGTCCTCTAGTCTTACCCCAGGGCATACACAACTGAGAATTGAAATCCTCAGAACAATATCTTACGAAGCATGAATAACTGCATGATTAAACATTTCAGCTTCAGAAAACATTTAAAAGTCAAAAGATAAGTCTTGAAAATTATCGCACCAACACCTACCAGTAGAATTTATAGTGAGATAATTGCAGTTGTGGAAGCGAGACAAAACACTATCGGCGTAGAACGGCATCTCTTTTCCACAACTGCTAATGTCATAGTTTTTAATTTGGTGGTAGGTTATATTTGCTTTGTGAATGTTAAATCTTAAATTCTTAGAATAGAAATAATTTTATCTAAAGTTAAGGCTTATGAATTTAATTTCAATGTCTGGCTACTATCTAAATACTTATTCTTAGTAATAAAATAATATTAACTGTATTTTTAAACGTCTAATTATATTATTTAAATAAGTTATTCTTACAGCTTTTCTTCTTTAGTAACACTAGCTTTTTTTCGCGAGAATATTTTGTTCCCCCATTTGGTAAATTCTACATTTTGCTACTTTACTGTTGTTGTTGCATACTTATTGTTGTATATACTGTATTTTTGTTTTTAAAAGAGTAACTTATAAAGTTTATCCATAAGAATGGCATTTTGAAACCGCGCAACTAGAGTCAGTAACGTTTTGAAAGTGCCTGAGAAGGCCTTCATGAAATAAAAACCTTTTGATTTTGGTTTGCTTACGTGGATATTGTTTTGTATTTTAGTAAAATTAGTTACAACAATTTAGGTAAAATTTCGCCTCTGTAATAGTACTATTAAATATTAGTATAAGTACATTTTTACTGCTGTAAACCAAACTAATTATTTTCCACATTTTAATTAGGAACTCTGTGTGAAATATGTTAGGTTGTAAAAAGTGTTAATGTTGTGTTTACGTAGCCGTTATTACTCTCATTATGATGGTTTAGAGATTTTTGTATTATTTTAAAGTTACTAGGTAGCTTTTGCCTTTGGTTTCGCCTGAAATATTTATAAAGGTAACAAAAGTCTCCCATACACATTAATTTTAGCCTCCTACTGCCTTTAAAATCAATACTTAACTACTATTTACTTCGTATTATATACTGTAGGTACTCCACATTTTGTAACTACTATTGTCCAATGTTTTCCTAAATGTCCGGATTTCCGGACCGATTTCGGCCACGATGGCAAGTGTTACCATGACACTAGCAAACTACGCAGGACATATTATAGTGCACAAGAACTAGCCTTTCGCTGCGGCTTTTGTATGCGTTATCCCCACACAAAAAAAAACCGCATAAAAAATAGATGTCGGCCGTGCCTCAAACTTACTGAATGTGAATATAAAAAATTCATTGAATGGGTCAAGCCGTTTCGCTAAAGACTTCAACCCACGCCGAGGTCATGGCGTGGCGATATGTCGGACTCCCACCGACTAAAAACACCCCGGGCCCCTTCTACTACCTAAACCAGCGTCACAGGATCGCACATGCTCTGCGTGACTCTAACTTGAAACGTAGGAGTAACCCTGCTTTGCAAGAGTACAAAGAGCCTAATGTTTCATCAGAGCCCGACAAGCTTAACAAGAAAACAGTCACAAGAAAACAGTCAACAAGAAAACAGTCAAACAGTCACTCCCATCCCGTGTCGGTATTTCTTTCTCAAATAAATTTCATTGAAATAACTTCGCCTAAGTTATTTACTTAGTGCTTACATTTTCCGTGGAATGCCTAGAATTCTGGGTGTTTGGGATTCTCTTAGCAAACGGTTGATTTAAATTTCAGATTTAAGGCCGCTTGGCTCGTTTTAGTTTGGTTATGCGAATTCCTTCTTTCAGTTACGTTATTAGTGTCAGTTACAGATTTGATATTATGAATCAATAAATATTCCTCAACATTCTCACATCGCCATTTAGTCTCAAATTAAGTATTCGAGAGTAACTCGTGTTATGAGTTTTGGACAACTGATAAACGTACTTATATATGTCTAAATGCACACTTATTATATATAAATTACACCCAGACGCAGAAAAAATGATGGTGCTCATTACAAAAGTATTTGTCCCGGGTGGGAATCGAACTCACGACCTTCGGTACAGCAGTCAAGGCTAACCACTAGACCAACAGATACTATGATATTATAAAAACTAGAAAAAAAATCCCACCCGGCTCCTCCCCCCTCTATCCTAACGACTTATGTACGTACGAGGATCAAAATAAAAGCCAACACGAACACAAAACGTATGTATCCAAGTGTAAAGCCTAGTATAGTTATAGGATTACCATTATAATGTAGCTTATGTATAAAACATAGCGTCAAGCAAGGCCGGTTCGCACCAAGACAGACTCGACCAAATTTGCCGACTTTGTTATTCAGATTTGTAATAGCGGTATCAAAGGGCGGGTGTTTGCAGACATTGGAGCCCCAGGGGTGCTCCTAACTGCATTTGTTTATTATGTAGAAGATACAAGGTTTATCAACTTATACGGTCACAAAGATGTTTTCTTAAAGGGCGTAAGTTATATAAATAAATATTTCTCAACATTCCCACAACGCCATGTAGTCTCAAATTAAGTATACGAGAGTAACTTGTTTTATGACTAGACAACTGATATACATACTTATATATTGCTAAATACATACACCTTATAGATAAATTACACCCAGACTCATAACAAATGATGGTGCTCATCACACAAACAATCATCCTAGGAGGGAATCAAACCCACGACCTCTGGTATAGCAGTCAGGGCCACTAACCACTAAAGCAAATCAATAAAACTAATCTTGTACCATATATTGTCATGTTTCTTTAAATCTAACACCTGACCTGTTAACAACTAGATAATAACAAATTTTCTTCCAAAATAAAACAGTTTCAAAATCAATATCCAGTTTCATATCCACGTAACACAATGCTATATCATACACGTAGGTACTCTGCCAATCCCTCAAGCATACAAGCTAAAAAACTGAAAACCGTTTTTAATCATTCCGCCGATCAGGATTAATTAATTTTAAAATCCCTGGGCTGCCAACCCTGGCTACAGACGGTCGGCCAGACCCGTTCAATTTTCTATTGAAAACTATCTGGTACAGTCGCAACCTACATTATTACCTTGAATTAAATTTAGCTCTGTAAAACTGACAGTAAAATGACACTTGTCTATAAGCCCTTTTTTTTTGGTAAGCGGGGGAATCCTCATGGACACCCGCGACCCCGGGGGGAGCCGCGGGTAGTGTCAGTCTTTTACTAACTAAACCTGAACCGCTGTGCTATGTCATCCGCGTTTTGGTGTCGGTGCATGGCAGCGCTTAGCATTACTTCATTACACAACTTGTGTACAAGTCCTACCTTATTACTTCAAGCGATAACCGTGATCGAATGGCTGGAATTTATGTGAGTGACAAGTTTGACAGCCGGCAAAGTCGCGGACAATAGCTAGTATTAATATATAATGCTCTGCAAATAACAATGCGGAAAACCAAATGATTATGTTTTAGTTGTAGTCACCGCAATTTATTGTTACATTTGAAGCAAAACCACAGTTACATGTGAAATAGATTGAAATAATTGGAATAATAGTTATTATAATCATGTATTATTAGTATATTTGTACTAATAAGAGTCATTTTGAATATGTATAGTTTTTGAATGTCTGTTTAAATGTATGAAGTAAAAACAGATAAGCTATAAACTTCCATACATTTGAGGGATTACGGAAAATCGAAGGTATTGAATAACGTTCTTAATGGTACTACGAAAGTTATTTAGTGTAGTAAGTGGTAGCCTAGCGGTTCTATGTATGGGATTGTATGCACAAGGTGCAGGTTCGACCTCCAGCGCAGACAAGAACAATGTGACGTTTTCAAAGTTCAAAGTTTAAAGTTAAAGAGCAAAAACCTTTCTTTGAAAATCTTTAATGATTGTTGAACTCGACTGTACCAAAATGGCGCGGACCGAGCGCAAATTAAAATTAAATGCAATATTATTGAAGTGTTCAGATCCTACATTTACTTTAAGCTACAATTATTTACTTGTATATTTTGAATGGCTAACAATTGTGGAGTATTTACTGCAAGTAATACAACTAAGATATATGGACATTGGTCATATTTTTAAAACACCAGTCTATGGAAAGAAAGAAATTTCTGTATAAAGAAAGAAAATATGAAATTTCAAAAAACGCTCTTACAATATTTGTTCAGCTGATCCTAATTTGTATCGCGTTTCTTGCCGGTACTTCTCCCTACAAATGACATTTTGGAACTAAGTAAGTTGAATTAGCAATCGGAACGTTTCTTCGAAAGTGCCTAAGAAAGCCTTTTAAAATAAATACTTTTTGATTTTTACTCTTTTACGGGAAAACCATATTTATTGTTCAAAAAAGTCTATTGCATTCTTGGGGTTGTTAGTCTCCACGCACAAAATCGTCGGTCAAAATATGAACATACTCTGTTATACGTTGTATTTAAAATATAATACTGCATTAATTAATTTGTTCAGTCTGTCTGTCACTCTTCATAAGTGCAGCAGACAGGAATGAAATTCGGAGTGTAGCTGTAATTGTTTTACGTCAAGGTCAAAATCTCTTGTAGTAATTAATATATAACGGAGATATGAGCACTTGACCAATAATAACCTCTGTTAATTTGCATAGTGCAAAGGGAATTTGAATCACACGCATATTGTAAAGGTGAAAGTATTTGATTGTGCATGTTTGTTTTCTCTACACGCCAGAACAGCAAGCCGATTTTGTAAATCCCTGGGCTGCTTTGATAATACTTGGTATTTAGGAAGCTGAATTGCTGGATTAACAACTGTGTCAGAAAGAGGATATGTTTTGTAGCTATAAACAATATCTAAGCGGGCGAAGCTGCAACAGCTAGTATTATGAAATATTAACTTTTTCAAAGGGTGGAACGCCAAAGTCGTGATGCCAAGATTCAGGGAACTGATCATAGAAATGCTGAAGGAAGCTCGAAAAATGGCGAGGACGGCAAAACTTTTGACCAAAATACGACGGTGCTCTTACTTCGAAGTCCGTAGACTAATTGTTGTAAGCTTGACGTTTCAAATACTTTTTCAATTTCATCCCCGTTTATATTTCCACTACATATTTCATTAACTCTTCACAATTACCAGTTGTTTTCACTCATATTCGGGAGTCTTTTTCACTCATAGCCAGGTGACTACGAGTCTTTATTAATATCCCTTGTCCCTACACTCAGGCAAAAATGTCGTACAATTACTAATTAAGGAATAAACTACCTGACGCTCGACAAAGGGGCGAGAGTGTGAAAATTGACTGTTATATTGAAACATGGCCCTTGTCATGTCGTTCGGCACTAGTTTACTTGCATATTTTAACGAGGTAACTGCAGACTCATATATCAACCTTCATAATAATATAGAAAGGCTATGTAGGGGAAGACGACGATATAAGAAACGATGGATGGATTGTGTGAAAGATGAGTGGTACATTTTTTTTTGTATCCCAGTGGAAATCTTCATGGACTGCCATCGTCAGGGGGTTGGCGAGTGGGTGTGCTGGACTTTCACCGGCTTAAACCACTGGAGCGTCCTCATCTGCCTATGACCGGGGGAAGAAAGGGGGCCCCTGGCAGAAAGAGTGGTACTTGCGAAATGGCGTCATATTTAAGAACGTGTGGAAGAAGAAGGCATGCTGCTTCGACCCCAAATAATAATTGGGATAAGGGAATGATGATGATATAGGAAGGCTATAAAGGGTAAACGATGTTTTTTGTTCTTGTCACATCAGCTGATGATAATGTTATATGAAAAGATTTTTTCAAATCAACTGGTTTTGTTACAGACTTGTCATTTTGGTGGTTAGAAGATTTGTGAATATGTCCAGGGACCTTTTACACTTATGGGCATCTGAGATCAAGGATGTAAAAATCTGTCAGTCAGCTGGTGAGAAACCTCACCAGTAGCCTGCGCTGGTTATACCTAATTGCAAAAAAATACCTTCCTATAGCACAATCGGTAACAAAGTAGCCTACGTGTTACACCAGGGTATCAGCTCACTCCATGCCAAATTTCATCAAAATTGATCCCACCATTTAAGCGTAAAAGAGCAACAAACAACTATGCAACCATCCACAAGTTCGTACTTACAAACTTCCGCTTATTAGTAAGATTTAACAAAAGACATTCCATAAAAAAATAAACTCATTACAAAAACTTAGAGAAACCTAAACACTTCAAAAATTCTTAACACCTCGCGAATTTCCGTCTCCTTTATAACAACGATGGGTACGCGTCTAAGCCTTTGTCTGTAGTGACACTATAACCAGAACATGCGCTATATGTGCCTACATCTGCATGTATATGTATATGTTACAGCCTCATTATTTGTACTCATCGTAGCGTGAATCGCGCCGCCATCCTGGTGCTGACAACCTTTGGGTAGGATTCAAAATTTAATTTGAAGTTTCTTTTTTGGTTGTGCATCTGAAATAATACTGTGGAGGTTTGTTATTTTTGTATGTTTGTATAGTTACTGCAGTTTTGGAAGTGTTTTTGTTATGATGGTGTGGAAATTTTATGCTTTTTTATGCTTGAGATTTTTGGCAAAAGTTGAGCAATATTTGTTTTCTGTTATATTTTCGCAGTGTCAGTAATTTGCTTACTAAAATATTATGGTCTCATGTTTAACAATATGAATACACTTTACATATTATACTACTCGATACCCTTTAAGAAATTCAGTTATAATATAAAAAGCATACTTTATACACAATCGAATTAAGAAGCCTCCTCCTTTTTGAAGCGTGTTAAAAAGAGACACTAACTTAATACGTCTCAGTGGTATGTTTATCTTAAACTTATTACAAAAATTTACCAAAGGTTGTTAGCCCATGCCTCTAGCACACACGTGTTCCATCTTTTTACTCACTCCTCGCGATATTGTCACAAGACAAGCTCTCCAACTATGACCTGTTTGTCATCTGACATGAAAACGAATACCCAACAGTTACTTTCTAAGACAAGACATTTTTAATTCGAGAAAATTGTTTTTAAAGTATACCTCTCGTGTATATTTTTTTTTATGTTGAGACATTTCTTAAAAGTATCTAATACTTAATTGATCTTATTCTTGTTTTTGTTTCGCTTGAACAACCTAGTATCAGAGTTAAAGCCACAAAAATCCTTAGTCCTGGTTTCCTTCACCGTTTTTAGCAAGTCATTATTTCTTCGTCATTTCTAATACCTACATGAGTTCGAAACGAGGCAGGTGCGTGCCAGGATTTGAACCTTATGTTTACAGGGCTATCACTATGGATCAAAACTATCAGATTCTTAAAAAAAACATGAATTCCCTTGTGAAAATTATTAAAACAATAACGAAATAATTACAACCTGAGTCAGACTCTAACAGTATCCCATGCATTGAAATTGGCATTCAGAACGTAGGTATAATTAGGTACCTGTAAGTATACCTTAGGTATACTTTCCCATCCTTTAAATCCTAAGGGATCTGACGATCCGGCGGAAGACAGTTCTAAGCTTCACCTTAAACTTGGCAACCATTTTGTACGCCAATTGTAGGCAAAACATGTCAGGGTCCGATTTTAATTTACCTTCTTACGTAACAAATATACCCGCGTTTTCACAAAATGATCTTAATATCTTTATCTTCTAGATGGAATAAAGCTTGACGAAGAGTTTAAAGAATTCTGTTGCAATTTTTGCGCTCTAGACCTTTTCTAGGATAGTAATATAAAAGTAAGTACTATGTTAAACAAGTGGTATATTATTACAGTATGACGTGAGGGACGAAGGTGGAGAGGAGAGATTGGGACTTATTATTTTAAATGCTTTTTCTACCTAAACGTATTTTAAATAATGAATTAGTACGACTTTAGAGATAGTATCAGAAACAGTTATTATTTAGGCTGGTTATACACGAGCTGCTCTATACACAGACTGCTCCAAATGTCATCCTCTTTCTTGCCTTTTTCGCTTTCGCTTTATGACTACAGCTCCTCAAAGGTAGCTTCAAGCAGCTGACGTTGTCTGCTCGAGCACTCCATGCCTGCTGATTACTGGTGCGAGTTCCAACTCAGTACGTTGAGAGCTTCCTCAAGGAAAGGTTTTGATCGAAGGGTCGTCTATCGAAAATTCAGAGGAAGGATACGCAACACCACGCAGCGTAACACAATGCCGACACTTCGTGAGCATTATTTTTGATTTTATTTTTATAATTGTATGTTTTAGCTTATAGATATTGTTATGTTATATAAGTATTGCATTTTCCAAGGGCCCTTGTAACCTGATTTAAAGGAATAAATAAATAAAAGTAACTTACGGTTTCAACAGTGCGTATACGACAGGCCTTAGATATCTATTATGATAAGTAAAGTAAATACCAATTTCACGGGTGGTTGCAATCAAAAATACTAACTAAACGATTGAATGTTCACCAAAACATCATTTATTTAAATATATATCCATAAACACTTACTGCTTTTTACGTTTTGAAAGTATTGTTAAAGACTGTTTCAAACATGATTTTGAAACTATTCTTCATAATTTCTTGGTGCGTTGAATTTCAAAGACTTTTTGGGGAGGCGGTAAGTATCAGCTGGTTTTTCTTGTTTGGAATTTATTTCAATGAGATAAACACCATTTTTTATGTTTTAATAAAAAAATCTTCAGAGGGCTCAGCTTGCTTGAATACTGAAACAAAAAAAGTGTTTGGGTTTGTTTCATTTTTCATTATTTCACTGAAGGGTGATTCTTCTTGTCTTCTTCGTCGCATTAGTCTTAGCAGAGTTATCCTGGCAAAGATGAAACGTACACATCATTGGTAAAGGAAAAAATGGGCATGTTCCCGTGCTATCCTTTCTTCTTGATGTGGTTAGGCTTTCTATAATAACTTTTGTCAGGCAGTTTCATCATTATTTGGAAACCAGTATACTCACGTGTATTTATCGGGATCGTTCGCAAATTACCACCTCCAAACTATAAGTGAACTAAAGATGTTTGGAAACTAATTCCTGATTTCTCTTAATTCTTTTTCAGTTTTCTTACATAAGTGCCGAGCGTCCTGTTGTCGAGTATTTCAATACGAAGTATATAAATAACTTCACCGCGACTAGTCGCCGTATCAGCCGGCGCGATCCGAGGTACTATATAGACGTGTTTGTGGATACCGCCGCTGAGCTCAATGAACGTGCTTCGGTAAGATGATGTAAAAAATAAATAAATAAAATAAAATTTATTGCTTAACATAGACAGCCTTAAAATACAAAATAAAATAAAAAAAAACATGAAAATATAAAACTTACATTAACAAATGACAGATGTAATAATAAACCAGCCTATATACGTCCCACTGCTGGGCACAGGCCTCTTCCCATATAGAGAAGGTTTGAGCATTGATCACCACGCTAGCTCACTGCGGATTATTAGTAAGATGGTGATAGTATTTTGTTTCTACTTGATGTAGGTTTTATTTCAGTATAGCCAGCTAGACAACTCCAGCTAGCATATTTAGAAACTACAAGAAAGAGTGATAAAAATTATCATGTTCGTAGAATAAACAATTTCATTTAATTATGTTGGAGACTTGGACAGGCCTTTGTCCAGCAATAGACTACGATAGGCTGATGATAATGATTTAGTTATGTATGTATTAGGAAGCCAAGTGTAGGTATGCATAAAATAGTGAAAATAGTAGGAACTGCATCACTGTAAGATAAGTTCTAAATTTTTTATTATTTAATACTGCCTCCTACAAGTGATACCCTAGTATTGGGACCGCAGGACCGCAGGAGTCAAGTCAAACGTCTCGAGGTTGATCCTCAGGCGCGCACGACTTTTCGAATGCGTGCATTTCCACAATAAAATATCACAGTTTCTGTGTTTCGGAAGGCACGTTGAAATGCGGTCCTGCTCTTGATATTTCTCCGATCATGTCGAATTCTTCTATCTACATATACTAAATAAGCAAAAAAGAAAGTAAGAATAGCCGTATTAATGAACTGTTTTAATTCACAGGTTAGTATTTACTTCCAAGAATTCCTTACGAACCGGTATCGTCCCAGTTTCATACAAATGAATTTTCATGTGTGTGATATGTTGAAAGATGACAAGTTTCTTGGGTCTCCATTTAAATACGCATTACATAATAGAACATGCCCTTTTCCGCCTGTAAGTACTTTATGATAATTTCCAATCAATTGATTGACGACTTCTTGAACAGAGCCCCCTGATAAAAATACCTGAACAAACTTTAAATTGTCCTGCTGGCCTGACGCTTCTATGTATGTATTTCTAGGGAAGGTTTGAGCTGTGATCACCACGCTAGCTTACTGCAGAGTGGCGATTTCAGATTCCAATTTTTGGAATCTAGGTAGTTTTCCGCATGATGTCTGTCCTTTATCGTTTGTCAGTAGCGTCTTAGAATAATAAATTAAGAAAGTACATATAACTTTGAAAAGTATGATTGGTACTTGCCAGCGCTGAGGATCGAACCTGAACTTTGAAAAAGTCACATTGGTATTTTCCTGCATTGGGGATCGAGTCTACACCTTGTGCATGCAAATCCATACATAGAACCGCTATCCCACCACGACATTATTTGTATAAGAAGTATAAATAAATAAAAACTCCAGTTTTAGCACAATTTCTTAATCTGTCTTTACTTTTCAGGGTAAGTACTATCTACAGAACATCAATTTATTACCTGTGGTACCTCCAGGATTCCCGTTCACGAAAGGCAGGATCAGTGCGAATGGCACTTATTTTACTGGTGAGCAGAATGAGACGCTGGCTTATGGCTATATCGACATCGAAGTTAAAACGACTAAAATCAAATCAAGTGTCTAACGTATTTACAAATACAACAAGTTTAGGAAGTCCTTGGCATATTACTTCAAGCAGAAATTTGGAGTATATACGTTCTCAGAGAATATTCTATTCCGAAAAAAGTTGATTCTCCAATCAAAAATGTTGATTACTAGATTTTGATGATGCGTTTGTATTAAGGTCAGCCCAATATCTAGACTAGAAGTGGGATTATAAATATGTCCGAGATTTCTTTATTGGGATTGGGAATAAATGTATTTATTTTAATTAAAAGATTTTTTATTTATCTAATAATTCAAGTGATTATAAACAACCCCTTTGGTTTTCGTCGGAAATCATCAAATGACCCCTTCCGCTGTGGGTGCAGAGCTGGAGGTGTCGCTGGGGTGTCATACTTTTACTGACTAAAACCCACTATGTTCCTCCTGGAGCCCTTTGAGAGTCAGGGTCGCGGTAACTCTTACAAACGTCCTGCAGCCTAATAGGATTTTCTCCAAGTCTGATCCAAATACATAGGGCGGGGGTGAAGTATTCATGGTCTGAACCCACTGTTGGGTTTCTTATTACTTATTATATTACATACAGCTATCCGTCATTGTACCAGTCGTCTGTAAACGAGCATTGCTCTTCTCAAAGGTCACCGATAAGCGATTTCGGTTACAGACAAGCGTTTTGTTAAGGTGACAACTTTGGTCTCGGAGAATTTGTCACGATATTATCAAGATAACTTTGGTACAAGTTTGGCCGAACTTTTGTACTTTGGTAAATGTATAGTATGATTGAAACTGTATCATTAGGACGACGTTTAATTTTGTCTTGTATTTAGAAAAGTATGTTGAACGGTAATATGAATTTTGTTTAAGGCTAAGGTTGGGTCTGAATTCATTACGCAAATTTCAATTTTATACATATAAGAAATTCTCTTATCAGTCAGATAGTCGACTAATATCAATAGTTTTATCTCTAACAAAAGATTCACACATCACAAGTATAAAATAGCACCACAAAAGTGTTTCTTTTTAACATTTTTATATATTGCCTCCTAACGGCAGCTTCGAAACTTAAATACACAAAGAAACAATCGAAAATTCAAAGAGCCGTACTGAATGAAAGTTGAAAACTTAAAGCAACTACTCACAGAAAAAATAATCCTGCAGAAAAGCTGTTTCCGCTACTAAAATACACGCTACTTTCGAAGCAATAAATTGCCTATTGTCCCCCAATATGAGATCAGGGCGACGTTGTGGACAGACACCAACCGTTGGGGAAATATTAAGACCAGTATGGGAATAAATATTTTTAAGAGAATTTGTGGTAGTGTTTTCAATTCACTACTTTTATTCGATTGATTTTAGTAAATAGACTTGCTTGTCAGCAAGGAATTTGGTATTGATTTATATAACAAATAAAGATTCAAGGTTTTGTCCATATAATTAGTGTGCTCAGGCAATTAGCGGTGGGTCAAAGCCTTCTTATTTATTCATAGCTAACCTATGAAAGTGTAGTCTCAAATTAATTATACGAGAGCTAACTTGTGTTATGAGTACTAGACAACTGATAAACCTTCTTACATTTCCAAACACATACATATTTTGGATAATACAAATTAAACCCAGACACAGAACAAATAATCGTGCTCATCACACAAAAACTTATCCTGGGCGGGAATCGAACCTACGACCTCCGGTATAGCAATCAGGGCCTAACCACTAGACCAACAGGCCAGTCAAAATGTATGATAAAGATAATTTTATTTGTTTCAATCGTGATTTAAATCATATAGATCACTTTATACGTCTAGGTTAGTTAAAAATTTGTCCTTATACAACCTTAAACCATGGTTGTATTACTGTCGATCGCTCACATCGGTGGAACGGCTCGGAAATGAGCTATTCGGTGGTGGCCCTGCAGGAAATTGTAGGCTTTACTGCCCCCCACCGGCCAACGTCACAATGAACTCAATTCCCATCAGTGAGGAACTTACTGGTAATCTATAATTTAAAATATGGACGCTGTGATATATTGTGGCGGAGGTAAGTTGATTTATGTAGAAGTATGAGCGAAAAGTAAAACAGAAAGTTTTGTTTTGTTGTATTTTTTTTTGTGATATTATTCTTGGAAGGCAACTCAGGTATATTTAAATGTTTTATTGCCATCTGTAGTTGCAGCGTTCTTTACGGATCAAAATTCATTCATCATTCCCCAGCCCTTCTTCCAATTATTATTTTTTGGGGTCGGTGCAGCATGTCTTCTTCTTCCACACGTTCCTATCTGACATCATCTCGCAGGTGACACGAAATTATGGTCACATTTGATACGTCACTCAATTAATAATTGAGTGACGGATCAAAATTCATTATAATTAGTAATTTAGAGCTAGGACAACGGCGGGCCCGTATACGTCCGATCACCATAGCCTTTTTTTTTGTTTTTAGATAGCAATAACGTCATAACGATTTTCATGACACTGTACATTAGTCAAAATGACGTCATGGTTTGCCAAGAATCAAGATACCTATAGCTATAACTTTCTAAAAACTATTTTAGGTATCTTGTGGTCTGTTCGTTTCAAACGACATCTCACTTAAGCACTGTTTGTTAGATTGTTTTTTACTGTGTGGTTGGCAAAAAGGTTTTTTTTATATATCTTTATTTAAGGGGTCGTAAAAAGTTACTAACCTTTATGCGAGTTTAAATGAGGATTAAATTCCTTTGAGCAGGGAGAGGGGGGGGGGGGAGAAAATGATTTGCCAAATTAAGAACACGAAATGGCAACATACTACAATGCTCTTCCGTTATCTTTTCACTTACGGCTTCGAGTGGGGAAGCCCACACATGCTGTTAATCTACAAAGGCATCAGAAAAGTCTTCGAGAGGCACCCGGAGCTAATAATCAGATAAATGCCCACGTACAGTCAGCTACAGAAGTTGGATAATACAAGCTGATAGCTGTGTTCAGTATGTTTTAATGATACTAGGTGTCAAATATAATATGTTTTTTGAATTCCATACCCGAAGTAAAAACTAACATTAGTTATTGGTAGTGGCAAGATGATTTAACTGCAGACTGCGAGGATAGGTTAGAGGTCGCGTGAGGTAGAGACCCTGAAAGGATTTGGGGTAGGCCTTTACCCAGTAGCAGCAAACTATAGGTTTAGTAAAAAATATACGTTTCGTACTGTTTGCAATATCAAATAAGTGGACTCTCATGAAACAAGCACAATATTTTTCTAGTTTTTCATTTATAAAGGTAAGGAACCCTTTAAGTGCGAGTCCAACCCGCATAGGACAGTTTAATTCTAACCAATTTCTGTTACTAGCCGTACTTATAAAGCCTTCCTTACCTATTTATTAAATCAAATAGAGACGAAAGCTTAATATCTTCTGGGAAATGAGATGTTCCGTTTTATTAAGGATTTAGTGGGGATTTAAGGATTTGAATTTATGATTCGCGAAATAAAAGGCACGATCAATCAAGTCCCTTTGTTCTTAATATTTTACAGAAATAGGTATTTGTAAGCTCTTTGATTGAAATTGCCTTTATTTTAAGGTAAGCAGGAGTGTTGGGGAATTGTTTATTACTGTTTAAATAGGTAATCTTTTGTAAGTCGGAGTCAGTTTTGTAATATCTAAGGAATATTGGGTGAGTATTGAAATGTACATTAGTTTCATAATGTGTAATGTTCCACGACTTTCACACAACTCTATCTAGTCTCAAACAAAGCAGAGCTTGTATTATGAGTACTAGGCAACTGATATACATACTTATTTACTTCTAAATACATACGTACTGTAGATAAATACTTCCCAAATACAGAACAAAATTAAATGATCATGCTCATCACACAAAGATTTGTCCTGGGTGGGAATTGAACCCACGACCTCTGGCGTAGCAGTCCGGACCACTAACCTTAAATGTAGTATTTCCAAAATGTATTTATTCCTTCAAATACTGCATTGTGTACGTATATAGCCATTAATAGTATATAGCACGTTTAGTTAATTACAAAGTACATACGAGATCACAAAAGGATTCATCTGAATATAGATTCAATGTTCTAAATTTCCCATTCTCCAAGTAATCCTAAGCATATACTTTTCCACTTGGAGAAACTTTTCTTTTGTGTGTTGAACACATTTCGAGGTATTCAAAAGATATTTACGTATAAAAAACTCATATTAAAGTACATAGCGGTATCCTTAGGTCACATAACAGTTAGGCTGGTTGCAGGTGGACGATTTGTCTTGGAGAAAATAGGAGGTAATCTTGATGGTAAAGAAGTTTTGAAATAATATACAAACTAATGTAAGCAAGTTTGATTGTTAGTCTGTTTCTTCCGCTATGAGGTCTTAACCACTACATCGATTATAAAAAAAAGCTCTTATCATCAATAGAAAACTTTCCAAGCGCTTCTTGAGGCATTTTCCAACACTATTCTCTTTAAAATATAATATCTCCAAGTATTTTGGCATGGACAACTTTGAACTAATATAACGATTAGTAGTAGCCCAAAAGTCTTCCAACTAAAATTGATCCTTTAACAGGCTATGTAGGTATATTAGCCCCTAAATTTACAATGAAATATACACTCTATGACATATTACTGTTGACAGCGTCTATCAATAAAAAACCGTTTAAGCACTACAAAAATAATCGCAACCCTGCCAATCTTGTCCGTAGATCTGTACACACCCTTCCACCGGCTGTCGTACGAACCTTTTTGCATGAAATATGAAAGGTACACATTCTATAAGAGATCAGGCTGTTTTGTGTATATTACACGGCTCGAATGTTGCCCACAATACACTGAGCCCTGTTATCTTTAGACAAATATGGACCATCTATTCTGACCTACTTGAGGTTCTTAGACGTTTAAGGTCGTGACGCGTTTTGGGATAACTTATATGATGAAAGATGAAAAGGAGTTATGTAAAAAGGTGTAGGTAAATTAATTTATTAAAAAAGTGTGACTCCAGTGTCTGATTCGTCTGTATCTAGCTGGTCCATGCTGGGGAAGACGGATAGGTGTTCCGGACTCTTACTGCCTAAACCACCGGAGTGCAGCGCCATTCCCTTGCACCTAGGACCATGGGAACGCAAATACATACTACTACGATAGCTTACCCTTATCCTAACCCTAACTAATCAAAAGTATAAATCAAAGAACATAATTGATAGTTTTTTTTCCTAGCCTATAGTATCCCACTGCTGGGTAAAGTCCTCCCCCAAATTCTTCCACGGTTCTCTGTCTTTCTCCGCTTCAAACCAGTCCTAGCGGTGTACGTTTAGTTCATCCCGCCACAGTCCTTGATAGTTTAAACTGACAATTTACACTGGAAATAGATTAGGTATCCCCTATTTGCACGCAGTACAAACATTTCCCGACAAATACCAATTTAGCGATCAGGTAATTGGGATGGTGAAATTAGATACAACAAATATCCGATCACGTTTTAGGAACTGTGTATTTCATTATGCAGATTTAAATGCAGTACACTTTGTAGCAAAGAATCTTTCACTATTTTCCAAGACTAAGTTAAAACTGTTGTAGTTGTGGATAAGAAAGTAACGGCTTATCACGTGTGTAGAACGGCGTCTCACTTCCACACCTGCAAAATTTTCCTCTAAATGGTGAAACTCCAACAGGCATTCGGTCTCTGGTCATCTTAGCTCTTTTGTAGGTCACGATGTATAGGCATATTAAGTAGAAAATAATTAATGCGTTACTACCTAAATATATTGAAAACTTAATGTACCTACTTTCTTTCATTCACCATCAAAATTTTCTCCCGGCATCGCCTTCCTTTCAGAGGCGAGCTTACTTTTTGACCAAACTGCTTACAATAGGATAGTAAAAAACACAAATTCCCTGACCCATGTCTTTTATTATTTAGGTTTCTTATTCTTAGCAACCTTGAGTTCGATGTCGATGTATCCGTGTCCAACGTATCTAGAAGAGCCACGCTCAGTGTACGTGAGGTTGGCAATTATGCGACCTTTTGTGAACGGGAAACCTTTGGGCACGTAAGCTAGGGACAAGTCTTCGAGGTCGTAAACACCCTGGAATGCAAATTTTGTTTTAATTTTCTGTTGTGACTAAATGATTGAAGTCTTCTTGATATCTGTCTCTCAGTCAAATATCAATTTAACAGGTGTTTATTCTGATTGAATTGCTCAAATATACAGAGGGACGAATCTCGGAAACGAGATGTTTTTTATTTTATTAAATTGTCTTCGGTATTTATTTGAGCGGTTCCTAACATCTTTAATCTTTGTAGACATATCACTTCTTAACTCCGGTGGATGTCAGAAAATATCCAATGAATCTACACATTTTACTAGGTTAAGAGTCGAAAATAACAATTGATGTTTGAAAAAATCGACAAGTAAGTAATAGCACAACTGCTTCATTAGGGCAAACACACCAATATATACAGCAATGCAGATAAAACCTTGGTTGTTTTCGAACTGATGAGGTGCCATCAAAATAATTTGTTACTATCTGATGAAAAGTTCCGGCGGGACCGTGTCAGTTACTTAATCATCTCATTTCCGTTTGGTACGTGTGTAATGATGAAAACAAAATGGCGGCTGACCAGTTAAGACTTACAATTTGAAATCATTATTTAATTTCAGTTCAAAATTTGTATCAGATAACCATTTTTTTTTCAAGTTTGTACCCACAAATTGATGAAGCTTTATCTGTTGTGAGAAAATTGTTCTTAACTATTACTTTATCAAAAAACATCATTGGCCTTAATACCAACTTTTCAAGTAAGAATTTTAAACTTATAGAAGAGAGATACCGCTCTATGAAACTGTTTTTTAAAAGATGGTGGTACGGAATTGGGTTTCTGATTTTTTTTCTGACTTCTTTTATTAAGTGATATCTTAAAGTTTAAGTATTAACGGTTGGACTTAGCAGCACGCTCCAGTTCATCTTTCTTCTTGATGACATAAGAGTAAGGTAAACCTTTAGCAGCGTTGATGAGCTCATCAGCTACGCACTCAAAACTAGATTTTTTTTGGAATCTTTCAGAAATGCTTACCGGAGGGTAGGGACAGGTTCTGTTTTTAAACGCTCGCTTTAAAGTTGGCCCAATGAACGAGTCCGCTACAAGTTCACAAAACTTAAAGTGCATCTCTATGAAACTCGGACGATACCCGTTTGTTAGGTACTGGTAGAAATAAAAATCCAGCTGGAAAGAAAGATACATTTATTATAATGGTGTTTTGTAAAACGAGATATTATTTTTGAGAACGATGTCGCTATCGCGTTCGTTACTTACTTGGGGGGAAGGGAAGACAGAAAATACGTAAGATAAGGGTGCAATGCTAACGTAGGACTTTTTCAGAAAACTTAGAGCTCAAACAAACAAACACGTTACTACATATAATAATAACGTGCGACTCGGCAACGTGACAGTCGTAAGAGGGGTGACCCAGACTCTTACCGCCAAAAAACCACTGGAGCGTCCTCATCTGCCTACGTCTAGGGGCTGCGGCAAGCTGTTTAAGCGTGATAAAGTAACAAACAACCACCCAACCATACTTTAAAACTTATACTAAATAACAAATAAATAAATATTTCTCAACATTCACACAACGCCATCTAGTCTCAAATTAAGTATACGATAGTAACTTGTGTAATGAGTACTAGACAACTGATAAACATACTTATATATTTTTAAATACATACATATTATAGATAAATTACACCCAGACACAGAACAAATGATCGTGCTCATCACACAAACATTTGTCCTGGGTGGGAATCGAACCCACAACCTCCGGCTTAGCAATCAGGGTCACTAACCACTAGACCAACAGGCCCGTCAAACTACTATGTAATACGTACTACTACAAATACTAACTAATATTTGTAGGGTTAGAAAGAAGAGCTTACCTTCAAATTATTACCGACGACGACTACCGTCTTAGTGTTTATCCCGACATAGTACCTGGGATCGTGCCGGTTCTTTCGGTGGTTTGTCAGATTGAAGTATTCAAAGACGGTAGTGTCAATAAACGTCACTACAGGGTGTTCAGTATTGAAATACGACATCTGTGAAGTGGGTACTAGGATTAACATTTCACAATTTTTTTTCATCAACTGTTTACTGTTTTAGCTAAAGCTGGCGTTTTTGGAAGAAAGAGAAAACCTTTACCCAGCTGTGGGGGGATCTTACACAAGCTATATAAAAAGTGGGCAGATATTTTTGTAATAGAATCAAAAGTCAAAAAACGTTTGAACAGTATCCTGTATAACAGATTGATTGCTATTAATTCCCGGGATAACTTCAAGGGAAGAACCCCTGACTGGGTTTCTTCTTTTTAAAAGCTTGCAAGGGGATACTGGTTTAACATGCAGAGGCCTTGTTGAGAACTTTAATTTAAAATGAAACGGGGCAACTGCAATACCATTCACCCCTGCTCTATGGAAAAA
Organism: Chrysodeixis includens; assembly: GCA_941860345.1. Taxonomy (NCBI): domain Eukaryota; kingdom Metazoa; phylum Arthropoda; class Insecta; order Lepidoptera; family Noctuidae; genus Chrysodeixis; species Chrysodeixis includens. The sequence goes on along the minus strand of OW796107.1, from coordinate 1,094,026 downwards.
CTTACATAGGAAGCCTAGGGTAGCAACAAAACTATTGTAAATAATGATGATGAAACTAATATGGGCTATTGATAGGGTATGTTTAAATGTGTTCCCTTTACTAAAAATGGAAAAATTAAGCAACAGCCTTTTGATTCATTAGAATTCATATTGATAATTATTATTTTTAGAAATGGCCAATTTAAACCGACTTCAAAAAGAAAAAAGTTTCTTAATTCGACCGTGTATAATATATTTTATTTATGTTTGATTTTACATTCTTCAGTGTGAATTACTTTAATTTTGTAATGAAAATTGAGTCAAAAAAATTACAAGAAAAGAAACATAAATTTGAAACTGAAAATAACTTACAGGCTCCGAATAACACATATTAAAATTATAATCCAAGAAAAGCATTAAAATATACATTAAAATCATTTTAATCATATTGTATAGGGCACGACCACACTGAGATAAAAACTATAATATTGTGTTTCATTATCAATTAAGTCTGTACAAATAAAATAATTTATTTCTCATGGCTCATTACCCTTCCAGTTCTAAGTACAGTAAAACTGTACATAATGCCCTTTTGATAGCTCTATTGCATTTCATTAAAATGAAATTAATAAATAATGTAAAATTGAAATAATAATAGCTTGTAATAATGCTGGCCTTTTTTTTTGGTAAGGCGGGGGAATCGTCCCGGACATCCACCTCCTCAGGGGAGGAAGTGGGTAGTGTCAGACTCTTACGGACTAAACCTGCATCGCCATGCAACGTCTTCCGTGTTTGGTCGGTGCGTGGCAATGTGTTGCAGTTCATTACGCACCGACCACGGGGCACTTTCAACCAATATGGGTCGATAGCTTAAATTACTATCGTGTAATAATGCTGGCCTGAAGCTTTAAAACTGTTGTGGTTGTGGAAGCGAAATAACACACTACATTGTACGTAAATGCCTCTCTTTTAGGCCATAGTTTTACGAAGCTCATGGTAAGAGGTGGTCATAGATATTATAATTTTAATTGTCATCTAGTATCTACTTTTGAGAAGATGTCCATCACATCAACACTCTGATCCATTTAGCTTTAAAGCATTGCATACATCGAAATTAAGGAAAGCACTGCATTTTATGTTGTTCTCTTTATACAAGTGTACATAAACCCTCTACCAATTTAAGAAGTAATTTGTCACACTAATTAGTAATGGGATAGCTTAATTTAGTTCAACCATATTTAAATACTTGGCGCTCTACATAGATATGCAATGGAGCAATGGCGCAATTAAATGTATTTTCTTTCTTTCTTTTCTTTTTTATATGGAATCACGTAGGTATTGCGTTGACATTGTCACTGGCTGAAGGGTGACAAAGGTTTACGCGCCGTGAGCCGCACCATTTTGAACGACATGATTTATGATAGCTTTCAGGGTGTATTAACACTTGTGTACAGTGGTGTAGTAATGTTTGACTTACATACTAGCTGAGTAATGATGTTGCTCTAAAGCAAGTCCACTGTTGAGCAAGTAGCAGAATAATGATATTGCCTTGTAGCTAGCCCAGAGTTGGGCAAGTACCTAAGTAATGATCTTGCCTAGAATCAAGTCCACCGTTGGGCACGTAGCTGATTGATATTACCTTAAAGCAAAGCCTAGAGTGGGTAAGTATCTGAGTGACATGGCCTGTCACAGTCCCACTGTTGAGCAAAGGCCTCTTTATAGAGAAAGAACGACCATGAAAAAAAAATCTGGTTACAGAAGAATTGATTGAATGTGATCAATGCTTATGTGTTTCCTATGTGCAGACCTTTACCCAGCAATGTGATATTAACAGGCTGGTGTCATTATGATATTAGTAGTAACTTTCCCGAGCAATGTGTGGTGTTTTACTAAAACGCGAACGCCTTGCAAAATTTAAAAGCAATGCTACGAGAACGCGACACAAAATCATTTGCTCCGAAGAGCACAGGAGTCAGAAGTAAAAATATAGATTTAAAAGAGATTTGCTATAATATTACTTTAAGGCTTTATTGTAAACACATTTTATGATTATGTTAAACCTTATTTTTAACTAACAACTCACATGTTATTCTACAAATCCACCCATTAATCTGTCTTTCGTATGAAAAGTGGAATAATCCTCAAAATCTCTCTTAAAATTCGGAAAAAAACACGAAAGAACGCATACATTTATTTTTTTAGCTCTCTTGCATTGAACCTTGGACTTTAAATAGATATCTAGAAAGTATTACTTATAAAAGACACAAACCTAAAGTTCAACCTCAGAATTTATTGTGCTATCAATAAAAAAATCTTTCTAAACTAATTACGTACTTAACTTTATAAACACATCTCAAAACCGACCCGAGTTTGAATTTTACTATGCCATTGAAAACTCAGGACCGCAGAAATAGCATAATATTCAAAGGAAAGCACCAAATTCACATTACGTTTTCCACAATCGTTTGGCGCGGAACAAACTGAATACGACCGAGGGCGCGGACGTCCGTCGCTTTACAATAAAGATTTGGAATATACGGAAGATATACTACAGAAGATCAATGTATTTGTCTAATATTATTTAAGCTTAAGTTTGTAAATATGGATGGATGGGTGGAGATGTGTTACTCTCTTAAGCTTAAAGTTAGATAGAATCGATATGGAGTTAGCTGACAGACGTTCGTTCGTAGGTTATTTTTTACCCTACTACGTAAATAACATGAACGGTCAATTGAAGGCAAGCGGTTTACTAGCAGACATATTTTTTTCAAAATATCTTGGTTTTTGGGAGCCTGTTTAACAGTCCTTCAAACCAAATTGAAAAACCAGTGCAAGGCATACTGCTTAATAAAAAATATATTTCAACGAATAACAGTTTCAAATCCTTTTAAAGGCTGCACTAGCGTAAAGTCTAAAAACAGTCATCACTCACTACTCAACCGAGTCTAAAACTCCACATAACATATCTAGATACCATTTCCAATAATACTTCTGCACTTAACTTCCCTACCGACATTAAAATTTCTTCTTTTTAGCCTGAAGGGAAAATTCGGGATCAAACGCAGCAACGTTACCACGTGTTATAAAAAATGACAAATAAATTGTTCCCGCAGTGCCCTGGTACGGGAGGGGGGGGGGGAACAGCTGATGGCGCGGGGGGAGGGGGGGAGGGGGGGGTTTGTAGTGCCTGATCGCACCGGGGATGTTTTGATTGGATGCCTGTTAAAGGTTTTAAGATCAATGTAGGCTTGTGATTTTATGGTAGGTACGCGATGGTTTTTGAATTTGTCGTTTTAGATGAGGACTTAAGTAAATGTGTAACGTATTAGTGTTGTTGGGAGAATTAATAGTAGTTTGCGTAATCGTACACTGGATATATTAATAAGTGAATTGGACTATTTTTGTGAAGGTAGGTTGTAAGTTTTAATCGGAATACTTATTAAAACGAATACCTTAAGAGTAATTTAAGAATTCAACTGGTCCCATGAAAAAATGACAAATCTACAAATGATAAAATTGATTGAATGGCTCAAAATGACGACTTTTTGATTTTGATTTACTATTAAACATATTTTAAAAGAGTAGCATATGGAGTTTCTTGTCAGTTCTTCTCCATGTAAGGGTACTTCTCAGATTTCGTGCAAAATGGATGCAATTGTGAGAATATAAAAAATGATTATTTTTCTGATGTCAACTCAAACCTATAATAAATTTATATTTACTGAGCGATTTATATGTCATTCCACACATAATTAATAAAGATATTGATAAAATAAATTTATGTTCGCTGAAGGTAATGAAATGAGTACATCTGGTAATGATATTTTTCAAGAAATTAATGAGTAAATATAGCTGGAAATCAATAAAAAATCTAGTATGTCATCATAATGTATTTATTTAGTGATTTTAATTACTTGTCGATGCTGAAGAATCAACACCTCACTAATTTTCTTGTTTTTCTTGTTGTTTTCTGAACAATGTTTACTATTCACTTTCCACCGTTTTCACTGTAGTCTTTGATTTCTAGGCGTCATATCTATAATGCACTTAATTTTCTTTTCTTCTTTCCTTCTTAAATATCTATATTTTAGAACCATTTACATAACTTTTACTTCACCATCATCATTAAAACTGAAGGTAATTGATGGTAATGTATTAGAGGGTAATGAGATTTAATAACTTTTTTGGTTATTACGCATTTAATAATCACACCATTTCTATAATAGAAGTTTCTAGGTATTGAAATATATCAACAAGTCTATTAAATCTAATACCAAAATAAAAAGATGAGAACTAACCGTTAAATTTAAATGAAGGTAATTAGACAATAAATTGTGGAAACCACTAATCACGACAATTACACAAGCATTACAGAAAATTGGGCAAATTTCATCCTCCTCACTGATCCTCGGGCGATTGGCGGCGTGTGCGCGAGACTGTTGCTATGAGAGCTGTACCCATAGCACTAAAATAAACTATAATATTTTGATAGTTTGTTCATGCTGAAGGTGATGCAACTTTTTTTTTGGGAAAATTGTTTTTATTTCGGGAACGTCAGGTATAGTACATATTTATAAAATAAATGACAAGTTTTATTCCTAATGAAATACCTAAGGTTTGAAAAGTAACCACTTAGAATTAAAAATCTGATTAAGAATCTGAAATCTGAGAAGTACCCGTAAATGACATTTGGAACCGCGCAACTAGATTTAGTAAAGTTTCAAAAGTTCCTGAGGAGACTTACATATACTACTTTTAACCGACTGCGTCTCCTCTGACGCAGTGTCTCTAATTGTGTAATAATTCTATAAATAAGGTTTTTCACCTAAAACCAATATTCTGGTGAAGTTGCGAGCCACAGCTAGTTAAATATATTTTCAGCTAGAGTCACTTTTGGCGTTTCTGTTTGGATTTTCGAAAACAAAAAACGATCTTATTTCTGAAATGCTATACGAACTACTTGTCTGCGGTGACTGTTTTCCTAGTCGTGAAGATATCAAGTTGTACTAGTATTCATAGACTAGTACTTAACTACAAACACCTATTTTTTTTTAAACTTTCGCGACTAGTACACATATTTTAGACAACATTCATCTCATTCACGATATAATTCGATATTTATTTTTTCCCGACGTTTCGGTCGAGTACAAACACCTATCTATACTCCATTTGTTTAGGTAGTTAACTAAATGTAAACAATCTTGGCGTTACTTTTTAACCAAAAACATAATTTTTAATTTGGATATTACTGCTTACAAATCAATTAACTATAGTTTTAGAAAATCTCAATGTATTTCAAGTTGTAAAACGTATTTTACATTTTTAAAGATCACATTTTGTTTAAAAGACATACCAAAATTGTTTACATTTAGTTAATTACCTAAACAAATGGAGTATAGACCTCGAATTATCTAGATATCTAGACTGAGATTAGTCTAGAATCCCAGCAATAACCAGTAAAACACGTTCCGACCTGCGGGACACGAAATATAGAAAGTATTTAATTTATTTCAACTATCAGATAAAGTAGGGCTACATTTCTATTTGGTTTAGTCTTCTAGTAATAAAGTATTTGAGTAATTGATTTCAGCATTTCTGTAGGTAAATAATTGACAGAAAATATTTGTCTGTCAAAAAAAAAAAGGTTAAAACCGTTTTACATCTCAGAGACTTTTTTAAATTTGATACAAGCACTGAAAGGTGTATTTGTAAATACAATATGATTATTAAGTATACCTTTATTTGTTGCCTTATTAAGCATCCTTTGATTCTCCTTCATGATAATGAGGCTCGCCAATACTAGACCACTTCAGTCTTCAACGTATTAGAATTTGTATGACTAATCCTTTTGCTACTAAATTCATCACCCACCTACTTGTGTTACCTCCTATAGATAGTACCTAAACCAGCAAAATGCATTTACATAATCAAAATAATACACCCCTTCCACTATCAAACCATTTCACAGCTTATAAAAAATACATACTTCATAACACGAACATTGAACTGGCTTTGTTTACACCTTGGTTGCCATAGCAACACACAAATTACTCCTTGCATCGATTTTTAGCTTGACCCACTGCAGTACTATCACAGTATAATGTTATGTAAAGTATGACGTCTTCATATAAAAGGGCGTAGCGTGGGTTATGTCTACGCTATCAGATTGTGGCATGACTGTGACATGATACAGTCGCGAGTGTGTCCCAGTGACGAAAGGACTGTGTGTTATTGGTGTAATTAAAATGCCGTAGGAAGGCAGCCCTATCTGTTGCTAGCTGTTTACATCCCGCGCGACTGTAGGTATTTATTCTTAGCAACGGCCGAGTCCTACTACTGTATTAATTTATACTGTAGTAGGTACTATTTTAAGGTAAAAGGGGTGGCTTGACGACCAACGGTAGTGCGTCAGACTCAGATTAATTGTACCGCAATGACTAGGAAATTTAAGTATCGCCTTTAAAATTATTGATTCGTTATTAACAGGGTCGATTAGACGACCTTTGCCAGATTTGAGAAAGAAGTGCGGTTGAGGTAGAAAATGATTCGCATAGCCATTAACAAGTTATATTTTTCCGAGCTCTGTCGTATAGAACTTACGATTTAAAGTCCTGTCCCTTATCAACTTTAAACCGTATAAAAACTTAAAACAATTCTCAAACAAACACATACAATTAACACCTGAGCGCACTTAATAGCGTGATATGTTTATACCAAGCAAGGAGAGGTCAGATGGGTGCCGAGGTCAAGGTCGCGGTATGCATTATGCAACGTACGTACACGAGATCGCGTGTAAACGTTAACACCGTCAGACCGACAAGTTTACGTAATAATATTAGTTTGTTATCCGACTTTGAAAAAAAGGGTTTTGTATTTTTTGTCTAAAGGCTTTAGGTAATGTTGCCATTGACGAGCCTGTTGGTCTAGTGGTTAGTGGCTCTAACTGCTACAAGGTCGTGAGTTCGGATCCCAGTTGGGACAAATGCTTGTGTGATGAGCTTAATTATTTGTTCATGTGTCTGTGTCTCTCATCATGTGTCTGGGTGTGATTGATCTATAATATGTACCTATGTTATGTTGACAACTATTATACATACTTCTAAACACATAACGTATACTATAGATAAATTACACCCAGACACATAATAATGCTCATCACACAAGCTTTTGTTTTGGGTGGGGATCGAACCCACGACCTCTGGTATAGCAGTTAGGGCCACTAACCACTAGACAATAGGCCTGTCAAAGTGTTAACACTGGTTACTGCAAATGACTACACTGTAAGTTAAATATTTAATCAAATTAATCGCAACATTCCCATTTATGTTGGATAAAATCACAGTAATGGTTTAAAATCATTATCTTCACATTGTATTACAAATTAATGGATTACCAAATTGGTTTCGAAAATCCAAAGCTAAATTATATTAACTGCATTAATTAAACAATTTATATGAAACTTATATGAGTTGATATGTTAATTTCTCATCCGTATTATACTTTTTTAGTTGATACAGAAGTTACATGACGTAGTTAAATTATAAAATAACCGACTAACATTATAGACGCGAAAGCTTATAAGTATGGATGAATAAATGATTAGATGGTTGTTAGTTAATCTGTGACACGCAAACGACTTGAGTATTTTGATGAAATTTTGTGTTTAGTTTGCTGATATCCTGAATTAACACATAGGCTACTTTTTAACCGACCGCGTGTGAGGGGGTGTTTGTTTGTAGCTATAAGCGACGTTCGCATGGGCGAAGTCGCGGGCAACAGCTATTATTAGCTATATGTACATAAGTATAATTGATTTAGTAATGTTTTTAAACTTTAGTCACTTGTGCACATATTTTAGTCTTGTACACGTATTTTTTATTAAGAGATTTCTTTTCTCCCGACCTTTCGGGACTACCCGTGTCCCCGGGTCGGTGCAACTTGGTCGAAACGTCGGGAGAAAAGTATTATATCGCGAACAAGACCCGTTTGCTGTCTAAATATGATTGTTTTATGCATACAGTACTCCCTAAATTAAGGGTAATCGCTGAAGATTTCACTGACCTTGACCGGAGATTATATTAATATCTGCGCATAATTATGTGTACGAATCTTGCATGCTGCACACAACAATGATGCTCTAATCTCGAGATATACTGACAAAAACTGTTTCACACTATTTATTGATGATTTATTTTTTCTTATTTGTCCATATTTGGTTTTACTGCATTTTCTGGGAAACTTGTTTAATAATTACATTCTTTTATTTAAATATTATCCTATTGTTAGAGGAAAAAATACGGCAGCCTATAAAAGGAGGGCGCTTGACAGTGCTCGCTCTATTATTTTTCATCGGCCGGCAAGTCAAGAAGCTCTGTCCGAATTTCGAATCTCTGTCATTTCTGTCAATGATTATTTTCAAATATTAAAATTCTTTGGTTGTTTGGTATTTAATTTCAATTTGTAACATCAGAAGTGGGATTCGAAGGCTGAAAAGCCGTTGAACGCCCTATATTTCTGGTCTTGCAAAGGGAAATTTTGTAATTTGTAGCTAATCTTTAACGTTGCCTGGTTATTTAATATTCGGGTGGAGTTTTTCGTACGCACGATGCCTGCCAACAACGATCGCAGCAAACGAAAGCGCCGTGGGTGCGCACCCCTTCACCCAACCCGATGGAAGAGATCTTGAGGAGGCTGCGCGTGTAGAGGACCAGCCCCGTGCGTCTGTGGAGACGCAAGCCATCGCAACGACCAGTGCCGGCGTCAGCCATGACGTCGTTGCACAATTGCCCACGACATCACCGACATCCGAGCTTGGGGTGCCTACACCGCTGCGCGAGCCCGTGGCAAGGACGCCGACGCCGAGCCTGGACACCAGCAACATGGGTTCAACGCAGTCTTAAGACGTGGTGACGAACACTGCAGAGCGTTTTTTGACCGCTATCAACTGTGCTCAGGTCAGATCCAACCGATATTTTGTCTCTGATTTTGATCCGAGTGTTCATGATTTCGACACGTGGTGTGATGAAGTTGAAAAAAGATGGTCAGGTTAGGCCGAGTAGTTATAAGATTGATGCATTAGTTAAATCACCTCAACCCAGTAATGTCAAACAGGTCCGCCAATTTCTTGGGTCTTGTGGAACGGTGAATGGACACCCGATACTTGTGCTGTTTTTTTTTTCGAAGTGGACGTGACTGCGGGCACGGTCTACTGCGTGGCGAGCAGCGGGCTCGGGCAGCATGCAGTACCTGGACGTGGCGTCGGGCAAGCTGACGACGCTGGAGAGCGCGGCGGGCGCGCGGCCGGCGGCGCTGGACGTGCACGCGGGGGAGGTGCTGTGGGCCGACGCGGCCACTGCGGCACTCTACGCCTGCGACTATGTCTAGAGTGTGTTGTGTGTAGTGTTCAGTGGAACAGACCCATGTAAATCCTGTGCGCCATGGTATTGGGGTGACCCTGACACTGGTGGTATCTGGGGTGAGTCGTGGCGCAACCGACAACAGACCTGTGTAAATCCAGCCGTCAATAGGTATCTGGGGTGACCTACAAGAGACTGATGTAAATCCTGTTTGCGCACGAGAGTATGTGCGGGGTATTCGGTTGCGTGGGAACAGACCTGTGTAAATCCTATGAAGTGAAACGCTAGCGTGTAGCGCTTGTCATTTTGACTTGTATGTTGGTACATGATTTAGATGCTTTTATGCACTATATGAGTTAAAACCACTGTTTACAATGTAAATGAGCATGTTTCTTAGACTGTGTGTTTCTCGCAGTGTTCTCACAGAAACCGATTATGATGGCGTCGAGCAACCGTTGGACGCCGAGGGTGTTGCTGGACCATCCTCGAGTTCCTGCTGAGGGCTTCGAGCACGCAGCCCCGTCAGGAGAGGCCGTGTTAGAGGAAAAATACGGCAGCCTATAAAAGGAGGGCGCTTGACAGTGCTCGCTCTATTATTTTTCATCGGCCGGCAAGTCAAGAAGCTCTGTCCGAATTTCGAATCTCTGTCATTTCTGTCAATGATTATTTTCAAATATTAAAATTCTTTGGTTGTTTGGTATTTAATTTCAATTTGTAACACTATATTGTCCCACTGCTAGGCAAAGACCTCCCTCTCATCTTTTCATTTCTCTCTTTTAAATGTGTAAAAACAAAAACAGGATAATTATATTTATTGTTGGTTTTATATAATAATATGGCTCTTGACCTTTTTAGATGACGTTGTGGGAATGTTGCGGATTATTTATTTATACTTGTTATACACTGACCACAAATACTAGCATCGGTCTATTGACATTGAATGTATGAACCACATAATCATGTAATTATCCAGTTCGATGGCCCGCAGCGTGAGGAAACTCGGAGGAAGGTGACGAAAACACCGCGGTGTTTAGCGAATATAGGGATGTGATACAATCATACTTTGTAGTTTGTAGCGGGAGGTGATGTTACAACACTAAAAGTTTAAGTAAATTATATACAAATTAGAAAACCGTTATAATTCTTGAATATTGCCAAAAGGTACAAAAAATACTATTGTGTTTTTGTTTATGGAAACTGTGTCGATGACAATTCTGACAGTGGAGGTGTTCAAAAACACGACTCGAAAAGACTTTTTCCCCAACCTAATATTATGTTGGTTCACTAATAATCTCTCTAGTAATCTGCAGTAAGTTTAATAGTACTCCATATAATTTAATAAATTAATAATTTAGAAAACCCCCTATTTTTAACCCCCATCCCATCATATTTGTCGACATTCGGTTAATCTCCACACTTTCACCGCCCACAACTTTAAAACAGCTCAACCGATTTTCATCAAACATGTCTAAGAACACTCGCAAATAAGTCACCTTTTATACAAATAAAACTAAATTGTAATCACTGGATTTATTCGGGAGTTATAATGCCACATACAGACAGACACACAGACAGACACATTAAACTTATTTGCGTCGGGGGTTAAAAATACAAATAATAAAGTGCCAATTATGACCTGTCTGCCACCACAAATATTCGCATAATGAAAACGTGTTAAAACATGTTTTAACTTTATGTTTAAACCGCGAACAATTGATTCTCGTTGACTGTTTGCGGCTGCGGTTGATATCGACAGTAAAATGACAAGATTTACCATTTATTTTAATTAATTCGGTGCAAAAATGCAGGAGATACGGATTATGCGGTCGTTGTATACGAATGTATGAAATGTAAGTAAAATAAAACGATGTAGCAATTCAGTAGGTATAGTTTTTTACAAGCTTTTGTTTTAATTTAAAACCTATGTTATGTATGTTTAGGTCTTATTTTGTTTGCTAAATTAGAACCTCTTGTTAATGGTCGATTGAGTACCTGACCTATAGATAGTAGACGCGGGCTCGATGCAGCTGCTGGAGAAAAAACTGTCTATCATAAAAAAAAAAAAAATTTTAACCACATCCCCGCAAATCAAGGAGTAAGAAAACGAAAGAAAATATATGGATATGACAGGTCTAAGTCACGTGATTTACCGAAACGAAATGTCATTTGCATACATTTAAGCATTTCCTATATAAGTTAACGGTTGTAGAAGTGTTACTTTTCTACAAAAACATTTCACACAATTATCTTATAATTATATTGTTTTTCTTTAAGCTAACTGCGACATAACACCATAACTTTTCCAACAATCGGAAAATCTACATAACGTAAAACGCAGATGGCACCTGCTCACCATAAAACCACTATTAAACCATGAATCAGCTGCAATCACAATATTACTTAAATAACCTATCATTTTAACAAACACATACTTACCTATCCACCCTTATCACAAGCGCATAAGATTGAAGTTCCCGTAACACGTTTGCTTGTCACTACATAACACAAACATTTTTTGTAAAATCCTTATTGTAATGTGTTAAGGTTGAATTTTGCTTGGCATGTTTAGTGTCGTTATGACGTTATGCTCCTGTGTTGTGATTGGTCGTGATCGTGCTGCATTGCACAGCGATATGACCTTCAAACGCTCACGCGCAGTTTGTACAGTCGCGGTGTAAAGTGTTTAGAACTTGTCTATGAGATATTTTATGAAGAAGGTTAAACAATGTTGTTTTAAAAGAAAACGCAGGCACGTTATTGATATTATTGTTATAAAGATATATAAAAAATAAGAACGTTAACGTTATTTCTTTTAATTTCAGGTTGCTTAGGTCAAATGAATTTGTTGCGCTGTTTCTTCTCCCGCAGCAATAGCACAGGAAGCGGTGAAGAGTGGGCGATGGATACTGTCTATTATAATTTTGACGTTCAAAAAGTTCTACATTGGAGACCAATTTGAATAAATGACTTTTGATTTTTAAATAATCAATTACTCTATATTATTAATGAAGTACTACAAAACCGACTCAACCAGTGAAAAAAAATAAACTAATAATGTATTACATCAAATAATTAATAAAAGACAAAAATAACCAACAAGGTACGTCAAAACCAGATGTTTTTAAGTAGTTCTCGGTAACACATATGTAGTTATAACTAATCATCTAGTGACTTCGCTCAACGTATGAAGCTTAGAGTATTAGAATATTCCATCAGAGTTGAAGTTTTGATTCGGCTTAATAGTGAGAGTAACTTAACTAGCAGAACTTTGGAGCGGCTTTATCATAGCGGAGTTTCAAAGTTAATACGGTTCCACATGAGATGGGAAGCTATGCTATAGGAAGATATATTTTGTTTTTATTTCTATTGTAATTTTAGAAGTATTGCGGTGGGATGATCAGAATCTAGTCAGATATGTGGAGTGCTTGTTGCCAGAAGTCACAAAAGACAGGGATGTTAAGAAGGAGAAAAGGGGAGGCCTTTGCCCTGCAGTGGTATTTTATTTAAAATAAGTTTATCGGTGTGACAACCTAGTCAGATGGGATATGGGGCTAATAAAACTATATTAATTCGGCCGAAACGTCAGGAGAAAAGAATCGAAAACCTTTATAATTACATCGCGAGTAAGACTCGTTTGTTGCAGATATAAATAAAACTAAATAAATAAATATTTCTCAACAATCACACAACGCCGTCCGTGTGGTGTCCGGATATAAAGAATAGCACCACCCCATATCCTCCACTGGGTGTTGAAAAGGCGACTAATGGACCTTAAGACCCAGTGCACTGTACCAAGCACCTTGGGTCACCCGAATGGTGGCGGGTAAACAACCAACCATCGCATTCCCAAAGAGGGTTAGTGTCAGGCAGGCGGCCGACTATAAAACCATAGCCAAAACTTTAAGCAACACGTCTAGAAGACGTGTTGCGCCAACCCCGAATAATAATAATTGGGATAAGGGCAGGGGAATGATGAATCACACAACGCCATCTAGTCTCAAGTTAAGCATACCTACTTAGTAGATTATGTGAATATTATGAATACAGATTGCTCGTCTTTGAATCAGTAACTATTCATTCTTTTTTTATTCTTTATTTATTTTATTTAGACTTACATTGGATCATGTCAACCCCATCATTCACTCTATCCAACTATAAACAAAAAATACATTTTGCTATAGTTTGGCCACAACCGCTGTACCGCGCCTTAGGTATGCGCGGTGAGGTGGGGGCCGGGAAAAAAAGTGCACGAGTTCACATGAGATTGATTTTATCGGATAGATCTTACGATATCAGTTTACTGTTCTTCAAGCACGACAATATTAAATTATTTAATTGAGGTTAATTAGTTAATTTGAAATCAGTTAAATAAGAATACCTAAATATTTCACTTCGTTTAACTATATATTATGTATTTTACTTATTTAATTAAATATTAATGAAATATAGTCAGATTTAACTGAGTTTATTTTAAATTAGGACTTGGTTTACAAAAAAATTGAATTTATTGAATGCCGTAAACAATTTATTCAATATGTGTTAACATTACGAGATATCGCATGAACCATTTTTAATATGAATCTCATGTGTTTCAGACATAGACAGTTCGATCTGAATTTGAATTTGAATTCGATTTTGACACTAGCGAACAGACAAATCGCATTGGCCTATGCTTCCCCCGTCTCGCCCCGCGCCTTCCTAAGGCGCGGTACAGCGGTAATGGTCAAACTATAACTAAGCTCCAACAAAAGTATTGTTTTAATTTTCTAGACTTATCTATTGCCATCCACAATAGTACTATAAATGGTGAGAATTGGCTAATCTACCCGAGAATGAAGCCAATGGACGGGATTAAATAATTGTTGCTCAATATAATAAAACACTGTATCTGAGTCAGTTGCTTTATCCATAGAATTGTATTCAGTCGTTCGAGAATGTTTGAAGAATTATTCCTTGTTAACCAATTTCGAAAAGGAGGAGGCTTCTGAATTTGACCGTATATTATATTATTATGCTTTTTTGTAATTTTAAGCTTAAGATCTTTTTGTCACTTTTAAAAGGTCACTATGTGAAATGTTCGCTGAGATTTCAGTTAAAAAAACCAAACATTTTGTTTGAGATACATGTCAACAAATCCATACTAATATTATAAATGTGAAAGTGTGTTTGTTTGTTTGTTCGTCTTTCACGTAAAAAAGGCGCAAAGGATTGGCGTGATTTTTTGTGTGGGGATAGTTGAAGGGCTGGAGAGTGACTTAGGCTACTTTTTTTCTTAATCAGCCCTTAAATGGTTAAAATTTACGGTTTAAATATTCCCAAGGGAAACGTAAATAAAAGTACACGTCATTGACAATTCATGTGTCAATGTAGCTTGTCATTAAAGAAAATTGCTGATAAATGAAAAATCAGATTCTTTGCGAATAGTTACACAAAACTGTATATTTTTCACGCGCGAAGCGGTCGCGTGTTGGTGTTCCTGCCGTGTGATCTAATAGTTACCGTATAACTTCTTGGGTGTTTCATTGCAATGGAGGAAAGTATCGCTGATAGTGACGACGCCAGTGATTCGGAATCAATAGTTAGCAGTCAAAAAGAATATGAGCACACACAAATTAATAATGTTGATGAAGAATATTCTCATGAAGAAGGAAGAAGTAGTGTGATGAAAAGAAAAGAGAGAGAAGAGGATAATAGTGCAGAAGATGACTTTATTACTGTTGAGAGAAAAAGATCCAAGAAACTTAATCGGAGTGATTCCTCAGAATTTTTGCGTAACAAGAGCGTAGATCGAAATAACAATCAGAATGAGCAAATAGAAGACGTCAATACCTACGAAGTTTGTATTACTTCAATGGTAAGTTTACCAAAACAAATGGCCTTGGCTAAACTTCTTAGAACTGAGAATATTAAGGGGATCAGCAGAATCAAATATAAAAGTTTTAACAAAGTACTGCTACAGTTTAACAAGGAAGAAGAGGCCAATAATTTACTAAGCTGTAAAAAAATTAAAGAGATGGGTCTTAGGTGTCAGAAAGTGAATGAATTGTCATTATGTTACGGAATTGTAAAAGGAGTAGACATAGATATGAGTGAAGGCGAATTGCAGAATATATTAGAATGTGAGACTGAGATTATTTCTATTAGTCGACTTAAAAGACTGAACGCAGACGGTAAATGGGTCGACAGTGAAACTGTTAGGATGTGTTTTAAAGGAAACACCTTACCAACACACGTATACGCATACGACTGTCGCTTCAAAGTTGACGCGTACGTGTTCCCGGTGACTCAATGTTCAGGATGTTGGCAGTTCGGACATGTATTAAAGTTTTGCCCAACAAAAAAGAAATTATGTCCTAAATGTGGAGGTAGCCACGAAAACTGCGATACAAAAGAATTGAAGTGCCTAAACTGTAAAGGGCCCCATTTTGTTCTAGATAAAGCATGTCCATTATATCTCAAAGAAAAGCAAATTAGAATAATTATGAGTAAGGAACAAATACCTTACCGTAAGGCCCTTCAATCATTGATTGAGGATCGAGAAAATACTACGAGCTTTTCCCAAAGTTCACATAGTCCAGCTTTGTGTACAAGTATAGTAAGAGGAGTGAAAACCCATATTAACTGCGAAACTGATGAATTTATATGTCCCAACTGCAAAGGTCCACACATGGCGCTGGATAAATCTTGTCCATGTTTTGTCAAGGAGAAACAAATTCGTTCTATTATGAGTGAAAATAGTATTACCTATAAGGTGGCATTAGAACGATATTTGCAAGGTAAAGCCGTTAAAGAGACTGCAATTCAAATTCCGTCGGTGACACCTCACACAAGAAGAGAAGAATCAATTGGTACCGAAAATAAGCAGATAAACGGAAATATGAAAGAAAGTTATAGTATGGTTGTGCAGAAAAAAAAATCAGCGAAACAAATTGGAAATAGTCAGGAGCAAGAAGTTACTAATAGAAAGAAAACTAAAATTCCTCTAAATAAATTACATGACATAGTAATGGAAGGGGGCGGTTCAGAGTCAGAAAGTAATCAATCAGCAACAGATACAGAGGAAAATAGAGATACAGGACAGAAAAGAAATGAATGGAAGTATGATATTTGGGGTTTAGTATATAAAATTAAAAATATACTTATGTCAGGAGATAGGTTTGAAAATAAGTGTTTGTCAGTCTTAAAAGCTTTGATTAATGAATGTAAAATGTTTATGATGAACCTATTTACTCGTGATGGAATAGCTGATCACTTATGTAATCTTTTTAAACTGTTTAATGGATAAAAAATTTAAGTTAAATATTGCTCAGTGGAATGCACAAAGTTTGAAACCAAAATTGGTTGATTTTGACAGTTTACTTTCAAGAGAGCATATACACGTCGCTTTAATAAGTGAAACGTGGTGGGATGCGGACTCTCCATTACATGTAAGTGAATATAATGTATATCGTAAGGACAGAGATGATTCATACGGAGGCGTGGCGATTTTTGTTCACAAATCTTTGAAAACACATATATGCTCCATCAACAACATCAATCCAGGTATAGAGATAGTTTATGTTAAAGTTTTAAATTGTAAATATTTGGAAAATATTATTTCCTTGTATTGTCCATCATCTGTGCATACGACGCAAACAGATTGGGATAATATCTTCAGGTTAGTCTCCACGAAAACGATGATAGCGGGTGATTTTAACGGCCACCACTCGAATTGGTCTTATAGGATTGATCAAAGAGGTTTAAAAATATATAATTCATCGTTAGAACAGGGTTTTGTGTCTCTTAATGACGGCGCGGCTACCAGAGTCAAACTGGTGAACGGCAGGCTACAGTCATCCGCTCCTGATATTACTTTCGTATCTTCTGATGTAGCAGTGCATTTCATGTGGAAAACGCTTAGTGAAAATTTAGGCAGCGATCACCTTATTATTAAAATCTCGTTAAGTTACAATGACATTTATCAATTTGTTAAAAATAAAAATTTCAAACATGCGGATTGGATAAATTACTCAAAAGATTTGAGTAATTTATTTTTTCTGTTCGATAGTGTTAACTGTAGCGAAAATGAAGTTCAGTTCTTTTATGATTACTTCCTTGATGTTGTTAACAATTCGTCCGATAAGAACATTCCAAATATTAAGCTATGTACAAACCCAGCCAGAGCATTTAAGGCCAAACGGTATTGGTGTCCATCGTTATCAAAGGTTGTGGCTGAACGTAGACTTGCTTTAAGTACCTTTAGGAAAAATCCAACACCTGATAACCTTGGAAAGCTGGAACGTAAAACTGAAGAAGCTAGTAAGCAAATACGACAGGCCAAATCAAACGGTTGGAAAAACTTTTGTGATAGTATGGGAGAAAGTACATCGGTTTCTAACATGTGGGGCAAAATGCGCTGGTATAAGGGATATTGTAAATCTAAATTTAGTATTCCTGATGACAAACAAAATGAATTGCTACGTTCCCTAACACCTGACTCAGTAGGGATATGCCCACCCGTTTTTGTATCAGACAATAGTCGTCTTAGTTCAGATTTTAAATTACAAGAGCTGGATGTTTGTATTAAAAAAAAAGACACAGCGCCCGGTAGTGACGGAATTACGTATTCAATGGTTTACCATTTACCACTATCGGGTAAAAAGTTTTTGTTGGATATTTATAATGCAATTTTTAGATTGGGCGTAATACCTAATCAATGGCGTAAAATTTTGGTTGCCCCTATACCTAAAGCTGGTTTCGAAAGAAATGTAGAGGGCAAAATAAGACCAATATCGCTTATATCATGTTTATGCAAAATTTTCCACATTATGATATCCAAGCGATTAGAGTGGTATATTGAAAATAAGTTAATCTTAGCGCAGAATACATGTGGCTTTAGGAGATCTCAGTCATGTGTGAGTGGTTTGACTAGGCTGGTTAGTTATATACAACTCGGGTTCACAATGAACTCCCCTACTGTAGCCTGCTTCCTTGACATTGAAAACGCGTACAACAATGTTTTGACGGATAAAGTAGTTAAAACTTTGGATGACCTGGGTGTTGGTAAAAGGATATGCGCATATATTTGGAATTTCTTGAGTGACAGGCAGCTGATGATTAGACGAGAAAACATGATTAACTCTGAAGTTAGATGCACGAATAGAGGACTTGCACAAGGGGACCCTTTGTCTCCGTTGCTTTTCAATATAGCCACTTTTGAAATATGTCACAAAATTAATAACGTATCTATTGCGCAGTACGCAGATGACTTTGCTTTATATGTGAGCGACAGGAATATAAATTTCTGCGAAGTCCAATTGCAGAAGGCGTTAGATAACATGGTTATAATGTTAGATAATATTGGTCTTCAGTTATCTCTAGGAAAGTCAAAAACTTGTATCTTTAGTAGAGGTCGTAGAAATAACCAAGTAAATTTAAAAATTAACAATTCTGTAGTTGAATCGGTAAAGGTTATTAAATACTTGGGCTTATGGCTAGATGGATCTCTCAGATGGAGCAAGCACATAAATGAGATTTCGGAGAAAAGCTTAAAATTTTTAAACCTTTTAAGATGTTTAGCGGGTTCTGGGTGGGGAGTGCACCCCAAGCATTTACGCACACTTTATATATCTCTGGTACGAAGCAGATTGGATTTTGCCTGCTTTCTTTACGACAACAGTGCAAAGACGCATTTATTCAAAATCGATAAGATACAAAACCAAGCTTTGCGTATTATTGGAGGATATATTAAAAGCACACCCATACATGTGATGGAGAGTGAGCTGTGCGTCCCACCACTGTTCCTGAGGAGGTTTTACCTTGCGTATAAATTCTGTGTCAAAAGTTTGTCCTGGTCGAATAACATAACGGTGAACATTATGAATGAACTAAGTTCCATACATAATGAGAGATACTGGCAGAGAGTTAAGAAACCTGTACTGTTGCCTGTATATAGTGAGTGTAGGCAATATAGTATACATGCGTCAAATCCACTTGAGATGTTTAACTTAGATGTTTGGGTCAGTTATATAAATATAAATAGTATTATTAATATTAGTATGGATTGCATTCAAGGCTCTAAACGTGATCAAGATATATCAACAATGCAATTTGATGTTATTAGAGAATTAAACATAGAATATGCCGGTTGGTCAAAGGTGTTTACTGATGGCTCAAAAAGTAATTCAGGTTTGGGAGCTGCATATTATGACCAACGGATGGACAGATCAGCCATGTTCAAAGTAGAGGTTGATATATCAATTATGACGTTGGAGCTCATTGCAATCTTAGAGGCTCTGAAGTATATTATAAATCAAAATTATATAAAAACTGTTATAATTACAGACAGCAAGAGTGCCCTGCAACATTTGGCTCGATGTGCCTCTGGTTATGGCAGAGGTGTACCGATAGCCTACATGATTTTAAAATTATTTTATGAATTAAGTGTTAGTAATGTGTATCTAAGGTTGCAATGGGTTCCATCGCATATAGGATTAAGGGGTAATGAGGAGGCTGACAGATTAGCCAAATTAGCGACTACAGAGGGATCAATTTTTGTCATTTTACCTTTTTATACGGAAATTTTATCAACATTAAAAAAAAAGTGTTACATGCGCTTCAAGGAATACTTTGACGAAAGAAGTAAGGAAAAGGGTATCTGGTATAAAACGCTGCAATGTCAGCCTCCTCATATTCCATGGTTTGGCTTTGAATGCAAGTTAAATAGGATAAGTATCACAACGCTACTTCGATTGCGTGCTGGGCATTATCCAACCAGAAGCTTTGCATTCCTTATGAAAAAAGTAAGCTCACCTAACTGCGAAGTTTGTGGCAGGTTGGATGATGTCCAGCACATTCTTGCAGAGTGTGTCCGATACAGAGTGGCAAGGGAGTTATTGGTGCAAAATTTTAAATTAAATACTTATGATTTGGGAACTTTTAGTGCGATATTGGCTGAACCTCTAAGCAAGGCAGCACAATTTGTTGTAAATATGTTTTTGTAATAGAAGTAGTTTTCTTTATTGATTTTATGTATTAGGTAGCTGTATGTAAGTTTAGGCACGATGGGGCTGACATGGCCATATGGCCTAAAAGCCCTTATAATAAAAAAGATAATAAAAAAAAAAAAAAAAAAAAGTACACGTAACCGATCTGACAGAAGATGTCACCATAGCGACCAAAATACTGTTGCTATGGTTTTATGTTTTGACATTAATATTAACGTCTTATTTGGCATACAATCAAGCAATTAAAATAGCCGGGTCAGGTAATAGTGAGCTTCGTATTTTTTCACTCCAAGTTCAAATTTCATTTCGACACACACTTTTTGAATTTGTCTTTGAATAATTTTTGAGTACGAATTCAAATTTTAGTCAAACATAACATTTTCTTTTCTTCAAAAGTATTGTAAGAAGCACTTGGTTTTTTTTTAACATAAATTGCTCCAAAATAATTGTATATGGTATCTACTTACTCTTTAAGCTACGACAGTCTCATACGATTTAGATGGAGGTGTGGATATTTACTGAAATGACAGTAAACCAACTACCAAAACAAAAAAAAATAGTTTGGACGGTAAATGATACTATGATGAAACTATATTTTATGAACGAGCTGTTGACTGCAATTTTGTTGTGTGTGACGCGTGGTTTTGATAGTCCCTATACACTACCACAATTGTGCACCAATTGCCATGGTATTATGGTAGTTGCATAGGTAAAAGTGTGTTGATAGGCTGTCTCTTTCATCGACAATCTCGCATACGAGTATGTCCCGCAAGCGTTCTCTCGTAAATGATTTGTTATGTGCGTGTAACACCTCATTCTTCGGGCTCAGTTGGCTTAGCTCAAACTACTGGAATCAGAAACTTGAAACATTTATGACCATTTAAGTAAGCACTAACCAGGCATTTTTGAAAATTCGTCAAGAGGTAGAAAGAAAACGAAATAGAAGATCGGTGCCCAAACTAATCCGCTGTACATACATACATGCACCAAATGAGGAGCGGCACCTGATGTTCTCCGCACCACTGCGCACAGCGCTCAACGAAATGTGTCGAATGATATCTGGCTGTTTAAAACCAACCCCACTCAATAAGTTCTCTCTCTGCTCTACCTGACGTTAGAAGACAAGTCGCATACGCGCTCGAAAAACATGTCAAAGCATCAGATACACGACACCCCTATACACCCGGGTAGACTTAACAGCCAAAAGAGCTTCTTCTGATGTACCCTAGCTACCATTAAAACTCCAACTCGAGCTCGGTGCAAGATCTGGATAGATCAGCATCTACTACCTACCACTTATGTACTACCTCAGGGACATCTGCCGCCCGGAGGTACCTCAAAGTGGTCTGTTTGGAAAGCATTCAAACGTCTGCGATCCCAAGTACGTAGCTGCAAACAAAATTTAGCAATTTTGGGCATACAGACCCCTCTGACTTATATCCAGAGAGAATACGGCATCTCCGTACAGACGATGTCACACCACCTAGAGTGGCCAAAATGTCCGCACACCTGTAATTTGGAGGATCTAACATAATTCAACAATGATGCTGCAATTTGTGTTGCCAAATACGACGTACGACATACAACGACGAAGGTTGTTCTAATTAAACTTAACAACTTAAAAATGGAGAACAAACGGCGCAACAAACTTCACACCATAATTCAATCTATTATTATTTTTAGTGTTTCAGCAATAAATTTCGAAAAATCGATAACATTTTTGCGATTTCGTTAGTTAAACCAGAGGGTATTAGTTTGCCGTAAGCGCGGTCAGTTGGTGCGCCGTCACTGAATTCTACGAAGAACTGATGAAGTTTAAAGAAAACGCGGAAAGAGCACGGGAGGCCTCATCTCACCACCCGATCCGTGCCCGAGCAAGCGGTAGACGCAAGGCCCAATTTGCTCTCCTTTAACCACTGTAAATGGCCAACGGCAGTAGTCTTGGGGAAGTTTACTGTACTGGATAAGGGCAAAGACGGCTTCTTAATAAACGATGGGGAAAACTGACTCCACGTCAATGAAGAAGCTCCCGTTAAAAAAAAATCCCCTCGGGGTGAGCGGTAGTTTCTGAAAGCGTTCCCGTGGCCCCCGACAAAAGGGAACGGAGAAGCACTGCAGCAGTTTTAGCCAGTAAAAGTTCGGCACACCCCTTTCTCCATCGCCCGTTTTCAAGTCCAGTCAATCCAAATTGTTAAATCAGTGCAAGATGGATAGTGGCCACATCCATAAATAATATAATATGGCCTTTCATCATGTGAATGTTATACTAACCTTTAAAACTAGCAGTGTTAACAGTCAAATGTTATGTTAACAGTCAATAGTTTGTAAGACTACAGGTATATGAATAGAAAGTTAAGAAATCATTTTGGAACAGAACTGGATTAATGAGCCGGCGTTAAACATTACTTAGCTTTACTTTTTGTACAGCACTACAACGTCCTTACCACGCAGACAAAGTCGCGGGTAACAGCTAGTAAATTAATAAATACGGAGACTGCAGATTATGAACACTTCCTAGGGTAGAAACAAGAGGAGTATACAGGTCAATTGCAAGACAAAATACTGGGCCATGAAAAAATACAGATTTTTTCTTGTCCTGACTCTAGTTACTAGGAGAGTAGGTATGTGTTTTTCTACTAACAATTCTATACGTAACACACCTGTTGTAATGACCAAATAATTCTTACATCTTTTGTCCCAATCTCGGTATATTCTATCATTACCATTCACACAGAGTCCAAAATAACTATTATTATTACTACAAATAGAATTAAATGTAGTAATTCAATGCTAAAGTTTTTGCCCTGAAGCTGTGTTCGCATGTAACTCACTAATGACCACAAAACCAATCAGCAATTAGTCGACATAGTAGCAGTATTCATATTTGATACAAATTACAATTAAATGAACTATAATAAATGAAATATAATAGATGTAACCAATGCTTTTAAAGGCCATACAATTAAGAAATCCCTGTTTGGTAGCTTCAAATTAGACGACGTGGGTTGGCAATCATCTCGTTACGAATAAATACAGTGATTCTTCAACATGCTTGTATTTATTAATATTCTGGGCATATGGGACATACTGGGCTGTACTGGACTTGTAACTTGTATTTCTTAGTATTCAATAAATTTGGTACATACTGGGCTGTGCTGAACATGAATGTGGATGGATATAGGGGAAGAGGACGACCAAAGAAACGACGGATGAATTGCGTGAAAGATGATATGGCTGCAATGAGTGGTACTTGCGAGATGACGTCAGATAGGAACGTGTGGAAGAAGGTGACACGCTGCGCCGACCCCAAATAATAATTGGGATATGGGCAGGGGAATGATGATGATGATCATAGATACTGAGCCTGTTAGCTACCACTACGTCGTAGACCTAGTAATATATTTGCAGTTGTGAGAGCGCGACAGTGCCCTGCGGCGGTAGAGCGACATCTATCTTCACCGAAGATTTTCAGGTAGTAATTGATGCAAAAGCCCAATTATTGCATCAATTATAAGTTAAGTAGACATCTATTTTTTTGTACACTTACCAGAGTAGCCCGTAGATAAAAGATTTTAGACAAATGGCATACCAAAAAATTAGTGAGAACTTAACCTAGACGATTGATTTTACTAGCAAATAAAGACTTCATATATTATAGCTTCGCATAGCCTATCTTTGTGGGACAGTGAGCGAGTGTGGAGCGATCGTAAATGTGTTAAATTCACTCGAAGCCCCCGTCGCTCAAACGTGCCGCCTTAACCGATATCCGACGTATCCTACATATTTAACTATAAAGTAACAAGTTTAGAATAAAGAAAGTTAAAACTAGAAAATATATGATGTGTGTGGTTTATGAATTACCACGTTTTTACCGCTACTTTGCTCGTATGGGTGTCTGATTAGCAGCAAAAATATTACCCTTTTTCTGTCACAGTCAGGTAAAAAGTAGGTTATGTGTTAATCCAGGGTGTCAGCTAACTCCCATAGCAAATTTCATCAAAATTTGTCAAACCATTTGCCCGTGAAGATAACACATACACACTAATCTTTCGCCTTTTTAATAATTGTGTGATACGATTCGGAAGCTACTGAATACTATTCACGTTAAACTTTAGCTAAACATCAAACACGACCAAGGGTTCTGCAAGTACCCAAAACCCATATTCCTTTGTTTTAAGTTCTCTACTAATATTACACGAAGATCAACAAAGTGCATAATTTAGATTGCACTCTATTTCGCCCACTCCTCACCGCTTCTAAAGTGTTATTGTAGAGAAGAAACGGTGGAACAAACTTTACTAACATTAAAGAGTTCCGTTTAGAGGTTATAATAATATGTTTATTACATATTTATCTGAAAAGAGATTTTCCTTTGCGTTATTGAAGAGCAGGGCCTCTTAGTACAAGAATATCTTGTACTTCAAAGGAGGTCTCTACGTAAAATGAACTGTAAAAGTTGTACTGTAAGTTTCTGTAAATAAACGTTTTTTGCATTGTTCTGAGAGATGTAGGTAAGTTCTACACATTTTACAAAAAAATAGTACTTTGAAAAGTAAGTTTGGTCCTGTTTTTACTATTTAATTGTCTGTTTGTTTTATTTTGTTTAGCAAACCGAGTTATTTACAGTGAGGACATAGACAAAACAAAGACTGTTTATTTCATATTTTATTCCAAGTTTTAATTAAAAATAAGTAAGGGAAACATTTTAAGGAAAAGAAAGCTGAATCTAACCATAACCTTCGTATTAACCAACACGATGTTAGAAAGAATAATGACAATCTTCACTTCAATTTCAAATACCCACTGTGTATTTTTTCTAAGTGCTTAACTACAAAAAGAATATCTGAAAATCTAAACACAATCCGAAGACATGTCAACTTTAATATTTGAATTTTATTTACTGAACTTCAGTAAATTAAATTCAATTATTAAAGTTGACATCCCCTTCTAACATTGAAAAATGGCTTTATACCGCTGTCTATATTTTACCTTACGGATGTGATCAGTGTCCCTTGCACTATTCTCTCGTTAAATTCCTCACATTATTGTGAGGAATTTAACGATAGCCCGTACATTATCATATCAACATTGATGAATATTGATTTATTCACTCAGAAACGTTCAGAAACATTCTATTAACACAATAAAACAACCATCTATCTATCTTTTTTTCCAAACATAGGCAAAAATAGTAAACTAGTGTAGCAGTTCAAACACTTGTGCGTTCGACAGTACCAGTCGGTCGACTATGCAAGTTAGATGTCAAGTACAGTCGCCCGCTATGTATGTGCAGCGCCTCTTTGTTTACATGTCGGTTCGGGATGCTGAGTGTTAGCATCTTGAAGAGATAGCGATGTGATAACATTGACGATGTAATGTAAGCTTCAAGCTGAACTGCTGTACTGGTTTGATAACATTTTGTTAGAAGATTGATAGATGATTATGAATAAAGTATCTATGAATTAGGTACGTTTTTAAGGCTAAATCTTATCCAACTTTTGCCGTGCCCGACAGGGTACACAATTTACCTATATACCTAATACAAGACATATGTATACATTGTGAAGAGCAAATTAATTATTGAGTATTGAGTAAACTGATGTATTTGAGGATAGCTGGGTGTTCAAAGAATGAAAGAAAGGATATAAGCTACTTTTTCTCACGATATGGGACAGTCAAGCGGGCAAAGCTACAGGGAACTAGCTAGTCGTTTATAAAATTTACTACTTAGTGTCAAAGTCATTACATTTGCTTTAGTAACAATAACGAGATATAATCTATCATAATTTAGAACAAAGTCATTTTATCTAACAGAAACGGTCCCATCTAAAAATCAAAACAAAATTTACGGTTTGTTAAATAAATAGAGATTAAAATCAGTCTTGTGGCTTTTTGTTTAAAAAAAATCTGATTGGGTTCAACACATTTCCAAATTGTCGGGGTCTAATTTTTTAAGTAAAAAATCTTTAGTAATATACTGGCAATGTGCTGGTTGCCCGGATTGCCGAGTGATATATTATGTATAGGTCTTCGACTATCCAATTTTGCTGTGGCCGTCAGGGTCCACAATGATCCAAAGCAATGTATTTTAAGTACCTACCACCTAAGCTCACATTGTGGAATGCAATAAATTTATTGAGTATTGAGTATTGAGTATAGGTCTCTACGCCAATTACCACTATGCGCGACCTGTCGCGGGTTCCATGCTGCCGTATGACAAACATTTGGGCGATCCACAGACGCTTGTTTTGATCTGGGTGTTATTGTGCATGTGAATTAAATGTTTGTGAAACCCGCGACACAGGAATTAAATTTCTTGGTATGGTGTACTATGCCGCAGAGATAAACGATAAATATAATAAATAATGTCCGAACCGATTTCGGTCACGGCAGCTGGTGTTACTTTGGCACCAGCCAGTTTTACGAGACGCACTTTCTGTTCCTTTACTCACATAGTCTGATCGGACGGCTATTCGACAAAACCGGAGAGAGATCAGGCGCAGGACCCGCATTTCAACGTGCCTTTCGAAATACGGAAGCTGTGGTATTTATTTTTAAAACGCACACAAGATTCGAAAAGTCGGTGCGCGATGCGGGGATCGAACTCGAGACCTTTGATTTGGCAGTCCTGCGGTCTTACCACTAGGCTACCATAGCTTCATAAGACTTCACTATAAATAAATCGTAGATTATTTTCTTTCCTTTAATCTCAGGTAACTAGCAGAATCCAATCCAAGTGCTAATTACGAGATTTTTTTTAAATTACTCAATTGTTTACTTGACAATTTTAATAATGCGGTTTTGTCAAACGAAATTCGTCTCTACTTTGCTTGCAATAAAGGTGTTTACGAAGCAAATCGCTGGTTTATTATATGGTGGTGGTTTGAAATCATTTTTACTGTACAAGTTTAACAGTAAATCAATCATTTTAATAAATATAATTACAAGTAATGCTTTCTGTAAGCGCTTTTTAGGGTAAACTCCACTACCGAATTTTGAAAAAGGCACTTATACAAGTTACATTTTATATAAAAAAAACAGATCCGACGAATTGAATACCTGTTTGAAGTCGGTTTAAAAAGACATAAATCGACGGGTCCTACGTAGACTAGTACAAGTGCAAAAATGCAACTTTTCAAGAGAGCGGTTTAAAGGTTCAAAAGCTTGTAACTTTGTCGTAAATCAATAAAAACACTTGAAATTTTAGTATGTTATATTTTGATATTTAAGAAATAAGACTGCATTATTGGTTTTTCTTCTTTTTTTATACTTTGGAAAATAGGTTGACTTGCATTGATGTAGCCTGTTTTCTTTACTACAGTAGAACCTGTAAACTGATACAAGTGGCCACTTATACCAGTATATAGTGTACTTGCTTATACTTATAATAAAGCAAATCTGAAGAATTTTACTCTTTAAACATAGTATTTCCGTGTTATTGACCAATATGAGGTTATAATATTAAAAATAATACCTACTTTTATCGACTTTTTAACACTTACAACAGTTTACTCAGTACTGGAAAGCTACTTGCACAGTTTGTTGTATTATTATTAACGGTGAATATTTAAATTAGTGTGGCAAAAAGTAAAAAAAAAAACATTTAAAATACAAAATAACACTTTATTATTACATACTAGCATTCTTAATAATGAAAAATAAAATCATTGGCCTTGCAATCTTAAAAATAATGAAACAAAAAAATGTAATCTTCTTATTTTAAGTAAAAAAAGGTTTGATTTTTAAAGAGGTTTTCTTACGATAATACCTAATTGTTTTTTTATTTTTAAGACTAGCTTGTCTTGAATTTCATGTTATTTTTCTTATAAATAGCATTTCCACTATTTTTTTTCAGTTACGTACGTTACGTCTGTTCAGTTACGTCCACTAGTTTTTGTACGTTGATGTTTCTAATTTATTTCTCCCTTTGCAGATCCGCTAGAAAAGGTATTTTAAAGAAATTAGTATAACCTTTGTGCAACTATTTTCGAACTATGTGCTTCTATTAAGTGAATAGTTGTGTACATAACTTTTTAAATGTATAAAAAAGTAACACAACCCCTAAAAACAGGGCAATGAGACCTTAGAGTCTAAATCAGATGATGGAAAATTCATTACATTTTTACAACTTGTATTAAATGGTGATTTGTCTAGGACACCCTTCATACGAATGCCTCATCACATCACCACACTCGTCATACTTGTTTAAATATGCATTTTATACATTTGAAAATATCCTGCTAATATAGTTAACGCGAAAGTTGCATAAGTATGGATTGGATGTTTGTTACTCTTTGACGCTCAAACGATTTAACCAATTTTGAAGAAATTTCGTATGGAGTTAGCTAACAACCTGGATTAAAACAAAGACTTTTTAACCGACTGCGTCAGAGGAGGGCAATGTTTTGCAGTTATAACCGACACTCGTGCGGTCGAAGTTGCGGGCGACCACTAAGTCCTTTATCAGTTTAATTTGAATGTCTTTTGTATTACTATACTTACGTTTTGATTGAACTTAATTGTTTTTTCAATACTACAACTTTACCAAAATAAACTGAGGTTGCGAATATTGTTATATTGTTTACCTCTGGAATATTTCTACACCTTTAAAAATGATGTACTTGGGTACATAAAAAAAAATGTCTCGTCAGTTACCAAGTAGCAAAATTTGGTAACTCCTTACGTTAATTGCTGCAAAAAAAATATTAAAAGTAGTATCACTTTATAATTTATTAGTAAATAGATATTATTATTAAAATAATGTAGGTTACGTCAGATAACAGTATCAAGAAAATAAAACAAAGCCACATGTGACTTCGTATACTACTACTTTGTATTCCTACTGATATAAGTGTAAAATTTATTGAAAGAATAAAATAATAATAAAAAAAATCAAAAAACCAGACTGTAAAAAAACAACCACTAACTAAAAAGGGAAAAGCAAACTTTATAATTTAGTGTGAAGAGTATGCAGTACACCGTGCGTCTACCTTATATAATTTATACGTAAAAAATTAATGCAGGCGGCACAAACAAATCTACAAGCAGTACAATCTGTATCTTGCATTAGGTGAACATTAATTAAACCCTTTTGTAGAAATATTAGTACTGTCTACTTAGTAATTTGTTTGTCAATTTTTAACGCATAAATTTATTAATAATTAACCTCGTGAGCCCTTAATTGTTATGAATTCTCACCACTACTTACTCAAAGCAAACAAAACTTGATAAATATGTAAAAAAAGTAACACAACCCCTAAAAACAGGCCACGAAATAGTTTTGATACAGAAGAATACGTTAGCAGTTAACGCAGTTATACCAGTGTTAACGTGCTCCCGACTCCGTCGCAGCGCGCATACTGGAGTAAATGGCACTTGCGCGTACGTCACGCGGCGCACGCGACTACCTACACTGGTGCAAGTGACTTACATCAGTGTAGATGGTCGTGAGGCCGAAAATCATGTCACTTATATTAGTTTACAAGTTTGTATCTCTGAAATTACTGAATAAAATAATATAATTTTTACAGGGTATAAAGATAAGGTAATTTTAAGGCTTTTGGTGCAAAAAAACGTATTTTGGTGTTTTGCGGGTTACACCAGTATACGTAGGACCCGTCGAAATACACTTGTATATGTAATTGCGCTTCTTTTTTATCACATTAGTAATGTCTATTGACGCGAGCACGGATGAAGACACTGGGATAAGCTATAATTTTTTTTCAACCTAAATTAATTAAGTATGTTTCGGCATCGTTTATAAGCCCACCTCTTAGTCACATTAGTCTCATCCCTTTTCATGACATGTCTGTACCAAGATTAAGAATGTTTCTGCCAAAAATTTACAACGTCCCGGTGTTTGATCTTTGCAAAGCCAGTATCAGTTCTGCTAGAATCTATTCTTTTTCTTGTTACTATTAGAAAATAAGGATGAATCTTCAATTCAAACCAGTTTTAAAGGTCTAAATAATTAAATTAATACACACAGCAACCAACATACCTACTCAAACCTCGTGACCAGTATACAGGTCCTATTTAACATTAAATCATAGAGGAATATCATAGTTATGAAGAATGACTCACAGCGCATGCGCTAAAGGTTACCGTGGAAACACGATTTGTTCTCTTAGAATGTTATGTAATTGTATGTATGTTATATAGGTAGGTTATGAATTAATTTCTGTTAGGTTTGAGATACAAGTTTTTATGGAGCTGTGATAGCCTGTGATAAGTTTGCAAAACTGCCATGTCAAAGGTCTTGAGTTCGATCCTCACGGCGCGCAGCGATTTTTCGAATGTTGAGTGCGTTTTATAAAGTGCGTTTTAAAAAATCATAAATAAAGTAAAGTAATCTTTATTGTGTTGATTGAGTAAGATACAGCCTCCACCCCTGCGCTTAAATTCTTTACAAAGTATTGTTAAGTTTTTTACATATTTTTTTATTATAATATAACAAACGAAATAGAGTCGAGAGCGATAGAGAAAAGAGAAGGAGGCCTGTATCTCCCATTGGGACAGCACAGACCGACGAAAAACACGGACCAAACTGAATATTTTTACTATACGTACTCTATCCACATACCCATTGGTTAAACTTTCGTACTAACTTGTCCTACTGTATCCTCTGCACTACAACTGACGTAAGACAAGCAAAAACAAAAGATGTGACGTCACAGAGTTTTTGCTGACCAGTGCCTGGCGGTACCACGGTGAGTATCCTTATATTACTACTAGCTGTTACCCGCGACTTTGTCTGCGTGGTAATAACGTTGTAGTGCTGTACAAAAAGTAAAGCTAAGTAATGTTTAACGCCAGCTCCTTAATCCAGTTCTGTTCCAAAATTATTTCTTAACTTTCTATTCATATACCCGTAGTCTTACAAACTGTTGACTGTTAACATAACATTTGACTGTTAACACTGCTAGTTTTTAAGGTTAGTATAACATTCACATGATGAAAGGCCATTATATTTATTATTGATGATGATTGATATCTTGCACTGATTTAACAATTTAGATTGACTGGACTTGATAACGGGCGAAGGAGAAAGGTTGTGCCGGACTTTTACTTGCTAAAACTGCTGCAGTGTTTCTCCGTTCCCTATTGTCGGGGGCCACGGGAACGCTTTCGCAAACTACCGCAAACCCCGAGGGGACCTTTTTTTAACGGGAGCTTCTTCATTGACGTGGAGTCAGTTTTCCCCATCGTTTATTAAGAAGCCGTCTTTGCCTTTATCCAGTACAGTAAACTTCCCCAAGACCACTGCCGTAGGCCATTTACGGTGGTTGAAGGAGAGCAAATTGGGCCTTGCGTCTACCCCTTGCTCGGGCACGGATCGGGTGGTGAGATGAGACCTCCCGTGCTCTTTCCGCGTTTTCTTTGAACTTCATCACTTCTTCGTAGAATTCAGTGACGGCGCACCAAATGACCGCGCTTACGGTAAACTAATACCTTCTGGTTTAACTAAAGAAATCGCAAAAATGTTATCGATTTTTCGAAATTTATTGCTGAAACACTAAAAACAATAATGGATTGAATTATAGTGTGAAGTTTGTTGCGCCGTTTGTTCTCCATTTTTAAGTTGTTAAGTTTAATTAGAACAACCTTCTTCTTCTTTTCGTGTCAATTGTACGTCGTATTTGGCAACACCAATTGCAGCATCATTGTTGAATTATGTTAGATCCTCCGAATTACAGATGTGCAGACACTTTGGCCACTCTAGGTGGTGTGACATCGTCTGTACGGAGATGCCGTATTCTCTCTGGATATAAGTCAGAGGGGTCTGTATGCCCAAATTTGCTAAATTTTGTTTGCAGCTACCTACTTGGGTTCGCAGACGTTTGAATGCTTTCCAAACAGGCCACTTCAAGGTACCTCCGGACGGCAGATGTCCCTGAGGTAGGACATAATTGGTAGGTGGTAGATGCTGATCTATCCAGATTTTGCACCGAGCTCGAGTTGGAGTTTTAATGGTAGCTAGGGTACATCGGAAGAAGCTCTTTTGGCTGTTAAGTCTACCCGGGTGTATAGGGGTGTTGTGTATCTGATGCTTTGACATGTTTTTCGAGCGCGTATGCGACTTGTCTTCTAACGTCAGGTAGAGCAGAGAGAGAACTTGGGTTGGTTTTAAACAGCCAGATATCATTCGACACATTTTGTTGAGCGCTGTGCGCTGTGGTGCGGAGAACATCAGGTGCCGCTCCTCATTTGGTGGATGTAATATGTATGTACAGCAGATTAGTTCGGGCACCTATCTTCTATTTCGTTTTCAAAAATGCCTGGTTAGTGCTTACTTAAATGATCATAAATGTTTCAAGTTTCTGATTCTATTAGTTTGAGCTCAGCCAACTGAACCTGAAGAAGGTTAATGTTACACGCACATAACAAAACATTTGCGAGAGTACGCGTGCGGGACATACTCGTACGTGAAATTGTCGATGGAAGACAGCCTATCAACACACTTTTACCTATGCAACTACAATATACCATGGCAATTGGTGCACAATTGTGGTAGTGTATAGGTACTATCAAATCTACAAAACCACGCGTCACACACAACAAAATTGCAGTCAACAGCTCGTTCATAAAATATAGTATCATCATAGTATCATTTACTGTCCAAACATTTTTTTTTGTTTTGGTGGTTGGTTTACTGTCATTTCAGTAAATATTCACACCTCCATCCAAATCGTATGAGACTGTCGTAGCTTAAAGAGTAAGTAGATACCATATACAATTATTTTGGAGCAATTTTATGTTAAAAAAAATCCAAGTGCTTCCTACAATTCTTTTGTACTACTAAAACTACAGAAGAAAAGAAAATGTTATGCTTGACTAAAATTTTAATTCGTACTCAAAAATTATTAAAAGATAAATTCAAAAAGTGTGTGTCTAAATGAAATTTGAACTTGGAGTGAAAAAATACGAAGCTCGTTATTCCCT
Source organism: Chrysodeixis includens (assembly GCA_941860345.1). Lineage (NCBI taxonomy): Eukaryota > Metazoa > Arthropoda > Insecta > Lepidoptera > Noctuidae > Chrysodeixis > Chrysodeixis includens. The sequence goes on along the minus strand of OW796107.1, from coordinate 1,060,764 downwards.
GACCCGGCTACTTTAATTGCTTGATTGTATGCCAAATAAGACGTTAATATTAATGTCAAAACATAAAACCATAGCAACAGTATTTTGGTCGCTATGGTGACATCTTCTGTCAGACCAGTTACGTGTACTTTTATTTACGTTTCCCTTGGGAATATTTAAACCGTAAATTTTAACCATTTCAGGGCTGATTTTTTTTAAAAAAGTAGCCTAAGTCACTCTCCAGCCCTTCAACCATCTCCACACAAAAAATCACGCCAATCCTTTGCGCCGTTTTTACGTGAAAGACGAACAAACAAACAAACACACTTTCACATTTATAATATTAGTATGGATATCTATTAAGATGATTCTAACTGCAGATCTTACAGCTGATGGCAAAAAAATACACTTGGGTTTTACGTGTGTCATATTGGTACATGATATTAAGGCCTGTGACGTTTGTAATGTGATTGAACCGGATAATGAACATTAAATATTGCTTTCGTTATTAAAATTGGAAATTATTCTTTAAAAATCCAGTCATATATTATTATAATTATACCATAAAAATTTTTTTTGCTTGGAAAGTCTAGATCGATCGAATAGGTAGAATGTTCTTTAATGTTACTACATGCATCACGGATTTGACAAAATTAAAAAAAAACATGGATGATGAACATGGCAAGTCCAAACACACAGTTTCGACTTGCCTGTTGGTCTAGTGGTTAGTGGCTCTGACTGTTTTACCGGAGGGTTTGAATCCTACCCAGGACATATTTTTGTGTGATAAGCACGATTATTTGTTGTGTCCGGGTGTAATTTATCTATAATATGTATGTATTTAGAAATATATAAGTACGTTTATCAGTTGTCTAGTACACTCTAGATGGCGTTGTGTGAATGTTGAGGTATGAGGAATCTAAAAAACCACTTCAAAACCCATTGCAATTTTTTAAAGATCTAAGCGTACATAGGGACGTGTATTAAAGAGTAACATTATATATCGTTTATAGATCGATATCAGCTCTACTTGATGGTAGGTACAAATAGACACAAAAACAGTTGAGGACATACAAAACTAACCTATCCTTGTTTAACCAGCACAAAAACCCCATCACAATCTCTTGATAAAGCAAACACGACTATACAACTATAAAATTAAGGTGTAATTTTGTGTGCAATTGAATTTACATAGAAGTAGAGTCACCGACCTAAAATGTATAATGTACCATGATATCCAAACGCGAACACTTTTCATTGTAGGAGAGAGAGAGCGCTCTACATTGCGTTGTTGCGTCTCGCTTCCTCAAAAGTAACAGTCCTGATTGATTATGTCGTGGTAAGGGTTATTCTAAAAAAATACTTACATAATTACAATAATAATGTTAACACGAACAGACTTACCGGCGCGGGCGCACGAATTCGTTGCGGTAAATGTGTGAAGTTTGACATTTAACTGATTGCCTATTACGCTATTGATTGCGTGTAAAGTCAAGGATAAAACTGCATTGTACAATAATTGTGAGATGATTGTCTAACGCGCCTACCTAATAAATCTTATTGATGGTAAAATATATCTCGTGTGGAATGTTTTACATAAACATAAATGTATTTATTGTTGTAAGCTTCTTATTGTGTGATAACCGCCCTTGACCGTTTTGCGTTGACGTTGGTTACAAAAAGGGTTATTTGTTAAAAAAAAACCTCGTTTTTGTAAACCTAGTACCTACCTAGTGGTGTCTTTACATTCTTATGTATGAAGACGAAAGCTCCATCTGAAACTATTTTTCACAAAACAGGGTTCATTTTTCCTGTAGCTATTGTATACTATAGTTTATAATACCTAAATAATATGGTCTATAAACTGATAAAATGGTCTAATTTTACAAAGAATCGTCGGTTTTTTATTTTTGGTTTTTCAGTTTAACGCACTTCAGGTTTAATAACCTTTCCGTGTAACATGCCTTTGCTAATTTAATGAAGTATTTAAACAATGAACAGCTAAAAACAATTGACATCACCGGGAATACCCTTAAAACTCTTTACCAAATCACAATCATGACACATACCACAAAAACAAACTACCTACTATTTATTTGCCAGCAAATCTAAAAGTAGAAAGAAGCTAAAAGAATCAATAATCCCCCACAAATTGTGTTTGAAAATATTTTATAAATATATAAAATAATATTCTTCAACATTCTCACAACGTCATCCAGTCTCAAATTAAGTATAAGAAAGTAACTTGTGTTATGAGTACTAGATAACTGATAAACATACTTATATATTTCTAAATACACACATACATAATATTATAAACAAATTACACACAGACACTGAAATAAAATTCGTGCTCATTACACAAACATTTGTGCTAAGTGGGAATCGAACCCATGACCTCTGGTATAGCAGTCAGGACCACTAACCACTAGACCAACAGGCCCGTCTAAAACTTCTCTAGCTAAAATCCAATGGAGTCAAAGTAGGTTGTTATAAATTCTATTATACAGACTTATTGACCTTTAGCTGAGGCTAACCAGATTATGAGCTCCGATATTGGATGTCAATCAGATTGTATTTTATCTTTGTCTTCTAAGTAGTTGTTTAAAAGGTAATTTGTTTAACGACTGAGTTGGCTCCAGAAATTAAAATAAAGTTTATTAGGAGTAGTACAGTTTCGAAAAGAATGAGTCGTCGAAATATATGATATTATCAGTAAAAACGTTTAAAAAGCGAACACTTATTACAAATTTACCTAGATACATAAAGTAATAATAATAAAGTCTGGGCCTGGACACTGAAATGAAAAAATGGCACCAGCGAAAATTCCTGCCGGGGGCGCGGTGAATGTGAAAGCGAACCCTGTACCCCCGGCCATAGGCAGATGAGGATGCTCCAGTGCTACACTCTCTCGTCAACCCTCTGACGAGGGACAGTCCATGAGGATTTCCACTGGGATACAAAAAAAACTCCACCAATGTATTTTAATTTAACTAGTACTATCATAGTCCGATAGTTTAAATACCAACGTCCTATCCACGGTTCAGGGTCATATTAACATTCTAAGTATGATTATTCCGATCTACTCGCTATCAATATAAACAGAGCAATTATTATAATCAATTTGTTCCACAAGCAAGATCGGGCTTTAATCATAATGTATTTTTTATTTATAAAAGGCACAAGTATGCAAGGAGACTGATATTTGTTTTTTTTTTCCAACTATTCCTTGCAGGAACAACAATTAATTTATATTTTTTTAAACGACGAAAATAATGAATGTATACAGGGTGTTTGCTGCATCCTTTGCCGAATTGTATTGAATCAATGCAAAGGTCATATTTTGCCACCTTTTCAAGCCTTACAACTCGCTCTTAAACATACAGTTTTTTTATTTTACTAAGGGGTTTTATAAATCCAGTATAAAAAACTAAATTAAAAGCTGAAAAGAAATATGCTGTAAGTTTAGTCTTCAATCTGTTTCTGTAATGTTGTATGGTTTCACTCAAATCTACATTTCTCACAACTGCATATTAAAACTCTTCATAAAACACCCTGTAGGTTTATATCTACAGGGTGCGTTGCCTTACGTCGCGGGAGGTTGTGAAGACATTTGAATCACGAGCACAAAAGCACCCCAGATTGATTAAACGATTTTATTATAACGATATTTACTTAAAGATATGTAATTTGGTAAGTATTATGGAAAGATAAAATGTGGATTTTCTATTACAATTCCGGAAAATGAAGAGAAAAGAAATTAATGCGTTTCCACGTGCGGTCCTAACGAAAAATGTTCAACGAATTTAAAATTGAAATTTTTAGATTCGGATTTGGAAAATGAGAGATGAACTCAAGTTTTTTGCTTATTTGCTTAGTGAAGAGTATGTTGGAATATAAACCTAACGCATTTAGAAATAAGGATTGTTTTTGGATGATAACTACTATAAAGAAATTACTTTTTAGTTCGGGTAATATGATACCACCAAATTACGTTAAGACTAGTAGCATGATAGAAAAAACATCAATATTATCTCAGTAATAAATACTAAGACAGAAATCTATAATATTACACAATAACGAAACTAGATCAATCGTAGAATGCCCTAAATCAGAACGTGACCGTGGCATAGTAGTTTGAGAAAAAACCAGGCGTCCTCGCTTATGGCACAAGCATTGTTTTTTTTATCATTATTATATTATCTGCATAACTATAGGGAAATAAAGTATAGTACTGATTGATCGGCAAACGTGTTGTCTCGATGCTAATCATGGAAAATTTCAATAAGGTTAAACTGTTGATATGGACTCGTCTTTCTTGGTTAATAATAAAAAGAATTAGATATTCCTTAACTTTCTCACTGCTGGACATGAATGTGGATGGACATAGGTGAAAAGGACGACCAAAGAAATGATGGATGGATTGTGTGAAAGATATATGGCTGCAAAGTAAAGCTATGTAAAGTTGTCTATATTATCTTCAGCCGGCTAATACTTTACTTCTAGTTATTTTTTTAATTCGTTTTTATTTATCTACTTATTTCAGGCATCAAGGCTCATACAAATATGTGCAACACTATACTAAAATATAACTAAAATGTACTATAAATAGATATATTATATATAACAAACGCAGTCCTCTTTACTACTTCATTGATTTGCCCAGCAGGTCAGTAAACAGCTTTTTAAATCCAAACAGAACCTTGTAACCAATTTTTCCATGTTACTCTTGTGGGTACATAAATAAATAATCTTAAACAAACTATGTATGTAATACATTGTTTAGGTATTTAAACAGCTGTTTGTAATATTTTGTCACATATTACTATGTAATGATGTCAGCTGTCCTGAGGGCCTGCAATTACGTCTTAGGCCGGCCTCATACAGTATGAAATTCAGAATCTGAGAGTCGGTTCTTTATTGCAAATATTAGGTCGGGGAAAAGTTTTTTCGCATTATAGTATGTATGAACTTGTAATAAAATTCTTTTTGGCTATAGTATTTGTATCTAGTTGGTTTTGGTATAGTTGAAAGTTAAAATTTTAAAGAACACAATTCCAAATTCTAATTTTATTAGAGAGAGACAGATTTTATTACAAGTTTATACATACTAAAATGCGAAAAGATTTTTTCCCCGTCCTTTTATACAAAATGTGGGTTAGTAATACTCACCTGTAACTTAAAAGTGGTTTGGATTGAAATAAAAAACAGACTTTCAGATTCTGAATTCCGGAGTGTATGAAGCTGGCATTAAAGTAGTATTATTGCAATTGTGTGGGAGTGAGGCGCCGCTCTACGTCGTGTAGTGTGCTGTCACGCTCCCACAACTGCAATTATCTTTATTTAAGACGTGTTAGTAGGCTTCCAGTGTTTGTAATGTCGTCGTTAACACACTCGCTTCAGGCTGACAACATAATATGTGTTACTTAGGTAATCCTTTTGTTTTACATAGTTGTATACAAGCCTTGTGTATAATAAATAATGTTGTGTCTATTTGGTATTATAATTGCTACCTTTAAAGTCTGTTCAAATAGAGCCTGGTCATATTGTAAAGTGCATGGACTTAAACGAATATCTTCAAGAAAAATCATGAAGAGATTGATAGCAGTATATTGCCACAATTTTTGGTACATGGCTGAAATCGGATTTAATCAATAAATGCTGTCATATTTGAAAAACCGTCGCTATTTTCACACAGATGAGTTGATTCTTGTTGTAAATATGCACCAGCGCCAATTCGGTCTAGGCATTTGAGCGAGAAAAGATAACAAACAGACATAATTTCCTCTTAATAATTTTATCATAATATCAACAGCCCTTAATATTTCTTTTTCTCTAGCTTTCTCTCTTCTCATAAGATCCCACGGCTGCTCAAAGGCCTCCCCGCTTTTCCTTCCCGATTTCTGGCCACGTGCACCCCACATATCTGACAAGATCATAACGCCACCATCGCCATGTACGACCTCCACGACGATATCTTTTAAACCAAATTCAAAGAAGGAAGGTCTTAACTTTATAAATACACGGCGCGCCGCGGCGGCTAGTGTTACTATTATACCAGCCAACTACACAGGACATAATATTATAGTGCACAAGCGTGTGCGTAGACACCGGCGCACTCTCTGTTCCTTTACTCTCATAGCCCGATGGGACGGCAATCCCACACGACCGGAAAGAGATCAGGCGCAGGATCCATATTTTTACGTGCCTTGCGAAACACGGAAAGAAAACTCTCTAAACTTTATAAGCAACAGATCAAGTAATAGTTTTTTTCTCACTTTAATCTCTAAGTTGTAAGTAGGTGTTCTAAGTGTGTACAGGGCTCTTGGCAATTCGATAACTAAGTTATTCGCGGCGTTAATTAAAACTTCCGAGAGCTGCAGTCTTAGTGCTCGCGTTAATTGTTTTCTTTTTAATGATCGGTGTTTGCCTGTACTTTATTAGATGGTGTTATTTAATTGTATTTTTTTTATTTACTTAGTTTGTGTATAATGTGTCAGAAACTAAAATCACGCAACAATACATTTACAACGTTTCAGGCGTATGAATTCAGCGAGATACAACTATATAAAAAAAAATCTTTTGTACCTACATAAACCTCATAATAAGAACTTATAAAGGCACAGTTACAAAAATCAGAAATCGTATTTAATACTAAACATAAAATTCATCACATAAAACCAAACGCTAGATTTATCTATTTTCTAAATAAATATAAACAAAAATAAAATAAACTACGCCACAAATAAATCATCCAGCACTTTTGTATTTCAATTTCGCTAGTATTGGAGTTTATTCGATTATTCACGTGCGCTCGCTCGTTCGAATACCAATGCGTGCTCGGTAAGGCGCTCGCCGCCAAACCCGGGTGCAGAACGCGCAATGAATACCTTACGATGTGTGTTAACTTAATGTGAATGGAACTACTCGTAGTAAAACAATTGACTGTTTATTGGTTGGATTTTGGACTGCTGAACTACTAAAGAACTGCATAACATCGTTAAATGTCTTCTTAAGAGTTAGATAGCATGACACTTCAGATGATTGATTCACCTTTAAGTGTCATGCTATCTGGTACGTGATTCAGTATTCGGCGAATTGATTTAAAGAACGATTATATGCAAAACGTCGTTAAATATCTTCTCGTGGTCATATTAATCTTTAATGGTTAGATTAGACAGCGTGTGACTTAAAGGTGAATTAAAACTTCTTTCAGTATTCGTCCAATTGGTTTAGAATACAAATAAATTGATAGTGCACAAAGATACGCCTGTATCTTTTGATTGTGTAGTACGAGTATTGAAAATTTGCAGCATTAAGAGCCGTTTATGCTGCAAATTTTCTACACTCGCAAGAGATTTGAAACCTACAGGATGCTGAAGTTCCCGTGAACCGAGAATCTTGTTGGTAAGTTTAACAACAAGGTTTTTCTTTTGACGAAGGAATGTACTCTTAGTATTGTAATGTCACCCACATTACAAAATACTAACTAACCACCAAATACTAACGAACCACACCTCTGCCTGACCCTCCCTAACATGCAGGTAACATGTAACTTTTAAAACAATGACTAATCCATTTACCTCAAAGAAAACACAGATGATATAAGTTCATTAGCAAGCCAAAACTCTTACAAAAAGAAATGTATACTCTACACCTACACTAGCTGTTGCCCGCGACTTCGCCTGCGTGAATGTCGGTTATAGTTGCAAAAACAAGACCCCTATGCTTGGAACCGGCCGTAATAGCGGTTTTTAAGGATTTTTGTAAAAGATTTTGTTCGGAGCGTATTAGCAATGAGAAAAATTTTAAAACCCCTAAAAACCTGTTTGTAATACAATTATTAAAATTTTGCTCCTTAAGAAACCCGTTTTTTTTTTAAGGTTATCGTAAATACAAACCTCTATAAAACGATTAAGGAAATAACCAGTAAACAAGCGCTACTTATGACGATGTCGCTTCAAAAGTCAAGTTCAGTAGCCTATGTGTTAATCTAAAGCGTCAGCTAAATCTATATCGAATTTCATCAAATCTGAGTCAGTTGTTTGAGGAGAAAGAATAACAAACATCCATACTTACAAACTTTCGCATTCATAATATTAGTAGGATAATAATTAAACAAGTACGCAGCTATTATATTTGACATTCCCGTTATCTTCTTGTCGGTAATTTACGTAATAATTGATTCTATTCGTTGCCTACTGATTGTTTTAAGTTGTTATGTGTGGCGAATCTGACAATGAGTGGTTATAAACTTGTAATAACAACGTAATTGGGAGTTAAAAAACTTCTAATAGATAGTAAGGTGGTTAAATTCTAAGGTTTTGACGGGCCTGTTGGTCTTAGTGGTTGGTAGCCCTGACTGCTATGCCAGAGGTCGTGAGTTCGATCCCACCCAAGACAAATGTTTGTGTGATGAGCACGATCATTTGTTCTGTGTTTGGGTGTAATTTATGTGTAGTATGTAATGTATTTAGAAGTATATAAGTATGTTTATCAGTTGTCTAGTACTGTTAATACAAGCTCTGCTTAGTTTGAGACTAGGTGGTGTTGTGTGAAAGTCGTGGAATATTTATTTATTTATTTTTGCTGATTTACCTGTTTGTTTTGCTAGTATCGTATAATTACTTCTTTATTATTTACTGGCTTTTCCTGCGGCTTCGCCCGTGTGTTTGTCGGTTATAGCTGCCAAACATTAACCTCTTTACGTATGGGTATATAAAGGCACATGCCATAGTGCTCCATGATTAGTGAAGAAAACATAAATTCATTTAACGTAATCCAGAAACAAATAGCCCAATAAAATGTCCCCAATTTAGGTACAATAGTCTTGTAGTTGCCTTGAGCCGTCCATGTCTGTTCTTCCATAGAGCAGGGGTGTATGGCCCTTGGTAGGTGCTCCACCACATTTTAGGAACGAACTTGGGTTAGACCTGTGTCCCCGAGAAAGCCTTTAAAAAGGACCTTTCTTTCCTTGAAGTTATCCCGTGAATTAAAATACATAAAAAAACCTTAAATATTGGCTCACCGCACTTCAAGTATTCCCTTTTATTCTTACCGCATATTATATAACAATGTTACATTGATTCCCCGACATACGGAAGGCAAATTACTGAAAAGCGGATTTATGTATCAAATACAACAATAAAACAACGCCAATCAGTTTAGTTAAGGAATGCGTCTAATCCAATAAGTGCTAATAATTAATAAATCAGTTCTTTGACAGGTTACATACCCAACAAATATAGGTTTAACACGCATTCACATTTTTACCACACAAATACAAAAACTTTACCATCCATTACTGCTTAAAAACTAACGTTATAATTCGTGTTCTTAGATTTGCAGCAATGGATGTGTTCTAAGCGATAAAGTCGGTAATACTAAAGTAAGTCAACGTTATTCAATCGATATTCAAATATTTGGAACGGAACGGTTTTTTTTTTATAAATAAATCATGAGGTCATATCGTTATTTGTGGCCAGTTACATTTGTGGCATGATTTTACAATTAACAACGCCTTAGAATATGTTTTTGATAGTTATAATTAGTGCAAATTTGAACGTTTAATTAATGAACATTAACTAAATAAGTTGTTGCATCCTTTGTTTACTTTACTAAATATATTGTAACCTTACCTCAATAAATGTTTTTTCAGTGTGCATAACATTATTTTTAAACAAAGTTATTTTCATCATCATCATTCCCCTGCCCTTATCCCAATTATTATTTGGGGTCGAGGCAGCATGTCTTCTTCTTCCACACGCTCCCATCTGACGTCAACTCGCATATAAAGAAAGTTAATTTATTTACAGTTAGTCCAGTCATTTGGTAGAAAATAAGGGGGTTACCTGGAAAGTTTTCCGGGAGTTTTGAAAATTTGGTATTTTATAGATTTGGATATGCTCTTTCCGAATTTTAACTTTGCCACCTCGTACGACCGCCGCTCGCGCCGCCATTTTGAAAAAATGGCGCCCAAAAACGGTTTTTTGGGAATATCTCCTTTCTGAGGCATTTTACGAAAAAAATAATTTCTACAAAATTAAACTTGAAAAAATTTCCTACACTTTATGTCTTATTCACTTTTTCATAAAATCAATAGTTTTGGATGTACGAGCACCGCAAAGTATTACTTATTCATCTGCCACCACCACGTGTTTTTTGTATATTTTTCTAAAATGTTCCATTATTGCCGCCGGTTTTCAAGTAAATTGTCACAAATAAAACAATTTTCCGTATAAGAAGCCATAGATCTAAGAACATAATCAACACTGTACGTCAATAAACGTACATTGATGATTCAGTCTAAACTAAATATTTCTCTTAATATAGCTTCTACCAAACAAATTTTTCGTTGAAGTTTCGTTAATAGTCGAGAGAAAGGGCCCGATTCAAAAGTGACATATTACCCTGACACCTACTTCTTAAAAACCGGCAGCAGTAACAGAACAGTTAAGAAAAAACACTTTGCGGCGCTCGTACGTCCAAAACCATTGATTTTATGAAAAAGTGAATAAGACATAAAGTGTAGGAAATTTTTTCAAGTTTAATTTTGTAGAAAACATTTTTTTCGTAAAATGCGTTGGAAAGGAGATATTCTCAAAAAACCGTTTTTGGGCGCCATTTTTTCAAAATGGCGGCGCAAGCGGCGGTGGTACGAGGTGGCAAAGTTAAAATTCGAAAAGAGCATATCGAAATCTATAAAATACCCAATTTTCAAAACTCCCGGAAAACTTTCCAGGTAAAACTACCAAATGACTGGACTAAGTAGGACTAAACAAAAAGACGTTTAGTTTGAAAGAAAGTCACTAAGACATTATTTCTCACCAAAAACTACTGTTTATGAAGTTAAAATATGGAAGTTATGTAAGATGGGTGCAGTCTAAGTAGAACGCAAAGAGGTCGTGCTGACCTAGAGGCTTATGACCGTATTCATATACTTACAGTTGCAGGTCGATACCGAGTTATTCTAAGATGCCAGTAACAGTAGGTGAAAGAAAAATCGTTAGCAGACCTTTTTTTCTTTTTTGGTATTCCAGGTGAAACCTCCATGGATTATCCTTTGTGGATGGAAGAGGCTTACCGGACTGGAGCGTCCTCATTTGTTTATGGTTATGGGCACATAGTAGGATTCATAAGGAAACTTGCGGACTAACGAACATCATTGATGTAGGATAGATTCCCAAATAGAACGGTCTTCCAACACGCAGGTGAGAAAACGGTTTTGTGTAGAGCGCCTGAGTTATCTCGCGATTTTGGCTTACACAAGATACAGGGCCCGGGATAGTTTTAGTGGAAATTCATCATATACTACCGTGGCCTTGACGTGGGTTGAAATAAGTGTTTTATCCCGGACAACAAAAAATAGGCCATGAATGGGTTTAACATTTTTATATGGAAAGAGGCTGATGCCATGACGTATTAAAACACTTGATAAACTCATATTATACTGGCTATTGCCTGCGTCTTCGCACGCGCAAATGCCGATTATTGCTGTAAAATATTACTTCCCTTTAAGGCAGTCATTTCAAAAGTAACCTAGTGTTTATTCAAGGTGTCAACTAACACAACTTTATGATCCAGTCTTTTAATAAACATCTATGCATCCATCTATCCATGCTTACAAACTTCTGTATTCACAAGGATAAGTAATATATCACTTTAAAACTACCTATTATTATGTAGAGTCTGCTGCCACTAGCACAGTAATAACTAAACAACCAAATACACAAACTGACACTACTTAAAATACTTATAGTTAAGTAAACGCCAGTAAACATAAATCAAGCATTTCTTTTCTAGTCCGTGTTAGCATTTGTGATGCAATTGAAGAAAGCAACGCGGTGTGATTGCTCAATGGGTTGGTTTACATGCATCGGTGGGCAAGTGAACTCGCCTCTTTGCTTTAATAATACATGTTTTAATTATATGACTGGCCTGTTGGTTTAGTGGTTAGTGGCCCTGACTGGTGTACCAGAGGTCGTGGGTTCGATCCCCACCCAGGACAAATGTTTGTGTGGAATTTTTTGTTTATGATTACTATTAGATAGACTACCCAGATAACCAGACAGATGACCACACTTCATACCACGGAATACAAAATACTGAGTCTAATATTAAATGTGTGTTACCGGTGCTTATATGTATTTTATTTGTGGACTGCAGTATGCTAATAGATTCATTGATATTTTATTAATAATTTAATTTAAAAACAACATACATAATAGCACAATAGATTAACTAATTAAAATATTTTCTTGAAGATGTCTTGATTTTGTTACCACGTCTAAATTAAAAAAAAATGAGTATCGAAACCATTTAAAATGAAGATAATTGCAAGTAGAACTTCTGCATTGAATAAATTACAACCAAGGTAAACAGTAAATTGATCGTAAAATTCAGCAAAGAATACTTTTTACAACTTACCTTTTTGGAGATCTTATCTTTTCGAAATATTATATTTGAGGTTAACATTATTATAGCCTTGTGTTAAACGATGCAATATATTTGATAGCACATTTTCATAAATGTGAATTAAGCACTAAAATAATGTTGCGAAAAAAATGGATGTTTGCCTGTTTATTACTTAATCGCAACGAAAATCTTTAAATAGGTATACCTAGGCTAGTTATCTGAGTATAACTGGCGTTATAGATCATGAAAAAAATATAAAAAGAATTGAGAAAGTGTCAAAGTGAAAACAAAAAAAACAAGTCAAAACCTGAAACAGGCACACTGACAGAAATTCAAAAGAAAAAATAATAAATTTTTACGATAGGTTAAAGTATCAATAAAAACAGTTGAACTGTGTTCAATTCAACCGCATTTTGTTCATCTCATCTTAAAGTTTCATCATCCTATCGCAGTCCACTGCTGGAGATAGCCTCTTAAAAATAAATAACAAACAAAAAGTTTTTATTTCGAGTAGACCTTCTCAGGCACTTTAAAAACGTTACTGACTTTAATTGCGCGGTACCAAAATGTCATTCTTATGAAGAAGAACCGGCAAAAAACTCCATAAGTTATCATATCTCGAAGTTTAATTCATCGAAATGTTAATGAGACCACACCAGGCTTGCATAACGTTAACGAAACAGCTCTGATTAGCACCAACTCTGGCCATGAACGAGCGGTGAAATCGATAGGCGTCACGCTCGCGAGCAACCAGCCCGATACATCTGCGATGCGGTTCATGGCACCTGGCTTACTAGGCCTCCTACCTACCACTAACTCTCAAAGAGGTTTACTAACAGGTAACTCGGCTTACTAGGCCCCTACCACTAACTCTTAAAGAGGTTTATTTAGAGGTAAAAAAGAGGGTTCTATTGATAACTTGGCTCAAAGAAACTATGGAAAATAAATAAATATTCTTCAACATTCCCACAACGCCGCCTAGTCTCAAATTAAGAATACGAGAATAACTTATGTTATGAGTGTAAATACATATAAATTACACCCAGACACAGAATAAAATTAAATGATCGTGCTCATCACACAAATATTTTCCTGGGTGGGAATCACGACCTGTAGTATAGTAGTCAGGCCTGTCAGTCAGTACCAACTTGAACCAAAGAAACGATGGATGGATTTTGTGAAAGACGATATGGCTGCAAAGAGTGTGACTTGCGACATGATGTCATATAGGAACGAGAGGAAAACAAAGACATGCTGGGTCGACCTCAAATCATAATTAGGTTGAGGTCAGGGGAATGATGATGATGATGTATACAAAAAAAACATTGATAAAAATGTGCAATTACACCTTTAAGTGCTATACTAGAATGACACTACTAGGTCCCATCACTTTACATACATTCAAAGTGACAAAACAGACAACGCTACATTTGTTTTTTTTGCAGTTGCAGATGCACTGATGATGTTTTTGTGTACGATCACACAAAAACATCATCAGTTACATTGAAACGATTTTACATTATGATATCAAATCAAATGTTGTAAGAGAAGCCTTCTATTTGATAAAAATGTGTCAATCAAATGTCTCAACAGCAACCAACCTCTACCTGAGGTCATTACCAATGAGCCTTGTTCACGCAGATGTGTAAATTGTGACAAAATTCTCGTTTTCTACGTAAAACAAAAAATGTAGAAGGTTAACTAAAAATAATATCTTATATTTAAAATTCTCTTGTCACAATGTTCGTTCTCGTACTTCTCCAAAACGGCAGGACCGATTCTCAGGTCTAAAATTGGCCAAAATCTATTTTTTTTTCCCAGCTTTTGTTTTGCAGGAAACCGCGTACGAAATCGTGGGTAACAGCTGACTGCTATACCAGAGGTTGTGGGTTTTATTCCCACCCAGGACAAATGTTTGAGTGATGAGCACGATCATTTGTTCTGTGTCTGAGTGTAATTTATCTGTAGTATGTTTGTGTTTAGAAGTATATAGGTATGTTTATCAGTTGTCTTGTATTCAAAATACAAGCTCTGCTTAATAATCTGCGAAATATTATATTACTACTATAAAGTATACAGTAAAATTCTCGAAAGATGTTTTTTTCTAGAATATTAACCCTTCTGCTTTTTATTGCCTAGTGCCGTTTATAATAACGTTCGCGGTCCAAATTCGGTTGAGTGATAATTATGATTTAAACGAATTGAGGGTTAACCGCGATCAATGTTAGAATAACTCACACTTCATATAAACAGGAAGGCTTTGAAGGTATCTATTTCAATGTAGTATTTCATATTGCTCATTTTAAGGTTCACTACATACTATATAGTATAAAACAAAGTCGCTGTCACTGTCTGTATACCTGTCTATATCGCTTAAGTCCTTAAAACTACGTAAAAGATTTTTAAGCGATTTTTTTTAATAGAAAGAGCGAATTCAAGTGGAGCATTATGTTATTATACATCAGTACGTCACCCGTGCAAATTGGGGTAGGTCGCTGGTTATAAATACATAATATGCTTTTGTTAAACTCAAACGTTAGATTTATTTAAACGTCATGATTATGTTAGCAATCCTCATCCTCCTAAACATGCATGATCGTTTTTTATGAAAAGCAAACCTTATATAACTTTATTATATGTCAACGGTTTACTCACGTGTATTTACCGGGATAGCCCGACTGGTTTCGGAGCCAACCGGAGTCCTTAATCATGACCTGACGGGGGAGTCGCTTGTCGAACTGAAACTTTTACTAATTAAATCTTCTGTTTAAGATATCTGCTCTATCTTGACAGATACCCGCTCTATCTTGACAATGTACGGACTAATACTAAGTCTAACCACTAAGAGAGAAAAGTAACTTAGACAAGAAATAGATCTGCAGTCTAGCCATCTGATCTTTTTAGATCGTCTCGGATTGCTTCCAATCTAAGAAAGTTTTGAAACTAAGTGCGCATGTCCACTAGTATGGTCTAGTGTTATTGTACATGATGTCACCTTTTTTTACGTAGGGAAATCTGTTATCAGCACCTGCCTCCTTCGGGCAAGCGGCTTGTAATGTTGGTCTCGCACCGACTGAAAACTTCATGGTTGTCCGTTTTCCATCTATGGAGAGGTCATGAAAACGCTCTCACACTCTTCCGCAACGTAATAGAATGGCATTTATCATCATTCCCCTGCCCTTATCCCAATTTTTACTTGGGGTCGGCGCAACACGTCTTTTAGACATGTTGCTTAAAGTTTTGGCTATGGTTTTATAGTCGGCCGCCTGCCTGACACTAACCCTCTTTGGGAATGCGATTGTTGGTTGTTTACCCGCCACCATTCGGGAGACCCAAGGTGCTTGGTACAGTGCACTGGGTCTTAAGGTCCATTAGTCGCCTTTTACGACACCCAGTGGAGGATATGGGGTAGTGCTATTCTTTATATCCGGACACCACACGGACAATCGAGAATGGCATTTACAATCATTATAATTATTAGTCTATTGCTGTCCTCCACTGGGCATGGTAAACCAGGGTAAAATCATAGCAAAGTCGACTCTACAATATTTAGAAACTTCCAGAATAACACTGCTATTTTATAAGAATAAGAACCATCAAGAGGCCATATCACCAGAATAGTCCCCCATCACAATGACACACGAACTCGATTATAAACATGATCTAAATATTACTTCAGTAAATACAGGCGTGAGATTGCAATCTATAACCCAATCCATTTTGCGTACGTTACGTACGTATATGGTTTCAAGAGGCTCCCCTTGGGGCTCAAATAACCCCTTAAGGAGAAGGGTGCATAAATCCGATATGTTTCCTCGAATATATCGAGATAAAGGCGATTGGCGTAATACGGCGATTGGTTTTTATACGGCCTCCGCTAATAACGGGGTTTCGGCTAATTGTGGTAAACATTGATAAAGTTAATATGACGTTGAGGTCGTTGAGGTCAGAAATGGGTTAATATGAATGCAGAGAGAGTAGAGTTTACCATACCGATATTTCTTGCAATCCTAAAATCCGTTCGGTTTATTAGCTTATTTAATTAAGTCTATGTGAAAACAAGAGTCTGGTTATCAACCAAACATAATTTTAAGAATTTCTTCAATATCTATTAGCTGTTGCCAGTATGAAAAGTATAGTTGATTCCAATTTTGATGAATATCACACAGTAATAGAAAGACAAAGGAAATACATTATAAAAGTAATACCTAATTTTTGACAAAGTAGAATACATTAGGATATTTGAATGGACTAGTAATAGGTCCACACCTATTACTAGTCCATTCAAATATCTTTAACAAACCGCACCATAACACATTACTCAGCAATTGTTTTAACGGAAGCATTAAAAACAATTGACTACACCGAAATGTTGATGTAAGCGTCTTTGTTGATACACCTCAGTTTAAAATATTCCTTTCTATACAATTGGAAAACCGAAACATGCATTGAAATGAAAACCAATGGAAAAGTGACGATATAGTGATAACATGGGGTGACTACTACTAACTCTTGTAGTAAGAATGTTAAAGTTTAGAAAGCCTAACAGCTACAAAATGTAGAGCTGCGTATCTTTTCCACACCCGTAACCGTCTTACGTAATAAATAATAATTAATAAATACTCCACGACTTTCACACAACGCCATCTAGTCTCAAACTAAGTAGAGCTTGTATTATGAGTACTAGACAACTGGTAAACATATTTATTTACTTCTAAATACATACATACTGTAGATAAGTTACACCCAGACACAGGATAAAAAATGATCGTGCTCATCACAAAAACAATTGTCCTGGGTGGGGATCGAACCCACGACCTTTGGTATAGCAGCCAGGGTCACTAACCACTAGACCAACAGGCCAGTCGAAATATTGTACTACGGAATAATAACTAAGTGGATGTTAATCTGCTGAAGATTTATAGAAAATTTATAAATATTTACTTATTTTTCGATAGCCGTGATAGCTATGATACTGAAAATCAATTGACTATAATTGATGACATTGGCGGTTGCATTATCATTGACATAAATTACCTGTACATCGTGAAAATTACATAACAATAAAAAATAGAGACATATAGAGCTACAAGGATCTTTTGGCACGTGGATGACATTAACGTGAGCGCGCTGGTGCGCATATTCGCAACAAGAATCAATTCAACTGTCTGACAAGTGATGGTTTTTCATATATGACGGCGTAGTTCCGATTTCGGCCACGTGCCAATCTTTGAAGCTATCTACTCCAACTGGCTGTTGATTCGTTGTAACGGTAATACCAACACCTTTTTATGAAACTTCATTATTTTTTATTAGTATTAATTAATTCATATTAAGATTACGTGTAGTCTGCCAATTTGCAGTTATTATCAAGAATATTCTATCAAACCACTTCATGAATTATTAAATCACATCTCAAAAGTAAGAAAAGAGTATTAAAAAAAAATTGTGTATTATCTTTTTGACCCTAATATCTCAAGATAAAACCGAGTCAATGCCCAAATGTGAATAAAACAGAAACATATAAAAAGAATTGAAAATTTCACCGCATATATGACTACTCCAGCTAAGTGCATAAAACCACCCCAGAGCGCTGACATTGAAAACTACAAACGAATCCAATTAGCGAAAAAAAAAGCGATCGATGCGCCCATTTCTATGACCTTGGGACCTGTTATATCGCCCATAGACACTCGAATACTGTAAATAAACCTTTGTTAATAATGGCATAAACAAATCATTGTTTTATGTGTAAGTGGCGGGAGGACGCTGGCTGGCCGCCGCTCCATCGCCAGTTGCCGCGCGTCGCTCGCACGGCGCGGACCGTTCCACGTTGACGGAATAAATCGCTCGCCGCTATTTCGCCGCGTGTGTACCGAATTTGTGTTTAATATTTTTTTTTATTTTTATCTGTGATTTGTGTCAGGATTTTTATTTACGGAACAGGTTGGTAATATTTTTTTAATATTTTCTGTCTAGCTCTATATTTCTAGAGTGAATTGTAGAGTAAAAAATGTGCGAAAATTGCTCGCGGGTGAACAAAAGGCATGATATTGCAGTAGTAAAATGTGTTATTGTTTCCATTGATTTTGTTGTGTAAGGGTTTACATAGTCTGATATAAAAATATTTTATGCGAGGTTCGATGGAGACTCATTATTTTTCGACGAATCACAATAAAAATAACAAACATGAATATAGATTAAAAGGAAAACAATCGCAGCTAATAAAAAACAATTGAAAAACACAAGAATTGATTTGTTCTATTTATTCAGAGCTATAAGCTCTATATTTTTTAGGAAAAACAATAAAATAATGTGTTGTTCTTAAAAGGTCAAAATACTGCGTTACAGGAACAAGTTTCGAAATTAAATCGATCTTCTAAATCTATTCTATTTATATTTTTGACATTTGCAGCCTTAAATTTGTTTTCTTTGTGCAGCTTATAAAAGTCACGCATAAATTAATATAATTACTTATAACTGGAGACGAAACTACGAGAATATTCTACTAGTTTTAAGTAAATATTAAAATTAAAAAGATGAATAAAACCTAGACTCTGTGTTTAAAGATTCTGTAGTTAAGATTTTGCTTCAAACTGAGCGTGAAGCAAAAAGTATCGCAAAAACAGTTCGTAACTATACCTTGTAAAATATAGCTTGATACCTGTGACATTACCGAACGTTTTATGAAGACAGCTAAAACCCAAATTTTATTTTAAAAAGTTCAAATTTTTTAACATAAAAACGACGTTTGTGTATAAAAATAAAACGCATTTTTAAAAACAATCATGTAATTATAAAGATGCCAGTAAAAATATGAGTAATTTAAATAATATTTAATATTTCTTAAATATTTTTTGGTTCTTAGCTTACTTTATAAATGCACTTTGAAGGGCTTATAGGGACGTGCAAGTGACTGACAGATGATTATCGATAAAATATTACTATGAAAATTTCACTAGTATAAAATGTAGTTATTTAGTTTGGCTATAATGGTTTCGCGTGCTGGAAACAAGCGGGTGTCATCGTTTTTGAGTCAGTACTAGTGCTGATGCGATGCAGACGCCTTGTATACGCTACCATTGTTTTGTTGATATTTATGTTACTTTATGTTACTATGGTGTTATTTGTGTTACTTTGTTTGGTGTTACCTTTTTTTTGTTTGCCAAAATGCCGAAAAGACAAAAAAAGACTGTTTTGAATAGTGAGTGTCGCGAATTTGTGATCCGTTTGCGCGATTATTTTGAATTATTTTTGTTTTATTTTATTTAAATCAACTACAAATACATTTATTTTTAATTTACATCTTTACAATGACAATGACTACAATGTCACTTTTAATAAAACTTATGACGTCACAGACATCGATAAGCTACGAAACACGCCTCCGTCCCTAGTAATGTCATTCCGACAAACGTCACAGGTATCAAGCTATATTTTACAAGGTATAATTCGTAACTGGTTTAAAAAATAAATCCTTGACTTTGCTTCACGGCTATTGTTGCTTCAAAACATCGTTACAAGGTGCTTTGAATGATAGGAATCAATTTGAATATGCGAGATTTTGAGAATTGGACCAATTATTTCTTGCAAGTGATATATTTTTTTCTGATTTTAACTGATGTAGCAGTAAGTTGTCTAAAAATTTATTTTTTTAATTATAATTAATTATGTTATTAGGAATTACAATAACCATCACTATTTCCTAACTGAAACAGTTACGTTTACGAAAAAAAACACTACTATGATTTTTTTTATTTTCCTTGGAAGTGAAAAACAATCTTATTTCCAAACATTCAGATATCAGGGATTGGAAAATAAAGTTTGGAATAATCCGACATTTAAAATTTAAAATTATAAAAAGAAAGATTTTCATTTAATGAAATATACTCGACGGTGGTACATAATATGTCAGTGGGGACCAGAATCTCTTGTGTCTGGGGTCTCTGCTCGTAAATCTTACGTTTATTCTCGAAACAAACATTTAGAGGCCATGCTAGTATTTTACAGCTCCAGAATAAATTGCTGGAAAGAAAAATGTCTGCAATAAGACGTATAAATCTAAACAATAAACCTGCTATATTGTTACAAGAAAATCTTAATTACAAATGTAGGAAGAATGTAGGAGGAATGTAGTCGAAATATCAAAAAATATACATTAAATTATACAAGTAAGAAAAAGAAACCTAAAAATAGCCAGCAATTTTTTTTTCATTGAAATTAAACCTTAGATCTAATATGTAAATCATTCATTCTTTATTTTCATTAGACTTAGGTTCTAATTCACACCAATGCATTTAATAGAAGAAATATGTAATTTAATACCTTGTTCATCATCATCTTAAACATCTTCCTGCCACTATCCCATTTTCTTTGGGGCCATTCTCCCCTATCAGAATCAAAAAATCAAAATCAAAAGTAATTTATTCAAATTAGACTACAATGTAGCTCTTTTTGAACGTCAAAAAGTATAATAGACAGCACCCCATCGCCCGCCCTTCAGACGTCACACTATCATTCACTCCTATTCCATTTAAGACATAGTTAAAAGTCAAATATTTCCTACAATTTTCCACAACACAGCCTACATTTCGTCCAGACCGTGTTACCTGACAGTGATATGACGCCAGAGGTCAGGGTCGCGTAACCAGATTAGATAAAAGCTCACGTAGGGTTGACATCTCAACTGACCCTCGGTATTTCATAGCTATGTATGAAATATGAAAGTCTGTTTCTCAGTTGTGCCTTGAAATTAATTTAGATAGAGTGTTAGTTGTAATTTGGTGATTCTTTAATCAAGTGATTTTTGTACAATAAATATTAAAATGAGGTCTCTATGTAAGACGAAAAAATAATTGTTTCTGATATTACCACGAAATAAACAACTCATTTCTATATGTTTATTTATTTGTTGATGCTTCTTACACAACCAATGTACAATGGCGGATTTAATTCCTGAGGTATTCTCTACCAGTCAACCATAGGGCGATGTAGAAAAGACAAGAAGTAGGTGTGTAATGCTAATTAATATTGCTAAGAAAGTCAAAATAATTATAACACGTTCAAACACTTTAATATAGTTTCTGTGCATATAAATAAAATCATCGAGAATACCAATCAATTGAACACAAAATTAACATCAGCTGATCAAAATTTGTGTAGGGGAACCCTCTATATAAATTTTCACCTCATCTATTTTGAGCATGTACACTTCTTTACTTTCTGAATGTTATTGAGTTTCATGAAATAAAGTTGTGACTTATATCACAGTCAGTGTCAGTTACAAATTTTGTTTTGTAATTAAAGATAGTGTAGTAGCGCGTAGTGTAAGTGTCAAGTTCGAGTAGTTTGCGTTTTAATAATTAGAGGATAATGTTTGGAGGTTAACTTTCCAATAAATTAATAAATACAGCCGCCCTTACAACCAAGACTGGTTTGGTTCTGATTTTCATTTGGTTTACGATTCGATTTTGAAATAGTTTAATGGAACCAAACCGTATCGAGTGAAATTATAAACAGATATCTCGATTAAGCGTAGTTCCAACTCGTACCACTGCACGAATTAGCGCTAGTGTCGGGTTACCAACTCGATCTTATTGCGATTGAAACAAAACTCGATTCTTTCGGGATTAAACCTTCAGATCTGGCACATTGGTTAGTTAATCTACCTGGCAAGAGATACAATTATTTGTAAATAAATTTTAACGCTATGGTTATTTGTTGTTAGTAATTTCTTAAAAGAATATTGATGATTAAACAATTCATTTACAGATGTTTCGTTTGGATCTTAAATAACGCACCTACCTTGATTTTTTTAACACTATCTGACCTCTGTTTATAATAATCGAGGCTTATTTTTTTTGTACATTATGTGCATTAATAATATACTTATGCAAATTATGCTTTGTTCAATGTTGTTTGTAAAATATACTTTTGTTAAATAGTAATCGTGTATTGTAAATTGGTAAAATCCTTCTACATTGAATATATTTGACCGAATGTTTTAAGGTTTTATCAAGAAGATATAGTTGAAAATCAAACCTATGCAAAAATTGCAAAAGCTAGAGTCACGCGCTGTAAATAAAAGTCCGTTTAGGCATATAGAATTTATAGTTTAACTAGCTGTCGGTTATACCTGCAAAAACATTACACTCTCTGACGCAGTTAGTTAAATAGTAGCCTATATGTTAATCCAAGGAGTTAGGTAGCTTAGTACCAAATGTCATCAAAAAATATCCACCCGTTTAAGTGTGAAAGAGTTACGAACATCCATCCATCCATACAAACTATTGCCTATACGATATAAGTATAATAAAGCAACTCAGACTCATATTTAAATACTAAAAACGTACTCCTTATGTTGACGAGTCGTGTCAAAACCATTTTTGACTACAAAATTGTATTATTTTCTTCACGTAAACCAGGTTTCCGTGTCACTGTGAAACGCTAAGTGCTTTTAAGTTACATAACAACGTGAGATGTGTGACTTTGACCGAGTGACGTCATCGCTATTGTTTTTATTTATTGGTGCGACTTGATGGAAGAAGACAAAAAATAGTGACAAAAAGTGTGATGATTGAAACTGGAATATGTTCTGTCGTGATAGAATGTTCTGGAATTAATGTTTGACAACTAACGTGTCTGAGAACAATAGATTTGGAGATTTTGCTTGGGATATGGGTAAATCGATAGCCTAGTTTTGAGTTATTGATTAATATGTTGTAAAATAACTTTGTATTTTAATTGTAACTACAAGAAATGGTAATAAAAAAAAATAAAAAAATACTTAACTGAGTTTAAAGGCTCAAGGTGCATTCCTATAAAGAAGAGAATAGCGAGAAGCTCCTTTGGTTATTTAGACTTTCTACACGCGATAATCAGTACAACCAGTAGGTACTAAAGTGTACTGTCTAATAAAACATGGATCAACGTAATTTATTGACAAAAATATTTTCTTCAAATTCATCTATGTTTTTTTGCCAACCATCCCGTACAGCACTCAACCGCATTGGGTTTTCACATCGCCTAACATCTGTAGGTACATACGGTCCCTACCTCGCTCAGACGTGTTTGTAAATCCTACACTTGTCAGAATCACATGACTATTGTCAATAGTCTTATGTAATAGAATGTAAAGAGGTTGTATAGTAAGTAAACTGGTTTGTGTTATTAAAGATTTTGTGCTAGATTTTATATGTAGTTGAACTTGACATTGTAGTGTGAATAAAGAGGTGGAGAGACAATGATGAGGAAATAAAAGATTTTATTTCAAAATTTAAGGAATCAACTTACTTTTGACGAATTTTACAATAGATAGTGAAATTCGTCTCTTTTCTTTATTTGATTCGAATACACAATAAGTAATAAATAAATTAATAATAATTTATTTAAAAGTACAATAAGCAAATTCAACAGAACATAAAGATGGGCATATTAATAGTCATTTTATTGACGCCAGTCAGTAAAAACTCAGTATCTTTAGAGTAATCTACATATTGATATCTATAATTATGTATACAATAATATGTTTTGCTCTCCTTACTGATCCAATGTAACACTGCATATCGCCAAATTATTATGAAATAATAATAAAAATACGGAAACAACAGTTATTTCTACCTGACATTACTATAATTATATTATTCTTAACATTATTACGTTGCCATAGTAAAATTAAAATGAATTTTATTGTTTATTCATTACTTTGCGTTCTCACGGAAGATTTCTGCATTTATTTACCTTGTAGTTATTTTAAAGATCTGTTAATTTGTTAAATAATGTTAGTGTTAGCAATTGTGTGGTAATTTTCAGAACTATTCCCATGTCGGGATAGGAAATTATCGGTAAAGTGTAGGTTATTTTATGTAAAAATGTTAAAACTATGCGTTATGTCAATGGTGGAGCCAAAATTACCGTCTGGAGATGACCTTAACGCTAATGTTTATAGATTTTAACGTGATAAACAGTAATTAAAGTGTATTACAGTTGAAGACTTGTAAAGCTATAAAATGACAATAATAATAATCCACCTTATTCACATAACGCCATGTAGCGTTAACTTGGCGTAGTGCGTACTAAAGTAGCTTGTGTTATGATTAATAAAAAACTGATAAACTTACAACTATATAATTATGATCGTGCTCATCACACAAACGTTTGTTTTGTGTTTTTGTATAATTTTCTATAATATGTATTACATGTATTTACAAAAATATAAGTATGTTTATCAGTTATCTGGTACTCATAATAAAACCTTTGCTTAGTGTGAGACTAGATCGCTTTGTGTGAAAGTTGTGTCATTATTTTGTCCTGGGTGGGAATCAAACACACGACCTCCGATACACAGTCGGGGCTGTTAACCACTAGATAGCACGTAACCATAGGTACGGTTTGACTTTACAAAATTTTATCGTGAAATTCAAAAGTAATTTGGAAGAACTAGTGATTTATAACGATTTGAGATTTAATTTTGATTTGATTGATTTTTTAAACTTCATTAGAGCGCCATTGAACCCTTATTTATTACTTTTACCAAGGCAAGATAGTGTAAGCAATTTCAATCATCACTAGATTTTTCTAAGCACCATGAATGAACTACTCACATAACATATTTCATAACAAGACAGGATTACATATAAATATTTTTTGAAACAACCCTTTGCTTTGAGATCGGATACTATTTATAAATAAAACAAAAGAAAGCCTAAACTGGCTGGAGAGAGTCAAAACATTTTGAGGCACCCGTGTGCCTATCACCACGTTTCAAAATAATATAATTGTAGTTGTGGAACTGTGACAATGCACTACACCAGGTATAGCGGCGTCTCTTTCACACGTGCAGTGACATTAAGAGGTAACCTGTAAAGGCCCAGGTGTGCCAATTGTTAAGAGTTTATCTACACCTGAAGTCTGTTACTAACTTGTCATGTTTTCTTTGCAACAGTCTAAGGATTACATAATGGAATGTTTACGTGGCTAGACACTTACTTGGATAATTATATTTTTTGACAGAGTAGTCAAAACCTATTTTAATGATGAATTACTAATGAAATCTCACGGTTTTATTTACCTCATTCGTGTTTTTAAATTGAAACCTGGAGTAAATTATCAATTTTGTGCAATTACAAAAAATATAGCAAAATTTGTGTGCTAAATTATATTCTGTTGTGGAGTGATTGCGTAACAAAGATCTATTGGTTCATCGAAGTTTCCAATTATTGTTATTTTAATTTAGGAATCGCTTTCAGAAGTTCTGAATTTTAGGAAACATAGACTAAACGCTTTTATACCAACATAAATTCTCTAAAATATTACTTTCGAATTTAAAACAACGGAGTTTTCAAATAATAAATAAAAATAACACTTCAATTGTCCGAGGATTTATTAAAAGTATTGTGAAATTACTTTAAATTATATACTGAAGTATAATTTAGTTAATTAGCAAAGGAAGACATAGTGTTGAAACCTGGATGTTACCACAGGTCATGATAACGCAGTAAGCAAGCAGGCCAAGGTGTGCTAACTACGTATAACAAGGATTTTAAAGACAATGGTCATATTTTTTTTGGCCATATTATATGACCCGGTTTTAAGACAAAGTACTATTCATAGTTGATAGCTGTGCGCTATCCTCTTTTAGGTTAATTTTATGAGAACAGCCCCACTAGTCGAGTGACATTTTATAATCTTTACTGGTCGGTAACGTCTATGTAATAAAAATCGGTCGGTAATAAAAATGTATGAATGTATGGAGATGACAGATCTCAGTGGCATGCACTTTTGAGAGGCATAATAACATGTCCAACAGTAGACTGTGATAGGCTGATGATGATAATGATGAGGTCTCAATCATTGACTGAAGTCATCGAAGTTTCGAATCGATCTTTGTTTTACTAGCGGTTGACTGCGAGTTCACGCACACCAATTTTGTTTATAACTGAAGAAATATTATTTTCGTCTAACGTTCATTCAGGGTGTCAACTAACTCCACCAGATTTCATCAAATTGTTTAAGCCGTTTGAGGGTGAAAGAGTAACAAACATAATTACATCCTCCTTTCAGTACTTACAAATTTTCGCCTGTATAAGATTTTTAGGATTTAAAAATTGAGTGCGATGAAGATATCACTAAACATACGAAAAAAAAAACGATACGAACATCCAATTAAAAAAAAGTATTGAAAAGGAAGTGGCATAAAAGAAAATCTATAATAAAATTATTTATAAACAGAACCCAAACAAAAATCACCAACGTTTACAAACATTGGGCCAACACACGGTACAGTCAGCTCCATACATATGATCAATACCCTATTGTTTACGGCCATTGTTTTTGTTGAGCGCGCGTCGAGTGAAAATTTACTTAATGACGATGTCATTTTTGATGGACGATGACTCATTCGGGTTATTAAATGTACAAAGCATTGTTTGTGTGTGTATTGATTTTAGTTTTTGTTGTGTAATACTTAATGGGATTTATTGCTTTTTGTATACAGGGTGTTCTCTTGCTCAAAATTGTCTGTTTCAAGTAATCGTTGGATGATAAAAACCGCTAAATTAATTGTAAGTTGCAGTTTCTCGTTTTGCGTTCCTTTCACTTTAATATAATGGAACTGATGGACTTTTGCGAAATTTTCAGTTAAAGTTTTGTTTGCGTATTTAAGAGGAAAAATGCGTAAACATGGCAAGGCAGAAATCTCTATTAAAATACCAAAGAAAGCACCACGCACGTAACACCTACAGACTTGTTGGTTGATTATTGTAGGTTCCACTTCAAAATCCAGTTTTCCTCACGATGTTCTTTAATTACGAATATTGTCAGATAAGAACGTGTGGAAGAAGAAGACATGCTGCGCCGACCCCAAGTAATAATTGGGATAAGGGCAAGGAAATGATTATGTTCTTTAATTAGAACTTATTTTTAGCTAAAAATAAGCCCCCACACAATAATAATAGAATCTGGTGTTTCTTTGAAGTCCGCAATAATTTTCAAACTCGTAATATTTTAATGAATTCATACTGAATACTGAATTTATTCGCCCTTGTGAATAATTATGAATCCGTTCTCAAGACGGGTTATTTTTTACTCTAATAAATATTTAAATACTTAATTGTTTTGTTGGTGTTATAGTTTAATATTGTACGAAATTAAAGGCGATTATGATTTGAAAACTCTTACAATCACTAAATTAATTTAAATCAACTAAAATAAGTTTTTAATGTACTTTTATACTTAACTAACGTTACGCGTACCTATATCTGCATGTCAAATGAACAGAAGCCCCAATTTTACCTAAAACCGTCCATCTACTAGAAAAAGTTCCATGAAAATCGGTACAGCCTTTAACAAGAAAAACACTAATCAGCCCGTCTAAACAAATATATCAACTTCTGTTTAAATTAGCACTGATAGGCACAAAATTAAGCCTTTATTAACAGGAAATGACTTTTAACAACAAAACTAACAAAACCATTACTTGATTTATACAAATACGAGTAAAAACTAACACAAATCGAGAAGTTTCCTTCCTCGCCTTTTTGTCTGACCTTACTAACTAAAAAAGTCGATATATTTTTTGTGTTGACTGTACGTTTTTATTGTGCCGCTCATTAGCGTGGCATTGAGGTGCTGGCAATGAAGTTTAAACGCTTTTTAAATACACACTGTAGAGTTACAGGCAGTTTGCTAATTGAGATAATTTTCGATATTTCTAGTTATATGTGTAGTCCTCCTTATCGGTTTTGATAACGGCGACCCATGGCAAATTCATCTCTGGTGTGACTGATTAAACCTTGTTTTGATTTATAATTTATTAATGTACTTTGGAAAATGTTTGATGAAGTATGGCCAAAGCTTGACAAAAAAACTCTTGTATGTATTATATCGTGTGCTTACTAAATTTATCTGATTACTTTTGGTAGAGCCAAGGGAATAATAGCCAATTGTCTTAAATTAAAGAAAGTAGAATTACTTTTCTAGGCATTGAAACGTCCATGATTTTCTTTTTTTATTATAGGTACTTCTAAACTAAAACCAGTATCGAAAATGTCTCGAAATAATTAATTGTGTAAAAAAAACTTTTTCACCCAAAACACAATGTAGTAATTTTCAAAACCAGCCAATTTAACACACTACCCGTCACTCGTACAATACATATGTTAATTAGGTTGTTACGTGAAAACTCTGTTATTTCGGTAGTTTGACTGCAGCCTTTGTAATTAACGGAATATTTACTTTAATTTGAATGTAAGAGAAATATGTCAAAAGCTGCTGGCTTACAACTCATTAACAATGTGGATGAATATGTCTGTAAAAAGGAGTTTTTGAACCACCTGCAAATTAAATAAAGCTTGGAAAATATGTGCACCTGAGCCATGCAAGTGTGGTATCTCTCCTTAAACCATGGCCTTCTTGATGAGCTGTCCAGCACCTGCACACGCGAAAACCTGCACAAAGGCACTGACAATGCTGTAACCATGATTGAGTACTAGTCTAAGAAAATATGATTGTCATTGATGGACATGCGAAGAAGAAGAGTAAATATAGTAAAATATGAGACAGAAACAGCCTTTTGGAAGTAAGGAGGTATTTTCAAAACGCAAATTGGTCTTTCAAGACCCCTAAGTTCTTTAGATTCTGCCAACGAGGTATTCTAGGGAATACTGTTTTAGGGGTCACCAATTTAGGGGTTAGGTCACCTACAACTATGTACAATAAAAACTTGTATTATGTACAGTTAATATATTATTTACATCGAAGGAGAAACGTGAACATAACAATACAAGATGAAAATTTTATGACATGAGAAAATTTTTGTTTTTTCGACAGATGTCAAGTTCCAAAATCGATGATAAAATATTTACAATTAGCAGCACCGCCACACTGTCCTCCAGTAAAATAGGGTTTGGAAGCCCTATAGACAGTCACTTCATTTGAAATACGGTATTCCAGTCAAAATCAAAAGGTTTTTATTTTGAGTAGGCTTTCTCAGGCACTTTCAAAACGTTATTGCTTCTAGTAGCGCGGTTCCAAAATATTATTCTATCCAACTGAATTTAGTCACTGAAAGCTGACCCCAACTCAACACACCTGGGGTAAAAGCTTCGCCAATGTTACAATCAGTTTCTGGCTAGATTCTCTCTAGTCTATGGTTCTATTGTCTGTGATAGCTGCTTAGCCTTCCGGAAAATTGGTATTCTCGATCCGCATATATATACGTCCTTTGACTAGTCTTCCTTCGTCATTGTATCAGAATAATCGTATACAACCTCTATGGTACTCATGAGTTGTGGAATTTGCCATCATTGTACTTCATGGAAGATGTTATTGAGCACATAAGTATCCATCTTTGCTTAGTAACACATACGGAAGGTAATCTGTCTGACTGTTATGCTTCTACTGGTAAATAGAATAGGATACTCTTTATTGTACACCGTAGTTACAGCTGTGAAAAAGTAAATTATATACAGCAAGAGGTAAAAAAATTGGTTGAAAATTTGTTATCAGATAAAAAATATCGGATGTTTTTTTCCAGTTATTATAACTATCTATGGCTTACTTGGAATTATTTTGTTTTAATTCATCTGATACCCGATTATATTTTAAATACCATGTATTTAAAACATAACAGGTTTCTTAAGACTGAATTTACTGAATAAAAAGCCCTTCAAAATAGAATAAAGATTTCACCTCTTCATTTCCCTCCTAAGTTCAAGGTTATGAAATTCAAAACTCAGTTTGTAATGTAATATTTATAGAGTTACGAGCCGAATGCTAAAACTAAGCTAACTTATTTATCAAAGGGAAATTATCTTAAGTATTTATAACAAGAGTTTTAGGGAAATGAGGGAAGATAAACGGATGAATAAAGTGTACGTACATAAAGTGTGTTTAGGAAGATTTCAGATCTTGAAGAAATTAATTTGGTATTTTCTGGTTGAGATTAGACTTGGGAAACTTTAATAGTGAAAACGCGATATTTTTTAAGTATGGATGGATAAATGGATGTTTGTAGCTCTTTCACTCTCAAACGGCTGGTTCAATTTTTAGGAAATTGTGGAGTTAGGGCTCCACAGGGGGTCAGGATTAACACACTTCGGAGGTTACTCAATAAGGGTTGAAAATATTTTGAAGCTTTAACCAAAATTCACGGGCGAAGTTGTGGGCAACAGCTAGTAAGTATAAAATGCAAGCATACCACACAAAGATATAAAATAATATTTAAACATCAATTTAATTCTATGGAAATTTTTAAACTACCGAATGAGTTAAATCAGTTTCAAAACCAATTGAAGATTCACAAGAGCAAAAAAAATTAAAAGTTTTTTATTTCGAGTAGGCCTTCTCAGGTACTTTCAAAACGTTACTGACTCTAGTTGCGCGATTCCAAAATGACATTCTTATGGAGAAGAACTAACAAGAAACTAAATAAGTTACAAAACATACATAATTTCGAAACGTTATTCATGTTACTACAAATTAGACTAGATCCATTTTCAAGCACAATATCCTAGTTACCAAGAGCGTACCGTTTAACAAATATGCTGAAATACACGTTCGCGATACGAGACAAAATATTCATGTTTCCCCCACTGGGAATTGTTCAGAGAGTCTGTATGAGACAGTTGAAAAGTTTTTGTTTACCCCACTTTCACATGTACCTGGAGTTTTAAAATAAACCAGGAAATGTTTATATCATTGCGCTTATACTCGCAATGAGGATTGGCTGTGTAATTAGAAGAATTAATTACGTGCTTATACTTAGGCTGGTTGTGTTTGAAATGTCGCTTTGGTTTTGCTCTGTATTAAACAACTACGAGTATATTCGCTAAATCTAAAGGCTTTTGTACCATCGTCATCAACTTCCTGCTCATATCCTATTTTACTTGGGGTCATCAGTTTGTCAAAATTTGTTTGGCAGGAACTCTTTCACTTGTGTCTTTTTTGATGCGGTGTCTTTTTAAATAGGGTCTACTTAAATACATTGCATATATTATGATCTACATACAAGTGGTCTATGACATATCACCCCCACTTTTTTCCGTTAAAAAACCAGAATCACAAAATTCTTTAAACAACGAAATACTGCTGTTTCCTGCTTCCAAACGCATATTTTAAGTGCGACGTGTGAGAAGTATCTTTATGATATTGTAGAAATCTAATGTTCTTCGTTTCATGTCTAACCATAATTCTATTCGACAACCTACCTTATGTAGGTTACTCATAATCTTGCAACCTAACAGATTATGAAGTCAAATAATAATAATTTTAAGCCTAAGCTCACCCTGGCCACCTACCACGAACTCTTCAAGTAAGACTGTTGTAGTTGTGGAAGCGAGACAGCGCTATATAGCGTAGAGCGGCGCCTCTCTTACACAACTTCGACAGTGTTTTTTTAAGATATCGTGGTAGACGGTAAAGGCTAGTACCACGCCAAATTAGCGGGCGGTTAAGAAACCCTCAAGTATTCATGGAGTTAATTATCCCAAATGTATTTTGGGGGCGTTGTGCATAATTATGGACGTTAACGACTAATTACAACTCATTATATAATCTTAAGTACTTGCGTTTTATCTCGACTAATTTATTCCTGCTTTTGTATGGATGAGGTCGAGTCTCTAACTTCGTATCGGGGAAGTCATTTCTGTATTGCGTTTTATTTAGTTTAATTTGTAACCATAGATAAATATTTTGGGTGAAAAATTTGGGAAATGCTGTGAAATCCCACAAACAGCAAAAATCTTATACTGAACTAGTGCAATGGCTGCTTTGCAGAAGACATACCATCGCGGAAGGGGAGTCAGACACAGGTCGTAATTTTAAATCTTGGCACGCGCCAATGTTCTTTCGATTCATGTGCTTATTACAAATACTTGCTAAAATCGTTGCAGGAATACATTTTGAGGAAACCAGCACATCTGAGGATTATTCAAAGTTGTAGTAAATCACGTCAGAATAAGCTAACACCAAGTTGTAAATGAACCGTACGAAAAGAAGAAGTGTAATGCTATAAGGACCTTTGAGCTCGTGGCCGAAATCTAAACTAATACCGCCTTATATGAAAAACTGTCATTTGCCAGACACTTGAGTTAATGCACACCAGCGCCCTCATGTTAATGTCTTACACGTAACAAAAGAGCCTTGTACCATTATTATACAAACAAATAATTTCTTTAACAGCATCCATCGTTCCGTCACACGTAACAGTACAACTCACATACCTAAGACCTTTCTCGAATACCCACGGGTTTATATCAATACTCTTTCTAACAACATCGATTGATGACAACTCCATACAATAAACAATAGCATTTATTCAGTTTGTTTGTCCTTTGCTACCAAAACATGGCTGAGTAAAAGACGTGCATCTATCTCGTTAACCTAAATGCGTAGTCGGCGAGCGAGTGATGGCATTATAAAGGTTTTTAGGCAGAAGTCCCATTCTAGCCTACACTTTAGAAGTTTAGACGGGCCTGTTGGTCTAGTGGTTAGTGAGCCTGACTGCTAAGCCGGAGGTCGTGGGTTCGATTCCCACCCAAGACAAATGTTTGTGTGATGAGCACGGTCATATTTTGTTCTGTGTCTGGGTGTGATTTATCTAAATTATTTGTATGTTTAGAAATATATAAGTATGTTTATCAGCTGTCTGATTACCATGATATAAGCTCTGCTTAGCTTGGGATTCGATGGCCGTGTGTGGGTATTGTCCCAAGATATTTATTAGAGCCTCCTTGACGTTTCAACTAGCTTATACACCCCTTGGTAGCACCAAGGGGTGTATAAGCTAGTTGAAACGTCATTGCTGTTTTACACATATTCATGTTAACTACATTCGTGTGATTTTAATATAAAGTCAAGATAAAGTGTATATTTACCACACTGTACTATATTTTTTGTCTAGTTTGATATGCATGGCTGTAGAAAAGATGTTGTTTTCGTAATTTAGATAAAATTCCGGTAAAAATAGAATTGATGATGTCTTTGTC
The DNA here is from genome assembly GCA_941860345.1 of Chrysodeixis includens. NCBI lineage: Eukaryota > Metazoa > Arthropoda > Insecta > Lepidoptera > Noctuidae > Chrysodeixis > Chrysodeixis includens. The sequence continues at coordinate 1,027,387 of OW796107.1, read as the reverse complement.
ATTGAGAGTTCATTAGTGAAATGGAACGGTTGTCTACAATTACTTACACTATGGGAAAACTTTAGAAGTAACCTTTGACGTGTAGACATATTATTAGACTGAATTAATTGTTTCAATCTCAATCATTCATACCATTAACGTTTTGAAACTAAAACTTTGTACATACAGGATATTAACAGGGTATATGATAAGCTGACTGACAGGCCTGTTGGTCGAGTGGTTAGTGGCCCTGACTACTATACAAGAGGTTGTGGGTTCGATCCCCACCCAAGACAAATGTTTGTGTGATGAGCCCCATCGTTTATCCCGTGTCCTGGTGTAGTTTATATGGTATGTATGTATTTAGAAGTATAAGTATGTTAATCAGTTGTCTGGTACTCATAATACAAGCTCTGCTTAGTTTAAGACTAGATGGCGTTGTGTGAAAGTCTTGGAATATTTATAATTATATTTTTCGGGAAAAAACATGTTTTCAAAACTAATCCTTCTGCCATTTCCTTGCATACTGTGTCCGTCATTGACTAATTGCAGCTCGTCACGTAATCTTATGGCTGCTGGTTTTGTTGCACGGACGGTGACGTCACAATGCATCCATCTGACATCTCCAACAAATGACATTTCAATCCAAGGAGTTCCAGTCTCATCTATTTTTGTAAATGGTATTATCGAACTGGCGCTTTTAATTGGCTGGTTAACTTATTTAGTTTATTTATTGAATTCGAAAAATGTATAAAGCAACTAAACGTTTTTAAATAGATCCCTGATTTAGGTATTATTACAATTATGTCCTTGACGGTTTCCATTTTTTACAAAAGTCCACAAAAGCCTGTTTTGATTCCTCATCCAGTTTTAATTTAACCTTGTTTGGAATATAAGAGAATCAAAATTTTCCAAGAATGTAATGTCAGGATTTTAAAGAAACTACAATTTATCTGACTTTTTTAAGAATTCTGTGAATTAAAGTTTCACTCTGAGGCTATAATTTTACCTCCTTGTACATATTAATTATGCCTGTTATTAGTTACTTATTTTTCATCCCATCTTGTCTGATGACGTCATAAGTAAAAAGTCTTGTTTTGTTGAGTTTTACGCGTTTAGGGGAATTGACTTGTAAAATGTTTGGATTTTAACGACCAGTTTAATGTTTACAATAATGTCTGTCTGTTAATGTTAGGCATTGCAATTTTAAAATTCTAGATTTTGTAAGCTTTTCGACAGTGTTCTATGCTAATGCATCAAAGTAATCTTTATGTTTTGCTAGCTGCTTCCGCTTCGCAAGGGTGCAATACTGACATATTATACAAATAAACCTTAAAACATTCTATCTATTAAAACAACTGCATCATGTTGATGGGAATCGAACCCACGACCTCCGGCTTAGCAGTCAGGTCACTAACCACTAGACCAATGGGCCCGTCGAATAATAAAAAGATGCGAGAAAAATCGTGCTGTTTTAATACTCTTACATTACTGGGAAGGTTAGTTCACATGTGACACCAGAACTGCACGACTCCGCAATGTAATGCAATTATCACGAAAATTCTCGAATCGTCTACATGAGCCTAAGTCTAGTGATAGCACGTGCTCCGATTAAGGGAATGTGATTAAATGCTAATTCGGTTTATGTAACAAAAGAATAGCCATTGTTAGTAATTACTAGGACAGTTTTTTATGAAAGCGTTGTCTGTTATAATGGTCATGTGGTCATCAACCAATCAGTTGAAAAAAAAAAAGAAAATCTGTTCAGTCATCTAAATAGAAGTTTATTTAGATGAGTGAACAGAGAGTGAACAGAGAGAGTGATGAGTTTTTTCTTCTCTAGCCTGTAGTGTCCCACTACTGGGCAATAGCCTCCCCCCAAGTCCTTCTACGATTCTCTATCTTGCGCCGTTTCGTAAATATTTAGAAGTTTGTTGTGTTCCACACTACACACAAATTGAAAGTGTAGAGCCACAACGATTACAATCTACAAAGTATTGTAACGTGTATTGACGTTTCCATTAGTATGGAGATCTGAATTTAGGATAGGATCCACATAAACTATGACGCTCGATACGGACACTTTTGCTTATGTTCGTGCTAGAAGATAAACAAAAGACTTTAAAAAATGAAACACTAGCATACGTATTATACGACTACGCACAGCAAAAAGTTTTATGCTGTTTTTATTAATTTCAAGCAAAATGTAGAGACGTACAGACGTTTTAGAGCATCACCTGGCTAAGTAACCTTAAAATCTTGTTCAAACACTTTTTTTCCCTTAGCCTATTGTCCCACTGCTGAGCAAAGTCCTCAAGGCCCCAAGTCCTTACACGTTTTTCTGTCCTGTGCCACCACCGAACCAGTCCTCGCGGTGAACGTTTAAATCGTCCCGCATTACTATTAATTCGATAAATGAATAGTGATCTCATACACTATCTTTCATCTATAACTCACTGTTGTTATTTATGACGGCTAAAGTTTGCTATATTATTAAATACACGATCCAAAATAAACTATAAAGAGTGATGTAATCCATTCAAATATCAAATTCAAACAGATTTTTTTGTTTGAAACTCGTTCCGTTGCAACAAATGACGTGTTCTGTGAGTCATGATTATTTGTTTGTGGTTTTAAATAACGTGAGATGATAATTATTGGCTATATTTAGGCAAAGTCTTCTTTCCTCTATGGACTACAATTGAGCATTGATATATGCTTCATTCATTTATCAAGCAATGATCCCTGGTAGGTCATTTATAGCTGTCTATGTCATTCCCATATACTTCAAGTTTTCCATACGTTTCGAGTCCAGACTACTCCAGACGCGACATATAAATTACTGTACGGCTGTTAATTTTGTTTAAATGTAAAAGAAAATATATTCAATGTATGAAACATCAGCTGTTGCTTGCGACTCCCTCTGACACAGTTGGTAAAAAAATTGCCTATTTGTTATACAGGGTGTCATCTAACTCCATACCAAGATCTAAATTGATTTAGTAGCTATAGCCACAAATTTTCGCGTTTTGATATTAGCAGGATTAGCAAAACATTTTAAAATAAAAAATAAAATAAATATCTTGGGACAATATCCACACACGGTCATCTAATCTAAGCAGAGCTTGTGTTATGGTAATCAGACAGCTGATAAACATACTTAGGTATATATTTATAAAAAAAATAAAAGTGATAAATCACACCCAGACACAGAACTAATGATCGTTCTCATCACACAAACAATTGTCCTGGGTGGGAATCGAACCCACGACCTCCGGCTTAGCAGTCAGGGTCACTAACCACTAGACCAACAGGCCCGTCAATTTAGGGACCTAAAACAAAAACATCTGACATCTCTCCGTACCGTAAACCGAACGTATTCTTTTACGTAAAACATTTTCTTACCACATTGTAAAGAGTACATAAAAAAGGTTAGAATGTGTAAGTTTAAAACGTTATAACGGTTTACTCACGCGTATTTATCGGGATAGCCCGACTAGTTTCGGACCCAACCAGAGTCCTTAATCATGAGCTGACGCGGCGGCGGGGTCGCGAGTCGACTCGCGACCCCGCGTGAGTAAACCGTTATAACGTTTTAAGTATGAATCATCCTCACGAAAGTTATTATAAAAATGTGTAAGTTTGTCACATTCTTGTGCATGCTAAAGGTGATATGATAGACAATAGCGGTCTATTTGCATAACTTTCTTGATTCTTTTGCCAAGACTTGTATTTATGTAACGTTGTAAGTGTTGGAATGTCTACTATGTTACATTACCGCAATTAAAATGCTCTTGCTGTGTTTTGATGCAAGAGGCATGATCGATTTTTTGTGATTGAATCGGTATCATGTTAATTCTTTTTATTAGATATCGTGTTTATTTTTTCCAGTTTGTTATATTATTAATTTGATGATAGTAAGTATCACACAAGAATCCTTGAATTACAATTAGAAAAACCTCAGTAAATACTCTCCTGTTGATTTAATGTAGCTAAGAAACATTTGCTTCAATCTAAAAATAAAAGAATAGCAATTTCTTTTTGTAAAGTCGGTTAAACAGTTTTTGTTAATCTCGTGCGCTCTTTTTGCGTGTTTCCTTACACTTAAATATTTACTATTTAAGTGAAAAGAAAGAAATCCTTACTCGTAATACGTTCTTTTTTTTCATTATTTCTACTATTTCCAATAAAAAATATTTCCAATAATATACTCTAACGGATCTCGTTACTATCTGTCACGAGATCCCATCAAAATCACATGTTTAGTTCTATCTCCACTATTAGAGATCCCATAGCGAGATATATGAACAAAGCGTCCTCGCGATATTAAGCCCAGTACGTCTTGATGTCGTGTCACGGTCCCCATTGTTACTTAACAACACATTATCGCAGATAGTGCGTTAATTAAACGGTACATGTTATGTGCGTCAACAGAATTAACTTTGACGGCTTAGTTAAACTTTATAAGAATTTATAAATAGTCTACTACATTCCGACAACGCTATCTAGTCTCAAATTATTTGATTCAATTAACAATTTTTTATGAATCTTTATTATATGTTAACGGTTTACTCTCATATATTCATCGGGATAGCCCGACTAGTTTCGGAGCCAACCGAAGTCCTTAACTTGAGATGACTATTACTGATCTATCCAAATCATTACATTCTCATTTGTCAAGTAAGAGTCCACTCTCAAAATCCTTATAAATGTATGTAAACGTAAAGTATTGCTTTGGGGACCATACATATTACTTTATATTTTAACGCAAGGCTTAAATACAAAAGCATTCAATTAATTCCCATGATTGACTCGAGAGTATCAGATCATCCAATCAGATTCCATTGAAACAATGCGATTGAAGCCATTTTGTATGAGATCAGCTGTTAATATTGCCGCGTTGAATGGGACTGTAAACATACATAATTACATACATCACATTTCTCCAATCGCTATCACTGACGAATCGCTCAAATTCGTTCCTCAATTATATATTTAAGTGTCGTTACTGTCATTGCCATAAAGTCGAATGGTTAAGGAAAACATCGTGAGGAAACCTGTATTATGAATTTTGGAATTTGGAATCAACATTTTGCAGTGTGCTAGCATGGTGATCAATGTTCAGACCTCCCCTTTTTAGGAAGAGGAATGTACCCAGTTGTAGAAAATCTCACAGGCCACAGTATCCTTCTAATATTATAAACGAGAAATTTTGTAGATATGGACAGATATTACTATTATTATAAACGTAAAATTTTGCAAGTACGGATGGATGTTTGTAACTCTTTCACGCTTAAACGGCTAAATCAATTTCGATAAAATTTGGTATGAAGTTAACTAACACCCTAAATTAATACATAGGCTACTTATTAACCGACTCCATCAGAGGGGGTAACTTTTTTGCAGCTATAACTGACATTGTCGCGTTCGATGTCGCGGGCAACAGCTTATTATCATAATTTGTCCAGGCCAGGATCAGCTGTCATTATTGTTGCTGAAAAGGCAAGGTTAAACAAATTACGTGGTCTACCGTGGTTGCTATGTAGGTAGCGACCATGGATTGTTTCGTAAATAATTGCAGAGATCTCGATGCTCAGCACGGAATCCAGCTGCGATGGGAACTTAGCATTCATTGTAGTTAGAGTCAGTAAAACAATAAAGGATTACAATATTCATAACGGGAAAAGTTACTGGCAATGAAGGAAGATTATCGAGGAGAAAGTAAAAACAAAAATGCGGAATAGTTTTTGGTTGCAGTAACCGTTTTTGTAGCATTTTGAATTTCATTGATTTGAATTACAATTGTGGTATATCTGTTGCGACTCTTGCTTTTTAAGAGTGTTACTTGCCAGGTGACGTCAGATAGGAACGTGTAGAAGAAGACATGTTGCGCTAGCCCCAAATAATAATGAAGATAAAGGCAGTGGAATGATGCCTTCACTTTTTACGTATGCAATAAAAAATACTAAACTAACGTCTCTTATTTTAGATTATAAAAGTCTTGTGATTTCGACTAAAAAACATTTGTAAGTCAAAAAATAGAGTCTAAAGACTAAAATATCTAGCCTAAAACATTTACATGTTAAGTAAGAGACGAACTCGACTCGTCCGACAAAACTAGTACTGTCTTAGATTTACCATATCTTGTAGATGCCAGTAGCGGTACAATTACAACACATGCAACTAGATCGGTTGCACCAACGATAGGTATGTGCAGAATGAAGTCACACGCTAACGAAACTTGTTGCTAACTCCTCTGTTCTATGGAAGGATTGCAGATGAATACTTTTACTTAAAGTTGACAATTACTATATTTAAGTGGCTTTTTCTCGTGGCTGGCCAACGTGGAAATCGGTTACAGCTTCTTTTTTGCAGTCGAGTAAAGTAGCTTATGCTTAGTCCAGGGTGTCAGCTAACTCCATACCAAATTTCATTATTATAAATTAGTTAAGTCGTTTAAGCGTGGAAGAGTAACAAATATACATCGATCCATCTATACTCACAAACTATTGCATTTATAATATTAGTAGGGTTCTCGTGAACAAAACATATTACAGCTGATTTTTTGCAAGAGTTTAAAATATCCAACATCTTCAAATACCTTACGAGCTTACCACCGAATTTCTTAGTATCCAATTTTATATCAAAATTCTATCTGCGAAATTGCTGTCCTCGCATTTATAATAATGGTATGAACCCCACAAAAATCTGTTATAAAATATATTCCAATATTTGACGTAAAATAAAAATACTACAAAAAATATGAAAGCAGAGTTCTCACTGAGGTAATACTCGTAATTTGCAGACACGACAGAGATGTAAAGCTCTCTTTATAAAGACTACTGACTATTAATGGGGCAATATTATTTGCTACAGGAAGCTCTGGGGACCTACCACTAACTCTCCAAGTAACATTATCACAGTCGTGGAAGAGAGACGCCGATATACACCGTGTATAACGCTGTCTCGTTCTCACAACTGCAATATTGTTTGTTGACAGTGTTGAGTACTGGCCGTGCAGTCGCGTGGACATTTTTCATTTTGCAAGCATTGTTAACGCACGATACGACTACGAAGTAATACCTCTGTGATTGGTGCAAGTAAAGAAAATGAATTATAAAGGGAAAAACTACTGTTTTATTGTAATGTTTTTTTGTTGATTTTCTTCAAAAACTTTTGTGTATTCTAACAATGCAATAATTAAGTTGTTTGTATTATTTACAGGTAAAAACTACATCCTGCACACTTAAGGAATATTTTCCGGGCTACGTGAAACTTAAAAAGGTAAATAACTGAAATTAATATAATTAACTACAAAAAAACAAGTAATAAATACATTATTGTCTAAGTCGCATGTACCTACTAAGTGGCAAAAGATATTCATTTCTTTATTCACTGCTTCCTGGACTCCAAAAAGCATGCACTGATTTTAAAAATTATGAAACAAATCGATGCTCTACTTAATTTATATTAATTGCCCGCCTCATCCTTAATTACTCACAAAGTTTCGTGACCCACATTTTCCCAGCACAAATTATAAATACGCGTCCATAACTTGGGCCATACATCAAAGAAAAAAAAGCGTATTCATTTTAATTTGTCCTCGAGAGGCTTTGTGTCCCCCACAGTCTTTGGACTTGATTTATTACCAGGCCTAGACATCTAGGCCTATTTATGGCCTTATCTGACATATGTGTACATTAAACCCCGGTTTTGTATTTCATTATTTCGAGGAAAATTTGTATTTCAAGATCAAAAGAGGAAACCTTTTGATCATAATGTGGAAATGAAGACGGGAATGTAGAATGTTTATTTCTTTATTACGTTAATGTTCTTATTTAAATGTGTATCCAATTATATTTGTGTGGTTACGAGTGGTTAGAAGGAGATCTTCTACTTCAGGAGTTTTGAAAACAGGACTCACTATTGTTTAAGCAAGACTGTACACTACATTGCATTTCGAGTTTTGCTATTACATGAATAGCCGGAAAACTGCTTGCTTGAGCTCATTAAAAACCGTTTCAACCTATTACCCAAAAAACAAAACAAAAGCAAATCAAACCAAAAAAATCTTAAAGAAACAACAGAACACGTCCGTCTATTAACCTTTCACAACAAAATCGCTCGACTGACTCCCAATCGATCATTTTGCAAATTTATGCGGCAAGCCAACACAAAGGCCTGGGCCACAAGATAAGGCCATACTGATCAGGCCACGAGGCCATCAAAGTAACGGCCTGGCGAAATTGAGTGGCCTTAACACGCCAATTTAGTGGCCCGTAATGAAGTGTAGGCCATTAATATTAGTAGTGTTATGAGTGAATGATTCGGGATTATGTAAAGTAACCGTGTAAGCAGTGCTTAGTTTTAGTGGCCCGTTAAGATTCCTGTTTGCTTGATGTTTATTTGATGAGTTGACTTTGTGTGTAGCTGTTTTGTTACTTAAACGCTTTAATCTGTTAGGGTTATGTGAATTATTATTAATTATACCTTTTGATTTTGAAACTTTTTAGTGACAGTTTAAGTGTGATGTACCCAAAATATCGTGTTTTGTATTTTTAAAGTAGTGAGTATTTAATTTCGCGCTTACGCTTCAAGTAAAGGGTGGGCGATGGGGTGCTGTATACAATCATATTGACGTACAAAAAGTGCTACATTGTAACCTAATTTGAATAAACGACTTTTGATTTTTATAATTTTTCCTATAACTTGATTGCATTTTTCAAAAATTAAAATTAAAAAAGAATTCTCGACGAATTGTTTAACATTTATACCTGACCAATAATGCACGTATTTCATCACAAACTTCAGACATTCGTCTGTTTCCCAGCACTCGTGTACAAGTCCGCTTGTCAGTCATATTTAGGCAGAGTAATTGAGTACTAACAGGCCTCATCGCTCACCGTCCTACATGTGGTTACTGGCACCCTTCACTGCGCCAGTGTCATGAAATGTTTGCGCTACCCGTTGCTATGACAACGTGATTCTTTGTTATTGTGTGTGACGAAATGTAATGAATTAATAGGGAATGTTTCTTGTTTGGTTCGAATTTGTTGTTTTTAAAGAATTTTGGTGTGTTTTGTTTTTTGTTGGATATTTGATTTTATGTTATGAAACGATGTTTGAGACGAAATTTATTTTATTTAATAAGTTACTGAAGGAAACCAGAACTAAGTTCTAACTTCTAATAATCAAAAATGGCAACAGCCGATTTTTTTTTTTTGGCTACAATAGATACTTAAATTCAAGAAAAAAAAATATTTTTTTTATTAACAGGAGCAATTCATCATAATTATACGACGACGCCTAATTGTTAGATTTTGCATTAAAAATAAAATTTTAAACCAAATTTCGTCCGGCATTTTCACCCTTCAATATTGTTTATCACAATACTTTTCCAGTGCAACATCCTGCCTAGATATGCCAGTTCCATCCAGTATCTTGTCTATGGCTGTCACACAATCACCTATTGTCTATGCTCGACAAAGGGCGATTATATTTAATTTGATAGCAGTTATCATTGAAGACCTTTGTCTTGGCTATCTTTGTTATATCGGTAGGTATGTGCGTATATTTCCTGGTGATATGTCAGTTCACTTTAAAATAATATTATTATGTGTGATGTAGGTCATATAGTGAGTAGGTGTAGTAATCAATAGATAGTATAAAACGAAGTCGGTTCCCGCGTCTGTCCGTATGTATGCTTAGATCTTTAAAACTACGCAGTGGATTTTGATGCGATATTTTTAATAGAATATTTAAACAGAATAGTTTATATGTATAATACGTCAGTATTGCCAAAAAGAAAATGCTACACTTTCGACACAGATTTTGATCAGCTGCTGATAATTTCTATGGTAAGCCTATTTTTTTGCAGTATTGAATATGGCTTTTCAATATTCATGTTAATTAATAAATGTGACCCAGTTGGTCATTTATAAGGAAATAAAAGGGTACATAAAGTAAATTCTGAATATGAAATATACATATTTTTGAAAGCTGTATTTTTTATATCGGAAATTAGAGATGGGGATCTCTAGTTTTCGTAACACATGATTCAAATTAGGTCTTAAATTATCGGTACTAAAATCTCGAATATCGCAACTATCACCTACAATATTCACCTAACATTGATACACACAACTAAGTTATTCACAGTCATTATAGAAGACAATAAAGAATCATATTTCACGCAACTCGAAGAGAAACTCGAACAATAGTCGCGTAATAGAAACACAGTCTTTGCTTTAACAATAATTCTTTAAGATTTACTCACATTAATAACAATCACGGACAATGGTTTAGTTTTTAAGATTATATTAAGACTAGAAAATAAAGCATTTTTTTGTGTTGACAAATAGTTACATAATAAGTACCTAAAAGGTGCCCATGAAAAGGTAGAGCAAATCAGAAATAAACGAATATTTGGAAACGGATATATTAAGACACGAAAAAAATTAGATATGGAAATACACACAGTTTAGAAAAAATGTATTTAAGAAATGACTCCCACACTAAGTTTTATCCTTATATCGCGGGGGGTTTCACAGATATTCAATTCACAAGCATAAAGACACCCAGGCTCAAAACTAGTATTTGTAGAACGCACAAATTCTTATCCTACCCGGGGATCGAGCCCGCGACACGTCGCGCACAGTGGTAATTGACGAGATGACCTATACCACTCGGCTATCCGTGCAAATCAAATTGCATCCATAATGTTGTCTCATCATCAGTTTAATAAATCTCATTGTGTTCATTCTTTTGTTGCTCGTACAAAATATGCGGACGATTGAAACACCCAAATGATTACAGTCAGAGGTGTTTAGGGCGCCCTCCCTGCTTAATCCCATTATCCCACGGCGTTAGGCACGTTACAAGAAAATGCGTTTTAATACCGAATTCGCATCTATTTAACTTGTCGGGGCTTAGAGTGGGGTTGGGTTTGGGTGAGAGGCGGAGCGGGTTTGTCTTGAATACTGAGACGTATTTTATCCTTGAGATGTTTATACTTTAATATGAACAAGATTTGAAAACGAAGTGCCGGTTGATGTTAGGCCATTTACGTTAGATGGAAACAGTGAAAACTATTCAATATACTTACTATTCCTTATAGGTAGCAAAAATTACACACATAATTGTCAGTAAAATAAAGTTCCTAGGTTCTTAGTCATGTTCGATACAATTAAAAACAATTTACAAGATATGGCTGGTTAAAGTTAGGATAAAGAATCAAAAATATCAATAAAAATCACTTACACGACAATCGTTATTCTACGAACTATAAATAACGGTGTTCCAAATATAACTTCAGTTATAGGTAGTATTACAACCCACTCCGCGTGTCTGTAGTCACAGCCTTACCCTCCCCTACCGGTGTAAGACGCGTATTAACGAACTGTCATGCGGCTTACAGCTAAGTGCGTAGCCATCACTTAATATGTAACGTTTACGTACCGGGGTTACTAAATATGCAGCTTTGGAATTATAAAAGGTATTAAAATTGGTATTGGTGATGAAAATGAACACTCTTTTGTCGATTTTATACCCTCTAAATTAGCAGGTATTGGTTTTAGGTTATCCAGTCAAAAATGCTTACCGATAGGATTTAGCAGAGAATTTGTTTTACAATTGTAAAATTTTGATATAGATAGAATATTATTTAATGCACACCACGTAAAAAACAGATTTGACAAAGGTAAAAGTTACACGGTGCCACAATGGATATAGCATATTTCTAGTAAGGAATAATTGTATGTTTCTATCTGTATAATATTAAACTACATCGTACATCTTAGCTGCCATGCAAAACGCTTTCCCAAAATTGTCTAATCTTTCCTAATTATACGGAGCATATCTTAAAACAATAAGGAAGAGTAACATACTCGTCGCATCTTAGAGAATACGATGTTATTCTTCAAAGTAATCGCAAACGTTACGAATACTTAATTACGCCACGATCCAAACACACAGTCAAGCAAACATGGCATAAATATTCAAATTAGTTATTGTAAAATGCAAATTTGTGCCCACGCGTATTTAGGCGGTGTCAGACATCAAATCGAATTGTGTCTGACAGTGTGACACAAATGTGTCGTGTGTAATAGAGTTTGGATTCGCAGCTGTCGTTTAGCTGTATCATATGTCCCGAATGTAGAAATCGAACTAGACTAGGGTATTGCGGTTGACAGTAGGAGATGTGAATGCCTATCACAATTCGTTCAATAAGCTAGAATCCATTAGGTTTGTGAGTTGTGTCTTGTAACCTCTATAATTTTCGTGAAATTCTTTTACGTTGTTATGGAATAACCTTTATTTGGCAATCCTGAACAGTCAAGCTGAAGGAAGTATTTAAAAACCAATTCATCTAAACAGATCTCAGTGGCGAACCCTTGCAGAGGAGGCACTTGGCCTTTGTCCAGCTGTGAACTGTGATAGGCTGGATAGGATGACGATGATGTTTCTTTTTTTAATAGTGAATACTTCTAGAACTTAAACACAGCCTTGCCCTTTAGTTCATCATACATATTTGGTTATAATATAAGCTAAAAAATATAGTTGGAAAGGCAATGTTGCATTACACGGCTTTTGTACTAGTATTACAAAAGAAGTCGGTTAATGAGAACTAATCGAATATCCACATCCATTTCGTTATTCTTCTGTTTCTTCTACGTAAGTGTATTCTTTCATATCCCTATTATAACTCTCTAAATTACTTAGAGTTTTTAGTGATTCCTGTCTACAATCTTACATTATAAAGTACAATCCGAAGAGGGTAATTAGCACTATCCACATAGACATCGGGTGCACAAAAACAAATGAGTGTCGCAAGCGATCGCTCGTTGCCAAGACGTTCAGCTAATTCTTGGCTTAACAGCTCTCTATGTTGCAGCTGAGAGGATAATTGGCGGCAATTTTAACCCACTTCAATAGACGGTCTTATATTTTTGAAGACTTTTTTCTGTAATTACCTTCTTAAATGTTTTAAGCTCGATTTTGATATTTTTAATAGCTGAATCTGTTGTAAGCTACTGAAATATTGATGTTTCCGTCATTTTAAAATATAAAGTAGTGTAATAAGGTATTAATGAACGTCTAAAGTTTTTGGATAAGTCATATTATTCAACTAGCTGGGTTCGTGACTTGGGTTGCGTGGAATTTAAAAAAGTTAGTTAGTTAATTTTCCCTAGGTAATAAAAGATTTTTTGTAAAATAAAAGTCTATATTACGATATGTACGTCTATATACCCTATGATACCAACTACTTGCACTACGTTAAAATTGGTACAGCCGTTTCAGATATTAACAGGAACAAACAGACAGTTTATTACAAACGTAATGGAAATTACATGTATACTTTGAACAGTAGTTAACAACCTTGACAAGATTGTTTTTAATAACAAATGGACTCTCTAAAGGTTGAACTTAAATATCTAGAACAAACATTATTTTTTTGAGCGCTATATTGAGAGAATTTTAGTTCATCAAGCCAGCAAAATATTTTTCAATATTTTAGGCACCCTGTACTCAATTTTGGCGAGTAAAAATTGTTTTTGGAACTAAAAAACGGTTTCAAATTGACAACGACCTAAAACGGGTCCAAAAATTGAATATTTCAGTTCGAAATTAATTTCGTTTTATTTGAAAATTTTCAAAGCATGTTTAGATTTTTGTACAAGGAAAAAATATTTACCAATATTTTTGCAAACAATCAACTAACCAAAAAGAGTGAATGCTGCAATAAAAGGTTAGATTAGGTATACTTATAGCTTAGATATCGTAATGTTATGATTTCGGCTACTATTTTTTTGCTCCAATGCTTTAAAATACATTTTAATTTAAAATACATCCCTCAAAACTCCATAAAATCATCTCTCGGCCATATCAAATCGTTAGTAAAATTAAGCTTACTAAACACGTAAACCTAAGTCTACGTACTCATATGTAAACTACCAGCCTATCTTCCGTGTTAACAGGCACATCAAGCAATTCATTGCAATTTAATGGCATTTGATAGCAATTTGCACCACCCACAGCCTCACAAGTGGTGATCCCACTTCGCATAATGGATATTGGGTGTAGTGGGTCTAATTGAGATGGCCACTGACACTTATTGATGCGTGATTGAGGATGTAGCGTGCATTCCTCGCTGCGGTGTCGAGTTGCTTGTGTGATTGCTATTAAATTTGACATTCAATTGTTTTCATTATTCAGGTGTGATAAGTTGGTTCTTGTATGTCGTTTTGGGATTTGGAATACTTATTTTGCAAGGAATAATACTATTGTAATGCAATATAAACAATAATAAAAAAATATTCCACGACTTTCACACAGCGCCATCTAGTCTAAAATTAAGCAGGGCTTGTATTACGAGTACTAGACAATTAATGAAAATACTTATATACTTCTTAATACATACATACTGTGGATAAATTACACCGAGACACACGACAAATGATCGTGCTCATCACACAAACATTTATCCTGGGTGGGGATTGAACCCACAAACTCTAGTATAGCAGTGAGGGCCTTAACCACTAGAACAACAGGCCTGTCCATATACAATATACATTTGTTCAACATAAAAGTATCCCTAATTACATTGCGTTTATTCCAAAATATGTATAGTTTAGTTCCATTTATCCACATTACTGATGGTCCAAATCCAAAACCTAATTCGTCGGATAAACGCAACGTTAAACAAGATTAATAAATCCATATTATCATCATTTAGTCCATTAAATCGAATTCCAATTTCTTAAACATCCTCATTATGATTATGCCTCCCGCGTCCGCTTCCATCTTTCGATTGCACCATCGCTATCCTCCGTCGTACTTTTAGATTGGACACAACTGTCCCACAGGATGTGCCCATTGCCACATACTTGCTCCTTTATCATCTTCGATACAGTACAATTCCCTCAGCTATTGTTACGAAGACTATACCCATCCCACTCTAACCGATATCTTGTAGCTGTGCTAGAAAGGGACGGCGATATCTTGGTAAAATTACGTTATGGCATTATATTATGTGATGAAATGAACCTGGGTTATATTGATTTGTTTCTCGTATCTTCTGACATATTTGCCGGCATTTGGTATAATAGCCCTTTTATGAGATCCCATTGTTGAGGAGAGATGCGTAAATCTTATTATGGTGTGTCAGTCACACGTTATCAGCGCCATGGGAAATGGGACTGCGGAACGAACGTATTTTCTCCATAGAATGTGTAATGGTGGAAGGTTTTTGGCCATTTGTGGAATATTAGAACTTCCTCAATCGTGTTAACTTGTTCGAAGTTGGAGGTTTCTAATATAGGAATTTTGTAAAGTGTGACCTGATACGTTCATTTTGTAATAGAAGTATAATATATTTTTGGGAAAGGAATCCTAATAAAAATATTTTGACGCAGCAAAACATCTTTAACCGACCCTTACTTAGTACTCACAAATAAATTAATTTAATTGGATCCTTAAATTTAAGGTTTCGCGATCAAATTAATTAGCGAAGATATTCTCTGTGAACTATAAAAATCAGTAAAATATAATTTCCTAACATTTTGAGTCTCCTTTGAACACTCCTACTATGATCTTCTAAAACAGGACTTGTATCGTGTAAGCGAGACGCAGCTATAAGCTGTGTAGAGCACCGTCTTACTTGCACAACGGCGACAATCTTGCTTTTAGCGTATGAAGTACAGGTACAGCTTTCAAATTATCACGAAATTCCTGGAAATACCTAATTTATTTTCCCTTTGTGATATGAATACTATCTTGTTATGTTTTCAAATCTCCTTTTTGTAACAGAAGTCACAGGAGAAAGTACTTGCTGATTACTTATACAAATGTTTACGACTTATTTCTTCGCGGGGTTTGTGTGATGAGATTATATACCCAATGCCAAGGTAACAAGCCTGTGACAGTATGACAATTTCGTAATTTTGGTAGTCTTGTAGCTTTTTAACTCACATCAGAGATTCTTCCGAGAATTTGTTTCCTAAAACATGGTTTTGACACTTTTCCGTTTCGTGGAATTTATTTTCTATAAATCGGCTATGAGGTTGAAATGTTTCAGTTAGCAACAAGGGCATGCAAGGAATAATAAACTACATATTTCAGTAGTTTTTTTTGCTACTATCACTAGCCTAAAATTGCCCATTGCTGGACATTCCCTACTCTTCTTCCACTTGTTTCTCCCAATACAAAAGTTACACATGGAATTTCAGGACCATACCTACAAGAATCAGGAAATCGCAAACCGCGGTTAAGTCATAAATAAATCAACAAAAAAGTTTCAGAGATCATGAATAAAGTTTTGGGCAGTAACGACTTCCCAAGAAGACTTGTTAAAAGTTGTTAAGCCTTTGCCTTAAAATAATAATAACACCGACCTGTAACTGTCTGGGTAATGGGTTTAAGGAACCTACCACTACTTCTTTCAACAGAACTGTACAAAAGAGATGCCTCTACAATATGTAGAGCGCTACTTCGTTTAGATAATGGCATCTCTTCGTAGAGAAACATTATTTGCTTGATTCGAAGACAGTCTGGATGCGGTATTGCTCACCACGAAATGTCCACAATGTGTATCGCCCCGCAGTTTCTTTCTCCGCTTAAGGCAAGCATGTTTTTTGTATAAGCAAATGTTTGTTCTACGTCTGGTTGCGCGTGATTTGAATGTTAGTGAATCCTCCACGATAACAAATAAAATTGCTTAGATTGAGTGTCCTTAAGTTCATAAGTTGGTTAGATCCGTTATTTAAAACAAAAGCGAGAAAAATAAAATAAACTTAGTCCATAATATGTAAATCAATACCTAGGTATATTAATATTCTTCTAAAAATAATTACCGTTGAAACTGGATGTCTATTAAAACGTTTCTTAAATATTTCATTGTGGAAGTTCACGGCTTATAACTTTGCTTTTAAGGGTTTTAAAGTACGTCTTAAGAGTTCCCGGACTGAGGCGACTCTCGCTTTGTATTTAAGACTTTATAAATGTATGCACAGTATGAATTGTTACAGACTGATTTTAATACTCCCTTTTTTACACAACGGGATAGAAAAGAAGGAAGTTATGTATGAGATTTTTTTATTTTACCAACAACTGTTTGCTGATAATTATGGAATATCGTTAGAACGCGTGTGGCGATATTTGATTTGGACACAAAACAATATCTGAAACAATTTTCCAATTCCAGGGCGGGTAGTCTGTTTAATTTTAATAGTGTTCGTTTTTCATCTTAAAAACTTTCAATATGAAACTGTCCAAAAAAGTGTTTCTTTAATAATTAATTAAGGTAACGATATTACTGTAGATAGCTAATGGATATCAAAATGCATACTTAAAGCCACCTTCACAACTGTATTTAACAACTTACATAACCTTGAGTTTTCCTTACAAACTTTTCATTACCAACGACGCGCGACGCTGCAGCCGTCAACTATATATATGTTATGTATGTACTTGAGTATGCTTTATAAAGACGTCGCTTCTCAACAAAGGCAACGCAACATAAATTGCAGTTATAATAGAATGTAAAGACGGAACAGCTGTAACACAGTATACAAAAATACAGTAGTTTAACTCGGTCGTTTCAAAAAAATAATTCCTACAGTCACGCGGTACGTAACAGCCAAAGGGCTGCCTAACTACAGCATTTTAATTGCAACAACAAGACGCCGTCCGTTCGTCACTGCGTCACGCTGTGGAACGCAATAAAGTATTCAGTATTCAGTACGCTAGCGACTATATTATGCCACGGTCATGCCACGATCCGATAGCGTAGACAAAACTCACGTTGCACCCGTGTAAATGAACTCTTCATACTGTATATATTATTATACTATGACTGTAACATGCTTTGATTGTTATCTGAGAGTCTACCAATATATATCAAAGTAAGATTGTTGCAGTTGTGGAAGAGAGACGCCGCTCTATGCCGAGTATCGCGCTGTCTCGGTTCCACATTATTCCACAACTGCAGCAATCTTAGTTCAGGAGACGTTGGTAGAGCTGCTGTCCTTTGATGGTGGATTATGATGTTACAGGCATCGTGAATAAATCTTATTGGTACTTCAACTCAAATAATTACATATATTAATTACTTAAATCTGACTATAAATATTAAGGTTTGTAACGGTTATAAGATGCAACGATTAAA
Organism: Chrysodeixis includens; assembly: GCA_941860345.1. Lineage (NCBI taxonomy): Eukaryota > Metazoa > Arthropoda > Insecta > Lepidoptera > Noctuidae > Chrysodeixis > Chrysodeixis includens. Next base: position 1,009,245 of record OW796107.1, on the reverse strand, counting down.
TGTTATTTCATGAACTTTTGTGCTTTCAAAGTTCCAGGATTAAAGTGTTAATAAGTAATATTGTTGTATCATCATTATCAGCCCTGAAAAATCCCTCTGCTGGGCATAAGCCTCCCTTTGTTCATGCTATTCTCCTGTCTTTTCTCTTTGCCATATTATTGTGTGTTTTGTAACATAAATATTGCTTTTGAACACAAGTCGAATTAATTTCAAATTACGTTAAGGATTAACCTTTCAATACAAATACATATTAAGTGCTTTTAATTTTAATAGATTCTGTACACGGATTCACCCGTCGCAAGAAATAGCCTACATCCTTTCGTTGTAACATCTATCTCTAAAAAGTTTTGGCAAAATTGATTTAGTGGTTTATGTACAAGTGTAACTTTCTCATTTATAATATAGACGTCTCTTGCTGTCCATACAAAATCAATAGATTCATTAATGAAAATTGTATTTAAAGCTAATGAGGTTTTTTCAAAAGAGATTGCTTTCAAAAAGTTAATTATTCCCGTCGAGTACGCTCTTTATTGCAATATTGAGTTTCATAGAGGTTTTTCAATTAATAACGAAGTCAAGTTTTCTTAATTATCCTAACCATTTTTATTAGAAACTGTTCTGTTTTCCATTTTACGCTGTGAGCCGAGAAAATCGAGATACGTTTTACACAATACTATTTAAATCCGCGAAAAGTCAGACAAAATCTTTCAATTTTCTATCGGTTCGTGTAAAAAACAGAAAAGACGAAAGATCATAATGTGTGGGCCTAAATTGGGAGTCTATTCCTCGAATACTGAAAGATAATTAAAGCTTAAGGCTTTTAAATGAAACGAAATCAGTTATTTCGTGACTAGGATAATTATATCACTTTATATTTTTAGAGCTCACTAGATTCGACAAATTCAGAAGTCAATGTCTCTCAAAGTCGTTTTAAAGTTCAGACAATTGTTGTTAAACGAGTGTATGTGTTTTAACAAAAGAAGAGTATTTACTGGACTAGACTTTTCAAATATCGTGTTAATACTTCATGTGACAGAGGCAGTACTAGACTTAACGGCAACTTGAAACTAATTAACGTTTATTTGGATCAATGTCCAGAGATCAGTAGGCAGTTAAAAATATTATCAAGATTTCAAAACTCTGCTATCTGTTTCTAAAATGCGTTTTTCAACGAAATAGTTACAGAATAATCGATCTCACTGTATGAAATGCTACCATTGAACCCGTGAATACGCAGAAGAAAGTCTAATACCAACTTTCAATGTCATCCAATTCTTAAAATAAACTTTGCCAAAACGCAAGTCGTTTTATCTAATATTTGCACATCACTCATCCTCCGGCGCTGTGTTCGACGCTATCAAAAATTCTCATAAGTCAGTCCTGATTTATGAGGCCTGTCCATCCCCATGTAACGACCCTTTCAAAATACTCCAAGTAATTAAAAATTCTTCACGAAGACGTGACTAGAAGTTACTGAAGCGTAAAGGTATTCTTTCAAATAAATTCGGGTTGTTTTTAGAATTTTATGATGTGTGTAGATTGATGTATTATCGCTAAGCTTGTGTACGTTTTCTCGGAACCTTTTAGCAGTGCTCCATCATAAAATTTGAATGAAAGTGTGGGTTGGCAAAAATACGTACTATATTTGGAAATTTTCACAAAAAATCAATGAAATGGAAGGATATGATGAAATAGAAAAGATAAATCTTTATTTACGAAATCTATGAAAATGAATAATTTAATATTTTCAAACACAGGTTTGGCTGTACAATAGGGTATGACGGTATGACGGTACATAATGATACCAGTTTTCTTTTGTTCTAAATTAGAGGAAGGGGAAGCCGCGGGCAAAACTTAGTAGTACATTCGGCTATCGCTGCTGTAAAACAGAAACAACAATAGTGGTTGTATGGAACCAAACTCAACCGCTTACAACTACCAATATTCTATTTTGTTTTTTATTTTAACCACTCCCGCACTAAGGAATTTTATACTTGTACCGCGAGGGGTTTTACAGACAATCAATTCACATGCACAGATACACTGAGACTCAGAACAAGCATTTATGGAACGCACAAATTCTTGTCCTACGCGGGGATCGAACCCGCGACACGTCGCGCACATTGGTAATTGGCGTGGTGACTTATACCACTCGGCTATCCGTGCAGTCAAAAAGATAGATTTTTATACTATCTTGGCTGTTTATTCTCAAGGGGATTTTCAAATAAACAATTGATGATCGCTGTCCCTGGTTTTATGGCGCTGTAAAACTAATACCTCTACAATGTTGTTTGATGCGTTTTTGATGGCCGTACCATGGACCATTACTTGGAGCCAATTCAATTACCTATTGGGCAGTAAATTGTTGAAAATTGTATTACCTACGTTGCTCTTAGAATTTTAAAGGTTTGGCTTTAGGTGTTGATCATTTAAAGATTGAAAACATGGTAACATCCTTTTAATATTTTAGATCTAAATTAATACTCTTTTTTCTGTTGTTGGTCTTTACAGTTGTGTCTTTAAATATATTGGTTGAATACTTATTTTTTTTGCTCAATAATATTTTTCGTGGAATAGATGCCAATGAACTCGTATAATTAAAGATTGACGATACAAATTGAAATTTTTCCTTAAGCTTCAAATAATACTAATAGTAACCAGAAGAGGAAAAAAAAGGCTTTTTTACGCTTGAAAAAAATCTCTTGAATAATATTTCCTTGAAATTTTGTTCTGGAGGTCAATAAACTTTAGTTGGGGATTTCGTTCTTGTGCGTCGATTAGCAAACCACAAGATAGCTTACAGACCACATAATGAGTGTTGGGAGTCATCTCTTGGTGGTACCTAAGAATGCCAAGGTTTCTTACCACACTCTACTTACAGCGTTAAATAGATCTTAAGGGCTGCCGAGACCATCTAACATGTTTTTTGGAACCGTTTGAGGTCCTTCAAACCTAACTGCATCGTGCAAAATTTTGTTAAACCTGCTTCGAACACGGAATTGCCAATTCCCTTTCAAATCAGCACTAACCATTAGACCAACAAGCCTGTCAAAATTTGGACATTTAACGCATGGGTAACACAGTAGCGTTCGAGTCATAAAAAATCGAGTTTTGAGCTCATCACTAGCTTTTATTTTTTGTCGCTATCTCCAGCGGTTTATGAAACATTCTGAGTTTGTCTAAGCCTTTATCTATTGATTTAGATTATGAAATAGTATAATCGGGTTACTTCGTAAATGAAGAACTTCTTTGAACAGACATTGCTTACAACAGCACTCTTTTATAACAAATTGCTCTAATCAGCCTGCTGAGTAACCCTAGTGCTTTCCTCCGAGTTTCCATTAACCTACATTACTAACCTTCATAAACAATAAGGCCTAATGACTTAACACAAATCTGGACTAATATTATAAATGAGAAATTTTGTATGGATGGATGGATCTTACTCAATCATACCGGAGCAGTTGGATGGATCTGGATGAGACTTTACTTGAATACATACCTACTAAATACTTCTCTATTAAGAACCAAAGATCCAAAAAATGGCCTTGTGGTGCTCTATCAATGGTATCGATTTGGCGTCATCTTCAATGAAATACCATGGATAACAATTCTACTAAGCCATATTAAAGCAAGTCACGACATTCTTGTCTGAAATTTTAATCAACATTCAATTAAACATAATAAATTTAATTCAAACCTATATTTCTTTTCTTTTTGCCTTCAATAAAGAATTACATGTTTTACTGTATACATAATTCGTTCAGTTTATATTAGGTACGCAAGGGAAGCCGCGAGGCAAAACTAGTAAAAATTAAACTTAGACTCCATTGTATGTAAGGTCAGTTACTAATAAGCACGAGTGTGGGAACTGTTGGGGCTAGCTTCGATAATTGATGGCTCAATTAACGTATTTGTTACGCCCTTGGCTTGCGAACTCAAAGGCAAAGGTTCGAACCTTTGAACGTAGTTTAATTATTTGGCCTAGTTAAAGATATGGTCAATATTGACAAGTTTGTGTGTAAATAGCCGAGATTTTTACCTAATTTCCTTGGCTTTTAAACTATTTGTGTGATTTTTTTTTTCGGTTGTTCGTTGGTCTGTTTAATGCATATGTAAAACGTTATTTTTACTCCTATACGAAAAAGGAGGCGTAAAATAATATAATTTATCTCCCGTTTGGAATTCTACGAAAGTTTATAAACTTCCTAGTAAAATGATAAACCTACGGATCTTGTTATTTTTTGGTGATATGTACAATAATGTACATGTTTGTGCTCGTGACTTTTCCTAAATGTAATGAAATAAAAAATCGATATCCCACAAACACGTCCCACTTTCAGGTGGTAAACAAATAATGTACAGGGTCGCGTGACGCACTGCATTTCACTCAGGAAAGGGTTGGTCCTTACCATCGAAAAGAAAACGCACCGAACCCAAATACATTTGTACCGTCATTTCAATAAAAGATACATTTTGTGACCTCCTGTTTTTTGTTTAGAAACCAAGATAGTATAGGTGGAATAAACGAACGCACACCTTTACTCGTGCATCTAATGAAACAAACTTTCGAATTCTATTTATGAAATCTTCTCTATATTGAAAAGATTCGACGTGGGGAAGTATGCGAGGTTTTGTATGATTTCATAAAAATAATCTTAAAATTTGTTTTCTTCTACTCGTTCGACGCATTTGGCTCGGAGAAGTGTACGTTTACCTTAAAATAGAAGATGCTGCCGACAACGCTGTTAGCGCGAAAAATATATTATATACATATTTACATTCTTGATACAAACTACTCAGTAATTGTGTTCAAAAACTCAACCCTCTCTTATAAAAACATAGGTTTTACGCGAGATAAATGTGGCTAGACAGATGTAATTAGGGCTAGATAAGAAACTAAAGGCCTTTCTAGGTAAGCATCTATATTTTTTGCAATATTACTACCTAGGCAACTTAAATTAACGATACATAAAAACTATTTCGGCTTTTCAGTAACTTTTTCAAACTGAACAAATATGTTTGTAATAACGTTTTTACTTTGTGAAGTTGTAGTATTTTCACATGAGTTATTCATTGCAGCCGTTTGTTATGCTGTTCGTACTTCAAATACATGTAAATTACGCAACTTTCTACTATTATTTACTCAAAGCGAGTATAATAATAATGCTGTATTATATTATTTTTTGATTTGCTTTGGCTGTACTTAGTTTTTTTCCTGATCTGTTAACCATGTAAAACTCTGCCATATACAGAACTTAAATCGATTTTTATTCAGCAGCTTAGATTAGGTATAGGATTCTATTGTTGGATGCTTGCGATTGTGAAAACGTAACGAATGACATGGTGTTTCACTTTTTTATTTGATGTGTTGAATATTAGAGTTAGAAGTTTTTTTTTATTAGAAATAAACAACTGTCCTACTTTAAGTTTTCTCATTTGTTTTGTTTACAGATTTTTTTTTTATCTATATTATTTTAAATGTTAGCCATTAATTTTTTATAAGTAAATTACTGCTTTCTCTCGTATTTTCAATTCCGAGCATTCTCAAGCCATTAAAGTTAGCAAAAGCCATGAACATAAACCTAGCTACGTGACGAAGCGTGACACTAACGTGACGTAACTTATTTGACGTGACGCCGACGTGTTTCATCGCCGAATGTGCTCGCTCTATTTGAAATCGGAGAGACGTTTGAAGAATAGCAAGTCATGTGTGAATATTATTAAGATACTTATCATTTAATGGTAGGCAGAAGCCGTTTTAGCCATTAAAATGCTTAGACAATAGGACATACAGTATTGTCACATTATTATTACGTAAAACTACAGAAAATATATTTGTGAGATTGAACGCGATTCATATTAAATTAATACTTCTCAATGAATCTAATAATATGTTTCTACGAGTAATAAAAAAGTAAAAAATCTTATTTTTATAACATACTAGCTGTTTCCCGCGACTTCACCCGCAATGTCGGTTATAGCTGCATAAACATTATAGTATTAATTCAGGGTATCAGCTAAATCTACACTAAATTTCATCAAAATTTTTCGAGCCCTTTGAGCATGAAAAAGGGGGCAAAAACCATCCATATTTACAAAATTGTTTATAATATATGTGGATGAGTTTTCCACAAGGCTACCAATAGCAAGCTCTTTGCCTTCTTGGAAGTCATAATTTGTATAGCTGCATGGAAATAAGCAGCTTGAGACACATTGTACCTCAAATTATTCAATTTTAATGTAACAGTCTCCTTCATTACAGTCTTAACGCATATCTACATCAAGCTAACACAATAGAAACGTCGGAATTAATAATCTACCAAATGCTACTACAGACTAGACATGAATCTACCATTTTAGAAGCACACGTACTATTATTAAGGGTTGCCAGCGTCAACTTTTCGGCGAAGTTTGGCAGTCTTACTCGCAATTGTTTTATGTTCGGTGTTACCATGTGATAAAATTATGTAACTTCGGTAGTAACTATGTACGTGTTTTGTAAGTAATTAAAAAGTTACAAAGGCGTGAATTAGTTAGGAGTTCTTTTATCCTTTGAAGTACTTTAACCGTTTATAGAGTAATATTATGATAATTGGATTAAGTAGGCATATTATTTAACAGGCTGTTTACGATAACATTTTGCATAATGTTAAAAAAATATTTATCAATAGGTTGTGAACTGGATATCACACTGGTAAAATAAATTAATTATAAACATTCATTAGATCTGAAAAATACCCTACAACCTCATTCAAATCGACTTATCGACTGGCTATTTCTTATTTTGTGTTAAAAAGTTCAAAATTTGTGAAATATTATTATTCGATTGTCGAATATCATTTATTCCGTTTTCATACCAATTCATATGCTCAATAACATTCAATATTACAATGCTTCTACATCCACAATACACAGCTACACACGAGATAGTATCTGAAGATGCAATGTCGTATGAATGTAGTTGATGAGACCGCCTCTGCAGATAATCACATCCTCTTTAATGAAATGTTGCTCTACAGACGTACGGACAGCAACGAAGTTATACAAAGTCAAAATTATGAACTGCTAATATTATTTTAATGTATGTAAGAACGATAGTTAGAGAAATTATGTTTTATGATGTCTATTCTTCTGTATGTTCCATTTAAAATTAATAAAAACAGCTGAAAGTGATTTATAATTTTGTGTTTAACAAGCTTTGAACTAATAGGGATGATGACAACTTTATTTTTATTGGATACGATTTTTTTCTTTTGTACCGCAAATAAAAATTGAGCAAAGTCTATTAAAGTTACGCGTGACGTCACTTTTTCGTACATTTTTTTTAATACATTACGTCACAAGCCCTCTTTCCTGAACTATAAAGCAGCAATTTTTTTTTCATTATTTATCTGACGGAATAATTAGAACTTCTTTACTTAGAACGTCACTTACCTATTATTGTTCAAGGGCTTTACTTGCTGACGGTACAGACATACATGCAGAATGAGGTCGAAGATCATTCTTATGATTGTTACAGCGAGATTTATCTGGATTAGACACTATCGTTTCGTAATCTAAGCTGTAGATTGTTTCTGTACCTATAGAAATAAATATTGTTGTGGTTGTGATTGTACTGTGATCTAGACTGACATATTATATACAGGTATACCAGTCTGTTCGTCAGTAGCAGTCGCATAACTGGACAAAAGCTAATGCAATTTTTTTTAGGTAATGATTCAAAATGCAAAGTATCTAATCAGAAATTCTACCAGTTTTTTAGGTCAGGCTATCATTTACATGACACTTAGTAAACGATTCAAATTGCAAAAAAATCTCATTCGAAATAGTAACAGCATTTTTTAAGGCCACGCGATCAGTTACACGACAATTACCTTTCACACTACTTCCATACACATCCCAAGATACGCAGATCATTCTAAAACAACTGACTGTACTCCCAAACCATTCCTTTACTAACGTAGTACTCGTTGTGTATAACGAATAATCGCGGGACAAGCGTGCGTTATCTCCATCACGGGATAAGGGCGGCGTGACGAGGAACACCCTGTAGGTTGGTGCGGGGGGGGGGGGGGGGTAATCTATGGGACCATCTACCGTTACTTGGGATGTACTGAGATGAAACTTTACTCTTTAGTTATGAAAAATAGATGGTTGTAGACTGACCAATCAATTAAGCCTATTGTGTTCCACTCCTGGACGCCGACCAGGCCTTAGTTCCGTCGTAAAGAAACATCAACTATAAATACAGGTTCGACGGGCCTGTTGGTCTAGTAGTTAGTAGCCCTGATTGCTATACCAGAGATCGTGGATTCAATTCCCACTCAGGACAAATGTTTGTGTGATGAGCACGATCATTTAAATTTGTTCTGTGTCTGGATGTAATTTATCTATAATCTATATGTACTTAAAAATATATAAGTACGTTTAACAGTTGTCTAGTACTCAAAACACAAGTTACTCTCATATACCTAGTTTGAGACTAGATGGCGTTGTGAAAATGTTGAGGAATATGTATATTGTGTATACGAAACAATAATCACGCTACATCGACAGCCCGTCGCTTCACAATTGACATACCGGTCAGTTGGTACGATTATTGCACAACTCCGGCGCAACCTGTTATGGATCTTGATATTGAACGGGCTTTGAACTTGTTATGTTGTGGTATGTAGACTAGTGAGGAGATCTGGTTTTGCCTGTCATTTGTGAGTGATATAATAGTGCGAGGCACCTTATGTAATTGTTTGTTTTGTATTTTTGTAATAGCTTCTTAATTAGTGAATTTTGTGTTTATGATTTCGAAATATACTTGTATTAAAATCTTAAGGAAAAGAATTAAGTAGAGCAGAATATTTTATTTATAACTCCAACACCATCTCGATTTAGAGGTTCTAAAAGAAAAATTTTGTATCATAATCGGTTTACCTATCTGCCTTCTACAAAATATTTTTTCCTCAAACTGGTATTTTTTCCGTACAGCCAGCGAGGACTTTTCCACGTTTCATCAAAACCAAATATAACACCGTTTTGCTCTGTCCCCAGGTATACATCGCATCGCTCCCGGATTTGCCTGCTTTTTTCTAAAAGTAAGTGGCCACAGTCAAAGCCCAATTACGACACGTCATGCGTCCCAGTTCCTCTGACGATGACTTTGCAACCAGTGTACCGACAACCGAAAATCTTTAAACACCATTGACTAGTTTGCTCGCACCGTGATGTGTGCCGACGTTGAAAAGCAGCCATGTATGCGCAACATGCGATGTATTCGTTTATAGTGTAGGGGATTTTCATACGGTTCGATTGCGATTTCTTTTGCGGGAAAGTTAAACGTATTGAAGTGACATTTGTTTGTAGTATGAGGAATGAAAGGTATTACCTTAAACTGCGGTTGGCTGCGCGTAAGACCTATGGTTAACATACTATGACATGATAGTATTCTTCTATATTGGGTACCAGCTGCTGGAATATGAAATCTCGATGGTTATTTTTTCTTCCTGAAAAAACCCTTTTTTTAACCATACAGGGCTATTCCTGTGCAGAATATCCCTAAGAACTACACAATCACAAGTAACAACAACCTAGTACAGTTTGGTATCCAGCTAGCACTATAACGAACCGAGAAAACCATTTCTTTCTAACTAGCATAAAAATGTATGTATAAAATCTTTCATACTAAGGAATACATTTTATTCAGCACTACATAAAATTATAACGATATCCAAAAGGCAGCTTCAAAGGCACAATTTGCTCTATTAAAAAATATCCAAGCAAACTTTCAAACGCACCGCATCATTGTGTAGAGTTACAAAGGGGCAGGCAACAGAAAAGGGACGGGAATTACTCCCGGTACTACTGTAGCCACGATTCACGAAATTCTGATAGTTTTCTCGGTTCAGAAATGTACATTTTATGTGCAGACAACAATTTAGCTTGTACGATTGTCGACGTACATCCTTATTTTATTTTTGCTTCATTGTTTCACAGCAAATTCTTTCCGTTTTGACATTTGTCTCGATGTTCGTGTTTCTACTATTGCCTGTTTTGTTTTACTACGACAGGGAAATTCTTCCTGTTCGGCATTTCTATTTTTGTTAGTTTAACCCTTGGTAAGGTCAAATTACTTTTGCTCTTCGGTACTGTCTGTAAGCACTTTTATCTCCACATCAAAATAGTTCTCCTTTCACAAATATTCCGGAAGAATTAAACACTTTTAGTCACTGTTTAACTGTGAATATTCTTGTGTTAAAACTAAACTGAACTATATTCATTTTAATTACAATTCAGTCAAATATTTCCTAAAATAACTTTACAGTATTATTTATTGATCCCTCACCAAAAAGTTACCTAACACCGTATTATTGTTTTCCCTGTAAACGGTTCACATTTACAGGGAAAATAATTAAATCTCCCTGTGAGCTGCAGATGTAGGGCATTTAGCTTCGTATGTAAGCCGTATGTGATGATAATTACCATAACTTGTCATGCAAGTCGCGGCGCGGTGTCATCTCAGATATAAATAGAGGGGAATTTCCTAATGCGATGTTATACACCATGTACACTAGGTATATTGGATTACATAGTATGTGATGTTCTAAGTGTGGGACATATATTGCAAAGCATATATTTTGTACGATCTTCTCAGACAGTCTATGTTTGGTAGAAAGTGTTCCGGTGTAAATGGTCCATGGAAGTGTCACATGAATATTGTGTTCATAATTATTCTTCTTAGCGTATGGATGATTTACAACCTGTAGTTAGAGTTTTAAAGCCCTTGAATTTTTTCCCGGTGTGCTGGTTTGCTCACGATAATTGTAGCAAGCGATTTACTTTGTAATACGCACATGAATTCGAAAAAAGGATTTGAACCCGCGAACTCTGACTTGACTGTCCACCGATCATGCCACTAGGCTATCACAGCTTAAGATCGATTGAACACTTGGTATTGACATTAACTTACAAAATTCAAATATCTAAAAAATATGCTTAGATTATTTCAATGAAAATTGAAATTTCATAACTATTCATGATTACAGTATAAATAAAAAATGAGCCTGTCAGATAGTGCAAAGACACGAACAATGTAGTTTATTTTTAGATGACTAATCAAACACAATACAAGACTAATATTAGATCTAGATCGAATAGATCTAGATAATATTTCAGACCTTGTTCTATAAATGTGACTAATGTCAAACTGCAGTGAGATCGTGTTTTGTTAAGCCCGTTCACTTACCTTCAAAAAATGTAAGAACATTATTGTTGAACCTATCTATTGTAAACATAAAAAATGCCTTATACACTTTTAGGCATTTAAAAAATTAATAATAAGAAAATTTAATCGCTCGTCCATTTTACTGGATCTCCTCTTAAGTCAATTACACGTTATGGAGACATGAAGAAATTCACAACTATCGTTGCACTATCAGCTATTAACAAATAAATAATAAATAAATAAATAATAAATATTCCTTAACATTCACACAACGCCATCTAGTCTCAAATGAAGTATACGATAGTAATTTGTGTTATGAGTACTAGACAACTGATAAACATACTTATATATTTTTAAATACATACATATTATAGATAAATTACACCCAGACACAGAACAAAATATGATCATGCTCATCACACTAGCATTTGTCCTGGGTGGGAATCGAACCCCCGACCTCCGGCTTAGCAGTCAGGGTCACTAACCACTAGATCAAAAGTCCCATTATTATACCTCTTAACTCTAACGAAAACACAATATTCACAAACCCTAGATTTTAAACGACTACACTAAAGATTGCTTGTATCGCGAAGGTTTCACAGACATTCAATTCACACGCTCAGAGAAAATATTACAAAAAAGTAAGAATTCAGGTTCCTATACTAATCCTATTAATAAAATGAAAATCAAACATATTTAACCCTTAAAAATATTACTCCTTTTTTTAGTAGGTAATTCGTGTAAAAGTAAAACACAAAATCTCGTTTCGTGTCCTGATTATATTGTAGTGATATTCACTCTAGCCGCCACCGAGACCGTTAATTAACTAAAATTGTTCATGTGATCATTAATAAATAAGCAAAGGAGGTTTTAACCATACAACATACATATTCCATTCCGAGTTAGTTTTTATTAATTAGTAATTTAAAACGGAGTAGAGAGGAAATTTGTTTTTCACAGTTTTATGTTGTTTGTTCTACAAGTGTGTTGTGTAAGTTTGCTTTACATTTGTATTGTAGGTTTTCATTAAAATTAGTTCATATGTATTTTGTTTTATAATTTTTCAAAGGAAAATATATTATGTCGAGATATAAAATACTTCATTTGTTTTATAATCTGCCAATTGCTTGTTCTAAGTCTGGGTGTCTTTGTGCATGTGAATTGAATGTCTGTGAAACCCACCGCGATACAAGGATTAAATTCTTTATACGGGAATAGTAAAAAAAAAACTAATTAATATTGTGACTCATGGGTCAAATGATTATAAACAGTAAACTTTTTCAATTGTTATCATGTGAATATCCAATATCTGATCAGTTTTTCTGAAACTTGAATGAAGTTTAGTTGTCAAAAAATCTAGTTATCTCTTCAACTGATCTCTCTGTTGTGTAAAATCCCAGTCTGGGTAAAGGACTCTCTTTTTTAGTCATTCTCGTCAATCCCTCACCAGTCTTATTTCCGAAACTTTTGTTATAATATCGACAACATCTTACACTTCTTTTGTTTTTTTTTTGTACCCAAGTCCGCTTCAGCTTACCATGTTGTCTAGTAATAAACTCACTGTGATACTCATACCTAGTTAACCCTCCAACTGGCATGAAGCAGTTGATTACGACGGGTGGCCGACTCATATTACAGCGGCGGCATTTACGGGTTAATATGATATGAGGCTGGCGGAGACCGTGTTGTGGGGACAAAACTACAATGTTACAATGTATAGAAGGGTTAAGTTCTAGGTTGGAAGAAGCAGATATTACTTACATTGTGACATGGGAATTTTATATTGAGATTTGTGAGTTAGTTCAGTGTTAAAATCGGGTAAAGTATAGATCTTTTACCACTAGTAGAACACAGACTAAATAAATAAATACGAAAGCATTACTGTCATACTGTTTTATCAATAAAAACTGTAGGTTTTGCTACATCCAGTTTCCAGCCTAGACTTTTATTAATCGGTATGGAATTGTCAAACAACAGTAAAAGCTCTGCTTGTGGAGTAAGGCTTTACTTCTTAAAACATTTTCCTTAAAATTCCCTGTTGAGTCTGTGTGACTGAATGACTAAGACCTATGAATGAATGAACGAACTTTCTCATGCATGCTCTAGAGGCGACGGGAACGAAAATAAAGACCGATCACCGATGGGATTTCAGGTGCAGTGTAATGCTTTTGAACTTGAAGTTCTTACTTGCATAGCAAAATTAAATACATAACTATAAGTTAAAGGAGTAACATCATAATATTACAGTATTTTCACCTAGCTTCAAATAAAAAAGATTCTTAATTTGACAGTAATTTTGATACACAATGACTGGTAATTGGGACCGTTTTAAAAAAAACCTTTATTCATGAATAGGGGTTTGCTTTAAATTCAAACGTATTAATTATTCATATTGTATGTCTATATGTCGCTTACACGGCATTACGAATCTAGGTTTTCACACAATCTTTTCCTTCATCGTTTGTCAGAAGTGTTTTAGAATAATTAATATTACTTTGGTATTTGGCTGCGCTGGGGATCAAACTAACACCACATGCACATAAATCAGTACATACTCGTAAAACCACAAGACTACTGCGACATTTCGCGTATTATTCGTTATCATACATTGTGTTACTCAAGAACTTATGACTTATGATGTTTTATATACATTTAATTCAATATTCCATTGTTTCATAAATATGTAACTTGATAATTGTATGGAGTTTATAATAAATACTCCTTTTGCGATTACTCACATTTTTATATTATACAAATTACGCAAAGTTTGTTACGAAAACCTTTCATTGATTTGATACTTTTAGAGGTTGTTATTATTAACAATGTGTGATTAATTATATATTAATGGTTTACTAACGCATATTTTTCGGGATAGCCCGACTAGTTTCGGATTTAAGCAAATTGGCGGGGTCCTTAAGGAGCAGAGCAATTTTGACAATATGAGTCTGATACGGGATCCCGCTGCACCCACAGCGGTCAGAGTCATTTGATGATTTCCCACAAAAAAAAGTCCTAAATTGCCGCATTTGATCTGTGGATGGGCGACGCCTCTGTACCATTACCGACTGGTATACCTAACTAGTAACCTCCCCTTTTTTAAGTCGGTTAGAAGCTACACATAGAATAACAAATTTTACAAACAAATATACCAGTAAACCTTGTTTCTAGTTATACAACAGATCCACTAAACACTCAACCTAACACCACAGACTCACGAACATATCAAATTAGACAGTTACGAGACATAACAATCAAACAATTACCGGTTATGTGTGGACTGTCTAAATACAGGGAACTACTCTGTAGTGTTATGATAAGTAATAACAATAAGACTTGATAGTAACTGTTCTGTGTTAGACTGAATTATTGTGATGTGTGATCGGCGATGTATTTCTGTTAAGCGTTTAGCACGTTTGTTTGTGTAAGAAGATGTGTTGTTGTTAGAAGGCAGTGCGATTAAGTATAAAATAAAAATTGTTGTAACCAGATAGGCAGTTCATTCATGTAAAGTGAGGGTATTCATCTGAATACGATAAGAGTAGTTTTCCAGCCCAATATATTTTGACAGCGGTTAAGCACAAAACGTTTAGCGATGTATTTATATAAAAATGCAATTAGAAAATGTTTTTGATTGTTGCTCTTTAGACCATAACAAATATTTAGCTAATTTAATCTTAACAATTTTTTTACATTTCATTATTAATCAGGGTTATGAACTGAATATGCTATTAATTTCGATTTTAATACCCTTTGCCGTGAAAGAGGAACAAATGTTACTCCATCACAAACTTTCACGTTTACAATATTGCCGATTGAATTTCACAGCAGTAAAAATAATTGCGAATAGAAAGCACGTCCGGCATTTTCATGTTAACTGTCCAACAATTACTAAAAGGGTTGCATAAAAACTTCACAAGCAGTTTTCTAAATCGGCCATTATGTTTCGGACCACGTTTAAGGCTATCAAACAAAAGGTGCGTAATATCTGTAATTCGATGGCGTTGCCAAAGATTATGTAGCTCGCAGACGTGTTACTTACATAAAATGGATAGAATAGACGTGTAAAGTCACGTGATTTATCGTCATGTGATAAATGTTATTTAGCATTTGTGTTATTATCATTGATTTAATGTAAGTATTAGAACAAATATAGCAGTACATAGTTTATATTAATTGTAAAAAATATTTTTTTCTACAGGAACTGCAGTTTTGATATGTTTCAAAGAATTTTGCAATGGTTCAGCGAATAGTTACATTCGCCACGTTTTCTGCTAAAATAAAAGCGTTCTGTAAATCGCAATTTTGTTCGTATGCGGTACAAATATTTATGTGGTCCCAAATTTATTTTACCATGTCACAATTTTAATAAAAGGATACACTTTGCACTAAAATTAAGTACCTAAAGTAAAAGTGTTTTGTTTTTAAGTTTTACCTATGTTATATTTGTAACGCCACCTCTGCGCCTCTTAACTCTGTGCTTACGTCACAGTACAGTCGCGCTAATAACGTTTTATGAATGCACGCAGCGTGTCCGCGATATGAATATGGAACCACGTGCGACACGCCGACCGACTGGAACACTTTCTTCGGACTTGTAATCACTAGGCCGGTGTGAGGGACGAGCGATAGCGGGGTGGTTGTTTTTGGGTGTTGGTACTTTAATGTAAGGCAGCTAATGAATTGATTTTTTTATTGATTTAGGTGTTGGTACTATTGTAAAACAGCTGAAGTTTTATAGCAGCGATCATTTTTTTGGATGTTGGTACTATTGTCTGAAACAGCTGACGTTTTGTATTTTTTAATAATCAGTGAAGAAGCAATACGGAAAATCAGTTTATGATGCAAGAAGGAATACAGATAGTAGATGTGATATTAAATAATTTATGGATGTAGTGAGTTTTTGTGTTTTTTTCCTGCTTGTTATCTGGGCCTAAGTTTGTCGGACATAATAAAAGTTATATATTTCTAATTTGCTGAATTACCTCTATGAAAAAAAAACGTGTTGCGCGGACCCCAAAAATGAGATAAGGGCAGAAAGATGACGATGATGATGAATACAGTCTTTCCTCAAATTTCCAAAACAAAATGTCTCTCTTAGGAATACTGATAGGTAAAACCAACAGGCAACCAACTGAAAATTAAAAACCGCTACAGCCTATCCCTTACACCGCTCCATCAATCAGTAGTATCGGCTACCGCACGCAACTTACGTAACGCGAAAGAAATTCACGCGTTTACTCAAAGCGCGTGCCTATTCTGTAGCGCACTGGCAATCCAGCTGCGATCGTAATGTAGGAAGACTTCCGACTGCTCTGTCGGAAGATGTTTAATGTCAGTCGCGGTTGTGAGCTTCGCGTGTAGGCCTAGTTTTACGAGTATTTTTTTTTATTTGGATTAATTATTGTTCCAGCTAGTAGTGAATGTTTAAATAATTCACAGTGTTACAGTATCATGTTCTGTTGCTTTTTTTATTGATGTTGATCTTTGCTTCAAACTTATAAATGAAACGATCTACATATTTGTTTTTTTGTAAGGTGGTTTGCAATATTACAGATTAATACTTATGTTTTGTTAATTGTATTGAGTATTAAAATAGTAATAAAATTAACTGCTTTGACGGCGAAACTCACAGACAAAATAAGTCTATAATTAATTTAAAACTGTCATTCATTCTATGTCAGTACTACCAACGCGTCTGTATAGTACTTTTTAAGGGTAAGTTTCAATATATCAAAAATACCTAAACAAATAAAGTACATCACACTATCACACACACCACAAGTGCAGGAAACAACACATCAGCGTCCACACATCCATCTGTCTAATGTGTCCACCCCCCCCCCCCCCCCCGCCTCCTACACTCCTACACTTAAATCTCAATCTTGAACAAAAAGGTTGCAGTTTACAAGTTTGGGGTAATGCGTAGACACGTCTTATGACCCCCCTGGGCTGGTATGGGGGTTGAATTATTGTTTTTAAATGTTATATTTGTTCAGTCAAAAATTGTTTTAAGTATAAGTATAAGTACAGCTTTGATAAGTCTAACATACGTCCAATGAGCCATAGACCGGGATAGGTGAAAGGAGGGAAGGAAGGCCTTTGCCCTGCAGTAGGACACTAACGGCTAGTATTAATAAGTCTAACATATCCTACAGAAACGTTAGTTATTCTATTTTATTTTATCCATTTGGCAACAGTGTATTTGTTACAGGACTCAAACGGATAGATAAATTGGAGAATTAATTCAACTAAATTGATTTGCAACGTTCATCCAATTGCCAATGTAAGGTCAATGCCCCAAGATATTTAAAATTTATCTTTTAAAAGAAAGCCAAACAAAAAACAATTGCCGACTGTTGCATATTGTTTCGAATGAAACTAAAACATTTTAAAATGTATTTTACAGAATAAGACACCGGATAAATGAATTTATAGCTAGGAAATCAGCTAAACCGTGCCACGATCTACACGACACGCTGTGTAAGCAGTAATTAACGCATTAAGGAAACACGCGGAAATATGCAATTCACTTTTAACTTTTCCTAACGGAAAAACGTTCAAAAATTCACTAATATTGGTACTTAATTTACTGGATACGAAAATTCAATTAAAACATCATTTTTATTATTGGTTTCCGCAGTATGTAGCTATAATACTTTTCATGTTTCACTAACATGGAAATTGCATGCACAGAGGCCCAGATAATCAAAAAAAGCATTTGTGGATCGCACATTTACTTGTGCGTGCGAAGATAATCTAGCGGAGTGCACTTAAAATTCTGTTAATAAAGTTGTTAAAGAATATACTTAAATGCTATAACAGTTTCCTCGCGTTCGACTCGCGACCCCGCCGCCGCCTCAGCTCATGATTGAGGACTTCGGTTGGGTCCGAAACTAGTCGAGCTATCCCGATAAATACGCGTGAGTAAACCGTTATATCGTTTAAGTAGTCTTTGTTCTATTACTTTGTAGATCCTGATCTACTTCTGCTGGAATAAAACATTGAGATAACTCAGATTATATCACAACTGAGCTACATTCCAGCACTTGACTGCGGTCGTTACAATGTTTCGATCACGAAGCATACCGAGTTATTGTTGTCTATCACGTTTGTTAGTAGGAAACATTTTTTAAGTTTGTAAAAAATATTCATGTTGAATGTAGTCAAGGTAATTGTATAGACAGTAACACTATTGGAAGCTCTAAAAGTATGACTTTGGTGTTGTGATAGGGAAAAGGCACTATTATGTTATGCGGCGTCTCACTTCCACAATAGAAAAAGTCATGTATTAAAAGTTCATAGTTAGAGGTACAGAATTGGAATTTCAATAGTAACGTAAAAAACAAATTCCGTGACACACCTGCCTGTCTACTTCTTATTTTACTGCAATCTTTCACCCACCTTTCTTACGTTAAGCATTATGCTGCTCCAAAGCAACCCGACTTGGCACGGTTGTGAGTTAGTCTAGTCTATGGCTTGCGTAGGTTTTGAGAACGTCTAAACTAACGGTTACATAGATAAGCAAAATTTGTAGAAGCTCTTACACTAATCAAATTGCTCAAATGTATCGAAACACAAGACAAAGTCAAAAAGAATGGATTCTTAATCATTTCAGTGATTCGATTTTCATTGATGCTTTCTTGTCTTTCCCAGAAATTGCAACTTATTTCCTTTTGTATCAAACTTCAGTTAAGACAAAAACAGTAGTCTACTTTCTTTGCCTGTATGTATAGACCAGGATACAACCGCATCGGTGACGTCACACTACAAAGATCCCCGGGAATAGTTCCATTTCCTTACAAACACACGACATAGTTCTCCAATTTCCGATATGTTGTGCGCGTCTTTAGTTTCAGACAAGCCCTGCATTCGGCTTTGTTCGCTTGTGGTATTTTGTTTAAGAAATATTTATTGTTATGATTGATTTTGAGTTGATAGTATAGTCAACAGTAAAAAACGTTGTTGACTAAAGTGGCTGACTTAATTATAACATTTTTTTTTTTAGGATTTAAGACTTTTATCCTATTCCTTGCTTTATTTCGTTTTTTGGCTATTTTAATTATAGTATAGTCGATTACCTTGCTATTAAATCATCATACTTTATCATGTCTTACTCAATAATATCATAATAGCACATTTATAAAAGAAAAGTTACAATTAATAAAATAAATTCAGAAATAGAAACGTCACATTCGTACACCTTTCCGCATATGCAAAGCATGCATTGCATTATGTAATGTTTGTCTAACGTCTGCACGTTCTTAACAGCTCTTCCTTCAAGTTTTATGTTTTACACAAGTCAAGTCTAGCGAGATATTGAAAACAAATATCAGAGAGAAACGAGTTATTTATAAGTTTCGATGAATGTAAATGGAAATGTTTGTGAACGCAAATAACAGAGAAGAAGAGTTGAAATAGTTTTCCTTCAAGTGCATAAGTATAAAATATTGTTTGTAGCAAGGAAAATTACTGAAGTTTTATATGGACTACAAAAGTACATACAGTATGAATTCATAATTATAATTTAATAGTTTACTTACACGTATTTATCGGGATGGATCGTTCGCACGCCACGTCAGCTCACGATTAAGGTTCATGAAGCATGAAAAATGTGTGTCCTGCGCCTGATCTTTCACCGGTCGTGTCGGATTGCCGTCCCATTGGGCTATGAGATTAAAGAAACAGAGAGTGCACCTGCGTTTGCGCACACGCCTGGGCACTATAATATGTCCCGCGTAGCTGGCTAATGTCATAGTAACACTAACCGCTGCCGCGCTGGGCCGAAATCGGTCAGAACATATTATTATTATTAATAAATGTGCTATCACTTTCAACATTTCTCTATATTATGTTCGTCTAACTTCATAATACCTCGGTAATATGTAGTCTCCATCATTGGTCAACAATATATTAGAGTAGTTGCCAAAATAAACACGGTATACATCTACACAAGTGCACCGTTTGGCAGGCTCTCGGCAAACAGCTGCAGACAATGTCAGTAAGCAGGGTTAAGTGTCGCGACACCTGCTGTGTGGGAGATATTAGGTCATGAGGACTGACATAGAAGAATGAATTTTGAAGATAAAAAAATCAAAAGGGTTTTATTTCGAGTGGGCCTTCTCAGGCACTTTCAAAACATTACTGACTCTAGTTGCGCGGTTCCAAAATATCATTCTTATGGAGAAGAACCGGCAAGAAACTTCATAAGTTACTCTCTTAAAAATATAATTTATACCAATAATTATGCAACAACAATGCAAATTGGCAAAGAGGAGTTTAACGCTTTTTGAATTTTAGACTTTTTCCAAAAGACAATGTTGATGAAAAGTATGGAGCAGAAGTTATAAAAGATATAGAGTATCTATTCTTCGCGGAAATAAAATGCCCTTTGTAAACACGAAAGTGATTTATTTTTAATACATTTTTTCATCTACCACAGGTTACTGACATTATATAGTGCTAGTTTTAATAATCCTAGTCCAAAAAATATGCTAATAGACCAGGCCTATTAATATTTTTAAATGACAAAAAACAGTATGAAGTTTTAAAGATTATAACAATAATTATTAGTTAATTAGTCAATTTAACTTAATGAAAACTGAACCTAATCTTAGGACACTCCATATCAATTAGCAAGTTGGCTTGCTAATACAATTATCTACAGTATTCTACGGTAATGGATTAGGCATTTAATTAATGCTTCTAGGCTATTTAGAAAACATAGATATTTTGTCTCTATATAGGTGTTACCTATTCCGTGTGGTGTCCGGATATAAAGAATAGCGCCACCCCATATCCTCCACTGGGTGTCGTAAAAGGCGACTAATGGACCTTAAGACCCAGTGCATTGTACCAAACACCTTGGGTCACCCGAATGGTGGCGGGTAAGCCACCAACAATCACATTCCCAAAGAGGGTTAGTGTCAGGCAGGCGGCCGACTATAAAACCATAGCCAAATCTATTAGCAACATGTTGAGAAAAAAAAAACATGTTGCGCCGACCCCAAGTAAAATGGGATAAGGGCAGGAAGATGATGATATAGGTGTTACCTTCTATCAATACTTAGGCATAAATTAGACTGAATCAACTACATCAATCTCCGCTGTCTGTTTGTTTGTCCCTAAGTATGTTTAAGTCTTTAAAGCTAGGTACGCAATTGATTTTGATGCTTTTATCTAGTTAGAGTGTTTTTAAAGGAAGATTTATGTGTATAATACACCTGTATTGCACCCGTATGAAGCTGGGGCGGCTCACTAGTAATTATATTGGTCCACTTTTGTTGTGCTCACAATTGTTATCTATATACCTAACATAAAACCTGTATGTATACATTGTGAAGAGCAAATAAAGTATTGGGTATATAATGACCAACGTTTAAACCTTTCCTATATGAAAAAAGACCAAATTATTAATAACACATTCACAAAAACAAACTGACATAATATAGAAATTTAGATATTTTACAACCATAATATATCCAGTTTTAATGGTCCTTAATCCGACGACAGATATTCTAATTTCGATTCAAAATTAAAAAACGATACATCAAAATGTCAGTGACCTTATTCTTAACAGTTATTATTGATATTATTTAAATCGGAATGCTATTATTCAAGTTTCATAACATGTTCTATTAAGAGGTCAATTTTTCTAGATTGTTGAGTTAATATCTGGATCTACTGAACCGATTTTAGAAGTTATGTCACCAATTACTAACAGAAAGTATATTTTTTTTACCTCTTTATGAAGTGGATACGGATTAGCTTTACTCTATTTACTTAACTAAAAGTAAACAATCTTGATTTCTCTTTTTAAGTACCTACTTAAAAAGAAGGGAAAAAGATTTATGCATTTTGAGGGGAAACCAAAGTGCTCATTCAAACCTCTAGTTTTAACCAGAGATTAATTTGATCTTATTTGTTAAACAGCAGTTTACATTTTTTTTAAACGAGTACTCTGGTTTCCCTTCAAATCGCATAGACGCACAAATCTTAACCCTTTTTTTGAGTACTTAAAAAGAGATACCAATCCATATTGTTAAGCTTTAGTTTTAGTTTTCATGTCCTTACGTCGTCACATCAAGATTTACCTCTCGTTAAGAACCAAAATGGTTTATAGTCTGTATAGTTTAAATATAATCTTATTATTTCTACAAATACTACTCTTTAGTGGTGTGTAGTGGCCAGCTAGTCCCTTATTGTGGTCATCGCGTCCGGAACGCTCCGGATTACACCGGTTTGATCTGGTCCAGTGTGGGAGGAGGACAGGAAACAGTGGTTTAGGCTCACGTGTGGACAGCCAATGTCCATTAAATTGGCATCATTATAGGAGCGGGTTTGCTCAAGTAGTATTGTTACTTGAGGAATAACAGAATTGTGAATATTCTCATATGTATTTTAAATTAGTTTATGAGTTTTGTGGTTGAAAACAAGAGCAAGAATTTCGTAATATGTGTGAAAATTAATGCTACTGAGGAAAGCAATCAATGTAGCAACTAGAGTCAGTAACGTTTTGCAAGTGCCTGAAATGAAAAAAACCTTTGATTTTTATGACTTAAAAAATTGAACTGTTATAGGTAACATCCTAACCATATCCTTTTGGTAATTCGGGAACAAAAATCATTTTACTATGTATAAGTTATGTCGATTACAACTTTACTTACCAAACATATTTCATAAGCCAAAGTCGCAAATAGCCACAAATATCTGCCGATTGCCCATAAAACGGTGTGCGGATAATAAAAACAGTGTTGCCACGTTATGACAACAAAATCCTCCCCAATTTCCGGGTGGTTGTCGTAAAGTGGGGGGTGGGTAAAACAATTTTATTGCCTGGCCACACTGCTATCGGTCTTTATTGCGGTAGTACACTGGTGGAGCTACTTTTATTGGTTGTTACCCGATGTATGTTTTAACCACAACAAAAAAGAGGGCAGTTGTGTGTCTTTTTGAAGTTTATTTGTTATAGTTATCGCTCGCTATTTTGGTGAAACTTGGTGACAGTTTTCTTAACGAATGTAGGTACAATACTCAGGTGTTCTTTTATGCACATTCACTTAAAAAAGGACGTATTCTCTTGACTAAATGTAAAATAATAAAGAGTAAGAGCCTTTTTCTATAAACTTAGTTTGTCTTTAACAAATCTTTGGTATTTTTTTTATATGTAATCCAAAACTTTTTTATAATGGCACAGGTATGTAGGTAGGTATGTATATACAATATGTCCATAGTTCAAAATAGCTCATTGTGGGCAATTACATCTCCCCGATAACTATTGTATGATGACCTTCATTGATATATTCTATAAATAACCTGTAAAACGAATATACCTATCTATTATATCACAAAAACACGAGAAACAAATAATTATTTACCAACAATACAACAATTTTCCTCCAACGATAAAACGTGACCGAAATGAATTAGCTCACATTTTTCCATACCACGTGCGGTGTTACCAGTTAAAATAATGTGCATAACAGAAATTGAGGTGTTATTAGCGGGGCTACAAAATGGCTGACATCCGGTTCATGCGCCATTGTTCCCCAGATGAGCACTTCCTGTCGGCATGATCACTTAATGTCAAGGTTGACGATTGATCGATAGATAATTGCAATTAGGTTGTTTTGTTTGAACGGGTATGACCTTTTGTCATACAATTATGAACCATAAAAACACTTGTTTACTTGCGAACTTTTACACCAAAATATTATATAGGTACTTTAAATTCAGTTATATTAATAATGTAAATCGATAAACTTATTAGTATTAAAAGCGTCAACGATTTTCTAACTTAATAGGTTTTGAATTCCTGTACTCTAGCACTACGTGAGTAGAAATGCGGACATCAGCTAGTACAGAAAATAATTATTCATAAAGTTGAGTACTAGGTACTCATACTACAGTAAACGGACCTGGATACACCTCCAGAAACACTAAAACAAAAAAGCAACGAGAAATTTTTGTTACAATAACAAAAACGTTGTTATTGTTAGGCTCGAATGTTTAGGATCCATTGCGCGCGGCGTACGACAGGTGTCCAGCCATTATATCAGAAAATAATCGATTGTTATGCAAACATCGCAAAGATCCGCCTCGGTGGGAAAAATCCGAAACGAGATTTGAGACGTTTGCCTCCAAATATTTAATGTTTTCGCTTCAACGATTTTATTGTTATGTGTTATTGAAATTTCTAATAATATCTCCTCTGGGTTTTGTTTCGATGTTGAATGCTAGACGCGACGTCGCCGATCCTGTTTAATGTTGGGATATGAAAGGGCAAATAAACTACAAATTATTACCCACAAGTCTTGCAATATAAAATTTACAGTGTTCTTTGTAAATCTGTAAACTAAAGTTTCATCTCCTTAAGCGACAAAAAAATAATCTTGAGTATTTACTTAGTCTGTTTAAGACTAAGCAAAAAAGTCGCGATTATTAAAAGAACTGTTTCTAAGAATAATTATTAAAACGGCAAAGCTTATCTAAACAAAAACCTGTCTAGAGCTTATCCGAGTTAGCCCTAAGCCTTCAAAATAAAGGTTTGAAGGTAGCCCTTAGTATTTAGCCCAAATTACATCTATACAAATAGACCTAATACTTTTAGCTTTTGTTACAAACACAATGGGAGCTGAAAATGTATTGTGTCTGTATTCCTTGAATGCTACCGACGAAAGTGATCCTTCAGTCTCGTTTTACTTTGGATTATAATATCGTAGCTGACCCTATTCAGACTTACTGAAAGCAGCCTTCCAAAACTTATAAAGCGAAAGTAACGATGGCCGAGATTCTCTTACTGTTGTAAAGTTATGTTGCTTTAAATAAACCATTGGGATGTTGGAAGTTATAAGAATGTGTTTATTATGGTAAATGAACTAGACTATATACGTCCCACTGGGCTTAGGCCTCTTTCTATATAAGAAAGGTTTGATTTGGCGATTTCACATTCCAATGTTCGGAATCCAGGTTTCCTCACGAAGTTTTTCTTCGCCGTTGGTCAGTTAGTAGTTGTCTTAGAATAACTAAGAAAATGCGTATTACTTTGAAAAAGTCACATTGATACTTGCCCGCGCTGGAGGTCGAACCTGCACCTCGTGCATACAAATCCATACAAAATAGTATAATCAAAATAATCGGATATCCGTTATTAGAATCCTACTATCTTGAACGCAAAAGGTTGTTAGTTTGGTTGGATGGATGGATGTTTGTTACTCTTTTGCGAGTTAGCTGACACCCTGGACATATCACATAAGCTACTTTTCGACTGCATATAAAGAGGTTTAACGTTTTGCAGATACAATCGACAAACGCCGAACTTCCAAAACCACAATATCCCTGAATATATAACATCAGGTATAACATCTTTATGAAATTAACTTCATTATAAGAGAAACAATATCCCTGTACCAGTGTTATCTGTATCAAGAGCCAGTGACTGAAGCATTGTCTCCCGTACCTTTGATGTTGGCCGCAGAGAGAGATAAGAAGAACTGTTGCGGGCGGGGTCGCGGGTTAGTGTAGTATAGCTGTATGTATTGAGGAATCATGGTTTGAATCTCCGTATGTATTTTTGATATTTATTTAATAGTTAGGTTTTGTAAGAATAATTAGATTGAATTATTTTTTTCGGGTATTTGCTCGCGTACCTAACTGTCAGTTCTCGTCCTGGGATTTTTTTTTAAGTTTAATAACAATGTCTGAGCTGTTTAGATGTAACAGCGTAACAGATATATAGATGGACGGAGATATTTAGAATTTGTAGTACCTATTAGTATGGATTATCTTAAAGTTAAATTGAAAAATAACCATTATTTACTGCTGTTTACTTTAATATATCCTTCTAAAATAAAAACGAAAATACACAGCTTACTGTAATTATTATTTTTTACTCAACTTTAAAAAAATGGTATTTACAATGTTGGAATCTTGAATACTAACATTAACCTATCCTCAGTATTTTATTAACGTCATGTGTGTGTTCAATACAAAAAGGAATGTTAAATAATTTCCGCGCAGCCGGCACGGTTGCGGGTCGTAAAGGCCCGCCTGCCGGAAAACGTCAGCGCATCGTGCGGCGACGACAGGTTGTTCCTGAGTGCGCTGCCAACTACCGCGGTTCAGGGTTAAATGTAATACAAGTGTAATAATGTGTTCTACTTAAGTATGTTGCTTTATAATAATATAGGTAGTTTGATGTTGTTTGTGGTTTATTTTTTATACTTAGAAATATTAAAAAAAAAATACGTAAAATGATTTGCATTTTAGATATGATGTCCGTCAAATCGTTTTCGATGGATGTTTAACGTTTTTGTTGAACAACTCTTGTGGAACTGTACACGTAAATTCGTTAGAATTATAACCGACATTTGTAAAGCAATTTTATTTTAGGTTTATTGCCAATATATCAGTCTGATATACTTATTTACCTCAGGGTGTAGGCCTTTCCTTTTTCTGAACTTACTTTTAGCATATATTTCCTTAGAATATTAGACAAAACTGGCAATAATACCTTCTTTGTTAAACAAATCAAGCCACCATTTAAACAATCCAAGTATAATAGCATAGATTTTGTTCTAACGATTTTGTTCTAACGGTCGAAACGACCCCGCAATTGCTTCTTAAGCAATTGCGGGGTCGTTTCGACCCGTCGCCCCCGTCACACCTTCGTCACTTAGCCATCTAAGCACGGGTTATTAATCTACCTGAAAACTTGGCTTACTTGGATTACGATAGGTAATTACTTGAAGAAATTGGTGTTACAATCGACGATAGCTATGAATAAAATTTCTATAAGATTTTGAGTTGCAAAAATGTTTAGGTAGATACACTGGCACGATAGATACATAGGTACGGATTTATTTCGGTTTATTTTTAGGTCAGAAACTAATCTAGGTTGAAGACCTGACTAAATTTAATTGCTGTCTCGTGAAGGTAGTTTAATAACGTATCTCGTGAACTGAAATGTACAGTGAGTACTGAAATCTTTTAGGCTCAAGCCCTGATGTACTTAAACTTACAAATATAATGATAAGCGTAGTCATATTATATGAAATCATTGTCCTCATATTATGTATGTAAATCAGAAGCCGAATTATTTTTATATCCTTTAAATATCATCTAAAATCCATTAACGTGGCATTCTACAAACATAATACGAACGAAATAAAGTATTCACCAAAACATCTCTATTTAGGTACCTACTTTACTGTAAACTTTTAATTAATTTATGAGTATTTTTCATGATAAAACCAGGTAACAGTCTGGCTAAGTTGCCAGGCTTTCAAATTAAACCGTTCAACACCTGTGCCTAATGACAGCTTGTCAAGAGCGCTCGTTCAGACCACTCGCCGCCAACGACGGTTAATTTTCTCTTCCAATTTCTAAGGGCATTTTGCTATTAATAGTTTTTTCATATTTTTATACAGATTTTAGTAATAATCACCTGTTTATTTGTTTAGAAGAGATATGAATAGTTTATTTTGTTTTTGATGTTTTTTCTTTTACACGTATTTTTTTAATATCGGCCCGCTAAAGTCGACACTTAGATTTTTGAATTTAATACTTTATTTACTTACGTGTAAGCTCACCCAACAAAACCGTAGCGATGTAACTAGTTCTAGTAATTTTGAAGCTCAATATCACATCAAACTTAACTCAAATCAATTGAATGTTCCCGACACAGAGTCCATTGTTCAATGACCATCAATTTTTGTGTCACAAACATGGACGTTAACTGGTGTACAAAGCTATTATGGTATTGGCAGTCTGATTGGCTGAGTGCCAGTAACCAATCTACCATCATCACCTCTCAAAATAACACTACTGCAGTTGTGAAAAAGAGACGGCGCTCTACATTGTGTAGCGCGCTATCTCGCTTGCACGATTGCAACAGATTTACTTTAAAATGTGTTGGTAAGGTTGTATGGTAGGCATAGTGCTATGCTAGGCCGACTGCCCGCCATACCTTTGAGATGCCGCGGTTGGGCTACATTCTTGAAATTTGGATTAAGGGAAAAGTGGTAGCGAGTAGGATTTATACAAATGTAAAGAGTAAACGAGAAGAGAGAGGACGTTTTTCCGTCGCAGTATGTCTAGTTTTAAGGTAACGAAAGAACTGGAGGCTTACTTAAATTTCAATATTTTTACCTAACTTCTTCTGCCTTGTTTAAACCTAGGGATATCTATAGACAGTATCGGCGTAAAGCGGACTGGTATACCAGTCTCTGCTCTAGGTAAGGTTAGGAGATATGAAAGTCCTACCAGCTGTATCCATTGGAGCGATTCTCTCTTACCTTGTACCGGAGACCTTAGCAAACGTTATCTGCCTAGAAGATTCTCTACAGCAAAATATGAACGTATAATAAAGTATTATGTTTAAACCAGTCTTAAATACATTTATATATTACTACAATCAAATCATAAGGAGCCGCAAACAGTCCAACAACAACAACCTAAAATTACAACACAAACCTAAAATAACACACAAGATATTTTCTACTAGTTTTTCTTTTTCACATAGCAACACATTTCATAGACTTCTATTATAATATTATACGTTGATTGTTTATTCTGTTATATTGTGCTCCTCCATCTTTGATGTACCCATCAGAGTCCACGAATTATAACTGATTTTATTTATAAACACATAGATTGACAAGTACGAACATAGAGTGAGTATTTCTGACATAATGACAGCTACGAGTACATTTCGTAATGAAAGAGCCACAATAGGTATTTAGTTTTTTAATTGAATTAAAATGACTAGCGATTGCAATCATCAATGTTCTAAGTCTATAGTAAATCGCTTTACCTTATTTACAGACATTTTTTATCGTTTTAGGTAGTAAAGAATGTATTTATATGTCCATCATTCACAAGGAAATTGAAGGTTTCTTTTTGTTAAATACTTTAGCATATGGTAGGAAACCTTGATTGAATGGAAATTGTGATGTTTCCTTGTATCGGTATTTAATATTGTCGTGGAAATAGATAAATATGGTCATAATGAAGGATATCGGCCTTTCGGTTTAGACTTTGCTGTCATAAATATTTAAGGCTCTACATTCTTACCGTATAGTTTAACCACAGACAGTTTGATCACATGTGTTGTCCTAGTGTCATTCTATCGTTTCTTACCCTTTTCGCAATGTATATTAAACTACCTATAGATACTAATTAAAAAGAGTATAAGCACAATCGCACTCGCAAAACAACAATATTGTTACAGCGTAATTAATTTGCAAATCAAATATTAGTTACTAATCAGAGGTAAATACTAATACTGGTGTAATCTGATTGGCAAGAGCATAGCG
The DNA here is from genome assembly GCA_941860345.1 of Chrysodeixis includens. NCBI lineage: Eukaryota > Metazoa > Arthropoda > Insecta > Lepidoptera > Noctuidae > Chrysodeixis > Chrysodeixis includens. The sequence continues at coordinate 979,716 of OW796107.1, read as the reverse complement.
ATAGCAATCATTGTCTGGGTGTGATTTATCTATAACATGTATGTATTTAAAAGTATATAAGTATGTTTATCAGTTGTTCAGTACTTACAACACAAGTTACTCTCGTATAATTTGAGACTAGCTGGCGTTGTGGGAATGTTGAGAAATATATTTAAGAAAACAATTATTATTATTACTAGCCTGAGATGTCCCACTGCTGGGCGAAGGCCTCCCTACTCTCCTTCCACTTATCTCTCTCAAGAGCCACGACTGACCAGTTGACTGAGAAAACAATATATATTGTTTATCAAAATCAAACTTCGAAAACATGAAATGTTTCTTTGTAGGTTTTATTTACATTTACAGAAATCGCCAATCGACATTAATGGTGATCAATGCTCAAACCTTCCCTATATGGGAAATAGCCTATGCCCAGCAGTGGGACGTGTACAGCCTACTACTAGATAATATTTACATTTAGTTATTTAATTTAAACAGTATGAAGACATTATTTGTATTAATTAGTTATACACCGTGATTTTTAGGTCGTTTTAAAAAAGTCGTCCACACAATGTATCCGTCATAAAATACCTCTAGGCGCGAATATAATTTTTTTATCATTAATTAAAATAATATGCATGAAAAAAATAAATAATACATTGGAAATATGAAACATCCTGTTAAAAATGTTTACGTATCAAAAACTGTTGAAGATACATGCTACATACTTACTGCGAACATTATGATTGCAATAGTAAGACAGCTGTTTTACGCTAAGGTGAATGACCTGTGATAAGACGCCGCCGCGCCGCCCGCGCGGTCCCTTTGGCACAAGGTTCGGACCGCGCTCACTACAGAGTGTTCGTAAAACTGCCTTGTGTCATAATAATGAATAATATTTTTATTCATTCAAATCTTAAAAAAAACATATTTTTTTATTATAAACGTTTACTAGTCATTGGATACATGAACTGGGCTGCTTTTTTAAAACGACCTAAAAGTCACGGTGTAGAATACCACAAGCTACACAATATAACTACGAAGGTATTTACGTGTGACATGTTATATTACACATTAATCTCTATTACTAGGTGTAATTGATAAACGCGGTCGTACAATACCGCGTTTCATGTTCCCTACTATTGTTCATTAATTACATGTTTTTGTAATTGATTAGTTGAGTGCCGTGTTGTGTTTCACGTAGTTTGTGTTGAAGTAGTAGGTACGACTAAACATATGTCATATTTCTAACACATTGATAGAGTTACTTGCTACAGATGTTATGGTTGTCTGAAAACATTGCTAGCAGCGATTAGTCCGTCATTGTACACTTTTTTGTGAATAAGTCAATTTACTGCTTTCGATATGGTGTATGATAAAGAATATTCCATTTTATTCTTTTCAGTTAATTCTTCGAATTTGCATGTGTACATTAATTGTGTTCGTATGAATCTTAATCTTATTGTCACACGGGTCAACCAATTTTGATGAAATTTGGATTAGCACATAGGTAGGGCGATGCTAGTTTAGATTAAACACGGTTATATCGCTAATACCGAAACATATATTAAATAGCTGTTTATTCCTTCCCTAAAAAGGCGTAATGACTTCTTAGAAAAAATTGTATAACAGCCAATCTTTATAGACTTAGTAAACAATTACAAAACTAAAGACAGGAATTAAAGAGTAACTTGTTGCCAAATGAAATAAAACTTATATTATCGCCCACTTCTCCTATCGTGTCTTTTTACCTGATTCATGACAAAATATGACTGACACGTCGAACATTTTGTTCGTCTGTCAAATAAAATTTAGATTTCTTCAAATATCCTTAGAAACATCTCAAGAACAATATTCGGCAATAAAGATAAAACGTAAGGTCACTGGGTGTCCATTAAAGTGCCGCAGTATATTTATGTCACCAATAATACCGCGTTATTTGGTACTTTTTCTACCAATTTGAGAGATACGGACACTAACGAGGCAGTATACATTATTTATGTGGATTTTTGTGGTACTTTCTTTATTGAGATTGAAGAGGGTTTTTGAGATTACAATGATTTTGGAAATAGGTTTTATTTGTGTAATCTGTTCCTTTGATTCGATGTAGCAATGTTATTTTAAACGTTTTGTGGATGTCGAATGCCTACCTATAGCTTAATCTACACCAGAATTAAGAAGCATGACTTACTAGGAAATAAATTATTATAATATGAAAGTTTCGATGATAACGTTATCTCGACGGGTTGTTCACCAACTCGACACAAGGGGTTGTTCACTAACTCGACACAAGAGACTGGACACACGTGTGTCCAGTTGGTGAAATTCAAAATTAGTGATCTAATTATTTCGTCATGTGGACACGCCACAATTTTTACGCGTGTCCATATGGTGAAACTTAAATTAAATTACTTTTATGTTTTCGTCAACTGGACACACATCACATCTCGACAATCTACTTATTTATTAGCAAGGATATCTACTATTTCCTTTTTCAAATTTAATTTAGTTATGTGACAATTTTAGTTCTAAAATAGTTTATAAACTCATTAAGCACAACATTCTGTGACTCACCAATACTTAACAAAGTCAGACAAAATTAATGGACTTGAAAAGTACTAAAAGCCTATTTACTTACAACATTCATTAAAAAATAATCAATTTACGTCATAAGTCCTACCACAATTGATTACACAACACAATGATGATGCATTCTGTACCATCTGTAATATTATAAAAAAAAAAACAAAATCATTAAAACAAAAGGTAGGAAGTAATCGACACATGTTTGTAAAGGTACGTGCACATGTGCGGGCGAGCGCCAACAGTGTGTAACGAACACGTTCGCGAACATTCGTTGTGATTAAACCTATGGGCCTTTTGATGGAATAGAAACGTCGCTTTTCTCCGTGAAACACAATGTATCGTTTTAATTCAGTTTTTCAAGAGAGCCCCTGCGCCAATGTATGGTTAACCTTTATTGTCTAATCATATAAATCACACTTAAATATCTCAAAATTCTTGTGCAATGCGCACGATCATTTGTTCTGTGTCTGGGTGTAATTTATCTATAGTATGTATATATTTAGAAGTATATAAGTATCTTTATCAGTTGGCTAGTACTTATAACACAAGCTTTGCTTAGTTTGAGACTAGATGGCGTTGTGTGAAAGTCGTGGAATGTTATCTTTTATAATAAAAGAGTAAGGAAAAAATATGCACTGTTTTATGCATGTGTCATAAAATTTGTGGTCAATTTTTCAGTACAGTGAACACTGTGGTTAGTTGGAAGTTAATAAATCATAATTATACTGGTAATTTTGACGTGAATTACACCAATTGCGATGAAATAAATCATGCAATTAACGACTTTAATTTGACTTTTACAATATAAACTAATGTTATGTACCTAATGAAATGTGTATACCTAATTATATTTAGTTTTCTCTAATCAATAAGGAAACTAAACATATTTGAATTATCGACTGTAACATATAGCTCAGGAATAACTTCTGCTTCCTACTCGCATTGAAAGCTAATACTTGAATGTGTAGCAAATAACCACGATTCCCTAAAGACCTTACGAATATTCCCTGCCAGTACCCTAGAGAACCTCTACCCCTTAAAATAAGACGGGTTCAGAGAGTCTAACCTATTTTACAAAGCATTAGTATAGGAAAAGATATGACATTGCTTTTCAACAAATTTTTGACTGCTCGCATAGCCGAGTGCTATAGGTCACCTCGCCAATAACCACTGTGTGCGGATTCGATCCCCGGGTAGGACAAGAATTTGTGCCAAAATGCTTGTTCTGAGTCTGGGTGTGTTTATGCATATGAAATGAATGTCTGTGAAACCTCCCGCGATACAAGGATTAAATTCCTTAGTGCGGGAGTCGTTTAAAAAAAACAACGAAAAAGAAGTGAGTTTAAGAGTCGGAGAAATGTAATTTCTCTACAGGTACAGTTGTGCAAGAGAGACGCAGCTATTCTATGTAGAGCGCCTTCTCTCTTCCACGAATGCAACAAGTAAACCCCGGTGTGATTTAATATAAGCCGTTGGTAATGAGTACGCACCTTTACATATCGAAGTAGTGCGTAGACTTCCATACCATAACCGCGATATAAATTATGCAGTAATGTTAGTACGCATATTCAAACACCATGAATATTAATGTTTTTGTTTTTTTGCAGGTTTCTGCTGTGATCTGCGTTGATGTAAGTGTTACATATTTATGATAATTATTGTTTTTTATTGTTTATGGGAAGACAGGAAGACAGGTGAGAGGTATTTTGTCGGAATGTCTTGTTTTATTTGTTAGACAAATGATGGAAGTGCGTAGATGTCATAATGGGGTAGTGGAAAAGACAAAAGACAATCGCTTGAGTTAAACTGTAGCTTTAGCTAGACTTAATTGCAATTGATACTTCCTAATTCTTAATAATCTTACAATTAAAAAAAAATAGGTGTCGAATACCTACTCGATATTTACTTACGAACCGAATGGTATAAGTCCACTCCAATGACCACTGTTCGCGCAAGCTTTTGATTTTGCTATTCTACTAATTATCTCTGCTTAGTTTAGGAGTCCTGTTCTGATTTCAATGTTTGTTAACCGGGGTTAATAATAACCGCTGCAGCCCGCTGCAAATAGATATGATTCCTTACAGCGGAAGAATTTGAAAAGCTTGAATATTTTTTTTTTTAACTCCATCAGCATAATACGGTCACCTCCTATATTATTTGGAACTAGCAAATATTCCTTCACGATTCGTATTATTGATAATACTTCACCTAATAGTTTAAAACCTTGTCGAAACAAAGAGAGATGAAATACACCTATTACCGTTGATTCGTCCATTTATCTAAACAATGTATGACCTTAGTGTGTGACATTGGCAATCTGTCATACAGTATGTCATAATGGTTAGAGGCCAAGTATTTGTTGCCATACACAAAAATATTTGCATATTTTTTTCGGTTGTTAACACTTTGTTTGTTTATGTTTTGGTTAGCTTTTGTTTGATAATGAGGGAATTTGTTATTTTATGTTTCTTTTGTTTTTAAATAGATGTATTTATTTTGACTAATATTATTTTAGGACACGTATTCTTGTTTTTTATTTTTGCTTCATAATACTTATTAATGCACAAGCACGTATTACTTTGTTTATAAAATACATCAAAGCAATATATTAATTAAATTATTACCAGCAATTATTATATTGCATTACAAATAGCTATTAATTCAATTAATTCCCACACAATGTATGAGTTTAATTACTCTAATGTAATTTATAAAACTATGATGTTTTATTACAGGGAATATTTAATGTTTGAGAGCATTTTAATCATATAATTTTAAAACATGATTATATTTTTTTACGTTCAACATTATACCACTGGTATGAAGTAAATTAAATCAGTGTCATAATAACAGCAAAATCGATTTGATCAAGGTAGACTACAAGTAGCACTTTGTGAACGTTGAAAATCCCCAAAACTCCGTATCACCCAACTTCAACAATATCAACTTCGCCTCTATCTACCCTAATCCTAAAAAATCGAACAGAAGACGAACACTTTTTCAGACAATGGTAAGATCAGTTTAAGTTATAAGCACGCTAAGAAACTAAAAATTACTTCAGAACATTAATCTGTCCACCCGTTTATATGATATCACCCACAGCAAAGCAGACAATTTATTTGCATCAGTATACGCTTAAATCCCTAGTTGACAGACCGACCTATCACAGACCTATCAAATCGCCAATCGACGAAACGACGTCCCTAAAACTGACATACAACAAATGAACTCCAATGAAATCCATACAATTTACAAGACAAGTGGATAACCAAACTGGCAATCACACCGATCATGTTATCAAGCGAAACCAATACAATCTCCATATTAAGTAAGCTTACAAGTTAATCAGAGCCTTGACCAACGAAGACGACTCGCTAACCTTAACATCAATACTACGTTCATAAAACCTCATACAAATTGTCCATACAACTGTATTGCTTACTGGATATTGACTGTCATTTGTTTGTATTACTTCATTATGTAATGATACGTGTTTATGGGATATTAAGCCCTAAAATTGTTAAAAGGATTTTCAGTGGTCCGTCGTATCCGAGAGGATCGAGTTTTGTATCAGTCGAATTGTGATCGATTGGTGCTCTGTAAATAAACGCTAATTCGTGCCAAGTTACGAGTTGGAACTACGCTTGATTGAGAAATTACATACAGATTTCTTGATCAGTTAGGTTTGGTTCAATCATAGTAGCATTTCAGGATTGAATCGAGAACCAAATCAAAATCAACAATAGTACCAAATCAGTTTCAGGGATAAGGAGGCTGCTGTGCATAAATGTTCGAATCAGTGGATATGAATGAATGCAGATTATCATGTAATTTATCGAGAAAAAAATACGTATTCTCAATCTTAATTTAAATCTCTTTTAAAGTTCACAGATATGTTATAAAAAATAGCACAATACTCAAAGTATATAACGTTTTGATAGTCTCGGCTTTTTATATTGTTATGAAAACTATTTTTTATCCCGTTACTAGTAGTTTTCCCCCATTTGTCTCCAGGCGGTTCCGTCCTAAGTACACAGCGTTCCAAAAATACATCGATTTCATCACATTGCTTTCTCCTCAGCCTGATTTAAATACCTATTTAAAATAGTGTAGTATCCTACATATATTATAAACGTCTCTTGTATCGATGGATGGATGTTTGTTACTGTTTCACGCTCAAACTAATTTTACTAAAATTTGGTATCGAGAAAAGAGACAACCTGGATTAACACAGGTTACTCTTACCCAACTGCGTAAAAGGAGGTAAACGTCTGACAATCCGACATCCACACAAGCGAAGCCGCAGGAAAAAGCTAGTTTACCAGTACGTTACGTACGCAACACACTAACAAACACCTAAACAGACAAACAACATCAATGGCTACCCCAATTCAAAAGCACTCAATGATTCAACGAATCAATGATTTTTGTCGTGTCGTCATGTCGTACCAAAGGTCACATTTGTGTGTCGACCTCTGCTGGTGTCATTGAACTTTGTCGTTATGACCTTAATCTTAGCGACGTCTATTTTTAAAGAAACCAATTTTTAGCTAATTAATCTTTAGGTTTATAAAGGTTTAGTGGTTTTTGGAGTTCATTATTAAGTTTATTGAAGTGTAATTGTTGTTGCAAATTAGAATTCTTATAAAATATTGAATTTTGTGGTTTTATAAATAGTCTTAGTATGTTTCTAGTTAGGTAAGTATTTTTTCTTAAAATTGGTGAAAAATTGGTAGATCGATCCACTTGTAAACTTTGACAGACAGACAGTAACTATTAGTAAAGATCTAAATTCCGTCCAATCCGATCAATCCAAAAACACTAAATAGCAAGAAAAGAAGGATTAATGTTGTTATTTCACGAAGCATTAAGTAGACAAACACCCAAAATATCCTCTCAAACTAAATAGAGTAATTTATACAAGGATTCTTAGTTCATTGCTCCCAAATCTGCCCAATTATGAGATTACCAACCGAAATCAGAGAACAACCTAATTTGCAGCTTTTACACGAACTGAAAATAGCTCAGAAGACCCCTAAGTCATGCAATCATCATCTCCTAAAGCTATCTTCCCGATTTATACAAAAAAAAGTTATTTTTCAACCCCTGTCATCCCTCCGTCACTGAAAATAGATTGAATGCGTGACGTCATCGTAATCAAACATCATAACATTCATGAGATAATGGTTATAAACGACCCGGCATCGGAAACTCACCTATCTGATAACAGACAATTTATTACCAAGCGAAAAGGAACTTTAGCTGACCGTAATAAAGTTCAGATAAAGATGTGTTAATGTGACGGTCAGTGCATTATGGGAGCTCGATTACAGGTAAAGGAAATTGAACTCTATTTGTTTTGCCCTAGAGTTTTTATTGCAGAAATGTTATCGAAGGTACGAAGCTTAGTGAGGATGGGTACGTTTTTCTTAGTCACGTTTGAAGTAATGTAATTGTTTTTATGAAGATGATGGGCGCTTTACATAAGGTCGTGCTACACGAGGAGATCGATATGTCACGGACAATTAATTGCATCCTTAATTAATGTTTAGTTTGTTAAGTAAACGGATCTTCGGATTATGTAAGCGTGTATTAATTACATGGAATTAACACTAATACGGCATGTTTATGGCGCGGTTTTGTGCCCTCAAGGCTAATGACGTGGAGATCTTAATTACTTTTGATGCTGTTACACTGCATCTTGGGTTAATAGAATATAGTATTATTCATCTCTGTCTGTTCTCTGGAAAGCTCTACATGCAATGTGAGAGGCGTTTGTATGTAAGTTAGTAGTTTAAGCTTAAGCAACTTCTTAAACCAGATTGGTATATTTCTAAATAAATAATATGGATCCGTAACATAAATAAAACATGTCTCATGTCTGTTCTTGCTTAGATCTTAAAAACTACACGATGGATTTTGATGCTCCCTTTTTATGTGTAATACCTACGTCAGAATTTCATCCATGCGAAACTGTGGCGAGTCGCTAGTGTAAAACGAAGTAAAAAATTACACCAAGATAAAACAATCAAAACACGTAATTGAAAGGTACGTTCAACAAACATCCATAAGAAAAATATTAATAACTCCAATACACATTAATTGTTAGCTATCAACCTTGATTCCATGGTGTCGATATCTTCCGCGTCTTATCATTAATATTTCAAAACACACGAGCGCCGACCTTAAAGATCGCACATCAAAACATAGAGCAGTATATACGGAAATACGTACAAACAAGTACACAGCGTTATTTAAAAGTTCCTGACTACAAACACACGGGAAATTAAACCTTATTACAGAGATGTAAGGTTGGAATTCACTTGTAAGGGATACCTTAATGAGTATTTTTTTTAATTCGTACCAAATTTCGTTTTGTCCTGACTTTAATTAAAAGGGTTCAGAATTAAGGTGTTTTTACAAAGATTCGTAGTTTAAAGGTTACATTTTCGGGTTAGTTAATGCTTCAGTTAAATTTAAATTTAGGTACTTGGTAGAGTTTCATTTTGAAACCTAATTAGATTTTATTGGCCGATCCTTTGAATTAATTTACCTGTCTAGGTTTTGACTGAAGTTCCAAAGTTTTGATTAATAACTATTTTATTAATTTTCTGTATGAAATGATGAATTATTACGCTGAGAATTTCAAGCTTTAATAGGAAATTTTATTAAACTTATTAATTAATAGCTGACTGGCGAAAATAGCCTGATTTCAATGAAATAACTTAATAAAAGCAACATTTTTGATTTAACAACAAATAACAACTTTATTGCTATTCCCGTGCTATAAAATTCAAAAACTAATTTCGGATACGATCGCCGAGTTCACTGGCCCCATATAAACAAGCCATTTGCAAACAATTATAAATTATGATCGTTTAAATCTCGCACAAAACTAGTTTATTTGGGGGTTATAGACCTATCAATGTATTTGTATTATTATTGATCAAGAGATGTTACACATAACATTCTATTTAGAAACAACTCCAGAGCTTAAAACATTAGACATTACATCGAAAGGTTTCATATATTTTTTACACAACGCTATCTAGTCTCAAACTAAGCAAGACAGTACTGAAAACTTACTTATATATACTTATACAACTAAATACATACGTATTGTAGATAAGTTACATTTAGACACAGAACAAATGATTGTGCTCATCGCACAAACATTTGTCCTGGGTGGGGATCGAACCCACGACCTCTGGTTTAGCAGTCAGGGCCACTAACCACTAGACCAACAGGCCTGTCATAGATATTACTTGGACAAAACTGACTCCATATACTATATCCAGGCCAGGCCTAATTACATGTTGCAGGCCCTCATTTAGTTTCGATACCCCAGTCTTAGGAGGTAAAAAAAAAATTAAGAAATTCTTGTATCAAGGAAGAATACAACCAGCAGCACTACGCCTACTTGTATCTGTTCTGGTCACCTTGTACGTACCATATAGCTATTTATACACTTAAATATACATTAAAGTGTAGTCTAAATTTAAACCACGCCTAAACATTTCAATACCACACCAAATCTGGATCTAAATTACGAAATACCTTCTAATACTTATTCCTAGAAAACCAATTCTTCCACAATATAATTCAATCACCAAATATTTATATTCCCTAAGGCACTACCGACCAGGCCGACCACGACTCTGGCCTGTCTTATAACATCAAAAGTTATTTACAAGGGTCATTGACATTCTAAGAAAAGGATTCTACTTCATTAAACAGATATACTTGTAGCCTGGGGATATTCTCAAAACATCGGAAGGTATAATTTAATTTTCGAGGTAAAGGTTTGCAAATGGGAATTAGATACACGGTAAAATTATGTATAAAGTAATTCCCCAAACAGACTTATGTGGTGTCTGTTTAAGCTGGATAGGCTTGGACAAAAGTAATTACGCTTAATTATTTTATAATTTTGACATTTTGAGTGATTCTGGAGAACTGGGCTTAATATGAACTTTTCAAGCATTGTTCCACTTTTAAGATCGGATTGGAAACGCAACTAGAGTCAGTAACGTGTTGAAAGTGCCTGAGAACGCCTACTCGAAATAAAAACCTTTTGATTTTGAAGAGTTTTTTAACAGAATCTAATTCGAAACCTTAGCTAATTAAAGTAGATTTATTGCCACTGTATGTGTACACTGTAGTGTTTTTAAATAACTATGCAGTTAGCCTATGTGCAGATTTTAACTTCTTCATCGGATTATTATTAGCAGTGATCGTAGGGTAAGCTTGATCCGTCTCATTTCTGAATACTACTCAAGCTTGGCGTCAGATTCATCGCGTTTGAACTATATTTCACCAGTCTTCAACACAAACAAACTTACTCTAAAACGACTACAAAAACAATAATTATCACGAACACTCAAAGAGGATACAAAAATGATTGTTTTTCTTCAAAACCGGTTCTCCTCATTCCTTACGATTAGAGCCATATTATGTCGTTCGTGTAAACCTGCGCGTGCGCCTGTCCCGATCATTATACGCGACACGAGCTCCAAGCAAAGAAATTAAATTAACTTTAATTGGATAATTAGACGATTGTAATGAAAACAATGAGTTATTTTGTACCTACTTATGGTATGGAAAAGTCATTGTATTTTTGTTTTTCTTCTTGGTACAGTGAGCTACGAAAACGTGGATGCATGTCAATAATATACATACATAGAATCAATGATAAAAAATGTTACAAACAAGGAAATAAATGGGATAGCACACGTGATTGTTTCACGCCGTAAAATGATCTCTGCAATGTTTTATGTGTTATTAAGATATACTATAAGTCTAAATCCAACTTTAGAATACAAAAACCTACAATAAACATATCCAAACGATACAATCACGTCTTACACATAACAAACATTAAATCCATTGTGTAAGGTTTTCCTGTAGCCCTCTGACCTCAAGATAATGGCTGTATCGCAACAATATCGTTATAATTAAATCTTATGTAACGTTATAATAACTGGGGCCTTGAAAAAGGTGTGACTATTGTCAACTGTAAGGGAGCGATTATGTTCGCCTAATGTAGATGTCTAGGTCATGTGAGGAGGTTCTAATAAATAGAATAGAATGTTTTTCTCAGAAAATTTCTCATAATACGTAGTGGGTTGTGTATTTTTAAAGGAGTCACATAAGGAGTTTCTTGCCGGTTCTTCTCTGTAGAAATGGCATTTAGGAAAAGTGCAACTAGAGTCAGTACGTTTCGAAAAATGCTAGAGAAGGCTTATTTGAAATAAAAATATTTTCTTATGACATTAGAATCTTTTCCTCGATTTTGCCAAGATTCCATCAGCAGATACGGACTTGGTGACCATGAAATCATTTGAAAAGTTTATATAGTAGGTAGCCCTATAATACAATAAAAATCTAATCCGTTCTCAAGAGCTGAAGTTATGCACGACCAAACATAACAAAAAAACAATCATCTAAATTGTCAACCTCTTCGTTTTAAAAGTCAGTTACAAATCGTTTGTAAACTATTACTCGTCGTTACAATAAACAGGTACTTCAAGGAGATTATAATATATTATTTAATTATGCTAAAAAGAGTCAGCTGTTTAACAAAGAGTACTGGGCAGTACAGGCTGACCTCAACATGGTAATTATAAGGTTCTGTGACAGCCTACAACGTTAACATCCTTGATTTATAGGCGTTTGTTAGATGAGGATAATCTTCTTCAATATTAATATGTTAGGTAATAAGTAATTGATTTTGTTGGCAGTAAAATGTAAGTGAGAAACTAATAAACAACTTTGGTACAGAGTCGATGATTTTAGATATTATCATAACGTATTTGAACATTACTTAATCACATTTTAAGTACAGAAATGAACATCTTGTGTCCAGGAATGAAATAGTCAATTCCGGAAATTATTAACAGAAAATAAAATTTTACGACCTGGTCCAATATCATTTACAGAAAAGATAGGTAAGTAAGAATGATTTTCAATGTTGAAACACCTTGAAAACTTGAATAACGAAAGGTATGGTGCAGAGATATTATTTTCTTACTTTACGTATTACTATAGGGAAATATAAGAGAGACCCCTTGCCCAGCAGTGGGACAACATAGGCATAAGCCTATGTATAACGTCAACATCGTCGAGATTGCCTTAGCCTTATACCCTTACCTGCTCAACTACTCACAATCACCAGATCTCTCCTAATCAGGTCAAACATACAAACAAGCAAGCACTTGGTTCTTCACTCACATAGCCATCGCGACAATAAAATAACAATTAACTAATTAATGCTTAGATAACTCTGAGGTGGTTTGTGGGCGGCCTTGATACTGCGCGCGCATACAGATCAGAAGGGACGGCGCGTGTGCATTGCGTAGGGCTGGCATGGTGGTAATTAGTTTTTATATGTTAACTTATAACTATCGGTAAGGATTAGGTTTAAGAGTGTTATAAATGTTCTAAATGGTTTATTTATTGGTTAAAGTATGGTGAGGTAATGAAAAATTAGAGGTTTGACTAGATATAAAATATAAAAAAATCTTGCTAAATATCTCTGGAGATCTTATGCTGCAAATGAGGATGAAAATTATTTAGACTGGGTGTCTATTTATAATAAGAAAGCGAATGTGTTGGTATTTATGATTATTAGGTTAAAAATAACCGCAGGTATGTTTTTCTGTCAAATCGTGATAAATTAATAGAATAACAATTACTTTTGGGTTTTTAAAGATTTATTTAGTACCCAGGTCTTCTGCCAGGGTTGCTAATTGCTACCGAGCATAGGTACGAATGGCCACAAGGCACTTGCAAATTGTCTTGGCATGGTCTAAAGGAAGTATTAAAATGAGACAATCATTACAATAAATTGATTTGTTCCTTTGTTGCAATATGCTAACATCAATGCCAGTATTTAAATAAATCACTTCGCCTTGGACTTTATATAGGTATCGAGTTATCATCGTACTTGTTGCCTACTCATTTGTAGGTACTATTTATATCTGAAGAACGATTTATTGACGTTTATGAAAAAATATTTTTTCCTTTAATAATACTTTACACTTGTACCCTACACTTTTTCGTACAATAGCCAAGTCAGAAACATTTAAGAATTTAAATTGTTTTTTTTTTATTAAAAAAAGAACATTCACATCAGCCATTGATCACCGGCGCCTTATTAGTAACTAATTATGTATATCATAAACAGATTAATAAAGAAAATCCCACTATAGGTCCTTCTGATCACTTTACAACGTACTTCACACTGTATATTTATTTACTACGACATTTGTCACATTAGTAAGTAATGAAAACAAAAATTATAATATAGTACTTATGTTTGCCAACCCTGGAATCACAAACGCGCGTAACGTTACCCGTTTAGGAAGCAAGGACTCCGCTGTTATGGGCAGAATAATTTGTCTGTCCGTATGTTTTCATTAGATTTTTTGATAAATATCACTAATGTACTCTTTTAGAAGACATGCAACTGCACAGCCGCGTTATAATTATTGCTAACTAAACTTCCAAGACTTTGATATGTCCCGTCAGTACACTTCAGATATTTGATTGCATTAGAGCTTGTAAAAGTATTATTTGTCAAGCAAGGAGCAAGAAAATAACCGAAACCAACCATTGCTTGTGACATATTTGCACATCCAACATTTACCGTATTGTATTTCCAATAAAATTGATTTACATCTAAGGCCTCACATTGCCAAATGTATTAAAGTATTTGAGCATCAAATACTATTAGCTGTGGAAACAAGAATTAGGTTACGAGTAATATTATTGTCTTTTAATAGTTCTAACTCAGAACTTAACATAATTACATGTCCGAGTCTAATCATAATAATGACACTAATTTCTCAAAAACAGTAAAAATTACCTCAAATTATTAAAGTTACTCAACCCTAACAATACCACAATATTGATGCAAGTTGCCCTTGCTCAGTTTTCACAACCCGCTTGGGTGCGCACGCGCAGCCTACCACCACATCTCAGAGTAATATTACAGTCGTGGAAGAGAGACGCCGCTAGACGTCGTGTACCGCTGTCACGCTTTCACAACTGCAGTTATATTACTTTTAGACGTGGTAGGTCCGAAGCGTACGCAAATATGAATCGCGAAGGCTCGCTTGGGTAACATCCGTTGTGTGTCTTTGACAAATATTTCGTTGACGTTCGGTGCAATGTTGTGTAAGATGACACGGTATGAATGTCATAAGAAATATAGAGGGGACATCTTGCGGTTGGTATGTTTTGTTTGCTTTTTGGTTTTAAGGACGCATTTTATTGTAATTTGTAAATTCCAATCTGTTTTTAGTCGACTGTCACAAAACTACTCGTTGGTGACATCTCTTTTGTTGCACTGTTTTAGATGTAATTATAATCTATGGTTGTGATCTTTTGATTTATTTTTCGAATACGCGTTCTCTCTGAGTAAAATTGCTTTTATTGAATAATCCTTACACTTTTTAATATTAAGGATTAACTATGTATTAATTTTTAATATTGTATACTATTTCAGTAGTAGTGATATTAGGATTCAAACTATACTCACCCCAGGCACCGAAATGAAAAATGGCATATAAAGATGAATCTTGTAATTGGTAATGGTTTAAAAACGATATAACATCTCGTTACAGTTACATTGCCAACACTACCAGAAATAAACAATATTTGAACCATAATGCAAAGAAAACGATGTCAGAGTAAGAAAACCAATAAATTCAAACGTTAAACAAAATATTTAATAACTTACCACAGAAGCGACAAAAATACAAATGGCGTCATAACAATAACACGTTTACACGGAAAACAAGGAATAAACGTGACATAACGAAAAAACCATAGACATTTTCACCTCGGCCAAACCGACGCGACGTCAATGGGAAAAAAATCTTTATTGTTTCCACGATAGCTCTGATTTCAGAAATCTCTTTTCAGTACGCCATTGTTCCCGCCTTTTTATAGATACGGCCATTCACAAGGATTCCTCCAATCCTTTTGTTTTCCGATTCAATGGTGATGTTTTTTTTCAACGTACTTTTTTTCTTTTCTATCCTCCGATGATGTTCCATTCTGAATTTGAAATTTCGAATGCACCGACTGTAAGAATATTTTATTTGAACTTTGAGTGCTTTGATACTGTGGTTAGGGTTGATATGGAACAGTTAAGTAGGTATATTTTTAATAATGTTACATAAGAATATACCTAAATGTTTAATTCTTAAAAAGCTGAGTTGCGGCTATGAAAATCGTATTGAAATAAGTCGTTAATTAATATCATAAAAAATCTCCAACACAATACCTCAAACCTTAAAATAATTAAACCTACCTAAAATATACATTTCAATGTCATATTTAAAATCCGGAATTTCGTTAACCCGCCATTTAAAATTCATATTTACACCCCTCGACTAACCATATAACAATTGACGAAGCAAATTGTTCGTGAAATTTCAATTTTACGAATTCATACCGAGTGCTGGCACACAGCCAGCTGCTATTGTTTTCTTTTAAATAATCTAATTCCCGTTCCACATCAAATACAAAAACGAACAGTGAATACTCTTGCCTCTTTAAAAAAGGAATGCTTACCAAAGAGTACAGACGTACTAATTCAACGTTAAATATAAAATCTAAAATGGCCGCGAAAGGACGGACGAGTGTATAAAAACGAGGCTGCTTTTAAAAATTGCATCAGTTTCTGAATTTCAGCGGACGCAGCGCTGCGATGACAAGGAAACTTTTAAATTTGAAATTCCATTCGCGTTGTGCGACTGAAAATAACTCATCAAAGAAGAGTTGCAGAATGGAAAAACTTAATCACACTAGCTAGACTCGCAAGCGAGTTTTATTTTTTAATGTTGGTACCGCTGAATTTTAAATTTGTGTGGTGTTAGCGTCGCTAAATATAAACCAAGCAGTCTTCTTTTTCGAATTCTAAGGTATAATTTTTGAATGAAAAGCTTTGACAAATATTTTTAAATCTGCTTTTCAAACTTTCATGTATATACCTACACAAGCACTAAGAATTGAAAAACTGAACGAAATCTAGCAAAAAAAAGCTTTTAGTCTAGTGGGTTCAACCACAGACTCGCTGCGAATATTCTCAGATAATATGGAGCAAACTCTTAAAGAGATCCCGCAAAAAAGAACAGAAACTTTTACTTTAGTTCTAAACGCCAGTATAAGATGAAAATACGACAGCAACTAAAACACTTTATGATCTTAAACGTTAAATTGGAGGAAAGTTTATTTTTTATCAAAACAACTAAGTTTTCTAACAGAAAATAATATTAAAGCTCTGTTCAAATTTGACCAATCCACAAAAAGGTGTTAATTTTGAATACAGCAAACAGCTCGAATTAAATATAGCCGCAACTACATTCCAACTTCAAAAATACAAAATTATAATTGGCGACCAGAATGGCATCCTGTCGTGTGGCGGCCAGTTCCATTTGAATACTTTCAAATTGAGAATTTTATAACTGGCATAACACTAAAATGGCCGAACGATATTCTATTTTCATATTGACGCAACGTTGTGGAAAATCGAATGTAAAATATTATGTTCGTTCGTTCTTTCCGTTCATGATATGACTCTATATTCAAAATTTTGTTATAGTTTTAAATGTATTTTTATTGTTGTTGTTGCTGTTGCTGTTACTGGTCTTATTTTTAATGGCATTGTTTTACGGGCGCGTTCGGAATGCTTTGAATAAAACATAATTGTTCGGTTTTCGAAATTGCGTTGTATGCAAATATTTTTTTTCTGTTATGAATTGTTAAGGAATATGTTAGGTTTCATTTTATTCATATTTGTTGAGAGTTAAAAATACACGCCATTTACACTTTGGTACGAAATTTTAGAAATAAATTTGTGCATGGCACAAAACAAGGGTCATATCGATCAACATCACAGTTGGCAACATTGGGAGATTTGTGTGGAACTGACAACACCCTCGTCACGGCTAAACTCCAACTACAAATAAAGTTATACACAGATTTAGGATGCGATTTCAACATACATACATTTACATACATACGGCTTTAAAATTCAATTTTACAATGTTTGTTGTTGCCATGGTAACGGCGGTTTGCAGCGTTTTATTGTGGAACACCCTGTGTTTTTATTAATCTGTAGTGAAAAAACAATGGAATAGATAAATCCTGGTTTAATTGGACTGCAGACTTTGAATTGATTACTAGAATTTTATTGTGTGTTTTGCTATCGGATTTCGTTGCAAAGGATTATTTACAATTTGCAAACAAATATTTTGTGACTACAAATAAACGAAATGTAAAATAAGTTAAGAATCACAAAAAAGGTAAAACGCCTAAAACATGACCGAAAATAGGCATAAAACAGTAAAATTCCAAATCTCGTATTTCGTATTCAACAAAAAAAAAACATTTTAAAACTTAATCCATACCCAACCCTTTCTAAATTAAAGCCGAAGCAAAGACATGAGACAGGGCAATTATTGTCAGCGCCGCACTATATATCCACCCCCGATGTCAACCCTTCTACCCCAGGAGAGCCAAGTGCCTGAAATTTAATCCGGGAAAAACCCAATCGGTACATCTTGACCCAACCTCTAGCACGCGAAGGGTTAAGAATGTAATACACTGGAGTGAGGATTTACTTTTTACGTTTACTGCAGTATTTCACGTTTAGTTTGTTTGTGCTTTTTGTAATGAAATCTAGTTTCATGTTTGAAATAGCGAATGGCGTATGTAAAAGGAAAAAAACGAGTAGGTAGTACTGAAATTGAGATAGTTTTCACGTTTTTTTTTGTTTATCAGAATATACCGGGAATATGCAGCGAGTTTGCTTTGTTACTGATTTTAAAAGGGCGGAATAATAGTGTACACGTTAGTTATTGCCTTACTATCCATTGGACATACATTTCTAGTAGCTTCCAATGTGCTGTTAGGCTTGAAATGCTATTCGAAGCCCTAAATCATCATATTTCAGCTGATATAAAGGCGAACGATGATATACGAGCTTTTAAGCCTGAACTAAATAACAATAACCATTCCCATCCATACCAATCCAACAAAAAAACATTCAATCATTCATTCCATTCGTTCTTTAATGAAAATTTAATATTCCTACCAAAACCATTCGAACATTCACTTAAACAGTCTTCCATCCACATAAAACATACCAACTTACAAAAATCGATCATTCAATCACTTCGATCTTTAAAAAAAATCAAACATGTTATGTGACTTAATAAAAAAGTAATGATTTTAATATTTACTCATTCTTTAATAGATTTCAGAATGGTTCCTTCAATCGCAGGGCTATAATAATCACTCCGTCAGTATGACGCCCCGCCCGCGGTCAAATTCTAATAGAAATAAATCGGTACGGATCTAACCCTTCGCATCCCGGTCACTTTAACCCTCCCGACTATACACACTTTTCAACCGAAATTGTTATACTTTGGATGATCTCAATTGAATGTTTATAGGGTTAAATGGCTTTCAATGATTTTGGTGAAGGTATTAACTTTTATGCCGAATGACGGTACCCTACTTTTGTACTGCTTTTGTGAAACATTTATAGTATAGATATTTGTCGTCAATTGTATGAATAGTGATATTATTTTTTTACGATATTGTAGACTATAATATATAATGCACTAAGCTGATATAATGTACCTAAGTTTCTGTGCTTTCAATTTAACAAGCACTTAATTAAATAGAGCAGAAAATAATTCATAAAAAACTATAACAATATAAGTAATGTTAGTCATCACAGTTAAGTGGAACAAAGTACTTATTTGTCCAGCAAAGAGTAAACTACTTTCTTTTATAACCTTCAATGTGTCGTCAAAATTGATGGGACGTGACGAAATAAAATTATTTTATTTAAAGCTACAAGGGTACTTACGTACTTTCTTCTGCTTAATAAACGTGGCTTGAATAAACTTACAATATTATTCGTTGGTTGTTGTAGGTTAATGGTACGTGAGATAAAATTGTGACGTAACAAAAACTATAAAAAGCATAAATAATTTAAAAATAAATTTAGATTGGCAATTATAAAAATCGCTTTTCAGCCAGTATCTATTTTTGTTCCGAATTCAAAATTTAAATATAGAACCATTGCGAATTAAAATCCATAGACCAGACGTTCCATTTTGAAATAACCTTTCACAATTGTAGCAGAAACTATGTATATGGATGTCCCAAAATAAACGGCACGGAATATTTTAAGTGACAGACCTCCACCACCACACAAAGTAAGACTATTGCAGTTGTGGAAGCGAGACGCCGTTCTACGCCGTGTAGTGCGTTGTCTCACTTCCACAACAGCAAAGAGAGATAG
Organism: Chrysodeixis includens; assembly: GCA_941860345.1. Classification (NCBI taxonomy): domain Eukaryota; kingdom Metazoa; phylum Arthropoda; class Insecta; order Lepidoptera; family Noctuidae; genus Chrysodeixis; species Chrysodeixis includens. The sequence goes on along the minus strand of OW796107.1, from coordinate 959,825 downwards.
AGAGAGATATCGTGGTAGATTCTCAGACAAAGTTCCGAGACAAAAGCTTAACTTAGTGTCGCAAAAACTTTGACGTTGACAGGCTTTCCTCCAAGTTGCGGGGAATATTACGACGTTAATTTCTCACAAGTTACATCGAGAACATTATTATCTATTGAACAAGAAATTTAACAAGGAACCCCCGAAATTTCATATGAACACTTGGGAATAGTTTTGGGTCTAATGATGTAATCATTTGCGGAAGATTTTATGCATGTTTCATGTTGAGAAAGGAGGTTTTATGTGGAAACAAAGTAGGTCGTTAATGTTATTTTGTAAAATGCGTTAGTATAGGTAGACTTTTTTTCAAGAGTATATGTCCTTGAAGGAATTAATGACAGAACTGTGCTTGAAAACAATAATAATTCAATAAAACCTGCTAATTAGATTACAACGAAAATACCTTATTTACTTATAAGGAAAAAACTCTTTTTTAAAGTGACACTGGTGCATAAAATTTTTCATTTTCTTTAAGAAGAAGTTTTTGTATTTTTCCGACATTTACATAAAAATACAACAATGTCACTTAAGGGGTTATGCAAAGTGACCGAGTTAACACCGTACTATATCATAAAGCGTCGCTCCATAAATTGAGAAAACAGAAGCATTACAGGGTTATCTTAGAATATAAAAAGAATGTTATGAACCTGGCTTACCGTTATAAAAAGTTTATGATATTTTTATTAAAACCCTAATTCATATTAAATTCTTAATAATTTAGAAGTTACTTAATGTGATTAAATAAGAAAAAACATTTTATAAGTTATGATTTTTTAATATAACCAAGTAGTTTTCATTTTTAAGCTAGAAACAAAATTAATTTTTCGAAAAAAGTTGCTTATCGTAAACAAAGAAAAAAACTCCAATTAATTATATTATAAGCTGTCAACAAAATTCCATTTTCAAAAAAAGTAAATCGTAAATCAAGAAATAAAACGCGCCAATCAGAATCGACCACAGACAAAAAAAGACCCAGCCCCCCAAGCTGTCAGTTTTCCCTCGTAAACGGTAATAGCAGTTGAAACATTTATCATAATGTAAAATACCATAAAAGTGGTAATAAACCGTGATAGAATCACCTCGGATCCGGCGACATGTTATAACAACTCAGGGGAGGTGTAAATAGCCTGAACAGGCGGCCGGGGCGCCGTGTCACGTTAAATATTGTCCCGTACGGCGGGACGGTGAGGTTATGGCGGAAAATGGCGGAAAAAAACAACTTTGATAAGTTATGGCTTCTAAGGGTGAAGTTTTGTTTAATTTGTCTTGCAAATTTTGGTGTATTTATTTTTAAGAAAGTTAAATGTTTCATATTGTAGTAACGGTGGAATTTGTATTTTAGTCGTATTTTTTTAACTTTACAATATAGTGATTCAAGCTCTAACATACGAAAAAATTATTTAAGAATGTTTTTAGGCATAATAACCACTAGGTATTTGTAATCTATTTAATTTCATTTAATGAAAGACTTAAGTGCGTTTCATAGTTACGAGTAACTGTAAGCCCTTAAAAAAAAGCTTTTGCATGTTATTTTAACGCTTTATTTGAACACTTACTGCCTGCCGTTCCTTTTTTTTGAGTTACTAGTCACAACCAATAATGTACTTTTATAAACAGACGCGTCTAGATACATCCACCTTCTAACTTAGTTCTAAAAACAACTACAGTAGTATATACCAACGGAACACGAAAATGAGTCCCTCAACATATACCATCAATTTTACAGCACCGTCTGTCCTGCTCTGTAGTTTAGCATTCTCCTCTTGGTCTAAAGTTCGGCCGGCAGTTGACAGGCCAGTCCCAACGGCTAAATATTTGACAAGCGATCGCTCACGATCCCAGTTTGAACTTCCTAAGGTTTTTTGTTAAGGAAATTTGGTTTTTTCGTTCCTGTTTTCATTATTGACGTGTTTAATGATTTGAGATGATAAGTCTAAATATCAAAGTAAGTCAAAGTATAGTCAAAGTTAATATCAAATTGATTTTGTGTGACGTGGCTGTTATTTTTTCCCTAGCCTATAGTGTCCCACTGCTGGGCAAAGGCCTCCCAAAAGGCCTTCCTCAAACCTCTATCCTGCACCGTTTCGAACCCGTCCTTGCGGTGTGCGTTTAATTCAACCCGTGTATTATTAAGTAACTTTAAGTTTACGAATGTAGACATGAATATTAATATTTGCCAGTTATAAAATTACAGCAAACACTATAAAATGCTATATTTATTGTTGGCTTAGCGCAAATAATGTGTTGCCATAGCAATAAAATAAGAATTATTTGCAAATATTGACTAATCTATTTGTGTGTTTGTTACAGGTTTCGCATGCTACCAGCAAGTTATTAAGAAGAATCCAAAGGGTTCTAACCCAAACCAAAGGTAAGGTTTTAATATCTACATAATCTTGATTTTGTAATTGTTGTGAATTGAAATAAAACGATCTTGACCACACATCCTTATCCATATAAAATAACAAAGTAAGCGCACTGACAATAAAAAAATAATAGAACACGTGACTTTAGATTTAATTTTTCTGTCAATGTCAAATTCATATTCTTAATATCATAATTATGCATCTTAAAACCTAGCCTCAACACTGACATGTATATAAGTAGGAATCTATAGCTCTGTCTGCGATTCAATTTATAAGTGCCTCTTTCAGACAGCTAGGTTAGGCAGAGGCAATATAAGGTGAATGCTACTTGTAAATTCAGGTCTCGTGGCTAAAAGAAATCGCCTATCATCAGTTTGATAGAATAATCTAGGTTACAATAGTGAACCTGGCCCCAATCGTAATGATAAGCTCGCTCATATGTATGAAAATGAGTTTCTATAAGTCACGTGACGTAAACGTAACGTTTCCATACATTTAAGTAATTCATTCAAGTCAAACTTTAAAAAAAAATCTCGTCGTATAAGAAGAAATAGTTTTTATAATATAATCCTTTATAAATCATTGTAATAAATCATAAGAAATATTAACTTACATAACGTAAAATAAGTAAATTATTTGGTCGATCTTGCAAACCAATTGACACTTAAATCACTTTTTACAATCCGCTTAATCCTTAATTTTATTTATTTAAATTAAGGATTAATTGATTTCCTTTATTCATTAACATAAAAATAACCCATCATCATCATGATGATGATGAAAAATAACCCACAGCTAAGTAAAATCAATTTATCAAAAACAAAGCAGACTTCCCAAATCTGTCACACACAGAACCCATAAAAAAGTAAACACAAAAATAAAGGGCGAAACAAAAACAGGCGGCCAATAAATCTATCAGCAACGTGACGAAATCTCAAATAAAAAAAACTTGGAAATATAAGAAAACCCCTAGACGGACTACCACGACTTCTTAAAACAATATTATCGAAGTTGTGAAAGAGAGATGGCGCTCTATGCCATGTAGCGCGCTGTCTCTTTTCCGCAACGACAGTAACATAACTTTAAGATGTGGTGGTAGGTCCCCAGTTTTCCATTTATTCACCCCAAAATCGTGCGCACCATTACTCATGGGGATACATTTCCAACTCGTGAATTATGGATACTATCGCGATACAAATATATTTATTTACTTATCTACGTACAAGTGGACAGGAGCACATTAATTTTATTAAAAATCGGGGTGAATACGGAATCGTAGGATTGAGATAAACCAAGAGAATCGGTGAGGTTAATTTTATGCAGTCGGTAAATAATGTTTATAAATCATTTGTGAAAGATTCGGAAACATCTTCACAAAATGGAGTCCAAAAAATTACAGACTAATACCTCTACATTTTAAAATATAATAACGCTTATTGGACAACCTATTCTTCTATTTTTTTAAGTTTTAAGTAAATGGTGTGTACACTAGTATACAGTGACAATCCAAAACATGCATACAAGACCAAACAGGTGCAGTCGATTTGTATGTATGTCCGGTTTAATCTTTAAAACTATGTAACGGATTTTGAACCTGTTTTTTTTATAGATAGGGTGATTAAAGAGGAAGGTTTGACATTATGTATCAGTATTTCACCCATGTGAAGCTGGGGCGGGTCGCTAATAACATAATATTATAAAACGACATGGCTCTCTTTCAAATCAAACGCAGTAATAAAACAGCATAGAAGAGATAACAAAATTCCTAATGAGGCTGTCAGTTTACAATCACGGATAATTTATTACTGATAGGCGAGTCTGCTTCATAAACTGATTTATTGTTGTATTTCACAAACAAATTGAACAATAAATCAAATACGTACCAATCGTCTTTACGAAAGTGAGGCTTTTTCTATTGCTGGATCAAGTCAACTCAAAAGAGTTTAAAATACGCCAAAATTGACAAATTAAAAAAGCTGAGAAATGATACTGGCACTTTCGGTTAGTATTTTTTGTTTTAGTAATCCAAAGTAACTCATTTTTTTTTGTAAATGGCCTTCCGCAGACTACAATAGTAATCACGTATATTAAGTAAACACAAAATTCTTTTAAATTCATCGCAAAGCAATTAACATGATGTCGTTATTGTTTGTTATGTACGATTAAGATATTCTTGAATTTCGTGTATTTTTTTATAAATCAAGACAGAAAAATCCACGCACATACCCTTTCTTCACAAGAATATCCATAAATCAATATACGTATTCTTATACACCACTTATTCGGGTTGTCCCTATAGTAATAACTGCTACACACACACATACACGCCACCAATTACTCGGGGCAGACAAATATTTGCTCTCTCACATCGATTACCAATATCAAGACGAGGAATGAATTACGAGTACCTTTGATTCCTAAAGGCTGATCAATTTGTTTACTCTTCAACTGTATAGATCATAACTGTGATTTGTTGTCCAAGAGACTAACATATTTTAGACAACAAACAGGTCTTACTCGCGATGTAATTCTAAACGTTTACCATACTTCTTTTTCCCGACGTTTCGGCCGAATTGCACTCATTCGTTTGTTATCCAAAATATGTGTACAAGTCGCGAAAGTTCAAAACAAGAGACTAACAACCGAACAGCGCTTGGATATGAGAGCGATATGAGAGTTGCTTCACCTGCACGAATGTCGGTTAAAGCTCCTAAAACATTACTCCTCATTGGCGCAGTTGGTTATGAAGTAGCCATCGTGCGATTTAGCTGAAACCCTGGATTATGTACAAGGGTGTCAGCACTGTCAGCTAACTACATGCCAAATATCATCAACATTGATCCAGCCGTTTGACCGTGAAAGAGTAACAAACATCCATCCACGCATACTTAAAAAAAAATGCGTTTTTAATATTAGTAGTCTCTCTTTCACATTATTCCGTAGGCCATTTTGCCGAAACCAATATTCAATCATCTTTTCAGTACATTTTCCCAAAAAATGCTTAACAATTTCCCTATAAAAGCCGAGGTCTCCTTAACGCTATTTATTACTCGAGCCTCCGCATTACCTAAGTGCCTACAAATAAATATTAAATTTGGTTAAACCAACGTTACTTGAATACGGGATTGGGAACATTTTTCTTAGGTGCCTGAGTAATACGCAATCTCTTTTTAAGATCCTAAGGCGTTTCCGAAAATGTTGATGAATAAACGATACAATTTTGAATACCTATAATTTATATATTTCAATTGTTGTAGTTAGGAATTAAAGTCTTAAAAGCTATCGTGCAGTTTTTTTAGTCACATCATATAAGTCCATAGTTTATTCTGCATAATCATAAAGAGAGAGATTCAGATAAATTGAGAATTTCCTCTTTTTTTGAAGTCACTTAAAAGATTACAAGACAAAACATGAAATCATTGTGTTTTTTATCGTATTTCTTACCTACTCACCATTGTATTGCTTTAAGTATTGATTTTAGGGTAAAATGTTAATGCCACTTCATTTTCGCGAATATTATGTTTCCTTATACTTACAAAATCAGCGTACGATTGCGCAGAAAGTAAACACTTCACAATACACATATATCTTAAACATACGAGTATAATACATACCTACCAATGTATAGAGTTACCTGTAAACACACTCTTTTCAATATAGATCGATGCGTATCTCTGAACATAACTCAACTGTTAAGCAACAAAAGACGCAGTGTAAACGAAAACGTAGTATCTTCGAATACTGTTTACTGAAACCTCATTGAGTTTACGTTAGATATCTGATATTTGATTGCTGTGTTCCAATTTCAACGAATATTTGTTTATTATTTTTCATTATTTCTCGCTGACAATGATAATGTTTGACGGTTCGAATAAATGTATTCTTTCAATGACGGACTCGAAATGAAAATTTGAATAAACAAACGTTAGGCAAATCGGGAAATTTGAACGTGAACGGAAACATGTGTGATGAGGTATTTGTTTGTATTTCATTCGATTTGGACCACCATTTTTTATGGGTACCTTTAATTATGTTTATGCTATTCATTACATTGATAAGTATTATGAATATCAAGGTTTGGCACATCATAAACTCTAAAATCATAATTGTTATCGTTGTGGAATCGAGACAGAGCACGTAACAGTGCCTTACTTATGCTTATACGAAGAAATGAATACTGCTATAGGCTTTCTGCTAGTAAGCACACTAAAAAAAATCAAGGATACAAAACTCCTTATTCAATACAGACAGTTATAGATATGTATCAAACATTCCCTCAGTACTATTTAACTATTGCACTGTCGTATATTAATATGATATGCCAATAGCTTTGTGGTGTATTTGTATGTGTGAATTAAATATCTGAAACCTGAAAGAAAAAAATAATTTAATTGAAAGATTGTATAAATGATTAAAGAAGCGTAAGAAATTACTGGTACGAGGGTCGTTTTAAAAAAAATATAGATGCTCGCTTTCACAATAAAGGCACCCAGTATTAAGTGCAACTAAGGCCACTGATTTTACAATCTTATTTTTTTTTATTCAATACAGACAGTTACAGTTATCTTTCAAACACTCCCTGCGTTCTTGCGCACTTGTATACCTAAATATAACCGTGATACTTCCCTTTATATCTGTTCATGCCTCTCAAGCACCAGACACAGCTATAATGTACACTGGAAACATTCTCAACTGTACTCCACTGAGAAAGGTCCTTAAAAAGTTTATACTTGAGAGCAACACAAAGTGAAACTCCGGGAAGGTGAATGGTTTGATATTGTCGGAGATATACAGAAACTGTAGGCCTTAAGATATTTATTGAGTGTTGAGTATTGTGATAATAGGGATGGTGACAATTTGTGTATAGTGTATGTCACCTAGTTTAGTGAATAATTGCATACGTATTATTTTTATCCCGCAATCATAAAGTAACTAAAATACAGTGAATTTAAAACATACCCGTGATGTCAGTATTTGGTATAAATTTGGTACAGACTAATTAGAGTTTTATTTTTCATACCTTGTCATCGTTCCTATAATAATGTCAGTTTTTATTTTTTTAATAAAGTCTAGCAACAAAATTTTATCTGCTTAGTTTTTACGAAGAATGAAAACTTATCGTATTATAACTGTTGGACTGCCAAGTCGAAGTTTAAATCCCGGTATTCACCAACGTCTTTTAATTTGTTTGCGTATCAAAAAGCAATTAATATTTTTATAGTAACTTTCGTGAGGATGATTCATACTTACATGATGATACATACATTCATGATGCTCATGATTAAGGACTCCGGTTGGGTCCGAAACTAGTCGGGCTATCCCGATAAATACGCGTGAGTAAACCGTTATAACGTTTAAGTAGCAATTAATATCCTAAAAATGTTGAAGAAAAACATCGTGAGAAACCAGCACACCATTTTTTTTAAATGATCACACATCCAGCTTCTACAATAAAATGAGAACATCGTCCGTAGTACAGGTTAATGGTAACCACCATATACGAACGGAACAGAAATGGTTGTGTGAAAAATGATGATTATAACAAAAAGGAATGAATGCTGAGACGAGTATTTGAGATGATGAAGGACATATCGCGACGACCTTTTATGATTTCGAATAAATGCAGAGAAAAGAAGAAATTCGAAAATTTTACATTTTAGGAAAAACTTTGACCAGCTTATTTTTTTCTGGGGTCGGCGCAGCATATTTTCTTCTTCCACACGTTCCTATCTGACGTCATCTCGCAAGTAACACTCCTTGCCGCCATATCATCTTTCACACAATCCAATGGTCTTCCTCTTCCCCTATATCCATCCACATTCAAGTCCAGTAATGTTCAGCAAGAAGATTTGGACAATTGACGTTAAAATATTGGTTGACACAAAAATACAGTATTACGTTATAACTACGTTAGATATAACACGACCTACCACAAACCATAACCTAAATTCATAGTCCCTTTAGGGTATCGCACCCGAAGGGTATCAGTGGGCTGTGGGGCCCTCCATCTAATCCCTCGCTGTCGGTCTGTCTGTCAGTGTGGCTCATGACCCGTAATAAGCAAAGACTTGAATTATATTATCACAAGAGTGCGTAATTATATTGTTAGTATTCTAACAAATATTAAAAATTACTTACATTTTACTGTTATCTTGCGCGGTAAACAATTCGAACTTGAAATTCATTAGTTTTCAAATCGCTTAACCCTATTGATATTACAAGCTCGAAAGCTTGTAAGTATGGATGGATGAATGGATGTTTGTAACTTTTTCACGCTCATACAGCTAGAGCAATGTTAATGACACCCTAATTTAACGCATAGGCTACTTTAACCGACTGCGTCAGACAGGGGTATTGTTTTTACAGCTATAACCGATATTCAAAGTCGCTGGTAACAGCTAGTGAAGTCATATTGATTTTATTCTCTAAGGAAAGCAATTATCTGTCTAACGCAGTTCAATAATTCAGCTGCTGTGGTCGATGTTACATAAACATTCAATTAAAAATCTAATTACAATAATCAGTATGGGGTATATTATATTACAAGCAATCTAATCAAGAATAAATATGATATTAATACGAGGCCCAATGTATCGTATTAAATCCTTTGTGGGATGAAGCAGGGCCACAAAAATTTATTACTTTGATTAAAACCTCATTAAAAGCGAGATTAAAATTTAATATAATTTTGTAACACTTTTTGACTAATATAAAAATGTATAGAACGGACGGAAATAATTCCCAATTTGTAACGTTTTTGGTTATTTTATATATTATCTCCTAATTGTTCTCGCATCTAGTTATTTCGCAAAAAAAACACCAAATCTTGTTTCAGTTAAATAACTTCTAATATTTTAGTAACATTTTTTGTCGGTTATAGTTGACCGGTTAAAAATATTATTTTTCACTCAATTTTTAAAGACACCTTGATGCAATCAAATGAACACATCTCTTTAAAGTAAAAAACTTACTGCTCTACTTTATGTTGAAAACAGTGCTACAAGGATAGTTTAGCACGTGCCTGAAACAAAAAATAAAGATTAGGATCATTAAAATTTTATTTGTTAGAACAACATCGTATAAGAAAAACCATCACTTCTGACAGACAATTGAATTGATTCTTGTTACGATTTTACACACCAGCGCCCTCCTGCGAATGTCAGCCACATACCAAAAAAAAAACCAACCTTGTAACCTTTATACTCACGAAAGTTTCCATCATCAACAATACCAGCTAATCTAAACCAAAGAGAATATCACTAAAGTCCAAACACATACCTTTTTATAAAAGACAATGGCTTTCACTGATGGCATACAGTACTAAGCCAATTGTTTGCCAGATGACTCTTACGGCGTTATCTGACGCGTGCAAACGTAGGCCGCTCCATAGATTATGCTATTCAGCTCAGCACAATAGCTCAATGGAATCTTGACGTTTGCAGTATCAATGCAATATTATACGTCATATGTTTCGAATGGATACTGAGTTTGTAGGTATTGACATGTAATGTTCCCTAGAAAGTACTAAGGTTGGTGTAATAATACAATATTTGGTTGAAAACTATCATGAATTTTACCAACCTCCCCCTTACTCCTTCTTTTTTATCTGTTTTCTATTTTAATTTGTGTACTTAACGGTTTTCTAAACCTATATCAAGGTTAAAACTGTTTTATCGAAGTGTTTACTTTCTATATAATGCGTTCTCATTACCTAATGTTTATACTTTAGATCAAACGTTTTTGTAGAACTACAAGTAATAGAAAACCCTGCCCAAAACATTCACACTTCACCTGACTTACCTAAGCAAAAATCGTTCAACCTCAAATATAAAACCGCGAAACTCTGACTTACCTAAACACTTTACAAAAATCTTTCAACACCAAATATAAAACCGCGAAAGTCTACCGCCACACGACTCTCTCGTTACTAGTGAACCCCACAGCATAGAGCGTTCGTTTGATACGGCCATTGTGATACGTTCGCTTTAATTATTCATGTATAAACAGCATTTTGGGTTATGTAATCAAGCCGCTTATACGTTCACTCCGTACTGTGCCGCCGGCCGCAAGGTGAGTGCACAATGGGGATATTTTGATGGTATTGACGGAACCAACTCGTGCACCCTGTTTGGTAGAGTTGCTCTATTTTTAGGTTCGGGTGTAAGGATGGAACTGTGAAATAGGTGTTGATGTAGCGATTAAGAAATTTAAAGTTATGTGTGGAAGGAACAAGTTAATTTGTTTTAAATTGGGTTTTCTTGTATTTGTCAGCCGCAGCAGTATTTTATACTTATTGGCAGTTAAAGATGCACATTTATTGCTATTAAGTTCGTAATGTATGATGCCAAGTTATAATTTTGGGAACAACAGACAATCAATGCTTTTCAAAGAGCGTTCAGAGTCAATAATAAACAGAAGCATCGATTGCGTTTAATTATAAATGAAGCTCACGAAATTATCACCAATAACCTAAAGATAAAACCAATTTTATGACTTATCCATTTACTTTCTTACCGTCCAACAGTCAAACATTTACAACCAAAATAAAAGTGTCGTTGTAAGCCCCACCCAGTGTGTACACTCGCATTGCAGAGCCGTAACGGGTCACCGCACATAAAACCGTGCGGCGCCCGTGTAATGGCTGTAATGCAACTTACACGACCTCTACTCTACTCAAACACCTTCGAATAAACACTCACATGGATAAACTTTAAACGAAAATATAATTATATTCGTATGTCTTCTTTCGTAAAACTAACCTGGACTTTATTTTTAACTTTTCCCTTGACTACAAGATATGCCTGAAATAGTAAAGAAAAGAAGAAATTTTATAATAATTATGAACGTAAAGCCAGCTCCGCAACAGCAAATTTTAATGTCCCTACTTAGTCACAATTACAAGTCCTTACTGATCGTCCGTTTCTGCTGAAAACTTTTTAATTGCATCAATAAAACCACAGATTGAAATGCGTCATCAAAATTTAACCGGCCACATTCAAAAGTTAGTGTTCCCAGTGAAATAAAACAAAGAAGTCAATTAATATAAAACTGTGGGTTTACCACAGAACGAGGTCCGACGCGCAATCATGGCGTAGCCCGTAGCCGCGTAGCAATTACGCTCTCGTAGCGGTCTCGTAGCGCTCTACGAACGCTCGAATAAAAAGCTTGTAGAAAATTTCAGAGTTGAAAACTTGAAAAGAGAGTTTTGTGGGCCAAAGAAAATTCCTCTTGATACTATGAAAAGGGTTGCCGAGTTATTGGCTTATTACGTTTCCTTGGAAATTCTTTGGAAGCCGAATACTAGGTATGATTTATCGGATCATTTGGTATCGAGTATTGTTATTGTAAGGAATACGGCTGGCGGACAAATACGCGTATGAAATATTAAGATTGATTTATATTTACGTTAGTTTTCCTCAATTTTACTTGAGTAAATAGCATTTGTACTGATTTGTGGACATAAATGTTTGTTTACACATAGAAGGTAAACTTGCTTTATTGTTTGATAAGATGTTATTGTGCAATATTAATATCATTTATAAATACAGAATGAAGATAGTATTACTTCGTTAACTAAATCAAAGGTACCGCGGGACAGGAATAATTGATGAGTGAAATAGATAAATTTCAAAGGCTTTATGAAATAAACCGCATCGTTGGTTTCGTGACAAACGTAAATATTGAGCGCCATGCCTTGGTTTTGATCCTCAGAAACTGTTATTTGGTTTTGTGGCTACAATATTTTGATAGAGTCCTCGAAATTTTCAATTCTCTACAAGACCAACATAAATCATTTATTTTGGGTCATTATTTGAGGTTTTGTAACACAATACCTAATTAATTTTCACTACAAATATATAAAATAGAAAGCATGAAAGTTTTCTTTTGAGATTACCAGCAAAAAATAAAACGAAACGGTTGAAGGTCCTAACCTACGCCTACGCCTTAACGCCTACGTTTATAATACTTGCTTACTTATATTTTAATGTGTTATAAAACAACCCCTTTGGAAATATAACTGTAATTCTACTAGCCGCTAAAACTCGTTCCTAAATTTTGATGAAACGTCTTGGAAATACATTGAATAATCTGCTCTATGTTAATAGTAATAAATGTGGTTTTCCTACAGATGAGAGGGGCGGCGCGGGGACTGGCGCTGTTAGCGCTGTTAGTCTTCACGATAGCTGAGTCCACTGAAGGTATGTACTAAAACTGTAGATTAAAATTAATTATAATTGAGATATGTATAAAAAATAAGAGGAAACGAATAAAAAGTTGTCCAGTGTTATCGTTTGTAAATATGATATAACAATTTCTTAATATTAATAAGTTATTTCCTTAATAAATCCATTATATTTAGGTGTAATCAGTTGCGAAACTTGGTTATATTTTGTTTCTTTCTATCAAGGTATTTTGGCTTCGCGCAATCTAAGTACTATAAGAAAACTAAAATTGAAAAAAAAAAAATAAACGACAAAAAATTAAGACTGGATAACCGCTAAAAACCTAAGCAATGCCTAGTTACTTGACGTTACTCTTCAAATAAACCAGTTTTATCACATACTCAAAACACTAAAGTGAATAAAAAGACCGAAGAAGCATGATCAACTCATAATAGACCCTTACAATTCGACCCGACACCTTGTCGCTACAACAATTCATTTAACTGATGTTAAACAATTATTCAGTGGTTCCGAATCAACCTTAACAGAGATAGCTAATCTAACGCACCCTGTTCTCTCGCTCATCGCTCACACAACAAGGAACAATTGAATAATCATCATTTATCCAGTCAACTTGAAATGGAAGGGTTGACATGACAAAACAAATAACATTAATCGACCTAAGTTTTATTAACTCTTAAAAAAACTAAATTGCAATCATAATTGTAAAACAATCACTAAAATACAATATAATGTAGTCACGTGTGTATTTATCATCACTTATGGTTACAATTATGTAGTAGAAAATTAATTGACGCTCGTTTTTTGGTAAAAATAAGGCTTACCCAAGTGAGAGTTTAAAAATAGATCGATCTAAAAGAAACTAAAATTAAATCACTGCATCCGTTCGGAAGTTATGATGCCACAGACAGACACGTCAAACTTATAACACATCTCTTTTTGCGCCAGGAGTTAAAAAATGTTACAAATTCTGTTTTAAGAACAAGATTCGAAAACGGTTATGAAATGTTTCTACAATAAATGCTCACTCCATACGTATTTTTCCTAGAGCATATTTTTTATTTAGTTAGGCCTCGACTCTAAGTGTCACCAATACTCCTAAATCCCACTGTGTACAAGACATCCTCTATAGTACCTATATCAATGAGCACCTCTTTGTGCTCTAAATACAATACTCTCAGATATATTTGGAAAGTCTCCATTGAGACGACACAGCCAAAATTTAGGTCAGCAGACATTACACTAAGCTATTCTAAGATATGAATAGCGATACGGATTTGTACCCGTAGTGTGTTACCAATAATACACGTTGGAGGTATTTCCCTTTGACTTGAATAGGCAAACGCAAACGCATGTAGGTATATGGACATGAATGTGGATGGTTATAGGGGAAGAGGACGACCAAAGAAACGATGGATGGATTGCGTGAAAGAATGTTACTTACTTACGAAATGACGTCAGATAGGAACATGTGGAAGAAGATGACATGCTGCGCTGACCCCAAATAATAATTGAGATAAGGACAGGGGAATGATGAAACTCATGTGTGCGACTTTATCCGCGCGAATTTTGGTTTTTCATCGACTACTAAAACATTACTCCTCTTAGGCAGTTAGTGAAAAAGTAGCCTTCTAATCTAGAGTGTCAACGATGTCAAAATTGATCCTGGCGTTTGAGCGTGAAAGAATTACAAACATCCTAAATAAGGTTATATCAAGCTCTGCAATCCCAAACCAAATTTAACACAACCCAACATTTTTCTCTACAAATTCCATCGACATTTCCAGTAACCAACATGATAACAGCTCAGTACAGTGGGTATCGATATATCAGAGTTTTCATTTTATCCTGATACGTGTGAAGTGATTCGGAAGAGCCTCCAACCGTTGCATTATTAAACGGGACAACGTTCAGGAATAACTCGCTCAATTCAAACCTACATATTTTTAGTATATATTATTTCCATTTGTAGAGCTGCGAGGTATTTATTTGTACTGATTTTTTTGTGAAATTCAGTGGAAATATTTCTGTTGTTGTTTTTGGGATGTAAATATAGCTTAAAGCTTTCAAATGTTGTATAACTAAACCTCTTTCTATACAGATAGGATACTTGTAGACTGGACTTAGAGTTTTTAGATATCATCTAGATATAAATACATTTACAATGAAAATTTTGAGAAAAAGTTAATCATTTCTTTGGCTTACCTCAGCTTTATATTTATCGCAAATAAAAATCACAGATCAAAACAGAATATTCACGAAAACAGTTTGATTAACTTCCAAGAATGTATTGTATAACATCAAACCATTTGAAGCAAAATCGTGAGACAGATACCTTTGAACACTGTTTCTTATTAAGACTAGTAAGTTTCCTATTTCGTGTTAGATCAAAAGCTTTGGCAGACGTCTTGGATGTCAGTAGGAATCTAGGTACGGTCAGCAAAATCAGTCGTTAAACACAGTCAAATACAATACCGCCTTATAACTTAGGGAGTAGGAATGGCTGAAAATCAGCGCTGTGGCGGGTCGTGCTCGGCCCGTTACAGCATTAGCTGAGCCACGTCATTTTGCTACTAGTTTTAGTTATTTTTTGTACAATTTTCCTATTTGATATTACTGTAACTTTATCTTTTTTTAGTAGCATTAAATGTCTTTTTTATGCATCACTATTGTGATATTGCGTACCAAAAGAGGCTTGACTTCCAGTAAGCTTAATACATACTAAACAATCATAAAAATCGTTACATATCACTTAAAAGTGCTAGTATTTTGTAATACACATTGCGTTGACCGACTTCTGTTGCTAACCGTACCTAGATACCTACGTTGCTGGCGTTACTAAGTGATCCTGGTTTTAGGTGTCAGTAGGTACCATTAAGAAAGCCCCAAAACGTATTCTATCTAGTGTATAGACATTGTAACACACCAACGATGACTTATAATTTTGTCTAACCCAAAATAACTTTGTTTTTTTTTGCACATAATTGATATGTTAATACGTATGGTTTATGCGATAACGTAATATAAATATAGCTAATTCACTTTCAAGCACACGTATTTTTGCTATACTTCAACTAAAATAAAAAAACTTAAACGACATAAAATGTGCGAAAAACAACGGAATGAAAAGGAATTTAATTCCGAACGACATTTATAACAGCAGATGAAATAAAAATCATAAAATCGCATGAAAATTAAATCGCCTCGTTTATCGAGTCCGCGCGCTTGCTTTTATTATTTTTGACAGCTCAACTCTTTTCGCAAATAGAGTTTCAAGTGTGACGTGTAGTTGGCAGTTATTATCGGGCATGCGTTTAAATAAGAGAAGGTATTTATTATGTCGCAGTTCTTGGCTATAACGCATCATTAAATATTTCATAAAATCTTCCTTTAGAAGTTGTTACGACCACAGTAAAATTTTGATATAAAATGGATAGCTAGAAATACAGCTTAAATAAATTTTGCAACGTCTTATAAGCCTTACCAAGGCTGCTAAGACCACGACATGTACAGGCGTGCATGTCGTGCCAAAAATACTTCTGTCCAATCCCATATATAGATGGATATCAGTGCTACCAGCCTAAAAAAAACTGTTACAAATTAAAAACAAACTCTTTTTAATTAACCTAAGACCTATTTTAATTTTCATTTTCGTCTAAAAATATTAAAAGTAGATACACGACACTAAAATAACCACAATTCAATACCTAAACTATTCAAATACCAACAAAACCAAGTTAAATATCACGTTATCAAAGCAGACAAAACTTCAAACTCTATACAGCCGAGCGTGTCCGTCGATGTGCAAACAACTAGCCGACAACCGCTAGAGGGCGTGTTTGTCGCCCGATAAAGGTTTAAGCTTAAAACTAGTTGGTTATTCTTGTACCTGTACTACGCTATCTCAAAGCTAGACTGTGACTGGTGTTGAAGAGAGACGCCGCTAGACGCCATGTAGAGCGCTATCTCGCTCTATCAAGAGTAAGTCTTACGTTAAGGTAAGTATATTCATAGTAAGGGGTGGATAGAGGACAATGAGAAGCTTATTTATCAAAGGCTTTTACTAAAGATGCTATAATTAGGGTGTTGTCTTTTTGTTTAGGCTGTATATGAAAATGATGATTTAAATCGCTTTGTTGTGTTTATTTAAAATGTGTTGTAGGATGTTGCCTATTAAGCGTTACAGGTATATAAATAAAACAAAGTGTAAAGTTTTTTTTATTAAATCTTTTTTTTTAATACTAAAAAAATATTGCTTGTCGAGATAAAGTTAGTGCAAATAATAAACCTGTTACTTGAACATACATATTAGAAATGATAGGATTGCTTCAAAAATAAAGAAGAAAACGCACGTATCAGAACTTTTTGTCAAAAAAATGTACCTATTACGAAGTCCCCAAATTATGCAATTTTTGAGTATAACAAATCCTACACCATTTACTCCATAATTCATACATTCCTACTATTTTTAAATTTCAAATTGTTCGAATTCTAACAAAAAAAACGATAAACAGTTATTACAATTGATCGAGAAAACTCGTTACATCTCGCTCTTTAATCCTGTCACAAACAAAACGCGAATAACAAACGAATCCATTACTGAGAGGGTAGTATTAATTATCGTCACCATTCACACGCCGCTCAATCAGAGGGTAGGACGGAATTCGTTGCAGCCACAATGCTAGTGTTGTTTTAATTAATCTGCTTTTATCCCTGATTATTGGTACTTTCTCATTCATGGTGTTATAGGATTTTCGCTGCTGGACTTTGTTCTGTGTATGTAGCTGTGCAGATAATTGTTTTTATCAATTTCGTTGTTTTGTTGGTCAAGTGGTATAGACCGTGACTGCTATACCGAAGGTTGTGGGTTCGTTTCCCACCCAAGACCAATGTGTGGGATGACCACGATTATTTGTTCGGTGTCTTGAACTCAACAATTCACTTTAAGATATCGCATAGTGACAACTTGGATGTAAAATCATTTAAAATAACTCTTTAATCAAAAAAAAACCTCTCACATTATCCATTATAGCATGTCGCTTATTAACTATAAGTTCGTTAAACCAAGCCTTCACTTTCTTACAAAGCTTAACCTAAGACTAATATTAAAATGAAACATAAAAGCCTAAACTAGGTCAGATCCATTAAAGGCTGAATAAAAATCAATATCCGTGTAAACAGCTAGTCATGCACTTTGTTTTAGCACTTTTGATGCTTACCTTAGTAACTATTAAGATTTAGCTACGTTCTGATATTCAAAGGGGTTGATTAATTTCATAGTGATAATGAGGTCGATGGATAGACGATTTAAAGATAATGACTGGGAGTGGATTTTTGGAGCCTCAATAAGATCCCACTTCTGGGCAAAGGCCTTCAAAATTGTATAACGAAATGTAGAACCTCGAAAACTATCGAAAACACATAATACAATAGTCGAAAAATGTTCATTTCCTAAAAAAGACAATTCTTTGGTCGTAAGGGTTTCAGCAAATTAAATCTAGCAACAATACATCATTCCAATCTGCCGATATCTGACCTCTTTCAGTTAGGGGATGTCGGCAAATAAACTTAATGGATCTACCTCTATATCTGACACACGGGCTGGAGAAATACAACTAATATTATTTTTATACAACAACTTTCGTGGGGCGTATCCAAAAACATGTGCATAGATGAACGTGTATTATATTTGTTGTATGTTTTAATTGGAAAGACATAAACTGATCTCAGCCACAGAGGCTTATGCCTTACCCTAATGGCTCTTCATAATGAAATTAAAAGATTGACTTTTAATTTCAAGGGTCGTGTAGTTTTATCTACTGTTATAAAAAACTAAAAGTCTTGATCGCACAATTCATAATCATGATGGATAAATGTAGTAGAATTTATTATCATTTTGTATTACATACGAGACCATTGAACCAAGTCAAATTATTCTGGGTATTTGAACTCGAGGTATTTGATTCAACACGATACCGAAGCAGTTTGATAGTCTATTTGAGATATATAATTAAAATAATTGCAGCAAGGTATGCAGGGCACTAGTATATTATATAATTTAATAGAATAAGTCAACATACAAAGTATCTATAATATAATTGAATAAACAGCTCGCATATCGAAGCACACGTGTTAACATGTAATCAATATAAACGTCGTTAAATATATAATTTAAATATTTACGTTTCATGAATAAACATTCTTGTTGACTTCATTACGTAATGTTGTTACTGGTTCTATCTACTTCAATTACTTTGTTAATATCACTATAATATTGCTAGTATTTTCCTGTGGTATCGCTCGAGTGTCTAAAGGTTATAGATGCTAACTAAACATTACCTTCCTTCTAATTCAGACGCTTATAAAATAGTCTTGTAAAAGTACTAACTGTTATATAGGGTAACCTTTGAGTCGTATCGAATTTCATAAAAATTGGTCTAGCAATTAAACGTGAAAGTTAGGATTAAGAAAATATATTAACCCTATTGTTATTATTGCAATGCAAACCACTTTTCTTAGGATATTCAGAGCACCAGAAAATCTTTTTAGAGGTTAAAGTTTGTAGACTCTAAAATACTTATTTAGTGAAGTTCTCAGTAGAAAAACATCAAAAATACAACATACAGCCAACACACCTGTTTATCCTCCATTAAGGCACTGGAGGCTTTACAAACAAATGAGGCGACAGACAGAGTCGCGAGTCGCGAGTTCAACTCGTCATAATAAAATCGTATCACGTTCACTAAAATTTCACTTAGGCGTCCAATGTGCCGGAATATTGCTGTAATTTCGTTACGTGCTCATTCGTTTCAACAGCCTTTTGTTTTATTTCTGTTTTCATACATTTTTGGTTTATTTTCATTTGTTTTTGTAAAACGAAAAGTTGTGCTTTGTTGTGCTCTGTTGGCGGGATACGTTTAGTAGTTTTTTTTTTGTTTCTCGTTTATTATTTTATGTGTTTTGTAGTTGGAAGAGGGGTTTATTGTTTTAGTTTTTTTTCTATCATGCGTTCGGTTATTTTATTGTAAATTATTTAGTGCTTCATTAAGGCTCTTTTGTAATATGTATTTTTTATGAAATCAGAAACCTTGATATTATTTTTATAATTTACTAAAACTTCCACATATTTTTTTCTCTAATCTTCGGTTCCATCCAATATTCTAAACCGTAATTAAATATGTAATAAAAAGACTTACGTTTTTTTTCGCTAAAAAACGACTATAAAAACTACTTCCATCAACTTCTTCATCCGTGTGTATCACTACAAAAACACAGGAAACCGCGTCGACGTAGAAATCTTTCATTTCTTATCGCGAAGACGAACACTCACAAATATCAGCCGCGATATGAGGCGCCCTTTGTGTTTGCCTGCCGTTACGCCAGCCCGCTCCGTATCGTAGATATCTGTCTCTTTTGATACGTGCTTGTATCGAGATAAAAATAACTGTAAGGTAAAAAAAATCTGAAAACTTTAGAAACGTCAAATACGACCAAAAAAAGCTTGTAAAAAATCACGTTAATACCACTACATTATTAAAAAAAAACTCGCACAGGCACAAAAGTATGACAGTCTGTCGCATAAGATAAAGCCGCGCAATAAAAGACAAAAGTTAAATTCTGTTACTAGTTAGTTAATTCCCAAACATTCGTTTTGACTGAACGTAAGTTACCCGTGTAAATGGCCGCGGGCCCAAGAGTTTTATCAAACCGTTTAATGAAACTGAAGGGTTCTCCATATTTTACATCCAGCTGACATAGACTACAGCGCTAATAGATGTGCAATGAATATTAGGCTTTCAACTAAAAGGGTACGAAATTAACTGCGGCGCAGCCAAGCGAAAAACGTTATTGTTTTCATGGAATTAAAGCATAAATTCGAGATACAGAATTTTGTTTTAGAACAAAATTCAATGTTAATTTTGTAGATGCTTTGAGTTTTATATAAAACCTTGAATGAGTCAATGAACAGTTTCCAATTAGCGTAAATTATTAAATAGATGGTCTGATACAATTTCGATTTCTAAAATAGCGAACAATTTTTAAAGGTACATTTTAGATTAATTGATAGGCTTTTACCAATCAATTTAGGTCACTATTAATTGAATACGTGGCTGAGTGAATTATATACTTCTTTCTTTATCTCATCTACTCACAAATAGACTATTCATTGAACACCATTTCCAAATACCAAACTTCATTTTACAGCCAAATATTACATATCTTTATTTGCACATTGACATTTACTTGTCTCAGCATCTTCGCATAGTACACACCCTTTACTTGTCTTACTATCACACATAAGCAGCACCTCTGCCTTGTCTACCCATCAATAACTCTACCCACTCGTGTTAATAAGTGTGGAATGCTCTATCCCCGAAGATTTACGACAAGAGGACTATCAACACATCTCATGAGAGGTACCTGTGTTTTATGGATATGATCCTATTATCACGAGACCTGGCTAAATAACTCGGCTAATGACTTGTGATTATTACACACGTTTGAGAATTATTTGAAGGAGGAATCATTGGTGTGTTTTGATAGGTATGTAGTTGAGATGTGAGCTAGGATGGATCTCGGGATACCATTTAGGTTTATAATATCTTTTACCATCAGAACCAGGCACAACCTTCATCTTTAACAACCTCCTGTTTAAAATGCGTTTGGGAACGCTTTTCAAGAATACAAATATTTCCAAATTTCGAATTTAGTGCCAACTAGAACTAGTATCAGACTATAAGGCAGCAGATTGAATTAGCAACCGATATTACTCAATCAAAAAGTTGTGCTTAGATTTTAGAAGTGATGTTTATTGCTTAAATAGACAAACGCTCGACAAAATAAACCTAAAAACTGCAACCTTTAAATCCCCTATTTTTATGAAAGTCAGAATTAATATTCCAGCTCCTAAAACCTTCCCACGCTATGCCGGGACATTTCACATTTCTGGGAACTCGCCGTTTTAATCCGACTCGCATTTGACGCAATATCGTTGACGCGGTATGCGCTCCACGTAATTTACTCACTGTTATTTAACTTGCAAACGTAAAGGATCCTAGGTAGGTTTAGAACACGAAATTACGAGGATATTAATAATGTTTGAATGGTGGAAATGGGGAGGTACTTTAATTTGTTGGGATTCCAAATTGTTTTTAGCTGCAGTAACTTTTTGTAGAGCATCTGAGAGTGAACTGGTTAGTTTTTTCGATTTAAAGCGGTGGTTATGGAAATAAAATCATTTAATTTCTTCAAACTTTATACATACATTGTAGAGTGCAAGTAAAGTATTTAGTAATACGGCTAAGAAAGAAAGTAAAAATCTTCAAGTTAAAGGTATCATTATCATTTTTACGCTTTTCGAGTTTTTCTCTGACATTTACTTTGAGTTGAGTTTGATTTTGCCTTCAAAAGCGATCCCATCACAGGTAGTAGAATCGCTCTTGCAAATCTCGTGTATTTTTGTACGACACATTCCACTTAAAACCCATTATCGGTACAACGAGCTTAAGTAACCAGATATAATGTGGGTAGTATTAAATTTACATCCGACCTTTGACCTTTTTCAATTTTATTTGTGAAATATAAGCTTAGCTTTTGGTTCGACCTTTTTAAAATCCCTATTTTAAAGCGACGAACGATTTTACGAACTCCGACATTTTTTATAGGAAATAGGATACTAAAGCTTTTTAGAGACTAAAAATGTACGGCTGCCTCGATAGTCTAATTTTATCGATGGAAGCTCGATGTATTTCTGGATGTAATAGACATATACATTATGTTAAATCCTTTAGTAATGGAATTCTTTAGTTTAGGACGAACCGGAATTACCCTTTTACAGCTTCACCCAATTACAGTGGCAAAACAGCACGAAACTTAGTCTTTTCGAAAGACTTGAAATGAAGACCAAGCGGATAAAATATCTACAGCACTACATTTTCGGTTGATCTTTCCAAAATAAATCTGAAATAGATTGACTTATAGTATCAGGATCATCACTATCCTCAAATTTAATAATCAAATCTACAAGTTATCATCAACATTCTAAAAAACAACAATACCTAAACATTTTAAACCTCCCTCCCCACTTAACCAACAACTCCTACCTTCACCTACCTACGTGCAGGTAACTTTAAACGTTAAGTAAATACTTAGCCACCGTTAAGTAAACATTGATTAACTCCGCCACGTGTAGAGGGCGCCACACACTCGTATGTTACGGGGACTGGCTCTTTAATCCACGGCTAAACGTAACGTAAATAATTATTTAGCACTAGCTTCGTAATCGAGTCTGTGAAGCGTAGTGCTCACTGCAATATATGGGCTATGACAATTACAGTTAGATTTCTATGATATGTTTATAGAACTGTATTAAATATTTTAAAAAGCAGCTCAAGAGTTTGGATCTCTGTGTGTTTAAATGCGCTAATCTCAAAAACTCCTTATGCGATTTTAAGAAAATGTTTATTTAGGCTTTCTATCTACATATCTATCGAGCAGAAGCAACTAAATAACTAGCGAAATACGCGGGTAAAACTGAAAGGCTGAACTAGGCTCATTTACTAAAACATTAACAAATTTGTAGTTAATACTAACTACATCCATCAATTTAACATTTAATAAAACACAACAAGAAATTGTATTCAACACAATATGGTTATTAAACTATCTACAAACTAATACTCTACAAATTTCGTTACCTAACACTCATTAAACTACACGATATTTCCTTTAAAACAACAATTACGTAGCTGTAGTATTAATATCGCTGGAACCCCGCAGTATAAACAGTCGCGTCGTTATTTACGAGCTGTCTCTTAGCTCATAGCGTACGCGATTTTATGCTGAAGTACTAAGAACCTACCACTTTAACTTAAAGTAAGGATAACGCAGATGTGGAAGCGGGATAGAGCGCTACACAACGTAGAGTGGCGTCTCTTTCTCACAACAACGATTATTTTACTTTAAGAGGTAGTGGTAGACCAGGTAGAGTCTAGGCGAAGAGCTAGCGATCCTTGAATTCATTATGAGACGAATATTTGAGAAAATCTCGATCGACGATGCATAAGTTTTATATGAGAATACTTTGTGCACTGTCTCTTGGACTAGTTTAGATTTGTGTATGCGATATCAAAAAAATGTTTACCGTCGTGAAGTAAAGTCGTCGTTTATAAGGATAAACTATCCGTATAAACACTGAACAATAAACAAACAAAATTTGTAATATGGGTTACTTGAAACACAGTAACCCCATTTTGGACAATAACACAACATAAGAATATAAAACACGGAAAATATCAAGAAACGTACAAAACATTTTAGCAAAATTATTTCAGGTGTCTCGAAACAAGACAAGACCGCTCCTCCCCTTATTTAATGCACGAAGTAAGAACACGCGACAATCCGAACAAAATCCAACCTTTCTCTTAACTTAGAGATACTCACATTCAATAACACCCAAAAACAAATTATTGAAACAACCATACCCAACCATACACGGCCATACATTAGAATCCGACAAAGTAATTTTCAGTCCATACTGAATCCGGCCATTACTATTCATGAGGGCGCAGGTTCGAATCCAACCCTTTGGATTCCATGAAACGGGAGTCCTTACTAAAAAACCTCATATAAATATTTACGGGGAAAACTTTTTCAAACAAAATTATACTTTACGTGTTAAGTAATAAAGTCAATTTTTATGTAGACTCTTTTGTATTTGATTTCAATTGTGCGTATCTTTTACCGATTGAAGTGTTGAGATTGTTATTTTAATATAATTTTAAGTAAGTTAGTCAAGTTATTCGTGTGACTAAGTATTGTAAGAAATCTAAGCACAAACCCTTGAGATACTGCAGTAAAAAATACAGAGCATTTTCAATACAAAGTTAGGCTTAACTTTGTATTGAAAATGCTCTGTATTATATGTCAAAGAGTCAAAATGTATTTAATTTACTTTGAAATACCTTCTGCATCTACCTAAACATTATCTGTACCATAAATATGGACAAAGTTGCTAACAAAACCAGAATTGTCTCAATATTCCAACATCACACAAAATCTAAGATACACCCAACAAAATGTAAACGAATTCAGCCAAGTCTGATGAACAAAGGTTAAAACAAAAGGTTATTACTTCCCCACGAGGACTCCGAAGGATAAGGGTCGCGCTAACACCAAGGCATAGCTACAGGAGGAAGAAGACACACAGACAGGAAGACTGGTATGCTTTAATTGTAAAAAGGAGGGATAAAAGAGTGTGACGTCGTTTTGGGTACAATAAAAATACCAAATACTAAAGTTGATTGAAAAAAAAGCTATTAGTGAAGCATGAAAATCTATCTCACATTTTTATAAATTACTAGCTTTTCCCCGCCACTTCGATCGCGAAAAAAATAAGGATGAAAAATAGATGTTGACCGATTTTCGGACCAGAGATATTTACTGAATTTCAAGAGAATCGGTCTAGCCGTTTGGGAGGAGTACGGTAACAAACATTGTGAAACGGGAATTTTCTGTATAAGATTTATTGATGAAAAAGCCATTGTCATTTTTGTTAATGGTAGATTAGGATTTATATAGCAACTACGAGTGTACCGTATTTGTAAAATAAATATCCCATGCCATCTCATCTCATGCGAGTAGTATACTCGCAGTGATGGGAATTCCAACGACAGGCATGCAGGAGTTATGGTGGAATAAAAAACCTATACATACAGGTCCCTGAAAAAAATCTCTCCATTTTTTTGTCAGTCGTTTAATAAACTGCATGTTTCACATATAAAAAATCCTTTAAACACTGGTCATCGGAATTATTCGAATTCGCTCAAACCAGCACTATGTCACTCCCCAGCTGCAGTACTACGCCACTACAAGTGTTTCCCGCGACGCGCGACGTCGCCTGCCTCTCCACATTACGACGCGACAATTCCTTAGCGCACACATAATCACACGTTACAAGTACATTCTGCACTTGTATACAACTCGGTACATTTAAAACGCGATGCACTAATGCTTGCAAAACATTTGTACGAGGTTTTACTATGGAAGATATTTCTAACTTTTCTATTTAAAGTGATTTTGCTACAAAAAAAGATCAGTGTAGTGCACGAAACTCGTTGTTTTTTTTAAATTTCCGATGTCATTAAATTTATGAAAATCGAACTTAAAAATTTTAGAACGAACTAGTCGCGCTATCCCAAAAAATACGCGTGAGTAAACCGTTATAACATCATTTACGTGTGCATCATCCTCACGAAAGTTATTATAAAAAATAGAACGAACTAGAGCAATAAATATAAATTTCAATACGTGGTAAACGTAGGGATTACAAAAAAGGATTCATGACCGACAAGATACTTAACTAAGCAATCCTAAGTGTTCCTATTTTCTCTTTGAACCTAACTTAAACAATGAATTAGGTAGATATATTCCACTTATTAGTATAGGTATCATACATTTCCCAGACACCCCACTAATTTAATAACTCCCTACTTAAAACTCTTTGCTTAGCGGGAATGTTATTGAAATAGGTGTACCAACACGCCCGCGTAACCATTTTCTCGGCTCCATTAGCATAAATTAGAAACTGCAACTTTAAAACTGTTTTGCAGTCCTGTGATTTTTAATTCTACTGTACTTTTTTAATGTTAATGAAAGTGTCTGAGCGCCGGGCATTGTTTTTTTATCCACTGCCGGTTTATTTACGTTATTCCGGTAAATGAAAAGGTTTCGTTTTTTATTAAGCTTGTCGCTACACTGCACTGGATTATATATACTCGTTATTGTTCGCATTTCACTGATGATGGACTGTTTTTATTTATAGGATTCCAGTTTTATAGTCTGCTATTAAATAATCCGTGTGAAATATTCGCTATGAAACACATGCCATTTCCAGATCTTTACGGTTAATTCTTCAAATATGAAGTACATAAAATATTCTCCATTAAGAATGTTTATTTATTTACCAACTTTATTACAGGTTAGGTACCTCTTCATAATTTTGCTCTCCATGACATAGGTGTAAGTCATGCCAATCTAAAACCTTAAACAGCTAACAACAAAACACAAGGCGACATTCCAGCCCCGTGACGTACGGAAAGCACTTCTGCCTTTCAGTTCCCGCTCATTATTTATTAATTCTGGCTCCGTGCCGACCTGCCAATACATTACCCACCGTATTACTTCCCCCGAAGGCTCAGGCCAAATTTAATACACTTCCTTCATCTGCATTATCATAATCTACCGACTTGGCAGCCAACACAAATGATTTTTCTCCGCATCTCATAGCACTTACCTGGTTATTTTCCGTCAAAAAAGTACTTTCACACAATTTCGTTGGGGTAAACCCGCGGGGACTAGTTATCATACAGATTGTTGCGTTTCGGAAAATATGTGGTAAATTGAAGCGTGTGCTCGGGCAATTTGCGTTGATTTCTTTATCCGGGGCCCGCGCGGACGTGAGGTGCCCGAGATGAATCCCAATGAGACCCGCGGAGTGGCCGCACTGATAGCGGGGAACAGGAGCCAATAGGCTTCATAACATGTGCTTAAGTATTGATACAAAATTATATAGTTCGGTTACAGAAAGGGCGAGGTTTTCCCTGGTGAAATCATTTTAATTAGTCTTTTTAATTGAATCTTTTAGGTGCGAGGTCTTGAATACCAATTATAATTAGTAATGAGACAATAATCACAAAAACAAAACAAACTTGAATTCGGAACTTAAAATAACTATTTTACTAATTATGAAAGTTATAACAATTGTACAAAAACCCACATTACATATTTAGATACTCGTATAACATAAATTAACAAAACATTTGAAATTAGTTCACGAACAAATTTAATATCGCGTTATTATTTTCTCATCCTTTGTTTTAGGGAAACCATTTTCCAAATCAGTGACACGTTTGTTTCACAAAAGATCTCTTGTTTCGTGATGAAGGTAGATACTATAAAAGAGTACATTCGCAAAGTAATCGAACAAAACAAGTACCTACGCAAAAAGTGTAACATTTACTTAAATAATATTAAAGTCTTTCATTGTTTCGTTCCAAGAATTTCTCTTTAGATACGGTATCAAGTTAGCAAACGGTAAATGGAAGACATTATGTGATTCTGTTTGTTAGGAAATTTTTAAAGAAATTACTTTGAAAGGTTGTTAATTTTGATAAACAAATACTGTTTTTTGGGTACTAAACTAGCAGTGTGACTTGAAGGCTTTAGTTAGTAATCTAGTATGATTTAGTAAGTTTTCTAGTCTCTATCTGTAGGTGCATTTACTCTATGCTATGCAAAGAAAGGCTAGTACAATGGACGTCTCAATAGATTATGTTATCAATAAAAATACGAACAATTTCAAATTTTCAATCAAATAGTATTACTAAAATTATTAAAACTAAAATTTGCTAATTGTAATAGCGTTATTGTAAATTCAAAGTTATGGAAACATTAATCCAATTACGATTGAGTAACACAAAACAATGTGTGCATAACGGTCATATTAGTTAAAACAAACGTTATATTTGCGATTAATTTCGAATACGTTTACTCTGATAATTTTAATTTATAATTCCTACATAAAATAAATCAAAGTTATGCTTCCAATGAAAATATTACAATAATATTTAATTAATATGGAACGTACAAAGTGTATGTTATGTTAATGAAACAATTCAATGCGGACATTGAAGTAGGCCAGTTATGAGATAAATATGGAAAATCTTTTGTCGTTAAATAAAGCAATTTATACAAATATAATATTTGTTTTGTTTTCGTAAACATTGGAAATGGGTCAGCCTCTTAATAAACAAATAAGACTGTAAATGTTTCGAAGAATAACCTCTTCAAAATCATTTTAACTGCAATTCCATCAAACAATCAAAACTATCTTGATTTTCACCGCTCACCGCCACTACTGGCGCCCAACTTGGGGCATCTCTTTTTGACATTTATATTCGCATAGACGCCCAGCCAGAGTATAGATGACCTTTTTATCGGAGGAGGCGCGGTCCCGGTCAGAATTGGCTTTTAAATACTTCAAAGGGCTTTTGAAGTACGACAGTGTAGTTCGGTACTTACGGCGAGGTTTCAGTGGTCGTTTTAATGTCCCGAAGCTCTTTGTCAAGCGGTCCCAGTTCGTAATGTTTACTTTTGTTTAAATATCGTCTAAGCTGGGTTGAAAGGATGAATCCAATATTAGTGAAGCTATTTCGTTTTGTTTGGCCTGAATACTTTTGGTGAACTTAAACTTATTTGAATGTTTAAGGGATTTGTTTTGGCTGATTTCAGGTTTTGATCCGCTTATAAAAACTAATCGTATTTAGTTTGTTTTGTTTGTGGTTTAATCTACTCTCATGCAAGGATTTTCGTTTCTTTTTATATAGATTAGAGGTCACTGAGAAAACAAGTGTAGTCCCTTAGTCGTGAATATTTTAAGCCTATACAGAAAATTACTTACGGGTACCGCAATATATCTTCGACAAACAATTTCCTTTTTCCGTACTACATTCACATTGAATGTAATTAGTAGAACATAGAAAAACACATATAATTAAAAAAAACTAATAGATAAACAAAAAGATTATCAAAGAAAATTAAATTAACTTTCTTCATTTTTGTCAACAGAATTAAAAAATGAATCAGTGGAGAGTGCAAGCGCATCCACCGGCAGTTCTCAAGAAGAGGTCGAAGAGCCCAAAGCCTACATGAGAGCCCCAGCAGTCGGAGGAGTAGCAGTGAGGAGCGGAGAGGACGCCCTCTTGACCTGCGTGGTCCTCGGCGCCAAGGGCCGGCCGGTCCTCTGGCGGAGGGCCAAGGACCTCCAGCTGCTGACCGCTGGAGGAGTGAGGGTAACCAGAGACGATAGAGTCGATGTCCTCCACGATGATGGTAAGGATGCAGGTAAATACTAACGCTTCTCATCTTACTAACGTATGTATTGCATTTTCATATACCTACGAATTACATAGTAGGCATACATTGTACTGATAATAATGATTGATGATAATAATGTCTTTACCAATTTTGGCCACCGCGGCTAGTGTCGCTAACACACAAGCGTGTACGCAAACACAGCTGCACTCTCTGTTCCCTTACTCTCATAGCCCTATAGGACAGCAATCCGACATGGCCGGAGAGATCAGTCACAAAACCTACATTTCAACGTACCTTCCGAAACACGGACACTGTGTTATTTGTTTCTAAAACTCACAACACATTCGATAAGTTGGTGCACGACTTATGATCGAACTTCAAACCTTTGACTTGGCAGTCCTCCGATCTAACCACTAGGCCATCACAGCTTTAAAAATGCATGCTTGGCTAACTAGCTTTAGCTAAATGTAAAGTAAATAATATATCATCAAAATTCCTTGAAACACACTTTATCACATTCGCTGACTTATATTCAAGAGAAATTTCTACACAACATTTAAAGCTCTAACAACATAGCCAACAAATATTTATAGAAGTATTTTTTTCCCTTTAATTATGAATAAACATTCAGTACTCTTTCCTCTCAGATTTTGACTATTATGAAAACAGCCATGGCCGTGAACCAAATACATTAGTTCTACTCAACTGAGCTCAGAATTAGCAATTATAATCACTACTACAAAACACGACAAAGGTCTACTTAACGCTATCCGAATCAACATCTTTAAGATACAGAATTCATGAATTACTTACTCAAATGAGTTTTACAAGTCTTTAAACTGAAGTCAGAAGTTTGGGCATGTTAGAACTTGCGTATATGTAACTTTACAGACACATATTGTATAGCTGTCTACTCTGCAAACAATTACTTGCTGACAATCTAGAAACTCTAACAGTTAAATATAAAGCTTTTGTTGAAAAAGAAAGTCTATTTATTTAAATTAAATGAGAATAAAAAGTGTTTTAATATTTTTTTTTATACGATTTTATAAATTAGCCTGCTATATTCGAAGAGATAAGTAAGAATATCAATCTCAAGCAAAAACTGTATTAAGAATTAAAGTTCAACATCATAAATATTTAATAACTTAAACTCATGACCACAACACTAACATTCACTCACAGTTTTGCTACACCGATGGCATAGACCTCTTCTATTAAAATTACAAAGCGCGCGTTACAACCAATCTTCCCCTGTTTAGCAGACGATCCGCTGCCCGGTCCGGGCATCGCGAAGGGCGGCGACGTGTGGGCCCTCGTCATCAAGGCGGTGAAAGCGTCTGATGCCGGCTTGTACATGTGTGAGCTTAACACGGAGCCTCCTGTCAGAAGTTTCCATAGACTTACAGGTTAGTACACAAGAATACTACGTTTTGGCCTGTTAATTAAAAAACATTTAAATTAAATAATATTTTAAGAAGTATTTATTTTCTTGGATATTTTTCAGTGAAAAATGTCTGCTGCTAAAATGTTTTTTTTTTAGCACGGTTTGACAAAAGCTTTGTCACAAGAAGTAATATAATACCACAGTCACTGATAGCTAAACAAACGTAATAAAATAATTAACTAAGTCAGTTTTCATAAACATGTACCATTATAATCAATTAAACATCATGTCCCCTTATCCCCAATCTTGGGTAACATAAACTCGCAGTCATTTGGGACTGTATGATTCAAAGTTAACCCAAAAGTAAAGGATTATCACTTATAAACATTAAATTCACCGTATTATATAACTCTTGGCTCTCAAGGGGATGACTGTATACTCCACCGCACAAAAATCGTAACAAATTGACTTTATAAACGCTCTTATGGTAAAGACATAAGATTTATTTTCGAATGCGTTTGTTACTGTAAGCTGTGTGAAAGTATATACAACCTTTAGCCTTTTCTGTTTATAAATGCTTGCCATGCTCTGTTAGCAAACTTATCTGACCTTTTTAAAGTACATTTGTACACACAATAGGCAAATTTAATTTGAGTTTAGACTTTACTAACTCAAAGGTAATTAAAATGTCATTGTCTCTCTCTTTTGTTTGAAGTTGGTAGAAACAGAATTGGAATTGTGTTAGTTAAAAACAACGCGATTTGATTATGTTCTACGTATTACTTGAAGCTTGTTTTGTTTATTTAAGTCTATTTTACATATAAAGGTGGATTTTGGTACATACAGCTAGGCACTCTCATTAGATTACGTTTGTTTTGTATTTAATACGAGACTACTACTGTTACATAGCTTCTTAGAAAATGTTTACACTTCTGAGACGACTATTAACATTCCTGTAATGAGACCGTTTTTTAATTAATACTCTGCTTAGTGATATTAAAACCATTCACAAGGTATTATAGAAATTTGAACACAAGTTAATTTTGTATAGCTGCTAAGTATAAATGAGATACAACGCAAAATTTTTGTCAGCAACTACGCTCAGAACAGTTGGTATGAGCGAAAGTATTTACTTTTGCTACTAGTATGTATGGAATTCCAATAAACTGCGTTACACTCGCTCACAGTCAAAGCATACGTTTGATTGCAGCTTCGAATTATTTTGACTGTACGGATAGGCGAGTGGTCACCACGTCAATTTGGTATTACTGTGCGCGACGTATCGCGAGTTCGATCCCCGCGTAGGACAAGACGCGGTCCACAAATTCTTATTCTATGTCTGGTTGTCCCTGTGTATGTGAATTGATTGTTTGTATAACCCTCCGCGATACTAGGATTAAATTCCTTAGTGCGGAAGTTGTCTTTAAAAAAAATCTCTTATCTTTGTTACAGTAATATCCCGTGGTCTAACTCCACCTGAGAACCAGAACGTAACAGACAGTTACTCAGCAAACGTGCCGACACTGTCGTCGCTGGCTCTCTCGCACAACTACACTGACTGCTGTGTGGCCGCCAACGTCACGAAGACCTGCCTCGGCTTCTGCAGCATCCAGACCATTCTAGAAGGAACGGGGCAGGACCCCGAGACCTGCCAGCCTGACTTCCCGGCTATCGTCAAGTAAGTGACGAGACAAAACTAATTTAATGTTATAACTTGTATAACTGTGATGTTAATAATTTCAAACAGCAAAATTTCTATTTTCTGTATTAAGTCTTTTTAGTAATATTATAAGCGCGAAAATTTGTAATTGTGAATGTATGGATGGATACCCTTTTTGATGACGGATGTTTATAGCCGCGATAATATTACCCCCATCTGACGTAGTCTGTTAAAAAGCCCTTGTGTTAATCCAGGGTGTCAGCTAACTCCATACCAAATTTCATCTAAATTGATCCAGCCGTTTGAGCATAAAAGAATAACAAACATCCATCATTTACAAACATTCGCGTTCATAATATTGTAGAATTTTATCCCTTATGTTAAACAAAACAAAACAGCGCCAGAATAACACAGTTACTAAACAAAGAACAATCTCAATTATAATCAAGTTTGATAACGTTTACATCTTAAATCAATCACCATACATTTAAGTAAGATAAATTGTAGGGACCTCAAGTCGTCCCTAAGTTTTTCAACAACAATTTATCAAAGCCCTGATATCAATTTGGGAGGGTCCGTTTGACCCGACTTTTGTATCAAACTTGTCTGAAATACACCTCAAGTTTCATTCTAATTGGCTCCAGTTTTCCTGCCAACATGAAGTTTAATAAAGTAATTAAATTCTATAAATAACTTACAGACTTGTATATCAATAATTTCGTTCTAAATTTGCCATCTATGATTAGAATATAGTACCTATTTGTTCCTAAAAGGTGACCTCGTTTTGAAGCAAGATGACCAGAGACTCATTATTTTACATAAATTTCTCTTGGAATTGCATGCCCTCAAACATAGGAGCACACCCAGCAGTTTATTAAATATACAACTTCTAAAATGTACCGCTACGTGGATGATGGACGATAGATTTATGGACAGCTGAAAATAAAAATCAAAAGGTTTTTATTTCGAGTAGGCCTTCTCAGGCACTTCCAACGTTATTGACTCTAGCTGCGCCGTTCCAAAATGTGTACGGTATGTGAAAGAAAGTCGATGCACATTTCTAATAGCCAGATTAACCAAAATTGGTAACTAAGATCATCATTTAAGTGAGCAAGATTTCTAGCTAGTTAAAAGAACAATTAATAATGTTTACTCATACCAGCCTGTTAATGATAACAGATAAACAAATACCTCTACCGTTATATCAATCAATCCATATCAATACTTCTTCCACCAACATGTCCATTGTTGAAAAAAACAAATCATGCTCCAGATCTAATTTTTTCTTCATTCCATCAGATGCATGGCAGACGGGCGCAACCACGTCCCGTGCTGCGTGCAGGAGCGAGTGCCCGACATCTGCCAGGACGTCTGCCGCGGCGAGTTCACCCCCGTCACTGACAACATCAAGACACATTACTCCTGTGCCTCCTACATGGAGAAGACGTTAGCCTGCATTGTTGAGGGCATTGGTAAGTTGAAGTATTAAGTATAAGTAATATGTACACCGTGATTTTTAGGTCGTTTTAAAAAAGTCGTCCACACAATGTATCCGTCATAAAATACCTCTAGGCGCGAATATAATTTTTTTATCATTAATTAAAATAATATGCATGAAAAAAATAAATAATACATTGGAAATATGAAACATCCTGTTAAAAATGTTTACGTATCAAACTGTTGAAGATACATGCTACATACTTACTGCGAACATTATGATTGCAATAGTAAGACAGCTGTTTTACGCTAAGGTGAATGACCTGTGATAAGACGCCGCCGCGCCGCCCGCGCGGCCCCTTTGGCACAAGGTTCGGACCGCGCTCACTACAGAGTGTTCGTAAAACTGCCTTGTGTCATAATAATGAATAATATTTTTATTCATTCAAATCTTAAAAAAAACATATTTTTTTATTATAAACGTTTACTAGTCATTGGATACATGAACTGGGCTGCTTTTTTAAAACGACCTAAAAGTCACGGTGGATAGTTTAAGTATACCATTTCATCGATTATAAAAAAACCTTTGGATTTTTTTAACTGTCGTACATCCAGCAATAAAACTAGGATGCTGGTATAGAATATAAAATAATTTGGAAATCATCTGCTTAGGAATATGGTTAACTGTCGTATCTACGTATTTTAACATAAAATTCGATTTGCAGAACTCCTCCCAAGCCCCCCTGAAGATGTCGAAGTGGAACCTCTAAACGAAAAACAATTGAATGTATCGTGGAGTCCTCCCGTCGAAAACACAGACTCAGTGACGGAATACGTGGTCAACGTCACCACGCTCCGCTCCTTCGACGCCCATCTCATCGACCCGTCAGAAAGCTCCATCAAAAACAACGAAACCATGAGAAGCGTCCAATCCATGACACACAAAGTCCTATCAAACAAGACGTTCTTCATTCTGAACGATCTCCTGCCATTCACAATGTATGAGATCACTGTGACGTCATACAATATTCACGGCTCAAGCTTGCCCAGTTACGCGATCAGGTAAGTTACAGAACTTTGGAAAATTTTATATCTGTAATGGAGATTGATATGGGTTGGCCGCTCGAAACAAATCACTTTGAAAGCACTTACTTATGGATAAACTTACGAGTATGTTAAGACTTAAGTATATTTAGAGTTTATTTTTAAAGACCACACAGACTTGTTTGTTTTAGTGATATTTTTTGCTGTTATCTAGGAACATATTCAATTTTTCACAAGACTTTAGTGATCTATTCAACACTCACTCTTAGAAAAATATTACTTTTCACCTAAATTTATCATTTAAATTTAATTTAAATATATATTTAAATTAATATATTCGATCAGCGTTAACACCCATAACAAAATATCTTCACTTAGATCCCTTACCCTGACTCCTGGCAAGATGAAGTCCACGGAAGTGGCCGCAGCCCCCAAGCTGCCGGACGTGCGGGGGTGCTGCGTGTCCGCCGGCGTCAACCACTACGGCTGCGTCGACAAGCTCTGCGACCCCACCAAGACCTTCGAGATCGCAGTAAGTTGGACTGACACGTCCAGAAACACGTCATCAAACATCTATGTGTTGCATTCTAGATTATTTTTCATTTAAATGGTAACTACTCATATTCTATGTTAATTTTTCACAAAAATATGTGTTGAGTACCTTAAGGTATCTAAAAGATAACCTCATTTGGATTTAAACGGTAAGAGAATAGAGCTTATCCGTTAACAACAATATTTCAATAATCTGAAACTGTTTTATTCGTAGTTATTTGCTGAACACCAACCAGACTGTCATCTCGTAGACCATGCACAACATTTTAGCGTTTTCAAGGACACAGCTTCGGAAGAACATTATCACCAACCATGATCACCTAACCCTTCACTGCGACGGATCGAACAATCCACGCGCCACATCTGTGACTAACGCACGATCACCCATTAGAGCGGCTTTTAACCCTCAGTTGCAGGTCACAGATCTGATGATTTGCGCGCCCTGGGCGGGGGTCACTTTCGGCTGCCTGGCGAACGGTATGGACCACACTCCTTGCTGCCGCTCCCGGGGACTGCCCGAGTCCTGTCTGCCGCTCTGCAGTGGAAACATCACGACTCTCGACTTCAATCATTTTAAGTAAGTTGGAGTGGACAAATTGAATTTGCAACGATTCGAATGTAAAAGAGAAAATTTTGAACCCAATCACATTCAGATTTTTTTCAACAAGTTTATTTGGCACGTGATTACTAAATAACTACATATTATTATTGTAAAGCTAAGCGCTTGGTCGACTCCATCCGTGATCAGAGGGCTGGACTGTATTTCGCGCAAAGAATTGGTATTGCCATTCAGCGTGGTAATGCGGCCAGTCTCCTGGGCACGTTTCCCGCCATTGACGGAGATGAGGATATTTTTTTCGACGCTTTGTAAATATGTAATTTTTTTAGTTACATAAGTTTAGTCATAAATGTAGATATTTCTTGTTTTAGTAAGTAATTATTTATTATTGTCTCAAAGAATGTAGTCATATTTAGGTTCGTTTTGAAATAATAAACTTATTGTAAAGTCATCAGACCTTCTTTAAATCTTGATACTTGTCTATAATTCCTGCGAGAAACCTGAATCACCTTATATGCTGATAAACAGTACACTTTATTGGTAAAATTTTACTTGTTTACATTATACCTAGTTTCAACCGTTAGCATATTTTCAACGTTCACATCAGGGACGTCCAAGTTCCAAGTCTTAACTCTAAGTTTATACATGCATAATACTTCGAAACTCAGAAATATCGAAGGAAAAATGATTTTAAAGTAAATATTTAAGCTTAGAGCTTAAACTTTGTCTAGGATAGAACTTTGACCACTATCTAGCGAAGTTTATTTACAAGTATTTTGCTTCTACAAGTTGGGATACCACTCAAACTTATCTGTTGCCCCGAAGACATACTGTAAAGTTTATGTTTGCATAGCTTGGTATTAGATGGTACGTAAAATATACAAAATATTGCTATTTTATACTAAAATGTCCCTTTTGCCCTAAAGTATCTTGGTAACCTGATTTAAGTATGAACCCTTCTGAGAATTACTTCTCTACTCCTTTGCGGCTGTTGTTAATAGGTTATGTAGTGCGACCTACGCGGTTCCCCACCTAAATGAGATAGATAACAATATTGACTAAAAATAATACTTAAAACCTTTACGGTTTAACCTTTACTTAAAAAATACATCAAATATTAAGCAATTATATTATTAAAAAGTTGATTTTTATTTTATTTTTCAAACGAAGAATTTAATGAGGCAAACGTAATAATTATAATTCTAGCACATCGACCTGTGACATCGACCGATATTCATTTGTTATTAAATAGTAATAACGTCAGCATTGAACCAGTTGAAATGACAACTCGATTTCAGCTTCAGTCAAAACTATTTTACGTATTTCTATTTATGGTTGGCATGACAATGGTACTCGTCTTGTTATATTCCTTGTCCGAAACCTTATAATTGACCCGTAAATCCGACTTAAATGACACAAATACGCAGACTTATCTCCGTCCACAAATCCATCAACAATATTTTTTTTTTATGAGATCTTAATATTAAATTCCCATTAACCAGATGTCTCCGCTACATGAGCTCCTACACAAACTGCTTGCTACGCGGCTACGGCGTTCTTCCCGGCGCTCCCTCGCGTCTCTACCTCACAAACATCGACACTGACTACGCCGTAGTGCACTGGTCCCCGCCCGCCGCCCTGGCGGACACCGTACAACATTACAACTTGCATTACAAGACATTGCAAGCTGGTGATGATTATAGGGTGTTGGAGAAGGTGAGGAGTCTTGAAGACGCCGTCTATAGTTTCTTAGAGTTTGATTAAACTACATTTGATGAAATGACGTGTTTGATGTTCCTAAACGTATAAGAGCGTTACTAATTTGAGCCGAAAATGCGTCAGTACATCCTTGTGAAATTTTTGTTGTCCAATAATCGTCTTTCAAAGTCTAAACAAATTGCAAAAATGCAAAATAATGATATTGTAGTCAGTTTTAACTCAGAAAATTTCTCTATGCGCAAATTGCATATCCACGTATTGTGTTCTAGAATTCTAACAATGTCTTTTGTACTCTGTATTCCTCATTTCACTAATTTGAAAATGTATATTTTCATGAACATTAACGTTTCGTTGTATGCAGGTACACTCTCCTTATATACTTGAAGACTTGGAATCAAATATGGACTACGAAATTTATGTAGAGGCAGTCAATGAGCACGGCGTGGGAGATGCTTCTCCCAGACTTATCTTTAGGACACAGAGCCAGGTGAGAATTCTTTAGAATACAACTAGTCAAATATGAGTAACTATGGCCTTTGATATAGAAACCTAGATCTCTAAAGGTCTCTTCACGATTTATAAAAAAAAAATTGATTAGAATATCCTTACAACCGTTCTATCACATAATATCCCCCAGTAGTATTTTTACTACCAGATACTTCTGTACCACATACATTCATTTACTATTCCATACATTTTAATATATACATCGCTTTTTATCAAATATAAAGTTGTAATTTACCACAACATTTAATTACTTCAACAAACACATTTATAATTATAAACTGAAACACCAGGTTATCGAAGAGGAAGAAGAAACAGCGAACGCTTACAACGTGACGGCTTGCTGCGAGCGTGTCCAGCTGGCGGGAGTGTGCATGCCGCTGTGCTCCTACGACGCCAAGATGTCGGACCTCAGGATGTTGGCGCCACTCTGCGCTCAGGACTTCCATAAACTGCTGCGGTGTGGTGCTGGAGGTAAGGATATCGAACATTGAAACATTTTTTTGCTTAAAAGTCATTTAATGTATTTTCTTTTAATCTAAGATTAGCTAGGTGTTTTTATTGGTATCAGTTTTGAAGTTTCAGTACTTGGTAATATTTTAGGCGTTTTGCGTAAATATTTATTTTTGTTTAAGTAACTTCACACAGGTTTTAATAATGAGTTAGTTTATTGGCGTTCTCTGGGTATTAGGCAAGACTAGAAAGGAGTCAATAGTAAACAATCAATTGAGCACTTTTGAACTGATCATTTCAGAAGCTAGCTTGATCGATCTAACGTGAGAGCAAGAAGTAGGGTAATGGGTAGAAGGATTTGTATGAAAACAACTAAAATAATACGTGGTAGTACAAGATGTGGTATTTGTCTCAGGCCGTAACCACGAGGCGTGTTGCGCGCGGCGCGGCGTGGCGGCGGCGTGTCGCGGCGTGTGCGCCGGCGCGCACAGCGGCGGCGTCAACTCCTGCGTACCTTACATCGGGAACATCGTGCAGTGCTTCGAGGAGGGTAAGGACTACTATAATAGTGCTTTTTAGGTACTCTTTTAAATACGAAAATAAAATTGGTTGAACTAAAGTTTTGAAAACCTTTGTTTTTTTGTTCTTTTCTAACTTCCATAAGATGGAAAAATATTGGTCATTTCCATATAACTAAAGTAGATTATTGAAACGTATACCTTTAATCTTACATTCTTAATGCCTTTCTTGTAATGTTTGAGCATTTTTCCTAACAGCCATACCAAATTTCATTCGACCATACCGAATCTCTTGTTTTGCTTAAAAAAATCCCCACTATTATCATTTCGTTCACCTTCACCAAAAAAAAAACCCTTATTAAAAACTTATAGCCAGTTGCCTATTACAACTTTATTATGGAAATTAAGTCCTCCACCATCCCCTTCATCTATATTATGATAATGAAATCCTCCACCATCTTTATCCCCCGCTCAGGCACGGGCCTGCTCCCGGGCCCGCCGCGCGAGCTGCACGCGGTGGTGGGCAACAGCCAGGCGTCGCTGGAGTGGAGCGCGCCCCCCGACGGCGCCAACACCACCGCCTACGTGGTGCACTGGCAGAGGATAGATAACAACACGCAGCCCTACAGCTATAACACTATGCAGACTACTTATAACGTAAGTAAACAGTCCATCTGTGACCACGGGCTGTGCAACTCGGCCGAAACGTCGAGAGAAAAGAAATATCGAATTGTATCGCGAATAAGAGCCGTTTATTGTCTATAAATACACTCTGTTGAAAATAGCCGAAATAAAAATCCACAAATACACATACATAGTTAAAATTAAACAAATTAGAACAACTAAAAACTACATTAAGCAAAAAAATATAAATAGTATTCGTTGTCATTTTTAAAATCACACATATTATAACTACTTTGAAGAGTCAAAATCGATTTGTGTATTAATGGTCGTATGCAACACTACATGTATTTATGATCGTATAAATGATATTCTGATAAAAAAATAATCCTTAGCCACAAAAAAAGTCTAAAATGACATGAGCCAATATGTTAAATAAATAAATATTGATTAATTTCAAACTAAACTAAGTATTACTAACCAAAATACAAACCGTACATAAAACATACGACTCTATAAATAACTATTTGTTTAACTTCCATAAAACCTTCTTGTTTTCCATTACATTCGGTTAACTTTAGTCTAGTATAACAAAAAGGCCGTCTGTGCTCGCCTGTGCCCCGCCATTAAATTCTTCTGTTCCAATAAGCATTTTCCATTCGGATTCCACAGCGACGTACACATTGCAAATGCTCGATAGCTACCAATAATAGAATTGGTTTGACTAGTTCTATGAATTGAACTAGCTCTAGTTTAAAATAAAGGTTTATTCTGGCGTTCGAAGCGCATAAAATAGAGCTAAAATCAGCTCTGTTTTAATCAGTGTGATATGTTGTGAATTCGTTTTGACTGGCGGGTTGGTCTAGTGGTTAGTGATTCTGACGGCTATACCATAGTTCGTGAGTTCGATTCCCACACAAGACCAATGTTTTGAGACTAGATAGCGTGGTGTGAAAGTTGTGGAATATTAATTAATTAAATTTCCAACATCAAATTAAGGTTAGTTATTGGGATGGATCTATTACTATCTCATGATCGTCCGTAATAGTTTCCACAGGTAAATTGTTTAACTAAGCGGTGCTTATATGTCCTGATCAAGTTATATCGATTTTAGAATACTGTGTACGGTATTCTAAAAAAGTACATCAACTTAGATCGATTTATCCCTAAACGACCCAAGAACATAAGCTCTTAAACTAGAATCGCACTACGCGCATTGCATTACTTCGTCTCGTTACTATTTCAAAAGTTCCTAACACAAAGTCTAATATTCCCATTGCCCTACAGAAAATGAACGTGACGGACACGATAGCGAAGCTCGAAGGCTTGGAACCCAACAGTACGTACCACGTGTTCGTGGTAGCATCCAACAGCTTCGGAGAGTCCTTACCTTCCAGCATGCTACTGTTCAACGTTACTGATGCTGGTGAGTTATCCTATTTTGTAAGAATTTCTGTGTTTTACTTTCAGTTGGTGAGTGTTGTTATTTCAAGAATTAGTAATCTATACTGCGAATGACTGACTGACTGACCACTTGAATGTTAACGATAATTTTAAATTTGTGATCGAATACTGAGAAGGCTGGGAAAGCGCCAAATAGGGATTTGTGGAAAGAATTGGGAAAGGCATTTCTAGTAAAAAAACATTGGGTAAAACAGTGCCTAGAGAACAGGAAAAAGTTTACCTGCTAGTAGACTATTAGGCATACATGACAGATAATTGCAAATTTTGCAAATTTGTAACGGTTCAAGAAAACATTTCCCACCACCAGAAGAGAAGGAGATAGCAGGCATCCCGTCCCCGCCTCACTCACTGTCCGTGTCGTCGCACTCCGCCACGTGGCTCACGCTCACCTGGCAGCCGCCGCAGTTCTCACAGCCCGACGAGAAGATCTCCTACACGTGAGTTTATAGAAGTTATAATTATATTTGAGAGTTTTACGTTGAGAAGAAAGGAAAAACGATCATATTTGATTGTATTTCAGGCTAATTAAACCTCATAATAATCATAAAAGAAATTTCTGGTCATTCAGTGGTAATTCTCGCAGCCAGAACATTTCTTCAATCTTAGCAAAAGAAATCATTTTCTATTAAACTTTTTAAACTAAATTTTTTTTTAAGCTCG
Source organism: Chrysodeixis includens (assembly GCA_941860345.1). Lineage (NCBI taxonomy): Eukaryota > Metazoa > Arthropoda > Insecta > Lepidoptera > Noctuidae > Chrysodeixis > Chrysodeixis includens. Next base: position 917,783 of record OW796107.1, on the reverse strand, counting down.
TGGTTCAATTCTGCCAAAAATTGTTAAGCGTCAGTCCAAAATAACATCCCGTTATTTCTACAGGTTATTCTACAAATCACCAACACAGCTAACACAGACGAACATCACGAATATAACCACAACAGTGCCAGGGCATACGTTAGAGAAGCTGTCGCCGAACACGCAGTACGTGGTGTGGGTGAAGGCGCACGCGGCGGCCGGGGACTCGCAGCCCTCCGAGACGCTGCTGGCCTGGACCGACCCCGCCTACCCCGCGTATGTGGAGGTAAGTGACAACAGTGCCAGGGCATACGTTAGAGAAGCTGTCGCCGAACACGCAGTACGTGGTGTGGGTGAAGGCGCACGCGGCGGCCGGGGACTCGCAGCCCTCCGAGACGCTGCTGGCCTGGACCGACCCCGCCTACCCCGCGTATGTGGAGGTAAGTGACAACAGTGCCAGGGCATACGTTAGAGAAGCTGTCGCCGAACACGCAGTACGTGGTGTGGGTGAAGGCGCACGCGGCGGCCGGGGACTCGCAGCCCTCCGAGACGCTGCTGGCCTGGACCGACCCCGCCTACCCCGCGTATGTGGAGGTAAGTGACAACAGTGCCAGGGCATACGTTAGAGAAGCTGTCGCCGAACACGCAGTACGTGGTGTGGGTGAAGGCGCACGCGGCGGCCGGGGACTCGCAGCCCTCCGAGACGCTGCTGGCCTGGACCGACCCCGCCTACCCCGCGTATGTGGAGGTAAGTGACAACAGTGCCAGGGCATACGTTAGAGAAGCTGTCGCCGAACACGCAGTACGTGGTGTGGGTGAAGGCGCACGCGGCGGCCGGGGACTCGCAGCCCTCCGAGACGCTGCTGGCCTGGACCGACCCCGCCTACCCCGCGTATGTGGAGGTAAGGAACTACTATAATGCCGGGCCACATGTTGGCTGGTGGGCTCTTTACACCTACCTCTTTACACCTACCTTGAAGTCATTAGCGTTTCACCACGGAAAAAAAAGGACACACGCTGGAAAACTTAGCGCCGAATATAATATGCTTTATGCCCGACATTGCGGAAATAAAAATCAACGCGGTGGATTTAGTCGGTAGGACTTCAGAATTTCCCTTCACCATCCTTTGGACGAATGAAATCCATGGAGACTTCGACCAAGTCATGAAAAAACCAAAGTTTATGGGATTCTGGGCTTGGACTTTTCATTCTCTTCTGGTTGGAAATGAGGTACTGCGTCGCTAAACAAGTATCGTTGCGGATATTATGGTACTTTTTCAAAAAAACAACAAATGGATTACCACATTCATAAACTCAAGTATAGTTGATATAGATCTACTAAGGGAAAGGAAGACTAATATACTTTTTTGAATATACTAAAACCAATGTTTAGATTTTCCTTTAGTATCCATTTTACAAAAGTAACATTCTATCAGATAACCAAAATAAATCGTTTATGCAAAGTCTTCCAACAATAACTGCCGTACAAATAGCTTTAAACGGAAGATATGGATTGCTATGCAATTAAAAATGTAAATATACCGCATATTTTTCCATTATTGCTGATTCTGGATAAACCGTGTTATAATTTTATTGTTTTGCTAATGACTTTACCTGATCTGTATTGCCATCGAACATGGAGGAAAAATCTTTCACTTATGAAATTAAATTCATTGTTTTTAGCCATTATTTATCTCATACAAACATGTATGAACATTTAAAAATCTGCCGGTTTATGGTTTGATGCCACGTGACGTAGATGTTTCCGACCCATACTCTCACCACGATTTGTGGCAAAACCCTATCATTACAGGCCTTTTTAGGACCGACTAACCCGTCCAAGGTTAAAGCCAAACCTTAAACGATAAATTTATGTGAAGAAAACTAAGTAATATTGCTTTTTTCCCACCAGCCCCCGTCAGTGAACCCCGTGAACCTGGTAGTGGAAGGCTCCAGCATGACCATCCTGTGCATCGCCATGGGAACCCCCACACCCACCATCTCACTCTATATCTCTGGTAAGTGGTAGTGATAATTACACCCCCTCCCCCCCCCCTTAGGTCAGAAGAATTGACAATCACGATTGATTGTTTGCGGGATTCATTCGAAATGCGAAGTTAAAAGAACTTCCTTAGGCTTAAGGAAATGCTGAGTAACGATCAAAAATAAGTCTTGTGGAATTATCCATTACTCGTTTCTTTTCTACACGTGGAAAGTATCGATGATGTCACTCGAGATTGTTTTCGATGATTACACTTGAGATATTATAAAGGACGACAAATACAAAATTGCTACACTATCGTTGAGCTAAAAGAAGTCCGACATCCTACTAAAATTATGAACGCAAAATTTGTAAGTATGAATGGATGGATGTTTGTCACTCTTTTTCGCTCAATCAGATGAATAACTTTAGATTAAATAGTATGAAGTGAGATACCCTGGTTTAATATACATATACAGGGTGACTTTGAAGTCGTGTTCAATATTTTAAACTAAGACACTATTAATGATACTAATTGCGTTAGGGCTATTTTTACTTAAAAAAAAATAATAATAATGCAGGTAGTTACCTAGTTCCCCCCGGCGGGGCCGGGCATTCGACGCCCGGCCAGGCGCCGGAGGGGTCGCGGAAGTAATCGTCTTGGTTTCCCGTGACCCCTCCATGGTGGCGCACGCCGAAAACTCTTTTTTTTTGCGTAAAAGTAGCCCTAACGCTATTAGTATCATTAACAGTGTCTTAGTTTAAAATATTGCCCACGATTTCAAAGTCACCCTGTATAGGTTACTTTTGACCCGACTGCGTAAAATGAAGTTTATGTTTTACAGCTATAACCGACATTCACGCAGATTAAACCGCGGAAAAGTATATCTTAGTCAATGTATATCTTAATTTCTATAATAACATCTACATAGTATAGAACATAGTATACATTTAATGATACCTGTATCACATTAATATATTCCCTCATAAATCTCGCGCGTTCATCACGTTCTAATTGTTGTCAACCCTTATTTATGAGGGCCTAACATCAGCTTAAAACCCTGATTTATTTGCCTTCTCAGACATTTAGATCCCATATCAAAACCTCATATTAGCATTGAAGAACATAAAAATATCATATTAGTATAAAAATAATTTCTACTTTACTGGTTGCTGTTGTTTTAATAAGAATACTGGCCTGAAAATGTCATCTTGCATTGCCAGCACTTTTGCTACATTTCTAACTCTTTTCAAAATTAAAGAAGTTGAAAAGAAGTTTATGAGCATGTACATTTGTGGTATTTACCTATCCTAACTTATCAATTTTACCGTCCAACTTCACGTATATAAATTGAACAGAAAATGTAGTGAACAAACACTACGTTTTATTGTAGCACATTGTACACGTCAACCTAGACAAAGACATTTATTTGCGACCTCAGATATAAAAAGATGACAAAAAACACTTATGGTGTCACTGTGATCTGCCATATATGGCATACAAATACTCTACCTCTTTCTATGAAGTTAATTATCGCCTGTCTCCAGACCAGTATATATCGGTTATTTGATATTATCGTTAAACAAAAGGCAAGACGCGAGAGCAAGATCAGTAATAACGTTGTGGGTTATATTCTAAAGATATAGCAGTAGTATCATTCTCTTATAAGAGACATATTTTCTTCCCAACGTCCGCGTCGTTTATGGCCATTGAACCATATAAAATTTTGTATTTTCCAAGTATTTTGAAACATTTTTAAACCTATTTTCTGGCAAATTTGGTACCTGAAACACAGACCTCGTATTTTACTACACTATTTCTGTTATCTGAATAAGAACCGACAGCAAAAATTACGTCTAGCATAGATTTTAGTGTACTTTTTAGCTTTTGCAAGTCCCTTTCCAAATGCTCATTTCTCGTTCAGCTACAAATCCCTTCAAACTGTTTTGAAATACTCCATCTCAGTAATATTCTAAAAACAATGGAACTTCTGCAACTGTCTGCTCAGTAATAAGGCTAGCATGGAGGTTGGCTGCGAGCGCGATCGTTTTCCAATACAGCGTCGTTCCATGTTGATTGGCCTCATCTAAACCTTGGATTATTGATTTCAATAAAACAGCTGGTGTCTGATGTTTTATTAAAATAAATGTTATTGTTTTGCGTTGGTTTGCGAATACGTTGTGTTTGTTTTGTTACTTTAGATGATTGGATATTTTTAGCTGCTTTTTGCTACATAAAAATGGCTTTAGATGTCTCTATCTAGGGCTTGTAGGATTCGTTTTTCTCATAGTGCTTTATGAAATAAAAAAGGCTTATCAAAACCAACATTTTTTTTCTTTAGTTGCAGTCTCCATTGGTCAGTTACATTAAAAATTAAGCAGTGAATTTCGGTGTGCAAACCTCGTCTGAAGCTCCTCCTCCTAAAGCACGCATGAAAGGTTTCCGTGGTCCAATCTCATACTAGTTCTAAGTGAAATGCTTCTGTCGCGAAACTTACGAAAACACAGATATACCCTTTACCTTACGCGGGAAACTTACACATCAATTGGCCCAGCAAAATCCACATGAATTCCATCAACAATCACATTAATGTCTTGTATCACATTGACACTCGTCATCATAACCTCACTATAATCATCCTGACTTTATATTCATAAACTGATCCTCCTCTCTCAGGTCGTCTAGTCAGACAGGAGGTGACTCGCCACATGGTGACTGTGATCCACAACGTGACCCGCGACATGGACCAGATCTCCTGCTACGCCGACAACGGTTATGGTACCCCCATGCAAGCGTCTAGGAAGATCAACATCTCACGTGAGTTTTACAATTACTGATATAACATGTTCCAAACTATTAACTCTGTTCTGAACCATTTTTGTTTACCAACTTTACTTCTAGGAATATTTGTAACCGAATACACGAAAACTTATAATCTGTGTTGATATGAATTCTTGTGTGGATATTTTGGGCAGCTTGTTAAGGAATCTCGTGTATGGAAAAGTACCAAACTCACTCTTACACTTAAGATGCTAATGTCTTCTGTGCTCAGTTAAATAAGAGGAAATCATCAGATTTGCCATGCTAAGATAAAAAAAATGGAATACAAAATCTAGGTGGAGCTACCTAAACATAGTTAAAAAGTATAATATAATATTCCACGACTTTTTACATGCACATTATAGATAAATTACTCCCAGACACAGAACAAAATTATCGTGCTCACACAAACATTTGTCCTGAGTGGGAATCGAACCCGCGACTTCTGGTATAGCAGTCAGGGCCACTAACCACTAGACCAACTAGCCCGTCAAAAAGTCTATAAATAACTTTATTCCATTAGACACGCCAACAATCCAAGCCTCTGGTATCACGATGGCGGCGGCCGGTGACGCCGTGATCCTCGAGTGCCGCGTGGAGGCGCTCCCCAAACCCACCATCGCCTTCTGGAGGGACCCCCACGGCAGGACCCCCGTTATTGATGGACCTAACTACCATATACAGCTGTTGGCTGATCCTGAGGTAAGCAGAAGTAATCGCAATGTGGTTACAGGGAAAAATGTGTAAAACATAAAAAATACTTATGGAATATGGGATGATAAAGTAAAAAGAATCGTACTAAGTGGAGAACCTCTTTCTCTTTGAAGTCGGCTAAAAATTTAAGAATCGCCATTGGTGGATTACTCAATGGGAGCTTCTTCTTAATAAGAAAATAAATATTTTTACTCTTATTTTTATCGCGTTTAAGTCTCATGCTGTATCTTAAAGTGTAAATTAGTAATACGCTCTTAAGTAAAATTCTTTTAATTATTCTAGAGTCTGTAATTAAAATAATAGACGTTTAATAAGTACTTGTATTCAAGTCATCAAACTTCCTTACTAAACAATCACGATCCACATAAACAAACATCCACAAACAGTTCCGTGGGGTCAATTTCAACTAATACCAAGTTCGCAAGCATTGACACTAGCCTGATAATTTATACGACTGCCGAACTTCGTAAACGATACGAAATGGTGCATATGGAAGTAATAAGGTGCCTTATTAATAGTCACCGCGGGAATGTACCCAGACTAGGTAGCCCCGATAAAGTGGTATAACGAATGTTACGTCACTTGAAGTGTCCGAAAGTTTCAACGAGTTCTCCCCATCGATGTTCTGATTATTTGGAACTTGCTGTGATATGTAGTTTTAATTAAGGAGTGTAGGGCTGATTGGGCTCGCCCAGCAATTAATAGTTTTGAAATGGAAGTTTGGTCATTTGATTGTCTTTCGGTTTGATGAGTTGTGTATGAAAATCTTTGCCAAATTATTGTGACGTTTGTGACTCGTTAAATACTAGAAAATATAGGTATGTAGAGAACAAAAATCATGTCTTATAGACAGGGATGTAGTTCATTTTGTATTTACTGTTTTCTTTTTAGATATCCTGATAGAATACCTCAAACTTGCAAGAATTATAAAAATCAAAGCAATACATAATGCACCTAATCAAAATCAAAAATTATATATTAGAAATAAACTACTAAGCAGCACTTTTTGAACGTCAAATAAAACATATAGGCAACACCCCGGATAGCCTACCCTTCATTACTTCCACTTCATACATAGGGATTAAGTTTCAAATACAGTAAACTAAATCCAAAAACCTAACCTCAAATTCTTTCCCTCCTAGGAACAAACAAAATACACAATGCGTCTTATAATAAAGAAGATAGCGGAGACAGACGAAGGTGACTACTACTGCCACGCAGAGAACGCTTTCGGCAAGACTCTGCGGCCCGTGTCCGTGCGGCTCCGGCCGACCACGCCGCACCATAACGTTACGGAGTGCTGCACACAAGTAAGTAACTGGAACTTGTAGGAATATTGTGTATACAGCCGTTTATTAAATGAAGAAGTTTGTAGGACAAGCCCGTCACACATTACCACTCCTGTAAGCCAGGACCGTTTTTGTATCCCAGTGGTAATCCTCATGGACTCTCCTCCGTCAGTGGATTGACGGGAGTTTGTAACAGGACAAGCCCGTCACACATTACAACTCCTGTACCTAAGCCAGGACCTTTCTTTTGTATCCCATTGGAAATCCTCATGGACTCTTCTCCATCAGGGGGGTGAGCCGGACTCTTACCGGTTAAAACCACTGGATCGTCCTCATCTGCTTATGGCCGGGGGCATGGGGCTCGCTTTCGAATTTAGTAATTCCGTAAGCCATCACCTACAATGAAACTAACGGATACCACCGAATCATTTAAGCTCGCTATCTCAGGGATGGGTTGAACTGTCTTAGAATCCACAACGAAATTAATCTAAAATAGTAAGAAGGAGGAGTAGAAAAGTATATTCCACTTCCCTCCAATGCAAGCGAGAGCCAAAAAGAAAACTAGGTAGGCAGCAACGAAAACCCTTGAAGGACGTCAGATCAATAAACAAATAAGTTGATATTGGGAGAACTTCAACACAGGTAATCGGTTAAACTCTTCTGAAGTCAATTGTAAAGGTCACTGAAAATTTATGGCACTTTGTAAACCTGTAATCCTAACTTCGTTCGACTTTCGTTGCTGACCGTACAACGTAATGATGATAAATTTTGTTGAGTAAATATATCAGTCAAGGATATCGAGGGTTTAAGTAATTTGAACCTCCCTCCCTGATGCGGGGAAACTCCTTGAGTTGATCATATTTTGTAAAAGACAAACATTTATTGTGGCTGTTGACTTTTGACAGACACAGTTTATAAAATGTTTTTAAAATAAGGTGTAAAATGAAGACGGTACAATGAGTTAAAATCTCGTGTGACATCACGTTTCAGTGCAATTTTTACTGACGATTCACCATCTTTGATACGTTATATCTTAGTATTTCGTAGTTGATTTGATCAAAGAGAAAATACGTGACCGATATTTTTTTGAACTAATTATTTTTTTTTGTCACGAACCCTATTACGAAGAAGTTCATAATATGATTTTGAGCCTATAAGTAATAGTCTCAAAATACCAGTACAATTAGATACTCCAGCCTCACAAATCTCGTTAACGTAATGAAGACCTCAATATCAGAGGTTCCACTTGTCTCCCAAACTGTCTCGAGTGTTGCTACATCTAAATATAAACTACAGACTGGCAACACATTGTAGCTGCTATTAAGACATTAATATTGGAAACAGTTATATTAAGCCTTTGGGGTCTTTATTTACAGGCCTTATACGTATTCTTGTAAATGAGAATGTTTGATTAATCCTAGTGTTAATATAATAATATATCATATTGGTATCTTACACTTGTACACTAAAGGGTTTCGGTTTAATTTTTTTATTGTTTGAAAATCAAAACATAGAACTGCGACCAAACATGGAATATACCTACTACAGCTAGCTAGCATGTAATAAATGCGAAATGTGTGAATGAGTTAAAACTATAGTCAACATGTCATCAGACAAACGGTGTAGGGAAACTTCGTGAGGAAACCTGGATTCTAGATATCTTATTAAATCTGAAATCGGTAATCTTAGTGAGCTAGTGTAGCAAGCATCCCTATACGGGAAGAGGCCAGTGCCCAGTAGTGGGACATATCTAAGCGGTTTCATTATTATTAGTGGGTATGTCTTATCATCTAATCTTCTATTAGATGTTTCTGGGACTTTCATATTGCGGTAACATTTAACATCCCAGGACCCTTTACAAACAAACAAACCTTCTAAAACTTACCGATCATCTCGCGTTACTAAACAAGTCCCTTATGTACAGATGAACGTATCATCGACGTGTATCGACGCGTGCAGCTTCCACCTCGACATGGACAACATCATGGACCGCCCCGAGTGTATGAACGACTTCGACAAGCTTATGAAGTGCGCTGCTGATGGCTCTGGTAAGATAAACTACAAATACTCAGATATGTTTTGGAAAAAATATTCTGATTCATCAATGGTTTACCGTCGTTACGATGCAACAGCTTCATTGTTTGCGGATTCTATTGTGGCAATAGGTATTATTTGTTGGTACTTTTACTTTGATATTTTTATTCATTTGTAGACCTGGAACAAGCGCATTTTCGACTAGCAACCTTGGCATGTTAAGAACAGTACAGCTCCGCCGGTTACAATTTTACCGCACACCTTATTTTCCAGTAATTTTAAACAAAATTAAAGAGTTTTGGTGATTTTTAAGCTCCTTAAAAATCACCAAAAGTCTATAATTATCGCTTCCTTATATACCCGGAGAGCACAACCTGGCCTCTTTAACATAAATAAAAACGATAAGTTCACATAATTATATATTAACATTTAACTCACGTGTATTAATCGGGATTGCCCGACTCGTTTTGGACCCAACCGGAGTCCTTAATCATGAGCTGCATCGCGGGGGGTTTCACAGACATACAATTCATACGCAAAGAGACACTCAGACTCAGAACAAGCATTTGTGGATCGCACAAATTCTTGTCCCGATCGAACCCGTGACACATTGCATACGACTCGGCTATTCACGCAGTATTAACTAGTCTATCATCCCTAGACCACCGCAGCTGCTGCGCGTCGTGGGGCGTGCCGCGCAACTGCCTGGAGCTGTGTCGCGGCGGCGCGGTGTCGCGCTCGTGCGCGCTGCAGCACGCGCGCCGCGCGCTCGCCTGCTTCCGCGACTCCGGCGCGCGCCTGCCCGGCCCGCCAAGGAACTTGAAGGCACACGTCGCGCCCACGCCCAACTCTGTGCTGCTCAGGTTTGTATATAAGAAGATCATTGATTTAGATGGAAGAAAGATGGTTCTAGTCATGTAAGAAGACCATTTATTTAGATAGTAGAAGTAGGTATGGTTCTAGTCATTGACTACTTGACGAGAAATTTTAAAAATTAACTACCTAAAATTTCTGCTGGACGCTGTATATTCTTTGCATGAGATAGAACACGCAAAAATAATAAGCCAACCACCTAAGAAACCAAAATCATTTTTGCAATGAAATATTCCTGATTAAAATGAATTCCAAAAATAGCGAGCCAGGGTAACCCCAGGATTAACAAAAAATCTAATAAAAGCTTGGGCTATACCAAGAACACTTCTTAATTTATTAATATCACGTATTACGGTGCTACTCCACTCCAAATTCTGCTAAAGTATATCCACACTAACGACTCTCCTTCCAAACAGCTGGGAGGCTCCCCTCAAGAACCCGCAGACAGTGTACCTGTACCGCGTGTTCTGGCGCGCGTACGGAGCCAAGGTGCCGGAGAAGCTGGACACCAGCGAGACCAGTGTGGTGCTCACCGGCCTGCAGGACGACGTGCGCTACGAGTGCGTCGTCAAGGCCGCTAATGATGTCGGTGAGTTGAGGGGAGACAGTCTGTGAAACGAAGAGACAATGAATTTGTACTGAAACTATTCAGTGGGTTTTTGTTTTAAAAAAAGGCAGTTCTGTTTTCTGGTTCTGGCTTTCAGACAGATTTATGATGGTATGGCGTGATGATATGGATAAGAAGCGAAAGTAAAAGTGTATTTTAATTACGTGTCTTGTAATTACAAGACCAAGTAAGATCAAAAACCTAACAATTTAGTTTTGGATAAGAAAGAAGCATGAAATTAAAAGTATCAAATGGCAAGTCAAACAAGCTCGAAGCCTAAACCGTTTGGCCCAAGCTATCAAACCCTTTAACTCAAACTCTTACTCTTTTGTATAATTCAAGCAGCTCCATCTATAACAAACCAAAAAACACTTCTATATTGTTTTGATTCACGACTTTGACCATTAACCACCTCCCTATACCTCCTTATCTTACATCACCCTCTGCACCCAGGCACATCATCCCTGTCCCCGGCGATCCTGTTCACCACCGCCGGACAGGAGGCGGGCGCTGCGCTGGCGCCGGTGCGCGGGGGGGGCGCGGCCAGCGCGGTGGGCGTGGCCCTCGCCTGCGTGCTCGTGGCTGCCATACTGCTGGCTGCTGCGCTCTACTATAGGTATAGGAAGGTAAGATCGATTTTTTTTTTTTGGATATGTGATTATTCCCCTGTTATTAAAATTTACCATGTACGTGTCTTTCCGCCTTTTAGAATCCTTACAATCCTTACAAGTCCGTTTTGGGAAACATATTTTGCCTAAGAATGAAAATTCCCCAGCAATAGTTTGTAGTTTAAGGGACCTCCATCACAAAACGTAGAGGGTAGCAGCATTGATTCTTGCTTTTTTTTTCTTTCAGAATCTTAGACTTAAGGCACAAGGAGGTGTAGCATTTGAAAACCCAAGCTACCTCAGGGAACCTAATCCTGATACTGCCGTTAACGTAAGTTTACAATGTTTTATTCGTGATTTTGTACTTAAAACAAAATGACTTATTAATGAAGTTTATTATTTTTTATTTCAAACACAGGGCACAGTACCAAACGGCACCGCAAACGGGGCCAACGGAAACGGTGTAGCGCCGATCCCGAACGGTGTATCAAACAGCTCCGCGTGGAGACAAGAGACGCTCAACAACCCCGGTACCACGATACCGACGGCGCGGGAGGTGGACCCCACGCTGTACGAGGAGCTGAAGTTAGGGCACGACGGCGCCGGCTTCAAGCGGCTCAAGCCATAGCCCGCCCCCGCGCGCCGCTCCCCGCTCCGCTCGCCGCGCCTCGCCTCGCCAAGGGTCGCGCCGCGCTACTGAGCGACGAGCCCGCGCGCGAACACACACACGCTCTCGCTCACAGATAATACAACACTGTCATGTCATCATGTAGGTAATGTCATTTAGAACAAAATCGGTGAAACGGAATTTGGGGGGGGGACTGGCTGAATACTCAAATGCTATAAGGTTTAAAAAAAAATAGTAGCGTTGTTGTGTTGAGCCATATTTGCGAAGTGATTTTAAATTAAGAACGTCATTTGTGAATGGTCGCGTTTAAAAACCGTTTGTTCTGAAATCGAAATTTGAAATTTACCAGTATTTTATCTTAACCGTTAAATTCAAAAGTGTGAAGTGAGCGAGTGAAACAAAATCATTGGACATCGAGTAGTGTTTCTGATAAGATAGTTAACGTGGCCGGAGCGGAGTGTAGATAATAAATATAAATAAAAAAAAGTAATTATATTTTCAGTATCGTACTTGTTGTGATTTTAACCAAAAAAAAAGAAGACCTCATAACTTCTTGTCATTCATGTAAATATTTATAACTACCGACCAACGGCGATAAAATCTATAGTTTAGAAAGATTTTATACCGATCGTTCGATAGTGATAAAGACGGAGTTTCTTTTACGCGCTCATTACTTAACTCTCAACCTCACGTATTGAATACCTACGAGCAAATTTGTAAATATGAAATTGTAATATTGAGCGCGTAAATGAACGGCCGTCTTAACGTCTATAGATCACTAGCTTCAGAATAAAGACGGAATTAAATTAGGTCATTCTATAAACAAAAATGTGCCTTCGAATGTTTTATGAAGTAATTAGTGATAGCTTAGTTACCTGTTCGGCCTGTAAATTGTATTTAGTGTAAATATACAGTTCGTAAACTCAACGTTCAGTAGTCATTTGTACAGAGCGGGGAGAAACGTAGTTTTGTTCAAACTTAACATTATAATAAATATGTATATATTTATATTTTTTGAATAGTATTTCTTCTTCTCTTACTTTTTGGTAAAAAATTAAGAGATATTATCCGTTCTCTCTAATTCTTGGTCGTTTAATGTATAAAAACACCAAATCTTACATTTTGAATTCTTGACAAACGTCTTTTCTCCCCATTAATATTGTAAAGTAGTTATGACATGAGATTCTAAAACAATCTATATTGTAATAAATAATTAGGACATTTTGATAACGTAAAGAAAATCATTCAAATCTATCTAGAAAGGTCTCGGACTGGCTCTGCCATATCATGTTAGGGTTATTTTGTAAAAAAAATATAAATTAAAAATACTTTACAATTAATTTGAAAAAAAAATAGTAAATATTTTTAATAACAAATAAAACATGACCTAATTTCAATTAATCTTTTAAATTCGGAATCACACTATGTATGTACGAAACTTTATAAATCATAATATGATCTCATTGATGACCATTCCATTGTTTGTCGACGAAAAAAAACATTCCAATTTCAAAAAAATATATTTTAATTTTTCTTAAGAACAAAAAAAATCATCATTATTTTTTTACGAAACAAAAAAATGATCATAGATAAAAAAATCTTTATTTTTTATTGTATGTTAAGTATTATTTGACATTGTTGATATAAAGTTGATCTATAGGTACTAATGTATCGCCTAATTTCCGTACAAGTACTGTGACATAGTGTGTACTTGCTCAGTCAGTGTGATTGATAGTTTATTTAGCACCTCTACCATACTAATCGTATAATTTAGATGAACAAACGGATGTGATTAGATTTGTAAATAATATTAATAAAAAAAGGACAAATACGTTTTTGTTGTTGTTTTATTTACCAAAATATTGTTAAGGTAATCTAAATAACCTAAAAACTCCATCATAGCCGTAAGTATGTGTATATTGTATATCCGAAAGGGAATTAGCCTAGCAAAGATTACTCTTCTGGTTATATTATTACACCAATGAAATACTTTGACAGAAAACTTTATGTCAAAATGATAATTCGAATAGCCAACACGCAAAAAAGTAAGCTCCGTTATCAGTACTAGTTCCTTTTTTACATAACAAGGCGCCTTACCGCAGCGAAGGGACATTTATAGGCTTGTATATTTTGTGCACGGTAAAGAAATTGGTGGCACCAGTAAATTTCAATTCCAATTGTACAAAAGACTTGCAATCAAAAATCTAATTCGCCGCGCCTGTTGGTTTAGTAGTTAGTGCCCATACCAAAGGTCGTGGGTTCGATCCCCACCCAGGACAAATAGACAAATGTTTATGTGATGAGCACGATCATCTAGTACTCATAATACAAGCTCTGCTTAGTTTGAGACTAGGTGGCGTGGTGTGAAAGTCGTAAAACCATTCTTTTTATTTCAATTAGGCCTTTGTAATCACTTTCCAAACGTGAACTATCGGTTCTAGTTGCGCAGTTCCAAAGTGTCATTCTTAACAAGAAGAACGGGCAAAAACAATCCGTAAATCCTGTTTAATTACTGAAAAATCAATAGGAAATACATCTTACTGTATTCAATACGACCAAAACCATACTTAGCTAGCTTTCTTTGTCCCAGCACCTGTCATTTAATGAACAATGGCTTTGTAATCGATTCACGGCATCGTTTCCAATCGCCTCGGTAATGGCGGCTCTCTGCAGATTACAACTGGCTGTCTGAATGTCGGCTACTCAAGATAATTCAAGCCTCAAGGTAAATTTGATGGGAGTGATGGGAACAGTGAAATATCTAATTCAGGAAATAATTAGGTATGTTAATGAATTAAATATTAAGCAAATACTGAATTTTAAACTGATTCTTTATAAATGACTCCCGCACTAAGATTTATTAAGTTTCATCGTCGTCAATGGCATCGAGACTTAAAACAAGCATTTCATAAAATCTGAACTTTCCTAATTTACTATTAATTGGCATTTTTCATGCTACATAATCTAAGCAACTTGATAACCGAAAACTTTTTAGTCACTTCACAACATTCTATCCACACTAAACACAACAGACAAATGACCAACATATCTACAAAATACCGGTTTAAACCAGTTCGATCCACCCATTGTTTAGGAGATATTTGCCATTATACGCCCAATTACTCGTAGCCTACCCCGGTCATCCGGGGCGAGGCTTGCAAATTGCTCAAAGTGAGGCACTACCTACCTAGCTACCTACCTACCTGCCTACCTACCTCACTACAATTACGGTAGTTCCTGACTCCCGTGAACTTTAATTCTGCAGCCTTTTGAAACGGTAAAAAGAGGATGTTTATTTTCTTTGATTAGTGCGCCAGATTTCAGTCCTTTGAGCCTAAATTGTACTACCTTTCGATTCTGTTTGAGATTGGTGAAAGCATGCAACGGTTTTTAATCCCTCCTTATACAATTTTAGACAGTCGCTTATTGTTAGTACTTAATGCCAATATCCAATTTAAAAGCATCCCTATTACAATTTCAAGACAAACTATAGAAATGTTTTGATGAAATTTGTGACGGTTGAAACTTGAACCTCGAAAGAATGGAAAGAAAACAGAATTAACCGCTAGAACTGAAAACCACACGTGCGTAGAGAGGTATATAACTGATATAACCCCACCAACTATTATAGTTATAAAACTCCACCAATTATAGATTGCTAGTTATAAGCAGGATTTTACCTAAAGGCTGCTTGAATAATACTATATCAGTAAATAAAGTCAAATAGAACTTCACACCGCTGTCCGTCCTCATTTCATCTGCAAGTGATACAGATCACACGAATACAGCAGTTAGCAGCTGGCCAGTTGGGTACAGGCAGCAAAAAACGTCCATGAACATAATTACAAGGCTCTTGAATGCTGTCGAACACAGTATCAAAGTATTAGGACTGAGAAATAATCATCATCATCATCACATCATCATCATTATCAGCCTAATCCAGTCCACCTCTGAACATAGGGAAATTACCTAGAAAATAAAAACAATCTTCTACATTTACTGAACGACAATATTATTCTACATATACAAAAAAAGCGAATGATAGAAATTTGACTTATTCGAGCAACCTTTAACGTCTATAAGTATCGTCCGATTTAGAAGGCTCTTGAATACTATCAAATACAAAGTATTGAGGCTGGGAAATCATCAACATCATCATTATCAGCCTATCGCAGTCCACTGCTAGACATAGGTCTCTCCAAGTACACAGATTGGACTAGGAAATAACGTAGAAATTAAAATACCTAAACTTCTAAAGAACATATACTGAACGTCAATATTATAGCTGATTTCAATCATACATTTTTTGTGAATTTGTAATTATACATTTGTATTTTAACTGTTATTGCTGACCGTACGCGGTAAGCGTTTAATTTCATCGACACAGCGCAGAAACACTGAGGTAATTAACTTAAAGCCCCCCGGGTTCGAACCCGTTGCATACAGAAATAGTATAGTTCAGTATTTATGACGATAAAAAGGTATGCTAAATATCTATTAAATATATTTTCAAATCATAACTTTATCCTATTTTTACCAGACTATATCAGATGGAGTATAACGATTTTAAAGTAATATTTCTAAATATACAATTATAACTTTTTACACAAAATATGTAATATTAAAGACAAATATTTTTTGGCACATTGCTGTAATACAGCTTTTATTAAAGTAAATGGCAAAAATATAAAAAGAATAATTTCCAAACAAATCCAGTAAGCTGCTATGACTACATTATCCTGTCAAAATGGTAGTTTATTTTGAACTAAAAAAAAATCTAATATCTATGAACAAAACCAGTATTTAAATGATAACCGAGATCCCTTTAACTCCATTGTCTATGCATTCAAAGCCTCATATAATATTTCGATAAAGAGCAAATAGGACCAAGTATTACCTACTAAAGCCGAGTCTAGCTACACGTGCAATAAAATTCAAATATTTGGTGTCGGATTGTGCACAACAGCGTATTTTTCGCGGCCAGAGTGGGGATATTACCCCCCTAGGGAGGGGTCAGGTGGGCACGCGACCTCGGCGAATATATTAATATCAGCAAAAAATATTTTATCTTAGAATAAAGGAGGTATGGAGACGTATTGTATGTTTTGCAGTTTAGATCATTGTAGTTAATTAAAGTTATGTGCAAAATTTGAAATTAGGAACGTGTGGAAGAAGACATGCTGCGCCGACCCCGAATAATTGGGGATACCTAAGGGCAGGAGAATGATGATGATGTGCAAATTTATGAATTTTGTTGGTAATTTATTTGATTTGGCGTAATATGTAATTACCTTCACATTTTACTATACTATACGTACATAACAAAAGTGTCTACATATCAAAGTAACAAACAAAAATAACTACGAAACTAACCAAATAAACACATAAAGTATCCAAAAACTTCCAAATTCATCTCATATGATCAGTGTGTAAACGTAAAACCGTTTTTCCGTCCGAAAAATTTAATCTTAGTTTTAAATATTTATAACCTAGATAATATCGACTCCATAGCTTTCGAAAACATATATAGTCCTTTGGTCCAGAGCGCGGAGATTACAATAATCCGCTTGGTGAAGCGTAAACATATGTAAAACGCAATAATACGTGATCCTAAACGCCTTCGCCACTGTTACACAAATAAGCATAATAGTCGGGCACAAAACTTGCTTACATTGTACTTTCAAACAGTATTTACATAAGTTGTGTTGAAGTACTGTTTACTCTAAAGAACAGTTTATATTAGGTGGAATCCAAGTGCAACTATAGTCAGTGTTGGCCTGTGGATAAGTTTATTTTATATGCAAGCTGTTTTAATAGCTCGAATGTCCAATTGAGAAGTCAAAATGACGTACTTTAGTCGAAAAATAATGTGATACCCCTAAAGTTTACTATACTTTCTATCGAAATGCGACGTAGCCGCGTTGTCGTTCGTAGTACATTTCGAAATTGAAGTCAAATTTTACATTAATTTAACTTCGTAGAATTTTAGCTCAAGCTAACTTAACATTCGTAGCAGATTAGATATTTGTAGCACGTTTGATATTCGTAGACATTAATAGCAGACTAGACATTTGTAGCACGTTTGATATTCGTAGCAATTTGTAATTAATAGCAGATTAGACATTTGTAGTACGTATGATATTTGTAGCAAATTTGACATTTGTAGCAGATGAGACATGTAGCACGTTCGATATTCGTATTTCGCCCAATTTTTTACTAACGGTCATAAACCTAAAATAAGAATGAGAATGACCCATAAACGCGCACCATAAGAAATTTAACTAAATAATTCAGTAATCAAACCAAAATTTTAGGCCGTCATAACATAATTAAAACTACAATCAAAGGAACAAAAGATTCAGCGCTAACTTCAAGTCGATCGTTAATTTAATTATTAAACTTTTAACTACAGTTAACGTAACTTGATTACTAAACTTAATGAAAACCTATTACACAGTATCCTTTAGATCATTTTAAATTGACCTACATTTCTATTTAATCGCTTACCTGACCAGAATTTGGTCGTGCGTTATTTTTAGAAGTGATTAGGTAAAATTTATTGATTAATTTATGTACACACAACATACAAAATAGACACGTGTACAAATAGAGTTAGTACAAAATTAAAGAAAATTTAAGTTTACTTTACAACTTTTTTTGGTTAATCCTATATCGCTTTTATGACTTCAGTTACCCGCGACTTCACCGGCGTGAATGTCGGTTATAACTGCAAAAATATTACCCCCCTCGGACGTAGTGGATTAAAGAGCTTCTGTGCTAATTCAGGTTGTCAGCTAACTTCATACCAAATTTTATCAAAATTGATCCCGCGGTTTGAGCGAGAAAGAGTGACAAACATCTGTCCATCTATCCTCAGTTACAAACTTTCGTGTTCATAATATTAGTAGGATTTATTTCATAAACGTTGACGTCACAATATCATTAGATTTTTGTTTATTACGCTTTTACTCTAAATACTTTATGTTGTATTTTTTTTTGTATCCGGCCAGTAATATCTATGGAAGAGGAAAATGAAGCGTTTGCCCTGCAGGTACATTCGTAATTATGAAATGAATTATTTCATATCAACTCGTCCAATACAGATTCATTAACCAAGAAACAAGCGCGCGAGTTTCTTGCACATGCTCTTTTACATTAAGCAAATATAACTAAAATTTATAACCCTCATATAAGTTTTAGAACACATAATGCCAAAAAAAACATGCTTCTATACATCACAAACAAAAGGAAGTCAACAAGATAAGCACTTTTACGTTGGCTGAGAGCAGTTCAAGCCGGGATATCAAATGGCGAGGCTAAATAACCCTTAATTGGGCAGCCGAGACCCAAGCGTCCCTTCGTTATCCTTTGAGGGCAGTTTCTGTGCCCTTTGACCAATGTATAGAGTGTCCGCTTCATGCAACTTATTGTTCAGCTTATACACTTACCAGTAATGGGTGGGTTTTTGAAATATTTTTTTTTGCGACGTGTAGAGGAATAGTAGGCAGGCTTCAGTGTGAATGATTTTGGTTATGATCTAGTCTATTAAATTAAAAGTTAGAATCTGTTAAAAGAGTCAAGTTCTCATAGCGATAAATATAATGAAAAACAGTGCTCGTAGAAATAAAATGATAGCAACGAATTATTCAGGGTATAAATTATTATTAAAAGTTTCAAAATTTTCCTTTGACCAAAAATAGTAATTTGTTTACAATTAGTGTACCAATGTTAAGATTAAGGCACTCTAACTACTCACTATCGGCCCAATCATGCTCCAAATACTAACCTTAAACTTACTTAACCCAAATTAATTAAAATACAATTTGAAAAGTTCTAACATAAAGGTAAATCCATTAATTATATTTTGTATGAAGCTATTGAGGCTTCCCCGGAATCCGGGAGGATCAAATTGAAATCAAATATTGATACGCCATTGTCGGGCCTATTCCTTTGAACTCACTTTTATAGAGGAATCCTGACCTATTGTCCTCATAACCCTCTGTTTCCCATTGAAGTTCAGTGCACATCGAACAATGGGATGAACGTTTTAGAGGACTTTTTGTCTCGCAAAAATAGGAGGTGTGAAAAGAAGTAGATGTACCACAACAAGACTATATTGTGATTCACAAAAATATTTGTACTGAGTCCCCACTACGTTATCTTGAAATAAGATGATTGTAGTTGTGAAAGAGAGAAGCCCGTTTACGTCACTGCTATAACTGCAATTGTTTTACAATAAAAGGTAGTGGTAAACCGTACGTGTGGGAATTTAGCCCACATCGCGTTACACAGAGGAATAACTGGCGTATGTAAGGCAAATATTGTTTATTGAACTAGTCGTGTCTATACAACATGGGTAACTAAAAGGAATTTGTTTGTTTCACTTCTTCCGGAACCATCATGGTTTTCCTCGAATTAATATTAAATCAAAAGGCTTGGTTACTCATACCACGTGTATGGAATCAACTGTTTGTTAATTTAATTACATAAAGGATACTGTTTGAAATAAACTAATTATGTTCACTCTTGAGTTTAAATTTTTATTAAAGGTTTCATAGAAATGGAGAATTAGGTTTTGTTATTTATTGAAGTTGAAAATAAAAAGAGTAGGTACTTAAGATGGCGAAGAACTCTAACAGGACGTAGAGTAATGTATGAAAGGGTACAGAATGTAAATAAAACAATGTAGATTCGTCGGTATAATACTTGCTACCCTAACTTTTTCTTATATTTCTAAAGCACTAAACAATATCAAGTGCTACTACATCTACAGACCTTACTAAAAGCGTCGAGTCTTCTAAACAATACAAATAGAAATTCATTTGTTTATACTAGACTCAAAAGCAGCATAACTCGAGTACGACGCTCTCATGGTAGTCATCAGACATTTGTAGTTCACCTTCACGCAGTTCCCGGCAGAGATGACGGTGATCTGCTGCGAGTTCTGCAGCATCAGGAGGACCATCTTCATATTATTGTTGTCAAAGTTCTCCCATTCACAGGAGTACACAGCTTTCGAGAAGACGACCCCAGCGTCCTTCATCCGTTGCCCGATGAAACAATCCATAGCAAGTTGCATGAACACGAAAGGGATATGCGTGTATGTATTCCGGAGGCCGCCAAGAAGGTTGAGAAAGAGCCCACCGATGAGCAAGAACATTCCAATTCCTAAAATGCCTTTGAGTACATCTTTTACTTTGACATAGAACTGCTTGAGGAAAGCGTGTTGGGTGATAATGGCTTTGAGTCTGTTAGACACGTGTTCGTTCATGATCCTTTGTTTTAAAGCTTCGTCTTTTCCATCTATTGCTCCAAGGTTCCTCACTGTCTCGTAATACTCTTGCGCGTCTTTCCAGATGTTCGTGAGCTCGTGGCTGAGAGCCAAGGTCTGGGCTTCGGCGTACCCTGTGATGATGATGATGAAGGCGGTCACGCTCGCCGAGATACCTGTTATTAAGGACACACTCACAATCATCATAGCAGCTGCTATTTCGTAGTTTGGTGATTCGTTCATTGGTTCCAATCCTGTTGGTATAAGCAAATATAAATTAGAAATGCAGAAGTAAAAGAAATAATTAAAGAAATTTAGTTGTTTACCATAAAGAACCATGGTTTCGTCAGTCAAATGCTCCGGGGCGATGAAATGTTTGATGATGAAGATGACCCCATTGCCCACAATGATGATCCACAAGATGATGGCCCTCTTCTTAATATTGCGCAGATGTTTGTGGACGTTCCGCGAGACGCGACTGTCGGGAACCATTTGGGAATCGAACTCCAGGAAGTCATCTGTTAGATTCCGTATTTGATCTCTACAATGAACATGTTTTTATTATCTCTCACTTACACGGTCAGTCGGTCTTAATAGAAATTCTTATTGCCCCTGTGCATGAAAATTAACAACTATCCTCATTTTGTGCCTAACCGCCAAAGCCCATTGGGCTTTGCCGTTGCATAAAAATTCTTTCAACCTACTTTTATTCTAATATCCGAATAGCGTTCAAACTTCCTCCCAAAAAAAAGAACCTTCACTGTCCGTAAAATTACAGTAGTATTAGGCTCTGTGGGGTAACTTGAGAACTATACCCAACACTGCAAGAGCAATACTTATTGAAATACCAACGCTTACATTTGCAGTTTCATATACAACAGCTTCAGCGTCCCTATCTCAGTCGGCACTCCCAGAGACAAGGCCATCACGGCGTTCCCGGTCTGCCCTGTCTGCGGGCTGCGCACCGACACGAACCACAGCACGCTGAACAGGTAGATGTAGAAGTAGCACAAGTATGACAGGATCACCGCCACGTGCACGAACTTCGGTATTCCTGTACAAAGAAAATATGGTCGACTCTAAGTGAAGTGGGATAAGGATGATGATGATGAGTTATTTTTTTTTTTGTTAGAAGATAAGATTATGACAGTAAATCAATTAACCCTTGGCCTGGCCATATTTAAAGTACTATCTTGAAACAAAGACAGAAACAACTTTATCGTCCTGTAAATTTAGAAATAGATTACATCACCTGATCGAACTTTGTAATGCAAGGGCAATCTTTTTACATATAACTTTTATGAAAATGTGCCAACCAATGTCTAATTCTAAATAGTAGGTAACAGCTTTTTCTACTCCTGCTTGTTCTTGGACTTCTACTTTATGGAAGCAATAAATATTGAGAATTAAGTATTACTTGTAAATAAGTTAGGTATTTTTACCTTTCTTGTATTTGCTGTCTATGTTCAGAGTGAACAGCCTGAGGAATACGGAGACGTTCCACATCATGGTCGGCAGGTCGCAGTAGCCCAGCCCGAACTTACGGATGTTCTCCCACATTTTTGTATTTATTTATAACGTCAGGTGGCGCTAGTTACCTAAAAATAAATAGCAAATTTTATCTTTACTGTACAAAAAAGAACTATATTTTAAACATCGATTTTAAGTATCGTTTTACTTTTTGTAATAAATAAAACTGTTTAATGTAATATTAGCTAAACTTAATAGCGAAATTATAGTTAAAGGTATCAAAATTATGTCAAAGTTTGGTCGGACTGGATACCGGGATATGACTTCCAAAACATATTTTAACACCTAACACTGTACTTTTCCTAGCCTACTGCGTCCCACTGCTGAGCGAAGCCTTCCACAAATCCTTCCACATTTCTCTATCCCATGCCACCTCAAACTAGTCCTCGCGGTAAAACAAAAAATACTATAATTAAAACAATAACGAGAATATAAATTATTATTTAAAGGAAATACAACACACTACAATAAAAAAAAACTACTGAATAAAATTCAAAAGTCCGGACTAACTTTTAAAAGTAACTGAAGTCTACATTAATCAACCGTTTTACGTAATATCACGAGCGGGTCTAGAAAACAATTAATTACTTAGCTTGGAAAATTAACAAGAGGTGTGAAGTTGACAATGATGCTAAATACAGTTGCATGTAGGTAGTAATTATCATATCAACATGACATAAAATATTCCGTGTAAAGAGGTTCATTTACACGTGCTATTTTATATTATTCTAGACTATCAAAACTTTAGGATGTTTTAATTCTGCTTGTAAATTAGCATCAGAAACCCCTTTTCTTGCAATTGTATAAGAAAACTTGAAATTAATATAATCTTGTTCTAAACAATATTAAAGCGTCGATATATTAAAATTTTAAAAATATGCGAAACATTTATTTTTTTCCAAATAATAACTACTAAAATAAATTAAAATACAGTTTACTCATAAAGTCATACCATTTAGTAAGGAAGCAAATCCTCGCTACCAAACCTAAGTACAATTAGCGCAGAACACACGACATCAACGTACAGCGCCATCTATTAGTTGTATATAAAAACGTTCAAGACTCGAAAAGTTGCTGTAAGAATCCTGAATGAAGACAGGCGGAGGTCAAATTATGCACATATTTTTACCCGAATGTTAAAATAAAAAATCGGTAATTTTTTTCATTCTCTTTTTGATAAAGGTTACAGGCTAAGGATGCAAATAATGCCTTCTGTAACTTGCTTCTTTATGTTTGCACTAATAGATGGCGTTGTTAGTTGATGCTCCAGTCCTGAATCGCGCTATGGTTTGTTATTAGGCATCAGATTTATTACTTGTGGTTCTTGATGGATAATAAAAAATAATCTCAAAATAATCCCATTTATTCTCATAATATTTATTTAGTATTTTAGTAATTTATCAATTGTTGTTTAGTATATTTTGACTATCAAGACTATGTGTCTGTTTGACTATCAAGGAGTCAAGCTTATTTTGTTACTAATATCACAACAGCAACTCATGGAATTTAATTGTGTACAGTTGTATAAAGATCTTATTGCATTATCTAAATTCTGCCGCTGACTGCACCAGGGCCTTCCATAGTAAAAACCATTATAATTTTTTGAACTAGATTGTAGCAACGTTTAGATATTAATTGTATTAAAACAAAACACAATGATGCTTTAGAGTTTTATTAATTTTCAGCAAAAAAAAATCTTATCTAACTGAAGTTTTTTAAGCACTTAAGTTATTTTAAAGCAGAAATTTAATTCTCAATTCTGGATCTAAAAGCAGTGTAGGTAATTAAAATATATCACCTTCGTCGTAGCTATTAAACAAATAAAATTCATTCCGATAAAATCTCCGGCGGAGATGACGAAATCTTTTTAGCGTTCTGCAGCATGGTGACATTCTTCACATTCTGACTGTTAAAGTTTTCTCCCATTCGCAGTCATACACTCCCTGTTCGAAACCAACGCCCGCATCTTTCATTCAATCTAAGCGCGAGAAATAGCAAGAACATGCTTAATCAAGAAGAGAACTCCACTGACTAGATAAGGATAGGCCTCTTAAAAATGATATTAATTAGATTACTGAATATGTGTTATGGCCAGATATTTTTATTGCACATTACTTGAGTACAAGGGCGGATCCAGGGGGAGGGTCAGGGGGTCATGACCCCCCCCTGAGCTTGTTCCAGGACTTAGGTGGACCAATTCACTAATTGATATATATTTGTCACCATACAAATTTTATGAAACTACCTACATATGTACCTGCAATATTTAATTAATTTCATGTAATGTAGTAACTTTGTATACTGGCAAACTTTTGGGGACGAATGCATCAAAAGTTTGAATTTTACCGCGTCATACTTGTGCGCGCTTGTCGACTATGTAGTCTAGCTAGACCTAATCTTAGTCGGAATCGGAACGACTGAACTTTAACATAGTTCTAAGTTAAAAAACTAAAATTTATTTTACCTACAATGTGTTTAACTAAAAATATATAGATACCTATAGGTAAAAATAAATTATAGTTTTCAAAATTGTTGCAACAAAATCATGAATTACAAGAAATGGTCAGTAATCAGTTTCTCATTATTCCAGTGCGTGTGTTTTAACTTAATTACTATTGTTGTTAATAAAGTACCAAAATATTAATCATAGTAATTATTTTCTGTTAATAAAATTGAAATAAACAAAGCTATTGTTTGAAGACCTTTGGGGTTTTTTTAAAACAATGTCGTAGCCTGACGCTGTAAATGAAGTTGTGTATCTGGACCAGATCTGCCAATGCTAAACGAACCAAGTAATCAAATAATGGAGCAAAATAATGATGTCATTTTCGTCCGGTATGGAAACAATTTTCGGAAAAATTGCTGAAAATATGACATCTCGTGAACCTGTTCAGGATGGACCGATAAAATTAGTCAACTAAGACCCTGATGAACCTGAATCAGAATTTAGCGAAATGATAGTTAAGCAGAAAATGATAAAAGGGATCGATTCAATTCTACTCTACTTCTGCTCTAACCCATTCTGTCAATGGGGCGTGCAGCAATCTGTCTGACGAATGTCAAGCCGGACCAAATATCATGGCTGGCAATAAAAAAAAGCTGATATCAAAATTCGCAAAACTTTCGAGGATTCAAGAGCATTTTAACCACATTTTCAAATTTCAGTTGGATTGCAAAGAGAGCTCTACTGAAATGCGATTATGGCAATCGAATAAAAAAAAACCCTGAAGTGAATATACCCGAGATGGTGATCGCTGGCTTTGCCTGTTCCCTGCTATCTCTGTGCAATGACAAGATTCCTTGAGAGATCCAAGTTTACTTTAGTTAAGTTTGGTTTTTAGTTAGGTTAGGTTAGGTTAGGTTAGGTTTGTTTCTGAGTTAGATTAGGTTAGGTTTGGTTTTTAGTAAGGTTAGGTTAGGTTTGGTTTTTAGTAAGGTTAGGTTAGGTTTGTTTCTGAGTTAGGTTAGGTTAGGTTTGGTTTTTAGTTAGGTTAGGTTAGGTTTGGTTTTTTGTTAGGTTAGGTTAGGTTTGGTTTTTAGTTAGGTTAGGTTAGGTTTGGTTTTTAGTTAGGTTAGGTTAGGTTAGGTTTGTTTCTGAGTTAGGTTA
Source organism: Chrysodeixis includens (assembly GCA_941860345.1). Lineage (NCBI taxonomy): Eukaryota > Metazoa > Arthropoda > Insecta > Lepidoptera > Noctuidae > Chrysodeixis > Chrysodeixis includens. Next base: position 891,841 of record OW796107.1, on the reverse strand, counting down.
GGTTAGGTTTGGTTTTTAGTTAGGTTAGGTTAGGTTTGGTTTTTAGTTAGGTTAGGTTAGGTTTGGTTTTTAGTAAGGTTAGGATAGGTTTGGTTTTTAGTAAGGTTAGGTTAGGTTTGGTTTTTAGTTAGGTTAGGTTAGGTTTGGTTGGGGAAGGGCGGATAACGCCCTTTTCCAGCCCCCCTAAATGGGTCCAGGGGCGCGGGACTTGGGGAAGTCCCCACCCCCGATTCGACGGACCCGAGACGGAGGCGCGGGTGGGTTGTCGCCACGCGCCTCTGAGACGATGCACGGGGTGGTTAACACCTCACCACCCCGTGCACGAGGCGAGGCCCGGACGCACCGGGCCAGCACTAGCGCGGGGCTGCGGAAGAATCGGATTCCCGCGGCCCCGCGCGCAGGTGCAAGATGACACCGGGGGGTTTTAGCCGGTAGGAGTCCGGCACGCCCCTCCGCCTCTCCCCAGGCGGAGGAAGTCCATGAGGATTTCCCCCCGAAAAAAAAAAAAAAAAGGTTAGGTTTGGTTTGTAGTTAGGTTAGGTTAGGTTTGTTTCTGAGTTAGGTTAGGTTAGGTGTGGTTTTTAGTAAGGTTAGGTTAGGTTTGGTTTTTAGTTAGGTTAGGTTAGGTTTGGTTTTTAGTTAGGTTAGGTTAGGTTTGGTTTTTAGTTAGGTTAGGTTAGGTTTGGTTTTTTGTTAGGTTAGGTTAGGTTTGGTTTTTAGTTAGGTTAGGTTAGGTTTGGTTTTTAGTTAGGTTAGGTTAGGTTTGGTTTTTAGTTAGGTTAGGTTAGGTTTGGTTTTTTGTTAGGTTAGGTTAGGTTTGGTTTTTTGTTAGGTTAGGTTAGGTTTGGTTTCTAGTAAGGTTAGGTTAAGTTTGGTTTTTAGTTAGGTTAGGTTAGGTTTGGTTTTTAGTTAGGTTAGGTTAGGTTTGGTTTGTAGTTAGGTTATGTTAGGTTTGTTTCTGAGTTAGGTTAGGTTAGGTTTGGTTTTTAGTTAGGTTAGGTTAGGTTTGGTTTGTAGTTAGGTTAGGTTAGGTTTGTTTCTGAGTTAGGTTAGGTTTGGTTTTTAGTAAGGTTAGGTTAGGTTTGGTTTTTAGTTAGATTAGGTTAGGTTTGGTTTTTAGTTAGGTTAGGTTAGGTTTGGTTTTTAGTTAGGTTAGGTTAGGTTTGGTTTTTTGTTAGGTTAGGTTAGGTTTGGTTTTTAGTTAGGGTAGGTTAGGTTAGGTTTTTAGTAAGGTTAGGTTAGGTTTGGTTTTTAGTTAGGTTAGGTTAGGTTTGGTTTTTTGTTAGGTTAGGTTAGGTTTGGTTTTTAGTTAGGTTAGGTTAGGTTTGGTTTTTAGTTAGGTTAGGTTAGGTTTGGTTTTTAGTTAGGTTAGGTTAGGTTCGGTTTGTAGTTAGGTTAGGTTAGGTTTGTTTCTGAGTTAGGTTAGGTGAGGTTTGGTTTTTCGTTAGGTTAGGTTAGGTTTGGTTAGGTTTGGTTTTTAGTTAGGTTAGGTTAGGTTTGGTTTTTAGTTAGGTTAGGTTAGGTTAGGTTTTAGTCCTCGACGGGCGGTTCACCTTCCGGGAGCACTTCAAGCGGCTGGCTCCAAGACTACAAGCCGCCGCGGCCGCTCTCGGAAGGCTGCTGCCAAATGTCGGGGGCCCAGATGTTGGGTGTCGCCGATTGTACACGGGGGTCATTCGATCTATGGCCCTCTACGGTGCACCCATTTGGTGCGATACGCTGTCGCGTGACAACCGGGCGGTCTTGCTTGGTGCGCAACGAGTAATGGCAAACAGGGCCGCTCGGGCGTATCGCACCGTCGGGCAGGAGGCGGCGTGTGCCCTGGCGGGCACCCCGCCTTGGGATTTGGAAGCGCAGGTGCTAGCGGACCTCTACACCCGCTGCACCTCGCTCCGGTCCCGGGGCATCGAGCCCTCGCCAGGGCAGCGCGAAACCTGGCGCAGACAAGCCCGCCTCGTCGTGTTCCGAAACTGGGAACTTCGGCTATCCAGGCCGACGGCGGGGCGGGCTACGGTCGAGGCTATCCGCCCACACCTACAACAGTGGGCGGAGAGGCGGTACGGAAAACTGACGTACCGCCTCACTCAGATGTTGACCGGACACGGGGCCTTCGGGCACTACCTGTGTCGGGTGGCCCGACGTGAGGCCACCACGGAGTGTCACCAGTGCGGTGACCCAGACGACACCGCACTGCACACAATGGCCCTGTGTCCGGCCTTTGAAGAGCCTCGCGCCGAACTGGTGTCTGCGCTAGGGGGGGTGGATGTCGCCGCGCTGCCGGCTGTTGTCGCAGCCGCGCTCAGCAGCCGCGCAGCGTGGGACGCGTTGGTCTCCTTCTGCGAAACCGTTATGTCGCAGAAGGAGGCCGCGGAGCGCGTCCAGGAAAACGATCCGGGCGCGCCCCAAATACGCCGACGTCGGGTGGGGCGGCGAAGGGCCGCGCATGAGCGCGCCCTCCCGCCCTAACCAGGGTCCGGACGGTGGCACGGGGGTGCCATCGTCCGTAGTAGAGGACCCGCGACGGGGGACCACATTCGGTGCTATGGGTGTGGTCCCAATACGAGGCGACGAGGCCGACGCCCTTTACACGTCGGCCTCCATCAACAATGCGAAATGCAACCCGCCGGCTCTCAACTGGCCGGCGGAAGCCCGCGGTCGGTGCATGAAGTAGTACCATGCACTGCCATGCACCGACACAAAAAGCGCGGATGACGTAGCACAGCGGTTGAGGTTTAGTCAGTAAGAGTCTGACACTACCCGCGGCTCCCCCTGGGGTCGCGGGTGTCCATGAGGATTCCCCCGCTTTACCAAAAAAAAAAAAAAAAAAAAAGGTTTGGTTTTTAGTAAGGTTAGGTTAGGTTTGGTTTTTAGTTAGGTTAGGTTAGATTAGGTTTGGTTTTTAGTTAGGTTAGGTTAGGTTTGGTTTTTAGTTAGGTTAGGTTTGGTTTTTAGTTAGGTTAGGTTAGGTTTGGTTTTTTGCTAGGTTAGATTAGGTTTGGTTTTTAGTAAGGTTAGGTTAGGTTTGGTTTTTAGTTAGGTTAGGTTAGGTTAGGTTTGGTTATTAGTTAGGTTAGGTTAGGTTTAGTTTTAAGTTAGACTACTACTACTAGTTACTAACTAACCTAACCTAACTAACCTAACCTAACTAAAAACCAAACCTAATCTAACCTAGCAAAAAACCAAACCTAACCTAACCTAACTAAAAACCAAACCTAACCTAACCTAACTAAAAACCCAAACCTAACCTAACCTAACTAAAAACCAAACCTAACCTAACCTAACTAAAAACCAAACCTAACCTAACCTAACTACAAACCGAACCTAACCTAACCTAACTAAAAACCAAACCTAACCTAACCTAACTAAAAACCAAACCTAACCTAACCTTACTAAAAACCAAACCTAACCTAACCTAACAAAAAACCAAACCTAACCTAACCTAACTAAAAACCAAACCTAACCTAACCTAACTAAAAACCAAACCTAATCTAACCTAGCAAAAAACCAAACCTAACCTAACCTAACTAAAAACCAAACCTAACCTAACCTAACTAAAAACCCAAACCTAACCTAACCTAACTAAAAACCAAACCTAACCTAACCTAACCTAACTAAAAACCAAACCTAACCTAACCTAACTACAAACCGAACCTAACCTAACCTAACTAAAAACCAAACCTAACCTAACCTAACTAAAAACCAAACCTAACCTAACCTTACTAAAAACCAAACCTAACCTAACCTAACAAAAAACCAAACCTAACCTAACCTAACTAAAAACCAAACCTAACCTAACCTAACTAAAAACCAAACCTAACCTAACCTTACTAAAAACCTAACCTAACCTACCCTAACTAAAAACCAAACCTAACCTAACTTAACAAAAAACCAAACCTAACCTAACCTAACTAAAAACCAAACCTAACCTAACCTAACTAAAAACCAAACCTAACCTAATCTAACTAAAAACCAAACCTAACCTAACCTTACTAAAAACCAAACCTAACCTAACTCAGAAACAAACCTAACCTAATCTAACTACAAACCAAACCTAACCTAACCTAACTAAAAACCAAACCTAACCTAACCTTACTAAAAACCAAACCTAACCTAACCTAACCTAACAAAAAACCAAACCTAACCTAACCTAACAATAAACCAAACCTAACCTAACCTAACTAAAAACCAAACCTAACCTAACCTAACCAAAAACCAAACCTAACCTAACCTAACTAAAAACCAAACCTAACCTAACCTAACTAAAAACCAAACCTAACCTAACCTAACTAAAAACCAAACCTAACCTAACCTAACTCAGAAACAAACCTCACCTAACCTAACTACAAACCAAACCTAACCTAACCTAACTAAAAACCAAACCTAACCTAACCTAACTAAAAACCAAACCTAACCTAACCTTACTAGAAACCAAACCTAACCTAACCTAACCTTACTAGGAACCAAACCTAACAAAAAACCAAACCTAACCTAACCTAACTAAAACCAAACCTAACCTAACCTAACTAAAAACCAAACCTAACCTAACCTAACTAAAACCAAACCTAACCTAACCTAACTAAAAACCAAACCTAACCTAACCTAACTAAAAACCAAACCTCACCTAACCTTACTAAAAACCAAACCTAACCTAACCTAACTAAAAACCAAACCTAACCTAACCTAACTAAAAACCAAACCTAACCTAACCTTACTAGAAACCAAACCTAACCTAACCTAACCTTACTAGAAACCAAACCTAACAAAAAACCAAACCTAACCTAACCTAACTAAAACCAAACCTAACCTAACCTAACTAAAAACCAAACCTAACCTAACCTAACTAAAACCAAACCTAACCTAACCTAACTAAAAACCAAACCTAACCTAACCTAACTAAAAACCAAACCTCACCTAACCTAACTAAAAACCAAACCTAACCTAACCTAACTAAAAACCAAACCTAACCTAACCTTACTAAAAACCAAACCTAACCTAACCTAACGAAAAACCAAACCTAACCTAACCTAACTAAAAACCAAACCTAACCTAACCTAACTAAAAACCAAACCTAACCTAACCTTACTAAAAACCTAACCTAACCTAACTTAACAAAAAACCAAACCTAACCTAACCTAACTAAAAACCAAACCTAACCTAACCTAACTAAAAACCAAACCTAACCTAATCTAACTAAAAACCAAACCTAACCTAACCTTACTAAAAACCAAACCTAACCTAACTCAGAAACAAACCTAACCTAACCTAACTACAAACCAAACCTAACCTAACCTAACTAAAAACCAAACCTAACCTAACCTTACTAAAAACCAAACCTAACAAAAAACCAAACCTAACCTAACCTAACAAAAAACCAAACCTAACCTTTTTTTTTTTTTTTTTTGGTATAGCGGGGGAATCCTCATGGACACCCGCGACCCCGGGGGGAGCCGCGGGTAGTGTCAGACTCTTACTGACTAAACCTGAACCGCTGTGCTACGTCATCCGCGTTTTTGTGTCGGTGCATGGCAGCGCGTAGTACTACTTCATGCACCGACCGCGGGCTTCCGCCGGCCAGTTGAGAGCCGGCGGGTTGCAAGATCGCATTGTTGTTGGAGGCCGACGTGTAAAGGGCGTCGGCCTCTTCGCCTGATACTGGGACCACACCCATAGCACCGAATGTGGTCCCCCGTCGCGGGTCCTCTACTACGGACGATGGCACCCCCGTGCCACCGTCCGGACCCTGGTTAGGGCGGGAGGGCGCGCTCATGCGCGGCCCTGCGCCGCCCCACCCGACGTCGGCGTATTTGGGGCGCGCCCGGATCGTTTTCCCGGACGCGCTCCGCGGCCTCCTTCTGCGACATAACGGTCTCGCAGAAGGAGGCCAGTGCGTCCCACGCTGCGCAGCTGCTGAGCGCGGCTGCGACAACAGCCGGCAGCGCGGAGACGTCCACTCCGCCCAGCGCAGACACGAGGACGGCGCGAGGCCCATCAAAGGCCGGACACAGGGCCAGCGTGTGCAGTGCGGTGTCGTCTGGATCACCGCACTGGTGACACGCTGTGGTGGCCTCTCTGCGGGCCACCCGGCACAAGTAGTGCCCAAAGGCCCCGTGTCCGGTCAACACCTGCGTGAGGCGGTACGTCAATTTTCCGTACCGCCTCTCCGCCCACTGTTGGAGATGTGGGCGGATCGCCTCGACCGTCGCCCGCCCCGCCGTCGGCCTTGCGAGCCGAAGTTCCCAATTTCGGAACACGACGAGGCGGGCTTGTCTGCGCCAGGCTTCGCGTTGCCCTGGCGAGGGGTCCAAGCCCCGGGACCGGAGCGAGGTGCAGCGGGTGTAGACGTCCGCTAGCACCCTCGCTTCCAAATCCCAGGGGGGAGTCCCCGCCAGGGCACACGCCGCCTCCTGCCCGACGGTACGATACGCCCGGGCGACCCTATTGGCCACCACCCGCTGCGCACCGAGCAAAACCGCCCGGTGCTCGGGCTTGAGCGCATCGCACCAGATGGGTGCGCCGTACAGGGCCATCGATTTTATGACTCCTGTATAGAGTCGGCGACACCCAACGTCTGGGCCCCCGATGTTTGGCAAGAGTCTTCCGAGAGCGAGAGCGGCGGCCTGGAGTCTTGGCGCCAGCCGCTTGAAATGCTCCCGGAAGCTCAACCGCCCGTCGAGGACCAAACCTAAATACTTCATCGTGCCTGACAGCGGGATTTGAGTGTCCTCCACTGTCAGGCACGAGTCGGGCAGGGGCCGGCTCCGGGGACCGTGCAGCATTAGCGCTTCGGTCTTCCCCAGAGCCACTTCCAAACCTAGCATGCGGATGCGACCCACGACCAATTGGACGCCGCAGGCCGCAATCCGCATGCATTCCCGGGGGTCTGTCCCCCGGGTTAAAACCAAGGTGTCGTCCGCGTAGCAGACGACCTGCATGCCGGGGTATAGGGCCCCCCTCAGGGCCCAGTCGTACCCGATGTTCCACAGGAGGGGTCCTAAGACTGACCCCTGTGGAACACCGCGCCCCGTTTGATGGCGCTGCAGGCCGTTCTGCCCCGCGAACGAGACACTTCTATCGGCGAGGTAGTCCGCCACGACACGCTGTAGACAACCTAACCTAACTCAGAAACAAACCTAACCTAACCTAACTACAAACCGAACCTAACCTAACCTAACTAAAAACCAAACCTAACCTAACCTAACTAAAAACCAAACCTAACCTAACCTAACCTAACCAAAAACCAAACCTAACCTAACCTAACTAAAAACCAAACCTAACCTAACCTAACTAAAAACCAAACCTAACCTAACCTAACTAAAAACCAAACCTAACCTAACCTAACTCAGAAACAAACCTAACCTAACCTAACAAAAAACCAAACCTAACCTAACCTAATAAAAAACCAAACCTAACCTAACCTAACTCAGAAACAAACCTAACCTAACCTAACAAAAAACCAAACCTAACCTAACCTAATAAAAAACCAAACCTAACCTAACCTAACTAAAAACCAAACCTAACCTAACCTAACCAAAAACCAAACCTAACCTAACCTTACTAAAAACCAAACCTAACCTAACCTAACTAAAAACCAAACCTAACCTAACCTAACTAAAAACCAAACCTAACCTAACCTAACTAAAAACCAAACCTAACCTAACCTAACAAAAAACCAAACCTAACCTAACCTAACTAAAAACCAAACCTAACCTAACCTAACTAAAAACCAAACCTAACCTAACCCCGAAACAAACCTAACCTAACCTTACTCAGAAACAAACCTAACCTAACCTAACTATAAACGGAGCCTTACCTAACCTTACTAAAAACCAAACCTAACCTAACTCAAAAACAAACTTACTCCTAACAAAATCCAGTAAGTTCACTTTTCGTGTTTTTAGACTAAATAGACATTTTCGTCGTAACGAAGACACTGGTTCATCCGATTTGAATGGAAAACGCTTTAGAAGCGCTACTTTGTTTCGCGGCAGCTGCCACTTTTGCGGGAGACATGGTCACCGAGGTCAAGACTGTCGCGGCAGAAACAGATTCGGCGTGAAAAACTTTGCAGTGGCAGCCAAGGTGGAGCCACCACCGTCCTCCAACCAAAGAATCCTCGACCGTCTAGGCGTCTCAATTTGCCTTCTGTTTTTGATTCCGGTTCAAAATGTAGTCTGATTAAGTAAAGCCATTGTAAATTTCTTGAGGAAGTTTTTCTGTAGGAAGTAGTAATGTGATTTCTCCGCTACAAATTAAGTGTGCTACTAAATTCCAAAATCTTAATCATTACGTATCACGCTTTGCCAGATAATTTCAGTTTCTTAGTTAAGAAGTTTTAGTAGGCCGTAATGTTTTAGAACTAGGGATTTCCGCTCAGATTAGTAACGATAGTTTAACTTTTACTGAGAAAAATATTTCTAGCTCTTGTACAACAGTTTCGTAATTTAACGAAGATGCGATAGATACCGACCTCGTAGAATAAGACAAAGATCGGTTATTGGGTATATTGAGAAAATACTCCAATAACTTTATACTTAGTTTACCAAATACCCGCATAAAAACGGGTGAATTAGAAATCGATTTTATTGACCCTGCTAATTTTTTTTGGGAAAACCATTTTTGGAAAACCAACCGTAATATGGATTGTCTTCTCTAGAGATTGATATCATTCATAAAAAAGATTTAAGAGATGACAGTGGCCAAAATTCGTACCCATTCAAGCCCCAGCTTGAAATAAGCGTTTTGATCGCAAAAAGCGAATACAGTAATGAAGACATTAAAACTGTAAAATAACTAGCTACTAAGTAGTTACACATTATTACTAGATATCAGAGAAGATGGCAATATGTACATGCACAAGTAATAATGTGTGCCCGGCGCTGCTGCTGGAGCTGCGGTAACCCTAAAGTGAAAATATAATAACCTTACGGGCAATTATATTTTTGAGCCCTTTGGGGTTGAGACGCGTGGGACATGAGGGCTGGTTGCACGAGCTCTGTATAAGAATAAGAATAAGAAATTTATTTCCAAAAAATTACATTTTTATGTTGTCATTAGCCCCAAACTAGGCAAAGCCTGTATCTTGGGCGCTAATTTAGAGAAGGTTTACCAATAAAAAAGTACTAAAATACAACTTTGAGTTAAGTGAGCAATTAAACTTAAAATTACATTAAAATATAAAAAATTAAAAAATGTTATAAAATTTAAAACTTAACATGACTTTTCTTATAAAATTTACAAAATAATAAAATGAGTATGATGGTGGTGTGGGTGATATGTGTAGAAGGGACAGTAAATTTGTGGGTGCTTGTGTGTGTGTAAGTGTAATAATGTGGTAGAGGTTGTGTAAGTGTATGTGAGTGATAGGTGCTTGTTAAGTTTGAGGTATGGATATATTATGTTATTTTACTATTGTTATTAACTTTTCTGTATCTTCATATGTAAGGTTTATCAGCCAGGATGTAACTTTGCTTTTAAGCTGTTTACGTGTACAGTCTACTATATCACACTGTTTGTTCACAGCGTTATAAACGTACGGGTGTAGGAAGTGTGGATGTCTCTGTGCAAATGATGAGTTTACTGAGGGTGTCGGTATTCTGAACTTGCGTTTAGTCTGTATGTATGAGTAGTCTTTTCGTTTGTGTGTGTTAATGTGAGTTTTGGATGTAACATTTAAGATGAATAGTTTTCGTACACTCAGTAGCGACGCTTCACTATACAGTGTTTCGGTGGGATAGCGGTATGGTTTGTGCAACAGGGTTTTTAGTACGGCACGTTGAGCCCTTTCGAGGTTTATAAGGTAAGTTTTTGCCGCTCCTCCCCATATGACATTGCAGTACTGAATCAGGGACTGGCAGAGAGCTACGTATACTGTTCTCTTAATTTCGAGTGACGCGCAATCTCGTATCATTTTCATAACATAAATTTGCTTTCTAACACGTTTCACTAGCTCAGTAATATGAGATTTAAAGGACAGGTGTTGGTCAATAATTACGCCCAAGTATTTTATTTCTTCTACTCTGTCAATAGCATTGCACGTGCAAGAAGTGTTATTATTGAGAGAGCTGAACCGACAGCAATTATGTATTTTTAAAATAAGCTTGGGAATTTTCGTTGCAATGGTTTTTCTAAAAGTGATGTACTTAGTCTTTTTAACGTTTAGTGTGAGCAGATTCATATCGAACCAGTTTAAAATCTTGGTCATACCCACTTCTGCCTTACTGTAGACGTCTTCCCAGTCCTTTCCATGGAACAATACAACAGTATCATCTGCATAGCAAATGAGATCAGCGTTAGGAATGTTAATGTTAAGAATATCGTTCATATAGACTGTGAATAATGTAGGACCAAGGATGCTTCCCTGTGGCACTCCAAAGCTGATTACCAGTTCGTCGCTGACTAAGTCATCAATCCTTGTGATTTGTCGTCGGTTACTCATATAACTTTGGAGCCAATCAAGTGGTTTCCCTCTTATACCAGACAATTCCAGTTTTTTCAACAGTATACTAGAAGAAATTGTATCGAACGCCTTAGCAAGATCCAGAAACACACCAAGACATCGCTCTCCAGTATCTGTATGTTTAGAAGTTATATGAGTTAGGAGATCAACTGCGTCCGTTGTCGATTTTCCTCGTCTAAACCCATACTGCCTTTCCGAGAGAAGAGAGTTACTTTCTAGGTACTTGATAATTCTAGTGTTCATTATCTTTTCCAGAACTTTTGATAAAATACAGAGCAATGAGATTGGTCGGTAATTGTCCGGAGAATTTCTAGGTCCTGCTTTGTATATCGGAGATACGACAGCCACTTTCCAATACTCTGGAAAGACTCCTGTTGAGATACTAAGGTTGCAAATGTAGGTGAAAGGTTCTAAGATAGTGCTGCTAATCAGTTTTAAAAGTAAGGGTTTGAATCCATCTATACCCGGAGCACTGTCGTGTTTTAATTTTTTTATTATGGAGTCTACTTCAAATTCGTCTGTAGGTGTCATAAACATCGATTCCGAAGGTGAGTTATTATTGTTGACGTTTGCAGCCAGGACCGCCTCAGACGTTGATAGCCTTTGTAATATTTGATTTGCCAGATTTTTGCCAATAGTAGTGAAATGTAGGTTACAGTTATTCAGTGATTCCAAAGGTGTTCCTTTTCCTTCCAGGAGATCAGATGAATCGTTTTTTCGTCGTGGCATATCACATATATCTTTAATAGTATTCCATAGTTTCTTAGCATTTTTATTATTTTCTTCTAGGATCTTACTTTCGTAGTTCTTTTTGACTTTTCGCAGAATATGTATAAAGAAATTTCTGTATCTAGTAAAAGAAAGTTTAAGGATATCATTACTTGGATCTTGTTTTAATTGTTGATGTAGGCTATCTTTATGGCGCATACATCGAATCAAGCCGGGAGTGATCCACGGTTTTAAGTTGTACTTCGACCGACTACATTTGATGTATTGGGTGTGGGTTTTTATTACTGAGCCTACAATAGAATAAAAACATTCCAGTGCCTCGTTTACATCTCGTTTATAAGGAACTCGCTAAGCGCTTGGTCGACTCCACCCGTGATCAGATGGCTGGACTGTATTTCGCGCAAAGAATTGGCATTGCCATTCAGCGTGGTAGTAGTGGCGTGGTTTTTAGTTACATAAATTTAGTTATAAATGTGGATATTTCTTGTTTAGTATTGTTTCTGTTCAATAAAATTATGTGTTAAGTTTTCAAGTGGACAATAACGAATAACAATTTTTCAGTACAGTATTTATGTACATTAATAAATTGCCTACTTTTAACTTGTTATTAAAATTAAATTGTAAGTTTTTGACTTGACCACAACTATGTGACCCCCTCCTGGCGTCAAAACTGGATCCGCCCTTGCTTGAGTAACAGATTTGACAAACGTAAAAGTTACATGGCGCCACAATAGGTGGTCTTATCGCTAAGAGCGATCTCGTACAGACAACCTAAACAGTAAATGATAGTTGGTCAGCTTACATTTTCAGATGAGGGACCTTAACCAAAACTAAGTAATTAAAATTATTGGTCTTAGTCTATTTAACAGAAACTGTAGTTTACAAGTACATCGTACAAGTTACAATAAATCACTTTTAATAGCAGATCTTGCGCTCCTCAGCGAAATATTGCAGTTCATACGACATATTATCCCATGTCGTCTAAATAACCCTTTAGATATCCTCGATATTCTTAGAAGTCGAAACGGATAATTAAGTAGTTGTACTAAATATTAAGTAACTGGCATGTCACACATGCCGCTGACAGCTAAACAGTGGCTACAGTCAGTAATTATGTCGTTGAAAAGCTAGTGTCAAAATTGTATGCAATAGGTGTTTGTATGTAAATTTCTTGATGGAATAATTACTAGGTATATGTTTCTTTATTGAACTGTTTGTTAAAGGAAGGTTTTTAATTTAGGTCATTTATTGTGTTTTGGTGTAAGGACTAAATACAAAAACTACTAGTGTGTATAAAAATAATAAAAACCTCATTTCAAGTTAGTAACGAACACTAATTTCTGTTTTTGTTAACAATTTGTTGATAAACTAAGAGCTTTCTTAAATAATACAATGGGTTGTTAAACATAAAGAAACAACCAAGCAACATTTATTAAATGTTTTTATTTTTGTTTAGTCGGGGGAATCCTCATGGACGTCTGCTACCTCGGGAAGCGAGTAGTATCATCCCCCTGCGCACCATCCGCAATTTTGAGGTCGGTGACGGCAATTCTTTATGCCTCAGCCTGTATCAAATCCTACCTGATATTTAAAAAATCAGCCATAACTGATCGACCTTAAAACCTTGTATTGTAAAATCTAAACTACTCGTATATGTAGATATTATAGAATTGTCGTAGGTCAATTCACCTGGCTGTATACACAGGCCACACAACATAGAATCCTGAACATTTTGAACAGCATTAAACTTTGAATGAACCCTTTGTAGCCAGCCCAGTGAGACCGTGTAAACACCGCAGACCGGTATTCCGATTAATTCTGTGTTTGTAGGCGTCGATAGTACCGACTGCACCGCCTGTTTGTCTAATCGATTCAAAACTTTGGTTTAATACACTGAAACGGGTTTAATACACTTCGCAGACAATCTGTTTGTAATATACTGAATCGGGTATTGGTAAACTAGTAGGCACTTTAGTTAAAATAACATTAGAAACTTGTCATATTAAGAACACTAGAGGTACCTACTGGTAAATAAAAAACAAGTAAAATATTTTTCTATATTTCATGAACACTACAATCTAGTACACAGTAATACATCAAAAATACAGCTACATACTTACTACAATTTAGCTCAAAAAATAACTCCGAGTTTCATTTAATTGAACATGTATATTGACATCTATAAAGAAGATACATCCTTCAATTTACACTACTTTATTCATTTCTGCCTACTTCTTTCTGCCACATAATCTTACAAAGCGGATCTAAGCGTGGTGTAAGCAGAATAGATCCCCCTGGTGACAGACATAAGGCAGCTGAAGCTCAGCATGCTGATGCCGCCGGCAGACAGCGTCATGGTCTTCTGCGAGCTCTGCAGAATCACCAGAACCATCTTCATGTTGGCTTTGTCGAACTTCTCCCATTTGCAGTCGTATACCGCCGCTTCGAACACCATGCTGGCGTCCATGAGACGCTGCCCGGAGAAACAGTCCATTGCAACCTAGAAAGAAGTCGTATGTATGTATTTTTTTGTGTGTATTTCTTCTTTGTGATATGTGATTGAGGGTTTACATCCTGCTACATTGTGTTTGATTCTGACTACATTAAAATACTAGTAATACTGACCTATTAGAAAGACAGTGTGCTACTGGGGAGTTGTTGCGCTGTTTCATCTCCCGTAGCGAAAGCTCAGGAAGCGGTGAAGGGTGGGCGATGGTGTGCTGTCTATTATCATTTTGACGTTCATAAAGTGCTATATTGCAGCCTAATTTGAGTAAATTACTTGATTTTAATTTTATTGATGACCGCATTTCATACGGACCACTTCATGCTTACCTGCATAAACGCGAAAGGCATCTGCAGATAAGTGTTCTCCAGCTTTCCTAACAGCTCTGCTATCAGTCCGAGTATCAGCAGCACGAAGCCCATGGCTATCGCCCCTCTGAACACACTCTCCACCTGCCGCAGCAGGTTGATAACAATCGAATGCCGCGCCACGATCTCCTTCAAACGCTTCGATAAGCATTTGTTGATAACAAGCCTGGTCTCATGATCATACTCGTTGAAATTCGCGATAGCATTTGTTTCTTCTATCTGAGACATCGCATCTTTGACTGCGTCTGGCCAGACGTTCAGCATCTCCTGGCTTAGAGCTAACATCTGGGATTCTGTGTAACCCACGATAACAATGAGGTACGCCGTCACAGTCGCCGGTGGATAACAAATGAAGAATATTCCAGCGATCGTCATGAGATAGGCGATCTCGTAGTTTGGTGTTTCGAACATTGGTTCAAGACCTGAAAATGAAAATAATCTTGGTTTAGATAAAAACGGAATGGAATATAAGAACTTGAGGTCATTAACAAAAAACATTCGAACAATTTTGGTTGACGTATATTGGATATAACCAAGCTCAAAACTAAATAGTATTTAATATTCCCACCAAGTTACGTAGGCACTACCTATTTTATGAAAGAAAACAGAGTATCTGAAAGTCCAAGACAGTATTTTCAATAACTTCTACCCCCTACCTCACCTCACCATCTTGTATCTGACCTTACCATAAATAACATAATAGTTCTCCGGCAGGTTCCTCCCGGTGAGCACGATGGGTTTCATGAGGTAGAGCACCCCGTTCCCGACGAGCACCATCCAGTAGATGATGGCGCGCTTCTTCACGTTCCGGAGCGACTTCAGCAGGTTCGTGTGGAACCTACTGCCCTGGACGACCTGCGAGTCACACTCCAGGTAGTCGTCGGCTATCTTCTTGTATTTATCACTGGTTTGAACAGAAAAGTATTTTTAAAATATTAATTATTTGGAGTGATGATTTGCACAAGACGGCTAGTAGGAACAGGGTGTGAGTGGCTAAAAACAGATCTCAGTGGCATACTCTTCGAAAGGCCTAATTCAGATCTTTTTCAAGTAAACTAATTTATTTATGTTATACTAGCTGTTGCCCGCGACTTCGCTCGCGCAAATATCAGATTTAGTGGCAAAAGCATAACCCCTCTCTGACGCAGTCGGTTAAAAAGTAGCCTATGTGTTATTCCACGGCGCCAGTTAACTTCATACCAAATTTCATCCAAATTGATTTAGCCGTTTGAGCGTGAAAGAGTAACAAACATCCATACTTACAAACTTTCACGTTTATAATATAAGTAGGATTTAACAATTTTTATAATATATTTTAAAATGTGTTTCTTTTACTACTTTTTTTTTGTCAACGTTTTTCCCGTGTCAATTTATATTTTAACATTTTTATTAATTACGAGTTCATAGGAAGAGGTGTCGCTCGAAGAACTATAATTGATATTACTGCAGCAAAAACCAATATAACTTGAACCCGCCGACTTACATATAGACCCACATATACAGCAGTTTCAGGGTCCCGATTTCGCTGGAGATGCCGAGCGACAGCACCACCATGGCGGCCACCAGCTCGCCCGTGATGCGGCACCGCCAGAACACGAACCACGCCATGCTGAACAGGTACACGTAGAAGTAACACGCCGCTGTTGCTATGGAGATCACGTAACAGGGGAAGGGGATACCTGAAGAGACAACAGCTTTTTTTAAGTAACGCTGGGTTCTAAGGACCTACTACCAAGACAAAAGTAGTATTGCGTCAGTTTGGAAGCGTGACAGCAGACTACAAGACCTAGAGTGGCATGTCTCTTGCAGAATTGCGACTGTGGTGGTAGATCTCCAGGTTCTTAGATTTATGTAGTTCAAATGCGATAAGCAGAGGACCTGGTGTGGTTGTGCAGCTTGGAAGTTTTGAGTGTTTAATTCGGCAGAAATCTACATTTATAAGTAGTATAGATCTCTATTTATTTATTTAGAAGTATACATCTCTATTTATTTATTGATTTAATGTGCCTGAAAAGGCTTACTCGAAATAAAAACCTTTTGTTTTTTTTTGGGAGTATTGTGACCCATCCCTCTGCCCTCTATTCGTTACAGCAATTATTTGCGCTTTGTAATCTATACTCCAATACAATAGTAAAGGCACTCACGGTCATGGTACTTGCTGTCGATGTTAACGGTGAGGAACCTCAGCAGCACCGCCACGTTGCTGAGCATCGTCGTCAGGTCGCAGTACTCCAAGCTGAACTTACGGATAGCATCCATCTTTGGTCAATATCTACTGCTGAAAATATTGTAGAACAGAATCTATTTCAAAGTGCTTTAATTAATAACTTGAAGTTTATTCTCCTACATCTACCTCGCTTCTGTTCCTTCTTCAATTTAAGAACAGACAAGAATAATAAAGAATTAATATTATATTCTTTGTTCAGGTAAATTAACGGTTGTTCTAGCGTAAATGTAGATCCGCAAGTGAAGAAACAATTTAAGAATAAATTTTCAGATATCATGAGGGAAAAATAAAAGCCTTTTTATACCTACAAAGGGTTAATTAGTGGGACATGAATATAAAATGACATAAAAAGCGGTTACACAAGCGTTATAGCACTAACTACACTGTGATGAGCTATAATCAGGTGCTGACGAGTTAACACCTGCGAAATAACAAGTTTTCCAAATACGTGACCATGATTGGGTTAGAATTTGAGACATTCGTGGAACTAAAAAGTGGACTTGAAAGTTATTATTTTAGTTTTTAGATTAGGTCAATGTCAGATTAGGTCGCTGTAAACAAACTTTGCTAAAAAGGGTACATATATTGCTGAAATATCTAGTGCGAGTGCGGCACCTGCGAACAGACGATGTTGCACTTGCTAGAATCTAATCCTCACTAATGATATTGCTATCGGTGTAGCAAAATATGGACCTTTGGCACGAAAAGGAAAAATGTAATACGCCATCTCTTGGCGAGAATAGGTACCTTACTTATAACACACTTCGTGGAGAGGAGAAGCAATCGAGATCTTTTCTCATTTAATGTGAATCACAAGATTTTAAGCTATAAGCGACTTGCACAGTAGGCATCATTTTTACTTCATAATTGTCACGAAATGCTCGTCAAACATTCAATTATGTTACAATCGTGTAACTTCTGACCAAAGCACTCTAGCAAAAACCCCTGAAAAGGTTTTCATTAATTCGACTCGCGACCCCGCCACCGTGTGAGCTCATGATTAAGGACTCCGGTTGTGTCCGATACTAGTCGGGCTATCCCGATGAATACGCATGAGTAAATCGTTATATCATTTAAGCACGAAATAAAGTAATTATTTTTCACTTCAAGTATAGTCCAGTCATTTAGTCAAGTAATACTTTGCGGCGCTCGTACGTCCAAAACTATTGATTTTATGAAAAAGTGAATAAGACATAAAGTGTAGGAAATTTTTTATAGTTTAATTTTGTAGAAAACATTTTTTTCGTAAAATGCGTCGGAAAGGAGATATTCCCAAAAAAGCGTTTTTGGGCACCATTTTTTCAAAATGGCGGCGCGAGCGGCGGTCGTACGAGGTGGCAAAGTTAAAATTCGAAAAGAGCATATCGAAATCTATAAAATACCCAATTTTCAAAACTCCCGGAAAACTTTCTAGGTAAAACTACCAAATGACTGGACTAGTATACTTACTAAGTAAGTAGGTAATTCAAGCATGATAGGACAATTCCTGGTAAAATAAACATAGTATGCCACCCTTGCAGCTTTGTGTGTTTTTTATAATAAACACGTCACTTTTTATTTCTGACAAACATGTCAATGCAATTGATGATACAGTAAAACACATATGACTAGGGGTCAGTAACGAATTGAAATATGAAACCCACCATCAATAGATTGGTAGGTTTAACGTCTTACTTTTGGTGATATTATGTTAAATTAATTATTATTATGGAGTAAGGCATTATTACTGGTTTTTTTAATTTTGTTTTTTAACCAAATGGTGATGTCAAAAAAAGTTGCAAACTTTCTAAATTTGGATTCATACTTGACACAAGGAAGTACTTTGCATTATGCAAAGTAATAAAATAGTGAACGACGCTCGACGCTATTATTTCGCCGGTTTCAATTTATCTGTTACAATTTGTTAGTTGCATTACAGAAAAGATTGAATCCAAGTATTTAGATAATGCTCTGTAAGCCTGTTGTTGAACTTGAAAGTTTTTTCGCATTATAGTATGTATGAACTTGCAATAAAATCTTTTTGGCTATAGTATTTGTATCTGGCTGGTTTTGGTATAATTGAAAGTTAAAATTTTAAAGAACATAATTTCAAATTCTAATTATATTAGAGAGAGAAGGATTTTATTACAAGTTCATACATACTATAATGCGAAAAGACTTTTTCCCCGACCTATTATTTATAGAAACAAAATCAGTTTTATGTGTTTTCATTAAATAGGTTTTGAGTTACGGAGGGGTAAAAAGTGGCACCAAATAGGTAGTTCGTGTAATATAACACTCGACGCTGGCCAGCCAGCTCCTTTGCTTGAACTTGGCTTGACACGCTGCCGCGTGTCTAAATTACACCCAGACACAGAACAAATGATCGTGCTCATCACACAAATATTTATTCTCGGTGGGAATCGAACCCACGACCTCTGGAATAGCAGTCAATGTTTTAGCGATTTCGTTAGTTTAACACAGTGGTTATTAGTTTGTAAGGTTATTAAGTTTTATTTGTAAGGGCTACCGCGACGACCAAAATACATCATCATACCTACATATCAAACCAGGCGTGTCTGATGAAGCTGATTGAAGTCCGTTTAACTTTAAAATACCTTTAATCGTAATTCAGTACTCAGTGCAAAATAGTGCCCATAGCAAAAACGTAAAGTTGGACAAACTATTTAAACCAGCGATGTTAATAGTCAAGCATGTTTGAAGAACTGGAGTTATGAGTAGGTAGCTAAGAAATGATGTTGGAACAGAACTGGGTCAGAATTTGCGTTTTACATTATTAAGCTTTACAGCACTTCATATCCTTAACACCACGCTCACAAAGTCGATAGTAACAGCTTATAATTATTAAAATCTTTCCATTGCATAAGAGGACAACTGTTTTTGATAAGTGTCGTGACCAAAACTTCTCACTACCATACATGTTTTTTTAACTATTTAAAGGCAAACGTTAAATAAAACTACATCTTTAATGCTATTTCAATTTTAATAAAAAAAATTGCAATTATAATCAAAGAGAAACTAAACTAAACTGTTTTTGTTTTTTTTTAGATTATTAAAAGTAAAAGCAAAAACAAAAAAAAAAGAGAAACTTACAATAGAACAGTTGACACAAATCTATCAGAAAGTTTCATAGGATTACTGCACGTCATTATGGTAAAGAATGGTACTGTTTTAGTTATAAAATGAGTTTCGCATCAATTTTACTAACCCATAGTAGCCTTCAAAGTAGTGTACGTAGAATAAATAGATTTCATGATAGCCATGAAGCTGACGTAGTTCAGCGTGGTGACGCCGCCTGCAGACACGGTCATCGACTGCTGAGCGTTCAGCAGCATTATCATCACAGCCTTGGTGTTCGTCTTATCAAACCTTTCCCATTTACAATCGTACACCGCCTGTTCGAACAACTCACTGGCATCGATGACTCTCTGCCCAGTGAGACAGTCCATGCCGACTTGCATCAAAGCAAACGGTACCTCCATGTACGTATTTTCAAGTCCTCCGAGCAATTCTGCAATCAATGCAACTACTAGGAGAACGAATTCTATTGCTATAGCTCCTCTGAAGGTCCCTTCAATTTGTCTAAGTAGATCTAGATGCACTGCGTGGCCCTTCGCTACATATTTTAGGTTTTCTTTAACATACACGTTAATTATTGCGTCTTTAAAATCGTCAGTCTCAGAGATATCAGCAATTTCACTTTTATTTTGAAAATATTTTGCTTCGGCGTCATCCCATACATGCGTTAGTTCCTCACTTAAGGCAGTCATTTGAGCCTGAACGTAGCCTGTGATGATAATGAGAAAGGCCGAAATATTCGCAGTTAGATAGACGATTAAACTAATTGACGTCGCCATTATTATAAAGGAGATTTGATAGTTTGGTGTCTCGAACATGGGCTCCATAATGAACAAAATTCTACCGTTAAATTGTAAGATAATATAATAACCATGATTCCATCAATGTATTACGAGCAGAGAATAAAAAGTTAACAAAAAGGATTAAATTTGAGATGTTATAAATCAACAAATATTATAAAAATAGAAGTCTTTCAGTATCAAAGTTGAAACAGGTCAAGAAACGCACCATAAAGCACCAGGACGTCATCCATAAAATGTCTTCCAGGCAAGAGGATGGGTTTGGCAATATATATGACGCCGTTCCCAATGATCACCACCCAGAACAGCATGGCTCTCTTCTTCACGTCTCTGAGAGTCTTCAGAAGGTTGTTGGAGAAGCGAGACCCTGGGACCACCTCGGAGTCGCAAAGTAGACAGTCAGACACCATCTGACGAACATCCTTGCTGGAATTGTTTAGGATTTGGTTGTTATCTTAATTTTTGACGGGTTTGGTAAAAACGCGCACTTAAGTGTGGGTTCAAAGGAAACATATAGTCATTCACCGATAGTGAACTTAAAACTGAACGGTATTTCTCGTAATGAAAATTAAAATGACTGCACATAACTTATTGCCTGCTGGGCTTGAACGAAACAATTCATATGTTTAGTAATCTGATATCGTCAGAGTCAGGGAATTGAATAAATATTTGGTTTGAACGTAAGCAGCAATGGACTGCAATAGACCGATGATGATGATGATTAAAACTCTGTGCCTAAGAAATCATACTCACATATAAATAAGCATATAGAGAAACTTGACGGCACTGATTTCGCTGGCGATGCCTAACGAGAACACAATGAGAGCGGCGAGGACGTCGCCGGTCTCCGGACAGCGGCAGAAGACGAACCATATCATAGAGACGAAGTACACGTAGAGGTAGCAGAGCACAGCCACCGGCGTCAGGATGTAGAAGATGACGGGGATGCCTGAAGAATAGCGTCATGTTGCTTCAGGGAAAATAATAGCAGTGTTTGTAAAGTTAAAATCAGGTTAGCTCTTACGTTGAGAGTGTGATTCAGGGACAATAAATCGATCTTCAAATATTTTTCCATTCTACCGTCGTGGACCATGGTAACTTTGAATATGATTTAGAAATCCAATATCGAGCTTATTCATTGCTAAGTTTTGTTCGTTAATCTACAACTAAATATTGAATTTATTTTAGTTTAAAATCAATTTTCCTTTCAAGTATTACCTAATTAAGGCCTCTGCTATGTCTCTATTTCTGTATAGTAAATTGTGTGATTTCAATACTTCATTTTCATAATTTACAACAACTTTCCAGAATACACTTCTCTTTAAAGATTTATAACCTTCATTCATTCACAATACTCTAAGGACGTTCATGGTGTGTAATATAGGGTTGGATACAGGGTGCTCATCCATCACTTAGCTATCTATTCGTGATTTGTAACCTAGATTTCAAAAACATGGCTACAGTACCAGAATTCTACAGGAACTACCAAAAATAGGTTTCATTACAACAGTAGTAACTGCACTCACGGTCATGATACTTGCTGTCGATGTTAACGGTGAGGAACCTCAGCAGCACCGCCACGTTGCTGAGCATCGTCGTCAGGTCGCAGTACTCCAAGCTGAACTTACGGATAGCATCCATCTTTGATCAATATATCTACTGCTGAAAATTTTGTAGAACGAAATCTACTAGAAAATATAAATTATATTTTTTCTCATACACACGATATTAATTATTTATTTTCTCTCTTTTTTATTTATTGTTTCTGTTTAATAAGTATTACGATATTTGGTCTCATTCTTCTTGATACTTTTCTCCAAATTTCGTTTTTAAGAAGAAAGAGTAGAATAGAATGGAATCATTAAATCTTCATACTTTTCAAAAATATAACGCAATAACAACTTCAGATTGAATTACCAAATATTATGAACGAAAACAAGGAGTTAATTGGTGAAACAAAAATCACTATCACTACATAGTATAAAACAAAGTCGCTTTTTCTGTCATGTGTGTTGTATGTCCCTATGAACGCTCAAATCTTTAAAACTACGCAACGGATTTTGATGCGGTTTTTTTTAATAGATAGAGTAACTCATGAGGAAGGTTTTTATGTATAATATCATCCATTAAATAGTAGACAAATACTGTTATTTTTGAGGTTTCTAATGTGATGTCGCAAATAATTACATTTTTTCCGCTTACATTGCAAACGCAGGCTGAATCCTACGAGATTTATCAAAATAATGTACTAAGTATTGTACACAATGAAAAGGTCTACAGAAAACTCCGCGATGGTATATGTCTATCTCTTATGGATATCCCACAATAACATTTTTTTGTCATTTACTTTTTACGACAAATAATGACTAATATTCGAAGCGATTTTAACCAATACAGCATTAATCCTTATCCAATTAAATACCTTAAATACATTGTTGATTTAATATAGATCTATTTGGCCTTTTACAGCATCTGATTTAAATCAATATTTTTGAAGATGTACAGATTTAAAAATTGCGGAACGTAGCGTTTACGGCGACGCGGCGCGGCGGCAGCGTGCCTATAAATAGCGCGTCGGAGGTAAATGTAAAAAAAGTAAATGTAAAAAAAAGTAAAAATGTAAAAAAAAGTAAAAATGTTAAAAAATTGTAAAAAAAAAGTAAAAATGTAAAAAAAAGTGAAAATATTGTGTATAAAAGATATTCCAAAGATAAGGAAAGGGGAATTGTTTTAAGTACTCCAAAAACGCGTGCGGGCTACGGGCAGTAAATGAATAAATCAAATCTACTGGATTGATTTTATCATTTTTTCAGTGAGTTACATATTTTAAACCCGTGCAAAGCCGGAGCGGGCCGCTATGTTTTTTATAAACAACGTTCACAGTT
This sequence comes from Chrysodeixis includens, assembly GCA_941860345.1. NCBI lineage: Eukaryota > Metazoa > Arthropoda > Insecta > Lepidoptera > Noctuidae > Chrysodeixis > Chrysodeixis includens. The sequence continues at coordinate 868,792 of OW796107.1, read as the reverse complement.
TTTCTGTAGCGTATTTAGCATATCAGCATTGCACCCGTGCGAAGCCGGGGCGGGTCGCTAGTATAAAATAAAATTTAATCGGTTACATAAGTGCTGTAGCAGTAACTACACTGTAAGGAGTTATAATCACTTGTTGTCGAGTAAACACCTGCGAATTGATAGGTTTTCCTAAGCATGGCCATGATTGGGTCTTAATTTGAGACATACGGGGAATTTCCAGACTTGAAAGTGATCGAGTTATAGTATTCAGATTAATAAGACGACTTATATGTATTTGGCATTCAAAAAAATACCTAAACTTCCTGAAGTTTTACATTTTCCTTTGGGAATCTTAATACAATTTTGCAATAACTAATGACATCTATCGCTACGCTCAGTAAAATCCACACATCTCTACATTTTTTCATCTTTCTTAAAACCTTGAATAACGCCATCTCTTGGAGCGATCACGTATTACACTTTCATCATACTCTTCCTATAAAACTGTAGCAACCGACAGTTTTTCTCATTTTGAGTCAATGTGAAATACAAGTTATCGAAGAAATCAGTTATCTTTCTTTTTCCCCAAAGATGCGTAAAATATCAAAAACATTAAAACTCAGAAAATTTCTTTCATAATTGAACAAAAAAGCTCTAGAAACACTGTTCAGATTAGTCACAAACGGTCTACTTTCAATGAATTATTAACAATACTTAAAGGATTTTGCAATAAAACATATACTTACAGCTTAAAGCATTAAACCAACAACAATTATTTTTGACTTTGTACATGTTATTTAGGACAATCCTTGCGAGCAATGGACAAAATATTTGCCATGGCCACCCTTGCAATTCTGTGTGGTTTCATACAAAAAACACGTCACTATTATTTCTGATAAACATGTCAATACAGTTGATGATATAGTAAAACACATATGACTAGGGGTCAGTTTGCGAATTGAAATAATAAATCCACCTTACATAGATGTGTAGCTAACACTTGAGTTATTTTTTTTTCAGTGACCAGGATTTTCTTGCAACTATCGAAGCTAAATGGTATTTTTTATTGAAATCCTTTAATTGCATAAGAGGATGCTTGTTTTCTTTCCGCGACCTTTGATGTGAAACGAATAGTTTATACTAATACTTGCAAGGAGCTATTTATAGAAATATACGGTAAATAAAACTAACGCTTTTCAAGTGCATACTAATTTTATTCAAAGAAAAACATACAACAGTTGAGAGTTGAATTATCTGTGGGAGAAAGTGTCATAAGAAAATTAAATGTTATAATGTCGTAGATAGAATGGTTCAGTTGTGATATGAGTTTCAAACCGTCCCTTGTCTAATCCATAGTAGCCTTCAAAGTAGTGTATGTAGAATAAATAGATTTCATGATAGCCATGAAGCTGACGTAGTTCAGCGTGGTGACGCCGCCTGCAGACACGGTCATCGACTGCTGAGCGTTCAACAGCATTATCATCACAGCCTTGGTGTTCTTCTTATCAAACCTTTCCCATTTACAATCGTACACCGCCTGTTCGAACAACTCACTGGCATCGATGACTCTCTGCCCGGTGAGGCAGTCCATACCGACTTGCATCAAAGCAAACGGTACCTCCATGTACGTATTCTCAAGTCCTCCGAGCAATTCTGCAATCAATGCAATTACTAGGACACAGAATTCTATTGCTATAGCTCCTCTGAAGATCCTTTCAATTTGTCCAATAAGATCTAGATTCACTGCATGACTCTTCGCTATATTTTTTAGGTTTTCTTTAACATACACGTTAATTATTACGTCTTTAAAATCGTCAGTCTCAGATACATCAGCAACTTCACGTTTATTCTGGAAATATTTTTCTTCGGCGTCATCCCATACATGCGTTAGTTCCTCACTTAGGGCAGTCATTTGAGCCTGAACGTAGCCTGTGATGATAATGAGAAAGGCTGAAATATTCGCAGTTAGATAGACGATTAAACTTATTGACATCGCCATTATTATAAAGGAGATTTGATAGTTTGGTGTCTGGAACATGGGCTCCATACCTATGAACAAAATTGTACCAATTCTGTGATATGATTTTATCAATGTATTACGTAAGTATCAGTGAATAAAAAGTTATCAAAAAGAAATAAGTGTTCAGTGTAAAAAAAAAACAACTTATATTTATAATCTTTCGGTATCAAAGTTGAAACAGGTCAAGAAACACACCATAAAGCACCAGGACGTCATCCATAAAATGTCTTCCAGGCAAGAGGATGGGTTTAGCAATATATATGACGCCGTTCCCAATGATCACCACCCAGAACAGCATGGCTCTCTTCTTCACGTCTCTGAGAGTCTTCAGAAGGTTGTTGGAGAAGCGAGACCCTGGGACCACCTCGGAGTCGCAAAGTAGACAGTCAGACACCATCTGACGAACATCCTTGCTGGAATTGTTTAGGATTTGATTAATATCTATTTTTTGACAGCTTTGGCAAAAACGCGGGTTCAAAGGAAACGTTTAGCCAATCATCGATATTGAATTTGAAACTAAACAGTATTTCGTAATGAAATTAAAATGACTGCACGTAGCTTATTGTGTTTTAGGCTTGAACAAAAAAAATTATGTATGGTAATTTCATCTCGTCGGAGTCAGGGGATTGAATAAACATTTGGTTTGGACGTAAATTAGGTTATTAAAGCTCTGCCTTGGAGAGACCTATATGCAGCAGTGGACTACGATAAGCTGATGATGCTGATGATGATGATGACGATTAAAGTCCGGTTTCTAAGGAATCATACTCACATATAAATAAGCATATACAGAAACTTGACGGCACTGATTTCGCTGGCGATACCTAACGAGAACACAATGAGAGCGGCGAGGACGTCGCCGGTCTCCGGACAGCGGCAGAAGACGAACCATATCATGGAGACGAAGTACACGTAGAGGTAGCAGAGCACAGCCACCGGCGTCAGGATGTAGAAGATGAGGGGGATGCCTGGAATATAGCGAAAATATATATATTTTTTTAAGCCCAATTTTTCCTAACATTATTTTTACTTTCCTTTCATTGTATCTGTAAGTATTAACTAAATAAGGCGTCGAATCCTTGAAGCTGTGATAGCCTAGTACTAAGACCATAGGACTGCCAAGTCAAAGGTCTCGAGTTCGATCCCTACGGCGCGCTCCGACTTTTCGAAAGTTGTGTGCGTTTTAGAAATAAATATCACAGCTTCCGTGTTTCGGAAGGCACGTAAAAATGTGGGTCCTGTGCTTGAGCTCTCTCCAGCCGTGTCGGATTACCGTCCCATCGGGCTATGAGAGTGTGCAACTGTGTTTGCGCACACGCTTGTGCACTATAATATGTCCCGCGTAGCTGGCTGGTGTCATCATAACACTAGCCGCCGTGGCCGAAATCGGTCTGGACACATTATAAACAAGGCCAATTCTTGTTATCCAGATCGTTCCTTTGCTCTGTCTCTACTCGTAATTCGCTCAGATATCTGTTCGTAGTGTTCGTACTAGCAAATTCTCGTGATTACAAATATAGGTTTCAAAACATGGTAACAGTGCCAGGATTCTACAGGAACTACCAAAAAAGGTTTTATTACTCTAATAGTAACTGCACTCACGGTCATGATACTTGCTGTCGATGTTAACGGTGAGGAACCTCAGCAGCACCGCCACGTTGCTGAGCATCGTCGTCAGGTCGCAGTACTCCAAGCTGAACTTACGGATAGCGTCCATCTTTCATCAATATATCTACTGCTGAAAATTTTGTGGAACGAAATCTACTAGAAAATATTTTTTTTTCTCATACACACGATATTAATTATTTATTTCCTCTCTTTTTTATTTATTGTTTCTTTTTAATAAGTATTACGATATTTGGTCTCATTCTTCTTGATAATTTCTCCAAATTTCGTTTTAAAGAAGAAAGAGTAGAATAGAATGGAATCATTAAATCTTCATACTTTTGAAGAAGATAATGCAGTAACAACTTCAGATTGAATTACCAAATATTATGAACGTAAAAAACAAGGAGTTAATTGGTGAAACAAAAACATAAAATTAAATAAAAATTGGTTACGTAAGTGGTGTGGCGGTAACAACACTGTAAGGAGTTATAATCACTTGTTGTCGTGTAAACACCTGCGAATTGATAGGTTTTCCTAAGCATGGCCATGGTTGGGTCTCAATTTGAGACATACGGGGAATTTCAAGACTTGAAGGTGATCGAGTATTCAGATTAATATGACGACTTATATGTATTTGATATTTTAATGCATACCTAAACTTTCAGAAGGTCTACACTTTTCTTTAGGAATATTGATACAATTTTGCAATAACTAAGGACATCTATCGCTACGCTTAGTAAAATCCAAACATCTCTACATTTCTTAATCTTCCTTAAAACCTTGAATAACGCCATCTCTTGGAGCGAATATGTACCAAACCTACATTACACGCTTTCTGTAAAACTGTAATAACAATCGACAGTTTTGCAGGAAGTCATTTTGAGTTAATGTGAAATATAAGCTATCGTAGAAAACATTTCTGTTTCATAATTTGAACAATAATTTCTAGAAACACTGAATTGTCCAGCTTGGTCACAATCTTGCTGTCAATAAACTCGCACCGGGACATAACTTTAAATGAATGATTTAAAATACTTAAAAGATTTTTCCATAAAACATGCAGCTACAGCAATTATTTTTGACCTTGCACATGATACTTAGGACAATCCCTGCGAGCAATGAACAAAATATCTGCCATGGTCACCCTTGCAATTCTGTGTGGTTTCATACAAAAAACACGTCACTTTTATTTCTGATAAACATGTCAATACAGTTGATGATACACTAAAACACATATGACTAGGGGTCAGTAACGAATTGAAATAATAAATCCACCTTACATAGATGTGCAGGTTTCACTCGAGTTATTATACCTATATTTGTCAGTACCTGGGTTTTTCCTACAACCATCGTAGCTAAATGGTAATTTTTATTGATATCTTTCAATTGAATAAGAGGACGTTTGTTTTCGATAAGTTCCGTGACTTATAACATGAAACGAATAACGTTAATGTTTATACTAATATGATCTGTTCGGGAAACCAGTTCTAAGGCGTTCTTTATAGAGATATACGGTAAATAAAACGAACGCTTCTCTAGTGCATACTGATTTTATTCAAACAGAAACATACAACAGTTGAGAGTTGAAATATCGGTGGGAGAAAGTGTCATAAGAAAATTAAATACTATAATGTCATAAATAGAATGGTTCAGATGTGATAAGAGTTTCAAACCGTCCCTTGTCTAATTCATAGTAGCCTTCAGAGTGGTGTACGTAGAGTAAATAGATTTCATGATAGCCATGAAGCTGACGTAGTTCAGCGTAGTGACGCCGCCTGCAGACACGGTCATCGACTGCTGAGCGTTCAACAGCATTATCATCACAGCCTTGGTGTTCTTCTTATCAAACCTTTCCCATTTACAATCGTACACCGCCTGTTCGAACAACTCACTGGCGTCGATGACTCTCTGCCCGGTGAGACAGTCCATACCGACTTGCATCAAAGCAAACGGTACCTCCATGTATGTATTCTCAAGTCCTCCGAGCAATTCTGCAATCAATGCAACTACTAGGAGACAGAATTCTATAGCCTCTGAAGGTCCCTTCAATTTGTCTAAGTAGGTCTAGATTCACTGCGTGGCTCTTCGCTATATATTTTAGGTTTTCTTTAACATACATGTTGATTATTACGTCTTTAAAATCGTCAGTCTCAGAGATACCAGCAACTTTACGTTTATTCTGGAAATATTTTTCTTCGGCGTCATCCCATACATGCGTTAGTTCCTCACTTAGGGCAGTCATTTGAGCCTGAACGTAGCCTGTGATGATAATGAGAAAGGCTGAAATATTTGCAGTTAGATAGACGATCAAACAGATTGACATCGCCATTATTATAAAGGAGATTTGATAGTTTGGTGTCTCGAACATGGGCTCCATACCTATGAACAAAATTATACCAAATCTGTGATATGATTTCATCAATGTATTACGTAGGTATCAGTAAATGAATAGTTATCAAAAAGGAATAAGTTTTCAATGTAAAAAAAAAACAACTTATATTTAAAATCTTTCGGTAAAAGTTGAAATAGGTAAAGAAACAAACCATAAAGCACCAGGACGTCATCCATAAAATGTCTTCCAGGCAAGAGGATGGGTTTGGCAATATACATCACGCCGTTCCCAATGATCACCACCCAGAACAGCATGGCTCTCTTCTTCACGTCTCTGAGAGTCTTCAGAAGGTTGTTGGAGAAGCGAGACCCTGGGACCACCTCGGAGTCGCAAAGTAGACAGTCAGACACCATCTGACGAACATCCTTGCTGGAATTGTTTAAGATTTGGTTATTATCTTAATTTTTTGCTAGCTTGGGTAAAATTGCGGGTTCAAAAATGTAACCGATTGTGAGCTTCAGTGTGAATATGAAACTGAACGGAATACCGTTCGAAAAATATCTCGTAATGAAAACTAAAATGGCTGCACGTAGTCTTTTGGGCTTAGTCTTAGTAATCTTATCTCGTCAGAGTCAGGGGATTGAATAAACATTTGGTTTGGATGCAAATTAAATCGGATCATTAAAGCCCTGTGCCTAAGAAATCATACTCACATATAAATAAGCATATACAGAAACTTGACGGCACTGATTTCGCTGGCGATGCCTAACGAGAACACAATGAGAGCGGCGAGGACGTCGCCGGTCTCCGGACAGCGACAGAAAACGAACCATATCATGGAGACGAAGTACACGTAGAGGTAGCAGAGCACAGCCACCGGCGTCAGGATGTAGAAGATGACGGGGATGCCTGGAAAGTAGCGAAAATATATTTTTTTTAAGCCCAATTTTGCCTTTACATTATTTTTTCTTTCCTTTCATCGTATCTCTAAGTATTAACTAAAAAAGGCGTTAAATCCTTGAAGCTGTGATAGCCTAGTGGTAAGACCATAGGACTGCCTAGTCAAAGGTCTGGAGTTCGATCCCCACGGCACGCACTGACTTTTCGAATGTTGTGTACGTTTTAGAAATAAATATCACAGCTTCCGTGTTTCGGAACGCTAGTGAAAATGTGGGTCCTGCGCCTAATCTCTCTCCGATCGGGTCGGATTACCGTCCCATCGGGCTATGCGAGTAAAGGAATAGAGAGTTCACCTTTGTTGGCACACGCTTGTGCACTACAATATGTCCCGCGTAGCTGGCTGGTGTCATAGTAACACTAGCCGCTGTGGCCGAAATCGGTCCGGACACATTATTAATAAGGCCAATTCTTATTATCCAGATCGTTCCTCTGCTCTGTCTCTACTCCTGTGCTTTGCACAAAATGTTTGGCATAGTGATTCGCTCAGATATCTGTTCGTAGTTTTCGTATTAGCAACTTTTCGGGATTAGAAATCTAGGTTTCAAAAACATGGCTACAGTACCAGAATTTTACAGGAACTACCTACTATTACTACCTACTACGATTTTATTACACTAGTAGTAACTGAACTCACGATCATGATACTTGCTGTCAATGTTAACGGTGAGGAACCTCAGCAGCACCGCCACGTTGCTGAGCATCGTCGTCAGGTCGCAGTACTCCAAGCTGAACTTACGGATAGCATCCATCTTTCATCAATATATCAGCAGCTGAAAATTTTGTGGAACGAAATCTATTTAAAAATATAAATTATTTATTTTCTCATTTTTCTTGATGCCTCTCTCTAGATTTCTTCTTCAAGAAGAAAGAGTAGAATATAACAGATTCATGAAATCTTAATACTTTTAAAGTAGATAATGAAATGTTAACTTCAGATTGAATTACCAAATATTATGAACGTAAAAAACAAGGAGTTAAATGGTGGGACAAAAATATAAAATGAAATAACAATTGGTTACGTAAGTGATGTGGCGGTAACCACACTGTAAGGAGTAATAATCACTTGTTGTCGAGTAAACACCTGCGAATTGATAGGTTTTCCAAAGCATGGCCATGATTGGGTCTCAATTTGGGACAGACACGGAACTTGTGGACTTAAAAGTGATCGAGTTTTAGTATTCAGATTAATATGACGACATCGTACTCTATGTTTTTGGTATCCAAAAAAATACCTAAACTTCCTAAAGGTCTACACTTTCGTTTGTAAATCTTGATATAATTTGCAATAACTAATGACATCTATCGCCACGCTCAGTAAAATCCACACATCTCTACATTTCTTCAACTTTTTTAAAACCTTGAACAACGCCATCTCTTGGAGCGATCACGTACCAAACTTCCAAAATACTCTTCCTGTAAAACTGTAGCAATCGACAGTTTTTCTCATTTTGAGGTTATGAGGAATACAAGCTAATAGAAAACATTTTTTTTTTTCATAATTTGTACAATAATCTCTAGAAACACTGAAATGTCCAGCTTGGTCACAATCTTGCTGTCAATAAACTCGCACCGTGACATAACTTTCAATGAATTATTAAAAATACTTGATGGTTTTTTTCAATAAACATACAGTTACAGCTATAATTTTTGATTTTGCACATGATACTTAGGACAATCCCTGCGAACAATGGACAAAATATTTGCCATGGCCACCCTTGCAGTTTTGTGTGGTTTCATACAAAAAACACGTCACTTTTGTTTCTGATAAACATGTCAATACAGTTGATGATACACTAAAACACATATGACTAGGGGTCAGTAACGAATTGAAATAATAAATCCACCTTCCATAGATGTGTAGGTAGCACTTGAGTTTTTTTTTTCAGTGACCAGGATTATCTTGCACCCATCGTAGCTAAACAACAACTTTTATTGATATCTTTCAATTGAATAAGAGAACGTTTGTTTTCGATAAGTTACGCGACTTTTGACGTGAAATGAATAGCTTTAAAGTGTATACTAATACAATGTTTTTTGGAAATTTAGTTTCAAGGAGTTCTTTATAGAGATATATTATACGGTTAATAAAACTAAAGCTTCTCTAGTGCATACTAATTTTATTCAAAGAGAAACATACAACAGTTGAGAGTGGAAATATCTGTGGGAGAAAGTGTCATAAGAAAATTAAATGTTGAAATTTTATAGATTGGTTCAGTTGTGATATGAGTTTCAAACCGTCCCTTGTCTAATCCATAGTAGCCTTCAGAGTGGTGTATGTAGAATAAATAGATTTCATGATAGCCATGAAGCTGACGTAGTTCAGCGTGGTGACGCCGCCTGCAGACACGGTCATCGACTGCTGAGCGTTCAACAGCATTATCATCACAGCCTTGGTGTTCTTCTTATCAAACCTTTCCCATTTACAATCGTACACCGCCTGTTCGAACAACTCACTGGCATCGATGACTCTCTGCCCGGTGAGGCAGTCCATACCGACTTGCATCAGAGCAAACGGTACCTCCATGTACGTATTCTCAAGTCCTCCGAGCAATTCTGCAATCAATGCTACTACTAGGACACAGAATTCTATTGCGATAGCTCCTCTGAAGATCCTTTCAATTTGTCCAATTAGATCTAGATTCACTGCGTGGCTCTTCGCTATATATTTTAGGTTTTCTTTAACATATGCGTTAATTATTACGTCTTTAAAATCGTCAGTCTCAGAGATATCAGCAACTTCACGTTTATTTTGGAAATATTTTTCTTCGGCGTCATCCCATACATGCGTTAGTTCCTCACTTAGGGCAGTCATTTGAGCCTGAACGTATCCTGTGATGATAATGAGAAAGGCCGTAATATTCGCAGTTAGGTAGACGATCAAACAGATTGACATCGCCATTATTATAAAGGAGATTTGATAGTTTGGTGTCTGGAACATGGGCTCCATACCTATGAACAAAATTGTACCAATTCTATGATATGATTTCATCAATGTATTACGTAGGTATCAGTGAATAAAAAGTTATCAAAAAGGAATAAGTCTTCAGTGTAAAAAAAACAACTTATATTTATAATCTTTCGGTATCAAAGTTGAAATAGGTAAAGAAACACACCATAAAGCACCAGGACGTCATCCATAAAATGTCTTCCAGGCAAGAGAATGGGTTTGGCAATATACATCACGCCGTTCCCGATGATCACCACCCAGAACAGCATGGCTCTCTTCTTCACGTCTCTGAGAGTCTTCAGAAGGTTGTTCGAGAAGCGAGACCCTGGGACCACCTCGGAGTCACACAGTCGAAGGTCAGACACTATTCGGCGGACTTCCTTGCTGCAATTGATTTATGTCACTGATCAAACATTCGCTCTTAAGTATCATGTGTCTCTATCACTGCTAAGAGTATTTTAGACACGAATAGACATTTTGACATGGTAACACATAATAAGCACCAGCTTACTAAGTTTATTGCCGTTCATGAGTACGGTCCTGTGTATGTAAGTTGGGATCATACTCACGTATAAATAAGCATATACAGAAACTTGACGGCACTGATTTCGCTGGCGATGCCTAACGAGAACACAATGAGAGCGGCGAGGACGTCGCCGGTCTCCGGACAGCGGCAGAAGACGAACCATATCATGGAGACGAAGTACACGTAGAGGTAGCAGAGCACAGCCACCGGCGTCAGGATGTAGAAGATGAGGGGGATGCCTGGAAAATAGTGGAGCATTACATGGCCTGTACGAAAACCTCAAATTGTTTGTTACATTTTGAGCGTAACGTCGGGGTAGTTATGTTACTTTTGAAATCCATCTCCGTTCTTCATCTATCGCTAGATTTCAACGACTAATTCGTGAATAATTAAAGAGGTAGCTGGTAGGTATCCAATAGTCCTTTTTTGTGTTTTATCCTTAACATAATTAGATTGTCTTGATTATAACAGACATTCTCGGGCGCTGAACTGATACTACTGGACAAAGGCCTTCTTAATGTTTTTTTACTCTCATCTATATTCCCGTTACAAAGTTAATAGAAATTTTAATACTTACCTTTTTCATCATTAACATCAATTTTCAATGTAAGCGCCTTCAGAAGAAAAGCAACATTGCCCATACAAGATTTTAAGTCACAATACTCTATACCAAACTTGCGAATTGCCGACATGGCCATGGTTCCTCAATTCACTGATTTCTTCTTTTCCTGTTTAAGTTGTACCTATATAGTCCCTTTATCCGTTAGTTATCGTTGCAATAATTTAACATAAGTTAGTTATGTAACCTTTTCCTAAAAAGGCTTCACTATAATCTTACCTACCTAAGGTGATAAAGTGCCCAATAATATTCTAAGCGAACCTAAATAAACTGTAAACGGGGATACTAATATTTGGCCTGTCTACAGTATTCATTTTTGTTAATACCTGCATAAAAATCTACCTACCAATGATTTAATCACTAAAACTATTCTTTCAATAAACGATATTGCCGTGTTACTATATCATGGACCCTAATGTAGTGTAAGCAGAGTAAGAGGACTTGATGATGGACATGAAACAGCTGAAGCTGAGCGTGGCCATGCCTCCAGCAGACAACGTCATCGTCTTCTGCGAGTTCTGCAACATCACCAACACGATCTTCTTGTTCGACTCGTTAAAGTTCTCCCACTTACAACCGTACACCGCTTGCTCGAACCTTATGTTGGCATCCATTACCTTCTGCCCTATATAACAGTCTACCCCCACTTGTATTAACGTGAACGGTATTTGTAACATCGTGTTGTTTAGACCGCCAAGTAATTCTGCTATCAGACCGATGATAAGGAACAGAAACCCGACAGCGTTTGGTCCTCTCATCGCATATTCGATCTCTTCTAAAAGGTTAACATTGACAGCGTGTCGTCCTATTATGTCAACGAGATGCTTCTTTATATACTGATTAAGAATTTCTGCTTCTTTATGATCGTTGAATATTTTGTTTTCAAAATAAACAGATTCAAAGTTGCTCCACTCTTTCATTGTTTTCTGGTAGTGGTTTTGGGCGTCACTCCATAGATGTAGCATTTCGTCGCTGAGAGACAGCATCTGAGCCTCTGTGTACCCGATAATGACTATGAGGAAGCCGGAGACGTTGGCGACTGTGTAACAGATGAATACGACGTCGATGGCCATCACTACTGCCGCTATCTCGTAGTTTGGAGACTGAAACATCGGTTCCAAACCTAAAACAAAGTCGTGTGAACTTTTATTAACATTCAATCTAAAAAATCGTGAGCACACAATTTTAAATAAAGAAAATAAATATTTCTTAAATATTAGAAAGTTTAGGCAGGAATGCAGTTTTGGAATCCAAATGTGACCATTCCAAATGTCTTCAGCAGGTAAGATTTCGAAAGTTGGACTAATACCTAATACTCGTTGTAACAATAAGCAGCAGTTCATGACCAACCGGTGGAGGCTTACCGAAAATGACATAAGCATCGACAGTGAGATGCTGCCCAGGCGTAACTATCGGCTGAGCCACGTACAGCACAGCATCCACCATGAGCACCAGCCAGTAGATGATGGCGCGCCTCTTCACGCTCCGGAGAGCCTTCGTCATGTTGTTTGCGAACCGACTTCCCTTCACCACTAGGGCGTCGCAGGCTAGATATCTGTTTGTCAAGTTCTTGAGCTTTTTCCTAAAAAAATATTTGTCTTTGAAGGAAAATTCGTAAATATGGCTGTGAAGGATATAAGTAACACAGCTAGTACAAACATTTTATACAGCATTTTTTTCTAGCTACTTGATCACAATGTCAAAATTCAACTGCTCTAAATCGGGTTTCGTTTTCACTTTATTGTTACATTATTTAAAGGATAAAATACTAGAACTATTTTTCCGTCCTGCGTAGATATCTCCTCTCCCCTATCGAACACTCATTCGTTACGTATAGTTTAGAGCTATAGCTCCTGTTCTATAATCCATACTAACTCGTATATCCTCATATAAAACAGCTTGATGATGGCGACTTCGCTGGTACTGTTTAGCGAGAAGACGATGGCAGCGGCCACCAGGTCGCCGGTCTCGCGGCAGCGGACAAACGTGAACCAGATGCCAGAAAACACGTACACGTAGAAATACGTCATGGATACGGATATCATTATCACGTAGATCAAGGTTGGGATGGCTGCAAAATGAATATTGTTAGAGCGAATCTTTTACAGTGAAAATAATGATAAGTATGGTGTTAAGTAATCGTAACACGAGAAAGCTATCGAATGGTGACGCATGAAGGAATGAAGCGAACCCGTTGTCCTGTATTGAATTCAATTCAATTCAAATCATTTATTTCAGATTAATATCCAAGATTAATATTTCAGATACAGATTATTATTAATATTGTAACAAGTGATAGTAATACTGACATCATATCTGAAAATCATATTAGCCTTTCGGTGTTACGACACCAGTCCCAAAAATTAAACTTAATCACACAGTATGAGTATACTTATAATTTTATAGACCAATCTTTCAAACGATGAACTTGAACTTTGCAGACAATTTTTTAAGTACTTACGTTTGTTGTTCCTTCCATCTATATTTAAAGTTAGTATTCTCAGCATGTCAGACACATTAGATAACATTGTCGGCAGATCGCAGTACTCCAAGCCGAACTTCCGCAATCCCTCCCACATTTTACCACCCATTTTGACTCTCTCAAACATCTTTACATTTTCAAACTAAAACTGACTGTATCACTCCGGTATTCTGAATGTAGAATGTTCGAGAAATATTACGACCATTACGTTTCCAAGTTTTAGTTTTATCCAATGAATTACTTAAGCAAATTATAGTTATAATATTCGATACAAAAAGTTTTGTAATCCTTTACGTAATTACTTCATTACAAATTAATATTATTCATAAGTAAGTTTCTTTTGTTCGTTAATCCAGAAACTTATGTTTGTGCTCGATAGTTGTTGGATGACGTAGCTCGATCGACGCCAGGTATTCAATATAGTCATTATGTAAAGCTATTAGTTTTGTATCGCAGGATGATTTGTCGTTTCCACACAATTTCGTTTTATTTGTATAAGGTACATTTTATAACCGTGCGCTTCTGTCGAAGTACTGTCAGAACTCATTTTTAGGTTTCCTTTTTACTGATGTTGTGTTATTTTATAAGACTAACTGGAACTACCTATCAGTGAGTCTAAGTACATCTCTAACTAAGTAATTATCTACTTTTCTTTCTGTTCTGTCTAACTCATTGTTGTCCTCAGCGTCGTGTACGCCGAGTATATAGATCTGATGACGTGCATCAAACAGCTGAGGTTCAGCACAATGACCCCGCCGGCTGACAGCTGCATCGGTTTCTGAGAGTTCTGTAGCATTATCAATACCGTCTTCATATTTTTCAAGTTGAAATTCTCCCATTTACAATCGTACACCGCATTTTCGAACTTGAGGCTAGCATCCATTAACCGCTGCCCGGTCAAGCAATCCATACCGACTTGCATCATTGAAAATGGGATTTCTATCCAAGTGTTCTCCAACCCACCCAGTAACTCAGCTATCAGAGCTATTACTAGAAGTAAGAATTCAAGTACTATAGCACTCCTGAACACCGTCTCAATTTCAAATAAAAGTTTGATATTCCTACTGTGTATTTTGATGATTTCTTTAAGACGGTTTTCGACATACTCATTGATGGCTTTAGTTTTGACAACAGTCTTATCTTCATTTGTATCGGTGAGAGTAGATGTAGCATTATCTGCATTATCGTAGTGTTTTTCAGCGTCGTCCCATAGATTTAGTAGTTCTTCAGTCAGTGCCAACATCTGGGCTTCGACGTACCCGGAGGCAACGATCAGGAAGGCGGTGATGTTGGCGGGGAGGTAGCAGCAGAACGTCACTCCGGCCACGAACAGCGTGAAGGCTATCTCGTAATTTGGTGACTCTAACATTGGTTCTAAGCCTGTGAATTAAAAATTAGTTTAGTACAACGTAATAAAGTTTAAGGTGCCTTTAAAATGAAACTTAATACTTTTTTTTAACATTAACGAAATTCAACGACTGTTTGCCAATTCAATTCTCATAACAAGCGATAAAAACTAACATTACCAAAACATAATTATAGAACTAGCTGAAATAAAAAGTAAAAATTTTGTTGTTTTAATAAAGTAAAGCGCCAATTAGTAATATTTTAATAAAACGAATTCCATCCGTAACTTATAATTTTGAAACAATTTTGAAAAACACCGGTGACCATGTTAAATCTTTAACATTGGTATATCAAGCGAAAACCATTGCAATCGTAGGTGGGTACTCACTATACAGCGTGTATATTTGAACGACGGACTTATTGAAGGAGGGTGGTCAGTATTCGATTCACGTCCCAAATATGTAAAAAACTATGACCTTAATTTTTCATATAACTATCCGATAAAATACAGTATTTATGAACACAGAGCGCAAAATGCCTAATATCACGCGCCAAACACGTGCCGCCGCTAAGGCAGCGAGCGCGCAAGCCCCCCCGCGCCCCTTGTGATGTCAACGACGAGTGCCGCGCAGTGAAATGCATTCATACCTACGTCGGCGTCGGTCATTGACCGCGCATGTGTTCGATAAGCGCGAGGGTGTTAAAACGTTGCGAAGTTATTAGGACTTTTTTGGAACGATTTTGTTCGTCATTAATCAGGGTTTTTTTTATTGTTTATACGTTTATTGGTGAAGTCTATGCATAAACTATTGGTGGTTTGAATAAGTCCGTCGTTCAAATATACATACTGTAGAATCATCTTGTCAAAATCTTCTCTTGCGTCTTGCTTCACAGCTTTTTCTTGATCTTTGTCTTCTAAACTGACAGCTTTTTATATCATCGTGTTTTGCACTCTGCGTTATTTTAACCAATAGCTATTGAATTATCGATCATTATTGATTGTTCTTACTTTATCTATAATAGAAATTTTCCTAAGAAGTCGGTCAAAAATGGAAATTAATCAAGGTCTGCTGGAAGCCCAGCCAATTCCTTCTCTAGTCAGTCTCAATTGTTCGTTCAGTCTCTCAAGTCCCATCTCAACCTCTTATAAATTGATGAAAAAATTGATGTGTTGAATTACTAATTTGAAGCATCTTTATCTAAATATTCGAAATATTCTATGCATCTATGTTTTCTTCTTCATCCGTTTCTATTACTTATTCATGGTCGTTCTCAGCGTCGTGTACGCGGAGTATATGGACCTGAATATTTGCATCAAGCAGCAGAAATCTAAGACAATAATGCCACCCGCAGACAACTGCATCTTCTTCTGCGAACTTTGTAACATCACTAACACGATCTTCATGTTGGTCACGTTATAGTTCTCCCATTTACAGTCGTACACGGCGTTTTCAAACGTTACCCCGGCATCCATGACTCGCTGCCCTATGAAGCAGTCCATCCCAACGCAAATCAAAGCGAATGGGACTTCCAAATACGTGTTCTCCAGTCCACCAAGCAGTTCCGATATGAGGCCCATGGTTAGAAGGAAGAATTGCAAAACAATGGCTCCTCTGAAGACAATTTCAATTTGTCTTAACAGGTTGATGTTTCTGCCGTGTGACATGATGATGGTTTTCAGCTGTTGTTCTACGTAGTCGTTCATGATTTTGTTTTTGATGTTGCTGAAGTTTTCGGTGAGGCTCTCGCTGAGGACGGCGATGGATTTTGTTTTGTTGTGATAGTGTTCTTCGGCATCGGCCCACAGGAGCTTGAGTTCTTGCGCGAGGCCCAGCATTTGTGCTTCGATGTAGCCGTTGACGACAATGAGGAAGGCGGTGATGTTGGCGGGGAGGTAGCAGCAGAAGATGATCCCTGCCAAGAACAGCAGGAAGGATATCTCGTAGTTTGGAGACTCGTGCATTGGTTCTAACCCTGTAGATGGAAATATCAGTCTAGACTAAACAAGAAAGGAAAAAGTTTGTTTTGAAATTAACATTAGTAACATAAACGTAAAGTCTTTGGTACCGTTTGAAACGGCGGCGTTTCTTAGACGATTCAAAAATTTTAAAAGATAAATTATAGTTGATTTAAATTCAATTAATTAACTATTGATGTAAAGCAATGATTACAAGACATGTAAACAAAATGATCCAATAACCAACCTTTAAAGCGTGTACACATTCGGCAAGGCGTACATACAACGCGCTTTAACGAACAGTATTAGGTATACACTCCGGTTCAGTTAGAAAATGAACTTTTTGATAAATATGCGTCCATTCTATAAGATAGCGCGCGTTCAAATGTACAACATGATTGTGGCTCATGTATTTCGAAACACGCGGCTGACGCTTCCCAATGCGCGTTTTAAGGAAAATCTCAAAATGCTCGTTTAAAACGCCTAGTGTGTACTCGCTCTTAGACTCGGCTTGGTCGTATGGATTCATATTTCAATTAAATCGAACTTTTTTCTATCAAATTCTTTGCAAAAGATTTTGCAAGAACGAAGCCACGGGTGACAGTAGGACTTACACAAATATAAAAACAAATTTAACAATATTTGGTAATTTAATTACGATTTAAGGCAACTTAACAATTACAAATGTTAAAATACAAGATCTAATTTAAATAATTGTACTTATTTAGACAATTATATACATATTGCAGCAACCTGTATCTTTCCCAGTGCTTTGCAAATACTTTCTATTTACTTGTCAAATGATCAACATTATTATTCTTAATGACTTAACTTGTTATTATTTCCAACTACGAGTTTATAGTTTCAGATCAAGCTTACAGTACTACAACAAAGAATAGCCTAAAATTTGGTTTGTCCAATAACAACACATCAATTGAAAATGATGTAATGTAAACTTAATGATACAATTCAATTAATAAACTCAACATTCCCACAACGCCATCTAGTCGCAAATCAAGAATACGAGAGTAACTTGTGTTATGAGTACCAGATAACTGATAAACTTACTTATAAATTTCTAAACCTATACATAGCATAGATAAATTACACTCAGACACAGAACAAATGATCGTGCTCAACACAAACACTTTTCCTGGGTGGGATTCGAACCCACGACCTCCGGTATAGCAGTCACGGCCACTAACCACTAGGCCCACGAGCCCGTCAATTAATTACCCATCAAGTTCTTGACAAAAAGTATTACTGCTAATTTTGTACCCATTGTGTATAGGATAGATTTTATAACAAAAAAGGTTTTACCCAGACACTAAAATACTGCAGCAACAACAGTTTCTAAAGTTCACCACCTAACTTTGATCACAGTATAATGATACATACAGTATGACATCTTGAAATAAAGTGGCGCGACGCGAGCTGTGCCTGTTTTTGAATCGTAATTATATCCGCTTATCATCCTACAGTCGCGAACGTGTCGCAGGAACAGACGGACGGTGTGTCGTTAATATAATTTAAATGCTGTAGTCGGGCAGCCCTATCGCTGTTACGTGCCGCGTGCTACTTTAAGTCTTTATTCTTTAGAATGATCCGATTCGTACTACTGTATTAACTTATACTGTGCTTTGACCACCATCTGTAGCTCCAAACTTCAAACTATTTATCAAATTCAAAACTCCAATTCGAAACGTCATATTTTGCCGCTCATTCAACGACGTCATGTCCGGTAGTAATGACAGCAAGAAGTTTTGATTCGCCGTCACGTTCAGATCCTGGTCTGCTTTACCTAAAGGCTCGTGTAGTGGGAACGGGATTGCCCTTGGACTGGTCGTCTCTTCTTTGATGTGTGGAGCTTCGTTTGAATCTTCAGTTATGAAGCAAGACTCGTAAGTAATATCATTTGAGATGTCGAAATCTTCTCCATTAGCATCATCCTTATCGCTGATGCTGCAGGACCTTGTCTTCCACACAGCGTCTAGGAAGCGGAGCTGGTCATAATAGTAATATCTACTTTTCTTTGCGGACTTTCTATGGTGGTCTTGCATATAGCTATCCCGCTTTTTTGATCTCATGTAGTAATCTCTCACGTTTCGCCATTTTTTTAGTAGGTAGTCCACTGGAACAGAAATAACTTTATATAATGACATTTAAATTAATTAAAATGTAAGACTTTAATCAAACGAAATGCGAGCTAATAAATACGGTTGATTTTTTGTATTAATTACACGATTAAATGTACCTAAATATTAACAATCTTTATTTCAATCATTTTCAAAGACTAAGAAAATAAAATAATCTTAGGGGCCATGACAAATACAAACGACTTTACAATTTTAAACAAATGTAACAATACATAAAAACATACTTGTGTAAATCTTAAATTAAATAATACTTATAATTTCTAAAGTAAACTGAAAATTACTGGATGTTATGTGCACCTACATATAAGTAACTCATTCATTTGCATGTATCTTAGCTAGATGTTAAAATCTCAATTCATACATAAGTATACTCAGTAATTCATAAAAAGTTACACGAATGTAAACAATACGCAAAAACTTCAAGTTGTTGTGAAACGTACGACATGACGCACGAAACCGCTCTGTTATCAAACGTACCGAGACGATTTAGAAAAAGGACGATCACGAACTAAGGACCACAGATCTATGTAACTTTATGATTAAAACTTCAATTACAATGTTTAAAATTGCGATAATGTCTTCCGAAAACCTTAAAGATTACCTTGTAACTACTAATATTTTGCATTACCTATTAACATTTACTGTAAAAGAAATACAAAACTCACTTACATTTCATATCCTTCTCCCCCGCTGAGAATGAGTCCCAATCATCATGAAACAGCCTTGCGATTTCTTCCCAAGCCTCTCGTCTGGCGCCTTTATTTAAATACAGTTTACACTGACTATTCCACAAGCATTCCCTCGGTTGTATTACCGTAATTAATTTTTCCGTATCGAACATTCTGGAACGGTACCAGACGGACGCAGGGGAATGTGAACTAAACTAGTAAATGGTATATTCCGTGTCGCGCACGGATGCCAACTGCGCGGTTCGCTCGGAATCGAAACACGTTTCGCGGCGTTGCCGTTCCGCTCCGTTCCGTCGAAGCGGCAACATGTCTCGTGTCCGTACCGTTCGCATGGGCACGGAGCGCGGGATCGAGTGTCGTGTGACGCGTCGCTTCCCACGTGCGCTCTATCGCGGGTCACTACGTTCCGCACCGCTTATTTTTGTTGTGTTGCGTCGATGAAATTGATTTTAAAGTTTTGAACGTAATTTATTTGTAAATATGTATTTTTTTTTAGTTATAAATGTAGATATTTTTTGTTTTAGTATTGTTTCTGTTAAAAAAAAAAAGAATTTATTAGAAAGGAAGTTTTTGGTAAGTATTATGATTTTTTTTTACTTGTGAGCTTACTTGAATGAATGAATGAATTATTTATTTATTCTCTTTAAAATACTTAATACTAGGTACATTGCCCCACAAAACTGCTTACGCAGTTTATCTGTGAGATCATTGAGTCTCTTTTACAATAAAATTATTACTAATATTATAATTAATTTCTACATTTACATAGAATCTAATAAATATTTTTTAAATTTACATGTGAATTTTACTTTATTATCTTCTTGTCTGATGTCAGCAGGCAATGTATTCAATAAGTAAGGAATGCGTTTTAATAAGGTTCTGTCGCCGTAGTAATTACTAACTCTGGGTACTTCGTATTTGCCTGCTATCATAGACACTAGTGAGTCATTATCCCAACTGCCATGGTTATTAACCAATAATAAATATTTATGTTTAAGGCTAGCTGGTAGAATTTTACATATTTTGAATAACCTAGAATAGTCTCCTTTACAGCTGTTTTTGGTTTTCTTGTTTACTATTAATTTTAAAAATCTGATTTGTAATGATTCTAATTTTTGTATATTACTTTTAAAAGTCAAACCATAGCAGTCAAGAGAATAACTCAGTATTGAGTCAACTAAGGACATATATAAACATTTTAAGGTGCTGGAGGGAACTTTAAAGCTTAAGTGATAGAATTTACTCAGCAATATTCTTAGCTTATTACAAATATAATCAATGTGTAATGACCATGAAAAAGTTTCATCGATTTTCATTCCGAGATATGTGACACTTTGTACTTGTTCCATTGGTTTACATTTACAGTTTGAATTATTATTATGCATACACTCATAGCTATGGGTGAAAATTGGAGGGCATGTTTTATTCAGATGTAAATAAGGGGAATGCATCATCAACAACTTAGTTTTATAACCATTAAGAACGATACCGTTGTCATGAGACCACTTTACCACTGCATCTACGTCCTGTTGTACGAGGCGACATGTAGCAGCGAGGTCGGTGCCGGCACGCAGTGCACACAGGTCATCCGCGTACATGTGCGCCGAGCAGTGGTGCAGTACACCGCACAAGCTGTTCACGTGCAATAGGTAGCACACAGGTCCACATCCAGATCCCTGCGGCACCCCGCACCCCACTTTCCTCTCGTCGCTGTACTCGTCACCTAGCTTTACTCGGTAGGAGCGTGATGTGAGATAGTCGCGGAACCATTTGTTCAGCGGCTCTCCCACTCCACACTCCCCCATGGCGTTCAATAAGGTCTCAGTTTCAAGGGTATCGAAGGCTTTTTTATAATCAAAAAATACCGCTATTACAAACTTTTTTTCACTTAAATTTTTTATGTTCATTAAATTGAAATTTAAAGATTCGTATGAGATGTATGACGTATTTTTATTAGTAAGTATAAGAATCTGAATAATATACGGATTGCTAGAATCATTTAATTTAGTAAGGAACTCAGATAAACCGCAGTGAGCGCATAATTAATCCGTTTGCATAACGTAACGTTCGCGCAAAAAGCACTTTATTTTTATTCTTTTAGACCTAAAACTATTTGAAAGTCAAAAGATATAAATAAACAATATTCGCATAGCCTACCAGAACGCAAAGAAAAAATCCTTTAACACACCATTAAGAATAAGCCCCACCATCAGCGGCTTGAAGACATAGATGGGCACGCTTTTTCACTTGGTGCAGCATCCATCAAGTTCATAAAAAATCGTCTCTCCGGGATTTCTATGCCCAAATAACTTACCATATGAAGCTGTGATAGCCTAATAGGACTGCCAAGGCAAAGGTCTCGAATTCGATCCCTACGAGCCGCACCGACTTTTCGAATGTTATGTGCGGGTTAGAAATAAATATCACAGCTTCAGTGTTTCAGAAGGCACGTAAAAATGTGGGTCTTGCGCTTGATCTCTCTCCGATCGTGTCGGATTGTTGTTCCATCGTGCTATGAGAGTAAAGAAACATAGAGTGTGTTTGCGCACACGCTTGTGCACTATGACATGTTCCGCGTAGCTGGCTGTCATAGTAACATTAGCCGCCGTGGCCGGAATCGGTCCGGACACATTACATTATGCCCAGATAACTTACCATAAAGTATAAACAAGTCCTCAGGGAACTGCCTGCCGGGCGACACCAGCGGCTTGACGAGGTACACCACGCCGTTGCCGATGATGACCACCCAGAAGATGAGGGCGCGTCTCTTGACCTGGCGGAGCGTAACCATGAGGTTCGCAGAGAACCTGCTCCCCGGGATGACTGCGGCGTCGCACGCCAGGCACTCCGATACTATCCAGCGGACTTTTTTACTAGGGATGAGAAATTTTGACCATTTTTTTTTGATGTTACATATTCCAAAATCTCTTTAAAAAAAAATTAAAAAAAAAAAAACAATAAAAAAACTAAATGAAAATTCGTTCATTTAAATTAGGCTACAATGTAGCACTTTTCGAACGTCAAAATTACAATAGGCAGCAACCCATAGCCCATTTATTCGTCCGAAGTTTAAAAAAAAAATCTTTCAATAGAGTCCTGCAGTTACCCTAAGCGCGGTATTGAACCACTTTGTGTTAAAAAAGTAGTTTTCTAAATTAACTTAATTGCAGCCTTTTCATTACCAAAATATTGAATTTATAAATGATGCCTACTACTTGTGACGTTTCGCTGGGTCTGATTTTACAAACAAAAATACCTTGTTAAACAATAAACAAATTGTAACAAAAATACCTCTGTTTTTTGTAATCATATACCCGTGTTACCAAAAAAAAATATCTTTATCGACATCAAAACTTACATATAGACAAACATGAAACTAAGCTTGACGGTTCCAATCTCGCTCGAGGAACCGAGAGAGAATATGATGATGGCAGCCAACAGGTCGCCGGTCTCCGCGCACCGGTAGAACACGAACCACACCATGGAGATCAGGTACACGTAGAAGTAGCCCAGGGATATCGATATCGCTAAGATGTAGTAGGTTATTGGGATCGCTGTAATGGAAAAATAGAGATTAAAATACGTAAATAAAGTGCCTAAAGTTAAAAAACTAGAGAGACAAGAAATTCTGCTATTAAGATAAGTATAACTAAAGCGACATGCTTTTCTGCGCCGTGTAATGCGGTGTCTTGCTTGTAGTAACTACTAACTTCCCTTTTTTACTGCCAGTGTTCCACCATTCCCAGATTTTTTTAGACTACAAATCTTATTCTGAAAAGCTGATGTATTGGACGCTGGTAACTATAAGTATTTGTTTTTGCGGCCAAATATACTTGTGGGCGCAGTGTGATTAGTTTTACCCTCTTACAGAAATTTCTTCTTGACTAGATCGACACCTATAAAAATTATATTACTGGATACATGACTGTATAGTTTACTTACGATCCTTATTCCGACTATCCACATTCAGCAGCAAGGGTCTCAGTAACACGGAAACGTTCCACAGCATGGTCTCCACGTCGCAGTACTTCAAACCGAACTTCCGTAAGGTTTCAAACATCATTCAAACTAACTATATCTGTTTGATAGTAAATAACGCAGCCGTCTGTCAACCGCTCACGGACCCGCCTTGTCAAATACTGGGCTGGCAATTAAATCATAACTGCATACGATATTTGAGGTATTGATTTCGTTGCTTTTAATATTTAAACAGTATTATAATTTGAGGTTCGGTTTAGGCAAAGGAAACAGCTTTGTCTAAGAGTATACGGTACCTGCTTACCTATATTTTAGTTACTACTTTATAACCTTAAATATAATTATGTTAAGTTAGGCAAGTTTAGTGTAAAGTTGCATGGCGGTAAGAGTGTGATACTATCCTAATCCTACCAATCAGCCACCATCCTACTAGTTTAAAATATCTACGACGGCGACGGTTTTGTCATACATAAATAAAGAAAAAACACTTAGTAAACAATTAAATAAGAGCGTTATTTGCATGCACGTAAAAGCTTCACAAAAAAAAGAAACAAAATTATCAAATGTTCGAAATTCGTAAAATATCATTAATATTTTAATTTTTCTTCTTAAATATGCTAAAGGGCCATTGGCGAGCTACTCATAATAAGACCCTTTTCTTAATGTGGATGATAAAGAAAATTATACATTAAGACGGCAAAGTTTGTTCTAAAGTAGGTATTGTTACAACTTATTCAAAGATTTTTCTCTTATATTTTAACTGAAGAAAGTTGGAATCTGTTAGAGTATAATTTAAATGGATATTTCTTTTATTTTCTGATGTGATTCTTTATTTTACTCGCTAAAGTTAAACGTAGACGAAAATTTGCATTTTAATGTTATCTTGTTAATACTGAAAGTTTAACTCTTATTATTCGTATAATTTTGAAGATTTACTCTAAAACCTCTAAAAACGTGGAACTTTTGGGATTTAAACCTTATTTGTAGATATTTTTAAATCGGCCAACTTTTTGTTGTACGACTAAGCACAGGTCCTACAAAACGCGTTTAGTCTCTTTGCTGTCACAAATCGAACTAGCTGTTCAAAGCTCAAGTGAAATTAACTCCTTTGTTAATTTTAAATGTAACCTTTTCACCCATAATTACGTTAACTTGACTTAATACCTAAATTATAGCTTAACCAAGCAGTTAATAACCGAATCATGCATTTTTAAATACTTAGGCTGAATAACCGTTGCCGTTGCCGAACGGTTTATTACACGTACTAATAAATGAAACAAATTTTAATTAGGAATTAAGTCGGTACGTAGTGAAAAAAAATGGTGTTAGGTATATCAAGGCGATCCCAATTATGGCGGGAAAGAATCAACTGTAAAAAAATGGAATTTATAAAAAAAAAGAATGAATCACGGAATAATGAATTGTAGTGTGAACCTGCTTACAACAAATTTGTTTCTTGTATCATTTATTCAAAGAAAAAAAAAGACAGTTTTGCAAATTTTGGAAGCGTAGTTTTTTTAAATTTACTCATCTTGTCGAATTAATCCATGGGGTCCTTAGTAAACGTATCCATCTATATTTTAGCTGGTCTTGATATCATTTACCTTGTGACGTAAAAAGCATTGAATCAAATATTAATATGGAAGTATTACGTGCAATTAACGGCCACTCGCTATGTAATTATCTATTTTCCATACATTTCGCATTAAAATTGGTTTCGCCAACGATGAATTTACTGAACAGCTGAATTCAGACACTATATTCCCATGTCTACTTACGTCGATTTGAAAGGCATATTGTATTTTATAATATTAAAAAGAAAGTTAATAAATAGAAATGTATGTTTTTATCCAAAGGAATTAAAATTATAATGGACAAAAGTTGTTGCAAAGAAAAGTTTATTGAATTTTACAATATCTTACGACACCTCTCAAGCTAACAACCAAAACAATCAACCAGCGTGTTAAAAAAAAAAACAATGAAATCATCGAAAGTCGAGAAAAAAGTAAGGAATTATCTTTACATAAGTTTTTTTCCTAAACAGCGTAGTCAGCATATTAGGTAATCTGTATCCCGGGTTTTTTTTCTGACGCAGTCGGTTAAAAACTACCCTATGGTGTAAATCCAACGTCCAACTAACTCCATACCAAGTCATCAAAATGCATTCAGCCGTTTGAGCGTGAAAGAGTAACAAACACCCATCCATCCATCCATACTTATAAACTTTCGCATTTATAATCTTAGTAGAATTAGCTTATAATTTGTAAGTTACAGGTATTCACCAGCTGCATACTATCCTTACTACATGTACCGCCCCTACGGTTAGGTAGAATGTGCCAATTTCACGAGTCATTAGTTCGTCTCCTCAAGGGCTTAGTACTCGGCTATCAAATGCTGTGATTGATCTGCCACAACTTAATCGGTTTCCAATGTTTGCTTGCTGGCAGTTTATCGATGAGATGCTAGAAATTAGGTTTAATACTGTGTCATATTTGGTGTGTTATGACGGAAGTTTGGTAAGACAGCGTGTTGTTTAAAAAACTGTAAAGTCTTAATTTGAAATTAATCCAGACTTTATATCAAACCGGCCTTTGCTAACACGAATGCAACTCTGATGTATTCCTCCTACTTGTAACCTACCTCTTCAAACATTGTTTGTGTTTAAAAAATCGCATCAAAATCCATTACGTAGTAATCAAGACCTAAGCATACATAGGGACAGATAACGGGAAGCGACTTTGTTTTATGTCTGTAGTTATGAGAGTTCTACATTATGTTTTTATTGATACGTTCTTGACTTTCAACTCATAATTGCATTCGGCATTCGGTCTTCCTAAATGCAGTTAAATCATATTCAGGAAACCTTATTCAAAGACTAAATTATTAACTTAATTTTACTTTGTTCTGCCTACATACATTTTGTAGATCTTTGAATGTATCTCTGGCTAATCAATGGTGTTTACAAACCTATGATCCTACAAATAAACATTAGCAATTCAAAATGGCGGCGAAAACCGCGGCGTGATTAGCTCGGGGCAGACAGGCTGAAACAAATAGGATGCTAATAAATTGGGCTAACGGCGGTTTCGGCCAGTTACGTCTGAACAAGCTAACCTACATGGTAGACTACCATGTCCTCTTGAAGTAAGAATATTACAGTTGTTGAAGTGAGAAAGCGCGCTACATAGCATATAGCGGCGTCTCTCTTCCACAACTGCTGTAGAATTATGTTGTGAGGTGTTGGTAGGTATGGATACATAACATTAGCTGGCTGTGCTAACACTGGTGCGGCGGGCCGCGGATTAGCGATATAACCTACACGACACGATCAAACTACAAATAGTTAATGACATGTTTCTGTCCAAATAGTATACACGTTATTGTTGCAGCTTGAGTTTCATGGCTACCATCACATTTACAAAAAAACATGCAATCGAAATCAAAAAAGTTTTTATTTCAAGTAGACCTTCTCAGGCACTTTCAAAACGTTTCTGACTCTAGTTGCGCAGTTCCAAAATATCAGTCTTGGAAGTTGACACAAGTTATTTCAGATCGCTCGTATGACAGTCATGTAATCGTGTTATATAACGTAAGGTAACAAACTTAGATCTCTCTCGAGAGTGTAATTCTTGTCTCACAATTTATATTAAATTTTTCATTTGATTGTGTAGTCTTTCCCACGTCCTGTAACAGCGACCCAGATTATTTTTCTCTCCTTGCAATGTACTCTTTAGTAACTTGCACAAGCAATGTTACGTAATTTAGAAAAAACTAACTTTATAGGTCTGTAATCAGCGAAGAAACATTTCAATTCACATCATTCACAAGTAACAAATCTATACGAAAATCAAGCGCCAATTCTCGACATCTTCAGAAACCTTCCTCTGACCTTATCTAATTACCTAAGAACAGAAAATGGACACTCATGCCACATAAAACCTAACCTCTAACGTAAGGAGCGTAACAATGTGCCGTCAATTAGCGGGATTAGGAGCGATTAGATCGAAGGCAAGCGCTGCAGCCTCCTAATGATCTGTGTCTTAGTAGCTTGCAAAGCGCTCCCGAGATATTATAGGTAGGAATTCTTTCATATGTGTTAGGCACGTACTATCGCTTTACTAGGATGGTATATAAGATTTATGAGAGAATGCTTTTATAATTGATCATTAACATGAAAATGGCAAAGCATCCTTTTATAAACGCAAAAGTCTGTAAGTAGGGTTGGATGGATGGATGGTTGTAACTCTTTCACGCTCCAACGGCTAGATCAATTATGATGAAATATGGTATCAATATAATAAATATATACATACGCTAATTTAAAACCGACTGCGTCATAGGGGGGTAATGTTTTTGCAGCTACAGCTAATGTTCATGCGACCAACAGCTAGTTTAATATAAATGTCCAAATATTTCTTAACTAAATGCGTGTTGGATGAAAATATTGCACATCCATTTTCATTTAATACTAACAAATACTTTTCAGCACCTTTGAATTAGGATAATTAACCATAAATCATCACAGCCCTTTATTAATTATAATTTTATAAATATCGATAATTTTCTATTCCTTTTTCATTTCATTGTCCATCCTCTGCCGCACTTGTATGAGATGCCCGGAGATCGGGCGCAGCGCTATGTCTATCTTCATCTGCATGTTGTCTGCCTGTGACACGAACTCCAGCTCCCGGAGACAGTGAGCCAGGATCGTCTTCAGAATCGCCATCGCGTACTTTTTACCTAGAGTATGGAGGTTCAGCTATAATTTATTGTTTTGCGCGTTTTTATCTGTAGTGGAGGCAAATTTAGATTTGGTTGAATCTATTTACTGATAAACGTAGAGCGAACTATGGGAAACTATGGCACCTGCCTTTCAATATACTAGAATGCAATTAAATTGGCAGGCGGTGACTCACTGGCTCAAAGATGGGTCCCCTATTATACCGCCACGATAGGCAGGAGGTAGGCAACACTAGAGAGTAATGTTACCGGTTTCGCTATCGTAGGTAACAGACCCGGAGTGGGGTTCCTCGTTCTTATAAGCACATAATTTTAGCCACCCCTCTCTAGCCAGCCACTTAAGGCAAGAAAGAGCTGGATGTCCTAATAAAGAGCACCCTCGTGTCGCACAAGCTGTACCCACCACAAGCTGCCCTGCAGTTGTCTGGTCCTACATAGACCTTCCGATACGATGTGCGTCATTATTATTTCCATTATATTTCAATGTAACTACCACGCTCATAAAATCCTTGATTAAATAATTAGCTGCCGGCCACCTACGCCATTAATTTTAATATCATAATTGCTTCGATAACACCACAAAACATGGCTGTTATTGGAGTTCAACCATATCATTAAACTATCATGAGGGTACAAAGTCAACGCATTTATTATTCCGTTAAAATAATTAGTGGCTACCTGATTTGTCCTCACTGTTGCTCAAATTATAATAACACTGGCTTTTGCCCGAGGCATCGGCTGCGTCGATGTGGATTATTGAGGCAAAATTAGCTCATGGCAGAATTGGAATAAGCTTACCAACAAACCAAGTTTCATAAAAAAAATCTGTGAATCTGTTTTGTTTCAAAATAGCCTGAAAATGGTAGCACAATCGGAAAGATGAGAAGATGCAGGACCGGGTAATATGGTACATTATGGAAAATGCCTACATGGAGCGTTTAAACACTATGTATCTGGTAAAAGTTAGACTTTAACAATTTGACGTCTAAATGGTGTTAAATAAAACGTATTTTAAATTGAATTTTGATGTGTTTTGGATCGCAATATCTTAAGTTATGGGTCCAAGACCATCTCAAGGTCTGTAAGAGATCGAACTTAGCGAGAACCGGCCATTTTGGAACCATGTAACTTTTATGTTTGTCAAATCTGTTTCTCATGTGGTGTGCAATAAATATTATTCTATCTATCTGACCTATACAAGCTCTCCTCCCGTAACTGAAGGCAAGGAAAGCAGCAGGGTTTCCCGGCGGTGTGTCGCTGAGCCAGCGCTCCGGGCGGTACAGAGCGGCGTCGGGGCCCCACGCCCGCGCCGACCGCCCCGCGCCCCAGCTGTTGATCCCGCACACCGTGCCCTTCGGGACCTTGCAAGATTCTAGGAGAAAACAGCATACTTAAGTGATGGTTTTTCATTAGTTCCGATTTCGACCACGTGACAAATGATGCTTGTATCGCTATTGAATGTAGAGAAAACTAGACATTTTAGAACGCTGTTTAGCAAAGTGCTCTTGCGTACGGTAAAGGCATCTTCGTCATCCCAACGAAAAATCAATCTGAGTATATTTCACATCAATCATCTAAATTCGATACCGGAGCCGAAGTCGCATTATGATTGACATGTCCTTTAAGAGTGTCAAAATAACACTGATGCCAATAATGTAGTAACATTCTGCAAGGCGCTCAATAAATTGACATTGAATTTACTTTTTACATTATAAAATCTAAGTAGCCCTGATTAGGAATTTACATAATGCTCAGAATCCTCAACTACTATTTAAATCCGTTATAGAAAAAAAAAATCTACCATTTGACAGGATAATTTCTCTAAAATAACATTAATTAACACATTCCCTGGTACGCAGGCAGTAAGGCCAAACTTACTAAGCTGCAGGTCTCTATCAGTATATCTCATGACGCCGGGCACGGGCGGGTAAAGCCGGAGAGTCTCGTAGATCACCGCCTCGCAATACTTCATCCGTGAGAGATCCTCCTTGCACACAGGACGCTTGCTATCCCCGAATATACTTCGCATTCTATAAACGAGAATTACAAAAAACTTTTTTGTGAACATATTTTTTTATTTTACATTAGCCAATATTTATAAGGCTGTAATATAAAAAATATGTTCAAAAATCATCGGCATCATCGGCATCGGCAATATCTTTAAAAGCATTTCTGATTTTTTTGCATTAGGTATACAATCAGGCTAAAAAAATTGGATTTAAATTATAGTTATGAAACTTTAAACATTTTTACTAAAGTAAGTTTTGAATAGCGTCCGTCGAAATCCTCAAGTTCTTGCAAGAGACAGATTCGAGCTTGTTAAAGCTTGTTAATTTCCAAGTCGAGGTTACAAAAGACATATTTTGGCATCTCCAATATCCTCAAACAAGATATTTTTTATTAATCAGAGGTACCTAAGTTACACTATGACTAGTTAACTCGTCAAACGTATTCGTTTAACGGCGTGAAACTAAACTCGTTACATTCGTATAAGCTTCACTGCGAAGCTACTTACTCATCATACATCTTATTCTGTATCCTGGGCTTGCAGCCGACCATAAGGAGAGTGAAGAAGATGGTGGAGGCGACAGTCTCCTGCCCTCCCACGATGATGGTGTCCACCTCCGACTTGATCTGCTGCTCCGTGAGGCTCGGGTCCAGCTCAGACAGCTCCATCAGGATGTCCAAGAAGGCTTTGAATCTTGGTTCCTCTCCCGAATCTTAGGAATAAAGCAAGTGCTCTTAAAGTAGATGAGAACGGCGGTGTACAGTTCGAAATCTGTATTCATATGCGTCAAATACAATTCAAAATCCAAATGCATATTTATACGCATGTGTTTAAGAGTATACAATAATAGGATACTAACCACTATTATTATTGTCTGTAGTGCCGCATTTCATTTTGTTTTCTCGTTCTAATTTTCTTCGTTTCATCACCTAAAATAATATGTTTTATTTCCGTTAGTCAAGTTTTCGATTTATGATTGAATTGATTTTTGTGATTTACTCGTAAAAATATGTATCAGGCAAACGTTTGAACTCGTCATAGTATTCTGCCATCATATTCAGTGGCCTCTAGCATCTATGACAGATGATTGAAACAGCAGCCGTATTAATTTATTTATTTGCTCTTGGCAGTTGCGCTGGTAGATAATAATGCCTATATGGGAGCGACACCGCCGGTCGCAAAGTCTGTCAAATTTCTGCCATCACTATGCGAATAATAACAGCTATCCCGCCCATCACCAATGTACAGTATACCAACTTACAGTTTCAGACACATTATGCAGGATCGCGACGCATCTCTTCATCTCGCGGTGCGCGGGCGTGAGGCTGTAGACTACATCAGAGTAGAGGAACACGTTCAGGCCGCGCATCGTCAGCAGCTCCAGGCAGCGGTTGAAAGCTTCGTAGTACTCTGATGTGACGATACTCTCTGATATCTTTGATACTCCTAATGCTGTTTCTGGTGGATGTAAAACATATTCCAAAAAATTAAAATTTGCTTGATATCATACTTACTTATTATAAAGAGCGACTTTTTAGCGACTAAGAGAGTGATGAGTATGAATGTTGATGGATGGAGAGGAAGGCCAAAGAAAAGACGGATGGTTTGTATAAGGAAGATATGAATGTAAAAGGAATAAATGATTGTGGGACGTCTGATAGGGGAGAATGGAAGAAAAAAACGTGTTGCACCGACCCCGAATGGGATAAGGGCAGGAAGATGATGATATCTCAGTAAATTATTGTAATACGACGAATCCAATTCATAGCCAGCTTTGTAAAAAGTAGGCAAGTCTAGAGTAACAATATTTCCTTGCTTACTTTTGTCACAAATAATATACTGGTTTCCAGACTTACGGCATATAGCTTCCAGCGTGGTGTAGGCGAGGTACTTGTTGATGACGTCGAAGGGTTCCTTCCCCACTTCTGTCTTCAGTCCCGCCACCAGCTTCTCAGCCTGAGCATTAAATACTCCCAGATAACCGTCCACCACGGAGCTCGTGAACGTTCCGGCCAGCTTTTTGATGTTGTGCTTCCAGATGGCAGCTGCAAAAGTAAAGTAATTTAAGACTACAATCAAACTCGCTGCTCGACTGGGCCTTAATTTTTGTATGCCCAAACGGGCTGATTGTTGTACTGTATATCATAATACCTAACACCTGGTATCCTACTCGATCAACACAATAAAGATTACTTTACTTTACTCGAAATGTCTAAGACCCATCAGATCACCGAGAGTCTAACATTCAAAAACATTGACATCGCTTCTATTTATTTTGTCATAGATTTATATTTTTTGTAATCAGCTTCCAATTACCAGTTTCCAGTGTGGTTTCTACAGCCCTTTAACTGAGTAGCAGTAACTGTAGTAGATCGCTAGATCATCACATACAAAATTCTCGTGTCACAGTGTTAGTTACCATACTCCTACGAAATGGCTTGACCGATTTTTATCAATTTTTGCGTGCTATCTCTGGTCGGTGTACGGTCTGAGAATTGGCCAACATCTATTTTTTAACTCCGAATTATTACTTTTTGGGCCAACCTTTTTTACGCGCAAGTATTATTAATGCGTCACGGGCAACAGCTAGTAATAATATATTTTGGTATTGCATTGGTTTACCTGGAGCCGTCACCAATCCATGTCCGAGCCACACCCTTCCGAAGTTGTAGAGGAAAGGCTTTTCCACGCAGGAGTTCGTGATCACCTTCACGTCTTCCGGATCGTGGGTTACTATAAAAAAACCCACACACAAAAATTAAAAGGTTTTTATTTCGAATGGACCTTTTTAGTCACTTTCAATATGATACTGACTCTAGTTACCTACTATGGCAATATGTAGCTTGCAAAAGTTCTCTTTATAGGAATGACATTTTAGAAACGTACTAGAGTCAGTAATTTCAAATTTTTGAAAGTACCTAAAAAGGCGTCCTTAAAAAGACCTCTTTGATTCGTCAATAACTTCATCGCATAATGGAGACTACAACCCTTGCATTACATGGACACTCGATTTAAGATTTATTTAATTAACTTTCACTTAACGTACTTAAAGTACTTAAAATCTAAGAGTTATAGTAATTTTCCGATACATCAGTCCCTAATGTGCAGTCTAAATGTGGATTTATTAGCTCTTTTTAATAATGTTAATACCCTTTAGTTAAACTTACTGAATATAGGATAAGGGCCCAGCCATGCAACAAACGGTGAATCGTTCTTATCACAAATCTCTGCTACGTCTTTAAAAAGGCGAAATAAAGCTGAAAAACATCGATTATCATGTAATATTAACCATATTTTAACCTGTATTTATAAATTCTGGGTATTTAGCTAGCTCGATGTCTAATTTTTCTTTCGCATGGCTTTTGCAAGTAAGATAATATACACCGTGCATACAGTAAACATAGTTTACCATTATGGATCACAGTTGTCTGAATGAATAATCAATGTATTGAATTGAATGAATACATAACAATCGCGATGCTATAAAAAATCTAAATGACGCCAAAAAAAAAGTAGTGAAAGTTTTGATCGCTAGCAAATCGTTCCATAGACAATCGCATACCTCTACCATCCCCAAAAACCTGATGTATATTGCCTATGAGATGCAGCAGCGGCCACGTTGGTATCCCCTTGTAGAGGCTGCGCACGCGCCGCTCGTAGCTCCACAGCGCTGCGCATGCGCACAGGAGCGCCATACAAGCTATGTACACCCATAGTGGCATCTATGGCGAAGTAAATGGGAAAATGGTCTGTGAGAAGCTAACAAGGAGTGAAATGTAAGCCACCAAACAATAAAATTTAAAACTACTTATTGTGTGTTTGTATCTGTAAATTTATATATTGACAATATTGTTTATTTTAAGTTTGCCTCCAATTGAGCTACTGCTATAGAAAGACCTTTCAAAAAAGATAAGAGCATTATTGATTGAATAAGAAAATTGTTAAAATAATCCGAATTAAGAATTAAGAAGGCAACCCCAAATATATTTTAATCACCTCTTCTCTTTTTTTATTAGAAAATTTTCAAGATAACTTACGTCGAAACACCCAAACACTATGCCTTAGATCAAAGAATAACAGCTTTATTAACAGTCGCCAGTAAGTAAATTACACTGATTAGATTTAATATCTAATGTGGTCGTGCATCTCTCATCTTGTTAATATGAGTACAACCGCATACAAAACACTACTAACTAGTACTAACGTAGCTCTCGTGTGTATAAAAGCCTTCACCATCAATCTCATCATCACTGCCTGAGATACCCAGTTTAAACAAATAAAATACTTAATATTTTTTTATCTTTATTTTTTATCTCTTTTTTATCTTTATTTTTATATCTTGTTTTTGTCTCTATTTTTTATATTATTCTTTAACCGTAAGCGTATGACGCTAATGTAATTGCTTTTTTTTTGCATGCCGATTAGGTAAAGTATGGCTGAACTCTGTAATTTGTACCCTTGACATCATTTATGACATCATTTTGTACCCATGCTTGCAGAATAAATTATCTTTTTATTTTTTAAAAATCAAGACAGACTTGTTAAAAAAAAAAGTTAAAGTATATGGTGTGCCGCTGTGAAGAAGTTGTGAGAAATCGAATACTTCGGTGACCCC
The DNA here is from genome assembly GCA_941860345.1 of Chrysodeixis includens. Lineage (NCBI taxonomy): Eukaryota > Metazoa > Arthropoda > Insecta > Lepidoptera > Noctuidae > Chrysodeixis > Chrysodeixis includens. The sequence goes on along the minus strand of OW796107.1, from coordinate 833,829 downwards.
TACGGCGAAGATACACCTGCATAGTTCAAAAACACTAGATGATAGATTTTTTACTATATAGGTGTGTTTCTTTGATATTAATTTACTCTTCTCCTTGTTCTCATAATATTTTCTAATTATCCACAGTTTTGCTCAGATCACAGTCGAACATTTCTAGCTTGGGAGAGTATTCAATCTTTTACTTAAATGAGGGAAACTGCTCGACAGAAATTGTCTCCAAAAAGCCAGTGCCCATTGCCGCTATAGACATCATAATTTACCAATTAGAAAATGAATGGCTGCAAAGAGTGTTAATTGCGAGATGACAGCAGAGATGGGATAAGGACAGGGGAATGATGATGAATTTACCTATAGTTACCACAACTTTATCTATTAGGTACATTTTGCAAATAAAATATATTTTGTACGCTATTGTCTTACTTTACTAATTTTATTTTCCGACCGTATATTTCTCGGAGACAATTAGACACAAACAGTGAACATTATTAGTAATATCTAAACAGCTAAACTTACACTGAATGCGTCGACGTCATATTTCTAGAATCTTTATTGGTCGAAGTCTAAATTTTCCAGTTTTCAAACATTGGCGGCTTATTCACGTGCATTTTTCTGATGTTCTGATTTGTTTTCAACATGAACAATAATCTTAATTCGGCCCATTAATTTCTAAACCGTTTGTGACTACCCCATAACTTTTTTCCATTGTTATAAATACATATTTCAACAACATGTACAATAATATACAATTGCTTAAATTACTAGTACCATGTATAAAGATGCGGAATTAGCACTTTCAAGTGGTTGTTGAGTCTATAATGGTATTACACACAACATGTTATTTCACGAACAAGGCAAAATTGTTATGTGATTTATGAGGCTGTGATAGCCTAGTGGTACGACCGTAGGACTGCAAGTCAAAGGTCTCGAGTTCGATCCCCATGGCACGCACCGACTTTTCGAATGTTGTGTTCGTTTAAGAAATAAATATCACAGCTTCCGTGTTTCGGAAGGCACGTGAAAATATGAGTCCTGCGCCTAATCTCTCTCCGGTCGTGTCAGATTGCCGTCCTATCGGGCTATGAGAGTAAAGGAATAGAGAGTGCACCTGCGTTTGCGCACGCGCTTGTGCACTATAATATGTCCCGCGAAGCTGGCTAATGTCATAGTTACACTAGCCGTCATGGCCGAAATCGGTCCGGACACATTATATCATTATTCGGACTACGAAAGTCGAAACATGGGTTTGGTTGTGTACCAATTTTGTGGCCTGAGGTCAAGGTGACGATAGTTCCTCTGATGAAACTACTTGTAAAATTTTGCATCGTCTCCCACTTGAAAATAAAATATTATATAGGAATCATTTTTCGCTATTATTGAATAGTAAAGAAACATTAGTACAAGGTAGGTTACATTAAAATTTGTCGAATTTCTCCACGGGGTACAAATTTAACCCGTAAGTTTAACTTAAATGTTAAATGAAATTAAACAATAGTATGAATAGCATCTAGTAACTAATACGAAACACTGGTACAGGGGAAAGCATATTAAAAAAAAATTCTAAGTTTGATTTAATAACTGAATTTAAATATAACAATTTAAATATTCAATTATAAAGAACAAGTACACAGAATTTGAACTAAACTTCTTAAGAATCAGCATTTTAACCCCTTCTTGAGGATTGAAGCGAAAGTATTTCGGATTTCCTTAAAATGGAGAAGAAACCAAACGCATATGTCAATATTCACTGAGCTCGACTGAATCCTTCGTAAAATAGAGCATTTGGTGATTTCGTTAGTAATTCTTTCTCGCTCTATTTGTAGGAGAGTAAAAAAGAGAATAAGAAAATTATGCTTAATATTTCAACATTATGGAACAAAATTCTAAAATGTCAGTCTGAAGGCAAATGTGCGACGAAATAGAAATACATAAATACAAATAAAAATAAACATGAAAAGGAATACACAGTTATTTGATTTATATTGGGAAGATATATTAGTATCTAAGGTTTTGCCACATTTGACACTACGAGAATGTTTTCATTTCCGTTGCGTTTCCAAAACTTGTTTGCAAATAATAAATATATACTTTGCAAAGCTCAAATCATTAAAACTGATGAACAAGGGATTTTCGCCACACACGTTTAATGTAAGTGATCCGTATGAAGTATGATTCACATTAAATGAGTTGGTAAGTGCAGTTATTGACTGTTTAGAAATGTATTTTCACAGGTGCTTGCTGTAACATGTCAAAGACTGACCATAATAAATCTGAGCCGTTGTGCTACCGTCACAGATGACGATCTGATTCCAATGTTGCTAAATAACAAAAGATTAATTAACTTGAACCTGAGTCAGTGTAAGGGTTTGTCGGCCAAATGTTTGCAACCAGTGATATTGTACTGTAATGACCTGCGGATACTGAAGCTGGCTCGCTGTGCGTGGCTGACGACTGGCGCTATGGAGGCGCTGGCGCTGCACCAGTGCATGCTGGAAGATGTGGACCTATCCTACTGTGTGTCAATCTCTGAGAGCTGCATATTGATATTTATAAAGAAGTTCCTCCGGCTGAAAACCTTAAACTTGGAAGGTAACAAGCAGGTGTCGGACAAGTCCCTGTATGCCCTGGCCAAGTACAGTGTGGAGCTGAAGCTCCTGAACCTGAGCGGGTGTTCAGAGATCTCAGATAAAGGTGTTAGGTATGTATGAAATATGCTAATTAATAAATCCGAAAATATTCCTGGTTATTAGAATAGGATAAGAGTCGTAGAGTAATATATAAGAGATAAGATTTCCCACACTTGCATTTTTTAAAAAACCTTGTATTTAAAAGTACAAAAATATAAAATTAGGTGAATAAATTAAAATACGAAGTTTTTATAAATACATCAACTTACCTATTTAATTAAGTTGACCTATATTATCAAAATTCGCAATCAATCAATCATGATAATATATTTCAGAGCTCTAGCACTCCACAGTATGAAGTTAGAAGGCCTGCTAGTCCGAGGGTGTTCCAAAGTGACGGAAAATAGTCTCAAGTTGATGCGGAATAGAGTGCACCTGGACAGAAGACCAGTGGAGGCTGTTCCTGTGCCTGTATATGTTCAGGTGTAAGCTAAAGATATTAATAACTATAGATATGCCAAATTAAGATGTACATTTGATATTTTATCTTGTTAATTATTTATATGAATAAATGTATGACTATCAGGTCCGTTTATACTATAGTTAGTATGGTTGAAAGCTGGTGGATAAGTAGAAATGACAAAATTGACCAAAGAGCAGACTTATTATAAAGTCAAGTACCTAATAATATTACCTTGGTGGCTTATTTCTGTAGCAGTGTCACCTTGCATGACCTTCATTAATACAAGCAGTGGATTGTCAACCACTGCTTATGTTTTGTTTAATATTTATATGCTAAATGATAAGGTCTACCACTTAACCATGACATACTTATTCTTACTTTATTAGATAGCTTGTTAGGAATAATTATGTTGTCCCAGAATGATATAAAAGTGTCGTGAAATAAAGGGCTCTATCCCATGTATTTATACTATCTGCAATATTAAGTCACCATAACTGTATCTGCTATAGGTATCTAGCTGTAGATAATGGTTGTGACCTTGCGGTTCTTTATATGGATACAAGAACCTACATGCAGGTTCGATCCCAATGCAGGCAGGCAAGTACCAAAGAGACTTTCAAAGTTACATGTACTTCTAATTATTCTGTCACCAATGGCAAATTGTGAAGGATAACATGAAAAAATGAATTCTAAATATTGGAATCTGGAATCGCCAACCTGCTGTGAGCTAGTTTGAAGACCAATGCTCAATTTAAAAAATATAGGAGGATTCTTGTACCCCTAGCCGTAGGAGATTCATAGGCAGGGTATTTACCTCCAAAAAATCATTCTGAATAGCCTTAGATTCGACCTTAGTATCTTTTAATTTACTCCATGTCACTCAATCGTGTCATGAAGTTATTAGATTTTATTTTTTTACTGGGCAAAAGCGAAGGTAAATATTTTTTTGAGAATTCTCTCATTTTATTATGTGTACCTGTGATGGACGTGTATAAGATCGTTAAAATTAATTATACATGCAAATAAATGTATTGTTTTAGGGTAATCGTGCTTATTATGAGTTCTTAAAATAGCACGTCGTTGTACCGTGTTGCCGTTGTGTGTATAGTGTAGCAATGCCTTGCTACCACAACGATAACTCAAGATAATTTCGCTTCTTATGTACCTGTAATGGCTGTAATATGAGTTAAGTTTATAATTATAACTAGAAAAAGGTGTAGACCTACGGGTGTTGCGTTAATAGAAGTGAGAACGAACGAAGACAACAAAATTGTTCGTTAACTTACACTTAGTACTTCATGAAAGTGCAAGCGATATTTTCAATGAAGAATTATTTTCAGGACCATTATATTTACGCACATAATTTGGCCGTAATGAAAATTATATTGTGTTAGTATTGTTTTTGCTAGTCAATTAGGAATAGGCTTACACTATATGTAATAAGATGTAGTCTTAAACCACATTTTTTAATAACTACTCGACTAAGCGACTCCTGTAGATCTTACTTCAGTCAGTGGTCCAGTGCCATTTAAAATATAAAAAGTGTATCTAGTAGAGAAAAGCAGGCGACACTAATATAGAATTTACCATTAACACAAAGCTAATAAAATGCTTAGATATTGAAGCCAGAAATAAGAGCAGTAAGCCCAGTAGGTAAAGCCTATCGTTGGCCAAATAATATAATACAATTGGATATTATCATTTTATCTAGATTTGGTCACAATTCGTAAGAGATTTGTGTCGTATAATTGAGTTAAGGTATTGATTCTAATGTTTGGATTAGATTTATAAGCTTGTATGTGGACTGACATTATTTCTTAGTCTTGTTGTTCTTCCAAATTTATTAATGTTGTATATTATTGTTATGTATATTTAGGCACCACTTCGCATGTTATTTGTAAATATAAATGTTGTAAACAAATGTATCATTTTCATGTTTTGTGTACATGTTTGCTTGTCAGTGTTAGGTGGTTTACTTACAGCTATCGAATGTGAAAGCTATTAAACAATGGTTTAGTAAAATTAAGGATTTTATTTCTTCTTATTTTATTACATATTATTAACAAATGAGGCGGCATATTATTTAAAACATAGCTGCAAACTTTAACAATAAGGGTAAGAATGAAAAACTCAATAAGTTACAGAGTACTGACAAACATAACTCATAGAAAAACATAACATAGCGTTAATAAAAAGGTTGATGAGGAACAAATGAAACGACGCAGTTTTTTTTTTCACAAAATTATATTTTGTGTGATAACACCTGCTACATGTATCTTACTGTTATTGTATTTACAATATTTTATATACTACACATTAGTAACAAATAACATTCATAACCTTAGAGGAGCAGATCTTACAAGTAAGTCGGGACGGGCGGCCGCAGCCTCCCGCCCGCAAACCTAACCATACGTGCGGGAGGACGAAACTAAACGCGACCTAACTAATACTTAAAAACGTAAGTGTTAATAACATTTGGCAATAAATTACTGGGATAAAACGAACATAATCCTTAAGCGAAGCATTAAAACAAAGTTATCATCGCAGTTATAAAACGTTAAAACTAACAGTGTAAAAAGAATATAAAATATAAAAAAAATCTCCGTCCACGGGCATGCTTACGTAAGTAACCTCGGGACGAGCTCGGCGCTCTCCTCACTCCTCGTACTGCACTATCACATTGATCAAATTAAAAACGGTATCGTACAAATACACTTAGTTTATCAGCTCAATATGTATACAGCCTTGTTATAATCTGAAGCGGTTACATTTACAATATGTTACACGGAAGTCAAGCAGACAGACGGGACGTGAGAGGCACTTTAGAACAGATTCAGACAAACTAGGAGCCTACAGTTAAACTATAATTACACAACGACAACTGTACAGGCGGCACTACGCTGCCGCGACACGATACAAGAACATCAAAACGTAAACACCATATACATATCAAATACGAGAGTTCCAAACGAATCTTACATCTCGAGTGCAATCTGCGTCGGGCCAGTAAAAACATTGCACTTATCAACATAACCAAAGACTTAACATTACATTGTTTCTTTGGACATCGCGAGCAAATCGAGAGTCTCGCCCGCGCCGGTCATCACCGATACGAGACGAAGCGGATCACTATCAGCGAACATACATTTATTGCACTATATAATTATGCTACAATTCAGTGACGTAGTCATTATTATTATAAACAGAATGAAATAGTTTCATCTGCAATTTGTACTTTGTTGTGGCGCGCGGTGCGTGCGGTGCGTGCGGTGCGGCCGCTACCGGCGCACGGAGGAGTTGAGCGTCTGCATGGCGAGCGGCGGCGGGTTGATGTAGCCGTACGCGTACACGTTGCCCTGCTGCGCGCGCGGGTCCGCGCCGCCGTACTGCACGCCCACGCCGCCCTGCACGTTCATCATCTGCAGGTTGTTGAACTGCTGCTGCGGCGGCACGCGGTAGCCGTTGAGCCCGTACTGGCTGATCAGGTGCGAGCCCGGCGCCATCTGCATGTGCTGCATCGGGCTCAGGTTGCCTGCCACACACAACACGACAATACGCGTTATACAACACATACCAAACTATTCATACACTAACATATTAATCATGACGACTGTCGGTTCATCGAAATGTAATTTATAATTGCTTAGACTAAATTCGAGAAGAAAAATCGTCTAATGTGCACTCATAAATTTTAATATTGCATGTTCTTAGAAGTCTGTGACTACATAGCACACCGACTGTGGAACCATGCACCTTTAAAGACATCTTTAGAGTGACTTGGAAAATATTTTACGTAAAGAAGTATTTAGTATAATTGGTGTGTAACTAACTGGAGGTGTTCCGTATGTTCCTGGGCGCGTCGAGCTGGTTGTGCGGCGGGTAGTACTTGGCGGCGGCGTGGTAGTGGCCCGCGCCGGCCGGCGGGGTGCTGGCCTGCTGCCCGTACTGCATGTCACACACAAACTTCCCAGTCGGCTCAATCAAATCGTTTTTACTCATTACATTTGATTAATTTTAGAGGGGCATTTATTCATTTTAACTTTACAAATACTAGATACAATGATAGACTCGATTATGTAGAAATTAAATTTTAATTAATTAATTAAAGCATTATAAAATATAATTTACAACAGTAAAAATGTATAAAAAGACGGGACAAATTCGGTCTATAAGATAGTAAAATGGGTATCAGTTGTGAAGTGTAGGCAGGTTAGGCAGGCTAGGCAGCGTAGTGAGTGTAGTCACCTGATGCGGCGGATGGTGCTGCGGCGCCTCGGCCATCTGCTGCAGCTTGGCCAGCGAGCAGGAGGGAGGCCAGCCGCCGCCGTGGTACTGCTGCTGCTGCTGGAACGACAGGTAGCCGCCCTGGTAGCCCGCGCCGCCGCCCTGCATCACGCCGCCGCCCGCGCCCGCTGCGGAAGCGCACAGTACACTTACCGAACTCAAAGCGAAACATTTTACGACCACATGAGAATCAGTTTTGGTTGACGTCATTCTTACACTTTTAACAATATTTTATTCTACACAGATTAAAATTCAGTAAAGTTATGACATGTATTAACAAAAAAGTGGGAGTGAGTAGAGTGTGGTGTTACCGTGCGGCTGGTGCGGCGGCGTGGCGCGGTGCCTGGCGGGCGGGGTGTTGGCGCCGCGCGGCCCGCCCGCCGCCTTGCCCTCGCCCGCGCCGCCCGCGCTCGTGCCGCTGCTCCTAAGGGAAGGGACATCAGCTTTATACACTGCACTCAACTGAAGCTAAACAAACAAAGCCATATCGTGCGACTTCATGGTAAGCGTCATAACAATAGCTAGCATAACTGACCTGTTCCTGTTGTTGATCTTCTGCTGCTTGGGCGGCTGGTTGGGCTGGCTCATGATGGAGGGGATGTGTATGGCGGAGTACTGCGGCGAGGGCGCGGGATGCATGTGCATCATGGAGCAGGGCGAGGCCAGGTCCGAGCCGATGCTGGTGGGGGACTCGAGGCCGAGCTGGCTGACGTCCAGCTCGCAGGCGGGGTACTGCACCGAGTGCACGGAGTTGCTGGTGGAGTCCGGCGTGTACACGCCCATGGACTGCAGCGCGGGGCTCACGGCCTCGCACAACTCCTCCTTGTTCGTCTCTTTTGGAGACTCCTCCTTTTTATGTTGGCGAGATTTCTTCTCGATTTCCGTCTTTTCTTGGCCACATGGACCATTTTGATTGAACCCCGGTTTACAGCCCGGAGAGGTTAATATCTGAGGGCTTTGCTGCCTGTACTCCGCACAGCTGGTGACGACTTCGGGCTGTTTATTGACCTGCCGCTGCATCATCTGTTTTATTTGATCAGCTGTGGTCTGCGACTTTTTGGGTTCACACTGAGTCTGGCAGGCGGTGGTGGTCTTCGATTGCTTCGACGGTTTACAATCGCTCTTCTGTGAGCACTCAGCTTTCGACGTCGGAGTTTTTGTTTCTTTGAAATGCGGCAGCCCCGAGGTCGCGTATAGACTTCCACTTAACGCTCCGTACGCGATATTATGAAAATCTTTCTGGTCATACTTAGGAAGCAATTTCTGAGGTGATTTTTGAACCTGATCTAAGTGCGGAAGGTTAAATCCTTGGAATTTATCCAAGTAATTTTTATCGCTAACACTATTCTTCATGTCTAAAAACCTATTGTGTTCCCAGGTGCCCTGTATCCGCGTCGGGTCCCAGGGCGGCCATTGATACTGGCCGTGGGTGGTGTGATAGTTTGGAATTTGGTTCATTGCATAATCTGCTTTAGGCACTAATTCATTGTCATACTTAAATTTTGGCAGCATTTTGTTCAGATCATTCTGATCAGGCTTTAAATTTAGCTGAGTAGAACAACCTTTGTCATGTTTGACGGAAGCGTTTTTGGAATCACATTTGGAAGCATTTGATTTCTCTTTCTTAAAATAATCTTGTTTCTTGGGAGCTTCGTTCGTTGTTTTAGTTTCGACTTTGCTGGTGATCGGCACGGAGTTTATGACATTTATGGGGACAGACGTTTCTGGCTTCCGCGAGTTCGCGTTCTGTTCTGGAAAAAACATCTTGGGCTCCGGCGTGCTCCTGGGCGTGTCATTCTTATTGGTCTTCTTGTCGGTTTTCTCCAGCTTGCTGTGAGCAGAGTTCACTCTCACATCTCGCAGCTTGCTCTTCTCTCTCGGCTTTAAATTGGGATCGTTCTTGCAATCCTGAGAATTAGTCTGGACTATGCTCATAGATCCGGTCAAAGAGTTTTGCATAGCATTGCTGTTCGCAAAGCTCGCTTCTAGATCTGCCCTCTCTAAACCCATACTGACAGCTGCGTTAGCGCTTTGACATCGAGGTAAAAAATTAATATCAGTGACATTTGGAACTTTAGGTATCACTGGGTTTATCACTGGGGAAGATATTGGATGCGGGACTTCTAGTTTGGTCGTGGTCTTGCTTACAACGGGAGTTGAATCAAGATTATTTATTATTCGATTCTGCTCACTTGTTTTGACCAGAACTTTATCAGTCTGTACCGCTTGCGATTCTTTGCTAACATTTGCTCTGTGATTGAGAAAAGAATGCTGAGCTGTGTTGATCTGTTGTATTGTCATGGAATTGCTTACTGGGTTTTGAAAGCTCAACATCGATGTGGGTTCTATAACATTCCTAGTTATTATTATTTCGTCTTTTCTAGTATTCATAAGCATGTCATTCCGAAATGGCATGTCATTTTCTCTGCTAACTATTGGGTTGGGTAATTTATTCCTATTATCAATTTCAGTAAAACTATCTATTTTGATGGGGTCTGGCTTCTTCATAGCGCATGCGTCTCTCTGCGTATCTAGGTTTTGTATTATTGAATCTGCTTTATTCGGCGACTTCTTTTCAGCGTTTTTACTTTCGTCAGTATTTTGATGTTGTATGACGGTTTCTTTCCTCATCTCACTTTGTTTTTGTTCACAATTTGGTTCAATATTTATGGGTTCTGGGGATTTTCTAGGTTTAGGAGACTCATTGATAACAGATTTGTCAGATTTCTTTGGTGACACACCAGTGTGCGGGGAATTTGTGGTGTCTGATTCCGGTTCCACTACGATGGTCTCGATCTGATGTATTTTAGGGACGATCAGGTCCACTGCCGGCTTTGTTGTGTTCACCTCCTCCTGCACCCGAGCACTAGGATCGAGGACTATATGCGCATTCTCCGTGGACACAACTGGTATTACTTTAGACGGACTGTCCTTTTCTTCTACCTCTTTGGGTTTATTTTCATTGTTGGATTGGACCGGCGCCACCATGTTGGGTTTAGGTGACGGCAAGGGGCAGCTCTGACTGTTATTATCATCAGACTCTGATATAATTATCGTCTCTTTTTCATCAGCAGCCGGTTTAGCCGGCGACTTCATTTCCCCATTTCTTGGTTCCGCCATTTTGTTATCTTCTACTTGATTGTTAGCTGTACTTGTTTCTTCCTCGTTAGTGGCAGGAGTTGTATCTGTTTTACTATCGCTTGGGGCGTCATTTGGTTTGTCTCCAGTCTCACTAATGACTTGGTCCTTTTCAGCTATGGATTTTGGGGAGTCCATATGTATGCTGTCGAGTTCCATGTCACTGGTATGGTGGTCAGTGCTGTTCTCCTCGATATGTCGGGGTGATGCGGGTTTGCTGCTCGTGTTTTTCCTTTCTTCGCCCTCCTCGACATCCATCTCATCATCAGCTTCCCCAGATGAATCTTCAGAGCTAGCATCAGAGCATTTGTTCTTCTCCTGTGTCTTTTCGTCCAGCTTATTCTTTGGAGACTTATGGTGCTCTTCAATAGGCATAGAATTGGTCGGTTCCATAGAATCGTCAGTTTTGTAATCTTGGTCAACTTGTTCTTTAGCTTCGTCAATTTTGGCTTTCTTAGCTGCCGGTGAGGTGTTCCTTGCAGGAGTTTTGGTAATTCTTTGCCGTTTGCGCTGTCGGCCTCTCCAAGCAATTTTCCTCTTTATTTTGGCTTTGACGGGGACGGAAGCAGCCGGTGTAGTAGCACTCATATCCATACTCTCCTGGCTCTCCTGGCTATCGGAGGCATAGGCCGCTTCCTTCACACTCTGCCTTCTATTCCTTGGCGTGGCGTCCTCTGCGGGCTCATTCTGCGTCACGCGTGAGGATCGTCTGGCGACACTCTTACTCCTCTGTCTTCGAGGCGTCTCTTCTTCTTTGTCCTTCTTATCTTCGTCAGGATTAGATTCCGAAATCTTTCTGTTAACTTCGCGTTTTCTTTTCCGGTTGCCTTCAGTGAGGGTGGGCGTCGTTTGATAAGTTGTTTCACTGTACTTGAGAGGCCGTGTCCGTCTTCTACCGGAGGACGTTACTTCTACAGGTGGTTCTGGTGACTCGGCTTCTGCGTTAGTCGCAGCTTGAGGCTCGTCTTTATGTGCAGGCATTTCAGTCTCTGTCGCAGTATCCTCACTCTCTGTCTTAGGTTCAGCTTCATCGTTTTCAGTATCTTGATCTACAGAAGCTTCTTCTGGTGATCTAAACGGATTTATAGTAGGTGCCAATAATGGAGTCCATCTCAAGCATTCAGGGTCTATCTCTAACCGAGGTCTGCTCTTAACTTTCTTCATGTGATTATCAACTTTATTCCAATCTATGCATAGCCCCAGTTTGGTAGTCTCATTGTTAGGAATGTATCTTACAAATCCGAGTAACTGAAACGTTACCGCGATATCGTTCATATGCATCCCCGTCGTATGGGCGATGTCTTCAAACGTGAATGGTTTTTCTTTGTGGTCGTAGAGAAATTCGAGGATTACAGACTTCCAGTACGCGTGGTACGAAACTCTGCCGAGGTCAGATAGTGGTTTTTCAGGAGTGCCAGGTTGTCCTTCTTCTTTCGAGAGTAGATAACCTGATGAGAAAGGTCAAATTGTTAGTTGATTTTTTAATAAGATTGAAGAAAGTTCTCCAGCAATAAAATATGTTGATTATGGAATAAAGATTCCACCACTCACTAAAATGGATGAGGAACCTCCCGTATCCCTGCCTCTGGTACTGCGGCATCGTCATTATACACGAAACATTATATTTCTGCTGACAATGTTTTTCTTTGGAGAAGTAGCCAACTAGGTGGCAGCCTTTGCTGTCATTTTTCGTCAGTACGTAGAATAGGAAGGGTTCAACATCGTAGTACAGCGTTTTGTGGTCGAGGAACAACTTGGCGAGGAGGCAGAGGTTTTGGCAGTAGATCTTGTTGGCGTTGCCGTCCACCTCGAACACCGAGATGTCGCCGCAGCGGTAGATCTCCGTCGCCGGCGGGTGGCGCCACAGGCACTTGTCCAGGTGCCGCACTAGCACCGCCCGACTCTTCGCGTACTTCAGGCAGAACTCGCACAGGAACAGCTTCGGTAGCCTAGAACCAACATCCAATACATACAGTAAAATGAACTCGTTAGATAAGAAAGTACATGAGTATGCGGTGTGGTGTATTACCGTGCGTACTCCTGCGGGAAGGGGCTGGAGTACCAGGTGTCGATCTCCCACTGGCCGAACTCGATGGCGGAGGGGCAGCGCGCGGGCGCGGGCAGCGGCGCGGCCTGCCCCGCCTGCGCCTGTGCCGCGCCCGCGCCCGCCGCCGCGAACAGGGCCGCGTCCGCCGCCGACACGCCCGCCGGCAGCCGCGCGCCTGAGGCGGACAAGCGGCCGTCAGCGCACGCCACTGCCGCGCCCGCGAGGGGCCCGGCTAAGGCGGCACAGATATATCAACATATACAAACACAATCAATCAAACAAAGCAGTCACTCCCGAGTACCCGCACGCGGCACGTCAACTCGGACGGCCGAGGCGTCCGAGCGGCGCCGGTGCGGGTTCTCGAGTCTAGCGCCTAGAGGCGCGAGCGAAAGTGCATGTGTGGATACTGCCGAAACCCGAATAACAAATGTTTTGTCATCGGCGCTCGGTGTCCGAATGGAGAAGCTAATACGAAGAGCGCGCGGCTCACTCACCCGTCCCGAACAGAGAATTCGGAAGAGAAACGAATACGACGCGAGAGCGGAGCGCCGGCCAGCAATCAGAGCGAGCGAGTCGGTCAGATCCACCACGACACTTTCACCGCACCTCACGAACCGATCTTACCCGTCTGATTGGTGGCCGGGCGCGCGGCCTGGCGCAGGCCGCGGATCAGTTTGTGCGCCTCGGCCGGGCCCGCGCGGTGCTTGCCGGCCGCCAGAGACCTAACCAGCTGCGACGCGGACAGGCGCGGGCCCGGCGCCGGCGAGGCGGACCGCGAGCGGCTGCGCGCGCATAGCAGCGCCGCCTGATACTTTCGGAACGTGCTGCGCGTCTCCTTCAGCACGGGCTCGGGCGCGGCGGCCGGCGGCCCGGCCTGCGGGCTGGCGGCCCGCGCGCGCGCCGCCCGCCCCGCGCGCGCGCAAGACCCGGAGCGCGAGCCCGACCGCACTGAATAGAACTCCGATAGCCCGTCAAATAACGTCGTGAGCAATCTCTCTCCGCATCTACTCCGCCGCCGCGCAACGCGATGTCTCTCGGGCTCGGGCCTCAGCGATTCTGGCTCGAGTCGACTCTGTACAGATTCAGTGTCTAGGATCGATAGCAGAGGCTCCGCTTCCAGTCTTTTAATTTTTTGAGGTTCTACTTCCAGTCTTCTTTGTTTTATTAATTCAACGTCGAGTCTTTTCTGTTTCTGTAGTTCAACATCGAACCTCTTTTGTTTCCGCGGTTCGACCTCCGAGCGTCTCTGCCTAGGAGAAGCTGTATCTAATCGTTTTGGTCTCTGGAGGTCGATCTCGACTCGCGCGTGATTTTGTGGCTCAGGTTCTAACCGTTTTTGTTTTTGAGCCTCGGCTGCAAAACCCCAAACGCCATCGGGTCCAGAATCGGCCGCCAAACGTTCGAACACGGTAGATACGTACGCGGGTGCGGGTCGCGGTTCACTATCACTCGAAGACAGGGGGGATCCGGGGGAACCGGGAGTGCCAGGGGAGCTGGGGGAGCCGGGGGAGTCGGGCGAGCCCGGGGACGTGCGGGAGCCGGCGGAGGCAGGCGAGGCGGGGGAAGCGGGGGAGGCGGGGGAGGCAGGGGAATCGGGAGAGTCGGAAGCGGACGCGGCGGATTCCGGGTCGGGAGGGTCGAGCAGCGACTTGGGCGACGCGGGCGGCGAGGGGGCGGACACGGGGCGGCGCTCGAGGCGCAGCTCGAGGCGCTGCACGCGCGTGACGCGCACGCCGCCCCAGCCCTCCCACTCGCCGGACGACGAGCGGCGGCGGCGCCGCTTCACTAGATTGAACGCGGAGAATCTGAAAAACTTCTGCTTCTCTCTCGACATTCTCTGTTCGGTCGGGGGGCGCAGGGGCCGCGGCGGGTCGTTACCGTCGGAGTGCTCGTCGTCCGAGTCCGGCCGTCGCGCCGGCGTGCGCGGCTTCCTGCCGCGAGGGGTACCAGCCACCGACGATCTGGACAAACATTGTATTTCAATTTACATTTTACTAATAAAAGCTACAAACTTTATTGTACATAAGAATGGTGAATAATAGAAAACAGGGGTTAGAGTTATTTTTACATCAAAATAAGATTAGCGTTATTAAAATAAAGGATGTGTTCAAAACAAGACAGCAGAGTAGGGAGAGTTAGTGGCACTGACCGCTTGGTGTTGGGCGGGCGCGTGCAGTGCGCGCAGCACCAGGGCGGCGGCGCGCAGCGCACGTGCGCGGCGCGGGCGCAGTGCGCGCAGCGCCCCGCCCAGCCCGCGCCCGCCGCGCCGCACGCCTCGCACGTCGCGCACGCGCCGCACACCCACCGCACCGACTGCGTAACACAACACACACGGTTAAACCACCTACGCTACTGCTGATATAGGCGACAACCATTCCTGTGCATACAATTTCAACCAACATTGTTTAAAACTTAACTACTCAAATCATTGACTGGTATATATTCAGACATCTAAGAGTTCCAAAGATATTTCAAAACCTAATTTCTTAAGTAATCTTATTTGTGTAACAATACCCGTGATAATCACACTAGGAAACTTCTCAGTCCACTTTAAATGCTTAAAGCTAATATGTATATTTACTGATATTGATGATGAGGGATATAATATATTTGAGTCTACAATTAATATTCATTTGCTAAAAACTCACTAGTGGTCCCAGGTTCATGTTATATTTAGACCTTTGGAAAAATAAGAAGAAGAATTTGTGATCTAATGTCACTCAATAAGAGTAAACATTTAGAATCACTTTTGTCAGACTACTTTTGTGATAACTAGTAGGAAAGGAGCATATGGGTAAATGTATTGTACCTTTATAACAGGAAGAGCAACCTCATCAGTGAGGTTCAGGCACGTAGGATGAGCATAGGACTTGCACTGCTGGCAGCAGATAAGAGCCTCAAGGGCTCCTAACCTATTCCTAGCATCAGTTCCAAGGCACTCAGTACACACAGGAACCCCACCTTGAACTGGCTTCTGTAACAAAGTTATTAACCAATTAGTTGGACTGAAATAATTATGATAATCAAATACTTAAGTCATTTAAAACATCCTGCATTGTTAAAGCAAATTGACCTTACAATTTATGAATTGAGATTGATTCTATATGATAGACCATTGTTATAAGGTAATTGCTTGCTAAGTAAATTCTAATCTTATTCACTACTTTTTATTGCATAAATACATAGCATTTTGTAAGCATGACACAAACTCAGAGACATTTTGAATATAAGTTGGAAACTAACAACTGTCTTATAGTAATGATGAACATATTTATAAAATTATAACTTCATAACATGTGTTTAGTGCAGATAATATAATGAAATGAGTGATTTTGAACAATGAATTGTGTTAAGTATATACATTGTACGTAAAAAGACATTTTTATAATTATTTTTTAAACCATGAGTCAAACCATTAACTTCTCTTTTATGTTTGACTAATGTTTTGAATCTGTGACAAAGTTGGATGAGTCATGAGAACATTATCAATTTCATCAAAAACTATGAGTAACCAATATATTTGTGATGTGTTTTACCATATTTGATGAAAAGTGACCTAGATTAGTGGTGAAAACAGTATGCCATTTACTATTGAAACAAAAAGGCTTATGTCACATTCTAAACTGTAGAAAAATTACTTATTAATCAATCAAAGTAAACACTTTAACAAAGCAGATTGTTTGAATGGATAGTAAGAAAACATATTTGATAAGTTACTTATGAAATAAATTAAATACGAGTTAAATTAAAATACAAACATTAAGTTTTAATTTAATTTAGTCAAAGCTAAAAGATATTGTAAATATTAACTTAATTAAGTAATATTAAACATTAATTATTAAATTAACAAAATGATATAATTTGTAAAAGTCATTCAATCTCAAATTAAATATCATCATTCCCCTGCCCTTATCCCAATTTTTAATTGGGGTCGGCGCAGCATGTCTTCTCCTTCAATACTGTCCATGCTGCTGAGGTTT
Organism: Chrysodeixis includens; assembly: GCA_941860345.1. Lineage (NCBI taxonomy): Eukaryota > Metazoa > Arthropoda > Insecta > Lepidoptera > Noctuidae > Chrysodeixis > Chrysodeixis includens. The sequence continues at coordinate 817,293 of OW796107.1, read as the reverse complement.
TGGCTACATTTTTACGGCCGGCCGCCTGCCTGACGCCAACCCTCCTTGGGAATGCTGTTGCTGGTGGTTTACTCCCCACCAGGAGGTTGACCCGAGGTGCTAGATGGTATGCACCAGGTCGTAGTTTCCCTTAGTCGCCTCTTACGACACCCATTGGAGGATATGGGGCAGCCCTATTCGCACCGGGGAATCTCAAATTAAATAGCACAGCAAAATTATCTCAACATAAACTATTAAGTTTCAACATTTGGAAATAAACAAGATGATGCAAATTAGATCCCATTAAGGAACAAACTCATAAATATGAATAAAACTTGTGAAAAGACCTACAATACAATAGAGGCTAGCTCAAATAAGTTCCCATACAAATAAAGACATTATGTTTCACAATTAACAAAGAAATCATATCTAACATTCATCTAAACTACTGACTAAAACAAAACAAACGAGTTTTTTATTATATTTCAAACTTTTAATTGAACATAACATGCACAGATTAAAAATGTTAAAGCATGTTTGTGGTCTAAAAGTATCAATAAATGTTAAATGGTTGAGTTTATTGTAACACTGGAACATTTTTTGCCACCATAGCCGTTGTGGCCTTGAACATAGAGCAGGTCAACAACCTTCATATTAAAGAATATTTGCTGAGAGATTCCTTCATAATTTTATAATTTATAGTCATTTAGATGTGTTGAGTCTTCTGAATATACTACAGATAGTTTTAAGAACCAGGTCAACCATTTTATTGTTACCTTTTGATCACAATCATAAAGATTTTTTGGAGTTAGTTTAGATTAAGTTTTTTTTTTTTTTTGTATGAAAATGTTCTCATAAAATAACAAGGCTGTGCCTATTAGAATCCTAGAAAATTGAATATATTGCAGTTCTTCATTTATTTGAAAAACAAGTCATAATAATTATCTTTGTATGAATTTTCAGTTCACTTACCTATTATGTATGTACAATTATTGGGGGAACAAAATATAAATATCTACAAAAAGACTACACCATGTAACAATTAATAGTAGGAGAGTATTTAAGTATCTACTATTATAAATGTGTGAATTATGTGATGCACTGTTTACAAACAAACTTATCAATTGCATAATGAAAAAGTTTTCAGATTATATGTATATTGGCAATAAATAAACAAAGTATATAAACATTGTTGCATCTGTTATAGTTAAGTCTTACCTTCTCAGGGGAGTCCTGTGAACTCTTAGATCTCTGTTTAGAGCTGCGGTCTGAGGAGGTGGCTAGCGGTCTCTCAGTCGCCTTGTAAGCGCCTGCCTGGTGCGTGAGCAAGCCTCGTGCCACGGCGCGTTTAGCAGCGGCTCGTAACACTGCACGCACATCAACTTCAGCTACAACTGTCACTTGGTACGCTTGGTGTAAATGTCTTTCAATAGTCTTTAGCGTAGAACCGTCCCGTTCACCCAACTCGCGCACTGCTTTAGCCACAACCCTAGAAAGGTCCACATCTTGCGTGACTCTCAGTATCTTATTCTGCAGGCCACCAGGATCTTTATAAGAGCTCTGGCCCTTATTGTACACTTTCAGCACTACACCCTCGCGCACGGCTCGCTCCAGCCGCTCTGACACCACATCTTCGTGATAATTATGATGCTGTCTAATCGCGTGACAGATACGCTCGACGCTTGGCCTCTGCTTCTGTGAGCGTATCTTGTGTATAGCTTCCAGTATCCATCGCTTCCACACTTCTTTGCCGACTTCGTCTGGCTCACACATCTTCGTCACTGATTATTAGGTTCTGCCGCCTGAGTAACGGTACGGTATTGCACTTATGTCAACACCCGTCGCATTTTGGCGCCTCGAGCGAAATTCCATTTTATGAAATGGAACCTCGCTGTATGCGGCCGGTGAATACGGCCGCGGTGCGAGACGCCGGTTTACAGCATGTCACCGAAGCTCTCACAACCCGATGACACATCGGGCCCCGCGAGCGGGTTTTGGCGGAGCGGGCATCCGATGGCCGCCATCTTGTGGCGATCTAAATTTTACGTAGTGAACAAAACACGCGATGTAAATAATAACGGCCGTTTTAACTAGTCAACCAGACTTATACACAAAAGCCGTAGAAATGTATCCTTCCACTGTCACAATTACTGTCTTTATTTCACAGGATTTTTTCCACAATACATAAATACGGCTAAGTTCTTTCCGGTTTTTTTTTTCACAATGCGCCTTCACCAAAATAACAACACTACAATGTAAAATGTACTGATTCAATGTTTAGTCAATGCAATATGATTTGTGTATTGAAAACACTTTCGTATCATTGAAATATTAGAAATTTTTGATGAAAACATTCACAAAACACCAACAAAAGGCTCTTCAAAATGGCTATCAATTAGATTGCCTTGTTAAAAAAATATTTTTGATATCCTGTCGGTCACAAATGTATTGCCATTTTAATTAGAATTACATCATAATTTAAAAACTTATTCATCATTGTCCTCCTTGTCTATGGTCTATCGATAAGATCGACTCACGACCAAATGCCGATGTCTAACTACATATAAAGAATCGAGTTGAATAAACACCATTATCAATTATATCTGATTTCGTTCGAAATATTGATTGCTATTTACTGCTTTATCAAAAATATCACAACTGTTATACTTAGACGACGTTCATCGTTGGCTTAAAATCTATCTATTTAGTAACGATCATAAAGAAAATTGGGTTATCTTTGTCTAAAGCTAGAAATAATTATAATTCTAGTTTTTTCTTTATAAACAGATTCATTCGAATACTTTGATTGGGACAAATAAGTACTTTTATTTCAGCAGTCTAAATTTAGAATTTAGAATAAAACCTTTCTAAAGGTTACACAATGGCCCTTGTGTGGACACTACTAACAGGCCATCGCCATTGTGTACAGGGTGTAGTGGTATATACTATAATTATGACGGCGGACAATTTATTGTCTATCGTTGCGCGAAATCGGGGAGTTATCGGTTTTTTGGGCACACTTCAAAGGAATCGTGGTGTAGCGTGGCCTGTGGTGCTTACACAATCGGCCATTGTTTAGTTCGTCACCGGCCGCTGACCGGAGTAATACACTTTTGTGTTGCGTGCTATTGATGTGGGACGAGGATTTATTTGAATAATTAATTCGGTACTTTCTGAATATTTATTTATTCGCCATAAAATGGGAGCCAGCAGATGAACGGCAACGCCGAGGCCGGCTCAGAAAGCGGTGGCGGGATGAAACGAGCGTACACCGCGAGGACTGGGTCGAAGCGGCACAAGATAGGGAATAGTGGAAGAACTTGGAGGAGGCCTTTGCCCAGCTGTGGGACACTATAGGCTAGGGAAAAAAATATAATATTATGACTATATATTGTTCGTGACATTGAAATAAGAATCATTATTGATTTCAAGAAATAACAGACATTTTTTGTAATCCGTAATAATATTGGTATCTGTGTAAATTCGACGTCCATCGCAAGTGGTTTGCCAGGAAGTAACGAGTCATGCGCCATTGTATGAACACCTTAGAGCATTGTGAACACCAAGTAATCGTGGCCCACAATTTTGCATTGCAAAGCGAGGCCCTTCACAGGCCATTGTGTACTGGGCGCTTAAGAAATCAAACTTACTGTCCTGCCTTTCCCTTTTGATCTTATGTTTTGGTTTTGGTAAAGTACTTAGGTTATTCGAATATAAAAGAAAAACTATAAGAATAATAAAATTAACCTCGCTTTAGTACTGAACGCAAGTGCCCAAGTATTATTTATACCTTGCAACACTACTCACTAAAACGCGCGGTCAGCGGCTATTTTGTAAATTGTTTTGAAAAGTTTTTTTTTTCTCGAGAAGGTGCTTCTTTAGTTGGAAAATATATTGTCTTCTTTCAATTTTTGCTACTACATCATGGGAAGACATTGTCATACATGTTTGAGAAACTGGAAGTCCAAAAACAATTTATATGTACTAGCAAAACGAATATTTAATAAGATGAGGTTGGTGTTTATTTTACATAATTAGAGCTACCGCAATTACAAGGACCTTAAAGCTACTCAAGCGATCAATATTAAAATTATGCAAGGATATCTTCATAGGAATATAATGCTCCACATGTCAACGTAATTTTAATGTACCTGTACACACAATGTACTTTGTATTTATTCCATTTGTGAGCTCAGTCTCATTGGATTCAAATTCAATGTGATTTTTTTGAAACTAATTGAACAGTATCATAAAGAAAGTTGGTCCAGTAATTTGAAATGAAACATCAAAGGTTACAAAACACATTTATTTGACAACAATAATCACAAACATAAGTACATCAAAACCATTTTATGTATTAACTTACAGGGCACCAAAAATTAAAACGATTATAAAACCTGGTTGCGTCCTATGCAAAGGAAAAAGCTGTATAGATGAGGACACATCAAAAGAGATCTACCAAAGAATAACAAGAAGTATTTCTAAGATGATCAAAGATTTTATCATTGTTGAAACCTATAGATGTATGCCCCTATTGGGTGATGAGCAAGAAACTGTCCCAGACTGGGATGTGCATATTGTGCGATATTCTATAGTATTTATTAACAGTATTAATTCCTCTCCAAACGAACGTTCTAGAAGTTAAGTATTGTTTAAGTTACCATTATTAAGTGTTGACTTTCATTATTCCAGGTTTAGTTATTTTTTAGATTATCAATCATATTTAGAAACAAAGCTGCCTAAAGCACTTATTTTCATGTAAAACATGAAGTAATTATAAGAGAAGATATTATTATATTACTTTGATAAAAGATTTATTTGACTATTTCACGACTGAGGTTCAATATCTAGGTACAGTTTTATTGTTTTTATAAACATTCATGTTATTAGGACATACTACTACTATATAGATTACATTTACTTGTAAGATCTTGTTTAAATGTTAAAACTTATGTGAATTGCCTTGAAGGTGTATATTGGAGTAAAACAATTTGTGTATAAAAGTGTTAGTTTAAATTTACATCTACCCACAGGTGACATTAAATTTTTACTGATAACATGCAAGGGAACAACACATTTTCTAAATCATTAACAGGCTTCATTATAAATTTAATACAAATTTGCTTGAAGCACTTTGAAGGCACACTCAGTTTATACTTAAATTCACTAGAATATAAGGTAGAAGCTTTCTTGTAATATTATGAGTAAGTTTTTTTGCCTTTAAGGTGTTTACTTGCATTACAATGATTTTTCATTTCTAAAATTGAATATTCAACTTAACCAATAGACACTATCTAAATCTTCTACTTTTAACACATTAACAAGGGCTGGGTTTGTAAATTAAAGGTAAATTACATTAAACATTTTATTTTACATAAAACAATTTGGTGCAACTTCTTGATGTCAGATCTATCCATAATACTATCATTATCTGTTATCAACAGTTCTAGCAAGACGGTTACATGCAAGACTGTTAATTATTCGAAATTTATGGCCTATGGATTCTAGAGTGAATACTTAGGATATTATAGATCAATACACAAATAATGTGTTCTTCAAACAGGACAATACACCATGAACAAACAAAATTTTATTATTATCTAAAAATTAATGCTCTACACGCACTGGGGCAGGTGTGCCAGGCAAGGCTGAGATGTGTTAGATGCAGGACAAGAGGTTTTTGTAGCCAGCTCACCCATGCGACATAAATAGTTCTATAGTAGACTAATTTCGGAATTAAGTTTGTGTTTTATTTAACAAAGTCTACAACATTTAATTTGGGTATTGCTAACGCTGGCTTTGTAAAAAAAAAATATATACCTACAAATTAGTAAAGTATAAATATATAGCATAAAGTATAAATATATATCATAAAGTATAAATATATATCAATATAAATATACAAATTGCATACATTGTCATGTAAAGAAGACATAAAAATGAGCAAAAAAGTTAGTACAAAAAAGAAAAATGATTTTTTTATGAAATTGTGCGTCACTGTAATATACTTACTCTATGTACTTCCTTGCCGTACTGGAAGAACTTAGGACAACGGTTTTCTAGACACATAGCTCTCCTGTGGTGTGGTTGTCACAATTCAAATTATTTTCACATAAGGATCACTATATGAGGCCCACTGAGTTTTGCACGTAAAAGGAGAAGTGGAATAATATATTCTTGGTCCGATTTACTTTCCTGCATCACGTAAACAAATTAGGCTCAACAAAATTACTGCAGTTTATTATTAATGCTACCTAATTACCAGGAGCGGCCATGGACCATGTACTGAGATCTACGTATAGTCACTAACACAAGTTACGTCGCGCGTCCATAATTATAACTGAGTACATAGTCTACAGCATGCGTCGTGTCGAAAACCGTTCAAATAATAGTTATCAGTCCACGTTGTTATACTTATACTTATACTCACTTTTGCCAGTGAACGTGCAACCTGAGTGTTGGATGACATGCCTGGCCGCGTATATCCCGCAGTCGACACATTCCTTGTAAGGCTTGCCCAGTATCAGCTGGGCAAGGAATCCTCCAGTGAATGCGTCACCGGCGCCGTTAGTATCTACAATCAGTTCAGGGCTCAACGGTGCCACTTGTGTTAAGTTAACTTCCCCATTCTCCACGAGCACAACAGGATCCTTGGCCTGTGTGATAACAACCACTCTTCTTCTATCAGTCAATTTAGGCAGTTGGGCTATTTCAAGGGCAATTTCTTCAGCCTTTGTACCTTTGAAGTTGTAATCTTTCGCGAATTCGGCAGCCTCCTGTAAGCATTATTTTATATATTTAATATACGTTCAAATGGGCAACTAACTACACTAAACTAAATTTAAATACAAATAGCTTTCATAGGCCTGTTCATCAGAAGGTATAATTTTTGTCAAGCTGTTGTATACCTATCTATCAAAAATAATATATGGTATTGGAACGCGTTACACGGTGCATAAACTTTTCGATTTTAAATTTGAGGAAACAAAATCGTAAGTACTGTCTATCGAGCTATATAAAACGGATATTTAGCACAATAGACAGTAATATAATATATTCCACGACGTTCACACAGCGCCATCTAGTCTTAAACTAAGCAGAGCTTGTATTAGGAGTACTAACTCATTAATATACATACTTATATACTTCTAAATAAATACACCTAGATACAGAACAAATGATAGTGCTTATCACACAACATTTTTTCGGGGTGGAAATTAAACCCACAACCTTTGGTATAGCAATTAGGGCCTAACCACTTGACCAGCAGGCCAGTCTAACTTTTAACTAGTATTTTTAACTATAAAAAATTATTCTGATATAAAACTCGGCCAATGTTTGGCGATAATCATAATATTATGCCTATGTTAATTTTCTTATACAAAAATAAAAATCATTACGACACTTTTTTATGATATTGCATACTGAATGTTTAATTACAAAATTGGAGCTCCCCGTGGCGCTAACTATAGTGAATGTATTTTTTTTTGACGCGAGATGGAATTAGGACTATAACTTGTGGATCGTCCAACTGTATCAACATGGGCACAAATATGTCTTGAGTAGATGTGTATTGGTTTATTGTAAACTGAAAGACAGCGCATTACTAAGGAGTTAGTTACGCGTATCTGCTCCCACAGTAAGAGCACTTAGGAATCGGTAAAGGATAGGCGAATATTGGTGCTATTAACTTCCAAAAAATACTACTTCAGTAGCCTAATTTGATTATGATTTAAACAAATTTGTAAATTAAACTCACATCAATATTTCCGAAGAAAACGTCGACGTAAGGCAACAGTTTATCAAGTGGATCTTTGAAGAATTTCGACACAAACGGCGCACTGAAGTTAAATGCGAAGGTCAGATTGTTCTCGTGCGCGTGCTTCGCTAGCTGCATCATCGAGGCGGGTGATACCGCCAGGAAGAAACCCTGGAATACAAAAACTTCACTTAATAACGAAAAATAATATGTTAAGTATGGCAAAAAACATATGGATTCTTGGTTAGTTTTCCTCATACAAGTTTATTGACCTTATAGTGAGTGTATTTTTACTCTGTCGTTAATTTCCCACAGCAAGATAAAGGAATTTCAGAACTGACTATTCTGTTCTAAACGACTTCACACCAATCCAAACCCTAATGCTAAGAAGCTTAAGGCTTACCATAATTAACTGAAACCCTTTATATAGCCCACGGCGGAGTTGTCTGGCAAAAAGAAAATCTTTTTCTATTATCGGGCTGGATACATAAATAGAAATCCGACTTGGACTGTGACTGTGAAAAGGTTAATAATTTGATGTACTTTGTTTTTTTTCCTAGCCTATTGTGCCATACTGCTGGGCAAAGGTTGACCTTATTTGGTACCCAAGATACAGGCTCGCCTAGTTTGGGGCCAATGGGAAAATTATGAGATTTCTTATAACTAATAAGTATATTTTTTATTTTCTTTCTTTCAAAGGCCTCCCCAAGTCCTTCCACGACTCTGTATACTGTGCAGTTTCGAAAATTCGAACCAGTCCTGATGTACCTGTATCGGCAGTATCGATGTACTTACCGAGGAATAAAAGAATTTGGCTTTACTGATGGCCTTCTGGCACTCCTCTGTAGCGAGGTGGTCCTCTGTGAACTTCTGCGCGGCGGCGAGGTTGGCGCACAGCGAGCGGTTGGAGCCCGTCACCAGCACCGCGCACGTCCCGGTCGGGTGCTCCTTGTTCACCTGGTAGATCACGTTCACTCCGTCCGACCTGAGGAACAACCAAACTTTTAATAACCATTTTTTTTTATGAAATTATATAGGGATGCCTTTGCCCAGCAGTGAGACACTATATGCTAGAGGAAAAAAAAAATAAAGTTGTGACGTACAAGAAATCACAATAGTAATAAGTTAAAAATGTTATGAGAAGTATTTGTGTACCCTTTGTTATTTGCAAAGCGATTTACATGAGAAAAGCTAGGTAAAAGGTCATTATGCCATAGAGACTCGGATGCTATTGAATAGCTTTACTATCAGATATTCTTGCTGTACGCAAAACATTGTAATGCTACAAAGTCGGGTTTTAAATAACTTCTACTTTATATTCATTCAATTGCTTATGGGGTGAATAGGTAATGAGTTCCACCAACGTGTAGGGAAAAACATCTTTAGATCCCCTGCCTTGGGACTAGAAAGGCGTCGTCGTATGGAAAAGCTACAAGGAAAATAGATATTATCTTCTACCTAAGTACCATGTAAATCCCAATGCATCATTGCATAATGTACTATAACAAGGAGGAAAGACTACATCGGTCTAAATAACAACGTTGTACCGCCACAACTCGGGCCCACGATGCAATTAACAGCCCACATATTTGTGAATAACTGTAACTACTCTAACGGATCGAGTCAGTCCAAAGGAAAAAGACATTTGCAGGCAAATTTTGTACCCAACCGATCTATAAGTTAGGGTTAGGTATAATATTATTATAATAAGACTTCGGTTATCTTTTAAATGCAAATGACTGGTTGTCTTGAAAAAAAAAACTGTCTTAAAAATTTGAAACAAGTTTTTATTCAAAGTTTTATTTTCTTAGAAAAAAAAATCTTTTCTACGTTGCGTTATAAGCGGGATATAACCGAAGTACCTATATTTTAACACATTGTATAGGTAGCATATCAGATCTTTATCGACTTGCGCAATGAATCTGCACTAAGTACAATAAACAAGGACTAAATGCCGTTATGAATATATAATTAAACACCATCCTCGCGTCATACGTTTGTTAATTATTATTACAAACCTGAATAAAATATATTCAAGTATTTCAAGGTCGTTTTATGGTTAAGGAAAATGAAAATAAAACATGATCTCTTCAAAATGAATTCAGATATAAAAATAAAATATTTATATCGCCATATCCCACTCGCTTATATCAAGATGCTCAATGTTTAATCACTTTGCACTATTGAAAGTTGGCATGCTCGTGAAAAAATATATCTAAAATAAGGGCTCTTTGACTGAATTCATCTTCATTTATTTCTGTCACGTTAGTTCGCGAGTATACAGATCTATTCATCTGATTTAATACGCAATAATATCTGCCAACAGATATATCATGATATGTCATACGGCCTGCCGTAGAAAAATAAAAATCACTAACGTAACGAACTCTTTGATAGCACGAGCAATAAAATTTCATTGGAAACAAATTGATCGGGCGAGTGCCAATGGTTTATTACTCCGCTATATCGGCATCGCGGAATGTAATATCATTCCGCGTCGTAATATCATTACATAATAGGCGTAATGCAGTCGCCAATAATCGAACATTGGCATATTTCTGCATTTGCGGCTTTGGTATACATCGTCTCGTACTTAATTTTGATAAAATTTAATCCTGATGGTTTATTCCTATAACAGTATTACAGTAAGTGTGTATTCTTGTTATGATCTGCTGTAATTCTTATGATGCACTATAAAAAATATATTTTATTGCAGTCGGGTAAAAAGGAAATCCGGTAGTTTTGCCAATTTCAAACTCAAAATTTATTGCGTCGGGCACGCAAAAATTTAGGAGAATTTGTAAGTACCCTGAACTAGTTTTGTATATGTAGGTAATATGAGTATTGAATAAGAGACACTAAATAGTATAACGCGGAAAGTGGTACCTATAATATGTATACAGAGCGAAGCCTGTAATTCCAGATTACTCTTTATCCTTTAACAGTTAACGGATTATCCCCTGAAGTACAGTGAAGTAGCTAAGTGGGGCTTTTGAAGTGAGATCACATAAAATAGCACCCATAATAATGACACAACTATATTCCTACGTAGGTATAATTTATTTTAATGCGATTATGTCAAATCAAATAATTTATTTACCATAAGTGTTGTAGGTACAGAACATTATATTGTTCCGAATACTTAGTTGAGAATATTATTAATGTTGTGTTGGTGTCTCAAGATATATTTATTTAATACTTCTTATACATTTATAAATGTACAATGGTGGACTTAATTCTCTACCAGTCAATAAAATAGTGTCAATATATCAATATATGACTATTTTATTCGTATCCAACTGGTTTTCAAGACCATTTGTCTTGACAATTTTTTTTGCTAATGTACCGAAAATTATTTTTATGTTTCTCAACAGTGCCCTCTTATTTACCCGTTTATAAATTACAATTTTACATATTGCGAAGAACCCGAATACCAAAAAGTATCTCAAATTGCCGCCAAGGATATGGGACAGCGTGTAGAATTATATAAGCTCGTTTGTTCTTCATACGGGCATTTGCGCAGCAGTAGACCACAATTAACCAGATTAAAAAGAGCTCTAAAGGATTCGAACCTTAAAAGGCCCCATCGAAATATTTTTTCCTCCTATCTACTTCAACAATATTTTTACGATTCAAATAACATTTTGTGGGAACAGGCACGGCAGATAACGAGATGTTAGCGACCGGCAAAACAGGGCTAAATGTTATCACTAAGCAAACATAACACTTATCTCGATTGCACTATTACTTACATCATTTACTACTGATTATGTATTCCGAAAAACGTGTAACACTATGCAGCAATATATAGAAGAAGATATTTTATTCTAAAAGGTAAAAAAGGAATTTGCATAATTATCTATACCTAGTACCTACCTAAGTATTCGACTATGAATACGTACTCTGCGGACTCGATCCTATAGCATAATTAGAAATATTTTAAATGCAAGCATCCTGAAAGTTGTAATGTAGGTACGTAATTTAATACGCGTATATTACGTCATTGTAAGTAATTATAATAGAGTAGGTATCTATAACTACTTAGACTTATCAAATTAATTACAAACTTTCGCACGTGGCCCGCAGTAACGTTGGTTACTGCGTAAAAAAAGTATTATACCTATGAACCTATTTTTTTTTTAAGATACAGATGGCTTGGTTCGAGATAAAGGTCTTTGGCGTTATCGCAATAGTACCGAGATATGTTTGATAGAATACGCTAAAATTATTCTAGTATGGAGCGTATTATTCTAGTTAATTCGCGGAATTCATTTCCTTAGCAACCGTGGGTAATAGAAGCCTTCTGTCAATAGTCAAGCGGCCATATTAATTATTTCGTTAAAGTGGTTTGCGGTTGGCGGGAACAATAATATGATGCCGCGCGAATGTCCTTGTCTATCATACGAGACAATCATGCCAGATATAATATTATAAATTGATTGACACTATCTTGGGCAGATTAGTTTTAGATATGATGTGTCATGTAACGAAATCGATTTCACAAAAATGAGGTGAACGTAGATGGCACAGATAAGAATATATATTTATTTATTTTAAATTAAATGCACAATATTTACAAACTTATGAAACTAAAATTAAAATATTTACAAACATATATATACAAAGATATTATATACAAGGCTTAAAAAATCGCATCAAAAAATTCGTCCGCATCATTGCCGGCCGGGAGTGTGCCCAAAAGGCTGGCGGCATTGCCACGTTGGATGGCAATGCTTATCCTCTGTGCGAGGTAAACGCCAGCCTTTGGGTCACGAGAAGTGTCAACAAGTCGCTTTGCTAGATCTTTAAAAAGCGACTTGGCACTCGGGCCCCACGGTCCGAGAGTTTCGACCCCAAACGGCTCAAACAAATAACTACCAACTAGTTTAGTATATTTGCGCCGCTTGAGGTTCTCAGCGGCCGCAGCAGCAGCGCCAGCACAGCTAGACGAACCGGGAAGATGAGATGGCGCAAGAGTATCGACACAGGTAGCGTCCCACACTAAAGGCCTACCCATCTTCCAAGGGAACAAGGACATACCGTCTGGTCTCTTGCCATCGTCGCGTGCCAAACCATTAGGTTCTAAAACGGCTGGTACGCCGACAGCAACAAGAGCACGACGGATGATGTCATTAATGTTCGCATGACGAGCCAAGCGACCCGCACTACGGCTGCATGACAAACCGTGGTGTCCGAGGCTGTTGACAACTTCTCCACAGAGACAATGATGCGGAGAACAACAAGCAGCGCCAAGGCGAAGAGCAGCAGCAAGGCGGAAAGTAGTGTCGTCGAACAAGGTGCCTATATTCGACGACGGAAGAGCATGGAGCCAAAGACCTGACTCCCATTCACCAACAGCCAGGAGGCGTGCACGCTCCGCAGGAGAGGTAGAAGAAGAAATTAGATTTTCTTGAGTGATTCTGCAAAGCGGCTCGTCCCACTGTCTCTGTGATGATGGGTAGTCAGGAATATTTGAACTTGGGCAAGCAAGTCTCCAGGCATCCACAGCCTCAGTAAAGCACGGCACATCAAAATCAACCAGTGTGGAAGCTAGAATATTCCTGGTTAATTTATCAGTGCCGCACACAGAGGATATGAATGCAGGGAGGCTGAAACTCGAAATTTTGCGGATGCCGAGCCCCCCCATGCGAATGGGAAGAGTAGCTTGAGTCCAAGCCCGGTCATCCAAGATCATATTTAAAACCAAAGAAAGGGTGTGTTTAATAATTTGGTCCAATTTTACCAAAAGATTAGGGTGCTTCCATAAGTGGGAAGCACGGAGGAAATAAGTTAATTTTGGGCCGAAACAACAAAAACGAATTAAAGTAATAGCCGAATGCATATTAATTTGAACCAGTCTTTCCGAAACGTCGTTGAAATTTTGAATTTTCTCTTCTATGAAATTTTCAAAGGAATCATCAAAGATAGGAGACCCAAGAAGGCGTAGAGAAGATTTATTTATAATTTTGATTGCAGGAGCTATGGCATTAAATTTGGAAAGATAAGTAAGATAAAAACCTTCAGACCTTCAGAACCATGATTGTATTGCTACACAGTAGATGCGATACACCATATTAAGTTTGAGCAAATGAATAAGAATTATTCCTTCTACGGTAATATGCTAGGGAATGTCAACAAGTCCCTTATGCTCGATGGTTCAAGGAAACTCAACGTGTGATGTAAAAGTTTATCAATAACCCCCCGTTTTAAATAACATAACAGAGTTTATTTATTAAGCCTTTATCAACAGTCTCTTATCTAATTAACTTTTGTTTTCATGTCATCGTAGCAGGTCAAAGATCAAGAATGATTATAAGACTACGTACAGTCATGGCTGAAAACAAGGAACCATGACATGTGTTCATTGCTCTGTAAGGCAATGTTCTCCAATAAGTGCGAAAATATCTATATTTTCGCGTAGGATGTAGACGGCGTCAATTGGCGGCAAAAATATGTTTAAGGTATTCGCCTATTCGAATATATTAATATTACCTTGCGTATTTGACAAAGGCTAGTGTCGTTGCTCATCCACAGGTTAATAGCAGGTATAAAAATTTAAAAAACCTTATTGAAATACTGTAGCAGGCGTTGATATAAAAGTAACTTAATTGATATAATAATATAGTAAAATTCACGTCTTTAAAACTTACGAAGCTTTTTCTTTTAAAATGTTTGCGAATTTGTCGTCGCCGACGCAGCCGAAGTAGGTGCAGACCTTGGGCTTCTTGATCAGCCACTGGACGACGCGCAAGGAGTTCTGCACACTGCCTCCAGCTATGTAGTCCGCATTGAACCTGATTGGAGAATAACTTACTTAGAACAGGTCATTTACTCTTAAATTTATAAATGCATTATGATGGATGGATGCTTGTTACTCTTTCACGCTTAAACGGCTGGAGCAATTTTGATGAAAATGAATAAGCGTTAATTCAGAAATCTACTCCATTTACATAAAATAATACTTCTGCCAAACTGTAAAATGTTGTTGGTTACAAAATTTGGTAAGAAGTAAAACGACACTCTGGATGAATGCACGCTATTTTTTAACTGTCTGCGTCCGAGGGGGTTGTTTATGCAACTTTAACCGACATTTGAGTGGGCGAGGTCGCGGATAACAGCCATATGATAATTATAGGTACAGGTACACCTTATGTAAATAATTTTATTGGACAGTCTTTTAAAACTTCTACAGGGTGACTTCGAAGTCGTGGGCAATATTTTAAACTAAGACACTATTAATGATACTAATAGCGTTAGGGCTACTTTTACGCAAAAAAAAAATTGTGGAGTGTAGGGCTTGGGCCGTGAAGCGGCCCCGTACCCACTAAAACCCCCGGGTTTTCGGTGTGCGCCACCTTGGAGGGGTCACGGGAAACGAAGACGATTACTTCCGCTACCCCTCCGGCGCCTGGCCGGGCGTCGGATGCCCGGCCCCGCCGGGGGGAACTAGGTAACTACCTAGATTATTATTTTTTTTTAAGTAAAAATAACCCTAACGCAATTAGTATCATTTATAGTGTCTAAGTTTAAAATATTGCCCACGACTTCGAAGTCACCCTGTATTTCGATAAAAAGTTATAAAAACACTTCCAGGTATATAATAATAAATAATAGTTAAAAATGTCTTTTTGGTCTTCGATATTGCTGCACCAATGAATAGTGTTATGCAGAAATGACAAGACATATTTAAGTTGGGGTTTTCAAGCAGTGGAAAAATTAAGATCGAATGGACTTAGATGTTAGCAAGTATAAGTCTCGATGTAGTAAGATCTTTATTTTATAAACGTGCGTGATGATTTTTGGAATTCTTTTTAGCTGTATTTTGTTTTAAATAGTAAAAAAAGTTGGTAATAATATCGAAATTATGTATCTGCAAGGCATTAGTAGGTGTTACCTAATATTGAATAGAAACTCCAGTCAAATTTAAATCTTGAGTACCATTTAAATTCTTTCAGAGCCACAAGATACAAGCTCTTTAAGACTTGATATAAAATGTATTCTTCATTATTTTTCAATTGCCTATAGATGTAAAACACATAGGTATTTCAAAACCAAATATGTAATCAGTAAGTTAAAACTTATCATTTAGTAAACATTTTCCAACCGGTTTTGCATGAACGGTTTATCATATTAAAATGTTGTATAAACTTACTTCTCCATGAGTTCATGGTACAGGGGCTTGTGTTTCTCTTCCGCCATGATAGCATCATTCGCCTTCAGGTCATATTTCTTTAGCATAGATTCATCCACAACTGCGGAGATATCCAACAATGGATTCCCCACCCCGAGGAGGAGGCTCTCCGGCACACAGCATCCAACACATGGCGACCTACAAAATATATTTACTTGCCATAACATTATTAAAATTAACAATAGTTAAACACATTTCAAGTCCACACAGAATATACACAACTAGCTTTCAGGGGTATAGATTCATTAATTTCTAACTTTAATGGCTTCAAAGGACAAATAATTTTTAACCTTTTTATCAGCATAGAAGACAAGAGAAGACCATTGTCACAGACACAGCACATTCGGCACTGGACCATACAAAATTGTAACCTATGAAATATAATATTAATTTTGGATTCCGCCTGTATTTTGATAATTATTTAATTCAAGTAATTTTCGGAATTTGATTAAATATTGAACAACTATATATGTAACATATGTATTTGATTATGGCGATTTCAGTCTCTGTTATTGTATATACATATAATATTTATACTGTAAGTCAGATAAATGAGGATCTTGAAGAAGTATAATGAAAGAAATTATTCGATTATTTAGTCATCTATGTGTTTCAAGTATCTTATCCAAAATGTCTATGATATGCTTCTAGTGATTTCATACAATGGCTTACAAAATAGAAATATGTACCTATTTGCATTGCAAGATGAAATACAGAAGGGTTACTATAGAAATAATTTTTACACTAAAATACCATTACAGTACAGTATACATTGTATATAGTAAGAAATTCACATCACCGTCTGAATGGCATGTTCTCAATGATGTGGAGACTTTTCCAGTCAGGATGATTATATTGCCTTAAAGTTTTAAAAATATTTAAACATCCACAAAAAAATGTTTAATAGAACCTTCTTTTTCAGTTAAGGTTAAATTAGTGAATTCCTCATCATATCAGATGGTCCAAAATCCAATAAAAAAAATCAAGCTTGGTCACTAAAATATAAAACATGATCTTAAAAAGAAAAAATGCAATAGGCTAGTTTTATAACAAAAGCTATAAAGCAATGTCTAATACAGAAAAAAATGCTGCGCTGGAAAGTTGTGAATAACGCAAAATCTAGACCAAATTTAACTTACAACATTTAATAAATAAAAAGGTTAAAAATCTAGCAGGTCCTGCCAACAACTGCTCAGGCAGAACTAAACATTATTTATTAAAATGCGGGTAAGGGTAAAATACATACAAGGTTATAACATAAAGATAAATAAATCTCATAAGTTAAAATATGTGCGCATAAAAATGTAATAATGAGGCGTAAAAATATATTTAAAATTCCAAGAACACTGTTAATATAACATATACCGAACATAATTCACAGAACGTATTTTTTAAGCCGTATAATTCTACAAGAGCCTCGTTCCGGCGAATTAACCAAATTAAAACAGTCGTCTCTTGAAGGAAGTTCTTAATAAGACGAAAAATAACTTACTCAGTATCTTCCATTATGTAATATCAATAAAATACTACAATGAAAATAAATAAGTAATTTACAACACGTTTTGAGTCAATAAAATAATCGGATAAGTTATTATTTTTCCAACTATCGACTACCGCATGTTTTTGTTGATGCAGATTTTTAAAACGTGTTCGATATCCACGACTTGCAAGCTTGAAATGTCAAAGCCAGACACTGACTGCCAAAATAAAATTCACATTTCGTACAAAATGTCAGACGTCTCTCGTTCGGATACGCTCACAAAATAATTTGAGTCAGAGCAGTTCACAAGAAGCTTACTATTTTTTTTATACACCGTGACTTTTAGGTCGTTTTAAAAAAGCAGCCCAGTTCATGTATCCAATGACTAGTAAACGTTTATAATAAAAAAATATGTTTTTTTTAAGATTTGAATGAATAAAAATATTATTCATTATTATGACACAAGGCAGTTTTACGAACACTCTGTAGTGAGCGCGGTCCGAACCTTGTGCCAAAGGGGCCGCGCGGGCGGCGCGGCGGCGTCTTATCACAGGTCTTTCACCTTAGCGTAAAACAGCTGTCTTACTATTGCAATCATAATGTTCGCAGTAAGTATGTAGCATGTATATAATAATAATGTATTTATTTTCTCATCATCACAAAAACACAGTACAAAGTAAAATATAGCACTACATAGAGACTGGTGTCTGTTTTAGGTAGAACCTGTAGTACAGATCACCAGGCATACCCTTCATCGGACAATCAACTTATAAACTATGACTGTATTATGACAATAAGATAAAAACAATACTTTAAACTATTGTTGTAATATTAAAAAAACAATCAAAAGTTAAAATTAAAATTAAGGAACTTAAAACTGAGTTAGAAAATGAAATATTACACAATAAAATATTAAATATACATGACATATAAACTATTGTAAACGAAAAAACAATTCAAAGAAAATCAAAAAGTAGATCAAAAGAGATCAAAAATAAGAAAGACACTTTTATTTGTAATATTGTGTGTTAGTGTGTTGTGCGCGCGCGTGTGTGTGTGTGTGTGTGTGTGTGTGTGTGTGTGTGTGTGTGTGTACGTGTGAAAGCTTTAATTCTTTGGGGATGTATGTTACCTTGTTACCTGATAGGTTTTAGAAGAGATTCTGTAGTATTGTAGTCAATACCTTGAAGCCACGAACATATTTTTTTCTTGCACTTAGTCTTAGAAAGTGGATATATTAAAATTTCTTTATTTAATCTATTATATAAAAAGGGACCCAGAAAGATATAAAAATTTTGTGCTAAACTACTCCTGAACCTAGTAATAGTACAGACCGCGGTGGCTTTTCTGTTAGTAGAGGTTTTTTTAGGGTCATACAACATTTCTGAGTGTTTTTTTGTAACAATGCCTAAAATAAAAAGTTGTCGAACTGTAAGTACCTGACAGCGTTGGTACAAGTCAAATGTAGGATAGCGTATTGGAAGAAAGGAACTCACTTTTAAAACGGCTCTTTGGGCTCTCTCTAACTTTAATAAATATGTTTTAGCAGCCCCACCCCAGGAAGTTATGCAATAGGTGAGTATAGATTGACATAACGCAAGATAAACCATTCTAATAAGTGATACGTCTCCAATATGTCGGAGGGATTTGAAAATATATATTAATTTTCGAATTCTAGGAACTAATGCGTCAATGTGTTGCCGGAAAGTTAATTTATTATCAATTATAACACCTAAGTACTTGATTGTGTCTGTTTTAGATAAATATGGACAGCTGCATGATTTTTTGGATGGTGAGTTACATTTGTGTGAAATAATTGAAAGGTTTCCTTGGTCTTGATTTCTGAGTGTATAAGTCATGTATTTTGTTTTTTCCACGTTTAATGTTAGGATGTTCTCATGAAGCCACCTAGATACTTGGTTAAACCCGTTTTGGGCGTGTGTGAAAACTTCTTTCCACGTATCTCCATAAAAAAGTAAGGCAGTGTCGTCGGCAAATGTAATTATTTTACCATTGGTCAAGTCCATTTTACAAAGGTTATTTATATACACTAAGAACAGAGTTGGGCCAAGAATACTGCCTTGTGGAACTCCGTATTTAATCGGTAATTCTTCACTTCTCCAACCATCCATTTTAACTAATTGTGTTCTACCCCTCAGATAATCTTCAAACAGATTCAGTGTTTTGCCCCTGATTCCCAGATTTTCTAGTTTACTGATTAAGATCTTCAACAGTTTGATACGTAAACATTTTTAACAGGATGTTTCATATTTCCAATGTATTATTTATTTTTTTCATGCATATTATTTTCATTAATGATAAAAAAATTATATTCGCGCCTAGAGGTATTCTATGACGGATACATTGTGTGGACGACTTTTTTAAAACGACCTAAAAATCACGGTGTATAGCTTACTATTTGCAATTCAGTTAATTTTCAGTGCCAGGTAAAACAGTCGTTTTACGTGGCACTTATAAATTTTATTTCATTGCATACAGTGCCGACATTCACCTCCTCAAACATATTTTTTCCACTGAAGTTATTTTATTCACACAAATATTACAAATTGAAAAGGATGTATCTGTTCGTGTGTGCGTCTTTAACGGCAAAACTTAGGGACGAATTGAGGCATTTTTTTTTCAAGTTGAACGGATTAAGAATAAATTAATAATTAAGCCATTTCTTCGTTACATTTAACAATACAAAGTTCACAAACCAACCAAAATGTGTAATTCATTTTTAAAGGACATAGCGCTATTATTCTTAGCAAGTTTCAACACTAAGAATGACATTTTTCAAGGTAGAAAGCTAAAAACGGTACGCAAACATTCTGTGACAAACAAAAAGAAAATCGTGCAATCCGTGGAACGAAGAACTCGTGACACCCGAATTTTACTCAAACTATTGCGCCTGCATAAGCTAATATTTATATAAATAAGGACATTTTCGATGCACGATGTTTAAAAAGTCCGCTGGTCTTTGCCCAAAAATTACCTTAAATCCCCCGGTTGTCGCGAACAAAATGGTCTTTGCCCTAAAACTAGCCTAAGTACACAAAGCTGCGGGTAAAATCTACACCTGGCTATGTATTATTTATTTTCCAATAATCTTATAAACTAGTACACAGCCCCACAAAATTGGTAACATTACAATTTTAGTTAATGAAAATGGATAAATATGACTAATTAAGACTTGGCTGATTTACATGTATGTGGCATTGTCGATTGGACACATAGGATCACATTTATCCGGCTGAGCTAAAAGTTAACCCGAGTTGTAAAAAGGTACCAGAATACCAATTTATTCTTCGTAGTTTCTTCGTGAAAAAATGACCATCGACAAAAATGAGTACTATTATTTTTAAACATTGGTATTTTTTTCAGAGCCGTAGTTTATTCAGTTGCTCGCTTTTGTTTCTCTCTTGAATAGCTTAGAAGGAAAAGAGACAAGTATACGTTACGATACAGGCCGATTTCTCTAATTTTTCTTAATAACCATAGACTCGGTCCATAGAGCAGTTTTGTAAGAAGGTAGAGATACCGCGTTAGTATTTCATAACCTACAACCGGCGGAAGATCACGTTTTGCGATCTCGGCGAGAATTTTCGAGAATAAAGGTTGGGATTTCTTTTTGAAATACTGAAATATCATTCCAATCAATACAAAAATGCTGCGCCTTCCACGTATTGTTCGCCAAACTGCTTCATTCCACAAATCTCACCAACTTTCAAGATTTTACGCGAAAGATGTGAGGTTCGGCGCTGATGTAAGAGCCCTCATGCTACAGGGCGTAGACGTCCTTGCCGATGCTGTCGCTGTCACAATGGGTCCTAAAGGCAGAAATGTCATTTTGGAACAATCTTGGGGCTCACCAAAAATTACAAAAGACGGTGTGACAGTTGCCAAGGGTGTCGAACTCAAAGACAAGTTCCAGAACATCGGCGCAAAATTAGTTCAAAATGTTGCGAATAACACAAATGAGGAAGCCGGCGATGGCACTACGACAGCCACAGTTCTCGCCAGGGCTATTGCTAAGGAGGGATTCGAAAAAATCTCAAAGGGTGCCAACCCTATCGAGATTAGACGAGGAGTCATGATCGCAGTAGACGCGGTCAAGGAGAAGTTGAAGAACATGTCTAAGCCCGTAACTACACCTGAAGAGATCGCACAGGTGGCCACCATCTCCGCCAACGGAGACCTCGCCGTCGGTAAGCTCATCGCCGATGCCATGAAGAAGGTAGGGAGGGACGGAGTCATCACTGTTAAGGATGGCAAGACCCTTAACGACGAACTGGAAATCATTGAAGGTATGAAGTTTGACAGAGGCTATATTTCACCATATTTCATCAACTCGTCCAAAGGTGCTAAAGTTGAGTTCCAAGATGCTCTGGTTCTCTTCTCTGAAAAGAAAATTAGCAATGTGCAGACCATTATTCCTGCTTTGGAATTGGCCAACCAACAGAGGAAGCCCCTGGTCATTGTAGCTGAGGATGTTGATGGTGAGGCTTTGTCCACTCTGGTTGTTAATAGGCTCAAGATTGGGCTCCAGGTGGCAGCTGTCAAAGCCCCAGGCTTTGGTGACAACCGCAAAGCTACCCTCAGTGACATGGCTATTGCAACTGGTGGTGTTGTATTTGGTGATGACGAGAACCTTCTTAAGCTCGAGAATCTCCAATCATCAGACCTGGGTCAAGTAGGCGAGGTCATTATCACGAAAGATGACACTTTGTTCCTCAAAGGAAAAGGTAAGAAGGCTGACATTGACCGCAGGGCTGAACAGATCCGTGACCAAATTCAGGAAACCAACTCTGAATATGAAAAGGAGAAACTGCAGGAACGCCTTGCCCGACTTGCATCTGGAGTTGCTGTTTTACATGTTGGTGGGTCCAGCGAAGTTGAGGTCAATGAGAAGAAAGACCGTGTCAACGATGCTCTGAATGCAACCCGTGCTGCTGTGGAGGAAGGTATTGTGCCCGGAGGTGGCTCTGCTCTCCTAAGATGTATCCCAGAACTTGCACAACTGAAGACTGCCAACAGCGATCAGGCCACAGGAGTAGAAATCGTCAGGAAGGCCCTCAGAATGCCCTGCATGACCATTGCTCGCAATGCTGGCATTGACGGCTCGGTTGTTGTTGCTAAAGTTGAGGACTTGGGACCTGAATTTGGGTATGATGCGCTAAACAATGAATATGTCAACATGATTGAGAAGGGTATCATTGACCCCACCAAGGTTGTAAGGACAGCACTGACTGACGCCAGCGGAGTAGCGTCCCTCCTCACCACCGCCGAAGCCGTGATTTGCGAAATCCCACAAGAGAAGGAGCCTAACCCTATGGGCGGCATGGGAGGCATGGGCGGTATGGGCGGCATGGGAGGAATGATGTAAAGCTCCAATATGGACATCAAAATGCATTTATCGTGTAAAGAGAACTGTTATAGTATACTCCATTTGTTTAGGTAGTTAACTAAATGTAAACAATCTTGGCGTTACTTTTTAACCAAAAAAATCATTTTAAATTTGGATATTACTGCTTATAAATCAATTAACTATAGTTTTAGAAAATCTGAATGTATTTCAAGTTGTAAAACGTATTTTACATTTTTAAAGATCACATTTTGTTTAAAAGACATACCAAAATTGTTTACATTTAGTTAATTACCTAAACAAACGGAGTATAGTTATATCGCTGTTATGGGTATTTCAATGATATCTGATAGTTTGATTGATAATTTTTTTACAAAATGTGGAGTGAATGTGTATTTCCCAGTTTTTATTTTGAGTCTGATTGAGTTACAAATGTAGGAAGGCAATTGTCTGTCTCGTTAGAATTATTTAGTTTATTTGCTTGAATAGTGCGAGCAAAGTGTTATTTTTAAATAAATGATTAATGTTTTTATATGTTCTTTTTATTACACTATAACTGCGAACCTACCAACTGTCACTGCCCTTTGCCCTAGAGGACAATACCAACAAGCTTGTTCCAATAAGAACTAAATTTTATACTGTCTAACTATAGTGACTTAGTACGACTCGCCGTACTTTGCATAACATTAATATTCAAGGTAAAATAAGGCATTGTATGTACCTATATAATTCAAGATATCAATATTTCATGTCGACAAAATCTTAATAATTCTTCTTCGTGAATTATTTCTCGCCATTACATAAGTTTCTTCTTGGTATTTGTATAAATTGAATCGATAACAAATTACAACTATACAGAAGAAGACTGTTTACACTTTCGATAATAGAAGTATAGGTACCGGTTTAAGTCAAAAAAACTTAATTCATAAAAACTACATGTGCTTCATACTAAGAGAAGTTTCTAGGTCATTCTCGAGTTAAAACCGGCACAAACTCAGAGCCGCACATAAATTACATAACTTGAAATGCGATAAAAACGCCGCCTTAATTTGCTCACATCTTTCAGTGATAAGAATGTTACGTTTATCAAAGTTCATCGTCCAACCGGCAGTTAGATGGAAGTTAGGAATTGCGCCACAATACTCAGAGCAAGTACAAAGGAATATTAGATAGGTACCTATGTCTATACCCAAGTTGATTGAATCAAGTCGCGCGCGGAGTTAGTTGCTAGTTGTTAGTATTTTAGATAACTGGTACATCATACTACAGATATGAAGAATATAATATAGATTGCTATCAGTAGGTATTCTTTTATCACATATTTGATCACTTTAACCCAGTAACACTTATAATAGCGTATTTTTTGTGTAAATTTGCTATTGCTTTACAATAAAATGTCGAACCAATTTAGATAAAAAAAAATTATAGGCTTATAGAGAAAGCCGACAACCTGGATTCACAGATACACGCATATCATACATAATATAGTTATAGGCTCCACGTTATTGCATCAGCGTAATACTCATTTGCCAGTAATACTTACAGGCCTACAATGCTAACACGGAGAGGATAGGTTAATGTTTTTTTTTATTATAGTCTTAATTATGAAATACCTACTACCTATTGTTTTAGTCAGCAACTTCAAGACGTGACCAACATAATAAAATAGTAATTACAGAATCTGGGAAGAAACGAGCGTAATTAATCTACAAAATGGGTCTGAAATTTAAAAATAATTATTATAATAAGTAAATAATGCAGGTGATTTAGTTAGTCACAATTTGATTTATTATATTTGTCCTCTTAAACTTAACTAGTAATATATATAAAATAATTCCTATATTTATAAGTAGGCAGGTAAAAAAATATATGTTACATAATAACAATTTACAAAAATATCTGATCTTCGTCCGAGTCTCCAGCACCATACACGAAATGTTTTCGCGTCACGTTCTCGTTAACGATTGCACTTTGTTCAGTCCCAACATTGCTATTCTTGCAAGGAGTCACAGGGTACCTCACTGGACCCAACCACCTTCGACTAAAACCGAAATTACGTGGTAACGCTACGTTCTTGGAAGAACTACTCTTTACGGACTTATCTAAGCTATTAAGCGACGATTGAATAGATTTCAAGGATGATTTCTTGAGGAGCTCGTCAGAGTTGTCGTTTAAATAATCATCAGGAATATCTACATCTGTCGGTATACTTAAACTTAAAGGTCGTCGCTTTAACCTGTTATTGGACATCAGACCGCGCCAGGTGTTAAATTTCTGGGTATTTCTCTTTTGCGGTGTATTCTCCTGGGAAGAATAATTCCCTATGTCTGATTCTTCATAGACCATATTCTCTGAATAGCACTTTTGCAGATTACTCTTGTTAGGGGTTGTTTGTCTGCTGGATTTATCTTTCATCCTACTTATAACTTTATCCTTTGTTAGTTTTATCAGAGCGTATATCGTTTTCAAAGCTTCCTCATTTAATAATTCGTCGTCAGTTATTTCCACGTCCAAGGCACTAGCGACGCTGTTACTAGTACATGTTTGACCTAAATTTTTATTAGTACTATCCTCCAATTGACTCTCCATACTGTGTTGATATTCTATATTGCATGCTTTATTAGCATTTTGTAGGACAATAAGTTCCACTTTTTGTGGAGCTGTTTGTAGCATAACCAATGCTTTATCATATTTTACATTCAACAAGGTTTTTCCATTTACAGATATGATTTGATCTCCAGCCAGAAGTTTCTTGCACATATCTGCAGGACTCCCTGAAGTTATTGATTTAATATAAACATTTCCATCTGAACCCTCTGCCACCTGTAGTCCTAGAGCATTCATTTCATCTCTTTCTAGAACAGCAGTGACAAATATTCTCTCACCTTGTACACATTCCATATTATCTAGCTTTTCAAAAAGTGATGTATTCATACATGACTCATTATGAGCTGCATTATAATTAAAAACATCTGGATAAACCTTAGGAGATTCTAGTAAATAGGCGGTAGGTGCACTTGATATACTTTGAATGTAATGTCTTTCTGGTAACAGTTGCATACTATTTATATTACAGTGTTGTCTTTGTTCAGAACTCAAATCATCAGAGTCACTGTGTGTCATTGCTAGGTCACCTTCAGATCTAGAACAAGGATTTAAAGGTCCAACTGGTGATGTGGTGTACCTGCTGTCAGTAACAGTTTTTATACCATGGAATACTCTAGTGCCCATTTTAACACCTTGTCTTCTTGGTATACTGCAACTTTCTGAGGATGATAACCCATCATTGGAAGAATTTTCATGGCCATGAATACCTGATACATTTGCCACACCTTCATCATTTGGTTGTGGTGATAAAATTCTTCTTAATAACTCTTCTGTGTTGGGCTTTTCATTTTCTTTATTCTGAGCTTTCTTTTCTCCAAAGAGGTCCACTTTAAACCTTCTCCTTGTAGGCCTCCTCATTCTTATGGGGTTTCTTACAGCCAGGTTATAGCTGTCTTGATAATTACTACAATCATATCGTTTAGGACTTCCAGCCACATTAAGAGGGCAATTTAGCTCATCTGATAGGTAAGTTAGAAAGTCTTCTTTAGCATACAGTTTCAAATATAACCTATGGTGAAGTGATGCTAACCAAAATGTAAAATAACTTTTACTATCTGACATTTTCAATTTATATTTTACACCGATTTTAGATAAGCCTGAGTATGAATTAGGCATTATGTATAAGCTCTTCTTATTGTAGTAGAATGTATGAATGTGATGCCAAGGAAGACTTTGCAAAACTATCCTATTTGTATGAGTTCCAGTATCATCTGTTGCATGATTATTTCTGGAGTAAAGAGTGACGCCTCTGGGGCCAATAGACAGCCAGACATCTCTGCAGAAGCCATCTCTAGTAGCCCAAATTGCAGAGTAAAAATGTGCTCCGTAATCACGGAATGTTTGGGCAAGAGTTATGTAATTTATAATTGCTTTACTTCTATCTAGGCCACGCCTAGATTCGTGAGCTCTTTTCATTCTTAACTTAACATCAGCCATATCATTAGTTATAATATTTTCAGGTAAATAGTGTTCCAATAAAAAGTAATCTGCTGTCCCATGCTCCCTGAGCGAGAACTCTCCAAACTCTATATGTAATGCATACCCAGCAAGCAATATGAGATTTTGGATTGTTGAAGTCAGTTGGCCTTCAAGAGTGGCTCTTCTTAATTGTAGATACACTCTGTATCGCCATTCCCCACCCTGTATGTTAGTGGCAATATTTTTAGGCAAGAAAAACTTTATTCTTAAAAACACTGTCAATGTTGTATCCTCCTCATATATCTTCTTTTTACTGTTTGTTTTATGCCAAGCTTCTGGAGCAACTTTTTTAATTTTGTAATCATCTGGTAAGAATACAAAATCACCTCCTATCAAAATTGCAACACCCAGCATAAAGTTGTGTTCATATTTTTCACTGTGCACTAATGCTTCAAATAATTGCCCTGCTGTTATAATATGAGGGTCACAAAGCACTTCAACTTTCTGACCATTGAGCAAAACAACAGTAATTATTCTTTTGTCAGAAACAGCTGAGAGGCACAAGTCAATATGTTTTGGTGGTTGTGAAGCTCTCACTATGAACTCTGGGCCAGTGCATCCTTCCCTGCCTTTAAAACCACATTCAGCTTTATACAGCCTGGAAGCAGCTCTCTGCACTGGCTTTCCTCTTCTAAAGTTTGTGTTGACTGGTTGTGGTTTAACAACATTATCATTAGCAGGTATGGCGGTCATTGAAACAGTATTCATTTGGATTTTTGATTCCTCAATTTGAGTGCTGCAGGCAATTTCCAAAGTTGAATGAGCATTGCTGAGGCCACCTCTCCTGGGGGTATCAAACATATTAAATACTGCTTTTCTTTGATTCCTAGGAATTCTGCAACTAGGGAAAGGGTCTCTTTCATCTGGAGACTTGAGCAGCCCAACACAGCTTCGTGGACGGACACTGACTTTCAGCTCTGTGTTAGTGCTGGTCTCCTGGACCCTGGGAGGTCTTCTCTTGACGTGATGAAGATCGTCATCGATGTGGAAGTCCATGACCGGGCTGAGGCCGATGGAGGCGGCGGAGCAAGAGCTCCGGCCCGAGTCTGCGTCACAGTTACGCAGCATGATGCTGAAACAACCGAAATGGTCATGATATAAAATGCAGCGCTACGTGTTGTAAGTTTTAATTTAAAAATAAATAAATATGGAAGCATTGTAGATATAAGTACGATGTTATTATAATTATACCGTGAGAACGAAAAGACTATCGTATATAATATGTTATTCAATAAAGAGTTACAACATGAAGACCTTTTGTCCCGACTCACAATAAATTGAAAGCTTTCGATTAGTGCATAAACATGAACTCTAATGGTAATTTACTATTCAAATAGCAAGCTGTATTCTAAGACCACGCTTAGAGAAAGTATCTATAATACAATCGATGTGTAAAGCGTGTATATTACACCTAAGTATTTCATGGCCTCACATTAATAGACTACTTCTATTTATATGTTAATTTGCTCATCTAGCTCAGCAAAGAATTCAAACTTTGACCGATGTTTTTAAAAGTTTTAAAACTACCAACTTACTTGTTGCAACTTAGAAGTTGAGCCGAAATATTAATTAGTTACATTATATATCTTTACTTTCACTCTCATTACATATTTCGAACAATAAACTTTATTACGAGACTAAATCAAGTCATTGTACCACACTACACTATTAAAATCTTAAATGAAATCACGATCGCACGCACAAGTTGCACACAAGTCACAACATACATTCTTGGAACACTTGTTAGCATTCCAATCTGTTACGTTATTATGATTCATACTGTTCTCATAAAGTGTTATGAATAAAAAATATTCTATGATTATTAAAGAAACGAATAACGTATCAAAATAAAATTAATTATTTGAATGATTTGGTACCTATATCAACAACTATGTTGTAAACAATTATTAACGCAATTTGCGGCAAAGTAACAAAACGCTTCAAACTGTCAACGAACGCAAACCAAACCTGTCATGATTTCAGGTGTCACCTGTGACATCGTCAAGTGTAAGCTCTTTCTCTTTTGCACTTCTACAATTTCAAATATGTCTATCTTGTTTTATGCTAATGATCTTGGTGATCCTAGTCTGTGTCTTCGGTCTCGGTACATTTTCGTGCGCTGCCAGCCGCCAGCGCTGAACATTTACCTGCTGAACAGTCAGTCATGACTTTTTCGACATTACGTGTTTTATTTTAAAATAAGTTATTGATTACTGGGTCATATGTTGTTTGATTATTAAGATGGCTACGTTAATTCAATCATATGAGCAGCAGTATTCAGTGCTTACAGCAGACATAACGGCTAAAATAGGACGTCTGAAGTCTGGCAGTGATGGTATTTGTTCTTTGATAATATATTTTATCCTCCCCAATGTTTTTAAGAAACCAGTCTTACGCACTAGATATATCGGTGCGGAATTTGATTTCTTACAACCTTGGTACCCTGTATGCTAGAGAATAGAAAACATTGATATTCAAAGTAAATTATTGACCATAAAGGCTTGTACTAAGCACATAAAGAATAAATGGCAAAGCCAAGTCTTAATATCTGGGAACACTAGCGATATCACTTAATCAGATAATTTTACGAATTTACAGATAATCGCGATCAGTTAACACGGGAAATTCAAGCTAATTTTGAGGAAGCAAATGACTTGGTAAGTTATGTTGATTGTTTTTATTTTTATCTTGTATTACCTACCTCATTTATTAAAAGCTGATGTGTTTACATCTGTATAATCAATCTTACAATGTGTGTATAGTGACTGCATTCATACTGCTTCAGTGAAAGGCAATTAGCAAGGTTTTTTGATGCTCAAAACCAACTTTTCTTGGTCCTATACAAAATTATCGAGACATTATCATAATGAACCAGGCTGTTTGCTTAAACACATAGTAGATTAAAATGTATGTAAGTATAAAATTTTAATAGTTGTAAATAAATTGGATACTATAGGTTTGAATGCCAGGTACATAAATTAAATATTTGATAGTGGATTGATTAATAAGATAAATAAATTGATTGAATAAAATTTTCACTCTATCTTGGTTTAGCTGGAACAATTGGAGTTGGAGTCTCGAGGTGCAGGTGCTGGGTCCCGTGTAGCTGCCTACCGAGCTGAGCTGCAGCGTGTCAGGGACGAATACCGCTCTGTCGTCAATAACGCTGGAACATGTAAGTCTATGTCTAGTCTTATTTTACGTCAAGTGAAAATATTGGAGGTGTCATATGTCGCAGTTGCAAAAGCAATATGCTGCTTTACTTGATGTAGAAAGGCATGTCCGTTCCACAGTTTTACTTTAAAAAGTCATGGCAGGTTGCCAGGAGGGACGTCTGTAAAAAAATCCTCAATTTGATATATTCATTCACAATTGAATTGATGTAATTAAAAATTATTTCTGCTTAGAATAAATTAATTATTTATGTTACTTATACGAAATAAACTCTATATTTTATCAATAAATTCTTGTTAAGTGTGTTGTATTTTTTTAAACATGGTTTATTATAATTTTTTAATAATAAACTATGTATAAAAAAATATTATTATAAGCCTATATTGTCCCACTGCTGGGCAAAGGCCTCCCTCCCAACTTTCCATTTCGCTCTGTGTGAACATGAATTGTAGATTATTATTCATAAAAAACATCCTAAAACTATATTCGTGTTCTTCCAGACAACTTCGACAATGACGAGGTGTACGACGACTGGAGCGGGTCGCAGGAGCAGCACCGCAAGCTGCTGGACAACACGGAGCGGCTGGAGCGCGCCGGCAAGACCCTCACCGAGGGCTACCGCGTGGTGCTGGAGACCGAGCAGATCGGGGCCGCCGTGCTGCAGGACCTCAGTCTGCAGCGCGAGACCATACAGAGGTCCCGGGGACGGGTGAGGATACTTATTGCTTATTTTGTTATTTACTAACTGTTGCCCACGCGAATGTACGTTATTTGTGTGTGTGTAAATGTCTGTTATGTATTTTAATGTAGAATGGCGGTCTTAATGCCTGAGGTATTCTCTACCAGTCAACTTATAGCTGCAAATACTATACATTTATCTGAGGTAGTCAGTTTAAAATTCTTTGTAGCAAGAAAGACGCACAGCTAAGTGATAGCCTTAAATATCTCCTTACACTTGATAATGACAAAGACAGCAAGACACTTTAATTTCTTGCAAACACCCTTGAAAAAGAATATGCTAAAGTAGATAAGAAACAAAGGCCTTTCTTATCTTGTTTTTATTCTATCTAACCATTTAATTTATTAACATAGCAAACATTTTTACAATTTTACCCTTGTAATACTATTCCAGCAGCTAAAATATCATAAAATGTTTATTATTTCTCTATTTACAACTTTTTTGTCGGCAACAGTACCTTTTTTTTTTTAATTAGCCTATATTGTCCCACTGCTGGGCAAAGGCTTCCCCATTTCGTTTCCACACCTCCCTATCTTTGGAAAACATATGATAGTACAGTATCTAAGATGCAAAAAATAAAACTTGCTATTATAATCCACAGCTCCGAGAAACAGACGAGCAGCTGAACCGCTCCAGCCGTTTAATGAACACGATGGTGATGCGCGCGCTGCAGGACCGCTTCGTGCTGGTGCTGGTGTTCCTGTCGCTGGGCGCGCTGCTGTGCGTGGCCGTGTACCTGTACGTCACGTAGCCGCCGCCGCGAGCCTGCGTGCCGCCGCAGCTGCAAGTCTGTGTGTTCAAGGACGAGAACAGAATCCGCTTCTATGTGTAAACTGTGGAATATACCAGTGTGGCTCTGGTTGTGAAGTGATCTGTAAAGTTATTAACAGTGTCGTGTATCCAGTGTGTGTGATAAAGATATATGAACTCATTATGAGATGTGAATGTCTGCGCTACGCTTCGAATATCACGTAATTTTTATTGCAGTTTCAGTGAATCGATGTGAAGTTTTAATTCGAATGTAACAAGTTTAGTTTGTGTTTAATAGAATCAGGGCCACAGTATACAGCTTACTGTGTGTGCAGTCATATAGTTCTTAAGATTAATATCTCACATTAGTTATTACATGTTTAGTAAGTAAGTAGTCATTGTCACCATTTTCTATACATTACTCTTAGATAAAGAGCTTCTCTTTGACAAAATTTATACAGTTATGAAATAAAAAAAAAATATTGTTAGAATGGTTCACGCTTTTTTCTTACATCTCATAAAAGAAAAATGGTATGATGTATTCTAAATATTCATACTTAATTAATCCAATTAAATAGATGTCGAACTTACACGTGCATTTAAAAGCACCAGCCGCACATAAAGTAGTAAAAACTATTTCTAATAATTCTGACTTCTTAAAAGATATTTACCTTTCATAGATATAAGAAAAAAAATCTGACTGTAAACAATACTTACTGTATTACATTTTAAACGCGAAAGTCTCATTATCATAAGCGCGAGTCATTTATCATTAGCAATAAAAAAATAACAAATTATATTAATAAATAATATTCACTATACCACTTATAAATTAATAAGCTTGATCTACAAACTCATATCATGTATATTAATTTTAGAAATTCTATAAATCTAACGAAAATTAAAATTGAGATTTCATTAGTAAAAGTGAACCTTATTTTGAAGGCAGTATTAGATGTTAGATTTAATTAACTTATATCTGTATATTCACCTGTTATTTTATCATATTAAATAAACGCATTCCTGTTTGGTTGTTCTTAATGTATGTAATATAAAAGCTAATAATCCATTAGACATAATAATATGTATTAAGTATATGTGTAAAGTATATTATAAGGTATATGATCTAAATAACGACATTGGCGCGAAAAAGGCAATTGATAGGTATAATATAAAATCATCTGACTTATGTATCCAAGGCAACATAAAAAAAAATTGTGGATTTTCTCATCTTTATATAAAATAAAATTGTAGGTTTGCAGTTGAAAAAAAAGATGTAGATTAAATTTAAATGGGATAGTATAAAAAAGCTTAAATATATGAGAAATTCAGTCATGTTTTGTAATCTAGTTAACTTTAAAATTAACAAGCTTTCCAGTATAAATCATAATAGTTATCTAACAATAGTTAATATCAAGAATTTGAATGTATGTATTTAACCTCATCAAATACGAATAGCCCAAATCTTTGTATTTTCAATGAACGTAATAATATTAAACATGAGTTACTTTTGCATTTAATAGTAGAAAGTAGGATAGGATAAAATTGTAATCAAAATTTGTAGCTTATTTTTTGTTATGGCGTTGAAGATAGACATATTGTAATTGTCACTTATGCAAGGTTGTTTTGGCGTAAAAAACCCAATGCGGGATCCTATATGTTTTAACATTGTAGCAAAACAACATACAAAATCAAATTGTATCATATTTAAGGCGAAGGCACACTTATTCGAGTGGAACGAAGCGAATTTTAGAAATCTTTCTATGAAATCTCACGTAGATACCCATCGCACTCTATCCCGCGTCGAATCGCGGAATATTTCAGTAACAATACTGAAGTTTGCTTCGTTCGACTCGGTTAAGCTTGCGTTCACCTTATGGTTTGATCATATTCAGTGGATATGGACAAAAACATAAAACATTCAACCTTTTTCACTCATGTACAAGAACGAGTTTCGGAAGGCACTTAGAAATGTGATGGCCTGATCTCTCTCCGGTTGTGTCGGATCGCCGTCCTATCGGGTTATGAGAGTAAAGGAACGACGTACAGCAAAGTCATCATTATGTGTCTTTGTCAAGTGGAATGTAGAGGAACTAACTAATGCATATTTTAGAACGCCACTTACCTAACTATTGTTCTTCCGTACGGCTGTTAATAGTGTATTCTTCTCATGCTTAAACAATTGTTTTGTTTCGCACTTGTTTGGTTGAAATCACATATTAATCATGTTTATGAGACTGTTTTGTATATTAATGTAGATAGACGAATATTTATTGTAATCTAAGTGTCTCGGGATAAGGATGTATTAAATGTTTTGATGAAGAATTGAGTTTTATTTAGTTATTGCACGAGCATTGTGATAAATTCGTTTGTCATACCTTATGTTATATGTGTGAGCATTTAAATTAACTATTTTTTTTTATATAAAACTAGCTAGACTGGTGTATACTGTGGGTGATAATGGCTGTGTAAATTATGAAATGTGCGGATTTATTCCCGCGCGCATAACTCCCGCAAAAACCTCCTTTTCAATATTCTAATAAAATTATAATTGCTCAAGTTTATGAGGATAAATTGTGTATTCATCCTCTGTGCGTATGTTACTCTTTCACGCTTCATCGGCAAAACCAATTGGGATGAAATTAAACATTGAGTCAACTGACACCTTGGATTAACACATAGGTTATTTTTTACTCGACTGCGTAAAAGGAGGTTAATGTTTTTGCAGCTTTAACCAACATCCAAGCAATTAATCTAAAATTTGTAAAATACGCATGTAGGATGCAGGACTTTTAGAACATAAATAAAATATGATATTACAAACAAAATCAGCGTAACATTTTATTAATACATTTTTACAATTCTGAATTCAATCACAATTACTTTACACAAAGTCGAAATATATTACTGAAATATATTAATTGATATAACACATATAATATAATAAAATACCGCTTATCGAAGCGGACTACTTAATGGAAAAGAAGAAAATATCATAAATCTATAACTTAACTATATAAATTAAGATTGCCAGAAAATTATAAGAGAACAGCATTTTTACATCTGTCATCTAACTATTATTTAACTGGTAACATTAGTTAAGTCACGTGTTACAAATATCTTTGTGGGCAACACTATCCATTTTATTTATTTACATACTGAAGGTTACACACGCAATGTCCACATTACATTCTGTTGGTTTAGTAATATGAAATTGTATTACAACATGTGTGTTAAAGAAATCTTGAGTTAAAACTCCCTCATAATCTAACCACATGTTCCATATAAAAGTGTAGGTAGGCCTAGCGTATAGTTATAAAAACATCAAATATTTTCAATGCTTATGTAGAAACAGGTCACTCTATTTCTATTCTAAACCTGTCCTACAAAGCATTATTAAAACCTTACTATTTTTACACTCAAACCAAGCTTCCTTTGAATAATTTACGTAATGTAGTTTTGCTATTGTATTCTATACAAACTTAAATAGTTCTTTTGATATATGCAGTTACAATTGTGTCCTTAGTCGATTGACAATTGAAACGGACCCCGTTTTAGCGACTAGACGACATGCTTCGTGTAAAATTACTAAAGGCAGCATATTCGCAGTTTTATTTGAAACTATTGTTTCCTATATTATACAAATAGCAACAAGCGTTCATTACCTATACAAATTCTATGCAATAGATATTGTAAACGTTATTAATTCTATACAAAGTTATTAATAATCAAATATTCCATACACTCTGTTTTACATCACAATTTCTATTGTAATACACTACCATTGTCTTTAGTCCATCTTTCAACACACACTGATTTTATCTCAACCCTTTGCCGATGCCGTCGTGCAAGCGAGTCAGCAATATATTATGTCTTTATGTCTTGCTTCCACAACAGTAGGGCTTGTAGACAAGTTACATACTCCGAGCGCTAACACTATTAAATCGCTCTAATGTATTGAACTGACAAGTCAAAGTCACGTCATTTATTAACAGAAATGTCAATTCCATACATTTGAAGTTCTCTATTCTAATGTGATGTATAGTCCAACAAATCTAAGAAGTACCGTTTGACAGTTATGACAAATAGGATAATAGGGTTGGGAGTAAAAAAATCGATTACTATAATATCCGATTTTTATGAGATCGATTACTATAATATCAGAATTTTAAGAGATTGAATTGTCATAATGAAATAAAAGTTATGTTTAGGATATTTTATTTATACACTACTAGTACTAGGATCATCATGGTCTTCGTCATCATCGTCATTTAAATTAATGACTAGTTCATTATCTATGAAATTATCAAAGTGTACGTCTCTGTCGTAGTCGTAATTTATTTTAGGGTACCTATGTATTAAGTGCATAATGCGGTCGCGCAGTAACGTGTCGTCAATTGATAATTTGAAAGTAATACATTCGATTTTTCATAAATGTAATCGATTTTTTCGCATACAAGTGTATCTGAAGAGTCACAACACTACAAGCAGTGACCTAACTACGTGACTTTGCAATGAGGTCAAAAATAGAACTATTAGAAATTATTTACTATGTAAATATGTGTTATTTTGCTTTGTTTGAAAGTTTTCAATTAAATTAGGATATTAAAAATTGAAATTTTTTAGATACAATAATAAAATCTTTCTAAATTCATGGTTTTATGACAAAGGTTGTCGAAACTGAGTATTGTACGCAAGAACAAAGTTGTTTCGGTTTGAAAATGATGAAACGTCAAACGGTACTTCTTAGATTTGTTGGACTATAACATTGTCTACGCCCCATTTTTCCCCCTAGAGGTCAAGTTAAGGTCGTGTATCTCGCTCAGTACAGTGCCGGCCTGGCGAGCGTGCAGTGGTGCGTGGAGATGAGCTGCAGGTGTGGTGGGTATCATGTGGGAGGCTGCGCGGGCGCCGGCGAGGGCGGCTCGTCGTCCACGGCCTGGCCCAGGGAGAGCAGCCGCATTTTGTAGTCGGTTAGTTTCGTGTCCTGGGGCACAAATAGAAATTAAAAGGGATGTCTTTTATTTGGCGTTTTTATTTACCTACGTCTTTCTATACATACATTTAATTCCAGAAGTTTATTTTCATTAGTCAAGAAATATTTGGTAGTCAAGAGTAATTTTTTATTTCAATCAATTTATGCAACCTATGGTAATCTACTGTTAGATTAGTTAGATATGTCCAACTGGACTGCAAAATTATTCAATTTATTCAATATCAATAACTCTTAGTATCAAGTGTGTTAAATCGCAAACCAACCCAAAAAAAAGTCCATTTCACAAAACATTCATCAACTCCTAAAAGACACTAAAAGTACCACAAACCTGATCAGCGAGTAACTCCAACAGGTCATCCTGATCCTTCCTCATCTTCTCCAACTCTTCACCAAGACTCTTTTGTCCGTCCTGACTGGTCTTCAGCTCAGCAGTCAACCGGGCCACCTCCCCCGCTAGGCTCTGCAGCTTGGCCTCATACTCCACCCTCACATCATCTTGACTTGGTCCAGGTATTGGTACTTGGCCTGGGAGAGACTTTGCAGCAGATACTTGTGCTTTTAGTAGTGTGTTCTCGTCTTTTAGAAGGGAATTCGCGGAGAGTGAATCGTTTAGGGCTCCCTGGAATTAGTATAAGATTTTATTGAAAAATGTAGTATAGTTGGTTATTGTTTGATGTTCATGTGGAGTAATATAGTTAAAAGAGGCGTCTACTGATTATGAGTAAAGAAGCCATTGGGTTAGTAGGAGCGGCCATTACTGAGGTTTAAAAATAGCGATAAACGTGACATGGTATCGTTTAATATTGACCCGAACATCTGGGATAACGTTTCTGGTGATAAATGGAGCAAAACATTATCGGATGGAATAGTTGCGCATGATAATGCCTGGTTCGATCTGCTCTCCCAAAATCGCGACCTACATCACCAACGAATGGCACAATTCCTATGTAGACTTTGCGATCGGCGTTGTCGCTCCCGTATAGGCCTTGTTAGCCACCAGCGCAAGTGCCAAAAGCAAATAAATTAACAGGGCTGCTGTTTCAATCATCTGTCATAGATGTTAGATGTTAGGCCACTGATGATGATGAGTAGGAGCTCTAACCGTTACCTAAAATCTCTCAGAAGAGTCTCGCTTTAAGTTGTCACGTTTGTATTCCATAATGCAAGGTCGGTTACCTGCAGCGACTGGTTCTGGTGCAGCAGGCCCTCGAGCTGCGCCATGAGCTCCTGCAGACGCGCGTCCTGCTGCCGGATGAGGGACTTGTACTGCTCCAGCGCGCCGGACTCCGGGGACCCGCGCCCCCCCACCGGCGAGCCCGAGCCGTTCTGCTGCGGGGATGATAAGCTCTGCACCAGGACACCTGAAAGATTAAATTAATATATAATATAAAAATGTTTAAAAAGTATTGGATTTGTAGCGGAAATAAGTTCTGCAGCTAGCCTGCAATCATCATCATTCTCCTGTCCTTCTCACAATTATTATTTGGGGTCGGCGCAGCACGTCTTTAGTTTCATGTGTCATAGTTGTGACATTTCTAATGTAGTTGCAGGCCAGCTGCAACTACTTTAGAAATGTAGTCGAAGTTTGCAGGTCGCAATTATTTTCTTTCATTAAAGAATATCTTATTCCACCATTTGGCAAGTTATACATGTTGCCAATTAACGTTGTTGCTGCATACTTATTGTATGTATGAACTGTCTTTCTCTGTTTTTAAAAGAGTATCTTATGGAGTTTCTTGCCGGTCCTTCTCCATAAAAAAAGACATTTTGGAACCGCGCAACTAGAGTCAGCAACATTTTAAAAGTGTCTGAAAAGGCCTACTCAGAATAAAATATTTTTTTTTTTGTTTTTTTTCACGTACTCTCGAGAACTTTGAAGAGGCGACAGAACTCGTAGTCGATGAGCACGTCTGCGGCGAGCTTGGCGCGCAGCTGCGGGTGCTTGGCCGCCTTGTTGTACAGCTCGTGCCGCGGGACCTCGCTCAGCTTCGACGTGAACACCTCCATGCCGATGCGCTTCGTCACCAGCTGGCGGAGCGACTCCTGGAGATCACAAGGGGATTTAATGTTAGTACAAAAATTTCTTTCGCAGCAAAATTACTTAGGACTCTTTTCTACGTGTCCTAAGTGTACTTTTTTGGGGCGAGTCTGGGTGCTTTCTATTGTATGTTCATGTTTAAAAAGAAGTAGTAATAAATAATAAAATAATTTTGTCATCATTATTTTCAAACATTTGATATGTTAAACCACAGATGCACTCTCTGTTACAAAAATAATGTAATTTTGCAAATAACCTCGCGTCGTATAAGATATATTTGATAACAACGAATTGAATCGGATTTTTTGATCTTTGGACAGTATTTTTTGACCTTTTTTTTTTCGTGGGAAATCATCAAATGACCCCGCCTACTTTGGGTGCAGCGGTAGGGAGTGTCAGACTTTTACTGTCTTATACCCACTATGTTCCTCCTGGAGCCCTTTGGGTGCCGGGGTCGCGGTAACTCTCGCGAACATCCCGCAGCCCCGGCAGATATGACACGTACCTTAGAGTAGTTCTCGACGCTATCATCATTGAAGTGTATGCAGATGGCCAGCAGCAGCGCGCAGAGCCCCTGCAGCAACACCTCGTTGTCGTCGTGCTCGTTGGCGCAGGTCTGTGCTACCAGCCAGCCCACGCCGCCCGGCGCGCGCAGGAACCCCGCTACTGCGGCCGGACAGTAGCTCATCCACTGCGAGAGGAGCATCAGCAGCGCCACCTAGGGGGGAAGGGACTGTCAGGTGATATTGTGACACAGTAGGTTATCTGACATATAAAACTCATGTGTCACAATGTTAGCTACCGAACTGCTTGAAAACGGCTGGAAGGATTTTCTTGAATTTTGTATATGCATTCAGTAGGTCTGAGAGTCGGCTACTATCTATTTTTTTTTCGCGAATGAAGTCGCGGGAACTGCTATTTTAATATAACGATTTACTCAAGTTTCGAATGCAACCCGGTGAAACTGTGGCCTTTGCAGTTTGGACGAAATATCGGGAAAATTTGGTATTAAGGTTTATATTTTATTCACTATATGTAGTCAAATAAACGAAACGTGTTAGGTCCCCTGTTAGGTTTATTTTTATGCTACATGTGTTTTGATGGTGTCAACATTTTGGATCAACTACGACATATAAATCTGTGAAAAGCCGAAATAAAACCGGTAGTAACAAATATCTGTACCATCCTTAATTAATATATTTTACCAAAGATTTAGACATTTCGTCACATTGCAAAAACTCCAACATACCTTCGACTTCAGTTTCGTGGTCTGCTGCAGCAGTAACGTGCACTGATGCAGTAGCGACACCGGTGAGCTTCCAATATTCGTCGCCAACAACACTCGAAGCAGTTGTTCCTTCTGCACAGGATTCTCTATCAGGCCATGCATGAGGGCCACGGCTGAGAACCAGTTGGAGAGCACGTCAGACGAGAACAGGCCGCCGCAGAGCAGCTGGCCGCTGGTGAGGCAGGACATGTCCGTGGACGACGGGAGGAGAGTCTGCACGAGGCCGGCTTGGCTCATCTCGTTGTGGTATAAGTAGCATTGGAAGCAATACAGGACAGCGCATCTGTGGGAAGGAAAATGAGTATTTAATTAAGATTCTCTAGGTGAAAAATCTAGATTTTTGGGTTATATTGGTGACGTAGGTCTGTAGCCATTTCCCAAACTGTTTGGGACTTGGGTCGGCTTCTAATCTTATCGGATTTAAACAGCATTTATATGGCTGTTGTGCTTGGTCTATTCTATTTTCGAGGCATTTGCTGAAGTGTTCAAAATAATAAAGCTCTTTTGTTTTTAAAGGTTAAATATTGAAATTAACTATTTAAATGGATAGCCATCAAATATAAGTTTATTGCCAACCTATTTACAAAACAAAACCTCACCTTAACGAGAATGGCTGTTTCTCGTTGACCATAGACATCAAAAGCACAACAATAGCTGGTCTGGGGGGGTTGGAGGGGGCCATCACATTTCCCAAGAACTCCTGGTTGGTGACCTCCCCCCGCACCGTCTCGCCCACCGTGTTGATCGTCTCCGTCAGAATATCAGCAGGAACACCACTAGACATCAAGATGTTACAGAGAGCATCCAACAAACCGACATTCTTCATAATCTTCTGGCAGCTTGTGATGATTTGTGCGGAATTGCTCGGCGATACTAAAGTCCTCACGATTAACAGCATACAGTGGACGTTGGAGACTTTCTGCGGCGACCAGCCGGCTTCCTCAGTCGTCTCCTCAGGAGTGTTGAACATTGGCAGCATCTTCTGGATGTAGCTGCCTTCTTTGAAGAAGTTGATGTTACTGCTGTTGTTTTTTAACAGATTCAACATGAGCAGCAAGCAGTCTTCGACGATAATGCCTCCGTCGGAATAACCTTCCGTGGACACGATTTCAAACAGCCTATCGAACGCGTTTTCAAAGGCCACGATCTTCTGTATATTAGCGTTTCCTTTTGTTAATTTTATTAGAAGTAACAACGTTTCGTTCCTAATCACTTCTCTGGTATCACCTAAGAGATCCATCATTTTCGAGACGCCCATAGGCTTCACTAGGATGATTTCTTGAATGTCTTTTGGCCTGTTAGTGAGTAATGAGGTGAGGAGTTGTACGGTGGACAGTCTAACCCTAAAGTCGTATTCGTCTAGGAGGTCTAGCACTAGCTGTATGTTGTGATGGTCCTTGATGAACATTTCGGTGAACTGTTCGCCAATGTTCATGGGCACGCGCGGGTTGTTCTCCTCCTCCTCGAATTGTGTTGGAGACATGACGTTGTTGAGGGTGTCTAAGGCGTAGTTTATTGTCTCGTTGTCTGCTCGATCCAGTTCTAGCACCTGGGGAGATACATACCCTTCATAAGATTGAGGTAAACTATTCTAAAGGCGACAAACAGTTCTCGCATATAACGCCTATTTCACTACAGAAAAATTTGGGAAATATTGAAATAAAATAAAATCATTTATTTTGTAACTAGAATTATTATATTAATTTTACATGTCTTTTATACATCGAGCTCTTTAGGTTCGACAATTCCTAACTGACTGCCCTGAGAAGAAATGTCGAAACAAAC
Organism: Chrysodeixis includens; assembly: GCA_941860345.1. Classification (NCBI taxonomy): domain Eukaryota; kingdom Metazoa; phylum Arthropoda; class Insecta; order Lepidoptera; family Noctuidae; genus Chrysodeixis; species Chrysodeixis includens. The sequence goes on along the minus strand of OW796107.1, from coordinate 775,663 downwards.
TCAAGGATCACTGTCTAATGTCTATTGGTCAAAATATCATTTAACCGACAAAAAATAAGTACTGAAATTGAAATTAAGTTCTTATAGAAAGTTCTGGTCTAACAGCTGACCTGTTTGAGTGTGTCCATGCCCTGTGCGCCGACCTCGACGCGGTAGGTCCGCGACATCGCTTTGAGCGCGCGGCACGCATCGCGCCGGTCCTCCAGCAGCGTCGAGTTGTTCACACGGTCTACTAGGCGCTCCACCTGAGTCAACGAATGTACATCATTTTGAAATTGCTGGTACTATAAAGGAAACAAAATATTTACTACATATCAAAATTTTGAGAAGGTGAATGTGGTCTCTCAATTATTATTTACTATCCCACAGTGTGCAATGGCCTTCTTGAGATGTTATCAAATGCATTGAATCTTTCCCCCATTTTTACCTATTTGCTTCCCTATATTATATCTTATAGAATAACTAGCTGTTCCCACGACTTTGTCCGCATGGAACTTAAAAATGTAATTAAGATTATTTTATGAAATAAAAAAAATATTCTAACATAACAGTAACGTAAGTTACTCCTTATTACATCAGATAGTTACCAGCCAAAAATTAAAATTGGTCCAGCCATTCTAGAGTTTAGCGGGCACAGACAGACAGACAGACAAAAATTATAAAAAGTGTTAATTTGGTAGTGTAAAACAGTTATTTCAATATTACAAACAGAACATCAAATTTTATTTATATGTATAGATAAATACTTTTCTTACATAAAATTCACAGTACCAGACCACAAATGCTTCAACCCCAGTCATATTCAGTCCAACAGTTTAAAATCACTACTGCAATGTAATGGACACACAAAGTTTTTGCCTGTTTAATAACATCATCCTGTGTATTGGTAAACTAACAACTTCTTCAGGTAAACAACAACATCTAAAAATGCAGGGATATCTAAACCAAAACATTGGCAAAAATGTTGTTTGTTTTTTTGTATTGCAAAATGAGAGATGTCAATCTGATTAACAGCTGGTGACCATGACTTTGCCAGCACAAGCGTTGGTTATAGCTGCAAAAACATCATTCCTCGTGATGCAGTCAGTTAAAAAGTAGCTTGTGTCAAGCCATGGTGTCAACTAACTTCAAACCAAATTTAATCCAAATGAATTCAGCCATTTCAGAGTCAAAGAGTAACAAAAATTCATACTTAAACAAACTTTCACTTTTATAATATGAGTAGGATTAATAATATAATTTAATTTGCTAGACTCCATTGTGCCTAGTCAGTCTGTTGGTCAAGTGTCAATGATCTTAAGAATATAGGTTTTAATACCAGATATATATAACATACCAAATAAATAGAATATTAAATAATAAATTAATTAATTAAATATTGAGCAATTACTTAAGTTAATTAATTATAATAAATTATCAATTTAAGATATTTTTTCTAAATTTTAATTGTGTCTTTTACCTGAAAATAAACTTTACTAAAGTCCTATTAGCAGCAGTTACATCATTCACTAATTCAAATTTAAAAATACTTTTCAAGGTTTAATGTCATAGAAGTTTTAAGATAAAGGTTACTAGTAGTATTCACATGTTCAAATTTGTAAGGAATAATGTTGTAGGTTTTTGCTTATCAGTGAAGCAATAACAACTTTCATACTGCAAAATTAATTTACTATTAAATTCTCATTATGATAGCATGTCATTACATGTTTTATAATTATAGAAACTAGCTGAGACTTCAACCACAAGGAGTATTTCACTAATTGTTCGAATATATGTACTCTATAGAGCTTTTAAGAAATATTTTTCATTGATCAGAATGAATCTGGAGAGTTACAAAAACTACTGTCTTAAGAAATCAGTCTCTCAGCATGATAAGAGCAAGCTAAAGTCAGGTTAGTCTCACGAATGTAAGCATTATCCCCTAAAATATGTGAGAAACATATAAAGTAATCAACATCAATAAAATGCGAGACGTTGCTCGCTGTCAAATTCATAGAATATTAAACTAATTGAAGGGTATCTGGAGCCACCTACGCCAAATTATAGATAAGACATAGCTACACTACATGGCAAACTATAAATAGGTCAGCGTATGTTTTAATTCTAGAAAATAAATATTGAAACACTTACGATCTCCGCTCCCGAGGGCTGGTGCCCAGGTTCCGGCGCTCCTAGCACAGTCTTCAGACCGCTCTTGAGAAAATCCATTTTCAACAAAGTTTTTCTTTATTATTAAAACACAGTTTAAACTTAATTATACGAAATCATTGCATTATATAGGTGTATTCCCAAAAATTAAATCAACCCTACACGACACGTCAAAGCATTTTTGACGTATTGTAGTGTCCTATGACATTTATAAAATTACGTTTAGTTACTTGGTGACATTTTTGTTTATCAGGATAACGTTCAGATTCTTTTGCTATATAATTTATTTCAAGCGTATCATATCCTTTCAAAGATTACAATCTATAAAGTACTGTCACAGTTATGACAGTAATTAATAAATTAAAAATATAGAGCGCTCTATTTATGAGTCCAATGAATTTTTCAAATATTTGCTCTTCTGTCACTGTCAAATAGACAAATACAAGTGACAGCAGTCAGCTAAAAAAATTTGGGAGGTGTAGTGTTTGTTATTTATCTGTTTTATTAAATTAAATAACTAAGTATCATCAATAAATATCATATCAATTGTATATTGTTAGTGATTTCTAAATCTTCTAACCTCTGCAGCCATGTCGACGGACCTGAATGCTAGCTTTAATGAGCAATATATGAACATTAACACAAAGATGAAAAAGTAAGTTTGTAAATTAATAATTTAAAGGTTTTCTTTCGCGTGTTACATTAGGATTTTATATATTTTAGTTGTTATTTGAATATTCCAGGCGATTTATGAGGAAACCGAATATATTTGAAGCAACGAATGAGTTTATTGCGTTGGCTATACAGTGCGAACATTCTGACCAGCCAGCGTTCGCAGGTCATGCGTATGTCGGTGCAGCCAAGTGTGAAGCCTCCGTGGGTCACTTCCTGAGCGAGGCTGAGAACTTCCTGGCTGCTGCCAGGCAGTTTATGAAAGCTGAAAAAAAGTTGAAATCTCTAAAGTTTTATAGCGGAGACAGAGAGAATTTAGAGGTATGCTGTTAATGCTTAAATCCTTTTTGCACTTTTAAAACCACATAATGTCACCTTGATACTACACACACCGGCACAATTAGGGGAACGCATACAAAATATTGAATTTTTAAGAAAGCATATGTTGTACATATTTTTTTTTAAGTACAATAAATTGTTGTACCTAAAGACACTAAAATAAATGCTAAAGTGGTTTCTTCAATGCATATTTTGCAAATGTCAACAAAAATTACAAAAAATGGAAATTTTGCCTTTTTCTCTTACAATTTAAAAAGCTTAAATTAAAATAAAAACCTACAAACACTTTTATTTTAATAACATGTATTGCCGCCGCAGGCCCTAATTAAGGCTTGTATTCGCTTTCCCATGCTTAGAATTACGCTATCAATAATTTCTTGGGGTAAGATGTTCCACTCTTCCACCAAGGCTGTTTTCAGTTTTTCGACATTATTGGGGACCGGATTTCTTTATCGAACCCTCCTTCCTAGGTAGTCCCAGACATGTTCTATCGGATTCATATCAAGTGATCGTGCTGGCCAATCCATTTGAGTGATACCTACCTCATTACGGTAACCACTCACTATGCGTGCAGTGTGGGGGCGTGCGTTATCATGCATAAAAATGTAATTTTCGCCTATAAATGGGGCAAAAGGCATGACATGGGGTTCTAAGATTTCGGTTATATACCTTTCTGCAATAAGCGATCCATTAGCAATGACCACTAGCTCCGTGCGAGCTCCCAAACATATGCCACCCCATAACATAATTAATCCCTCACCATACGACACAGTTTCTGTGAAATTTGCTTGGTGATACCGTTTCCCTCGATGTCTCCACATTCTTTCTCTTCCATCCACAAAATTTACACAATAATGGCTCTCGTCACTGAACAAAACATGGCTCCACTCATTTGTACAATTTTGATGCTCCCGAGCAAAAGCCAATTTTGTTACACGATGAGATACCTCGAGTTTTGGTGCTTTTGCCGGCACGTAAGATTTTAGGCCAACTTCATTCAACCGTCTTCTTACTGTTCTTTCACTCACATTGACATTAAGGACTTCTTCTAAATGATTTTGGGTCTGAACAGCAGTTTGACGGCGATTTCGTAAAGTCTGAAAGACGATGAACCGGTCATCTGAGGCGCTAGTTGCCCGATTTTTGCCCTGTCCTCGTCTCCGCACGTACGATCCAGTCTCTCTATAACGTCGGATGATGCGATGAATCACCGATGTCGATACACCCAAAGCGCGACTCACGGAACGATAGGTGTACCCTTCTTCGATCATTGTGACAGCACTAGCCACAGAAGTTGCTGGTAAATCACTCATTTTGTATCAAAACAATGTGCACTACTCGACTGTAAACAGTGAAATGACCCACAGTTATCCTACACAGCATCCACTAAAGATCTTATCGGAATAGTCAAGAAACGTTAAATCGGTAAATTCTTAAATAACCATTATTCTTGTCAATGCACCTAAAATAAAAAAATAGGGGTACTTTAAATAACGTGTTATGAGTGTGTTAACACTTAAACAAGATCCACTTGTCAAGATAACCGATATTTAAAAAAATAATCGACCTTTTTTTTGCGTTCCCCTAATTATGCCGGTGTGTGTATGTTAATTCACCACTACAAACAAAACTTTTTTAACAAATTACAGGCAGCTATAGGATGTTTCATTCAAGCATTAACTAAATACCCTGATAAGTCCCCGATAAGGACTTCAATACTGATGGAGTTGGCTAATGACCTCACAGAGCTGAACCACAAGATGGAGGCAGCATCATACTACGAGCAGGCGATAGAAACAGTCACAGAAAACACTATGAAAGTCATGTGCTTTAGGAATCTGTTGAATCTCAGAATTGACTGTGGTTAGTATTAAGATTACTTCTTAAACTTTCTAGTGGCTGCTGATATTTGTTTTTTTTTTCCTAGCCTATAGTGTCCCACCGCTGAGCAAAGGCCTCCAGGTCCTTCCATAATAAGATATTTGTGAGATAAAATTTTGTAAAAGTTAATTAACCTGTTAAATAAAACTGCATATAATTTATTGAAGGTTAATAATTATTTATACCTCAGCAACAATAAAAAATAATAATACAATAACCAACTTTTGTCTTATTGCAGGAAAGTATGATATAGCATTAGAAATTGCCAACAAAATATGTGACTCCAATAATGTACCTGAAGAAATTCTGGCAGAGTAAGTATACCCTAAGACCGCCATTGTACCCTCACTGTATATAATTTCCTTTTTCACAGCTGTAACCATGGTGTACAATAAAGAGTATTCTATTCTATTCTATACCCTAGGTTTAAAACTACTAAAATAAAATATAATATAGGCTGGAGAAAAAAATATTTGTTGCTTGAATATCAAAACTTTGATTTCTTGATTCATACCTAGATAGTTGTTTTCACACAATTTTACATAAGAAATTATTATTTTAGTTATACAAGACTTAATTAATATTTTTTTGTATTCCAGAGTGCAGGTGACTAGAATTCTTCTGACACTTCTTGTGAAGCCACCAGAAGACAGCAAACCTCCGTCCTTGAAGCAGCTCTTCATAGATCTCATGAACGACAACGAAACTGATGGTAAGTTCTTATTTTTAAATCAAAACTTTAAAAAAATCATTTTCAAACTGGCAGCATTTACCTTATTCCATTTCTTGAGAACTCAGACAGACCTATCAATTAACAACTTATGTTTACTTATTACACAAATATAAAGTTACCAAGGCGAAAGTGTATAAGTAAGTTTGATACCACTGTGCTCAAACTGCTGGACAAATTTTGATTAAATTTACTGTGGATCTAGTTGAGGTCTTAGATTAACACATAGTCTATACTTACTATCCACAAGTAATATTATGGAGCATTTCCAGTTTCATAATCATAACCGCATCTCCCACAAATAGTACCTAACCCAAAAGCTTTTACCAATTTGTTTATTTCCAGCTCTACCACTAAACACGGACTTGAGACTAAAGCTGCAATCTCTGATCCTGTGCCACGCGACTGGCGACACTCACTCCACCATCAGTGTCGCGGCAGACACCAAGCAGTTCCTCACCATGCAGCAAGTTGAATTGCTGCACACATTGACCTCAGATGACAAGTTACAATAGTGTTATTGGAATACGGCCATTTTCTAATATATCTAATGACAGATGATCAATCGCTAGCCTAGTTCTAGTAGCCAAGTGATCAATCAATATTCAGAAAGAATATTAGATATTATGTATGGAGCTCTTGTAAATATTCTTCTCTTCTATGCCTAGACAAAATTCATCAATAAATAGAAAATTCAAAATGGCCGTTAGGGTTCTCATAAACGTGCGGCACGTTGCCAGCGGCAGAGGTCGGCGGCATTCCAACTTCGAAGATCAGATGTGGTTCACTACACCTGCAAGTGTCGCTAGAGGTGAATAATTGAAGGGATCTCTTCCGTTAGCACCATGTATAGTGGGTGTAAATACTGTAAATAGGTAGTATGTATATTATGAGTGTGTGTAAATGAAAATACCACAATACAGTGCTGCTAAGAATGATATAGTTTTATTGTAAGTAAAAGCTGCCATAGTACTGCTGACTACCTAGCTTCGGACCTGATGACCAAGTTTATGTGAAAAAATGTATTATAAAAATTAAGAAGTACCAAATTCAACATTCCTTATAGATCATAGATCAAGTAGAATCATCAAAATCTAATTTTTTACAGACCTCAGATTCATTTGTAGACGTATTTCAAAAGCACTGGCGATATTTGAGTTTTAACTTGTAAGTTGTCCTTGAAATGTATGTTGTTAAACAACACATTTCTACTAGTTTACATAATTATTCGAAATCGATAAGCAAAGATCTTAATATTGAATAGAAAACAACCTATTTATCATGTTTTGTATGAGTGATATAAATTGCACAATGATTGTATGAAAATATTTTCATACAAAGTTGATGTAAATATTAGTCATCACGATTCCTTGATGTTTGAAATGATTACTATTTGGAGTTACAGTATTCTTTGGTTGTTGTGTAGTATTTTAAGTTTTACCTATAATTTTTTATATATTTAAGCATAGTATATATTATATTAGTAATTGTTAATAAAAAATAAGGCACTCATATCGAACACTCAATTTTATTGCTTCAAATCCCAATGGCATAGTAGATAAATAATTCTATGCTGCTATACATTTGTATACCTTTTTTTTGGATTTTACGTATTTACAGAACACCTGTAATTTTTTGTTTTTGATTTCTCAGTAAAACTGTTCTATTAAAATGATTTAAGACTTTTTATCTGTACTACTTATTTCATCTAACTTAGGTATGACAACCTCTAACTCGTTGGCAAAGTTGACCTTATTGTCCACAATCTCTTTAGAGCCGCTCTCTTTGACCTGTACCTCGTTTCCAAAGTTTGTGGCTGAGTCTATGGTCTTTGTCTTTATAGAGTGGGTCCACATCTCCTCAAACTCATCCTCTTCATCTTCGTCTTCTTCATCAGCACTCTTGTCACTCTTGGCCTTGGCCTCACTGGTCTTCTGCCAGCAGTACTCAAATGGGTAGCTGACATTTCTGTTGTCATCTGGTGCTATCTCAAAACGAGACGACAAAGAATTATAAGCTGTGTGAACACCTTCGAGCAAGTTCACATCAATCTCATCAAAGCCAGTAATGGACTTGAAGAGGTCTTCACCAGATTTGACATCAGCCACACCCTTCTTCTCAAAGAACTGGAAAAGATAAATAATGAGTTACTCTATGTCTTATACATTACATAATTATTGCACAACATTATTTTGTTTGTCAATAAACAAGTAGGTTAAACAATACCTAGAATAGGAAACTATAAACAAAATATTCTGACAAATTGAGAACATCCTCCTATTTCCCATTTATTACACAAATAAACAATAATGTAGTGGTGAAAGTTTAGTTGGGTAAAGTTCAGAAAAATAAACATTCAATTACCAATTTGGGATATTTGCCTGTATTACCTGTATATGTTTGTGCACATTTAGCTCAAAGTACAGACTATGTAATTATAATACTTACATTGGCAATATTACGACAGTCCCTCAGTAGAAACTTGAGTCCATGAGGATGGTCTGGCTGGACTGACTGGGAGACATCAATGAACCAACATTTGTTGTCCCACCACAGAATGTTGTACTCTGATAGATCGGCATGAATCAGATGCCCAACATTATACAACTTGTGAACTGACTCCACAACCTCATTGTAAATACTCTGCCATTTTTCTGGCTTCAAAATCGCTTCTCTCAATTTCAGGGCTGGTTTGTTGTCTTTACCAATGAAAGACATCACCAAAATGTGTTTCTTTAAACACACCATGTCAGGGCAGTTCAAACCAATTTTCTTCATACGGATCATGTTGTGCATCTCTTTCTCAGCCCACATGTGAACAATCTTACGAGGATTCTGCTTAGAGTAACGGTCCTTAAAACGGTAATCAGCTTCTATATACTTGTCCCGAGTTTTGAACTCGTTGAGTGTAGTTTTGAACACTTTGATTGCGCATTCTTTAGGAACTGTTATATCAGGATTATTAGTATTGCCATTTGCATGCAACACAACAGATTCTTTGCCAGTGGAGATGATGCCATTGATATCCTCCAACACTTCGTTATTAATAAGTTTGAAGAGAATGAGCCTGGTTGGCTCATCCAGACCCATTTCGGCAGTGGCATGGCTTTCTTTACGATCTAACATTTTGTGCTTGCGTGTTTGATGGTGTCTTGTTTGCTCTCTTAAATGGTTGAACACAGAGTTGGATAGCTTCATGTCGAACCCAGCACCGTCTCCGGTGCACACTTCTGGCGGGAAGGCCATCACTTTGCAGGCATTCCTCCGACCGTTTATGACACTGTCATGTTTGGTGATCATCTCTCCATCTTTCACGACGTATCCGCGGCGAGGTAGGTTATTGAACTCCTTCTCATTTGTTTCAAAGCGGTCCCAATCTTTTCTTCTTCCATCAACATCATCGTCTTCAGAATCAGAATCATAGATCAAATGTTGCGGGACATTGAAGTAGTTATCGTACGACACTGAAACTTTAGCGTCTCCATTACGTTTCTTCTCAACCATCTTGAGTTCATCATCGTATTCTCTATCGAATTGACATTGCAACACTTTTGCAATAATCGCATCCGAGTCGCAATACTCCTTCACATTTGATTCTTCGAGTTCTTGCAACAGTTCTTGTGGTATTTCGTTAGAAGTACTCACATGCTGATCTGAGAGCTGTTCAGCAAACTTTAATTCTTCTTTAACTTGAAGACCTCTTGCAAACTCTTCGGACATAATATCCGATAAACCTTGAACATCTGAAGGTGCAGCTATTTTCTTCCAGGGGTTCGACATTTTGTTAAATTAATATATATCTATATCACAGCACTTAGAGATAATGTTATTTACTAAATAATTCCCTGTAGCAGGAAGTTTATTACACAATATGAATAAATAGTTGTACGGATGAACACAAACCTTTACAAGGTTTGACAATTTTGACGTTGAACAATGAACCAGTCTGAACGTGTCTGTGAGTTTTGTTTCCAGTAGAATGAGAAAGGCTACAAACCCTAAACAAGAGTGAATGAGAGGGGTAAACGTATGTTGCAAATGATAAATTGTCGCATGGAACATTCAACATTGTCAACGCGCGTTATATTTTTTGCATTTGCAGCACTGACTTCTGCTACAACGAAAAATAAATTAAATTAATTAATACTTTAGTTCATCATTTCATAACAAATACAATTCAATAGTTAAATATCCCTTTTATGAAGTCTACAACAAGCAATTAGAGGGGTCCAAAAACGTGTTTTAAACACAAGTTTATAGGCATGTTAATATTGGATTGCAGTAACTTCAAAATGGCTGTAACGATTTTGATAAGATTAACCAGCTAACTTGATATAGTAAAAAACGCCCAAATGCAAGTTGAACTAGCCAGCGAAAAAGCATCTCGCTAGATTTAGTTTATCCAATAATCGGTGGAAATTTGCATGTTAATGTAAATAATATCCAATTTTTTAGTTTCTTATTTTAGAAGTTACAGGGAGAGGAGAGAGAAGTTTTACCACTTTGGTAGAGTCTGGTGCAAACTATTACGTTTAGATGAAAATGATATATTGGAAATGTAAGTATCATTTTTGAAGACCTATTTATAGTTAAGTACACACGCAACACGTATGGATTTGATTTTTTTTGACTGCCAAAATTCGTTTCTTTTTTTGGAGTATTGTGCGGTTCACAGAATACATTTACTTACCAGTTTATAACTATAAAGTTCTTAGTTATGGAAAATAATGGGTGTGATATACGAACGCACAGACAGGCTCTGTTTTAGCCATTTGGATGCGAAACATTAATTTGCTTTACACATGTTAGTACGTTTTCGTGGTATCCCATGAGACATCGGTTTTGAACGACGCACGGTGGGCTAATATATCAGAGGAAGTCTAATGTATGAAATAATGTATCCGTCTAAAGCATTGTCCGACCCGATATCGAAGTTACCTCTTTTCTTCGCTATAATCGGATTTTGATTATGGTGTATCCTGGTGTTATAAACAATGTAGACTATCCACAGAGGCTGGGTTTTACAACCTCATGCTGGGTGCACACCGGACAATCCTGCGATTCAGGATTATGGAGCGTAGATCATCCGGTGTGGACCCGACCAGGCACCTTCGTTTGAGACTGGCAAAGAAACAGCGCACGCGGAACACACCGTCAGATGCGGTGGGATCGCACTCCTACCACGTGTCAAATTGTCTTTTCTGGACCACCTAATTCTCTTTTTAATATCTGAAATAAAGCTATACTATTTTTGAATGTATGTACAGTCACGAGCAGTTCCGTGTGGTGTCCGGATATAAAGAATAGCACCACCCCATATCCTCCACTGGGTGTCGTAAAAGGCGACTAATGGAACTTAAGACCCAGTGCACTGTACCAAGCACCTTGGGTCACCCGAATGGTGGCGGGTAAACAACCAACAATCGCATTCCCAAAGAGGGTTAGTGTCAGGCAGGCGGCCGACTATAAAACGTGTTGCGCCGACCCCAAGTGAAATGGGATAAGGGCAGGAAGATGATGATGTATTGACAACAAAAAACATGTATACACAACCCAGTTGCAGTAGATTTCAAATACGAAATTTCTAAAGCTGATATGGAGTATTCCTGATATCGTAAAATAATTAATTTGAAAGAAAAAAACCACGATTTCAAATATCATTTGACTAGGACGTAAACTCCAATAAATTGTTTGGTCGTGTATACAATATGTATTTGTATAAATGTTTTATCTATCTATCTATTTGTTCGTGACTGTACATCCTGTTTGTAGCTAATATTCTTTGATCGTGTTTAAAAAAGCTGGGCAAGCGTATGAGCTTATTCAGGCGTGTTCATCTCCATCTTATTTTAAGATCATCTACTGTCGTATGTGTTGCGCGTGTATCATGTTTTTTAATTTGATGACGTGTTATGTCGGTATACTTTACAAGCTATATTTAAGTTTTATGAATGATTTAGCATAGGGGCAATTAGGAGGCATAGTAATAAAACAAAGAAATGATTTTTTCCTTTATATTTTTAGCCTAACATTTACTTAGTCGCTTTCTTGCCACCGCCGCCGCCGCCGCTCTTTACGCTAGCTTGTTGGGCCTTGAGGACCTTGACGATCTTCTGTTCCTCAATGAGGAAAGCTCTGACGATGCGCTGCTTGACACACTTGTGGCAGAGGACACCTCCGTACACGCGCTTGACGGTCTTCTTGCGGTAGCAGAGACGAGAGCGCTCGGCGGGCCTGGCCGGCTGGATACCGCGCAGTTTGCTCTTGCACTGACCACACCTCGGGATCTTCTTAGGCTTCTTTACATATTGGTAGACCAGACGGCCGCCAGGAGTTCTTACTCTGAAAATTAGAAAGATAAACATTAGTATAAAAAAAAATAATCTATCGGAAGCCTTAAAAATATATTCGCTTATGGTACATTTATTATTGTAAATGGGACTGAAAAATATTTCAAGTTATCATTGTTTCTATGATACTTCTTATAGCTTGTAGTATTGATAAATGACAAAACATATTTAGAAATACGTTTTACAGCAGGCATATAGAGAGGTGATGAACACAAATTGGGTAGACTGCAGAACTGGCTTCATAACCCATAGATAGGGATAAATGGAAGTAGGTAAGAGAGACTTTAACTATGCAGTGGCACATTGATGCCTCGTAACAATAATTATGTTAATCTACTACAAGGTAATCAAAATAATTTGCTACATGTGTCAGTAGCAAATTTGAAAACATTGACTTCAATACAGTTGTGATAACTTGCATTAATGAATTTATATCAAACAGAAACTACATCGGAATAAGTTCCATAGTGAATTGAATTTGTTAATAAATAAGTTTGCTGGAAAACCTGCCGATATAATAACTGGTTTTTATTTACCAAGGTTCCAGAACCTTTAAATAAATTACCAAATTCTAGTAATCTATACCGAAGTTGAGAGCTGATAGTGTATCCTGGTGGTTCACATAATATTATTAGGTGTTCCAGGCCAAGGAGATTGTCACATGTGTAATGGTATGGTCTCTGGTGTCACAGACCAGTTTAAATATTAAACCATGTTTGTAGAATTATTATTATTCTGCTGGCTCAGGCCATACATACACCATCACACTTTTGTTTACCATCATTAAAGCTTCTGATTAATAAACCACGCTGTAAATAATGAAATTAAAGTTTGGACTTCAACGAAGCAGCAATATTTGGAACTTAGAAGAAACTTGTTTGCACTCACTCCACTTCATTCAAGTTTGAGGTTAGGTTGTGATATCTAAAGTATTTTAAGTAATACTAGTATGCTATTTAATTGGAAATTAAGTAATTAATTATTGAACTGGCTAGGGGTATTACAATTGAGTTTCATGTAGAAAGTACTCACATTCTCCTTTGGTTTGATTTAGTATTGTACGACAAACGTCGCCTAAACGTTAGCCGCTGCACCATTTCAAAGCTGAAATATGAAAGAAATTATAATTAACACGTCTCCCACTATTCGAATCACTATGTTTATTTCAAATTTATATAGTATTTATTAAGATTGAGATCGATTTTATTAAATTCTTTTTGTAACACACAAATCCCAACCTTTTTGACAGCTGTTGATAGGAAAAGAATAACAACCGGCGCTTATGGCAACATTTAAAATTGACACAGATTATACATTAGTTACTACTGAATGAACTGTTTTGGTATATTTTGTGATTTATAATATATTTAAAAAATTTCTAATTCAAGTTTTGCTTGTTATTTATTTATGTTATTCGATTATTGTAATTATTTCGTTAATGAACTGCTCACCAACTCAATGTTCGATGATTCTTTAAACTTACATAGTTAAAAGCTTCTACTGAGTTGTTTATTTTTTAAGCAATTAAAACAAATTTTTAATATGATAAACTTATTGTTTTTTATTAATTACTTTTTTTGCACTTCTTAAATCAATTCTGTATGAACTGATCACAGTGAAAACAAAACGTTTGACATTTTTTCCGGACTTGTAACATTTATCTTCAAAACCAAAATGGCTGCCAATGTCTTGTGTTTGTGGTGATGTTTTTCTGTGTTTAGTGTTATTGAAAGTGATTTTTGAGTGAATTCTTCTTAAAATGGGTAAGTTTGCGTTATATCTTAACGTCAAAATACAAAATTTTGTGACAGCTTCAGTTCTACTTTGATTAATCTGCTACCTAGCGGTGTTGAAAAGTCAGATGTTTACGATGAATGAACTCTTGAAAAATATGTATGTACCTACTAGGTAAATAAGTACATTACTAACATGTTCCATTGAACTATGTTTATATCCAAATGAATTACACCTAATTTTAAGCACCTAAGATGTACAGATTTGAACATAATTCTGCGTTGATACTTGGTTTGTACACATCAAAATAAATATTCTCTTCTCATAAGAAATATTCTTTTGCCATCGCCTTCTTAAGTTTTCTTTATGGGATTTTATTTACTTCACAGTTTATATGAAACAACCTACTGCTTACTGATACTGAATATTATTTAAGATTTTTTAAAGTATTAATTTTTAAAAGTTCAAATGCTTTTCAATAGATGCCACTAGTGGTCCCGAAAAATTGATAACGAAAACAGAAAATTTTGTTAAATAATCAAAAGACAAGGCAGTTTTAATTTATGAAAAAATATTATTACTTTTGTACATACCGTTATATCTTTTTTATTTAAATATCGGTTATAAAAGGACAATTTAAGACAACCCTACGATTCAGCTATAACCCTGTCATTGTTAAAATTGTTTAAACATTTCCAATTTTACTAGATTTTGTAAAATAAAATAAATCGCCTCTACACCACACCATCTATTAATGCTCTTTTGGACTGGTTAAACTTTTCCAGGATTCGAACCATGTGGAATCCAGAAGACACACACTTAAGGGTACCCTAAGTACCAGATGCAAACCACTCCAGTTTTTGACTTGCCACGACATTACGCCACTTGATTTTCAAAATCGGTACTTCGGTACCTATCATCTTGTTATCTTTTCTGATCTTGATTTCCAGAAATCTTATTGTTCCATTAGTTTTATGCGAATACTCGAAGGGTCTTAATAACCCCCGCAGTTTTTCGATATATTTTCGATAGTGAACTGGGATCTACGGCTCAAGAATCATGATAAGTATACAGAATCAGAGGAAATCAGGCTAGCAATGCCATTAAAAGAATGAATGGAGAAGAATTAAAAGAATGTATTTGTAGAAATCATAGTATTGAAATATCTATGGTATCGCATCCAACTCCGACTCTTTCTTAATCGTTATTTATTTGCAGCGTCATATATAAATATATTTTTTTAGTCCCGACTTGAAGGCCAGGCGCATACATACAACTTTTAGTCGAACAATCATATGTTTAAAAGAATATATTAGAGTGCACATACTGTCAACTCGATAGTTGCTCGACAAAAAAGTCTAGTCTCGACTAAAAGCTGTATCGATTTGTTTTTGATTTAAAAGTTGGACAACTATCGATCAAGCGCTCAATTTGAGCGTTGCTGAATAAAGACTGCTCCGATTTGAGGCGAAAAAAGAATCGATAGTATGCGCACTTCCATCAACTAAACTATTTAGTTGAGTAGGAATCACGAAAAGTACACAACTCGACGAAACAGTTTTGTCGATGGAACAGTTGTATGTATGCGCCTGGCCGAATTCGAAGGAGATAAAACTACTTTTCGAAGATTTTATTGTAACCCGTTCCTAGGTGTAATACTTGTGTCACGAAGCCGAGGTGATGATCGCCTTGGAGGCGCCTAATTCACTGAAAACACCTACTTATAACTCCAAGTGTACCTTTGAGGCTAGTAGTTGTCAGAAAGGGGACTCTGCAGCCCTGTTAATAACCTTAGAGTAGGTGGCAGCAAGGACCATTGCTGCCATCACGTATGTAGCGATACTCAGGAAAGATCCCTTTGAAGTGTTCCTCGAAAAGGGCTATTGTTATGCGTTGCACAGAGGGTTTCTGGGTTGTTCTTTCTAAGAGGTAACAGAGACCCTCGGAGTGGTTTTAGTGAGGTAAAAATCCCACACTCCCCGGTCTTATTAATCCCCCCGAAAAAAAGTTGTAATACCTGTAGTAAAAGTTCGGGCAAGCAGTAGATACTGTACTGTCGAGCATAGCCATGCTCACAACTTAAAAAAAAAAATCGCCCAGCCAATTTCAACGTCTTTCGTATTTGATACTTAAATCGTAATCGATTTTTATTAATTGAATAGCTACTCAGTTAAAATAACTTAGGATATATTATACATGTAGATACGAAATAAGTTTTACTGATTTAATTAATTGCTTACCAATTTACGTGGAGGCGCCGACGTCCATAAAACGGCTTAGCCTTTGCCCTGATTGGGGCACCTCTCACAACGATTATTCCATTAACTTAATGTCACAGATTATGGTAATTTTTGACCAGTCTCGATTCTGGAACGACTTGTATTTGAGAACTGTATCTAAATGAAGTATTAAAAAAATCTATGGCGACTATGTTTTCCTACGGTACCTAACTGTATATGTTTTGATTTATGGCGAAAGAGACATATTTCGCTACAAGTTAGGGCTGCTGAAACACGCTGCACGAACCTATGAGGGTCAATGTGAATTTCCGCTTAATGTTTGGTGCGCAAATCTTTACAAACTTTTTAAAAAAACCTGTTCATAAAGTTTAATCTTCCTCACCTAAGCTTTAAGTAAGATAAAACAGGTTAACTTGAACTATCTAAGTATCCCTTATTTAAATAATTAGATAAAGATCATTGCTCACACCTTAAAAATGATTCTTAAATCTGAAATATAAATTAGATAGGTACGTAAACCGTTTAAGTTAATACCCGTATATAAATCGTTGTAACCAATTTGGTATCCCATTCTGTGAGGTTCACCTTTATGGGCTCATCCCGTCGATGCGCGTACGCATTCGTTATGCGCCATGTTTCATCCGAGGTGTCAGAAATAAGCCTTTATAAAATGCTCAAAGGCGCTTACGTTATACATAATTTCAACCGCGAAGAACTTGGTTCTGAGAAGCATCCGACATTGAGATGGGTCATTTTGTAATAACAATGGTCCGGGCTTCACGTAGGGCTGCCTCTCGTATCAAACCATAAAAGTTCTATTTATAATTGGTAAATGATTTTATGAATCATAAAATACTAATGGCCTACCTAGTCTTAGATATGCGGTTTTCCTTAAAATACTCAAACAAAATGTCACGTTTTGTGGACCACTGAACGAATGGAAAGTTATTTTGCTCTGTGACTCACGAATATTTATTATAATGGTGTCACAGTTCAATTTAAGCTGTTAGATTTTAATTCTATAAATAATTACATTCGTCGAGTTTTCTGTACTATTTGTGATCGTATTCTAATTAATTTTGGTATGTGACGCCGTTTAAATAAATATGTATGTTGTTTTATCGGTTTCTGAGATAAGGCTAGTTAAATCAAGAAAAATACATGCGTACGGCGGATGCTTATCTTTAGTGTGGAAGTACTTTACTAAACGGATATACCTAACGGTTCCATTTAATGTAAATGTTCGATTAAAATGCTATTATTTAAATTTTATAACAGTTTAGCAGCCCTAGGTCGAGATGTTTTTTACGTTTTCCGTTTGTCGAGATTCGGTGCCCGACACCTTGTGACAATGGCGCTAGTGCGCGCCCGTCAAACTGACGAGTGTATTGTTGCTATAAGCTCATTGAACTTAAAATACATTTCCTTTAACTACTTCAGAAAGGGTTTAGAAAAAATAATTTTCATGATACGTTAGGAATGATATCTAAAAACGTATTTGTAGTTCCAAAGTTGTACCACTGAATTTGAATGACACTAACATATTTCTACGATTTACCCTAAGTAAACAAGTTACAAGGTAATAAACATACCTAATGCTGTACATAAGTATAGGGAAATGCTACACCCACCTGTGTGCATGCTGTGCTAATTGGAAACTGGTGTCACTTAGGACGAAGACCATTATAAATATTAAGAACCACTCCGTCATATTTACATATCAATGCGAAAGCCAATGTATGTTGTTTTTGTATTTTATTGCACCTACACACAATTCCATGGCACTTATTAAAAAATAAGCGCTTTCAAATAACATGTTTCAATCTGAGATGTTATATCTGTAGTCACGATTTTTCAGACGATATTATCTCTAGAATATTGAAATAGAATTGTGTGCATATTTAATAAAATATTGCAAAGTAATTATTTGCCTCAGGGTTGCAAGCGTCCAATTACTTCGAACTTATAAACGATCTTACGTTGATTAACAACAAATTGCTTATTGTAACCCACTTGTAGAATTGCTAAGTCAAGACATGGCATCATTTCTTAGAAACCTCTACTAGGGCACATAACTTACACAGTTTTTTCTCACCTGACTTGACAATTTTATTCGTTTCATAGATTATAATGTGTTTTTTTTCCGTCCTTCGCGGATGACAATGACAACCCCGCCTACTCGCGGCCAGATGCGACTATTGTTGCATTTGAAAAGTTTAATCGTTATTGTAATATCATTCTGGAATTCAGACTTACCTCTATTGGTAGGCGTAGTCTAATGAAACTTGTTATGTAATTGAAATGCACTTCACGTCTATTATACAGGACTGGAGTATGCACTGATATAAAATTGAAGTACATACTTGTAATGCTTTGTTGACGTAATCCGCAGAAAATTACAGGTACTTGTGCTCTATATCATGTTATATATAGGATGCACATACTTAATATACGATACAGAATATTAATTAAATGCCTACAGTTTTGTTATTTGCATGTTCCGAGATCTTTATCTTAGGTGTGGGATAATTCTAAACATTCACACAACATAAAATTTATTGCGAACCATTAACATGGACGTTTGACCGGCAGATTGATGGCAGAAGCAAAAAAACACAATACAATTAAATAAAAATTAAGAGGTGAACATCTGAACATGAATGAACAAAAACTCAAATTGAGTAGATTATTGTCGGCTTGGATGCAAGAGCAAAACGCGGTACCATTTGTAGCTTACAGAAATATAATATCGTTCATTTTAATGTCCTGATGCCGCGTGACGAATCGGAAACTCGACTTGATGCGATCACGTATTAAAGTGATTCCCTTCCAGATGTTCTTATCAACATCAAAGACACGACGCTCACGTTGAACATTAAGGAAAATCTGCCTTCAGAGGCAACGATTATGGAAAATTGTGACTTCAGTGGTTAATACAAGAAAATCGTAATGACCTTAATATCCAGCCATACTGAGGTACCGTTTGAAGATAGCGGTAATACTCTATTGGTGATAATTTGAAATATCAATTATGTGGTGGTCTTATCATTGCAAATCAAGATGCATACAACGATGATGATAAAATAGCAATCCGTGTGGTTGCGTCCATTATTCTGAATATAGTTCTGTGAAATAAGTGTTATTGTATTTTATTGTATAGCTATGCGCTTCTGATCGGACATCATTTTCTGTAGCCATTTAGATCAATGGTCCGATCGTAGTGTCGGAATGATTCCTTCTTTGCTATTGTCGACGCTAAGAGCCTCTGCTGTGATTTTATTCTATCTCCAGTTTATATCGGCCTCTTGGATGTTCTTTTATAGTTTTTTAAAGGTCCCTGTTATCGTAGCATCTTTCACTTAGTATTATTACTTAAATCTTAACATAATGGTCTATTTCGGTCGGGTTCTGATCTCGAGATAAACTTAAGTCGTAAGGTTGACCGTTTTTACGTGTCATTGCTCGGTCGTTGAAGCGTACCATACAGACGGTGGACAAAAATGTACCGAGTATCCATATTAATTTCGTTGCACGTCACGGATTTCTCACGAGTTTAGTACACATTATTTCTGTACAAATCCACGCATACGTTTGTTTACAAGTCGCTGACCCGAACGGAAAATACTAAGAACGTATTGTTGTAAGTATAAAACAGTTTACAATCTAGGGCGTTACCCCTCTAAAATGAGCTATTTGTTTAACAACAAGCTCTGTTTGGATTATAACAATGTAACATTCCGATGGATTTCCTTACTGGTGCAACACTTTCTACGCTCGAAATTGTCGACGCCATGTACCGTTTAGTCTACTACAACTATTTCGAGGCTATGTTTGACAGAACGAGTCCTGCTATGTTCTTTGAAGTAAAACGAGATATTAAACAGAACTGTTAATCATAAAGCCTACACATGCTGTAATAAAAACACGTGTTGTATGACATCAATTTTTTTACTGTATTGGTACGCGCATGTATTGTAATTGAATGGTTTTCTAAATAGACAAAAATGCTACTATACTATACTACCTAAAATACGATTTGTACGGAGGTCTGCATTTGAAGAGTTGACAACCAGTCGTCGTTATCAAGCATGGTTCTTGAAGATTATTTGACACATGTAACATAAACTGTAGGTAGAAACGCTATTATCGATGAATTTCAATCAGTTACGTGTAATGTACGCGGTTCGCTCCCCTTAGGAATTGAATGTCAACGGGCGAGATGCGGCGATAACTGTCGGACGTAACGTGAGCAGTCTCCTCCGCTACCATTATGAACCTAGTTTAAAGATTATCCGACTTGTGTCCAACTATCGAGTTACACGCGCTACCACTTCACGCGCCGACTTATTATACGCAATTTGATTAGATAATGATATAAGTTTTGCAGTAACTAACTAGTCAAGAAAATAATTTATTGCTTATGTAATCGTGTCTGACTTGTATCTTTCCACTAATGCGTGTAATGTTTCTTTAACAGTGCTATTACGCATTGAGTCTGTGCAGACGAGTGCTGCACGGTTTCAGCGCATCCTTTGTGTTACCTAGCCGTCCTCTCCGCCGCGGTACGCCTACGACCGCCTTACATAACTGAAAACAAACCGTAAATCTTGTCTCGTTGAAGGATGCTCGGATCACATGTGCGATGGTACGATAATCCGGTTATTTATTCATCCTGTCCATGCCCTTAATTAAACGTGGGCTTAACGTCCAATAATACTGACACGAAAAGGTATTTATTTCGGGTACTACCCCATGGATTCCTTTAGAATCGTTAAGCTCTACATAATGACCGCTTTCCGTCTTGGAATCGGATTTGACATTCTGAACGTTTACTTTAGTGTATGGGTTTATTTTTTGTCAAAGTCACATTAATCTATATGGCCGATAGTTATTATTGCTATCACAATCTTCATGAGTCGTTCAAATGCTTTTTTTATTTTGACACGATCGATCAATGGATTGTATTTACATTTCTTTTGCCTGTGGAAAATGGAGTAGTTGATGGCGTTTCTCTATCCCCGTGATATTAGCTGCATGATGTGTGATTAGTGATGCAGTGTGCCGGAGGGTTCCTCGCAAGCGTCACTTACTCGTACTGCGCTGTGCGTGTTGTACATGGAGTTTTTGCGGTCGAGCGACCAGCCCTGCTGCCTGCAATTTGTTCGTACGTGCGAAGAGGAATTGCTTCCCCTAATTGCAGTTTGCGCTCACTGCGTCGACCATTTTATTTACTTCACATTACCTCTCACGTCGAATTTACTTCTCGGAAGTGGTCAATTTGTCAGTCGAGGCTGGAAATCTTTAATGTGTCTTGATTACCCATCATTTTCTGCAGCTAATCTATAACCAAATATATCTGAACTTGAGTGTACTGAGACCCTTAAACATTTCCTTATTTTTTGTTTACGTTATTAACACCTTTGGAAACTGACAGTTCCCAGCAGTTTTTACTGTCGCAGGCTGTTTTAAATTGTCGTATCTGTTCGTATAAGGCTCTCCCGCCGTCAAAGGCACGTGGGAGTTACGGCCGCGCTTATAAGGCATTAAAATAGACGCCGGCGAAGCGTGTGGATTGACTCTGAATGGCGAATATTGGGGATGTGCGCGGCTCGTGGTTAACTCGATGGTACAAGTCGTTTTTTGTTGGGTCGGGCGTTGCGAACGAAATTACGCCTCGTTCGGCGCCGCACGGCCGCTTCCACTCGTCTTTTTAACATGGTCCGCGTCGAATTTTATTATTTTTATTTAACACCTGCGCCCGGTAATCTGTATTCAACGATCTCCCGAACGCTTAACTCTTTTTGGGCGTGTTTTTGTGTCGGGGTAGGCCGATTTATAGCGTTCATGTTTTGTTCACCCAAAAGTGTCGTTTAATTTTCGTTGTCGCGCCGTTCATAATCGATTATACTCGCCACAGGATGACACGATGGATAAACCTCAGAGGGCGATTTAATTATTTTAAGACTAGGTATCTAAATGTATTCTGAATCAATGTGTATTTTGTTATGTTTCACTAAGGCCCTCCACTCTTTAGTTAATTTATTTCTTTATAATGAATTAGCCATATACCTATCGTTCGAGCAAATGTTAAACCTAGATAATACATTTACTATTAATTAACTGCAAAGCAATGCATACATATAAATATACATAAACTTTACAACTAAACACACACTATTAAACTCTATCTAGCATCTTCGCTCATTACAAGTGATTCCTACACCCATTCATAAATTCACAATCTCGGGCTATATCTCTAGAAATGGTCTTCGTGGTATTTTTTGTTCCCATGTTCAATTACATCGATTTGTAGCAATAATTGTATGGGTCTAAACGCTAATTGCTACCGGCACGCGGTCGGCGGCGCGGTGCGCGGTGGGCGAAGCTGCGCCTGCGTCACTCACCCCTGTTATTATCTAAATGCACTGCCGTGTACCTGCCAAGTTCCCAGCCGTGGCCACGCATTCATATTTATATGGATACACTTCACTTCATATATTATCTCGTTTTACTTGATGCTGTTTCAAATAGTTTTTCTGCAGTAAGAACCTTTTTATAGTTCTTAAACAGCTCAAGAAAATCTCCCAATTAAAATTAATGTGTCTGGTAATTAATATTGTTTACGATGGCGTGATTTGAACCTATTACAATAACAAAACCATCTAAACGCCTTCTAAATCCCGTCTTACACCATTCTATTGCGTGAGGTGATATCATACCAAGCCATATGAAAAACGGCCATTTATCAAAGTTCTAAGAAACTCGATAATTATTGCCTACACGTTCCGCACTAATTGAAACTAACACTTTGGTTCCTAATCGTGACCCCAGCATTATCTAGCAACAGTTTAATACCCCAGTTTATTAATCACGTTATCGAATAACTTGTTAATTACGGATTAATTGCATTACTCGTGTCGTAAACATGAGGGTAGTATCGTAAAATTATTCCGTATACAAGAGTCTTGTGTCAATTTATTTGGAAATTAACTATGATTTAAACTGGTTGGTTGTGTTTTTAACTTATCAAGAATAGCTCATCAGAATCATGCAAATCTGGCATTTTTCCGTAGTTTGTTTCAATCTGCTATAACTGTTTGCTAAAGCCTCATCGCTAAATATAACATGAAATAATTTTTCCCTTCATGTTTGTATAGTATTTACGCAACAGTGATATCATTAGATTGATATATTTCGTAATATGATCGCCGTCTATCTGCACCCGTACCTGTGGTATCCATCAACCAATCGGTATTCCTATCCGACCTCGGATAATAAAATAAAATCTCCACATGAAAAAACGCGGCTCCCCGGCGCCTTCGTCGACCTTCGAATTCGGACACAAAATATTCACGAATCACCTTATAACAACATCAATAAGGTGTATTTTTGAAGAGCGTAATGGTAAATAAGAGTTTGTCATCTTATAAATCATATTCGCCTCAGTATGCCATACGAATGCGTGTTTTTACACAAATATACAACAAATGGGATAAGTATATGTTTTTTTTTCTAATGAATAATGGCTGACGTTTGAGGCGGGCTCGTCCTAATTGTGATTGCCATTAGGTGTTGCATTCAAATGACGAAGGTTTGCCTTAGGTACAGATATTCTATTTCACGAAGTCCGTTTGTCTCTGGTTGTAGTAGTGACATGTAGTGATAGGCGCGCTAGTGTGTGTAAACGTAGGTAGCGTTAGGAAAGAAATCTGACACGCATTATACATATATTTATTTAATAAATTATATAGACAATTTAAGTAAACAATATTTAGTTATTAGAATGATAAGTTGCAGAGAAAAGAAACAACAGTTGAAAGTAAATAATATTTTTATTTATTACAGAGAAGAAACAAAAAAATCAGCACTTAATCACTATCAAATTCAATTTCCGATTCGCTTTCGTCAGAATCGTTCCCTAAGTTAATTATGAACTCAAAATCCAGGTCGACGTATTTTAAGTATTCTTTTTCAATTTTTTCAACATGAGCACAGGTTTTTTGCCATGTTTCACTGGTTACTCTATCCAAGCTTTCAAAGATCAGTCTTTCCATGTTCGTCATGTTTTGTTCGATATTCTTTGATGCGATATAATTTTTTACAATACCCCAAATATTTTCAATAGCATTTAATTCTGGGTGATAGGGGGGAAGACGTATGACATCAAAACCCTTGCTCTTAATAAAATCATCAATTTTATACGTTATGTGTTCATCTTTGTGTTTTTTTATAATATCGTACAATTCCAATTTAAGGAGAGATTGCTCAAATGCTATACCCTTATCCCTGAGCCATTGCTGCATGTCTGCTTTCTTTGTAGCCGACGTCGGTAGTTTTTCAGTCCGTGTGTTGTGATATGAAGCATTGTCTAAGACAATGACAGAGTGTGGGGATAAATTGGGTAAAAGTTTTTCGTTTAGCCATTTAACATAATTATTGTAGCTCATATTAGAATGGTAATCGCCAGCTGTTGAGTTGGCTTTATAAATCAATGAAGCATTTTCAATAAATCCATCCTTTGTACCCGCATGCACTAATATATAGCGAGTGCCTGTGCTAATTTTTTTTAAGAATGGTGTACTCTCTTTCTTTTGTGCCCAGGTGTTGTTTCGCACGTGTGTTGAAAGGACATAACTTTCATCGGTGTACACAATTGGGCGACCTTGACTGCGATATTCTGACATCTTCTTCAAAAATTTTAAACGCCACATTTGTATATCATGACGCTCCGTCAAAACTTTACGGTTATTCTCTGTTTTACGCCACTTGTAACCTAACTTCAGTAACAATTGACGAACAGTTTCAATACAACCATCAAAACCAATTTTTTCATTTAATACAGTTTTTAACTTAGCCAACGTTGGAATTTCTTTATGGATGACATGGAAATTTTGTATAGTACTGCGAACAACATCGGCTGTAAAATTATCTATTTCTATCTTATTATCCCGCTTTCTTCTTTTCGTCATAGGAGAAGTGAACTTTGATGAGCAGGATGGCAATTCCTTCTCTTCTTTTAATATCCGTTGAACAGTTTTCATAGAAACACCTGTAGCCTCAGCTGTACGCCTTGTAATATCTCGTAAATGAGACAAATCACAGTTAGGTTCCGCAACTGATTTTGTGAATTCATACTCTTCTCGCAGGAAATGATAAACGCTAGCTATCATACTTCGACCCTAGAACAAAACCAAATCGAAATACCTATTTAAGTAACAAACATAATATTAGATAGATAAACTCTTAATAGCACACAAAAAGTAGTAACAATAGTTAAAAAAAAATGTTACCTCACTGTGGACAACTTTTCTGCGTTTACTTGCCATGCTGACGTTACTCTTTGAATTTTTTTAGCGCGGAAACAAAACACTAGTGACTCCGACCCACAGTGTGTTATGGGAGCCGATTTGCGGTCATGTCTCATTTAAGTGTCTATTAGAAAGATCTAGTCATGATACAGCCTTGCCAGAAATACTGACAGAATTTTTTTGCTTAGTTAAATAGATATGATTTTTTTAGTGAGAGGGCAATGACCTTTAGAAAATCTTAGTTTCAAGATTACTCCAAAAATATAAAACTTATGGTACTTTTTAGAATTGAAAATGATGTTGCATGATTATATACATTTACATATTAAATAAGAGGGTTCTAGCTTTAATTATTTAAGAGTAATTATTTTTTTTCTGAATTTCACTTTTTTATTTTTTTTAATTAAACTATAGCGATGTAGCATTTTATGTTTTTCACATAATATACTCACTAATATTACTAATCATATTCTAAAATTTCACAAACTAAAATCGCGTTGCAAAAGAGATTAAGCGTTTCTATGTATTTTAGGAATTTCTATGGAAGTAGGGTTGTCAATTTTCGTATTAAAAAATCATAACATAAAATCCAAAAGTATTATTCCATGTTATTATTGATTTGAGGCGCAAGGAAAAGAGTACATGGAAGAAGTTGTGGGAGGCCTTTGCCCAGCAGTGAGACTGTATAAGCTAGAAAAAGCAATTATTCCATGCTGTCATCATCAGAAAAAGTTATAGTTTCTTCTGATAGCAGTGTCAGGGGTTCATCATCTGTAGCCATTTCTCTGTTATCACTATCTATGGAACTTAGAGGTAACTGATCATGAAATGTTACATTTTCCGTGGATGGTTTTAACAGAGAAATAACTTTTACAGGGAGAGTCAAATGTTTCATTTTATTGTTTCATTTCATGCGGACCCCTTCCCAATACTACACGATGTCCATCATCAAAGAAAATTGAAAAACAAAATGTTAGAACTCCACTGCGGGTTAAGCAACTGACGACAACCTTATTATTTGCGGTTGGTACAGTAATCGTGACTAGGGATCGATCCACAAAATTAAGTTTGTTTTTATTGTATATACTTTTCCGAGATACAAAGTACCCAGTGTGGTGCCCAGGATCTTAAGGAATAATTATGCCGAGTTTCATCGTAATCGAACTGGTAGCTTTTGCTTAAAAAAACTGACATTCAGACAGACAATTTTTTTTAATCCTATTTTTGGGTTTGGTATCGATCTAGTAACAACGTCTGCTATTTATTTTGTTGATCTTTTCAATGTGCAAAATATAAACTTCTACAGTTTTATTATGTGTATAGATCACTTATTTGTTGACAACCCTAAGAAAATCTTAAAAAATCGATATCTCTGGTACAACGCCATTGTAGTGTCTGATTTTTTTTATAGATATACATATATATGTATAAAATATAAATACACTGAAAGAAAATGCGACCATGCTAAGTTTCGTCAGAAAAAAAATAATTATGGAAACATATAAAATAAAAAAAAACTGCTTGTGAGAGCTTGATTAATCAGTTATTAATACGTTAATTTGTTCCTTTAGGCATAATCTATCAAACCATTAATCAGTTTATACTAAAATAATAGACAGAATGGATATAAACAGTATTTTTGGTTTCTATGGACTTTTCTCGATTTTTTTTATTTCTCAAAAACTACTACAGATAAAGTCACGGGGATTTTTTTAAATGCTTTTTTCCATGAATATCTATCTATTGAGCATTGAAAATGATCATGACCGCAAATCGGCTCCCATAACACACTGTGCGACCGCGTCGCGATCGTGACTGATCGCTCCCGAGGTTACGCACACTAAAACAGTGTGCACGTACACACCTTACAACATTCATAGTCAAACGGACTTCGTGAAATAGAATATCTGTAACAAAATATGATGATTACAAACTATTTGTAAAAACACCCAAAAGATTTATTTATGTTAGGTAGTCATAAAATCATAATGTTTGGCTGATTTTAATACTGGAATTAAATGATATCGGAAGATCATAAAATACAGTTTATTAATTCTGGCCCACCGTAATCCTTGTGTATGGGGACGTGGAGTATGGTACGAATATGCAAAATAAGCCCAAAATATGTTAAATTCAATTTTTTAAAATGAAACCACATCTTAATTAAGCTTAAAAAAGCGAGCTCTATATTATGTTGAAGTTAATAAACCGAGGTATTTTTTTTAATACTCATAATTGTTTTTAACTCTTTTACAACGCCAACTTATTACATCATAAATGTTTTGTAATACCAGCTTCATATTTATTACATTTTAATTAAATTGATTCATTCAGTCATAAATATTATCAATTCTTTTAATGTCTTTTTGTCTAGTCTTTTGGCGGTTCTATAAAAGTTATAGCATTTTTTGCCGTTTATAACATAACCGGCGCTTTTTTGTCCATCCATTATGCAAAAAGAATAAACTTCTGTAATTAAAGAGGCGCCATAGAATTAGACACGCCTATCTCCGGAAATACCTTTGCCATTGTGATTGCATATTAACTGAGAAAAAATAAATAGATGAAACTTTATGCTAATGAAACACACATTTGTATAGAATTGGAAATTCAAATGTTTTGACAATATTTTTCATTGGCTGCTGATATACAAGCTTTTACTATTATCAACACCGGAAATAAAGTCTGTCGTTCTATTTCAAACGTGTTTAAATGTTATTTAACGATCGTTTAAATGATCATTATCTTTGAACTTTTCTTCAAAGAAGTCTTTAAAAATTTTAATTCTGGTGTTTTTGTAGCCATTGAAATTCTTGTTGAGATGGCATATTTGTGATACGGTTTAGTTTAACTGCATTAACGCAAATACAATGTGATTATTATTCACCTGTTGAATATAAAGCTGGAAAGGGTTCTTTTCAATTGGTTCATATATCTCGTTAAGTTTCCTTTAGGTAACTCTTCAATGCGCAGTGATTGAGAACTTGTGTGGGAACTTACGTTGCTTTCTTTTGGTTTCATATCACTTTAGATATGCATTCAACTTTGAATAAAACCTTCCATTTGGAGTAGTATTGTCCGCAGTGATATAACAGTTTGATTGACGTGCGGGTTCCTTCGTTAGAGCCCTCTTCAAAAGCGCATTGTGAGCTGTACCCATCACCCGAGCCCCACTCGTAAATAATACGGACTCGTCTCCATTTACGACGTGTGATATTTCTTGTGGTCGTACCAAAATGATTTTGTTTGACCCTTTACAGCGCAGGCTCTAACACGCAATCGTATTGTTCGACGGAGCCGTATTGAAACACTTTGTTTTTCTTATGTTAAGACATTCGAAGCCTGTTGCAGTTCGTGCCTATAAATCTGTGTGTTTTTTCCAATTACAGTTTCCTGTTTCGTATGAATTGTGTTTACTTCAGGGATTGTATTGTTCTGGGTAGCGTTTAGGCTAGCTTAAATATACTGACATGATTATACATGTACACTCTAAAACGTTTGTTTTATTCGTTTAGTATAAACAAAATTCTGAACTAGAATAAATAATTTTAAACCATAGCATCTTGCTTATGTTCCCATTACGAAGTTATAAAATGTTCTCGTGTCAAATGAATCAGAAGAAAATTTCTTCGGTCATGTTTTTCCAAAATATAAATAAACTTTGTACTAACACTATCATCCGCTTCGCATCCGAGAAGTTTACTCGGCGTGTGTTGTATTAAGGAACCCAGGAATGATAGGATGTCAGTTTGATTGACGGCAGGCGCCGTTCCCCGGTCTACTTCTATTGATTATAGTGATACAGCCCGCATGGTGCGGGAGTGCCTTTCATACAAACTCACAGATCTTGCTCAATCTACTTAAACCCCGTACACATTTCCCGTACCTTTAAAACATTTAATTAAATGTAGAGGCATTAAATTAAAGAGAGCTTAGACTGAATGTTTGACAAATCCATGCATGTCTATTCAATCTTGTTGTAACTAAATCTAAATTAGCAACCAGAAATACGCAATCTATCACAGCGTAACGACCGCTCATCTTGTTTTAAATACTTTAGTACATAAATAGGCATCCTACATCACAGTACGGTAGTTTGTGGCTAGCCGTAGTTCGTGACCAGGATCTTAACGTCAGGCGTAGGCGACAACTTAAAAACAAACCTATGGCACGTTATAAATTTAAAGAAATATATGAAAATGTCAATTGGCCACGGTTAAATAATGATTTCCGTCGGTTCGCCGAGAGGGCCACAAAGGGGTCTCATTAACAAAATCCGACACCGGACCTAATCCTTTCGTTAGACATGTATTGTGGCGGTCGGTGTACCGAGCCCTTCCAGCCGGAAAGTCATTAAACTTATTTGTTGTGTTAATACTTCATTAAACGAACACGCGTTTGGTTTCTTTATAAATGCAAAAAACTTTACAACCTCATTATTGGCTCTTGTGTTGTTGTGGGCTTACTCTTCGATGGCTAGGATCTTCGTCGCCCTTATTAACCTACATTAGGCACTCGTTGTCCTTATCTCATTAGGTTATTACCTAATTGCCGTCTTTAACATAAATTCACTTTAAAAGATAAGGTTTTTTTTATGAACAGTACATATAGTCACCAAATATTCGGAAGAGAAGATTAAAATGCTCAATTTGTTTAGAATACTAATGCAAGCTGTTTACTTTGTAGTCATTGTAAAATGTTGCTACGTAATAGATGGCGAGTTCGTCATCAAAATGTGTAGATATCACTGGAATGTGTTAAGCTAACTGCGCAAGTGAAGGGTCAATTAACAAATTAGTCAGCGTTGTAGATGCTGATACTGCGTAAATAACATCAATGTACTATCTCACCTGAACCTTTGTACCTATGAAACATACTGCACCTTTACATACGTCCAGAATAAGAAAAAAAATATTGTAATTTACAAATTGACGACGGAATAAAGTTTCTAGTCCAATACGTAACATAAATAGATTCAATCACATACAATAACCGAAGAGGTTTCATGTGACCAGACATAAATACATGATGAAATGACGCACATTTGCAAATTGTGCATATAGTAGGAGCGAGAGTCAATTGAGACGAATGCTGGTCTAATCGAAGCCGGTACCCCTCACAATTGTTATTGCGATACCGATATGATGAGCTCATACTCTTACTAGCAATACTAGCTACTGACGTTGCTTCGACGTAACGTAATCTATGTTGTAATGTTATGGATTACCTACTCCTGGATTTATTGTTTAGCCATGGTTTTCTGTAATATTCATAAATATGTATAACTTAGCATCATAATTTTAGACTTTTTTTGTTTTGATGTTCGTCAATTTTATATTTCGTGTAACGCTTAAATATTAAAATTAATTTATTTTCGGGTAATTTGTTTATGACTGTTCTTAAAGTTTTATTTCCGTCGTCAAATATCTTTATGGCTTATGCCTAAGGAAAAAACTTCTAGTTTCCTTAAACGAATTTCAAAGTTTTTTAATGTTTACAAGTATATCTTTCCGTGAAAGTTGTAAAGTCAATTTTGTTGAACGAGTTACAATGGTCCTTAAACAGATAAGATAAGACCACGTCGCTAATTGTCTGTTCCATAATCTTTACGCTCCATATTTTGTGTAAAGTGGTTCATAGTTGTAAATATTACTTAAACACACACAAACTTTCCCCAAAAGTATGTACACGTAAATGTTATGAAGTGTTTTATGCCCTTTATCATTAATGCGGGACAACTTTAAACTGTCAACCGGACTATTAAACGGAATTATGACCATATAAGTAAGTCTCGTTGATTTACGGTCATCTAGCTGAATAAGCAACATTTCCCCTATAAATAGTTTTAATAACCCCGATCAACGACCAAAGTGCGACGGTGCGGCGACATCAAAGTGGGTTTTATCTCACGTTGACAGCTAACAAAATCCTTTTAATTAGCGGGTGTCTGCGCCAGCGCACCTTACGCGTCGTCCCTCTCCCACGCCACACATCGCACCAATCCGATCTTTTTTATTGACTCATATTGGAGAACCGAAAAAGATAAATTAAATCGATTATTGACTTATTTAGCGATTTTTATTTGAAAGTCTTTATGTTAATCGATATTTAATTGGCTATTGTGTTAACAGTCTCGTTTGGACACTTGGTTCGGTTAGCTCGAACAACTTCTGGGAGAGCTCAACGAGCTGCGCACTAAAATAACATGTTATGTTTATGGAAGAGGCTTAAACACGTTTAGATGAGGTAAATATGTATAGAGCCTTGCTTCTTGACTTTACAAGGAGACCTGTATAAGGCGGTCATATAAAATAAAATGGTTCTTGTGTGGTCTTTCTTGATATCAAACTCATAAAAATGACACGATTAATTTTGTTATAAAGACAGTTATCATAATATTTATACCTACGTGCTGCTCTATTATTGCTATCTTTCTTGATAAACAATTTGCCTCATAATTCCTAAGCGGAGTAACTATGGAAATTCCCATAGATGATTGGTTTATAAATGAATACTCTTGAAACTTTCAGCAAAATGCCTGAAATAAACATTGATACTTTCCCAGAATCCGCATCTGCTTTCACAAAATAACAGTTCCACTTAAATGGTATTAAAGTTCCTATGAATGTTGAAAGACATCTCTTGTAGCGGAATTCTCAAACTAAATATTATTCCAGAGATACTATCGCATTTCTACGTACCAGTTAGAGCTTCGATCTGCAACTTTGTATGGATTAGCCAAGTCTTATTGCTAATGCTTGGCTCCATGCAAGAAATACGTGTAAAAGGTTTAAGTTTTTAATAAGCATGCTTCAGGACTCTTGCCATCAAATCATCCAAGTCTTGTGCTTTTATTAATTATACCTACATTTTTATGAAAATATACGGGAGTATTAACATCTTAATACTTTACCTAAAGATCATTAATATAATTAAGGTTATAAAAATGACAGGCGACACACGTCGATATTGTTTTGATTGTTTTATATTGATGAGCATAAATCGCAGTACAAAAGGACATTCTTATCGACGGCAGCCGTCGTTAAAGTCCACATAAACTTTATGCTGTGGCCAATATGAAAATGTTTATTTATATATTTGTGGATTTACTGCTGAGGAAGACTGCTAGCATCCGCCGGACCAAAATACTCGGTCGCCTGCTGAATTCCGCGACGTCTAGTGGGTGAACGAACCCGCAATGAGATTCAACTCCTAATGATAACATTGGACCATGATACCTCCAAGTTTACGGGTAAAGCCTTGGAAAGATAAACATCTTCATTGATGTATGAGGTTTCGCGAAGGACTTTTCGTTGTAAATCCTTTTTTTGTGTGATCCAAATCAACAACAACAACAGTTGTGGTTTTCGGCAAGACCTAAAATATTTGAACACTTTAAAGTACAAATATCTTCCGAGTTATCTTTAGCTTGTTCTTGAACCATAGACTGTTTGTACCATTTTGAGATAAGTTAACATTTTGAGTCAGTGCCTCCATATGTAACGGCTGAATTCGTACGAAATCCACTTGACTTGTGATTACATTAATCAAGTTCATTGTGAAATCGTACGTGTTTACTCTGATAAATTTCGGAAGTGTGTAATTGAGTCATCAGAATGTTTTAGATAAATAATACTACAAAGATTACGCGTGACTGGCCGGTTTTACTGACCTCTTGCGGATGTTGTGGACCGTTTGATTCTTATTATTTTTATTAGAGTAGTTCATTTATTTTAAACATGTTAGACCTTAAATTGATCGCAAGGGTATTTTAAAAGTAAAATTCATCCGTCTCATTACTATCGAGTCATCTTGCTTGCGCACCTATAATAAGTGCTCTGAATTCTTATCGGTACAAAAACACGCAATAACGAGGAGATGAGAATGCTTCGATTAAACGTCGACGTCCCCAAATTCCGTTCGTGTACCATTTATAACATCCATTCGAATGCTCAATCCCAAAAGTCGAGTGCTTCGAGAGAATTTATTCGTGTAGTTACGATTCTTATTCAGAGTTTATCGGTTTCGTTGTGGCCGGGCTTGAGATGCTCATTGTATATGGTGTGAAGTCCTGTGGTGTCCAATTATTCTGCCGGCGGTGGTCGTCGGGCAGGCGCCTCGCCCCCTATCGCGGCTCGCCATCGATATTACTAACCGGTTCGGTTTTTCGTTTATAGGTCGGACCATCTTGATATTCAACTCCGTATAATGCTTCGTACCGAATTCCTAACCTGGGATGATACGATTGTTCATTTTAACGTTTGTTACTCATTTACAAGGTCGTGCTGTGGGCATTTAGCTACTTTTGAACCTCGTACATTGACAGATATGTTTTCCTTAAATCAAATTGCAGATCAATTTGTATTAGTCACATTGTTCGCAGCATAGTTTGTTTTTTTTTTTTTAATATAACTATCATTCCTTGCCACGAGGATTTTCACTACGACTACGTCAAGTTCTTAGCATTTATTATTTTCATTAAACAAGGGATTTCCAGGTATGCTTACATAAGCAGTGCTTATTCACGCATGTTTAATCATCCACAATTGTTTAACAACCTACAAATGAGCAATGCTAACGTCACCAGAATGCATAAACTTATCGTAAATAAGCCTTTTTATAAACACTTTGTTGTCGATTTTAATTAAATGCCATAATTGGTGGTGTGCCAGGCATACTATGCACAAATTACACCGCTTACTGTTCTCACTAAGGATATAATTTGTCTGTACTCGACGTAATTACGGTGCTAAGCGACTCAAAACATTCTCTTTATAAAGTACCCACAACTGGTTTTGCCTCAGCTCTCATGTCACATAAATATTATCATCTAGTTTTACTGTTTCCTTCGGTGCGATGCAAAAAACCTTATCATTTACATCGTACACGACTCAAAAGGATTCCGTGACTCCAAGTTGGGGTTATTTATTTTAAAAGTGGTCATTAAGTACAGAAGCAGCAATTTGGTTCTCACATGACCCCGTTCTGTGGACCGTGAGATAATCGCAAACGGTAGTGTCCGAGCACGTACTAGGTCCTTATTAGGCAAGTGAGATTTTTTCTGTCGCCGGCTGGCTCGGAGGCGAGTCGTGTCGAGCCATGGGATTGAGCGCGCATGCATGATTCCTACCGCTGCGCCCCGTCGCTACTCCGCACCATTTACAGATTATTGAGTAATGTTGCGCTTCTTCTTGCATTAATGCGTTTCAACTAAATACGTACTTCTAACAACTTCCAAGAACCCAACTACGCACTGGTCTCAAATTAAATTGATCAGCACTATTTATGATTATAATATTTGACTTTTGACTAACTAGCACACATTTCCGGCATCATATTTTATTTCACATGTATTTTTTTTAACTAGTCATTAAAATCTCGAGACTCGTAAAAACGTTGTTTATAAAATTATTTCTGTCATCAGTTTCAGAGTTTATAAGCCTGTAGGTCATTTTCAATGATATTTTAAATAAATTTCTTCGGGTTCGTACGACCCTCATAACCCATAAAAGTCGGGCGTGAGTGCCATAGTGAAATATGATAATTTTCCAGCATCACTTGTACGGTCGAACAACAAAACGATCGTGCGCCGGCGCCAGCGGTCCTGCCCTCGCAGTTGTGTATAAACGACCAGTTTTTATTCCATTCCAATATGGACCATTTATGTGAGCAGATTTTTAACTTCGCGCTTCAATGACAGCTCGCTGTTATTATCTCTGTTCTTTGGTACAATCATAAAACTTTGGCGTTATGACTTTATGGTTAGTATTTCCCGAATGGACAATCATTTTGTAACAAAACTAGAAATGGTTGCTTGCAATCGTAGAACAAAAGGGTTGCGTAATTTACAAAACGGGCTAGCTGTCAACAAAGCCATAACGGGCCGGTTTAACAAATCTATAGAGATTAAGCTACCATTTTGGGTAAACAATAAAGTGTAAGCGGCAACCCGGAAGAATGGTTTCCTCCGTAACCAGGTCCGGCTCTCGGCGGAGACCCGCGCCCTTATGAATTATCCAAACGTCTGGGCGTCTCAGCGGCGCCCGCGCATGCGCTAGTATCGTACGCAACAGTAAACATCGGCCGAGATAATAAACGAATGAGTCTGTTTGTTTCCTTTGTGTAAATCTTGTCTGTCATAAAGTTGCAACTGTTGCAACATACTTATACCCCACTGGTATGTATGCAACGCGCGTAGTAAAAATTCTTGACGCATCAAAGGACCATAAGTCAGTGACAATTAAGGCTCAACTTTATAGCTTCACATATGAAGTTTTTATTCTCTTTGATACTGCACGTTAACAAGAAACTATCGCCTATTAAGTATTATAAACGGGCTTGGTCTAGTCTGATAAGGGCTGCTATTTAACCAGATTTAGAAATTCTTCGTAAGACTGGCTGTTACAACTGGGCGCACCTTTTGTTATTTATTATAATAAGTCACATTTAACTATAATCTAAAACGGGTAATTTATTTATATAGATAACATCTATAATAATCTACGCCCTTGTTCATAATATAACGTGTACATTGTCAGCATAACGTAATACGGACAGGTTCCCTTATATGGTAGCAGGGTCCTGACGTCGTCGCTGGCGGGGATAATCATTGTAAAGGCATAAAAGTTTATTGCTTCGTCCACAAGTTTGTTTAATTCAATCAAAGTGCGCGTAATATAATGGCTGATCGCCGTCTTGGCTCCCAGCAATCCCAGATCGACGATGTTTGTTTCTTTTCATGCTAAAAGATAGCCGACACCCATATGGACCACTTTACGTTAATGCATTCTCTCCATACAGCTTTTAGCAATGTATTAACAATGTTATGATACAGGTACTAAACATCTACATCTGAAAGCTTGTTAAGTAAATACAAAGTTGTTAGGGCAATTTATCCTGAATCACCCCCGCGTGAAATTAGAAACTATTAGCTGGTGCACATTAAGCGGTCGGTATCATATTTCACTTGAAGCGATCAGCGATAGAAATGTTGTGTTGTCGTGCGGTCCCATTGCGAACAGGGCCGGGTGTCCGACCGCATTCGTTTATCTTTAGAATTATAACAGATGCGAGGTGCGCACGCGACGTTCCCCCTTCCACTACCAACAGGAGGACCTAATAGCTACACACTTTGATTCATTGCCGCGGGACTTTCATCTTATGACATTTTTATGGCCGTTTATTAATTACAGCTCTGATTAATACTGCAGCTTCTACATATTTACAAGTCGGCTATCGTTCGCCTTTCGAAAGAACTCAAAGCTAACAAGCTTAATTATTAGTTTTTGTTGATTTTACAGGGTCACTAATTTCTTAACTCCGGATGCGTGCACTCAACGGCCGGAAAGAGAGATTTATTATTTGTGTCTACAATAAAATTGTTTTAACGACCTTTCAGACCGATATTAAAATAACAAACTCTCCCTTATTCGCTTCCGCGAGAAAATACAGCGAACGAAATGTTTTTAAATGCATTACATGAACATGCCGCTTTGTTTACATGATAAATAATATCTAAAAGACGTTCATTTCGCCCATATATTTTTATGTCTGAGTCGTAGACTGATTTTTAAATAGACGTGACCCATTTTTCTTGCACATTCTTGTCTGATATCAAAGATGATCTCAATTCTTGACTTGGTTGGTGAAATTCGATGTCTAGGTGAAAAACAACTCAGCATATTATAGCGAATCATAATTAAATATTTTTTGTTCCACTTAAACACTAAGTGTTGTAGTTGGAATTAATATTGTAGACTATTATTGAATCTGGTTTTTATTATCCTAAAGATATCGATTAATACGTCTAGTTTGACCGCTAACTATGTTCAAATGAACTGATTAAGGTCCTCTGTACACGACGCAATGCTAAAAGTCTCTGAAACTACTACATTGGCTGCCAAGAGACTACCGTCATAGCCTCGTAATTATGTATAATATGTGTAATTACATTGTATAGCACAGGCACGCGTCGTTGCCTCGTGTACGAAGGGCCTTAAGAGCCACTTATGCACAAGTTGCGCTTTTATGTTGTAAAGTTTTATGCGGCGACATCGAGTTTATTGGAATAGGTTGTAGCCACATTTACGATAGCACAAAAGGTTAATTGACTATTAAAACTTCCGAGAGAAGATAGCCAACTTTAACACTTAGTATTTTAATCAATTTCATATTAAAGGAAATCGCATGTGTTTACTGTTGCACGGGAGTCTTACGGTGTAAGTGTTGACTAATAGTGTGTTGAGGACAATTAGCCGTGCGCTTGTCTCAACGGCACCAATTAAACTGGAAAT
The DNA here is from genome assembly GCA_941860345.1 of Chrysodeixis includens. Lineage (NCBI taxonomy): Eukaryota > Metazoa > Arthropoda > Insecta > Lepidoptera > Noctuidae > Chrysodeixis > Chrysodeixis includens. The sequence goes on along the minus strand of OW796107.1, from coordinate 737,968 downwards.
CAGGACGCGTACGCTCACAACTTGATAATTAATTGTAATGTACACCGCGGGCTCATGAATGGCCCGCTACGATACGACCCGTACGGAATACGTAATAGGTGGCCATGCGAACACGTTCAATTGTTTGGTGATTTATTAACCAGCTTCGACCACCTAATATAACGTCACGCTATTCCTGGTAGCTGTAGCCGACAGGTTTGTTAGAAGCCTATAACTTATAATGATGCTTATAATCCACTCTAGCCGAACGTGAATGGCCTACGAATTAATTTTAAGTGTACTAAGAAGTTGCAAAGTCATCTTCTAATATCCGCCAAATTATTTAAGAGGCGTTGGATTTGTCGAGTTTTTGTTTGAAAACAAATCTACTTTCGAAATAGAAATCTAGCGAGTTTCCGATATTTGATGATTACTTAGTTTTTATCGATAATTTTATGAATATTATTTACGAGTAAATTAAGTATGTAAATTTTTGATTTTAATTACCGCTCGGGTCCAGATTCACACATAAATAACAGATATGTGTCATTACGAGCTTTGTCTAACAGTAGCTTCTTTAAACAAGTCGTTCGTCTTTATATCACTTGAACCCACCATAACATATTATTTATTTCACTCCTCTTCAAACCACAAACAACGTCTTGAAAGTTGAAGATAGTGTAGATTCATTTTATCTAGCAATGAATCTTGTCGTTTGCACTGCAATGTAGCGATTATGTTACATTATTCATTTCAGTGGTATTCTTAGGGCCTTATCTTATGAACAACAAGATCTGATTTGTCAGCCCGCATCGTACTAAGTTCTCCAAAGTTAATTCAGTTATTGAAATAGAAATGTTCATAGCCATCGACATATATTTCAGGTGGTGCAGTAAACCTGTCATTTGTGTGCAAATTAGTGTTGCAACAAGATTTAAAGTGTTGGGTGTCAGATGGTCGTGCCAACGACTCGGCACGGTGATTAGCGATTGGTTACGGGACGGAATGGTAACGCGATGTTACCGCCTGACCGTAGCCGTGGAATCGACTGGAATTTCAGTTTTTTAGTCCCTGGGAAGATCGCGAAGGTTGGGTTATGTTTTGATTTAGTACCTTGTCATTAGAACAAAAATTAGGAGTCAGATTGAAATTTTCCTTGTATATTCAATCAAGTTTTTGAATATGCTCGTTTATCACGTTCTGATACCAACATAACCGACTTTTGTTGATTTTGCACATCCTATCCTGATAGTAAATTGCGTCTAACAGTAGGATTTGAAATGACTGTTATTATGGCATCCGTTCTATTTTTTACAAAAAGATTAAATTAGACCTTTAACGAAATACACACGTCGGACAAACCATGAATCTCAGTAATATATACCTACTCGTGCTAGCTGACAATGACGAACGAGCGTATAAAGTTTATGTAGAGATAGAGCCCGTAAACTTGGCCCCGTGGAGCGAGGTCACATCTGTTTGTACTAGCTCTAGCTTCGCACTGGCCGTATTGGTCGTACTGGCCGATCGTCGCCAACGTATTTATTGATATGGACTTTTAAGGACCACATCACGACCGGTTCTTGCCACCATAAATGTACCAAGATGCGAGGCCAGTAAATTATTTATTAGAAAATCTTACGAACAAATCTAACGTCTAGGACTCACAGAAATGTGTAGGTTCTTCGGCTTATTATTGATCTACAATAAAAATATGTCTCGGTGTGACGTGTGAGTCACTTAAATGTTAAATGTATGATGTATCTGATTTCGAGGTGACTGAGATCTGTTGAGCGGATGGATGATAGACGTCTATCGAGGAGTGGCTTGATGGATGGCTCCGTGTTACTTGCGAGTCTACATTTCTTATACGACATGAGTTTTGATTCAGACAACTATCTATGACCACTCATTAATTATAAACCACATTTGAGACAACTGCAAAATCGACACGAGCTAAATATTTAGTGTGTGTATTCTTCCTATAGTAAAATTTTCGTCAAAACCTAAAAATCGTTGAACCCCAATCGTTGTTCATAAGAGAAAACTATTATACATATATCAAGTCCCTTTGAACTCTTCAAGCTGAACTTTGGACATTTGGAAGGACGTAACCCAAAAGTATCAGTTGTCTTATTAATTAGCATTGGAAACACAGGCACAAGTAACCCAGAAACAAATTCGTGCACAAGTTAGCAAGTCAATGTAAAGTGTGGTCCACATACACACATCGATGGTTCGCCAGATAAGCGCTGTGTGCCTTAAATGTTGAGTCGAGTTTAAATCAATCGCGTCTGATGCGTATCAAATGTCGGGCAACGTGCCTATAGCGTCGTGCATGAACAAACTTTATCATCTAATACTAATGGCGTGTTTGTTGCCTTTTGTTTTGCGCGACTACTTTTTTTATGTCGTACTTGCTCCAGCGAGAGAAAACATTTTGTTTTGCCTTGTTAGCGCCTCACGGTGTCAATGCCTATGTGTAAAGTTTCATCGCGTGTCTTATAGGTTTTTACACAGTCTGTGTTTTAATTACATCTTTTTTGCTTTGCTAATCATTTATTGTGTCAAATTCAATTAACGTTAAAACACCTGCAGCTTCGATATGGTATTATCACATTCTTTCTTCATGGAGCTTTTCCGCATACATTGCCCATACTGTGCATATCACGTACGAGTCACCGTGGGAAACTAGATCTGCACAGCGCGAGATATAATCGATACATCGACTGAATGACATATCGAATCATGTAATTGTATATCGTGACCCATTCGGACAAGCCGTGTTTTGAAATCGACACTGATCGCGCCGAGCTTCAAAACGCGTTCCGCCGGAAATAGTGGTTTACACGTCATATTATACACGCCATCTCGATTGATCCAGCGATCTGTTCTCGTTCAGATGCTATCTGTGCAACGTGGAAGTTGTCATACATCAATCACCCCTTACTTTATCTGCGGTGGGTCGTCCGGCCTGCTTAGCTTTCGAATTATTCCTTCCCCAAAAGGCTCGGTCTCGCTGCTACTTTACCGTTTTAGCATTCAGATTGAGATAGCTAAAACGATTGCATCACCAAAATGGTAAGACCGCTTGCTTTTATCTCCTCATTTTCACCTTATTAAATTCGCAATATGCAAATGATAAACGGTATGTCAGTGTATTAATATTGTCTTGTAAATGGAACAAGGCGTCTAATCCAGTTATTCATTCATCAATAGGCAGACATTGTCTCGCAGGCATCTGACAGATACAAATCTTATGTGTACAAAAGAGCGCAATTTCAACAAGATCGTTTAACTGGAATCCATTAATCATTTCGTCAGTAGTGTCGATTGTCGAAACGTCGTTCGTATTCGATTAAAGCTGCTGTTGCGTCTTGATCGAGCCTGCGATGATTATTTTGACTTTTAAAGGTTATTTATGTGCTTAATTAAAGTTAGGGAATCCTTTTATTGTGTCTTTAATATTCGAGTCCTTACACAATTCATTTCAAAAATGTATTGTTGAATTATAAATAATCATTGTACACAAAAGTGAGTCTAGTTGCGAGAAAATTATTTTTGTAATGAAACGGACGGGGTAAATTTTAATAACATGTTTGACTGCACTTGACGCGAAATTTCGTGCTAACAAGTAACATCATCATTAACTACTGCCATAAAACCAAATGATCGAGAAACATTTCAGAGTTATATTCGTAAATCTTGTTTATGACGGACTCCGCCATAATCATTACGAAATTATTTTGTACGTACATTTCCCCCAATATAATCTATACTTCCAATTTTCTATGGTGGGTTTTAAATTCAACATCAAAGCGATCCTAGCTTTAAGATTCATGCTTGAATTTAAAAGTCTATTAAATTCTCTGTATCGCGATCTCAAGCTAAAAGCGATCAATTTATCTATAAACCATTTTTATTATATCTCCTATCTATTTTATTACAACAACTCTTCAATTTTATCACTGTCGTTTATTGTTAGAGACAGGTTTTGTTAGTTTATTCTCGCTACGTTGCATTTGATGGGCATCATAATGTCCTTTACAATTTTTTCAATCCCCATCCTCTGTTGAGGTATGACTGGTCGACCAATCCTTTCTTCCATTCAGATGATTCCAATTCCGAGAAGTGATTGAAGTAACTTCTGCTGAATTGGAATAAATTAATTGAATCATTGCCCACTGAAGAAAATCGAAGGAACAGAATAATCAAATCCAATAAATTGAATCACTTCAATTTACAAAGCAAATGCGACCAATTTAGTGGCATCAATTGAGATTGTCTCCAATGATGATGATGTATGCAGCCACCCCGAGGCGGACGATCAGTTTCCTGTAATCATTCAATTACATACAAGTTTATATGATTGTAAATGCGGGCTGGTCGGGATAAATTATGTTATACAAATCGCTAGGGGCCGAGATTACTGTAAATTGATACTAGTAGTAGCTGGTGGCCAGGCGCTGCTCATACACATGCATCTACTGTGTACGTCTGCCATACGTTCTAGATGGACTATTTTAATGTAGAGTCATATATGGCTCGTTTTTTCAAAGTAATGGTTTTTGAAACATACACAAACCATTCCCAAGAGCATAATAGTTTTACCATATAAATGCAATGGTAATGTATTGTTAAAAATAGAAAAAGACTAGTTAGAAACACAAAAAATGAATGGCTTGCATCAGTATAAAAAGTCGATGGCAAAACAAAAAGAATCAACGTGCAATTGAAGACATTAGCTTAAATCGTCGCAATTACAGTTGTATTTAATTTGTGGCTTCCGTCGAAGTTTCCCCGGCGCGATATAAGTCAGAGGTGCGGAGTTGGCCGCGGGCGGTTTGCCATTACGTTCACCTGTAATGAAGTGGTGCCATTCTCGAGCGTTTGCTGGCCGCTGGCCGAGCAGGCCGCTGTGACCGAGCTCGTGTGGATTGCCCCATTTGTAACAGGATTCAGGCTGGCTATGCTGTAGGGCTGCCAGGATTCAAACACTCCACTTAGACTTAATGGACTAGTCTAAGATTGAGTTTTGTTTTGATTTTATCGGAAACTCTAAACCGAACCTGAAAAATATATTGTAAGCTTTAAAAGAAGAAATTATGTGTCATGTCTAGTAATATAATTAAACAGAAAAACTGACTCACTTATTCTTTAGCTTTAACCAAGGAACAAGGCAACCCTATGTGCAGTACAGCGCGACCAACACCAAACGTAGAATTACGCTCGATACTGACAAGCTATTCTAAATTATTGCAATTTGTATGGATTTGCGTGGGACGATTTCGTGAGCTTGATGCATTACATTTTGTGGACTAATTCTTAAGTTTATATCGTCACGACTGCTCAATTGCCGGCCGTGTCCGACTTGTTTACGTATTTATTAAGTCTCTATTAGGTGTTGCAATTATATACATCCCGGTTGGAAATATTTGCAGTTTGACATCATATCTCAATTTAGTATTCCAGACTTGAAATTAATGTAAATTATTTCGCAATTATTTGCACGACGCGATGGTAAAACCAAAGAGCGGTTCCGTGAAATTTATAAAATTCGGGAACACATTTTTGTGTTTGTGTTTTAGTGACCGTATGGTGCTAATAAATTGCACGTTTTTGCCGCGAACCTGTGGAAAAGAACCAGCCAACATATATTCGGGAATATATGTTGGCTGGTATGTATACAGGCGAAAATATATTAAGTGTACAAGAGTAGCAGCGCTGCGGGACGTGTATAAATCCAATATACCCATTGTCCTGTCGCGCGCTCACAAAAGTGCACTTTTGTTTCAACTCGCTCCAGAACAAACTCCCATGGAGCCGACCACACGTATTAACGCTAGAAGTTTCTCTATTATGGCAACTAGTCAATTATGCAACCGTATAAATAAATTCAAGTACTTCTACGGAAAACGAGATACAGGTATGGAATAGATTATGCCCAGAAAAAAGGAATTGCAGATCAGGCATCCAGTAAATCCGATAAAATTGTGCTGTGTGTAATATCAAGCGAGGGAAACAAAAAATCATGTGAATAAAAACGTATGAAAAATTATAATCGGATTACGGTGATGCAGGTATAATTATGGAGGATAATATAATATTATATGACTTCTTTTAAAGTCAAATTCGAAATATATTCAATCCGAATGAGAGCAGGTTTAAATTTGTTTATTCTATACATGAAAGCTCCGCGGTGTCGTGTTCTTTGGGCTGTCGTCTGGCATGGCATTAAAGGCGAATGTTTTACAATCCCCCCAACGGCGGATTTTTTATTCGTCTCCGCCGCGGGAAGTGCGAATTTCGCGCCGTTTCCAACACAATAAAAATAGAAACTTACGTAGTAACCGTTGTTCACACGAAACGAATCAACCTCAGATCGAATAAATAAAACTCGTGGAAGGCCTCGGATCTATAACTCCAACAATAAAATTATTAAAGGCTGCATCATTCGATTTGAATAATATTTTTTGATCATAAACCAAAGCTGGCGTTGGTAACAGTCGTTCACCAGAAGGAACGTTTTATAACATGTTCCACGATATTTTATTGATCATCTTCTATAAATCACGATCTATAAACGTTGGGACTATACTTACGAGGTGCAATGTATCACACCCGAGTTCTTTTATCGATAAATCACAACGAGGTGAATGCTTATTAAAATACCCAGCCTCGGTGCATCAGTCTGCCCTCACGCACCGATCATACACGTGAAGAAAATCTAATGTTTATATTCAACTTGAATTTATAACTTAATAAAATTAAAGCAACGTGGAAAGTTCTAAGCGTGTTGGGGATCTCGAAAGAGCGAGATTTATCCTTTCTGAGAAGGCAGCCGCGGCCGACATGTGTGCGGAAATGTCCTGTTTACTTTCCGTTTTCGTATTCGTACTGCGCCTTTTAAGTCTCTTGTTTATTGCGCTCTGTGTACGGATAACAAGCGATTTTGTAACTCGCCTATTTCTGGTAAACAATGAAATGGTATCTGCTTACGATCGGTGGGTGGATATCTGAACGCGAACTATGAACACCGCGCGGTTCGTTTCGGCGCTGCTCTATGACATATTTGTAGTGCTTTGTTGGGCTCGCTAGATAATCGCCTCGATCGGCCGAATAAAGTAAAACTACGTTTAATTTATTTTATATGGTAATACGGCACGCGGTCGGCACCCGTTCAAAGCGAGCTCTTAATAAGGACGTGTCCCCTTAATTCTCGCCGGTGTGGTCACTAACATTCCTACAAGGGTTTGCTCTCTACATTTTTGTGAGTTCGATGTTCGTTTTTCTCGTCGAACATTTCCCACCTCGGTTTGTCGTCGGGAATTTAAACGAGCACAGCGATCTCGATCGCACACCATTCGGACGCGTTTTATTGGTGCGCCGTGCGAGAAAAATTACAAGACTCCACTCTATTCAAAAAGTACGCCGCCATGCACTTGTTTTTTATTTTTCATTGCAATGCCCTTTATGTTATTTTATGTGGCATTTATGTACGATCATGCAACTTAACGTATTGTTGTTGCCCTTTTATATATTTTTCTTGAACATATTTTATAAATGGAAGCTTTGGGTTACACTCGTCATGTTTAAGTTTGATTGATCGTTATAATAGTGAAATGGCAAATTTCTTTGAGAGAAACTTTTTCTAAAGAAATTTAAATATTTAAACAAGGTACGGGTAAAACATTTAACTGCAATATATAAAAAGTTAATAATAACCTAATAAAATAAATTGAAGTAGTGCATCATCGTTTCGAATAGCATCTCAATACTTTTGGAATACACCTGTCTTTTCAAAATATTCATGAGCCGAGAGCCTTCATCCATTGTATTAAATCTGGTTTATAAAAATATGTCCTTGCATTTCTTATTTTATGTGGTCGGTTCGGCGTTTGTTTTGTTTTTTGTCGCGGGCATTGTGCGATGGACAGCGGATTAACAAGGGCGTCGGCGCCAGGGCGTGCGGCCACAGCGGCGGCTGAATAGCAAATGCGTCTTGGTGTGCGGTGCCTGTATCTAGATGCAAGCTCGCTGTGCGCGCGCCGCTCCCGTACAGATGCGCCTGATTGGACGCATTAACATAGTACGGCGGTGCCTGTTTTTATAAATCCACGAATGCATTGTATCTGTACCGCTCTTTTGTAATTCATATTTTGTATTCGGTTCTTACGCATGTGTAATTTTATACTTAGCGGGATTAACTCCATCTCCGGCCGCTGGCTAATTGACACACGGAGAGCGTTGTGCCTTCAAATTGTGTTTAAATATTAGCTTTGTGGACGCGTAAAGCGCAAAGCAAACACGTCGCTCCGTCCGTTTGTTTATTGAGTCCAACGAGCCCAGGCAAGTTGTGTTTGCCCCGGTTATCTGTGCCATGCGTGATCTCGAGACGGACAGCTTTACCTCATCCCGTGGGTTTTCTTTTGTCTTCCATATACGGAGCGCAATCTGAACGTGATATCGGCCTGTTTGCTCGTTGACACGTAGCTGCTATTAACTAGATGTCGATACTACACTGTCAGACGTTTAAATCACGTTTTGTTTAAATTGAGAACGTTCGTGTTTTGTTCTTTGTAGTATTTGTGGATATTTTAATCATTATTAATTTTATATTTCATTTTGTTGCAGGTATGTACCACAACAAGTTTCGGCGTCATGATTATTACTACAACGTATTTAAAGTCTAACATGATTTACTGTATTACATAAGGTACGTAATGTTAACATGAAAGTTTATTACACCGATAGCATTTAATGTTGGTGCCGTATCCATACCAGCGGCCGCTCTCCGTTCCGGATCTATTAATTTATTCAATTATACAGTAATCAACTAATAAATTTGTACATAATATAGAATTTACACCATTATCGTAAGTTGTTGGAAACACGCAACGATATTATTTAAATATCTAGCTAACTTTGTTTATGCCGATACACGTCAAGGCGAGTGGCTTGCCACGGTAGTCTCGCCACTAAATTTATTAATCTTTATGGGCAAGTCGTCAGAAGGTTTCCCTGCGGCGATGCGAGTAGCTGTCGGCGACCCAAGAGTCGCAGGCTCGCTGGCAATCGTTGACGATTCGCTGCGCATCCACCGCGAGAAACATATTAAAAAAAAACCTAAAGAAGTGTAATAACACGGTGAAGGCGGCGATACGGAAAATCGTCGTATCTCAACGACAGTGCGGCGGAATAGTCGCGTGACAGTCACCCATGATGCGCGTCCCCCGGCCGGCCTGGCCGCGCCGCGCACTCCCGCCGCATGTCGGCATTATCTCCTCACGTCGTTAATGATAATCAAGGTTGATCGTAATGTGTAATCACTTCGTTTTTCCTCGCAATCGTTTTTAAGTCGAGTCGTAGATATGTCTGATTAAAGGAAAAATACAGATTCTTAGTTCGCAAGCCCACTTTTTACCTTGATAGAATGTTACGCCGGTGCTAATGTACGTTAATTGGCGAACGAAGCAAGACTTGTACTGCCGAGTTAGGGACGATACCCGTATTATGTGCAGCACTTGATCAGCATTATCGTAACTCTTTTGGCCTGAATAATTTATGCTAAGTAATGAAATAACTAAACTGTAAGTTACAGAATACATTTGTCTTAGTTCATGTTTTTTCTGCGCTAGTCACTGGCAAAAATAAACACATTGTAAAACTAATTAATATCTATCAACTTTTACATACAGAGAGGTCATGTATTTCGATACTTCTATGACTTATCTATATTGAACATGTTCCTGAAGTTTAATTAGAAAGTATGGAATCGACATGACATTAATACAATCTAAGGAAATTTCGATTAGTTCTGTCAATTTCGGATTTGTTTGTTTCCCACACAAACCTTAGTACAATACAAATATGAGCAAAGTTAAAATTGTAAAAATAACAGCATTGCGAGTCACGTACGACAAATACAAGCACGGTGAAGGTATAAATTGCCGGAGTGATGGCAAGTGGGCGATATGCCTTGCCTCAGATTAGAAAGGTGCACAGCCGTGGGCGGGGTCAAATGTCAGCGTGTGTTGTGGTCGGACGCTAATCTGGATAGACCACTGCACAATATTGTAACTCGACCACTGATTCGACGCGTCTAAGTATCGCCGGGACTGTCGTTATGGTTACAGATATTGGATTTATGGGTGACTTAATGATCGAGCTCAGTTCAGAGATGCGGTTAGAGCCGTGGAAAGTTACCATTTGCTTTTTTGTTTTCAAAGAAGTTCATTTACCTTAAAATAAAACAAGTAGAAAAGCTTATTTTACTTGTCTGCAGGTTTTTATCCTTATCTCCATCCTCATTTCTTTTTGCTTTTTGTGTATTGCACGATGTACGTTTGATGGCCAGTACGCATGCACACATGACAGTTAACAACACACAGTTTACATAAACCCTGGCAAGTTGTTGCTATGCAAATAAGCTTGCATTTTTTCAAGCTCCGTCGCCTCGTTAGACCTTCCAGTCACATAGTGATTGTGTCCGGTTCGCCGATACCGTTGTAGTAAACAACATTGTTCGCTTCTCGGAGGTTTTTCATCGATTCTCTCGATTGACGCAACCAATCTACCATTATATGGCTCTCGATAAAAAGATGCGAGCTTTCTTTGTAATCGATTGTTAGCATGAATTACAATGTCTGTGTCGGCTTGATAGGTTTCCGTGAGTATTGTTGCTGTTTATTTTTTTGTTACGGTAGTTAGGATATAATGTTTTAGTCGGTAAGTCGGTATATTGTGTGCTCTACATTTTTTTCAGGCTTTGCTAAAGTTGTTTTGACAATTACTTTTGTGACTTTTTTTTATGTCATCAACATCGATGTATTCTTTGTTGGCAATGACTATTGTTACTAAGTATGCAGTAGGCTAATTGATTAATTGATAGAATGACTACTAACTAGCAGTTAATTAATATATAATATGTAAACCTGTGTTTCCTTGATTAGTTACCTTTACTGTATATTTTTCCTTAAGCATCCAGAATAAAAACTTCATACGATGAATAATCTAACATGCAATGATTATATCTCCGAACCCCATTACACTAGTAACATATCAAGTCTCATGTTTCCATTACAGCGTCAATTTAAAACAGTATCAACACGAGACTTCATAATAAATGTGGAGTAATAATCTACATGATTTAAAAATCGCAGAGCTCCGTGAATAATGTCAGTTAGCCGCCTACGAGCATAATTAAATAACTCGTAGCTCATTTCGCCTGAGACACGCGCTCGATAAGCCTTGCTAGCCTTTTTCTGCGATGAGCAAGGAATCTTATTTTATCTCGACAGGTATTTAGCATAAACTATGCTGTATTAAATTCGTACTTGCCTCATTTGCCTGCGTACAACACGCTTTAGGCCCCCGGCGCGGCCGCGGCTCTGTCTTGTAAGGTTTATTTTAGGTGTCTCGGTAGGCTTAGCTTAAACTTATTTGGTTACGTTCTAAATCTTATACCGAGATTATTTTAATGAGATAGTTATTAATGATTTTACTGATAGTTATGACTTATTTATTTGGTACATTAAATTTCATTTGTCTATTTGTTTAAAAAATAAGCTTGATCAATTTTGTTGTTCTGAAATGTCGTGAGTGCTTGCTGGTATGACAGGGTAGCATCGTGATGAGCGTCTGAGCTGTCTGCCCAAACCGGCCGGGATTACTTTGATACATAAGCAGTCAGCTTATAATTACAGCCTATTAGAATTAGTGTGCTTACAAGTGGTGTTGGGAATATTGTCGCCTTTACTGGACCGTCGTTAGAAAGGCAGCATGCCAGCATTGCCGGGCGAGTCGTGCCGGCCCACTCACGGAACTATTTCAGGCATCCGACCATTCATACTAATACCACAAGTATTGTTCTTTGACACACAGATTTGAATAGATAAGCTGATTGAAACACCAGTCGATTGTACAGCTATACTGGTTTAGTACGTAATTAAAGCTACAATAGTGTGTAATATTTGTAATAAATTATATGTTTATTGAATGCGGAATGAGCTAAGTATTGCGCAAATAGATTCTGGTTCTAGGATGATATGTAAAGCGATAAGTTTACCATGATTGGCTACGTAAATTGCTGAGAAAACTGCGGTTTTACGACGTTGATGCGGTTCTCTAAGTATTTATTTTAGTCTTCGCTATAAAGGTTATGTTCATAAAAAAACATTGTATAGTATTTTTAATAGTTGTCGTTACTTTGAATGTATCTTTCACACTTTATGACGAATTGTTCTGATTCGTTCTGAACAATTATAACCATTTATTGATAGGATAATTCGATTAAATATTTTATGTCCGTGAAAAATACAAATTTCACACACATAACATGTTTTTATCATGATCGATGGTTTCCCTATCTCGTATTAATATTGTTTACTGCTTATGTAGATTTTAGCTTATTATAGACCAAAACAATTATGATAAATATTTAGTGATTGCCATTCAGATTTTTTTCTTTTATAAAAGCCATTTACAACATGCCATATATTTAATATCATTTTAATAGTTGTGTATTCGGAATGTATTATCTTTTTTCTCTTTACATATAAAATCAAAACATAAATACGTAAACAAACACTTAAATAACTCGTATCCATACAGTAGCATTAAAATCACTTGGCTTCAGCGCCAATTGGGTCGTCAAATATGATTTTAGTATCGTAAATAATATGCATGCATATTATAAACCAAGCCTAAATTAACATCACTAGTCTAGCTCTAATCATTGAACTGTTAAAGATTTAATAGACTCACTGCAATATTTCATTACCGGTTTAAAGGTGCGGACACATTGCTTACGATCGCTGGTACAAACTTGGCATGTCTCCTACGTTCCAAGTTACGAATGCGTTACGCTTGACCTATTGTATTTAAACTTACCTAGCATATACAATTGCTAGTATTCATAACAAATTACCGTTAAATTTTAGCTGTATTTACAGCGCATGGTAATTTCGTGTGTTTTAGCGTACCTAGTGGATTTATTGTTGGTGCATGCATACGGTGCTAAAAGCTTGTTGTAATAAAGAGTTTACAATACAGCTTTGTTTAATCCTCTTGGCTGAAAGTCCTATTAAATTTTATGGCAACAAGATGGGCATTGCAAACTTCGACACGTAATGTGTTTTTTGAGGTTGCAAATAAAATGTATTGGCACTTTTTTTCCATATGCTTTTAGAAAATATCCATAGCATCAGAGATAGGCAACTGTTTTATTTATTTATTAAAATTTGAAGGTATTGATCTCCGCTGTTTCAGTTACAATACACTTACCCCAAGCTAGGTGCGGTCAGCAAGCTCAGAGGCGGGCGACAGAGCGTGTCATGATCCGCCGATGTAGACCACAGCCTGCCGCGCTAGTCATCCGTGGTCTAGCCGCGTCTACCACCTCTTATAGTACCATTATTGCACTTGTGGAAAAGAGATACTGCTCTACACCGTGTAGCGCGCTGTCACTCTTACTTCATTGCAATAATATTACTTTAACACGCGGTGGTAGGCTCCCTGGCCGCGCCGAACGTTGAACCTGATGCGCTTCAACAGATTCTGTGCTAGACGCAACGACGCGATCTATTTCATTGCACCTTAAATGTATTGCCACCTCGAAATTTACATAAGCGTAAATATGTATAACAATTGGCTGCTTGTGCGCATGAATAAACTCTAAAAGTCCAATACTTAACACATTGACCAAATGCAGTGAAACATTATAAGGGAAAGATAATTAAATCAGTTTCGTGTCTTGTATACCCAACTAAAGCTGAAGTAATTTATACAATTCATTAATTGCGGCTTATAAATAGCGATGCCATTACCAAAGAAACAGTCACTTTCTTAACGTCGCTCGAACTTATTTGTTTCTTCATTCTGACCTACATAGAGCTTCTCGGAAAAACGTAAAGGTGGCTTTTCGTAGAAAATAACTAGAATGCCTGCAAATTAGTGTTGATTCGTCCAATTCTGTCTATTTGCCTTCTTAAGCGTGTTACCCGCGTCCGCTGCAAATTGTTGTTTATTTTCAACTCAGAATTAAAATGTGCATGGAAATATGCAGCTTTTTGGTAAACCACCGCAAAGTCATTCGAGTGGAAAAGTTTAGCGAAGATGCTATTTCTTATTAACCATCAACCTACACTTATCATGTACCTAGTAATCTAAATGGGCAACGAGAATGATTTCGAACAACAAAATTAGTGCCGTAAAAAGCACGTAATTGCTTACCGATTAATGATTCCAATTAAGATTACTCTGGAATGAGCATTAAGACGACCAACATAGCTCGGATAGACGCAACAGCGATGTTAAACGTCTCCTAAATTGGTGTGAAATAAATTGCCTCGTTTACAGAGAAAACATCGCGCCAACAAAAAAGTAACTTGACAGGGTTAGAATTAACCGCTCGTCCGTGGTACGTGTTCAAAGAATTCAGTCTTTGTTGTCGCTCCTACGAAACGAGCCACGGAATTCTTCAAAGCTCTATCGAGGTGAGATCTTCAGGGTCATCACTTGGTCACATCTTAACAGCTAAATACATAGCAACGTTTTAGCGTTGTTTTTATAATTTTTTAATCACTGCTCTCTTACTGTCGCATACTGATTGCAAATGTCGATTGTGAGGTCGTTTCCAAGGTAGTCTGAACGCTTTTAAAATGCGAAATACTCTTTCAAATACAACTAACATATACGACTGTCTCAAAAAAAAATAAAATGTTATTGTTGCAAGATAAAAATGCTTTTAATCCAATCAATATTGATTTTATTACTTTGCATATAAATTATATTTTTTTCTATTTATATCTAATTATCTTTAAATTGTTTTGACCCACACAAGAGCTATTACTGCTAACAATTTTTTCCTTTTAATATGTATCTGTATTTGTCACGACCTCTAAACATTCATCGAAAACCGAGTCGCTCGTGCTCGCGCTTCCACTTTTTGTTTGCTACATCGACGCGCCGCCATTTTTCCGAGAACTGTCGCTTTACAGAAAAAAACTAACCCGAATACTCAGTTGTGGTGGACAAAGGTGTGAATATAATTAATGGTTTATCAAAGGCTCCGCCTACCACTAAAGTTGCTCGATGCAACTGATTTGGACATGAGCTCATTTGAGGTTGACTCCTGAATTCTGATTCTTTAATTTTTTATCGCACCAAATAAAACAGAACGTCATTAGTCTTTCTGAATATTATTTTCTCGTACATCAATCAAGATACGGTTCCTTCTCGAAATTTAATTGGACTGACTATAAGACTTGAATATGAAAGAGTCTGATTTCATCGCTGCGCTTGGGTATCAGCAACAACGTCATTAGTCGACACCTGGGCTGCACCATTTTATAACTGTCACATTTGCCGTAGTTATCATCATATTTGTTCAGATAAAACCGGCTATTTCTGTGCGCTTATTACGTCCGCTCGAACAAATTTCTCATGTTGTCATGTAGAAGGGGTTCAGTTTCTCAATGTGTCACTTGATCGTTTATAGCTTTAAAATATACGACAGCATACCATTGTAAAACGAAACTTATCGCTTATCTGAGGAAGAGAGAAGTAGATGGAGTTTCTTGCCGGTTCTTCTCCATTAGAATGACATTTTGGAACCGCGCAACTAGAGTCAGTAACGTTTTGAAAAGGCCTACTCGAAATAAAAACCTTTTGATTTTGCTGTTGCCACCAGCATTCACATTGCACTAAGTTAGCGGTATGAATTCCAGGGTATCGGATGGCGTGGTGATTGCGCGTCTTATGACAATAGAACGAGGCATTGTCTCCCGGTGTCGGCGCGGTGCTACCTGGAAGCATCGCCGGGTCAATGGCTTGCGCGTAGCTCTAATTACAGCGATCGTTATGATTTAGGTAATGGTGTTGTTATGCCCGGCTTCACCTGATACCCGCTCTACGTGCCCGTTACGTTTTATGTACCTTACTGACTTACGATGTCTCGACTTGCCACAACCAATTATGGTTATCGTGTACTCGTTAGCGAAGTTTTCTTGTATACTTGAATACATTCATATACATCTAGATAAAGTAAGTGAGACGGTTGGGTGATAATGAAAAAATATCTACTTTTTCATACAAAAATATTAAATGTGTAATAAATGTCTTCGATATCCTTTCTCATAGACTTATATATTGTGATATATGTTCTATCGCTTTTAATGTTGGTCATTAAAAAAGTAGGTTTTATTTACGATTCGCAGCAGTGTCTACACAATAGCCTCGCAGGTACAGCGCAGGTAGCTCTTTGTGTTGGCGAGGTGTTCTCAAAACGGCCGGAGCATTGTCAGTTGTTAAGCCTGACGACACCGTGTCTGCCAGATGCGATGCCCTATTGTCCGGATCATGAGAAAAAGTGGATTTTCTAAGAATTCCACAGTTTTGTTGCACATGTGGCGCTGGACACCGGGTTTTGTACCTGCACCTATGCCTCGTAAAATTAAACCTTTTGTGAAATATTGTAAAGAGCTTTGTGCATTTCGGTTGGTTGCGTTGCAGTTTGTTACCTTTTACGACTAGTAATCATTAATTCCTCTTTGTTAAACAAAATTTACTATTCGACAAAATCTTCGAGTTTCTCCTTTGAACATCGCGAATGTACCTGTATTCTATACAAACACACTCCCTTTGACTGATTCTTTGAATTATAGTTATTACGGTAATCTATTTCCTGTCTATTGATTAATATTCATCGTTAGAAATGGAAATTAATTATGCATTGAGTGGAATGAAGCTTCAGGCGAAAGGTGCCAATATAAGATTAATGGATGTCTTTCAATAGTTGTCTTGTTCGGAAAGTTGAGTTATTAACTACTTAATAATATGATTATTAATACTCCTTTCTGTTCCTTTAATAGCTTATCATGTTTTCCTCTTGACTTTATTCGATTCTGAATTTTATTTCTATAGTGTACATAACCAATAAAATAGCAAGTACTGTAACTCCAATGATCATGAAGACAATTTTGAAACAGATTTCTATTTGAACAGTAATAACCTGCCGTAAATTCAGGAGTACATCGTGCGTGCAATACTTCAGCAAGTCCCACGTTATCTCAGGATAATGCCTATATCGGGCGCATAGCTCCGCGCGAGACGGCCCGGCGCGCGCGCACCCGCCGTTGGCACCGCATCGCGGATGTCACCGCGTGTTATGTCTAGCTCCGAACACCTGCACTCCAGATTACTGCATTTTAGAATTAATACGATAATAAATGTATCATTACGTGGTGCATTTATGATAGCTATCTGATTGCGTGGCCGGCTTGCTGCCAAAACAAACTGCTCGTTGATGACTACTGGCTATTGCGGTCTGTATTATTGTACATTCGATTTTATCGATATCTATAACGTAGATATAAATGATTGCTAAGCCCAACCCAAAATCATAAAGACATTCTCGTAATAATCTACAACATTTCTAAACAAATCTGAAACCTTTACTTGATATTTTAGTTTGTTTGCACATGTAAGCGGAGCCATCTATTTCGTGTAGTTCAAGTGTGCTGAGCTCAAAGCAGTCACGATCTCAAATCCGTTATTGTCAAGGAGTCAGGTACCTACCCCTTTTCGTCTTCTCGTATGCACGATTTTGGCCTCACCTTTACGTTTTGTACAAATAAGGACAAGCTTTTGAACGTAAATATCTTTAAATGTAATGTTTTGTTAATATTTTGAGGATTTGTCAAGCTATTAAAGTTAAAACACTGCAAATATCTAGCTTCACTAGCTTGTATAAAAACTATGTCTAGGTAATTCTTTTATTTTGTAATATATCAGCCAAACTGAAAACATATCTGTTTCAAAAATATATTTATGCAATTATTGTAGTAGTACAATAACAATTAGTACCATTCCATTACATTTTCACGATATTTACACAAAACTTAACAACCAATAAAAATAAACTCAAGTTTCCCCGAAGTCGTCGTTCCGTTCCATAAAATCAACGGGTAATTAATTGTATGCACTTTTTGAAGCATCCCACACAAGTCGAACTCGGTCAGCCATGAGACATGATTCTTAGTTAATGACTCCTACAACACGGATACCTAGATACAGCTCACATGTTCCCACGTATTTATATAATAATATATTATTTACAATTAAATGGCAACTGCACTTCATACCGATTTACAAGAATGTTTGCAAACGCTAGGAGCGGCCAAGTGGTCGGCTGGGGTCAATATTGAGGCAAGGTAATTGACAGACGGCGAAACTTGATAGCCGGCCGTTGGTGCCTCTATTGCTGCATAATGTGCGGACACAATGTTCACAAGTATTGTGCGCGAACCGTTATCCCGGCCGAGACCGCCGAGACTTGTATCTCGCAAATCTGAGGGATCTTGCAGCATTCTAGAAACTGGCATGCGGATAATCTAAGCTGCAATACACTTATATTATCAAGAAATAGAGAATGTTTGTTTAAATGGACGTATGGCACTATTTACGATCCTACTGGAAGCTCCTACATTCACGTACCGTTAGGAAAATATTATTCAAAGTTGAATAGATTGTACCAGAGATACCCCATCACGTCGTAACTCGCAAAACGAATTAAAGTTATTAAGAGAACGCAAAAAAGAAACCCAAAATAAAGAAGCTAGTTCATAACGTCTGATATTAAATCGTGTTTTAGTTTCTATAATGACCAACAGCAAATTTCGCTTCCACACAGGTGTACAGTTAATTAAACTAATGAACGTTCACTTGATTGACTAATATCTAGGTGAGAACAAGTCTAGTGTTTTGCACTTGGAACGGAACCAGTTGTTGGCGATGTGTATCTTAGCGCTGGCCCGATCCCACGACTAGATTTGGGTCTTCAGGAAATAGTAACGGGCCAGTTCGATGGACACGGAGAGACCGAGTTAGAAGGTGTATTACATCGGACGACATCATCCGTTCTCACACCACCAATCAGCGCTCGAGGATCGATATCCAATTGAGAAATTAATTATTTAAATTGCGAACACAACCATCCGCAATATAAATAATTAATTATTAAGAGACGTAGAGCAACCCGCAGTGACGCGGGCATGTTGAACTCGGTCCAAATTTATTGCAACTCATATGATTACAATTTTTTTCGTTCTTACCTATCATTGAGGCCTTCTCAGGTTCGTATGATATTAACCTTTCGCGAAATTCACCTTAATGGATATGGAATGATTTATTGAAATTATAAAACTATTCGTACCTAACATACAAGAAACTTCCATTAGATTGGATGTAACCAGCGAAAGTTTTATTATTATATTGTCAAATTAGCACAATATTTTCTTCGAAGATGTAACAAGATGTGCACTGTCCTTTTATCCATAAAAAAGATAAATAATGCTTATACTTTTAGTACCTACTCATTACATTGTTTTTTCACATTACTCTAATATTATCAGCTTGTTCATGTTACCTCTTAATGTTCGTACTTCCTAATATGAGATAAACATACATGTGTTGTAATGAGAACAGATGATGGGCAGCTATAAAGCTCATGCGATTTCAGGCAACACATACAATCATTATGCCGTTTTATTATATACTCGTAAAGGAAACTCAATAAGATTTATGGTGTCTACGTACCAGACTAAATTATTTATCTCGGAAGCAGTTAAAATTATCTATATATAAATTACTTTCAATATAAAACCGATAATAAATGTTACTCGTAATAGGCTAGGATGCAACACTGTTGCTTTGGGCCGGGTATTTTATGATGGTGTTTAAATAGCTATTCACGAAACTCAAACTTCCAGCTACTGAACAGTTGTCAAGAATCAGCTCAGATCTGCCAGGAAGAAAGCCTTATTTGAATTCTAACTGTAAGCCCAACAGGCTAGTGGACACGAACTCTCGCTGCTAGTAAGAGGCAGTTTGCATTTAAATTCAGTTCTTTTAAACGGTCGCGCACGCATATTGGCCCATAAATACTTTAAATAGTTATGCTAATTTAACTCACATTTGCTAATAATACATTGTCATCAATGAAGTGAAGCGTTCAAGCTACGAGCTCGTTTAATTTGATTATATAACGAGGCTTCGTAAGTCGGTAGCGTCGTCTGAATATTTAAACTATCAAAGTAAGGACAGCAATGTGACTAAATCATAAATATTTAAATTGGCGAGGCTACCGGGGTCGTAGATTAGAAACAAATGTCTTGAGCTTGACCTGTCGAATAGTGCGCAGTAGATACGCCAGTCGGCACCATATTGAACGAATCCAACAAAGCAGTTGGAAAAGGTCAACACCCATATCGTTGGCTCGCGCTCCGCTCTCGGCTATGCACACGTAGGAATTGGTAGTGTAATGAATGATGACGTATTACCGTACCGAAATGATCGACAGCCGGCCACAGAGCGGTAGTAAACATGCGTAAGCGTCATTCACAGACGCGGATATTGTCCGTGTGTGAGTGCGCCCTCGCGTCACACACCCGCGAATAGGTGCGTGTGCGCAGGGAAATTATGAAGTCATTTCTATACTGAATACGCTCGATCCCTATATATTGTGTGAGGATAGTTGCATCACGTTTCGACTTTGAGACAAGTGTAGTTCGGTCTATTATGCTTGTATGTAACTTCGTACGGAGTCCTTGCGTAATAGCTGTAATGATATTCATATCATCCGATTGTTCTCGGGTGTGCATATTATCTGCGTCCGATGTATGTCATCGAACTATAATACTGGCTGTCTGATCTATTTGAGACTCTGACACATAGCTACAACTATCTACATAATATATTACTTGTTATTTATTTCGTTACCTTTTTTATGAAAGAAAATTATTCTGTGAATAAAAACTTAAATAAATGAGGTACTTAAACAAGAATTTATTGCTATAACATCATCTAAGCTAATTAATAATTTCTACATTGTCAACATATGTTTTCTGCTAGTGACCCTGTGGTTTTATTTACACATTAACTTCTCATTCATGGATTAATGATTTACGTTCCGGAAAGCAAGTAGAAATATGTACATAAGTTATCGCAAGCTGTGTTTGGAATCTCGTGAACGTGATTTGTGCCTTCAACGACGCAGTAACTAGTGTAGAACTGGCTGTTTTGAATTTGACATAAGTAGACGCAGATTTGTGCCTACATTTTAAAATGTATTACATTTTTAATAGTAGTAATTGATCCATGCTCGGCTCTATCGCTCGTTAAGCAAGCGATAGAGCCATGTAGAGCCGAGCAATTTAAATTCTCTAGATTGGCTGATTGAATCAAGACCTAACATTACAGAGCACAGGTGGATGTAGTGTCATAATACAGGTTTAACCAAAAAGAAAGTCGGTATTAATCCCGACTAGTCGCGACTCGTCCGCCAGTAAGAGGTCATGAGTCGAGTCGCGACTGACAAAACTAGTTTCGTGATGGCAATTTAAAATCAACACACCCAATATTGGACAAATTAATGTTCCGCCTTACGTGGCCCGGTCTGGTCTCAAGTGATCCGCGGACTCGTAATTGTACCACTTATTATTGTGATGTATGGATTTATGTTTTTATGATGCTTCACTAGCCTCGTTGTGACTGACTCTACTCAATACCGCTGGCATGTTACTAATTAATAAAACGCTCCTAGTTTTATAGTCCGACATATTTGCTATGATAAATTAATAAAGCCTTTAATTTCGCGAAATTGATGTCGAAGCTTTATGCCAATTAAAGTTTTCCTTTAAATTGTGGAAGGTTGATGACAGAAGTAATCAAAATATTAAATGCAAAGTTAATTTCTTTGCAAAATTTACAAGACATTTATTGCTTTTGGAAAATATTGTGACAGCGGCACACCTGCGTATAATAAAAACGTCTACAATTTTGGCGAAGAAATGACTAATAATGTTCTTAGAATTGGCGACGTATTCTCAGCAATTAGCGCATACGTGTATAACTAACTACAAATTTTAATGTGTGTATTACAAAGAATGGCTTTTAATGAAAAATGTTGTAAGCACGCAAACTGCAACGGAATGAAATGCAAAATTGTATGTTATCTTGAACTAATTTGGCTTTCTTAGAAAACGTTTAGGTGTAAGTAGATAAGAATCAGCGATAGCATTATTGTCACTATTCATATTACCTATCGACTCAACTATTCTATTGAATTCAGTGTCAGTGTATATTATCTAATTAAGGTCACTAGTATTCTTTTTATATATCCAAACCAAATCAGTTACCATTAAAAACAAATCTTAACAATGCGCTGCTCTAACTTTAAAACTTAATTTAGCTGTTCTTTCCCTCATATATAACTTTATATTACCATATATATCTAACAATTAAATCAATTTATACTATCTTAAATTGATAATCAATATTCAGGTGTGTGTGTGTGTGTGCGTCGGCGAGTAGAGCGGTGCCGCAAGCCGGTGGCTGTCGCGGACCAGTCTCGGGTCTCGGGCCCGTTATACTCTCAATGGGCCCCATCAATGGACCGCGGCTATTTGCATAAACATTCTATAGTAACATCATGATTACCGCTTCATTCATCTGCACCAAACTTACTTATAGCTGTACATTCATTAGCTGACTTGTTGTTATTTATATTAAATACAGACGGACTGTTGTCTGTTGCTTCACATTTCTGAAGTGCTGTAATATGTTGAAACGTTATTTGGTTTAGATACTACTTACAAGTCGTTACGCCGGATTATTCATGCAAAGAATCAATAGAACAGGATCAAGCTGTTTATTTAGATTGTCCGAGATTCTCATTTGTTTTTGTTTTCACTACGGACTCGTCTGGAAATGTAAAGTTATGATGTAACCATGTTTATCGATGAGTACAGAAATATTTTTATTGACTTGAAGTATGAAGTAAATACAAGCTAGATGATGTATAACAGTAAGTCACGTATTAAGTAAGGAATGTTTAGGTGTTTCAGTGTTGGCGTGGGCATCGGCACCATATCACCTTTGAACCGGTTGTACGGTGTTTTTATGTTCCGCAACGACTAACTTGATTAGTCAGGTGGCTAGCAGACACTAATATATTATTATTGACAACCAATTATTATAATCACCTAGCATGTGTTTCAGAAAAAAATCTATTTCTATTTGATATGCAAACAAATGTCGTTTTAATTGTAATTTAATTCATTATGGACTTCTACTCATGTTACTCACATGTTTAATTGCGTATTCAATATTGTGTACAGTCACTTTTTTTTATAAATTTCAATTCTTGAACACCATTTAACAAATACGTTTTGTTTTTACGATAAACAATGTTAAATATGAGATGTGAAAGCATAAATTATTTCATGAAAGCGTTTTTACACATTACTGGAATCGATATAAAATAATGACGTCAAACTTTGAGGGATGCGTTTATACAAGCAAGATTTATATGACCGAAAGTGATAAAAATATACCGAGTTTTTGATCGGACTTTGTGCCTATTAAATATAAGACAGTAGCATATTGTCTGCCAGTTAAGGATCACCATGGAAGGTTAATGGTACATTTAACCTCACCTTATCGCTGCTAATTACATAGCGTAGCACATGCCAACGCTCAATGACTTCATTTTTTTTTACAATCGCACTCTGTTCTATTTATGATTTATTGTCGATACAGAAATATCTTGTTTTTAATCCTCGCTATAAATAAATGTTTTGTCAGAACTTCTTTAAGAGCGGTGACCCTATATTTGTCTTCGTGGGTGTTTGAAGAGGTATCTTCTTAACTATTGAAACTCGAAATATTTTCTAAACCGGCTTTTTCTTCCTGTTGAAGTAATAGCAGAGACATAATTACGATGATCTGCAATTGCCTATTAAAAAAAATTCATTTTTGTGCTGAACTTGCACATCAATAGCATTGGGAAAGTGCATGATTCTAGCTTCCCTATATGTATAGATCAATACATTTCTCCTCTAGTTGTTTATCTCATTAAAAATCTGAAATCTACTTTCGCAATGTCAGATAACGATCAGAACATCAACAAACATGCTTAGAATACTAATGTACCTGTATGTACTGTATAGTTACACTTGGATAATTTAAATAAGAACAAAAGCGAATTAAAAATTCTGGCGTCGATCGAAAGCGCATCCGATTTGCAATTGTGATGTTACTCACATCCGTAATTATATCGTACGAGTATTAGCGCAACCGACGATATTATTAAGAGCTTTCATCGTCTTGCAAATTACTATTCGAATAACACTAATTATTTTTTTGTTCCTTATCCAAGTATTGCAGATCTGGTGATAGGCATCAATTTGTATTCTCATAATTTGTGTTTTTGTTAACTTACGACAACATGCTCGCCAAATTATGTACACCTTTCCGTGCAGCAATTTTGTGTTATTAATTTTTGGGAATGCAGATGTTTTACGCTTAGTTTTTGATTCACAAGACTTTAGATTCCCTAAACTCGTGACCAACTGTCACGATCACGTCCCGGCCTTGCCTTATCGATCGGTTTAATGAAATTTAAATTGTACGTCGCGGTTATCTCCCAAATAAATAGATCATTTACAACGGGACCTAATACGACTTCTAATTTTCTTTAATACATATCCTTTGCAGCATTTTCATGGCGTTTTTGTCATTGATGCATGATTCATCAGTTTGTTCGGTAATGGTATTAACTTAAGAAAAAGCTCGTCACATCCATTAAGTTTGACGTAGTGCCGAGTTTTTTGTTCCGTTATCTCTGAGATCGTGGATCATATTGTTAAAGTTTTATTGGTGCAATCAGTCATGTCTTCAATCCGCCCTCGATCGCATCGCTAATGGCGCGCGCCCACCGCGCTGTTTCGCAATAATCATCAATTTACGGTAATTGGCCGACGAACACCTCCGAAGGCTTGTTCTCTTATTTCTCAATAGTAATCGTTGGGGTAGTGTGGGCGGTGGTGACCTCTCGGCACGCGTGGGTGAGCTTTCTACTCGAGCCGATGCGCCACGCTCGTCTAATGCCTCTACGACCACGTATCGATATGTGAATGTTACTTTTATGACGTTCTTTAGCTCGCATGATCAATGACTTTATAGAGATCTTGACGTTTTAATTTGTTTCCGCTATCGTTTAGGCCACACGCTATCGTCCCGTGGGTGTCGTCAGAGATATGTCCAAATGATAAGTGTCAGCATTGTTCTGTGCGGTGATCACATCGTCATCATTCCTCTAGGCGCCTGTGGCTGTAACAACAATAGGCCCGCTTATCCCAACTGTCTTAATAAAGGTCCGTGTAACGACGACAACAGTGGGATGTAAATTCTTACTGGTGTTAATATTGTTGTCAGGCGTATTTGTTCCTCGTCGCAAACAGGTTGCAAAGATCATAATACTGAATTATTCAACAGGATACTCGAGTCGTGGACCGCCCACTGTACTTCTATATAGTTTTCTGTTGAAGTCCATTTGCGCAGTTTAGTTCCCAAAGAATATGTTGTACTTTGTATGAAGTACTATAAAGCCGCGGTTTTTGTTTTTATAAATCACTAGCTTTCCGCTCGCGGCTTCGCCTACGTGTAATTTGGGATTGTGGCGTTTTTTAATGATCTCGACAGGACTTTCTTTCATAGGCTAAAAATTGTTACAATTTGAATTATATTATACAGCTTGAGTTACTCAGGGATGATGTAGCTTTCTAATGGTGAATATTTGAAAACAATAAGTGGTTTTGGAGTTTGTCGATTACGTTATGTAACAAAAAGTACAGCGAGACAAAAACATCGTCTAGAAAAATTAAAAGTATCAGTTGATCTCCTCCCCCCCCCCCCCCCCCGCCCGCTACCTAAGGACTTGCTACTCCAAAAATCCCATCTTAGTTGTCAATTGTGTTACTAAAGGAAGCCTTGTTCAAAATATAATACTTCTATACCGAGAGGTTTCGGCTGTGCGTTAATCAATCAGTCACCAAATCACACCCGCGAAATCGCGATTGGAGGGTAGTTTGGAAAAACTTACATTACCAAACTTATTTACTTGCCTATGTACGTTTTCGTGCCAATTTTCAAGTTTATAAACCTAAGGAATAACATTTTTCATAGAAACATTTTTACCCCTTTTTGCCACCTTGGGGGTAAAACTTCCAAAAAAAAAATTTTAATGCTCACTCCCGTCAGTAAAGGAAGCTTTGTTCAAAACATTAAACTCCTACACCGAGCGGTTATGGCTGCGCGAAAGTCAATCAGTCACCCAATCGCAACCCCCTAAATCACTATTGGTTTGGAAAAAAATATAATGCCAAACTTATTTACTTAACCATATACATGTTTGTGCTAAGTTTCAAGTTTATAAACCCAAGGAATAAGATTTTTCATAGAAACGTTATGACCCCTTTTTACCCCCTTAGGGGTTGAATTTCCAAAAATCCTTTCTTAGTGCACCCCTACATATCTCAAGGAACCTACATGCCAAATTTCAGCTTTCTACGACCAGTAGTTTCGGCTGTGCGTTGTCTGTCAGTCAGTCAGTCAGTCAGTCAGTCAGTAACGGAAGAGTTTTATATATATAGATTAGTGTCGGTTACTCGGGCTCGGGCTGGAACAGGCAAGGTTGATTACACCGCAGCTGTCAATGGGCAGTGTTTAGTTTCACAATAAAAAGCAGAGTATTAGTTGACGAAACTAAACTCTCCGCGAACAACGGCCGAGACATGTTTTGGAGATCCGGAAGACTGTAAGAAAACCTGGCGCTCTAAGGAACTACACGGGTTTTTTATAATCAAAATATTCAGTATTATTATCGGACATTTTTTTTTCCTACCCTATGGTGTCCCACTGCTGGGTAAAGGCCTCCCCCAAGTCCTTCCACGATTATCTATCTTGCGCCGCTTCGAACTAGTACAATTAAATAAATTAAAATATTCATTGTGATATCAGTGTATGTATATTGGAACTTACCAACACAGATGTCTGTTTGTAAGAAGTGAAGAACTCGTAAAAAGCCGTGGGGTTCGCTCTTGACAGTTTTTGTCCTTCGATCCGTGTAGAATGTTCCTTTCTGGTGATAAAATATCATATTACACATTTGGCCGCCGAAGCTAATGAAGTGTTTTAATGTCATATTAGTTTACGTTACATAGGCGTCGGATTATAAGAATATTAAATTCATATTTTTTGTCAGAGGACTAAAGATATTTAGAGAGTCGTGACTAATAATGATTTTGCTTGCTTTCAAGGTTTTTGATATATGTACCTAATTGATAATAATAAGAACGGAAAGTTTTTTTTAATGTAGTGTTCTTAATATTAGTTTTAGTAAAATAGAAAGCCGTAGTTTTCTACTCGTATCGATTTTTGCACAATAACAAAAAAAGTTATATCTTTTATCTCTTATTAAAAATCCATTAAAAACCTGAATTAATGTAATGTCATCAATTCATATCACATTAGATGGGCTATTATGTAAAATTATAATAGTAATAGGCGTCGTGTGTTAGGCGCAGGTTCGACATAAACATCGTCACAGCGTTTATGTACCGGAAGCCGCCTACGCGACGCGATTGAACGTAGACTGCTGCGACTAAATAGTCGCAAGCTAGTCGCTAGCCAGTCGCAAGCCAGTCTCAAGCCAGTCGCAAGTGTCTCCATCACATCGCCGGTATGGTAATCTTAATTACTGCCTGCTCTACCCAGTTATCTCTAACAATCCAATTACAAACATAAATGAACAACGTTTTGGTGGATTATTTTAAAATACATTATAACAATTATCAGATTAATATGCAATTTGAGTTGTACTTTGGTATTTAAATGAAATTTCCTGTTTTTTGATGTAGGTAAATTTGGTTTTATTTGGTATATTTTCATTTATATCAGCGCAAGATTATAATTTTATTTGATATCTTAACATTATTAAACTATTCTTACCTTATTTGTATTGTCGGTAGTGTTACTAATAGTGTGTAATGTGTGTATGTGTATAGTTGAATATTTTTTGTAACCACGTGCCCGGCCGTGTTTGTGCACGCGTACCCATTGCGACGCGTGCTGTTGTAAGTTGTTATCAAAACATTTAGGCAGCACTTAATCCGCGGCGATTAGACTCCGTTATAACCAGGTTATTAGGTGATTATCGTAAATTATGATTACTCTATCCTTGGCTACCGTGTCAACTGGACCCAGGTGATTAAATTCTAATAATAAACGAAGATTACATGTGATATAACTACGCTACTACGCATTACGCACAGCGACTTATCATTAATCCTTCAGTCCAAACAGCTAAAACTGGATTACAAACATTCCATTCGATTACCTTAATAGATACAGTCTTGTCATAATTGGTTCACGCTTCCATATTATAATTTTGCGTCAACTATAAAGAGTCAGTCAACATTTTGACTCACGCCCACGATTTACACTAATTACTAAGAAATCACATACGTAACAAGGAAAACTGTATTTTAATAGGGTATTAATGTCGGGCGTAAACCATGTTTAATATAGCAATAAAAACCCCCATCGATGGATTCAAACAAATTGATTCGTAAATAATTAAATTTGATCCAACATTCCTATGTAACATGAGCCGTGATAACTTCATAACCTATGGTTCAATATTTTAAAATGTGACGTGAAATGTATAATGCATGTTAGAAATATTTTATGTAAATAGTGGAAGGCTCTTGGTTACGTATCGTCGGTCGCATAGTGTGCGCCCGCGCCGGTCAAAAGTTCGCCCGCACACGCCCACTCCATTCGTGGAGACAGTTTACTAGGAAACAGCCGCAGAAGGCTCATACACATACCAAACTCCATTAATCTAAATCGGAAAACTTCATCAACTAAAAAAAATATTATTTATATTCGTTTACTATTTCAGGTAATGATGGTATATCTCCCTGACTTTATGACTAAGTCACTCCCGTTCTCCTGAACTATCGTCATCGTCTCTAACGTTCTCATAACTACAACTATAATTATTCATTATTTCTGTTGTATTGTAATACATATACGACCTCATTAATTATCCTATTCATGATTCAGTTCTGGAAAATCATAACAGGTAAAATTAGCGCTAATATATTTTACGAATTATATGTGGACATCAAAAAGTTGCCTGCTTATGAATGGGTTGAATTACTCAATAAAGAATAAATTATATTATTGTCTATATTCTTTCTCGAAAAGAGTGTGACTTGCGAGATGACGTCAAATAGGAATGTGTGGAAGAAGAGGACATGCTGCGCCGACCCCAAATAATAATAATTGGGATAAGGGCAGGGGAATGATGATGATGATTCTTTCTCGATAAAAATCGGTTTAAATACTGCAAGCGTTTGCATTTCCGTATGATGGAACTTCTGATGATTTTACATTATAACTTATTCATAACGATTTCAGATCACCTCTGCCGCGACACCTTATCGTTACTCATTATTAATGACCCTACTCTATAACAGAACCTCTAACTTAACGGAACAAAGACTATAATCGCTTGATTTATGTCTTCCCTGGCAGTTAGATTTGAATTGTTCATGTTATTCTAAGACGTGAGTTACGACGAAATTGTTATTTATTGATACAGTCTTTGTTCGTAGGTGTAGGTGAAATTTTTACATATTGATACACGGCTCTTAAGTTTATTGATATCGCTCGAGAGGTTTGTAAACCAGATATTTATAACAGATAACTTCTATCAAAGTAACAACTTTAACATCTCTTATTGTCTTGTTTGATTTTTGATATGAACGTAGAATGTTACAGTTCGCTTTCAATGAAGTCCCGTTTTTACTGGTTGTCACTTTATGTGGTTTTCGCTTCATTCATGTTTCACTCTATTTCTGGTTTTCATTCACGACGCATATTTATTAGCTGTTTATAACATTTAGTAGTTCGCAGTGGTCCAGTTCATTAGTTGTCAGCCGGCTAGGCGCTGGTCGATGTGATAGTCCAATAAGTCAGCCACCCCCGAGGCCACGTTCCGAGCCGACACGACTTTCTCGCTGTGGGCGTCACCTGTCGTGCCATACCGTGTCCATCTGGCACGCTGCACGGGCTGCACCCACTGCCACGACTACTAAAATATATCTTATATGTCAACCTATAAGAACCAGATTGTAAGACATCTCCGGCCGACGCAACCTTGCCAGGTCTCGCCCACAACGCTCATTGGACTTGGATCTAGCTCGTCTACAGATACTGCATTCATTATTTCGAGATCAATTAAAATTTGTTTTATAACAAAGCTTTCTAGTGCGTTGACTCGTGCTACCTATACGTGATTATGCTTTGTAGATTGTATCGAGTATATGTATTTCATCAAATCGTATCTACCTATCAAGATAGCCTTTATAATTTCTATATCACGTATTTAATAGACATGTTGCGATTCCGATCGATTTAGCTTGTGAACCCCTTTTGTTAACGAGTACCGCCGAGTCATGCAATATTCTATTTGATCGTTGCTTCATAATACTTTTTCAATGTAACGCATCATTTGTTTTACATACTCGTTTAGCGTTTCTGGTTCGCCTACATGTACAGTTTTTGTGTTGCCATTAAAAGTGATTGTCTGTTGTCAGTTGTATAGACAATCTCTCAAATGGCGACATTGTATGGAGTTTGAGTGACGTTCAATTTGTGTGCATTTGTCGAACTATCGCCCACTGTCGGATTTGTGCCTTTCAATCGTTATCTTTTTATCCATCTCAACGTTCATTGACAGATCATTAATTACATCTGTTGCTGTCAAAACGATTTGTTTCTCTTTGTTTTTCTAATTTTATCCGGTCGGTGTCGACTCCGTAATCCGTTATAGTAATCTCCTCGATAAGATTCTCAGTATCTAAGCAAATTACATATCTTTTGTACTCGCTATCTGTAGATATGTTATCGTTTCTGAAATTCAACTGCGTAGTATTCGAGCTCCAGCGTACCTGTAGACCTGTCGCGCTGAGCACTGCATTTATCAGCATTTTTGTAACGTGTCAATTTATCATGCGCCGCGTGTCTCGACGTGGCGGTTGCACAACCCGTACATCGCCACATCGCATGATACACACAACAGAAATACATTGTTTGTCACCTCCTGATAGCCGCATGGCAGCGTCTCTCCATGCCGCTGATAACGGCCGCGCCCCTACTATTAAGATTATCACGGCGTGATTAACTGATTACATCCGACCTCAAACTGAGCATGTTATGGTTTCACACTATTTCTTCGTATCGTGAAGTTTTTGCTACCGAATTTATTAAGTGCCCCGATTATTTGGGACGCGCTTATCTCGATGGCATGTATGAAACGTTAAATGTGAAAAGTTTACTCAATGACGCCTATACCTCGTTGTATCAATAGACGTTATCAAATTATGTGCAAGTGTGTTGACAATTAAACGTGTAATCTATCGCGAGCGAACCGCCGCGCCGTCCATTCACTACAGATAATGCTGTACCAATATGTTGTTGTTTTGATAGATTCCGCTACAAATGGGACGAGTCGCGGTATCGTGCGGTTTACTCTCTAACGCGCTGGACCTATGCCCTGCCCTCTGTTGCACAATTGTCACAAAAACACGGTTATTCATATGTCTATTTTTAAACGTCTACGTTCTGTCACAAGGTGCGAGCTTTATGACGACCTCGGGTTATGACATTTTTATAGTCTGCCGTCGTTATATTTACGTTTAAAAATATCGTCTAGTTTATATCGCGAGTGTTTATGCCGTGGTCTTGAATAAACAGAGAATGTTATTGTGGAGTCATACAGTATGATCAGAGGTGGAGCAGCATTATACGCGGCGGTGACCGGCTTCGTTACCTCGGGGTAACGGTCGATCAATCGAGTGGGTCGCGCATAGAAAACGACGTTACTTGCAATCTGCGTGCGCGCATGAATATGCAGAGCAGATCCATCAGCATGCTAATACAGTCACCTGACCGCCTCCTAGTGGCGTCAATTACGTACACGACGTATTTACGACATGCTGTCGTTCTCATTTGAAAAATTACTTACTTAAGGACCGAGAGTAGTACTTATCTAGGAGACCGGCCTATTCAGAGTTTGAACTGAATGAACTTCTGCTGCGAAGCTTATAAAGCACACGGTTGAAACTGAGGCGTCGAGCGAATTTAGATAAATCAGTGACTCTTGTATCTTCAATTTAAGCAATGGCTCCTGGGACATGGGGTCGCATTATAAGGCATTGCGTTTATTTTCGACTCACTTGAAAATGGACGGTAGTCAATAACCGATAGTCGATTATGTTGAAGTTCTATCTGATAACTATTGTCGCTTTCTGCAAATCACGCTCACAAACTCACGAGGTAGACATGTGTTCACCTGTTAGTGTATACTGGATCCTGTCTGTAGGTTGTAATCATTCTATGAGAACCTTTGACGTAAGCCTTGAGCTTATACTTATTTATTTACGGAGTATTGTATTACACATGAAATAATGACTGGTTTTACAGGTAGGTATTAAATAATAAAACAAGTAAATATTACTTAGTATAAATAACATTATTTATTACGTTTATACTCTTGTTGCGCATTCGTATAATTATTTTTTCACTAATCCCCGCTCAACTTAGGTATATGCTAAAGTTGAGATACATTTACTAGGTACTTTACTTACATGAGAGCGGAGTGAAATTACTTTTAAAAGCTTTACCTTGAAAGCTTTTTTAAAGACCTTGGACATACAAATAAAAAAGTGAAGTCCTGATTTGTTAAATAAAATAATATAATTAGTAAACAAATGTTGTCCATGCGTAGAAATCGTGGCTTCTGTCACGTATTGCCCTAATTCTTATAATTTTGCTATTTCTGCATCGAACCTTATCTACATAAAACCGATTAAAGCTGATTAACATTTAAATGAGTATGTTTTGATACTATATATACTTACTTTGATAATTATCTTTTTATTTCTTCTTACCGTCCGCGATCGATAGAATTGATCTGAACAAGGTTTGCTCATTATTTGGAGCACATCATAGAAAATACCGCGAAAGTATATATAAACGTATCAATGATTCACGTTGTGTAAAACCCGCAATCATTTTAAACTTTATAAATAGATACATTTTGTGAAGTAATTTAAAGTTTACACGTAGAAAACCTTCAAAACCAAATTCAACTCAAGCGCAATTCCCGAGAAACTGTTTATAAATAAATGTCACATTATAAGCAGAATGTTGATGTTAATTTGGCATCTTATCTCAGAGCACAGCAGGTTAATAAACTTGAGATAGTTGTCAAAGAAGATAAAGTATACACACAGTAATTCTCACGTCAGGTAACAAGATAACAGTTCACACTCGCGACGATGTTTGGTAAATATTGATTTACTGTCCAGTTTACAAGTTTATCACAAATCCAATGTACTGCGAGTAACGACTTCTACCTGCCACGTTACCAAGCTTGTAGACATTTTGAAACAGCCTGTACGTATCATTGGTCACGGATATGTTAATGATGACAAAAACAACGCTTCATAGATGCGGAGAAAATATGCATATTTAGCATTCTTGTGTGGGCATCTCTTGGCTAATGTACAGTTGCGTAAACCATAAAACTTTATGATCTAAATAATTAAGAATGGACAACCGAGTTATATTGTTAAACTGTACAGCGCACGGTGTTTACGTTGACAACAATCAAGAAAACTCGTTGACTGATAAAACTGATGGCATGTTATTGCGTATGCGCAAATGTTGGCGATGTAACGGTCTTATCGTGTAAATGGGTCGTTAGCAGGTTATATTCAAACAAGCTGGGCTCGTAAAAATATCCAAACCAAATGCACTTAAAAATAAAATTAATAAAATACGACCTCGTCCCTAAGGCCGTGGAAGATTAAGGGTGTGTAAAAACTATTACGTAACCTGCGTTTAAACCCGATACTCCTTAATCCTCAGCCCACAAAAAATAGTGCCGGGATCCTGTTTTGAAAGGAGCCTGGAGATGCGCGGGCGCGGGGAGCGGGCGCGGCACCTCCGAGGCGCGCCACTCTGCCGCCGAATAAATTATGTTCTTTGGCCCGTATCACGCGCCGCGCGTCCCGCCCGCTCCCCTCGGGACCTTATCGATCGAGTTGGATAATCCTAGAGGTCGCTAGATCGCCGGCGCCTGCGCGCTGTGCGATGATGACCTTT
Source organism: Chrysodeixis includens (assembly GCA_941860345.1). Classification (NCBI taxonomy): domain Eukaryota; kingdom Metazoa; phylum Arthropoda; class Insecta; order Lepidoptera; family Noctuidae; genus Chrysodeixis; species Chrysodeixis includens. Next base: position 703,909 of record OW796107.1, on the reverse strand, counting down.
CGCCCCGGCAGCATGATCGGAACCGAATGCCATTTGCAACAGTCACGACCAAATTGTTTCTCGATATCTGGGGGGCGTCGCTCGCCTGCTAAACAATTGTTTGTTTTAATTACATCTGCCATCTGTATCCAGGGGATCCCTTTATATCGCACTTTTCTCGTGGCATGATGTTCATCGATAAATTCGTTCGGTTGATGGAACAGCAGGCGCACTATTCATATCTAAAACAAGATTGAGTACAATCCAGTGTGTTCCACATCGAATTCATCTTGATCGATTGCCCTTTTACTTGTATCTTTAACAAATCGATTTATACGATCACTTGCAATTGCAGCACTCGCAACGTCGATTCGTTCCCGTGCACATTAACCGATACCAGAACATCTGCGCCGGTTGCCGAATCTAAGGAACTAGTTTTGCACGTGCGGTGCCCAGACACGCGGCCTATTCTCAGAATGTCACTATCAGTGCTTTATAAACAACGTGAAAGTTTCATACTTAATGTGGTCGTCGGTCGTTGATGAGGTTCTGATGGTGTGTTTAAACGTCGTCAGGAGATTTCCCACGAGAAAACCCGTGTATGTCGCTTGTCACTACTATAGCTGTCGCAGGGGAAGAAATATGTTCGAACGTAATGCCAATATGCCATTGAAATCCCAATCGCGATCCTTATAGGGCTAATAATGATGATTATTCGCAAATTGCTGTCATAGATGGTACACAAAAAATAGTATCGTTTCTTTGTGTGGTCTTTTAAATTCATAGCAGTAATTTGCATGTGATTCGGCAACAGACACATGCTCCCGAGTTTGCGGACATCCTTGAGATTTATTTGTGGATAGTGGACCCGTACGCTTGCTTATTTCCGCGATACGAGGTGCTGTGTCGAGTGCAGGGCGAAGTCAACCACACGCATCAGCGACCCGCGGTTCAGCTCCTATCACACTACAAGTCACTTAACCGTATTACTACATGTGTTGATGTTTCAGCAGGAAGTAAGCACTAAACCCAAGTAAGAATAAGGAAATAAAACAAAATGTGTTGATCATAAAACCGTCTCATTAATAGCGATCCGATTAGATAGCTCCGTATGGTTTTATAGCTCACTTCTCTCTAGTAACATGTGGAAGTAGGAGTATTAGTGCTCCTCGTAAACTATAAAAAGCATCAGCTTCCGACAGATGTTGGATTTTCAGAACGGCTAACGAAATGTCTTTCGCTGAAAATATATGCCCGCATTAACGATATCTGGTAACGCGTTATTTACATCTTAAACAGTTGCGACTTTATGAACGGCTTCTTTATTATTATTTTTTTTATCTAATTCCTGTTTTTACTTTTCCTCGTCCCGAAATAATCACTCTTTTGTTTAGTACTCAATGCGTCTTTGTTATTCTTACACGTGTACATCGTCATATTTGGAGTACGGATAGATTCTTTCCCTGTGTCATACAATAAGTTGTTTGTGTTGATTTATGGCTGGTCGATCAAACGCAACGTTCGCTTAATACATTTGTAAGTAGATCATAATAAACAGTTGGCAATGTAGTGTTGGCGTCAATGAATCGCATCGCACGCTGCATTTGTGTATCTGATGAGTGTTGTGTGATCTCGGCTCGGTGCTCGCGTTATCTCGCGGAGCCATGTGGAGGCTGTGCAGCGGTGCATAGTGCACGGGGCGGGGGCGGCGGGGGCGAGGCCCGGGGGACGCCGCGCGCGCTCCGCCCGTCACTCGCGCCGTGGGCGTCGCTCTGCCGACACGTACCGCTCACTGTTGTCCAGTCGCTGTGTGTCGCGCGCGAACCATAACGTCTCCCGTGAGACAGCGTGCGTTGTGACTGTCCACATATAATCTCAGTGGTGTAAAAATAAAGCCGGCGACAGACGGCGGCTTCCCAAGTTATATTTAAATGATAGCGCGGACGCGAGGCCGGGCTCGCCTCGAACGCTCTCCGACGGCATGAGACGAAGTACGTGCAACACCTAAGTCTAACACCTAAACCAGATCATAAATCTTCACTGTGGTGATCGCCTTCGGGCCTGGGTATTGTGTTTCCTCGGTGCGATATCGCAGGTCGCAGGGCTCGTGTGGCGCGACCTGGCGCCACACCTGAGGGCTCTGTCGCGCTTCTGTTTGTTGTCAAAAGTGTTTGCTCCGGGATGATGTTGTGATCTCAGCGCTCGCGGGATGCTTCCGCTTTCTGAACGGATTCTCTGCTAGCCGAGGATGTGGACGTTGAATCATTCATAGTTTCCTGTCTTTGTTGTATTTATATTTTGTTCGTCAATGTTTGTGTCTTGTCGTAAGTAAACTGATGTTTGATGTAATCATCGGCGTATATTTAGACGTTTATTTAGGATTATTGTTCAATTTGTGTTGGTGGCACCAATGTGTTGTGTTTATGTAAGTCATTCACGAACACATTGATTCATAGGTAGTTAGTTACCTCTAGTGCATGTTATTGTATGATCTCAGGTCTCAGATTTCTGCACCACCCAGTACCTAACAATAATGACAAACCGCAGCTATATTACTGCCGACTAATAATAAACATTATGTACTCATAAAGTAACATTGGGAGAATTTGTTCCATATCGCAGTTCCAGTTTTACACTCTCGACAGTCAGACATCATTAAACTTAATAGTCAAATAATAATGTCTCGTAACTTTTCCAAGGCGTCATATTCGATAAATTTTATTACTTGAAGTTATAACCAAATATAAATTAGTGTAGGCTTGTGAGCACAATCACAGTATGTGACAGTCAATCACAAGTATGAAGGTAAAAGTAGTTTGTTTATAAATGTATAGTGTACAAGTGTGAGCCTACCTGGCATTATAGTGAGGACGGACGGCCGGGTCCCTCGGAGCGCGTCGGGTGTCGGCAGCAGGCGGGAGGTTACCTGTTGCGCTTGCAAAAAATATCTGCCCGACACTCGAGGGACGTTTAACGCTGTCCTTATGGTTATTCCTGTTTAGCATCAGTTACAGTAAATATCAGACAATTTCAACCTACTCTGACGATGTGATACCTTAGAACAACATAATTATTCACAAACACTTACAAATTGTAATCTATAATGAGAGACCTAAGTGCAATTTAATGTTCAAACCTAATGAAACTGCATATTAATGCGATGAATGCGGTCCAGATGCACTCCAAAAATGTGGACGAAGTGGGTTTACTTAATATTCGCATGAATAAACTATCGTTGAATTTAGGGAGTGGGCTAACTGATACAAACTAGACTGTCTAGAATCTGTAAATGCCAAATACATCAACCTGCTGCAATCATGCTGCAAATTACCATGAGTATTAAAACAGATTTATTTATTTATGAAACGAGAAACTGAAGCCGCACCTAATAGTTGGGTCTCATTAGCCCGTCGCACTTACTCCGTAATTACCTTAATTGATTGACTTACGGCATTTTCACCTTTAATTATGATACTATTAAGAATTTTACCGTTGTTGCCAATTCAGGTTTTATATTTCTTCTTTAATTCTCAATTTTAGTCCCCATTCACAAAAGTCCCTTGTTGTTCAGTATCAAATGACAAAACATCTCTGGTCGCTTGTCTACGTTTTTTCCTAGAATAGTCTCTAGAAATGTTTATGAAGTAAATCTTTTTTTTTACAGGAAGTAAATGCTTCAGAAGTCAAACCATCAATGTCAATTGTGCAGACTCATTACCCGTGACTATTGTGATCTTTGTACGTTGCTCCGTGCTCGCTATTCTTGCGAATCGTTTGTCGTGGTACGATCAATAAAACTGACGGTAAAATCATGCCGTTACTATTCAAAAGAGGTCGTTAATGGTACAATATTGTACTAAAAGAATGTACTTGCCGTTATTTTCCTCCCTTTCTTAATTGCAAATCTACTTAGAAGTAACTTGGCAGCCCTTATCGCCAAGTTTCTCTTCGCCTTTTTGTTTTATGTCACTTTCTCGTTAATAAATCAGTTTCTTTCTGGCTGTTGCCCTTTCGGATTCGTTACTCCCATCAATCATGCTCCTCAGTTTATATTTCTTTTAAAATGCACATGTCATTAATCTTGTACTGAAATCATTACGGCATAAATTACTCACTTCAGTTACATCATCTTTCAGTGCATATTGACATCGTGTGGAAAGTTTTTCTCATCGTTAGTGTATAAACACGGCCGAGCATTACGCGAGTCTTTCATATCAGATTCCTTCATTATAAATTCATCGGCACGTTATCTGTTAAGATTTCGTACAGTCGCGCCTGACGTGGCGGGCCATGATTTATTATATGAACACTGCCTAATATAATTAGGACAATGTGCGTTGTTACTAATTTATCTTGAGTAATAAGGATTTTGAAGGACGTGCTCTTTTTTGTTTTTGTTGTGATTGGAGCTGTGGGTGTTGAGAATTCGGTAGATACATCGCTTGTTCCGTCGTATAATTTTTGTCCACTGAGGAAACCAAAACTTATATTTTCTTTGTAAATATTTGATCGCTCTGTAGTTATTACAACCCCATATGTCTTGTATGTGGTAATTAACAAAATGTTTGTTGTGATTCCAGGCCGGGGCCTAGTGTGCGAGTGCCTGGGGGCGAGCGCGTGCCCCGACGGCGCGGCCAACGGCACCTGCGTCACTCAGCCCGGCAGCTACTGCTTCGTCTCCGTCGAGGAGGTGCTCGACGACAATGGGCTCGTCGTGCTCGACCGCACCGCCGGCTGCATGCCGCCCGACGAATCCGGCCTTATGCAAGTGAGTATCACAACGATGTTGCTGTCACTTAATCAGTTACTTCTGTTAACAAACTAATACTTCCTATAGTACGGTATTGTAAGACTACAAGAATCCAATTTAATAGTGAACTTATACGTATTCCAGTGCAAAAGCTCCCAGGTGCCACATCAGCACCCTAAAGTGATAGAATGCTGCAACGAGAGCGACCTTTGCAACCGGCGGCTGCAGCCCCAGCTGGCGGAGCCGCCGCCCGACGTGACGGAGACGCCGGGGCTGCACGGCACGGGCGGCGGCGCGGCGGCGCTGCTGGTGGCGGCGGCGCTGTGCGTGGCGCTGCTGGCGGCGCTGGCGGGCTTCCTGCTGCTGTGCCGGCGCCGCCGCCGCGCGCACAAGCGCCCGCCCTCGCCGCCCGCGCCGCTGCCGCCCGACGTCAGCTCCGGCTCCGGCTCCGGCCTGCCGCTGCTGGTGCAGCGCACCGTGGCCAAGCAGATACAGATGGTCGAGTCCATCGGCAAGGGCCGCTACGGCGAGGTCTGGCTCGCGCGCTGGCGCGGGGAGCGCGTCGCCGTCAAAGTCTTCTTCACCACCGAGGAGGCCTCGTGGTTCCGGGAAACTGAAATCTATCAAACTGTACTTATGCGACACGAGAACATCTTGGGCTTCATCGCCGCCGATATCAAGGGAACCGGCTCTTGGACTCAGATGCTGCTCATTACCGACTACCATGAGAACGGCTCGCTCCACGATTACCTACAGACAGTGGTTCTCGATACTCACAGTCTGATGACCATGGCGTACTCCATAGTTAGCGGGTTGGCACATTTACACATGGACATTTTCGGAACGAAAGGCAAACCGGCGATCGCACATCGAGATATAAAAAGTAAGAATATATTAGTAAAGCGCAACGGGCAGTGCGCCATCGCGGACTTCGGTCTGGCGGTGCGGTACGTGGCGGAGCGCAATGAGGTGGACATCGCCCCCAACACGCGCGTCGGCACGCGCCGGTACATGGCGCCCGAGGTGCTGGACGAGAAGCTCGACGTGAGCAACTTCGAGGCGTTCAAGATGGCCGACATGTACTCGCTGGGGCTGGTGCTGTGGGAGATGTGCCGGCGCTGCGCCACGGGCGACAAGGCGCAGCTGGTGGAGCCGTACGCGCTGCCGTACGCGGGGCTGGTGCCGGCCGACCCCAGCTTCGACGACATGCACGCGCTGGTGGTGGCGGCGGGCGCGCGGCCGGCGCTGTCGCCGCGCTGGCGGGCGGCCCCCGCGCTGGCCGCACTCGCCGCGCTCATGCCGGAGTGCTGGCACGCCTCGCCGCCCGTGCGCCTCACCGCGCTGCGCGTCAAGAAGACGCTCGCCAGGTACAACGCAGAGACCACCGTCAAGATGCTCTGAGCGATAGTTCCTCGTCTATGACTACTATTTATTACGACTCCGTGGAGATCGACGCTGCGAAGCCCCATCGATGTGAAAATTCAGTTCGACCACCGTTCTTGTTTAAATCTCAGTATTGTTAAGTTTATTCGGATAGCGGGCCGCCCCCTCGGTTATGACTGACTTATGAACGTTCCCGATGGAATCTCTCGTCAACTGTACGATTTTGATTTTAGTTTTGTTCTAAAGTAATGTTTTATTTTATTACTGTTACTTAGATGTAATGTTGAAGTGATTCTATAAAGAAACATTTGTTGTCTTCCGTTTGTATAAGCAATGGTAGTGTCCGCGTGGAGGCAGCTACGGTATGGGAGTGTAACTGTACATATGAAACAATACTCTGTTTACGTTTCTCCTGTATATTAGGTCACTATTGTGAAGTGCGGCCAGCTGTGCGCGCCGCCTGCCGACGTGCGACATGTATTGTGATATTTTGACAATAAGACGCGTTTATATTCGTACAAGACAAGTGTTGCTTTCAAAATTATTCACGTAGCCGTGGAACATGCATTTTGTATTCATATTTGTGTCGGTACAGGTAGCTAATGTGGATTGTACTTAAACAATGATAAAAAGACTAATAGTAGTGTGAGTATTAAATATATGTAAGAGTTTCTGGTTTGCCGCGGTGTTCTGTGAGAGCATATGGATGCCGCGCCGTCGAGTGCCTGATGCCGGACTCGTGTGCTGTAAGTACACCCTGCCTTGGTAAGAGGCCTGATGTTATACACTCGTGTTGTGTAGCGACGTCCTTGGTCTGAAGTGCCTTACGTTACAGTACGAGTGTACCCTGTGACAAATATATATGTAATAAATCTGTTCTACTTGTTGTGTATTTCACTTATTTTGAATTGCTCATGAAGTATTTATATCCAATATGTATAGAATGTAATATTGAAAATGTTACATTACTGAATATTTTGTAGTATATAAGCCGCGAATAGTCATATCGAGCTTGTGGTATTCTTGTTTTAAATATATAAATGTCTTGCGGGTCTGTTTGTACGTGATATACTCAGCCAGCTTACTTGTCGTACATTTAAAACGAGTAATCCGTGATATTCCTCGCGATGGCTATTCGCGGCCATGTAACGGCAGCTGTAATATAATGGATTTGAAAATGTTTGTAGATGTAGACCAAGTGACCGCCTAGCATTTACTCGTGCACATCGCACCCTGTACAGTGTTTGTAAATATAGCCGGTAGCTGACATTGCATAGGTCTTTATAATACGTGTTAAGTTACAAATAAAACATTAATGGACATAGATTACGTCTACTTATTTAAGACTCCTATCCAAGCAAACATACTATATCGCAAACTGTCAAGACATGCGGAGGTTTTCCGACATAAAACAGTTTCAATTCCATAGAATGCACTAACAACAACCTCACTTAACATTTTTGGAATGTCGGGTAAAGAGAAAGATTATTTGGGTTAGGTTTTCGGGTACTGATATCGTATCTCCCGTCTTGTTAAAAGAGACTAGAATAAATGTTTTTAATACTTAGCAAATGTTGGCATACATACACGTAGATACCTACTGGGATACCGTCTGAAGTAGCTTTACCGCGCTTGCACTGGAGAATACGAAAGTAGGAAGTTGTAGCCCTATAACAATCATTACAAAGGTGAAAGATAGATTTGTTTTCTAATACAATTCTTTGAAAAACCAGTTGTGATGAAATATATTAGCTTTGGGTACATGGTTATTGTGCGGGTTAAAACTTATTTTGTAACTGGCAACACTACCTAAAAGAAGTGTAAGTTAGACATAAATAAACATCGGCCCAATATTACAAAAAATGCTCTAAGTTACAAAATCAAAAGCTTATGAAACAAACATTTAACTATTTTCTTATGAAAATTCAGTAAATACCAAGTCTGTGAATCTGTGGTTGGCATGTGTCCATCTATTTTATGACAGTTCCACCTCGTGATAATAGGTGTCACCACTAAATCCTTAGCAGAGAACTTTATTCAATGCAAATGTTTCGCAATTGCTAGGAAAGGGGATAATACTTTGTAGCTTCACAAATCAGCTATACTACAAATTACTTTTCTCTAAATAACCACAGGGCCAACACTAGATACAGACCGCTTCAAACTGAGCTGTGAATCTTTTACGGAGGCCCATGTCCAGCAGAGGACATCCTACAGCTCAGATGATGATGACAGTCAAGAACCGTCCCAGAAAAAGTTACATCACACCAAAATGGTAAATACTTGGAAATAAAATACACACATATACTTAAAATGATATTTAATTTTACTTATTTACATTCAGTCACAAGATACATTCATAAGCTTCCATGACAATCGCACATTTGTGGAAATCGCTCATCAGTCACTCCCACCTCAACTTATACAAATTATAATTACCTATATAAAACGGTACTAACTATTGTCAGCCAGTCAGTAGCATGAATTACAATTGATGTAACTGAGCTTTAGACAACTAAATCTAGCCTAAATTTATGCTAATAAGGCGCGTATCTTCTGGAGGGCGATGGTCCACGCATGCCCGGCCTGCAACAACAACATAATTTAGTTAGTAAATCTGACAGCCGCAACATGGATCAGAACTTTAAAACTTGAGAGTTAAATCATACCTTCTGTCATCAAATGTGTCTCTGCTAAAGTCTTCATACATTCTGTGGAGATAAAGATAACATTATTATTTTGAGTTCTTCGAGTCAATGAGGTTATTCATTATTGCAATAGTGATAACAGATAAGTGCCTCGACTATTAATAACTAACATACATGACAGAATGGGAGGTGAGAGTTGTGTTAATGAAAAATTTTGAAGAAAATTAAATAAGAAATAAATAATGAGAGTTCAACATGAATAATGATGGTATTATCTACAAATAAAATTTGTGAAAAAGTATAAGAAACCAGAAATGGTAACACAACATTGACACAAGTCAGTTCTCACCCCCGGGACATTTGTGGTCCTTGAGGGGGACTTCTTCGGCTGTACATAGCATCATACGACGACCTCATGGATCCCATTGAGCTGCGCATGGGCGGCAAGCTAGGCATCGGCGGCATCGGCTCACGGCGCAGCGGAGGAGACACAAAGTCTCCCCGGCCACCACGTGAAGCGCCCATCTCTAGCCCGCGCGAAGCTCCCACTGGGTAACGACGCTCGAACAAGTCCCGCGGTGACTCGAATCGAGCTCGCTCGTAGTACCCATCATATGGATCCTGGAGTGACAAAAAAAAGTTAGTTCGTGTTTAAGGGTAGACAAATCATGACAAATCCAATGCATATCATAGTGTATGTTATTAGCGTTAACATGACATAGTTTAGTGAGGGTGAGCAGCGACTGTAGCATCACCGAGTCCGATCATGTTATTTCGGCCCGGGTTAGGATCCGCGTGCGAAGACAGATTCTACGCGCTCGGCCTACGTGATGCGTCGAAAGCGGTCAGATGGAAACCGACGGTTCGGAAAGTAAGAGAGAACGCGTTACCCCAAATCCTCCCATCATGCGATCGCGAAGGAACGGCGGCGGCGGCGGCGGGGGGTAGGGGTCGCGGCCGAAAGCTCGATCGCGGAAACCGTTTCGGTCAGGGCCTAGGGCCTTCGGGCACTCCTTAGACCAATGACCGCCCCGACCGCAGCGGTAGCACTGCTCGGGGTCGCCCATTCCCGGGCGCTGACGGACGCGGCTCGTCGACAGCTGCACCTTCATCGGCTGTCCGTCCACCATCATACCGTTCAACTCTTTGATAGCTTCATTGACGTCGCCCGACGCGTCCAAGTGCACGAAGCCATAATTACGAACGATATCGCATTCGACGACCGTGCCGAACTTCTGAAACAGCTCGCGGACTTCGGGCGCGCGCGTCTTGTCCGTTAGGTTACCGACGAATATTTTGGTGGTCGGTGTAGACGGTGCCTTTCGGCTCTTGGCAGCTTCTATTTTGATTGCTTGGCCATGAACTATCTCTCCGTTTAAAAACTGAATGGCTTCGCGGCCGACTTCCTCGTTTTCCATGTGCACGAAACCGTAATTTCTGACGATATCGCATTCTACGACCGTACCGTACTTTTCGAATAGCGGTCTAAGATCGGCGTCCGTCGTTTTATCGGATAGATTCCCGACGAAGATTTTGAAAGTACCGGCGCCCGGCATTTTAGATTCTGAAACGCATACATAATTTGACGAAATGAGTCAGCAGCGTCCATGACAATGGAAGTTCGTATTACCGAGAAAAGTTAAGTATTTAACGATGTGGACCAGTAGCTGGTGATACTTACCTTACCCAAATAAAGTTACGCGTAAACAAATCACAACTAAAAGAAAATAACACGAGATTATACTATTACTAAGGTTAACGCTATAGTCGCACAATGAACTCGAGCACAAAATGGCGACATGAACTAAATAAATTGAAAGATTGAGAGCGCCGAGCGGCAGCGCGTTGCTTGGTGGTTGGAATGTTGGATGGTTGGCACTATTGTTCAACGTAGTCTCACACTTCACAGATTGTGCGTCTAATGACGACATAATTCTGTTTTCACTCATTCAGTCATTCTTATCCGCTTCCGATATACCATAAACAATATAAGTCAGAGCTAAAATCATAGTCAAGGGATATATAGAAAGCTTTGATGGACAGCGAAACTTTTCTAATTTATTAAAATATTGAACAATGAACTGACGTTTTGAATTTCTCGTAAATAATTAATAAATTTTGGTAGTACACTAAGACTTATTCACACTATAGTAGACAGTTCAACTTTGATGTATAATGAACAACTCAGATGACTATTAAAATAAAATCTTTTAAAACCTTAAAAATTAAATAAGAGAAATTATTAAAAACCATATTAAAAAGTTTTCGTAGAAGTGTAAATCAGTCCTGAGAAATAGGTATTTAAGTACATTTTATTCAATAGTTTATGGAAGAAGAAAAATAAAAATGCAAAATGCTTATAATAAATATATATATTCTTTGTACTTTTGTTTCCTTTTAATTTATCTTCAGTTTTTTATTCTAATGGCAACATTCTTACCCGAATGGCAATAACTAAACTTGAATGTCAAAATCCGTCACTCTGTCGACGTCTATTCATATAAAAATATTGAATAATTCATGTTTAAAATCATTTTATTTTCGTGAGGACAGTGTATTTGTTGCAAAACTATTTATATGCTGTATTCGTGATCCGCGGTTTATTTGTCGGTAAGTACATTTTTTAATCTTCATTTTAGATAACGTGGGATGCGAAAATAGATCGAATGGCATTTTGAATTATTAAATTATTGTCGCTATTGCTAATTGTGTTGTCGGCGATAGTAGTGTGTTGTGGAATGCGGCGGCGGAATTCGAGTCTGGCTGTCTGCTACGTAAGCTTTCTGTCAAAAGAGAAATAGGAATTTATACGAGAAACGTTATGTATGTATATTTTGAGATCTATTGATAGCGATACGGACGTCGATGTTGTGATACGAAAGTCAACTGATTCAGTACTGCAGCCGGCGTTTGTACGGCTTCTTCTTATGATTAACTAGAAACTACATACTGTAATAAACCATTGTCTTGATATTCCTGCTTTAAAAATGTGAACTATTTAGCTAAGGAACAAATATTCACATGTCAGTGAGTATTCCCATTGAATAAGCAAGTGATTAACTTCCATTTCAGAGTCAAAACAATTTCAGTCATCTTACAAATCAGGAGCTAACAAATTAGTAACATTTAATACTTAAATGTGTTATGTAAAATCATTTTGTAAGGTTGGTGGCCTACTCATTATAGTAGGAATATCTTTATAAAACTTTATTATTTAATAGCCTGAGGCAAATGCAGAAAACATCACAGTCTGATCAAAAATATAGCAGACACAACATATGACTATTAGAAGTTCAATCAAATAATATTTTTAATATATTTCAACCTTGAATGTTGCATAATTAAAAAAATATGTATACAAAAATAAATTGTGACTCGGTTATTACTGGTTGGACATTTAAAATGTATATTTATTTGAGTTTTAGCTAATTATAGGTAATAAAAATTAATTGGTCCTATCGAGTTACCTGCGTCAGAATATAATAACTAGAGCCAGGTGGTACAGTGAAATCATTCATAAAAATGTAACTGGTTTAAATATTTATATAAATGTTGTGTCATTATGTCGACAGAAATTTAAAAGGCTATTAAATACTTTGATTGGTTGTCTTATAGTTTAAAGAAAAACAAGTGCTGTCAGATATAAATGGGAGCCCTTTACACAGCAAGTGTAACAAGTTAACCAAAACCTAAATATGTATAATCAAATCCTGGCCAAAACCAAATGCATACAGTAGAAACATTAAATTTAAATTATCCTGAAGAATTGGACTAAATTCCCAATAGCTGCTAATTGTAAAATCATATCATGTGATGGGATGGTTCTTCCAAATAAAAATGATATTTCACATACTAATGCATTTGAAAAACCTTTTCTACTTACATTGAAACATTGTATTATGCTATTTTATTTTCTCATTGAAGAGCCCAAAAATTGAAGTTTCATGATCTTTGTGAACTCAGCATATTCTTCTGACAATACATTAGACATTTACTTTACTGGACTCAATAGCTTCGCCGCCGGCTCTGAAATCAATGTCTATTCATGTAACTTTCTCAATGTACCCTGTACATTGGTTGCTCAACTACATAGGTTTATTATGTTACGCGTTCTGCGGCGCAATGAATGACGTCGGTGGAAAGGATCGGTGCTGTCACGTCCGGTATCTGGGTAGGCGGGTGCGAAAGGGAGGCTGGCGTGCGAGCGGGACGGGCGTCGCTCGATACCGCTCGTATTGTTGGGGCGTCCCTCACCCCGCGCCGCGTTCAAGAGGGTTATATAATTTAGGCGAGGCTTCGAAGTTAGCGAGTGTTGCGATTTTGAAAAATTGGCGGAGATGTAAGACTCGCGGGAACGACCAAAATCACTGTTCTTAACTAAAAAACTATTCAAATACTTCCTTAAAAGCCGTGTTCTATAAAATATTTTTTGTTTGTTTAATGTTATCGGAAGCATTGATCGGTATCAGTGTCTACTAAACAATTATGATTCACACCCGGACGGTAAACATTTTATCAATCCCAAAGTGAGAGCGCACTTAATCTGGTCCTATTTAAGCATTAGTCATACAATAACGTAACATTACGATTACATGTAGACTATGTCTTGTATAGCAGATAACCGCTTGTCTCAAAGCCCGGCCCCTCCATGGGAAATGGTAGGAATGTATCCCCGCTACTATAGTAATTGGCTCGTGATATTCGCAATTTGAGACACAATATGCCGTATTGTTTCACGTAATGTACTGAAAAGAGGATAACCGTCATTATCTGGCCCACATTGTCTGGAGCCGCGTACGCAGCCTCGTTCAGCTATTCTAAACCATTGTTTTTCCGTTTAGGGTTTTTATAATTTCGCTGCCCACACAAACCAAAGAGCTTGAGTCAATTTGTTTAATGTAAAGAGTTTGCCGCTAAAATGATAAATTTATGCGTAATCTAAACTTTTTGGAAATGAAAAACTCGAGTCAGCAACAGAGTCCGAGTCCCCGTGGATTCATTGCCGGCAGTTAGCCACCTTTTGTTTTATATCCCACTACTTTGTCCAAGTCGCGCCTGTAATGCCGGCTGTATATAACGTTGTACAAAAAGTTTTGTAACTCCCACTTTTTCTTAATTTTTGAGAACAAGATCTTTGGGCCGAAAAAATAACTCTAGTCAACATTCATTTCAGTAGAATGATGGCAAAAAGTTACAAGAATAGGTGAACTACGGGTGACAAACTTGGGTTTTTGTTCGTACAAAAAAATCGATGTGTAATCTAAAATGAATCATATCGTAAAATTGAGTAGATTTGTGTTAATGCCCCCGGGTCTCGGCGTACTCTCGTTAGGTAATTGTTGTGTGGCCTCGGAAGATAATCTTTTTATAGAGCAATCACGAGAAATGAGCCTGCGAAGATCCTAAATAGAGGTGTATTTTGTGGAGTTAGAGCTAGAATTAGTTTGTATCAGAAGAACTAGTGGGGTGGGGTAAACGATACTATCTTCGAATGTATCAACATGGTTATTATCTGTATTTAGTTTTCTTTTGTCATCAGAACTATTCAACACTTCCACAAAATTAGCTTTATTTGTATTTTTGTAAGCTTGCTAAAAGCAAGGATATAGAATCCAAAGTATCCTATGATTAAGACATCCCAATGTAACTAACACTAATCGCGTCCAACCACATCGTAAAACGCTTGTATTTTTTGCAACCAACCGCAATCAGATCATAAAAGACAGATTAACGATTAGGTGGCTAAACAGCTGTAAACTGTACACAAAATTTCTAAGAAGGAACATCAATAAAATGTATCGTATCCTATAAATGTCATAGAAAAGGAGCAAACACAAGAAACCCTCGTCACGGAACTTGTAAGTTCGGCGCTTAAGAGTCATTCCACTGGCTGGCAACAGGAGTGCTGCAGACGTTGAATGGGAAAGTTTGGTGTGCACTAGCTTAGAACATATGGATATTGGGCTCGGTACCAGATACCCCGATAGCACCCGATACAGATATGAACACTGTTGATGTATTGCCGGACGCTCACACCCATCCGTATGGAATATAAACTTTGATGTATATGAGTATGCATCTTCCATTGTAGTAAATTGATATGTATGCGGTTCATAACTTATATTCTCTATAAAATATGATGCGTTCCTTTGATATATTTTATCTTCTGTAAAAAAAGCCTATTGAGATCAATCATCAAAAGGCCAATTGAGAAAAAAAATTGCGAAAAAGTTTGTGCCTTTAAATCAGTATTCTGTAACGATGTAAATATTTCTTCAGTGACTATCTTTAGTATAATATGTTTCATCGATCGAAACTTGAGTGTTAGTTTAACCTTTCGGCTATTGGTCAGTGACCCTAGTCGTCAGTGTTAAATGGAAAGACATTAGCTGCTGTTTATTTGTTTGTATGTCTAGCCATGCTGCAAGGCAAAATATTGGCACAGCTAAAACTACGAGTCGAGATACACATACCTACCTACTTAAGTATTATAAAATTAGTACCAAAGAAATCATCATGGTTTGTTGTTAACTTAAACTAAAACTAAATGTCGATTAAAGCCGTTAATTACAGTTTTTAATACATACGGTTGATCGTAGGATCGGTCTACCACGCCATAAGATTACTTTTTGACTTAAACCTTTGCCCCATCTCGTGTAAGTCAAACCTGCGGGAGCAAGGGAACCTTATTTATGATAAATGATCTTGTTCCCTTTTATATTAGCCTATAATCATGATAATAACTTGACCCACATTCATAATCCGCCATCCACAAGATAATGTCCGGAAATTGTACTCGCATACTTTCTCTCTGAATCATAAAACATAAGCGTTTATCTGTTGTTTCCGAACGTAATAAAAACGTTGCTTACTTAAGTATTACCTAGTCATTGCGTTAATTTATTTAATTAGTAAGTGTGGTGTGATATTTGCACATCATTTACTGAAATATTGTTATGTATTTACTGTCGTGTAATCTTTTTTATACTGCGATGCGTCATGAATTTCGTTATTTACTTTCATAAAGATAAATTGCTAAAATTTTCATTAATTATTACTTAGTCTACGAAGTTGATAAAGCAAACGTCGAAAGTTGCTTAAATAAAATATTGAGTTTACCAGCTTATTTTAAGTAGAAAGAGCATACTTAGTAATTTTAAACATATAGAAGTTTTAAGACAAATTAAAATGCCTCAAATCTTTTTGCGCAGTTTTTATATGCCTGAACCGTACCTTTATGAGAAATGCTTGCCTGGTCTGCGTAAAACCACCCGGGAGGAAAGGGTGGCCGAAGAGGGAAGCTCTCATTATAGAAACGCAAATTACGTGATGCCTTCATTTAAAAAAATGAGGCACTATTTCCGTCTCCCATTATCTGGGCATTGAGGAACTCGAAATAATTTCATTTCAAGAACTTGAAACGGATAAAGAGCTCTGTTTTAAGTTGCTTGTTAGTCTCTTGCCGTCTCTTTTACCTTTAATGAAAAATTTGACGTAATACATGTCTAATAACGTCCTGTTTTCTAAGGTAATTTGGCAAGTTCGATCATTTTACTTTGTAAGTAATTCTGCCAAATATTTGTGGGCACAGTCCTGACAGCATAGAGGTTGGGTTTTGTTTGACAAGGATCTAAAGTCAACCTTTTTCGGGACCAATATAGTTGTCGCCTAATGTTATGAGTGCTTCCCTTTACCTAAGGGTCACGTGACGTTATATTTCCAGAATTATACCTAAACATGTGACGTCATGAAAATTAATGCTTAGTATTGAAGGGTTATTTCCATTGTTCGTGTGAATTGATCTTTGTTTTGGTCTGTTGGAGCAGCGATGGCCCCGGTATTGATCCGCTTCGATCATTAACTTGTAATCGCCAGATCCTATTACCTGATTACGCTTTTGTTATATTTGTATAGGTTTTCTGTAAGCGTAATGGTGGCTATGAAAATCTGTTGGAATAACAAAGATAATATACTTTTTGTGTGATAGAATTTAGAAAAGCTTCAAGGTTTTTATCAATATGTTCAATTGGTGTTCTTATCTCTCAGAGCAATTTCGTCTAGACATCAATTGAATGGTAAGTAGCTCCCGCAGAGTTAAATAATATTCTACCTAATAATGTGCATTGTTCAATCAGTAGAATGCGTCCAATTTGTAGCCTTTTTATACAAAAATAATAATAACAATGGCTTTAGGGTTAATAAGGTATGCAAGCAAAACGTACGTTCGTAGCTATATGAGGGTTTTAATTCACCATGTCAAATATTTTTTTTATGAATGAGTTTTAAAATAACTCTTAAATTGTGTACAAATTAGCTCCCAATTAAAAAGTCACGAGTGTGGCCCCCAGATTAACCTCACCCTCTGCCCGCTTAACCAGCGCAGCCTCCCGCCGCGGTACATTACATAACTATGCACACTGAATGAAAAACAACTGAACTTTTATTAATTACTGTTCGAGTGCGAAGTTTTGAAATACCCTCTATCAATAAACTTAATTAACAGTACAATAAATTCTCGTCGTGTCCCATCCGCGGCAGCCGGCATAGTGGCGGGGTGCGCCCGGGCCGGCGGGGCTCGGGCTGGAGGCAGGGGAGGGGGGGGGGGGAGGGAGCAGTTTCGTTCGACGTCAGTTCCATTGATCGCGTGTGACGTCACGCGGCCGCCGCCGCTACTGCAGCGGTCGCGTGGCCCGACGCTCGCGCCTTCGCCCGGGGCGCGTTCGGTTAGCTCCTTGTAAATGAGGCTGTTTGCTTTTCTGCCCTTGCCTGGTTGCGGCATGTAAAAATAAATTTGTCGATGTTTTCCTTTGACGTTGCGTTTTGTATACCGCATTGTAAGAGGACGAAGATTATTTACAATACAAATAAAAAAGAAAACTCGCTTCGTAGATGGTTTTTGTATCGGAAATCGTAAAATATTTTTCTTTTTCTCGGTCCCTTGGTCTCTGTTTACGTATCCTCTTTTGAAAAGTCAAAACTTTACGAAATAGCCTCCTGAAGTATTTTGGGCACTGCTGAAACGGTAATCATTCAAAATATACCCTTAGTGCTTTAAAAATATGGTTCAGTTTGGTTCGGCAGGTGGTCTCCGCGTGAGTGCCCCCTACCAAAGTTGCTCAGTGTTTGAGTTGCAAACTTCTCCGTGCCTGTACTCCTGCTCCACCGCAAAATTTAAATAAGCCCTCCAAATTATATTTTTGCTCTATTTTTTGCGTCTACTTTCTAGCTGTTCAGTTCATTATGAACAAATAAAATTTCTGCTTTATTCTCTTACTTTTAATACGATAGTTAACCTGACTTAGCGTTATACATTCATTGGCCAGTTTTAATACTTCAGCATTTTATTACCCGGTTTTAAATATTAAAAGATTATTAAACGTGGGACCATGTCCGGAAATTAACTTTCGTTTTTAGTCTACGGTATCGCGAAATGGAGTCTTAAATTAATTAAATCGCCATGATACCTTCTGCAAGGGATGTTGTGTTGACGTGAGGGGTATACGGAAATATTATACATGACGAATCTGTATTTCAATCTACATATGTAGAAAACGCAATTGAAATTCCTGTATGCATAACTAACTGACATCCTAACTCCTACAATTGTTGGTACCTGCAAAATATTTTAAGTTCTTTGCACGAATTGTCACTGATTGTTTTATAACCAAAAACATCAGGTTCCAAACTGAAGGTGTGTCTCTGAGCGAACTTTAATGGGGCTCTCACTCAAGAGCCTCGAAAACCACGAGGGGTGGTTATACATCATTACCCACCCCTGGCAATCCGCCGGAAAGTAGGCACAGCTTCAAAAAATAAAGCAAAAATTATTTCTATCGAAAATTCTAATCTTTCGCAAAGTAGATTTATAAATTACCAATATATTTCCAGACGTCCAAAGTCCAAATCGTTTAGCTAAAAAAAGGTCGATTTAAAAATTGTATTGAAGCTGTGTCGGATTTACCCCAACCTCCCTTTTATCGTCCCGGGGAAGAGGGTAAAGTTGATTACTGATTACGACACTGGCTGTCAAACAATTTCACCGTGCCGGAGCCTCTTCGCGTCTATTTTTCGACTCATTTATTCAAACTGGCTACTTGTACTCATTTCCTTTTAAAATATTTGTTTGTACCATATAATAAGATTCATCACGAAATGGCGACAGTGTTATTTGAAGACTTGGATTAATTTGGACAAAGTGTTAGCAGCGGCGACCTTTTACCGAGATTACTTGCTATCTTTAAATACGTATTTCTTCGGCGCCCGTTCCGTTTGGGAAGCATTATGTAAAGTGTTACAAAACGACAGGGAAATCTAGGATTATTCTTTGCATTTCGTGCACTGAATTTATTGTCCTAGATTTTTATTTAAGTACAGATTTCCAATATTTGTAGAATACTATGAAATTTTATTTCTTCTATTTCGATTTTTAGTATTCGATTTGCAGTCTGATGCACCTTTGGCCAGACGTAGACATTTTATAACTGATCTGTATCAAAGTTATCATTTTTTAACGATAAAATACGAAATTATATCGTGGTGACAAATATACACAAGGTACTTATTAAGGTGATCGACACCTTAATAATTCAAACATTTAGAAAGTATAGAAAGTATTTACGTCACTAGGAGGAGTACGTATATAATCATGTAATCGTCGAGGGGTATGACGTATAACAATTGTATAGCTATAAAACGACTGGTTCCAGTTTCATTAAAATTTTCCAATAAAACTTTTATCACACAGTTTTGTCACTAATTGTCCAATTATACAGAATACAGCTCGTCCTGCCCTCCATACGAATAAAGACTTGTAAAATACCTAAATAATATTGTCAGTGCCTCACGCTCTCAACAATATCAAATGCACATTTATATCATTAACGAATAGCATCTCCTTCTATATAATAGTCCGTAAATAAAATTCCAACTTCATTATTCCACCATAGCCACAACAGTTTACAAATCGGTTGATAATGAGGAACAAATTCAACAAATTTTGAGCACCGTTGCCTCGCGGCAGATAATTTGATGAAACGCCCGCCGGTGCTACCTGTTTGAATCCGCCCGGGGTCAGTGACCGATGCACTTAATGTTATTATCAGCAAGGGTTTAACCCTTTCTATTTTATGCTGTAATAATTATGCACAAGGCTGTCCATATATTTTTCTCATTAAGTATTAATTGCGCTAATGGTTAATTTTTATGTAGGTGTTAACTTAAGAGGTACTTTTTTAAATAATGTTTTGAGTATGTTTGATTATTTTTTCATCAAGCTCTTAAGTTTTATATCAGATGGGTCCTCAAGGTCTGTTTAAGGTCAGACCAATTAGATTTTGTAATTCAGAAGATTTGATGGCGAATTTAGATAACTTTAATATTTGGTAAATATTCAAACGTGTATTTTAAAACTACACGAAAAAGCGCTCGATTATATTTTATTTATGTTTGTTACTTTTTACAAGTAAACACGATGAAATTTAAACGGCAGTTTTATCTAAAATATTTTTCAGAATTGGCGGTTGCTTTCTGGGAAAAACTTGGTTATATACGTGTATAGAAGCGGCATTTAATGTCTAGGCTTTACCTAAACCCGTAGTATTTCAGGATTACAAGTATTTTTGTTGATCCGTTTGTGCTACATAAGCCAGCGCGCTTAACATGATCCGACACCTAAGCTTAGCTCAATACATAATACCTTTGAAATGTGATGTTTTTACCACATCTTCTTTTCCCAATAGGCTCGATTAATGTTCTGTAATGTAACACAAGTCTTTGAAGAATATGCTGCTAGAGCAATGAGATAAATATTATCTTAACATTATCCAAGGCATCTAGGTAACTTCAGAATTACACCCACGGGTGCCACTGCCTACATACAAAATAATATTTTAGTAATGTTCACAGACGTTTTTGTACCGATTAATTTTCAATATTGAAAATGCTTGTCTAAGGAGGCAGAAAGAAAGATACGTCTACACTATGATGTTTTGACTGGACATTTAAGGCGTATTTAGAACTATAAATGATTTACAGGTAATCCAATAAGTGGCAGCCATTCCGAAGCGTTTTCACCGGTTGTCTGTATTCCATCCGGATCAATTAGTGGTTAGCCACAAATAGGAAAAATATTCAGAACCGAATTTGCGACAAATTTCATTACAATGCAACGCAATTTGACGTTGTATCTGGGCTAATATTACAAATCAAAGATACAGGTACTATTATATTATAACCTTAGTAGGTATATAAAATCTCACTAATACATGAAATATGTAGAAAATATCATGCGACAAATTTACTCAGAAAATTTCAGAGATCTGCAATAGTGTGAAACTGTACGACAATTAATGGAAAACACGTTAAAGTTAGTACAGAGTAAATCTAGTAACTGTATCCGTGCCTTCATATTTGACGCCGTAAGTTAGACGCGAACTACTTTATGTAGTGTATTGTTTGCAATATCACTGAGAAATGGCCTGTGTTACATTGTGCTGGGCTGTGACACTACTATATTTCAAGGATTCTTGAAGGGTAAAACTGGGCTAGACGCTGGCTCATACATAACACATATTAGATACAAGCCTAAATTGTAATACTTAGTCTAAAAGATTTATGTTTCCATAAACATTTTTTACTTAACTTGACGAGGGAAATGACATAAACTAAAAGCAAGCCTAGTTTTCATTAACAAAAACTTTGACCATATTTTCATCCCGAAGTTTGCTTCCACCAAAATAATACCTTTACAATATTCACGGTGTCAAGTTTTTGCGTCAAGCAAAGGGTTGCGACCCCAAAATTAATAAGCGCGGTAATATGAAGTTGATGGTAAATAGAGATGGCACCCTCGTAACTCATTTAGCTTTCTTGGAGCGGACGAAGGCGTGTTGTCACCTACTAGGTCAACGACACTAGCCCTGGACAAAATATCGCTAAAGGATTCACTTACCAAGATAAATTCAATAAGTGTTGGATGAAGAAACAAAATCCTTAGCTTAAAGGATTTTTCGCTTGCTTTGGTAATTTGATATAAGGTCGAGCGACGAATAAATGAGTAAAAAGTTTCGCAAATGTTTGCGCATGCATAGTTTGAACAAATACTCCATTTTAGAGTGCTTAGCATGCTTCGCCGAGCGCGTTTTGTATGATTTTGTGAATAATGTAAGCATGATCTTAGTTTTTGCAACATTAAAATTTGTAGTATATTTCAATCTCTACTGATAGGTATTTCTAGAGGTTTTCAGTAATGTTAGCAACCGTGACCTTTAAACTAAGGATCGCTAGAAGCCGATCTAACCCAATAACAGGGCCCATTTGATTGGAACGTGGTATCATGGAACTCGATTAATCGCTCAATATTGACTCATGAATAGCCAACAATGTTCCGCTATTACCTACCAAATTAATATTCTATTAGCTGCGGTAATGAGTAGCTTGATGATTTCCTGCTGTTTTCTTCAAAGTAATAAGTTAAGTAGTAGCCTGGAGTCTAATTTGTCGAATTAATAAATAAAATTTCCTAGGAAATTCTATCCGTTTTTATAACAAACTGCCTGATAGTATTATTAAATTACCAAACAATAAATTTAAAAATGCCGTAAGATCTCAGCTGTTAAGTAAAGCGTACTATTCGATTAGTGATTACGTAGAGGATAGGCGCGCGTGGATGTAGTATCTCTGCACATGTGGTCTCCCTGGCAGTCTGCTAGCTTTTTATTATAATATAATATAGTATTCTTATTACTGCGTAATTTTCAGCTTTCCCTTAGCGTCTATTTTGAGAAGCTTTGACATGCCTTGACATTCCTGTTAGGGTTCGATTAGGACTACATATTTTTTGTATGTAAGATTATTATTATTTTATTTCTTTGTGCCCATAAGCATTGTACATGTATCAACATCGTTAACTTGGTAAAAAAGTCGGGTTCCCCTTTCTTTTGTAATTATTTTCTATTTTCTTTATTTAAAGGATATTTTATCTATAGTTGGCAATCTGTACATTTTGCTAATTTGCGTTGTTGTTGCATAATTATTGTTGTAAAACATAAATTGTATTTTCTATTTTTTAAAAGAGTAACTTATGGAGTTTCTTGCCGGTTCTTCTCCATAAGAATGACATTTTGGAACCGCGCAACTAGAGTCAGTAACGTTTTGAAAGTGCCTGAGAAGGCCTACTCGAAATAAAAACCTTTTGATTTTGATTTTGAATTATATTTGTATCAAAAGTACGAACAACCTTGTTTACCTAGGTGGTCAAAGCAATAAAGCAAATACGAGTATAAAACTGGCCCAGAACAAAGGAGTTTTAAGTCAATAGCTGAAAAATCATTTACTAAAAATGTAGGTGTTAAAAGCTTTCAGTCAATGGTATTGTCAACGCTACGGCATTCACGAGGGTCGATAGCCTCAATAGCGTGAATGTATGTGGCGTGTGCCGATCGCTTGTATGCAAAAATACCATTTCAATCGGCAGGTCCGTTGTGTAACAGCCTTTTATACATAAAGGAGGTTTATAAATGTGTGACATAAGTAGGTTATTGAAAGGCAGGAATGGGGATAAATGTGAATTTACACCAGGTTACAGGCTGTTACGACGTTCCGATCCGATGTAGTTTATTTTTAGGCACGAATTTTCCAGTTCTATTATTATTGGTTCTAAATGTCGTTTTATTTATCGTCCAATAATTGCTGAAACGATAGAACATTCCAAAAAATATTTCCTTAAGGCCAAACAATTATTGGGCAAAATAACAATGGTCCGTATCAATTACAAATGAGCCTGTTAGAAATATATCAGCTGAAACACAAAGTAATTTTGCTAGTATTCCGAATTGTTCAATAAAACCCTACTCAATACCGATTTTTCGTTTTCAGTTATGAGATTTCAATTGTCAGACAGTATTCGGAAAATGGCGCCGATCTGAGCTCTCATCATTCACTCGATACAAGGAGATTTCAAATAAATCTTTCGTTTTTATTTCTTAGAATCCACGTTATTTCCAGGCGTTTAACAAAAGTCATATCTTATCCCGTATATCCCAGGTGCGCGATAATGAATTCCAGATACCCTCGTTTCATATATATTTTTCGTTTTATTAAGTTTCCCTATTGGTGTTTTACGGTTGGATTTGTGAATCTGATTTGTCGTAATCGTTTCGGATAGGATGAGGAGAAATTTCACTGAATAGCATATAAGTGAACAGCGAATTAGGTGACGCTATGTAAGCGTTATGGCCAAGTGCAAAAGCGAGAAAAGTTTAGAATGAGGTTTGAAGATAAGATAGGCTACTAACCCATTTAATACAAGTACATTTAACATTTGTACCAAGAAAAACACCTTTTCCGGCATAGAAATATCTTGTGATTATAATTAATTTTAAATCCCCAAGGTGCGAATGGAAGGAAGGTGAAGAAGTGGGACATTGACGGTAAAAAAGAAAGTAGACATCGTGGTATAAATATAGAAACCATTACTTTTATTTGACTGATGTTTAAAAAGACACAGAGATATTTACAAGACTCAAACGTGAACACAAAGAATGCGGGAAAATAGTTTTAAGTTGGAACTGCGGCAATAAAAGACGTACTTTCGTCTCATGAAACCACTACTGGACAAAGCAATTGTACGGCGATACGGCTGCGATCACTCGCTTTACACGCTGCTAATGTGACAGGATTAGTGGAATGGCCGACGTTATCTGAACAGGTGGACCTAACACTATACTAGAAATACCACTTGATTAAAAAGTAAACGAGGTTTCCTCTTACGTTGCTAAAGAGAATTTTAAACTATAATTTTAAAAGGACTTCGTAGTAGACTCCATCTGAGCTATTTTACCAAAGTTCTTGTGCCCACATAGCTGAACTAATTGAAGAACTTTTATTTACCGTGAAATTCTTAAATGTGGTCTAACTTTGCAGATCTTGGTAGAAAATCCCGAGAGGCCTAACCTCTCGGGATTTTCTACCAAGATCTGCAAAGTTAGACCACATTTAAGAATTTGGTTGCATAGAAGAGAAGTTACTAAATAGTTTATAAGATTTGCTCATAACCGCATTGTGATATTCCAAAATTATATTACTCTATTCAAACATTTATCATTTGATATTAAATAAAGATTATCGGTTTTGATACTAGACCTGAACAAAGTGCTGCGATTTTTCAGATAATTATGATTGCAAAGGCTTACATAAACGGGCTGTTCGAACAACTTCTGATTATTGAGGTCTTCCAAACTTCCCAAGTGCCTATCTAATTGAGTACTTGACGTTATAAACACTTACCCATTTTGACGGGCCGTTTATTCTCGTTTACGCTTTAAAGATTTATAATTTGATTTTAAATTAGTAATCCTCTTTGTATATAAATACATTAGTTGGCTACTCAGAGGTAGATTCAATTAGACGGCGAGAACTTCTCCGTGGCTACTGACGGAAATAAAAATAAAATACTTTAGTCAGCCGGGCTCTTTGAACCCCTTCATGCGAGAAATCTCCAGTAGCACTGGATTGTATGACCTCTGTCCCTCTAAATAAGTGTTATGTTCGTATGAACGATGGTATGTAGTTATGGCTGTATGTTTCCAGTGGACTGAAAGTTTCGCTCGGCGTGCGCTCTGGACAGCCGTGAAACGTTTGAACTCTTAGGCATTGAAGTCGGTGTGACAGACGAAATTGAACATTTTTAAAGTTCCAGAATCTCCATCCTTTTATACAAACTATCAAGAATTGTACACAATGAACTTGATCCATTCAATGATATTCTTTTGATGCTTTTCTGTCGTACAATTTAAGGGAAAGTTCACGGTACATAAAAAATATCGGCATTTAAAACAATTTAATTATGTAACGTAAACAGAAAGACAGGGTAATTGAAAATACCTTATCACACTTTTGACATGATTTGAACTACGAACTGAACAATGTGAGGGATTTTGTGTACTTTTGTTACATAAATATATATTAGTGAACCTTAAAATAATAAAAGTCAAGCGACCAGTAGCCTGACGGATGTTGTTGTAAGTAAAATACTACCAAAGCACTTGTTCAATGAGAACGCGAAATAAATGAAGTTACGAGCTGTCTCGTGTAAACAATGGGTGAATTTACAACGCTTTGTCAAGTCAATTGAGATTACCGTCGCCTTTATCACCAGCTTTCTTTCTCCGAAATCTCTGACGTCAGAGTAGCTTACATCTCCTTTACGTCTCATTTCTGCCTAATCTTGGAGAGTATCACAAAGTCAAACATCAGTTTTATTGCGGTATTAACTTTTTGTTTGTTCGCTTATTTTTCACAGTAAGCATATCATTTGGAGCTACCTCCACCAAGGTTATTGATCTCAACTTGTCTCCGAAGTTAAGAAAACTGAATGTTCTCGATTGGCTACACTCAATCTCTAGAGCTGAAAGTATTTCTAGCGTGTAACAACGCTACAAAATGTCAAAATGGAAGAGATTTATGGGAATGAGGAGGGTATTTGGCGACAGGTGGCGTCCAAGTCACTTTAGTGAACAAAAAAACGCTAATGGCTCCTGTTACCTCAACATTTTATTGGATTTCCGTCGCCGGGAGCAAATATCGAAACTTTTAAGGGTTGCATCCTTCTAAAAGATTGTTGCTCTTAACTTTATTTACGATGTTTGCGAAATTGAAACATAACTGGGAGCGTCCATAATACCTTCCGTCCTTCGTAATGCGGATTTTATGGCACAGATGATCATCCTGGGCCGGGTTGTAAATGTGCGTTGTTGCCGAGCGCCGCGAGGAATAACTTAGCTGGCACTGGGAGTGTGAAGGGTATTGATTGATGGCCGAAACTTTGTGGTGTGTGGACGTGACCTCACGGAAACCACCCGTGGGGTAATTAGGCGAAAATATTCAGCGTTCTAAAAATAGATAAGAAAGATTTGCTTTTTTTGTGAACTGAGGAATTGAATAACTCTTAGTGGTGCATGATTATGTAGTTGATTGTACGATGTCCACATTGAATGCAGTGACAGGGCAGTTCGCAGCTCGCTCCGTCCCGCGGGGCTAACGCGCACAATCATTTATCTCGTGAGAGCTCGGATACAACTGCATTGTTTCTGCAGCATCACTGACGACTTCATCGCCATTATGTATTTGCCCGTTAATCTTCCTTACTTTGATTTTAAAACTCTTTTTATGGCAATTTCGGAGACCGTTTTGGGAATATATTCTATTTAAAAGTTATTGTTAGTTTTAGATTTTCGTTATTTAGACACAGTGCTTCGTTATGACTATGCAACTAAAACGACAAAAACGAAACTTCTTTTAGTTACCTAAACAATGATACATCCAGTCAAGTCACAAAATCAGTATTCTAGCAAATTTTCTAGTCAATTCTATAGTCAATTACCCGGCCGGCTGTGTTTGTACATTGATATCTTCCTAGGATATCGTATTTAACTTCCTAAGTTACGAGATAGATTTGATGACTCAGTCAATTAGGATAATCGACTCGGTATACAGTTGTAGTTTGTAAAGGCAGTTGGTTACGAACAGGTAATATTTAACGATCCTAAAGTTCCAAGTATATGTCTATAAAGCCATCATACCTATAAAACGTTGTATGGTTTTTTTAACTATCCACTAAAGTAAAAAAAGTAGTTGTTGTCTCTTCAAAATATTCGCCGACTATTTCTTTATAAAATCTCGGAGCAACATTCATCTGAGTTAACGGAATGTAGTCCCGATTTGAATGTCCCTAACAGAAGGTACGAATAATAAAATGATTCTAGCGGTTTTTTACTCTCGGAGGGATGCCATGGTTTATCACACGGAGATGCTGAAAATCCAATTTCTCGGGGGGCCTATTCACAAACTGGCCGACATTGCGATGACGCTGAGGGTACCCCCTAATATGTTGGTCATCAATATTTTTTCGTTCAGTTTTACGACAACTACTCGCCATGATAACATTGATTTATTTTTTATTATCTCTATTTCTCTTATGCCATGTTAAAAAAATGAATTTCAGAACCTCTCCAGAATAATTTCATAAAAATCTTAACGTGATTACTTTGGCGGTTTCTCATGAATTTTAAGAACAATTCGGTATGAATTTTCGCAGCCTTATGTAAAAAGCTTTTTAGAATCCCAGTTGAAACAGGTTCCGTTTACTGAAATAATTACATTCAAATACAGTGTTGATATATTTATGATTGCTTGCTTTGTAATTTGCTCGATTTACATTAGTATCTTTGTTTGCTCATACAATATGAAAGTACTTTTACAAGTTTTTCACAAAACATAATTTTCATTTAGAATTGTACTCGAGGCTTGTTCCTTTGTATTCGCGAACTTTGAAACTGTTGATAGTACGGATAGTTAGTGAACTGAATAACAAGTTATGTAGAGTTAAAAATAACGAAGTAAAGCAGTTTAACTACGGACGAGGTACAAGTTTGAAATATCTGTAGTTACTAAAAGTTTATAACTCTTCAGGCATGGCGGCTATTGTCGGCGCGGTACGTGGGAATAGTGTTCACAAGTTAAAAAACCAGTGGTTATAACAGCTTGTAAAGCTCGGCAAATGTTGTGTTTAACTGGTATAGCTTGGCGCCAGGCCAGGGCGGGCTGTAAAACACATGCTCATAGTTAAACTTTATCCGCATATCGAAAATGATTGGAACACAACGTTAAAGAACTACTTTCAGACAGAACCTATTTTAAACGTGGATTGACAGCCGCCATTTCCGATGCTTACTGTAGTATTCTAGTCGGCTAGCCGGCCTAACACGGCCGTGGATCGTTGTATTTGCATTATTTAACAAACTAAAAGGTCACAGTACCGTAAACGCTGTTCAAACCGACCACTTAAAAGCATCCTTTACAAGAAATAAACGGTTTTAAAAGCACGCTGTATACGACAAAGAGCCTTTCAACTTGTTATAATTTCTAAGTCATTAAGACCACAACAACTCAATTAGCTTCGTCGTCGTCTCTCAAAACGTATGCGAACATAAACAGCTTTCCGTGTATTTTCTTTAATTTTAGCGTTAACATGCAAATTATATTTACCCTTTAAAATATTACCGCTATGTTTTCCTTTCTTTTCACAACCATTTTCATATATACTAAGTAATTTGCTGAAGAATATTCAAATGTTTTGTTCTTATGTACAGTTGTACTCATTTATCATTAAAAAGTTCACGACCACTTACCTTAGAAGCCAGCTAGGTCTAAAGCCAGCTTGCGAACACTAAACATTAAATCTCAATTCATTTTACCATCCATTTTCTCATAATCCCTCATCATGTCAATCTCCTATATAACATTATACGTGATGAAACCTCCCGATGTATCAGCGAGCTATCGTTAGCGCGGGATAATGTGTCGCGATAACCTCTCAGGAAGGGATGCTGTCCGTTGGAGCATAAATAACGTGGCTACGCCTCTCCCGCCATTTATACGGACCCGTAAAGCCTTTGCAAGATGGATAACATGTTTTTACCTCCTTTAAGATAGGTTTTGAGAATTATTTGAACACTATATTCCAATTATTGAAGGCTAAAGACAACGTTTGTTGGTTAAGTGGTGGTGTAAATGTTTAAGTGTAGTTTATAGTCATGCTGTGATACGTGTATGTAACATGAAAGTTATGGTACAATATCGCTTTCTTGAATAGTAGAAGTGTAGTGCTATTTCGACGAATTAAACACCGACTTAGTTTATAACTTAAGTTGCACTGGAAAACATAGTTAGTCTATCAAAAAATAAATATTATGTTTGTTATCATCATATTTTATTGTGTGTTTAAAAACTGCTATTAAAATTTTGGGATGACAATAAAGCAAATATTGATCTGGAAGTATAATTTTCTCGTATTTTTCTGTAATATCAAAATCAAAAGGTTTTTATTTCAAGTAGGCTCAGCTCATAGTTTCAGCTTACATTTAAGCTGCTTAAAATTTAATTGAAACGACTAGTTTAAACTCACGCAATTACTTAGTTACATTTTACATAAATTTCCTAGAAATTTGGCAAACGCTGTCTGGAGCCAATCTCGCAGTAATTGTATTAAACGTTGCGTATACTGTATGTAATAGTGTTTGTTTATGCTGGCCGGAACATTAATAGAATCACTTGACAGGTTTCTCTTATTGCATTGGCTTGAAGATTCCCTATAATGCTGCGTTTGAAATCTTCGAATTGCGTGTGTACAAGAACATGTGAATTTGTATTGTAATAAGTCCGATCTGTCTGAGGTTTTGCATGAATGTTTAAGGTAAAGCCTAAATAACAGCATTGTTTGAATTAAGATGTGTAACTTCTTCGTATACTCGTTTTAGATTGTGGCGTTATCAGAACTCAAATGTCTGTTTGTCCATCTTTTATTCAGAATCAAGCATATCTAAAGTAAATTCAGGTTAAAATTTACTCTGTGCGTAATAAATTTGCGTCCTCTCCGCCTATTTTAGTCGCAGCAATTTATTCAGTCCCTAATATCAATCACTTTTATCTGCCTTCACTATCTCAAGTGCGCCTAACTTGGTAAATATCGGTATAATGTCGACCACAGTGTCCTAAGCCCCAGTCGCCAGTACGAGGCCTGACGTTGTCTTCTCCGCTAACTAAATCCATTAGGACCTACCCCCTGGCCTATATCGTGTGTAGTTCGAGTTTTCTAGGTCAATGAGGGCTTCTGTAAGCCATTCTCAGAATATATCAGTGCCATCAAAATGTTTTTCTTACTGCGGTGAATGAGAATAGAATAGGCTAATGTTAGCTTACACAGCGATAAGGATGTAAGATAATTTATTTAGTTAAATGTTATTTTTACTTGACCTCACACAGGACGATATAACACAGTTATGTCTATGGTTTAAATTTTCCTCTATGTCTATTCATTTGTGTTTAGTAATAAGTTCTTCCATCGTGTAAAAGCTTACCAGTTTACCGAAACGAGTTAACTAAATCCCATTAAGTTAAGCGTCATAACTTAATTATTTGATAAGTTAACTGTGTGAGAATTTTCCGGGTAAAGTTGAGCATGTAGTTTGGGTTGTCACATCTTAGCGTCGCGTAGTCTTTGTCTCGGATCGGGGTTAGGTTATGGCGCGCAGGCCGGGGGCGCCGGGCGCAGCGGGGCGCGCCGCGGCAGTCCGCCCGCGTCGCCGGCCCGCCCCGCACGACACGCGCACACACCACGCTCACTGTTCACCTAGTGCTTGCTTGTACACTCGCGCTCACAAACAACTGTGATACAGTGTTATTGTGTATGACTATACCAACCCCTGTGAGTGCACTGACAGAACAAAACATTCTCATTTAATCCGTAATTTCAATCCATCGGTTCACACATTATTGGTAAGTTTTTTCGAATTAAGGTATGCGGCGTGTTCGGCGTTCAGGCCGGAATGTTTGGCGCCCAATAGATGGCGCTGAAGTTCCGCGCCCGTATTGCAGTTGTAATGGTTTTGTAACTTTTCACTGGTAGAAAAAATACTTGTTTATTATCTTACAATCAAATTGTAGTATTAGAAAATATATGAAGGAGTGAGTATTTAAAAATAACGTTTAGTAAGTAGACAGTTTTAGGTTATTTCAATTTTACCGGTTCGTTTAAAGTGCCGGTTATGTAAAGAGTTTTTAATCCAACTTTTTGGTTTGATATACTAAATATCGGAAAACTTTTCAGTACGGTACTTTAGTTCCAAAAAATTGTAGTCATTAAAATGTAATCTATTTAGTTTTGATTTATTTTTTGGTACAATAGCGTTAATGTTGGTATAGCGTGCCTCGTATAACCTTAGCCATAGCCTTGCTTGTACTTTATCCATTCTATAATCATTTACTGAGTCGGTTAAGGTTAGATATAAAACATTACACTATATTTAAATAGAAAGATAAATTGTGAACGTCGAAGGGTTTTATATTCCTGGTAAGATCTAGGACAGAGTTTAATCTCAACTTTGCCGGCGCAATTTGGTTTTTCCGTTACAAACTTTCAGCAATATATACGGAGACCGGAATAAATTGTTAATAGACAAGTAGATGGATAAAGTATAAGATTTTGTTGGAAGTTACCTCTTTTACTTTTTCTTTTGTTAAGTTATAGTCTTTTTTGTATGGTCATTTTTAATATTGACTATTGCATATTTTGTATTACGTATTTCTAGTTAATACATTATTTTGTTTCACTGTCATAATTTTGTTTAACGAAAAAAAAAATGCATTGGCACAAAATATGATAGTTATCCTTAATCAAATTAGAATTGATGACTGTTTTAAATAAATAAAAAGAGTTAATCTAAACAGCTATTCAACGCGGTAACTAAATGTATCATTCCATTAGAAGGTCTTTTAGTTAAAGTTAATTGGCCGCGGATGCCTTAACTGCCGCTTATTTCAATTGTTAAGCGTGTTTCAGTTTGGCTTTACAGTTATCAGCTACTAACTCACTGAATAACTTCTCTAACCATTATGTCGCATTTAGATTTAATTAACTTACTACGATAATGCGGGTTTTCTTGATTTCAGACATGTTTTCTTTAGTAATCGATATTTTTTTGTCAGAAGAGAAAACTTGTAGTCCGTGAAGAAAACAGTTATTGTTGGAATTTTAGTCTATCATTCAATTGGTGTAAATAGTCTAGTGTTATACAATTAAATGCGGTGTTGTGTAGAATTTTGCGCAAAGGCTAGGTGTGGGTTTGAATCCTCGGAACCAAATGTAACACTGCAGATGTTCTTGGAATACAGCCCTGTCAGCTTAAATGAAACTTGAAAACAGCATATTTTTTTACTTTGTCTGTATCGTAACACGTGAAATATGTGGTTTGATTTATTTATATTTTAGAGGAACGCTTTTCGGTTTTAAACACTCGCACATTTTTATACGGTTAACTCGTTAATTTTAATTCCCTGTATAAACAATGTTTCAAAAAGCTATTGTAGCGAAATAAACACATAAACATTGACTACAAAGGGAAAGTCCATTTAAATATTTTTGGCAAAAACCTTTCGGTTGAAACTGTGTTTAAAAATCGCGAGCAATCAGTCGGACAAAGGGCTGCAGGTACCCTCGTTAGGCACCCTCCTAAACAGTGTGCTATTAACCTTATTTAGGTGTCGCTCCGCCCCCGTCCCGCGGCCCGCGGCCCTCGGCCCTCCGCACTCGGCCCTGCATGCGTGTTTACTTGAGGGACAGCTCGGATCGCCGGCTGGACGCTAAATCAAGTCTATTTGCAAATACTAGACGCGATAAATCTAAGTCGGGAACGATCAAACGTATATTTAAATTGGTTTAAACATCATATACCTTAAACATGCTCATTTTAATATTATTACTGATTTAATTCAATAGCAAACATGTTACAACCTTGAGGTGGCTATAACGGTATAAAGAAAGGACTCATCGATTGATTTGCGAGTGTAGGCGGCATCGTTTTTGTCAAAGGAAAACAAAACGCTGAGTCACGAATATGGACTCACCATTCGTCGAAATCTTGATAAACTTGAAATTATACTTTGATTTGTAATTGTAATTTGACGTTATCACAGTCTACAATTATTTTCTATTTCAACGCCTGCTCTACTTCGTAAGTCGGTACTAAATCTTTTTTAGAATTCCTAATGTGCCGTCTAATCCTTAGCTGCCTATTCCAGCTTGAAACGAGTCTAACTTACCCAGTTCAATCCATCTGCGAGGCCATTAAGGACGGCCGTCTTTTAAACAGTACTTAATCTAATATAGTGCTTGGATTTTACGTCTCTCAAGTAACAGATGCCGGAGACTTGACTGAAGTTGACCGGCTGTCTCAAACCAATGATTTATTGCTCTAGACTTAGTTTCTAATAGAGCTTTACACCAGTAATTTAGGATAAGTGATTGATTTTATTTGGTTGTGTAGGTAGACTGAATAACAGATCGATCATCATTAAAAAGCTTCTTGTATTGATTTCACAATTTACAGCAAAAAAAATAAACAAAAGAATTAATTGACCCCAAAATCATACGTGTCTTTGGCATAATAGCAACGCATATAAGAAATTTTACTCAGTTGCGGGTAGTTTCATTGTTTATTCAAAATTGTTTTTAAACCGACAAAAGCATCGGCGCAATTAAAATACAATATGCAAATTTTATTCTATTAACTCGGGTAGAGTTTGCTTAATTGGCAAAAAAGTAACCAAAACTTTACAATTCAATAATTTACGATTTTTTTCTGTTGTCCGTTTTTTCTACTCCACCCCAAATAATTTCCGAAGTAACCTTTCTAGTTACGTAACTGTCCTGGCAGATCACCAAGCTTGCTATCTTGGCGCGAAGCCGTTTCTCATTGGAATGACCCACTGTTACTAGCCGGTAAGCTTGCAATCAATATGCGTGTACTATTCAGGTGCTAAAGGACTGAATTACGATCTCATTTTGAATGAAATTCTGATTCAAATGTATAGGTAAACATGTGGGCTTTTAAGAACGTATTTGCATTTATTGGTATTCTAAATAGAAGTATCATAAATTGATTTTTGTGTATCAGTCAGTGTCATCTTTCTGTGGCTTAGTAGATTTTCATTTGGAAACCTAACTTGTGTTTTTTCTAATGTCATCTTTAGTTTTTTTCAACAAGGATGCAGGGGAAATCATCTCAGTGTTTGTAAGGTAAAATATAAAGGTGTTATCCGTGCGGGAAATAAATCCGTTAAGCCCAGTATTTGACCATTCTTATTCCGCGCACGTTGAGACATTGTCGAAGCTAGAAACTGCTGCATTTGTGCTCTAACAGAAATATATTTATGACTGTCTCTCCGTATTTGTACTCTCTCAGCTTCACAATACATCTATTTTTACTTCATCCGTAATTTACGGATAAAAATGTTTATAACACCCATAAAACGTTATTAAAATATTTTCAGAAGCTGTTATGAAAATTAAATATTTTCGTTGAATAGTATCAGGTATGAAGCGCGGATCAAATGAATTCCGGGAAAATAATTGCTTTGTTTAACTCCTGGGATTACCTGTAGGAGAGTAATAAATTATTATTTGATATGACAGGTCTATTTTAGATCTAAATGTTACAACTGCTACCCAAGACAGGTTCCTTTAATGTTTTTAATAAAAAAAAAACATACAGTTTTCGCGATTCTGAGTGTGAAATGGACTTTACCCATTAAGTTCTAAAATTTCGCTTAAATTTTCGACTCTTATAGAAAACTTGAGATTTTTGTCTTAAAGTGGTTGCGGACATTCCCGAGGTCACACAGCAAGGTCAGGCCTTCGGCAGAGACTACCACAAGCTTGTTGGCTAATGGATATATGTCAAATGTTCCCCCTTTCTTTTATTTGCCAACAAATGAGGCTAGAACGAATGTGCCAGTTTGTTGCCAAGCCGAACTCCGCCTAGCAACAAGACAAATTTGTAAAGACATTTTCCGCTTCATAGAATTGTCCAACATCTTTACGAAGTTTTTTTTTACTGTAGAAAATTAAAAAGTTTGGGTACATAAGGTCTCTTCTAATTATTACAATAGTTCCTCTAATACATTCTGTAAGAAATCTGTCTATCAATTTTGAGAAACAGAATAACTCGTAAATCTCAACGTATTTCAATTGTTTTATGGGTAGACATATGTGGTTCACAGCGTGAAGCGTATAGATTGCCGGTTGTCATGGAAACGGTGGTCACCATTGACCGGTTCTTTTGACATTGTCGAGTGCACCGCACTGCCCGAGCGTTTGATTGTGTGGCTCGGTCATACAGAGCCTTTATACAGCACTCGTTTTTAAAAGTTTCTCGATATTCGATTTTGGGATTTTATTTATTCTAATAGGATTAGAGGTATGCGAATGTCAAATGGGAGTAGTGTAATTGAATATCGGTTTTGGTAGGATGTTTCGTGTGTCGATTTTGGCAAATTGATTTATTTGAAACTGTTCGTTTGATGTTTTTGAGTTGCAATTTGTCTAAATATTTTTTACCTTCGAAATTATTTTGGGTCTAGAAAACAGCAAATATTTATACAAACAAATCTTCTAGCTACTTTCTGTCAAACTGTATTAAGCAAATATGTATATCTCACGAATTAGTTCCACATTACCAAAGTAAATACAGTAATATTCAGCTAAATATCACATTACACGGTCGCCTGACGCGCGTTGTTTTTATGTCCCGGCTATATTTAGCCGGGGCTCGCAGGCAGGCGGGCGAGGGCAAACAGTTGACAACATGTCACCTTTTCACTTATGTATGCTTAACTTAGGGTTAGCCTACGCGTAGGGCTAGGGACGTTAAACCACACTTTTATCATTTCATATTCATCGCTCATATTAATATGTAATTTGGTTTTAAAACACCTGGTGCCAGTTAATCTTGTGTGGGTGAGAACTTAATAAATGTAACTATATGCGTTCTTCCTTACAGTTATTACTTACGAGTTTTTGGTAGTGTATCAAATCAAATGAAGTACCTGATCTGTCAATCGCATTTTCATAGTAAAACGTAACAATTTAAACTCTTGTCAGATATGGCTGCTTCCAATTCTGCATATTACTAAGTGAAATAATAATATTGAAAATAACTATAACTCAACACGCTCCGACAATGATACATAACTCCAAAAACTTCTTAAAATACTACTTCTCGCTACTCTACACTTTAAAGTATCAACATAAGATTGACACGAGACTAACGTGACAGTTACGTTATAGTAAACGGCTATAAATCTTCTGCTTCACCACCGTTATAAAGAAAGTGATGCATGATGGCGGGGAGTGTCCGGCACCCCCCCCCCCCACACCCTGCACACTCCGCACCCCCTCGGCTAGACTAACGAGCATCGTTAACGTGACTAGGACAACAACCCTGCAGACACGATGATATTTTTCTATACTACTACAGTTTTCCTCACATAATGGTATAAAAAATAAATCTAAGTTTGAAGGTAGTCTTAGATTTATTTTTAGGGGCAATCTTTGTACGGTTTGTGGCTAATATGAAAACCACATAAGTAATTTAGAAACACGAGCCATAGTAAGCGTTATCGAAATATTACTGTTTTATTTCAGTAAATGATAGGTCTACGAATTTCAATTGAACCATAAATCGATACTAACACTCCATACGTTTTCTCTGAATCACGTTCCAAGGTGAATTCGAGTCGAGTGACCTTAGTATTCCAAGGTGTCACCAAAGAATTAACGCTCATTGAGCCAAGCTTCACCTGTAATCCCACAGCCCTCGAGCTACGACGCTACGGTGCTACGACGTAGACCCGCTACGTACACTACGTAGCAAACAGAAGGTTTAACGCGTAACTAGGTTTACATAATGTTTAATCTAGTGGCAGGTTGAGTTTAATACCTAAAATAGAGAAGACTTTTACACATAAACAATTAGTATTATAGGCTTCATCTTAAAAAATAGCTTTTGTGTAAATGCAATTGCAACATAAAATTTTACTTTTTTTTTCGATGTTGTTTGACGTATATTTATCTCTGTCTCCAGACATGAAAGATATATGATGCATACATAAAACCAAAAGCTTGTATGCATCAGACAAACAGATTTAAATGCAATATGCATAGCGATGGCGTCTGAATGACGTCTATATGAAGGCTCGCTAAGTTTATCGTCTATTGTCTCATGTGGGGAGAATGTTTTGTATTTCCATTTCTGTGAGGGTCAAGGCACACTGCGGCGAAACGTCTTGCGTCATCGTCGTGTCTCTCTGTCACACGTATTGGGGATCGATGAAACAGAGTATCAATTCGATGTCTGTTTTTTCGTAATAGCTTGTAGTGTGCTGTTTAAGATCGATTAGTTGCCTAAAAAGGTAGTCTCTCAAATAATATTTCTTCAATAATTTTATATTAAGTTTAATTAGTGGCCTGGTCATGTTTAAGCTTCCGTGTTGTCTATGAAAGTAACCTTTCTTGAAAGCAGACTTTAAAATAATTGTGGAAATATTAAGTAGCTCAATAAAACGTATATGGGATGTTTATATTTGATTGAGAATTAATTATCACACTCTAAGAGAAAGTTGTTAATTTGTATTTAAAGAATCGGCATTTAAAAACATGCGCTGTTTAAACACGTTGTGTCACTATTGATTAATTATAATTTAATTGTTGTTTTCCTACAATATGGATATTACAGATAAACATTGTCCATGTCAGAACAATTCGTTCGCGCAAATAGATTAATCACGTCGGCGGCTGCTCTCATGTTTGTTATTGTAGCTTTTATTGTAGGCTGCCTGGGACCAGCACACAGAGCCACTGTGATTTATTTTAATTGCTTTCATTTATTGGTGATAGATCAGCTTGTTTGTCAAATGTTGTTTTTTATTTATTAAACTTGGTGGTGCCTTTTATCTACCTACCACATACAATTACTTTTTGTCAGCGTATCATCGCGTCAGCGTCATTTAATACCGTAAAAAAGAATTACGCTATCCAAATCTCATGTAATTCACCCCACTAGGAAAAACAGGTTTGATAATTATTTAATCAAATATAGTCATTAGTAGTAGTAGTAGTACTTTGCATAAACTAACATTTCCTCCATACAAAGAGAATGTCCAAAGCTCAGTCTTGCACTTAACCGGCCCGGTCCGGTTCGTGTGCGGCCGTTATTCAATTACTGCAGCTAGCCGCCGCGCCGGCACTCCCGGACACAATTAGCTATTACTAGATACTCTAACGACGAATTACTCTTTAGAATATATATTATTGAGTTTTTAACAATTTTTTTTGTGTTGTAGCGTTTTGCTCCTTTTATTTCGTCTAAATATTTTTTGGATAAAATAGTTTCAGTTTGATTTGTAGATGTATTTAGTGATTGTGATTTTATCAAGTTTGAAACGCATGTTGCTTTAAACAAAATCTAATTTCCATCTTTTATTTCGAATCATCCAAAAGCCTGTCAAGCTATCAATTATAAACAAAGCGACTTTTTTCATTCTTGTCCAAAGTTCATCCTTTGTCATCCGAAGTTTCGGTCTAGCTTTCGTGTCAGACGTAAGTCTCGAACTAACTTAAATCTGACGTCCAAAGTTGTTGACGTGTTAACCAATTACTGCGGTCCGAACTTTGTCAGGACCCAGCACGTTTGCCAGGAGCCTTAGGACCTGGGGCTAGGACTGTTGTGGGAATAAGACGAAACCACTCTTAGTGTAGAATACCGTCTCGCTTATGTACCCTGATGGATCTTAGGATGGACACTCGAGAACAAAGAGATAGCTATGTAAGCGTTGGTCTTGGGCATATTGAATTTGTTTAGGCTTGACCCCACTTTACCCGTCGCCGTTCTAAGACTGTAATAAGGATGAACATCGAAATCTCTTGTCTTATGTAATCCATGTGTAAACTCTTGTCTAAGATGAGTTACATAATGAAATTGATAGTAATGAAGTTTTCTAACAATATGAAGACCAAATATATCTTGGTTTTCTTTACTTAAAACTTCACAGCACATATACTTTACATATACCTAGTATATATTATTTCCTTTTATGCAAAACTATATAGAATACTAGGGCTATTATATTATAATGTTATTGTTTACTTAATGAACTGATAAAGCCATGATTTGACAGCTAACATCAATAAACCATTAGAGCAACGTAGATGAGAGGAGTCCGACCCGCAAGTCACGGCCTCGCCTGGTGTCAAGGACCCGGCTTAATTGATGATAGCCCGAGACTACTAATGCTTAGTTTATCTTGCTCTACAAAACTTAATAGTGCAGTAATGTTCATTCTAAAATGTCAATAGAATGTCCCCATGACACGTCTGAAGTGTAAAACTGAGAAAGTTAGGGATTAAATGGAGTTGGTGTTTGACGGTTGTTCTTAGACATATTTGGTTGATAGCAGTTTAGATACTAGCCTAGCATGGCTTTTACGTAAACTTACGTAAGTCTCTCGTAAGATATGCAGACTCGACGAAAGCTTACGTCTAAATTTCAACGCATGTGCCTGTCTCTCATGACTCTCATGGCTCGCAATCACACCACACCTAACTCGGACCAATTAGGCATAATGAAAAATTAAATTAAAGGCAACTAGGCATAACTCTGTAGTTTTCTGTGCAGCCTGCAGTCTCAATCGTGACACTAACGGTACATATTCGCAACATGTCTCGCAGACGCTCTCTGACACGCCACCCATTAACTAATCAATTTAAACTAATTGATTTAAGTCTAGTTCACTTGAAACTTGTCCAGAATTCAGTGGATTTATTTCTAAAATAACCTTTCTGTACGTGTTTAAGCACATCAAACACCGTATTTATTTTGTACTAAACGGTGTCTAATCGAATAAACCTGAAGTCTACAGCCACGTACGCGTTAAAACGTAAAACTAATTTTATTTCGGTCCTCAACACGTTTTCATTTTCATGGAGGGTAGTTTGTAATTAGTGATCTCCGAGGCGATAGAGCTCGTTCATTACAGAAGCTAACTTTGTTCTGCGCTGTAGGTGGCCTGAATCGAGCGGCTAAACTTATTTACACAACCGGCTTGGTGACGCGTTTGCTTTTCACTAGTTAATTATATTAATGCTTGAGTACGCCATGTGTGTTAAGATGCTGGTGTTTGTAATCATGTCGTCGGCGCAACATGTTATTGTAATTTACTTTTTATTTGTAAATTAAACAATCTATCCATGTATACTGTGTGTTGTGATAATCCAAGACAGCATTTTAATATTCACATTCCATGTGTCGGCTCGTAAAAAGAACGTGCAATAAATTGGGAACTGTTAAATTGTCACGTTAGAAAAACTTTTAGTCCATAGAAAAGTGTTGTTATGTGTTTATTTTCCCACCGCCATACTCAACTAACTTTATCTTTTCCAGGTAAGCCTCATTTAATATACAGCAGTCTACAAGCACGTAAGACTTTAAAATAACTTTAACTTTATTTTCATACTTGTTTTCTAAATTTAATGTTGTCAAGATTCTACTGAATATATCTCCTACGCCCATCTCACTACTCAAGTTTGTAGCTGCTACGGTGACGCGTAGCACTTTGCTACGCCGTAGTTGTTATCGTAGCAACTTTGTTGTAACTATTTGGTAGTGCTATTCATCAAAGTGTTGTTATTTATTTCGGTCCTATTGTTTGGTGAATTAGTTTAGGTGTGATATTGAGGAATTGTCTGGCCTCCATTTTCTCGTAAAAAATCTAGAAATACAACGGACTACAATAGATTATTTGAAATGTTAGATTTTCGTCTTAGTATAGTTACGGTCCTGATTGCATTAACAAAGAAAATGTATGCTATTTAGTTACATTATTTTCTGAAAAGTTAAATTAAACTTAGATAAAACTGTTTCTAACTTAGATAGACATTGCGGTGATAAATAAACAGCAATAAACACTAGTAACTAAAATAATCAGTTCAGATATCGATAATTTAATGAATGCGGGCACGAGAGCCCTTTACACCAATTAGTAGTATTTATTCTGTGAATTGTAGCTACACTGCTTTTTCCATTAATGATCTAAATTGATCATTAAAAACTGTGTAATCAAATAACAGACTAATTGCGCTATGGTTTTTTTTTTTCAAAGTAAAATAATTGGCTCCGCTAACTGCAAACTGGAAAAATAAACTTCGAACTGTTGTTTACAACCCCTAGAGGTCATCGAACCTCAGTTTAACGACACATTAATAGGCTCGGATACCATCCTATCAAGTTGCAACACTAAAAAACACAGCTCTTTAACGTCCGAATCAAATTCCCATTCGCTTTATCCTTAGCATTAGGGTTGGCACAAAGGGTACATCACAATTTAAAACTTTTAAAGGAAAGTCCGTTGTCTTGTGGGTTGTCGAGGATGTAGTAGCCCTAATGTGCACCCAAAATGCAAACAAAGCGTTTTCGGAAATGATTGTAGGCTTGAGGGCGAGAGGGGACGCCCCCTTCAATTACGCCGAACACAATGGCTATGGGTTACTGCTAACTATGTTCATGGTTTGTTTGTACACTAACGTCTTGTAATCGAAATGAGAAATCTAAATTTCAAATGAACTTGGCATGTAGACGTTGTTAATCTGTAGGATATTGGCCCGCGGCGTTGCGTCTCTGATTGGATTATTAATAATGATGGTAGATTAAATTGGTTTTCGGTAACGTTTTGTATGTCTGAGCCAATAAACCTGACATCAAAGAAGAAACAATATATTGTTCATTTTGTTCCTCGTGAAGTAGAAAATATCAATAATAATAATCTATGATCGTATTGATACACAAGTAATTATTGTTTTAATGATATCGTAGCCGTGTCAGCCCTACCTACAGATCAGTTAACGGCCGCTTTAGAACGCATTAAGTTGATGGCCGCGGACGAGCGACGAGTTTAGTGTTACGTGACACACGTCACAGCTGATGCAGAAAATCCACTATTACCTTTGTATAAAAGTGATTTACGTGTCAAACCATAAAATACCTAAATATTTCTCAAAATTTCCACAACGCCATTTAGTCTCAAGTTAAGTATACGATAGTAACTTGTGTTATGTGTACTAGATAACTGATAAAAATACTTATACGCTTCTAAGTAAATACATACTATAAATAAGTTGCACCCAGACACAGAACGACTGATCGAACGCATCACACAAACATTCGTTGTGAGTGGAGATCGATCCCACTACCTATGGTATAGCAGTCAGGGCCACTAGCCACTAGACCAACACGCCAGTCGTACAGTTGCATATTACTTCCAGAGTGGATTTTCTTACTCTCCTTTGTGGTATCGACGTGCGGCGTATACAAGTTGTCCGATACAGCTCCGTGAATAATTACTGCGAGCGAGTGCATTAGGTCTGCACCTTAATGGATGCCAAGATGTCTGCCTTTATTATTATTTATGGCATTTTTATACTAGTACTCGGTAGGTTCTCTAATTAAATTCTCTCTACAATCTCTAAGTGCATTGATTTTTGTATGGAAAATGCTGTTGATTCTTAATTAACCTTTTTAGATATTTTTTGCATAGAAAATCGTGTTGTTTGGTAAGCTCTATTGAAGTTGTCTGAGAACTTTTAAAGTAATAAAATGTACTATAACAACATCTTTTAAAAAATAAAATATAAATGTTGCTTTGTTTGCAAGAGAGGTTATTATTCTTTTGTGATGCATCAAATGAGA
Organism: Chrysodeixis includens; assembly: GCA_941860345.1. Taxonomy (NCBI): domain Eukaryota; kingdom Metazoa; phylum Arthropoda; class Insecta; order Lepidoptera; family Noctuidae; genus Chrysodeixis; species Chrysodeixis includens. The sequence goes on along the minus strand of OW796107.1, from coordinate 661,019 downwards.
AATATATTTTCTTTGTGAACAGTAAAATGGTGCAGAAAACCAATTCTTTTTTTTTTTCGAGTGCTATAATATTTTTACAAAGTACCGACCCATTATATTTTTAATTCTTAATTCTCAATTCACGTTGACCTTTTCTTAGCAAAGTGGATGTAAAAAAACGGTATTATATTTCTGGAATATGTTAATATTTATGCCTAAGAGGATAGTAGGCGTTGGTACCTACCTAGTTAAAATTAAAAATAAACTTGAGTTCATTTGACATTTACTGAACATAATTTACTTTTATCAACTGAAAAAAAATAAGCATAATTAAATTTTATTTAAATTTGTCTGCAAAAAAAAATTTTAGCGAAACGCTCAGTTGCCATGTTATGTCCAGACACATAAAACTTAACCAAAGCACGCTTAATGAGACATAGAGCTGATGCGAAGGTCATCTGCCGGCCGTGAGCGAAACTATTAGCGATTCGGGCGACGTGACGAGACTCCGTGGCATTGCTGCAGACCTCCCACTGCCTGCTCACATCTGCTACTGCCTGCCAACACAATAAACATGCTACGATTTATTCGTATTTGGCCAACCAAGGTCAGGAAAAGTTCGTTTTTTATTGTGTTTGATTTTTCTATCGTCCTGACTACTGGATATTGGTAGAAAGTATTTGAAAATTACTTTGATTAAAAAGCAGGTACTTGATTGTTGTAAGTTTTTCGAATTTAAAGATATAAGTTTAAACAAGCTTCTTTTTTCCGAGTCGATGGTAGTTCTCGAACCCAAAAAGTAGCTAAGTTAACGATAAGTTTGTTCTCTTAATCCTAATATAACCAATGTTTTTATAATACTAAATCTATTTCACCACAAAATAATACCAAAACCAGACATTTTTAAATTAAACGTCCAGTCTATACATTTAGGCAAACAGCTTTAGGTATTAAATAATTGAATATTACCTTCCTAAAATAAAGCCTAGTTTGCAGGCTTTGATCGATGGTAGCCGCCGCGTCAGCTCGCCGGGATATAACAGGAGCTTGTCAAATATTTGCCGCTACCCGTCCCACCAAACTTAATAACAGACTCTACTTATAAGCACTCTGCTGTGATCCTGTTTGAGTTTTTAGAAAGTATAACAACGCTTGCCTAATACAAACATTGTAAATCTTTTCCGTGTGCGCATATATGTGCTATTAACTCTTTGTAATTGCTTGTATAGTAAAAAATAATTGGTCAGAATTAGCTTGAAATCAAGTCACAGTGGTCTCTCATAAAGTTTTATGCATTGAAATCATATAACAACCCATATGTGTTAATAACTATTGTTGTAGTGTAGCTAGGCGTTAACTTGTAAAAAATGTGCGTACATCATTTATCGTCATTTAAAAACAAACGAAAACTTAGTAGAAAATCCGAAAAGGGTTTAAGAATTCCACTCACACACGCGCACTTAACCAAAAACAAAACGGAACAAACACACAATCAGTGAAGTTTATAAGTAAACCCCAATTCCCCGGCATCGCTCACCTCAGGCAATGAAGTGTAAGACCCTCTCAGACTACAGCGGTAGAGCCCCCGCGCCGCCCTCCGGGAGGGTTGTCGTCAAATTAGTGCCTCCCGCCGTAGGGGATGCTGATACGTGAAATATTGTTATTAGGCTGTTCGTGTATAACATACATACAGCTGGAGCTGGTGACTGGAAGCCGACGTCATTGTAGCTTGGAATAAGGCTAGGTGCTCAATAAACTAGAACGTTGTACGACGCCATTCGGACTTGGTAACGAATAAACGCCTGTTAATTCCGTACGCAAGTCCCACAAGCATAAGGTATAAAATTAATGGAACATTGTAAGATTTTAACAAAAGACTGAATGTTGAGTCGTATTTTTACGAAATTTGTCTTGTTAATAACAAGTATTAATGGAAGTAACTTGCCGCCATGTCGTTGAGTCATGTTAAGATTTCTCCCTCCATGTTTGTATATCTTCCCCTAAGTTTGGTGATATCGAATCCTGTCTCGATTTCCCAGAAGCATTTTGTTTGTCTTTATCCCTCGGATGCTTAGAGTAAAAATATGTTCGCAAATAAGGTTCTTGTGGCAAGTCAAATGTTAGACCAGTGCCGGCCAGACGATGTTAAAACAAAACAAAAGGTTTTAATCAAGCTAAAATCTGAACATAACCTGCGTTGAAAGTCTGCGTAGGCTTTTGATTTACTGACATAAAACACAGCTCTTTTTGTATAGCCTACGCAAACTAAACTAAATTTAACCATGATGGACGGACGAATACCGTTGACCCCAAGCCCAAGCCGACTACTACATATTTATAGCCAATTAGTTAGAGATTATATAAAATCCCTTAATATACACATGACACGAAAAGGTTACATAAATTGATATCGTCATTAATTTAACCGAGGGTCTACGCAGCTGCTACGACGTAGCGCGTGTAACTGCTACGCGTAATGCTATTTGCAGGTGGATAAATAAAGACGTTTACGGTCATTGGACGCGCCATCTCATTATAGAAGCATGAAGCAAGTTAGCATTAGTGACATTGAAGCTTATTAAGTAATATTTAATTATATTTCATTTTATAAACCTAAACAAATGTAACTAGTAGCTATTTTGTACAGCTTAGGATTATAATGTAAAATCATATTAGAAGCAGAATTTCGATTTAATTAAAGAATTAAATATGCCCATAAAATCTTACTTTAATAAAGTAGTAAGAAATCGACGCCGCCTCGGATGGAATTAAACCTACAATATTCATAATCGGATTTACGAGATAACATTATTGACTCAAAGGTAGCTCTTGTTTTATTACATTTACAATTTTTATCGCTTTTATATTACAATAATTGAAATCGTGACCTTCGCTGTTACTAGGCAGAGATCAAACGCGGATCAACTTGACATAAACTTTTCGTGAATTTGATTTAAATGTATCTCTTTTATTAGCATATCGAGAAACTTACTTTGAATCTTTGACAGTATCTATATATCGCTGTCTTGTTTTATGAAATATCTTTAGCTTTCTTCAATCAAATTTATGTTTCGAATAAGACCTTCTATAAGTATAAATGATGCTTCATGTTTAATGTTTTGAGCATCCATTGTATTATATACCAACTCATCTCTCCCCAATTTTCATTAACAAACATCTATTTACCACCATTCTCATTCTGTATTGAACTCCACACACCATGAAACCGCGATAGAACCCGTTTTAAAATAAAATTAAATACGTTCGAGTTCCTCTCGAATCACAGGCGAGCCTCAAACGCTTTGATACAATCGTTCGGAAGGCTTCAATCAATTGGAACCGTCCCCTTTTTTCAAAGGGAACTTAACAACCGCTTGTCCGCATTTGGTTAACAAAGTTTACAGTTTTGTTTGACTTTTAATATATTTATTTCCGTCTCGCTGTTTTGCTAACTCGATGTAAATGTTTACGTTGCAGAGCTCGCAGCGTTATTTAAATGAGTTTCTATGGTAGAGAAATATTGCATATGAATGAAGGTGGAAAGTGGACTCTCTGTTCTGGGTCATAATGCTTACAATAAAAATATATTTTTCTTATTTTCATTTAAATTTAGTACTCTGAAACTGAATTAAACGGCGTATATATTCATAGTTCACTGGCAAGCAATGTATACTAGTCATACACATTTAACACGAAGCTCTACAAATTGCTTTACATATGCAAGTAATCGGTACGACGGAAACTTTACCGTGGCGAGAGCCGCAAGTATCGGCGGTACGAAGGAAGCTTGCGGCTCGCCGAGTGCAGCGTGCTCACGAAATAATTACACATGTATGCCACCCACTACCCAGAACCACACGCTCTTCCTTTCTACCGTAGTATAGAGATACTCAGAAGAACTAAGTGGAAAGGTATTTAAAGAAAAATTTCAATGTTGGGTGATAATTAATGTTGATTAAAATGGCATTACGCTCGGTAATGATTAAACAAATGTTCTAGTTTATCTATCCAAGATTCTTTTGATTAAACACCAAAATATAAGTAGTATAATACTACTTATCGGTACTTAAATAGGTTTTACTAGACAGTACGGCAATTGAGACAATGATAACAATTAAGGTTTTTATGTCGTCATTATCTATACTGCCATCAATCATCTTTATATGTCCGTTAAACATACCAAATGGCTCTATGAACTGAACATAACAGAAGCCTAATTCCCTATCCGTTAAATATCATTCAACTATCTTATGACTACATGATCTCTTTTTAAATAGGTTCAATCCATTCAGATTTTATGAGCTTCTTTGTTCTTCTATTTTATCCTTTTTTAGGAGCGGTCGCAATAATGCTTTCAGTTTTCGAATTAATTACTTCTAAGACTACTTGTCTACTGAAGCGAGGCAAAGCAAAGTAGCGGAGAAATAATAACCAATAAGATAGCATAACTGGAATGGTTCAACGATTTTATGCAATCCAATTACTTCAAGTATCTCCGTTTTCTACTCTACCGGCTCACTCTACTTCAGTGAACATCCTATACAAACTACAATTAATATATCGCGTTACGAGTTTTCTGCACATTTCCTGTGCTATGTAAATCCTCTCCCGAATATACCAGCCCTCAGACCCTCTGTACGCGAGTTCATCGCCGGTGACGGCGGCGCATAAATTCGTAACGTCACTGTCCTTTTATTGTACTCCTCAACGTATTAATGCGTGTTCCATGTTAATGTCTCCAAACCGCGTATTTTGAAGCTGTTTTTGTGACTGGATTTTATTAGCATGAGTGTGAGTTAGCGCATGGGGGCGTTTTTTGGTACTCGTATATTTTTTTCAAGAAGAGTTATTCTTTATTAAACATGTGCCGTATTCTGGCCTGCGTAAATATAAGCCCGTAATTATTACCATAGAGCCAAGAATAATTACGGTTTTTTTAGCGTAAAATTTGAACGCTTTTCCGTGTTGCGCGAGGATGCTTCCTGTTTTAACGTATTAAAAACGAATTACGCCTTCTTTGCTTTTTATATAGCCTTTCTTTCATACAAACATCATATTTAAACGTATAATAATCACTGTATAAGAACGTACGGCGCCAGCAGTATCGCTGGTCGGGTTATCGTCCCTCACAGCTGCGGCACTCACGACGCCGTGTAATGCCCAATCGATGCCTCTAACCCGCTCTTACTTATATGTAGTGATATCTTCAGTGTTCTTGTGCATTTGTATCTTACGTACTCTTTAAACTTCACTTTGATAATACCAAGCTATTGGATTGCGATTGGTTCGGATTCGCGTGTAACATTCTTGCTGCACTGGCATTCGATATTTTTTTGGTACAGTTTTAGAATTTTGTTAACTTTTTGTTTGGGGAATCTTAAATAGATCTTCAACGAAGCGAAAATTGAATACGTAAAGGCTTTTTTGAAACGAATATGATAACTATACTTTTCAATTATATTTTTGTCATATTCGGTAAGTTCAATGATAACTATACCAAATAATACTTTATTTTATACCAAATAAATGAATTGGTTCCGATAAAACATGGCCAATGTCCATTATATCCAAACTTATCGCAATCGTGTCAAAGCACGAACAAAATAAACCCACAACGTTTATCTGACCATCAATCCATTAATACAAATTGAAACTATCGTCTGAACTGGCATCAAATAGGAACAGTTATGATAGATAGCCCGCGATGGCCCCGCGGGGAGAGTCGGCCATCCATTACACTTGAGCCACAAAAACTGAGCTCCGTCAGTCATCAGTCATGCCTGCAGGGGCTACCACCTACCTGAAACTGAGGCCTACTGCAGTTGTGACAGAGACATTGCTCTACATTATATCGCACTATCTCGCTTCCACAACATCAACAGTCTTTCTTTGTCAAGTGGTGGTAGGCGACGTGGTCGGCCTTCTAAGGAGAATCCTGGTTTCTATAAATAATAACGGTATTTCCCTTGAGTGTGTGTTGACACTGTTCACACCCAAATTTCTCAAGTCGCGTGACACATGATAAGTGATATTTGCCATGTTGTGTGTTTGCATATCTCAGCTTTATTTTGTAACTTGAATCCCACGCAGTGTTGTGCAAATGTTTAGCAAACTGTTCATGTTTTATAAAATCATTTTTACTTTTTAATGCTAAAATGTTCTTTTAATCTATACCTGCGAAGTTTGGAAAATTCGGTTTATTTTTCAGTTACGGAAAATTGACTCTGAACTTTTTTCCTATACCTAGTCTAGCTAGTTCCCCTAGGTCCTTTACAATGTATAACCTACACAGTTATAAACCGCAAGTAGTGGCGCTTAATCCAATATTCAGAGATCGGGATTGGCCCTAAGTGCACTTGTCCCAGCGAGTGCCGGCGTAATGACGTCACGCTCCCGACCTGTCGCCTCGCAGTGATTATCGCCCGACTCGTGACCCGACTTCACTGATCACTGCTCCCACTGCCGTTCATTGCTATAACAAAAGCTTTTAAGAGTTTTGTAGCTATATTGTTAGCTGACTCTACCGTATAACGATACTTTCAAAATATTGATCAAGTAAGAACGGTTTCTTTGATGTCTCAAAGGAATGAACGGTCGTAAAATTATGATATGTACGAGACTTACTGGAGTCATTTATTTTTATCCTTTTTGGTATTACAAAAATCAAGCTCAGGTTGTAAGTTCACACGCTTTCAAAACTCATATTTTTTTAGGTATGAGAAGTAAAATGTTACACCAATCGCTACGAAAACAGCAAGAATAAAACCTAGTCTTAAAATACCAATACAGTTTCAAACAAATCAAGTAAAAGCTCCTAAAGATTTAAGTCTAAAATAAATTTTATTCACGCCGACGCCGAATTATTCACAAGTATTTTATTTTTACGTTACGCCGCCGTCGGAGCCGGGTAAGCGGCTTTATTTTCTTTCTCAACCCTAAAGTTCGCGTTCCAATCTAAATCAGCGTAACATTCTTAGCATAATAATATAGATTTGAAAATGGGATCCGTTAAATTGGTGTCGATGCCCGTCGACGCAGTAAAATGAAACGATCGCGGTAAAAAATGTGGTAGTTCTGATCTTTTGAATGTGTTTTGTCTCTGGTGTTAAGAACTAGCTTACTGTCATTTATGAATTTAGTTGTTTTTGTGTTAGGTTCTTAAGTGTGGGTGATATTGTTTTGTAGAAGTTCAAAAACAAACGTCGTGTCACTTCGTTTTAAGTTCGTGGTATTTACCGACTTATTATTTGATACAGCTACTAACCTTCATTGGTAAACCTTTTTATTGATTATCGATTTAGTATTCCGAGGTGTGTTACTTCTTGATTGTTTCTCAGTAGTTATGAAGGGCGTGGATTCTTTATGTTGCCATCCCAAATGCGTACTTCCACACCCCAGCTAGCTGGTTACCATTGGTTCGTCGCCCACACCCGTGACCTCGCTCGACCCCTGCCAATCTTATTCTACAGACGTCATAGCGTATTTATGTAAAAATATACACGAAAATATGTTGGTATTTATATCTGAGTGAACTTTCCGCTTCATTGAGTTACATTGCTATGATAAATGTATTAGAATGTATGCGCACACATGTTGCCTTTACATTAAAGTAATTTATTTAAAAACAACGTCGCAGCGTATGCCCGCCAAGCTGGCAACACATAATATATTCAGGCGAGTTATATTCGGCGAACATTGCGGTAACACGCCTTTCAGAATTCATATTACGTCGGACTCGCCTAAGCTTTATGTGTTACTCAAATTTAATATCGTATTTATTAAAAGCTAAATGCATTTGAATAATCGTACGAGCATTAAAAATTGCATTTGTTAAATAATGTTGATTTAACAAATTTATGTTTTCGTATATTGTTTAGAATGCAAATAACTTCATAAGAGTAAATAATGTGGTTGTTAGCATTTTGTAGCCTCGCATTGCAGCGCTAGTACATATACAAATAGTTTACAATATAACTAATGTGTATATCCAAAACCTTCTAGCAATTAAACTTGTGCTTAGGGTGATCTTAAAGTCATATTCAAAGGTTAAATCTAAAATGATTTTTTTCTTTTCATTTTAAAAAAAGTAAAATATCTGCAAAAAAGTAAAATAATTGCCAAAAAAATCAAGCTAATAGCTTCTTTGTTTCTAGAATACCTAAAATACATTCTCGCAGGATATTTTGTATATCGTGATTTATTAGGCGCCGCCGGTCTAGACAGCGGTGTGTCGTGCGATCACCTTGACTCGGCGCGAGCACATAATGCCTGACAAAGGAGGTTTCTTGTCTCGTGTCTAGCCCCCTAACACAGGGCAATGTCAGAAATCCGATGACATGACGATGTGAAGATAATGAAGCTAGGGAAAATATACCTGACGAATCGAAAGTGTGGTATTGTATGGGGAACTTTAATGACCCTAAAATCATAGCCATATGAATTTGCGCATACAACTGTAGTGTATCCAACAGAATCAATATTGCATTTCTATCGCCAAAATGACAAATAGCTAAACAGGTTTTCAAAATTTGAAATCAAATAAAGAATTGGATTACAACAAGAAACAAACATATTTATTGCTATATAGCCATCCGAAACACGTTAGAAATACACATTAAGAAAATACTTTAAAACTTACAACATCCAAGTCCCAAATGGTTGTAGATTTAAATAAAACTGAGCCAATATAGGAGTGTTGTTGGGTGAAGTCGTTTCGGCGTATCACGAAGTTTGGGCGCGCCATAAGGAAACATCGCCCTAACATCCCCTATTACTGACAATCTGTATATTTGTCCCCGGGGGCACGTTCCCCGCGTATATCAGCCTGCTTCCCTGGCCGTCTGCCGGCTGCTCGGTGCCCGGTCTAGACGCCTCGTGTGATATTAATAACACTAACTGCTCGAGACGTGGACGCTTGAACTCTCATAACTTGATTCGATTGACCGTTAAATTCGATTGAGAGTTGAGCACTTGCAACTTGTGAAATCACTTAGAGATTGTTGCTCTAAGTCTATTATGTGGAAAATATGCTGACAGCGTTTATGTGAAAGCGGTAAATTATGTATTTGACTGCTAACTAAGCGGCTTTTTACATTATTAATGGGATTCTGTCAAAGGTCTTATCAGATCGAATAAAAGTCGGTAATAAAATACTATCCATACATTCGGCATACAAAAGTAATAAAATTCTGTTACAATCAATGCTATAATTTATTCCGGTGACTGTAGCTGAATCTTCGTTTTCTTTTTGTTAGAACTCGAACACGGCATAAACTGTGGCATTTGGAGTGCACACCGGCGGCTCGCGGCCCGAGCCTGAATTATTGATCACCGCGATTCCCCGTGACGTCACTGCTAATATTGCGCCAAATTCTCCGGCCGTGTGTCCGCCGCTTTACCGGCACAACATCCGTGTTCCGAAGCTTCCCGGTGTTACAAATTAAACATTCACAATTCTTTATGAAATTTTACCGGCTTTGGATGCCAGCGTTATGTATTGTTTTATTTTTTGGAATTGATGCTTTCAGTAAACATTACTAGCCAGTTTTAATTGGATATATTGTGAAAAGTTGGAATGTTTTGTTGATGTTCGTGTTTATAGATTGTTGTTCGTTGGAAAATTCTAAATTGCTTTTGAAAACGAAGGTCAAAGCGTGTGGTGGAATGAGTTGGAAGTGCTTCGATAAACGTAATTATAGTTATCGAACTATTGCCATGGTTACACAAACAAACTAATGCTGTTTACTTTGACCAATGTTCTGCAGTGACCTTTACTGGTAGGCCGGTGACGGCCGCGGCTGTGAAATAAATAACGTATGCATTAGCCTAATCGATGGTGGATGCCTGTGAAAAATCAATGTGTTACAATGTATTCGTACTACGGTCCTGCTATTAAATATTTGTAGACTGGGGTCTGTGGGTTAGAAAGGGTAGTGTGGTAAACAGAATTTTAAGTTTGAAGTGGCTTTTAGACATGTGATGTTACTGAGGCACTCAGAGTCAGATAAAATACTTGTCTAACATTTATTGTGCAACTTGAAATTGTAGAATCCTATTATAATTTCCATGATTGGATTTTAACTTTCTAATTTCGGCATTCAAACAAAGCTATTAAAATGAATCGTTATATAATACTGTACCGAAATAGTAGTTTAACAAAGACCCTGTAACCGGTGACGTAGTATGCGTTGGCGTGTCGTTCGAAGGTCTGATCGACTTTGAAGCCTGAACAACGAATGACAGCGCTGTAGCGTTTGGCACGAGCCGGGAAACGATATCGATGCAAAGAGAATAGTGGCATAGCGTAGGTCTATCTATCACATTTTTGCTAGTTATCGGGAATATCGGAGGTAGGTTTTTGTTTTCGATTACCTCTTTTAAATTTTGAAGTTGCAATACGTAAAAAGATTGATTGTCCATTTTTTATCTTTCTTTGTGACATTTTAGATTTGGAACAGAGTCGATATGATAAAAGGCTTCTTTTTATAAATTGTTCAATTGCTATTTTTTTTCACCAAAAGGCTATTTTCACAAAATCGATTCATGTATGACGTGTGAACACACAATTATTAATGACAATTCTCATAATACGACAGTTAGCTCCAAATTACAACCAAAGAAAAACAGTCAAAACTCCTAAAAGCTACTGACTGTGGTGAGCTAGAACAGCATACCACTCCGCATTGGTAAGCGGTTGGCAACACGCCGAATAAAAACATCGCAGCCAAGTTTACGGCCTCGTAATGATCGCATATTGAAGGCAATCTCCAGGAAATTACGTCATAACGTGACGTCACCACTATGACGATTCCACTACTCAAGCTAGAAACGGACTGGGTTGCCGAAATGCCAGAAACTTTGACTATTCTTTAGTGGTTCCTGGTAACTGATGAAGTACATTTTGTGAGTTGTGAGGGACATTGTGTCTATTCAATTTTCCTAGAATTTTTGATCCCTAGAAAAGACCGAGTTATTTATATTCATTCAATGGAATTATAATTCTTGTAATATCAGCATCTAATCCCGGTGCAAAGTTCTAAAGTTAGAATTTCCTTGAAATCATCAAGGGTTTCCACCAAGTCTTAGCAGGTAGGTTTTCAAACACAGAAAGTAATAGAACATAGATTTTAATAGTAAAAATGTTCAGACTATATTGTTATTATATTTTACATTATCCACACTAAGTATAAATGTAGTAAATCAAAACAGTTATCACAATCTGTGACAATCCGCAGCCAAACTCTAACCTCTGCGCCTATCACGTTATCTTATTTATGTTAGTGGATAATTATGTAGTTATGTAGTAAGTTCTCGGTTCAACCCCTACTCAATGTAAACCCTTTTCTCCCCCTCCAGGGTTGGGAGCCCCGGGTGTAATACCGCGGCCAGGTAATTGCGTCTTAACGGGTAGACAATGTACTGATTATAGCATTAAGACTTTCTTAAAAAGGGTTATTGAATTTATTTTTTTATAAAGAAAATAGAAATGTGAAATCTGTTCGTTGTTTAAAGTATAAGAGCAAATATGTTATTGAGCACGAAGGAATAGGTATTCAAGTATATTTATTAACTGCAAAAAAATAAATATTACCAGCATGGTTTTAATATTGAATCTTGTTAATTTATGTACATCATTTCATTGAATCGGTATTTCACCATCATGTAACCAATATTTTTTTTAATTTAGTTTCGTAAACAAAACAATGCGAAATGAATTCTTAGTACCACGTTTAGCTTAACTAGAAATAATTGCAAAAACAGGATAAAGTACTTTTTATTTAAATTAGAAATAAAAAACAGAATGGATGGTTGTTCTGAGGAAGGCGCAAATAATTGGTGTAACAACAATGAAAGCTACCCTACCGCGAAGGTTCAGCGCCGGCCCGAGGGCGATGACCTCTTTATAATGCAACAGATAACAGCCGTACTAAGCCACTGTTGTTATATTGTTAACCTTATACAAGGTGTTTCAGAATTACTCGCTAGTATTTTAAATATAATATTTTAGATAGCAAACGGGTCTTATTCGCGATATAATTCGATATTTCCATAAACGTCGGGTGAAAAGAAATATCGAATTAAATGTAAATATGAAAAAATATGTCAAGGTCGCGAAAGTTTAAAAACATTTTAAATATTACTTCTAAAGAAAAATAACTTGTTTAAAGTAGTATGTAATGCTTCAAGCATTACATACTACTTTATATACACAGCTATATTCGAGAAAGACACTGAATAAAAGATCGCCCTGAAGTGTCATGTCACTGTCAGATGGAATGTAGGGATAAATAGACATTGAGACCGTCACTTAGCGAGGTGTCTTGAATACGGTCTTTAGTATTAGTGCAGGGTAATCCAAAGATTTATATTGACTAAACCACTCTAAAGACAATTCATATCGTAACTGATCTTGTTTATATAAATAATAGATATGACGGGGCAGGAAAAGTAAAAATCTAATTAGTCCGTGAGATAAATAAATTTATAAAGATAAGACACGTATTTTTGCGTTTATCTGTTTTAATGTTTAGAAGAAAGAGTGAGGTCAATTATTTTTGCAAGACAAAAGAAAAAATACTTATCCAATATTATTCATTAAACTACATGAAAAACATAAAAAAAAAATTGTAATCATCCCTATCAAAATGTCATTCGTCAGCTGTTTACTTGACACTCGTACGCAACGAATAACAAACCACGATGTTTGTTTATTTTTACCAAATCTCGGGATAGTGGCACTGTACGGAGCGGTACGGTGCGAGGCCATGCGATGCGGGGATATGCGATGCGATTCGGGGATATGCGGTGCGGTGCGGAGCCATGCGGCGAGGCTGCGTAAACTACACAGTGTTATTTTAGAGGGTGCCGCTCGCCGAGGGTTCGTTCGGCCATGTTTTGCTATCGAACGAGAAATTCAAGTTTTAGCCCGTGACAGTTTAAAAGCTTTTTGTTTTGTTAAAGTTTTGGATTGCTTTGAAGTTTGTGTGAAATATGTATGGCTAGGTGCGAGGGTAATCTTTTGGCATTAATAAGTAAACAACTTAATTTGAGTACGATATAATAGATTGGCCCTCAAGAAAATCGTATACACGACACAAGAGCTTAATTAATTATCGAGAATTGTATAATAATGATTTAATAATTTATTGGCCAATAAAGGCAACATATTGGTAATAAATTATCTGAAATTGTGAGTATGTATCACGTATATATCTTTCAGTAATAACATTACACATTCCTAGTTATGACATCTTATGCTGCGATGCTATAGAAATAATACGAGTCTGGTGCGAACCTTTTTAAATTGATGAAGGACCCTTGAGATTGTGCCGAGTCACCACCTTTAGAGTCATTAGCGGCCTGACGCTGCAACTTATCGCAGATTTTTTACTCACATGAAATATGTACCGTCAAGACCTTTCTATACTTTAATTGCTGTATTTAGATATTCCAAAAAAGAGGATTTTTATTTTATAAAGGATTTGGGAAAGGGCTATTTGCGTCTGGACCATTAATTCCATTATCATGAACGTAATTTAGAAACGTGATGGTTCGATCAAAAGAGATTTTTTATCTCCTATTTTCTTTTTACTATTTGAGTTTAATTATATATAACATATCACAATAGAATACGAAAAGAGTTTCTACTAAAATGTGCAAGTAAAGTTATTTATCTCTTCTTCGTAGACACTAATTATATTTCGCCTACGCCGTAGCATCGTAGAGGGCGTAGACATACACGAAAACACCTGCTGCCGACAACCCTAAATTGTTCACGTATAAATTACTAGATAAAATAATTAATACTTATTTCTTTGTTAATAATCTTTTGGGAAAAGTTATGCAATATTAATATAAGGTATTCAATACGGCCTGATACGATACAGGAATCTAACTGAAAGAATAAATATTCTAACAATAAAAAAATATTTGTTCAGATAATAAATATTACAAAGCATACGATAAAAATATGTTGAAAGTAAAAATACTGGTTTCTTTGATAAGTTCAAGCAAATAAATAACAAGTAAACGTTTGTGAACGTTGTGTATTTGCTCAATTAACAAGCAGATACACTTCCATCAGACAATATTGAAGTATTTATATTAGTCTTTATTTATCCCATTCCGACTAATTATATTTTGTAGTCTTTCAAGTTTGCATTTTATTCTACTGCTAGGAATATTTGCACTTATCGATACTTTAGAAAAATATTTTAAATAAAAACTTTGTATTTTTACACGTAGGTATGTTTTTTAATTTTCTTTTTCATTTCTATGTCAAATACACAAAACAGAAGAGGTTATTCAGCTCTATAATTATAATAACGATGCATCTTTTATCTTTCGAGCACGTTTTTATCTCTCTCACAAAAGGTCAGCGCGAGCGTGTTCGTGAATAGTTTGTGTTTCGGCCGGCGAAGGGTTGACCCTTCAGATTACCTTTGTTGCTGTCTTGTCTGTGGATTTATGTTTTTATTAAAAGCTTATACGGATTATATTTAACTTGGGTAGGTTGGTTGTTTAGTGTACGTTTTTTGGTAAATGGGTAGCTAATTTGTGTTTTCAATTGAATAAGAAAATCAAAGCGTTATACAAAGGACTTGATATTTATCCTAGCTAGATCGTAAAAACATATTGCACTTTTTCTCAATAAGTCTTTCTTGTAATCACTTGTTTATTATTAAATATGGAATGAATAAGTATATTTGGATCTGCAGATATAATTAAACATAATGTATTCAGTTAGTTTGTCTGAGCTTATGCTCACTGTCATAATTCGGTTCTCGACATCCCCTAATTAATGCGCAATCGTGCGCCAGACTATGTAAATAGACACCAATTTGCTACCACTACCTCTACGTGTCTACGACGCTACGCCGTAGGGGCTACGAGAGCTACGCATTTGTAGCGATGATTTATGACTCGCGGTGCCTTATGCCGGCAATCCTTGGAGGCTGTATATTTTATTGTAGATATAATATAAAGGATTTTTTCAAAGGAAAAGTAACGACTTGTTCGAAAAATAGGATGTAGTCGGAAGAAATACGTTTTCGGGGTTTTCTTTATACGGAGTTGTAGTTATTTTTTTCCGTTTGTTTGGAATTAGTCACGTTTCATTATAAATGATAACATATTTGTATTGTATTGGGACCACAATGAATCAAATATTTATCTGATTTTCTTTTTTCAGGTAATTGAGATCGAACTTGGAAGTTATTCTGGTGAGTATTTGTATTTGTTTACATTTTTAGAAAATACTATCGACTAGCTTTCTGTAAAGTTCTCAATACTTATCGTTAAGAACATACATACTACTACATAAGTATAACCGTATAAAAAAATATCATAGTGGAGACTTAAAAAACGTTATTATCATAAAAAAACAGCGTAGAGAGTGATGGGAGTCATCATAAAAGCCTCCCGGTGTGCGGTTTATTATCTTATGAATAATTCCTTTTATGTAACACCTTTGTCGTCGCCTCTATAAATAATACATACATCTTTTGTCTCTCTCATTGTAATGGGGGAGATCTTGCCTTTCATTCGTGATGTAATTAATTTTCTTTGAAAAGGTCGGAAGGTGACAGCGTGTGGTGTAGGCACTATAATGATATTTATTTATGTATTTGTTTTGGTTTGAACCTCGTTTATTATGGTCTGCCCAGGAATTTGGAAACGCTTTAACCAAAGTTGCAAAAGTCATGCGACAGCAATAATTTTGGGTCAATGCGGTCTAAATATTTTTTTTATAGAAGTATTATTTTTATTCCGATATCCTTGATTTTTTACCCTCGTATTGCCTATCTAATTGCTATGTTTGAGCAAAGTAAAATTGTGATACAAATACATCATCATATTACTAGCCATATTACTAACTCGTCCATTTAACAACAAGCCCCCTCCCTACCAAACCCTTTTAATTCCACCAATTTACTGAACACGTAACACACATTAATACACTCTGTAAATAATAGTATCGCTACAAATTTTAATCAATCAAGGTACGAAACAATCTTATAAATTGTTCTACCGAAGCGTCGCTCCTCCTATACCGACGATCAATCATACCGCACCCGCGAGGGAATCACACGATATCACACCACAATTATGAACTTTAAAATGATTGGCACAAGGTTGAAATTACATACATTTTTCAGATATTCTTAACACACGATATCATCACACAATTATGAGCTTTAAAGCGTTGGGCTCAAGGTTGAAATTACATTGACTTATACAAAGATGTTTGAAGAGCTTTTTTGTATAAAAGAAATAGTGACTTGATCAATTTGAGCGTTGAAACATGTGAAGGATTTTAGGGTTGCGGCGGATTTCATTATCGTCAGTTTCAATCTAACGCCGATACGTTTTATTGTGGATGCGGTTTTATTGAGCTCAGTTACATTACTGACGCTTCGTTTGCGAATAGATAATGTCTAGGGAGTGTTGGAAATTCAGACGATTTTTATAGCATTAAGGCGATACCTGAACAGAAGTACTCTTTGTGTTTTTTATTGTGGTACAAATAAATCATGAAGTGCTTTTATATTGCTATTTGATTTGTAAGAAACTAACAATCCTGAAGATAATTTCTCCCTTTGTTTATGACCTCAAGATCGTTTTCCCAACATGTTATACAGAGCTGATGATGAATTTGGAATCTGACCATCTCAGAAGTCGCGATACATTACAATATCACAATTATTACATTTAATTCAACTATTGGCATTGCTAAACAACACACATATCTCTAAACATACGCTTCGTCAGACTTGTATAGGTTTAACATAACATTAATTTGCTATGAACACACATTCGGTCAGTGCCCGGAGTGGCCGGTGTAAGTGTACTATATGTAAAGCCCGCGGGTGTAACCGCATGAGCAAATACACCGCCCGTAAATTGGATTGGCGGCTATCATCCCTCGGTAAATAATATAATAGTTTAAATTAAACTCGTACCGTCATTTAACACTGTTTGACTTTTAGGCGATAGTTGGAAAATGGTTATTAATATCAAATTAATCACACCGGTCGTTTCGTAATAGCAGTTTGTTTAAATTAATGAGTTCTACGAAAGGTTCATTCTAAATACGATTTTTGGATTCGATTTTCACCATTTTGAATACGCTTTCAAATGTTCACTTAAGATCTTTCCTTCAATCGACTCTCCTTCGTACCCGATTCCGATCCATTTCGGAATTAACGCAATACAGAATCGTTGACCCTGCTAACATGTTAATGCCTGTAAAGGATCGTATTTACAAAGGTTGCCTACAGAGATGGTCAATAATTTTGAATCATAGTGTTTGTTGTGAAATTGCTATGAGGCTACTTGATTGAGACTTAGTATAAAGCGATGTCTTTAAGGTTTTGAATGGCTTGATCCTATAGACACTTTTTTATTGACTTACAAGCACAGGCCTATGTGACATTTATCTACTTTACACCTATACTATAGATATAGGTCTTGTGAATGCTACAAACAAAGTTACTCTGATAACAAATTTCTAGAGCCACAAAATGTTGTTGTTTTCAACTTGATAACCAGAAACAGTCCATGCCTCATTATCATTTATTTCTGTCGCAGTTGGCCATGACAATCTAGATTATAATTGCTCGAATATTCTGGTATGAAAAGAAAAAGATAAAATATCTAGACATGAAATTAAATTTGAAAAAGACAACATGACAGAATGCTATGATAACACAAATATGTTAGAGGTAGCGATATCATACTGTCGCCGCCCACGCATATTGTACCGAATCTCATAATATGATCTGTTACTGTATATTATTTGTTGATATAATATCATAAATCAAACAAAGGTAATGTCTTGAAATATATTTTTATTTGAGTACTTCTTTGTTTTTTTTTTCCAGTAAAAGATTTATTTTTATTGAAAACAAACCTTCTTATCTCTTTTATTCCATGTATAGAATCAACAAATTCGAGGATATTGTTTGGTTTATAGAGAATATTACTATTTCACCTTAATCTGTTGTATTATTTTTCAATGATATCGGCAGATAGTATTTTTTATACCGGTACGTTCAAGAAATGAAAAACTGGTTCGGTACAACGTCATCGCCTGCCAAGTATCCACAAACACATGCGGTCTCAATGAAACTCATGTGCGCGCTTTATCAATAGTTTTAGACAAGTCTTTGTGCGCGGAAATATTGCGAACAAAGCAGGGAACAAACTTTTATTGCTATTTCTCTTGTTCTTTATGTTTTATTTGTTTGCTTGAAACAGTTCGCGTCCGTGCGATGCAAGGAACTCGAGACTTCTTTGTGTTTACGATCAAACAGATTGTAGTGGAATAGGCATTTGCTTTCAAATAAGAAGCCTGAATATATGTACACAGATAAAATGGAACGTGATTACCCAAAGTTTCACAAATGATATGGATAAGAGCTAAGTAAGATTTAATTGAAATGGAACATTGAGCTAACCTACAATTTTACATTGAAAAACTATAAGACTATATTTTTCCCTTCATCTTGAAGACTTTTTAGTCGTCATTTTCTTATGTAATATCAAATTTCTTTCTAATTAAACATACAAAATAATTCCATTGTTTAAATATAATTATTTTTGTAGAGTTTACCAAGACCGAGAGGTTTGTTATCATCTGCCCACGCCTCAGACGGCGCGCGGTTCCCACCTACATGCCGTCACTTCGTCACCCACACTGTTCACCTGTATTTTCTCAAATTATTCTTCTCAGTCAAGGTAAATTTGAAGTAAAATGTTGTCTAATTACGCTGAAAACATATATTTAGATACGTCTACTCTTGTTCGTGTTGTACATGTTTGACAATTAAAAAAGCCTATTTTATTTGTGAGCTTTTACAATAGAAAGCTTAGCATATTTTGCGGAAAATGATATTCCGCTACAGAGGCCAAATATTTGTACAGTCTAGGAATTTAAATAAACAAATACCGCCAAAACATAAATACCGATTGAGTTTTAATAAAACAAAAATGTTTGCGCGATTCAGTGAATTTTTAAAACGTGATCCATGGTATAGCCAGTTCGTTAAATTTCTGTATACAGTAAAATATGCAGGCGCGTCAAAAGTCGGGAAATTACTCTGTACACTTAAACATTTAGTGCAGCAGCCGGGGTCGGGTCCGGCCGTCAGTAATTTATTACGACACTAATAGCCTAAAATACTGGACTGTTGGCGTTCTAACTCGCTAATTGCGCTCGCAGACAATTTGCGGTTGAATTGACGCGCACTTTGTGGTCACAATTAAGCTATTTAGTGATTGATATAGATACGACAGATTAGTAGATCACTTTAAACTTGGTGATTAGGTTTAGATTTATTTTCACCAATTAAATTAAACCAAAATGTAAGACAATTTTAAAACAGATATATCTTTTTGACATAAAACGAAATTTTACTAGTTTATGTACTCAGTGTACTAAGTAGCTTAAGATTTCTTATACGTTTTTACTTGACTTCTCCTGTATACGCACAATTATTCAACTCTACTAACCACAATATCTAGGATAAACCTAACAAAACTCGTTACAAAATCACATAAACTTTAAATAGCGTACTCACGACCTGAACATAGAAACACTCGTACATAACAATTGTGAAGCGCAGCAACAGCACAATTGTACAACATGACAGCAGTGTCGGGCATTGTGTCACTAAGCCCGGGCTTACCGCTGCAGGAGTCACATGCCGCGCCGGAGCTGCCACTTGCCTGCTCGCTAACACGAGAGCTTTCCAGTGTTATTAGTTTGAGGTAACGTGTTTCTTAGTTGGCTTGTGATGTCGCTATTATTTTGATGCTGTGGAAGAAACAATATCTGAAATTTAAAATCTGGTTTAAACAAATCAAAAAGTGTTTTTTCTTAGAATAGGTCTTTTGCAGGCACTCTCAAAACGTATAGTTATGACTCTAGATGGTTGTTTAAACTAGTCATAAATGTATGTTTCGAGAGTGCCTGAAAAAGATGTTGGCGGAATAGTACCTAATTTAAACAACCAACTAGAGTCATGCCCTATGCTAAACAACGGTAGTATAGGGTTTGTTTTTCTTAATTAATAGTGTGTCATCTTTACAATTCGCGTCTTTACATATTTATTGAGTATGAATAATGTCACATTCCTCTTACAAAACATTGCCTCTTGTTAAAAATCATGCCTTGCCCCCAAACAATTCACACCGCTCCGTCATAACTACATGGAAAATAAATAAATATCGGCGATATTCCCCGCCCTCTGCCGAAATAAGGCAGGTAAACGACCTCGCCCTTCCTTCCTCCTGATGTGCACAGAATATCAATTAGTTGATCCTCTGCTCCTTCTTCCCACGTCAATAATGTTTAGTCTTACGCCCTGATGTCCGCTAACTTTTACTAGGAACTAGTGTAACTCGTATTGTCAATGATCTTGAGTCATTCGTATATGGGCTCTCTATAAGTGTGACCTATATTTATTTTATGTAAATCGAATATGTAGTTTAATTGCGAGAACAATACAATACACCTTCAGTAAGAGAAACAGATTCGTTTGAGGTGTAGAATCAAAATACTTAATCTGGTAATAAAATAGTTATTGAAGTAGAAGTATTCCATAATGAGTCTTTAGAATGAATCCATAGCATATTAAAATATATTGTACTTCTTTATCAAATAACTGCTGTATGTCGCGTATAATTTAAAAAACTTTATCTGTAATCATTGATTCCTAGCAAAATCACAAGTATCGTCCACTACACTGTAACTCAGCATCAGGGGGCCAAAAACGAAGATAATTAAACTGTTGCTCGGGTTCAGGGCTCCTGCCCTCTAATGCGAAACTAGTTTCATGCTTGACTGTCTCTGCGATTCATTGTAATGAAAAAATAATTCTGCTGTCGTACATGCGACATCTTTGGTCGGAATGGACGTTCGTTTAATCGGTCTCTGCAGGAAAAAAAAGCTAGATTACTTTTAGAAATTTAGTTTTTTTGACTTTTCGATTACAATTTTTATTCATTACGGGGAATTATAAATAATAATAATAAAATAATACGTGAATTTCATGTAGGACGTAACAAATTTTAATAATTACGGTGTATTTTGAGACAATTTGACTCTTCAATTTAGTGAATGTGTCCAGCCGCAGTCAATTTGCTGGTTCCCACAAAATTAACCGCACGTGTTCCTAGAATAGCTTTTAAAATTCCCTAATAAATTGTAAAATTCGTTCCATACATGCTGGCTCAGAGGGTAGTTGTATAAATCCCGTCGTACGTCATAAAACTAATTTTATATACTGCCGGGCCTCGGGTATAGGGTGGTTCCGAATCATTCGCCATAAGCGGGGAGATTGCCCGGTCGGCAAGGGGCGCCGGTGAAAGCGATACTAAGAAAGTATTCTTTGCAACTATGTTACTCACACATTGTGCGCTGGATAGATATTGACTTCACTATGTTTCTTAAAGAAAAAATGAATATATTTTTATGGGTCTGAAGTAATACCATTCTAAAATAAGTAAAATCGTTGATAATACCAGGTACAATGTACGCTCCCAGTGGCACCGCACCTGAAATTGCTCGTGTCGCCCGACCTGGGGCCGGAATGCATTAGATTATTTTATTACGGTTTCTTTTGCTCGGTTTTTACGGGCTGGCAATATTTCACCGCAAACTGCATTCCTGTGGCGAAAATTAACTTACACAGAAATGAAGCTAGCTACGTAGAATTACATTTATTTTTTTTTCTTTGAGTTGTGACGCCGTCAAATATTTCCACAAGTAAATAAACTGTAGTTTTCATTGATATCAATCTTATTAATTGACCTATTAATGCCAAATGTTTAATGGCGCGTGCGGAGTGTATATTTTATGTAGTAGGTGAACATTACTGAAACAAATGGATCGCGATAACTGCCTATAAACGTCCCATAAACATGTCATGGTGTATTATTTAAAAAACGCTTATAAATTCTTGATATTTTTTTGGCCTAAGTAATTATTATTTTATTACTAGGCCACCTTAGTTCTACTTGGGTGGGCTGGATCTAAATTTTTTTTATTGGTGGCAATTATTTCATTCATAAATTTCTAGAAACTACGTGAGTCTAATTGCCCTATACGACATGAAAATTATTTAATTGCGAATCACATATAAAAACATGTTGCTTTTACAGAGTAAATCTAATAAAACGTGATAGGTAATACTAAGGTGATCCCACTCCGCCGCCAGAGGGCGCCACCGCGAGCCATGTAAAGTTAACCCGCTCGCGCCGATGGGCTTTCAATATTGAATCTTGTAAATATGATTTGAGCGCCGCGCTTTCGCCAGCCGTATATTCTCACGTAGCTTTTAAAATGTCTCGTTGAAATGTAAATTTTTCATTTTATTTCGTTTTATAGCAAACCCCATTACTGTAAATGCGGGCGTTATTGCTTTATGTAGGTTTTAAAAGGTTACATTTCACGTTACGATGTTTTAGATATTTACAAAATTACAGATGTGGTATTACTATGCGTTTGTTTACAATTCCGCAAAATAATGTTGTGAATCAAATAAACATTGGCTTTTGTATTAAATGTTTTCTTAATATCTCCCTACATTTATAAAATTACAGCTACATTTTATAAGGGAGCACCTTTATACGAATCAAGAATGGTCAACAAAACAAATCATTGCTATTCTTTCAATACAATATGAAAGTGTTAATTAACTAAGTAGCCGTGCTCGAGAACCACAAAGTTGTATAATTTCCCGCCATACAATTACCGAAGATTAAGGAGTTCAGTCCGAAGTGAAACAATAATATAACCCGTGTTGTTTGCTATAAGTTCTCGTGTTTATTAGCTAGAGAAAACGAATGAAGGGCGGACTATTTACTCTGAATTTTGTGACTCGCGGTCATTTGTTGTTCATTTAGTTTGACTTGTAGAGAATGGAAAGTGATAATTAAACCAAAATCGCAACTTTATTTAGAAATTAATCGTATTTACTAATTATTGCATGGGCTAAGATGAAGTAAAACCTGCTGTTTTCTTAAAAAACAACTATTTTTCTTTGGTAGACGTTCTACGTGTGAAGTCCAGTGTCTTGCTTCCAAAGTAATAGATAAGATGTGAAACTTAACTCTCCTTTTGAAATCTGAATCTAAACGGTCCTTAATAAAACCCCGCAGACAAGTTATTCAAATTAATCATCTGAGTAATACCCTTCTGCTTGAATAAATCTATAAGACATCCGAAGAACGATTTTCGCATCGGGACGCTGCCTGAAATCAAATGACCATATTAATCTCTTTTAGGGCAATCCGCTTGGTGATAGATAGTGAGTATCTTTGCTATTATTATATGGCGTCTCAGGACGGTAATTTGTAAATAATCATAGGAAATCTTATAATGACGGTTCATAAAAACAGACAAAAAAGAGATGACGTCAGATAAGAACGTGTGGAAGAAGTAGACATGCTGCGCCGACCCCAAATAATAATTGGAAAATGAGAATAAAGGCAGGCGAATGATGATGATAAAAACAGGCAAAAAAATCTAAAAGCTATATTTGACGCTTATAATACGCAACAGTTTTAAATTCTAATAGAAATTGTACTACACTTACCTCAGCTACAAATCTCAGTCTTAAACATATGTGTCTCCTAAACGTGTTACATAAATCAAGCACAATGACAAAACCATAATCTCCTCTACGTAGCGACGTCAAGTGCGAGCTGTGCCAGAAAACGGTGACAATATTCACATGTACTATAAACACATATGACATAATATATGTATAGTGTTGCATCCCATCTGAAGCAAGAATTCTAAGAGACTACCACCACGTAATATCGCATTTCTGCTGTAATTGTGAAAGAGAGATGCCGAATGTAGGATTGGTGTTAAAACGTAAAAAGGAATGTGCGTCATGAAGAAGGAGAGAAGGAAAGGGACAAAACACAGATGTCAGTTGAGAAAAGAAGGAGCATCAGACGAGAAGACGAATTTAGTTTATTAAATTAATTATTTTACTTTATAATTTAAGTTTCACCGCGTTGCGATCCCCATTCTACATTTTGGGGGCTCTACTCCGTGTAGTGCGCCGTCTCGCTTCCTCACCAGCAACAGTCTTACTATGCGGTGTGGTCTCAGATATTTGCTCAAGACGTCGCAGAAGGTGTGCGGTACATGTTGCGCTTGTTGTTACAACTATGTTTATGTTTACCGTATTCTGTACATATGTGCTGTGGAACGTGGAGCGTTAACGTTGCGCTATTGACACTGTTGCAGTAACATGCTGCGAGACCAGTGTTAATTATTAAGTGTATTGTAGAGTTTCTTCTGTTTGTGGTTTGTATAATGCACAATAATAATATTTACTAACAAAGAAGATATTAATAATGTGTTCCATTTGTGTAAGTAAATTGAATTCTCTAAGTAACATACAATATACAACGTTGATAAAAGCGAGAGGCATTAAATGAAACCACATATTCTGTATATCATTATAAGGCTACACAACAAAAATCAAATCAATGTAAGCAATAGTTTAGTCACAGGATATTTTTTTAGTTTTTTTTTAGTTTGAACATGCTGTATCTTCCTGATTAGGTGACTAAGTTTTATAGGCATAGTTATCTAGTTGGCTCCGGTTGCGTCCGAAACTAGTCGGGCTATCCCGAAAAATACGCGTGAGTAAACCGTTATAACGTTTTAAGTATGAATCATCCTCACGAAAGTTATTATAAAAATATTGCTTACATTGATTTGATTTTTGTTGTGTAGCCTTATAATGATATACAGAATATGTGGTTTCATTTAATGCCTCTCGCTTTTATCAACGTTGTATGCTTGGAACTAATAATAACGTATCTTTATGGCAATATGTATATCCGTATTCAATAATTGTTAAGTCGACGGTATCCTCACCTGCAGCCAATGCTCGCGCACGTTTACGCATAAAATAGGGTACTGCAGCCATTTAAGGGCACACAGAAGGGCTGATCACCTCTGCTCCTCTGTAAATACTAATTGAAAGCGGTCACCATAGCCGAAATCGGTTGGGAAAGTAAGTAAGTAAGTAATTGTTAAGAAATTGAGCTTAAAGTTTCTTGGTGACGGTAATAATTTGTAGCAATAACACGTTAAAATTAAATAAATATTGTAAAACCTGTGTAAATAAACACGATATTTTCCCTATAATTGCCTGAACCAATAACTCTGTATGCGCACCAATATTGGCTCACTGGGAACTACCGCGAGCTTTTATATTTGATGCGAAACGATTGCACTTGGTATACAGCGCTCGTGCCAGCTTTAGTAAAGCAATATTTTACAAAAATGCTCGTAAAATCTGCATTTCATTTATTAAAAAACATGTAGAGTTTTATGAGTGCCTCGTATAAATATTAGCTTGCTTATACAGTTGCAAATCAAATCAAAACCAAAATGGTTTTATATTTAAAGGTGTTCTAAGTATGTGTGGTGTATCATCATAATTTTAACCTAGAATCACCCTCAGTTGGGTATAAGCATCCCTCTTTTTCTGTAACTCTCTCTGTATAGAGCTTCCCTCATTCAACTGCTTCTAGCAAAATTAACTATGTCATCAACTCAACGCTTTCGTCTTTGATTCCGGCGACCAGTTCTTAGCCACCTTTCGGTCACAGTTCGGCTCCATTAGCCGTCGTACGTGTAGCTAGATGTATATTTTGGTAAACATAACCTAGATTCGTAACAAACAACTATAAAGTATTAACATTTTTCACACGCATTTACTAAACTGTGCTACCCAAATTACAATGCAGTTGTAAACTTCTAGAAAACAAACAAAGCGACTATTTTATTCGAAATGTAGCGACATTTTCAGGAAAAGAATTCAGTAATTTAAACCCTATTTACAAGTTTTCAGTTGCACGCACTGCAATGGTAGCGAGAGCCGGGTTCGCAACGAGCCCGGTCTCAATGACCCATTATCGCGGCCGAGGGTTGCGCCTGTTTTCACAGCGCGCTCTTTATTTTTGTATTTTGTTTTATGTGTATTTCGTGAGGCCATTTTTATTATTTCAAGGAATGCCCCATTACAGGGCAGCCCTCAATCCTATTTAGGTGTTTCTCTTTAACGATTTTTGTAACGTCCGATACCAAACATTTTAAAATAACTTGTTCATGATAGTCTTCAGTTATAGTTAACATTCGCGCCTAATGGCCCTTAATACCAGACTCGACTTCTTCGAATCTTACTTCGTTTGTCGTTATGAACTTAAATAATTGAATTTACTTAATGATTATTTCGTAACTTATGCTATTAACATTAAATTACATTTGCAAGAATGGCTTAAAGTCGGAACGGTAATTTTAGGAATTACCATTCCGACTTTAAGCCAGTCTTAAAAAGCCACATAGCTTATATATACTTGACGACCAATTCTTTCTAAATGAATATAATAAGAAAACCTAGAAGGGTGCAATAACTACATAAGGAACGCAGAACACATGTGATACCAATAATACCTATTTTGTACTAAAATATAGAAAATTAAATAGTGTAAACAGTACACTAGGGGCACAACTAGCACCTTTATAGGTGCACTAGTTGTCTCGCATTCATTTGTCGCCTGCGGGTCTGAACGACCCATTACTGCAGGCGCGGGGTTACATACAACGCTACTGTTTGGGTCGCCGTGTTACCTGATAAACAAGAACACGCTCCTATTTGCTTTGCTATTTTGTCAAACGAGTTTGTTGGTGTTTCTGTAGTCAGATTGTAAACGACTACACAACTAACTAAACATTGGTGTAATAGGTGTGATTTTGCAGAATCAATTTTACAAAAAAGCATGAATATCTTGTAGATTCTTGTTTCGCATCAATTTTTTTTTATCATTCTTTACTATGTTGAAGGCTCAAATATCAATCGCATAAAAACGCGAAAATTGTATTTAACTACACCTAATCACTTTGCCAGAACACCAAAATTAAAAAAATACCTATTTCAATTTCGAACCGCCATCAAAACATACAAGAATTCATTCCTAAATTGAAACTAACATCGCTATTCCATATGAAAATATATTTGTATGAAGCTATTCGCATGCAGTGGGTACTTATGTTGTAGCAAAATACTCTGCAGCGCTCTCAATGATACTTGGCTACACAAACTCGAACCATTTGCGTTTATATGCCGTACTCATACTGCGTAACTTGAAATTCAAAATATGAAATGTTGAGCGTATGTGTATTAAATGTTATTGGATCTGTTTTGAGGTTGTGTGTGGTTGATAGGCTATTTAAGTAAATTTAATGATATTTTAGTATTATTAATAGCTAGTGAAATTGGTTGTTAAATGCGGTATCTAACCGATCATTGTATGAGCTATATCGTATTAGTTCATGATGGTTCAATAAGTGTTTTTGATAACAGTCTTGAAAGTATTTTAATGAAGTCTTATATAAGGTTCAGTAATTTATGAACACAACTTTCTTCAGTTGCCAACCCAAACTGTAGGAAGGTCATAAAGATAAATTTCCCCTCATAAAACGATAATACCTATAAACTGCCTGAAATCGGTTTAGTTTCGCGCATAGTTCCCAGTTGACGCAGTATATACGTCACCCCGTTACCCTTGAACTCTCCTAAATATACAAATTGAGTGCGGACCGAATGTTCCAAAAAACCCGCCGATCTAAATTACACCACTCATAAATTACTTTTTTGTTAACCTTCGAACGACACAATGGGTCGTTAAGACCGCGCCGATATTCGGATTTTCGTCAACTTTCGCTTAAAATAAGGTAACTTTCGAATATGTTTTATATTTTTTTGTGGTTTTTTTTCTCGGATGTTGTATGGAATATCCGAGGGCTGCGGATGATTTCAGTTCACTCGCGTAGATTGGGATTGGCTCGTGCTAAGCGGCCGGGCTCGGAAAATTGCGGATATACGCATGGGATGTAGCTCTCAATAGCTTTTTGTATCGGTTTATTGAGCTCTATTAAAGCGATACAGCTTTTGTGCTAACATATTGATGGCCTTGTGGTTAGTTACTTCAAAGTTACGTTGTTGCTCAACTTTACGCAAGTAAAATGTTAGACATTATAGTTTCTTGAAAGGTATATAAAGGGAATTTCCTTTACAAAATTATTTACGTAAAAAAGCTTTTAGACGAGAATTTAAAATGTGATCCTAAACCCAATTTGGCACATGTGAATATGATGTATAGTGAGGGCACGCTGCCGACTTTAATGCATAAATATTCCAACAATATCGTAACGCATGTTCCCTCCATTAATATTTAATGTACCCTCTGTTGGCAGCTCACAAATCAATATTTTAAACAACTTCCTGGTACCTTGGCCTACGCCATTGAATATTACATGCAGTCTTCTTTGAAGAATAATTGCCAGTTGTTAGAACATGCGTAAATAAATAAATAGAAAACACGATCAAGTAATTTTGATGTTTAAATCAATACTAAAAAAATATTGTCTCACGTAGTCAGTCTGTTACAGGTTAAAATTGATTTGGGAATAGTTATAATTCCGA
The DNA here is from genome assembly GCA_941860345.1 of Chrysodeixis includens. Taxonomy (NCBI): domain Eukaryota; kingdom Metazoa; phylum Arthropoda; class Insecta; order Lepidoptera; family Noctuidae; genus Chrysodeixis; species Chrysodeixis includens. The sequence goes on along the minus strand of OW796107.1, from coordinate 632,520 downwards.
AAATACTAAACTACTAATACTACTAATACTACCATTTGTCGTCACCTAAGCAGATAAACCAATTTCAATAGCATAGAATAGTACACATTTGAGATGTATGTATAAAACTATTAAACGGATTAATTATAACATTCCAACTAATAAACATTTAACAATTAAATGTACGAAGCAAATTAATTACTACAGTACTCCGTAACATGAGGCGATTCGTTGTTCTTTGCCTATCTCACGCAAACTTGTAATCCCAGAGAGCACCCGACACGCTGGGATTACAAACTTCGCAAAGATTTAAATTAAACGTTTACCGCTAAGTAATCTTGTTTGGAAAATGTCGCGTATTTTTAAGGAAGATTGAAGTTAAATGTCATTTGTGTAGACCCTCAATTTTTGTTACGTTTTCATTTAGAGTTGGTAATTGTTACAATAATAATATAGCTATTAGTCTGTCCTGTTGGTCTAGTGGTTATTGTCCCTAAATACACCCATTGTTAGGTGAACCCAAAAATGGGTGTAATTTAATTATAATATGTTTTTATTTAGAAATATATAAGTATGATTATCGGTTGTCTAGTACTCATAACACAAGCTACTTAAAATGCTTAACTTGAGACTAGAAAGCGTTGTGTGAACGTTGAGAAATAAGCAGACATATTTTTATCAGTAACTCTCCTCGTGTTCTTCTTGTATGTATAACTTAACCAACAAAAACCCTTGAAAAAGCATCGAAATAAACATTTAGTTGGGAACGTTTCCAAACAAACTTGGCAACGCCAGCAATACTCAGGCTTTTTGTTCACGATGTATAAGTGAACTCGAAATGCAGCTGCGTACCGCGTTACGCAGTGTTCCTTTAATGTTCTACGTAGTTAGCAATATCTTACAAGTACGTCCATCTTTAGATAGCAGACGATATAATGGGCTGTCTAAGACACCCATTTAATACTCAATTTATTTGATAATCGTATTAAACAGATTAAGTTTCGAACTTCTAAACATGTCTAGTTCGAGTTTATGAATGTTCTGTACTAATATCACCAACTTCTCTAAATAATTAATTAATTAATTATTAATGTTGTTTGACAGCAATGACTAATTGCTAAGTTCAGTGGCGCTAACTAATTTAATTTCTTACAACCAATAATACTTCAAAGCCAATTATTTACGTCTGCTCATAATAATAATTTGTATAATACACTTAAATTCTGGTGAGAGACAGATTCAAAACTCATTGGTAATTATTTATTTAAGCTTCTTATACAAATATTGTATACCTAATGCGGAGGACTTAATGCCTAAAGCATTCTCTACCAGGCAGGCGGTCAACCATAGGTTGATGCAGATAAAATAAGAAGTAGGTGTATAATAGGAAAACAGAGTATAAGTACTTATCTTATACAGAGACAATTATTCTTAAGTACCCGTCTGAACTCTTCACTAAGTTTATATTTTCGGACAATAAAATTACAACAAAATGAAATAAACGTGAATGAACGTTCGGCTTGTATGAAAAGCTCTCCGGTTACCGAGATTAATATTCTATTTCTGTACGAACTCAACTTTTGAATAAATCGGTTCACCGGTTACGGTGTTATTGAGTTACAAACTTTACGTTAGTATTTAAACTTTTACATTCATCATCATAGTTGTCCATTCATATTGATAGTATAACTGTTATCACAGTATCTGTTGTAATAATTCTACTTTTATCATTAATATCTTTCAACCGCTTTTTATTATTAAGTGGGTGGTGCACGTGGGATGTCTTTACATATGAAATTGACGTTTTGTCGAAATAACGACTTTGACATGAAATGTTTGGTTTTCGGTAAAAAAAAATCAGATTCATATTGGTTTTAAATTAAGGTGTGTATACTTATGTATAAAATACTGAGATTCATTTAAATATTGATAAAATCTCCGTATACAGTATGTCGTATAGTAATCATCTTTAGTAGCCGAATCCATTCATTGATAGAATGTTAATTTCGGCCGTTAATCTATAAATAAAAAAAATATGAAAAATCACAGTTATCACAAATTCCATATCAAAATAAGTGAAGCGTGTCATTTAAATGATGTCACAAGCGTCAGCCGGCGTCATTCAGCGGGCGACGGGTTAATTCTTTTTGACAGTTACGCGACGTGACTGCAGCGCTACGGTTAATTGCCAATTTACATATAGATAGTCGCATAGACCGCAGGGAGGGTTAATGAAAGCCCCGAGCGAACAACATTTGAATCGCACAATTACGTAATCCCAGCTCATGTATATATGACTGTGATTCATTTGTAGTTCTGTTTGTTTTAATCATAAACAAAAACAACCCTGCTTTGTGGAAAATAATCGGGATTGTAGGTTCTCATGGGCATAAACGAAGGTGGATTTATACCAAGTCGGGCGTTGTGTTGAGGCCCGGGGGTCGTGGCGCGGTGCGGCGGTGGCCGGCAATTATTCCGCTCCGATGCACATCGCTTTATTGAAAGCTAAACCTTCGATCTCTCAGCCGATACAGGGTATCTACCGGTATACATCCATTGTCGAGTTTTTCGCCAAAACTTTCCATTTTCGTACTTTGTGGTCCTTTTTTCCGGGTTTACAGGCTCGATAGCGTAATCTTGATAAATTGTTTCGGGGATTTTACTACAACTTTTTAGTAAACAGTTTGATTTATTGTTTCGGTTTAAAACTAAAGATTACAAGATACGTATTTGAAAAATAATTCTTTACTACCAGAGTATTATTACCAGACGTTTTCCTTTTGATCTAGTTTGATTTTAATCATTAGGACAAACATTGAATCCTAACTAAACAGACCGCTTGAAAGTTCCTTCTGACTAACCATTGCTTTGAGCACCCGACTGAATTCGAACCAGTGGAGTGTGAGCGCCGAGTGCATCTGGAATGAGAACAACTCTAAACATCAGGTCCTTACCTTAGCCGTCATAGACCGCTGACGTGCAATCAAACGACTAATTAAATAGCTGTAAAAATAAAGCATGGTAAATCCTTCATAAATCCCATTTATTCTGGGTCTCACAACGTGGTGTATCGAATTACCCTTGAGCGATACTATTGTCTACAGAAAGTATGGTTTACCTAACCGACAACTGATGTTAATCTGATGAGTTCATTGTTTGTAAAATCGCTGAAATTGACGTTTGACAATCTTTTAGTAACCTTGCTATAAATAAAAATACATTAGTAATATGACAACACCTGAAATAAATCAATGGCACCTTTTACAATAAGTTTGTATTTGAATCAGTGCAATTTCGAAATCACAAAAGAAAATAAGGGGGTTACCTGGAAAGTTTTCCGGGAGTTTTGAAAATTGGGTATTTTATAGATTTGGATATGCTCTTTTCGAATTTTTACTTTGCCACCTCGTACGACCGCCGCTCGCGCCGCCATTTTGAAAAAATGGCGCCCAAAAACGGTTTTTTGGGAATATCTCCTTTCTGAGGCATTTTACGAAAAAAACAGTTTCTACAAAATTAAAGTAGAAAAAAATTCCTACACTTTATGTCTTATTCACTTTTTCATAAAATCAATAGTTTTGGATGTACGAGCACCGCAAAGTATTACTTATTCATCTGCACCACCACGTGTTTTTTGTATATTTGTATATGTACACATACCTATGGACACGGTCCACATGTGTCAGGTGGTGCTTGTATTTAAAGTACTGATAACATCTGTTTACCATTTTTTAAGCAAATGAAGCAATTCTGATTTGAATATATTTTTTGTATTTGTTTTCTTTGATTTATAAATGTAATTATGACGATACTTTAGCAATGCTGAATCTTGATAGCGTGTCTTTTTTTAATATACCTATCATAATATACATTGTGAGTTGGTGATACTCAGCTAGAAATTATTCAGCTCTCGTAAAACTCTTATTGAGCTCATTATGGTAATGTATACGGTGAGGACCGAGAGGACCGAGGATTGGAGGACTGGAGGGCCCAGGCCTCCGTTATTGTTAGTCCCATCCGAGTGTCCTTGAATCTTTTAATTAGATCATATCCCGCCCTTTTTATTAGCTTTGCTCTTATGTCAGGCTTTTTTGTTGATAATGTCTTAATTTTATACATTTTGTTGTTTAAAATTTGTAGCATATGTTGCTTTTTATAGGCGTAGTCGTGTGTATTTATTTTATCAATGATCATTTCTATATTCAAGTTTTTGAAGATACACACAAACTTAGAAATCACTGTTAAAACATAAATTACAATAAAAAATGTATCAAAATCACATTTCTAGCGGGAAATAATTTTGAACTTGACAAATAAAAAGTCATAACAATGCCTACGTCATTCATGTACATCAATAAAATATATGTCGGAGAGGTGGTATATGTCGAAGAGTTCGTATACCTATCCAACCTGCGTGGTGTAACGCCGATGCCAGTGACAATAATTATGATGATTATTTGTGGAACGTCAAGTATGACAGTTGGAGTCTAGCGACTGAATTACTTGGGTGTGGTCTGTACTGCGGAGCCGTGGAGTCTTGGAAGATGAACCCAGAAGGCGAACGGACGGAAGTGCAGAACTCGCCAGCGTTTCACAATATAATCTTCCACGTGTTTGTAAAACCAATCATGTAATTGTAATAAACGATAATCAAGCGAGGTAACGAAGACTTTATTTCAACAAGACATTCAATATGGCTGATGAAGACTATCTAAACGCTCTGCCAATACATATCCTGTCCGTCTCATCCTACATATAAATAAACATTAAACAAACAAGTTATTAACCGTCTAAGCAGAAAGCCTTATTAATGTCAATAACGACAGGATATCCTGTACACTTTAATTGAACAGAGACAAGATTTTACTATAAATAAATATCGGATAAGTAAGAAAACAGTTTGTAAGAAATATCGCCTACACGATAACTAAAATAGCATGATTAAATAATTACTTTTATCTCAAGAAAGTGTTTTCTTTGTCTTTGTTTCTTCCTTATTACGCTACATTACTTATTAAATTGTTTATGCGAAGTATACAAAGTAATGTTACTTTTGTTACATTATCGCTTTGAAATATAAATTGAGTTAATAATATTAAATGCTCAATGTATTTACCCGGTGAAATAAGTTCTTCTTTTTATAGCAAACAAGATGCTTACAAAGAATTTATAGGACAGCAATGAGTTGTTAATAAAAGACACAAGGTTAAAAAAATACAAGTGGCTTAAAAATAACACGTAACTTCTATGTATATGATATGATTACAATATTATTTTTAACTCTTTTTAATACTACATTTATGATACTGTTTTATAGTTGTTTTTTTATAACTACTTACCCGTAGTTTATTATCATAGTAATAGAAATCCCTTCCAAGTTCCTGTATCGATTCATAAAGGTAGCTTCCCTCACCTCCACAAACATTATTTCCGGCGAGCAAAGGCTGTGTTTGCTAATCTCACGCTTTCAGCCGCTGAATGCACCACAAGTGGCCGCCTGAAAGAAAGTAAATAGCCTGTGAGGGGACACCGGCGCTGTGGGCTGGCCTCACTCTTGTTAGATATTAGAGTGTACTTTGGTAATGGCCAGATAGAGTAAGGAAAATTGTATTGATTTATAGATATCTTTTTATATAGAAATATTATTTAGAGTTTTGTGAGTATTCATTGAAAAAAGATCACTTTTTGTAGTTATGTTCCAAGAAGTCAAAAGTGAAACATAAAAAATGTAAGTGCGAACCAAATTTAACAAATATTTTTTGTTTGAAAGCATTAAGATTCTTCTAAGATTTTTTTATCGTTTAAAGAAGAAAATAATAATTTGTAAATAAATACTATACTACAAACAACTGTACTACAAAAAATATTTAGCTTTGAGGAAATAATAAGGAAAAAATATAGACGAAGAAACTAAAGATAAAATCACAATCACAAGGATCCAAGCAAAGTACGAGATGCTATCCTTAAAGCATTCGCTACGTATTGAAGTAAACAAAAGCGTAGCGCGCCAGCTATTTCTCATCGTCCCGAGGCTACGCCTGCTACGACGTAGGCTGCCTACGGTGCTACGAGCGTGCAACTGCATTCACGCCTTGAGATTTAGGTCAACTATGCTTAGAACGTCGTAGCACCGAGTGAGAATATTTGAGGGGTTCTATTTCTAATATTCTTGAGATATAGTGTACAAATAAGGTTTATTTTGTTATTGACTATCATAATGTAAAAGACAAATAATAATGTAAAAGATTTTTAACTTGTTTAAAAATGGACGTTAGTGATGTTATTAGCTATTTTTGCTAAATGTATCGAAAAAATAAAATTTTAATCAATATAGGTTTGTATGTTCCTTTTCGTCCATAATACTGATACAAAATTACCAGTTCTCAATGATCCCTACATACAACTAAAATACAATGCTGGCTATAAGAATTTCGAGAACAATCTAAAAATAGAACCTTAGTTTAATATTACGTAAAGAGTAGTTGAAAATCTGTAGACGCGGGCCAATAACGGTAAAAACAATTTTTAGGATATTACATTTAGTAGGTCAAGAGGACATAAGCCTTATATCGGCCACTCAGCAGCTTTAGGGTTGCCACGTTACAGTATATACTATTTGTTCTACATTACTCGAAGACTGGGAGATAGGGTTATTTTTAACAAATAAATATTGTTTTAAGCTGTTATAGCAGTTAATACGTTTTACTATTAGCAATACCTTTTTTTAAAACATAACGAATAAACGTTATCTTATCGCAGAGCTTTATTATTTATGGGCATTTAAATACCAGTCAGTTTACGTATTGTGCATTCCTGCACATATAGATTACAATTGCTATACCTAACAAGCTTACCCGTATATTATGTTGTAAAAGTGTTAGTTGTATAATTAAACTAGATTCGTATATGTCTTCGCCAGCATCATCATACCCCTGCCCTTATCCCAATTATTTATTTGGGGTCGGCGCAACACGTCCTCTAGACGTGTTGCTTAAAGTTTTGGCTATGGTTTTATAGTCGGCCGCCTGCCTGACACTAACCCTCTTTGGGAATGCGATTGTTGGTTGTTTACCCGCCACCATTCGGGTGACCCAAGGTGCTTGGTACAGTGCACTGGGTCTTAAGGTCCATTAGTCGCCTTTTACGACACCCAGTGGAGTATATGGGGTGGTGCTATTCTTTATATCCGGACACCACACGGAATTATATGTCTTCGCCAGCCCTATAGGTTATTTCAGGTCAAGACAGCGCCAGCCTCCGAAGAATTCCAATTTAATTCATGGCACCCGTTTTATCGTAATCCTCGGCCGTTACGCCGAAGCCTTCGCATAAATTATCTCGACAGCTGCCATTAACATCGAATTATACTTCTAAAAGAAAAACTTCAAAAGTTTCACTTTAAAGTATAACTGTAACTCATAGCAAGTTATCGTAGTTTGAACGAACCATAGTTTGGAACTACGAAGTTTGACGATGACAATTTTATTTGGAAACTTTGGAGTATTAGTTGTGGATTTATTGATACCTAGTGCTTGCTTAAAAAAAATGTAGAAGAAATTATGAAACAAAAATATCTTCACATGTCATATAAACTAATCTGATATCCACTTAAAATTCAACATTAGTTATAATAGAGTATACGTTCCTATAAGTTCATTCGTAAATGTGCTGTTAAAAAAGCTTTTTATTTTAGTTTCTGTTTCCATAAATGTTTATTACAGCCTTTAACATTTGCTGGCAGATGAATAAAAGCCGTACTAAAAACATCCAATAGTAGTGCAGTAGGGCGACATTCAATATGATTGCGTGTCCATTGCTCGTTACTCCAGAGCGCTGGATGTAATCGGCGACAATAACGCCAGTGTACAGGCATAAACTGGAAACAGTCGCCGGCGAGTGAAATATTATCGGCAATTACATTGCGTGGTTAATATTTTCATTCCAAAAATTAATATTTTTCGCTCATTAGGTGTACTCACGATATGTAGTTGTTGCTAGGTGTTACACCGTATTAATATTTATACGAAAGAAAATCTTATGTGTCTTTTCAAATATATGCTGCTGAACTAGATATGTGAATAGAATAGACATTCTGTAAACATTATTAATTGGAGGTTACAATATATTTCTCCTTATTTAATGTGAACTCGTTGCTTCATATTGTCCATACATAATATAAAACAAAGTAACTTCCTGCGTCTGTCCGTCCCTGTACGTAAGCTTAGATCTTTAAAATTCCGCAATCGATTTGGGTGCGGTTTTTTTATTAGGTTGACTGTTTCAAAAGAAAGTTTATACAATATGTCAGTATTGTACCCGTGCGAAGCCGGAACGTGACGCTAGTAATCGAACCGGCTTTGTTTTGCTCTAACTGTATTTCTAAGCAAAACTCTACCTTTTGTGCAAAATATTCTTACATACGTAAGTTTACAAACAAACTCAACAAATTTCACGATCCCGCATTACTGTGTTGCATCAGGCATCTCATTAACGTTCACAACGTTTGTTCCAGGGCGCGATCATAACCGACACCGTTTTAACTCAACATGAACGCGCGAGACTTATGGTAAGTTCACATTCTACTGCTCTTGTCTAGAGTAAGGTATAAAGTCACAGACGTCGCAATAAGAAACGTATTCGGTGGGACATTTCGTAAGATGAATGTCGCGCTATATGGCAGCTCTTAAGTTGTACATGTAAAGAGTTATTGTTCACGTAAATATAAGATTTAATTAAATATTTAAAGTTTTATTACCCGTCGCACAAACAGCGGTGCCTTAATTCTGTGTCTCCATAGTAAACTGAAATAAGTAATTTTAAAATGTTATATTGCGTGTGCAATAAACATATCCACGTGTTCATTATTTTGAAGGCTAAATTCTCTTAGACAGGTATTCAGTAAATTAAATAGATTGCCAAAAAATCATACTCTCCTTTTATCGATATACCAATCTCTTACCCATAATACACGTCTGCGCCTATCACCGAAAAATCTGCTGCCATAAATAAGAATACGTCAAAAATAGTCGACGCGAAGCCTCCCGGCGGATCCCGATAATCATCGGTAATTCACAAAAAGTCAGATTACATTTTGAATCGAGGTTTGAAAAGGGAAAATAAATTATAGAGGCGGGCCTTGATAAATCGTGGCGGCGCCCAGCTATGGCGGACGACATTTTTCTACCCGTTTTCGTTTAAGCTCAGAATTTGGTGAACATTTTAAGGATAGGATGTCGTCGTGAGTTAGTGGCCGCTTGTTCGTGTATTAAGGGTATTTGTGTGGGCTTTTCTTATGGTAATTAATGATTTATAAAGCCACAAAAAAGTAGAGTTCACATATTATGTATCAGCCAACGTCTAAAACTCTGAAGTATTGGTATTTTACATAGGTATTCAAGTAATCTCATTTATCAAAACAGAACGTTCAATTGTACTTTGTAAAGTACTTGAATTCTAGTACTATAAAATGTAATTTCAAACTGGCATAATACACCAAACCTTCCTCAACCGCAAATGATTTTAAAACCTCCTTCATTTGCAAATCAGATTGTAGAGCCACTAAAAGCCCTAAGCTAATAAGTGTAATAGCTTAAATCCTAAGTTAATCAAGGCTGGCAGTTTATTCCAGATTTTAATTAGCATTCAGTAGGCGCCACGCCGACGCTCTCAGCTCTATGGAGGTATAACTGAGGAGGTATAGCCTGCCTACTCATATTTAGTTACGAGGCTCATTACTTAAACTTTGATGAATTATGTTTGGTACAGTAGTTTCACCTGTATCACCTTGAAGTGCTATAAAGTGCTTGAATTATAACACATTGTAATTACTCTAGAATAATCATCTACAGATCAAGATTTCTCCTTCTTTTAACTGCACATTATTTACACTAAACGTAAAGATAAATAATATAAACAATAGTATCTACCTACATACATATGTTTTATCTAACTGCATTGGTACATCTCTCAATACGCTGCAGTGAGCTTAGCCCTAACTCTTGTTAGTGACCGGGATCAAGCCGTAGTTATCACGGATTTGTGAGCACCTGCGTCTGAGCTGCGGCCACTGTAATCCTCGCCGGTCTAATCACACTGAAGGGAATTTAGATAATTGTGCCGCAATATGTCGAATACGACTTGGTAGATGGAGGTACTATGTTATACCAATATAGTGCCTTATTACATTATTCTGATAATTCAACTTCTATTGCGTAAAATGCGTTAAATTCGCGCCCAAAATATGACGTCATTTGTTATGTAGATTAATGATTTCTCGGCGAAAACACCAAGAATTTTCCTTCATAAATAATCCCCACAAAAAGAATGTTGAGTTATTGTTATACCATAAGTTAGGCAAAGTTTGTGAGATTTATTCATAGCGCCCATAGCAACAGCCGAGTGGATGTTTGAAGGACACCGGGTACCTCACGCCCTCCGGAATGCGCTGAAAAGGGACGTACCCTCCCCCGCTGACGCCCGTCACAGACTTGATTGAAATAGGATGCGTGTCCACAATTTATGCTAAAAATAAACCCGTGTACGGTATTTTTCATAAGGGAATTGGGGAGCTGAGATAGATAGGATTGTGGTGGACAACAATAGCTGTGATATGTATGTAGGCAGATAAAAGAGAATAATTTCTGGCTGCCAAATCCGTTTACTGTTATTGCTCTTTAAATAGAACAATTAAAATATTGGCCCAAAATCACCTACATTTTCCGATACACGCTTTCAACTGTTCAATTAAACTATTCCACATGCGCCAGAAATCAAATAAAAAATGTACAAAATGGCCGCCAAGTTTAATACCCAAGTGATTTCGCTCCTGATTGAGATTAGACCTTAACCTAAAGCGCTAGAGATAGTATTCCTCCGCGACACGCTCCGAGTGTCCTGGTTGGCGCTGCATTTTGCATTCATTTCCCTGGACGATATGAGTGAACTAGGACGGCGGTTTACTGCGCAGGCATTACGAATTAGGGCCACAAAGTGCACTAATACATAACTAATATGCCCCCGACGACAGTTTGCGCAAGTTTGGTTACATTGCGGCCTCTAGCTGGCCCCCGTGCCCCCAGCGCCTCCAGTGCTTTCTCTGCTAATGTTTAATAATGTTAAGTTAGACTTAGGAAACTATTGTCACAAATCTGGTTGGGTAGTTAGTGAGTAGTAGATTTGATTCCTAGTTCCGATATTTTCAGAAATAGGAACCAAATTGTTGTTAGCGTTTATGCTAAGCAAAGTTTTTTCAGTAATGAACTCCCAATTTCCCGGCCTTGGTTGAATAGCAAAACAAAAAACGAAGCCTTGGCAAACACCATGCGTTAAAAAATAGCACTTTTATTTATTTCCTACCTTTCTATTAAGTTAAGCTGGCAACATTTACTCGGTAATGCTACCTTAAATGTAAATGTAGCCTATTTATTGTGTAAGCAAAGCCGGGGTTCGAAGTTGGCAGATAGCCAGCGCCGTAGCGCCCAGGGTGTCTGGCCGTCAGGGCTGCCAGACAGTTTGGCTTCCAGCGCCATTGTCTGAGGCCTTCATAACGGCACCAATGGAAAAGAAATTCTGTCCCATGTCATCAGGGTTGAAATTGAAGTGGGCTATTGTTACTTCTTCGTAACCCAATTAATACGCAAAACCAATTTGGGATTTCCAATTGGCAGCGATGAGGTATGTTTGTACGGCAAACACCGCTCATTGTAGATAGGACTTTCAAGAGTTGATAGTGTTATCTATCAATTTAATTTCTGAAAATGCTAAAATTAAATTGTTTAACAAATGTATATTTGTAGAATTTTAAAAGCAATCGGAAAATTTTAAACAAAATAAATTACAGAAATAGGACCTTTGACTGCTCCATCAGAATAAATAAGATGTAAACCTATTCTAAACACAACTGGAATCTACAATTCCCACTTTCATGGTCATAAAATGTAGCTGGGCAGAACGTGTGTTTCGTGGATCTAATAAATGACTACTGTTTGTCGTTTGCTGGGCAGCCCTAGCGACGTTACAATCAGCTTAGGTGACAACCGGTATCGAATTGTTATCGATTGTTGTATAACGAGTGCTTGTTGCCAATTCAACGGATTTCTAGTTGGGCGCTTTTTCACGGATTTCTGATAATAAATCTCTCGACCCTCGTCTCGACTTTGCTAATCTAAATTGTGTTACCTGCTTTCTTCACGTTACTTTGGGTTTATTTCTAAAGGCATATTCTATACTTAAAAAATACTACTAATAGATGAATACTGAAGTGATAATTCAAGAACGTCACTTTCTTATTATTGTAGTAAATTATATAATTATAGAATATCTCGCACGAGTTCTCGCAGTGATCACTAAACAGTTAGATGGCGGCGTGATTCCGGTCGTCCCCCGGGCCCGTTCACCGCTCGCCGGTAATGGCGGCCAACGAACGAACTGATGAACTACATTCCCCACTCGCGGTCGGACAAACTAATTATTTATTCAGAGAATAACGCCAACATTTTTGGGTCTTTATGTGTAGCTATTTATTTTGTTTACGACAGCGTTTTCCCGTGTGACGTAAGCTGGCGCGCAGTTGTTACGTCAGTGGTTTCGTGCTTTACTAAAAAAATATGGTAAGGCTGGTTTTGATAGAGTAGGCTTATATTGTTGTGATATTTTATTGGTAATTCAGTAAAAAGTAGAGTGTTTTAAGTATAGGAGGCCTCTTGTGTGATACATGTTAATTAATTTTGTAAATAGCGCAAAAATTGGAGCTGGAAAAATTTGTATAATTCGGTCGACGACTTTGCTTGGTTTCTGAACAGTGAATCATTAGTATACTATGCAAAAAGATAGTATTAGTACCTACCTTTGTCAAACCGCTTGAGAAACGCCGGCAAACATCGAAAACACAAAGGTCAAGGTTATTTTATCTTGACAAGAAGACGTTTGCTGTAATAACCGCGCTGATATATTGACAGCAAACTGTACAAATGCTCCAACAACGTCTAAACGTAACAAAGTGGATGTCAGCTAAGAAAAATGCCCAAATATAATATCATTATTTATTTGGTGCGAACCGTCATATATCTTTGTTAGAAGTAGAACGAGGCTGAATCATTAATCATTTCGTCTTAGATATTCAATGTACGCCAATATTAACTTATGCGACCTACATTCTGAAGATGTTTTATATGTTTACAACATGAATTGATTATTAGGAACTCATATCGATGAGTATAAAGGACGTTTGGATTCATCTAATCAAAGGAAATATCATTTGATTCTTGAAAAGATGTCTACAGCCATACAAATATTTACATGAGAAAGTCCTTTACCTTATTTTTACTTAAAGGAAATTTTGAATTAAATTGCTCTTACGTTCAAATAAAAAGTATTTTATCAGTGACAGTTTCGCGACGGGGAAATGTAACAAAAAATAAAGTAACACAATAAAGTAGACGGCATTTTAAATTAAAAAGCAGCGCAACACCGAAATAGCATCAAGCTGTAGCTTACCGAGCACTTCCCTATTTCGTATGAACTTTACTTTCAGTGCTTTCCACTATTTACTACATTTCAAAGTAGCTCGTGTAGCCGGCAGGCGAGCTACTCGCCCTCCACTGGCGCTGAAGTGCCCGCAACCGTGTCGAGTGCTAGCTGCGGGGCGAGTGCGGAGTAATTGGAGCGAGTCGAGTCGCACTCGCCTCCGCGACTCGCGATATTATACCTTCCTTATGTTCACAAGAAAACTGTCACTTTAAGCTACGACTATTTTTATTTTAGTTTCATGTCTCGTGTCGTATTCCCGCAAAGCATTATCTATTGCTGGTTTGTCGTTCTCGGTTCCAAGAAACATTTTTACTAAAATTATGGTTATTTTATAACAGCGGGAGATAAGAAAAGCTTACATAGGCCCGCGGGAAATCGCCGTTGACTTATAACCACGAGTCACGATATTATAAAAAAAGGGGTCGAAAATGGTAAAGCTTACGCGTTGTGCGTCTGTTTTTTTCCTAAATATACATTGATAAACAATGTTGTTAAAATGTACTGAACAAACTATCATTCCTAATTGATGCGTCTTAGTAAGTCAAAGTTGTTACTCGTCGCAATGTTTACTACCTAGTTCGTTCAAGCATTTATTTAATGAATCTCTTACGATTCTGATTGCCAGACAGTAGTCTGATAGCGCTATCATTAATCATAAAATAAATTGCCAGTTAAATCCTACCGAGTACCTCACGATATCAATAGAACGGCTTTTCAGCGCGATACGCCTCAATAACCCGCACTACACGCTGTTGATTAAGGCCGATTCACCAGGTAACATTAAAACCGGGGTTTGAGGAACTAAGGTTTTCACGAGTTTAGAATTTACGAATAAACCTAAAATGTAGCTTCACCAATTTGTTTTTATTTATTTTAGGTTACAGGCTTTTTTATTTATTTTAGGCTACATTTATATTTTATTTTTCCATGATGCCTACTACCCTAAAAATTCAACTAAATTTGAGTCAAGTGATGTAGTAAACAATAAAGATCAAGATACACTGGCTTTAACTGATTTAAAGTGAGCATCGATCATAGTTATATATAATTTGAGTTCTGAGTGCAAATGCTAAGATTACCTTCAACTAATCGCGTTCAAATTTAACAGTGAAATCCGTCCTAAGTCGTCCGATTGAGTGCGCGGCTTATCTATTCAGGAGCGCTGTTAAATCGTGTATGCTACCCTGTGACATACATACCTTACTTGTTTACTGTGTAGTAGGTATATATTATACATATGTGCATTAGAGATAATGATGCGATTAGTTCCACAGAGCATATGTCTGCCCCTATGATCGTTCAAGCGTTCGCCCTGCAAAGGAGCGGAGAAATCAAAGGATTTATACAAAGAGTTCATACGTAGCTGTTTATTATCGTTTTACTTTCTTCTAATTATCTGCTGTTCTTAAAAAAACAGATTAGCTATGTTATTCTAGGATATGTATTAAGTTTTGTGATTATTAAATTTCATTTATGTAAGTGGTGTTTTTTGTGGCTATTTAAGTATAGTTAACCTCTTTTTACTGTAAAACAATTTATCAATATTACTTAAACTTACTCTGCTGGTATTCGAAGACGCACCACAAAAGCCCAGCAAAAGACTAGACTGATCTTGCTGGAATTCAAGTTTAACTTCCAATAATAAAGCCAGGCCAACATAAAGGCTTCGATCCGACGACGCCCGACGCCCAAACACTCGGCGCAACAATTCTCATTTAAACTTGTGCATTGTTGCTCTGTCTTAATGAACATCAACAAAATTAGACAACATCTTGGGCTAAAGTGAAGCGCACACATCTCCAGACAATTATTGTCTGGCTATTTACATTCCTAGTGGAATTGAGAAGAGGTTTTTGGCCTCGCCTAAATTAAGAGTTTTGATGTGTATGAAATGAGGGAACAAATCATAATACCTATTCAGCAACGTATTTTATTCGACTAGTATTACACAGGAGATTAATTATAATGTGCAAGAACGTAAACTCTTCCATTCGCGTCTAACCAACAACTAATTTACTGTGTATTGTACACAGCCTCTCTTAAAAAAACGCAATTATAACCAACAGCAGTGTAACTCCCACCGGTGCTACATATTCAAAACTCATCGCGAAGCATGTTCAACTTGACTTTGATGTAACCTTGTTACCTTGCCGAGTACCGCCACCCGCAGCTAACAGGCACAGCCTACAGCTGACCTACTGGGGATGTGTTCACACTCGAGTGCCCTCCCTCAGCCCCGTACGAAGGGACCGGCTCACCTTCAAACCCTTAATCACACCCACCGCTGTAATAAATTTAAAAGTTAGCAATCTTCAAAACTGTTCATTCGGGAAATTCTTTACTGTTCCCTTTTGATCGCTCAAATGTGATTTTGTGGGTGTTGACATTCTAAAAGTTGACAATGAATACCTGTCGATTTTTTGTTTCGTAATGTTATCTTCTTGTGCACTAGCATAAAGAGTATCGTTTTCTGTATCTAACAAATGTTCATAATCTTTTTTCTTAGTAAATCGTAAAGGCTGATCATTGTTTGTTAAAAAAGAAGCCTAAAATCTAGTCTACTTAAATGTATTTTTCCTTCCACTTATCTACTTAATTCTTTGTCCGCAGACGTAATAGTACCGTGTGCCAGCCGCCAGTAAGACTGACCGCGTGAACCGGCGCCGACGCTGTGGACAGTAAGCGAGCGCGATATATGGACTGCGCCCGCGCGCTCTGTACACACATTCACGTAAAGTAAGTAAATTTACCCCGTATACTTTTAATTAAAAAAAAACACAACACAAATGCGCCTTACATCTTTTCGTGCAGTCAACAAAAGGTTTTAACATGTTGGATTATTTTGCTATTATGCTGGTCTCAAAGGTCATCCAGATAAATGCATAAGTACAGTTGTTAAATCAAGTGTGAATCCCTACCTACACGTTTTCCGTCTAGATTCCGTTCGAGGCAAATTACACTGCTGTAGGGGCTGCTTGTGCTCACGATCAAAGACACATTGATGATGTCTACATCACTACACCCCATCACATCATTTCAATTCACATCTTTAAGTAAGATCTCTCGGGAGTCTAGGTGTACCAGACCTTCCACAGCATTTTGAACTCTATTTCCTGCGTACACAATTCAAAATCAAACAGTAGTCAGTATAGCTGCAGTTTTGTATCAAGGGTATTAAACTTTAATAAGCATTTGATCCTTTGATGCCTTTCAGAAGGGTGACATGTTTCGTCATAAAAATTGAATATGTATATCTCTTGCATGTGTCAGAAAGGGGAGCTTAATGTGTCCTTTTGAGGGTGTTATGTGAGATAACTTAGTTAAACTTCTGTATAGACCCCGGATTTCATAAATACGAATAAAGTGGATGAATAAATACTGGATGGAAGATCTTCGTAAAATGAAACACATAAAGTAATCGCTCCCTTTTTGATCCTCTTACGAAACTGTGTTGGGATAAAGTTTTATCTGAGGTTCCATCCAGGACACCATGCCATGTGATTGTGATCCGACCAACCTAATATATGTGCACGTTGCAATTTCGAGATGCCAAAGAAGCTTAACCTGAAAATAAAATCAAATCATTTATCCTGCAAGTGTGATATCAACGCTTACATGTCTTATATATTTTAATGCGCTCACTGGAGTCAATTGTGCTGCACAAATATTGTTTCTTGGTGTGCTATTTGAAAATGTGTATTGAACGTTGAGGAAACTCCACGCGACACAAAGATTAAATTCCTTTCTACGGTAGTCGTTTTTCTTTTCTTTTACCAAAGGTGATTGTAATAATGATGTGTTTGCGACATCTCCAGGTAGGGGTGGTCCATGCCCCACGCGGCGCCACCAGCCACCGCCATGTCGGCCCCGCCGCGCCACCCTCACTTCTACACCGTCGAGGTCGGCGACACCCGCTTCACCATCCTCAAACGCTACCAGAACTTGAAGCCCATCGGATCCGGAGCACAGGGAATAGTATGGTAAGTACACACCACGCCACATATACCAGCAGGCGTTATTGCACCCTTAGATATGTAGAGTAGAACTTTCCAGAGCTTAAGTTATTTTGTTTTGAAGTAGTCCAAAATGTGAGACTCCATTTTGGGGGCCTACTTTTTTTGTTTCTTAGACAAGCTTACCCAATTTGTCGTGTTCAGACAGTTTTTGTCTTAATATTATAGTCATTGAATTATGTTTTGAAAAACTATTTCTATAGACATAGAACTAAGGATATAGTAACTTGGTAGTTTCTACCTTCACTATGTTCATTAAACCATTACTAATCATTTCGTTTTGCGGTTCAGCACCGTGGTTACACTGAAATAATTCAAACAAACAGGGTTTCCTTTGAATCTTAAGATAATTGCTCACTGAAAATGTTCTCCTTAGTTCACAAGATTGACAGACCTGAAAGTTGAGATATTTTGTAAAACCTCGCGAGAAACCGAAGGTATTAAGTTTTGTAATTACGCGGCAAATGTTTCTCATACTTTGATATTCGCGAGCTAATTACCTCGTTAATTATCTCTGCGCAATGTTTTTGTTAATGTGGTACACTCTAATGATCACCTAACCGTCTTGTCGCACATTTATATAAAACATTTCGGTCTCATTTCCTTTCGAGCTTTCATCTTTATTCCAACAATACAAAAGCATGGCAATTATTTTCTGTATCTTCCTTTTAAGTATTACTTCCAACGTACAACACATTATATTTGCTGAAAATATTTAACCGACTTGACATTTTGTGTTGAGTTATTTCCGTCTTTATACATGATGTGTAAATTGTACAAAGTTATGTCACCGCAAAAACTTAATGACACAAATAATGTTCTTCACTCTCTTTAGCACGCCTAATCGCGTGTAAAACGTGACACGACTCCACTGCATCCCTGTTCGCACGCACACACGCATGTACTCGCACACTACCACACTAAATAGTCACGTAATGTTATGCACTGTAGTGGCTTGTCTTGTGGGCGGAGCCAGGTATGGACGATAGAAGAAAATTCCTTCTCAAATATTTTCTTTTTCCAAAATATAACAAGTCATCATCACGCTTACGTTATCTTATCTTGCTCATAATCGGAGAACTCGAGCCTGGCCACGCCCACAGTCACCAATATAATATGTTTCTTTTATAGCTGATCCAGTAGTGTACGTTAGCCGGTTAGAGATGGTTCAGTTTTACTCAGTCACACTCGGTGACTCTGTGTTCACGATACCGACCCGGTACACTGAGCTAGTGAGCCGCGGCGCGGGCGCACAAGGGATGGTGTGGTAAGACCGGGCGCCATCTTGCAAACATGGCCGCCGCTTTCAATGTTTTCGTCTGCTTTGGTTTTTAGGATTTAATACTAATCATGACAAGACGACAGAACTTTATCAGGAATTGATTGACGGTTACATGTGGCCCATAGTTTGTTCCGACCAACCTGTACGATATTTGAATCGATTTGTAAACATATGTCTGCCCATCTTATTTTTTTTTGTATCGATATGCACCACCGTGTATCGTCGTTTTTTTATTATTACATGTACAATATTCTTTAATTTTACAGTAAATTGTTTATTTTACATATGTAAGACACAAAATGGTTCCATTTGTATACCTTTCACTATTTTCGTGGTTTTCTTTGTTCATGGTGGAATATTCGTTCATTTTCATGGGAAAAATGGGTTTTATTATTTTAAACAAAATTTTGAATGCGGACTGGTTAACAAATACTTAATTTGCATAGTTTTTACTAATCGTAACCCAAATATTTATTCAAACATCCTTTTTATGGTATTCAAAGCTACTAATATGCTGTCCAATAACAAATATTGACGAGCCCATCTGCATGGCTTCAGCATCAAGGGTTATTCAAATAATTTGATTCTAGTTTGTCGAGATCCTTCCCTGTACCGACATCCATCACTTGCTCTCTTGGTAAACATGTGGTATGCTTGGTTGCAGTGCCGCATACGATACGGTGACACAACAAAACGTAGCCATCAAGAAGCTATCACGGCCGTTCCAGAATGTCACGCACGCGAAACGTGCGTATCGTGAGTTTAAACTCATGAAGTTGGTCAATCATAAAAATGTAAGTATACTTTACTATAGTCAATATTTTCTGACACATTTTACATAAACTGCAAATCATGCTAGTCCCACGTTGGGCGTCAATTCTTTTTTTCCGCAGCAATTTACTTGATATTTTGATGTCTGACTCTCCCCATATTTACTATTAAAAGTATTATGTTCTTACATTAAACTACTAATTACGTTTTACTTATAAAAATAAATTCAAGCACCCTGTAATAAACCAAAATGTCTGCTTGTGTTCCAGATAATCGGTCTCCTAAACGCGTTCACGCCACAGAAGAGCCTGGAGGAGTTCCAAGACGTGTACCTGGTGATGGAGCTGATGGACGCCAACCTGTGCCAGGTCATCCAGATGGACCTGGACCACGAGCGCATGAGCTACCTGCTCTACCAGATGCTGTGCGGCATCAAGCACTTGCATCTTGCCGGGATTATACATCGTGTGAGTGGACACGCCGAAAATATAGATTTCTTTGGAATAAGCTAGATTATATACAGGATCACGGAGCAGCATGGAGTAAAATAGGGGAAACCTTAGCTCAGCACTAAAACGCAAACTAAAAACTAGATTACAAAAAAAAATGTTCGTGGAGGAAAATTCCAAGCATTTTTAACGTTATCCAGCTTTAATCTGAAATCAACTAGAGCAGCCCAACTAATTTCAAACTCGTTTTTCAATCAATTCTATGTTCTAAATAACGTGTGATCTGTGTAATTAGGATCTGAAGCCATCCAACATAGTGGTGAAGAGCGACTGCACGCTGAAGATCCTGGATTTCGGGCTGGCGCGCACCGCCGGCACCACCTTTATGATGACGCCCTACGTCGTCACGCGGTACTACCGCGCGCCTGAGGTAACTACATACCACGATTTTTTTATCAAAATGTACATTTTCTTCAATATGAACTTTTCTTCAATTCAATCCACCCGTGACCACGGTCGGTGCAACTCGATCGAAAAGTCGGGAGAAAAGAAATATCGTTCTATATCGCAAATAAGTCCCGTTTGTCGTCTATAACATGTATATGAACTTGATTCAAATAACCGCACTAGCCTCTTTGTTGAGATCACACTAAATTATGATCTTATAACTCTTTTTCTCAATGTGTGTATCAACTTTTTCTCACCTGGCATATTTCGAATTATTTTAGTATAGTTATAATAATTTTAACGAAATATTGGTTAGATTTTGTCATGGGTCAACATGGGTCACATATCATCTTATGTGCCTTGAGTCACAAACACTCTTCTACGTGTTGTATATATTCTAATATATGTTATGTGTGTTTCTCCTAGGTAATCCTGGGCATGGGCTACACGGAGAACGTAGACATCTGGTCGGTGGGCTGCATCATGGGCGAGATGATCCGCGGCGGCGTGCTGTTCCCCGGCACCGACCACATCGACCAGTGGAACAAGATCATCGGTCAGTACATTACACGAATAACTAGTGTTACAGCGAAGCTGACAAATATGGCGATTGGTTTTGTGTTTAACAATTGCCTTAAAGAAAGTACATTATATAGAAAACCTATTTTCATAAAAGTTGCCAGGTTTTCAGGAGCTTGGCCTGAAATAATATGGCTGGGGTCTGCTTAAACACATTGTTGACTATTTTATTGCGTATAAACATCGTCAACTAGTTAAAATACGTCTTAAGTGAATTTCGATTGGTTTTTTACTCATTAGTGTTTGACTATCATAATTGACTTGAGATTGACTTGACGTGTTCTGTGCAGAGCAACTGGGCACGCCGTCTGCGGCGTTCATGGCGCGGCTGCAGCCCACGGTGCGCAACTACGTGGAGAACCGGCCGCGCTACACCGGCTACAGCTTCGAGCGCCTCTTCCCCGACATACTGTTCCCCAGCGACAGCAACGAGCACAACCGCCTCAAGGTACGTACATCACTAGTGTTTATACTTGTTTCATACCAGCAGTGTAACAAATTCTCACCGACTGTATATTTGAAGGGACTGGTTTTCCAATGAATTCCATTTCAATCTCTTATAAACAGAACTTGACACTGAAGATCTGTCAATTCGCATCGATTTTAAGAAATTTGAAGTACGGCGGCCATTGAATTGTAGTATGCAAAAACCGAATTACAACATTATGTGTATTGTCTCTATGTGTCGGTGTAACATGACGTGTGTTGTGCCGCAGGCGTCTCAGGCCCGCGACCTGCTGTCGCGCATGCTGGTCATCGACCCCGAGCGCCGCATCTCCGTGGACGAGGCGCTGCTGCACCCCTACATCAACGTCTGGTACGACGAGGGCGAGGTCAACGCGGTACGTATACTGTACATCCACTCACATACCCGCTACAATCACTAGGAGGTCATGTGAATATATCGTGTACTCTGTTGAACATATTGTGCAGGCTGTTATTTATACATTGTTCAATGCAGATTGCACAATTGTTTGTGCAGTGTGCACAATTGTTCGTGCAGTGTGCACAATTATACTGCAGTGTGCACAGTTGCACATGAAAGTCTGGTCTGATAGTTATGTTGCAAAATCCTCGTAGGTCTTTGATTCCATGTATTCTGTATGTGTGTTGCTTTGGTCCCGCAGCCGGCCCCCGCATCGTACGATCACTCAGTGGACGAGCGCGAACACACGGTGGAGCAGTGGAAGCAGCTCATCTAC
The DNA here is from genome assembly GCA_941860345.1 of Chrysodeixis includens. NCBI lineage: Eukaryota > Metazoa > Arthropoda > Insecta > Lepidoptera > Noctuidae > Chrysodeixis > Chrysodeixis includens. Next base: position 610,271 of record OW796107.1, on the reverse strand, counting down.
CAGGAGGTGGTGGAGTACGCCGCGCCGCCGCCGCCGCCGCAGCACCAGCCGCCGCCCGACCACGCGCAGCCCGCGCTCACCACATAGGTAACACACAGCACACAGCCTCTACTAGCACACGGTGGAGCAGTGGAAGCAGCTCATCTACCAGGAGGTGGTGGAGTACGCCGCGCCGCCGCCGCCGCCGCAGCACCAGCCGCCGCCCGACCACGCGCAGCCCGCGCTCACCACATAGGTAACACACAGCACACAGCCTCTACTAGCACACGGTGGAGCAGTGGAAGCAGCTCATCTACCAGGAGGTGGTGGAGTACGCCGCGCCGCCGCCGCCGCCGCAGCACCAGCCGCCGCCCGACCACGCGCAGCCCGCGCTCACCACATAGGTAACACACAGCACACAGCCTCTACTAGCACACGGTGGAGCAGTGGAAGCAGCTCATCTACCAGGAGGTGGTGGAGTACGCCGCGCCGCCGCCGCCGCCGCAGCACCACCCGCCGCCCGACCACGCGCAGCCCGCGCTCACCACATAGGTAACACACAGCACACAGCCTCTACTAGCACACGGTGGAGCAGTGGAAGCAGCTCATCTACCAGGAGGTGGTGGAGTACGCCGCGCCGCCGCCGCCGCCGCAGCACCACCCGCCGCCCGACCACGCGCAGCCCGCGCTCACCACATAGGTAACACACAGCACACAGCCTCTACTAGCACACGGTGGAGCAGTGGAAGCAGCTCATCTACCAGGAGGTGGTGGAGTACGCCGCGCCGCCGCCGCCGCCGCAGCACCAGCCGCCGCCCGACCACGCGCAGCCCGCGCTCACCACATAGGTAACACACAGCACACAGCCTCTACTAGCACACGGTGGAGCAGTGGAAGCAGCTCATCTACCAGGAGGTGGTGGAGTACGCCGCGCCGCCGCCGCCGCCGCAGCACCAGCCGCCGCCCGACCACGCGCAGCCCGCGCTCACCACATAGGTAACACACAGCACACAGCCTCTACTAGCACACGGTGGAGCAGTGGAAGCAGCTCATCTACCAGGAGGTGGTGGAGTACGCCGCGCCGCCGCCGCCGCCGCAGCACCAGCCGCCGCCCGACCACGCGCAGCCCGCGCTCACCACATAGGTAACACACAGCACACAGCCTCTACTAGCACACGGTGGAGCAGTGGAAGCAGCTCATCTACCAGGAGGTGGTGGAGTACGCCGCGCCGCCGCCGCCGCCGCAGCACCAGCCGCCGCCCGACCACGCGCAGCCCGCGCTCACCACATAGGTAACACACAGCACACAGCCTCTACTAGCACACGGTGGAGCAGTGGAAGCAGCTCATCTACCAGGAGGTGGTGGAGTACGCCGCGCCGCCGCCGCCGCCGCAGCACCAGCCGCCGCCCGACCACGCGCAGCCCGCGCTCACCACATAGGTAACACACAGCACACAGCCTCTACTAGCACACGGTGGAGCAGTGGAAGCAGCTCATCTACCAGGAGGTGGTGGAGTACGCCGCGCCGCCGCCGCCGCCGCAGCACCAGCCGCCGCCCGACCACGCGCAGCCCGCGCTCACCACATAGGTAACACACAGCACACAGCCTCTACTAGCACACGGTGGAGCAGTGGAAGCAGCTCATCTACCAGGAGGTGGTGGAGTACGCCGCGCCGCCGCCGCCGCCGCAGCACCAGCCGCCGCCCGACCACGCGCAGCCCGCGCTCACCACATAGGTAACACACAGCACACAGCCTCTACTAGCACACGGTGGAGCAGTGGAAGCAGCTCATCTACCAGGAGGTGGTGGAGTACGCCGCGCCGCCGCCGCCGCCGCAGCACCAGCCGCCGCCCGACCACGCGCAGCCCGCGCTCACCACATAGGTAACACACAGCACACAGCCTCTACTAGCACACGGTGGAGCAGTGGAAGCAGCTCATCTACCAGGAGGTGGTGGAGTACGCCGCGCCGCCGCCGCCGCCGCAGCACCAGCCGCCGCCCGACCACGCGCAGCCCGCGCTCACCACATAGGTAACACACAGCACACAGCCTCTACTAGCACACGGTGGAGCAGTGGAAGCAGCTCATCTACCAGGAGGTGGTGGAGTACGCCGCGCCGCCGCCGCCGCCGCAGCACCAGCCGCCGCCCGACCACGCGCAGCCCGCGCTCACCACATAGGTAACACACAGCACACAGCCTCTACTAGCACACGGTGGAGCAGTGGAAGCAGCTCATCTACCAGGAGGTGGTGGAGTACGCCGACCTCACATAATATAGGGACGTGTCGGAGCTTCGCCGACTAATCACACCGGTCCCGACTTTTCCTTTCCTGGAACATTGTACATGCAATGTGCAGATTCGTCCAGTATCATATTTAAAATTCCACACTTGTCCCGAGTTCCTCATGTTCCGATGAGACAGTAAGGTATATCATGTTTGGTGTTGCAGGTCTAAGCGGTCGCGAGCCGGGCGCGCGGCGGCGGCGGCTGCAGGCTCGCCTCACGTTGTACACAATAACTATGATGTATATATTTATCGTGGAAATGTTATGTGCAATACTCGACCCGATACTATCAAGTGCAAACTTAGAACATTTGGCGCGTTCATACTCTCGCGAGAGGAACGCCTCAGACTACCGTAAGGTTAGGCAGCGTAACACAATAACCCGTAGTGTAGCTGAAGTAATTTGTACTCTATTATGTACTGGTTTGTTTGTATTATTTTAAATACCGTTATCGACTTGTCTATTTGTAGTTTCTTCCTGTTTCTTATGATATAAATAGTGGTAAGCTGTAATTTTAATTTACCAATATGGGACGCTTTTAACATAAGCTCAACAGTTTGAATAATACTCCTCCCCTACCCTCGCCCCACACATCCTCTCTCCCCGCCCCCGCCCCCCACCCCCTAGACCCGCGTCTCACGACTTGAATTTGCAGTAAGGAGTGCCTTTTGCGAATTGCTAATAAAAAGTTGGTGATAGTCAGTGTATGGACTGACTTTGATATGTTTGAATATTTTTGTAATGAAATTCATTAATTAATAAATAACTTAAGTGATTCCCTGTTTAATGATGCAATATTTTATCTATGGACTTTATCTTTTAATTTATATACTAAATGAATTATTCGTAATTATTATAATATTATAGAGTTGAGCTTATACTGTTGTAAAATATTACGTTCAATATAATTGTGCAATTTATTATTTTATATTTACTATTATTTAATTTTAATGATCACTTTTGCAAATTTCTCTTCTTATCCCCAAATGCCAATAACTTGTTGACTTTCTAAACGAATTATAAGTACAGTGCCATTGTGACCGTGTCCGCCAGAGGTCCAGCAGGGCCGACTGTTGTCAGGATTTGCAAATGTGAAATATACGTGAGTGATTCATGAAGGTGTAATATAATTTGTTTCTTAGCCATACACATCGTCAGATAGTTACTCGGGATTTTGTGATGTTCATAGTTTTTCGTAAGTAGGCCCTAGTTACGTTGTTGATAATATTGTAATGAGTGTACGAGAGTAGATCATTAAGTACATTTCTACCTAATTAGTCTCTTATAGGTCACCTCACACGTTACTGGAGGGAACTGAAATCGAAATACGTAACAGTCTCGCGTTCTCTTAGCGCCGGCCCGCGCCCCGCCGCCCCGGGCCGCACCGCTCGTGCCGCGAGCGCTGCAAGTCTTAGCTCTTCTTATGATATCAGTAGTTCAGGTCTCTCTGCGTTAAGGTAACTTAGTACAGGCAAGTAGGACGCTAACATGATTTTGTTCGACTCTTCGTAAGGTTTAACGTGTGAGGAGTTCGTAGGTTATTGTTTGAAACCTCACTAGGTGATATAATTATAAATAAGGATAATAAAGAATGATGATAGTGTAACGGATGGTTTCAGCAAATAGCACAATTTATTAGCTATAGATAAAGCTGGGCGGTAACATGTTTGTGATGCGCGCATCATTGTGTATAATCGTTGATAATGTTATTACGAAAGCAATAATACATCGTTTTGTATTCGCCTCCGTGAGCGGTCATACATCAGTCACTTCATATTACTTTCATGAGTTTGGCTCTAAACATATCACGGACGATACAATAGATTTCATTTTCCACGAGATTTTTCATTAATCGATGAATTGATCGCTCCAACTCTCGGAATGTTTCTTTACTTTTGTTCCATGACGTTATAGAGGTATACGTGAGTAATAAGAGATAATACATTGAATATATTATGCTCGTCGCTAGTGTCAATTGTGTTGCCTCTCGGCTGAGGCAACGGCTTGGCATACTCATCGCCTACAGAGCATTATAACCAGCAGTACATAAAATATAAAGTATAATAAATCTTCAAGAGTATACAATAATATTTAATATTTTAGGTCTAGTGTAAAATCTGTAAATATGATCGCTATGTATGGAACGAAAGTGAAGCGAACACGCATTACCTTAGGACATTCTGTTTATCACTATAGTAAATAAATACCACAACTGTACGTCCAAATTGTCCATTTATATGTTAATGTACCTAATACAAATTACAATAATATAATCATTAGAACGTATTATAGTACACTTGGTAACAAGACAAGTGAAGGTAGTCGCCACGTTAAGGACGCTGGCCGCGCGGCTTCTAGCGATATACATACTTGAGTTAACACTTCAATGACTATCTAAAAAACAACTTATTTTTACTGTACACGTAAGTTATTTCATATTTTAACTGAATAAAATCGAAATGGTTATTATATAAAGTGTGTTTAATTTTCACTTACCCTTACTTATCTATCTGAAAAGCAGCCAGACTCCATTTTGGCCTATCAGGTAGCAAGGAAACCCGGCCGCTATCTCCTTTCTGACAACAAACATAAAATGCTGTGAATGAAAGAATATCTGAAGCCGGGTCCAGACGGACGTAACGTGTAATGTAACACGAACTCCACAAGTGGACGGCATGCGGCACACGAACATGTAGATTTCACGTAATCTTAAATTACGTGTTGAATTACACTGAACCCGGCCTAAGTTGTGGAGTCGTTATGTTTGATTTATTAGGGACAGCAAACAGTTACGTGATTGATAAAGTATAAGAAATCACTAAACTTAAATAAAAACCATGTAGTGGGTTAAATGGTTTTTATTTGTCCACATATTAACAAGAATATTAAGAGGAAGACAGTGTATATAGAATACTTACTTTTTACCGACGATCGCCAAATCAATTGCTACGGTCGACAACTTGATTATGCACTAAAGTATATAATTGGATATTATACCCAAACGCAAGTAACGCATTTTATGAAGTGCCCTTGAAACCCCTACACATGAAAATGAAAGTCGACATAGCTCATAAAAAGTATTTCAAATTTTCCCTCCTCACCAATGACCTTATTTTTTAATACGGCGGTCAAGGCAATGGTATTGTTCTTAAATTGTTAGTTTTCTTACCCGCAGCATTTAATTAATAAAAATAAATTTAATGTCCGGCCTGATTTAGAAAATACCAGCCAGCTATGCTGGACAAATTAAATTGCACAAGCTTGTATGCAAACACAGGTGTATTCTCTGTTCCCTTACTCCCATAGCCCGATGAGCCAGCAATCTGACAAGTACGGAGAGGAATCTGGCGCAAGATTTAGATTTTTACGTACCTTCCGAAACACAGAGACTTGTAATTTATAACAATAAACTGTAGTTGCAAGTACTGCATATTTTTCAAATAACTCAATCACAGACCTAGAATATGTTTATTTTTCGAGACCGTTGCTAACTTGTTATGTGCCGTAGCCTACGCGGCTACGGCACATAACAAGTTAACAACGGTCAAGAAGAACGGTCAACGGTAAGAATTTATGTTTCTTTTTCTGTTCGGCAACACTGATCTCTTTCCATTTGACATTTCGTGAACTCAACCAAAATGTCGGCTGTGCTGTCAGTGACTGTCAACAAAGTAGAACACGAATACGCGATCAATGAGGGAGGGAAAATAAAAATAATTGGTATTAGTGTAAATAAAGCCAGTAAAAATCGCACTCAGAGCACGGCTATAACATTTTTTCATCGTAGACGTATACTTCGTCTAATATAGTTCAGTAAATCAATCAAAATGTCGGAGAAAGATAAATCGAAAGCGATGGTCCAAACAAAACACATTCCTAAGGACGCACAAGTTATCATGTCTATTATGAAGGAGGTCGGTATCTCAGACTACGAGCCGCGAGTGGTGAACCAGCTGCTCGAGTTCACTTACCGCTACGTTACCTCGGTATTGGACGATGCGCGGGTGTTCGCGACCCATGCTAAGAAGAAGACCATAGATCTGGACGACGTTCGGCTGGCAGTTCAGATGCAGTTGGACAAGTCGTTCACGAGTCCTCCTCCTCGGGAGGTGCTCCTGGAGATATCTCGTGTCAAGAATGTTAACCCTCTGCCTTTGATCAAGCCCCACTGTGGACTCAGACTACCACCTGATCGGTAAGATACTGTTCCACTGCTATTTACTTTTTAGGCTACAGTGGTGTTCCAAATTTCTAAACCGAAGATCTAAATGAAAAGTATTAAAAAATCTTGCATTTTTATGTTATTTTTAAAATTGTGTACCAAAAATTCTACAAATTATTTTGCATTTTCAGTTACTGCCTATCAGCTTGCAATTACCGCCTAAAGCAGGCCACTAAGAAACCAATAACTAAGACCACAATCTCAGCAGTCCCGTCTCTCAAGACAGTGACCACACCAAAGCCACCCCCTCAACAGAATGTGGTGGTGAAGAGGCCGTCCGGCACCATAGTCAATGTCTCCGCATCCAAACCCACTGTAGTTCCTAAACCTGTTCTCAAGTTCACATCTGGTAGTAAGGTAAGAAAGTATTAAAATTGATTGTTTGCTTTTTTAAGACACATATTTTAAATTACATATCAGCTTACAAGAATATCCTGTTGACAAAACAGGATGGAGGAACAGGGTAATATAAACATCCTAAGTGTGTTTTGTCAAAAAGCCGGGTTCCAAGCTAACATAGTCGCCACTTTTGAGGACGCATGGAAATACACTAAACTGCATTACATTTGCACCCAGTCTGCGCACAGTTGTATCGCAAGTAGTCATAAACTCTGAAAGCTTAATAATATTTTTCTATTCCGTGTTCCTAGGTGGTAGCCAAGCCCGCGGTCAGAGTGACAGCGGGCCCCTCCTCACACCTCGTCAAGATGGAGATCGATGAACAAACCGCGCAGAAACGGAAGCGAGAAGACGACGACTATGAAACGTAATTTTAAGTAAATAAGGATATATTGTGTAATTTTTAAGTTAATTATATACATAGTGCTATTTTATTTCTGGGTTTTCTTTCGCACAATCCTTATGTATACTAATAATGCTAAAAAGCGAGAACTTTAAAATTGTTTCAAATTTTGTATATGAAATCTCGCAAACTTCTTCGCATCGATTTGCCCGAATCCGAAGCGTGTAGGCAGCACAGGTGCAGCTCCACTACCCAAGTAACTTTTCTACACTTATTTACGTAAATAGAAAACGATCAAATGTATCGAAATGACATAACAATATAGTTTTGAAAAAATCAAGTGACTTAGACCTCTATCCATTTAAGCATTTTCTATTGACGTTAACGATTGTAAAAAAGACATTTGGCGTAAGAGTCAGAATTATGCGTCCGGCACGGACAAGTGTGCGTTCGCCATTAAAACTGTTACCTTCCTATTTATAGTTAATAGGTGGACTATATACCCAGTAACATACTATTTGTATCAGGAATTAAGTACCTACATATTAGAAATCACCTGATAGAAAATAATAAAATACCGTAAATCAGCAAGTTCTTGTAGAATCGAATGTGGCGTTTGTAACGTTTACCGCCATTGGGTAGGTAAATTATATGCTCATAATTTTATTCGACTGTATCTGGAGACAGAGACCCATACACGCACTTCTTAAGTTTGTTAGCTTTTACAGTGGAAAGAAAAATTAAATGGGTGGGTAGTAAAATGGCTAGTGGCAAGTCTCTAGCGTACCTTGCGAAAAGCTTATGTCCAGCAGCAATGGATGCTTGGTTGTTGACTTGTGTTCCATATCAATTTGATCAGCCACTAATATTCTTTACGATAGTAGCCATATTATTGGATCAACAGTAATTTACGAGATTGATTTCACTTATCGTATTTCACTTATAGTGGGTAAGATATGCAAAGAATTTTGACTTTTCATTTTGTCCAGGTCGAAAAGTTTATGACTACAACCTTCGGCGAGAGCACAGCCTAGGCTTAGGACATTCAACTAAAAACACCCTGGCAAAGGTAACTGTCTAAGCCAGTAACAGGATCACTCATACAATCATGCTCTGTGCGACTACGGCTGTAGGGATTTTGGACTGTGGCGTTTGCCCAAAAGTTAGTAAAACAAATAGCATATAGTTTCTAGTAAGTTGTTAAGGCAGCAGATTAAAATCTGATGGTGAGACAAACTGGCCACCGTCGCGCCATTCGAAAATAGGAAGCATCGCGACTGAGGAAAGGAATTGATTTGAATATGGGCTAAGGAAAGAAATAGGTAGTTGTAGTAATGATAAACCAGTTTTGATTTTTACATTTTATTGTTAATCACTTCACTTCCTCTGCACATTCTGTGGGCGCTGCATGTCCCTGGGGAAGGTGCTCTTGGGTGGCGTACGGATTCTCCTGTCCTTCTTCGACCTGTTACGGACTACTTTGCTGTGGATTGCGCATGACACGCAGTAGTGGAGCTTAGCATACAGCTTCGGGAGCTGGAATGCTGTGGAATAAATAACAAATATATTAGTACTCAGGCTTTGAAATCTTTCAGTTGCAGAAAATACTTATAAGTTAACTTTTTTTATAATACTTGGCTTAATAAATATTTCAATCTTTGGGCTTTAGGATCATTTAAGGGCAACGGTTGAGAGCAACTTAAGCTAGAAATAAATATTCTGAGAAGTCATAATTGGAAAAAAAAGGCACTAACTGTAAACAACAAATATTTCAGAACTTGATGACTGATAGCTTGATGGTTACAGGACAATGAAAGTTAGGAAGGCTTTTCCAGAAGTTACAAGCTCATTACATGCTTATCATGAAATGTACTAATATTTCAGCCCAAGAACATCAAATAAATGCTTATCTTTTAGACAATAAGCTGGTAACCTTAGACAGTAGACAAAATATAATATGAGAAAAATGCAAGCCTTGAGCCCGCCGCATCAAGACACATACATAAAATGAAGAGGTTCCTCTGGATATACCTATAGGTTATGTTGATGTATTTACGAATCGGCATGCATAAAAGACCAATAACATAAAAGATTACGACTTAATAAATAAGATAGGTTGTTTCTTACATGCATATACGGAGGCTTCGTTTATGTCTCTGACAGCGGCGGCTTCCACGATATTCCTAATCACGAATTTTTTGATCGCCTTGTCCTTCGGCACGCAGCGCGCACAGTTGGTGCATCTCACAGCCTTCACGTGGCCACGGCCGTGCTTGGCGCGTCCTCCATTACGGCGTTTGCGAGTCTGAAAACAGATATCGTTCCTTCCTGAAGCCACATGCTCTACTTGACAAAGGTGCGGCGTGCATTTCAAACAACGCCAAAATGTTATACACTGATTGATTTTTATTAATATTGTTGCTTGTCATACTTAAGAGGTTAAAAATTTACTATTTGCATGACTTGGATCATATTTATTTTATAAAAGTTTACGCACCATGTTTCTAACCTCCGAATCTCTGAACGAAATCCAATGGAAAAGAAATTCGAAGCATAGACAATTGACTGAGTCAGTGACATTGAACGATTTCCTACATACTTTCATTCACTTTGAAGTGTTGCCAATAAAAAAAATATGGTGATTATTACGAGATGCAGAGACGATTATTCGATGGTATAAAATGTTACATGATAAATCGGAATACTGCTGTTAAACTTTCTACATAAAAATGATCCATAAAACCAGAAATAATTTTGAGTCGATAAACAAATGAAGATCGTGCTGTCACCTTCTTTTCTACGAAAAAAGAATACCAAAATAGTCCATTGACAACGCAAGGTTCCACGTTCCGAATGGTCAAATGACTCATTCATTCCATCTTAAAAAAAGTTCACCATCAATCAACAGAAAAAAAAATAATAGTCTGTCACGAAGAATTTATTTCACTGCAATATTATTTTTGTTGTAAAATAATAATAGATTAGTAAAAAAATTCCTTTGTTTTCCTGTTTCGCGTAATTTAAACAATAATTGCAACCATGTTAGATGTCTGTCCATAGCAGTGAATATAACATTACTCCGTCATCGCGCGATTGTCCCAAGTGCTCCGTGTCTTATTTAACTTTTGTGAAAACATTTCTGTGAATTGCGATGTTGTGCAGATAGTCAATTGTTGTGTACCGCGTGTGAAATGTCACAACATGGATGCCCTGAGAGACTGTCGAATAGATCTAAAGGTTTCCAGGATGACGCACCGAGCCAGTCTACGATGGAGGTTCTTGTGGAGACACTCACTGGAACCGCATTTGAAATGACCGTGTTGCCCACGGATACCATATTTGCCATTAAATCGAAGATATTCAGGGTTGAAGGTGAGTCGTACGTGTGATTGTGTATTACACAACTATATGTGTTGTTTGACAGGGTAGGCTTGAGCGTGCGTCATCCACGCTCGACAAAGGATCCTGTGGTGTTTGTACGACGTAAATTACTTTGCTGATAACCCAGCTTACAAAACCACCATACAATGATAATACATTATGTTTACAGGGCAAAATTAATGTGATTTTATAAGTAAGTAATTTAATTAAGTTATTGTGTAAGGAGTTAAGTCCAATGGCAATGTAAACAATGTATGTATGTGCAGCTATATCTGTGTTGTTGTATTGTACCTGGAGCTGTACAATACTTGTGTTTATACACAAAAACTGTATGGGCCTCTTTCATTACCAATCAAAATAGCACAAACAAACTGAGACTAAGTTATTGTAAACTTTCCATGTGTTAATCTGATTAGTGTTACATGTCCAGTCTATTTCTGTTCAAATAATTATAAGTCTCATTTTCCCAGTATAACCCTGCCTGGCAGAATACCAATATAACACAAAAAATGATATTGGGGCAGGTTATGGTCATTCTAAAAAAATATGACATTGAACAAGGTTCCCACTAAAGAGATCTGTATGGCTTCTGCTACTGGGTATTTAAAGACCTAATAAATATCGAATAATATTTTATTTTTAATCAAATTTGTGATAAATCAGATATTGATAATGACTAAATATAAGTAGGGTATTTCCCAAACAAATCTAAATTTGTTTTCTGCTTTTTTAAGTAGCCAACTTACTCTAAATATAACACAATATTTAATGTTGTGATTGAAGTTTGTGTTAAATATTACAAATATAAATGGGAAGATGCTGGGTAGGTATCTACAGTGTGCAAACGATACCATGTGCAGCCATTGGTGGCTATTTAAAATAACTTATAAACCATATAGCTTTAATTTGATAGTTTTTAAAAGATAGTACATATCTACAATTTTGATCACCACTAAAACCTTTTTATGAAACCTTGCCCTTTGCTAGCCTTACTTATTTATACACTAATACTTAACTTCCTACTAAAGCATCTTACAGGAAGCCATTGATGCGTTACATGCAGCTCTCATTCTTACCTTGGCAGGAAAAAAATTGAACAACACATAAATACCTTTTATCTGTTTCAATGAAGTGACTTTGTAATCTTACGCTTCCTTCTTCAACAGAAGGACACTTGTATTGTACGCCTCTGACTCATGAAAACATTGTGTGTAAAGACAGGGAAAAGAGATAGTCTCTGTTACAAACACAGAACACACTGTATGTATAATGAATTCTCTGAATAAAAGTTCTTTATCCTGGTTTTGTATTTAAAAGAATAGGGACTGTATTATGGTGGGAAAAATATTTATACAAAAGCCTATAACTAAGTAAGGTTTTCCCTATCCATGTTATTTTACATATACATCCAAAAAAACAAGTGCTTCACAGTCAAAAGAATTTCTATTGCTTCATTTTCTTAAGTATTATTAAAACATGTTACTCATTACATTTAATACTTAAGATAAAGTGTATTGTAACACAATGCAAGCTACTTAACATGTGTTTTAGAAGTTTCAAGAGTTGATCAATTCACATTCAATTTACACTGTAACCAAACAAAGTTGAATACAGTTTTAGGTCATAACTTTCAATTGAAACATGCATACATGTTGGAGCTATTATGCTCACGCGCATGTTCGGAAATTCCCGTCTAGGCATTGCTCTAATAGAGTGGTCATCACGCGGCGATGTCTCGACCCGGCTCGCAGCGTTATTGTACTGCTATTATTCGCCTATAAATAGTCGCAGAATAACTTTTTGAGGTCATAAATATGAATGGATATGTTATCTTCTTTGGGAGACCGCAGGTTGTTTTTTTTTGTTTAAATAGTTCAAGCTATTTCGTTTACTAGTCGTAGCTCGCGACTTTGTCTACGCAAATATCGGCTATAGCTGCATAAACATTATCCTCCTCTGACGCAGTCGGTTATAAAGTAGCCTATATGTGAATGTGATCCAGGGTGTCAACTAACTCCATACCAAATTTCACCAAAATTGATCCAGCCGTTTAAATGTGAAAGAGTAACAAACATCCATACTCGCAAACCCTCACATTTATAATATTAGTAGGATAAGACGGATATGTGCTGGTCTTAATTTGCACAGCTTCCGTATTATGCTGCGTATTGTTTCACGCACATAACTAAGTCAACAGTTAGTCATCTAAAAATAGTCATAGATTGTTATCAAAATCGATTTTAATGGAACGGTTTTATGTATTTCGAATTATTTTCTTTCATCATAATACAATCTTTGGTAGCAGCGCAAGAAATGCTTTGCTTATTTTCCGATGGAACTCCAATTCCGGTTTTGAGCCCCAAAAATATGAATGTATGAAATCACGCGAACAGCTGATGCTATTTCAGGATATAAAGGTGTGATCACAATGTCAGTTTTATCGTCCAGGTCAATGGGGTTTACGTTAAAAACTTTGATGTGGTGCCAGAACGATCGGTTTGAGATATGTATTGCGCGCCCCGCACTCATATCGTTCTATCGTGATTGATTTATTGCCGCCCGCTCACACAATTCGTGTGGAACCCGCTTAATGGCTGCCGATTCGAAAATAATATTGTTTGAATGTTTAATGTTTGTTTGGCGACCTGAATAAACATTTTTGACGCTTGTATACAGCCGGGCCGACCAGGCAACCACTATAAGTAACAGTCCGAGTTGAATATTCAATACACCACCTAATCATAAGGCCTTGACCCCTAGTGGTAGCTCTGGTAGGCAAATGTGTACAGTTGCCTACCCATATCGTGCTATAAATAGAACAAGTCTAGCGTCTTGAGGGCGACCTGTGTCCATTAATCAGGCAATATAAAACCCCGGCCTGCGTGGAAGGAAAAATATACTCGACAATCATTCTAGAATACTCTTTTTAACTACCGTATTGTAAGTCAATCGAAGAAAGATGTATTCTTTGTTCAAATTGTTCCGTACGTGCGATATTTCATCTCGGAAAGTACCCAGAACACCTGAGAAAAATCCTGCCAATGTTTATAAAAGTGTACTTAACTTTTCTCGCAATGTAAATATTATAAGACTTGTAAAGAAATTATGTAAGTGAATGTAAAATATTTCTCCATATGTTTTGTTTCTCCCAAATGACGCACAGTAAGGTGACGACGGCACGTGTCGCTAACTGTGACGCACTCGATGTCGCAACCAGATGACGTCCGATCTACGTTACGGTAGAATTGTTGACAAGAAATTCGCAATCACAAATAAAATTAACTTTGTGTTCTAGAAGATTAAACCGTTTTAGTGTTCCGTAACAACTTGGTAAAATGTGCAGCTGTTTATATTGTTCGAAACAGCTGCCTGTTAAAAGTATTACTTTGGTACCTACTTAAAGGTGATTCTGGAACAAAATACAGTAAAAGAAGACATGGGCAAGATTCCGGAATTGCATATCTATACGCATTTATATTTTATTGACACTTTGAACATATTATTGCTCGTAATATTGGTATAGTTGCTCGTGCGTTTTATTCTACGCATTCAGCAGATGTTATAACTTTCTTCTGGATGTCTCTATTTCGAGCCATTACCATCACTTATGTCCGCCTCGCGAATACAGCAAGGCCGTCTCACCACCTACGTCGCGACTGACCCCGGTGTCAGTACCCAGCAGGCGTCCAGCGTGACGCGATCCTACACTATATTATTATATATTCATACTCCAAGGCGAAAATATTCCAATACTTTTATGACTACATTAAAAGCTATATCAACTCCATCTTACACACGAGTCACATATAAACAAACAATAGCTGCGGGACATTTTACAAGCTTTTTCGCTTCACGGAATTTTATAGTACGACCAATAGATTTGTCATTGTAATCGGAATTGTGACAGCGGCGGCCGACTTATCTAGAACATTCTATTCAGATTAGTCACTATCACACATCTGTTTCTTTTTTTTCTAAAAGAAAGTGTGTATAAGTAGTTGAGCATGGTGACAGGATGATTTTCTCTTGGCCGCCCTCCAGGCCGTGAATCACGTAGCCGGCGCACGCGCAGATTGCCACTTATCAGATGTTATACTTTTATAGAGTCATTGCCAAATTCGTTTAAATTCAGTCTTAAACGCCGGGCCTGTTACGAAATACATTCAAGGTCCTGTTCAAACATGGATATTTATGTTTTGATTACTTTTACATGTTTATTTTTGTCAGGCTGTAATATGTTATTATTTTTCAGATGGGATTCGATTCGGATCAATCGGATTATAATAATGTATTACAGTAACTCCGTCACGCAGATGGTATTGCTGCTCACCTTTTACAGAATACAGTATTACCTATTATATACAGTAGGTTCAGGTGTTCCCATGTTCTGCGCAGTTCATAATTAATGGATTCGTATAACTTGAGGAGAGATACATACAAGGCTCACGTGCGCCGCAATGCCGGCAAATATTGTATACCACTTGAAATATATAACTATCACTAGAAATGTCAACAAACAAATAGTCACTGGTCATTAAACATAGATCTGATAAGCTCAGGGCACTGAAACACGTTCTATTATAGCTATACTACATTATATTTATTCTAACACCACACGATCACATGCACTCGTATCTTTTGAATTATTGCCATGTAATGTTTTATCTTTATAGACAGCTGTGGGTCGTAAAATCATTATATTTTTGGGAATTCTTGTAAATGCAATGATTCGAGGTAGATTGAAGCAATTCGTTCGTATTATTTAGTAAATAAGATAAAAATATGTCTACACATATTTATATTCGGAAATATCTAATCAGGTTAAAATCCCCTAATATCTTGGAGTTGCCTGTATCATCATCTGACCTCCTCATCCTATGTTATTGGGCGATACGATAAGTTTCCACTTTATTCACTGTTACTACCTTTTCCAAACGTGTTTGTGCTTAGAAATTAAATTAACGATGATCAAACGACGTAGAGGTTGCACATACACATCACACATGATCAGTGTCACCCTAGGACACCAAGTTCGGGTGGATTATTTTCTTACAGCCAATTGATCCAGTTTGAAACAAGAGAAACTTTTTTATCCAAAGAACTGTAGTTTTGCTCTAGTACATGCTGTGAAGTGGCGCAAAAAACAATATCCTTATAAAAAGGATAAACGCCTGCTAATCAGACGTCGTAGTATCGATTCCCATCTAAGACCAAGACTTATGTGATAGATAAGCATAGTTAGATGCCTGCCTAGATGTTATGTGAATGAAAACAATTATGTATATCTAGATCACCATTCCCCTGCCCTTATCCCAATTATTACGTGGGGTCGGCGCAGCATGTTTTCTTCCATACATCTAGATATTAACTATGGACATTTGCGCAGGTATCCCGGTGTCCCAGCAGCACCTGCTGTACAACCTGAAGGAGCTGGAAGACTCGTCGTCGCTGCGCGAGCACTGCATCGGCGACGGCGCGCGGCTGCGGCTGGTGCTGGGCATGCGCGGGGGACCCATCTCCACGCGCCGCTTGCCGCCGCCGCCCAACGCCGAGCCCTGGAGGGACATCGAGCGCCTGCTTGATACCAACAGGTAATCAATTAATTAATAAATCGTTTTTAGACGAAAAACGGGACTTAATTATTCGCTATATAATTCGATATTTCTTTTCTCCCTGAGGAGACGGCAGGGAGAAAAGAAATATCGAATTATATCCCGAATAAGTCCCGTTTGTCGTCTAAAATATGAGTACACGTCGCGAAAGTTTAAAAACATTAAATAAATCGTTTTTTATCAACCAAATGTTACAAATTCATTGTAGCCCTACTAGACTAGGAAACTTGCAAAAGAGAGGAATATTGCAACAACTGATTCCATACTTCAATAGGAAAATAAACCTTTTAAGACCGCTTTGTTTCTAGTCTGTCTGCCTAATTTTGAATTGATCTATGAAATAAGTCTAATCCCTGACTTTGACTGCTTCACCGGATTGATTGGCGAGACCTAATAGGCTAAACTTATCACCTTTTGACTTCATAGTATAGGCCACCTGTGGCTGACATAGATCACTGGTGACTGATGTAAATGATAATCTAAAATAACCATATTCTTGCATGTAACAGTAGAAGAACTAATAGATTCTAGGTCAACTATAAGGTTTTATAAAATACCCCACGGCCCTCACGATATCTAACTCTAAATACTAAAACTACCATGTTAGAAGACGAAGAAATTTCTAAGACAATTCCTATTACAACCTGTTGTTAATGGTATTATACCCTGTTGCTATTGATATAACACCTGTAATAGCTTAGTGGCAAGACCGTAGGACTGCTAAGTCAGACGTCTTGAGTTCGATCCCCACGGCGCGCACCGACGTTTCGAATGTTGTGTGCGTTTTAGAAATAATATCACAGCTTCCATGTTTCGGAAGGCACGTAAAAATGTGGGTCCTGCGCCTGATCTCTCTCCTGTCGTGTCGGATCACGGTCCCATCGGGCTATGAGAGTAAAAGGAATAGAGAGTGCACCTGTGTTTGCGCACACGCTTGTGCACTATAATATGTCCTGCGTAGCTGGCTGGTGTCATAGTAACACTGGCCGCCGTGGCCGAAATCGGTTCAGACCGCTATTTTTATTTTATATTTTATACCCTGTTGTTATTGATATAAAACCTGTGTTGACATGATGTATTCGTTATCCAGAGATGACGTGGACTGGGGCAGCAGCGGCTGCAAGGTGACAGTGCTGGTGTTCCGCGACGGCGAGCGCGTCAACATGCTGCGCGTCAAGGAGAACCACGACGGCACCTACTCGCCGCTCGAACACAACAAATGTATGTACACACGCTTATTGTTGTGTTCAACGTTATCTTGGTTTTTCATGAAGCTTGTATTTGTAAAACGTTGTAGGATTTGTTTTTAATCTAAGCTAGCTCTCAATATGGTAACACTCCATATTATTTGTATTTAAATTCAATTAATGTACAGAAAAAAAATTAAACCGCAAATAGACTCCGAACCTGCGATTCCTTCGCTAACGCTAACAGTTGCTTTCCTAAATGACTGGGGTCACCGACCGCCAGTTAAAAAAAATCAGTTACACTTGTTGCAAATCCTATGGCGGACTCTAACACGTTTTTTTACCATTTATTAATGTAAACCGTTTGGTTCCAGTCTCGTCGGCGTCGACGTCGCTGACGCAGCTGGTGGGGTGCGAGGCGGGCGGCGGTAGCGCGGGCGCGGGCGCGGGCTCGCTGCACGACAACGCCGTCACCATGACCAAGATGCTGGAGCTGCGCCGCCGCATGGAGGCGCTGGCCGTGCACAGACCCGCGCACGACCCACGACAAGGTACGCCTCACCAGATAACAGATAAAAACTGGGAAAATAATACAATACAAAAAGATTTAATAAATTAAACTTCGGTTTATTGCACGATAATTAAAAGCATATAAAACTTTGTCAAGTATGAAAGTTGCATAGACAATGGCGTGGATGGTGGCCGAAAACGGTACTACATCTATTTTTTAAATGTGGCAAGGAGCGATGTTTACATTCTTCCAATAGAAACGATTTGACCTCTTAATGAACTAACACATAATGGCGGCACAATTTTCTCGTCCCTAGATAAAGTAGACATACAGAAGACAAGAAGCGAGGAAACCCTATCCGTCCCTAGTTTGTTAGACGACAGTCCGGGGCCGCTGAAGCAGCGCGCAGGCTCGTACGCGCTGAGCGAGACGGACGCGTTCGCGCCGCTGTACGACGGCAACTACACGCGCTACGACTACGACTGCGCCTTCAGCGACCGCTACACGCTGCTGCCGCCGCTGGCGCCCCCCGAGCCCGAGCCGGAGCGCCGGCTCCCGCACGACGACATCCTGGAGGAGTGTCTGGAGCCCGACCAGCCGCCGCTGCCCGCGCATCTCGCGCCGCTCACCGCCGCCGACTACGGTGCGTATCATACATTAAACACGAGTACGAACTATATATTTGACGCTGTGATAGCCTAGTGGTATGACCGCAGGACAGCCCCGGCAACAGTACCAACTATGTATTTGAAGCTGTGATAGCCTAGTAGTATGACCGTAAGACAGTCAAGTCAAAGGATTCGAGTTTGGTCTTTACGGCGCGCACCGACTTTTCGAATGTTGTGTTCGTTTTAGAAATAATATCACAGCTTCCGTGTTTCGGAAGGCACGTTAAAATGTGGGTCCTGCGCCTGATCTCTCTCCAGTCAATACAGTAGTGTCGGATTACCATCCCATCGGGCTATGAGAGTAAAGGGATAGAGAGTGCACCTGTGTATGCGCACGCTTGTACGCTAAAGTATGTCCCGCGTAACTGGCTAGTGTCATAGTAACACTAGCTGCCGTGGCCGAAATCGGTCCGGACATTATTATTATTATTTGTGTAGAGCTGGTATTAATGTATAGTTGTGTGTGCAGCGGGTCCGCTGGTGTGCGGGTCGTCGCGCTCGTGGGTGTCGCTGGGCGGCGGCGGGGGCGCGGGGCGGCGCGGCACGTCGCAGTCCGCGTCGTCGCTGCAGGCGCGCGCGCCCCCGCCGCGCCGCCCCGCGCCCCTCGCGGACGCGCTCTTCTCCTCCTCCACGTCAGACCTCGAGAAGCTCAAGCGGAACAGGTCAGTTGCTGCTATTTTCTTACTGGATACGGCTTTGCCCATACTAGCTATTTCTATATTTTTGAGTTTTGTGTCTTATAAAACGTAAATTGTAATGTAGTTTATATGCTACGATGATTACGAGGTTTTGGGTTCACAGTTTAAATAATAAATTTGTCGTTGAATTTTTAAGAATATTTTTTGTATTTTTAATACGTACTCACGAGATATTTCGAAAAAAATTAGGTGATTTCAAAGTAATTTTAAATAATCTATGTAGAGGAAAGTTATTTAATTTTAGTGAATGTTTATTTTCCATAGTTCCATTAAATAAATAAATAAATATTTTGGGACAATATCCACACACGGCCATCTAATCCCAAGCTAAGCAGAGCTTGTGTTATGGTAATCAGACAGCTGATAAACATACTTATATGTTTCTAAATATATACACATTATAGATAAATCACACCCAGACACAGAACAAATGATCGTGCTCATCACACAAACATTTGTCCTGGGTGGGAATCGAATCCACGACCTCCGGCTTAGCAGTCAGGGTCACTAACCACTAGACCAACAGGCCGTCAAAGCATATTATCATCTTCTTATATATAAAAATCAATTGCTGTTTGTGTTAGTCTCGCTAAAGCTCGAGAACGGCTGAACGGATTTATGTCATTTTGGTCTTGAATTGTTCGTGGAGGTCTAGGGAAGGTTTAAAAGGTGCGACTTTTTTTTTATTTATCGTTGGGGCAGTACGAAGTCTGCCGAGTCAGCTAGTATTATTATAAATAACGAGTTTTGTGTGCACAGTCGCATCCTGCCGGCGCTGTCCCGGCACCGGCCGCGCGAGCACCTGCACCTGAGCGACGAGCGGCTGGAGGCGGCGGGCTGCGCGCCCCCGCCGGCCGCGCCCCCCGCGCCCCCGGCCGCGCCCCCCGCGCCCCCCTCGGGCCGCAAGGCGCGCGCGCGCTGCGGGCTGTGCCGCAAGCGGCTGAGCATCGCCACGCTGCACCGCTGCCGCTGCGGGGGCGCGTACTGCGCGCCGCACCGCTACGCCGAGGCGCACGGCTGCGCCTGGGACTACCGCAGCCCGCCGCCCGCCGCGCCGCCGCCGCCCGCCAGCTACCTGCCGCGCATCTAGCCGCGCCCGGCTCTCGTCACACACCGCTGGAAAAACGTTTAAAAAAATCTATGTAACGCTCCGGAGCTCGGGTGGGGGCCCGGGGGTCGCGCGTCGCGGCGTCGGCGAGGCGCTCAGATTGTTATATTTTATTACTAGCTCCGATCGGACGCCCCGCACGCGCCGGAACTCGGGTTCCGAATGAAAAAAATGAGTTAATCCAGTACAAATGAAAAATAGAAAATTATAGAAAACAAGTTATTATAAATAAATAAGTCCACCGCGACGCCGTCGAGGGCTCGGCCGGCGACGATCCCTCCCCTTGTTGTTATAGTGCGGACTCTTTTGAGTCGCTTGTTACGTGTCTTTTGTAAATACTTTCATAATGTAGTACTCATAGTACAGGAAAGTATCTGTATTGTAAACAAAAGACTGCGATATGTAAAGTGTTGCGCGGCCGCCGGCGAGCCCGTCGTCCGCGAGACTCGGCCCGATTGTTGTTGTATATTACTTTGTATAACACTAGATTAATTAATGCTTAAACATATTAATTTTGTATGGACTATTATAGTTGGCTGGTCGTGTAACGCTACTGCACCTGTCGCCAGTCCGTCGCGACGCAGTGTTTGAAGAGAACGTTTGGCGGTGAGACCGTCGCCACGCGTTGTTGTTCCAAATTCACTAATAAGTAACGTGTATGTGTAGACATACTAACACTCTGCAGTTAACACCTCACTATAAATTGGCTTGCGCACCGCAGACGTTGTTCTCCAAACACAATGTACTGCTTAATGGCCTGTACTGTAAATATTCGGGTTCTATATAGATTAGAACTATTGATAGATATATTTTGTTTCCATATATTAGCATAGAACGTGACGTCACAGACCTCGGCAGCTGTGGCGGTGCTCGGTGCAACACTACAGACCACTCTTTAATCATTATATTGTCGGCTGATTTGCCTATTTTTTCGTATTTGATTGTATAATTTAAGATTATAGTTATGTTAATTTGGGAGATATAATTTTGGCTGATTTCGATAATAAATATTTATAACGCGAAAGCGTAAAAACAATTTATTTACATTTTCACACTAATATAACAAATATAAAACTATTATTTGGAATAATAAAATCTATTTAAGTACTAAAATATTTTGACTTAGTCCCGAGTTGAAATACCTAACTAGTAACAACAATGGAATTGTTTATAAAATTGAGCATTAGCTTTGAGTTCACAAGACTGGATATTAATATAATCACTATAACAATTAGGTCTTAGAAGTTTACATTAGTCTGATATATTAGAAATAAGTATACAATAAACAATGTTGACCTTAATTTTTTTATAGGAATTAGTATTAATAATATTTTCATAATTTTCTAACTACGGGGATCGACAATACTATACATTAACAAATTTTGACACATGAAGAGCACATCGATGCAGATACACACAGTACTGAACATCAACTCATTGACACGTCATAAGAGGTACGTGGCGCTAAGGTGGGAGATTATAGTCATAATATACATTGAAGTCAGATTCTATATCCGTCACGAAAAGTTCTCTATTTTTTTTCCTTAAGTTAACATGCCTCACAAATACGACAGCTACGTAAAACCACATCACAAAATTTTAACTGCCATCTGTAGGATGACGTCACACTACAAGCTATCAAATAACTTGGTCGTCAGTTTCTCGCAGGAAGCTCTCCATTATCGCCACGAAGTTATCGAGGCCTTCCCTGAAGTTATCGTCCACCGCCCTCTCCTCCTCCTCGTTAAAGAAGGCGTGCGCGAAGTCGATGACCTTGACCGTGGCCCAGGGGCTCGGCTTGGGGTCGTCGTTCGACAGCTGGTCGAGCATCGCCTTGTAGTCCATCTTTATCTTGCACAGCTTGTCTTCATAGTTGTGGTCGAAGGAGTGGTTGTGGTTGAAGCTGGCGAGGGCTTCCGTCCAGGGCGAGGAGATGGGCGGCGGCTGTGAGAAGGAGTCCTGGGCCAGTGTGAGCGGCGTGAGGCGCACGGGCTGCAGCTTCCTGTACACCGGGCCGCGCGCCGACAGCTGCCCGCTGAAGCTGGCGCTGGGTGTGCTGTGCAGCGAGTGGCGCCGCCGCGGCAAGCCCGCCGCGCGACACTCCGCACGGGGCCTGCACATACAGTTATTATAAGTGTTAGGCTAAGCACAGACTGCTAATGTTACATACAGTGGTAAGCTATGAGTAAGAAGTCACAATTTTGACTGCACGGATAACCGAGTGGTATAAGTCATCAACTCATCACACCACTTTCAACTGTGCGCGACGTGTCGCGGGTTCGATCCCCACGTAGGACAAAAAATGCTTATTCTGAGTCTTAAGTGTTTTTGTGCATGTGGAATGAATGTCTGTGAAACCCTCCACTATACAAAGATTAAATTCCTCTTTGTACGGGGAAAAAAAGTAAAAACGGCCCTAAATAATTAGAACTTTACTATAGGCATTCTATTTATTGAGAAACAACACAAGTTTGTGACTAAAAGCTTTACATAAGTCAATCGCTGTACGCTAAATATTAAATATAAAACACGTAAAAATATAGAAACGTGTCAACAACCATTATATTATGGCACCCAGATTTTTATTTGAATAAAAGCAAAATAAATAATGGAATATTTCCACAAAACTGATTTATCAATGTTGTTATTTTCTCAAATAACTAGCTTCCCGATTTACAAGTGAATTCTGGAGAGGAGGCGTCGGTACTGGTAGGTTACCGACTGCCTCTTCCCGTTACAAAAATTATGTGTTGAGTATGTCTTGATAGCCATACCCCACGCGCCGCGTCCGGCAGCGTGTGCCATCTAAGCGGCAAACACCCTTTTTTTATCGAAACAAAATGTTCGCGCGACCCCACTGGTACCGTGTAACACAACCATAGCGCGATTCAGGACCGTCCTAACAACGCCATCTCTTGACACGGATAGGAACTGTTTTGTTATGGTATGTTTAATATTGTAAATGTTTTGAGAAAATAACAGGGTGAATGTAAACAGCGTTATAGAATTTAACAATAGTTTTTTTTTGTATTCATCCAAGAAGAAAAAAATAGAAAATTTTTTAATACATAATAATTTTACTATTTCTGTTACAGCCGTCCAAAAGTAGAGTTTAAAATGTTTTATTCTTCTGTTAATTATAACAACAAACGATTTTGATTAATATTTATTATATAACTTTTTATTAGGCGAAATAACTTTAGGTATATATTTTATGAAAATATTTGTGTGAATTATTGGAAGTGCTTTGTGAGCTCAACCGTTTGATGAAAAAATATGAACTGAGAAAAAGCTAGCTTTTACCAAAATAGATGCTAAATAAAATATGAAAAATTAATGCAAGATTGTTCAAATGTTTTGTTTTGTTAAGTATAGAAATAAATTTCATCCTGGAAACCCAGTTACATTATTTGTAGTGGTACCTTAGCAGTAACTTTAAACAGACTATCTTTCACGACTCCCGCACTACTCATCTTAATCCTTGTATCGCGGGGGGTTTCACAGACATTCAATTCACATGTACAAAAACACCCAAACTCAAAACAAGCATTTGTGGAACGCACTAATTCTTATGGTACGCGGGGATCGAACTCGCGACACGTTGCGTAAGTAGTAATTGGCGAGGTGACCTATACCACTCGGTTATCCGTGCACTGTGTATCAAAATCATTTATTCAAATTAGGGTACAATGTAGCACTTTTCGAACGTCAAAAATTATAATTGACCACCACATCGCCAACTCCCCAGTGTAGTTAAATATATAAATATTCCTCAACATTCACACAACGCCATCTAGTCTCAAATTAAGTATACGACAGTAACTTGTGTTATGAGTACTAGACAACTGATAAATTTACCTATATATTTCTAAATACATACATATTATAGATAAATTACACCCAGACACAGAACAAATGAATGTGCTCATCACACAAGCATTTGTCCTGGGTGGGAATCGAACCCACGACCTTCGGCTTAGCAGTCAGGGTCACTAACCACTAGACCAACAGGCCCGTTATATGATTGCGTATGTGTGACTTACGCGAGTGCGTCCTGGTTGTGGCAGCAGGTCCTGAGCCTAGCAGCATCGTACACGAGCAGCAGCGAGGCGGAGTAGAGCCTCACAGCCTGCTGCGCGCGCGCCCAGCGCTGCAGCCGCCACAGCGCCGCCAGCGTCTGCAGCACCAGCGCGCGACACACCACCGCGCCGCCGTTCAAGTACGTGCGGATCGCTGCGGAACACGTATTCAGATTACAATTTCAAACATTTAACTATGTCTCCAGGCGGAGATGGCGAGATGACCTGGATTCATTTCCACCAATCTGGACCGTGGCTCTTGAGAGAGTCAAGTGGAAGAAGAGTATGGAGGCCTTTGCCCAGCCGTGGGACATCTCAGGCTAGCAATAATAATAACTATGTCTCCATAAATTGCCGACGTTATCAAAAACATCTGCAACCAACCGAGCCAACCCAGAATACGTCGCGCATAGCAGTCGTTGTCAGTGACGTGTATGGGACAAACATGTAGATATACCACAAATATTCATTGTGCAATTGAATATTTGGGAAAATTTCAGTGCCGTACAAATGAAATTACTTAATCCAGGAGTCGTTCTATTTAAAAGTAATTCTTCTTTGTTATTATTACACTTTTTTTTACCCCGGGAGGAACCCAAGTTACGGGCGCCCCGCCGCCCCGATCGGGGCCTTCGGCGGGGGAGTGTGGAGTTTGAGCCGTACCCACGAAACCCCCGGGTTGTCGGCGTGCGCCACCATGGAGGGATCACGGGAAACGAAGACGATTACTTCCGCGACCCCTCCGGCGCCCCGCCTGGGGAGACAAAGCTGGTAACAGCGAGTCCTCCCCCGCTACCCTCTGGTAGGCGAGCGTAGAGAGTGCGCGCGCGTCCCCAGTAAGGTACCCATTGATGTTCAGGGCGTGCGGTGCCCCGCGCACTGCCACCCTACCCCTAGGTGCGGGGGAGGAGGGCAAGCTCTGCTCTCCTCCTCCTCCCGGCTCTGCGGCGGCGAATCCTTGGAGCCGCGGCTGAGATTTTGCAGCTCCTCTCCGCCGCCTCCTTCTGCGAGATGACGGTCTCGCTGAAGGTGCTTTGTTATTATTACACTTCCCTTTTTTTTTGGTTTCTCTGAGGGAAAATGCATTACGCATCCCCTCCAAGTCGGAGGGGTATGTGGGCTCCCCGGGATCTATCTTTACACTACCCTACCATTACCATTTCTTACAGAGAAGGAAAGAAGGCCTTGGTCCAAAAGTAGAACGGTTATAGACTGGTATTATAGCCTGTATAATGATCTCATCTCACCATCCTTAACAGCCTGTCCTTGCAGCTTCTTGCCGTAGTCCTTGTTGTACTTGCAGAGCTTGCCGCCAGTCACGCGGTACACCTGGAACCCTGGGATGCAGAACCCGTACTGCTGCTTACAAGCCGCGTACTTCGTCTGCTCGTTCTTTATCTTCTCTGGCGTTGCTAGGGGGTCCCATGTTCTTTTGCCTAGCAATTGGTAACAAAAATTTTGAACTGTCATCGTTATGGTGAATTAGAATCGAAATCGGTTTACCGCAGCAGAGTAACGAGTTCTTACATTTTAAATATAAATATTCAGTAAAAGAAGTAAATGATAGTGCGACGTCTGATAGGGGAGAATGGAAGAAAAAAACATAATAAGGGCAGGAAGATGATGATGATGATGATTCAGATAATTACTATACCCAATATTCTCGACATGTTTTTTCCTTTATACAATAATACTACGTGATTTTAACCTTTTACCTTCTAACACTCCTGCTAAAGCAGTAATATAGCATCTGAAAAGTGTTATCAACACAACAAGTCCCCTCACCGATCTTGACATCCATAATACATGGCTCCAGCATCCGTAGAGTAAGATCCTCGAGTATGACGTAGTCCTGCTCGTAGCCATTGTACGTGAACTTCCTGCAGCCGAAGTACTTCGGCACGAAGGTGCGCAGCTCCAGCAGGTCCTCGTCCGTCGTGGACGCGAGCCGCTTGTAGAAGTCCACCTCACGCTTCTGAGCCTCCTTTATTATCGGCTTGAGGATCGTGCCGTTGTTGCATTGAAGGAGACCTGGGAAGCGATGGATGGACAGAATATTTAATAGGTTAATTATGTAATTGGTTTGGGTCCAGGATTTTAATGTTTTAGGTATTGTATGTTGTTGGATAGAGAAATATGGTGCCCTAAGCTGTACTAGTCCTAAGAAATGATAGGGTGATTGCCCTGTAGGGGGACAGCAACGACGAGAAAAATAATAATTTGACAATCTTCAGGATCAAGGCTCATTCTGGGATTATAGTGGTAAACTATCAAGACTAATTTACGGAATGTAGCATTTTAACTATTAGAAATCACTGACATCGGCATAGGAACATGTTTTTAAGGAAACCTGGTTTCAAGCAAGTAATTTGTTTCCAGTATATGAGCAAGCATAAAGAGGCATTTTCCTAGCAATGGGGTAAAGCCCTAGGAACTTGATAGCGAAATATTAATAGACTATGGTCACAGACCTATTCTATTTTAATATTTATTTCGCAGAAGTAATTATCGCATGCGTATCAATTTTACGGCTTACACAGACAAATATTGTACAATAAAATTATTGATTAGATATGGCCATATATAGAAATTAATAAAACGTTAAGCTTAATAAGGAAAAAACTAGAATATATTGTATAAACAAATGGATTTCACGGTGAGGTCACTAAATTTTATTGGCCGTTGATTCATTGACACATTTGTTCCTATTTAATCGCTAAATGGGTTATTTACTACGCAGTAGCTGATAATAACCCCGAAGGACTTATACGATATTTTTAGGCAGCTTTTTTAAAACAACTGAACTAATTCGAGAAAACACGAAAACAAAATATTGCGTACTAGAAACTTGACGGGCCTACCGAAATTTACGCACACGCATTAAATTCATAAGTAGTTTACATGGAAAAAAAAAATATTCGATTTATATCTTTGCCCTCTTCTATGCACATGACATTCTTTAGGGAGATTCAACGGTGAGATGAAGAGAAGAATGGGTGAATCAAAATGTACACATATTTCGCCGACCCTAAAAAATTGAAAAAGACCACAGAGACGAAAACAGTCTTTGCTCAAACTGTTCAGGTATCACTGTTACCAGTAACTAGCCCCCGGTTTCTGAAAGACTGATCAATTGCATCTGTGCTCAAATCAATAGATAAAGACTGATTGGTTGGCCATAAAGCTCACAACCAATCACAAAGATTAACATGAGATTCGCCTGACGATTACCAAATTTTTGTGTTAATCAACGTTTGAGAAACCAGGGGTAAGTACTTATCTAAAATCCAATCCTAAATTTATTAAAGGTTTTACATAAGTTTAGTCATAAATGTAGATATTTCTTGTTTTAGTTTTGTTTCTGTAAATAAAGATATTTAATTCTTTAATTTAAAGGTTTTTCATGACTCCTATTGTTTTTTTTTATTTGTGGGAAATCATCAAATGAGTTCATTCGGATTTCCCACGAATATGCCCGCTATGGGTGCAGTAAGACGGAGTGTCAGACTTTTACTGACTTAAGCCCACTATGTTCCTCCTGGAGACCTTTGAGTGCCAGGGTCGAGGTAACTCTTACGAACATTCCCTCACCTCTTACGATGTAATTCGCTCAATTTATGTTAATAGAGTATTTTAATATACAATAACCTACCTAGATACTTGGTATCCTCGCACTTGCGATGTCCGGCCACCTGCAGCGCGAAGGCCTGTATCTCCAGCGGGTCGGTGGGCTGCACGAGCGGGCGCGCCGTCATCTCGTCGTCGCGGCGTTGTATGGCGTAGTGCACCTGGTAGATAGAGCGCTGCCGACGTATGCTACGCCGTAGTGGTGGCTCCGATACATTGCTCATTTAGTTCTACGCCTGGAAATCGAGTTTTACAATTACATTTTGCTTTTTTGCTTCCTTAAAATTAGAATCAAAAGTCATTTTTTCAAATTAGGCTACTAATGTAGCACTTTTCGATTGTCAAAATTATAATAGACAGCACCCCATCGCACACCCTTATTTTAGTGTCGTTCAAAATCATAAGATTTTAATTTTGAGTAGGCCTTTTCAGGCACTTTCAAAACGTTGCTGACTCTTGTTGCGCGGTTCCAAAATGTCATTCTTATGGAAAAGAATTGACAAGAAACTCCATAACGTACGTTGCAGCAGGTAAAGTACAAGATGGTTATAATATTAAAAGTCTATGTATTCCTAAATCCGAGAGTGACAGCGATATAAAAACACGGTGCATTTCAATTATAATTTATTATTGGTCTAAAATGTACTTATGTGTAGCGTTTAGAGTAACCGCTAATTTCAAGTAATGAAAAAATGTCTCTATCATTATTGACATCAGTTACTCATAATTTGTCTAAATGGAGCGCTGACTTATAGGTATATCTATACCTTTAGTTAAGTTGAATGACACAAGTCATCGAAAAACGTCTGTTTTGAAACTGTAACCTATTACAACCTATTAATGGCCTGTTATTCAGGACAAACAAATACATTATAATCAATACTTAGTATAAAACAAAGTCGCTTCCCGCGTGTGTCTGTCCCGGACTGTCCCTATATGTATATGCAAGCTTAAATTTGAAATGTTAATGTACCTATGTTATCTTTGGAACTACGTTATGAATTATGACGCTGTTTATTTTTAATCGATAGAATGTTTTAAGGAATAGGTTTGTATGTATTTCAAATACATTAGTATTAAATATTATAGATTATTTTCTATAACAACTTTCCTGTACCATATAAATATATTCTATTCTATTCTTGCATCCGTGCGAAGCTGGGACGGGTCGATTTTGATAAAGAAAATATACTAATAACTTATTCATTTATTGTTTTAGGTATGTTTTTGTTTTTTTTTTTTTATAAAAGTAAGTATCGTTACTTTCGCGTATTATTATTTATTTATTGCATAATGTACATAGTTACAGTTACAGTTGCACAGTTCCTTATAACTATATACATCACCCTGTGAGGGCGCAGCAATATTTATCATATTCATCACTAAAAATATTGATTAATTCTGGGCTAAATTGAGTTTACATATATTTGATTTACGTACAATATGAGGTAGTAAAAAGTTAAGGTTACGGATAGTGTCGTCTTTATTATCCCAACATACAACTTGAAAATATTATTTAGCAATTCACATATGAAAACACATATGAAACCATAACAACTCACATAGTATACATAAAAACACATTATGATAGACACGGTGACTGTCGCCTAGACAACACATTACCTACACAAACTTACATGTGTACACATTTATACCTCCCATACACATTTCACACAACATCCAAACATTAATATATCACCGTCCACGAGAAACAACCAACACAAATATTAAAATAACGCACTAACCGACACTGGGAGATATGAACTAATGATTCTGCTCAACATTTAAGTTAAATAGTCTTAGAAAATAGACACATCATGAAATAAATAGTACCTACAGCCAAAGGTTTATACCGTGCGGTTGTAAATTTTCAGCTTAATCACTCCTATTACCACAAATGTATTATTATTATCTATACAAAGCTAGGTACCGCTTGTGGTAACAACATCAATCACTTTTTGACAACCAATGCGGGTGTTTTAACATTCAAATGATCAACTGCCTTTTGTACAGGATACGGAGTTTTGAAGACTAGTCGAGTTGTTTTCTAGGTATTTAATACATAGGTACCGATTATGGCGACTATACTTTTCCGTAAGAGTTCAGAAATAGCGAAACAATACTATCATAAATATAATTTTGCTTTGAATATGGTTATTTGTTCTTTGTGTGAATCATTAAAAGGATAAATTGTAATATTTGCACGTAGGTACGCTAAAAGGCTGTTGTGGTTTTTGTAAACTTTAGTTTTCAAAGCTTCTGAATATAATTTCTGCTTGATGCCACAAGAGCCAAATAAAAGGGATTTTACTTGTAATAAAACTGATCATTTAGATAAAGCTAGTTATTTACAGTACGTCAAATTTGAGGGTACCGACTAAAGCATATAAACACTCTTTTGTACCCACTTTTTATTAAAAACACTTAAAACATTACCTTATGCATTTGCAAAAACAACACAAAGAATCACAACACTATTTTTAGAACGATTCAACGGACAAACAGAAACGAAATAATTGAACGAGTGACGGTGCTAAAACAAATAACCACAAATAATTGTTTATACCTTTTTCGCGAGCAAAATCAATATGCAAGGAAATAGATTCCGTAGTGAACTGAATAAATTCGCGACATTGATACAAATTCAGGGATAAGTTTATCTAATCGACGCATAAATCAAGATTGACTTGTCTTTATCTGTAAATATATTTACGGCGCTCGAGATAATGTTTTAAAGCGAAGGTTTTTTTTTCGTTATTTCAATATCAGTTGGTACGTTTGTACTGTAAGTAGTTGATAACGTGATGATACGTAAGTACCAACACACACATGAGCCATGGTTATGTGGATGATGTTGCTTGAGAGTTGAGTCATTCAGACATGAAACATCGTAGACGTTATCGAACAGATGTACAACATAACTGACAGCATATTCGCCAAATTATTTCAACTTCCTAAGAGATTGACTGTGGAGAAGAAAAGACTTAACAAACTTCCTAATCTCCAGCTAACACTAACATTTATATAATAATTCCTTTTGTTTACAATTTTGTTAGCAAACCTCTCATGCGACTACATTAGGTAACAAATCGCATAAATCCATAAGTTTATTTATAATTTTTTCCGTAAGGAAATGAGTACTACGCGGAAACGATCCCTTATCGTTATCACGTATTTTTAAGGGTTCTTATCTAACGAATTCGTTTAAGTATCATCGTTTCCGAGTCTGAGTGATGAGACTTTGTTCTCCAAAATAGACACAATTTTCCTTTTCAAACAGTTCTATCTATAATACCTAGAGAACTGTAACGACTCCAGAAATAGTGATGATAAATGAAATGATTCATAAACCTTTTTAGATTCAGTGCCATCTGCTATCGAAGATTGGATTATTAGATATATTATAAATTAGCAATCTAGATTGTAAAGCAATCAACTACATATCCGTACATATCTGTAGTCACGAGAAATAACATGTACCTAGGCATTTACGACCAAACATACATTCATACTACTTTACATACTTGGAAATAAAACGGCGAGAAATAAAATCCAGAATAAGGTTCCAAAGGTGTAATAAAAACATACTAAAACGCCATTAAATCATTAATATAATTCGATGAAAAATACATATCCGAGATCGTATTTATATTTTTATCACATTTATACGATCGTATCATATTTTTACGCCAGAAACAGCAGAATAATATGGAACAAAATGTTTCCTGTATAGTGCGTTGGGGTAATATCGGATGGATTTTCAGATAGTTGGAAGAATGTTGCAAAAAAATATTTTTCTCCATTTTAATATACACCACATTCATGCAATATGGTGCAAATTGATAATGATTAAACTTACTGTAAATTAAAATTGTATTTATGTATATACACTCAATACTTCTTGCATGGTACGCTTGTAAAACCAAGACATATTTTTTATGAGTACAATGAAGATTTCGTCATCAAGGGGTAAGTTCGAACAATAAATTAAAACTACTTCTATTGCTAGGAGCACAAGGTGTACGAAAAACATTTATTCGATCTTTCCTCTTTTTTGACATGAGATCAGTTAAATCTATATCATACTACGTCCGACTTGCCGGAGCGACTGGTGGCCACTGCAGGGCGGGGCGAAATTAAATGACGTCGCGCGGAATGTGGCTAGCATTAAAAAATATAGCCGAATACGCTGGGAATTTCATTTGTACGCTCTTACCCCAGCACCGATCTTACCCCAACGCACCTTACCATTTTCCTACAAATAAAGATATTCTATTCTATCACTTGTTGTACTTATATATTCCTTCACCAGTTTTCCTTCCTAACTTGCCTTCTTCCACCAACTTATTTAATAAAGGTATTGGCTCGAACACGGGGTGTGCCGTGCGTTTCAACATGATACCAAGGATGTAGGTCTTGGTGTCCAGTCCCGTGTAGTCTGACAGCTCCAGGGGGCCCATAGGATAGCCGGCGCCCATTCTCATAGCTGTGTCAATAGATTCTGCAGAGGCATCACCTGCAAAAATAATACAGTTTGATATGTGGTACCTATAATAAAATAGTATTTGGAAGTTCGAGCTAGCAAGGTATAAGTATCGTGACCATTTATTATTTGAGTCAAAACGGGGTTTAGGTATTAGGTTAAATAATAGGTAGTTCATAAAAAGAAACTTTTTAACCAGCTTTAAAAAGGAGGTTTCTCAATTCGACTTATAAGCTTTTTTTTAGAGAGAGAAATTGAGAGGAACTTCAATTTTTTTGCGTGGTTTCTGAAAACGGGACAATTTCGTGTCCCACTGTTCATTTCGGGGACACCGAGACTCGTAATTGTAATAAGGGACAGTCTCAAACTCAAAACGGGACGTCTTATGGTCACGACAAGTATAACATAGAGTTCACCAGAGAAATATAGAAGAAAGGTAAAGAGAATATGCATGCATTGCCATGCAATAACACTAAAAGAAAAAAATATACTAACAGAAAAATGTGCAAAGTTAAGCTTTGTGCATTAAAATTCTAGATTTCATTTTATTGACTTACTTTGATGGCAAAAATGATAGATAGTGGTTGTTATTTAATGTCACAAAGATGATTAAATAAGATGAATGACCGAAGGACCGATAAACTTATCTTGCCTTTTCAAGAATTGTGTTTACACGTAAGGAGTGTAAGTTACCTGCATAACCGTACATACATATTAGGTAGGTATATTAAAAGCCTATGAATAGCAAATTGTTTTATTTATTTCCGTATTTTGCATAATTAAAATAAAGATGCAAATCGGTTAACTGTATTATTAAAATGCGGTTCTTAGTGC
Organism: Chrysodeixis includens; assembly: GCA_941860345.1. NCBI lineage: Eukaryota > Metazoa > Arthropoda > Insecta > Lepidoptera > Noctuidae > Chrysodeixis > Chrysodeixis includens. Next base: position 576,854 of record OW796107.1, on the reverse strand, counting down.
CAAAAGCGTGCATGGATATTTTTGTTCTTTATTTTGTAATTATTTATTGTTATGGTCTGCTAACTTAGGTAATGTATTTTCCGAAGGTCTGCTACAGATACGCTTGAAATGGTCTTTCCGCTTCATTTGACGACACTAAGCGCCTTTTGCCTATTATTTTAAAGCATATTATGACAATTTTTATCAGAATACTATCGTGTAACATAATAACTTATAATAATTATCAAATGTGATGACGTCCACAAAACAATTATATCGAAAGAGAGCTTAGAATAAGATACATATCAATAGATATGAAGAGATTATTTTTGTTCTAGATATCATTAATAACACTATGAATAACTGTGTTTTTCCTTATATCGTCTTCTTTAGGGTATCATCACTTTCCATAAGACATTAAAATCTTATTGAAAATATTGCCCAGCATTCAGCACAAAATAGAAGGAATAGAAAAAAAATTGTGCAGTGGGACGATCTGAGGTAATCATATTTAATTTAAGGAAAATTCCTTATTTAAACCTAAAAAAACAACAAAGAAGAAATATTCGGTCTGTTCTCTACGGATTAGCAAACTACTATACAAAAAAAAAGAAAAAATATATATCAAAATATATTTATTAGCACCAACAAAAAACATCATAACAAAATATTCTTCCAACATTCCACTACTTCTTGCTATACTTATAGAATCCTTCCCCAGACTTAATGCCGAGTTTCCCTTCGTCCACCATCTTTTGCAGCAGTTTGATGGGCGCGAAGACAGGGTTCTTGGTCTTCTGGTACATGACGCCGAGCGCGAACATGTTTGTATCGTTGCCGGTGTAGTCGGCCAGCTCGAACGGACCCATCGGGTAGCCCGCGCCGAGTTTCATGCCTATGTCGATGTCTTCTTTGGTGGCGTCGCCTGGGGATAAAGGTTGGGGATGCAGTTATTTTGAAGAGTATCTTTAAATCTTACCTATAACGCAAAAGTTTGTGAGTATGGATGGATGTTTGTTACTCTCTCACGCTTATACGTCTGTATCTGTTTTGATGAAATGTGGTATATAGTTAGCTAAGTAACAGATAGCCGTAGGTATTTACTATTAAACCGACTGCGCAAAAAGAGGAGTAATGTTTTTACAATTATAATCGATATTCGCGCGGGCGAAGTCGCGGGCAACAGCTAGTAGAGGCATATTTTAAATTAAGAGTGGTCTATGCCCAGCAGTGGTTTTTTATTCCTTTGCCTGTAAACTAAAAGTTAATGTAAAATAATAAACATATTATACATGGTACTTTTTTTCCAACCAGCCCCAGTAAAAAATAATGAAAATAAATATAATAAATGCACGAATTTTAATCATCTCAGCTGCAATGTTAAAACTTCTTAGTGAACCTTTTGCACAAACAAATTTTATACAAATATTTACGTATTTATTGTTATTAATAATGATTTTATCAAGCTTAGAATGGCATTTGTGTAAAATAAAAATGATAAGCGTAAAGAAAGGATTAAATAAAATAAATATACTTACAAAACAAATAAAGAAGCCAATCCGCATGCATTAAAATAATCCAAACACCAGAAGATAATAAAATACTTCAACCAAATATAAGGCACCATCCACAACCATAAAAGTGTGTATATTTTTATTTTATCGAACGTCGAACATGTGGTACGATGTAGCAAGCAGTGCTAAAATACCAATTACCCAATTTATCTAAATAATTTCGAAATAAAATGCCCATGACAAAAGTACGGAATGACCAACAAATTTCCAAATATTGTCCCATCAATACTGGAAAAACAAAATTAAAATACAAAGCCAAGCTTTTTATGTGAAATTTGTAGTATGTACTATTATAGTAGGTTACTACTACAAATCAATCAGTAAATTAATATTACGGAGCCCAGAAAGATTCCCACAAACAGATTTAAATGCAAAATTAAAAACCATTTTTCTCCCAAAACATAAATTGATGGCCCAAAAAAGAAATACATACATTGGAATATACAACCTCCTTTTAAATATGGTCAAAAAAGAAAGTTAATAAACAAACCTCTTTCCAGCATCCTCAAGGCCTCAGCAGTGTAAGGTCCCAGCAGCCTGTTGACCACGAACCCGGGCGTGTCCTTGCACGTGATGCAGGTCTTGCCCACAGACTGGCCCCACTCCATCATGGCCTTGTGGGTCTCCTCCGAGGTCTCGTCACCCTTCACAACCTCGAGCAGGCGCATGACCGGCACCGGGTTGAAGAAGTGAAGACCACCGTATCTGGAACGTATTTGTTCTATGTTATTGCCTTTTTTACATAAACGGATACATATAGTAAGCCTGTTTTACATGGTAAATCATCAAATGACCCCGCCCGCTATGCAAGCAGCGGGAGGGAGTGTCAGACTTTTATTGACTAAGCCCCACTATGTTCCTCCTGGGGCCATTTGAGTGCCAGGGTCGCGGTAACTCTTACGAACATCCAGCCGCCCCGGCAGATATATACCTAGTTAGCCTGAGCGCTAGATTTAACTGCATCATCAAACTATACCTATCTTGAGAATGCATAAAGCTCTGTTTTAATTGAATTGAAATGGCGTTGTTTATTTTTACCCGACAGTAGCCAGATCTTAGTAACACGATTTCAACCGAGAAAATCCCTCAAAGAAAAATTATTAGGTAATTTTACTAACGAATATTTATATACAATGACGATTAAAAGTCGTAGGTATTCTGACAAAGTTAATGTCTCTTTTTTGCCTTAAATAATAAAACTACATTCATACAAATTGCATATCTAATTTTCGTTTTGCAAATTTTCGTAGCGCTAATGTATTTAAAAATAGAAAGTATGCTGATTAACATCCAATGGATATATTGTTACGTTTATGGAAATTATAGTTAGTTCAAATTACCTGTCTTTCCTCTTGATGCCAGCACCTATTTCATTGACAGAGATGGACGAAGTGTTGGTGGCCAGGATAGTGTGAGGTGGTGCAATCTGAAAGTTGTAGTTGTTTCATATTAGTTGATTGAAAACAGATATTTGTTCACTATCTTATAAATAGAAAGGTTTTTATTTTGAGTAGGCCTCCTCAGGCACATTCAATACGTTACTGAGTTTAGTTACGCGGTACCAAAATGTCATTCTTATGGAGGAGAACCGGCAAGAAACTTAAATTGTTCATGTGAATGTCTGTGAAACCCCCCGCGATAAAAGTATTAAATTTGTTAGTGCGGAAAAATAGTCAAAAATAAATTGAAATTATATAAACATTTATGACATAAAATGTAATTCTTACAGAAGTAATTACTAATTATGACAAACTCATTGCATACTTACCACAATCGTTTAATCTTACAAATAGGCAGTAAACTGCTGGTAATATAATACCTATTGTTTCATTTTTATGTTATGATGTAACAATATGTAGAAAAACAAAATTTCATAGTTTAATAACATTACAATACCATGAACCAAACAGAATTAAATTGTGAAAAATTAACAATGGGGCATCAGATTGTATATCAAAATATTTACAAATACATACCTGATCAAGCTTATTGAACAGCTCTTGCTTGACATCAAGTTTCTCCACAATGGCCTCGACTACCAGGTCCACATCAGCACCGTCTTCCAACTTAGTGGAGACCCTCACCCTGTCAAAGGACTCCTTGACAAAGTTGTCCACTTTAGCCGCATCTCCCTTGTACAACTTCTTGCCGACCCTCGTGAGGTTGTTCTGGATAGACTTCTGTGCCTTCTCCAAGAGTTCCGCGTTCACATCTATGATGGTTACATTCTGGCCGGCTTGTGCTGCAACCTTTAAATAGTAACATGTTACATAAAGGAAATTGTATTGATATTATACTGTAAAAAGCAATAGAAAAAAAATATGTTTTAACTGCCTTGCTAGTTATATGTGTCTTAGTGTAAGAATTTATAATACATGGTGGTTGCTAGTGACATATAAACTTCAGATAGCAACAATCATATTTTATTGCAAATTGGAGAGCAGTGGTTCAGAGAAGAGATGGATGGAAAAAAAGAGAGGGAAGCCTTTGCTTCAGAGTAGTACAGTACAGGCTAATAAATAAATAATGTACTAATTAATAAAATTAGCCCTAATTCATTATCAGGTACCCCACAGTCATCATGGTATGTTTTCTAATCATTTAAAATGCTAAGAATTTAAAACAACAAGAGAATAGCGGCAAGTTTATGTAACTGATAATGTCAATTGATAAACATATCTCATAGATTATGATAAGACTTACAACTGACGGTGTTTAATGATTATTGAGAGGTCAAAGTATGTGCCATTAAATTAGTTACCGGTTATTTCTATTTGTCTACTATCTAAAACAATTAGGAGCCATGGACTTAAGATTATAAGTAAAAAATGTAGAAGACAAATGGTCATGAATAATTACGAAATAAATAATTAAGTTTATGTATACATTTAATGTCAGCTCACTTCGAATAATGTTATAATAAACGGCAGCTAAGTACAAAGTACAACAATGAGTTATAAATGCAGTAATAGTCATTTGAATATAAATGTTGATGAATGTACCTACTACATTGTTAATTCATTATCTTTTGGGATCTAAGTGGTAATTTATTATAATGGCAGTGTACAGACTTAATTATTATGTAAATTGATTCTATGACATAAATCTTCTTACCATCAGATAAGAGTCAGTGTAAAAAGATTTTATACTATAAATGTTTTAAGTAATGACCTTAGTCAATAAGAGATTAAGAAGTTAATTTTTAATACAGTGTGACTTATTGAGGTTTATGAATTCATAAGTACATCATGTTTATGCATGTATGCAATGAGATAACTGGTCATTGACTGCTTAAGTACATAAAACAGTTGAATAACCCTTGAGTATCTCACATATATGTGCATGTAAGAGAAAGTTTATATCATTTAAATTATTGCTACTGAAAAGTAAACTTACCTGGGCGATTCCTGAGCCCATGAGCCCACCGCCAACAACTGTGACGGTTTTTATGGCATTTAAAGACGTAGAAGAAGAAAAGTTTCTAGTGATACCGATTAGTTTATTCATTTTGAATAATTTTATGTGATATCTATACGAAAGCCGGCCGCGGAATGGCGTAAACAACTCCCACTTGAACTCAACTTCACGCTAAATCCGTACGAGTGATAAATCGCGCGGAACGGTGAGTGTAAAGTCGTATGAACGAGTTTCTTTAAAACTGGATATGAACGAAAATAAGTTCATCCCCGCCACGAAATGTGCAAATAGTGATAAAAGAAAAATAACGCCTTATCTAATATTTATAGAGTCATATTTTGACTTAAAATCATACATACTTGCCATAAATGGATTTGCTGCTTGATTTGATAACACTACACATTTTGATAGATAAATACAGAGATAAATATTTGAACTATTTTTTTCTAAACATATGTTTATTTATGAGACAACTAGGTTCCATTTTACGTAAGAGATTCAAATTTAAAACATGGTTTTAGAAATCCATACTATACTGATCACATAATGTAAAATTACGTATATTTTTTCATTTAAAGTTCAAGCTTATTAAAAAAGTTTATTACTTTGAGATATTACAGGTACCTTTCAGAAAAAATGATTTCAATCAATCAAGTTGTCAACAATCTTGAAAACGTTTCGTATAAAGAAACGGCTACAAGCCACATGTTGATTTGACATTGAAAATATACAATTCGTTCAGAATAATGTATCAAAATACGTATGCTCCAAGTCCAGTTACATAAAGCTATTAAAAACCATCTAAAGAATTGGTTACGATACATTTATTTGATATTCGTCCCTTGTATAAATAACTTTCATTATAGACCATAAACCGGTTTATGTAAATTGATATAATTTGCTCAGAAAATATTTTTGACAAGTGGTCGCTCCAGAAAGGAAATCCTAAACGAAAGTTACAATCCAATACCACTTGTTTGTCTTCGTGGTTATTCAACTCACAAGTTTTGTTCGTATGAAAGTCACTTACTTTTCTGTAAGTAATTTTTTCTTTCTAACACAAAAATGTGTACAACTACTTTTTATAGTTTGTACAATTATTTATTTAATTTTGACAACTTATTTTTTTACAAATTTCAGATCCTGGAGCCAAAATATACTAAAAAGTAAAGGTAGCATTCGTAAAGTAGAATTCTGATTTGGTGCATACGAGAAAGTTATGAGTTTTTATAGTTATCACGTTTTTTTATCTGGTGAATTGAACTTTGGAGTTTCAATTTTATAACTTTTGATAAGTCTTTAGAACTAGTCCTGTGATATTTATTATTGTAAATTTAAGACTAAGTAACTACAAAATGAAGAAAATGGTCCAATTTGGCGTTATTGCCAGGAATTTCTCGAATTCCTCAGCTATGCAAAGTGCAATCAAGAATATTACGGTTATCGGCGGAGGGTTGATGGGTTCCGGTATAGCCCAGGTTAGTGCTTAATTTATGTTCATTAGATCACAAGAGCTATGTGCCTACGTGTACTTACATTGAATCAAAACATTATTAATTTAACCACCCTTTGCTAGCTATTGCTTTATCCAGTCACCTGACTTTACTATTTTAACCCTAAAATGAATAATTTTATTTTCAATACAATTTTATTTTTTCTTTGGTTGAATAAAATGTAAAATGATTTTATTAACTAAATATTGGATTGAGTTGTTATAAGAATTCGAAAATTACATGTTTATTTATTTTTCAATTCGTAAATTGTAGACAATAATTTCCTTCGTTCCTTTTATTCTTTGTGCCATACCTAAGTTCTTTAAATACCAAATAGGTACCTACAGGAGTAGTGTCAATTTACTGTAATGCTTAGGTATAATATCTACTTACAAAACATTAACATAAGATTGTTCCACTTAATACCTAATGTGTCAATTTCAGTACGTTTCCTACAAATAATAATTCTATAACTTTCAGGTTTCTGCTCAAGCTGGTCAGAATGTGACTCTCGTAGATCTTAGCCCAGAGGTCCTGGCCAAGTCGCAGAAGTCTATTGGCGCCAACCTTGGCAGGGTAGCCAAGAAGGTGTACAAGGACAAGCCCCAGGAGGGCGAGAAGTTCGTGGCCGAGTCTATGGCCAGGATCAAGACCAGCACAGACCCTGCTGCAGCCGCTAAGTCCGCTGACCTGGTTGTCGAAGCCATCGTCGAGAATATGGGCGTCAAACACAAGCTGTTCCAACAACTTGACGCGGTAAAATGTTTGCTTAATTACATTGTTTGCTTTAGTATGATGAGTTCGATTCTCTATAAAAACACTTAATGTGATTGTGAGCTACTCAAATAAAGGACAATTATCTAAAGAAACTAATAATTCTTTAATCCCTATGATTGATTAGGAATGTTAGCTCAATGATTAATATCTCCTGGTGTGTTAAAAGTTACACAATTTCTATGTACCTACTAATAATATATGCGCATATAAATGTGTTAATGTAAGGTTCTATTTCAGGTGGCTCCTGAGCACACAATCTTTGCTTCCAACACTTCGTCGCTGTCTATCAATGAGATTTGCTCTGTTGTCAAGAGGAAAGACAGGTAAAGAAATAATTCCTCATAGTTCTGAATTTTCTTTTTTTTTTTTAATCCGTGTGGTTTCCGGATATAAAGAATAGCACCACCCCATATCCTCCACTGGGTGTCGTAAAAGGTGACTAATGGACCTTAAGACCCAGTGCACTGTACCAAGCACCTTGGGTCACCCGAATGGTGGCGGGTAAGCCATCAACAAATGCATTCCCAAAGAGGGTTAGTGTCAGGCAGGCGGCCGACTATAAAACCATAGCCAAATCTTTAAGCAACATGTCTAGAAGACGTGCGCCGACCCCAAGTGAAATGGGATAAGGGCAGAAAGATGATGATTTCTGAAATTTCTTTTATTATCTTGAATAACTTTTACCTACCAAGTGCTCTACGCACTACGCTTACAATACAATTTAATATTAGGTAATTATATACCGATGGTCGGTATCGCGAAAATAATTTCGCAATTTTTACTGCGCCGAAAAAAGTACCTACATAAGTGCAATCGAGCTTGCATAATTCTATCCAAAATTTCTACAGCCTCCAAAACTAACAAGCATGGACATTTAAACAACGTACTTTCTCTTTTCAGATTCGGTGGTCTTCACTTCTTCAACCCGGTGCCGGTGATGCGTCTCCTCGAAGTAGTGCGAGGGGCCGAGACTTCCGACGCCACTTACAAGACCATGATGGAGTGGGGCAAGGCCGTCGGCAAGACCTGCATCACGTGCAAGGACACGCCCGGGTTCGTGGTCAACAGGCTGCTCGTGCCCTACATCTGTGAGGCCATCAGGCTGTACGAAAGAGGTAATATTACCTTCTTAAATACATGTAGCTTTAATACTGTTTACATAAGGAACAAAGGTTTTTCGTTTTAGTTGCCGATGTTACACGGCATAATTAACAATTGTTGCGGTTGTTGATCGTATAAAATCATATACATCGTCGCATTGAGTCATCGGTATTTTTCATTTCTTTATCAGGAGATGCATCAGCAAGGGACATCGACACGGCGATGAAGCTGGGCGCCGGCTACCCTATGGGCCCGCTGGAGCTGGCTGACTACGTCGGCCTGGACACCAACAAGTTCATCCTCGACGGATGGCACAACAAGTACCCTGACCAGCCACTGTTCAAGCCTATCCCATTGCTAAACAAACTGGTGTCTGAAGGCAAACTGGGAGTCAAGGCCGGAGAGGGATTCTACAAGTATGAGAAGAAATAGGCTCTAAACAATGTTTGTTGTTGTTGTTGAATCAGAATCATGTAAGGAAAGATATTATTATATCAAAGTTATACTCGTGCTATTAAAATGTATTATTTTCTATTCTGTTGTTTTAATTCTAAATTTAAATAAATTAAACATTTAGTTTCAGCGTCCATCAATTTCATATAAAAAGTATAAGTGCTGCTTTTTTACCATTGCTCTATTATGTTACGTTACAAACCAAAATGACATTTTAAATAGTTGTTTCGCTTTATCAGTGGTTGGATTACTGCTAGTCACTTCAGATTGTACGCAATTTAGTAAGCCTATCTGATAAATGGTTGTGTTAACCTTCACCTTTGAGAAGGCTATGGGTGTCAATGCTAAAATGAGACTTATTGCCATTGGAGTAAAATAATAAACATTCATAGAGCATATCCCTTTATTTATCTAGATACATATGATAAACATTATTGAAAGAAAATTGCATTTTCAACAAGATAAATATACTGTAATTGTATTATTAACAGCTAATAGAATAAAGCTGATAAGTATAATGTCTTTTGAGCAGCCCCTGTGATAGTCAACTGGTACTAAATTTATTGAAACATTCTTAACTTGATACTTTATAGTTTTAAATGTCTACATTGTAACATTAGGTATATTGTTTTCAGGTGTTTGTAGGTTGCTGGTATTTGGGAAAATTTTAAATTGTATTATAACAAATAACTAGATATTAAGATAAAACAGCAAGAGAATATAAAGTGCTTTCTACATAGAGCTAACAGTCTGGTGATGTCTTAAAAGAATTCTACTAAACAAAATTTGTATACTAGACATCATAGGCTGGTTAATTCTTAACATGTGTATAAAATAGCCACCATTGCAGGTGTGATGAAAGCTGTAATAATACTATCATATTCCCAATCAATTCCAAGGTACAAATTGCTAATTCAATCACGTAGGCAAGTTCGTAAAAACAAGCTAAATTATTTCAAGATTATACTACAAAAACTAGGCAAAAACTACATTAAAATGTTAATTTCAGAGCACTTAAATATTTACTTAAGACAGCCATTTGGTGGCCAAGTTACATTTTAACACCGTAGATAGCCGATCAAAAAATTACATAATTTAACATGCTTGAACTTTTAATAATTATCCTGGTTTAATACACTGTCAAAACTTTATCTGTTCCGGTAAAGGTCTGTGGCACACTTACTTTTAAACACCGTTGTTGTTAAGTGTTTAATCAATACCCTTGTGTCTGAGATTCAGCATTCAAAATGTCAATAACAGAGATAAAACTATGACTGTACAATGGCTGTCTTAAGTAGTTTGAATATATTATAACCTATGTATTTTGAACATCATGGACCTTTGATTTTGTAGATAGTTTGCGGTAGTTTAGGTAACGCAGGTTTATTATCTGCCTGTTCAAGGGCTTGCTTTAAGTTCTTCTCAAATACTTTCTTAGCGTCACAAAAGCCTTGTTTTGTCTTTCCAAAGGAGTTTGGTCCCGCTGATGTTGGTGTTTCTCTGTAAGGCAAATTATTTCATGGTTTATAATCATAACAATTGAATACCAGTGTTTAATGGTTATGCAGTTTATACCTTGATCGATTAGCTACAGTTTTTGATAAGCAATAACAAAATTTGTATAAACAATATTCATACCTAAAAATTATGTTATTATTGGTAATTATGAATACAGTAGCATGTAATTTCATAATTCTTATATTGTTTTTAATGTATAAATAGGGACCATCCCCAGACAGACCAACCTCAGATGAAATTTTGATGAATTATCCACATAAATCATTCTATTTATTAAACAAAACCGACATTATTACATATTATAGTATAGTAAGTGTTATTCATCTTTATACTTTACCTAATGAATATTTTATTTGATATTAAACTGACCTTCCAATATTCCTCATCCTCATGCGAGCTTCTGCCGGCATCTCTTCTGGCTCATCGTCATCATCATTGAACACTGAAGCTACAGTAGGTTTGGCCACTGGCTTTGCAGGCCCACCAATATTCATCTTGATGGGACCCTTGGGTTTGTTGAACCCAATTGATATTTTGGTGATGCGAGGCGGCGGTGGTGGTGCCGGGACATCCTCTGATTCATCCCAGTCAAGCACATGCCTGTCACTTGTGTCTGAAATAAAATGTGTTCGACGTAAATTCAATGTGTTGATACCAACACAAATAGGCAAATAAATTATGTTATTATGTAAACGCATAATTACCATTAAATACCACACAAAGCTATCGATCTATTGTTGCGCAATTTAGGTCAACCACTGTTATGATAAGTTTGTTGTTGTGTTTAAGCTCTGTAGGTTGGCTGGGAACTTACCGTCGTAGGATCTACTGTCCCTCTCCCTGCTGTGCGAGGATCTGTCAGGCTCATAGTCGTCCCTCCTGGACGGAGACCACCGTCTGGGTGACCGCGACCTCGACCGTCGCCTCTCCCGACCCTCTCGCCTCTCCTTGTACGGCCTAGAATCATCGCGCGTGGATCGAGACGACCCTGCCAATGCGAAAACACTGGCAAAGATAAATAAACATACATTTTTGGATATACTATTTCTAAGAATATTGATTTATTGACAAAAATATTGTATCAATAAGCAAGATTTATTCAAGATGTAATTTCACTCCATGCCATTCTAATACCTTTATCAAAATCACGATAACGGCCGCTCATTGTAGAATAGTTCTAATAATAGGTTTTCATAAAGGTTTTTGAAGAATTACATGAAAACTACAAAGCTTCACATTCACTGAGTATGATCTCTACTGCTACGACATTATGGCAGCCATTTTATTTTTTTCCATTCTATTATGAATGATATAACGTTTTGTTCGATATATTCTTTGTAGTAATGAATCTTATACAAATCAAATATATTTTGTTTGCTAAAAATGTTGTGATTTGAACAATAAGTTTGAATGAAAATAATACTCAAAAGTAATACGAATGGACAATTTCGCTTATAATAGCGTTTTGTTTATGCTAGTGTGTCGATCTTTTTGACATCTATAGTAGTAGTAAATGTGGGCAACTACCGATTGACATAATTTGTTCAAGCATTTCTAGCAAAACTATGGATTGACATCATACTATTGAATTTGGTCGGATTAATCTTGTCATATGAGAAATCCAGTTTTGTAGGTTATGTGATTTAATAATGTTTACATTCTTCTTAATTCTCATCAATTTGCACTTTAAATATTAAATACTAAAAATAAATAACCCACAATGATGTTTATAAGACGTGTACAGCGTTTTTCTAATCTTATAACTAACAAATCATGTAAAAAATGCCGATTTTATTCGGATTATGATCGAGTAACTTCAATAAAAGAAAAAATAAAACAGGGCCCCAGTTTAAAAGACTTTTTGACTGAAAACTCTGAACCGATACTTACAGAAAGTCCTCATATACCTTATTTGCTGGAAAAGTCCAAGATAAACACGAGAAGAAAAGTTTTCTTTGATGTGTATGGTTGCCAAATGAACTTGAATGACACTGATATTGTTTGGTCTATTTTGAAAAAAGAGGGTTTTGTTAAGACCGATATTGAAGAAGAAGCGGACATTTTTTTGGTTATGACTTGTGCTATAAGAGAGGGCGCGGAAACTAAGATCTGGCATCGTTTGGACCACTTGAGGGGATATAAAAGGCGCGCGAAAGATCGAGCAGTTAAAATAGGAATATTGGGCTGTATGGCCGAGAGACTGAAGGAAAAACTCATTGAAAAAGAGAAAGCTGTTGATGTTGGTAAGTTACACATACAAGAAATCTTAAATGTATGTATACTTTATTGTAACAAAAATCTACAGTGTCTTTAATCTATCTTCCTTTATCTAAAAGTTTATTTAATGTTAAATACGATGATAAATTTAAATTGACACATTAATAACAATAAAACACCAGGTATGATGAAAAGCTTGCTTTTTCAAAAGTTAAAAAATCTTTGTAACAAATTCTAGTTAGATTTGTTTTTACACAGAACATGAGTTCCTTAATAAAAACTGTTCTTTAAAATATATTTTTTTGACATGAATTATATTACTTGTAAGTACTTTTTTTATTTACGATTCTGTAAACATATAAAAGGTTAAGGTACAAGAAAGAACTCTGGATATATTTTTATATCTTACCAAAAACAAAACATAGCAATCTGTATTTACTTACAAATCATAAATTCTGATTTTAATAACCATACTTGCAATTTATTTAACGTACCATTCTGTATGTTCACAGTGGCAGGTCCAGACAGTTACAGAGACTTGCCGAGGCTACTGGCACTCACGGAGAGCGGCCAGACTGCTGTCAATGTTCTACTGTCTTTAGACGAGACTTACGCAGATGTGGTGCCCGTGAGGCTGAATCAGGACAGTGTCTCTGCCTTTATGTAAGCATTGTAATTCATGATTATCATCATCTTCCTACCCTTATCCCATTTTACTTGGGGTCGGCGCAACACCTTTTATTTTCTTCCGTTCTCTTTTATCAAAAGTCACACTATCATTTCCTCGTTTTTTATTCGGGTTTTTACCTATTTAAGAATTTGAATTATTAACAAAAGAATTTCGGGATGTATCATCCTGCAATATTCATTACTCAAAATGCTAAATAGATTCAATTTTTGTAATGAATGCTAAAAACTGCGGATTTTTTTTTATTTTATTCTGACCATAACAAATAGTTGTATGACTATAATATAGAATAATATAAAGATGCAAATAAATAAAATTATGCAACATTCAATTTATTTAATTCAAATTGTGCATCATCAATCGTTCAACAAAAAAATCTCCTTAAAAGCATGAATTTTTCTGTCAGTTCAATAATGCGTGGCTGCGACAATATGTGCACATACTGCATAGTACCATTCACGCGCGGCCGCGAGCGCTCGCGCCCCGTCCACTCCATCGTGGACGAGGTGCGCCAGCTCGCAGACCAGGGCGTCAAGGAGGTCACACTGCTGGGACAGAATGTGAATAGTTATAGAGATGTCAGTCAGGCCACGGACAAGTTTGATACTCATATGGTTAAAGGTAGGTTGGAGTTTGAATTGGAATTTAAAATTGGTTTGATAGAGCTTCCCTCTTATATATAGGACATCTATTAAGGCTAATGTAGACAATAGTTTTAATTATTCTTGTCAGGCTGATGTGTCCTATTTCTGGGCAATGTGTTTCCTCAATTTTTTTCATTAAATTTCACTTTGTGCCACTTTTAAATTCGGAAGTAAAATTTCAACTAATTTTCTGTTGATTCATTACAGTATAAAATATTTACCTCCAACAGGTTTCAAAACAGTGTACAAAACCAAAAAAGGAGGAATGAGGTTTGCTGACCTCCTGGACAAAGTGTCTGCAGTAGACCCAGAAATGAGAATAAGGTTCACTGCTGCACATCCAAAAGACTTTCCTGATGAGGTAACTATATAAGAATCTGATTTGTTCATTGTATCTATGTACTAAAGTATGTTCTTATCTTATATGTAAAATGATAATAATTGGTGTAATCCTGCAGGAATTTGGGCTTTCAAATGTAATCTGATTATTGTCTTCAGCTTATTCTGTAATTAGCAAACTTACTGCCAGTCATTTGTTTAAAATTTTAAAGACTAATTTTTGACTGACTAGGACCAAAAGAAGTCTTTTTCCAAACTGTCCATTCCCCAGGTGCTACAGATAATCTCTGAGCGTCCCAACATCTGCAAGCTGTTGCACCTGCCCGCACAGTCTGGTTCCAGCGCAGTGTTGGCGCGCATGCGGCGCGGATACACACGCGAGGCCTACCTCGACCTTATACAACATGTTAAGGCTACTATCCCTGGAGGTATTTATAAGCTCCATTAGTTATAATTGTGTGTACCAGTGCATTGTAAAGATTTGAAAGGCCCACGTAGATGTCGCTAGGGGATTTTTAAGAGGTCCCCCTGTCCCCCTTTCTTATTTTGAATAATAGTTTTAATGGTGTTCAATACTGCTGCAAGTTCTCACATTGAGCTCAAAAACGTTCAGCCTAAAACACGCAAAAAATCTCTCATTGTAAAATCAACTTTAATACTTATACGTAAGGTTTAATTTATAAAATCACACGTTAGAAAATGAAAGAGTTTTGATGGTTATTTTTTTTGCTCCAGTTGGGCTATCAACAGACATGATCTGTGGCTTCTGCGGCGAGACGGAGGAAGAGTTCCAGGAGACGATATCGCTGATGGAGCTGGTCGACTATAACATCGCATTCCTCTTCCCATACAGCATGAGAGAGGTGAGATACACTGTACGAATGCTAAGAAATTGCTACGAAAGTCCAAATTGCTGCAAATGCCTAGACTGCTGCTAATGTCCTATTTGCTACGAATATCCCCGTGGCAATCCCCGCATTTGACCGATTTGGTGCGAATGTCTAAGTTGCTAGGAATATCCGATTTGTTATGAATGACAGATTTGCTACGAATGCTTCAGTTTTTACGTATGTCTAATTTGTTGATGATTCTAATTACTACGCAAGTCTAGTTTTCGACGATACTCAAGTGATCCAAATATTCAGTGCGCTACAAATATCCCAATGAGTAAATATTTCCGAATTGCCACTAATGTCCTATTTGCTACGAATCAACCAATGTCCTTATTGCTACGAATGTCCAATTTGCTATGAAGGGCCCAAATACTATGGAAGTCAATTTTGCAACAAATTTTAAGTGTTCCAAATACTTAGATCTCTACAAAAATCCATATCTTTTGCTGTGAATGTCCATTTACTACAAATTATTATTTTGCTACAAATAACGCGGTTGAAATTGCTATGAATGTCAAGTGTGTTACGAATACTCAATTTTCTTCGAATGACTATCAGATTTAGTATCGTAATAAGAAGTCATAAAAAAGGTTTTAAAGCCTGGATGAGATATTGGGGAACATTTAAACTTGGAGCACACCTCTCCTTCAGGCCTCCAAAACACCTACAAAGAAAATCCAAAATAAGCTTCCGAAGCTTTGAGATTTTTTTTACAAAATGCTATAATCTTAAAATAACTTTTACAGAAAACCACAGCCTACCGTCGTTACAAAGACGATGTACCAGAACTAATAAAGAAGGAACGTCACAACCGAATGCTAGAAGTCTACAGAAGGAAGTGCCAAGTTCTGAACGAAGCAGAAATCGGGAACACACACCTGGTGCTAGTCGAAGGCACGGCGAAGAAAACTGGCAAAATATTAGGCAGGAATGAATTTTACCTGAGAGTCGCCTTTGATCAAGCTGATATAATAGCAGAAGATGGTGGGAGAAGACAGGCAAAGCCGGGAGATTATGTAGCTGTGAAGATCGTTGGTGCTAGATCTGCAACGCTCACTGGTGTGCCACTATATCATACTACTTTAAGTGACTTTTATAGAGATCGCCAGTGGGGGGTGAAGTTAGAGTTAAATAGTTGATGCTATTAACAGGTTTGATATATTTTCTTGTAAATATTATGTAGATAAATACAGTTGTTGTTAACATTTATTTATATGTTGTAGTTTTATTGTATTTAAAGATCTCAACAGACTTAAATGGTATAACGGTAAAAAACAAAAAATCCGACTGCAAAAAAATAACCACTAACTAAAAAGAGAAAAACAAGCTCTATAATTTAGTGTGAAGAGTATACAGTACATCGTACATTAAAATTAATGCGGGCGGGACAAACAAATTACTCAAATTTAATTAAATATTAACCTTCTAGCGCAGTCGGGTAAAAACATCTCGGTACAGAGTTCCGTATAGATAATCCCGACAACCTATAGAATATGACATTCTGTGTGACCTCACACCTAGATACTACGTAGCTCTTTAGCGGAAATTTGATGCCGTATTACCCCCCTTTCAGAACTTCCAGATTTAGGTCATCATAATAAATAAACATGATTTAGTTGTGACACTTCAAAAGTGCATTTATTTGTCAATAAATCAGTACAAAGTTATCAATCAATCAAATACAAAATGCACACAATAAATATAGGTTATATTACACACAGACTAAAAACATTTGTGACTTTAGTTTACATTTAAAATAGGGCTCAATTTTATATTATGCTTAATTTACAATTTCTGTATTTAAAATAGTACATTAACAATTCCATATTGATCGAACTGAGTGGAACATTAATTCAAACTAATCTAGGTAGTTACAACACTATTTTTATTCGAGTATTATTTAAATTTATTATAGGACATACGAAGACATTTATGACAGTATAAATTCAACGATTCAACGTACATAGATACCTAGTTTTCCGTTCATAAAATATGAGGTACAATGTTCCACACCAAAAAGGAAACTACATCATTCCAACAATCATTTCCTGACTTTGAATAGCAAAAATGAGTATTTTACAAATAAAAATTACAATAAAAACAACAAGACTTACACTTAAAACTAAATTACAATTACTGTGATACATGGCATCGTTAAACTAACATTAAATTTGTACTTTATGTAATTTTTATGAGTTACTGTTAGTTCGTGATCGTGAGATGTGACTTAGATTTACCAGAAACACCGTGCAGCGGTTATTTCGAGTAGGTATTGAGTAGCTTTTCATGTGATTAATTTAAAACATAACTACTAGCCTGAACTGTTTTCTACTTAGTAATTAGGCATTTGTTTTTCTGTTTTCGAAAGCCATTTTTTTCTTACAAAAATATTTTTGCCTAATTGGCAAGATAAACTTTAACGGGCATTTTTGCTTTACACTCTAATATCTATTGTAAATCAATTGATGTTCAGACTTCGTCATAGTTGTGCATAATTATTGTAAATAGATTTAGAAAACAGGCATTTATTGTCAAACTAAGCTCGAAGCCCCTATGGCCCCCCCCAGCCCCTTCCCGTTCGGGCCGAGCCCCCTCTGCGGCAGGGGGTCGGGCTCCGCATGGCCGGACAGGCTGGGCGAGGGTCCCTGCGAGCTGCCGTACACCTTGGTGCTGTACCCGGAGTCGTTGTGTGACTCCCTGTCCGTCTGGCTCTGAGTCTCCGTCAGGTGCGTGTTGATCGCCAGCGACTGCAGCCGACTGTGAAGCAGGCTGTGGTCTGGGTTCGGCTTCCTGGTCATTCCATGCGGGTTCCCCCTAAAATTCGGGTACATCGGGTCGTAACACATCCGAAAGTCATTCTGATTCGCGATTTCCACTTCAGTGTTCTGATCTAAGTGGTCGCTGTAGCAGTGCGGGATTCGCTCCATTTCCCTCATGATGTGATCTTGCATCATGGCATCGAACACGCCTGTTTGGTGGTGGTATAATGGATTCCTATTCCGAGGCTGTATTTGATTTGGTAACCCTGGCTGGTTGTAGTCATACTGCGGGCAAGCAAACTGAGGTACTGGAAGACCACTATCCATGTAAGGCATCTGTCTGTTAGAGATGTCATGGAAGTAAGCGTCTTTAGGAATCATGGACCGTACGTCGTGAGGGTAGGGATTCTGAGCGGGCATAGGAGCAGGTGACGGAGATTTGGACACGGTTTCGAAGTTGGGCATTGGTAACGTCTGCAACAGGTTAGTGTTCCTCATGGGCCCCGGCTGCATAGAACTCCTGATGGGGTTGTCCTCTTCGTCGCTACTCTCCGAGTTGTTCCCGTTGTCTTTCGGTGGGTTTTGAAACGTTTTCCTAGTAGGGAATGGTATGAGATTGTGCAAGCTGAAGCGTTTGCTCTTCGGTGGCTTCTCCTTAAGGACTGGTGCGGGTCTTTGCGGTTGTTGTGGCATCTTCAGTATACCAGGGTTCTGTTGGCTTGTTGATGATATGCTTTCTAAGTTTTCGGTGGGCTGCATTTTTCTCGCCATTGGTTCAGGTGCATTTGGTGACACGCATCTTTGTTGCTCGACTTGTGCTACTAGTTCTTGCACAGACTTTCTTGGCTCTCTATCAATCTCATCTTTATTATGATAATTATGCTGTTTCCTTAACTTCACGTAGCCATCTTGCGAAATATCTAAGGACTTGTTGGTCCTCGACATAATTTCAGTCATTTCCTTCTCTAGGGCTACCCGTTTTCTGATGTCGTCTGCTGTTCTTTGTAACACCTGACTCTTCCATAAAGGAACATTTTGTTCTTTCGGGCTTCTGACGTCTTCGTCTAGGTCACTGGGATGTTTATGGCTACTGCTCGGTGATTTCGCGTCAGATTGCCGGCTTGGCGGGACGTACCTTTGGTTGTAACTTTCTACTTCCATAGAGATTGGTGATTGTGACACTGACATTTTATTAGCTTTGACGTGGATCTCCGCAGTAACATTCTGCATATGACCGTCCTGGTGTGACTTGGTCATGGGAGAAGCTGAGAGCCTGCTAGGTCCGGCGTCTAACTGATCGCTGCTCTTGGAGTTCTTGAGTGGATATCTTCGCCGCGGACTAGTAGACTGTCTACTATCCAAAATTTCAGTGCTCTTAGAGGTCGCTTTGCTGTCGTTTAGATCTTTGGCATTACTTTCATACTGTTCAGTGTTTTTGTTGAAGCTCTTTATTATCCTATGGACTTTGTTCCATTCTTCTGTGTCAGCATCTAGTAATTCTAAACTTCTAGTTCTTTTCAGCGGCGGTATGTCTAAGGATCCTTTGGGACTGAAGTCTAATTTCTTCACCCTTTCTGATGCTCTGAACATTATTCCTCGTGTCAACCACTGCTCCAAGTGCTTGTGCCTCTCTTTGCACATCGCTCGCTCAGCTGCCACAAATCTCGTCAGTTCCGATATCTGTCCCTGAGTCTTCATTTCCAAATCTGTTACTTTCTGGTCTAATCTTTCGTGCGCCCTGTCTATATGCTTTTTCAAGTCCTTTTTATCTTCGTTCAGTTTGTCTTCCATATGTTTGAAGAAGGGCGCGCAGTAGCAAGTATAGCCAGCTCCTATTGGACCTTTCTTGATGTTTCCCGCCAAATCTAAATAATATTGCTCGCCTTTTTTCAGAGGTTCGGTGGGTAACGAGCTTAGTTTTGGTTTGGGGAAGAATTTAGGATCGGGATAGTAATGGCAGCCGTACGGTGACCACTGGACGGGTGGAGTTGTTTCAAAATGTACGTTTTTCTTCCGTTTATCTTTTTCCTTGCCTTTATCTTTTTCCTTCTTTTTAGCTTCATCGGGTTCATCTATCGTTCTTTCTTTGCTCTTGTCTCTGTGTTTTTTCTTAGTTTGTTTGGCTACTGGCGTGTTGAGGATACTGATTATTTCTTCTAAGCCTTTTCTAGTAGCGATATCTCTTGCGGTCTCTCCCTGGTGGTTACGGATGGACTTATCGCAGCCTGCTTCTAGTAGTATCCTGGTCAGTTTCCGACGTCCCATGGCGGCAGCGATGTGCAGTGCCGTGTCTCCGTTCTTGTTCTGTTCGGAGACTTTGCACTGCGCTGAGATGAGGATGCGAGTGACACCAGCATGGCCGTATCGAGCTGCCGTGTGGAGAGATGTATCGCCATACTGAAAAGGCAAAACGTTCGAGTTAATTATATCTCAAAAGTTTTGGTTTACCACAAATCGTGATCGTCATAAAAATAAACTGGCACAAAATAGACGACCGTCAGTAACTGAGAGTTTACTGAAGTAAATAAGAATTCTTATTAGCTTAATATCATAAGGTCAGGGTAGATTTCAATGCCATCAAATACTGTACTTTACTTATACGATCTACAAGTATGAATCGAATACTTACATTATTCTGCAAGTCTGGCGGCGCCCCGGCGAGCAGTATCTCCCGGCAGGACTGGTTGTGTCCGTTCTGGCAGGCGAGGTGCAGCGCGGCGAAGCCGGCCGCGTTGCGCGCGCGCAGCTCTGCGCCCGCGTGCGCCAGCAGCGACACGCAGCGCGAGTAGCCCTTCCAGGCTGCCTCGTGGGCTGCCGTGTTACCGTGCTAGGTGGAAAAAGAACAAAAATATATAATAAAACTAGCTTGTAGCTAGCTTGGTTTGCGAAAAAAAAAATTGGAATGAAAAATAGATAGTAGCCGATTCGCAGACCTATTGAATGCATAAACAAAATTTCAAGAGGATCAATCAATTAATGCAAATAAATATTGAAATCTGGAATTACATAGTGTGAGTGTGATGATCAATCCTCAATCTGTCCTTTTTGGGAAGAAGCCTTTGTCCAGTAGGGATGTTTTTACTCCAGCCGTATTTCTAACATTACAATAAATTCGATTACAGTGTATTTTAAATGATTTCCGTTAAGATATTAACCATAAGTTGTATCGACCCACTTTAGCTTTTTCGGGAACAATTTTCCGAAGCTGGTTCCATAATTCGGTATCAGCCATACATACCACATTGTCTTGCTTGTTGGGGTCCGCGCCGTGCTGCAGCAGCAGCTGCACGACCTCCACGTGCCCGTCAGCTGCCGCGCGCTGTAGCGCCGTGCACCCGATCTGGAACAACAGACAATTTAATGATTCGTTTTATTGACTTGTGACCCTCACTTCTACAAGATTTGCCATTTTTGATTCGATATTTTTTCGGATTTTTTATAGATATCATGAAAGAATAAATAGTACCTATCTAATGTTTGGAAATCTGACGGTTTTTTTTTGTCTAATACCAAATTATAATTAGTAATTAAGGTGCACGTCTGTAATTGTTATAACTAACTAACAAATGTTCATCAATCAGTCTCGGTCACGAACCGTAATGATACTAATCGTAACCCATTTTGCAATTGAAAAAGCCTTTTCAAAACAGAAATTTAAGACGTATAATATTTTCTATTTACCGTCTGACATTAATTCAACGACACGTCCGTAATATAAACAATTAATTCTGAAGCACAATGTCCTCTTATCACGGAAAAAACAGTTGAAACTGTTGATAGATAGATGCCTATTAATAATTCATAAGCCGTAGACTGCCGTAGTCTTTAGAAATTATCACTTTTATATAGTAAAGTCCAATTAGACCAGTGTGAGGGCTTGAGCGATTTTAATTAACGCATTTCCAGTGTTGCGACATTTTTAATAAGTAGTGAAGCGAGCTAGGGCCCCCGTAATGGACAGCGGATAATTTTCCACTCGGGTAAATAGACAAGGTGTAATTTTTATACGTTACGTTACGAAACTCGCGACCTGTTACTTGTAGGAAGTTATGTGTGCCGGTAAAATGGCGACAGTCGTGCCGTGGCACATTCTGTCATAGCTGAATTAGCTATGACATTTTTTCATTAACGGTGATGTTTATTTATAAGGTTTTAATATACATTTTATTAAATATCGTTGTTGCACGATTTGAAATAAATCCTAGTAATAAACGAGTTGTTGCCAAATGCTAAAGTTTGGATGGATGAATGGATAGATGAATGTTTGGATGTTTGTTATTCTTTCACGCTCAAACGGCTGCATTTGTTTGATGCAATTTGGTATAAAGTTAGCTGACACTGTGGGCTAACACGGTATTTTTTAACCGACTGCGTCAGAAGGGGTGATGTTTTTGCAGCTATAACCGACATTTGCGCTTGCGAAGTTCTAGACTTTACCTACAACAACTTCACAACAGGTTAATAATTAAGGAAATATGTAGTCAAATTTCGGTTATTAACTGTCAGGATAGAAGGAATTATATATTTAACACTACCGATCCCAACGCAGGTGCAATAATTATGCCAGAAGTTTAAGCGAGAAGACTTGGTACAGCTTTAACTACTGAAATACGTTTCCATTAATTGAAGTTAATATATTAAACTTCGACAATAAATAACAATCAGTATTGCAATTAAGCTATGATACGTCAATATATCGCAATAAAACAGTCCGCATTGAAACTAGATAATTGGGAATAAACTGGGTCATATCAACTAAGTGGCGAGCTAGTACATAAATACTTAAGACCTAGGTATATGTGACAGTGGCGCCAACATATTATTAACCGGACAGTTTTGGTACAGGTTTCTTTCGCAATTAATTAGCAAAAAAGTAATTATACCTGCTCTTAATTGTATTTCTTTTGATGACTTCTAAATGCGTCTGGATAAAATACTTTTGCGTTGTAAAGTGACTTTGTATTCTACTTCTTCTTCTTATTCTACTTGTGTAGGTAATTACATTAAAAATTGTAAGTACCTATGTGTCTAGGGGTTTACACACTTG
Source organism: Chrysodeixis includens (assembly GCA_941860345.1). Taxonomy (NCBI): domain Eukaryota; kingdom Metazoa; phylum Arthropoda; class Insecta; order Lepidoptera; family Noctuidae; genus Chrysodeixis; species Chrysodeixis includens. The sequence continues at coordinate 553,955 of OW796107.1, read as the reverse complement.
GTCTAAAAATTCGTCTTCTGCGTCTCATTTTTCTAAGTTTCATCAAAAATACCTGTGAACAGGATACAATAAAAGAGAACCTGGCTGACAAGAACGGTCTACATCTTCCAACGTAGTGTTGAGTATAATCACTCTGTCATGTGAAGTTGTTCGGTTAAAAACACTGCGAAAGACGTTAATGTACTACCTACCAGAGATGTATTCAATTTAGTATGCTGTTTCTCAAGAAAGAAGCGGTAAAATACAAAATCCCAACAATTTTAAATACACCTTTTAAATAAGAATGGCTATTCAATGTCTGTGATTGTAAATTACGATTTGAATCTCTTTAGTCCTTTACTTTAATAATATTTATGCTATCTATTCATAAGATTTGCGACCTACGTAATTGGGTACTAAATCGGTCTGCAAGCCTTTGCTCTGCGTACGTAATGACTTTATTATAAGGTTTTCTATGCTCCTTTAGGGTTTATTACTTGCTTTGTAATATGTTTACTGAATAGTGGAAATATTGTCGCAGAAAGCTGTCAACATGCTTGAAGCTGTAGTGTTTTGAGAAGGTTTTTTTTTGTTTTATCCTAGTAGCCAAGAAAATAATCTTTCAAAGGTACTGGCTAGACAGAAACTGCTTTAAAAACTAGGTTTCAAACTTCTTTTGATTATCTATCGACCGTCGGATAGGCACTCACCTGTAGGTCCTTAAATAAGTAGGATGGTTCCTCTATCTTTAAAAGCACGTTGTCGTTCAATATCTTATTCTCCCTCTGAATGAACTAGGTTTATCCTGACGATCTAACTCGTTAGCCGAGGACCGGTCCAGACCAGGTTTTTTAGGAACAAGTAAGGATCAAGTGCATGATGTCTTGGTTAAAAATAAATGCTATTGGCGGTTAATGATGCTCACGTCTTCGTGTGATTTATGATAAAAACATTTAGTTAATAGAATATGTGGGAAATTGTAGTAATTATTGTTTTAACTTTAAAAATACGACTTTATAATAAAGGCTATAATTTAAGAATTAAGAGGAAACTTTATTTTTACATAAATAATCGTCTGTCAAAAGAGTATTTTTTTAAATTTTACTGAGAGACTACAAACAGTCGATTGGTCACAACGCCTTGCCTATCATATTAAAAACTAAAAAGAATAAAAACGGTTTTTTTTAAAAAAAGGGCACACGCAAGCAAAGCATTAAATAGGAGACACGTTGTGACCAACTGTCTCATCACTTTTTATGATCGATTACGTTTAACGCGACGGCATACAAGTCCTGTGGCTTTAATTAAAACTCCCGTGCCTGTTATAAAAATGTCAACGCCGCCATTTTGATTTCAGATTATTTAATTGAACGACTTAAAGATGATGAATTACCAAGTTTATGATAACAGGACGCTAGTTACTATTACAGGTTTTATTAAGACTATCTTAAGTCTTGAAATGGTTTATGCGTATTTAACTTAATTAAAATATTTATGGTTATTTTTAAAGTTATTTATCGAGTCCTATTTCAAAAATAGCTTCGTCATATTGAAAACGTAAGAATGCACAAGAATAAGAGTTCTGTAGAACATAAAAAACAGTGTGCTGATTAGATAACATCTAAAACAGTGTAATTTATTCGACTAACTAAAGTTTATAGTACAGAAACAAAGATAACCTCACACAGATTCTTACGTACATACTTCAACGCAAGTCCACAAAAGTTTTCGCCTTATTTCTATCTAAGTAGAGACTAATACGAAAATTCCGAAACAACTTTCGTTGCCCACCGTACGAGTAGATAAGATGTCAGATTACAGATATCGTTGTATTTCGAATTGAAATAGCAAGCCCACGCCTTTCTCCAGTACCCGACACTTGTGTTTTGTTGGATATGCAAATGTTATAGTAAAATCGTGATTTTATTGCGGTTCGGATTGCTCGAGTGATTCCAAGTGATCCTGTATGGAGATTGAGGACCTCGTATCGAGTACCAATAATCATCCGACAGCAGAAAGATCTTGGTAATCGTATTTTGTAATGCTTTTGAATATTGATAATGCGTATCTGAGTAGTAATACTTACATATTATATTATTAGAGAAGTGATACTGTAGTGTGGTCAAAGAAATTACTGGGATCTCTTGAAGAAATGATTCTTGGCAATCAATAAGAAAAATATATAACGTTTTGTCCTGAAAGCATTGGCAGAGCAGCTTTACCTTATTGGTTGAAAAGATCTTCGGTTAAATAAGTTAAAGGCATTGAAATTACACAAAGTGGCAAATAGACCACCCAGAAGACGAGAAACTAATTTAAAAATATTGCTGAAGAAAATACAGCATTTACTTACAAACAATATTTTCCAGCGACCATGGTAATGACCAGGCAATCATGGCTAGCAGGAGATGAGCGTAAGACATCAAGCACCGTTACAGTGTGGCGACAATCATGCACACATTTGCAACGAAATGACGGTAGGTAAGTACCAAGTACCTATGTAGGATGCAGAGATGGAAACGTTATTTATTTCTTGTGAATAATCAGTATAAAGTATTCTGGAGTATATTTTATCCTGGATAACGGTTTGTAAGTTGATTTGAGTCCGTAATAAAACTTATCCATCTCATTTTGTTTTATCAGCTGTTGCCTGGGACTAGATCGTCCCAATGTTGGTTATAGCTACTATAACATAACCTTCGTCAAAGGCTGTCGGTTAAAAATTAGCCTATGTGTTTACCAGAGTATCAACTAACTCATGTTTAGCCTGGTTACGTTCATGAAATTCTTTAGTATGTAATTTTGGTAATAGAAGAATAGGGAAACGTTAAGTTTATTAAACATTTATCAAATTATTTTATATCAGTGACTAATTAGCTTTCCATTTAAGAGATCAACACATGTTATTGCAATTTCCTTTTACTCACTATTTCCAGATATTGCATTGTTTATGCCTTCGTTTGCAAAGTTGGAACACGTTTGTAGCATCAGGTATGGCTCAGTTCCGTGTATTCCGAAGGATTATGCGAGGTTATTTCCTTTCCTTGAGCTTACGGACTTTTGTTCGTTTTACGTAGTTTGTTTTCACAATCCCGTCTATTCTTACGAGCGCGCCGCTATTGAACTGTGACTGCGAATCCACTCTCCCAGGAATAATAAGAAGGGGACAAAGAAAACTAAATTTTATCGTCTTTATTTTAACGCTCATTATAGTTTGCAGTTTAGCCGGTGCAATTGTCTCGAGACGTGGTGTAGAACGGAATGGACACGACAGAATGGTCGGGAGTCGTGCGCGCCGGAATGCCCGGACAAGGGACGATTGTTACGCAAACGATTCTCAGCCGGAGGCGTCGCGGTCGTGCCGATACAACTCTACCTGGTGATGTGGAAATGTCGATAAATACTCCATGTCCGAGTCTGGATTTATAGGTATTGTTGGTGTCGATGTTGCGGTCGTATTTCTCAGCGGGGTGCGAAAGATCTGTCTGTATTTGACTAACAGCTAATCTATCTATCTATCTATACTATAATAAAAATGGTCGGGGTCAAATTCTGTACATTGAAGATATTTAAAAAAAAATGAGTGGGGGGCGTTTTATTATCGATACTGAAGTATAAAATGCAATTAAAAAAATTTTTGTCTGTCTGTCTGTCTGTCTGTCTGTATCTTGAACGCGAATCACGCAAAAACTACTGAACGGATTTTGATGAAACTTGGTATGGTTATAGTACCTACTCCGAGGAAGGATCATATCTACTTTTCATCCCGGAGACCGATACAGGGGGGGAGGGAGGAGGGGTGAAAGTCCCTCCCGCATCACGTAAAATCTACGAACTCAATGCAGACAATGTTTATACACAAAAATTATACGCAACTTGAGGTATAACTTAGTCTTTGTTTGATCAAAATCGGTTCACTCTACCAAAAGATATGATTAATTAAGTGAATTCAAGAAGTAAAATAATTACGTTACGCAATTCAGTGTAGTACTTGCAACGACATCTTATGACAAAAAAATAGAACTAATGTTGATAGATAAATTTTAAATCCGATAGATGGCGTTGTGCAAATTTCGTCGTTTTCTGAATCGCGGTGTTAAGATTTGACACCATTATATTATTGCCGAAGGTCGGGCTAACATAAATACTATAATAGTTACCACTAACATAAATACTATAATAGTCAATAATAACTAGGGCTAACATAAATACTATAATAGTTACCACTGCCATCTATTATCTACGCCCAAAGTAACACCACAAACTGCCGTTTTAATATACTAGATGGCGCAGTCACAATGACGTCATATTTCTGAATCGCGGTGTTAAGATTTTCCTGCATTTAATGACCTCTTTCAAAATAATTATTCGTTTCGTGCAGCTCCTGTTTCTAACAAGGTGGGTCGTATAACTTTTATAATTTAAATTGTGATCCAATCTATAATTATAATGGTCGGGGTCAAATTCTGTACATGGAAGATTTTAGAAAAAAAATGTGTGGGGGCGTTTTAATATCGATACTGAAGAATAAAATGCAAATAAAAAAAATTTTGTCTGTCTGTAGAGTCTGTACTCTGTATCTTGAACGCGAATCACGCAAAAACCTACTCAACGGATTTTGATGAAACTTGGTATGGTTATAGTACCTACTCCGAGGAAGGATCATATCTACTTTTCATCCCGGAAACCGATACAGGGGGGGAGGGAGGAGAGGTGAAAGTCCCTCCCCCATCAGACTCATTAAAGGTCATTGGATTATTGGATTTCAATTATTATTATTTTTTTATAAAAGCAATACATTGAATAATATTTCGTTTTTGTTTTATCTAAATCGATTTATTTAATCTCATTTACATGTGCTTTTGTATTTTCAGTAATAACAAGTAGTTTTAAAAATCTATTTTGAAGAGCTTCCAGTTTATCTCAGTGAGTTTTGAATGTTAACCCATAGCTGTGACATAAAAAAAAAACTCTTAAAATAATAATAGGAATTTTAAAGCTTAGGTAGTACATTTTTTACTTAATAATATTCTTAGTTCGTCATCTATTTTCACGCCAAGGTATTTAGCCTACTCTTATCTAAACGACGTTGTTTTGTTTCGACAACCACGCGAACGAAGTCGCGGGCACAGCTAGTAGGGAACATAAAAGATCTCTCGCACCGATTTATGGTGTACTTATCTTAAGTTGATGCGTGCGGTTTCATGTTTAATTGAAGATATACCAATATGTAGTGTGTACCAATATAAGTGGTAAGGTTAATTGGCAGTAAAAAGCTCAGTTATTTATTTCGAATATAACATATTAATATACAAAATTAAGTATGCTGGTATGCTACAAACATACCTAATTTGCGATATAAAAAATGCAACAGCTATATTTGTCGTAATTTACTTTTAAACTTTATCATGGAGGTTTATCACTTTATAATTTCCTTTGCCATTCGGAGTTCACATCACTAACAAAATGGCGTCATTGCGTTTTTTCGCGGCAAACGCTCTGTAAGTGACACCGTCCGCGTTAATTAAGAGGCTCTACAAAAAGACGGAATGTTTTAAATGTTACAAAACAGGCCGTGTTTAGTTGTATGTAACATTTAACACAAAAAAATACCGACAGATTAAATCCGTTTAAATGAAGATAAGAGGTGAAAAATAAACTTAGCTTAGTAAGTATTTATTTGTTTTCGGATACAACCAGCTAAGATCCACGCCTGCAGCAGACGGAGAGTATATTTTAAAAATTTTATTGAATTACAGAAATAGCTTCATATTAATAAGTGCCTATTTACCTATAATATCGTATATTTTATAGCCTTCGTAGCTTAAAGCAGTTAAAATATAATTTAAAATAAGTAAGGCTGTAAAATAGTTATCTGATTTTAATGCGGAAAAAGTGTCTATAAGTTCTACGAATCTTCAAAGCACTAGGTGTTTTTCGTACTCAGTATTGGATACCATCTTGAGGCCATTTTAAGAGTCTCTTAATTAATGATTAATGATGTATATAACTTTTATTACTTGAAGTAATCTTCATGTGTTAGTACCCGCACAACTAGCTTCTGGTTTACGTATTTGATTGCATCGTAAAGTCTTTACAAACGTTTCCTCCTCACAAGCGGTGTCACAACGGAAGCGTTACATAAATAAGTAGTAAAATAGCAATTACTGATATCACAAGCGATAAGGTATCAATTTAAATGAGTATCGACTTTAAAGTGCGCTTAAAATTGTATTACGAAGTTTTGAAAGAATTTTACTACTTTCAAGCCTTTTTTTATTTTATTTTGAATCCCAGTGGAAATCCTCATGGACCGTCTCGACTACCGACTACTTTTTACCGATTAAAACTAGGTACTAGAGTGTCCTCATCTGCCTAAGGCCCGGGATACGGGGTTCGCTTTCGCAATCACCGTGCACTTTTTGAAAGTCTGCTGATGCGCAATCATTTTTAGAATAGAATAGAATATTCTTTATTGAACACCGGCGTAGTTATAGCTATAAAAATTAAATTATATACAGTAAGGGTAAAATGGAACCAGATGAAATGGAGATATAAAGTCTTAAAACCGTTCGTAAAGAGGCGAAATTAAAACGTTTAGGTATCTACCTTAATTTTGGTTCCAACGATAATATAGATATACAACATTCTATAATTACGTTATTCACATTCTTTAGAGATGATGTCATACCATTACATGATGTCAACCTACCTACTCAAATCTGTAGTAAATTAAATCATTTAAGAAGGTTTACTTTTCCATACATTTGCTCAGTTCTGTCTTAATACCCTAAGAAGAACGTACACAAACTCAGGGGTATACTTAAGATTCTTTGATTTTATTATGGCGTGTCTCTCTTTAAGTCAGAAAATCAATCACTAAGCAACAACGACCGCTTCGATCTACTTCTTTATGTGTACAAAAATTTTAATAGCATTATGATGGTTCGGACTACATAATCTAACACTCGTTAAGCATATCAAGTTACGGCTAAATCAATTTGAATTTTATTCCAATGCGCACTAAACTAGTTTTACTTTGGTATTAGAATTGCTACTGGCTACTTGCTATGTGATTAATGATACGCTCTGGCACCTCGGACCGTTTCTGACAGATGTGTGCCCACATTCCGAAGGCCATGAGACCCGAATTCTCTCAAACGGCTCAGCCTCATAAATCTTACCAAATAACTGAAATTAAAAGTAGCCGTAACGATCGAAGGAAATGATAGCTTCCTTCTATTTTAACGAGCCTCCAACTATAATGGGTGAGTTAATCAATTTTAACAGAAATAATTGATTACCAGTTACAAGTAAAAACCAACAAACTGATTAATGGTTGATTAAAAACTGAATCATTGAAATTATCTCATCTAACATTAGGGAACTACCAATGTATGTCAGGTCTTTTCTAATTCTAAAGTACGAACCAACATTTTCCGTACTTCGCACATCAAATTCAGTTTAATAGTACGTACCTATATTACGTTGATGGTGGATGGTGATAAACCCGTATGTTTTTTTAAATTAGTTTAGCTACTTAGAGGGCTAACCTCCTCGCAGACACCTACACAGAGACATCGACTAGAAAAGCATCCGTCGACTAGTTCCAACCGCCTCGCCATACTTGGCCAATGACATTCTACAGGCGGATTAAAAAAGTTGATTACATACAGACGATTTCTTTTCGAACTAAGACGCATAGTTTTAATAGATAAATTAATGGGTGATGTTTCACTAACTTACGGCCACGCTAAGTATTTATATAGCCGATGAACATTGTAATGTGTTGGCTTAAAGGAGTAGCGGCTTTATCAATAGACTTGAACAAGTTCACAGCATTTTTCTCACACTGTTTTTATTACGCCTATAGTAAGGCAAATTAAATACTAAGAGGATGAGAGTTAATTGAAGTGGTTGTTTATCTGACTGACTTTATTGGAAAAAGATGAGGCTATTTGTTTACTTAGTAATTGTTATCCTGGGGATAAAAAAAAACAAGGGATAATAGTGGACTTATACACACATATCCAGGGGATAATAGAGGACTACCTTAATCAATAGCCAATATTAGTAGTAAACAAGTCACTTGCCACGTCTTTTTGTTTCTGTATTGACTTCATTGGCTCTCAAAGGATTTTGATACGGTTTCTACGCATTTATCTTAAAGAAAGAAACTGAGTGTTTCATATCTTGGTGCAACGAATTTTTAATTATAAAAAAAAAACAGTTGAATGACGTTACCAAACAACCGTGGAAAGCCGATTTGTTGCTGAAAATTGACTGATTAAATCAGTTTATGTTCCTGCTTTAATCATTAATATAATTTAAGGCTCTTTGGAAGATAAAATTTATCCTCTAAACCGCATATAACTGCAGACATTTCAACGTTAATGTGTTACCGCAAACGTCTCAATCGGTTTTTAAGGCTTACTTATAATATTCAGCGTGTTAAAAATATTTTCCACCAAAAACCGCATTAATTAACCTACCGCAGTAGGTATACTTAGCTGATTATAAAAACATTAAGTCAGATAAAATGTTATTAACCTCTTTATATTATAAATGCTATAAATTCGTCCGCTTTATATCCCTTTCCGTATAAATTACTTATTTTATAACTTTATTAGAGTAGAACGTAAATAACATAATTTCCTAAAGGATTATTATTTTTCTACCGGTCGACCAATCGTAAAATTACAGAAACATGAAACAAGCCGATTACTTGTTTTGTCCGAGTTTCTCGGTAAATATGAATAAGTTTAATTATTTTAATAAAAATTATATAGGGTAATAAAATTATACACATATGCTAACAATTTTGTAGCTTTAGGATATTCGCGAATAACTGAGCCGGGGTTGGTAGCGACATTATAAAACGGTAGGTGACTCTTTTGATTAGAGCCGACAGTTAAAACTTCTGACAAAAAGTAAACAAATATGCATAATTTAATAAAAATATTTCACAGACTCGAATCTAGCCATATCGAAATAACGTCACAGATTGCTTTTTATTCTCTGAAATGTCATGACGTTTTAAACGATGAAGTCAAACTATGTTTTCCTAATCAAGCTCAGTTTATCGACATGAGTGTATCCGTAAACATTGCTGGTCACCCCTTCTTTAGCTACCACCTCAAGTACCTAAAACTGCGTCGGCTGTGGAAAAGAGATGCCGCTATTCGCCGTGTATGTCGCTGTCTCGCTTCTACACTAACAACCTTAGTTAAAGGGCTGTGGTAGGTTGGTTTCCTCTGTCGGCTTTATGTTACAGTGCAGGCTGTAGGTGGGCAAGTCACTTGGGCAGAACTGGTTCCCCAATATGGTGTGAGATCGTCTAGCAGCCCATAACTACTCGGGGCTTTAAACCGCGGGTTAAGGTTACGGTTATGTCTACCTATAGTTTAAACTGCTTCTGCTGTTTATACTAAGTAAATATTACGATGAACAAGTTGTGAATTGGACTATGAAGTGGCCTCCTGGTTCGCTCAGTCGTTTAACAAAATTTTTGCGACTACTTATAAAATACTGTGGTAAGATGCTATGTCGTTTACGGAATCTTCATCGGAATTGATTTAGAGTACAAAAGATCGACTGTAAGATTTCTACAGTGCCGTAATTCTCTAGATAGCCAGCAACAATAACCAACATTAAAAAAGACTGCTCTAGCTAACGTGTGGTCCTACAAAGTACAACACACAATTAAAACGAAACATATAGAAGTCAGTATAAAAAACAAAGTTATTTTGACACCCGATGCAGAAAAGATAGTGCGGTACAAAAAACTTATACAGACCGCAACCGGTCCACAACGGACTAGTTACTTAATGATCTCAAGCTGAGGCTCACTTGCTTACAGATGACACGAGATAACGAAACAGATTGTGAATACATTAATTGTTTGGAAACTTTAAAGAGGTTTTTTTAGACCAGTACCTCTACCACGAGACTTTAAAAAAATTATAGCTACTGTGGAAGCGAGACAACACACTTCTCCACGCGTAACTGCGTCTTGCTTCCACTACGACAAGTCTTATTTTAAAACTGTTTATTAGAGTTTGCAGTATTGGGAGAGGATTTTTATACAGTAGGCCCGCTATACAGAGGATGCCGGTTGGTAGCTCAAATAAATAACACTCGAATAAACTAATTTATCTTCACACACGTCTTTTTGTATATGACAAGCGTCTGCCTGTCTAGCATTTAGTTTCGTTTAAATGCATTTATATTTTATTATGCTAACGTAATATGCAGTAATCTTTGAAAGTGTAGAAAGAGTTTTATTAGTATATAAATAAAATTAGCTAGTTTGACGATGGCTGGATTTTCATTTTATGTAATTTACTTTACTGTATATGAAGAAGTGACGTTTACAGTTTGAAATTAAATATATGTATTGAATGAGGAATGAAACCCGCGAGTGGTGATAAACTGTGGCTTTGCTTTCCCAGTCACACCGCTGCGAGGCATTCCCATAAGTTTAATACGTAATTTTCTTTGTAATAAAACTTCATATAATTTTATTAAGTTACAATCGTAAAACTTTATTACTTTTAGGATAAAGTAAAATCAAGCCGCGTTAATATTAAATATCCGCATTTAATTCAAACATATATTTTTTTTATTAAATTGTTATGGTAATTCGAACCTACTATTTAAATAATAAAAATATAATATTCTAGTCATTTATTACTAGAAAATCCTATGTTTGTCTACTTAATGTTACCGGGAAATAAAGCAATAAAATTAACTTGCTGTTTATAATATCTAAGCATAAAACTGGTCTAAAATAACACCTTTTCGGCAATAAAACTAATTTCTGAATTTACGATCCACATACTAATAAAAACAGTGCGACAAATAAGCTGAAACAGTATCTTAACATATTTAAATGCTGTCAATTTGTGATCAAGTCAACCGTTAGTTAAGTAGGCCGTACTTGGCTGAATACACACATGCCTCGATCAATCATTTCCAAAGAGACTCAAATGATTAGTTTACGCACGAATCGTGTTATGTCAACAATTCGAAATGGCGCGATGGCGGGCGACTACTGGATTTGTGTTTTAACGAGGTACTGGTGACACCTGTTTCTATAAACTTGTTATTGATATCAAACTAAATAATGTAAGAAGTTGTTACGTCCTGCTTCTTGTATTTTATATCTATTATTTACGAGTTTATTGTGCCTGAATGCAGTTTTTTAAAACACAACGGTATAAGCCCCGCACGTTGATATTGCGACTGGCGGCCATCTTGGTGACGTAGTCGACGTCGCACCGTCAGTACAATTTCTTTTGCTATCTGTACTTTTTTGCGACGGATGACGTCATGATGACGTCAAACAGCTGTTATTGTGACAAGGTTCCATCGCAATATCAACGTGCGGGGCTTATAGTCTAATTTTGAAACTACGAGTCTAAACTACTACATCTATACCTAAATTTCCAAGCTACCATCCCGCGTAACAAATATTGCTAACAGCCGTTATGTAATTTCTACATGAAAATACAACAAACATGTAGACATACTAGCCTCCCCATTATTTATAGTTTCCGTGTAAGGTAAGTAAAGGTGTACGCATAATATTCGCGAGATGCCGCGATAGCAGGCAGGGGTCGCGGCGCAAGACGCTTACGTGATTCAGTAGCTGACCTTAACCTCTGCTAGTGTGTATATACAGGTGGGATATAATGTTATTTTCAAAATTCTAATAGGTGTATTGTTTATAGAGATTTTTACTTTGAGGAGCACAAGTTTTAACGTGTAAAAATATTGGTCCGATTGCACATCTTCCGAAAGCTTTGAAAAAGACGTTTATTTTTGGAAGTTATATTATTTGAGAAAAATAGAGCTATTAAAATTGGTGCCAAAAATACTGTAAAAAAAAAGCTATGTTTTAAAGACCGCATTTATATGAAGCAGCTTCCTCATAACAAACATTTTTTAATTAATGAGCCAGGTATAAAAGTTGACACTGTTATTAGCTACAAAATTGCACCAGTTTTAATGGAATTCACGCCACATCACAATATTCCACGGCTAGCATTCTCCTTTTATTAACATTTGGTGTGGTTGAAAAAATAGCGTCATTAGAAAAACTGGGCCCAGTCTAGCTAACTTTGATTGATAGTGGCGCACCGTGGGATCCAATTAGAGCCTTGTAAATGCTCTAGATGGACAATTACGATTGTTTTTACTTTTTATTGGAAAGTATTAGATGATAGTATATGTACCGCTTTTAATTGTATCCAAGAAAGATGTATCTGTAAGATTTTTGCCTTTAATTTTACGGAAAGATTAAGTACTTAATATAGATCACTTTTTTTTTAGCTTTGGTATCGCTCGTTAATGTGTTACATTTTACACTGACTGACTAGGAATCTAGAAAGTTGCTATATAAATGCTTGTTAGAGAGTTAGCTCGATAAAAGTCAGATAAAAAACGAATTACCTATTTATAACTTCAATTTTGATTCCAAATTATGTCAATCTATACTTCTAAATCCGTTTCATGCACCTTATGTTGTAGTCTACAGTAGAGTTGCACTTTTAATATACGCAAAGGGCCTATTCCTCTAGTGGATGCGTCCAGGTGCACCACTTCATTTATTTCTTTACAAAGTGAGCATACAAATTACAATATCCAACCAGCCTGTAGCGACACGGCCAGATAAATCGATACCGACTCTACGATATATCGATGCATTTTAATTATTTATTAATCGATTCAGAAAGCGACAACAGTGTGGACGATGGGAACACATTGCCCATTAATAAAGCACTTTGTTGAAGCTAGGAGGCAGTTATTGAATATTAAACTTTATCTTTAAGTTTTACGATTCAAATTAGAGCGTATGATAGTGTTCATTAATTTCGCGAGGTATTAATTTGTTCGCAGTTGGGTGCCGATTCGATATTGAACGATGCTACTGCGTAAAAGGGATCGCATCGGACATAGTGGGCTGCCAGAGCACTAACGTTTATTACGCTCCTGCCATTTATCATAAATACAATTTATATTTATTACCTTTTGTGTAAAATATAAATCTTTTTATATGCTGGCTTTATTGTCCAGTTGTATATTGTTAATTTTTGTTATGGTAACACTCTGGTGTTGGCCGAATTAAAAATAATATAAGAAGTGGACCTCTTTATTCGTATTAGCGCGTGGGCGGTGCCGTCGGATACTGTATGAGAAAAAAGAAAGAGAACATGTTTTATGTTCTCGAGACAGGCTAATCCATTTATTTATTTTGACAATGAAGATAAATCTCGGTCAGAAAGCTTTTTATTATCGAGCCTTTCCTGTTTAGACTAAAACGATTATTCTACGTCATCTCCGACACGAACCAAAGGTTTCGTAACAAGATCTATAATGAGGAGACCAAAGTGAATTGAAAATAACATTCTTTTGTTTACGGAAGACCAACCGGTAGGCTCTACGGGCGCTGCTTTTGAGTCCATTAGAGAGTCAGGCCATATTTCATTCTTGCAATCAGGAATTCATCCATCCGTGTGGTGTCCGGATATAAAGCACCACCCCATATCCTCCACTGGGTGTTGTAAAAGGCGACTAATGGACCTTAAGACCCAGTGCACTGTACCAAGCACCTTGGGTCACCCGAATGGTGGCGGGTAAACAACCAACAATCGCATTCCCAAAGAGGGTTAGTGTCAGGTAGGCGGACGACTATAAAACCATAGCCAAAACTTTAAGCAACACGTCTAGAAGACGTATTGCGCGGACCCCAAACAATAATAATTGGGATAATGATGAATCAGGAATTCATCCATAGAAACTTTATGGTTGTGAAGGAACTTAACTTACACCAAAGGCCAGTTCATCGCATTAGCCAGTCCAAGTAAAATAAAGCTGTCCGCGTTCAGCTCGTAGCGTCGAAGTGCCTGAAAGCGTGGCTCCAGCTTTGCTACACTTAATTCTACAATTTTAGTATGAGAAAGGAATATGAAATACAAACGTACCTCATCGGTAACGTTGATGTCCCTGGAGTCCGCGGCCAGCAGGCTCGCGAGCCGCGCCGCATCGCCGCGCGCAGCCGCCTCCAGCAGCGCCGCGGCCAGACCCATGCGCGCTCACACCATCACTGCGACACAAACATTACTTAGGTTAACTAAATATTACAGGAACGGGGTAAAAAGTTATAAGATTAACATTTACCACACTTAATATAACTATCTTCATTGGAATGACATAAGTTCGTCACAGAAACGACTACGGCTGATAGAAACCGGTGTGTTTTTCTTCTTGACTTGTTATATTTGAGAAACCTGAGAGTGTTATGACTACAATAATTTTCAGAAAATGCATGGCTTCAAATACGTACATATTAAACAATAATTTTGAATTGAACCCTAACAATCAAAATTGACGCATAAGTTTTGACCGATATTCTATAAATACGAAACGTCTATTAATTTTCCAAGCGTCAACATCAGCAAACACAGCCTGCTTTTACGCCTTTTAAAACTTTAAGTAGAGTCTGCAACAAAGCATGTCATTCGCGACACTTATAATAATGATTACATAAAACCGCCATTTGTATACACCGTAGTGTTTTCATAAATGAGTGTCATTAAGCGCAGTCGGGGTAAATAACGTTGCGATCCTGAACAACTCCCATTCACTGAATCCACTAGCTACAAAACAAATAAACCTGAAAACCTACTTTGGACTTTAATTTAACTTAATACGGTTTATATTTCAGTGTGGGAGGATGTTTGTAAAAATGTTGGGGTCTAAGCTTCCCGTCCTTAATTTGAAGCTGTCTGCCTATTTGCGAGGAGGCCTATTTTGCGGCTACCGAAGCCAGCGACCGACCGCGGCATCATTGAGTAAAAACATAGGGTACACTTTTATAACGCCAATTACTTGCGAGTTTTATTGATATTCTTTGGTGGTTATTATGTAAATATAAGTTCTAATTACGCATAATGTCGTTGCCATTATAATTGACGCAATAAGTGAGTCCTGACATTTAATTCTAAGCTCTGATGTCTGGGCTGAAGAATGCATCTGCCTTGCGGTTCTGTAAGTGTAGTAAGATAGCAATTTTTATGTAATAACTTTGAGGCTAAATGCCTTTTTTTTCTACTGAAGTATACCTACTGATTCGCAGTTGAGACAGGCAGCAGTAACCGATTAGTACTATTATTTATACAAGTCGGCAATATAATTATCGTAATCTCGAAAATTGCTACAGCTCAGTAAAAATACGTAATTATACTGTTGTACTTGCACTATTTCAATTTTACTGATCTTAATAACACTCATCTGATTTTATTAATCCGTTTCTTATAACAGCTATTCGTATACAATAGTATAGAATTATGATCAAGACTCATATTATCACGAACATTTCGTAAGACTTGCCAGAAAAAAAAAACATAAATCGATCTCATTGGAAGCACGGTTAAAATAAAATCCAATAACAAATTTTGGCCGTAAAAATTTATGGAAAGTAATAACTAACTAAATTTAACTATAGAATATTCAATTAAAGATATCACTTCGACGTCCAATATATCCAAGTAACCTTCTATTCCTGTGAGGTAGGCTGAATGTCGTTATGCCTTAGCCATCTTCGCGGTTGTTTTTTCGCGGGAATCAAACATGGCTATCTATATCGCTTCAATTACTTAACTGCATTCTGTTTTGCATTGTATCATTATGCATGACGGCAATTCAATTCAGTTTGCTAACGATGAGCATTATGCATAGGACGAAGAATTTATAATAAAAAGGGTGTGAAAGATTACTAATAAATGCATGCCGCGATTCACTTGTCGCCGCCATTTTGGTTTATGCATTGTGATGCTAATGAAAAATATGATCGGTGTTATGATGTCTATATTTTTCTTTATTTTTTTTACTCTAAGGTTAGACATAGGCATACTAATTATGTGTATATTTATGGAGCAAGAAGGTAGAGTAATTTCAGAGTCGCTAAATTCAATAAAAATCATTATAAGTAAGTAAACGTTTAAAAAGGTTATGTATCGACCTAATGATTAGACAAATTATAACTACTGTGGCATCCGATAAACCTTCACACGCTATTGACAATTTGGCGTAACTAATGACAATTTATTGGAATTTTAATATTAATCTTGAGCACTTTGTTAATGGGTAAACAAGTAATTTTAACAAACGTATTTTAATTTCTAATTCAGGTGTTTAATTTATTTACGTAGGTACCTATTTCCAAGTATCTTGGAAAAGAGGTTTTAAATAAATGAGTAAAGCGGAACTCATAAACATAATCTATTTCCACAAAACATTAACTTACACTAGTTTCTTTTAATGGAACACTTTTAGCAGATTTATCACATTTTAAAATGTAATGACCAAGTAAAGTTATGAACTATAATAATTTTCGGAAATTAACATGTCTAATTAATTTTACTTGCAATTCATTATATTTATCTTTAATGGAGTCTTGTGTTTACATAAAGGTGATTTTTCATTTAAATTAATTCGGTACACAGAATACCATTAATGGGACCAGTAAATGGGTACTTGCTCGTAATTGATTTTCCGATATACATTTACGATAATAATTAAAAAATGTTTGATTACCGTATTAATTTTGTGTGAATTTTAGTACTACTGTGTACTTACTAACGATCAGAATCTTCACTTAACCTGAGACAGGAATCAATTATGACCATACTCTTAGTGGCGCTAAGGAACACCTGACTAAGAACTTCATAAATATTGATATACTCAAACATTAACGTTTTTCTAGCTTATTAATAAGAAATGCATGATTGACCGCGGTGTTTTAATTACTCAAACAATCTTACTATCCCATGGTCGTTTTCTCATGACGAGCTACTGTAAACACATTTAAATTACTCGTAAATGTATACTTTATTATTTTAACCTGTTATTCTGAACAAGTAATTATTAGTTCTTTGTTATTTGAGCAGCAATTAGGGTTTGTTCTGAGGCCAATGGCACTATCTGTGTATTTTATTGCAAAGGGGCCTTTGCCCTGCTATAGAAAATTATAATGAGGCTTTCTACAGCCATATAAGCTGTCGTTAAATTATTTGTTTCATTATCAACAGGACAGAGGTTTCATGAAATTATGTTATGATGATTAAAACCTTCTTACGTCAAAAGAAGTTTGAGTTTGGATGTTTAGTTTAAAATGTGTAACTGGCAGCATTATAGAAAAAAATGTCAGCAGATATTATATTTTTTTGACGTTCGATATTTGAAAATACGTATCGACAAACAGTTTGCTTGTAATCAAATCTAATGTATTCAGCCAGTTGCAGGCTTTAAGATAAACTTTACAACTTGCATTCATATTTATTTTTATGTAAAACTTACCCACCTAATTAATTACAAGTGATGTAAATGCAAATAACGTGTGTCGGTATCACTGGCAACACTTCACTGGGGCTCGTGACATCGCGTGCGCTTAGATCAGCACTAATACCGACTGTCTACACACTACTAAGCTGTATGTTGTATTACATGGATAAATGGCCGTCGTTATAGTAAACAGATAGCGGCCATGTTGATAGGAGGAAGCGGATACACATTTGTAAGAATTTATGTATTGTGTGAAAGTCTGCAAGAAAGTAGAGTCGTAAAAAAGTAAAAAGCACTAAAATTGCCTAGATTGTTACGAATAATATACTAAAATATACAGTTACTTGTTCTTATTTTCTCTTTATATGTAGTAATAAAGATTTAAGGAAAAATATCGTTTAAATATACTAATTAAAATAAACGGAAATGTATCATTTTAATAGTAATTTGTCAAAATCAAACGTGTTTTCTTTAATAATATTTTATCAAATAAATCACACATCCTAATTACACTGTGTCATCGTATCTTATCTTAATTTATAAAGCTTTAACCAATAATTATATTTCAAAACGAAAAAACAAACTACGTTACTCCTTACCATGGGTAAATAAACATAGTAACTAGGTTATAAATTTGGCATTGGTTCAGTAACCATTGCTGGTCAGAAAATGTATGTAGTATGTAGCAAGCAGTGTATAATAAACAATAGCAGAGAAAAATTTATTGCCGGCTCGTAGTAGGGGTGTCCTAATATATTTTATGTTATAAAGATAATGTCACAAATATTCGCCACCGCCGCGTTCCTTTGTACTTTATTGATAGATGATATCATTTTGAGCATTGAGAGTGCTGAGTTACAGAAGTTATGAGTGTATTGTTGTAAACAGGATTCTGTCAGATGTATTTGTTAGTTAAGACTATTGATATTAGCAATGTAGGTTGTGGAACTGTTTATTGTTACCCAGAATAGAGTAACTGAGGACTTACAAACAACCCTTAAGGTAGATAATATTATTATAGTCGTGGAAGCATGACAGATGTTATGATATGGTTTTAAGAGGTCTTAAAGTATCTAGAAAATTACTTTAACCTTAACTAACGAATATTTTACTGTTATGATAATGAAATCTTCTAATTAGAATTTAAAAAGGTGTTGATGTAAAACAAGCCCATATATCTCAGAATACTTGGAGGTTTGATAATTAATACAACCTCGCGTGTTGAACTAAAGCTTACGCTTTACGTCGATAAATAATGATAAAGCGATACGAATTAAAATATGTGTATAATGAATGAACCGACTAATTTAAATAGTAAAATTACAACATTTTTGCATTCGAGTTAGATGAAATTAGTGGTAAAATCGTGTCGTGTACTGATAAGCATCGACGGAAACCATATTTATGACGAAATTTTATTAATTAGCAGGAATGATGGTAATAAGATAAAAATGTGTACAAAAATATGTTTGTAAAGAATTATGTATAGATTGGAAGTTTGTAGTATTTAATTAACAAGTAAAATATGATGTAAAAAACTTGTAAGTATTTTATTAGGTTAGATATGATATTTATTATAAATGACTTTCGACTAGTTTTTTTCGATCCTTTATTGATTTTAAATTCGAAATACAGGTGATATTTATCATGCTTTCAAGTTGAATTTAAAATCAATAAAGAACGGTAACAAAACTAGTCTACATTAATTAAAAATAACGAATTAATTTGGAAAAATTAAATACGATAAATATTCATTGAAATTAAAATACGTATCCCACATTTCACTAATTGATACAAAAATTTTACTTGACCTAACGTTTTAAAGCTTGTCAATAGACTTAAAGAATATTATTCATTTTATGGAGGTTTTTACCGGTTCCTTAACAACTTCTCGAAACTGCATCATCAGAGTAATATCTGAAAAAGCCCACTTACTTCATAAACTTCCTTTTGTCGTATTTATTTAAGAATATTCTTCAGCTCACAAATCGCTAATCGCTGTGCACCATATCAGCAGGTCATACAACAAACAATGCACAATTACGCGCGCTCCAGTGCCGCCGCGCCCTTCCGTCCGTCTTGAGGATGTGCCGTAATTCAGCCCACTTTACTGCCAGTATTCACTACCTACTGATTGACAGCATTGTGACGTATTGGTAGTATCGACTATCGACGACAAAAGTGCATTGAAACTCGCGAAAGATAAAGTTTTCAGTGATCTGTTTAGATTTAAGATTACAGAATATTTTCTTAAAAAAATATCTCGTTTAACACATTTTAGTGACGTTTAGTGGCTTTTGGATTTCACTGGTAATTATTTGTTTAGATGGGCCTGTTTGTCGAGTGGTTAAGCTGGCTGCTATACCCGAGGTCGTGGGTTTGATTCCCAGAAGAAATGTATAACAAAAATATAAAAACATTTGATAATACAATTCATTAACTATACTATACACTGAAATTATTGATAAGCAATATTATAACACAATAGTTCGAAAAATCTAACCTTTCTTTGTTGGGACACGAAACATTTTGTGCTCTTTACCTCTGCAATCACTTTATTTTCCCGTCATAAGTTACTCAATTCCCACATACATAATTCCACCCTATGAGCATGCTGCACGCATGGTGTACGCACGGATGTATGCGCGTCACTTCCGCCCGTCACGCCCACTGCGCACTCACCTACATTTGCACATCTGTCGCTGATTTACAACCTCATTGCTTTGATATCAGTGGCCCAAAGCACAAGTAGTAGCGGATTTATTTAGGCATACTAGTTAAATAAAGCCACAATAAATATAAATGGGGTTCGAGCACTCTTAAAGTAAAACGGCACTACACAGCGTAGAGCATCTCTCTTTTACAACTACAACATTCTTTATTTAAAGTGGTAGGCCCTGTGATAGAGACGGAAGTTTTATTATAAGTATTTTCTTCTATTAAGTAATAATTGTAGAAATCCCACCTACAGATGTAAAACGTTCCAAGCTTCAATATCTTCACTGACTTGGCAAGAAAATAGGCTCTTTGTTTTAACTTCTTACTAAATATCAACATTTTAGCCCGCTATATTGAATAACTTGTACCACACACCACAAAACAGGCACACTGTACCTTATTACGTAGGTGTTAAAGTAAACATTGTCTTAATTAGGCTGTAAACTAAGTTTGTTCTCCTATGCTAATTAGTTTGGCAACTCGTGCGCAGCGTGCAACCTGTGTCACCTTACGTATGCAAAGTCACTTCTCATTTGAAATATGATTCGCGTGACTTTTGTTTTAAGATTTTATACTTTCACTTGCTAATGTTATTAGTTATGTGAATGGAATGTGGAGAGAGATTAGAGATTTATGATGGGATATTATTTCCTAATATGCATGTAATTTTATTATATTTTTGTATTGAAGGAATAGAACTTGTGTAAAGCTAAATTTGCCTTTATGTTAATACTGGAATGTTACATAAAGCTAGTGTTTGTTTACAGTTCTGCCAATAAATATTTTGATCTTTAAATGGTCTAATCTTAGCAAAGGCTGGACCGATTCTAAGGCTTATGGTGATAGTTTTCTGGAGTCATAGGAGACCACATCTGCTACTTTTATACGTTTAAAATACTTAAGGTCCTGCGCAAAATATCGCAAACCCATACAACCAAAAAAGCTGACCAAATAGCGGAGAACGTCTTAGAATATTTTTAAATTTTCGCAACTCGTACACATATTTTAGACAACAAACAAACCGGTACTCACGAGTAAGACCCGTTTGTTGTCTAAAACATCTAAGAAATACGTATAGATTAGTACTTCCTTTCAAGAATTCCTTTAAAACGCATTTATTTGACTTCCATATTGGGCCCTGTTGTGGGCAGGTCCCGATAAGACCGTTTTGCTTTACTTAACTTAAAATTATCCTTTAATGCGACGGTTAGTTAAATTATGTAAGCAGGCGACTAGATGTCGACTGTTCGCAGTTACAAATAACTTACAGTTTAGGTTATTTATTAAACGACAAATTAAACTAGTGCTGCAGGTTTTGTGAGAAATGTAGTTAACAAGTAACGGTAATGTAGGGTGGCCTACGTATTTACTCTGAAGTAACACTAACTTGCAAATACTAACCAAGTATTAGGTCTAGTAAACTGCGTTTGATTAAAGTGGCGATTAATTTCCTGTCTTATCTAATCAAATCTGGCCTTTACCAAGTGCTAAATTGAGTTATTTTCTTTAATAGAACTGTTTAAGAAAAGTGCGACATTTGCCACTCTGTACCGCGAATTAAGTTATTAAAGTTTAAATATGTAATTTATTTGCGGTGTAGAAGATATGAGTTAAACGTAAGTGTAAATATAAATATGAAACTGACCAGTTAGTTTTGTAATTAACTAGCGTCCCGCCCCAGTTTCACACGACTGAAATTTCTCTTGAAATGTTCTATCTATAAAAAAAGCTATAAAAATCCATTGCGTAGTTTAAAAATCTAAGCATATCGACAGACAGACAGCGGGAAGCGACTTTGTTTTATACTATGTAGAGAATAATTAAATGTGTATAAGTGTCACATTTAATGAACAACCTTTAGCAGAAACCCTTTATCAAGATGACTAATATTCAATGAACCACAATATAATTAATAGGCAAGGGTAGCATGCATACAGCCACCATGCTCAGTCGCAGCGGGGTACACTCGCGCCCACATTCTTCGCGCGTTAATTGTCACAGATACATTATTCATGCGGTACAGTCGCGGCCACTTGCAGCATGAATTATGTGTACACTTGTAAACTTCATTTTTGTCATGTCATATTCGAAAAGAAAAAATATGACAGTTAAGAGTTATAATGTACCTATGAGTTGTAAATGTTTGCAGCTTACGTCGTATGGAATTAAGTAGATTCGAAATGTAGGACTTTCGTTAATTTTATGTGGCAGAATTTTATTTATTTTAAAAATAAATAAGACCTAATTAATTTAATTAGCTGTCGTAAAACCGTACAACATTTTTGCATTAAGATCTGAATATTTAAATTGATTAGTATTTAGGTAACTACTAATTTTGGTTGTCACGTAGAGATTTCCAACAAGCATTTCAAGTTTTATGTAGGTACCAAGATGTTTTAAGATTTGATTGTTCCGTTGGTCTAGTGGTTAGTGGCCATGACTGCTATACCAGAGGTCGTGGGTTCGATCCCCCGCTCAGGACAAATGTTTGTGTGATAAGCACGTTCATTTCTTTTGTGTCTAGGTGTAGTTTTAAAATTTGTATTTATTTAGAACTATAAGTATAAGTATCTTTATCAGTATTCATAACACAAGCTCTGTTTAGTTTGAGCCTAGATAGCGTTGCGTGAAAGTCGTGGAATAGTTATGTTATATTAATTGGAATACCAATATAATTTTAGACCATTTTAAAACTGGTCTGCGGGTTTTGAATTCCTAAATGTATAAATGTCATTGACAAGTCACGTTGGTCGGTATCTACTTGCATGCTGAGTGCTGAGTGCATTGTTTAAATGTGCTCCCTCTAGAATACTAATAAGTATATCATACGAATCGGGTCAGGTATTAGGTATTGTTACATCACACAATTATTTAAATTATTTTAATAAAGTCAGGAGTCTCATTTGTTTTGATCTTTGTGGCGGATTGTGTTATCAGATTGAGTTAGAACAAGCCATAGCTGTCTAACCGCTTGTCTATGGTTTAAGATTTCTTCTCATATGTAGATATTAAGAGCGAGCATCGATTGTAAAAATTCAATGATATTTTTTTTTACTTAGGTTTATCTTTAGACAGTTTCGTTCATCGATTAAATTATAATCAGTAATGTAAGGTATTAAGTAAAACATTATTTATTAAGTTGACTCTAAGATTCACAAATCATTCCATTTGTTTGTTGTATCTCATTGTATTTCTCTCAACTGTACTGACTGTGTATGGCAGGTGCCTTCCGGAAAGCGATAGCTCTACCTTTTTAAGATTCCTGTGATAGAGGCCTGCATCCGGCCCAGATTACCCTTTCCTTTATTAAGGCCTGATGGCTACTGGTTCTAATCAGGCCCACAGACCCTCGTCGGTTTGTAGCTCTGATTGTATAAAACCATTTAGAAGCCGTTTGTTAGATAACATCAATAAATGTAACTGTTTCATTGAGATTAGCTACTGTATTTGTTAGTTTTTTATATAATTCTTGTGGATTTGGTACTATTTATGTGTTTTAGATTGCCAGACTTGTTTAAAGTCTTAATTATGTGCTCTCGCGGCGCGGCGGGGTCGCGGGTCAAATCAAAGCATAATAAATAAAGATTCATGAAAAGTAAATTGTAACATTTTATTTAAGCTAGTTTTAAAACTGTACCTTATCTACAACAACTGTATAATGAGGTTGTACGATATGTTACCAACTCTTTATTGACGTGGGAATGACGGAATAGTTATTCGTTTAGACTTTATGAATAAGAAATGCGTGTATACAATAGGTTTAAACTTCTCATAAAGATAGGAATCACAGAATACCACGCACTCACTTGTAGGTGTCTATTTGAAATGCGCATCATTGTTTTTATTCAGCGCCTTCCGCATGCCGGCGCCCGCGCAGGAATTTTGATGAGGTTTTTTTAAAGCCATTGTAGTGGTATTTTTGATGGCATTGTGATGCATGCATCAATTTACCGCGTATTGATGCATCAGTGATCTATTTGTCATTGTTTGAAGAATGATGTCTGTAATGTGATATACCGTAAGAAAAGTATTTGCTATGATCTACAACTGTCTGCGTTGATGTATTATAAACGGGAATTTAGATTTGTTCTTTGTCTGAAGTTAAAATACTTTAAATGACATAGTTGTGGAGTTATTTATTTTTAATATGTTTGCATAAAAGTAACACAAATATATGTAAAAGGCTAACTGAAGACCACCCACAGTTTTACATACATTAGGTACACCAATACTATGCGTATAAGCCTTATTACGTGCTTGGGTTTACAATGTTATAATTTATAAGAATTTCAATGCAAAGAATTTTACAATATTTCAGTAAATTAAATTCTGATTCTGATTCTAGCTTATAGTGTTCCGGAAAATTCGTGATTTCGTACTCAATGTTACTTAAAACCAGTTCAAACAACGCAGCAACTATTTCTTTTTTTATACTTTTATTTCGCCATTCCTTTTCATAACAAATTTCACTTTTATAGGCGTTTCAACATCTCGGAATGTAGTTATTGTGTATTTAATTAATGTGTTTGGCGCGTAGTTATCAGAGCGGAACCCTGGCAAAGAAACGCCGCAACGAATCATAATGAGGCGTTAATACCGTGGTTACCGGGTCAATATGTTACAGGAAATTAACCTCTAACAGTTACTAAATAGAGTATTTTTAACTATTTTATGCATTCTTATTATTTTTGTAATATTTACATATGTTGCAATGTCTGCTACTGGAATTTGTTTACGTGATTTTATTGTTACTATATCACATTTTTCGGTTGGGCAATATTGATAATGAAACTTTAGGGTGATCTTTTTGGTGGCCCTAGACTGTGCTAGGAGTTATGTTTTTTCTAGTTTAATTGATGTGTGTTTTCGGGACGTAGTTATTTGGAGATTTATAGGTTATTTCAAAACCCAGACTAAACATAGATTATATTTGTGTTAGATGTATTAAGGTTTTCCACAAATAGATGAAGCTGCTACAGCGCTTATGAATTCTTACCGGTTAGACCTAGTGATTCCCAATCACAAATCAAACCAGCCTTTCACACCTTCAAACCGACGTTTACTAACCTATAACCAACTTAACTCATAAACTATGACGTCACATAACAGCAAACATAATCGCTACTTAAGCTTAAGCATTGACATTGTTCGAAAACTGTGTCTTAGAACAATGTGGCTTTAAGAGACCGTTACAAACACTCTACCACACATATTACCACCTTTAGACATAAACATAGTCCTTATCTTAATGTCCTAAGGTTGATTTTTGTGTGTTGTATACTATTGTGTATTATAATGTGGTTTATTGTACAAGTAGTTTTGGTATAAAACCTGCTTTCTTGAGGTTTATCGCTGGCGTTTGGGCCATGTTTGAGTGCCGTCTGTTTTGTAGTACATTTGTTATGCCTAGTCAGTTTCGAACTATTTGTGTAAGTACAAATGAGTGGTTCGTTTATGATTATTTGTGTTATGTGCAGAAAACTGAAGTCGTTAGTTTTGTAAAACGAGCTTTATGTTCAGAATTTATGAATTGAAAATTAGTAGGTGGTCTATTGTCAAACAAGCATAAATAAATCATTTTGTTATTGTGGATGTTTATCGTTAGTAGAAGAACATCTTAAAACATAAATTATTATAGGAAAACAATGGCATATTACTATCAATTATTAAAAGCCTTACCACAAAGTTTTATATCCAAATGTTTTACGTAACCTTAAAAATGTTATTTTCCTTTCTAAAACAATCAATATTTTTTCCTTCTTTTTTTTCTTCCATGTATAAAGGTTAACTGTTTAGTCAGTTCCCAGTGGGAACAGCTAACCGCTACTGAGTGCTAACACGCGCTAACCGTACAGGTTGAGATGTGGACGTTTGAACTTAATGAAAGTATGATAATTACCAAGGACCCGGGATATACACGGTGAAAGTAAAAGTTTGGTGTATGAAGGTTAGGGGTTAGAGGAAATATTAATTAGATTTTTTGACGTAAATCAACTTTACTCTTGGCTTTTTTAATAATTATGCCAGTAATAAGCAAAATTAAAGGTACCCGTTACCTACGTTCAAAAATATTTGAGGAGTGCTGTGTTTCCATAAACAGCAAAGACATAAATCTTAGTAATATTATAAACGTAAAAGTTTGTAATTATGGGTGGACAGATAAATATAATAATATGGATGGATGTTTGCTATTCTTTCACGCTCAAACGGCTGGAATAATTTTAATGAAATTACACCCAGGATAAAAACACAGAGGCTACTTCTTAACCGACTGCGACAGAGGATGGGGGGGGGGAATTCATGTTTTTGCAGCTATAACTGACATTTGGGAGACCGAAATCAGGTTCCACAGCTAGCATTCCATATAGGAAAGAGACGTAAGAAATTTCTTGATTGTATGTTTAATATTTATAGACAATTTATCTTACAGCATCAATTAATTTTATGATATTACAGTTTCACGTGCTTATCTTGCGAACCTATGTACTAGAGAGATATTTATGGTACTAAACCTAACCTTTTACTACACAGCAGTAACATTATTGTCACGACACATTCCTACGTTCAAACAATATTTTATCTAAACGGTGATCATTTTACACATTTACCAGCGATTCGACACGAAATACGCACAAAACCTTTTAGCGGTCGGTAAATATTGTTATAAACATCGATGGACCTTCACAGCCTTTAGCACTAAGGTCTAAAGTTTACGATACGGAATACTTATGCAAAAGTACCTTTTAGAAAACTTTGCACGTAAGAATGCGCGCGTGCGGGTGAATATAAAGCAGTTGTTATTAAATATATTTTTGAACGCATGAGAGTATGCAATTGTTTAAGGTCTTTCATTTAGTAAAGTTACGAGGTTGTAGCGCCGCGGGCCGTGGGCTGTAAGTGAGAGCCTACACTTCGACTCGAAGTGATGTTATTGTAATTGTGGAAGCGAGACGCGGCTTCACACAGTGTAATGCACCATCTCGCTTTCACAACTGTAATAATATGCATTGAAGAGATTGTGTTAACCGCTGTGGTGTCAACGTGGTAGATAACCTAGCCTAAATGTGTTACTCTATTGTATAGATGTTGTTTAAATTATAACATACACAGTACTCGATCACCCTAAAAGCATAGGTAGTCGTAAAAAGCATAGAACACACAATTGACTATCTTATAAGAATAATTTGAGGAACAGAAAAGCATAAACAGCAAACAGGATACAATAAGGAGCATTTACATTATTATTAGTTGTTTGTTACTTTAATAAACGTCAACGCGTTCAAAAATTTCTTTTTCAAATTGAAGTTTGTCTGAACTAACAACTATATCCTCTCTTGAATATCTTTTATTCATTAACAAAACATTTTATATTAAGAACACTTTCTCTTGTTTTTAACATATCTGCTTAATAATAAAATATCTTGATCATTATCCTAAAACTGTATCAGGTCGTAAAAAAATACGCTCGGATTTCGAAAGTTCCGACATATATTTGTAAAATTGTATTGTATTAAATACATTTCACTTTTTGTTTACAACTTCCTATTAAATAATGTATTTTCGTTGTAAGAAGTAGAGAACTGCGCTTATAATTTGTCAACACTTTCAACTTCAACATCTTAACAATTAGTATTATTTCACGAGTTCAGAGTGGCCTATCATATCAATATTTCCTCATTCAATATTTTATGTGCGCATATAAAAAATATAATAAAATAAATAAATACACTCGTAACGTTCAATATAAAGCCTAGTCTACACAGCAAAATAAAGTATCTTTATCACAGAGTCGCAATCCGTTGTGTCCACACCCTAAACAAATAAAAAAGCCCTAAACTTTGATATTTAAAATTTACAACTTAATTATATTTAGTGTGCGGTATCAATTACTACGATTGTGTATAAATGATACTTAATTTTAAAGTTTAAAACGTATCTTTCGTGTTTTAGTGATAAAAGCTCGTAAAATTGTTTTTTATTGTTGAAACGCTATTTCAATTTGGTCGGTTTTATGTGCGGTACTAATGTTTGTGTGGTCAACAAATTAAATACACGTTTGACAAGTAATGTTTAATTTTGTTTCTTTTCTACTTATTTTTACCCGACTGCCAAGGAAGGGTTATTATGAAAGTTGTGAAATCTTACATTTTGTTGTTAAAAATGAAAAGGAATGTTCTTACGTCGACATATGTGTTTTTAGGCCTACTTTATTAATTTAAGTAGGTACATTATTTCTTATATTTACTGAGATCTATGAGGATATTTCAATTAACAAATAGGTAGTAATTTTAAACAAGCTTGCTTGCTTGATTTATTAACTTTGAAATAGCTATTATAACGTTTTAACAATCACAGGGACATCTAAGACACTAATCCCCACACCCAAAAGACTAATCCCTCATTGTGTTTTGGGTCTAGATAAAAATGTCGCTTAGACTGATAAGTCTAAAAGCATCTTAAACGTCTTAACATTCTTTTAAACTAAATGCCGTCTAAGAAGCATTCTTATTTAGACCCAAAACACTAATCTCTCTCTTAGATGTCATTGCCAAGTACTCGTAACTACTTAACTTACCTTAATTACTTTATACATGCGAAGAGACTTAACTGTACACTCGGAATGTGGTCCAGATATTAACGAGCCCAATATTTCATAGCACAAAGCTAATTCGTGTTTCTTAATTATGAAACAACATAACTTTGTGTTCTAATGTTGGACGAGACGTCCAATGAATTTTCTGTCTCTTTTAATGAGAAAATAAAGTTTATTAACTTTGATTATAACTAAAAGTAGGCTCTATTTGGCATTATAAATGTGAGAATCATGCTAATACCTTTTTTGTCAACATTAAGTTTTAAGTTTATTTTGTTGTAATATAAATTGGACTAATATATTATGAGGTCAGAGATATTGTAGACGCTAAATAGCAACGTGATGTTAGTGGTTTATCCATAAACGGTGTGTAAAGTTGTATGTGTCCATTGCATAACAAATCCATGTTAATAAACTACAAAGCACGTGTCGAATATAGGCAAGTTTTAGCTCTAAAACTCGAAGATGCTAATGTAGAGATACGCAAGCTCCACTCTGCTCAATTAATTGGTTCATAACTTTCACTCGCTAACCAAACAATTACCTTCTAAATTAAAATTGTTGTTCCTATCAAAATATCTAAAAATATAAATAATAGTTACGACCACACGCGTTCTAAGCATACAGTCAGTAATATGGTAGTGGTAGCATATTACCGGTAACTATTTATTCGTACAAAAACTTTATTGTTTTTTTTTCTTCTAATTTTAAGTATAATTTGTAATCATAAAGTTTAATTTAGATTTATACGCAAGCACTGCCAGTTAGTTGACCTATTTAAATATGACTGACTATGGTGATTGCGTAGGTATATGTCTAATAGTCCTACTACCTATATTTTATGTAATAAATCTATACGATTATTATAAGTTTTTTGTAAATTATTGATGTTGTACTGGACGTTCTATTATATTATAAACCGTATCTATTTAAAAATTATTTCATCAATAGAAAGCCACGTTACTCGTGAATGCCATAGGTTTCATATCAACCCGAAAATATCGCACTGCAAATTGAACTAACGTCAATTAGTTTATACATAAAGTAACATAGTACATACCTGTATCGATACAGAGCTAACGTGGTAGAGGCCATGGTCGGTAACGGTAATATACCGACTAACGTGTGGTAACTTATGGTAAGGCACAGAACGTGGGCGAACCGCATTGTCACGAGATTTATTGTCACTCCAAATATAGACAATCCTAGGATTTATTAAATTCTACGTCAATACGAACACATTTGTCGTTTTTGTTTAAATTGAAAATTAAATTAATTTGTTAACGTTGCAGGTTTATGGCTTTATTATCTGTTGTAAACGCCCACGTGTCGTTGATTGAGAATTAGTTGTTTTATTACATACTGCGCTTATGTTTGATTGGATAATCGGGTTGCATGAATGAATTAGATAAAATTATGATAACAGGATAACTTATGGAGTTTCTTGCCGGTTATTCTCCATAAGAATGACATTTTGGAACCGCGCAACTAGAGTCAGTAACGTTTTGAAAGTGCCTGAGAAGGCCTACTCGAAATAAAAACTTTTTGATTTTGATTTTGAAATTAAATAAGAAAATATGTTTTTTGATCAATCGTTGTACATAATAACAATTTGTGCGTATAAAATGTAATTTAATATCTGAAATGACGATTGTTAACTTTATTCAAACATTTGAAATCTATATCCTCACAATTCTTTCAATACACATCTTTGTTTAACTTTTGTCTTAAAGTCAAAGCCTTCAGTGTATGCAGGCATTGTTTCTGAGCAAACAGAGGTAAACGGATATTAGTGGAGGCTTCTGTACGCCGGCCATGTTTGCTTTCCATTCAGAACGCAAGTAAGGCTGCGCGTGCGCCGGCCGGTAGCTTGGGCCGGCTTTATGGTAGGACGGTTTGACTTGAATAATAATTTTGGTTGTAAAAGTTGGTTGAGAAATGAATTGTTTTGGCGTTGGCTTTTGTTTTTTAAAAACGTGTTTATTTATGTTTTTTTTTTCTATTAATAATTTAAATTTAGAATTCTTTGTACGTGTTATGACACGGATGCTGCTTAAATCTTGATTAAGTAACCCTCAATAACTAGCTCCGCGTAATTGGGTATAAAAGGCTTCATCGCTACTCACTTCCGCCAATTCAAAGGCATGTCGAGTAGTTAGTTTAAAATAATCCACAAAAACTTAATATAATAATAAATCATACTCTATGACTTAATAGCGTCTCGGCGTGAATTGGTTTCACAAAAACTAAATGTGTGTGAAGCGAAACACTTGTTGTAATTATTTCATACAACTTCATACGTTTTTAATAAACACATACATGTTACATGGTCACCGGATATACGCTCACACGCCACCACTTAATTAAGTCCCAATTTTGATATAATTTACCCACTTACTATAATCACATAAAATAAAACTGTTGCAATGGTTGAAGTAAGACGACACTATAAGCAATGTAGAGCGCTGTCTCACTTCCACACAGTCAACCGTACCACTTTAAGAGCTCTTGGTACGGGTAAGGAACGGAACTTGATTTTAAACAAAGGTCATTTCATATTAGATCTTTTGAAAGATCATGCCCTTAAGTGACTTCCATTGACACAGTTAAAAGTGGGCTTACGTAAGCTTTAAGTGATTAAGTGGTATGTTTTGGACAAACCAGAAGTTTAATCACACTTGAGTGTTAACATATGAGTTACTACCTTTTACTGCGGCTTTGCCCGCGTGTTTATCGCTTATAGTTGCATAAAAATAACCTCCTTTTACGCAGTCGAGTAAAAAGTAACCTATGTGATAAACAAGGGTATATGGGTAACTCCATACAAAATTTTATTCAAATTGGTTAAGCCGTTTAAACGTAAAAAGAAACAAAAATCGTAGGACTCTCGGCGCAGTATTCCATTACCTTGTCTAGTTAACCTCCAACCAAGTATAGACTATATTCTTGTGATCTCAATTTTAAGTTTTACACCACTCGCTCTAGACGACAGTCACTGCACTGACATATGATATACACGTAACTGACACCCTCGAGTTACAGCGACGTGCAGCGAATTCAATCTCAATATACAAATAGTTATGCGCACTTTTCCATAAATACATATTAACCTTTTTTCGCATTGTAAAAACAATTGAATAATGTACAATCGAATGAATTGATTTTGAACGCTGAGAGAACTCTACAAAAACGTTTATATTTCATGATTATGTAAGTACAATAGAATTATCATATCACGTAGGCTTTATTATGGTACAATCAAGTAAAGTCAAGAGTTTGAAAGGCCACCACCGCTCCAAGTCATATTATTGTATTTGTGGAAGAGAGACGCCGCTCTACGCCTTGTAGTGCGCTATCTCACTTCCACAACTGCAGCAGTACTTTATGACGTGGTGGTAGACCCCTTGGCCGGTATTGTGATGGCGGATAGCCGGGTCACGGGTTAATTGCGACCCTCGGCCGAGACCCTGATATCTGCAGATCTTGGCTATGGGAATGTGCCGACTTATGATCGATTGTGGATCAAACCTGTATGATGTGGCTCTTACTTACATAAAGGATACTTAGGTAAGTAGTCTCTTTAAATATATATTGATCTCTGTATTCCATTTTCTGATAACAAAGGCAGCATGATTCTTAATCTCCAGTTGAGAAATACTTGGTTACCGGGAAAGCCACAATTCCTCAGGCGATATTAATTCTACGGTTCCATGAAAACATGATGATTGATCAAGGAATAGCATAGAACATTACTTAACAAAAAAATAAAGATGAAGCTCTACTGTTCGAGATATTACAGTTCAAACGGCTACATTAAAATCGATTTGTTGACAAAACCAACAAAAATGACTTAAATAAATTAGTATAATTATAAGAACGCGTTAAACATTAATATTCTTAATTAAATATCAGTAATATATGGCGCGAATCTAGTTTATTAACATGTGAAACCCATTATAGGAAAGCTGCTAAACAAACCGCTTACAAAGTGGATAGTGTCACATTCGGTACATTTGTTAATGTATTTTTCTTGTTCCCAGTTATCTAGGACCACTATAAGTGTTGCCACTAAAGGATAACTCGTAAAACCCTGGCTTAACGTAAGGACAGTCGCAGGATATAAAAAGGTGAAGGTAATAGGTACATACTGTAATATCGCGTATTTTTATCGAAATAGTATATTCTTGGTGAGCCTATTTTTATTTAAATAAGTACTATCTGGAGACAGAAAGTTGTAGAAGTAGAATGGAAGGAAGGCCTTTGCCTAGCAGGGGGATCTCATTTAGGCCAGAAAAAAAAACGACCGTCCTCTTTTGAAATTAAGGCGGGCCGACTTGCATTTACTTAAGTATTATTTCAAAGGTGGTCTAGAAGACCTCCATGAACCTCTTTTGGACATTTAAATATTGTTTATAATCTCATCGATGCGATATTAAATAAATTCATAATAAAAGTAGCCAAAATTCAAAGATAAATCATCAATTTCTCATCAAATTATCTGTTCTGTTTCACCTCATATCATGTAAATAGAACAAGACATCACATTTGACAGTTATGTATAAAGAAGCATTCAACCCGATAGGAATCTATAAATTATCACTTAAAGTGTGATTAAATGTCAAATATGTTAATACTAAGAGAGAC
This sequence comes from Chrysodeixis includens, assembly GCA_941860345.1. Classification (NCBI taxonomy): domain Eukaryota; kingdom Metazoa; phylum Arthropoda; class Insecta; order Lepidoptera; family Noctuidae; genus Chrysodeixis; species Chrysodeixis includens. The sequence goes on along the minus strand of OW796107.1, from coordinate 520,675 downwards.
ATATGCATATTAATAGCATTTGTGAATCAATATGGAAATCATTTTATATATAAAATCGATGTGAGAAATTGGCACAGAAATGTATGGATTACATACATATCCAGATTGTGAATATTATAAATGTTGAAGTAATTCTGTTCGTTGGTCTGTCTGTGACGTTATTTTAATTTTGTAAACGACTTCCGCACTAAGGAGTTTAATTATTCTTGTGTCCGGGAATTTTACAGATATTTAATTTACATGCACAAAGACACTTAGACTCCGAACAAGCATTTGTGGATCGTACAAATTCTTGTCTGCCGTGGGGATCGAACCCGCAACACGTCGCGCACAGAGGTAATTGGCCTGGTGGCCTTAACCACTCGGTAATCCGTGCCGTCAAAATTCTGATTAGGATGGCTAGAACTCCCAGCTCTTATACCTTTTTTATTTATAGTTTACATTGCGCTGCCAATTGACTTTAACACGAGCAAAACCGCAGGCAAAACTTAATACATTTATTTATACAAGTTTATGTAGCAGAGTGTTCGCCGGCTGCCTCGCAATTTACAAGCATATGCATATCTTATCTATTCCACACGTACATTAAATTTATACCTCCTTCCTTTTTTAATAGAACATGAAGATTTACACTGCGATGCTAACATTAAACAGAGCTACAAATAAATAATAAGAACAATAACCATCAATTTCATTCACTTAATTTATAGTTCAATAAAAGTTGAATAAAAAGTTCGGAACAAAAGTCCGGGACGGCTTGAAATCCGGGCAGTTTTAAATCCGGTCGGCTTTAAAGTCGGGGGCTTTGTTTTAATTGCCTTTGTGACGTCACGATAGGATCGCGGCGGGCGACGCCGGGCGGGCCTCGTGCATTACGCTCAAAACAAATGATTAATTGGAGGCGCGCACGCTTTGTAATTAATTGGGGTCCAAGTTTAGGGTTCCTGAATAGATTGCGGAATAATGGGATTGGAAATAAATCTAGATTTTGATTGCGGTTTGATTTTGAATTTATTTTTTTATTAGCATCTTAGTGCTGTATATTTGCGGGCGTTTGCTGGGCGTAACTTTGTATGTGCGTTTTAAGACTCAAGATATGATAACGCTTTTGACGTTGATAACTTTTAGAGGGTTACACAATATCTATCCAGCATTTATCAAGAGCCTGCTGTCAGCTACATGTGACAAATTATTGTCTATATACTCTTTTTATCAAGCGTGCCGCATATTTATTTAATTTCGTCACGAAGCGCACACAACTCCCTGAGCTCTCTATTCCAGTTATCGCCGGTTATTACATACATAATGTATGTAAATAGTGTAGTATGCACAGCCATCATGGCCGCGGCCGCGTCGCTCTCTCCAAACAAATCACACGGAGCCTTCGCCCAACAATAGGCTCGTGAAAATAGATCTAATAACATCACCCCACTCAACTATAAACCTTAACGTAAAACCTTAAGGTACAATTTTCAATGTTGTTGTGTGATATCGCTTGGCTTATCTTAATAAATTGTGCCACAGATTAGTAAACAAATGAAATGCTAATTTGAAAGTGAATGTGCGTGCTCGAGTTTTGCTCGCACTGCACTTAATGACAGTTTCTAAACGGATATTATAATAGTTATCTTAATTCGTTCTGTCAGACATTACTCGGTACAATCGTTATTGTAAACGTTTACTTTAAATTAATGGACTTGAACGTATATATGTTACGTTCGAATCCGTTCAATTTATCTAGGATTATTTACTGAAAGAAACAGATTAAATTAAGTGCATGAATCAAGGGTGTCATCACGTAAAACTGTTATACAAAAAAGAAATAATACTCTACAATTAAAAGCATTCTGTAGTTTACAAGAAAATCACTGTTAATTGCTCCATTAACTTAGCAATCTGTGTGAAAACACAAGCTAAGTGTACTCGCTATCTCAGTGTGTATTGTAGTAAGATTCAGTTCTCATACTTTAAGATGTTTCTGGCTCGATCCGAGCAAGGGCTATTAACTTGTTACAAGGTCGAGGGTCAAACTCGTAAATATCTTTTACAAAAGATAACAATGTATAGTTTTGTTTTTTTTTTAAGATTTTTTCTAATAAACAACATAACATCGTACTTAACTTCAAAAGGTCATAACTGGCAATTGTAATCTTTATAAACAAGCTTAAGTTCATAATTGAATAAGTTAGAAAGAGCATTGTTCCATATTTGACCATTTTAATTTTCAAGTTGCTAAAACTAGAGAAAGAGCTACCTTAATCAAGAAAGACTAATTCAAAATGTTCAAACAAAAACATACTTTGGTATAGAGATAAACAATGGACCTATGTAGAGTCATGTCATACAAAATTACGGCAGAACATTTTTTACTATTTTTAATTTTAACCCACTTCAAAAAGGAGGAGGTTTCTTAATTCGACCGTTATACTTATTAATACTTTAAACATGAACTTTCTACGATCAAGTAATATCAACCAGCTCTGCCGACTCTACATTTGTAAGTAGACTTGAACGTTGCGCCTGCGCCGCGTCGCGTCGGTACAATTGTCAGGACGCAGGTGCAACGTCAGCCGTCCTGTGCCCTTTACATCCCTCTTGTAGCTTTACGTACCTACCAGTACTTATAGCGAACGCATTCCTACTGCAAACCACAAAAAGTAACATCAGGTAATAACTAAGCATTGTAATAAACATACCTTGTTAAATGATGTTAGAAAAGGCGCAGTTTATATATAAAAATATCTAGTATACATTGTAGATTAGACGTATACAGTGTGTTTACACACTGTATTAGTTACGTTATGTATACTCATAGCAATTTGAATTTAAACATACTTTAGTTCGAAATATTCTTAATCATTCCGAAATATCATTGACAACGGTAAAGGAAACCTGGATTCCAAATAATGAAATCTGAAATCGGTAATCCGCAATGAGCTAGCGTGGTGATCAGTACGCATGCCTTCTCTACATGGGAAGAGGCCTGTGCCCAGCCGTGGGATGTATATAGGCTAGTATAAGTAAACAGTACCAGAAATGCAGTAAAGTTTCTGGCAATTATGGCAGGCTGCTAAAATTTTAGCTATTAATAACATATCCGTTTGCTCGTAATCTAACCGTCAGCGCTATAATTCATGATTACGTAGATAATATCATAACAAATGGCGCAGTTTTCGATCTCACGAATGTAAAGGCCAAGGCCTAAGCTTTTGGAACGAGGCTCTACAAACAATGTAGGGGCTGACCTTCTGCACGCCTTGGAGAGGTGTTTAAAAACTCATGTATGGTATAATACAAAACTAATCACTCTTGCTAAGTGTGTTGTTGTAGAGGAGCAAAACCGCGGATGTAATTCTTGATACTCAGACACTTGTATGATATGCGAATTGTCGCAATTGTACACTCAAATCGTACAGTTGTGGTAGTCAAATAAGTTTGAATGTGTAAAATGCACGAAAGCTGGAGTAAAGTTAGACAGTAAAATGACGTAAGCAACGTTTACTGTTCGGATATTACCGATATGTGTGGCTAAAAATGATTAAATCTTATTTATTGAACTCTGCTATAAAGACTATTTTGTTAACTTTTGCATAATGAGAGATACAAGTACGTGATGTCCACAGGTTACTACATATGTACCGTAAAGTCGATCCAGATTACACGAAGAGAAAGATGTACTGCAATAATTACATAGTATGAATTAAATCAGTTTTAGGTTTTTTTTTATTATACAAAAATATAAAATTCAACCTGTTTTGTACATTCCTAGCAACATTTTCATTCTGTTCAGCATTACGTCACCAAACCAGTCAGTTATAGAAACATCAAAGAAAATGTATTTCCCATGACAAACCGAAGTTTCTCCGCTCATAACACATTATGTAACATTATCAGTATTTACTAATGTTATGTAAGTGACAGGTGTACGTGGGCGGCGTCGAGTAACAAGCCTAGTGCAATGATTGGCGGCCGGACTGATATAAGATATAGATAAAAAATGTCCCTGTTTACTACTCGTATCGCGGAAGTGTGAAACCAAATGATTGGATTTGAGTTTGAGTGTTAAGTCTAATTGGCACTGGTACATAGTACGATTATATTTATTTAACTAGCTGTGCCCGCGACTTCGTTCGCGTGGTTGTCGAAACAAAACAGCGTCATTTAGATAAGAGTAGGCTATATACATATACCTTGGCGTGAAAATAGATGACGAACTAAGAATATTATTAAGTAAAAAATGTACTACCTAAGTTTCAAAGTTCCTATTAATATTTTAAGAGTTTTTTTTATGTCACAGCTATAGGTTAACATGCAAAACTCACTGAGATAAACTGGAAGCTCTTCAAAATAGATTTTTAAAACTACTTGTTATTATTAAAAATTTCGAAAGCACATGTAAAGGAGATTATAGTACCTAAATTATTTAAAATAGAAATAGCTGTTGCCCGTGACTTTGTCTGCTTGGTATTGAAGATTAGGTAAATTGAAGATGTGTAGGGCTGTACAAAAAGTAAAGCTAAATAAAGTTTAATCCAGTACAAAAAGTAAAGCTAAATAAAGTTAAATCTCCTTAATCCAGTTCTGTTTCAAAATTATTTCTTAACTTTCTACTCATAACCTTTAGTCTTACAAACATATTGCTTGACTGTTAACACTGCTAGTTTTAAAGGTAAGTCCAACATTCATATGATGAAAGGTCGCATTATATTGTTGCTGTGGCCACTATCTTACACTGATTTGACAATTTGGATTGAAGGACTTGAAAACGGGCGATGGGGAAGAAGTGTGCCGGATTCTAACTGGCTAAAACCACCTGAGTGCATCTCCGTTCCCTATTGTCAGGAGCCACGGGAACACTTTCGCAAACTACCGCGAACCCTGACGGGAGAGATCTTTTTAACGGGAGTTTCTTAATTGACGTAGAGTCCGTTTTCCCCAGCGCTCATTAGGAGGCGCGCGAAAGCACCGTGCATGCCGTCTTTGCCTTTATACAGTACAGTAGACTTCCCCTAGCCTACCTGCGTAGGCTATTTATGGGGGTTTGAAAAGAATAAATTTGGTCTTTCTTCTATTTGTTGCTCGCTGGGCACGGATCGAGTGGTCAGATGAGGCTTCCCGTGTTCTTTCTGCGGTTTTTTGTTGCGCGTTATCACTTCTTTGCAGAATTCGATGACGGCACACCAACTATCCTTGGTTACGGCAAACTAATACCCTCTGGAAACACTAAAAATAATATTGAATTATGTTGTGGAGTTTGGTACGCAGTTTCTTCTCTATTTTTATGTTTAATTAGAAAAATCTTCGTCTTTTCTTTTCGTGTCAATTGTACGTAGTATTTGGTGAATATTAGGTCCCCTGAATTGCAAGTGTGCAGACATTTTCGTCACTATAGGTGGTGTGACATCGTCTGTACGGAAATGACGCATTCTAACTGGATGTTAGAGAGGTCTGTATACCCAAAATTGCCATATTTTGTTTGCAGCGACTTACTTGGATTCTCAGACGCTTGAATGCTTTCCAAACAGGCCACTGCAAAGAATTCCAAACGGCAGACATTTCTGAGGTAGGACATAAGTGGCAGGTGGTAGATCTTGCACCGAGTTTGAGTTGGAGTTTCGTTTGTAGCCAGTGAACATCGGAGGAAGCTCTTTTGGCTCTTAAGTTTAATCGGGTGTAAGCTTTGGTATTACATAGGGGATGTCCGATGTCGTGTGTCTGATTCCTCGACGTCTTTTGCGAGCGCGCATGCGACTTCTCTTCTAAAGTCAGGTAGAGCAATGCTAACCAAAGGGAGAACTTATTGAGCAGGGTTGGTTTTAAACAGCCAGATATTATTCGATACGTTTTGTTGAGCGCTATGCACTGTGGTGCGGCGTACATCCGACGCCGCTCCCAATCTGGTGGATGTATGCGGGCCTAGCAGATTATTCCGGGCACCGATCTTCTATTTCGTTTTCTTTCTACTCCTTGACGGACAAATTTTCAAAAATCCCTTCTTAGTGTTATATGGTTATATAACATTAAGAAGGCTTATAGTTTAGCTGAGCCAACTGAGCCTGAAGAAGGGTAATGTTACGCATACGTAACAAAACATTTGCGGGAGAATGTGAACGGGGCATACTCGTACGCGAGATTAATGAATTTAATAACAGTCTATCAACACACTTTTACCAATGCAACTACCCTATACCACCGCAATTGGTGCACAATTGTAGTAGTGTATAAGTACTATCAAATCTTCAAAACCACGCGTAACACACAACAAAATTGCAGTCAACAGCTAGTAATATAGTAAGTATATCATTTACCGTCCAAGCTATTTTTTTTGTTTTGGTAGTTAGTTTTCTGTCATTTCAGTAAATATCCACAGCTACATCTAAATGGGATGAGACTGTCGTAGCTTAAAGAGTAAGTAGATACCGTGTAAAATTATTTTGAAAAACAATTTTATGTTAAAAAAGCCAGGTGCTTCATACAATACTTTTGTACTATCAAAAACGATAGAAGTAAAGTAAATGTTTGTTTAGTAAAATTTGTATTCAAAAATTATTGAAATATAAATTCAAAAAGTGTATGTCGAAATGAGATTTGAACTTGAAGTGAAAAATACAAAGCTCGTAATTCCCCAACCCGGCTATTTTGATTGCTATGTAGTCAGCCAAATAACATGTTAATACGTATTAATGTAAAAACATAAAACCATAGCAACAGTATTTTGGTCGCTATGGTGACTCGTACACAGCTATGGTGACAGTAGAAAAATTACGAAAATTCGTGATTGATCACCCCCCGTATAGGATAACACAATAATATATAGTATTTATGTTAGCCCGACCTTTAGCAATAATATAATGGTGTCAAATCTTAACACCGCGATTCAGAAAGTGACGAAATTTGCTCAACGCCATCTATCGGATTTGCAATTTAACAATCAAAATTAGTTCTATTTTTTGTCATAAGATGTCGTTGCAAGTACTTCACTGAATTGCGTAACGTAATTATTTTACTTCTTGAATTCACTAAATTAATCATATCTTTTGGTACAGTGAACCGATTTCGATCAAACAAAGACTAAGTTATACCTCAAATTGCGTATAATTCTTGTGTATAAACATTGTCTGCATTGAGTTCGTAGATTTTACGTGATGCGCGCACAAACAAACAGACAAACAGACAAACAGACAAACAGATAAACAGACAAACAGACAAAAATTTCAAAAATGATGAAAATGGGTTCTGTTAGTTATCTTTTCACACCCTGGCTATTTTTTATTTCAATTTCTTCAATGTACAAAAATGATTTTTCTACAGATTTATTATATGTATAGATGTAAATTTAAATACATGTCAACAGCCCTATCAGAAATAGATTGAACTGCATATTTAGTACTTTGGGTAGGATTAGATCGAACCTTTTTCACAATGAGATAATCTGTTATTATTCCATTTTAAGGAGTCTGGTTAACGTCTGGTAAAAATACTTAAGTAAATGTTATTATATTATTGCTATAGTATTTCATAAGTTACTTTACAGAGCAGAACTATCAAGTAATATCAGACTAGAAACAATATGAAATGTATCCAACAAATAAAAGGAAAAATCCTACACAATCTCTCCCATAACTATTACGGAAAAGAATTTCATTTTCAAACCTTAAATCTGTTCACATTAAGTTCAAATTCCAACAATCCAAAAGCTTTAATATTAATTTCGCGGAACCTGCCTTGCATACAAATTCTCTGCTAAAACATTCAAGGCAAATTCAACCTTGTGGTGTCGTGGTAGAGTCGATAATGTGTTGTAGAGTTATGAGGCAGTGTTTCAATCGTTATCGCATTTATTGGCGACATTGAAGTCTGCATGGCTTCATGAGACTCCGGAGGTATGCAAATAACAACTTTTAAGTATTCCCGCCTTAAAATAAGATGTTTTAGAGCTTATCTCGAGATTTACAGCAAATATTGCAAACGAGGTAATTTTGAGAATTTGATACCTCGACTTAAGGCTTTTATACTTCCTAAGGCTTTTAAATTGAAGGCGTTTTATTCAATGAAAATACTTAAGTAGTAGGGAAAGTTTCTTATTGAAGGTGATATAAAAATGGCGTTTCTGTGTTCGTAATTAGGTTTTTGATATTGTGCTTTACATTAAATCATAGAGGTAGGTATATTTTTTTTAATACAGTTTAAGAGAGATCCGCAAAGAGTACTAATTGAATATGAGATAGAGTACTTCCTATGAATATCAAGTTTTAATTATAGTTATTTTACTGCAATCGTTAATGATCTGAAAATATTTAAATAAAATACATGATATATACACGACGGATATCAAAACAAATTAAACATTAACGTCTAATCAGATTGCTAATCTACAATACACAAAAACGTTAACCAAACCTACGCAATATTTCGTTAACATTCCATCGATGATCGCCATAAAAACCTTTCTAATTTGTATTATAAAGACACTAATAAGTACACGCAGATATAAATAACTTATACCAAAAGAGAGGCAAAAAAAATGTTTTCAACTTTTCTTTGATACTTTTTTATCAAGTAAAATTATGAATTGTGTATATGTCAACCTAATTTTAATTTTATACAGAATGTAAATGAGTATACAACCTTATTTCTGTAACATATGTGGCTCTACACAGAACGTCCATATTGAACCTTTATCCGCGAACGCGTTGATGTCTTTTCTTAGATAAGATCTCTAACGATATGCTTTGCATATCTCGCGCTACATCAGATACATATTTCATTTATATTTCGTCCGACATAACGACCTATTGTCACTAACGATTTTATCGTTATGAGAGGCTTTGATTAATGATCTATATTATTCGTACAACGTTGATGTGAAAGAGAGTTTTCGGTTCAGTCATTTTGATTATGTAACCTTTTGTAAGAGGTGTTAAGTATCTGTATATTAACCTCTTTAATGTTCATATTCATAATTTTCATGAAACTCTGTTTCAGTTTCTTGTGTAATTCTTATTAATGTTAGCCTGGTACATTTCAAAGGTCATAAAAAATGATAAATCTTAATTTAATTCATCAGGAAGTGTCCGGCTATAACCCAATGTGTAATAAACATCACATCTCTGTAATAATAATAGCATATCAACAATAAAACAAGGCTTTACCTCGAGCAAATCCAATAACCACCGGCATGAGCAACAGACAGACGGAACACAACACACAGCACTGCACTCAGAGTACACCAGCACACAGCTCACACACAAACACACCGCGCACCAATAAGTATTGTTAAACCACTTTATACAGAAACTATTTAATTTGTTTTTATTTTCACATCGGACGCGACTTTCCCGTGCAACGGTTTTTGGCGACTGACGCGGCGCAGCAGACGACGCGCGCGCAGCTCTTGCTGTATACCGCCGTCTCACTCACTCCTACACGTCCCCCCATATGTGTCTGCAACAGAAATACAGGTATGATTAATGTATACAACTTTGATGACCGAGAGCTTTCGTTAAAAAAGTTGATTTGTAATTTTATGAAGGTTTTGCGATGGAGACAATCGGGTGTTACTAGTTCAACTTGTGTGCATGTGTGTGCACGTAATAAACACTTGTTTCTTTTTGGAGACCACATAATTATATCCGATAATTGTTTTCGTATAAGAGAGAGATTAACCTTGTGTGGTTTCCAAATCGATTCTGTTAAGATAAAGTTGTTCATTGTTTTAAAGAACTTACATAGTAATTGTCAAAACCTCTGTTAAAATCTTAGTCTTAAGTCCAAACCTTAGGGAAGGTTAGTAATGAGTCTACTGTGCTGTGAACATCGGATCACCTATCTATCTATCTTCGTTAAAAGTTAGATAATTCGAGAGATATTTGAACAAAAACTTAATGACTTCTAAGAAACTTTAATAAGTGAAGTATTAGTATAAATATCTCAACCGATAATGACTAAAACGCCAAATCGAAAAACCTGAAGAAGTGTAATTTATTTGCTTATTATAATCCACACATACGAGGATTTATAGTCCAGGAGCCTAACTTGTTAGGAACAGTAATCGCCATCTCCTGGCACCTTCCACGACCACAAACTGTTATGATAATGGTGGAGAATGGTCTGCGGGTACCATCACCTATTAAAGTAATATGATGGCAAGTGTGGAAGCGTGACAGGGCATTACACAGCGTAGAGCTGCTTCTCTCTTCTGCAACATCAATAATGTTCTTTAAGAGGTTATGGGAGGCTCTATGTCACTGTTAAATCACTCAGAGAAGGTTCTACGGCTGCGTGGTCGCTGCGGTGTCCGCGTTTTTCACTTCCATCCCGGCTTTGAATAAATCGCTGGCAAATTGTCGTTCGCTCGCAATTTGCGAATTGATTACGCTTTTTGTTTGATACCGTTTGTCTGTGCTAGGAATTCTTTGCTAAGTAAGCAAATGGACTGTTCATCAGAATACTCGTCGGAAAAGAGTTAGAGGTTTTATGTACTCTTTGCTATAGTTTGTCTTCAATGACTACTGCATTTATTTTTCGCAGAAAAGCACAAGGGTGAACTTTGTGCATTTTCTGTTAAAGGCTCAATAAATTTGTAATCCTGTCAGATTTAGCATTCATATTTTTGCTCCCTTATTAAAACGTCACCGTTTTCCACGTTAAAGAGGAAGGTAAAAAAAAAACAATAAAGTTTAAGTAGAACAACGGAATGCTGAATACGCTAAAAGTTATAGAGGAAGGGCCAAGAGAAGCGACATCATAAAACTTCAAAAATTAACCTCCCTTTTTACTTCACAACTTTGAACAAGAAGTCTATAAAATAAGTAACAAGTATTCCTTTCTGTTATTGGGCCTACAGCCTTAGAGCTATTCCGAAGTGAGTGTATTTTTACACACATCGGTACTTTATAAGCACAGCGATGTTATCGCACGCGCCTGCGCTTGTAAATGATACGAGACTCTACAATATTGTTAACAGTTATAAACACTCTTCTAAAAGCATTCGAAGTTATGTGTTTTATTGAAAGCATTATATGAAGTAGATACTGTTGTGAATATAACTCAGAATTAATTAATAGACAAATTTAATAGTTACATCATAAAGCCTTTAAGAGGTTTATGTATTTGCTGCATTGAACTCTTGTATTAAAACGTATAGGTATAAACTTTCAATTCCTTTACCCAGTAGTTTGACGGCTCAGTCAAACCACTGAATTGGTTTGTGGAAAATTTATTAATATTAACTGTAAGTAGACTACTTATTAAGAAATTATAATTTAAATACTAAAATAAAAGCAGTAATAATAAATAACGAGTTCATAAAAATCTTCCTTTTTCACATTTATCATGAAATGTCAATTGCGTACATAAAAAAAGACAGATAAAAAATTGAGTCATTGTCATGTCATAACATTTAATACCCTAGAGCGAGTTCTAGACCACATACGGGTTCGCCGAGTCAGGCCATAAAACATTATGGGAACTAACGTTTATATGATTCAAGCGAAACCACAGACTCGTACTAGTCAGGAGGCTTATTAAAAGCTCTGTGTATGCGCAGGAGTGGAGCGGCGCGCTTTCAAGTGCTGTAAGGAAATCATTGAACGGTATTGTTTGACTCCGAACATACAGCCTGTTTGCATTTAATAGTTCCCAGTATTTGAGGTTCATACCCTTTTGAAAGTCTTATTTTTGTGTGTCTTATGTCAAGGGGGTAGAGTCGATTTTGGCACAGAAGTTGGGGTTAAACAGATGTTTGTTTAGTTCGTGTTATGAGGTGAAGCTATTATTGTTTATTTGATCTTAAGTAACTGACAAAGACTGTATAATAAATATATCAATTAGGTATATTGCGAGCTCCCTCTCAGAGGCCTGCGAACGTCCCAGGAAACTTCTACGCTTCTGGAGGGGTTTGGGCTGACTGGATTAACCACTGCCAACACCACTACATGCACAGGAGCCTACGTGCAGAAAATGAAGCCTATTACCAAGAACCAAGTAGCAATATTACACCGTTAATGCAATCTCTTTCTTACAACTAATATATTTTGTAAAGAATTTCTCTAATCCTATTTCTTTGCTTATTCACTTATATACACAACATTACATTACATCACTATGTTGACGTTAGCTATGCCCAAGGCCTTCGACCTTCGAAGGACAGTTATAAGCTCGTCATGATTGCCACACACACTACACACAGGTCCAACCTATCATTACAGGCTAGACGCGACGTCCTAGCTATGCCTGCTATGTGACGGTTCACAGACCACGACCTCTTAAAGTAAGGTTGCAATATGCTGAAGAGAGACAGCGCTCTACACTTTATAGAGTGGCATCTCTCTTTCACAACTGCAACAGAGTTACTTGTTGAGATAGTGGTAGTTCAAGGTAGAGCCATTCACGGCCATTCCCAGAAGTTTGCGTCTACACTCCGGACCATGCTTTCCTTTACCTTATAGAGATGTCGTTTCAAATCAATCACATTATTTTCCTAATATAGTGTTAGTTTATTGATTATAGAATAACGTAAATAGTTCTTTTATGTTTTTTTTTTTTGTAATTAACTTACGAGTCTACTGTTGGTGTTATTAATTGAATACAAATGATTTGTTTAACTTTGCCCTATGTAATAGCAACTAGGTTCTATTGTAACAGTCCGTTTAAGCGCAAATACGGTTTAAACGAACTTGATAACTATTACAAACAACGTCATCGTCTTGTAAAGTATTTTAACACAAATTATACTATTTCATACAGCACCTGCACTGCTAATATCAGATTACCACACTAGTGCCAGGATATAGGCTCTCAGTATCCAATATCATATGCCCACATCATCACGTGTGAGGTGTGGTATCAACCAACATATCCTGACCTCTGATGTTAAGGTGGTTTTACATCAGCTCTATAAAACTACTGAATACGTCCATTTTTTTTAACTTTTTAATGTAATATGGAACTTTGTTTCAAGACTATTTATTGTTTTGTGAAATGAGTCAACATCTATCCCATAGAGCAGGCGTTATTACAGTTTTTTGGTGTAAAATTGGAAACATAGTTTAATAACCCTTGCGCTCTACAAAAACGATACAAGTACGAGATGGTATGTACCTACAGCGGCCAAGTAACGTTGGTGGTGTTGTAAAGTGTACGTGCTCAAGTGTCGGTAGTGACACAAAAACAAACGAGTGTCGACGTATCGCCGGCAATATCGCTTCGATATGATTTATCGATGACGAGACGATTTATAAGCAGACTAGTTATCTGCAAGACGGTGTTAAATTCCAGGCCGGAATGTGTTATACTAGATAGTAAGTCGTAAATCAGAATTGCAATGTTAAACTAGTTAAATATGACAGTTTGATATAGAAACTTTTTACAGTAACAGTAGAGGCATTGTAGAGTCTGTTTAGATTTCAAGTTGGAGCTAGATAGTCCTGTGAAGCAGTTAGCCTGTAGTTCCAAGCTAATTGTATAGGTCAAATAATCTTTAAAAAAGCAAACGTCATTCAATAATACTAAAGTAATTTGACCTCAACATAGATCTCTTCTCATTGACTGGCCGAAATCTAAATACCTTATTGTTGCTCTATTGCAACAATATTTCACAAACCCAGCTTTCAAATACAGCTTTTAAACCTAAATGCCACATTAATTTGTATTACTTTACATCCTCTTTTCACTTACCTATTGGTTTTCATTATCAAGATAGACTGATTTTTAGTTCATTGTGGCCTGTAGACCTGTTGTCGATTTCAAAACAGACATCAGTTTCAGCAGAGCACAGTTTTATTAGTTTTCCGTTCGTTTTACGAAAAACAAGTGACGATCTCGCCTCATGTGCTGGTTTTTTGAACATTTTTCAAAAAACAAGTGACAATCTCGCCTGTTATGCCATAAATGAATATATTTACTTAGAAGTATGGTTTCGTGCATGTTCTCCAGTGGATATTGGTCACGATCGATATCGCGTGACTCTACCGTAGCTCTCGTATCGGCCTGCATCGGCGACGAGAATACTAACAGGGTTAGCGACCTTCAATATACAGGTAAATAGGTCTATAAGTAGTGAAGGAGATGAGTGATTTTTGTGTGGCATTGAAAGATCACATCATGAGGTTTTATTTAAAATCAGATCAAAAAAAGCGGTCCTTCTCAGGTACTTTCAAAACGTTACCGATTCTAGTTGCGTGGTTCCAAAATGTCAACTCCATTAGTTACTCTTTTATATTCAGTAATGCATGTCCGTTTCGCAAACGGATTAAGATCATTACTTACCTATCTCTATTATACTAAAGATGCATTTTAATCACTCAAAAACGTCACAACTTTAACGAACTATAAATGTCACAACAACCTAAGAGAACCTTTCTTCATATGGTAATTGTAGTTACAACTTCGATTGATAAATACATAATCATTTAATGTTAACATTCCCCAAATTCCATCGTTTCAAAGAACATGAGAAAACGTTCGCTCGCGTCTCTCGGCGGTACCTTTGCTGCGGCAATCCCTGTCCCCCGCCGTGTCGTGATTGCAGATCATAACACTAATTACGTAATTAATATGCGCGCTCAATTAATTCAGACATAATCCGCGTTGTCTTAATTAGGGAAGCTACCTGCGGCGGCTTTCGCGGTAACGTCGGGTGCAGACGGACGACACTGTCGTGTGTCTCACGCAATTCCGAATGACTGTAAATTATCGTTTCTGTACAAGATGGAGCATAAGGTAAATTAAGTGTATATATCATTTAAAAAGTTAGTCCCATTATTCATCATCATCATCATCTTCCTGCCCTTATCCCATTTTACTTAAGTTAGTCCTATTACTAAGACATATTATTTAGTTTGTATATTTACCGAAATGATAAGACGAGGGTTAGGGAAGTCTTTTATCCAGGAATATCAGGGATATATCTAATAAAATAATTTAAACAAGAGCCACCCCATGACAAATTATTTGTATCTGTATATTTTACAATAATAATAAGAATTTTGGTACTACTTAATTTACGTCTCTCTATAATAGTGGCCTCTGAGCAAAGCCTTATTTGGGCTGAGATTGTAAAACATTGGAATTAATAACCAGAATAATAAGATGATCGGAATTTCTTAAATATTTTTAATCCGTTCATAAATTAGCGTGACATCGAGCATTATATTAATAATTCACATTAATAAGTTAATATTTGGACTTAGCGATAAATCTGTAATTAATTAAAACTTATAAAATCATGTTCACTTTTGAAATGATTTATTGCATTTCTGGCATGTTTGACATGTGTTTTATTATTTCTAGAAACAACGGAAGCTTTTTATTAATGACTAGCTGTGCCCGCGACTTCGTCCGCGTGGAATAATTATTTTGGACATCATTTATTTTTGCGGACAACCTCCTTAACTTTATAAATTATAGCTGTTACCCACAACTTTGTCCTCGTCATTTTCTGTTATTATTTAAGACAATTTAGTTTTTAATTTTTTAAAAGTATATAATTATTTTAAAGTACCTACTTCTGCGTAAATTATATTTTTAGTTTTATGTTCTTGTGGCAGAAGTACATATTGATTTTCTCCACAACCTGATACGTTGATACAACTCTTAACAAATGCATTAATTTCGACCGAATTTGATTACCATAAAAACGGTTCTAGTGAGTTAATCTTAAAAGATAGACATATACTGTCCTGGACATTTTTTTAGATAATTTCAATAGGAATAATTCTTCTAAACATATATTTTTGGTATCTTGAACCGTTTTCGGAGCGCACGCAACGGAAGCCCTCAAGGATGAATAATTTTCCCCGTTTTTTTCACATTTTCCATTATTTCTTCACTCCTAATAGTTACAACGTAATCTTATATAGCCTAAAGCCTTCCTCGATAAATGGTCTATTCAATACAAAAAGAATTTTTCGATTCGACCCAGTAGTTCCTGAGATTAGCGCGTTCAAACAAACAAACAAACAAACAAACAAACAAACAAACAAACAAACAAACTCTTCAGCTTTATAATATTAGTATAGATTTATTAGCTTTATTAATCAGAGCCAGGAAAGAAAAAGCATTTACGTCTTGCTGTGGGACACAAAGAATGCTGAAATCAAATTAATTGCAAGTAGGTGAGCGGAAGAGATAGATGTATATTGATGTTCACAAATAATTGATTCTATTCATCCTATACTGAAACGAAGAAAAATATAACCGAATTCAACACAAGTAACCTCCGCATTATACGCATTTCAGAAGTGTAAAACATATTTCAAAAATCCAATTACGTTATGCAAATAAGGTTATACATTTTAAAACTGCAGTATTTTCTCAGAAGAAAGAAGAGATATTAAAGTAATATCATCGCAGTTGTAGAAGCGTGACAGCGCACTACGTGGCATAGAGCGGCGTCTCTTTTCCACGCCTTCAATAATATTACTTTATAAGCTGTTTAGATAGTCCCTCAATACACAGATGGAGAGATAAGAGACAGTCAGGTACATCTGTAATTACTTTACAATTACAGCGTTGTTAAACGCATAAATTTAATCGGTTACTTCATGCAAATTGTGGGGATAGTCTGCAGGCCGGGGTTAGATTGTTACGCCTACGCTGTAGAGATGTATTGCATATTGACATGCAAACCAGTGTCTGTCCTATGTCTTCAGCAGAAATGTACGATATACCAGTCTTTAATTACTTCCAATTAAAAATGTTTGTTCTATTATCCTAATTTAAACTTAATACATAAGTGATGGCGCTTTTTTCGGTTGCTGCATATTCGAGGGACTTTTAATTATTAAAATATTCTTAAAATTAATGTATGTTATGTTTTATAGTGTAAATATACAATCAGTAACCTACATACACCAGTCAATTCAATCTTTTTAAGCGTTCGCAAAAGTCGAGATTTACCGATCGAATTTCACATTTCTCATCCTCTCTTCAGTGTCAAAACTCAGCTTTAAATCCTTAAAATCATTCACCAAGAAAACGTCATACTGAAGCCGTATTAAGCTCAGTGTTGTCATCACAAACGGCTCAGCCGTTCCCGAGACGTCCGCGCCTTGATCACTGAGTCCAATTACTTTGACAGCGCCCTTCATACGGTGGCAAGGACAGTAATCTGACCGCTAATCGTATCACGGACCACCCGGGACCACTGGCACAGATTAGTAATATGATAAGTATGATAACTAGATACTTTTTGTTTTAAATTTTTTGTGTGTATTGTCGTTTTGAAGCTTGACTATGGAATGGTGAATAATATGATCCTTCAAAGTTGGAGGTTGTTTTCTTCAAAATTGTGTGTTTATATTAACGTTTTATGTGATAATGTAAAAGACGACTATTTTCTTTTTTTTTAATAACTACTCTCGCACTTAGGAATTTCATCCTTGTGTCGCGGGGGTTTCACAGATATTCAATTCACATGCAGTGAGACACCCAGACTCAGAACAAACATTAAATGGAACGCACAAGTTCTTGTCCTACGCGGGGATCGAACTCGCGACACGTTGCGCACAGAGATAATTGGCGTAGTGACCTATATCACTCGGCTATCCGTGCAGGCAAAAAGAATTGTACACGAATACCACTTAACGTCCAAGTAAGAGAAACTTAAAACGATAACTGATTTTCAAATGATTAAATTGATAATATACACCCGTAGTAATAGAGCTAGCATCGTTAATTATCTTCTTTAAATGGAGAGAGTCCATTTATAATTCGATTTCTAAGTACTTAAGATCTTTTGTTATAAAACTAATAAACGTTGTCAATACAAAACCAATGGCTGTCGACGCGGATTCGCACCTATCCCCGTTTCTAGCTCCGTCGGTTTTCTTTGAAAAGTGTCATAAATCTCGCGCTTTCTAAATAAAAGAGTTTGTCTGTGTGTCAACTGTATTTATTGTTGTTATTTGTGATTAAACTTTGATCTTCGACGAAATACCGCTTGTATTAGAGATACAGTAATCAACATATGAGTATATATCGACATATGAAAATGAATCTTATTGTCTTAATGAATAAGGTCGCTTTTAATGTTATACTGTTGCGTATGTGGGATACTGTACGAAGATTAATTATCTTCTTAATTTATTTATTGTGTCTTAAAGCTCTTTAGGGACATATCTTTTTTATGTATTCCTATCCTAAAATATAATGTTTTTTCTCTATAAAACTATACTTCTTATAAACCGAGATTCTAAAAGTATTTATTGTAACTATATTCTTGTAACATTTTATATAAGTTTCGGGTTTTTAGAACCAGCCCATTAAACTTAAAGCATTCCTATAAATACTTGATGGATTTAAAAAATCCTATTGTTCATTTTTAAAAAAGTAAATTATTACGTATATTTTTATAGCTTTAAAACGTAAGTGATAGGTACCTACTCGGATAACTCGTAAAATATTTTAACGCCGTATAAAAAGCTTAATTTATGAGTATTTGACACCCACACATCGATGTTTTACATAACAATATTATTAAATTGCGGAAAAACTTGTATGTACACATGTTCTTCTTAGTGGCCCTGACTGCTACACGGAGGTCGTGGGTTTGATTCCCACCCAGGGCATATGGTTGTGTGATGAGCACTATCATTTGTTCTGTTTCTGAGTGTAATTTATCCATAATATGTATGTATTTAGAAAAATATAAGTATGTTTATCAGTTGTCTAGTACATAAATCATAAAATACTCTCGTACAATTAATTTGCGACTAGATAGCGTTGTCGGAACATTGAGGAATATTAATTAACACCAGTTGTGGGCCGAGGTTTTTGGGTTCAAATTTAGATTAAGTCAATTGTTACAGGTTAGCCCTTCTAATGTGAATATTTTGTTAATTACCAACTTGTTTCCTTAATTTTAATACCCACTTTAAACCTATATTTATCATTCATCACCTGCAAAAGGCGTTAAAACAGGATAGTTCATCACAATATATTAATATCCTATTAAAAGTTTGCATATCGGGGATCAGCGTAACTGGCCTTAATCAGTGAGAGGTTATTTGCGTGGGTGTTGTGACACCTACAGCCTCCCACCGCCTCTTAAAATAAGACTTAGTAAGTGTAGAAGAGGGAGACGGAGCACTATATAATATAGAGCGCTATCTCTCTTCCACAACTACAAGAGTCTTATCTTAGGAGCCGTGGTAGGCCCCCAGCGGTGGTCTTATTAATGACTTCTGCACTTAACACTTGAATTAATCGCGTCGTTATAATCAATGTTTTCCTTTGCATTTATTTATTGGCGCGATTAAGATTACGGCTTTGACACGGTTTTCGTGTATTCTTTGTGCCGAAGACTTGATCGATGTACTTTTAATACTCGTACATATTATGTTAATGTTTGGCGAACAGGAATGATCGGTTTACCTTTGAGAGTATTTTGTGCAACCTGTAAGTAATAAATCTACAGTAAACTTAAGTGTAGGTACTTATGAAAGTTCGTCAAATTATACCAATTTGCACATACCGATATATCTAGAAGTATACTATAAGAGATTGTTGGTTTATCTTGTATGCTTTCTTTAACCATTGATCAAATCATAAGAAAAACCAATGTAAGTACTCATAATAATTTCAAGTCTAAAAAGTTTCGAAATAGCTAAACTCATTATAATAATATGGTATTGTAGATACCTACCTACTGTTCTCTACATTCATCGTAAGTGTATTTGCATACTTTTGTTTATCTAGCCATTGACATTTTCATATCTTTTTGTCACTATTGATTTATATCGCCTCTATAGAACAGCGAGACAATATGGAAATTCCACGCAAACCATAAAGTCCATTAACTACAAATATGTTCCTGTCAAAATAAAGAAAAAGATTAAAGTAAAACATATCAATTCTAAACCGATTAATACAAGTTCGGCTATATATCACGGTAGTTTAACATATCCATCGTTCAAGGAAATAATAAAATTGACGTTTATACTAGAATAAAATATAGTTATATCTGCAAACAGGTTTGGGTTTAAAATATATCGATTAAATCCGACACTGTGCAGTGTTTTAGATGTAAAGATGAGGAAAAACTTGTTTTTTGAGTGAGGTTAAGACAGGTAATTAAGTATTGCAATCAAGAGTAGGTAAGGCTGAGTTATAGCGAGTATTTCGAACTCTTTCTTATATTAACATAAATAAATCGTAAATAGTTAAAATAATTACACAATCTACACTAAGACTAATGAAAGTGAACTTTATGTGGTCTAAAAGAAATAGATTGTGATTATTATATTAAATATGCAGCCTATCAGGTAGGAGTATGAATTACCTTATTGAGAAAATTGTTCAAAAATACAAAAAAAAATACTGCAAAAAATATAAGAAACCTACATAAGGGCAATCTATTAAGCCACAAATAAATCGGTATTTACTCTTCTAATACTTTTAACTTCTTAACCAAAAAACATCTACTTCCTTACATCAACAAAGACCTCACACGTCCACAACGCTACTAATGCAAATATATTCAAAACTAAAAATAAACTGTTATCCAAAAAGCGAGTCAAATTTATTATCAGCTAAAACCACAAGCACAATAGAAACAGGTTCCCCACGTGGGATCCACTGATGGTATACACGGCATAAGTGGTGTACGTGGTATAACTGGGACTGGTAGTACCACATTCGCGTAACCTCTGTTTGTCACGCTTTCCAATATAATTGTCTATAATTGTCTGTATTAACGTGTGAACTTTTGTTGTAAATCGAATCGCGAAATCAATTGTTTGAAGAATTTTTGTGAGCTTTCCAAAATTTTTCTTGTTTTCATGGTGTTTTATTTGTTAACGTATTTGCTTTGGTGTTATTTGCCGGTTTGTCACATGGGTATTCACATGGCTTTATAATACTTGACCAACTTATGAGAAAGGTCTTCTTCTTAACGAATGGTTAATGTATAACGTGATCTCAGAGTGTCAATGTTTAAACCTCTTACAGGCCTATCACGTAAAACCCTTAAAAAATCTCTTTTGAATTGTTGCGCACAGGGATTCATACTTACGACCTATTAATTGGTAAGCCAACGTTTATGCTGCGGGATGTTCGTAAGAGTTACCGCGACCCTGGCACTCAAAGGACTCTAGGAGGAACATAGTGGGTTTTAGTCAGTAAAAGTATGACACTTCCTCCCAGCGCTCTTGATGATTTACTAAGAAAAAATAAGGCCAACGGTAAGTATTTTATAGGTTAAAAAAAAAACAAAAAGTTTGGCTCGTGAGGGATTCGAACCCCCGACCTCCTCGATGAATGCAGACGGGCGTTCTGACCACTGAACTAACGAGCCGCTGGAAAATGTATTAAATTTTAGCTTCATTAGCATAATCATTTATTTTAATATGTTTATCTAGCTGGTAATGGATGATTAGTATTAATATAATATCAAATGTACATCATGCACGTCATTGCAATCTTATCAATGCAGGATAAACAAATGTTTCCTTGTAAGTGCGTGTGTGTGTATGTGTGAAAATAACGTTTCGCTAAATTGTCAACATGCGAATCATCACGGTGACATTTTACGAAAGTGATGTTTACTTCAAGACCCTTTTTATCACCGCATTCAATCTTACTGAATAAGTAATTTAACCCATCATGATAATGATCGTCACAACACCTAATAATTTTATTTCAATTGATTCCAAAATGTATGCAAGCTACACTTTTATGTCTTTTTCCTGAGCACAACACGGAAAAAATATTCACTTCGGTATTTCTCAGCAAAGATATTGCGATGTACCACCGAAGCATTCCCATAGCGAGTACAGACAAAGTATGTGCATTTATCACGAACAAAATAAAGTAAAACGAGCACCGAACCACGGACCACGCGAAACTATAGAGTTGTCAGCCAGACCGTACCGTCGCGAAATTTGAATAACACAACACAAGTTTACACAAACACTCTGCTGACTAGATAAACGATCCTATTGTTACCGACATAAGGTCTTTAACGATCGCATCTTTATCTCTGCGATCATACAATGGCATGTTCATGTACTAAAACAACATTTTTTTGCAGTAATCAAAAGTGAACTCTAAGTAGACAGGGTAAAGTTATAAATCACATGTGGGGTTTGTTTGCATTAAATTATGCATGTACTTATATTGTACTAATACACATGGCTTAAGAATTTAGACATTTGAAGCCAAGGGCCATAGTCCATACACTAGTGAGCGTTGTCCGTCGCGTACGGCCAGGCCCACCCATTCTCCATAGACAAAGTTATTCGAGAGAGAAGTTATGGTAATGGGCCAACATAATATAAACGCACATTGAATCCGTCCACAGCTGTGGGACTGTATGACAATATTGTGAGCTTTGCGAAGGAAATATTATGAAGGAAATATGGTAAGACATGTTCCAGAGAATAATGGTTCAGACTGTGAATCCTTCAAGCTTATGAATTATATCAATAACTAGATGGTAGATATGTCGACGTATTTATTATGGACTGCCTTAAATTTCTCAGCCCTGGAAAGGTCAACACTTAGCCCTAAAACCTTCTGAGTCATTCTCCGTTACGATTTAAGGAGAAAAGGCGCTTTTTGGAAAACATCCGTTTCTCGAATATTTTACTAACAGGATTTCCAACATCTAGCCGCAATACATCATGCCACGATCACGACACGTCACCGATGATCTCGGGGCTAACGTTAACACCGAATCACGTCAATTAGTTCCGAATTTAACGGATGTAGCGCAATGCCCCCCGGAGCTGCCAACACGAAAGAAATGGAGCGGACGCCATTATACTATTAATGTCAGATAATATAATAAAAAACACTCCGACCTGTCAAATTTATCTCTCAAATATAATATACTTACGGAATTATTTTCGCGACCAGCAGGATACAATCATCATTCGCTTTGTAATGTAGAAAATTTGCAAATTAAATGGCGACGGAATAAAAATAATAATTTGTCTTTTTGAAATCAATTTACAGATTAATACAACTTTATTTTATCTTACATCCTTTGTTAACATATTATGGAAGTTGTAAAGAATTGAGATAATTCGATAGCACGTAGTTTAATATTCTCTCGACTAGCCAGCTAGTAGCTATCTTTAATCTTTTGATGACTGGGTTTTACTCGATCCATGAATAGCTGAGATGCCGCCATATTTTTATTTAGTAGCTGCATAGCTGAGAATTCCAGTCATAGTTTGTGTATCTTTTTTTCCCTGAAACTGTAAAATCATTCGCATTTGAAATACCTTTCGATTACAAATTAATAAAGAAGCTGTTCAGTTCAAAGTTCCCCATCTTCCTTGGAGTCAGTTAAAGATAAAATTAGTATTTACCAAAAAAACCAGGACATTGTTATAATTGCAATGACTGGGTACAAAATAATATTAACACCTATAAAATGTGTTACACTTAAAAGTATAACAGATATTATCTCTAGTCCACGTTTCTTCCCTCACCTCACCCGGCTCACGGCAGGTTAACTTTCGAATTTCGGTTCTACGAGTATAACGGTCGGTGCGCGTGCGCCGTTTTTGTGTCGAGCAAGTGCGAGGGTATAACTGTGGTGGAGAGGCGTGAAAATCACAGACAACTGTGGGCTATTGATTTTTTGGGTAAAACAAAGACTGATTGAAATGTGGGATGTAAATATTGTGTGTGTTATACTATAGTACAAACATAGTGATGTTTGTCTTGTGTTGTTGATGTTTGATTTGAATAAAAGTATTTAGTAACCGATTATGTTTACTTGTGGATAAATATCCGCCTTGTTTTGAGTTACGAAGGGACGTTAATAAACATTTCTGAAGTGGAACGACGGTAAGAAGAACATTACAGAACCTGCGTCGGCGTAGACACAGATATACCGACTTTGATAGTGAGCTCACTAGCTGGCAAATTGTAACAGAATGAATTTGAACAGAAGTCAAACACGTTACTGAGACCAAGTGCCTTGGAGAATATCGTGGTCATCAATCCACCTAGTGAGACTATTACATTATTTTCAGGGGGTGATGGAAAGCCTCTAGGTTAGATAGTCCAGAAGGTAACTGCCTCAATGTTATTAATATTATAGCAGTTTTGCAAGCACTACGAGGCGTCTTTTTTCAACCTGCAATAATATTACTTCAAGTAATTATGATAGTAGGCCTTAAAACAATTAACTGCCTCACAGCCAACCATTCTGGGGCACTACTTCTGTGATATTTATCCCTTTCCATTCCCCTCAATCTTCACGGGAGATGTATCGATAAGCGTCGATAGCGTAATAGATATACGCCGGCACTTTATCTGCCACTGCGCCACTGAAATGTTACTGCAGTGGATATTTATTGGGGCTGTAAAAATACCAGTCTGGATATAAATAGAGGGGGTCTGGAAGTACCCGCTACTGAGGAAGGTGTGTGGGTATCGAGGATTAAATTATTTAATGAGAATAAATTGGGACTGCAAAATTTTAATGCCCCTGATATGTGAAAAAGGCTAAACACACAAAAGCAGTGGATGAGAAGGATTAAATACAAAGTTTAGATAGGTGGCGATTTTAATATAGTTGACGACGACAAAAAAATATCTAAGATTTTTTCTAGATGACTATTCGATCGATATGACTCGATATGACTGTCGAAAAAAATTTACTTTACTATTTATTTACTTTACTAAAAGTACTTTAAACATCCTTACCGATGATAGAAATGACTTTTGCAGGTTTATAGGTCAGCTCTTTTAAACCACAAGCTTACCCAAATAAACAAATCGTTAGAGAAGTAGTGCATACAGCACATCGGTAAGTAATAATCCTTCTTATTTTCTGATCCTCCTTTTGACACAACAAAATGACACAACGGTTTACTCATCGTAAACGCGTATCTCAACGCGTATTTATCGGGATAGCCCGACTAGTTTCGGACCCAAAAGGAATCCAAAATCATGTCTTTCATTCATCGAACCTCCTCTTTTTAATATCTGAACCTTCACCTTTACCACCCACGTACCAGGCAGAGGCGCAGGCGTGCGGCAATCAGCCCGCGTCGGTCACAGATAACACAGAACCAACAGAATTAGTTTTATTATAACATTTAACGCTAATTGCCTGTTTACAGCTAATGGCCGTGTCGAGGCTCGGCCGAGGCTTGCGCGGCGCGTTTGTTGAGTTTGGAAATCGTGTGATATATTGTGCTGTTATTATCTTCGATTTTATTTAATTAATAAAAGTAATAGGCAATAAGGTTGTTTTTTTTTTTGCTTTATTGGTAAACCTACGAAGTTGTTATATAGAATTTGGCCATATTTAAAGTATCTTTCTCCGTGCTTCATGCATGATTCTGTGCATCGTTTTCCTACAAATTTTGACCTGCTGACGATATATTTGTATGGGAAACCCAATTTCTTTTTTAGCAATCACCAGACATTTCAAAGTGGCTTGTAATTTGCAGGTTTTAATATTAATGGCTTTTAATAATAAAAGTAAAACGATCGTTTAAAAAAGAGGTTTAATTACATTGAATCTATTTTCAAGCTCAGTAATTGTTCGCTAAATAAATAAACGTCCAGTTCCATTCTAAAACTTAACATATTTATGGTTTGTTTATCTCAAGTATAAATAAATACATATTTCAGAGACAACTGGATATGCATATAAACGGTTCGAAAAACTTGAACAGTTAAGAAAATTAATGAAACCATCAGTTTGACAAGAATTTTATGGCAATGACTTGAAGTTTAATTTCTGAAGCCGTTACCGTAATCTTTATTGACAATCTTTTAAATTATTATTAAAAAGTAATACTGGTTTTAAATTTTCACATGCTTTCCACGCTGTCTACCACTTGAGATTTCTCTTAATATTTAAATCAATCAATCACACACACACATGGCTTGATTGACGGCAGAAAATATTTTTCTTGGGGTGAAAAATTTTTTCAGGGTGGTGTCCAGTGTCTGACCAATGTCCAGTTTTGACGTGCGAAAAGTGCTAATTGGTGACCTAATTTGATTAATATGATGTTTGGTTTGGCACCAAATTCAAGATGCATAATCTCAAGTAAACTTTGACACTGTCTCAATATCAAACAAAAATCCCGGAAATGCCATGGCATTACCGAGATTGCCCACCTTTAATGATTTGCCTTTCAAGTCAGACTCGCACTAGTTTCACCGAGTTTGCATGTTAATTAGCTCGAACCGGGCCAGTGTGTGATATTCACACGTTAATATAAGGTGTGTATCACAAACTAATGTTTGCCGCATTCCTGACCTGACATTTCTATTCCTAATGAAAATAAGCGTGTTCTTAGTTCCTGTGCTAATAATTAATGTATTGACGTAAAGGTTTTGTTTTCCCATTTTCTACAATTTATATCACGGCTTCAAAAAAACGCAAAGTAAAGCCAAATGACTGAAAGCTTTTCTTCAAACTGCGAATATTAAATGCTTGTTTTGTTTTGCTTGGGAGTAAGTTCCAAAAACTTATCGCGTTTAAACAAACTGACATTGCAACTGTATTACCTCTAATTCAAACGATATATGCAAAAGCTACACACAGTCTGTAGCTCTGTACATAACGTAACTGCTGATAAACCGCAGCACTTACAGCCGATACATATCTCGGTTAGATCTAAGCCCGCATGCGAGCTCGGAGCCACAATTATGCGCGTGCGCATGTCGCGAGCCCCGGGCGGGCCGCGCTGCACTGATGCTATGATGGTACACTGTGCTCTCTCTGTAGACACGCTAATATTTCTACATCTCCACAAATTATATAGATCCTTGTTAAAATTGGAGTAGGTTTAACGGATTTTAATTAACTTGCAGGTTTAACTGGCCGTGTTGAAACAAAACGTATAGTCAGCCGCCCACTACGAGTGTCGCAGAGCTTTACGAGGTTTATAGTGTCTTCATACATACTCGTATTCACTTACTAGTTCATCCCCGACCGCGTGGTCACTGACGAAATAGATTGCTAGTTTCTCGCCGGGATTCACAGTGAGCCTGATGATTCAATAAAACAGATAATATAACGAAAAATATAACCTTTCAATTACGCAACGGAAAATTTGACAGGAATATCTAATTAATGGGTAATTAGATATTCCTGTGCATCCCAAAGTTGAAAGTTGCTACAAGTAATAACATTGTGAAAATGGAAGAGTTCCAGCATGCCAGTGCCTAATTTCTACAACTAATGTTTTAGCATGAGAGAAAAGGCTCGAGAAATGTGTAGATTTGACGAAATATAGGTAATAACTTTGTATTAACATGTAGATACCAACTGGTGGCGCCACTGTCTTCTGGCTATCAATTAATATGTTAATCGGTCCCGCGGTTACCAAACCATGATTTAGTATAATTTTATTAATGGTCGCCACGCCTTCTGCCAATGTACTTGTGCTTGTAACTGCTTTTTGTGGATATGATTGTAATGTCTTCAGAATATTTGGCTTGAATCGAAGATCGAAATCAGGCAATGAAAAGAAGAAAGAGCTATTAGTGTATTTGTATTGCAAGGGTGGTAAGTTTGTTGCTGGTAATAGTTAATACCAAAGGAAAAGTAATTATATGAAACAGTTGGATCTTTAAATGACCTAAGTCTTGAAAATAAGGAAAGCTTTGCTTGTAGGATAGGTAAAAGCGAATCAAACATAAAAGTTAGTAGGCTATGACCTTGACCAGACAATATGAACCCAAATCACAGGGGTTCAAAAGAAACAAGGAAACCTTTCGAAAAAGCTAAGTAAGTAAGCTTCGATTAAGTAGCGTAGAGCACGCGCGAGCGATCCCGCGACACTTGCTCAAACGAAGGCGCCTGGGGTTTTAGGGGCAACGTAGTGTCACTATATCGTACCGTGACAAAATATTTTCATACTTTTTAACGTTCATTAGAATAACATTGCAAATTAAGTTTTAAATCAACAGCAACAATCAGTTGAATGATTAATATTCCTACATCATAAAATAACAACGTTTAATGTATGCAATAACAATGTCATCATCTCACTATTCTATTCTCTATAAACGAAACTATCTTCTAAGTCTCTAAGGCAACGTTTTAAAAGCCTTATAACTGTGTTCTCATTCTAAAGCACACATAATTAAATTATTATTATTATAACCGAAAGTCCCCTTTCGGCATGCTTTGATCTCGTATTAGTTAGCATGACGCAGCATCAGATCTTTTGTGGAGTTAAGTGAACATTATCATGTAATTGGTTGCGTAATAACGGGTTCGGTTCCCGTGCAGGTACTCTTGATGTTATTAACACTTATTACTGTGGAATGTTGGTGCTATTGTTAAGATTTTGGTTCTGTACTGTAGGTTGAAGTTTTATAGCTGAATATTTTCGTCTTTTATGTTTTTACACTAAGAAACTCTTAGTATGATTGGGGTTGGCTTTTCAGCTTTAATAGATTTTGCTAGACAACATACATTTTAAAAAAGCAGTTCTCCAAATTACTAAAGATTTATATTTTGTCAAAAAATATTTTTAAGTGTAATTGCAGCCTCTTTCGAATCGAATATTTACGTAACTTAACTTTTATTTTTCTTTAATTTCTGGCTTTTGTCTAGCTGCGGGTTTGATGAGATTGAGTTTGAGGTTTGCTGGATAAAAAAAAAACTATTTTAAGGTTAAAAGTAACCCGGAACCCCACAACAATTTGTAACAGCCAGCTACTTAAACACTTACGTCCTAAAAAGTTGAGCCAAATAAGCTCATCCATATCTAAGACCGCAATGATTGCTCACACACGTCACCGAGAGCTCTGCCGACCGTACGGGGCGGAATGGCGTGATAATAAGGACATAACTAGTTACTGTTAGACAACTCGCAGGTGACGTGCGAGCGCATTTGACAGGTTAACTCGATCACGGGTAAGGGTGGTGTATACTGAAACTGTTAGATTAAAAGGAAGAAAAGTTTCAAAAGAAAATTGCCTATTTCATTTAAGAGATCTTATTAAAAACAAATACAGTATTGAGTGTAATAGTTTTTATTTTTGAACGGCACCCACGCTATGGAATTTATTAAATACCCGTGTATCGCGGGGGGTTTCATAGACATTCAATACACATGCACAAAGACACCCAGACTTGGAACAAGTCATTGTGGATCGCACAAATTCTTGTCCTACACGGGGATCGAACCCTCGACACATCGCGTACAATAATTGGCGTGGTCACCTATACCATTCGGCTGTCTGTGCCGTCGTATCGGTTTATATCTCCGTGTAAGTTCCCAATCCCCATTCCAAGATTACTCTGTTGCCTAATACTCGGAGTATTTCCTCCCTAATCAATCTGAAGCCTTCGGGGCTAATGACGAATGTACGATCATTACTTGCGTTCCCATGAGCTTTACCGTCATTAGCATAGCTGGATATATCTCAAATTATACGGTTATGTAACTTCATTACTCTAAAAAGTATCATCATTTGTAGACAGTCAATACGAATGATGATGATACAGAATCATTTATTAAAAAAAATGTTACGAAAAGAAAATACTTATTAATATAACATGGTTCTGAAGATTTTTGTACGAAAAAAGACCCGACTGACTTTTTTAAGAGACTTTATTGAAAAGTTTGGAAAAAAATACATAAGAAATGATAATAATAAACTGTTAAAAATTTCATGCTCCTCATAATAAAATAATTAATTAAGTTACATAATTATTTATTAAGAATAAACGTCATCATAACTTAGCTTGTGTGACCCCAGCCTGGCTTAATGAAATATTAATGACATGGGCGCGCACGCGTCGCGCCGAGAAATGCGCCGGCGCAGGCGACTGACGTGTCGTTAGAAAGCCGCCAAATACATCGATACCTACCTATATACCGTGTATATAGTCATTTGTCGACTACACATCAGAAAATCTACCACCGTATCTTAAAGAAAGACTTACAATCGTGAAAGAGAGAGAGGCCACTCTACGCCGTGTATCGTTCTCTCCCTTCCACACCTCCAACAGTTTTACTTTAAAATCTGATGGTATAGTTCTTCTTGGTTCCTGTTTTAAGTAAAAGCCAACTAAGGAAATGATAGATCGCCAGTATGTAATCTAGGCTTTCTTGTAAGCCTGGTTCTGTTAAGTAGATAGACTTGTTTATTCGGATGCAAAATAAGACGTTACTAGCAAAGTCGAGAATTGAGTAAAACATCAGTCTCATACATAGTTATCAGTCTAACAACAGAAAGTTCTTAAGAGATCTGAATTCTGCAATCATTTAAAAAAAAAGTAAAAAGATCGCAAGTTCTATAGCGAATGCTGTGGTTTCGTATAATTGGAGGAGCCCAGTAACCAGTTCCTGTATTTAGGTATAAGCATGAAATTTGTGTAACCTCTGTTGTAGATCCAAAATAAATAAATCAAGGTGTAATTGTTGGTCTTAAACTTATCAGTAAGATTCTTACTCTTACTCGCCTTCCGCAAAAATACATTGATTGCTTTTAAAGCAATTCCTGTACAATTTTCTTCCTCTATATTCACTGATAAAACAATAACTATAAAATCTAACCAAGGCGATCGAACATGACTTAGTGACGTCACGGCGTGGCAAAGTAAATGAATACATTCTTGCGCCCGCGCCGGCCGCCGCGAGCTCACCATCCCGAGACATCCCAGGAACGTCCTTAATAAGCTATTACTGATGTGGTACAAGTGAAAAGAGAAAGCGGAAAATGTTCTGAGAGAAATATGTATATCAAAATCAAATATTAATTATTTATCATCACAATACAGTAACAGTCAAATCTGACATTATAATCATATCTAGTGAAATTTTTTCTATAGATGAAGCCTGTATTGCAATAGGCATGTGGACGTGGTTTAGTACCCACCTTAATGAAACGGTTTTACTTTTTTATTATAGTTCAACTTTGCATATTGAGCAAAGTCAATATTTGGATAATTGGTTATTTTTTTTTTATATGTTTCTTATTTAAAATGCTGTCAATCTTCAGGGTGCTTCTAGTAACTCTTTATGTAAGACTGCAGAATTGAAAATGAATCGCAAGTACCGTCGCGCTCTCTATGATAACCAGTTTTAAAATCAACCACTATCAACGTCTTGTCGCTCCGCCATTTTCTCCAACTCAGACCACCACCATACTTGTCTCAGGCACTACAGACCAGAGAGTGTAGCCTCAAGCTATACATCGTACCACGGCTATCCACGACGTCTGCGCACCGTTTCGTCCCGCATACATTACTCATTAACGATCACTCGCACATCCGAGCATCAATACAAAACCAGCAATGGTTATGCAATTATCGATAGTACCAATATAATACTGGCCGTTTCACTTGTATGGTAGCGGTTTCGTTTCAAGGAAGGAAAGTAAAACAATAGGCGATACAACAGGTTTTTCATACAAAATGCTTAAATAAAGGTCGGCTGCTTCTCGACAGTAATATGTGAAGTACGAACATGTTTAAATGGAGTCGATAACTGCAGGAATTTTGTTGCAAGTACGACTTTTAAGTGAAAAGAGATGGATGTATGGAGTTAAGTGTGGTAGAACATAGGATTTGTAAAGTGATGAAAAAAAGGGAACAGATAAGGTCCTCCCATTAAAAATAGGAAACAAATAAAGCTTATCATTCTGTAAAAAAACATAACTACCTAATGTCTTTTTGGGAATACCTTTTAATTTTTTTTTCGATTTTTCTAATAGTAAAGGTACCTATAAAATATCTCTAACTATATATCATGAATGCATAATTGCACGTCTATAGAATTACCAAGAAAACTTGTAAGTTCCTCGGAGTAAATACTAGCTACATATTCAAGTATTCTGAATAATT
The DNA here is from genome assembly GCA_941860345.1 of Chrysodeixis includens. Lineage (NCBI taxonomy): Eukaryota > Metazoa > Arthropoda > Insecta > Lepidoptera > Noctuidae > Chrysodeixis > Chrysodeixis includens. The sequence goes on along the minus strand of OW796107.1, from coordinate 488,889 downwards.
CCGATATTCATCTAATGAAAGATAAGTAACCAATCGATTTGCGTACCGATTGTACCCGATAACATCTTCGATAAAAACCAATGACCCTACCACTAGAACTTAAATTAAAACAGTTGAAGACGTGCAAGCGAGATGGCGCATTACGCAGTATAGAGTGATTTCTCGCTTCTACAGATGTAGACTTTATTATAAAAGTTAATGGTAGAGTTTCTCGTTGTACTGCGGTACATTATTGCTTAATTAAGTTTTAAATTATTATCCCCCGCGGTATGCAATGCTGGCTCAATACGCGCTTCCCAGAAATGATCGCGCGACGTTTTTCTTTCACATTTGGTTCCTGCTTGCTATTATTATTGCTTTTGGTGACAGTTGACTTTTTACTGTTGGCCTCATTGGTGCTGTGTTCCTGGTGTTGTGTAAGCTTACAGTTTTCGATATCGAAATGAATTACCTATTAAAATGTAATTTACCTTGTGAAATGTTTGCTGTTTCATAACCAAGAACAAACCATATTTTATAACACTTAAAATGGATAATAGAGTCAGCTTGATTCCCAAAAAGGATTACTTTTTATCTGCAATACAATGAGGGCAAATAAAGAGCTGTATTTAGGAAACAGAACAAAGGCAAAAAAATCAAAAGCATATTCCATTACGTAAAGTGTTTTGAGAAACCTCTTAAAAACAAATTAGACTAAATACTTAACGATCAAATTAACAACCTTGTACACAGACCAACGATTAATTACAGATTACACATGAATAGCACAGCATCAGACGGTTCCGGACAATTATCTAACGATCTTGGACCCGGATATATATCGCAGAACACGTACGGACAGACTGCTCGATATAAAAACCGTCTGAATCGAACTCGGGACCCGCAAAAAGTGTTGTCCTAACACAGACGTGAACCGCACGCCCACGCAATCCCACTCACTTGAAAGTTTGCTGTACATAGATAAGTAAATACGCAGAAATACAAGTATTTATTCTAGGATAAATCCCGTGAAATTGTCTGTATTCTCGTAATTACCAAACAAATTTATTTGCGAAAGTTATTTGCTAAGCTATTTTTGGTTGTTTGAGTTTTTGATTGTTTGCTCATTGTTGTATTTTTGGATCATAACCCATTTCAGGTATTGTCATAATTAGATCAACGTTTTATAAGTCATGCGTAGGGGATAAGCATTCAAATAATCGTTATTATAGATATCAACGTGAGTCAAAATGCAAGGATTCAATATTCTGGGTTCAGCACTATTTTAAGAGCAGGTTTTATCATTAAAACAGCCTGAAACTTAAAGCACGATGTCATAACTTTGAAATTGCAATTCTGTTACGATTCATTTAAGAATAATCTTCAATACTTTGGTTAGCAATCGCAGTAAGCACTATGAAATATCTGGCTTATTTTCGCGAAGGCGAGGTGCAGTGACACGCCGTTGACGAATTGCATTCGGTCGATGACCCGCGTCTGCGCCTGCGCACGCCGCCGCCCATTCAGCTATACGTGCGTAACTTAAAGTATGTATGCTACAGGAGATGTTGCTGTCTAAGGTAAGGTTTTAATATAACAAATATGATCAAAATTATAGATATACAAGTTATGTAGACGGGCTTTACAAACCTAATGTTGGTAAAGCTTCAAAATTTTATTGAAACCGTCAAGCATACTTTTCTTCTACACAGTTTCATTAAGTTCATTATCAATTTCAGGAATCTTCTAAATGAAGATATTGTAATACTACAAATGATATGACTTGTGGTTGTATGAATATGTGTAAGAAGAATATACTTTTATTATTAACTCCTTCAGAAGAGTGAAGAAAACCTGGTTTCGAAGTGTACACTAGCATGGATCCGGACTGGTATTACACAGCAATTAGAAATTAATTATCGCCGTCGATAAGATTACAGATAATTACATCTATGGAAAGCTATTTCCTTCAACTAAAGCAAACGGCAAAATAAGAAATAATTACTTACTTACTCCTGGTTCATTAGCAAGTAAAATTCAATTAATTAAGGTTCAGATAGAACATTAATTGGAATGCAAGGCTCGTTAGATGTAGTCTAGTACCACAGCTAGTACTCTAGACTCCGACTGTGCGTCTGACACACTTTCTTTAAATCCAGACAGCAGCTAGAATGTCGCGTGATTGTAATTTTATTTTACGATCTTGTTAGACTGTTGATAATAAAATTGAACTACAAGTGAGGCCTAGGACCCTACTACTAGCTTTAAAGTAATGTTGTGAAAGAGAGACGTCGCTCTACGTTGTGTAGTGCGCTGTCACGCTTCCACAACTGCTACTACTTTACTCTACTCGTAAGAGATAACGATAGGCCTCCTTGGGGTATCTATTTACAGATCTAAACTGTTCTGTTAGTTTAGTTTACTACTGAAAATATAGTAGGCAAACATTTTGCATTAGTTAATTGAAGCCATCATAATAAAAGATCTGTTTTGTAATTGTTTTAAAACTCTAGGTATGACATCATTTTTACACTTAAAGCATTTAGGTACCAATTTCATTAACATATCCTAGTTTTGTAGACAGGCTTTGAAAGCTACTGTAGGTAAGGCTTCAAAATTTGATTGAAACCGTCAAACTAACTTCTAATTTAGTTTAATAATTCATTCTTCATTTTCAAACCTAGTTTAATAATTCATTCTTAATAAAAAATACCCTTTCCAGCGCATTTTTATACCAGAGTAAAATCTTCAACAACAAAATGTTCTTAATTACAAACGATTAATTACCGTCACTTGTCGCCTGTCTTGTTGCTTGTTCGTTAATTTAGAACCATCCACAGTTACTATAGTTGTCATATCCGTCCGCCCATACAGCTGTCTCTATTCACATCTTATCTTAAATGTTCTACCACTACATCTTAAACCAATACTGTTGTGATTAAAGAAGCAAGATGCAGATATACGCAGCATAGAGCGGTGTCTCGCTCACACAGTTGCAATAGCCTTATTCTAAAAGGTAGTGGCAGGCAGGCAAACGTTAAATGCATTACAATTCATAAGCTTAGTTTATTAAGCAGTTGATTAATTAATTGTTTAACGTTTACTGTTAGTAGTTATGGCTTATTTAAGATCTGTAGGTCTTTAATGTTTTGCTCTTCCGGCCTTTTCCAGTGGAGCTTTCAAAAGCTATAATAACAAACTCTACTGCTTGTGAAAGTCTACAGTGAATGTCGTTTTTCAATTGCTGTGTCTGCTTATAGTTTTATAAATAGAGAGCTATGTATGAAGAAATAAGTGTTTTTGAAACACATTTCTATGTAAGCATAATAAAAATATGAATTCACTGGATAACTAATTACAAGAACGAATCTGTTCATTACTGGTTTTGTATTACTTTCCAAACAGTTTAAACTAATCTTTTAAAACATGGTTTACTAGAATACACTTACTAATCCACCCTTTAAATCACGTTTGTAGATAATGACTGCAAGCCGTATGTAATATCATCCACCTCCCACACTGCAGTGTATACCTAGCCTAGGTAACGACGGTACCTTTGCACGGATTCCCCACTCAAGTTACATCAAATCTGACATAATCGATAAAATATTTATAATATGAACTTAAGTTGAAAAGGAAACCAAAGTAATGTGATATTATGTGTGTAGATTTTTTTACTTTTGGGAGAATTTTTTTGGTTGCTCACCACATTATCTAGCTTTTGTTTTGGTGCTATATTTTTAACTGATCATTGCTAAAGCGATTTAAATTTGTAAACGAAATTTCAATATGAACCAATCCAATGATGTCAGTCCAAATAAAATTATTAATTATTTATAAGAAAAAATCATTTATACATCTGACAGAAATTACTATGAAATTAAAGACGCGAATTCACGAGCTGCAAGTTATGATGTTACCATAATATATCTACAACTAAACTACTGAATCACCTAGCACGAAAAATATAATTAAACTAAACGGTTTCATTAATCATATTCCTACAAAAAAATCTCTTGCAAATCCAACATTTAAATTACTACAGGATAACAATCAACATTTTGTCGGACAAATTAAATAACAATCAGACATGTAGTAGTAATTCTATTATCATTTGCCCGACAGTCATCCTTGCTAAGAAGGGGACTGGCCTCTAAACACGTTGGACACCATTGTGGCAAATGGCAACAAAAGCCTTGATACAGACCACAAAAGAATTAGTATTCATCAGTCTTGCATGAAATGTACAATAATAACAAGCCAGTTTTTCTGGCATCCTTTCAATTAGAGTTTAGAGGGCAAAGATTTAACAATAGCTCGCAATTTAACGATAAGTGGTAGGTTACGATTATGATCATCACTGATATATTTAAACCTCCTTGTATGAGAAGGTTAAAATATAAAAAGGATTAAAACTTTGTACTAAAATGACTGTATAGTGCACGATTTTATTTAAAAAAAGGAGAAGGTTTTTTATTTTTGAGATTTCTGCAAAAGAATCGTGTCCAGTATCCATAGCGACCAAAATAAATACATACATAAGTCCTCTCCATTAACCAATAAAAGGTATTTGAACTGCTCTACTAAATAAGTAACAACGTTTCGAGGACAAGTTTTTTACCCAACATTAAATATATGTAGGCAGCCACCGCGCCCAGCCACGTCGACCCGATTTACCGTAAAAAGATATTTATTTCCCGATACCGATCGGTTAGAGTTTATGTTCCAATAGATTTATTGTCTGTGGATAGACTGGCGGTAGCCGCCATTGCCGCCAGTGCGGGCTGTGTTGGGGATTAGGTTACAACAGCTGATACTGAGTGTCTAAAATTAATTGTGTTACTATAAAATATGTAGTAACTAAAAACGATGTGTAATTGGTCAGGTTTAATGATATGAAACCAAATATTTACTAGATCAAGTAACTCAATGTATAAAGAGGTTGATTTGTAGTACTTGAAGGCTTATTCGCAATACGTCTAATTCACAAAATGTGCTTAGGAAGCAAAATCTTCTCTCTTTCTATCTTTCTCATAATAACGCTTTCAAAGACTGGTAATTTTTACAGAGTATCGGTTTTTGAGCATCAATACCATGTAAAAGACTATAAACTCTGCAGTCAGAATATATCAGAAACCAAATTATCAGTCTAGTACACCATAGAAAGTTTTATTTGTTTAATAAACTCCACAAGTTATTTATAGAAGAATAATTCAGTAAAGGAATGCCGACTGGCAGTAATATAAGGGCGGCGCGCACTTGCGACTATTAGGCCAATTACACACGTAGCGACTGCGACTGTCGGCAGCTCGCACACTTTTATTTTCTACCAGTCTTTTAACTTTATTGCCCGCTATTTATAGGGCATGGCGGTTTATGGGTGTCCTTAAACAATATATTTCTTTGACTCATTAAAAGCACGTTACTGCGTTCTGTAGAGTCTAAAGTAATTTAAAGTAACTCAATGAAGTTTTATTATTGTGTTATGAAGTCGACTAACTTGGCTTGAGGATGGCTTGATGAAATAAAATAATATTTCTACTAAAGCATTTATTACCAGCTATTTTATATTAGTATCTACATAGATTTAAATTATTGGCTTACTTTTACATAAGGCATATTTTATCGATGCGTCATTTAAAAGAGCGTGTGACCACGAATACTCTGCAAAAGTAGGTACTTATGTATTTTTTACAGACGAACAAGTTAATAAGTAAACTAGTAATTAAGGGTAACTCATAAAAACGCGGTAAATTGCCCTCGCTTACCGCTGCAATGAACTAATACCTTTATTTATAAATTCACCTTTCAACATAAAATGCTATCCTTTTTTCAAACCAAACTGCTCTCTACTTTTATAGCAACGTTCAAGCAGGCAATAAGGGCAATGTGGAAGGAAGACGCCGCTCTACACCTTGTAGCACTCTGTCTCTCTCCCACAACTTAACGGACAACTTTTAAGAGATCGTAGTACAGGCACAGGTCTGTTGCAAACAGCCCATCGTTCTCACATCATTTGTAATGCCCCACGATGTGTATTTCGTGACACTGACTGATTGATGCAAGGAATTTCTGCAGGTTGGAAATAAAGTGACTGGCGGCTAATGTTGAGGCTATTAAAGATCTTTGAAAGAATTGTGCAAAAAGAATACTATGTTGACGGGCGGATGCTGAAATTAGTTAGTTGTGAGAGGCTTGTCTTTTTTTTTCAAAGAGCGCAATGTCAGATATGATTAAGGATATGTCTACATGAAAATTATGAACTGATAAATATTGTGAGTTTGGGACGTTGTAGTAAATAATCTCAGTAGGGGAACTAATAGCGGTCCGGACCGATTTCGGCCACGGCGGCCAGTGTTACTATGACACCAGCCAGCTACGCAGGACATATTGTAGTGCACAAGTGTGTGCGCAAACACAGGTGCACTCTCTATTCCTTTTACTCTCATAGCCCGATGGGACGGTAATCCGACACGACCGGAGAGAGATCAGGCGCAGGACCCACATTTTTACGTGCCTTCCGAAACACGGAAGCTGTGATATTTATTTCTTACCTCCTACGGAAACGATTTTCAAAATTCTTTTACCATTTGAAAGCCTTGTACCATTTAAACTTTATTTGCGAATATCATGGGCTTTATAACGAGATGGGCATCTTATTATATAAGGACTAAGGTTATAAAAAGCCAACCAGTTACTTTCAACTTTCTATACCCTGACAGCTTGTAAACAAGCTATATAAATATGAAAAATGTAGAGTATTTGCTTTACTTTTCTTCACGTTTATCTAGATTTTTTAGTACCATTCTCGTATATCCTTAAATGCCCCGCAATCCATACAATTAGCCTAGTTCTCGTATCCCGGTATCTCTCAATTTACTAGCAGTGCTTGTGTGGTTTATTTGTACAAGCTCCGCGCCGCGGCGTGGCTTATCTCCAGATCTAAACACTGCCAGTCACGCGACATCCATCGATTGTTTCTTTTAATTCTCTTTAGTTTCGTTAGTTCCACTCGTTTTTGTACCTAATTTGTTAGACCTAGGGTTATTGTAGCCATGTTAAAAGTAAATGTAGCACTATTACCTACTAGCTTGTTTTAATCCCAATTTTTGCTATCCATATACATGTATGGGTTTCCCCTTCTTTCCTCAGTCTTCTTTCTTAATATGTGAGTCTGACATCAAAATATTTTTAGTTTCAGTTTGCGCAAGTGATTTTAAGGGGAGGCCTATGTAAATAAACCGCGATATGTGGAGTTGATTGATTAATCATTGAAGGAATTTCGACTCTTACGGACCAAAAACAAGAATGGTAATAAAAATAAACTGCCTTATATAATTCGTAACTAAAATAAAGACAATCCTCAGTGCCATGATTGCCACAAATAGTACCCGGGCCGGTACGACTCGGTACGGACGATGATAATAAATTCGCGACCCACGCCGCGGGGCGCTAGCGTGCCCTTTTAATGCCCGACGGCGAAGTACTCGATAAAATAACGCTCAGATACGACAGGATCAGTCAAAAGAAATGGAAAACGTCAACAAGAACAAGGATAAAAGTATGTACGTATTGAACCACGATTTGACAATAAGAAAAAAACCAGGTTTGAATGCAAATAGGGTACAATCTATCTCTACGTAATCACTAAGGTAACATTGGATTAATCGCATTAAATGAAATGAAACAGTTAATTTTGCTAATAGAATAAATACATATTATCACTTTTACATGTATTTTTTTAATATAAACTCGCTGTAACCGAAATTTTCTAACTGGCTTTACTGGGAATAAATATCGTACTTACTGCAAAGTTTGGTTTGACATTTTTTGGGATTTTTAAGAGACGATTCTCTTAAAGTCCAGTCAATGTAATGCTTCATATCGAGTAAACAAATGCAGTGTCAAACACGTATATACCTAAAAAAAACTGTTTACGCTATTAGACAGATTAGGTTGTGTATGATGGATTGAAAGTAAGAATTCTCTCAAGAAAAGATGGATAGATTGTGGGAAAAGATACTTTGATAATATACCAAAGATCTTAATAATATTGGGAAACAGTTCCAAATAGGGGCTTAGCGTTGTAGTGGACCGACGATGACTAATGAAAATCGGCCAAGTGCAAGTCGGACTCGCGCACGAAGAGTCCCGTACTATCATCTTACGTACTATCATACACAGCGAAAATTTGAAGCGTCTACCTTTTACCGTTTTTAACATCTATTGAGCTAAAAAGAACGAAAAAACACGTTTTAAATTGTATGGGGACAAAAATTTTAAGAAGTCTGTGGAAATTTTAGCTTTCTAGCTATCACGGTTTATACGATACCGCCTGGAGACAGACAGACATACAGCGGAGGCGTAGTAACAGGGTTCCGTTTTACCCTTAGGGTACGAAACCCTAAAAATCACTTAATGAAGGCACGAAGGTTACTAATCAATAAGCTGAAATGACCTCGAAAGTTTTCCCTTTCCATGAATGTCGCCAATAATTTTCTTTATTTCCGTAACCTCGTAATTCAATTTTGTCGCTTTTATTTATTGTTTTGAATGAACACGAGGGGTACCGCGTGGTACGAACTTTTACTTTGCAAAAATATTGAATTCAAACCGTGATTCCTTAAAATTACATTGCACCTGTTTCAAAACTGCAAATGAAAAAGCAATTTTTGAAACACTTATCGTAGAGTACCAGAATATCAGTAGAATAATGGCAAGCTTGAATATTTAATTGCGCATAAGAATATCCAATTTGTTTCCCTACCTTTATTTTTGTTACAAGTTTGTTATGTTATTTTATTTGCTGCTTTTGTTTAATGCTGTGTCGTTTTAAGTGCTTTTTCTTAAAGCCAAACATAATATGATAATACTTCTAGTTACTTGTCAGTAAATATGACGAAGCGATTAATTAAAAAATAATCATAGCCTTCGTTTAACGATTATGGCCGATCTTAAAAACTTTCTACGCACACCTATAATTACGTATAGTAACAACTCTTCTTGTCTCGTCACAAATTGCTATTGGCATAGAATTCCCCTTTGCTAGTGGGTACTGTCACGGATAAAAAGATTATATAGAAGTACTTGTTCCGTGTAAAAATGATAGCATCTAACAATAAATTACTATGCAAAACTCTGCTTCAGACTAATTATTTTGGCCACTCTACATTTCTTTTTGTTAAGCCAAATAACATTGGGTGTGTCCGTATTTATTCATGCTACATACTTTACTAAGTAATTAACGTTTTTTTCAAGAAAATTGACTATTGCATTTGTCGCACAATAATTACTAAAATTATTGGTTTGACACTAGGTATAAATTCAATACCCAATCGAAAAGGAATACTGAGGATATCAAATAAATTTACGTTAACCTAAACCAATTTGTAAATTATTTACCCTAGCCAGCCCCGACTCTTGTGTACCTACTATAAAATACAGATACTACAAAGTTTAGCAAGTGACTGTACTTATAAGTTGGTAAGTTAGCGGCACCGCGGTTACCGCCACGGTAACTGATGGCTCTCTCTAACAGTCGGATGACACCATCATTACGCCAGCCATTGTTCTGTGAAGTTACAAAAAGCCGCCGGTAAACTGTCATTTATATTCAAATCGCTGAGAAATCTTGGATCGAGGTTAAAAGGTGCTCTTAACCCACTATTTGCTGTTATTGAACGTTAGGCAAAAAGCTATGATAAACTGACAACGAAGGATTGAATACTGCCTTAGGCGTGTTCAAAACTAGCGTGCACGCACTGTATAGCACTGTGGAACACTTTTGTTTTAAGCAGGGGAATCCTCGGGGGAGAGGAAGTGGGTAGTGTCGTACTCTTACGGATGAAACCTGATAAAAACCACCACGTAACGTCTCCCGTTTGGTCGGTGCTGGCCATGCTGAGCAATTCATCACGCACTGACTGCGGTTTTTCGGTAAAACCTCACCGAGAGTATATTATGGTGGTAGGCGTATTCCATGATGAAAACTATCGTTAAGTCTCAGGTGTAGCTCACAGTGCGCCTCATCACATTCAGCAACTGCACGTATTTGAACTAGGCCTAAGGAATCTACAATCGAAAAGACCAGGTACAAGAATTGCTTGTTTTCTCAGGGTGGATAGACCAACCAAAACTTTGTGCATTAGCATCTAAAGAACAGTTTACGAGAATCAGTTCAGTATAAAAGAAATCACTAAGCATTTAAAGCTTTTTTCTTGCATAAAATAAATATACCTACTTATAATTGATACTCATAACTTTAATTCAATTAAAACCTGCACGGTGCAGGATATTCCCACAAACCAAGACGGCCGCAGATTAGATCTCTACCTTTAACTTTAATCGTATCACATAATAATACAGCGTAATAAAAACCGGGCCGGCTTATCCAATTTCACTTCAATCCGTTTAAAAAGCTATAAAGCGAGTAAAATATCTGTGTTCGCCCCAAGATCATAATCCGCGATGATTTCTTAATACAGCGGGCGATAATGGTTCTTATGGTTTAATACCCCCATAAAATACTGGCGGAGTTAAATATCGCTGTTAAGATCACGTGGTATTCACTAATGACGTTCCCGGAGGGATTAACTTCACTATTAATGTATGTTTTCGGTTGTGTATGGGATTCATGGGATTTTTTTATAAAGATTTAATGGTGTTGGTGCTTTGGAATGTTGGTGGTAGTGAGATGTATGGAGGCTGTGATCATAGTGTAAGTACTGAGAAAGAATCAATAGAATATGTAAGTATGGCGTGAAATAAATTGACTACATAAAAATCCTATGGAGACCTCACGAAATAGTGGTATAAGACTTGATGTTGAGTGAATTTACTGGATAAGATTTCAGTGAAGTTGAATTCAGCGAACTCAAAATATACAACGTGTAACGGAAATAACGCACATCCACAGACACCCCAAAAAGAATATCCTTTTTTATTACAGAATTAATGTATTGAAACATTTTTATCATTTTCTTAGATATTTGTTTTTATTACATATTGTCAGAATAATTTGTACAAATAATTGGCAAAACGCGTGTGTTTGAAAGTGTGAACCGCTGTGAATTGCTAAAGCCTTATTGCATCGACTTTAGGCTCATTTTCGTTTACTTCGAGTGCTTTATGAAAATGGTGTCTACAATTTAATTATTTCTAAATAATTTTTTGGTAAAAAAAAATATTTATTTTTATTAATGAAATGGATTCTGTTATCGATTCTGAACAAAGTAGTTTCAGGATGTGCGTTAATTATGTTACACGGTGTATATAAGACATGTAAAAGTGATATAATTATCCTAGTTACAAAATAAATGATTTCATTTTACTTTCTGGATTTCATCTTTGAGAGCTTGTTTGCTGTTGCAGATGTCGTTCCATGCAGTATAATATGCCATCTCACTAAAGCTTTTCACATTACACAGGTCTGCTTACATAGTAAGCTTGCAGGTGTGATAATATCACTCTATCTTATTAAGCGCGGCGCAGCGCGGACAGTTACGAGCGCATCTCGTATCAGTTACGCGGCTGCGGTACCGGCTGACACCATGCCACAGATTACACTCTCCCGCAGGTGTGAATACCTATCGATTTCAGCTTATCGTAAACTAGGTAGGACTAACTTTTTTTGTCTTAGATAAAAGAAACTGTAGAGTAACTTGTGCATTTAAAGATAAACACTTCAAAAAATAAGATTAAAAACTGAAAAAATATTTTGTGTTTAAAGAAACGTATCTTAAATATACAGTACTAAAACTGTACCTAAGTTTTGCTATCATCAACGTAGGCTCTTTTTATAGGCTATTTGTTCTATGCAAGTTGTAATGTTATTCTTTTAATCAGATAACATTAGTTACCTGATTCAAAGCCTAACTTAACAGGTTACACCCACCTAACTATTACTACTAACCTCAATCTAACTTCTAAAGCTTTCATTATCATCTTTAAGCTATAGCATATACACGGTTATACGAGGTGATAGTGCCGTCTCGCTTACAGTTCTGTTATTAAAACGTATAGTAAAAGCACTGTCTTAACTGACTGGTGTGCCAGTGGAAATCGATCGAACAGTTCAATGTCACCAATTATAGAACAAGCAATATCTATTTAATGCCAGCTGTATCGATTACGATTGCGATGGTATTGAAGCTAAGAAATTGCTTCTATATAAAACAAAGAATTATAATTTAACGTTTTAAAATGGTATCATAAAAGTGAAGTAACATAGTCCCTGCGAAAAACGTTCTTTCTGTCTGCGATTATAATTACGTATTTCACTTTGAGTTCGTGTAGGTTTTAACTGCAAAAACATTACCCTCGCTTGTTGCTTTCGGTTAAAATAGCGTTTGTGTTAATCCAGTGTCAACTATCTCCATAACCATTAAAATGCACGTTGCTTTCCTAGAACTAAGACTCTCCAATTAGACGAAGATAATCAATAAACATTATTTGTAGAACTAACGCTTATTACCTACGTAGGTAATATTAGTAAAATAGCTATCCATATTATTATAAGTAGAAAATAATGTTCTTAAATTGATTAAGATATTTACCGTTTAAAATAGTATTGACAGATTAAGTCATTATCAAATATTTTCATCATTTACGACGTGGGATAACAATGGAAGCTAAAATCATGACAAACTTAGAACTGTGTAAGTATGAAGGTAAATTGTTGACGGAGCCAGAGTGGTATCTGTACTATTTGTTTATGAATTGTGATTACATAGCTAAGGCATTTTCTTTGACAAGGAAATGTGTTATACCAAATTTCATCAAACAAAATTACTTGTTTTCGACTAGTTACATTCACAAAAATTATGATTATTCAGAGATTTTACATTAATTGAGATATTTCTTGTCAGAAAGTGCAGTAACGTCGAGTCAAGTCGCTTGCACTGTAACTGTCAGCGTCATAAAATAATATCTGAAAATGATAGCATCATTAAACTTTAGTATTAAAAATAGCAGTTATCATACAACCCTATTTGCAAATATGATGCAATGACAGCACAAGATAATATGCCTCAATATCATTCTATCAAAGTAGCGCCGCGGGCGCATGCGCATTGCGTCGTTACAGCGCCATCTGTCGGCGCCATTTACTAATTACGCTGCGTCACGGATCATCATTTGTTTAATTGTAGAAGAGCCGGTGAAGGTGACTGACGTATGGTGAAGTAAATAAACTTAACGAAAATAATAACTAATTTAAATAAATAAGCAGTTATACCTGGTGCAAATGTGAGCTGTTGATTTATTATAAAAGCATCAATATTACGGCCAATTTTCGATGACATAAATTCGCCCTTAGCATAAACTCTACTAAAGTATTTTAACCGTGACACTACTTTCAATAAAAAAGACATGTACCCATAATCCTATTAAAGGTACATTTAAAAATACTTTTATGATAAAAAACCCACTGTTCCATAAAAACGTCTCTATCTTAAAGCTTAAACGAATTTATAGATTTAAATAAGGCTCGGTAAGCATAATTACGCTATTATTCATAGAATAATGCTCTAAGGCTGTCCAGGTAATACTGAGTTATCGCCGCCATGACACTCCTTGTCTATGCTCCTCGAACTTTAATTACGTCGTCAACGTATCCTTTATCGTTTAGCAGTTTATGATCAGACTAAGTAGCCATCTTCATTTTATACTAGCTATTCCCGTGAATTCGACCACGTGGAATTTATTAAAAAAATGTCTACATAATTTTTTGAAATAAAAGTTTTTTTCTAAAATGAGTTTAGACTACTTCTTATTCCATCAGCTGCCTGCCAATAAGTCCCGTTAAAATCGGTTCAGCCATTTCAGAGATTAGCGGGAACAGACAGACAAAAATTAAAAAAAAAAGAAATTGATATAAGTAGGTACCGTATACCGTATCCGTATTCATATCTTTGATATCTTTATGCTCTCTATTCAAGAAAAATAAAATTGTGTCGAATTGTGAAATTGGCGCCGTCTTTTCCAAGCTTACTTGTCACTGGCCATCTGAAGCATCACAGCAAGTTGTCCATAATGTAGGAAAAACCACATTAACTGTTACCCTCACGATGACGACTCATTTTTACACTACTGGCCAATAAAGGAGCGTAACTTATATATGAAAAACGTAAGTATAATAGACATGAAACTATGCGAGTATTGAGAAAACCTTTCCACTTTTGTTTTTTTTTATTTATAATATTCGACTTAGGTATTGCTGTCTTAAAACGTCTAACAGTTGCTCAAAGTCAGTAAATATCTTCGCTCTATAATATGTACACACAGTATTTAATGAGAGCTGTTATTTCCAATGCATTACGGGCTTAGTGTTATATATCTTCATGACGTAGCCCCAGGGCGGTAGTCAGAACCGATTGCCGTTAAATTGGAGCCTGTTTCAACGTCCATAAGTATTGTGGAAACAACTCGCACATGCAGCAGTTATTGCAATAGTAACTAGTACTTGCGGCCATTTGAAATACAAGTGGTAAAATAGTTGTTACCATTTAAATACAGTAAAATTTACTGGTATTAGGCTAGGTAAGTGCTAACAATTTATTTATAACTATTAATATTTAAGTGCATGTATACGTTTATGGTTATTGCCTGTAAGATAATTTCGATGCCGGTTTAATTATTTGCGTGTGACAGCGCAATGTGCTCTAGCGTTTCAACGAATATTTTTAGTGCCAGCTATTGCATAAATGCAGATTAACTACCTAAGCTTGCAATTATATAATTAGATTAAACATGGGTACCGGAATACAAGTCGTTTCCTATACAGAGAAGACACGAAAATTGATCACCTAGCTTGTTCTCTACGGGTTAGATATTGCAAGGCTCCAGGCTGTTTATAATGGAACCTATATTAATACTTATTTACTTCCACACGTAAAATATGTTTAAAGGCTGAGCAACTTTCAGAAACCAAATGAAAATAGCAAGTCACTACACAACCTTTTTCTTTGATAATTAGTCGAGGTGCCTGGCAATGAAGAAACGTGATAAAATAATATGAATAGAAGCCACCAAGAAATATATTGCTATTTATTAAATTGAATGGTATGTAGTCAGTTTTAGTTTTGGATGTGTCAGAATCTAAGAAGTCTTAAAGAACATTGATGCTTTAATGTCTTCTACAAATCAAAGGATTTTCTGGAAAGTCCTCGATTGAACTACAGGCTTGCCCTTTACTCTGTAATGTCATATTTCGTGTTCAAATAAAGCTATAAACACAACATCGTGCACAACTCGTGCCCTACATCGCCCTTCGTGACATTATTGAGGCACTATCGATCATATGCCCTAGGCTGTATGGGTTTTCCTACAGTTTTATAAAGTTACACAAAAAGCAATACATTTCGCTTATTTTTTTCTTTCAAACATATACCTACTTACGGTGTGGTTTTAAAGTTGTTACTAATTTAAAAAACTATGCTTAACATATTTTCTGTGAAACAGTTACGATTCTAAGTTTATTTACAAATATTTTGTATCTGGAATAAAAAAGTCACATTTATTACTCAAAGTATAATACGCTAAATTTAGTTTCATTGATCATTTCTTAGGCTACTATAGAGTTACTGATTCTGAAACACCAATCAATGTTATTTGACATCATAATCTTCAATAACTGAAAAAAATATTTAGTTAGTATTCTTGAAAACTTACTTCTTTGTCTCCAGTCTCCACGTTCCTATTACATCACAGCACAACACTTTTATTCACAGTAACCACAAAAACGCGCACTTTTTACAGAACCAAAAAAGCACGTGACGAAGAAATAACGTATTTTTAATAAGCATCGGACGCGCTCGTGCGGCTCCGGCCACCTCCGCGGGAATACAAGTTAGGCTTCGCACAGCCGGTATAGTGGGGAATACAGAATAGTCTATGTGTGGGGAAGACAGAGAGGAAGTTTCCTGCAATACCTTTGATCGGACTGCAAAAAATGCAGCTTTTCGTGTTGCTGTAGTGCTTTTTCCACGAACTTAGTTCTTATTACGTCGCGTATAGTTTATTGCTGTTTTTCTTTAGGTGATGACAGGATTCCTTTACGTTTTCAATTAATTAAACATAATTCTAACTTTGTTTTGTAAAACCACAGCAGGGTAAACCATTCAGTTTTAACGCTATCGAGTTATAGTGACTCGACCAAATGGGGGTGTTTTTAATAAGTGCTTTACTACATTAACCTACGCCATTGGCTTAAATTTGTCGATATACTTGAAAGAGTATACTCTCAAAATGTTATTGCAATTCATACTGTGTTTTTTTACAGATAGTCAAGAAACCTAGCAAAGTTTTTAAGATACTTAGTAAAGTTGTTTCCCCTAAAGAAACGACAAAAGGTGCCCCTTCTATGAATACAATCATTTTACACCGTATCACGACACCGTAGCCTAAGAAAATAAAAAATGATTTTCTCGAAAAACAATGTGTAAAACAGTTATTAACATTCTTATCTCCATACCACTAAAATAAAGTTAATATCACCAAACTGAACTGTACTGATTATTAAACAATACTAAGTTATTTGAGATCCGTAAATAAAAATAACCGTAAAAGAATAATATTTAATTAAATCAGTTTTCAACCTTTACGTAAAAGGTTACGTCAATTATATCCATTTTAAATTTTGAACGATAAATAAAGGATTTGTGAGATCAGCAAGATATTGTGCTTTTGACATTAACACGGGTATTGGCGGCAAAATAAGAGAGCCGCCATCTTGGCGTTCGTTACAAAGGAACAAATGAAAGGCGAATCCTTGATGACTAGATAGAGATACCATGGTTCTCAATTACCGAGGTACATAACAAGTTCGATTTTGTGGTCTACATCTTTTTACCTCATAAAATACTAAAATAAAAAAAAAACACGAATTCAATGCAGACACATAATCACAGTAGAATTTCAACTAACAAAAAATCAGTCTCTTATTCTTTTCATCAATCAGTCATCACGAACTACTTAGGTAGGTAGGTACTCACGGTAGCAATTCTTCTAAAAATACATCAGTCCAAATATTTACAAAGTCTTACAAAACCACAATCAAATATCCTGGACGAAAGACTGTATGGTCTAAGAAAAAATGTTGCTGGATGTATTTTACCGTATAGGTTGTAGGTCCAGTCCTTCATATTTAAGCAACCATATGGTTTAAGCTAAATCCTTTTGGTAAATATACAGTCAACCATTAATGCAAGCCCTTTCACGTCACACCGACACCCGATGTCTGCAGATTCACCATGATAAAGCTTTCTTACAGTCGATTTAATCAAACAACCTCAGCTTGTTTTATGCTTATACATATATGATGGTTGATGTTATAATAATTGTTTTGGTTCCTCAGCTTAACTCAAAAAAAAAAATCGAAGATATAACGCATCAAGGATAGTAAATCATATGAAAGTGGGGCTAATAATGTCACGTGTAGGCAAAAAATGTACCTACTGAGAAGTGATGTTACACGAGATTTCAACTCACTGTATCGTCTTCATTTTTTAGTTGCTCGACTAAAGAAAAATTACATGTTATTTATAGTCCAACAAATCTAAGAAGTACCGTTTGACGTTTCATCATTTTCAAACCGAAACAACTTTGTTCATGCGTACAATACTCAGTTTCGACAACCTTTGTCATAAAACCATGAATTTAGAAAGATTTTATTATTGTATCTAAAAATTTACAATTTTTAATATCCTAATTTAATTGAAAACTTTCAAACAAAGCAAAATAACACATATTTACATAGTAAATAATTTCTAATAGTTCTATTTTTGACCTCATTGCAAAGTCACGTAGTTAGGTCACTGCTTGTAGTGTTGTGACTCTTCAGATACACTTTTATGCGAAAAAATCGATTACATATACGAAAAATCGAATGTATTACTTTCAAATTATCAATTGACGACACGTTACTGCGCGACCGAATTATGCACTTAATACATAGGTACCCTAAAATAAATTACGACTTCGACAAAGACGTACACTTTGATAATTTCATAGATAATCAACTAGTCATTAATTTAAATGACGATGATGACGAAGACGATGACGATTCTAGTACTAGAAGTGTATAAATAAAATATCCTAAACATAACTTTTATTTCATTATGACAATTCAATCTCTTAAAATTCGGATGTTATAGTAATCGATCTCATAAAAATCGGATATTATAGTAATCGTTTTTTTTACTCCCAACCCTATTATCCTATTTGTCATAACTGTCAAACGGTACTTCTTAGATTTGTTGGACTATAGTTAATATTTTTTAGAAAAATATCTGACAGACTACTTTATTTCATCAGAAACCTTATTATAACTACCTTATTATCATAACACTTAGAGTGTAAATTTAAACTTTGTACTTCATTTTTGACCACTCAACCCGACACCGTGTGGTAATCCGACAGGCGACAGAGGCGGTCAATCTCTCAGAACGAGTTCCTTGTGTCAAATACCTATAATACTCTTATACTTTACTTTATATTACTTTAGATATGTCAGTCTGTTGGGACATGCCAGCTTGTTTATTGAATCACATTACTGTTACAAATACTTCGGTTTATACTACAGCCAACTCGGTCTTTAAAACACTTTTAGGTACTTGAGTAAGAATTTGTCTAGTCTGTAGTGAGTTTGCTAAAGATAGAACAAGCATCTTCATACAATTTTAATTAATCTATTTTATACGCTGTATCTTCTGCTTTTCGTATGGCTTAATATACCCTTGTTTTTTTTAAGTTTGTTGCTTTCCAGGTAATTTGTGAGACAAATACGTATAACACAATATAATTCAGGAACTTAACTTCCCCTCCATTATGAAATTAGCACATGTATACAAAATAAACTCGTAACAATTACTTTTCTTGTATGGGTCAACAATTTACTTAGACAGAATGACAGCGTGCTGCTGGGGAGTTTGTTGCGCCGTTTCTTCTCCCGTATGCGAAAGCACAGGAAACGGCGAAGGGTGGGCGATGGGGTGCTGTCTAATATCATTTTGACGTTCAAAAAGTGCTACATTGTAGCCTAATTTGAATAAATGACTTTTGATTTTGATTTTCAATTTGCAACAAAATACCTTCCTCCTTACTTCCAACCAGAGCCGCACCTAGGCTTCTATATACTACTAGGTGTATCGGCATTGCAGCTTAATCAATGTATAGTTACATAAAGAATCTACCTACATAATATGTAATACCTACCTAAATAAGTTAATGTGACCGTGGGAGCCGTCAGCTAGCAGAATATGATTGTGACGTTAACATATACAGTGGGATGTATAAACACCCTGAGATAAAAGTACACTTACACACATAATAATAGGTTTTAATAATGCAATACACGACACGACACGACAAAATTTTTCCTCCTTAATATTCTTAGGGTCCAAAAGTTTTCTAAATCTACTTTGCTTCAATCAATTCAACCTGGAGCCTAAATGGAAACAGGCACATAAATATTACTGAACAGATATGATTAATAGTGAAAAGTAATAATTTGTGACATAAATTATTCACTGTTAAAGTAGCACGTTATTAATTGACTTAGGTTAATGC
This sequence comes from Chrysodeixis includens, assembly GCA_941860345.1. Lineage (NCBI taxonomy): Eukaryota > Metazoa > Arthropoda > Insecta > Lepidoptera > Noctuidae > Chrysodeixis > Chrysodeixis includens. Next base: position 469,344 of record OW796107.1, on the reverse strand, counting down.
TCTCATACATTCATAAATGCAACTTAGAACACCATGTATAACACGTCACAGTGGTACTATTGTGTATTGTAGTCTGATTAAATTATGTGTTATGCAAATTCTTTTTTGGCAATTGTAAGCCAATGCCCGTAGACTTATTCAAAGGATGAGCCCTTGAATTACTGTAGGTTCATTTAATGGCCACACCATTGACTATTTACAATAATTTATAATCTACATATTCGTTTATTGTGATAGATACGTATTTAACTGTAAAGTATATGGGTTTTTAGTTTGCATACTCCCTAAGTACATATAGAAATGACTACCATCATAAAACCAGAACTATAAAACACCATTAACTACAACGGAAAGCATAACGAACTGGACAATCCATAAATATCCCGGCATATTGAAACACAATTATAATTGGACGGCGACGGAATCAACTTGTCCTTTCAGCGAAGTCATATAAGTGTCGGACGCACATCGGACAAGAAAATCACCGCAGCGATACACAAGATACATTACCCACTCATTTATCTAGACAGGCACCTACCACAATTACTTAAAGTAATATTATCGCAGGCGTTGAAAAGAGACACCGCTCTATAACGTGTAGTGCGCTGTCTCGCTTCCACACTGAAATTATATCACTTTAAGAGGTGGAGTAGACCCCTGGCCGCTAATTGGTACGTATTACGTAGTATTTGTTAGTACAACACTCGCTTGTTCGCTGTTCAGGCCTATCTATCATACTCAAGCCTTAGTTTGAAGACATGCTTTATGACTTCGAATATGTTTTACGCTGTGGGAACTGTTTACGATCGAAGATCATGGGCTAGGTTTTATTTTAATTACCTTCGTAGGCAAACCTATTTATTAGATAGGTGTTTTATGGAGTAGAAATACATTTGTTAACATACATACCTACTTACCTAAAATTTGGCTGGGTTGAACATTTCAGACATTGTGTATTAAAGTATAATATTTTAGCGAACTTCCAACACACTTCAAATTATGATCGTTGGATTGCCAAGTCAATAAGCCGTAGGTTCGAAACTCGCCACTTACTCACGCCTTGTCGAATTTATGTGCATATTGCAAAACAATGAGCACTAGACTAGAGGTGTAAGATGAAAAAAAACATCGTAAGGAAACTGGCACACCTTAGAATATTTTAGGGGTGTGTATAGTCATGACAGAGGCCTACGGGTGGTTTAAGTTTTGATGCCAGGTTGTGCATGAACCTTGCGATAAGAAGAAAATCCTTCAAACTAATAAATCTATTAACTTTACGACTTCTCAGCATAGTGGAAATCTTAATCTAGAAATATAATCTACAATCTAACGAATCTATTAATTTTATTGCAAGAAGTATCGTTATTTAAACTCCGCGATACGGCGAAGGCAGAGATAAAATTAGTTTCTGACAACGTTACTAATCAGACCATTGAAATAAATCAATATAATACCGTACATTACTTACCATCTTCATGAAAATCAGGATCCTATTTATCTTATTAAAAACATAAACATATTCTTATTAATAAATGTTGCTTAAAAGTTTTACAGAATTGCTTTTTATTATTTAGGTTTCTAATATTGGTAGGTAAGCTATTGATCTGGTATCAGGCATCAGATAGCGCATGTGTACATGGCAGCCATAAAATAAATATGAGAGCACGCAACGAGACGTACGCTAGACACACAGACAGATTTACCAATATCGAAATTTTACGGGATGAGATGGAGTCGAGTAATTGTTCATGATAGTTAAAATTCTTTCGTATTTTTTGAGTTTCGCTTAGATGTATGGGAAGCAAGCACTCATTTCTTTTGTATAAAAATCGAAAAGCGATTCACAGAATACAACATACCAAGTTTCTTATAGTTTCAGAATAATGTGGCTGTGTCATAAGGACAGAGAGTTAATGGTGAATACAGTAGGGTCCACTTTTTGCTCAAAAATATTTGGGAACATTGAGAACCCCAAAAACATAGTATGTGGGAAAGAATGAAAAGCAAAATAATTTTCTATGTAACATATATTTCGATTATTCTTAAAAATATTTATTTTAAGAAACATACGTCTGCACAACTTTCGTTAAAGTATTTATCAAACTGTTTTTATATTCACAATCTAGATTAGAACTCATATTGCTGCTCTTAAGAGCTAAGGCATCATTGGATAGCAACGCCTTAGTAAGTAACCTGATAACTTCACTGTCTTTAAACATAACACCAATTTTGTTGACTAAACTTAACATCTGTTTTTTAGATAAACTCTTAATAGTCCTCTTAGACATTAACCCACAAATCTTAACGTAATCAACGACATCGCTCACTTCTAAATCATCTAAATGTTTCAACAAATCATAGTGTATCACCAAAATTTCTTGTTCCACGTCCTTATTTGTTCTCAGCTCAATGTACTCATTAACTTTTCCATTTTTGGCTGATATATTTCTGGAGAAAGCTGCAATATTCATGCTGTAGATCATGTTGTTGATTAGCCCGAAAATCCCCTTTATGAGGGACTTGTCAGTTGTCTGTCGCACGACCGAGTGGAGCCACGACAAGAGGCCATACCCTTCGACTAAAATCTCAAAAGCTCTCGGAACGGATACTATGGAACTCACAACGCTCAGGATTCTTTCTTTCACTCTTCTATCGCTTAAAATTGAGGAATAGAAATCCATGATCATTTTCAAACACATGGTTTTGAAGACAACATCTATGTCAGTCATGGTTTTCGTTCCGTCTCTGATTATGCCTAATATCCAGAGTCGTCTATCGATAGCTTCGACATCGCTGTCGTGGAAGAGGCTCAGGAAATCGGGGACGAGGGTACAGTCCACGAAGTTCTTGGCGATGAGGAAGTTGTTGACTGACTTGTAGAGGGGGTCGGACGGGGCTGTGGAGACCATGAGTGCTCTCGCGAAGTATAGGGCGTCGATCGCTGGGAGCTTCGGGTTCTTCAGCTCCTGGCCGTTGAAGGGCTCAGAGCTGTTGATAGCTGACGCAAGACTGCGACGTAACGTGTTGATGTAGTCCGTCAGGAACAACTTGTCGTTTTTGTGGCGTCTGCAAGAGAAGAGGTGACGTATGAAATGTTTATTTAAAAATGTTTTTCTCTAAATGGGCACCCTTTTTCTACTGGATTAAAGAAATGTAATTTCAATAAAATTACGGAATATTGATTTTGCTTTAAACTTGCAATGAAAAACTGTATTTTGTTACTTACGTTTCAGTCTCCAGTAATAAGCAGAACCGATGCAGTACATGGTAAGCTGCCGCTCTCATGGTAGGACAGTGCGAGCTGAGCGCCATCACCGGGACGGACAGCAGCCCCGTGCGCAGCATCTTGAAGCACGAGGCCACCGACCCCGGCGCCAGCAGGTGCCCCAGCAGCGGGAACACAAACACAGGGTCGTATATACCCTCATCCATATCCATATTAGAAGTATGCAACAAATCCTTCCCAACAAACTGAGTAGTCACTTCCTCATACTTCCCTTTCACACACAAACTCTTGATCCCTCCTTCAGTATCCTTCACTACACTGGGTTTAAACACACCATCTTCAAACATCTCATTCAACACGGATCGGATAGAGTCAGTTACTTCACTGGCCACTCCAACATTGTGTGATAACTCATAATGGTACTCGAATTTCTGCGTCACGGGAAAATTCCTCACAGTCCTCTCTATAACTTCTCTGTCAAATAAGTTCAGGACTTGATTCGGTGTGGGATGGGACCACAGTGATGATGATCTGTTTTTGCGAACAGCATAGTAATTCGCAGCTGAATCGCCCCACACATAAGGCTTATATTCGTTCACCGGTTGTCCATTAGTTTCGTAGTAATGCAAGATGGCGACAATCAACCTATCACAAGGACTCCTGGTAGCGTGGTACGCGCTTAAGTAGACTGGAATGTGTTGTGTCTTCATCACGGATTTGTTGAGCCGGATTAATGTGTACAGAAACTCTATCAATCTCGATTTAATATCAGAACTATGAAGACTTAGCATCACATTCAAAAATTCTGAATGAGATGTAACCATGTCGAATAATGTCACGATGTCCTCGTGGTTTTCTGAATAAAACAGTTTTACTAGCTCTGTTAATAATGCCAAAAGCTTAGGTCCTACTGCATTAATTTGGTCTGCTGTCCTGATTTTTAATGAATCCTTTAAAGTCAGTTTGCAAAAGTTTTGGAAGATAGCACTCTCGGTAACTTTTTTGAATTCTTCCTTTTGCTCTATGTGTAGTCCTTCGACCACTTTACAAGATTGTATCACTTTGAAGATGCTTGCCACGATTTCATGTAACGCATCCATTTTACCCTCTTTTAGAGCGAAAGTTGTCAGATTTAACATTGATAGGAGGTAGTTTATCAGGTGTTCTTTCTTAGCTACATTTTGACAAACTTTTAAGAAAATGCTTTGGAAAATATGAACGTGGCTTAACTCTATTACTTCGAATTTGTGAGTTTTGTTAAATAGCTTCAAGCAGTCTTGCACATCCATACACTCAATAGCTAATTTCTTAATGAATCGCCAACATGAAATATAAATTTGTCCGGCTTTGTGGGGCTTTTCCAGCATTTTAGTAATATTAGATTTGTATTCATTATACACAGTAGCGAGGAATTCTTTGTTGTCTAATATGAATTGATGGTGATTTATAATTGCATTACCCAAAGGTAGTGTCAATTCTCTCTGGGATAAAATCTCCGGCCTAGAAATTTCCTCTTTGAAAATTTTACAAAATTGTACATTGAACTTCAATAAAACGGACGCAAGACTGGCTGTTGATTTCCTCAAAGTGCTGGAGTAGAAGAACTTTTTAAAATCTTCATCCGATACTCGTAAAGCTTGATGCGGTTTATTTTCAAAATACTTAGTGAGTGCTGTCTCCAAATTGGTCAGATTAGGATTTAGCTCCTTGTTTGAGAGTAAGTCTGTGTAAAGTGTAATACTCTTCTTTAGAATATTTGGTTGGAGCTCTAAACTGATTGTTTCTGAATATTTCTCTATTAAATACTTTAATAGCTCGAGTACTAGACTTGGTTCTCTGTCATCTTTCAGGCAAGCCTCGGTGTCAGCAGTAAATATGAGGTTAAACAATTTTGTGTCATCCTCGGGAGATAATCCCATGACTTCTAAAACATGGATAGTGTACTCGCTGTCAACGTTTTTCCGTTTATTTATTTTAACGAAGGCTTTCACAAGTTCATTATAATTCTTCTGTTGGTATGATTTAGTTAATATATGTTTGTTGTTCAAATAATTTACTAGATCTCTGTGTTGTGTAAACACTTGTAGCAGGAATTCAGTAGCGTATAAACTTGAAGGGTTTTTGCCAGTATTAAGAGGTTTATAGATTTTAAGAAGCTGTGGGTTTTTAACCAAAGTCAATATAATTGTCCTACAGGCCTCCATCAACAGATACTTCTTTCCTATTGCAATTATGCATTGGAAGTAGTCTGTGATATTCTTTTGTTGTTCCTCACTCAACTGTCCCATGTTCGTCAACCTTATGGTACAGAATATTAAATATTTCGCCCATATCAATAGTTCCGAACTATCAGCTACTTTAGATAGATCTACTTTGTACGAGATATTGTTAATAACAATGTCGTTATCTTCACCGGCTTCTTCTAAATGTTGGAATATATCTTTTAAGGCAATAGTTTCCTTATTGACAATAGAATCTGATATTGCTTTCAGCACATTGTCGCTCCCGGCTATAGTTTCAGGAATTGGAACAGGCTCTCCGATCCAGCTAGCGACGTAGTTCCTGGCATCCAGTTTACAGTCTCCTATCAAAACTTCTGTCAATTCCGGGGAATAGTTACTATGGAGTAAATTAGCGATGTATAGCGAGAGAAAATGTTTCAAACTCTTCTTAGCTTCTTTATGTAACTGTAAATACTGCATGCATCCCACGATGAAAGGTGATGGTAACTTACTTTCTAGGAATACATTATCTTCAGTGTTCTTATTCTCCATTAGATCATTGAAAAGCTTTTTGAGACTATCTTCACTGTTCTCGGAACAAATTTCGAAGTGAACTAACTGATTTCTAACATATTCCGTCAGCTCAGTAATGTTTTCTAGTACATATTCAACAACATCGCCAATCAAGGATGATGGATTGACTTTAGCATTCCTTAGAGTGTAAAGCATCAAATGAATTTCATCCTCATCTCCTTCGAAAATTGACGTGTTTTTGAAGAACATGTGTAGTGTATCTTTCGCTTCTATCCAAGTAGTGTCGTCATCGCTCATGTACACATCTAACATGATGAGGAACAGCTCCTTAAACATTGGGTTCTTCAGGGAGATGGCAGAGCTGTCCAATATGAGCCATAGAGAAACAACTTTGAACTTCAAGAGAGACACATGGCCAGTGGTCAGTGTTTTAGAGTAATCCAATATCTGTTTCATATCTATACTTCCTTCTAAAGTCTCGAAGTAGGCAGGGTTGATGTCATTATACAGAAGTAGTAAATCAACAAGCGATATTAAAGCGTCCGTGTCGGTTATTTTGGGAAGTCTATAATCTTTAGTCGTCTCTTCAGCTTTTTTATTTGCGATCACATTGTCTATCAATGATACTATTGACGCCGGAGCCGGCAAGTGTTTCGGAATAAAATATTCAAGTTTTGCTTTTAAATCAGCAATCTGAGCACTCTCTTTAGTTTCTAAAATCTGTATGTATCTTCTAAGAGACTGCAGCATTTTTACTAACACCTTAACACAGTATAAGGATACTGCTTGATCTTTCCCCAGATTGATATGGATGAATTTTAATATTGGTACAGGTAAAGTAATAAATCTTACGAAATTAGCAATCTGTACCGGGTTCAGGTGAGTCATTCTAGCAACCATTTCTTCAGGTTTCAGTTTCTGTAGTAACTTAATAGTAAAGTCTACAGTTCTTTCCCATATCGGCGAATGTTGAGGTTCAAAACTTTGTTCCATCACACTAAATATAGCTCTGTGCAGGTCTGGACACTTGTAAATAATATTTAAAATAACTTCACGCTCAGGATCATTCTCCCAAGGTCTTTTTAACGTAAGTAAGGCTTTATACAAGTTCTGGTTTTTGTTAGCATCCACAGTTCCCAAAGAGTTATCAACAAAGTAGAGTCCAAGTTTATTTGACGTAAATAATGTTAGGATAATGTCACTGAGTAATTTCATAACCTCTGGCCGCATTTCATTCCGTGCCTCCTGACTTAGCTCTGGGGGCCCTTTCCATGAAAACACTTTGAACAAGTTATGTAGAACCTGATGACTAAAGGTTTTCAACTTCAAACTTTTTGAAATCAAAGGATTATCGACAACATTCTTCTTTAAAATGTTTAAAAACATCAGAGCCGCTTCTGCTTCATCATTAACTAGACCAGGTATGACCAAGGCTAGGAGGCCTTGTTTCTCTAACAGAGCCTTGATAAGAGGCAAGTGGCCCTCAACCAAGAACGATGTCATGAAGAAAACAAATGAAGTTCTGACATTGTCCTTTTCTTTGAAGTTGGGCTTTTCCACTACATGCTGTAAGTGTTTGGGGGTGAGAGGTGCTTGGTTCAGTACTTCAACACCAAGATCAGAGTTTAGTGTGACCATTGAGGTTAATAGTTTAAGGACTATCTTCCTATGGCGAGGTCCAGAGCTCTCGCTGATCATGATCTCTATGGTGGACATGAATGTGTTGAGGAAGTAGCGGCAAGCTTCTTCTGTGATAGTTATCATGTGGGGGAGAGAAGACTGCACCTTCAGGATGATGAGGTGGAAGATATGGAAGACCGGAGTGGCTAGAGTGAGGTTCTTCTTGTTCTCTTGTGTGATCTGGCGCAGGATTTCGTGGGAGTTACCTCCACTTTTCAAGTACTGCAACAAGTAGTCTGCTGGACTGTCCGGGTTAAGGCAGACTTGCAGGAACTGTGTCAAGGCTGGAATTCAATAAAGATATTCTTGAGTTAAAGCTTATTTAAAACTCAGCTTATAATTAATCTAAAATTACTTATTAAAACCAGACAGGTTTAACTTCTAGGCAGGTAAATATTAGTTGGATTTGTGTGTATTACCAGTATTTTAGTATATTGTAGTATTTCAGTGGTATAAACAGTGGCATAGTTAAATATTTTCACAACATGGTGACATAAATACTGGATGAAATGACATCAAAACAATATTGCACCAATGTGCACTTATCAACAACTCATGAGGTGTTTAGCTAATTATACATGACAAGAACTCACCCATGGTCTGTCCCTGCTTCGCGGCAAGCTCCTTCCGGAAATATTTAACATCAAACCCGTCTGTGTCCACATTCTCCATGGCCTCCTCATTTTGAGGTTCTTCTGCCTCTGCGACCTCATTTTCCTCCGACTCACTCTGCCTAGCCTTTTTCGGCGACTTGTCCTTTTCACTATCAAACTTACGTTTACCCATTTCTGTTAATATAATTGTTTATTTTAAATCATAACCTAATCCATAACAGCACGCACGTGAAGTTATTGTTATGACGGGTGACGTTTGTTACTTTTTATACCGGTTGACTTATGAATTGTGCTTCGGCAACAGGTCTTTTTAGTTTTATGAACAAAGACCGAAGATTGTATTTACGTGCGTGCAACAACGAAACGAATTTATGCATGTCTATGCATGTCCCTAACATACTATACCTTGTAAAATATAGCTTGATACCTGTGACATTACCGAACGTTTTATGAAGACAGCTACAACACAAATTTTATTTTTAAAAGTTCAAATTTTTCAACATAAAAACGACGTTTGTGTATAAAAATAAAACGCATTTTTAAAAACAATCATGTAATTATAAAGATACTAGTAAAAATATGAGTAGTTTAAATAATATTTAATATTTCTTAAATAATTTTTGGTTCTTAGCTTACTTTATAAATGCACTTTGAAGAGCTCTAGGGACGTGCAAGTGACTGACAGATGATTATCGATAAGATAATACTATGAAAATTTCACTAGTATAAAATGTAGTTATTTAGTTTGGGAATAATAGTTTCGCGTGCTGGAAACAAACGGGCGCCATCGTTTTTGAGTCAGTACGAGTGCTGACGCGATGCAGACGCCTTGTATACGCTACCATTGTTTTGTTGATATTTGTGTTACTATGGTGTTATTTGTGTTACTTTGTTAGGTGTTACCTTTTTTTTGTTTGCCAAAATGCCGAAAAGACAAAAAAAGACTGTTTTGAATAGTGAGCGTCGCGAATTTGTGATCCGTTTGCGCGATTATTTTGAATTATTTTTGTTTTATTTCATTTAAATCAACTACAAATACATTTATTTTTAATTTACATCTTTACAATGACAATGACTACAATGTCACTTATAATAAAACTCATGACGTCACAGACATCGATAAGCTACGAAACACGCCTCCATCCCTACTAATGTCATTCCGACAAACGTCACAGGTATCAAGCTATGTTTTACAAGGTATAACGCATTCTAGAAAATATTTTTTAACTTATACAGTATGTATATTTGAACGACGGACTTATTCAAACCACCAATAGTTTATGCATAGACTTCACCAATAAACGTATAAACAATAAAAAAAACCCTGATTAATGACGAACAAAATCGTTCCAAAAAAGTCCTAATAACTTCGCAACGTTTTAACACCCTCGCGCTTATCGAACATATGCGCGGTCAATGACCGACGCCGACGTAGGTAGAATGCATTTCACTGCGCGGCACTCGTCGTCGACATCACAAGGGGCGCGGGGGGGCTTGCGCGCTCGCTGCCTTAGCGGCGGCACGTGTTTGGCGCGTGATATTAGGCATTTTGCGCTCGTGTTCATAAATACTGTATTTTATCGGATAATTATATGAAAAATTAAGGTTATAGATTTTTTACATATTTGGGTCGAGAATCGAATACTGACCACCCTCCTTCAATAAGTCCGTCGTTCAAATATACACGCTGTACAGACCGTATATTTTTTTGTTATGATATTTTTAGCTATTTCGCTATGTAGTCAATTATGTAAATTAAAAAAATAGTGAATAGGCTTTATTTATTTATTATGTACCACAAAATCACAACAGTCATTTACAAAAATAATGAAAACTTATTGTATGCTTATGTTAGAAACCTAACACAAAAATATACGCACACCTTTTTCACAAAAATATAGTACAAAACCCTATATCAAAATTGTAAACGTATAACTTTTTTTTTATCCAAAATAGTAATGTATCCTATCAAAGTATACATGATTTCGTTTGTTTGTGTAAAAACAGAAGAGAAGATAAAAATAATTGTAATATGTAATCCAATAATTAAAATAGTCGGATGCATTTTTTAAAACATGATAAATTACTTGTTTACTATTTTATAGCAAACACAATTATGTATTTTTTTATTTGGCTTTTGGAAGCTGGTTTTTACTTAAATAATTTGAATATTGCAGCACCAAAGGGATGTAACATTACTGATTTAAGCTAGCTTAACATTTAATTAAGTAAATTATTAAATGAACACAAACATTTATTATAATCATAATTAAATGCAATGATTATTATAAAAAAGAAGAAGAAAACAACATGATTATGTTTTACGTCATGCAAACAAAATTTAAATTTGAAACAAAAAATAAAAATGTTTTTTAAGGTCAAAATGTTAGGTATACACTTAATTAAAATATACCTTAAAAGCACTTTTTACTTATTCATCTAGTATTACAATGATAATATCAATTGTGTACATAGCCATATTATTAGGTATAAAAATTATACAACACAAAAATTATGAAAGAAATTATAGACTGTCAGTTTTGTATGACTTAACATTATGATGTCATATTGACTAGTTGCTTTCCTTACAACTAAATAAACTAACCCCTGGTTTTTGGAAGGCAGATCAATTGAATCAGCTGTCAAATCAACTGCAATCAGGATCACTACTGGGCTTGGTTGACCATAAAACTTACAACCAACCATAGAGCTTAATATGTGATTTGAATGACGAATAACATTTTTTTGTAATTTGTGCTAATCAGCGTTTGACTAACCAGTGGTAACTTACTTAAAAATTAAACATGAGTTCACAGTTTTTGAGTGATCACAGTTTTTCTTTAATTCCCATTTTTTTTTATCAAATGTAGCATCTAATGCAATTTTTTTGGAAGGTTTAAATAATTGCAAACTAAATATTAGACGAAATATACTCAAAAATAGTTATAGCTGAGCTAAACAAATTTAAAAATTGTAAAAATATGATTTTAACTTTCAAAGTCAACTCAAAAAGTCAATGAGACTATATAGATAAATTAGATACCTAAACACAGTATTTATTTTATCTTGTCCTGTATAACATTATAAATGGTCGTTTAATAAAAAACTACTTAAAAATAAGTGATAATTAAATTTCCTCCCCTCATTCACTTGCTTTTGTGTCAATGAGATTTTCAAAGTTTGGTTCGATTTCACGAATCCTGTCTAGAAGTACATCAGCGAAGTTTAATTCTGGATTTGTATCTGTAACACAATAACAAAACATATTTAAAATAATCAGGTAATATATACTCCATTTGTTTAGGTAGTTAACTAAATGTAAACAATCTTGGCGTTACTTTTTAACCAAAAAAATCATTTTAAATTTGGATATTACTGCTTATAAATCAATTAACTATAGTTTTAGAAAATCTGAATGTATTTCAAGTTGTAAAATGTATTTTACATTTTTGAAGATCACATTTTGTTTAAAAGACATACCAAAATTGTTTACATTTAGTTAATTACCTAAACAAACGGAGTATAGGTACAATTGTGCAGAATTTTTACATAACAAAGTCTTCGCAAGAATATTTTGAGTAACTGACAATTTGCGAAGTGGGCGTTTGCGAAGGCCTTTTTGTGTTTTTGCCATAAAAAAATCTCCTGTCAATTACCATCAAGTTAGATTGCACAATTAAATGAATAATATTTTTGGCCAGTGGGTCGTCTTAGATAGATACCATATTCTTTATTGCAAACAACACATGAAAAAACAGATTTGACAAACATAGAAGTTACATGGTGCCACAATGGGCGGTCTTATCGCTAAGAGCGTCTTAGGAGCGGATTTTATATCAAACCTTTCTAAAGCGATCCGGTTTAGTTCTTTCTGAAAACAATTATAATTATAATGAGATAGATAATCAATTACCATCGAAGTAGATAATCTCGCACTTGCCGCGGCACTCGGGACTGTTGGCTATGATCTTGCGCAGAGTGTTTATGAAGTCAGCAACAATTTCGTCTACATTCACATCGGCCAGTACTGAAGATAACAAATATATAAATATTAATGTTTGCAGACAAGTTTTGTTAGTATCAATGAGACTTTTCAAAGTTATATGTATCTCCTCATTGTCCGAAGTCATTTCAAAACAAAGATTATAAAAAATCCAGACTTGGAAACTGGGATCGCCAACCCGCTAGCGTAGTGTTTTCCCTATATCGGAAGTGGCTTGTGCCCATAGTGGAACATTTTTAAGATATACCTAAATATAGTGTAGTGTGTACGCACGATATTTTTATAGTCGGCTAATAGTAAAGTGTCTGCATGAATTTTGGTATTGAAAACGGATAGCTTAGACATCAAACAGCATTAGTGGAGCCTAGCCTACCTTCATACAGATCCCGGTTCTTGGTGACCCTGTAGAGCGTGTGTATGAGCGTGGCGCACTCGGCCGCGACGCAGACCGGGCGGCGCGCGCGGCGGTAGATCTTGTACGCCGTGTTCTTGTAGATGCGGCCCCTCACACCCGCCACGTCCTTCTCCACCTCGTCTAGAGACTGGTGGAATAAATAAATAAAAATTTCACCACATTCACACAACGCCATCTAGTGTCAAACTAAGTAGAGCTTGTGTTATGAGTAGGTACTGTTTTGTTACACAAAATAATAACACACATAGTCACATATACTACACCTAAGCGGTACTTAAAAATAACGATCATCTGTTTAAAATAATATGGCTTTAAATTTTGAATTCAAGTATTTTTTTTTATTTATGACAATCGCTTTTGATTATAGCCTACTTAAGCAAGTATACAGGATCAGTATTGCCATTCAAAAAAAAATCAAAGTACAGTATTACTTACCCTGCAAGCTTCGATAGTAGAAGCACCTTCCCTATTACACTTATTGAACTGCTTGAGATCAGGCGGGCTGAACAGCGACTTGGTGACGATGACGAAGAGTTTCTTGACGGGGAACACCACGCCCTGCTGGCTCTCGAACCTGCGGATGTTCTCCTCGAAGCCGACGAACCGCGCGCCGTCAGAGGGCAGCACGTGGACGAGGTAGCCCTCGAAGAAACTACACGCCATACCCACGCCGTAGTTCACAGTAGTCTTAGATTTTGTTTCCTAAAAAAAAAAAACCTTTTTTTTAAGAAAAAAATAAAAAGACATTTATTGCTACTTAAAAAAAAGACATTGGCTTTCTCGAACAAAAACTGACTTGGCATTATGTTTTTTTTCTTGTCAAGTGTGATTTTTTTTAAAAACTGTAGTTGGTCATTACACAGAATTTGACTGCTTCACCGGACTATTTATAAAAGAAAACAGGTTGTAAATATTGTAATACGATATTTAGGTATCCTACAATTTTTTACAACAGAATATCATCATTCCCCGGCCCTTATTCCAATTATTTTTGGAGTTCAGCGCAGCATGTACAACAGAATATAAAAATTAAAAAAAAAACTTACAACAACAGGATATTTGACAATTAAACTTGCGATTAACATCTGTGGGAAGTCTCCGTCTATAACAGTCTGTTCGTTGAGGACCAGGAAACCTACGGAGCCGAGGTAGAGCATGACGTGATGCCGGTTCACCTTCTTCAAGAGCTTCAGGTCCAAGTCGCCATGTTTTAAGTACATATCGTAGAGTACCGCGCATGCCCACTTCGTTCCTTGTATGGTTAATACGTATATAACGTAACGAGCTGAAAAGCAAGTTATAACATATTAGGTCAGGGAAAAAGTTTTTCCACATTATAGTATGTATGAACTTGTAATAAAATCCTTTTGGCTATAGTATTTGTATCTGGCTGGTTTTGGTATAATTGAAAGTTATTTTTTTTAAGAACATAATTTCAAATTCTAATTTTATTAGAGAGAGAAAGATTTTATTACAAGTTCATACATACTATAATGCGAAAAGACTTTTTCCCCGACCTATTATAATCGCGGCAGAAAATGCAGTGAATCGTTATAGCGTTTCCTAAATGACGGAATTTTTCTTTATCTAAAATTCCCAAAATGATCGCATTCATCATCTTCCTGTCCTTATCTCGTTTTATTTGGGGTCACGCAACGACTTTTTTTATGATAATCGCATTAAGAACGTTTATTTAAAATCTATTCAAATTCAGTTCATAAGCGTCTTGGAGTATTACTCAGACAGTTGACTAAGTTTTCTCTTAAAATAATGTCCTTTAAAATTATTTTACGTGAAGAGCTCTAGCTAGACTAGCTAAATGAATATAATTTCACTTACCGATACTAATCGCCCACTTATCCTTGTCATTTAAACTGAAACTTTTGGATCCTATAACAAATATAACGAACAGTTTAGTAAGGATAGTGCTGCGTGCCAACATGTTGATACACGACAAGTTTACAATAGTTGTGTGTGTTGTGGTTCTAGCCACAGCTTCACAATGATGCCTTGTTCTAACTTATGTGCTAGAGGGAGCTTTTTTTATCGCTTGTAGAGTCAGCACAATCGATAATGTAAAAAAATCAAATGATTAAAAACTAAAGTCAGATTTCAGAGAGTGTACATTGGTTGAGATAATTTGTAAAGAACATGTAAATTATTTTCTGCAAAATACCATTTATAAAGACAAACAATGCTTTTCCACATGATTTACGCAGAAAAAGATATGGTTCGTTAATTGCATAGTCATCAATAAAAATATACAGAATGACAACTTTGAATACACAATTCCAGTTCGTAATTTAGGTACCTTGCCGTACGTACCAAAACCTTGAAATATTTACTTCTATTATCTACAACTACATATATTGTATAGCACTTCTCTTAATGTTCTAATATATTTTCACTGATTAACTTTCTCAGGTTCCTCGGGCGACAAGGCTTCGTAGTGAAACGATCTTTTTTTGCAGACAGTACTTTGAGTAATTAGAGTCACACCATAAACCTTTGTTTATTATACAAGAACTTCTTGGAAACTTAACTAGATATAATTTTGTATTAGGTAAGTTGTTGGGCAAGTAAATGTTTGAATAAAATGAAAAATGTTCAAGAATTATATTTCAATATCTAAAAAATAAAAAGTGTGTCTATTTGGAATTGCAAACACGCACATTCAGTACAATACGAGTTTGTTTTGACGTTTTATTTCAAACTATTTTTAGACTTCGAACTCATAACAGGCGAATACAGGCGATGGAGTCAAAATAAAGTAACACAACACATTTGTAACAAAGAGGCATTGTTTTGGTATTCGTCACATATTCTTATTTATTCGTCTCTAGCCACAAAAAAACGACCAATTTTTTTTTACAACGAAGTGTGTCTGTTATACAATGAAATTTATAGAGCAAATGTTATAATATACTAAAGACTCTTTATATTATTTTATTGTATAAAAATATACATATATTACCTACATATGCAAAGGGGTGGCGTGTTGCCCTGCACTGGAACACTAATGGTTCATAATAATTTCTATGGTCCTTAGTTGCACAAATTAAAGGAATAAATAAATAATAGGAAATGTAAAAAAAAATATAAAACAAACAAGAAAGCACATCCCCTTAATACAGGTTACTATTTAATATTGTAAATTGTAATATATGTAGAAATGGTGTTGTTAATAGTTTAAAAGATAAGTAAGTTAGTTTATTCTGAATGCACTGAGTAGTTCAATAACAAAGTTATGTCTTAATGAAATTTACTGCAAAGTTAATCTTATTTTATATGTATAAACAGACAGTCAATGGTAATTTACTAACTACCCCATCTGTACACACAACAAACAAATATGGAGAAAAGTAAAAACATTGTTAAGGTGTATGTTCTACCACAGTATTCTAAAAAAAAATCTGGTAGAAAGAGTTCAAACTGTCTCCTAGGCGGTTTGAACCACAGTTCATATGAATATTTCTGGCAAATATTGAAAGAATGATTAATAGTTGTTTGTATTTTTATAACATACTAGCAAACAGACAGACAGCAAAATAAAAAAATAAATATTGTGTAGTGATTTACTTACCAACTGTGATGCCACTTAGAAATAAAATCTGCATAATAAAAATGTGAATCTGGTCCATTTTTTGTGATCTATAACAAAAACATAATTTGAGCAATTAAATACAACACTGGATAACCAACATTTATCTAGTATCCTTAAATATTCTACAAACAGTTAATTGGCTGGAAGATAGACTAATCTTACTTTTTAAAATTGAAAATAATGATGTAATATAAACTTGGTTTTTATTTAACCATCAACAAATTATTTCAAAAATACTTGTAAATGGTCACTTGAGTGAGGTCCCCACAGCTGGGCAAAGACCTCTAATTGTACTAAAATTACAAATGGGAAATTTTGCAATTATGAATGGATGTTTGTTACTTTTTTAATAATTGATGTTAGTTAATTGTTGTTCTTAATATATTTTAATAACAATTATAATTTAAACAAAGTTAATGAAGATTGGCATTTAATAAACAAAGAGGACTATTAATGATAATGATGAAAGTTTAAACACGAACTCTATTTGATACTCTTAATGAGTGTTGTTAATTTATTTTTTTATGTGTTGATTAATAATTAAGAGTGAACTCACTGCTATAATAAATGAACTTATGAAACAAGATGTTTAAAAATATATCATGGGAAATACACAGTAGATGACAAAAGTAAATACATTGTTATGAAATAAATAAACCAGAAATAACCACTAACCTTTTCTTATCATTGGAACAAACTATTTTAACATAAACACTCGTATTTATTATGTTACCTAAAAAATACTAACATAATTTCCAAACATTTAAGTTGATAAATGAATTGTAACTCAAGTGAAGTAAAAAGCGGCAAATAATAATAAGTTATGGTATCATTCACGGCTCATGAAACATTTTGTATTTGTATGTTTTTTTGACTTTGACAGTTTTATGATTTGCAGTGCAGTTGCACTTGACACTGACAGCACGTTTTACAGATAAGTTTTTACACAAAATAACGCGTTCACTTTTTCTTTGTTTCAGCAACCCTTCTTAGGTATACGATACGTGGTTCTTCATATACTATAATGCAGTGCAGTACTATACGGAGGTAGAGAAGCTGCAGCGCTGGTATAATTTTTTTAAACACTATTTAAGGTAAAATTTTTTCAGAAGCTCGTAATTTATAGCATCTACAGCTTGGTCGGAGTATTAAAAGTGCAGGTTAACATAATAGTACAAACGGTGATCCATATTCTCAAATTAATGTAAATGCACTTAATATTTAGGTACATGCTAGCCTTTCAAACGTACGATTTTCTTCCTGCAGGTGTTTTCTGTTCAGGAGTTTCGTCAAATAAAAAATCAATTATAATATATGTAATTATTTATTTGTTACGATTGGTTCTTAGAACCTATTACTTTTTTTTGTAAATTGACATAAAAATATCCACAGTAATAATATATTGTACAACAATACAAAAATATGACTTATTCCTTACCTAATTACAACAATATCTGGCAGTCCAACACTTTCATATAATTTATTATAAATGCACATAAGTATCAAAAACTGTATGCCGTTATTACGTACAAATGTTACATAACACTGAAATTATAAAGTTTACGTGATTTTTAATAGACACGCAATAGTTTTTTCAATTAAATTCTTGATATTGTGTGGAAACGAAATGGGGAGGCCTTTGCTCAGCAGTGGGACAATACAGGCTAATAAAATAAAAATCTTGAAACCATGTTTCAAACATAAAATAAATTGCCAAAACATTTTTATAAAAGTTTGTAACATGTTAGACTATCCATAAAATAAACAACAAGTTACTATGTCAATTATTGGTTAGTCACATATCTACACAATTAGATAAAAAGCAAAAAAATACTTAGTACCGAAGTTTTTAGTAACTAGAAAATATTTAGATTTTTGGTATTTTTTATGCAATCATGCATTGATTGAATCATTCATTCATTTTTTAGCTTATTGACTTTGATCAATTACAATTAATTACAATAAATAACTGTTACTTCTTGGCATTAATTAAATTCTCAAAGTTAGGTTCCAGTTCCCGTATCTTATCAAGCAGGACTTGCGCCAGGTTGGATTCCGGATTCGTATCTGTGAATAGAAAATACCAACATTCAATTCTTGTCAAGATTAAAACAATAGGATTAGGTAAAAGGTACGTGAGCATACAGACAACAAGCAAACCATTCAAAACAGTATTGATTTAACTTGGTAGTCAAAAATACGTATAATAGGTACAGAACCGTTTTTTTATGTCATAGTTAGTCTATATTCAGCAGTGGTAGGTCAAAATGAATAAGTAGGTACATCTTTGTATTTTATTATTCAACTAATATAATAAAAGCTTACCATCGTAGTAAACTAAGACAACTTTGTCCCTGCATTCAGAACTCTTGGCCAATATTGTTGTCAGTGTATTGCAGAAGTCTTCTGCCACATCTTCCTTGTCAACATCGGACAATTCTGTAACAATATTACTAGTTATAAAATATTACAATATACGTAATTAATTTGCTAGTAAGTTTTGTTGCGCCATCTAGTATATTGACTAGCAACACTTATGAGTAATGAGTCCGCGTTGAAGTTTGCAACACTCGCTATATCTGTGAAGTTATTGACCCGCGATGGATAGCAATATATTGCGGCCAAACACATCTGTGCTTTCGAGGACGTCTTCCGACGGTCCATGGTCATCGACGATGTGTTTTTGTTTTTGAGGGAAATCATCAAATGATCCTGCCTGCTATGGGCGCAGTGGAAGGGAGTGTCAGAGTTTTGCTGACTAAAACCCACTATGTTCCTCCTGGAGTCCTTTGAGTGCCAGGGTCGCGGTAACTCTCACGAAACATCCCATAGCATTATGAGACATCGGCTATAGACTCTTGACACAAACTGGCTGCAATCATACATAAGCATATTAACCTTCATACAGGTCCCTGTTGTCCATGACGCGGTGCAGCGTGTGCAGCGGCGTAGCGCACTCGGCCACGAGGTAGGCGGGGGGCGCGCGGGGCGCGCGGGGCACGGTGGGCGCGGGGGGGCCGGGGGGCGCGGGGGGGCCGGGGGGCGCGCTGTGGCCGGGGGGCGCGGGGGGCGCGGGCGGGCGCCGCACCTTGTACACCGAGTTCTTATAGATGCGGTCCTTCACGCCCGCCACGTCCTTCCTCACGAACTCCAGCGACTGGAACATTACATGGTCAACGGATGGCGCACACTCTATTGGCGTCTGCGGAACAAAAGAATCACGTCACACTTCTTCGTGTGGATTTTTAAGTTAAGATATTTGTAGAATTGAGAAAGAAATGCTGATAGATTTTCAAGCTAGTCATGCAAATTAAGAAATATTTTACTTACAGATAAGTAATTTACTGCTATCTGTCAAACGTAAACTTTATAGTTTTAGCTTTTAGGTACATGTGCAAAAGGTAGAGCTGATCAATAGCACAATTTTTTTTAGTTACATCAATAACTTACATTTGAAAATAAAGAGGTACAGATTGTAAGATAAAGAGTAAAAGAAAAACCGATAAAAACAAAATGTAATCTCACCAGACACGACTCCAGCTTGACAACATCTTCCTGGGGTTTATTAAATAGTTCTAAGTTCGGGGGGCTGTGAAGCGACTTAGTGATGACCACGAAGAGTTTCTTGACAGGCACGACCACACCGTGCGTGGCCTCATAACACGTCACGTTCTGCTCGAAGCCGCCGTAGCTGCCGCCGTCAGACGGGATCACGTGCATGAGATACCCTTCGTAGAAACTGCAAGCCATACCCACGCCATAGTTTGCAGGGGATATTGGTTTCTTTTCCTAAAAAAAAATAAAATCAAAAATTTTTACTGATTATATTTTTGCCAGGAGTACATTTCAAGTTAGAATATGTTTAGCTAATTAATAAATCATTAAAAACAATGTGAGTTACATTATAGATCACACTTACCAAATCTGGGTATTTCACAATCAAACATGCAACGAAAATCAATGGAAAGTCTTCAGCAAAGAACTTCTGTTTGTTGATGATGAGGACAGTTACAGAGAAGGCATACATGACCAACTGTAACATGTTGATGTTTTGCAGGACTTTCACGTCCAGTTCACGCTTCTTGTGGAGAACATTATAAGCTATCACACTCAAACCCTTGCTTCCCTCAATAGTTAAAATGTAAAGGATGTATCTAACTGAAAATATTAAGTTTGCATTAGCATGAATAGAAAATGTTTTCAAAACTTATTTAAAGAATCAGACTTAATTTGAACTAAGACTAACTTAATTTGCAGGAAATTAAAACCATAAATTAAAAAAAAAACTCTTAAAGCTCTAAAGAAAAAAATAAACACAACTTACCTATTGTTAACATCCATTTATGTTTCTCATTTAAGTCCAAACTTTTTGAGACTACAACAAACAATAAAGTTACTAATGAAATAACTATAAATAAACCAGACATTTTAGTGACTGTAATGGTCCAAAACAATGAAATGTTTTATCCTTAGAAGTAGTTGACATACAGTAGCTGACTAACTAAAATATAACTGCAACACCTAACAATAGGTCACTGTTCTAAATAATCTGAATGAAACAAAGAACTGACTTGTTTTAGACCCTGACATAGTAATAAAGCTCAGTAGAAACCATTTGGGTGGACAGAATAAGAGATCTTTGTTATTCAACAATTCTTGACAACACATATTATGATGATTTTTAATTGTGAGCTTATTTACACAGAATTATAAACAATGACCCTTACAAGGAGGATGTGTATTGTTAAGATAAAAAAGTGCTTTACATATTGTTCCAAGATATTTATGTAGCACAATTGAACAATATCCATACTAAGAAACTAGATGCTGATTGTTTTAAAATGTTGATAAGGAACTGCTGGTGATACACATTGCTTTCTTTACAGTCAGTCACTTTAGTAGTTTCAGAAATGAAGGATGGTAATGCTTAGGATTTAAAACAATAAATACACCTGCTTTCAGGAAGAGCGAAACAATTGTTACAAATTTTGTCCACTTACCAAATGTAACGAAAATTGCAAGTATTACTTGCAGCACAAATACATGCATCCGATTGTTTTTCTCCATTTTCTGTAACAATAAAAAAAGGAGAGATGAAGAAACACTTGCATCAGTTGATTTAGAACTCAAAATTCTTGTATAATATATAAAAACTGTTTTTACTTACAGCGAATGAAATTTATAGCAGACTGAAGAAGACACAGAGTTAACATGTCTAGTGTAATGTTCTATTATTTAACTTTTGGTTTAAAATGCGTTTTTAGGTATGAGGGGAACACCCGCCTTCACAACACAAAATCAAAACAAAGTATTATTGTCATTTGACATTGACGTTTTACTCACGCACTTCACAGTGTATATACCTTGTAAAATATAGCTTGATACCTGTGACATTACCGAACGTTTTATGAAGACAGCTACAACCCAAATTTTATTTTTAAAAGTTCAAATTTTTTAACATAAAAACGACGTTTGTGTATAAAAATAAAACGCATTTTCAAAAACAATCATGTAATTATAAAGGTACCAGTAAAAATATGAGTAATTTAAATAATATTTAATATTTCTTAAATAATTTTTGGTTCTTAGCTTACTTTATAATTGCACTTTGAAGAGCTCTAGGGACGTGCAAGTGACTGACAGATGATTATCGATAAAATAATACTATGAAAATTTCACTAGTATAAAATGTAGTTATTTAGTTTGGCTATAATGGTTTCGCATGCTGGAAACAAGCGGGCGCCATCGTTTTTGAGTCAGTACGAGTGCTGACGCGATGCAGACGCCTTGTATACGCTACCATTGTTTTGTTGATATTTGTGTTACTATGGTGTTATTTGTGTTACTTTGTTTGGTGCTACCTTTTTTTTGTTTGCCAAAATGCCGAAAAGACAAAAAAGACTGTTTTGAATAGTGAGTGTCGCGAATTTGTGATCCGTTTGCGCGATTATTTTGGATTATTTTTCTTTTATTTCATTTAAATCAACTACAAATACATTTATTTTTAATTTACATCTTTACAATGACAATGACTACAATGTCACTTTTAATAAAACTCATGACGTCACAGACATCGATAAGCTACGAAACACGCCTCCATCCCTAGTAATGTCATTCCGACAAACGTCACAGGTATCAAGCTATGTTTTACAAGGTATAAATATGCATAAATTTCGTTTATAAACAACTTTGTTGCAGATTACACATCTTATACATAGTTGAGGATTATACTTGCTCATCTGCTGCTGCTCTTCACTGCGGTTCTGTCGTAGGTAAAAAAGGTACTCTATACGGACTCAAAAACCTTGGGTTGGTGAAGAAATGCCATGACCATGACTTCTCTAAAAATTTAGCAAACATCTGGTGTGGGCCCAAGGAGAGAGTCGTGTTCTCGGACCATGGTAGGCTAAACACGATTCTATATGTTGTAAATAATGTGTAAACGATAGATTAATTTATATAACTCTAAGTAATAGAATGAATTATATGATTGTAGAATCTGTGGACTATGGTAATAATATGGTCTGTGTCAATATGTCATGTCGTAAGCGACAGTGGATAGTGACGTTTGTTCGTTTTTTAAATAGTTGCAACAAATTTTGAAATTGCAATTATAACCAAATCTAGAGATTTCAAGATATTTTGTAATTTACAGTATCCACTTTCATATACAAAAGTCCTTAGCTGTTGACTAAAAATGGTTGTTTGTAAATTTTTCCAACAAGGATATTGCCGTTTTGGAAAGAATTGTAGATATGAGCATATATACGGATCTAAATATTCTTATCATGGTAAGTACCTGAATAATACTAACATATGGATCACTACAATGGGTGGGTGAGATTTGTTAATCACTTGTTTGTTGACATATCGTGCCAACAATATCTAACAATTCGTATAGACGTCTCATAGCCTATGTGATGTGGTATAAGTGCGTAATATGGTTTACAGCAAACGCGCCTGCGGCTGCTCCCGCCCCTGCGCCAGTAGCACAGCAGCCTGGTGGCGTGACAGATGAGCAATTGGTGAACCAGGTGCAGTCTGACATCCAGGCGGTGCTTCGAGGAGGGCAGTGGATACACTCTTGCTACTCACCATTTAAAGACAAACCTTACTCATTTCCTGGCCTCACAGACCTGTCACCAGAAGAAGCTCGCCTCTTTATGTATGAGGCTAAGAAGAATAATACGCTCGGAGATGCAGTAAGTTACAAATGATTTTAATGCCAATATAAATTAAAACTTAATTCAGACCTTTTTTAGTACTAGTTAAAAGTCTAATAGTCGTCTAGTCCTCTCATTATCTATTACACTTACAATAAATCTTTGCAATAACTGATATTATTGCTTTACAGCTTAATTTCATGAATGAACTAGACAAAACAACAAAACAGAAATATGCTCAAATGCTGCAACCAAATGTAGCCATCATCAAAGTTTTAAGAAGCCTTTACAAAGGAGAGTATGCCTCATCACCATTTGGAATCACACAGGAAAGCAATGCAGGACAGAATGTGTTTGCTAGTAATAACACAGCATCTTCAATATTCCGCAGTGCAGTCCAAGCTGCTCCTATGAACCCTCAATCTCCTAACAATGCACAATCAATATTCAGTCAGGCACAAAAAAGTATATTCAACACTCCACCAAGTCAACCAATGGATGCTGCCAAAGATTTATTTGCTTCAGCCAATAACACTAATGTTTTTGGGCCCAGTGCTCCTCCTACTAATATATTTCAAACTCAGCCAAACCAGGACATGGCTGCTAAATCAATATTTGCCTCGGCAGTACAGAATAACTTTAATACAATTAACCAAAGTAATGCAGCTAGTATATTTGCTGCTGCCAATCAAAATACTTCACCATTTAGTCAAAGTAATGTCTTTCAGCCAAGTCCGACTCCAGGACCTGTTTTTGGTCAGCAAAGCAAAGCACCTTTGCAAAGTGACCCAGGTGTGTACAGTATGGTAGATGACTTGGCAGAGGAAGACCTGCAAGCATACAAAGGAGACAGCTTCCAGTTAGGTTTCATACCCGACCGCCCTCCACCGTATGAGCTATGCATGGCTCCCACAAACAATACATTTTTCCGTTAAGATTCAAGCATTGTTATGTTTCTTACAGTTTAGAATTTATCTAGATGTTACCTGTTTTAAATTAAATTGAAAATACTAGTCTATCAAAAGTATCTTGTTTTATAATTAGTAAAATACTATTGTAGTCAGATTACAGTTTTTCATAGTACATTGTTATTTGTTGTCCATCAAAACATATTTTTTAACCCAAATATCAATATTTAACCAACTTTGATGTTGAATAGCTAATAAGTCCTATAAGTTAAGGATACATATTATTATGCAGATTGACCTCAAGCCTTTTTAATGGCAAACCACACCGCGGTGCTAATTACTTATTTTTTTTGTATTATAAATCCGCTTGTTGCCGCGTTTAGTTTTAATGAAATCTGTTACTCTGTAAATAAGAAATATCATCTTTTAAAAGTCGACTTTTCCTATCCAATCACCCTGGTCTCGGCCTCATTTAAAGTTAGAGAATTATCTGGACTGGTTGAAAAAAGTACGAGATTTATCTGAGCAAGCCGTGCTAGCAAGTTGTTTCATACAAAAATTGCGCAAGCAACCACGCGGTGCGGTTAGCTACTAATGCGTGTGACGACTAAAATTTCCATTTAGTATATAAGTCTCGTTGTAATTTTTATATTGGACTAATTAAGTAGGTCTAAGAAGAAAGTGTTGTCTGTTATTTATGATGTTTCGAGTGAAGACTTGTCTCTTCAAGACTGATTAGGTATTTTCCAGGGTTGTCCTGATCTTAGCTGTTATAATTGATAAACTTCCTGTGCAATATTTTTTAAATAAAATAATAAAAACCAGGACCCCTCCACAATGTTTTAATTTATTCGAAATTTTTCCAATTTTTTGGTTTGATATCATCTTTTTCATAATTTTCCCAATCTGTAAAGGACTATTGATTTATTTGTATAATCATATCATAATTTGTTATAAAATCATGCTAGCTTACTCGACTATATTTGACTGTGATAATTGGTTTAGACTTAGAGAATAAATAACAATAAAAAATTGTTTTATAGAATGTCGTTTTATTATCTTAAAATATACTCTATGTATTAACTGTAACAAATTCACCAGCATCGCATAGTCCATATTTTTTTAATGATGTTGCACAGACATTTTACTATATTTATTCATGCTACTGGTGACATAAACATAGACCAAATAAATTCACATTCACACCACACTATGTCCTTACAGGGGCTTGCATGCCCTTACACAGTATTGATTCTACTCTAGGAAATAGGAATTATGTTACAATACCAACCATTATAGAAACAAGTTATAAATGATATTTAGCAGTAACAACAAGTTTACTCCATGAACTCTGCTTACATTTTAAAATTAAGGCTGAGCTTTATGCTTGGATGCCAAGATCTGAGACCCATGGTCGTCTTCAGACTCCAGTCATCCAGTGTAATATTGAAGAAAAACCTTACAAGATTATGTAAATTTTCTCCTAGCCCATGGTATGGTATCAATTGAGAGGAGGCCTTTGTGCAGCATTGAGATACCATTGCAAAAGACCTCTAACCAGATAGACTTGTTTAACATAATTCTTATTCCAGCGTCAAGTTGAATCAATACTGTAATTAATGATCGATCTCGCCGAGGTAGAGCTGCTTGTCGCTGGAGGCTGACAGTACTATGGGCTCGTTGCGGTGGAAGTCCACGTCGTTGACGGAGCCGTTGTGTCCCGGCAGCTTGTACAGCACGCGCCGCGACGTCGTGTCCCAGATGTACAGGTAGCGGTCCGCAGAGCCCGCTGCCACCTGGGATATACAGTCGTTACAGTTACTTACATGTGTATATATTTATTTAAGTTGAATAGTTGCTTTTTGCCAAAAAGTAAATTGTTATTTATCGTTATCATCATTCCCCTCTCTTATCCCAATTATTATTTGGTGCCAGCGCAGCATATCCTCTTCTTCCACAAGTTATTATTATAATTAAGTATTGTTATTTTTGTAGTCGAACCTGCTACGAATATCCAAGTTGGGTCATACTTGCTACAAGTGTTAACTTTGACTCATACCTGCTATGAATGTCAAAATTGGGTCAACATGCTGCGAAAATCCAATTTGGCTAAATATCGTTAGTATTAGTTGATGGATTGTGTAAGGAACAATATGAATGAAAAAATAGTAAATGATAGTGTGACGTCTGATAGAGGAGAATGGAAGAAAATAACGTGTTGCGCCGACCCCAAGTAAAATGGGATAAGGGCAGGAAGATGATGATGATAGGTCTGACCTAGCAGCCTATATAAGACAAAAGTTGAACAATAACAAGAACAAATTAGAAAAAAATAAATGAACAGTTACCAACAAAAGCTTTTATGTACCCAATAATAAAAATAAAAAAGCCGCAACGATATTTATTTAATACTAGCTGACTCGGCAGACTTCGTACTGCCCCAATCATTAAATAAAAGACCTAAATTTTTGTAAAGGAAAAAAAAGATTTCAATTATTCGATTTTTTCTCACCTTTTAAACCTTCCCTAGACCTCCACGAACAATTCAAGACCAAGATGAGATAAATCCGTTCAGCCGTTCTCGAGTTTTAGCGAGACTAACGAACAGCAATTGATTTTTATATATATAGAAGATAGAAGATTATAAATACCTATCACATTGATGACTAATTAAATATACGTAATTGCTTCAACAAATGCTTGCGTTTCTAGGCGTTTTTTTAAGATTGGTGTGTTTATTACGTACCTTCGAACCGTCGTGGGACCAGGCGCAGCGCAGCAGGTTCTTCTCGAAGTTGTGCTGGTGGCCCAACATGAGCTTGACGCAGCGCTCCGAGGGGGCGAAGGGCCGCACGTCCCATATCCGTAGTGAGTTGTCCATAGAGTTTGACAGTAGGTACGAGCCGTCGTAGGAAAGGGCCATGCCTGGAAACACATTTAAAGTAATCTTACAAGATGCGTATAAGTGTAAAAATTGATTTAAGAGTTCTAATTTAAAATCTAGTCAAGATTAATAGGTTTTTGTTTCGAATTGGCCTTCTCAGGCACTTTCAAAACATAACTGACTAGTTGCACCGTTCCAAAATGTCATTTAATATTATAAGCTGTATGAAATGACTATGTATAATTTTTTTTCAGTGAGGTTTAGGCCTTTGATATGGCGACGAAGAAACGCTGGGATGAAGAAGCTTTAAATCAAATACAGTGAAAGTAGGATACACAGTCAACTGGAGATACTTTCACATGATTTAACAGTACATATAAATATGAATAAATCATAAACAAAGTTACCTGTGATTGTGTCAGTGTGACCTTTAATTTTGTACGACAGCTGGTTATTCCTGATGTCCCAAACCTTGACTACATTGTCTATTCCTCCTGATATGATCTTCTCGGCGGTATCATTGAACAATACTGATGTGACAGGGTAGCCACTGTCAAATGACGCTATAGGGTTACGCTTTCTGGCATCCCATAGTTTTATTGTGTTGTCATCTGATGCTGATACTAGAAGTTCTGGGCCTCTTCTTGCACCTACAAATAAACAATATTTGTTTAAAAAACTTGATACAGCATATCACCTATCTTGCTCATAGTTGGGTAAAAAATTAAACATCAGTTAAATTCAAGAGTATACAATAAATTGAATAAAAAAAGAATTTGAATTTAAATGCAACTGCAGGTTAAGTATACTGATACAGATTCTGATAGTAATTCATCATCTTCCTGCCCTTATCCCATTTCACTTGGGGTTGGCGCAACACGTCTTCTAGACATGTTGCTTAAAGTTCTGATAGTAATTGAGTTAGAATTTTACATTTGACTTTGAGTCCCATATGTAATTCAATAAGTTATTGGGTGTTATTATGGGTACATATTATGGGTGTTATTTGAGATGTAACTTTATCTTCCTTACCTGAGCAAGAGTTAACAAAGCTAGCATGTCCTTTGAGTTTCTTGATTCTTGTGCCAGTTGGTACATCCCACACAGCTACTGTGTTATCTGTGGCACAGGAGTACAGGTGGGAGCCATCGGGGGAAAAGCACAGCTCCATGACTGCACCAGTGTGGCCCTTCATCACCATCACATTCTCACACTGTCCATAAACATTCCATAGGACTGAAATGTTTCAAAAACATTGCATGAATTTACTGTACATAGATTGTAACATTTCTTTAGAGCATTATGACTGAAAATGTAGAAAATACTTACATATTTGTCTATCAAAACCAGCCGAAGCCAAATGTTTTCCTTCAGGGTGAAATTTGGATGCAAAAATTTCACCCTGGTGTCCTTCTAATAACATTATAGGCGCATACAAGTTCGATGTTCTAGGCACCTGGAAAATGTAATATATAAGTTATATATCGTGTTATGTCTTTATAATGTTGTAGTATTTGGTGTAAAACTTACCGACGAAGTAACCACAGCTTTTTCTCTAGTACCGACAACGGATATCTCATGACGGGTACGTTTTGCGGGAACCAGGGATAAATCATCCGCTTTTCTTTTTGCTTCTATTTCAGGCATGTTTGCTTAGTTTCAGTAACACTATTTATTACTACTTATTTTAAATACTTTCTAACCTACAATGTTGTTGTTATTGACGCACAGACCACAGACAACAGATTTTGTAAGTCTAACTTTTATTTAATGTTGTCGTAAGTTAAAAATCTACCTGCCCAGTTTTACAGATAATTAGGTAATTTTTAGCAACATTATCTAAATAAAATGATCTGTTAATTATATATCTGTTCATTTCAATGTTTTTGCTATATTTATGAAATGAAATAAATTTCACAGAATATTTAATAGTTTCAGAAGCTAAAAGCTTTAGAAACAGAAAACGATAACTCAGTTTTTCTTAGTGTACAGTTTATCAATGTTTGTACAGTAAATTAAAGTAAAAACTTTACTATTTAGAGCATTGATTTAGGGCTCAAAATTCGAGCACAATGCGCTTCAGGCATTCGTGTTGCATTCATTAAAATTCCAGTCTGTCATCTACAGCTGTCAGTTGTCATCATGACATGTCAATCAAACTTCAAAAGAAAAGCGAGAGAAAAACAGGAAATATATGAAAAATCTGTTTACATAATATAATAACAGAATAAAAGTTACAAATATGTGTGAGACATATGTTTTTAAATAATTATATAAAATGCCACAACTTCAACTAACATTAGCTATAATAAAACCGCACGCGGTTAAGAATCCAGTAGCATTATCGTTCATCAGAAATGTGTTGAGGCAAAATTTCTATGTTGTTAAAACCAAAAGAGTTACTTTAGATCATAATGCAGCTAGTACATTTTATAAGGAACACGTGGGGAAGTTCTTTTATAAACGATTGACAACTTTTATGACCAGGTGGGTTAAGTTTCAAAAGACATTTATTCCTTTATTTCATGATTGAATGAATATTATTTTGATGGTATAGATTGCTAATTTCTCTAAATATCTTATTAATAAATTTACTCTTGTCTCGCTTTCAGTGGTTCCATAGATTTACATGTATTGGCTCATGTTAATGCGATACAGCGGTGGAGACGAATATTAGGCCCAACTAGTGTGTACAAAGGACAATTTCAAGAGCCAAACTGTTTACGAGGCATGTTTGGTATTTCTGACACAAGGAATGTTGCTCATGGCTCAGGTATGTTCAGACTATTATTATTGCATAACTATTATAATATACTTTAAATATAATATAAATACTTAACTATTTCAGATTCACCTGTCTCAGCGGAAAAAGAGATCAAGTTCTTCTTTCCTGACTTCTCAGTGTACCAATGGCGCCAAGATGAAGAGGAATGGTATAGAAAAGGTCCTATAGTGTTCAACCAACATTTGTTTCAACATGTAAAGAGACTGTGATGTAGACAACCAAAGTATAGCATAATTACCAATGTGATAAATGGTGATAGCTTGTAACTCGCACACTATTGTAGCGAGTTTCATAAGCAATGTTCTCGAACTATGACCTAATCTAGATCAATTTCTTGATTTATTTCAAATGTAGTCTGCCAATTGGAAAAGTGTACACAAACTAATACTACATACATACATATATATACATCACGCCTCTTTCCCTTGGGGTAGGCAGAGATCACATCTTTCCATTTGCTACGATCCTGGCATACCACTTTAGCTTCATCCAAACTAATACTATTCATGATATATGTAATATGACCCTTTGATAGCTGATGATGATAGCTGACTGCTATCTTAAAGGGTCATAACCATAAAAGGTCAAAAAATGTACCTAACTCTTGTTCTTTCTTCTGTGTGTAATAATATTACAAAGAGTATTATAATAATAAATATATTTTTGTGAAGATTGAATGCAATATGTGCCTAGTCTACTGAGTATTGTAATAACTAGATTATTGTGTATTATCTGGCAGTGGCAGATCAAAGATAATTGTTGGGAAACTTGAAAAAAAGGTGACCATTTAGGATAACTTGCATCCACCACTGTTATGTTTAATTATGCAGAGATGGCAACAGCCGGTAAGTGCAAGTGCTACATTCTAATGTTGATTTTAACTTCAGGGGAGTCATCGTTCCTATAGTAACTTTTTAAATAGTTAATCTATTTCAATTATACTGAATCTGCTGTTACTTTGCGACTGGCTATTGCTCTCTCTCTCACACATCTTATAAGTAGTAGCTTAGACTATGCTGTGATTGAACTACAAAGACAATCTTTTACTGTATAGTATATAATTATGTAAAAAGAAATAGATGATGATATCTATGTCATAATTGTATAACTAACAGAAAAGTGTATACTCCTTGTAATGTTATGATATATTACAAAGATGAACAATGTTTGTGATTTAAGAATGAACAACTTGTAATTGGTTTACTCTGAGTGAACTAAATAGGAGAACTGCAACTTTAAGGAGCTGACAGTGTGTTTCTGTGCATGATTCAAAATCGTATAATAGCTTTAGTTAATTTATTTTATTAATCAAATAATGTCATCTAGTTGTTGCAAGTCATAGAAATATAATTTCTATTTAAAACCACAACCTATTTTCATTTGTCAAAGAAATGGACTAAAAACACAAATAATTGTATTTAAATCTCCAAAAAAAGTTATAGAAACACTGTAAATCATACAAACGTATCTAATTATATTAGTTACAACAATGAATAACATACAATAATATAATTAATACTAACATAGGATAACGTCTGATTATCTTAACTGAGCGATATCACAAATAATTTACAGGAATCATACAACAAACGCGACATACAATTTAGATTTGGCTAGGACGGAATCTGTTTGACTGGGATGCTGCAGTCAGACTTATGGGATTCAAGAGGATTGTCAACAAAATAACATCATCTAATTTGATTTGATTTCTAGCAAAGAAATGCAACTAGATTCTGAGATGGACGCAATAACCACGATATGAATATCGCAAATTAAGACATTCAACATTTACCCACTAGTTCTAGACATAATCTCTATTGCTATCAATTTGTTCTTAATTAAAAATAAAAATACCATGTCTGCCATTATTAATGAGCAGTTCCATTAACCTAAATACAATCCTGGCATTTGAGTAACGCATAAATCTGACTGCACCATAATCCCAAATAGATCACCATAAATTTACAAGTTCTGAATCAGAACAAACACTGGCCACTCACTCCCCTATTTTTACAAACACCTTGGGCCTGGAAAACACCTTGATGCCCTCCTCAAGCTTTGCTAATTGTTTTTCTAGCTCCATTTTTCTATTACGCATTTTCAATGTGTCTGTTTTCACTGGCAATTTGTTCAGTTCACTTACTAATTCTGCAAAACCTGCAAAATACGTTTAAATATCAGTTAAGCGTTACACATACTGAAATATTAGTACTAAAGTGTACACAAATAACATAATTAATTTAAAAAGTATTATCACAATTGTCTTTGTATCACAGTTTGCAGTGGGATATCATAATAACAGTCATCCAAGAAAACTTACTATTCCTAAGCATCCGCAAGGTCTCCTTCCGTTCAGTGTCAGGCAGCGTGACGTGGCCGGGCGGACACACCGAGTGGTCTTCGTACGCTCTCGCGCCCTCCGTCTCCTTGGACCCCTGTTCTTTGCGCTCACGTAGGTATTTCGGTAGAACGCCCTTTTGATAACCTAAAGAACAACAACACAATGACAGGAAAAAAAGGGTCAGCCAGAAATCAATTGCAAGGTATAATTCTTGATGAATTTAATTGCCCATAAGATTTGTTAAAGTAATAGCATGTATTATAAAATACGGCTAAAGCCTGTAAATGCCTGTTGCTTATTTATGTCACATCATAACATAGTAGTATTGATATAATTATGCTTAGATCTTTAAAAATTCACAAAGGACTTTGAAGCAGTTTTTTTTCAATAGATAGAAGATTTCAAGAGAAAGGTTTATGTATTACATGTATTACATAAGAAATGCATCCACTAATAGCTCATATAGATGGCTAGATTTCATTTCTGGGTTTTCTCCTTATCATATAGTTGGTTTACAACCTAGAGTTAGGTTGCATAAGCCTCTAACATAGCAACATTTCTGGGTTAGTAGCTCACAATGAATAATTAAGATTACTAATGATATTACCTGATGGCAAGTAAGGATCTTTGGTGTCTTTCCTTTCAAGAATAGAATTTAACCGGCTGCGGTTCCTCTCCATGTCTATTAGTTCATCTCCAGCCCGCCTGGGAGTGTGTGATGGTGGGGGACTCCTGTGGTGTCCCGTGTCTCCACTAGCTTTCATCTTCGCCTCAGTATCATCCCCTTCTTTTTTAGGGTATAACATGGTTAACTTTGCGCTTTCAGCCAACTTCTGAGCAAGGGTAGACTCTATGGTTTGACAACCAATATCCCGAAGGCGTCCAGATGACTCTGTTGACTTCACTTCTTCATCAGCGCAGTCTTCCACTGCTTTAGACTGTCTTAATTCTTTTCTTTTGAGAAACTCAGCCATATCACCCTTTTTAATTCTTATATCTGTCATTTTTTTGCGTGTGTTCGTAGAGCTAGTCTTTGCTATATTGAGTGAGGTCTTCCCACTTTTATTTGATGGTGATGACTTCACTTGGCCGAGAGAACTCCCTGCTGCTATAGGGTTCGTCAACCGCGGGGGATGGACATTTTTCGTGGCGTATTTGGGTTCTTTAGGAGATTTGCTTTGAATATATTTTAGTTGTTTCATGTTTTCTCTGATGAAGTTCTTTTTTTGTTCTTTCTCTGAAAACAATTAATTAGAATTTTTTAAAAGCGTAGGCTTCAGTCAGAGTAAAGAGTCTCACAACTAGAACCTAGATAGCAAAACAATGGTTTCAATAAAATTGCTTATGTCTAAAACTTCTAAGGATATTGCCAATCGTGACGTTTATATAAATTACTTATTTCGTAATTTACATAATAAACTATTTAAATTAACTAAAACGATATAATCTAACCACTGAACCATCCAACTGATACTGCATTCTGCAGCTTGTATCCTCGATTAATAGCCATGACAGTTGTCTCGCAAAAATCACTCAGTCATTTATCACAATCACCGCATTAGGACCTAGTAACTACGTCACAACAAATAAATCTGATGGCCATGACAACAAGCTCTATGTATTTTGCATAAAATTAAATGTAACGGAACTCACTTGGTTCGGGGAAGATACCCTTCAAAGTATACATTATTATTAGCAAACGTTAACAAAATCTAAACAAAGAAAATATACACTCATTATTTAGCGTTCGATATAAAGTACACTTTTCTAATTGGTGTAAATGTTCATACTTCTGCACTTTAAATATTTTCAAGATAAAAAATAATTCAGTGATTTTTTGTAATTTGCGCTCGGTTTTTGTCACTTTTTCAAAAAACTGTCAACAGTATTATCTATGGTTGCGTTTTGTTTCTGGCCACTTTTTGTTTTCGTTTACAAGTTAATTAAATTATAATAAACAAATATACTTGTGTTAAAATGTTACAAATAATATATTATTATTCCTTCAATCATAAGTTGATATTATATTGCCTAGGAGAATAATCCACGATAATATTCACCGCGAGCTATACGATAAAGTACCTCCGATAGTGAATGACGAATTGTTTAATAAAAGGTTGCAGCAATTTAATTATAGATTTATCTGATAATATATATCGATTGAAATATTAATAACGGATTGTTGTATGGCATGTTTTATGTGAACTTTTGGTATAATATTCCATCGATTACTCCAAGGTAACTCTGGTGGATTTAAAATTTATAAGGAGTAACTACAATCTCTTGTCCTGCCAATGATGAGTGTATTAATTTTTTTATATGAAGGTACGAACTTACATAATTTTGACTTGAGGTTACGTTACGCTAAGCCTTGGGATTTCCTTTGTCATAATAATCGTATATCGATGGCATAAACAAATAGACTCCCACTCATATCTAGCCCCCAGCAGAAGGATAAGTTTTCAGGACTAAAGATGATAATAATGATAACGATTGTTAATTTTGTTAATGAGAGGGTTACTTTTAATTTGATAATGGGATAAATCCCTATTAGTTTATTAGAGGTAGGTAGGTAAGCCAGCTTTTGATAATCAGGATAATCATAGTTGCAACATGATTACAACAATCATTGCAGCCAACCTAATGAATAATTAAATAAGTTTATTGTAATTCATTAAGACCCAAAAAGTCTATGTTGAAAAAAAAAATAAAGACATTTTTGCCTGTCATATTTTATATCAAATTATCAATCAAATCACTAATTTTGTTTGGCATGCGTGTACGTCTGCGATTTCGATAGCTTATTTATACCTAATTTTGATATAAGTATTTCATTTTAGCAAAAATAAAATCATTCTGCTTGTACTTAAATCGCAACTGAATATTTCATTTATCTACAATCATGACCACCGTAACACCATCGGCAAATAAATACAAAATTTCTCGTCGAGGTCGGAAGCTTCAGGTGTCTGATGATCAGAGGACCTTGGTTGCTTTGCCAAAGGATGTTCCTGAGCGTACATGGTAAAATAAAATTATTTTTTGAGAAGAAAATCAAATTATTTTTACCTCTTAGTTGTTTGCTTTTGAATATTGGTGGCGTCACAGCTTGTTTGAAATCTCCGTAGAACTAAAAAACTTTGATAGGTAATTAAAATTTATATGGTATTTAATCAGATTTTTGACTAGGGCCGAGATACTGCAGAAGGAGGAAAATGACTTAGTAGTTTTTGACATCAGAGAGGAGATTTTAGAAATGGCACTAAAGATTGGCTACGAGGACTACATGGAGAGACAGACCGCCATTTTTACTGTGCACTGCGCAGCCGAAGCCTGGCTGAAGCTGATCGATTGGTAATTAAAGCGACACACAGTCATATACTAGTTTGAAATCTTAAAATTATAATCTGTTTAAACTGGTAAATGTAAATTTACATTTACCAGATAATTTTCACATTAACGTTTTCACATAAAATCCTATTCAGTCTCATCAGACTGAATAGGATTTTATGTGGACACGTTATGACTCCTAAAAATATTTGCGAATATAATCAAGAAGGAATATATTCGCTAGCAAAGCTAAGTTCCGTCAAATTCAGGAACTTCTACCGTCACGACCCTGGAGAGGATCCAACTGCAAGTCCTGCCTGTTACATTCCTAAGAGGGCAGAGTCTTGGATCCCGGACGAGCTTCCCGACCCGTCACAGAAGGACACCTGGGGGCGCCAGGATCTGACTTTGGTGGAGGAAATACAGGAGGACGGCCTGCAGAGGTGGCCCAGCTCCACGTCATTAGATCTGCCAGTTATAGAGGACATTCCGGCGGAATACTGGTAAAGATTTTAAGTTCTTATTCTTAGAAGGGTTAAATTTTGGTCCGTAAATATGTTTTGTTACGGCGGATTATAGGTACACCAATTTACGTACTTAGTAGTAATCTACTTCGAATGTACCTTAGGTAGGTACATTCGAAATAATTATAGTTTATTTTGTGGAAGATTAAACACAATCCTTGCCTCGCATTTAAGGTTCCCCGGCAAAGTAAACATTCCAGGCGAACAAATCAAACCAACTGAAAAAACTGACTACGAAGTAAGTACCGACAGCATCTTTTTGCTACTTAAATTATTAGTTTTTTTTATGTCCTTTTTGAGAATGTACTTTTTTGAGCAAAATGACGCAAATTGAGCAAAAAAGGTGGTAGAGAACTTATTAGTTGATCAATATCAGTACTGTCTTGACCTGTTTATATAAGTTTGATGACTGAATACTGAATTGTAACTTGACTTACAATAATACCTCAAGGGTTTGCCGTAAATCTGTAAAATAATCGTCCAACAAATCTTATCACTCGGAAGTATTACGAAAATCAACAGTCAAATAAATACGTTTGGATTCGTTTTGCAACAATGTTTAAAAAATATTTCGAACACCTTTTCTGGGGCATTCCTAAAGTATGATTTCCGTGCACTAGTAGAAGAAAGACGCTACTCTATACTGTATTGCACCGTCTCGCTATCACAACTTCAAAAGTCTTACTTTAAGTAGAGGTCACCAGTGGCATTGTTTGGGTGTAGGACTATGTACAGGAGTCGAGCAGCGAGAGCCAGCCGTCGTCGGAGGAGAACCTCAACACCGAGAGTGAAG
Organism: Chrysodeixis includens; assembly: GCA_941860345.1. Classification (NCBI taxonomy): domain Eukaryota; kingdom Metazoa; phylum Arthropoda; class Insecta; order Lepidoptera; family Noctuidae; genus Chrysodeixis; species Chrysodeixis includens. The sequence continues at coordinate 432,318 of OW796107.1, read as the reverse complement.
TGCTGCAGAAGGTGACCGACTACAGCACCACGGGGACGTCTGGAAAGGTACACATAGCTCATACGACAGGTGGAAAAGATTTTTTCCACTTAAGAGAAAAACTACCTAATTAAAAAAAAAAACCAGACTTGGTAACTTTTGAGACAAATCTTAAAAGGTGTCAAATCTGGTAAGCTACCTATTATCATGACACTCGCAGGACCCGTCTTGAAACACGGACCAAAAGTCATTGAGAGTCTAGACTTGCGACAAGTGCAACAACCGTGCACGAGGTCTTGTGTTTAAATGTTGTCCAAAAACAGTAACTAGGATACTCAAAACAGGCCTAGTAGTTTACAACGTTAAACCCCTGAGACTCAAGAAATACTGAAATACGTTGGTACTGAGCTAATTCTGATAAAGAGGACGTAAGTATCTTTATGTTTAACATGCATAGAGTTTTGGTGGTGGTTTCGGACCAGAACTGAGAATAGTAGCAAGGATCATATGGGTCTTCACATGGCATGGAATTGTACGGGTCCGGTGCTGTAAGACAAACGCCACCTCTGCCTTTAACTGATCTACAAGGCGCAGCGCAAGGAACGCCCTGGCCTGGTTGAATGGCAGCTGCTGCTTGAGCTGAGCTTAATTCTTTGCTCGTATGTTAGGACTCATCATACAGCGCGTTGAAGACCACGTCTCCAGTGGACGGGTCACTCCACGGCGCCGGCGACTCCACCGTCGTGCGCCCCAAGAAACGCCTCACCGAGAAGAGCAAGAGCTTCATCAAGCCTGGGTAAGGGTACTGCTTCTTGCTGGCTGATGTGAACAACCTGGTGTTAGAGTTTTAATCTCCCGTAGGCCTCTGATACAAGGCTACTGTAAATGACAATGCTAGCGACTGTTACAGATAGAGGAAAGTAGGCATAGAAAGTGATTAATTATATTTAGGGGATTTGTTGTAGATTAGATTTTACATTAGCACAACTCGCAGCAAATTCAGGAAAAAATAGTTTTTCAATCCGCATTCTTTACCTTGTATACCTTGCTTGCCTGATATATCTTGATTTAAAGGCGATGTGAGACCTTTTCCTGTGGAACAAGTTCAATAAGAACTATTAGATTGGTTGGTATATTGGTTAGTATATAATTTTGTTGTGTAATGATTTTTGACGGTCACCCTTGTGTTTGCAGCGGCAGGTCGAAGGGCACGCTGCCTCCGCTCGATTTCGGGGACTCGCGTTCACGACTCAGTATCATATCGGACTGTCGCTTGAGAAATCTGAGGTATGGAAAAACACTGTTAAAGTACCCTTAAGCCGTATTTAGGCCTACTGTGCAACTGCTGTTCAAACTTGTTATGTGTAGTTATTTGTACAGAAGCCGAAGTACTTATTACTCCACAAACCCACATAATAACTTTAATACAACAATTAAATCACAAAACAGAAACTATTACAATAGCTTCCATAATACTTAGCATATAATCATTCCGTTTCAAATACTTTTAATAGCTTTTATAGTCAGTGAAAATAAAGGGGTTGCCATGGGAAAAAGAAGTTGGGTTGCCACGTGCAAAATAACAATAGGTTTGTTGTCAATAGGTGTGCGTTCACAGAGTGAGTTCTATTCGGAACGAGGGTCACGTTGTGAGGGGCTAGAACAGGGCAGAGCAAGACAAGTGTGAGCTACCGGTTCTTTATGTGGACCAGGGATTTATTGTTATTGCCAAGGGGGGGGGGGGGGTGTTAAAAGGTTGCCGGATAAGTGCGTTGTTTTCAAACACATTATCGGTAACAACATGTATTAAAAAAACTGATCGGACAGCTTTTGGATTTTGGACTGGAAATGGTTACATAACCCGCGAGAATGCCAGTTTTAACAGCAAAAAATTTGCACCACTCTGTGTCAGCTAACTACGTTACTTTTATCAATTTTTTTCAGCTGTTTGAACGTGAAAAAGTAACAAACTGCCATCCATCCATCCATCACTCCATAATTTCAAACTTTCGCTTTTACGTTATTGGTAGGATCTATCAAATCTATTACCTATCTACATTCGCTCTTACACAAGAGAGCAAATAAAACATGTTTAAAGTGAAGCACACTGTATAACAAAGTTGGATCGAGTCGTTGAACTGCGCGCAAGTCAAGATCCTTTGTCTTGGCACAAAGCGATCCAATTTGAATGACATAAACCGCTTTGAATTAATCTCCGAGGGGAGTGAAACTAGTTGATAATCAATGCGTTATATTATGAACAAGGTTTGTTGATAACGTGGACACTTGTGAACTCCGCGCAGGGTTGCCTATGATTTGTTTTTTTTAATTTTTTCTTGTTGATATCAAATGCATCTGAGACATGTAATTAGGGATTTTCAGTCCTTTAGCTTGGGATCTTGTTACTTTATGCCATGTCAATAAGTAAGTAGTTTACTGGAAATGTATGTCAAAAAAATGATCCTTATAATTGCAACATTTGAACCGAGCATGCTCTGTTGATGAAAGATTTATTGAATATGATTTACGATGGACGTACGTATTAATTATACGTTTGATGTTTCACGTACCAAAAAATCTGCGAAAATGAGGACTTAAGTTTAATAGTGAAGTATATAACACTTTTAAAGATATGTTGGTACAATAAGAAATTCTTTTTCAGGCAGTTGGTTGTTTAATTTTTGATCCCTCATTTTTTTGTCGGTGGTAGCCCTGTGAAAGGGCGAGTGGCCCAGGTGCGCGGGGGTCAACGCTCGCTCCTCACCGCACATTATTCTATACCTTTAAATCTTTGTATGTATGTACTGCGCTCTCTGCCGATGCCGTTTATTGCTTATTGCCGTTCATTTATATACTGGTCAGACTTAGGACCTATTCGTTTGACTTAAAGGTTAACTTGAACAAGCGAGCGATTGATTTACGGTTACGGAAATTGTTTCTGCGAGGGTTTATTTGCAGCACATCAATTATAAATAATGTTTTGATGGGCTGCTCGAGTGTCGTCCATTTAGCGCGGGCCTCTCATCAAAGTAATCTGCCGAGTGCCGCCCGTCTTGGATGCCGCACTACCCGATCCACCACATTTAATTATTCGCAAGCCTATAGACTCGGGCATTTCGGGTATTACAATTTGCTTGTAATTAATTACGCGGTCGTTTGGGGCTCTGTAATCGTAATTTGATTACAAGTAGACAATAGATACAGCTTTGGTGTTAACTGAAGCCGTAAGGGTCGCGACGTAGCTGTAGCGATTCATTTAAAATAATTACTCAAATTATCAGTATCGGCCACAATTATAATTATGCCCTGAAATACTGAACGGAAACGACGGGAAAATGATATGGTAAGTAGGTTTTTGGAAAAATACGAAGTATTAATTACCGGCAGTACCTGTTAAATGATCTATTAAAAAGATACCGTCGGTGTCCACTAATTATGACAGTTTAGATGCTGTACTAGTTTGTCAGTTTATTCAGTCATCTTTCATGGCGTGAAGTATACTTCATAAGCCCATTGAATATACAAAGTTATCGCGCGTCAAATGAGATTTTCTTAGAGGGTGCTCCTGAATTCTGATATTAATTAACGCTTCGTATGTTCATTACGTCAAAGACATTGTTGATTGATTTCTAAGGACTTCCCAATTTACCTTTACAATCCAAGCTTTTGTAACGTTGTAATAAAAGAGCTCGTAAAGGTTATAAACAGTAACATTCGTATTTTAGAGGGTAAAGGTGTGTTGTCCTTTTTGGAACTATATATAAACGCTATATGTTATTAAATGTATTTTGGTGAAGACGGTATTTGAGACGAAAGTGATTCACTAAAAATACTCTTAAACTCTTTATTTACGTTAAGGAGCGAGTGCTTCACAAAATTAGGTAACGCGATATCCTCATTATAATTCTTGCTTCATAATCCCCAAAATGTCGCTTGCAATAAGGCTGATTGCACACATCGCGCCGTGTCGCGCGGACCCGCGGCAAGGCGCGACACGCGACTCGCGGCCCGCTTTGTGCAACTAAAAGCTTTTGTTCGTTACACCATGATGGATGGCCGGCCAGAGACTGTTTTTCATTTGCTAACTTGTATCGCGAAATTATTTCTTTTTGTTGATATTTGCGGCTACAATACCAAATGTGGTAACGCTGAGTTGTGTGGATTGCGAGTCGTGAGTGTATTGTCGAGTATTTTGCGTTAATGTGCGCCATATTTTGGGTTTGTGTTACGTAGTAGGTATAGTGATAAGGTCGTGAAATTGTCACTGATTACTTTACAAAATCTGAACGACGTACGAGTATTATAAATTCGTACAGTGTTGCTATAAGTAGATACCCTGCCAATTCACATTATTCGCTAAGTAACACAAATTGTAAATAGCATCTGATTAATTATATTAGACGCTTTAGACAATCATTCATTAAATGTAAAGCTCCGAACATTAAACTCATTTATTTCACTTTACCAATTACGCGGCAGATAGAGCCGTTACCGCCGGATCGTAACAAAGGGATGTTTTGTAACACATTGTCGCGCCGGGGAGGTCTATTAAATTATCGCTGACAATCCGAAGAGTCCCACAATACGCTCGAGTACACGATTGCAAACGCGTTTTAATCAAAAAGGGAAGACGCTACAATAAAGGCTATTCACTCCCTGCCCTAATTTCCGAATGGCGGCCATCTAGTGCACTCGAATAAATTAATTTCTCTTCACAATGTATTGGCTTAAGGTCGAGAATCGTTTGAGTGTGACGCAGAGCTTACTTTGTGTGGGACACGTGCACCATTGATGTAATTGATAGAATGTAGGTACTCGTAAGTTTGGTGGTCGCTCGTACGCGCTGAATAGGATTTTGATTGTGGAGTTGAAAGGACCATTCTTTGTCGTAACCGCCGCGATATTACCGACTTGTTTTCGTCTTGATGGTGTTATTACTTAACTCGAGATAAAGAAAAGCTCGTAATTTGATTAATTTCGTTTGTGTTTTTGTACAACATATACTTTTATAGTGACTAGTTTAGTTTATCGATGTGGAAATTTATTCTAAACAATTCTTGTCATTTACTAAAAATGCTTTTCTGTAATCCTTTTTACTCTCCCAAATTCACAAAAAATGTAAAAAATATTGTAAAAAACCAAACAGCGTATAATCCCCATACCATTTTACATACAAGTGCCATGGGAAATGCCTCGCATGCATACTTATTTGTATGAAAACATCAATTTGTTAGGCTATTTCCTTGCATCTTAATTTTTTACAACCCCTAGAGGTCCATATGTTACGCGGTATGGAAGGCATGAATAATAAATAGCGTTTCCGTATTGTTCAAAACTACTCGCGTGTCTATACATATTTAAATGATAATAGTTTCTGATGCTGAAGGTTCAAGAGGACTAGATGCAGTTTGAGTTGTTAGACATGTAAGTAAGGTTGGTGCTTTGCTGTGGAAAAGAGTGAAAAATATAGTTTGCATGATTATACATGTCTCTTCCCTAAGTTTATTCGTATAATTTGAAGCTCCCTAGAAAAAAAAATATAAAAATATTCTTATTTCCTTAGATATAAACAGATAGTATAATATATACTTATCATTTTGTAATACCTATTTAGAATTCCTCGCCAAACGCCAATTTCCATGAACGGACTCTATTTAGGCGGGAAAATGTTTAGAATAAATATAAGTAATGTAATAAACAGTCCTGTGCAGGGTCTGATCGCCTCTTGCTAAAGGTCTCGAATTCGATTTCCGCATACAAATATATAAATGGTTATTTGTTTTGGGTCGAATGTTTGCGTTTGTGCAATTATTGCAGAAAAATTGTAAATTTGGTCCTTGAAAATGGTGAAAGTATTGCGTATTTTTTTCATAGACCTTTTTGGAATCACGTTCGCAGTCCTTTTCTATTAGATTGAGTTACACCGGGCAGTGGCAGGAAGCTGAGACGAGTACTGAACACAACGTTATTGGGTATAACTAGATTTTGAAGGCGATTCGGGTGTTTGTTGATTGTCCCATGTTTCACAGCTTTACACACGAAACTTGGATGTATGTGTTAAGGCTTATGTCTCTACCTATATATTATTATACAGGGTGGGTGGTGTTAAAATGATTCTTATTTCCCCTTATCCATTAATAGCTGGTCATAAATGTGCATGTAGATGACGTCAGCCGTCATATTTCCCTCTAATACATTTTCATACATCATCTATATTAAAATATTTCCAGAAACCTTAAGAAGTCAATGCCATAGGTGATCGGCCTCGCACCTCGCGGGCCCGGGTTTGATTCCCGCCGCGACCTGTATAATCACACGCGAATTATACTATAAAAATATGTATATTTGAATGTTTTTTAATGTTGTAACGTTTGGAACTTGATTCTATGAATGTTGAGTGGTCGGTCGCCTGCCTACTGAATGGTTGATGGGCTGAGACTGCTGACTGTGCCCTGGACCGGACAGGGTATCGAACTCTGAACCTTTGTGTATTGTATAATGTGGAATGCGTTATCTGATGTATTAAGTAAATCTAAGATAACAGGAAAGTTACTTTTATATTTCGTTTCAACAATTTTATGGAAAGGTAACGACGAAACTCCAGATACGAGTAGCTTCATACAACATGACAAGCTTTCTTTTCAAACATTCTATGTATTAAAAATCCGCTTTAAAATACTTAGCGTAGTTTCACAGATCTAAGCATATGTATATAGGGACAGACAGATAAGCCGAAACGGGGCGTGACTTTAATTTATGCATTGTATCGATTAGCTCTACTTTTAAGCGATATTAATCCAAGTAAATATACAATTTCTTTTCTCTCCTGTCTATACAACTATAACACAACCACCAGAACCTCCTCGTAACACAGTTAATGTATTTTTTATTGCCGCGCCAGTTAATTCCGTTGTTGATCGCTAACGCTATCGCCAGCCACGACACGCGGACATTACGGCCGGATCATGTTCACTACATTAATTATAATTATGTTATTTGGTCATTAGCAGTGTACAACAAAGATATATCTTATATATAAAAATCAATTGCTGTTTGTTAGTCTCGCTAAAACTCGAGAACGGCTTAACGGATTTATCTCATCTTGGTCTTGAATTGTTCGTGGAGGCCTAGGGAAGGTTTAAAAGGTGCGACTTTTTTTTTATTTATCGTTGGGGCAGTACGAAGTCTGCCGTGTCAGCTAGTATAACATATATACTGAGTATACGCTGAGTACGATCGCCATGTTTCATTAGACGAATGAATGATGAGTGACAAATATACTGGTTTTATAAATTTACATGAAAATTAATGAAGCACATGGGATTTTCAAGGAGCTTCTACAGATTAGTTAATAGTTTATTCAATGTCTACACAAGTCATAAGTCATTTTAACGTAACTAAGCAAAACTTGACTTAATTTTAGACATTGAAAACTGGTCATTTATTTTTAAAATCTATTAAAAGATTTAAAAATATCCAGAAGTTGTTTTCAACGTATATGCATGTTTACTGAATTGCGAAACCTCGGTATTTTCGCATGTCACTACTCCACAACGATAATACACAGAAAGCGAGTGTAAACAAGAAGTGGAAATAGAAAATGTTGTTTTGTTCAGGAAAATGTGTGAGAAAAATACTGTGTTCATAAACTTAGTGCTGCAGATATGTATGTAAGATTATGTTATTCATTGGAAGGGTTGGCAGTTTTGTACTTTTCTTGTTAATGCAAGATTACGTATGCAATTGTTTTGTAAATAGTGTAGGTACCAACGCCATAAACCTACTATAACATAATTAAATAAATAATATCAAGTCTCAAGGACTACTTGCTATACGTAAAATATTGTCTATATTATTATTAATAAAATTGCCAAAAAGTCGATGCCAATGTATGTACAAAACATCGAGCAAAATACACATAAACATATTGCACACGGAAATTGATACACTACGCATTGTACCCATTTGTAAAATCACAAATATCTATCGCGTAGTATATTCTATAATGAAGCTGTCGGTTCGTGTGAATTTCCCATTTATTTATACATGGTGTTCATGAATAAGTTATTCGGGTATAGTTGAAGTATTCTCATGTACGATAGATATGCAGATGGCAGTATTATGCATACGGATTCCTTGCCGGCGGCATCTACGGATCACCTTCGAATTTAGCGGTCGTTAACTCTTGTGATGGAGTGCTCCCCATGAAAGTGTGTGGCCAGGGGAACCGCGGAGGATCATATATGTTTTAGTTGTTAATAGTAGGTGTGCTTTTCTGTGTGTAGGAGTTTTGTGGCTCTCATACATGTTTCGGATAGTGACGGCTGACGAGTATGGTAGTTATGCTTTATTAATAATTTATTCAAATTATTCTACTAAGTAGCGCTTTTTAAAACTGATCACAAATTTTTCGCTTCCTAAGTGCTCTTGCTGAGGAGAAGAAACGGTGCAAAAAATCCTCAAGCGGCACACTGTCTTTTTTCCGTTTTCGCTATAAGCGACAACATAAGCTATTAATTTTGTAAGTGATCTCTGTTCTCTGAGTTCTATTCGCCGGGTTTCATGGCGACTGCAGAACTCGTGGTGACATTGTACACTGAGCTCTATGAAAATCTAATGGACGCTTTGCAATTTAAAACGGACTCAAGGTTTTTCGTGTCGAGTTTATTGGCTGTGCTTCGAGCCTGAGGAAGACAAGTGATGTATACCTAAGATTTTATTTAGATTTTGTGAGAACTGCGCCTCAAACTACGCAATGAAGCTTCTATGAACGCTTACATCAGAATTGTTGGCGTTCTGTAAGCGAGATCACTTTGCTGATACAACCTTTATTGATATCCGTTTTTCCTTTACTTGGTAAAGTCTTGCAAACATTTACAATGCTCAAAGGCTACAAATTCCAAATCAAAAGGAGGAAGAGTACTCCTAGTCCTTAAATTGGTTTATGGTCGTAAAGTAGCGATTAACTCTGTTTAGAACATCTAGGACTAAATTATTTTGATATAATGCCAGTCTTGAAAGACAGCAGTAAATAAAACCAAGTTTCATCTCCATCATTGTCGTGAACTTACATCAATGAACATCCAATTTTCTTTGTTCTCATATTACAAATACATTGTATCTTGTTCGCAGATTGGACACCCAATACGAGATAACGTCGGAAAAAGTGGACACGCCACCGGGAGAGGTCGTCAAACGGAAATAATAATGTTTTTTCAGTATTTTTGCGTTACACCCACATTATGTAGTACAAAGTTAGATAGTATCAAGTGTAGGTTAGTAAGTAAAGGGCTAAATTGTAAAGGTAACGTATACTTTTCGCAATAAATTGGGAAGATAATCGTAGGATATTGCGTGTGTTTTGTTTATCTTACCTTGAGGTTCTTTTTTGTTTTTAGCCAGTAACTGAATAAAGTTGAACGGATTTTTGGGACAAAGTGCGTTTGAGCGCTTTATGTTGAAAGTAAAAATTGTATTGAGAGTAGGAACACTATAGGCTGAAAATCGATTACGTATTAGTGGACACATATAAAAGACAAAGAGCCAAGTTTTTTTTTGACTGTTTAGCTCAAAAAATGGATCCAAAGAGCTATTTTTAAATTCTAATCTTTTAGTGAAGTTTCAAACCCCACAAGGTTACATAAAATCAATCATATTTAACCCCCGTATCCAAACAAACTACTTAGCAAAGATTACAATATCCAACTTATAGTTTAAGCCCTTATAACTTAACGACTGTCAGTGAAGGGGTGAGCAGAGCAGGGTTATTGATCACACGTGCAGTGTCCGATGTTCGCCGTGCTCGGACACGCCATCCATCATTGTGACAGACAGACGGACAATGTTTTAGGGTAATTCACGCTTGTTGGTTTGCGGGGCTGGCAGAGATGTGGCTGCTGGCCTGTGTAGGCTGTGCCAGTGTGCCTCAAGGGTGTCGTTACTGCAAAGGGGTAGCTGGTGTGGTCCAACGAATACGTCATGAGGTTTGTATAATTTGTTATAATCATGAAATGTTGAGATACCTGTGCTAATGAGACACGCTAAACACTTCAGGATAGTAATGTGTATTTGTCTTTTAATTTGGTTATCGCTCCAAAACAAATTGCTGGATTACAGCATTTTGTTTTGGAGCGATAGGTAAGCAAAAAGTATTTCAAGGAATAAAATCTGCATCTAAATGCTTTATCCGAACGATATTTTTCGGATTTTGACAGCGAACTAAGACAACTATGCTTTAAAATAGAAAAAAGAAGAGAAAACATTTTCTTTCCCCCTTTATTTCGTAAATTGCTTATTCCTTTACAGCTTACATTGTCATAATAACATTTTTTGGCGATAAAAATAAACGCAACATTATGATTTCCATCTAATACCGCCTCGCGGTCTACGCCTCGAGTTATAATAATTTGTTTTGATGTAAGTTTTATCTGTGCCTGAGCTAACAAACGGGGCTTCCACGTGGCGTGTTAGCCTGACTGGCGGTGATAGCATCTTATCTGCCGCTGCCGTTTGGACACCGCCGTGAGGCATAGTCTGCCATAACTAGTATAGCTACAGCAAATTGATTGTATCTCTGAACAGTTGGCTTTGAATGCGGGTGTGCTTGATAACGTAGAAATATTATGTTGCCTAAATCGCTGGTACTCTGAAACTATGGGAAGATAATTTAGGCTTCTGTAGGTTAAAATAAGTTTTTGAATGTCGCTCTATATTGTATTTGCCATAGATTGCTTTTAAATTCGTTTCTCATTGTATTGTATATTAATATATTATATTCTTATCTCTCTAGAAAGAAATGGTTTCTTCCTAGATCTGTATCATTTATTAATAAACTTAGCTTCATCTTCTCTTGAGTACCGGACATCATAATATCTGTTTGCAGTCAAGGGTGAACATTTTATTAAGTAATAATTGCTACTCTAATCTGTCCTGTTCTTCTAACTACTACATTATAAACAGAGTGTAGGTATAGTAGGTACTCTCAAAATCGGTGTGTCGGTTCACAGCATTGTGGCAAGCTTAGCAGACTGTTACTAACGTGGTCGGTGGTAGCGAGCACGCATGAACGCGCGTCTGCCCAGCGATAGTTCGCCAAAGGGATGCCGGCCGAATACTCGGAGATACACATCGCTTAACCAATACCTAGTTAGGTAGGTTGTAGGTGAATTTTACGGTTAAGCTATGGTTTTTTGTGTTAGATATACAAGAAAAACCTCTAATAATAGTTTTGTCTATAAGTCTGCAAGCAAATTACAGCGTAATTTGCAAAATGGTTCGATACATGTCTTCATATCCAATGCCGAACTAATTATTTTTCCAGTCTCTCAAATAAGTGTATATAAATGCACTTTCAATTAGTTCTTATTATTAAGTTAAGATATGGAAACTGCAAGAATTATTTCTTCAAGCATGTTTAGAACATAATTTACATCCGGAGATAATTCTTGCACCTTGTTTTGTGCCTCTACAATAACGGGCTGGTTGCGTTTGACAACTTTTAATTCTCATTTTGCAGTCGTTTATGAACTAATTATAATTGAGTTGGTATCAGTTTAGTATCAGTGGGGTAGGCAGCGTAGTCGGTAGCATGATTTACAGATAATTGCTGTGTAGATAATTGCTTGGAGTTTTAGGAAAACGCTAGCCGGTCGGTGTCGCTGTCTGTTTTCAATGTATCACGACGTTTACATAGAAAAGAGGTGTGACTGGATAACGATGTTGTTGCCAAAGACTTATACGTAATCTTTGAATTAGTGTATTACGAGGCTTTCTGAAATACATAGCCGTGCATAGGCCGTAGGTACGCCTACTTAGAATACAGCTGTACCTTTCCTTTAATGGACTTCTGCTTTTGTTTGATTAGAAAATAATCTTTGTGCTTAATTGTAGGTTAAATCCAGTCAGTACTATAGCTCGTATGTACCTATTATAACCCTTATTATGGATGTCAACAATTTGGAATAGTATACTTTGAACGCGATGGTATCGAAAATTCACTGCTTCGGGGACATAATTGCCCGACACGGCATTCAAAGTCTCAAGTGCAATGTTCTCGTGCAACAATGTGAACAAACACAATCGTGATACGCAGCAGTAAGCCGGCCGCGATACCGATCGCCTTGCTGCCTCAATTACGGATTGTAGGCAGAGATCCAGGCTACATCCTACAACCTAACCTACACACAGACTCCTAAGACATGTTGCATGTCAGACAGACACGCCGCCGTTTATTGTATTTAGAGAATAACTAATAACTTTAAGACGTAAACCGTTAACAGATAATCATAATTGAACAGAATATTGTTTTTATGACATTTTTATAGTTAAACTTTACTTTAGTAAAGTACACTAATCACACAATTCAGAAGATATATAAACTTCATGTAATTTTAAAAGTTACCCAATAAACTAATTAAATTTCTATGTTTCCCGCTGTCTCCTGGCCTACAGGTTCCCGCCGGCTCCCGGACTTATGAGACCTACACGTAACGGACCCGTGGAGTAACGGGGGTTTATGGAAAAATGGCGGCGCGGACGGGTCCGCTCTCCTAAATAGGGTTATTTTAATAGCTCGTGTTATAGAGCAAACCGCATTTGTAAACAATCTTCACCATTTACTAGATGGAATAGATTCATTATCAATTATGTTTCTTCATTAAGATAAGAAACGTTTCTAGCAAGGATTTTCTTTATATAAATTGACATTTTATCTCCATACTGATATATCGGCTTACTGCCATTCAGATCAGTCAACTACGGATAGCACTTGAGATTTGAAGCTTAAAATCTAAATATGAACATAACTTTCGACCTTAGGACCCTAAATCCGTATCTCGTGAATGTCATCCAGAATACATAAAGCCGGGATACGCCGGCGCCCTTCAGAGCGGCGTGTATGACGTCACGTCCGGGGTTGATGGTGGACCGCACGTGACGTCATCCCGTACACCTGACTGTGTTGCGCACACGACAAGGATGCTGGGGATGGATGGACTGATATATACTTGCCTTTGGAGTTATAAGCAGCTGTCGTTACGACGGGGCTAGTCCATAACTTGGCCCTTGTGGAGAATTATTTGCAATATGTTATAGATAAGTGAGAACAGAAAAGGTGAAGTTTGATTGGTTCGTCTTAGCACAGAAATGTGGATCGAGAATATCCGTATGAAGATATTAAATGTTTAGTTACTATTTGTACGATTTTAACTATAAATCGATGAGTTGCAAAAAAACAGTAAAAAGAAGAAAGAAAAGCTAGAACGATAATATTTACCCAAAGGAAACACACAGTTAATATAAGGACAAAACACGAGCATTGTGGTTACCCCACACATTTGTCAATGTCGGATGAAAATTGTCGTTCATCTGGATATTTACGAAATGTTCGAGAACGGAGGCACATTACATCTAGCTGAGGAAATCTGATGGAATCCTGTTTTCAATATGTCCTCATGTATAAAGCGACGCCTCCGACGAATACGAATGAATAGACGTGGATGGCGTGTTTGTCGATCACCAGATTTACGGCGGAAAAGTTTTATATCCCCGAACTTATAAGGCTGTCTATTTATATGGAAATTTGTGAGAGAATGCTCTAGCCAGCCGGCGCGGGGTGCAGTATCTTCATAAGTGAATAGGCCTGGAGAATTCACAATCATATCTACAAGATGATGTAAGTACAAAAAGATCAACATCAAAAATCAAAAGACTACTCAATTTCTGTAAATCTATTATGGTCATGATTATTGAAAATAAAAAGTAAGGTGATCCCTAAACTTTAAACCTATTTATAGTTTAAATATCTCTTGACGATTTATTTGTTGTCCCATTTATCTATGTAATACCTATCTATAGACACAATCTTATAGGTACATAAGTAGCGGTAAATAAATGTAAACGAAAACATTGCGTTTGAAGATAATCAGAAACAAGGGCTGTACAGGATATGGAGCGAAAGTTATAAATAACAAGGGCTGTCGGCGCACTGAACAGAAATAAATAAAATTTCAAATAACAGGATGAAACTACGCTTGGATTGACTAACGGTGGATAGGAAGACTGGGGAGCTGGGAGTAAATTAAAAATCGACTGAAAATTTGTGATAGTTAATTCTTGTTTATGAGGAGTTGGATAAGGCTTTTATGCAGTTTGTGTTATTACTTAAACAAACTGCATAATAAATACCTCGCAGACATAACCACATTGCTACTGATAAGAAAAACATGGCGTGTTGTGTAACCAAATAAATTAAAAGCCTGGTATAAAAGCCATTCAAGAAAAAAATATCCGAACAATCTAAATTAAAATGTGTTACATATCCAGCTTACTCGAATCCTGGTATTCGTCCGCGCTTAGATGGATCAATTTGTTTTGAAGCTGACCCATCTTTGATGACGCCATTCCATAATAAATAGTCGTTTATCCTTGGAGTACTGCGGGACTTGAAAGAGCACGTATTCAAACATCAACATTTTGTTAGTACCGCTCCCGGCCGCGCCGCTACAATCCCACTGTTTTCGTGTTTATAACGACGCGCCATCTTAAGCGACGTCACAATTTGAAACGTATTTCATGTACTTTCCTTTGTGTAAAGTCTTTTATGATTTTTGTAATAATGTCGGCACATTCCGGCGCGCAATTGGCTGTATTTTTTAAATAAGTACCGCACTTAAGACGCGGGCAATATTTGTGGAATGTTTTTGTGCTAAACGATTACTTGAAAGTAGCATTTTGTCGAACTGTTTGTGAACTAAGTGCTTTGGGTTTCCGACCTCATGTTTCTTATTTCGGGCAAACAAAGGGCCTCGTAATTTTATGTAGACAGACCTGCGTAGTTATATCTACTTCATGTAGATCAAAATCCTTTCTCTTTGTATTCACCGAGTCTGTCAGTTTAAATCTATGCATCTAACTACAACCTAACTTTTCTTAGTATTTTGAACTGTATACTATTACCTGATCAACTAGTACTCAAATCACACTTGAATATTTCCTTTATCTTTAGGTTAAAACGTATCTAAATGTATACCTATTAAATAAAGCTGTGCTTAAGGCGAACCGACAACAAATAAAATATTTATAAAAACGTTACGAACGGCTCACCAAACAACTCGTCCCGATATACTCGTTTATATATTTAAAAAATGCTCGCTTATTTGTATTTCTATAAATAAATATTTATCGAGCGTCGCTTTGTGAAACTCTTCAAGCGTTTCTCGTTAAAATAAAAGGGAGAAAACGTTTCGCGATTGATAAAGGATGAGAAAATGGCCGTCCTTTTACTGGTAGCTACCGCCGCCGCCGCGCCCGCGCGCCGCCCGCGACCCGCCCGCGCGCCGTCGTCATGGGGATCAAATTCTATTTATGGAAGACGATTTTTTTCTTTTTACCAAATCTTTGTTTGGCCCTTTTGATGTGATGGACGTTTGCTGTTTATTGACCTTTTTATTGAAAATTTTCATGGTAATCTGAGGGAGAGAGTACCTATGAATTTGATGGGGACTCTTTATCTCCTGAGTTAAGCTTCCGAGCTTTATTTTTGCGCAGTCCCGGTCCTTTGACCGAAGGAAACCTACTCAGATCCTTCTTTCACTAGTTTGTATTTCAACGCGTCTTTATACGGCTTCACAAATATTTTATTGACCGGATAATTTTGCACACAGATCTTTTATTAGAAGTACTTTGGTACCATTATGTAATTATCGGAATGGTTCATGAAAAGTCAAGTGTTAAAGCTTCTGTACATAAATATTCAAAACAAATTCATTTTTAGTTCAATCTCAATCAATAGTATAATAACAACTCTATCTGTTCCAAGTCAAAAGCTAGACTGAATTAAAGAAGTAATTGGATTGTGCTCGGTCGTTGTGGGGTCTTTTTGAAAAGGGTTGGAAAATAGTCGTCATTTTATATGTCTTAAATACTGATGATTTCATTGATTACTAGTTAATGGTCCTTTCATTAATAAGACCAGGCGTAATAAAAAATAAAGTTTAGTTTAGTTACACATCGACGTGTAAAACTTGTAACCCCAAAATAAATTCCAAAATTAGTTAAGTACATATTCAGGAACTCCTAAGTCCGGTGTAATTAAAAGCTGGCCAACAATTTTGAAGGGCGTTATTAAGCCTGGAATTTCATTCATGAATAGGTATATGAGAGGCCGGCCCTCTGGCCCTCTGGCCCTCTCGGCAATGATGTCAGTCCCTCCTACTAAATAAGTTAGCCGCCCAAATTGCTTTCCAACGTAACTTATAATGCGTGTCATTTTTGTAATATGTCGCCCGGCAGGTATCGCTGTGGACTGCTTTTTAATTTTGACACGTAGCGATACGCATAATGATGTTATTTTATGGCCTTTCCATGGTTATTGAAATATTTACGCTGGGCGCGTCTTTTTATGGGTAGTATTAGTTAATATTCTCATATGAAATCAGCGCATTTTGTGTCACATATTTACTAAAGCTAAAAATTATAGCATAACACGCAACGCTTAATTAAGATGAGGGAGGCTCCAGTCATGCGACCCGAAGTTAATTTAAAATCTAATAAGACGACATTGATTTTAATGGCTCAAGAAAATTTAGTGGCATTAACTCAAACATTAGAATTGCCAACATTGACATTTCCTTATAATGTTCAAAATACCGGATCTCGTGACAAGGAATAATACTCATTTAGGCCT
This sequence comes from Chrysodeixis includens, assembly GCA_941860345.1. Taxonomy (NCBI): domain Eukaryota; kingdom Metazoa; phylum Arthropoda; class Insecta; order Lepidoptera; family Noctuidae; genus Chrysodeixis; species Chrysodeixis includens. The sequence goes on along the minus strand of OW796107.1, from coordinate 415,655 downwards.
AAAATACCGAAATTATCACAATTAGAGAAACAAGTTTGGAAGTAAAATGGCGCGTATCGGTGAGCCGCAGCACCAGTGATGGTAATAGGAAGTCATTAGGTCCCGGCCACCTCGGGAAACATTCAATAAATCCGCCCAAAGCCCTGGCTCTCAAAATTTAATAAATTGTTAACCATTACAATGTATTCGACTCCATTTGTCAAATTACACCATCATTTACATCGCGCCTGTATCATTTGCGTTTAGAAATTATTTCTCGGGTGCGTAGTACATTGCTTGTTTTAGCGGTCGTTGAAATTGGATGGTTGTAGTAAAACGGCATTGTAAGTCGAGAATATAGAACTATAGATATGATCGAATTCGGTTAGAGTAATGGGAATGAAAAGGTTGATCGCTTTTAGTAGAAACATACGTTTGTGAAAAATGAAAGAGTACGTCAAAAAGTCGTGAAAAAGTCAAGTTAGTTTCGTGAAAGTAAGTAGAGTTAAATTTTACCTTTGGGTAAAAATTACCAAAGGTTACCTTTTACCAAAGGTTACCTTATTTTTTTTTGGTAGGATGGGCTATTAATTCACGATTGCATTATTTTGTTGATGGATTGTTTTAAAATTTTAGATGCTTGATATAATTTTAGGATTTCGAGGTTAGCTGTGCAAGTAGGTATGTAGTTTTTTAACATGCATTTTTTGATCACAGTTAAACTAAGTTAGTAACTCCATTCAACAGTTTCCTAAATTATATTTCATTTGGAAAAGCATAATACGGTAATAATACTTATTATAAACGCACATTAGAAGATATCAAATTCTTTACGTCTAAAGAATGTATGAAACATCTATCAAAAACTGCGGGGAAAGTTGAAAACATTTTCATCGACAATTGAAAACTATCTTTCTATATTTCATTTGGAAAGGCATAATAAAACAAATGTGAATCGACCGTGTCCGCACCAGATAGCCCCCCGTGTACCCTCGACCAGGAGATTCGTGTTCCAGGCTAGTTTCTGGTCTCGCCTGTAATTAATAGTGGCTATTATTTACCGCGCAGCCCATATTGTGGCCATTCTCATTCGTAATTTGGCCCACAATTGAAGTGAGTTCCTTTAATTAACAGTCCATATACAGTTATATGCGTACTGGGTACCATTTGTTTGCTGATTAACTTATACGGATTCTGGGTGTAGAGTATTGATCAGGCCTTTAGTAATGGATGGCTGAATTGGTTTTTTGTGGCTAGAATATCTTTGGTATTGGTGTTTACAGTAGATATGCGTTGAATTTACAAAAAAACAATATTTTGCCCTTACAAAGTTCTACTGGATATCGGATTTTATTTCCCAAATTAAGCCTAATATCACTTAGTATCAATTATGTAAACTGCTTTTTTACAATTCAGACAATATCTTTGATTAGTCTCAAAAAAACACAATAATCCTTAGTTTCAATATAAACGATAATATTATAGTCTACTAGCTGCTGCCCGCGACTTCGTCTGCGTGGTGTTCAAGATGTGTAGTGCAGTACAAAAAGTAAAGCTAAATAATGTTTAATGTCAGCTCCCTAATCCTGTTCCGTTCCAAACTACCTAATTTCTTAACTTCCTTATCCTAACCTCTAGTCTTACAAACATATTTGACTGTTAGTTAACACTGCTAGTTTTTTGCTGTGGCCACTATCTTGCACTGATTTGACAATTTGGATTGAAGGACTTGAGAACGGGCGATGGCAAAGAAGTGTGCTGGTCTTTTACTGGCTAAACCGCCGGATTGCTTCACCGTATTCTATTGTCGGGGGCCACGGGAACGCTTTCGCAATCTACCGCAAGCCCCGACAGGAGAGCTCTTTTTAACGGGAGCTTCTTCATTAATGTGGAGCCAGCTTTTGCCAGCCCTTATTAAGAGGCGCGTGGAAGCACCACGCATTCCGTCTTAGCCTTTATCCAGTACAGTAGACTGCCCTGAGACTACTGGCGTAGGTTATTTATGGTGGTTGGAGGAGGGCAAATAAGGCCCTTCTTATATCCCTTGCTCGTCGAACATGGATCAGGTGGTCAGATGAAGCCTGCCGTGCTTTTTCCACTTTTCCTTGAGCGTCATCACTTCTTCGCAGAACTTGGTGACGGCGCACTAACTACCCGCGGACACTTTGGCCACTCTAGGATGTGTGACATCGTCGTTACGAAGATGTCGCATTCTCACTGGATGTGAGAGGGGTCTGTATACCCAAATTTGCCAAATTTTGTTTGCCTACCCTTTTGGGTTCTGAGACGGTTGAATGCTTTCCGAACAGGCCACTGCAAGGTGGGCCAGTCGTCAGGCCATCAGCCGGGCGGCAAATGTTCCTGAGGTAGGACATAAGTAGTAGGTGGTAGTTGTCGATCTGCCCAGATCTTGCACCGGGCTCGAGTTGGAGTTGCAATAGTAGTCAGTGTATATCGGAAAAAGCTCTTTTGGCTCTTAAGTCTACCCGTTTTAAGTCTCTTCTAATGTCACGAAGAGCAATGCCAACCAGGAGGAGAACTTATTGTGCGGGGTTGGTCCTTAACAGTCAGATATTATTCGACACGTTAGCACTGTGCGCTGTGGTGCGGAGAACAGCAGGCGCTGCTCCTCATTCATCTTCTTTTTCGTTTTCTTTATACCTTTGACAGTATTTTTTTTTAAACATGTCTTAGTGATTACTTACATGGTTATCAAAGTTCCACGTTTTTAATTCCAGTAGTTTGAGCTGACCCGACTGAGCCTGTTAATGTTACGTACATACAAAACAATCGCAGGAGTACGCATGCGGGGCATACTCGTTCTCGAAATTTAATAGACATGAATGCTCGAATATCAACACACTTTCACTTATGCAACTACCCTATACCATTGCAATTGGTGCACAATTTTGTGGTGTATAGGTACTATCAAATCTTCAAAACCACGTGTCACACACAACAAAATTGCAGTCAACAACTAAGTAGTTAATTAAGTATAGTAAATCATTTACCGTCCACACAATTTTTTGTTTTGGTGTAGTTGGTTTTCTTTCATTTCATATCCACAGCTCCTCCTAAATAGGATGAGACTGTCCTAGCTTAAACAGTAAGTATCATATACCAGATACCATATAAAAGTATTTTAAAGAACAATTTTAGGTATGTTAAAAAAATTCAAGCGCTTCTTACAATACTTTTGCACTACCAAAATAGAAGAAAAAAAATGTTATGCTTGACTGAGATTCGATTCGTACTCAAAAATTATTAAAAAAATAAATAAAAAAAAATGTGTGTCGAAATGAAATTTGAACTTAGAGTAAAAAAATACGAAGCTCGTACTTCCCTGAGCCCGCTATTTTAATTTCTATATTGTAAGCCAAATAGCATGTTATTATTAATGTCAAACATAAAACCATAGCAACAGTATTTTGGTCGCTATGGTGACATTTTCAGTTACACCAGATACGTGCTCTTTAAAAATAAAGGTTTATTGCTAAGACCCCATGGTTAATAACCTGATAATAAATAGCCTATATGTTGTCTAGACCTGTCCTTAATCTTCATGCAAAATTTGAATACTAAATAAATCATAAATGATTAAGTATCAAAACAGCAATTACTTTTCCACGTGTATTTAATGTAATAAAACAAAGCGTCCATTTTGATGCGCCACCGTATTTTAGAAACCATTTGATATGTTTTTCGGCCTTGAACCGAAACAATGGTGTTTGCTATCGTGCTCAACATAGTTAATCATTATACAGATATTACAGTAATTCTATTTGAAAAGGTTTTAGTTTAACTAAAATGGATTATTTACTCGGTGAAGACCACAAGCGTTGGCAAGCATTTTGGTTTTGTTGATGAAAAACCTCCTAATATTAACTTGATGCGATTTTTATCTTATGACGTACCTACGATTGTTATCCCTAGCCCTTTTAAATTTTGTAGTTTCAAGCCGCTGCATCAGCTCATGATTGTAGACTCCGATTGGGTCCAAAACTAGTCAGGTTATCCCGATAAATATGCGTGAGTTAACGTAAGTAAGTATGAATCCGCCTCACAAACTGTAAAAACTTTTGTTTCATTTTGTGTTTATTGTGCTAACACGTACTAGCAGGTACGTCAAGGCCGAACCCTCCAAACAAAACTTTATTGATGTACCACAGTTTATAAATATAATCAATCTTAATTTAGGAGCAATTAGTCCACATACACTTTAAATGACTATTTATTAACAGGCCAATTTTTCCCTTCTATTTCTTTATTTTTCCATCTGAAACTTCTGTTCCCGATTTGTACACATCTATATTATAATTTATAATGTTCTCGTCTGTATTTTTGTAGTTTCTATTTTGGTGCTAATACTTAGCGTGTTCACTGAATTGAGTTCAGGGACCTGTTACCAGGAACTCTTAAAACAGTACTATTGCAATTGTGAAAAAGAGACGCCGCTCTTCGTCGTGTAGCGCGCTGTCTCTCTTCCACAACACCAACAGTTTTACTGTTAGAGGTGGTGGTAGGCTCTCTGGAGTTCGTAAACTGATGTAATGATGATGGATGAAGCTCTTCGAGTCTTCATCATGTTTCCCATCGGGAGTAAATGAGAAGTTCTGTGTAGTTTATCAAAATATTTACTGATGTGCTCATTTTTAGGATAAAAGTGTTCTCCGGTAGTTTGTTTTGAAATAATTTAAAAATAGTGCTTTAGTATTTGTTGTAATACCTACGTGTTTTGAGGATCTGGGGTCACTGCTAAGAGAGGTTTTGATCTCTGATACATTTCTGAAAACGCCTTGACTTTACAGATAGAACATGTTAATTATTCCTTACTAAAAGGTTTTTAACTTTTCATAATTTTAAAACGCTTACCGAAAGCTCTTGGTCGGTTCTTGGTATTACAAGAGATATTTCACTAATTACCCTTGCGTAGAGCAAAGGCAAAGTAATTCTTCGTTCTTCTAAATACAAGCAATATGGAACCTATGTAAAAAAGGACCATTGTTCCGAGTATTACTGCTATAAGTTGAAATCGATAACATAAATCAATTACGACAATAACCTTTCAACATGTTCGGCATACGGGGGTCGGATATTGAATCTCTTTGCGAGCGATTACATGAAGAATGCAATTATAAAAAGTTTAGGGGCTGTGGGCGAGCAGTAAAATAAATATATGATTACAATGTTCCCCCACTAGCGGTCCTGGATTATACAAATAACAGGATAAGAACACATATAAAACTCTATTCGATGTCGTAATCTATGCTATGCAATTTTTAATTTTTAAAGGATGGTTTTTTTAGAGCCATTATTGGATTACGGAGTTTTAGTATCTACAACATATTTATAATCATAAAAGTATCTTAAATTATTTTAAGTTTATAGACGAGACTGACTATCTTACCGAGTCAATTCTAGAAGTTACTTTTTAGGTGCTTAGTTTATCTTCCATCCCTAAGCAATCAATTCCTGTCACAAGGCATCCAAGTGCGTAATACAATCAAACATTACCGCAGTATTTGGCAATGTGTTGGTACATCGTACGAGCTCCCCCCCTCCCCTCCCTTACCCCGCACGTTGTGACGTAATGCCTCGCAAGGGGGAGGAAGACAACTTATATGGGGGAGCGGTTATTACGCCAAGAAGGATAAATATTAAAGGTTATCAACAATGGTAATTGCTGGGGATGCATAGAAATATCATCGGGGCCCTGTAATCGCGGCATCGTCACGTGCGCGGGTTGTTAAGGGACGCCATTACTACATATGAAAAAGGGAAACATAGCTTCTGTAGCTAAACTTAAATGTAGTGGAATTAATCACGTAATTACTTAGGTAGTAGAGCGAGTTGCAACTTAAGTAGTAGAACTTTCTTTTGATACATGCTGAAAATATTAGAATTTGTTTGTCTCCACGGTGAGTAGATTCTTCTGTTTCCCGCTTTTCCATTAAATACAAATGTGTAATGCCAGCCTATATATCCACGTTCCACTGCTAAACAAATCCCTCTTCGAATAAGGGATGGTTTGACCATTGATCACCACGTTAGTTCACAGCGAACTCATGATATCAAGCACCAAACATAAAACGATAATGAATTAAGAACCTCACGAATATTTTCTGTGATTTTTCCAAAGCATTTAATAGCTAACTTAATAACACTGACCTAATTTCCATACTTCACTAGGTAGGTACCGGAAAATTATCGTTCAGCTACCGAGGAGCAAGCCCGCGTGTAACAGTTAGTTCGCTAGCAAATTTCCTAGGAAAAGAGAGTGGTACCGGTCTCTCCAGTAATCACTTAATTACATGCAGTGTGTGTAATTTCACAGTTTTCCACAGCGAACTAATATTCAGGTGGCACCGGCTAGTTTCTTGCCGTCCCTTACTTATGTGCAATTATGTATAACTGCTACTTTTACGATCAGCCTTATTAACAACATTATATAATGCGGCCATTTAACGTTGCGTTACATTGTATTTATAGTAATTTACTCGTTTAAAGTATGCTTCCTTGGTGATTCAACGTTTAGTATCGGATGCAATTGCTTGAGAGAGTTTATACAAACACGTCCTTATTTAACTTTCTGTTTTATTAGTAAGAGTACAGGCAGCTAGCTTAGCGCAATTAATATTATGTATTTATTTAGGTTTCAATCGAAAGTTGTATCTTAAAACTTCTTGTATGATGTAGGCAAACAACTACACAGCTATCCTCTACTATACCACGCACACACAGCCTGGAGCCCTGCCTGCCCCCTATAGGCACAAGGTACGTACTACGTATCCTGTCGTAGCGAGCGCTCAGCTAATTGTATTTGTTCCGGTTTCCGTCGAAGCAAGCAATTTCCGAACAACCAGCTTACCGAATAAACGTTTGAACGCCTGCCGAAATTGTTATAGCAAAATTTTGGCGTAATGCAACAATGTCATGTCATGTTTAAGCGTAATGGTGTGTTAATATACAGTCACGTTAGGAGGCTTACCGTGTATAATACACGTCGTTACTTTGCTAGTATTTTGACATTTATGGAGCAATGATTATGTAACGGAATAGCTCAAAGCACTTAGGTATACTGTTTGCTTAAAGGTTACAAGTCCTGGCTAACGTATTCACAAGTGTCAAAGATTGCAAGCCTGTGTCTTATTAGCCCTGATTATATACATACTGTTACGGGAAGAACCTTTTTTCTTATAAAAAAAATAAAGAAAATAGCGGTATTAAAACACACTTAATATAGAAAAAAACTCTTTCCCAAACTCCTTTGTTCCGAAACTCATGAAATAGCTGCCAAAAATATTCTTATCGAACGTAAAAACAAGAAATAAAGACAAACAAGGGAAAGTTGTATCGAGAGGGAATATAATCGCTTTACTTTGCTCAAGAAACAAATTCTAAGTAATTCATACTTTAGTTATTCGCGAACGATGAACGAATATGTTTTATATAAGGTACTTACAGAGGAGAATTTCCAAGAAAATAATCTATCAGGATATTAAATGTCGCCTTGTTTATCTGGGACACAGGAAAAATACAAATATTATTATTTAAAGGGACTTCCGAAGTCGTATTGGGTTTACTGAGCTCGCTCGCAAACCTAAAGGTTTTATTGCGCAGGCTAGCCCGGATTGCGAACGAGTTTTTTGTACATCCCGAGTATCCTGAACATACGGTATTTAGATAATACGTTTAGATACAATTTAGAAGAAAGCTTTTTAATTGTATAACTAGTAATATAAAATTATATGGTATTATACGAAAATAATGATCTTTTTGCACAAATATTTATAAATCTTAGCGCAAGACTCTTACTTAAATATTTTGGGCTTAGATTATGTAGAGTTAAGCCTACATCTTTCCATTCAACACGCCAAACTTTTTGTTAGTCACAATGATTACATAAAAATAAATCCAACATTAACCAACCCTCAATGAAGCTAATACAGAGCTTTTTCAGGACAGATTTATCAAAAATTATCTATATGAAATGAAGATCAATAGACAATAATCTAACTGGCAAAAAGTCACTAGAACCCGATAACTTACTTGTACTTATTGTTTTCAAAAGAAATCTTCAATCTTGAGTCCCGGGGGCGCGGAAATAAAAATGCCCAAAATGTACATAATGGGAACGATAAGAATATTGCGTTCGGTTCCCCGCTGGAAACAACACATTATACCCCAGAGTACTGATATTATCTCCACAAGGAATACATTGAACGGAAACTAATACGAGCCTTAGAAAAAAAATTCTCACACTGATCGTTATTATATGGGGAATTCAAATATATTCACGGTACATTGTAAATGGAGATTTTATTTTAGTAAGTAGGACGAGCTTAGGGAAGTTTTCTAAATGATATTAAAGAAATTGGAACCTTCTCGAGCAAAATTAGCCTACATATTTTGAGGACGAACTAATTTAGGGCAACACCAGACCTTCGGTTTTAAATTGGCTTTAATAAAATATTAAACTTCGTGCTATAATTAATAAATTATATAAAATATTTGCTTCTTTAAATCCAAAACGCAGCTCAATTTATATAGTTCAGTAAATTTGATCTCCGTAGAATCGTCAAGATTTCGCCTTCTCAGTGCCTCAGTCAGGCCAGTACCGGTTGGTATCGTAGATCTCTAGGGCAGGCGCAGCCGCGGGGCGCCACTAACTGTACTCCAAAGGTCACGCCGTAACTAGTACCATGGAAGTACCAAGCTGGCACCATGCTAGTACCACTCGAATCAAAGATAACCAGCTTTTTAATTATGTGGATATGTCTGATGCAGAAAACTAACAAAGAAGTTTCTATTTTATTTTAATTAAAAATGTACACAAGATAGAATTAATGAAAGCTTTCATTGTGGTTAGTTGTTGTTGAAATCAATGCTTCGGGTGAAATGTGACTGGTCTGTGAAGGGCTTGTTGTAACGTATTTGAATTGATAACAAAAACGCTTTGATTATGGACTATGGACGGTAATGATTTTGAACTTTAGGCATTGATTGTATTTATATCTGTTATAATTACGCCCGTTACAGTTTTATCATAGTTCCGTGATTAAGGGAAAGGTTTAGCCTTTTGCCAAATATGTACAACATTAGGGTAACCTCTTACTGCCCTTAAGAACTATCAACAGACCATCATTATGTAACTAGCCAAGCCACACCTGCCTCATTCAACTATTCAAAAGCCTCTAAATCGCGTGACAAACAGCCAATCATACAAAGCTAAATTGCATAGCTTAGCTAATTAAGGCACAATATACCGTCTGAAGCGAGACGTACAATTTACGCGTCCACTCTGCTTTCCTCTGCTGGCGCCGGCGCCTCTCATTAGAAAGGTAGCTGATGTATTGCTCAACGTCACTCCCTTTCCCCTCCTCTCCCCTCTTTTCCCCTCTACTCGGCTTTGCTGTAACCCGTTCCCTTAGCTGCGGGCACGGCGAGAGTCATCACAAGTTAAACTAGATGCAGAAGGCTCAATTGTCAGATTTGATAAGAGAGTATATCCTGAAAAAGACAGGCATTGGCAGCTTTATGTTGCGGGGTTCCAAGCCAGTTAATCATGTTCACTGGTAACGCGAGTCGGTTGGATCCTGGCTTATAGAAGTTGCATATTGAAGGGTATTAGAGGCAGCTTGGTTAATAGAACCATGAAACTTGAAAAGGAAACTGTTCTGAATGTAATATGTAATGTCACATGTTAGTTTCACAAAATGAATTCCAAACGAATGTTTACCTGACAAAAATCAGGATTAGATATGGATTAGTCAGAAGATCGCTCAAATGTATAGAGATGACAATACTGTAAATGTATGGAGATGGTGTAACTCATGAGAACTCATGTAAGTCACTTGATTTATCGAAACGAGCTGTTGTTTCCAATTTTCCATACATCTGAGCTTTTTCCAATGACGTGAATAGTTGTAGAAGTTTTACTTGGTTAGCAGAACTGTTCCTGGTTTGCAAAATACAAAATATTGCTTCCTTATAACCATAACTTTGTTTTTTTGTAAATTGATTTCAGTTAACCTTCTGTTATTTCTATTGTATGTAAAGTTATTGATATATTCACGTTTATTGATTTGATAATAAACTTGTCCCTTCCAGTGTGCTGCACTGTTTTGGTTGCCTATCATAATAATGTCCAGTTACATTAGCTTGATATTTATAACATCGAGTACCGGAGGAACAGGTAGATAGAGGAGATAGTACCGTTTGTTCGTTCATACATAACTAAGTACATTTCACTAGTGCTTTATACGAAGTGGGGAAATAGAACTAGGTAGAGTAGGTGGTGCTTTTCTTTAGTTGTGATCGTTCAAGTTCTAGACAACGGCTGTTTTGCCCTTGATTCAATTTATAAGATCTCGAGTTTTGTCGAAAAGAGTAAGTATTGTCTTGTGATCTCTTTGGAAGCCTGACATAAATGGTTTAACGAAGATTGTATTATGTTCACCACAAATCACGAAGAATCTCTACCTTCACCTAACAGTGGCATTGAGCTCAAAGATAGCGTTACTTAACGAAAATTATAACCACGGTAGCTAATATGTTTGTAAAAGCAAAATTTCTCCATCATCTCTTCACAGATTTGCATGCAATATTAAAGTACTGTAAGTAGAATATCCATAGCACACAGTATACAGTTAGCAAAGATCTTATACTCACCCTTTTTGCTCCCTTATTTATTGTATAAACACCATCAAAGCAAACAGAGGGTGGCAACACTGCCAGCCATTTGTCTTCGCGGAATTATTATTAACATCGGAATATGATGTAACATGTAATATGTTGTTACGCAAAGAAAGAATATGAACATTTGTTTGGACAACGAACAGACAAACAGGACACAATTTTCATTATGTTTGATTCGGCTAAGTGTAATTTGGTAGGCAAATGGAGATTATTTTTAGGATCAAATAATAATTGGGATAAGGGCAGGAGAATGATGATGATGACGATTATTTTTGGTAGGACAGATTTTTCAAACTCTTGTTGCCAGTGATTATGAAATCATTTGAGTTCTATAACCATCGTTCTATTTCACTGTTCTAGAAACGAATCAGAAGAAAAAATATATAATTTTAAACAAAAGTGTGCCGACGCGAGTACCGAGGCGCACTCAATAGCTTCAGGTGATAAACTTTTCTAACAAAAAGCCTTGGAAACTGTCTCCCGTGAAAAATATCTCTAAAAGTTAGCAAGTAAGACAATGGCTCCCTCTAGCGGCGCTCAAAAATTACGAACAATAATAAAAATAAACAAGTAAGTGTATAAATTACGGAGTCCCTACAAAAAATCGTTTGTTTCTTTACGGAGACTTAAAAACTTGCGCGGTGTACTTTTCTCCTATTTTTTTCTGTAGGGTTGTCACGTAAATAATGTAGACTAAAAGATATATTCAATATCGAATGTTCAAAAACACTTATCTTGTACAGTGTAATTACACTGAAAGATTATTATATCAAGTGTTTTCTACCATAAAACTGAAGAGCTCTCGAGGCGAGTCAAACGAAAATCTCAATGTTTAAGTCGAAAGGTTTGTCTTGGTTGCCCTTCAGCTTAAAGCTATTGTCGATTAACTAGCTATTTTACACCTTCAAGTGACAAAACAGGACGAGGCTTAAAGACAACTTCAATATTCCTAGTTTTCAACGTATCATACGAATTTTATTCCATACTTTTTTGGTTCCAAATTTCATAAAAAAACATCCATTCGTTTTATCGTGAATGTGTAACAAACATCCATTCATACTTACAAACTTTCGTGTTTTTAATATTAGTAGGTAGTAAAAAAGTGGGGATGTAAAATAAATGTTGGCCGATTTTCTGACGTAGGTACTGAACGCATAATTATACAAAATTTCAAGAGAATCGGTATAACCGTTTCGGAGGAGTACGGTAACTAACATTGTGACATGACATGGAGTTTCTTGCTGGTTCTTCTCCATAAGAATGACATTTTGGAACCGCGCTACTAGACTCAGTAACGTTTTGAAAGTGCCTGAGAAGACCGAAGTAAAAACCTTTTGATTTTGACATGTTTTTTTTATCAGATGTACTTTGTGTCAGCCCTACAGGTTCATTACTTAGGGCGGAGCAGATCCTCCCGATAGGATAACATGACTGTCGCCGCTTCCGCCTTACATCACCTGAAGTCTGCGGACGCTGAAACTTATACCTTTGTTTTTACGTATTCCTGAACAGAATTACTGTGAGAGTTATTATGTCAGAGTTTCTTAATGTAGGGTAGATTAGAAATGCAAAAGGCTGGAAAGAATAAGGAATAGTTTAAAAATAACAATGACTTGTAAAATCATGTACATCAGCTCAGTATTATTTATTTCTTTTGTCAATCAATCAAGTTTGTTATTTTTTTTTTGTCAAATCCTATCAATTTACTTATCGTTTTCGTATAATAAACATCCATTTGGTTTTACAATGCTTCAAGGATTGTCATTAAAATAAAGGGTAAGCCACACCAGGAGCCTAGGGGGTGGGGGTTGGGGGGGGGTGGAAGAATGTCATCAGATTGTAAATCAATCATATAGTAAAAAAACAGTTTAATTAAGCTCTCCAATCTTCTACATTTTTCCACCTTATTACAATATCCTAACATCAGACAATAACACCATCTATCTATAATAACTTACTGTTCGACATATACTGGCTATGAAGCCATCACAGCTTAGTAACAACCTAACGCGTCACGTAACCATAGCAACCGAGACATATTTATTTTCTGACACCATAAAACATTTCCATAGATGCAGCGACCAACTCGGCTTGGAGGGAAGTCGGAGAGAAAAGTGTTTATGTAAAAAAAATAACTAGATTATCAGCCGTACGACTTATATGCAACGACTCAACTAAGTGGCGTTCTATAATGTATTGTTGTCTACATTCAATTTGACAATGATAGGGACGGTATGAAAGTCAAAGGTGTCATTTTCTGTGCGTCGGCAATGCGTGTGGTTGATAGGGTTTGACAATAATTCGTAGACCTTAAATAAGAAATAGTTTTTCTACAAAATGCACGGTTTTTCTCTTTACAGCTCTTCAACATTTTAAGTAAGGCACTGAATTAAAAAAAATAAAACTCTTGAAATAAAATATGTGGTGATCTTTTTTAATATAATCAATAAGGTTTACCCAAGCCCCCGTTATGTAAAAGTTACGCGTGTATAAATCATAAGGCATCAAACATTAACACACGACTTTCTGAAATGATCAATTATTATGGACTGTTTCCGCAAGCTTATAAAGAACACATACATCAATCATGTCCGAAAATCACCGAATAAATCATTTATACATTTGTTTATACAAACATGTAAATAAAACTCCATTGTCCAGCTTTGATAAATGACTGGACAAAAGCGATTAATAAAATCAATCACTTGTGTGATCGTCTGTCCGGCAATACGCGTCATAAGTTTCTGTTGACACGGCCACCGCCCACGCGACACACTGTTTATTTTCCATACACACATACACTCATACAAGCCATACTTCAACATGGGGTGGTCGACTCGGTAAATATAAATTGGGAGACTGTTTTCGGAGATTTACTTCACGCTTATGTTAAAAAACTGTCATGGAAGATTACGTACTCGAAGATGTTTTTTTGTTGGCGGAAAAGTCTCCAGCAATGGTATTAAGGATATATCGTGATGGCTGCGGGCTATATGAAGCTTTAAGGATACTCGTCGTGATCTGTAACAGTTTAAAATCAAGGACTGGAGATCCTTGCCCAGTAATGAGGTTTCGAAACATCCTACTAATATTGCAACCGTAAAAGTTGGTAAGTATCGATAGATGGATGGATGTTTCTTATTATTCCACGGTCAAACGACTGGATCAATTTTGATGAAATTTGACATGGAGTATGCTGACACCTTGGATGAACAAGCAGGCAGGACGGAAACAACTGCGTCAGAGTTACACGCGCAAGCGAAGTCACGAGCAACAGCTAGATTTAAATAAATGGTCTTCAGTTAAGTGACAAAAATATCGTATTTTAAGAATAGTTACACGCACGAATAGTATTATGCGTAGTCTGATCAGCCGTTAAATACTACGTTTTCTATAGTAAGTTGTCCACGTGAATCTCCCACGGCATTCCCGCATGTTACTTCTGCGTGCTAAGCTAAAGCATGTGATAGTACTATTACGTATTAGCAACAAATGCGCATTTCTATTGCGATTTATTAAATAATGTCTCATTGTTATTACTTAACTTGATATTAATAATGATTAAAACAAAGTCCATTTGAGATTATCGGTCTGTTTTAATATAGTTACTATAATTACATGTGTGTGTATTTATAGCTGGTAGCGTAGTATTGAGATGTGCCAATAAATTGTACAGGTAAAGCTACACGTGGTTTTCTGGACTATGAATGGGTGACCAGTTGACCACTAAGTATCGCGCTCTCTACGAGTCTCGGATAGCTTGCTAAGCTGTTCTTTCAGTAATCTGGCATCTTAGGTATTTGTCAGTACTTAACTCCTAGTAATTTTTTTATTGTCCTATTGTACCAAGTTTACTTTTTTCGTGGTGCCTATTTAGTGTTCATTCTGTAGGTTAAAGGTCCCTCTAGAATAAGACTTGACTGATTGAAATACAAAAACGAATTTTTGGTGTTAACTCTAATACTAAACAGCTAAGTAATAAAACTTAAAAAATAGTGAAAATAATGTCATTGTAGTATATCAACATAACTTATAAATTTTATGTAATTCTAGCACAGTCGGGTAATAATAAATGTCTTTTTATTCGTTATCGTTTCAAAAAAAATTACTCAACGAACAAAACGTGTTTGACCGACATATTGTTTATATTATAATGCTCAGGGATAATGTTATCAATACTATATTATGTGTTAGCTATTTATATTACACATATGTAAACATGAATATGATAAATAAGGGCTACGATGTTGCTTTAGGATTAACGTTAATACCTATTAATGTTCATTGCTGGACAAAGTCCTGCCTTTATATTGAGGACTTAATGATCCTTAGAGTATCTTTACATGAAATAAAGATGGGTTCTCCCGGAATGTGAATGTGTAAAAATGAAAGTTCGGCGAAGAAAATAATAATAATAATTTTGAAATTTATTAATTACCTCATAATAAATGCCAATTTTCTGCCGTGAACTTTAATAAGGCAACTAAATAATTACTATTTAAATTTACAGCAAGCCAAGCTGTGGAGTAGGTCATATTTTTTCTTATTATAGGTGCATATTACAGGATATTCTCTTCATAAAAGCACCTTACTATATCCAATAACAAAACAAAGTTATCTGTTATTATAAAACTGGCGTCGTCCCCGCAGATAAGCGGTTATTTGTCTATTTGACGTCAAGCCGGGTTATCTGCGTCACCTGAATATCAGCCCGGCCCCCAGATACAATGATGCTATTCATGCTAGAGGTCTGGACCTATCTCTATTTAGGTCTAGACTGAAGAACTTTCTAGACGTCTCGCGTCGTACTGTTGGAGTCAGCTTATATCAATAAGCGTGTAGGAGTGTAATTGAATATCCTCATTACATTTACTTAGCTGTGGTTGGTTATTACTTAATTAAAGTCTACCAGACATTATTAAGGCGCAACTAGAGTCAGTAACTTTTTGAAAGTATCTGAAAAGGCCTACTCGAAACAAAATCCTTTTGATTTTGATTTTAAGGACGCTTTTTAGAAATGGACTAGGCTTGAACGAATATTGCGAATTCAATAGCTCTACATTTTGAATTAAGATCCTCTGTGTATCCAAATACTGGTAATATACCTCTATTCCTGCTTTATATGGAAAACAACCTTTGCCTAGTAGTGATACTACTAACTCTAGGACATACTTGGCAGTCACATCATACCACAATATACCGAGTAATGAGTTCGGAGCTCGTCACGGCACCGGCGGCACAGGTTCAGCTGTTATAACAGGTCAAAAGCGATATCTGTTCTTCCTGTTCCTGCTCCGTAAAAATAACAGTACACGATATATTTTACTAAATAACAGTTAGGTTCTTTTCTACGTACTATTTGTCAATACGATGGAGCAACATGTTATATTATACAACGCGTACTGTTTTTTAGCATAGAGTAGGAGAGCGCTAAGTACTGCTGAGTGGTCGATATTTATAAGAACAGACATAAGTTACTCGCGAGAACATCTGTTATCTATCTACTACCTGTGATTCTGCCTGTTATGATAAATACGCCTCTTCCCTACACAGGTTCAGCCAGGGCGGCAGTAGCGACGTAATGACGGCACGCGCCACTAATTGACACTAGCTGTTTATTGAGCGATATCGCATTACCCTTTGTTTGTGCCCGGATTCATTACTTATAGATTAGGCTGGTTCTGGGCAGTTATTATACTAAGTACGTACTCCAGTGATTAAAACGTTAAGGCTCGATTGTACTGTAGCCGAAGAAATCCATGAGGATTTACTGTTGAAAAAACGTTTGTCAAAAACAGCGTAAATTCGTTTATTATCATTTTATTTAAATGCTGAAACCACTGAGTTGCAGCAAAAGAGTAACTGAAAAGGTAGATAGTATTTAGAAAAATGAATTTGATGAATAGTATAGAGCTTATTTTTCATGTAAAATCTAGAGAATACCGTCTAATTGCAGTTGTTTATCAAGAATTTTTAAACACGACTCCTGCGTAAGTGTCTATGATTTACTTTTTAGTAAGTTAGTCTCACTCTCTCCATGGCACAAAATCCATAATATTCTTTTCGACGACGCCTTACAGAAAACGAATGCAATTCAATACCCAATATGACTTCGGCTAACACATCCAGTTTCGCTATATTTAGCCTACTAAATAATGTAGGGGCTCTCACAGATTTCTCAGAACGGCCCTAATGCTTAAAGGGATTTGGGCGAAACAGGAGGGATCCTAATTGTTTCTTAAAAAGCGTTTCTTTGTCCGAGGGTTAATCCCGAAGGTGCGGAGTGTAAGGCCCTTGTAAAACTTTTGCCTTTTTAAAATATTACTTTTAATAATTGAGGACTTGAAAATTTTAACTGAATTAAAGTCGGTCTATTTTGGGAGTTGTATTTTTTTATAGGGAGGGTTAATCTTATTGATTTGGATATTATTGCTTTATTTAACAGTCTTTCTAATTATCCGCGAACAAACTTAAAAGAACATATATACGTCGAATTGAGAGACGTCTTCCTTTTTGAAGTCGGTTAAAATTACTTTTTTTTTAATTACATAAATCCCTTAATTATTAGAACATTATTTAGTGCTCTACAAGAAAGTCTTTGCTCTACTGTAATGCGATGTCCTATATTACATAAATACATACAGTAAGATGCAGAAAAGTCAACATAGTCTACCTACATCATCCGATTACAACAAACAATACAGATATATCTTTAAAATAATATTAGTACTACAAACAGACTGACATTACAGCATAGTACTATATAATAGCGTAAACAAACACGAAACCACGCAGACAAACACAGATAGTTGCATAACGTCGAACACGTGTGGCCTTGGACGACACTATCTCTATATATAGCTGCTATATATGTACATATACACCGACATATATATTGTATATGTAATATACTAGGATTGTATTACATTAGTATGATCCACGTGCGTCTGCGCTGGAATAATAGCTATAGTTTATATTCACTCTAGTAATAGGGTAATTAAATTGTAGATTTTTTTAAAGATTGCATGTAGATTGTGGTAAATTTAGATTTTGTCTGATGGAAAAGTTTCTTTAATATTTAATACCCGTATTTAATTATAGTATAGTATTTTTTTAACTTAATTAGGTAAAGGTAAATTGGTTTGTAAATATGTAATTATTTTTTGCATTTACCTCAAGGTATAATTCCATTAACGCCTTATAATCGTCTCATTTGGGGATTTGAAATTATTAAACACTTTTTAATTTATATACCTAATATTGGAAACACATAAATGAACTTGTTTCGAGTATCTTCAAGATGTGTCAAGATCTATATCTGGCATATAAAGAGCTCCTTCGAAAGCTTAATTTTCGGCATGTCATAGGTTGTCTGAATAGTGCTGTAGTTAGACCCTGAATCAACAGTTTTCAAAGCCTTATCACAGAATACCATAATGAAGAATAATAAACTGGCTGGTTAGCGGGTCTGACTGCTACCAGAGGTCGTGGGTTTGATTCCCACCCAGGACAAATGTTTATAAGATGAGCACGATATTTTTTTTGTCGGGGTGAATTTTTTTATATGTATGTATTTAGATGTATGTATATCAGTTGTCTAGTACTCATAATACAAGCTCTATTTAGTTTGAGACTAGATGGCGTTGTGTGAAAGTCGTGGAATATTAATTACATTCTATTATAATAATTCAGCTGCAAAGAAGAAACCCCTTTGTTTAACAGACACGCCTTTCACACTTCCAAAATACTCGTAAATTACGTATCCCTTTATTTTACGATAATTTTCACAACAAACCAGTATTATATAAATCATAGCTAAAGCTATGTATAATGGCACAATCGCTTTGTTTTCAGTCAAACAGTCTGGCGTCCACATGAATCATTAGCAGATATCGTTTTATTGTTTGTTATGTACACAACACATGTACTCACATACTTACATGTTATATATAGCTATGTTCTTATGTTAAGCAGATATTTACTATTGTTATGTCATGAGTCATTACAATGATTTATTTAAAGTGCTTGCTAAATTGTCGTTAAGTCATTTTATAGTATTTTGAAGTTGAATTTCAATTAGTTTAGGTAAGTATATGTAATGTATAGTTGTATACAGTATATTACACGAGTATTATACATATATAGAAAGATTTTATCAACTTGGTTGGTACTTTGATATCTCAGCGCCATCTTTATTTTTTCAATCTTTTTTGAGATATTATCAGTTTCCCTGTGTTTTTGTATCTTATTTTGCTTTCTATGACGTCTTTACCAGTTTATACATTGTAGTTCTTATTTCACATTGCGGTCTAGATTTACAGCCCCGAAATAAGATTATATGTGTGAGAAGAAAGTAAAAGACAGGATACCCCACCGTGGACACGACCGCGACATCCTGCGGCCCGGCGTTGTGGCGAATACCCGCCATTTGTGTGGAACATACACTATAAATAAACTGTTAAATGATGAAATAGTGTTTTGTTTTTCATTTGACTTTTGCGATTTAGTAGTTCTGGCTTTCAAAATAGCACAACACCTCACGATTGAATGAAGAACTAAGGATGAAATGTGAGTCTGATATTACTGCTTTTAAAGACTTTTTACTAAGGGTTCCTAGACTATAGCTACTCGTATTTTACTCTTAGTTGTAAAATATTTTGTTAGGAATGTAAACAATTACACTCTTGTTTCCTATGTTAAACGGCCACCGTTCACTGTACCAATCAGGTCATCACACCTTAAAACAAATAAACATTTAAGCAATAAATTACGATAAGTGTACAACCAATTAATATCCTAAAGGATGCATCTATTTTGTCAGGCATTCCCGGACCTCTTAATTATAATTTATGTCTAACAACATTAACAGCATCGTGTGAAAAACATTATTTATTGTTCCAAGCCCATATGGGCTGTGTCTGTGCCAGTACCTGTTAGGGTAAACAATACAACACGCTATGGTAATTAGCGATAGTGTTAATTATAGCTAAATATTTTAATTTGGATCAAGGTGAACTGATTGATAGTATAGTTTCTACGTCTTGTATTTGTTAATGTGTTGTTTTGTATAAAGGTATGGGAATTAAGGGCTTTTTGTGTCATTGCTATTTTGTTTTGTCTACTAGGACAAGATATATTGCAATTACCATGTATCTTTAGTTACAAGTTTTATGTACTTTTTATTTTAATTAACTACGCGAATCTAGGGACCTAAAAAAACAACAAAAGCAACTATACATGCTGACAATGGCCGCAATTTGTTCTTTAAGACAGGAAAGCATCAAACCTATTTTGTCCTAACCTCTTTCAGTTCACCTAATCTATTCGCCAAACTAAACAAAATCTGATGTCACGCAAGCACCGCGCTTATAACCCCTTAAGCAAACTCTGGTCAAGTAATTAATACAAGTGGCGGCCCGCTGGAGGTTCATCAACAAACTTGTGGGGGGAGGGCAAAGGGTGGGGGTAATCAAGTGTTTGCCTATCCCCGGATGAGCCGCGCTCAAATTTTAATGGATTCCTCCATGTGATGAGATTACTTCACGCTCATTATAATGGACGCGTTTGTTTGTTGCTTTAGGGTTTCTAAACCAATTCACTTTGGTTTGGTAAGTGTATGTACCTACTGTCTTGGATCCCGAGAGGCTGCTGTGGATTAGAGCAGATGTGTCTCGCAACGAAAGTGTCGAGGGATTCTGTTGATACATACGTTTACTTGTCCTTGGTTTATACTTAAGATGGTGCTACAGAGAATTTACTTATAACATCGATACTAATGATTAAATAGAGATTGGATAGTAAATAATTAACACCACCATTTGAGATCGTACAATTGATTTCATAATTCACCAATCTATGTTGCTAACCTTTACTTTAATTGAACCTTTGATCTTACTTACTGTTTCAGTTACCCACAGATTCCATTGTACAATACAGTTATTAATAAACACAAGGAGTGTTCTGTTCGGCTGTTAGCTTTATCGGCCAAAGAGGTCCGATGTCAAAACAAATACTCCACCGCCCGGGGTCACGTGACTTACTCACACACACACACCCGCGTATTTTTATCACAACCAATTAATTTTATGATGTTTACGTAGGTATATATGACATAATATATTTGTTGTTATGTGGAACCATCAACCAGGAAGCGCGACCTCGAAATATTCGCGAAAACCTGTTTACTAAACTATTCCATATCAAAAATACACGCTATTTGGACCACGTTAGATTCAATTTGGGTTGCTTTCGGGCTACTGCTGATTGGGTACGGGAATATAGCCGCTATTTAACAGTATTTAAGAATGAAATTTGAATTTTTAAATCCAAAGTACAATCGCACAATAACTAACACGTGTTTTGGATCACCAAACTTCCTTTACATTCAACTTAAATCAAATTCGACTTTATGGCTTTGGAATAGACTTTGTTATGAGTGTAAATAAATGTTGGGGAATGTTGTTATTTAGTTGGACTCAAGGCTGAGTTGATATGGGAGCTATCCACATGTGTGTTATTTAATGCACCATTGGCTATGGCCGGTACTATGGCCACTACGGGGCATTCGCTGACATGTATTCGCCATTGTTTTAATTTATGGGATAAATGAGTCACCATAACATATTGTTGTTTTTGAACGTGCCCCACATACTCGCAATGCTTGTTTTCCGCTTCAGATTACCAATTAGTAAGAGATTTATTCATTTATTTACTTATTCATAGAGTATTATTAGGATATTAAACACCTATATATTGTTTTTCTGTAATCATTGTTTACGGCAAAAAATGATATTATTTTTTTGTAATTAATAACTTATGTGTTTTTTTTTTATTATAGATCGACAGTTTTAAATCATCGCAGTTTAGAATAGAACTACAGATAAAACAAAAGATATTCCGCGGAATCCATTTAAAATTCAAAATTATTTATCGCCAGCCAGTAATGAACCCACACCAACGAGTTTTGTAATAGATAAATAATAATGAGACAAATAATTTGATGTAAACAAATGGTTTGCAAACGGCTTGTTTTGTTCCAGAGATATTTGAATATATGTTTTATTTATTTTGTTATTGTGTTGCAGGCACTTGCGTGTTGTTGTTGTAAGTGGTGGTGGTGACTGAGAAGTCCGTGGTTCGATACCCTGAGTATATTTTGATGCGGTCATTTCCGTTAGTAAATTTATGATGACATCTTCAATTACGTTTTGTTTACTGTATTTTCTACAATAAATTGTAACCTACAAGGTGGGATTTCTATCTCGATTTATGCCTAAAAGATCATCGTTCTGGGACTCTTGATCAAAAACATCTTTTGTTTACCATTCTTCAACCTATATGATAAACATCCATACCTGTGACGTCAGCCAGTCCTAAGATAGCTCCGCCTGCTTTCAATCAACACATCTTCCTCATCTCAACTATTCTGTCACATCATCTATAAATTAATTGGAAGCCTTTAATCTTGAAAGAACTGACTGTAGTGTAGCTATAAACATTTATTCGTCATAAAATGTGGACGGGACACCCGGGGTTCTATTTCCGTGATGCGTGTGGTCGCTAAGGCCTTTAAAATTCGTAGTAAAGAGAAGGAAATCTAAGTCAAATACGTAAAATAATAGTAGATAATAACGTAAAAAGTTATACAGACGTCTTGTGACGAGGGAGAGAGTTCAGCAATGAAGATCAGTACAGAAAATCAGATAATTACGTGTTAATGAAAAACTTAAGTGCTACTATTTTAAAAATAACTTTCACTAATGCTTGAAATAACCTTTGAGCCTATCAAATAAACAAATTCTAACTGAAAACTTGTCAACAGCTCTGTCAGAGCAATGACACTTCAGTATGCTATTTCTGATTCTATGCCTACGACTATACAATACTACATACGTAAAATTACTACAACTACTGTTCTTGTTGACAACCTATCTCTGCAGTCAATAAAAGCAACGCAAGCTATTATAACGACTCTCATGACAATACGGAAAAAAAAGCCGGCAAGTTAAGACGCCAACCGAAAATACATCACATCGTAAAATCCTTGTATTCTACAACAAATCAAATACCACAAGACTGTTACTATTAAAACGTCAGTCAAAAATACGTTTCTGAATCGTTTAGCTAGTAATAGTGCCATCACACACGCATTTGTTACTAATAAACATACATATTTACTGACTACTACTCGTAAATGGCTTCAATCGTTAAACTAAGAGTGTCAAACGCTTCCTTGAAGTCTTTATTACGTCCCTTGAAGGACCCCCACGTAAATAGATTTGAAAGGGACGGGAATAGGGCGTTTTTATTGCAAGGGATTCTTTGAAGTCATCCCGATTGTATATTTTTTTCAACATTTACTTACTAAATAGTATCTATTTATCCAAAACCTTCAGTGGTTTCGGAGGGAAATTCAAATGATATGAATAAGTTTAGTTCTGTTCGTCCAATGCTATTGTCTCATATTTGGAAGTCGTCCTTTCTGTATATGGCATGACCGTTTTATAATTTATCTTTTAATTAACTAATTAGTTTGTGCATAATACAAGCTTTAATTACGTATCAAGGTCCTGTCTTCAAATTGATTGAAAAAGTCGATTCTGTGTCAGTGACAAAAAATACAAATTAACAAAGTATTTATTCGCGTCTGCATGTTAATGTAACATTGTGGCATTTTTTGCAGATATTAATATCAAACAGGCAGCACGTGACGCTATGTAAGTACCTACAATACATGTGCTTGTTACAATTATCATAATACTGCAAGTATCCATGTAAGCGATATCTGTACATAATGCTGACGCTCACACCGACGTAGTCACGTGCCAAACTTATGCTTATAACTTATTAATTTTATTCGAAACTTTGTAATTAGATCCGTACGAGTATGCTTACTATGTAGTTCTGTGTTAATAGTGTAAGTCACGTGACTAATTAAGAGATTAAGGTAGATACACACGACTGGTTATTGATTATTCTCTTTGACTTGGCTCGTTCTAATTAGCTGGGGGTTTAATGCTGCAGTGTATACAAGGGTATATCTGGTACACTGATTACTATCTGATGTTATGTATGTTGTGTAACCTTGTTAAATGTTGTTATGATAGCTTTGTAATTGTTGTATTATATTGTTATTGTTATGTAAACTGAGCTCAAATT
Source organism: Chrysodeixis includens (assembly GCA_941860345.1). Classification (NCBI taxonomy): domain Eukaryota; kingdom Metazoa; phylum Arthropoda; class Insecta; order Lepidoptera; family Noctuidae; genus Chrysodeixis; species Chrysodeixis includens. The sequence continues at coordinate 391,820 of OW796107.1, read as the reverse complement.
ATACACACTTTGGTTTATAGGCTGATTTATGGTACATGTTATATCCATCTATGGTTAACTTTGTAGATTGCAAATAAGTAAGCAGTTAACCAACCGCATTTCACTCGACATTACAAATCGCGAACACTAAGCATCGGGTACTAATCGTCTAATTTAAAATTTCTGCAACACCTCGACAGCTTAAAATTTGTGCCACGTTCATTCGCTCGCGTTAATATTTCACTGCTCACACATCAGAATACAAACAGCCGAGTAATTAAGTAACTCAAACAAGATAACGCTTAAGATGAAAACTTTTAACTCCTTCCGAATATCCAGGAAAGGGTTTTGCCGTTTACGTGCCAACTTACCCGTGTTCGAAACATGCGGTGCCAAATGAGCCGCGAGTCGGTTACGCTACGGTGTGAATGAGGAACTGACGCGGTTTTAAAACTAGTTTCAGCTGGTTTATTGTAAATAAGGTTATCAGTTAAAATATTAACGTCTACTGCAATTTCAATGCCATCACAAATTCTTATCGAAACAGAATTTGAATTTATTTCTCTCCAGTTCACTAGTTTTTGCTGATAACTATTTGCTCTGTACGGCGACGACTATTTTATCTGCACATGCAAAAAGTGGTTTTAAACCTAGTCTGGAACTGATATCAGTTTCTATTTAAGTTTATTTGGAATATTGTTATTACAAATTTATCGCTATTATCTTTTCCTTACACTTAGACAACAGGATATTCTCGTAAGCACATTAGGGAATGTCGCTCATGCCTTGCGCCCCATAATACTACGCACAGTAAAACTTTCGCCGAATCATAATTTGTAATAAGTGCTGAGACACTTCTCTAAACACGAGCACTCGAGCACTTTCTACGGGACCCGCACCCGCGGCGAGTGTGCTTCGCATCCCAAATGGTGTTTCAACTAAAACTGAAGGATTTAATTTGGTTATGATATTACCTTTAGTTTAATAGCTGACGTGAATATTAAGTACTTCATTGCTTTGTGCCATATGTGTTAGTTTCTATTACGGGGCGAACTGTTTGCATATGGCTGGAGCGTTACGCTTGCTTATTGGGAAGGGGTAGATAGCTATCGACTATTGTATTAACTCATTTGTTTTATGATCAAGTTTGAAATCCTTTTGCACATACGAGTATAAAATTGGATGATTTTCTTTTGGCTATGTTTTTCCCATATAGCTCAATTACGCTGAAACCACAAAATGTTTTGGGTGAACTACCCCGAAAAAACGAAAAGGTTGCGATACATTTACGTCACCAACATAACTGGTAGTAGAAAGTTATTTTTATGTGGCACCAAGTAGTCCCGATGTAATTTATAGAATATTTAGTGTATTTTAGCGAAAGTTGCGGGAGGGAAATGCTAGATTATGGCTTAGAAACTAGGCGCTATAAATAACGTAGTTCGATGACTTGAGAAGCAATGCGTTCAGGCACTCGTACATGAAACTTTAATTAACATGTACTTTCTATTGGTAGACGTATCTGGAACTAACGCGAGATTCATTTGAGATATTCGTGGGGAGCCGAGGTGGTTAATTTGTGTGTTCTCTGTATAATTGAGTGCTCTTAGTGTCGTGGGTTTGAAACTTTTTCTTCAAGAACATGCTTTTTATATCAGAATCAACAAAAAAATGTTCCTGGTTGAAAAATCATGAAACATGATGTATAGAAATGAAATACTTACAAAGTTAGTGGAATTGTGGCTTGCCGAATATTTTTCCGACTGATTCCTCTTTTTCGAATTCTTTCTTCCATTTTTGTTTCCTGAAACGCCAAGTGTTGCCAGCTTTACAATTAATGTCGTTAGGTATATATGTACCTTTAATATAAGAATACAATTTCCTTGTCTACATTTTATCTGAGTGCTGTAGGCGTCTGACTTTCAATTAAGTCCCTGTAGACTGTCGGACCCTGCTCCTTAGAATAAAAACAGGGAAATTTCATTTCCTGCGAGCTGTTTAAAGAGGGCGTACTGATAATTAAATTCTTTATATTTTAAAGACGCCATTCTTTGTTTTATGTGCTGAAGGGGTTCGAACCCCGGAACAGCCGGCTGCGTCGCCGACAGGTATTTGTTTTGTGCGTCTGTCTGTGTGTCATGTTAATATCAGTTGCATGATACGGCAGATTTTGGGGTGCCTACTTCTTGCCGAGTCGATGGCAATCAAATTGTGTCGGCGCAGAAATTGATTCGAGTATTACAATGTCAGTAACACTACCGAGATTGTTTCAGTGAATTTAATCGGTTGATTGAAGTTATCCCTACTACGAATCTTTGGTCGTGGTGAGCAAATTATCACAAGTTTGTCATTTTTGTTTACAGTCTATCCCTCAACACATTAGTGACGATGTTCACGGAAGTCCTTTTTCAGACATTCAGGCAAAATTCCTAAATTCTACTAAATATCCCTTTAATTTCTATCAAACATAATTTCTGTAGCGTTCAACCTTCTAATAAGACATGTCTCTTTGTCACCCAAATTTTATTTTTGGCGTTCCGGTACCAATATTTTCCTTACAATTTTCCCCTGCCAAGCATACTTATACATCTTTTACCTGCAAATATAAGAGTTGGTATAAATTACAATGTACCTAAATAATTATAAAGAGCACATTGAGCTAAATAAAAAAGCATTTAAAAACGATCATTTTAGTGGCAATATGCTCGTCCAGATACAGAGATACTACTAAAAATCTCTAAATTAAGCCTGATCATTATTTAGTTAACAATGGCCCTAAAGTCAAAACAAATAAATCACTCGTAAAATTGTGTCAGTAGGCCCTACGGTCAGACAAAGGAACATAGGATACCAAAACGGGTTACCATAACACAGAGCCCCAAGGCCACTCGCTCAAAAACAAGTTGAATAATAAGTAAACCAAACTGGTTGGAACGTGACTCAAATAAACGCGATTAATTATATTGTGAGGAACTACTTGTTTGGCAGTAGGTTAGCCAAGATCGCACGGAATTCGTGAAAAAATATCTGTAGGTATGTTTGTCTTTGTACCTACTGTACCTCTTTATAGAGATGATGTGACTGTTGGTAAGCCAATTCTTATTCCTTTTGTTAGACGATTCTTTAGTGGTTAAGTAAGTTCATTTTTAAGTTGGTCTCAATCATCTATGGCTATACCTAAATCACCTATGGCTATACCTATTTTTTTGATCTTTAGGTGGGACGTCTCGCGAAGGATGTTTGCTGTCGTAAGTATAATGTATTTTTTACTGCATTTAGATCAGGCCAGGCAAGTTTTTGCTTCCCGTCGGTTAATTATAATTAACAAAGTTGACAAAAACGTCAACAAAAACCGTTTCGACGACACGAAAGCCTTGAAACAAAGAACCAGTTTGACACACCCTCGCCGTTTCATGCCGCGGATCTATATCTATGAAAACCGCAATGTAAATTAAATCAGCATTAAATTGATCAAACTCCTTGCTAGTATATCTAGAATTCAAGATGACCTTGGCAAAAAGGTTTTTATTACTGTACGACAGAACTCTAAAAGCTTGGTTAACAAAACATTGTTATAAAAACTGTAACCCATCTGGTTTGAAGTGACCTTCGTATAATTTGCACATAACTATATATGTTCCTCGACCGATTTCGGCCACGGCGACCTCTTCACTCTCCGTTTTACAGTTCCATTTGTCGTTGATGTGCTCGTGCATGGCTCACATAGCCGATCTTATTACTAAATGTTCGCGCACAATGTGGGCAGGTCAGTACACCATTGCAAAAATTGTATGGTATGGCACAAGGTGGGCGTGCTTTTAATTCATCGCGTCTAGCATCCAGTTCGGAACAGCGTTTGTCCTCAAAGTCTTTGACTCTGGTCTTTACCAACGTCCTCCATTCTGGTCGTCGAATAGCCATTTGTTCCCATTCTGAAGGCTCAATATCGCACTTTTTCATATGGCGCTTCAGCACATCTTTATACCTGAGGAGTTGCCCGCCATGCTTACGCTTGCCCTCCTCAAGTTCAGAAAAAAAGATGCACTTTGCTGTACGCTTATTCGCCATTCGTGATAGATGTCCACACCAGCGGAGCTGTCTGCGCATGAGGTAGGCCTCGATCCCCATAATGTTAGCTCTTCGCAACACTTCCGTATTTCGGATGCGGTCAGACCAACGGATGTTCAATATTTTGCGCAGACATTTCATTTGGAAACGATCCAGAGCTCGAATATGGCGGCAGTAAACCGTCCATGACTCCGATGAGTACAGCAGGCTCGGCAATACTACAGCCCTATATATGTCTATTTTAGTAGCCAGCTTCAGGTCATGTGAGCTGAAAACCTTGCGATCCAGTTTGCCGAATACCGCGGCTGCGGCACCGATCCGACTGTTGATTTCAGCATCAAGGTCGCACTTTGATGTTATAGTGCTCCCCAGGTAGCGAAATGTATTCACCTGCTTTAGTACGTCCTCACCGAGTTTAATGGTCAGTGTCTCTTGACCACGGACATCTAAAGACATCACTTCCGTCTTTTTGACATTAATCTTCAGACCGAAATTTCGACAGGATTTGTGTAGATTGGCCATAAGTCGTTGCAGGCCTTCTGGGGAATCAGTTACAAAACACAGATCATCTGCATAGACAATCTCAGTGATCAGTGCGTAAGAAACTTTGGTACGAGCCTTGAGCCTGGCTAAGTTAAAAAGATTGCCATCATTACGGAAACGTATGCGAATTCCTTCAGGAGTTGTCTGTAAAACTTCCTGAACCATAACTGCAAAATATAACGCGAACAGTGTGGGCGCAAGGACACAACCTTGTTTTACCCCACAGGTAACGGGGAAAAACTCTGACTGATCTGCGTTTACAGCGACACAGCTCTGCATATCGTCATGAAGCAGTCTTAAAAGTCTAACAAATTTCTCTGTGCATCCTAGTTTCTGCAGAACTAACCAAAGGGCTTCTCGCGGTATACTATCAAAAGCCTTCTCAAGGTCAACAAAACAGAGATACATATTGCGACCCTGTTCTCTGCTTTTTTCTTGTAGTTGACGCAATGAGAAAATGGCCTCACAGGTACCACGGTCGGGTCGGAAACCAAACTGGGATTCTGGCAGGATCTTTTCCGATAAATTTCTAAGTCGATTCATTAGAACTCTAGCGAAGACTTTTCCCGGAACTGAGAGTAAGGAAATACCGCGGTAAGAACCGCAATCGGCTCGATCACCTTTGCCTTTATATAGAGCCCGAATGAGAGACACTTTAAAAGTGTATGGGACTTGTTCTTGTTCCCATATAGCGGCAAAAAGTTTCCAAATCGCAAAGTGCAGGTCCTCCCCACCGTACTTCAATAACTCTCCCGGTATGGAGTCCACTCCAACTGCACGATTATTTTTCTGCTGTTTAATGGCCAGAGTAACCTCCTCTAGGGACACTGGCTCGTCAAGCTCGAAGGCATGAGACTGTTGAGGTAACGAGCGAACGTGGTCTATGTTGACAGAATGATCCACGTTAAGTAGCTTCTGAAAATGCTCCGCCCATCGCTCGAGTATTTCTTTCCTATCTTTAAGAAGCCCTTTGCCATTGGTCGGCCTGAGTGGGACTTTTGCTGTAGAGGATATACCAAGCAGGCTTCTTACCTCATTGTAAAAATTGCCTAGCTGGTTGGTATCAGCAAGCCATTGTATGTGATGAGTCTTCTCCAACCACCAATTCTCTTTCGCCTTTCGTGTGAGCTTACGAAGCTCCATTTCACTATGACGTACTTCCGTAACAGTTTCACCTCTATGTGTTCTGCTGTGCCGCCTCAAAAGTCGACGGTGTCTATCAATAGCGTCCGTTAGTACCCCATTATTTTCATCAAACCAGTCCTCGTGTTTTCGGACCCTCGGACCTAAAGTTGATGTAGCAGTTCCGAGAATTTGAGAAGAAAGGGACTCCCACATTTTGCCGACTTCACCGGATTCTAGATCAAGAGGCTGCAAAACAGAACTCAAGTTTTCGGCATATTCCTTTCTCGTGTCTTTATCTTGAAGTTGTTCAAGATTCAGATGCTTTTGTTTCGGTCTGTCTGATCTACGGGGATGTTGATGTCGAAAACGTATCTTAAGAACCAGAAGCCGATGATCAGTCCAACAGTGAGCGCCGCGCATGGCACGGGTAACCTGAACCTGTGACACATCTTTCTGACGCACTATAGCGTAGTCAATAAGATGCCAGTGCTTTGATCTAGGGTGCATCCACGTGGTCTTATATTTAGCTCGTAATCTGAACATGGTGTTTGTAATCGCAAGATCGAATTGTGCGCAGAGACTAAGCAACAGCTGTCCGTTGCTGTTCATATTTCCAAGACCATGTCTGCCTAGAACTTTAGGCCAGGCTTCATAATCCCGACCCACCCGAGCATTAAAGTCACCCAAGAGTAGGATCTGCTCTCTTGTCTGAATACGATCTAAGCACTGCGTTAGCTCCTCATAAAATTTGTCTTTAATCTCATCAGACTTGTCTAGCGTTGGGGCATAGACACTGATGATATTAAGGTAATTGTTATGTTCCATGTGAAGGCGTAGTGTAGTAATACGGTCGGAAATGTGTACAGGGTATTCTTCTAGGTGTTTGACAAGCTTATTCTTGACTGCAAAAGCTACACCTGACCTTCGCGGTTCGTTGGCAGCAAGTCCCTTCCAATAAAAAGTGTATCCACCCACGTGTTCTGTCAGCTCTCCTTCATCGGGGAGATGTGTTTCGCTGAGCGCAGCCACATCAATATTATAGCGATGAAGTTCTCTTGCTACGATGGCAGTCTTTCGTTCCGGACAAATGTTTGCTTCGCGATCTAGAAGTGTACGCACATTCCACGCGCCAAAGGTCATTAATGCTGGTGTTGATTTTATATTCTTTATATTTTTGTAACGTCGACCGCGAATTTGGGATGCAGAGGCAGCCGCGGTTGCTACCCTCTTTGTAGGTTGGGATGAGCATTTGTTTAGGGCACCTTTTCTAGCCCCCTCCCCGGCTGAGCGGGGAAAGCAGTGCCACCCTAAATAGGGCTGCTTTGTCACCTCGGGTGTTGCCGAATCCGCCCTGTCACCCCGATGCAGAGCAGAAGCGACCACGATGTAATACTACACCCCCAAGGCCGCCTACGTGCAGGAGTCAGACAAAGCTCAACGAGCATCACGTCAAGCCTCTCTACCTCCCCCTATCGCCGTAGGACTAAACTGAATTGCGGAGTCCTTATACGGAAGCGGTCAGTTGCGCAGGATATATTAACGTGCACAAGAGTACGCGCAAAACACAGGTGCACTTACTCGTCTTTGTCTTTCTGTGTCCAGTGGAACGGAGACCGTTACGACCGGAGGAAGACTAAGACAGATGAAATAGTATTTCGGTGCAAGAAAAGGTACAGGGGGTCAACACTTTTTTCACACACTCCTTTAATCGCCTTTTACGATACCCACGGGAAGATATGGGGTGGTGTTATTCTACTCTGCCGACAACCACACGGCCGTGCACATAACTATTCATGATATAACAGTGGGCAAATAATTATATTTACTGTACTTACTAACCAACTGAGTAAATATATGTGGTTTGGATTTATTTTTAGTCTATTGTTATCAAGGCTAAAGGGAAATTGAATTGAATTAATGTGTATATAGGTGAGGTTGTTAACGAAGAGTTTCCTCGTGGCCTAGTTACAACGAGATGCAAAACAAGACGATGTGTAACAAGACAGTGCTTTAATCTGTTGCTATGTAAGCTTATTCAAGGTGACAGTATTCGAAACGCAATAAAAATTCAAGTCCATTATTCTAAAAGAATACTTTGAAAGACTATCAGCTCTGGCTATCAGTACCTTACATACATATTGAAAAGGCATTTATCAACGTTTCCGACGTATTAATTTTTGATCACGATAGAGTAATGGTTATTAATCCCATCAAATGTAATCACCACTCTTACATTTGCTCATTTCTTCCGGATCCGAGGCCCATACGATATGGGGTACGAATATTTAGGATTTCCCATATGAAGCCATTAGGTGTATCATAAAATTCTATGTAGTAATTTGTATAATTTCACGCTCGCATGGGGTGGGTTCGCCGAGTATTATACAGCGCATTAATTCGTCCAGCTATACCCATGGATTGTGTTATTTATATGGTAATTGATTGTAATCGTTTTATTTTGGTCCTGTATTTGTTTGTGACGTCATCTCGTTACGAACATCCTGTAATTGTGGATGATTGGATGTCTCGGTGTGTTTATAGTTGGATGCCTAATTACTGTTTATGTGACTTGTCCCGGCCCGAAATGGATCGCTTTACATGCGGAGTGTATGGAGGAGGAGGAGGTATAATAACGCTGTTATTGATACGTAATCTTGATTGACGTTGATGTGCTGTGCCGCGGGGGACGCGATACACCTCGTGTTTCAAACCAAACAAGTCGGTACTCAGCGCGAGGTGGCTCGCGCGTTCCGCGGTGAGATGATCGCGCAGCCTCCGGGGAAATGCAACTGTTACGTTGACGAGCCGAGCATGGAAATGAAATCCTATCCGCGATTTGCCCCACGGGGTAGGCAGGGTATACGTTTCCAATATTCCTATTTATTTGGTAGCTGTACACAATATGTAGAGAATTCTTACCTTTGGCGTATCGATTTCACTAGAAATATGAAATGGTGTTCGAGGAAATTGGGAATTGGATATACAGAATCGTGTTCTGCCGATTTTTATCTAGTACCGTACTTGGATTTCCTCGTGCCCAAATTGAGAATCAAAATAAAGACGTGCCGATTTCATTTCTGAGCATGCGAGAGGTTCAAACAATCCTTTCGGTGTACTGCAAAAAATAAACAATCAGACAATCCTTTGATATTACAAATCCTTCATAAACGGAAGCTGCCAAAAAGATAACAGCTCTTCATAACTCAGTACTGTTTTAAAAAAACAATTTACCCCCCCCTCCAATCCCGGGCCTAATTAAAACGGCGTTTGTGACCAAAACCGCGTGATTTCCCCGGGGCGGCGGCACACAGAAATTGTTACGTAAAATGCATTATTAAACAAATGTCTATAAATCTTGGGTGTTTTAACTTTGGGATCGTTTTTTATGAGGTTTTTACTCAGTTTGGAAAGTTATCCCCCGCAGCTCCTGATGTTTTATGGTGTATGGAGGCTGATCGAGTGCTGATGCCGCGTTTCCAGGGATGCTGGCGAAATTAATAATTTTATAGGATTTTCATGTTACGGACGGGCTTTTACTTAAAAGGGATTTAATGGTTTTTGATGGGAAGTTCGGAAGTGTAATAAAATATGTAGATGTAAATGAAAATTGTTGAGTTATCTTTTATTAAGTTTATTAGCTGAAGATTTATGACGGAATGGCGGGGGATGGAAATGGATGGTATCATTGAGTACTTTGGGATTCGTTTTTGGACATTAAATACCAAAGTTTGTGTGTTTATCTCCTTCAGGCCCGAACGCTCGTCATCGAACTTCTGAATAAATTTGTATGGACCTGACACACTGATTAAACCATATTGATAAACAATCCAATGATATATTAATTACAAATTCTCATCAGGTATCACCTTTACCTAACCTTTTATAAACTTTCGCAAGTCCTTTTGAAGTCCCTTTTGTCATTCCCAAAAGCGACCGGCCGTCACTTACATAACAAATATAATAGAATAAAGTTGTTATCTACAAACCGATTGTTTGATAATCAGTATATAATGAGTATATAGCTAATCTATTGTTTTGCCGACCTTACGGTAGCGTCTGCATATTATATTAATTATCATTTAAGTTATTCCAGTAGGCCGCCATTATCGATACGTTCGTATTCGATGCGTGTGCGCACGTCATATTGTTTGAATATTAAGTTAGGCCGGGAGTAAGGACAAATTAAAATTTTTTATTTGGAATTATTTTAGTTTACTTAGTTGCACTTTAAAACGTTTTTCATGTAAGTCCTTTATATGATTGTTGTGCTGATTTTGCATCCCTTTATCGTTGTTTGAGTGATTGAAAAGAAATGGTAAATTATTCCCTCAGTAGTATTTTTTGCCACATTTTTTGTTATCCCTAATATGCTTTATAGTACTATTAAGTAAAAGTATTGTTTTGTATGAATGATTCGTTAGCCATTACATATATCCTTGAATCATTCCTAGTCAACTTTTAACATTTTGTATACAAAACTATAGTTACAGATATCCATCACTGTTCAAAACCTTAATAATATTAATTTAAAGTTAAAATACATCCAAACTTTTAGCCACTATTTATGAAGTTAGAGCTAAGATTTTTTATCATTAAAAGCTTCTACCTAGTATCTCTTTAATAATAGAAACTAGAAGCTATAACTTTACAGTAATAAATAAACTCTATAAGCCAAGCTCTTGGTCTATCTCCCTGTACGCTTTGTCGCTTCACTATTCGCGATGCGTATGCGCAGCGCACATGTAAACAATGGCGGCCATTAGTATGCCGCGCAGGTTCCCGCCAGAACTGATCGCTTGTTGCTATACCGCTGTACTGTCTCTGCGAAGCTCACTCTTAGCCTTTTTGCAAAGTAAATACTCTTTACTGACTATGTACCTGAGGTCATTTTTATTTTTAGATTTTACTGAGCACAAAATTAAAGAGGAATGAGTTTTTTTGTTTTGATTATCATTTATTTGTTGTAACTTGGTACCTTTAGGTAAAATTAATTATCTACTTAAAATGAATTTAAATTAAATGTAAAATTTTCGTTTTGTTATTCATTTCCGTATTCCCCCAAAACGACTTGACTGATTCTCTTAAAGTTTTGTGAGCATATTGAGTAGGTATGAGAATCGGCCATCATCTATTTTTTATCTATTTTTTTTTTAAACTTTCGCGGGATTATTACGATCGCGTACGAAGTCGCGGACAATAGCTAGTTTTTATGTAATTTTAAGTAAACATACTGATGTCTATATTTGACCGTATGACAGTTATTACGATACGTTACACTCCCCTTCTTTAAGGTACCGTCAAAGAAACAGTTCTACGCTCGTTTAAACATTAATAGGTCTATTAGTAATTGTATTACGAACAATCATTCCAAATATGAAACGAAAACTTCGAATTAAATTAAATATTTGAATTCGGATCGACGCTTCCAAATTCAAATTATTATAATACGTCGGTCGTGATCTATCATTTGTCAGTCAGTGTTGCCATTCGCTAGTAGCCGATGCGTATGCGCAACGCGGCAAGTAAACAATAGTGGTCATCAGTATGCTGCTGGCAACACCAACACCTGATCGGTTTATGCAACAGTGGACTAGCTGTGCCCCGCGACGCTGTCTGTTTGTTTCAACATATTCAATTTGATGTTGATTGTTCGGAGAAATTGTATTTCGTGATTCTAAAATACAATCATTTTTTATCTTCCTAATACAAGCATTTTCCTCATCTTATTATGGTTTCTTCCGTTTGCAATTAACAAGTTATCAGAGAAACGAAAACAGGATTTAAGTTTACGATGCAAATTAACAGAGTGATAATCCGATTATAATTGGTACTTATCTACCTCATAAGCTTATAATTAATCGTTAAATCTATTAAAACATCTTTCTCATTCCAAGGAAAGTTTAGTACACACGTCGGTTTAAGAAATTCGATATTTTTCAGTGACTCGTTGGAATGGGTGTGTGAGACGACAAGGAAGTAAGCCATAGATAAAATAAAAGTGTTGTTTTCATATCTCCTTTTTCACATCATCGATTTTAAACTTGCATATTATACGGTTTCCGATATCACGGTCACCTTTAAGATATATTTTTGTAGATATTGCACACGATTTTGCCAGCGCAAAGGTCGATAATAGCTGCATATATATTACCCCTCTCTGATTACTCAGCTACCTCTGAACGAAATTTCATTTAAGCTGATCCAACCGTTTAAGCTAAAAAAAACGACTTTATTTCTATAAGCACAGTATACTCTAATAAAGCAACAACGATAAAACTACCATCGCCTTTTAAAGTAATATCACTGCGTTTGTGAAAGAGAGACGCCGCTCTACGCCGTGTAGTGCGCTATCCCACTTCCACAACTGCAATCACATTACTTCAACAGCCAGCAATAGTCCCCCAGCACCTACTAAACCTAGCTCCTAATTCTCCGGCTCGTGTAACCTACGTGAGTAAAACAACAACTGTTGCACCTACTTCGAGGCGTTAATATTCATCGCGGGCCCCAGTCAACACGTACCGCGAATGTTTGTATGTATGTATGGCCTAAACATGCCTGATATAGAATTAAGCGAGTGATGTATAACAATCAGGAGTACAGACTGTCATCCCGGCACACACTGTGGATAATGTTGCTGTATTATTGGTATAGGGCTGGTGTATTTTATGTTTTTGCAATATTTTTTATAATTCATACATACATACATAAACGTCACGCCTCTTTCCCTTGGGGGTAGGCAGAGATCACATCTTTCCATAATTCATCTCAAATAAACGTTAAAATTTTTATTTGTACCTCATGCTCAAAAAATCAGCAATATCGAGAGGTAGGTGCGTTAAAATTGAAGTTAATTTTGTATTTCCAGCTAGATTATTGTAGCATTTTCGTTACAGCAGAAAACCTTAAAGAGATTTTTGTAGAGCAGCTTCTTATACTTAAAACCTCATCTCTTTCCACTCGTCCTTGATGGAAGCGCAGCCATACGCGGTGGGAAGCCATGACCATTAGTTATGGACTATTGAACCGGTAAATAGGCTTCTATTGTAGGTTAGGTTTAAGATGTTCCACAAAGTAAGAACCGTCGTGTAAATACATGCAAGGACTCCAAATGCAACAAATATGTTTGTGTTTTTTTGTGCTATTGTTAAATGCATAGTCTTGTTTACGACTTGTCTGAATAAATTATTTACGTTACGCAGCATACAATTACGGGTACGATGCGTAGAAGTTCCATAGGTGTACTTACTTACAATGGCTCTATGCCTTGAAGTAAAACTGTTGCATTTGTGGAATCGTGACAGCGCACTACAAGAGATAAAGCGTCTCTCTTCATTTGCAATACTACTTCTTTAAGGTCCTCTGGTTTCAGGCACACAATAAACTTATTCATGGGATGTAAATGAAACAAAACATCGCTTACTTTTTAAAAGCTGAGGGCCTATCATCATCTTTATAAGTAACTAGCTGACCCAGCAGACTTCGTACTACCCCAAAAAAAGAACCTAAACTTTTGTATAGGAAAAAAGGGCCGTTTTTAGGGTTTGCTCGGCAATTATTCAATTTTCTCAAACTTTCTCCCTTTAAACCATTCCTAGACATCTACGAACATTTCAAGACCAAGATAAGATAAATCCGTTCAGCCGTTCTCTAATTTTATCGAGACTAACGAACAGCAATTGACTTTTATATATATCTACACATATTATTGCAGCAGTGACAGCTAGATGCCGCTTTACATCGAGTAGTACGCTGTCAAGCTTCTACAACTGCTGTAATATTACTTATTAGGCTTCGTAAAGGTTAATACATTTACAAAGCTTGCAATATACACACATTGTACAGTAGAAGTCCTACAGAACACTTTGCCAGCCCTAGCTCCAGCTCACTTTCTCGCGGTACATCAGTATGCCGGGCTCGGGCGGCGCACACTTGGATTAATAAGTCCCCTCCGTGCTCCGACACTATAAAATCTGAAAGTCCTACTCGCAGAGAAACGGTTTTATTTATACTGGTTTTGGATGTAACTTAAAAAGATAGCCTTATGGAGTTATAAATAGTTCTAGGGAGTCTCATAGTAAAAATGAAAGGTATATTTTGAAGATTAACGGATTTGTATTTTTTTCACTACTGGGTCGTGTATGAAAACACATTGTAAGCCTTCCATTTTAATTACTTCCTTGTTAAAATGTTTTACTTTGTTTTATGTTTGTGAATTGGCAAAGATATGGCTTCTGGGTAGAACTACGAGGGTTCGTAGGCAGACAATAATAGAAGTGTGGTGCAGGAATTGCTCAAATGTCAAATGTCGTTTCTGAGGGCTTCGACAAAATGTTATCGCGTTGGAAGAGAAAATGAATAAAAAACTTCAACTTTTCGGAATTGACAAGCCTTTTAGTTTTGTAGCGTGATTTTACATTAACTGTTAAAAGTTAATGTTAACTTTTAAAAACTTCACTTGTCTACATGCCCTAATTACTTGTTTTCATTTAGTGATTCGACTAGCGTTAATATTTGTTGAAACTCATTGAACTAGAATTTCAATCATAACTAGGTATTTCCAAAACCCGTTTAAAAACACAAAAAATAAAAAGCTTCGAAATTAATCGTTTTCTAAAGTAAGTTATTAACCGTTTAATTTATTTGACCACAAAAGTACCAAGTAAAGACTTTGAGCCAATGACAAATGTGAGATAAATTCGATAAGCTGGCTGATCTAACCGCTACTGGATTCACGGACAAAAAACGCCAAGCAAAAACTACCAACAAACTTATGTATGTAAATTAAATCAACCGCAGAAAACAAAAAGCAATCAATAACTTCAACAGCGTTTTAAAATAATAAGAGGTATAAAATCTGTATATTATTATGTATTATTAGCATATTATTACTCATATAATTATCTAAGCATGACTTGACGAATCTTCTAAGAAGTCTCGATCGGATCCTTAGAACGCTGTTCGGGTGATGGCGATTTGATCCGAGTCTAGCCGATGCTTGCCGAAGTCCTCCGAATAAGGCCGAATGTAGATAAACAAAGAAGGTGGATGGTTAATACAAAATTTGAACACAGAAGGATCACAGGTAATTTAAGTTTTCAAAGTAGGTATAAGTACTGAACTTAATTTATGATAATAAGAACGACGAATGACGAAAGTAGGAATTCGAACGAAAGCATTGGTTTCCTTTCACTAGTTGTTTTAGCATGTGAAATAAAATATAAAAAATCAAAAGCCTGACCACCGCCCCTCCCCGGGGCACGATTTAGGGGTGGGTAGGAAGGTTGATAATCATTCAAATCAATTGGCCCAGAAGATTGATCCAATTGATCGCAGTTCGCGTTTGCGAGTGGGTGCGTACGTGGCGTCTATAAGTGTAACCATTCCAAATTCAGCCACATCATCTAAGAAACGGTTTATTAGGATAACTGAACTGTATTTCACTCTTCTCCACTTCTTGCTCGAAGTGGGCCTTCTGTTTCTGTATCCTATAGTACCTGCGCCCGCGCCTCAGATCGAGCACGCCCACGATACTGGTTTTCTAATTACCATAACGCGTTTAGTAGTCGTGTTTGGTTCTACTACATATACCTATATAGTCTATACATTATACAAGCGCTAGTGTATATAGAAGTGACCTGTACACTACTTTGGTTTACACTTAGTGCATAGTATGTTGTATTTGTACACCTTATGCTGGCTTGGTTGAATTCTCTTTTGTTTTTGTCAGCTCTCGATGGTAGAGTCGAGTTAGAAGTTTATATAACGATGTATTACGTTGTAACTTGACTTGACATCTAAACAATACTTAGTATGAAAGAAAGTCACTGTTTGACTGTACCTTTGTATGCTTTGATCTTTAATACAACTAGATTATTTTTAGAGGAATATTGCACCCGTGTAACGCTGCGTGTTGCCAGTAAATGCCAGTAAAATAAGTCTTACAATATCTTGAAGCACCCATTTATGTCTATGTACATTTAGTAGAGACAATTAGTTACGAGTATGATAGTCTGATCAACTAAGAACTGGATATTAAAGGAAATTAAAGCCTCGTGATATTTCAGCTTTCGAGCTTCAAAGTATGAAAAACAATTTAAAAGTAATGAAACATTGCGTGTTAAAAAGTATTATTTTAAAGTACTTGGATGTATGGATGTTTGTTACCCTTTATCGCTCAAACGGCTTCATTTATTTCTATGAAATTTGGTATGCAATTTCCTACAATACTTCTTGGTAACTCAAAAGTTTATATAATATAATAATATTTATAATTTTAAAAGCCGCTTCTATACATTGGAATAAACAACTTTCTCTAAGAAAGTAGTATTCTATTTCGAAAAAAGTTCTCCCATACAAATTTTGATTAGCTGAGTATAACTTTGTAGGAAGTTTTTTAATACAACAATCAGTTTGCTTTTTTCTTATTTAGATTGAGCTTCATGTTTAAGAACATCCATTATCATAAAAGTAACTAAATCACTTTACTTAAGTATCTGACACAGCAAAACGGAAACCAGAAGCCAGAAACAAAATAATCAAATAACCAAATCCGTAATAACTCAGAGACTTTCAAAGGAACACATCTATGCATACTTACATATCTTCATAGCATAGATCTACCAGGACCTCTCAAAGTAATATAATGACAAGTGTGAAAGAGAGACGCCGTTCTACGCCGTGTAGAACACTATCTCGCTTCCACACTCGCAGTAATATTACTTTGAAGTTTTTGATATAGTGGTAGAGCCCCAGTATCTATACATATCTACGTGTTAATTGAAGCATTAGCCGCACAAACAAATCCACTAATACTAATGCATTCTTGTTTAGATGTTATTATTACGTTCGCTTGTCTGTTTGTATGTCTTGTTAGCGAAGCCCTGCTTTCTATTGATGAATAACGGCTTTACTTTGTCAGGAAATTTGATTTCGAGATTTGGTGTTAGAAAATATAGCAAGTTTTCTATGAAGGTAAATAGTCTTAGTAACAATTACTAATCAAATAGTACAGAGAAGAGCTTTGAGAAAATCTTGTAGGTAGGTGTCAGGTATAAGTTATTACGTAAGTGACAAAAAAGGAGAGTTTTGCTTTATAACAAAAACACTTAATTGAACAACTATATTATGAAACGTCTCTACATTTTCTGACTTTAGACTCTATTAAGCATTTAATTAGAAAAATCCAGTAGATTTAGTTAACCTGGATTCGGAGCTACGACCTCGTCCTTTCAACCACTAAACCGACGAGTTTCAGTCATTGGACGTCCTTTACTAGACATAGGCGTTCCTCAAAGATTTGTGTGGTTTAAGATAGAAATCACTTAGCTAACATTAACCTCATATCCTATTGGATACAATAATAATATTAAAACAACAATACCTTACCTACACGTATCCATCATATACGTATATATAATTATATATATATATACACAACCGGTTAGTTTAATAGTAATAACAGCGGTTATTATATATGCTAACTGCCTTGTTTGCGCAGATGACGCAGGCCAGCGAATTATCTCCATTTCTTATACAGTAGGTATTGCAATAACAATGGTAATTTTATGCTACCATAACAGTAGAAACTTGAGAAACTTCTCGAAAATAAGTTTTGAAGTTTGTTTTGACCGAGTGCGAATAAAAGGAGGTTATTATGGTTTCTGATAATAAGTTTCATGAATGGTGTTCTAATCTAGTGTCAGAGTTTTCCATATTGAAGGAAACACTTACATTTAACATGTCCTACCACTAGCCCTAATTAATTTCATCTCCATAATATACCTTGAGCAGGGATGGATGGCCCTTCATAGACCCCATCACATTTTAGATTAAAGTTCTCATCAAGGCCTCTGTGTATACACCGTGTAACATAATTAACGCACATCCTGAAACTACTTTGTTCAGAATCGATAACAGAATCCATTTCATTAATAAAAATAAATATTTTTTTTTACCAAAAAATTATTTAGAAATAATTAAATTGTAGACACTATTTTCATAAAGCACTCGAAGTAAACGAAAATGAGCCTTAAGTCGATGCAATAAGGCTTTAGCAATTCACAGCGGTTCACACTTTCAAATTTCACTCGTTTTGCCAATTATTTGTACAAATTATTCTGACAATATGTAATAAAAACAAATATCTAAGAAAATGATAAAAATGTTTCAATACATTAATTGTGGATAAAAAAGGATATTCTTTTTGGGGTGTCTGTGGATGTGCGTTATTTCTGTTACACGTTGTATAATATGGCCTGTGTCCTCGTGTAAGCTTTTAAAAACGTGTTTCTTCCCTTGTAGTTATACCGTCAATAATAAGAGTTTTATGATAATTAGTTAAGCAGTTTCAACTAGTTTCAAGATTATAAAAACAGTTAGTTGTATATATCAATAACAAGAATGAAGTCTGTTGAATTTAATTGGTTTATATTTATCTACTTAATAATATTTCAAACACATAATTTATTCATTTTATTATTCTATTCGACGATACTCTATCTTTTTATAAGTAAGTATTTTTATATTTGTATCAAGTTTAGTCAAAGACAAGCTGGTGAGCTTTTTTGATAGATTTCTTTTAGACAATAGTAATTTGAAAATAGCAGTGTTTATTAATTTGTTTAGTTGGTCAAGGTGAAGACATATTTTTCCTGGTTCACGTTTAATTTTAGTAACGCTGTTTTTTCGTTACTTCACGACTAAGATATTTATATCCTATTACATAGTATTTCAGTATAATAAAATATGCGTTCTTAACTGACAGACTGCACGGAGAGCTAAAAGGTCACCATGCACATTATCTATCAAAGTCTCTCCGGGTTCTCTGCATGAACAAGCTTTTGATTGTTAGCTCCATAATTCTGGAGCATACAATATAGTATATGCTTGTTTCAGGTCCAATCGGTTGTATGTGCAGCCAAATATATTAATATCTAAATAAAGTTTTCCATAAACTCTAAGGATTGTCAAAATCTCACTTAGCTAGAGAAGCAACCGTTAATGTAAGCTACGTATGAGCTCCGTTTTCCACCGTATATTCTAAAGAAGCATCTCAAAACGGATTTCTTATAAACGATTTATGTTAAATCTTTCAGTCTTATAATAACTATTCTTTTGAATATCCTCGCCTAGTCGTGGAACAAAGATGAATGGTAATGACTTCCCTGTTCAGTAGAAGTCATCTGCGAGATTCCCTGAACGTTTTGACAGCTACCGTGAATTTAACTTCAAAGCGACCTAACTTACTGCAGGGGTGTTCAAGTTTTATATTGCTATCTTTGGTGGTAAGGGAAATCTTTTAAGCAGTTTATGGTTGAATGAAATAAGTTTTTATTGCTAGTTAAAATATTTTTTTGTGGTCAAATTTTAGTGGAAAATCTTTTTTAAGGTTTCAACTTTATACGTTTAATTAAGATATTGTATGTTAAGTACTAGCTATAGTAAACTTTTCCGTGTTCTTTATTTTAAGTATTTGAGGATTAAATTAAGTAACCTATGTTTTTTTTTATTTTTTTTTGTATGTTGTAAGTTGATTCAATGCGGACCACGTTTATAAAAGGTTGAGTACCTCTGGCGTAGCGTGTCACAAATTCACTGTTTTAACGACTTTCCAAAAACCAAGTTTTAGTTTAATGTTTATTTTTGTTACGAGCTACATGCACTCACACCGTTACGTAACAGTTTTGTTTTGGGCTGAATACTATGCCCTGATAATTACAAACTTATAAAAAATACCATATGAAATAAAATTGTGTGTATTTCAAACATTATCTCAATTTATCATTGCCTTGCTCTCTTAAAAACAACTAAAATAAGTTTGTTTTCATATTCATATGTGCTCATTAATATACATTATTATAAATTTAAAATTATGATTACACGAAATAGATAATAGTGGTAATTAAGTCTTTGTAATATATGCAAGAATACGTGTATTTAATGTTGGTGTTTTAACTCAATGTTTATGTATCTTTCTGTTAGATAAAATATAATATATTATTATGTTCATATCTATGAGATACTTTGTAGATAAGGATACTTTTACAGTATATAAATGCAAAAGTATCACTGTCTGTTAATGATAATTG